>OV121075.1:21088241-23835676 GCA_921293005.1 Nemoura dubitans
CAGCCATCGGTGGTGGCTGAGGTTTTTGTGCAAGGCTGCGAATTGGTTGATTCTCACTGGGTCTACGATCTGCACAGTAATTAAGGTCGGTTGGCTCATCATTCCCAGAATCACCATCATCGACTTTCTGAAAAAAATTAAGTAAGTTAATCACAAACTACAAAATATCAATGATATCAACGATAACCACCAACACCTTCAGCGTGAATCCAGAAGCTGCCATAATCGTTGCTCACCTCGCTTATGAATGCATGACCCGAAACACAGTGGCTTAGATCTTCTGGGAACAAGAACGTGTGACAAGTGATGCAAACAGGCTCATCGAAGTTGGGCCCGTAATATCCATTGCAGAGATAACAAGATGTATGCTGTAACGGAGGTCGAAAATGAAGTTAAGGTTATGTAGGATTTTGTGGATGTGTTTCAAGCATCACATTTTTCTGTTGAATTTTGCCACCTGCTTACCACGTATTCGAAAGACTCGTTATATTTCTCATCATAATTGGTCTCGCCATTAGAACCTGTCATATCTTTTGCTGGCTTTATGTCACTTTTACTTGTGCTTGGAATATTCGGCGGACTCAGACGCCCATTACTCGCCATGGCAATGCACTTGTCTTGCAAGTATGCAATATCAATGCGCAACTCGCCAAGAAAGCCCCGCCCCCACCACGGAAGTGCGATAAGATTTTTGTGACGTTATATCAGTCCAAGGCCAGCCCACCTCTTTTGAATGCAAGAGATGCAAGAAACTGAAAGTTGACAAGTTGACGTAATCTTCATCTTATCGGGGGGGGCACGCGACGGGAGATAAGTAGCATTAGAAGAATGCAATAAATTACAACCCGTAAAAACTTCAATTCAAATTATGTCATTTGCAATAAGCAAGGAGTGTGATTCCGATTTGCGAACTGATGCTGTCGCTGATAAGCCAAGAGATGTGATAAAAAATCAACCAAGTGATAGACATGATCAAAGACCAGACAATGTGCAACGGGTCGATGACAAAGGAAAAGTTCCCTCTATTTCGACAAATTACCAAAAACCCAAAGTTTTAACATCTCCTACCAAACCTAGCAAGAAACATGGAGCAAATACTGAAAAACCACGAAATTCAAAAAGCACATTTTTGCCTCAAGGTAAGAAGTACCTAAAAATGTCTTATTTTAATGTGTATCCTGACCTACCTACCCAAAGATTCCAGTTACTGCCTGCCTACACATTTTTTATTAAACTTTGTATTTTAGGCACAGGTGGAATCACAGTCAACATTTCTCAATCATCTGGAATTCATGTGGGAAACACAATTCACATCAACGTGAGCGAGAAGAAATATGCAGAACGAACCAGGACGCCACAATCAGCTGGTTTCAATGAGACAAAGGAAATAAAAAGTATGTAAGCATAGATTAATGAAACCCAGGTTCATGCCTCATGATGAAGTTAATTGGCAAGTCTTACAAGAAAATTCACACCTCAGTCTGCTTGTTGCTTCAGGCATGAAACAGAGTACAGAACCAGTGACAGTTGCCAACTTACAACTGATATCATCACACATTGGAGAGAACTGGAAAGAGTTAGGTCGCTCCCTGGGATACAGCGAAGGACAAATGGACCAGTTTAAGGCAGACAATGGAAGTGTTGGCTTGAAAGAGGTACCTACCTACCTAAATAATTTGTAAAGTTGTCAACACCATTGCTTGCAAATTTCATTTTATTATACATAATATTTGGTAACTCAAAAATTTATTGTACACACATAAATGGATTTACGATGAAAATTAATGTTACAGGTGGTTTTTCAACTCTTGCTGGATTGGAAACGAACAAACACCAAGGATGCAACGGTCAGTGAAATAACATCAGCTTTATGGGGAGCAGGCCAATATGATGCAGTGGATGCTATGGTGCAAGTACTAGCGCAAAAAACAACTAAAATGTAGGACAGACGGAAGAATGTTGTTACTTTACGCTTGCATTTGTTGGTCCAACCAAAGTCAAGGATCCAGCTAAATTAGGTGGCTATAAAATGCAACATATAATTTTAACTAGTTTGCTACCATTTATGTATAACAATAAACAGTCTCAATTTCTTAACTACCTGCTAGAGTCTTTCACTCACCCAGCATTTCATGCTAGCCTACCAACTAATCAAGTTCCAAAAATACCTTTAGACCTTCTGGTTTTAAGCTACAATCTGAAGCTCGAGTCTTATGCTGAAGGATGCATAATAATAATAATACCACAATTAAAATATCTGTGAGATCCTATTAATTGTATATTGTAATAGCACAATAGATTAAACTTCAATGGAAGAAAGTAGGAAAAGAGCCATAAACTTGTAAAATAATTTTAAGCATCCTACCAACCTTCATAGATTAAAAAAAGTAAATAGCAATAAGTACATAAAATCAGTAGTAAATTTTGTCATTGAAAAATTAATCTTCTTTGAAGAACATAAGCTTGGGGAACATTTAAAACTGTGGAGCACATAACTAAATTAATAAATGTAAACTAAGAGAGGACACTTTGGTCCCCTTCAACTCTTAGCTAGTATATGATATATTTCTAAGTGTGAAAATAACGAGCTAAATATTGCTAGTTTCTTCAAAATCTCTTTGCAAAATAATCGACTTACACTTTTTAATGTCGGCATCCATTTCTGCAAGACTACGATCAGCATCTATAATGAGAACAGGAGCGGGGCAAACAGATGCCGCATTCCTGTTCAGCCAGTCTTCATGAAGATTGTGGAGATCTCGCAGGTATTCAATTGTTATGTAGTCTTCTTCTTTGCGCCCACGGGCTTGTATTCGCTCGAAGACGACCTCAGGGCTCGTCCGCAAATATACTGAAAAATAAATAATATATATGTACAGTACACATATAGAGAAAATATTAAAAATATCACCGCAGCAAGGAATGCAATTAATGCAATAAATGCAATAAATGCAATAAATGCAAGCAATTATCACGATTGAACAAATTTTTACGAGTTAGCAATATCCTGAGTAGATGCCAACATGGTTTCCGGGAAGGGTTTTCCACGAAAACAGCAATTTCAGGTATGATTAACCAAGTGTCCGAAGCCCGCGAGAAAAGAAAATACATAGGAACGATTCTTTGTGATTTATCGAAAGCTTTCGATACAATTAACCACGGGATCTTGATAGAGAAACTGAAAGCTTATGGAATTGACGGAAGAGCGGTCGAGTGGATAAAATCATACTTAACGAGCAGGTTACAAAGGGTAGCAATAAAAACGGCAAGCGGCACGGTGTTTTCAAAATGGGAGGAGATCAAGGACGGCGTAATTCAGGGTTCAATACTGGGGCCAGTACTTTTTAGTCTGTATATCAATGACCTGCCACAATACGTGACAAATCAAAACACGACCACTATTTTATTTGCTGACGACACCAGTATTCTGGTTACAGCGCAAAGTGAGGAGGAATTGAATAAGAACATGACACATGCCCTAGGACGGATAAACGAATGGTTTGAACCAAACAGATTAAAATTAAACTCCGAAAAGACACGCACAATTGTATTTAAAGGAAAATCAACAAACTTTAATGTGACAAACGCCTACACTATACCAAATGAAGTAAAGCATAGCGCATTTCTAGGGGTAGAGCTGGACGCAGAGTTAAATTGGAAAATACATACAAGAAAAGTTAACAAACGAGCTAGTGTGGCCTGCTACATGCTGAGAATGTTAGCGAACCAGGTGGACGAATCTACACTTAAAATAGTGTACCACGCTCAAGTTCACTCTATTTTAACTTATGGCATAATAGCATGGGGAAGTTCACCCGAATCCCACAAATTGTTCATAAAACAAAAAAAGGCTATACGGATTATGGGTAAAATAGGGAAGAGGGGAACATGCAGAAAAGCTTTTAAAGATTTTAAGATTCTGACCTTACCATGTGCTTTTATTTTGGAAGTAATTTTATTTGTTTATGACAATCCTGCATTATTCCCGAAAAATGAAGAGGTGCATGAGATTAATACAAGAAGAAAAGCAGAATTAAGAGGAAAAATGAGCACACGGGAAATAAGCAGGAGAAATGTTATGTATCTAGGTGCATCGTACTACAATAGGTTGCCCTTGCGGCTGAAGAAAGCACATGCAAGCAGAGATAGTATTAAATATGACATTAAGAATTTTTTGATTAAACATTGTTTTTATAGTACTGACGAATTTTTACATTTTAAAGAATGTGATTGTAAATGTGAGGAATGTTTTAAAACCTAACTAGTGTGATGGGTTTTAGCAATTGACAATTTTTAATGCTTGTGATGACAAATATTGTAATTACGCAAAGGGCATGCACCTAGGTGCAATAAAATGTATTCAAATAAATAAAATAAATAAATGTCTACAGTTCCCGAGTCAACCACTAGCGTGGACAAATAAAGAAACGCTTTGCTTACGGCAATTTATTCGTCCACATAATGATGGACTCTAGATCAAAGATCTCTGGAACTGTAGCCACCCATTATGTTGAGCTAGCTTCAGGGGCATAACTAGAGGGAAGCAGGCATTCCAGTGCTCTGGGGCCTCGGGCTCAGGTGGGCCCCGCGGAGGTCGAAGTTGAGCCGAAAAAAGAGGTGGTGTCATTTTTTTAGGGAATTAACTTTTTGAAATATAGTACGTTTTCCCATCCCAGTACGAGCTTTCATAAGATCCATTCTATAAAAAAAGTAATTTTTTGGTTCAACTTTTACTAAATTTGCAACACTGCTGGGACCTTATAGTATATATTTTTTGCTTTGGGCCTCTGATTTAAAGTTACGCCATTGGCTAGATTATTTCTATTGTAGCTTGTTTTGGATCAAGTGGATCAATTGCTTAAAAGTGCGTACCTACTGTGAATTGGTGGTTAATTGGAAGGAAAATTATCAGAAAAATTATGAGATAAACAGTGCTGCACACCTTCACTGTTTGGTGTCGGTGAGCGAACTGACTAGAGCAGTTTGTTTACATGCTGAAGTCATTACAATATAATTGAAATGTGAGCTAATAGTAATACAATAAATGTTGCCGTTTTCATAAATCTCAATTAGCTACCTACATAACTGTCTTATTCGAAATTGAAATAAAATAGAAATGGAAAAAAGGTCTGGAGTAAATGGTGAAAACTGTAAATTGATTAAATAGTAGAGATCTTGGTATTGTACATTAGCAAATTACTGGTCAAAAGTGTCAAAACCACTTGAGATTTTGGAGTAGAAAGACCCGTGCTGACCCTTGTAAGCTCTGCTGAGCTCTATTGTGTTCTCTTCGAGAGTGACAACTGACGGATCTCCTTGCAAATAGCTACGTTGTCACTTTCGTCCCTCTTGTGTGCTTCCCTATCTGATGATTGACAACATAGGGCCGAGAAAGGGTTCGAATTATTGACGGATGTCAAGATACCTACATATCTGTTTTAACAATGACATTGTCCGAAGCCCTGAAGTGAATTTGACCAGGAATTTGCAAATGAACTATAAATGGTCCAATAAATCTGCCTTACCAATTAAGTCTGCATCAATATCTATTGTTGAGAACACCCACTTGAACCATTCATCAAGCACGAAGAAGTCTGCATCCTGCATGACTCCACTTCTTACAAGATTCTCAACAAAGCAATGCCTGAAAAAATATGTTGAGTTTATTCCGTGTTTCCTTTTAGAACGAGTTAATTGATCACGCCAAAATAATAATAATACTTTGGTGTTCTCTGCGGTGTTTACCTTGCGCTGAAAACTGATCGTTCCATGAATTTAAATGGGAGGTCCGTTGGTTGGAGGTGAAGATCCAGCATTGTCATCAAGACATAGGACTGGAAAGTCATGCTCCAGCGAGACGGATCCTTGTACATTAACCCCTATTGAAAATATCAAAAAATTTAGGCAGGCTGAAACTGTGAAGATAAATCTAGTTTGCATTGGTCATTAAGAAACTTCATTTTATTTTTTGTAGTTTTTAGAACTTGATTGATTGATTGATTCAACCAGAAACATAATAAAGTATCGATTATCGAACAATTGCTTACGAGTAAATTAGCTCCATGAAGATTTCTCCACAGCTCCACAGGCTCTGCAAGTATGCAGGAATCTGATTTGGAGAAATTTTTCAAAAATGTCGTCTTTCCGCATCCAATATTGCCCTCAACAAAAACCGTGAATGGCTGTTGCCCTTTTCTTGAAATGCGAGGTGCAGTCATCTTTGTAGTAAATTGTCGCATAAATATTCTACCTGAAAACAAAGAATTTTCTTTTAAGTAACAATGATTTTAATTACCTAGGTAACATACCTAGTATCATTGAATTTATAAACGCTAGTATCAAAATGATCAAAGAAAGTATTCTAACCAAGCATCAGCAGCAAGTTCAGAGTTGTTGCTTGGATGAGAGAAACTGTTATGTGCCTGAGAGTGAACACGGTACTTAAACGAAATCATAAAACCAATTCTTTTCAAGGAGGAAATCCCCTGTTCACAAACAACATTCATGCACTACACCCGAATTCAATGCTACAACCATTGATTAACGATAGGTAGGCCTATCGACTATCGTTATACCTATCGTTAATCAATGCTACAACACGATGACAACATAACCCTTTCCCTCCAAAACTGCAAATAAAGTACCGACAGACATCAAATGTGCAGTCGGGCCTTACTTTGACCGACACATATATGACCTTGAGTGCGAATTCAAAGAAATGGAAATTAAACCGTTCACAATCCAAGTCAAAGATACTATATAATAACCTTGGATCCAAGTTGCTAGGGAAGAAAAAATGTGTATAGAGTTTGGGAAGTACAATAATATATATCTTGTATGCATTGCCCCCTGTATAGCTCTGCTATAGCAGTGCTATACAGGAGGCAATGCTTGTATGACATGAAACATAAGAAAAACGCCAGATCAAAATAAAATTAGTCCATGCTCTAGAAATATGCAATTAATTGTGTATTTACATTATACATGGTATGATTAAATATTTTATCAGAAAGAACAGCACCTCTGAGTATAGACCATTATCTATAAATTCTATAATATATTTTCGGCAATCATTCAATTCGATAGTATCACATTAGTGGATTTACCGCATACATTCACACATAAGCACTTAACAGGAAACAGTGGAAATGTTTTTGCTTCATGATAGGTGGATCCAAAAACTTTCATTAGGCAAGAAGCGTAATTCGCCGATGGCACCCGGCCTCAAGCACTGATCGGTTTTCTCACCGTCCTCTGCCGCACATTTAACACGAAACGTCAACGCTTTTTCCAACATTCACCGGCCTTTCTACCAAACACAATTTTGGTATACATACGTACTAGCGGGCCAAAGCAGTGGCATGATACTAAATATACTAGGTATGCAATCAGTCATAAGATCATCTTAAAATGTACAGAATTTAACATTTATGTACAATTAAGGTGCCACACTCACCTCAAAGCTGGAAGATTCAGCTATACTAACATTCGACTTCCCATAAGAGGAAAAAAAATTGTTGTTTTATAACATTTCAAAAGTTTTAACTGACTTAAAAAAGAGTAAATATAATCTGTTTGCAGTAATTTGCATCAAAAGAAAATTAACAACGGTTGTGTAAGCATAAAAAAACAAAAACTTTGAAAAACCGGTTACGCCTCTACCGGTACGGCAGAATACAAAACAACCCGATCGATCTAGTACGCTAATTCCCTCAGCCGCCTGGAAACATTTCAACCTATCTCAGTGGCCACTGACTACGACGAGTCAGCAACGACAAGAGCCGACTCAACGCGCCACGCCTGCGCGACAGCGTCGGCTTCGGGTGCACCACGAACGCGAGCGCTGACGTCGAGCCTTGCGCCGAGGTCGTAAGTGCCCGGTGCAGCTGCGGCGGCCGACAGCGCGAGTGTGCCACGGCCATGTGGCGTCACCTCAAGCCAGGCGCTCGCCAGCGACACCCAGCGGAAAGCAGAAGACGCATGCGGGGAGTACAGCTGCGTCTTGCTCGACGTACCGCTGGGAGCAAACGCAGGGTGAAATTTCACAAGACAGCTTCACAAGAATTATTAGGAAAATGATAATGTTTGATAATCAAGATTTACTACTTAGTGATAAGTCCCAAATTTGAGTATAAAAAATATAATCTTACCTATTGTTTCCCATTGTATTTACTTTGACAATTAAATGACTGTCCGAGCAGTTTTGTAATAAAAGCTTGACTGGAACGATGCAGAGCCTGAAAAAAATATAATTCAATTACAAACTGCCTTTCTGTTCAAACAAAGTATATCAGAAACACAATGACTATATTTATGGGCAATGTGCTGTTCTGAAGAGTAGTTTGGATTTGAAAACAATGCACTACTGACCAATAATCTAAGTCGACATAAATATTTTTAAGAGGCAATTAACAAATTCACGCCAAACAGCTCAAAAGTAGTTCCAGCATGCCACCAAATCTCGGTAATTTTATTGTCCACTTCAAAGTGCTCCAGTTTACAATGAGACCATGCAAGACACCAACCTAATTTTGCTGAAGTCGTGCACGACGGTGGGCGCATGCTGCACACTAAACGTGACTAGTTTCTGCAGTATGCCGAGCGGAGTGAGCTTGTCGTGGCCGGCGCCGCTCGAAGGTACGGCCGCATCCGGCCCGAAGATCTTGAGAGTGCCGCTCGATTCCGCAGCCGCCGCCGCCGTCGGGGACGACGAGGACACGACCCCAACGCTGTCCACTGTGAGGTGATGCTGGCCTATCACGGTGGTCGGCTTCTTGTCGCTTGTCGTCACGACGGCCTGGAAGGGCAACGCATGTTAGGTGACGCCCCATGAATCATCTACATTCGCTCCGCATTTGGAGGAACTTGGACTCTGGACTGATATGACTCATCATGAGTATCATCACTCCATCAGAATCTCTATCAGATCTCTATCACCGTATCAATATATCTCTATTTGTTCATGTTTTCATTGATTGCATTGGTGTATTGAGAATTGGTGTTTTTCGGCGTGAAATGTGTAGATCGATAACTCTATTATTGGGAGGCGAAGCCCTTCCATCATTTGCATACTGGTAACTGCTTAAACCAGTATCAATTTCCTCTAAACTCTATTATTATTATTTATTAAATATTATTTACAATATAAATAAATTACCATATAGGTACCTAGTGCAGTTTGGAAGGGAGGCAAATTTATTTATTTAGTTCATCATAATTCATTATAAATAATAATTGACTGGAGTAGAGTCAAACTTAAAAATTTTTAACAATAGTTCAATAATTCAGTCAGTGAGTGTAATTCATCTGTCACCTTGGACAGCACTACCATAGAGATTTCTGTCATTATTCCAATAATATCGGAAATATCAAAAATCTTGGTCCAAACAACAAGTAGGTGAGAAAACATATAACAGCTTACCTTCCACCGGACTATGAGCGTAGCCTCCACCTTGAGCGTGGTTTTGATTTCCTTCAGGTTCGTGTCCCCGCTGAAGTTGGGTGTCACGTCCGGCTGACTGTGATGCGCCAAGTGCTCGGACAGTTCAATCGACTCTACGTGCCGGTTGAAGAACTCTAGGAACGGACTGACGTTGACCGGCGGCAATGGCTCCAGGCTCGTTTCCATTTGAACGTTGGAAAAGATGCTCTTTCCCTCGGCAAGGCGCTGGGCTTTGGCCATTAGGTGCACCATTTCTTGAGACTCGAGTCTAACGTCTGAGAAAGGGCATGAAAGTCGGCGTTAATCTAAAAACACAGTTTAATGCTTGCTAGCGCTGACAAGTGACAATACCGGTGTTCAGCATTTTTCCGCAACAGCAGTTGAACATTGAGCTGATGGCACCTATTGTTCATTTTGGACAGGGCATTGCTAAACAGTAATCGATAAGTTTATGCTAGAAAATAATTCACCATTCCTCAGTTGTTAAAGTCTATCTATCCCTTAAAGCAGTCATCTAGCCAGGTATCAGGGTGCAGAGATAGTGAATTATCATTTTCTTTTAATCTTATTTAAATTACGAAAGCTCGTAATTGGCTATTCATTTTATTATTATGTACACAAATACCAGAGCCACTATGAGTATTCGTAGACTCTGGACCATACCCCCCTGGGGACATTCAATTCTCACCCTGTATGCAAATTACTTCTCCCAAATTTAATGGCCATTAAGCTCAGCGGTTAGAACACCAGCCGCGAAAGTTGGGGACCCGGGTTCAAATCCCGGAATGGACAACACTTTTGGGAGGCTAATTTGTGTACATAATAATAAAATGAATAGCCAATTACGAGCTTTCGTAATTTAAATAAGATTAAAAGAGAATTCAACGCATCCAACGTTAATTTGGAGTTACTCTAGGTTGAATGTAAAATGTGGTTGCAGTATAGCATCACGCGGTACCAGAGCCACTATGAGTATTCGTAGACTCTGGACCATACCCCCCTGGGGACATTCAATTCTCACCCTGTATGCAAATTACTTCTCCCAAATTTAATGGCCATTTAGCTCAGCGGTTAGAGCACCAGCCGCGAAAGTTGGGGACCCGGGTTCAAATCCCGGAATGGACAACACTTTTGGGAGGCTAATTTGTGTACATAATAATAATAAAAAAAAAAAAAAAAAAAAAAAAAGTGAATTATCATGGACAACAACATGAGTTAAACCTGGGTCATTCCAAATTTAATGAAGCACTATTTCAGTTTTCACGATACCACCACGCTCAGCTTTATAGAACACGCAGATTTTAAAAGTAGGTAATGACTAATGGATGTCCAGTAATGGACGCACCTTGTGGCAAGACCACCTGATCGACGAGACTCCAGTCCTTGCTGGCCAGCGACAGCTGCACGATGGAGACTTGCGAGGTGCACGGATCGCTCGGCTGGTTGTCGTTGCGTATGCCCACCATCAGGTTGAGCACCTCCTCGCCGCTGCGCTGGCTGATCACGTCGCTCCGAGCGGCAGTCACCGACAGTCCGATCGACGGCAGCACCTCGATGCTCCACGAGTGGCGCACCAGTCGGTATCTGGGGCAGACGGGAAAGCGGTCGTTGGATTTTATCTCGCCAGTAAAAAAATTCTATTATCTCCATGTTTTAATTTAGTAGGTAACTGGTGGCCAAAACTAAAAGATGCAAAGCCCTCAAAATTATAGCGTCTAGCTTCTAAGAAGTGTTTGAGTTATCTGCCAGACGTGGTTGCTTTGGCAGCCATGGCAATCTCGTAATTCATGCCGGACTGGCTACCTAAGGACCTCAGAGGCGAGGAGGCCTTAGGGACCCCATCACCGGAGGGGGTGGGGGGGGGGGGGGGGATTGATGACGATTCTTAATTTCAGGGGAAATATTACCTAAATGTTGACTTATAAAATGAGGAATGCCCTGAAGCCAAAGCTCAGAGCCAAAGAGCTGACGATTGCCAGTTTTAGAAAATTTATTTGAGCCTAATATTTTTCTACGCTGCTATTTTGTTCCATTTTATTTTATTCATTCTATAGTTACTATGTAACTGTTTTACTTATATCATTGTGTTAACTTATTTTATTATTGTAAGATGAAATAAAATATCAAGTTCCAACAAGATTTAATCAAAGACTATTTTTGAAGAAAATCTTTCCGTTTTTTTGGTAGGTAGCATTTGGGCCGTAGAGTGGTTAGTCTGAGATAGCTTTTAATGGAATAGGGGGGGGGGGGGAAGGACCTGTTTCTCTATCCCCGTAAATACTGTAGGTACATAGTGTATGATGGGGTTTAGTAATTGTTTTAGAATGCAGGAGAAACGTCCAAATTTAAAAACCTCGGCGCCCATAAGAGTGTGCCTAACTGTAAATACGGCTGGTAATTGGTACGAAACATCAAACATAACTTCAACTTATTATACCCACACTCACACAAAATGTGTGTACGCAGCTAAAAAACTCTTGCAAGCAGAATCATTCGTTTCTAAAGTGTTTAGACTGGAACGAATTTCAGAAGTATTTGCGAACTTGTTTAATACGTCGTGACACTAGAACAAACAAATTAATTGCTTGAATAAATGGAAACATTATTATTTCCATTATTTTCCCTGCGCTCGGAAAACTAGGAGCCCCCCTGGGCAAAGCTCGGGACCCCGGCAGCGATCGCCGCCAAGCCGCCCTGGCCAGTCCGACACTGATGGCCATGCAGCCAATTCCTTCGTAAAAAGGTTTGGGCATTGTTTGGGTCTTCATCGAGTTGATGGCACATTGAATTGAAGTTCCATGTTTATTGTGATTACCTCACAACCAATTGTAATTATTGTAAGGAGCGCATTGTAAAACTCAAACATTCCAAACACGACCCATATAGCACAGAAACATGGTAACACAGGCATTTAGTTTTTGTAACCCAATGCATGGCATAGCATCCAAAAGGTCCCAACTTCCTAAACAGCCTTAATAAACTTCCTTGTCACAAATCTTGCCACCAAGCAAAGCCAGCAAATCACACTCACTTCGGCAACCTATTGCTCTCGACGCTCTCGTAATAGAACAGCATCTCGAGGCGCGTGACGCCTGCCGCGTCTGGTGCCCGCAGCCACACGGGCAGCGTGTGCGTCTGCCCGGGGCCGAGCGCGCCGGCGCCTGACAGCACGATCCTGGCCACGTGGTGGCCGCGATTGCGCTGGCCCGTGTCGCGCGTGCCCGCCGGCCCCAACGACAGGATGTGCGCCGGCGACCACGCCGCGGAGAGGCCGCGCAGGCCGCACGCGCCGCAGTTGCGAAGAGAGACGGATACCTGCGCCAGTTGGCCGGCGAGCATCGTGCGGGTCAGCCCCGAGAAGGTCACCTGGAGGGGAGGGGAGACCGAGTCGGTATTAAATGTAAATAGCATGGAGCCATGGAATGGAACTGAAATGGTAGTTCTGTGGTTTAGAAGTAGTACGCAGAGAAAGCATTTGTCGATACTCTCCATTGCCAGGAAACAAGAGCAGTAGATAATATGTGCCAAAATATTCTAAACTGTTCTCATAGCCTTTGAATGCCTCAAGATAGGGATTGAGTTTAAAAATTGGTCAAGTATGCCTGTAGAGGGTCCAAGTTGAAATTCTTAATGAGAAATAGAGAGTTCTAACACTTAGTAAGTACTAATAAGTAAAGAGAGGCTTGACAATTTATGTTCCTTCTGGCTTTACTCTTTTCCCATCATATCTACTCAGACCAATTTGTCTACCCCACCTTAAACTGACAATTTAAAATTATAGTGCCTAAAAACGTAGATTTTAAATGTAATTAACAAAAAATCCGAGAGCATTTAAATTAAAAAATAATGCCTGAGACTAAACTCCATTTCCCGTTAAGAAGGAGAGTGGTGTAGATAGCATCTTCCTGAAGGACCCACTGCTGCTTGACACGAGCTACAGTTCCAACACTGCTAAATATAGCCCAATGTTCATCCTCAAGACATGGCTTGTAAGTTTTGAAACTCTTAGCTCATGTGTAGCAGCAGTTGGCCCTCGAGGAAGTGGATTAGCGGAAGCTCGTTACCTGCAAACTGGGCGCTTCGGGCAAGACGTTGACCTCCAGCCTGCAGTCCCGCGCTTCTAGCCCGACCCTCTCGTTGGGCGTCTTGGCTCGTTGTGGCTTCAAAGCAAACGCCTGCTTGCCAGGGATGCACAGTGCAAGGGTGGTGGGGGCGGCGATCATGGGCGCGGCAACCGTGGGGGCGGAAAGGTTAGGGGCGGCCACCTCCGCGGGGCTCGTCAGGTGGTACGCGATGCCCACGATGTCCAGCGAGCCAACCAAGCGGGGCGTCACGCTCAGCACAATCTAAGACAAGGTACCGGCCGGGTTAATACTGCTAGCGAATGGTGGTTTCTGAGATTTCTTGCAATCATTATTAGTTTAGTTTTAGTGCATCAAGGACATGTGCTCCCTGCTGATAGAGGTAGTAAAAAAGAAGGAATTTTAAATTATACTCTTAATTTTTTTTCAGTGGCAAGTTTAAACCAGTATTTCCTATTTAGTCCTGAGTTGTACCTGAGTTGTGATGACCACAAGTAATTCCGAAAAGAGCTACCACAACCATCTAGACCCGGCTCTGAACCATGTCGCTATTCTTACAACAGAACGTTTTATGTTTAAAGCGTCCCACATCCTTGTAGCATTGTATTTATACAATGCAATTTATACAATTTATACAATTTATACAACTGGAGCTGTTATTTATGTTATTGGCTTGTTGGACCATTCCATTATAATGGAATGGTCCAACAAGCCAATAACATAAACAACAGCTCCAATTAGAAGGATGTGGGATGGTACACTGAAATGAATCCCAGTGCACTATTGGCTTCCGAATCGCATCCCGTCGTACCTCCTGCGTGAAGTCGGGCTTGATGAGCAGCGCGTCCAGACACTGAGTGGCGACGGCTTTGTCCGCGCTTGCGCAGGCAAACTCGTTGTCGACGACGGCGTCGGGCGCAGCGTCGGACGTGAACCGCCACAGCAGCCGCACGTTGCGCAGCGCCAACGCGATGTGCACCGGGTTCTCCAGCTGCACGAACACGTTCACCGGCTCTGCGCGGGCACCGACACATTAGGTTTGCTCAGCAAAAAACCATTTCAAATATGATTTTAAATCCTAAATCAAAGTCGCACTGATTTCCCGATGTTACGTAACCATATGCTAGTTGGTTCCTACCATACTACCATGCCTTCCTTTTCTTCCATACCTAGCTCGACTTCATTCATTTTTTTTGGAATTCATTCAATCATTCATTCATTCAGAGTTCAGACATTTATTTTGACATGAGAACTTGACAGTATGGACTTCTTAGACGTGGATAATTCCGAGGCCAAAATGTTTCTACTTCTTGTTAATATAATTCCTTCTATAGTTTGTACTTCTTCAGTAGAAGGGAGGACTTGTGCCTGGCTAGATATATTGCAGACTAGGTGACGAACATGACATGACAATGACATGGCCACAAGGATGAACTTGGGCAAATTTGAGACAGTTTAGCCAGGTCAGCCAGTTTGGAAGAAATTTACTTTGATAGGTACCTTATTAAATTGAATTTACAAAAAAATGTTTAGTATCAACTGTCAACTCTTCAGCCAATCAGTGAAACTGAACACTAAAATTGATCAAAGTAGTGTATGAAGTGAACAATCTGGACAGTTTCAATTCACTTTGCATCTCTCACTAAAAAAGCAACACCGTAGTGATAGTGTACCTATACGTTGCTACAGAAACTGACGGCACAGCGCTCCTCACCGTTGACGACCGCGTTAGGCCGGACCGCGTTGTTGGTTGCGTTCGAGTAGAGCTGCACGGTGGGCTTGAATATCATGGGCGGCGCCCCCAGCGCCTCGGCGAGCAGCATCTCCTCGAGCTTGGCCCAGGTGGAGCCGTCGGCTGCGTCGTCGAAACCGACCCCGGTGGCCGGCACCAGGGCATCGGCGGGAGGCCCGGGCAGGGGACCCAGCAGCACGCGCAACCGCCCGCAGTCCACTAGCGGCAGCGGCAGGATCGGCAGGCCGGATTCGCCGCCCGAGCTTTCGTCGAGCAGTTGCTGCAAGGCACGGCGAAATTACAGTCTGGACAGGAGTTGGTGAATTCGATTGTGTGACCTTTGTGACGGATGTATTCGATGTAGTTCTTAGGTCACTGCTCTGCATCCATTTATTACAAAACGTACCTTCTGCGTGGTGAGAAATTCCTTGAGGAACGCGGCCTGCTGCATGGTGGACTGCCGGCTCGACAGAGAGAGGAGGTGAGAGAACGCCGTCGCCGCTTCGTTCACTTGGTTCAGATTGGCTGCTTGCCGACCGATCGTGAAATGGATGTGATCTTCGGCCAGGCTCCAGTTCTTGTTTTCGTACACTTGGTACGCCTGCACGGGACATTCGATGCATTTAGATTAACTTCTTCATGACGTATTATAACTAAGTAAATACTAAATACAAATGAGTATGTAACAACTAAAATGTATGACAGGAAGTTGGTCAGAACTTGTTACAAAATAAATAGCAAAATAAATAAACAAATTTGGATACAGCTGGCAAAAATGTTATGACAAAATACCTAAAAGAATATCAGCATTCATTACCAACTCCCGAGTTTGAGCTTCAAACAATCTCATTTGAGAAAAAATTGACAACAATATTTACCTACCTATGCCAATTCGGCACGTTCCTACTGTCAATTAGTCATGCCAATGACAATGAGCAAACAGAAAACTTTTCAAAGTACTTTACATTACTCTCTGTCTCTCTTTCATTTGCCTGCCAATCAGTCTCTTTCCTTCTCTATCTCGCTCTCTTTAGCAAATGACGAGTGGATAGATTAATTTGGAGCTCACTAATGAAGAAAGCTAATATGCATGTAGGTAGGTAGGTATCATCTAATTC
The DNA here is from genome assembly GCA_921293005.1 of Nemoura dubitans. Classification (NCBI taxonomy): domain Eukaryota; kingdom Metazoa; phylum Arthropoda; class Insecta; order Plecoptera; family Nemouridae; genus Nemoura; species Nemoura dubitans. The sequence goes on from OV121075.1 coordinate 21,104,616, forward strand.
TCACCTGTCGATAGCACCTAAGGGAATGTTTACGCTGGCCCGCCTTGGAGAACCGGTGGCCGGCCAGCACGATGTGGAACGCGTATTTGCGCGGCATCCGCGGCCGCGTGGCTTTCAGGAAGCAGTAGGACGCCTGCTCGAGCAGCAGGGCGCTGCGGAGGTCCGAGTCCTCGCTGGTCATGCGGATGAACTGCTTGGCTGCCTCGCCGTACAGGTTGCGCCCTTTCAGACACTCGGTGCTCAGCAACGTCGCTCTCGTGGCAAACTGCGGCATCCTGAGACACGAGCGATTCAGTCAATGAGTGTTTTTCTAATTACCTTGCCTGCCATTGGTGAAAGGTAAGGTAAACAAATCTGAAAATATAATTTGATTGGTTACAAAATATCAGAAACAGAGATCTAGGTAAGAAAATTTTCATGATTAAATATTAAATTTCTTAGACTCATGTCTAATATATCCTATTTTTAGCACTAGTTTTGAAAATAACTATTTCAAACTGGGATTTGAAAGCTATCTAGTTAAATATACCTAGTTGGAGCTTGTAGGGCTTCAAGGCTAATAACATTAAAAATTTTTTGAGATTGTAGGGGATTGTGCATGACATACAGATACAAAAATATTGGTTTTAAGCTCAATTCTACACACAGGGCAAGCTTGACCAGACAAAAATATAAGAAGAAGCTGTTCATGAAATTAGAACAAATCTGCCACCCGGTATAACCCTGCCATAACAGGTACCTACCACGGATTGAAATAAAGACCAATCCAACCGTAAAATTGAAAAAAGTAATTATTTGCATATTGATTATTCTATTCTATTACAATATCTTCGTCAATGAACGATGTGTTACAACTTCGCCCAGACAACCCAAGCCATCTGTGGCACATCATCTAGCTCACCGACACGAGTTGAGATACGTCAAGATGCTCTCGTCCATGTACTCCTGCGCCTTCCGCGTGGGCTCGCCCTGCATGAACGCCGCCAGAGCGGCCATCTCGAGCGCGCCGGCGTAGTACAGCCACGCTTGGTCGGCGTTGAAGTCTCGCTTGGCCGAGTGGTACGCCTGGAACGCCAGCGCGTAGTTGCCGAACATGAAGCACAGGTCGCCCAGCCTACGGAGCTGCAGCTCGGGCGCATCACTGGCGTATCTGTCGGGAAAGACCAAACGATATGTGTTCAAGGCTTTTTACTCACATTGATGTTGAAGATTTAATTACCAAGAGATAGGAGGATGGATAAAGTACAGACAGATTTAGATTAACAAGGAGGAAATTGGGAAGACATAGAGTTTAATTTGATTTGTAATTTAAAGCAAATATGGAAAGATGATACAAATACCTATGCTAAGTTGATAAGAAGTTTAAATTCAAAGCAATTAAAAATAATGAAAATATGAAGTCAAAAGCTAACGTCAACCTTTTATAATGCGCTAAGCTCAGTGAACGTTGATGTTGCCTGTTTGTACAACTTAAAAAACTAACTTAATGTTGTGTAATAAAATAATCCTGAAAGTAGGGTGCCTAATGGCCAATAAAAGGTGATACTGATGGGGAAGGAGGAAAGCTTGAAAAAACGAAGTTGACGTTGATGCTGCATAAAAAAATGTGTTATCATTTATCCAGTTCACGTGTGAAGTTACAGGTGAAAAAGGAAGTGTAGGTGGATGGTGACTTACATCACAGCATTCACAGGAATATTTGAGCCTGGGGTTCCCGGTTTGTTGCCTCCAAACCACCGCTTGGTTGCACTGAATAACGAGCGACTCACGCCCTTCTTGTTTGATATCTGAAATGAAAGTTCATTGGAAGTCAAAATATTGCCATGTGCTATGGACTATGGAGTAAAGTTAAATTTTCTACTTTAATTTAACATAACATTAGTATTTAGTACCTTAGTAGTAGGTAACACATTTATTAAAGGAAATCCATAAGATCAGGGATCCAAATCTGTATGAATAACGATTCCGGTAAGGGTTCCAAAAGTTTGAAAATTACGGTTATGGTTCTTTTAAATTTATTCCGACTCCAGTTCTTAAAAAAATAAAAATAAAGATTCCTTAAATTTGAAAATAACTATAATATTAATAAGTAATTACTTACGATATCGTTAAGCTGTTGTATTTGCCTCTCAATGTACGGCAAGAGAGCCTTGGTGATGAACTCTTGGATCAGGTCACGAATACGGTCAAGGTCTTCCTCGGCGAGACAGAGGCCGTGCTCGCTGCCATGGTTGGAGTTCGCTTGGCCCGCCCACACGTTAGCGTTGATGTGGCTCGGCACCGCAAGCTTGTCCTGAAATAAACACCAAGAAAAAAAGTGAGGAAGTCTCTGGGAAACAAACAAAACAAGAGGAAGAGTAAAGTGGAATGCGCTAATTACGAGTGGAAAGGGTGAAAGGACTTCTTTTTTGACGCCGACCACCGAGTTCCAGAACTTAAATATGTGGCGCTTGACCTGTGCAGTGATCCCTCGTCCATGAAAAACTACAATAAGTTCACACTCACAGATAATAATACAAAAAATCCCAAATCTATGGATGGGAAGTGTTTTAGAATCAATCACAACGGTGGGATAAATAAATGCCATAATAAATGCTTTTAATCGAACCTAAATGCTCGTCCATAGCAGCACTGTGTAGGTACATTGATACATTGTGCATTGAATCCGAGTACCTGCTATATATATTATATAAGTTAAGTCTACGTCAAATCTAGACGTTTCGTAGAGCCACCGAGACTGTGTTTTTCTTTGTAGACTCGTCAACCTAATGGTCAACCTAATGCGACAGAGGGCACATTTTTTCAACAAACCCCTTAGTAACTGAATTAAATTGCGTTTTCACTTAACAATACATTTGTCATTTATTCTTTGCTGGCTATGCTCAACAATAAAAAACAAATTGTGATGAAGTTGTAAAACTTAAATTGGGTGAAAACTGCCTAAAATGTTAGTTTGCAAGAAATAATGTAATTAAACCCAAACAGGTGGTGCCTTCATCAGAGTAGCAGCTATAACAGCATTGTCAGCACAGTAGTGTCAGACAGTATTCACAACACAAAAAGTTCAACATGTACGCTGGGCTGTCTAAAGGCCCGCATAATCAATCACCAGTGACTCCGCCATCATTTCCGCACCTTGTCTGCAGTCTCTGCGTCGGGACTGAGCGGATGCAGCGTGACGGCGACGTGCGTGGCGTGTTCGCCGGCCTCCTGACCGACTTCGAGCGTGGAGGGCCGCCCATCCGCCTCCCCCTCAGCCCCCTCGGCAGACACGCGGCTCGGCATGCCCGTCACGCCCGTCACGTCCGCGGGCGTGCGCGGGCTGCTGTCCGTCGACATCTCCTGCGGAACGCGGTGCAGTGGCAGGGTTAGCGGCTTTCTTTCGTGTGGCAGCCTACCGATTACGTAGCTTTTCCGTTCAGCCATAATATCTGATTGATAAACTCAGGTATGTTAGTGGTGTAGTTGACAGCTAGACTTTTAATCCTAATTGGATTATTTTGGCGTTGGTGACTGACTGACAAGACTGACAGGATCATTTTCAGGACTGTGAGACTTGACGACGTCGGTGCCGACGACGATGATATGACGACGAAAGTCCTTTTTAAGACCACAAATCCTTCACAACAGATCACGACCATAGATGGTTGACTGCTTGCCCCCAGTCAACACTGGGTGGGCTTGCCCAGGATGAGATCGCCCCCTGGGCCTTAATGATTTTGGCATCTTGTCCGGCTCAGGGCCTTTGAACCCTAACAAAATATTAATTCTCTATGCCCACATTTTGGAGAAGGCATTTTAACTTTTAAGTAAGAGCTGCCCACTTTTAAAATTACCTAGTTTTACCAATAATTTTTACCTAGGTAGGACCTATTTTTCTTGTACCTATCAATAGAAAATTGAGCATACAAATAAAATCACCCAGGCCCAATTTCAAATCCACCAAAAGAACACCATTTTAAGCCATATGAGATTTGTTCAGAGTTGATGATCATGGGGAAAAGCTTTGAATGGGAATGCTTTGATTGGCTGTCTCAAAAAACTACTTAAAAGTAACAGATTATCAATCACCTGATTATCCAGTCGGCGAATGAGAAATTGACTCCACGGATCTGGCAGATGGCTCTGATCTTCTCGATGTCCAGGAGGATTTGAATTGATTTGTAAAAAGTAAGAATTTGCCACCCCATACGCCGTCTTCATTGTGTTGAATGCAGTCTCAGCAGTCTCACTGTCCGAGTCCACGGAATCGTGCAATAACACGTAGTAGCGGAGGACGTTCGGACAAAACCATTTTGGTAGCTTGGCTGGTGTCATGTTTTGCATCTGTTGGAGCTGTTGGCCCATCTGTTGGAGGGTGTCATTGACATTGCTTTCTGCTGATGATACGACAATTACACCTTTGGCAAGTAATTAAGGATTACAATAAATTGTGTTTGATCAACCAGCATACATTGCTTGTAGTTTGCTTTACTTTTCCTTAGTGCAAAACGTGCAAAGCACAAAATCAAATAGGTAACCTCAGTAATCAGCATCAGAGTAAGAAAATAACAATCTAGGTATTGTAATTATATTCAAAGTTGCTAGCCATTCCCACCCCTAGTCACTGAGTGAAACAATACCCTCAGCTCAAGAGTACTAGGCATATTAAAGCATTCAGGCCACAAATTTAGACTGCACTTCAGTGAGTTACTACTCTATTGTAAACCAGGCACCTTTATAATGTTAATGATTGTTCTATTAATCGATTCGTAAGGATACACGCTGTATAGTGCTTGGTGAATTCATGATCAGACGGAAATTGAACTTGTAGAAACGTGTCCCTCCATGCCTCAAACCACGGCACCGAACACGGAATGTCGATAGTCTGGCTACTAATTTGCAGAGATGAAAATTGATCACTAGATGATGAACTGACAGACTCGTTTAGAAATTTTCTTGCCAATGTAGGTTGCGGAGGTCGTGAGTTTATGTCAACCATGGATATTCGTAGATTTCGCACTGGTACAGAAGTGCCGGATGGTTCTCGAATAGAGGCTAGAATAACAACATTTTTGTACAATGCCAAAAACAATTAATTTACTACAATTGAGTACAACACCTAAGTAGTCATTACCTTCAGCATTCAGTTTGCAGAAAGGCTGAATCAGTTCGACAAAGGATAGGTTATTTTTTTGACAACTCTGCTCGGCCAAAGAGCTGCACATAACTGCCACCATCGGCGAAAATGCATTTTGTATGAATTCATGAGGTGTGAGCTTGCATTGAGCCATTATTGATAAATGACAGCTCCTCTGCCAATGGCCCTTCAATGGACTTTTTGAATGAATTTAAAAAAGATTTCTAAAGAAGCGGCTATTGTATTTCATCATTTTTAAACGAAGAATGATCAACATTTTATACGGGTTAAACTATCAACAAATTAGCCCAAATTTAAGATGAAGGAGTTAGACCTTTCTGTCACTGCTCAACACTCCCACAACCAAAAGCCGACAGCCATGTTTACTACCTTGCTCAATCAGCTGTTACATACGGCAGCTGCACGGAACCGGAATCAGCGCTAGTGCTGCACCTACAAGTTTTCTCGCGCAACATTCCATTCTCGTGTTAAAGCGTAGAGGGGTGTGGAGGGGGGGTCGAAGGAATGTGCCGCAAAGGCTGGTTCTACGACTAGTCTGGTTCCCAGTTTTCCGTGGCGGGCCGCGGGATGTGAGCGACCATCTTGGAATTTACTCTTTGAGAAGCCGGCTCACCTTTAAATTAACAAATCTTTATCAAAATTACAAACATTTTCTTCGTATTTAATTTTTGTGTGTTCAAATACTTCATATCCCTGATTCTTCTATCGAAACAGGATTTGGACTCGGAATGTATTAGGTAGGAAGTATACTCCACTAACATTTTCGTTTTAAGAGCATTCTAAACTGAGATGGCGCAAGCAATGGCGTTTTTAGATGTTGGGCAGGGCTTATTTCCATTTTAGGACCTCATCGTCCTAATTTCACGCTTCAATTTGATCGTCGCAATCATTTGTTTACTCGATATTTTCAATCTAATCAACGCCCTCTTGAATTCGGAGAGATACAGCTACATCCGATTGTTGCGTGTGTTTGGATTAAAAATGGAGAATCTCGAAGGCCTAAACCCAAGCCTGCAGTAGTAGGTACGGCCGTGAAACAAGAACGTGTTGTCAAACTTTCATTTAGGTCTAGGGCAGATTAACTACCTGACGGTCAAATCAGTGGGTGTCATTTAGGGAAAAAATCCATTGAACGAAATGGTGTAAATTTATTTTGTGGTGTTATTGTATTATTGGTTTTCTTCAATGTTGTTTAGTATTTACCTATACCTACCATGCAGTGTGTAACCGAATGGGCTACCTGAAAATGTGGTTTTGGAAATATAGCTCTCTTCTCTAGGGACCACATGGTATTTACTACTAGTTTCCTAACTTTTGTGAGCTCTTTTCCAAATTAAACTAGTTTACTTATGAATTGAATCTGTGTTTATAACCCTCCTGAAACATTCTTGTTAGTAGGAACTACTGGGTATACCTACCAACTTCAATTTTTTTGTCTTAGGTTCAATTCGTCGATTTCTTCCGGCCGATTCTTTTCACAAAACTGCGTCCTGTTCAAATCCCCAACCACTTCGAGCTTTAACAATGGCACTTCCTAGTCGAGCTCGAGTTTATGCCGACGTCAATTCCCACAAGCCTCGAGAGTACTGGGACTACGAGTCTTATGTTGTGGATTGGGGGTAAGCTTTTTGCTTTCTAAACTAAAATTGGATCATTTTTACACGGTCACCAATTCCTACTGCCGCTTATAGATGTCATGTTTCAAAACGGATTTGTAGAGCTGAATGTGCAGTCTGATTTAAATCACTTGCCTTACAAATGAGTAATTACTAATTAGTACTGATTTTTCATGCATTTCCAGACAACAGGACGATTATCAGTTGGTGAGAAAACTTGGCCGCGGAAAGTATAGTGAGGTGTTCGAAGCTATTAATGTCACCAACAATGAGAAATGTGTAGTTAAAATATTGAAGGTTAGTATTGAACACATAGTATAAGAGTGATGTCCAAAGTAGAAACAAACTTAAAATTACTTAATTTTTATTTTAAAACTACAAATAAAATTTCAATGGAACAATGTCTTTATAAGAGGTTTCTGTAATAAATCGTAGAGGGACTTTTAATTAAACTGCCTTCCTAGTTAGATGCCTAGGTAGGTGTTGGTTTTCTTGATAAGAATTCCTGCATGAGTAATCAGGTAGTCATATCATGCCTTTTATCTCCTAATCATCAACCTGGGGCCTAATCTTATTTAATGTGTTTGCAGCCCGTCAAGAAGAAGAAGATAAAACGTGAAATAAAAATCTTAGAAAATCTTCGTGGTGGTACAAACATAATCACTCTCCAAGCTGTGGTGAAAGATCTTGTTTCTCGGACACCTGCTCTCATCTTCGAACATGTTAACAACACCGATTTCAAACAGTTGTATCAAACACTAACAGACTATGATATCCGATACTATCTTTACGAGTTACTTAAAGCGCTAGACTACTGCCACAGCATGGGAATAATGCACCGCGACGTTAAGCCTCACAACGTTATGATTGACCACGAGAACCGAAAATTGAGGCTCATTGATTGGGGGCTGGCCGAGTTTTATCATCCAGGACAAGAGTACAACGTACGGGTTGCATCGAGATATTTCAAGGGACCGGAGCTACTAGTAGATTATCAGGTGTGTTTTCATTTCTGTACTCTTTGATGCGAAATTGGCACGCCATTAAAACGTGTAGAAGATGGTTTTGAAAATAAGAAAGAGGATACCTGAAAATTTACCACTTATTTGGAAAGGATTGGGCCACCTTTCTAAGGGAAGGTCCTACCAAAATATTATGCAATCTATTTGGTGGTGGATCTTAAAACATTTTGATTGGTTGTACCAGCTGAGCAAGATTTAATGTACAAAATTAAACTAACTCTTTGCACATTGTTGTTTTACAGATGTACGATTATTCTCTGGATATGTGGTCACTCGGCTGCATGCTGGCTAGTATGATTTTTAGGAAAGAGCCATTTTTCCACGGCCACGATAACTACGATCAACTTGTTCGCATCGCCAAAGTTTTGGGCACCGAAGAGTTGTTTGAATACTTAGAAAAATACCACATAGAGCTCGATCCTAGGTTTCATGACATTCTTGGCAGGTATGTCACAAAACTAAGAAATGTATAATTCTGCATTGTGTTGGTAATAGATTTATCTGAAGAAGGTGATTAGTTTCTATTGATAATTGATGAACAACAACCTTGGCCCAAATTCATTCACACGTGTCATTTTCTTGGCTTCCAAGCATTTTTTGCTTACCTACCTTAGCCAGTCTTAGTAGGTCACAAAATTCTTTTATTTTGCTAATACCTATTAAAGTTTACCAGTATGTTGTTAACAACATTCTGTGTTGGCAACTTGCCCTTTGCTTAGTAGTATGCTAATACACCTGTTATTTACTTGTTCAGACACTCCCGGAAGCGATGGGAGCGTTTCGTGCATAGCGAAAACCAGCATTTAGTGTCGCCTGAGTCGCTAGACTTCCTCGACAAACTCTTGCGGTACGATCATTACGAGCGGCTGACGGCTCGCGAAGCGATGGACCATCCATACTTCTGTAAGTGCAGTTATAACTGCTAATTGAAACTTGGAACTCCTATTGGTTACACCAGTCTCGGAAGAGTGGTCCGAATTGAACAAATCTCGGTAATGTGCTAGACCCAGTTGTTTCAGCTAGTATGGTGAACATTTAACTGTTAATTTTTTTTAGCTTTATAAGACTGCATAAGTGGCTACCTAATAATTTGCTTAACTATCAGTAGGTAAATTCCAATCTAACTGCAAACGCACTTATAGCGATTCATTGTTTTGTTTACATGATATTATTCTTTTCCAAAAATCATATCGCAACTCGATCAACATTAAAATTCAGTCATACGGTGGCATACACCATTTGTTTAAGAGTGCATCTTGTAGGTTATCTCTTTATATGAGTAAGTAGAACTCTGCACGTAGGTTTCATTGGTTAGGAGCGAAAAATGTGTGTTGCTAGTCCAGATTATCCCTTTGGAATTGAAATACGTATATTATTTCTTATTATTATTATTATTCTTCTACAAAGCAGGATTTGCCTCACAAAAATCTTTATCTTCAGTGAATGCTAGGTACTGTTCTTTAAATTTCCCACTTCTGACCTCCCTACTGTATGTGGTGCTGGCCATTCGCCGCTAACAAGGTGGTTTGTTTTGTTTGCAGGCCCGATAATTAAGGAGCAAAGCCGCCTGAATATGGTGTCCTCGTCGCCAACACCCATTGCAGGCTCAGTGCCTGTGGGTGAGTAACGTGGCAGGTATTTGACTGATTTTCTAACCATATCGATGTTTACTTGTGAACCCTAAAAACCCAATTTAGCCAGATTTCTGGGACGCATGTTAAATACCTGCAAGCAAGATGTGCCAACTCGCTATATTCAAATTATTTTTCTTAGATTACTTGCTAGGTTCAATGTTACTACATACTGCACCTGGAAAGACTATAGGAACTCAAAAAGTGTGCATTGTGCAAGAAAGTAGATAGTCTGTAGGTACTGTAGGTTCTAAAAGTGCTTGTTCTTTTTACTGTAGTATTTTAGAATGGATCCAATTATTGAATTCATGTGTGTAACTAGCTTGTATTTGAAGCATTTCCCCCCCTCCTCCCCAACCCCAAGACTTGCTGTTCAATGCTGTTTTCCTGCTGGGTAACACAAGAAAAGGTCTGCAATTAATCCATTGAAGAGACTATAATATGAGACTATCCATAAGAGACTATTGCAACATTAACTATTAAATGTTCCTTTCCCTATTAAATGACAAAAGCTTATTTTGCAGCGATGCAATGCGAGGGCGTCAAAAGCAAAAGGATAAATATCTCCCAAGTGGGCCGTTGCGACGTGACACGGTCGCAAGGCTTTGTGACCATGTCACAGCGATCGGCCCTCTGATTGGCTTTAGCTTGCGACTTCATCGTATCGCTGTCAACGTAGCTTTAGATTAAGAATTAACTGGGGAACTTACTTGGAGGAAATCCATTTGTTTAGTATATATGTAGCAAGAATGTATGGTGTAAATGTAACAACTTTCTCCGTTTGCTTACAGCTGCTGCTGCTCTAGCATTCGGTGGCAACTTCAGTGCGGTGCGCGACAACTTGGTCAGCTCGCCCGTCATCTCTCCAGGAGCCGTTGTTGGGCTTCTCGGCCCGTAACATTCTCGCTCTGACAATATTCAGCAGACATTGCTCATCTGTCAAGTGATGACCTACACTCAGCAGGCAAAACCAACTCGACACCCTCATCAGCATACGTGTTCTCCAATGCATCATTCATTATTAAGCCTCCACGCATCATTTTTATTTTCTATTGATTTAAATGTGGGGAAGAATTTCCGATTCACGTCTTTGAATGTCATCCGTATGTAAATTATTGACAAATCAATAATAATGCCACTACACAAATTGATATGCAAATATAAAGTTTCTAAGTCATGCAGGTTTTCTTATCAATAACTAAACTTACCTTTTAATTGCATTTTTAGTTAATTATGGAATATATGCTATTATAATTACTATTACGTACATATATTATATATTTGTCTGAAATTGTGTGAATGCTTGCAGAAACTTAAAATAATAAGAGATGGTTTTTGTTTCCCTACATAGTAACATTTTACCTATTAAAAAAAAGAAGTAAATATTACGATTGTAAGTACCTACTTACTTGTCTGTACCTATAACTTGAGCGCAAACGATTCTGTCAACATTCACTTCTGTGATGTATTGAGATAGGCGTGCTATTATACATAATAAACATGGACACATGAACAATATTATTTTGATCGTTGTTGATCGTTTCGATGCCTATAAATTTGATAGTGTGAAAGGCAATGAGCTTGAAAAAATGGTGATTTTGGTTGATATCATTAAGTGCCGAGTGTTCGGATGATAGTCTCTGGCGTATTTTGTTCCGTTTCTTTATATTATTATATAATACGTACGATAAAACTATTACCCTAAAGACAAAAACGTATTTACTATCTAGTAATCTTTCAGTGAATATTTTAGCAGCAATCATTAACCAAATTGCAAAAAAAAATAGCTACATGGAAAATACAATATTGTTAAAATGATCGGGAACTTATTTATTGAATAAATGCCGTAAACTGAAATAAATATAACTGCAATTCGCAATCGTAGCTGAGAGTGAAGAGTGTTGGTCCCTGTCCTCTGGTGGTGAAAACAAAGAAATTTACGATTGCCACCATTGGGTTTGAAACGAAGCCCGAAGGTGCTTTACCCAAGTTGGTCATCAGGAAATCCTAACTCCTACATTTTGTAATAAAGACTGAAGTCCATTCCAGTGCTTTTTGACGAATCAACCGCCCCCTATGACACATGATCAATTTAGATTTAAATAGAAGGTAAATGCCGGAAGTGTAACCTTATCTCATTTTCTGCTGTCAACTGGCAAGTGGCAACTGCACACAGGTAGTACAGCCCAGTTCAGTTTTGATAGCTGGTCGAGATTAATATGCTGATTTGGGCTGTTTTAATGTATTTGAACACTCGGTTTAAATTTCTTGATGAGTGGGTATTGGTAGTGTAACAAATTCGATATAAACAATAATGAAAGTATTTCCTGGTTGATTTTATGTCGGAAAGGCTGATCTATATTTACATGTTTAATATTAGAACTAGGGTTATTGGCAGCTCAGATAGAAGGCTCAACAGTAATGTCAGACTTAGATTCTATTGCTGTATACCTAAACGTTATCATAATCCTAATTCTAGCATATTGTTTGTCAATCGTACAGGCTAGCAAGAATAATGGTGGACTGAGGAATGCCCTCAAATTTCGGTGAATAACGATTCTTGGAGCAGGATGGCAGATTTGATTCTCCGTGACCTCCCACAGCAACTGTGGTATCAAATTGAGCACTTGCATCTAAGTTATCTCCAGTCTGAAGAAAAATCAGAAAAATTAGATGAGAGAAGAAAGCTTGAAGGTCAGTGTCTTTGCAAATATCGTACCTACACGTACAAGAGTGGCGTTCTTGGTGACGTGTACTAGGTATACTACGCTATGTATACTACGTACACTGCATTTGGATACCGATAGAAGAACTTATGGGGGTTGATAACAAGTTTCTCACATTCTAGGTGTTATCAAGGAGTTCGTAAGTTTGGTTCCTCACAATCAGAAGTTCCGCTTCCGCGAGACGGCTAATGTGTTGCATAGAAGTGCCAGCACAAAGAAAGACTTCTCAGCCTATGGTGGTGCTGCAGCATGGAACTCTCTTGCCATGTATGCTTCAAACTTGCTAAGCCAGCCATGGAGAAAAGAATACCGAGAGTTGGAGGTAAATCTAATGCAGTAGTAGGTACCTATTACATTTATAGCCCCATGATTGGTGGTTGTTGTTTTATGACAACTCAAAAACCCGTCACGCATCGTCTACTGGGTGGCAAAAATGGCACAGCCCGTCAAAACCATTTAAATTTTAATAACGTGGTAACTACTTTTGTCACACAAACACCTAGATGCCAATGATGAAAGGACGACTACAGTTCCTGAGTAAAAATTATGTGGGAAAATAATTGCCATAAGGTAGCGATCATTGACATCAAGGAAGCTCCGCTTTAATTTCCACTATTACCCTAGACTGCTCATTGCCTATTCCTTGTGTTAAAAACGTGACGCCACGAAAAACCAGCTTCGTCGTCTCCAACACCTGTTCTATAGCAATGCCAGCAGAGCCAAGAGACCAACCAGATGGAATTAGGCAATTATGGTATTTTGTTTGCTTGATTGACTGCTGATCGCAAAAATTTCTAAATGCAAATATTTCTCATCGTCAATACTCTATTTTACAAAGTTACATTCATATTCCAGCGAAGTTAAAATAAATGAGTAACTCCTTTTTTAATATTAAAGAAAACATACGTTTCCACATTCAGATTTCTTTTCATTACTGTTTATCGCTTCTTTAATCTTGGAATCTATTAAAATGCCCGGTGTATGCCGGTATTAAATTTCCGGTGGTTTTACAGCGGTTACCACGGCCAGTCAGGTCGTAGGTGATGCGAGATATAAAAAGCAATTATGAAAAATGTATTAATTCACAACGTGAATTTACCAAATTTTTTGCAAGCTTTTCGTATACCTATACAGAGAAGACGCCCAGGAAGCTTTTTGAATTTTCTTCTTGCCTCAAAATTAATTCTTTTAAGTACCTAATTGTAATCACGTGAAATGTGAAATCTAATGCAAAACTCCACAGTGTACCGATCATCAGCTTGGCTGATTCTCATTTCACGGAGTGAGGCAGTTGCTGATAGGAAAACTGATCTGTCAAAACGAGATTTGGACCCACGTGGTCTACGTGGTCGGTACCTGGCTTACCCATGCTGTTTTCAAACAAACCTTTTTTGAGGAGATAGCCCAAATTGGACTGGCTCACGGTCAGAAGTCCAGGAGTATTTTTTTAAACATTTCATGTATGTATTTTCACTTTTCTCCCAAGATTCGCAAGACACGAGACACAAAGAAGAGATGCGTGTTTATTTATTTATTTATTTGATGCTGCGTACAATTACATAGTATTTGTGTGAGCCTAAGTACTTTGGCAGTTATATAGAGAAAAATCATTGCTAATTGCCAATACGCCTTGTAGATGGTCCTTTCGCTCTGCCGGCATTACTATCAAGTTGGCGTTGAAAACGACCACAATGGTCTTTCGTGGTGTCACAATTTTTTGTGGGCAATGAGCAGTCTAGGGTAGTAGTGGAAATTTAAGCGGAGCTTCCTTGATGTAAATGGTAGCGATTGTGTAAAAATATATTGCAATCGGTATCCAAGGGTAACCGATCGATAGCTAAAAGTTGCCTGTTTGTTGCAATGGACCGTGATACCAATATACATCGATAACTCGTCGATAACTTGACACAATCGCTGCCCAGAAGGCAAAAGCATGTGCAAGAGTTAAGACTGATCTGATATCAAAAAAAGAATGTATCTGCATTCTCATTAACAAGTTTGAATCAGTGGCGTAACTACCGTAGGGGCGAGCGGGGCGACCGCCCCGGGGCCCAGAGTTTTTCCCAACTAAGGGGGCCCGCCGGCCGACGAAATGATGTTATATATGGCTAATGGTCCAATTTATAATTGCTTTGCGTTACCATTAGAACGGATAACTATACAGGTTTCTGGAAACGCTGCTCATTCAACGTCATTTTTTGTTCTACTTCAGGGGTTTCATACAGTGGCAACAGTAAACATGAACACAACTTGGTAGGTCCCTTCATTCGTAGACGCGGGTTTTGTGATATTGATTCACACAAAATAAACTTTTTTTCATGCAAAACAATATACAAAATAGCTTTTTTCTGTCGCCACCGAACACTCCCCCCCCCCCTCCCCCCTGGGGGCCTAGGAAAATTCTTGTCCCGGGGCCCAGATACACCTAGTTACGCCACTGGTTTGTATAGTATTATAGGCACACATTAAACATTATGTTTTGAACCTTTAGCTTTACTGCGGATTCTACAAGCACGAAATAGAAACAAATCTGGTTGGTGCTGAAGCAATGCTAGAAGAAATGGGATACAAGCACACAGGCCACATGACAATGGTCATGGAATGGCCCTTCGATCCAGACCGAGTCAAATATGTTTCACAGGACTCTATAGTTGCTTACGTTGAATGCCAACTAATGAAACGCATTTGGGAGCAAGTTGCCAAGCATTTCACCTGCAGTTGGCTTGAAATCTTAGAATACCGGGAAAATCACATTGGTTCGTGGGACCAGGCAATACAGGGTCTCATGTATCGATTTCAACACAGACAGTTTCAAGAATATCAACAGAAATGCCAAGATGTCTATGGAACAGGAAGGTTTGCCCATCAGCCAAACTACGGTCAAGTGCCTCAGAACTATTGCAACTACGGTACTTACGGAGGACTCCCTTCGCAAGGCTATCCAATACCCATGCAGAGTCAGTATTCCGTGCCTCAGCAGCCAGTAATGGCTCCGATGCCTTATGCTATGCCTTCACCCATTCATCCTGCCTTCCATCACATAGCTACAACACCACTCAAGCCTCACGACATTTACCCAAGCAACGGCTACCATCATCAACCCTACTCTAGTGGGCCGATCACCCAACCGATTACTCCCCAGAATGGGTACTCGACGATGGGCCACCATGTTCCTATGACGTCCTATGGCTACAGTGTGCCTACAGCGCAACTGATCGAATTGGATGCGGCAACGCCACCTCAGAGTAGTGGAAGTGATGCACCGCAGATTAATTCGGCCACCGATTCATCGTCGCCAGTTGCGATTCGAGCACCCGTTACGAAACAGCCCCGTGCGACGGCAAGTAAGCCAAGGAATCAGGTCATCGAGACTCCGGCGGAAAAGGCAAAGGACAAGGATGATGGGACGGGGACTTTCGGAAGTTGGGATTACGTGTACAGGAATCTGGAAAGTCAAGGGTACAATAAGGATCTGGGTGAACGGCCAGATGTACTGTCACCAAGAAAAGCATCTGCTACTCTTCCAAATCTATCGCATGAAATAAGAAATAATCAGAAAAAAATTGCAACTTGCGAACTCGAAGAAGCACTCATGGAAATGAGGCTCGCGGAGTTTGAACGAAAAGGACATTCTAGTCAGCCCGAAAACAAAGCCTTAAAGTTCAACGAGGCACTGTATAAAATTCGATTGGAGGGTGATGGTCAACCTGCTCCTGCCGTGAAGAAACAAGGTGCGTCCGATCTTGTAGACGGCTGCGAAAGTGTCTCCGTCTACGACAACATGCCGTTGCTTCCAAAAGAGAAGCCAACGTCGATCGTTCCCAGCAAACCAAGTTCAATTAATAGAAGCAACCGAGCAACAACCAAGACACTTCCTAGAGAACCACCTCGTGTAAGTCTTCCGGAAAAACGAGAAACAAAATTCTCATCGACGACCCTAGATGCCAGAAGATTAGATCGACCAAAAACTAGAAAAACAACCGCTGGTTCTGGTGACGTCGACAACTTTGCCAATGAGAAATCGACGTATGCATGGAGCCAAGAGACGACCCGGCCACGCAATTCAGACACGGTCAACGAGGTCGAAACTAACAGCGGCGTGACGCGGCTGCAGGAAGACGAAAGTTTGGAGAACAACAACGTCAAGTGGGAATGCGTTACGTGCACTTATCTGAATGCGGCGGCTCAGGAGATCTGCGAGATGTGCGGGAAGTCTAAGAATCGAGGCCCAGAGACCCGTCCGCTGGCGAGTGGTGGCAGGGAGTGCCCCAAGTGCACGCTCGTTAACGAAAAGGGGGTCAGCGTTTGCGAAGTGTGCGACACTAACCTGAAGGACTCTCCGACCTACATCTGACAATCTCGAGGACTGGTTTTGTGAATTTCTGTATTTTATGGGTGTGTATAATTTTAAGAATTCAGGAGAATGTTCTAGCACTTTTGACTAAGTGATTGTTAGGGTAAGGATGACCTACCCACTGCATTGCAGAGTCTATGATAGAATTAATTTTTGTAAAGGTATCTTTACGAATTAAACTTTTTCGTCCATGTAATGATTAATTGTTGTAGAAACATAATTTGACTCATAGATACCTTAATAAATGTAAATAAAATTTATTCATATTGTATTTATCAAACTTACTATGCTATTTTATAGATAAAATATTTCTGCAGCTAAAAGCCATCATGTGTACCTGTGTGAGATCATTGATTGTCTAGCACAAATCCTAACTAGTAATTGGCTTTTATCACTGATTCAAAATACTTACTGATTAGGTGTAGATTACTTAGAATTTACTACTTTATTATATTGACTACCTACTGAGTAACTGAACACTTGGTGTCTTCCTAGGTGCATGTTTTTTTCTTTAATTTGCTAAACCTTTCACTTTCTTTTGTATGCATAAAGGTCTTCACTTGTAAAATGTGTACAGATGTTGTAAGCAAATGAACGCTAATGTAGTTGTTATTTTGGTAACTTAAATATCCTTACACAAATAAGTTACACTCTAAGCACAAATTTTGGTATACCTTAAATGTAATTTCATTTGAAGTGAACTGGGTCCTCGTGCCGAGTCTGTCTTTTTTAAACTCAGTCGTTCAATTGACCCTGTTCTTGATTTTTCGGATGATATTTGCAATATTTGACGTGCAAAGTGATCATTTATGGAGAAAACGCTATGATAGTTGCCTGCACATCTGGTATTTTTATTCATTAGATCAATCGTTAATTTTTTTACTAACTGTTAATGTTCAAACTTGAAAGTAACTCTGTTGCACTGCTAACAGTTGCATAAGGGATTGTTGTAGGTTTTAGTGAGGCTTTTTCATATTTTGTTTTTATGATCAAATCCCTTGTTGAGCCTATACCTACACCCATGTAGAAGAAACTCGTGCTTCTTAGGTGGGTGCTGTAATTTAAGACTAGCTGCTAATGATGTCCATCAAACCAAAAATTGTCAATCTTGTCTCCCATTAATCGGGCACCTACTGCTTTACGTATACTACATAATTTAATTCTGCACACACAGTGGATTGTTAAACTACTTCATAATTTAGGTACTTGTTAAAAAATGGCTTATTGAATATTTTTGTAATAAATGTAAATTGAAAATAGCCAAATATGATCACAAAGAAATCAACATGTCTCTAATAAAAATGCAGTGTTCCGTAGAAGTTATGTAGGTATATAGCAAATAACGAAATGTTACTCCCATTATAGGAGGCTATGCTTTAGGGGAGTTGCACATATTATTCTGAAGCATAATCTAGAATTGCATATTGCTTCAAATCAAAAAAGATAATGCCATAAAAACCAAAAGGTATTTCTTATATTTGGTTGTATTACCAATGAAGATATATAATTGAAGTTTGTACAAATTGTATATTTTCAATTGATCCCAGTATATACCTATACTACCATAGTAACGTGGGTTTGTGTGCAGCCTTCCAATCTCCTAATATCCTTGGTTTGAAGCTTTGTTGCCAACTGTAGGTATATTTAGGTAACGGGCAAGTACAAATCCAATCTTCACCTGCGGTTGAAAATTTTCTGTCCCGAAGGCAGTGCTCATGCTGGGTTGAAATCTGCATGTAAGTTAAATGTACGTACACTAGAATTAATTTGAGTTTGCCACTTTCTGGAGACCTCATATCATAGAGAACCATATCAAAGTGTCGAATGATTAAGTTTTTATCATTAACATCAAAATGGTGTTGATCATTATCATTATTTACCATTTTACTCTTTACAAATCGTAAAGAGTCAAATGATATTAAACTTCGAAGTCCACCAGGCTGTGGTAAAGTAAGGCTAACTCGACTGTACCTAATTATTTGCATGGATTCATAATAATTTTCTAATTTAAATGCAAATGGTCGTTTTTATATTTCGGTTCTTCCAACCATTCACATCATTGCACACATGAACATCTGGAATCTGCAGGTAAAGTTGCCTCCAGTATCCAAAGTGAAATCACTTCAAAGTTCTTGGTGGTTGGTATAGGTGTAAGTGTATGCTTGCGGTCATGCGTACGGTTCATGATTGTGGGAGATTAATTAAGTGGATACCTTAATTACATATTTCAAACTTAATGTATAGGTATTTGGTTGATTATCGTTCAAATAACAAAGTGCATTCCATTCTTGCAGATGTCACTTTTTAAACATCTGCTTATGTGGCGCCAGAACTCATAATACTCGCGAAGGTACCTATCTATGCCACTCTTGCTGCTTTTACAATGTATGGAAAGGAGATACAGGTGGTCACTTACATTGAATAAAAGTAAAATCATCCGGCAATTCCACATTTTAAAAAAAACATTTCATTTGTCTAAACTTACCTATCTATGTCTTCAGAAATTTACGATGACAGAGATATACGAATGTTATCACGGACGAAGCATCGATTCACAATGTTGTACCTACGCCTCGTTGAAAATTACATTAGTTTAATTAAGAAATGATTTGTCATAGGCGTGCGCAGCGGTGCGGCAGACGCGGCACAGGCCGTATCTAAAATCTTGACAGCAAGTTTCGTTGTTCAATATCTTATTGCACTGGAAAAAGGAAATAAAAATTAGTATCTATAATTCAAGCTAAATGAAAATCTAGGTACTTTGTAGGGATTGTGTGATTTCGAGAGCTGATTGTTTTGTATTAATTTGCCATTTAGACAAGAATTCAAATGAATTGGAACCTTGCCACTTGCCAGCGCCCTCTGAATGGATTTGATTCGATTTGCTCGTCTGGAAAAAAATGTCTCTATGTGGCTTTGACCTTGAGCGAGATTCAACCCCAATATTTTTTGACTCTGCCATTTTCTACAGCCCCCTATCAACATCCGCGCCATAAAAGCGATGGGAAACATTTTCAAGAATAAGGCCCTGGCTGTGTGCTCGGATGAAATTCAATGTGCTGTCGATGGCTGCTATGCCTTGTCACAACACTTGCTTTCGCGGTCATGGGCATCGAAAACGATTTGCATTTTGTGACCATCATTTTGCCCCCCCCCCCCCCCCCCCCCCCCCCGTTCAAGGCCGTAACCATTTAGAGACTCTTTGGCCGTATCTAACCATTTACCCTGCGCACGCCTATAATTGATGCTGTTGTGGAAATGTTACACGCACGCATCCAGTTTTAAGGTTTTCAGTGTTATACCTATTTCAATTTCAATTTCAATGTTTTTATTTATAGCTCTGAAGCCAGTTTAACAAAATACATCAATATCATCAGTGTCCAGTACAATTCTTTTAGCAAATTACACCAATTAAAAATAAACTTATGCAATATACTATACACATACAAAAACAACACAGTTCTACTTCTTACTTTCAATGTTTTGCAACCATTCAATACACAATTACTTTTAAAAATCTGAATACTTTTTACTAGTCTTATTTTAACTGGAACTTTATTAAATAGTGAGACTCCGTCATTAAAAACGGAACTTTTCCATTTTTTATTTGTACAAATTCTCATCTTACTTTGGCTGGTATGTAACACCCCTAGTTACTATATTCTGCAAATCTCTTATCTCCTTAACCTTACATTTTAGATAATCTGGCAATAAGCCCATTTTTAATTTAAATATAAAAACCAACACTAAGATCTTAATTGAGTTTTCTACACTAAGCCAATTTAAGGTTTGTAGCATATCCCTTATATGCGTTTCCTTTTTGCACCTTAAAATCGCCCTCCTGGCTTTATTTTGTAATACCTGCAGTTTATTTGTTTCATTTTGGTAAGCTTGAAACATAATCGTAGCTCCATATTCCATTAGGGGTTTAATAATGGCATTATAAATCATAATTCTTGTCCACATGGACACTTTTCCACCTAGTCGTCTCAGGTAACCAACCTTCTTTCTCACTTTTTTGATTGCATACTCCATGTGTGCTTTTAAGTTAAGCTTATCATCTATCACAATCCCTAAGTATTTAAACTCCTCTATTAATTCAATGGTTTCATTCTCCATCTTAACCTCACAGCTAAAATTCCTCCCATTGATACTTGTGAATTTTCCTGCCTTTATCAACATTGCTTTTGATTTACCAACATTAAGTTTAAGTTTATTAATTCTTAGCCACTGGGAAATGATGCCCAATTCCTGATTTATAGTATCTACCATTTCATCTGCATTAGTCCCTTGAGTATATATAACCATGTCATCTGCATACATATTTAGCGAACATTTTGTACAGCACAGGTCAACATCATTAACATAAATTAGGAACAATAGCGGACCTAGTACCGAGCCCTGTGGTCACCCTGCATTACATCCTTTGGTTCCGATGTGTTCTTCCCAAATCTAACACTTTGTTTTCTCTGAGTGAGAAAGTCTTCTATCCATTGTAATACAGTGCCTCCTATTCCATAGACATACTTTAATTTATCAAGTAGTCTCTGAATATTATCTACATAGGTAGGTACCCGTACCTTTTGTATATATCTGGCGACTGTGCATCAAAGTCTCAAAGAATAAAGAGTGCGCAGTGCACCTCGTGGAATCGAGACCCATAATTGTTCGATCGAAGTTCTTACTGTGCCGTGAATTGTGTTAGTACTACTTATAGTATAGTAGGTAGTCAATTTTAATGCCTCGTCTGCTTACTGCTTGTCCTATAACAATACCTAATATTCAAAAAACTGTATCAAACTGGGTTTTGAATGCTGTAGGGAAATCAGCTTGACCTCACTTAGCATTGAAAACATCGTAGCTACTATACTCGTGCACTATAAATAAAATCATTCTCAGAAAATAAGAAAATAACATAAATATACCACCCTTGACTCTAAGCCACATTGAAGACAAAATTTCTTCGAAATCTTTTAGACAGAGCGGATTTAGTGGCTAGAATTTCAGCAATTGCCTACGGGGCCCCCACTTTGGAGAGTGAGACCCTTCGACGCCCCAGTGACTTTTTGAACACCGTGTCATTTTTAAAAAGCACTCATATTGACACCTCGAAAATTTCTCGATGCTCTGCCAATGGGTGCTGACAAGCTATCGGTTTTAGAAGAGAGTGTACCAGTCAAAAATCGCAGCAATAATTTAGAAAATCTCTCAAGTCTAAGCTTTGTTTAGATTACCGATCTCAATAATGTATTGTTTGCTCATTGCTGTCAAATGCTCGACTGTGTTGCAACTCTCCAGCATAGTTTCAAGTCTCATATTTATACTGTATGTACTATGTAGGTACAATATAGACCCTTTGAGTAAATCAACACAATTAGTGCTAAGGCGCACCTACTGTATACTCATTATTTAGTGCGTTATGTTCGATTTTCCGGTGAGTGAAAATATTTTGCCACCCATGTAATAATGAACCCAACGGAATCAATTTTGGGTTGTTACGACGCTGACAGCGTTTCGACAGCACGCTGATCATCAGCAGTGCGTTAGGAGTCACCGAAGAGGTTGGAAGGAAATGTGAGAAAAGTGGGCAGTTATGGGCCGGATCAAGATTTTTTATTCAAGCAAGGCCATCACTGCTCTTTGCGTGTGTTTGCCCATTTTCTTTGCTGCGTTGTCAGATACTCGATTTTCGCAAATTGTCGGAAACGTGAATGACCCGGTACCTCTACACCCGTTGATGACATCACCCAAACGGTCGTCCCTGGATTGGGTGGCGATTGAGTGTTATTTCCGTGATGTCAGTCTCGTATCGGTGGTAGCTCTATTTCGGACAAGTCCTTACACGATAGATGTACTTGCTGTATTACTGCAATCAACATTCAATCAATTAAAGAAAACTGTTTTATTGACGAAAATCGACGTTTTAAACGAAGAAAAAGATCTTTGGAACGAAGAGAAGGAAGCAACTGACCCATGTCGGAACTGTACTGATTCTCATATGTCTTATATACTTGTTATTGACGAGGAAGTTATATTATTGGATTACTTTTCCGCTTTTCAAAAGTCGCAGAGCTTTTGGAATCCTCGAGCAAACTTTTTGCTACTTGTCCCCGTATCCTGTTCCGAAGAGAATTGCAATGATACGGCGATGCACACTTATCATACTCTCTTCAACTATCTCGGGAAACGTCATAGCATATTGAATATCGCTGTCATGCCGGTCTATTCAGTCCCCTGTCCAAATGCGCCCAACACACGTCTAGCGTTCTTCGACCCATTTACTAAAGGCGTCGAGGACGACGCTTGGGGGTCTGTGATATATGTCGATGCGAGCGATTTGAAATTATCGTGCGACTTAGTTATGAATCGGTTGAATAAAAACATGAACGGCTACCCTATCCGCGTGTCCATGTTCGAGCGTATGACGACAGCTGTTCTAGAAGACACTACTTTAGACAAGTCCCAAACGGCAACCTATTTCGGAGTCGACGGGTACGCTCTGGCCGAGTTGTCGAAAGTGATGGACTTCACGGCAGTCACCCGTGAACCAGAAGACGGCAAGGACTACGGCTACCTAAACGGTACCTTCAACGGAGCGCTCGGTGACATTCTCTACGGACGTGCCGACATAGCGTTCAACACTCGCTTCATAAAAGAGTACGGCACCGACGACATTGTTTTCACCAACCAGCTTGACAGTGACGAAATGTGTATAATAGCCCCGAAGGCGAAACTGATACCGAGATGGCGCACCATGGCAAAGTGCTTCAATTACGACCTCTACTTCGTTCTACTCGGCTGCCAATTACTGTTCGCTCTCATGTGGTATTTTCTGAAGAGAATCGCCATTCTATCCGGAGAGAGCATCTCCGCTGACATTGACAGGACCCACATTCTTCTAGATACGCTGCGTCCGTTTCTGAACATGCCCGTGATAAGAATTCCACGCACAAATCCAGAGAGGATACTCGTTGTTTGTTTCCTCCAGCTAGGAATGATAGTCGTGAGCATCTTCCAGGGAAATTTGCTCACAGTAATCGGTCACCCGCTCTTCTATCCCGACATCAACACCCTCGCGCAACTAGACGAGTCTGGACTTCATATAGGAACTGGCTCGCAAAACCTGGACGACGTATTGTATGATTCGGGCAACCCAGTAATGCACCGGCTGGTCACAAAGATCGAACATTTGGGTGGTGGCGCTTATGGTCCCGAGAGGGTAGCAGCGTCCGGCAATATCACTGCGCTGGTCCGCAAGGGAGATGCCCTCTTTCGAGCTCCTTCCTTCACGACATCAGACGGAATGCCTCTTCTCCACCTTATTAAAGAGTGTCCAAGACTCTATTACCTCGGTTACATCGTCCCGAAAAGGTCACCCTTTTTGGCCAGATTCAATAAAATCATCGACCGTTTGTTTGAGTCGGGAATCGTACCTCAGTGGCACGAGAGATCGATAAATAAACTGATCGACATGAACAGGATTAATAGAACGATGGGGTTCTCAAAAACTCGGGGACCGCCAAAAGTATTTTCTTTAGTCGACATTGAATTTCCGTTCTTTATTCTCGCTGCAGGACTCTCTTTAGCCACTATTGTGTTTATCTCAGAAACCCTACAAGCAAAATTTAAACGAAGCGTATTGTAAAGAGTGTGTATGCATAACAAAAGACAAATATCTGACATTCACATTTTTCCACGCCACGTGACATCTCAATTCATTTTGGTTTTACGGATTCCTTCACAATCGAGTGAAAAAAATAGTCCGCTTTATTAGGTGTACCAAGAGTCAAGACATAAAATAACAATGCGAAATCGTATGGAAACGGCTCTCTCATGCTCTTCCTTTAATTGGAATTGGCCCACGTACACACCGTATTATTATTGCAGCTAATGCAAAAAGTTCACAAGCAGGACGTGTTCTGGTTTCAATAGCAGAATTGAATTTCGGCATTTCGCCAGAGAATCATACAAATAAAAACAATGCTACAGAGCATTGCATTTAAAATACCAATAAAATGTTGTGTACGTTACATTTCTACCCCAGTTTGAAAAATATGTCAATTAATTTTAATATCCTCGCCTGCGCTTGTTCCAAACGGCAGATTTCTCAATTGTCAAACCTCATGGTTGACTTTTTCATGATGTTGATGTCCATACGCAATATTGTGTTCAGACGTTGTATCCTTCAAGGTGAAGGTTGGTTCTCTGTTAATTATCATTCAAAATCCACCAAGTTTAAAATCTTACATTACACAATGATTTGAATGATTTATATGCACTAATTTATTGGAACTTAAATTCAAAGAAGCGTGTGTTGTCAGCTGTGATGAATTGTATTGCTGAGCTGCAATTTAATTGTGCCGTACGTAACACAGACTTGATATTGAAACTACTGAGGATAATTTATACACAATTAAAATAGATTACTTTAATAAACTCACTTTTCGCAAAGTTACTGTAGTGTACGATCATGCTAGCGAGTTGGACGAATTCAAAAGGCACTATGACAGTAATAAATGTCTAACATACTTTAGAATCCATTTCTTACCCTCTCTCCTTGCACCCTTATACCCCACGGCCGTATCCTTTTACACCAGCTTCCAGCATGTGAAGACACATTGGATTTGAACGTACCTATACGGACCATTTGCAGGAGGTAACTGGATCAGCGAATTTTCTTCAGAATCCATAATAACAAGGATATTGGTTGTAAATGCGCAAGCAACCTTGAAATAAAGAATACTTTCTAGGTTTCCGAGCCGATCTTGATTTGGTTCTCTTCCGTTCACATTCCCAGCTATTTTTAGTTAATTTTGTCTGCTTTTCGTGCTTTTCGTGCAAGAAAAAATAAACGCTCATCACTTAACGTGGATTTGCTATTCAAGTCGACGAAACCCGGAAGGTATTGTATTTCAATTTAAAATAATCACATTATGAAACAAAACTCCAAACAAAAAAACTTTTTAAAACAAAGATGCACAAAGTCATAAAATACATACAATTTCATTTTGATTGCTACCACTTACGATAAGAATCAATACAAGCGGCCGCCAAATTTACGAAAACATGCTCATAGTGCTGACATGAAAACGCTAATAAAACGAAACGAACTTTCCAAAATGATGAAAGGATCGTTTTAAGAATCAATAAAACAAGATTTCCCAATAAACCAGCGAAGGCAAAATATCTATATCTAAGAAAAGAAACATTCCATCTTGTAGCTATATTTCCACACAGCAATACACAGCACGAAATCACCCTAATATCACTAAAAGGCGCAGACGTTTAGTATTTTACAGGCGGCCCACATCACATGAGTCGTGAGCGAAGTGCCAAACGCGCCACTCTTACAGCGGACCACAGAAAAGGATACAGTCAATTTCCCATAAGATAGCCACTGTCGTACCATACGGAACACGACCGTTTAATAACAAGGCTGGACATTCTGCGCGTGGAAGAGAGTGAGTCGAGATAGGTGGTGAATTGTGATAAAAGCATGTTTTTGACTTTATGACTACTGGATTGTCACTTTAACAGAAATGTCCACAATGAAAAATGGAAAAACTTGATTTTGAGAATGCAATCGTATATACCATAATATGGTAATATTATTATGCAATTCTTAAACGACTCTGCGATCTTCGAACACATTGAAAAGGAAGTGTTCGCTTTGCATTACCTATAGCATATAAAAAATAAATCAAGAATTGTGGAATTATTCCACCAAGACTCTAATGTCACCTTTACCCACCTATATTTATTCGAGTTGGCACAATTTGCAATTGGTCCAAGACATCCTTCGGCCAGCTTGCAACCAACAGCGTGTAGCCGCGTCGTTTCGGCGCTTGCGCGTTCGCTAGGCGGCGTCGGGTTCGGCACGGGACGTCCGTCGCGACGCTTCGCAATCGGCGTCGCGGCGCAGTGTGACTCTGGCCAGCCTGGAACGAGTGCGGCGCCCCGAGCTCGGGCAAGAAATACACCTGTTGATCGCGGAAAGCTAGCAGCGTCTGTTCGCTATTTCGCAATTTTTCCCGGTCTTGTTTTATTTCGGTAAATTTATATACATCCGTAGTAGATTTATTGCTTCCAAGCGACAAGGCAAATTTGGTTCACGACACCAACGATTTGACATTTATGTTTGGGACGTCACATTGAGCAGGGCTATTTGGATTAATTTTAATGCCTTCGGGGGGAAATAAAGTCAGTTGCTAGTTCCTTCACGCGTAAATTCTAAAGGGAAAAGGACGTTTTTATTAATAAAACTCACCGTTTTTTGGGGGGAAAGGGTGATTAAAAAAAGGCATACGATATTTGAGAACGACGTTCATATTAAATAAAACTGTTTGAAATAGGTAAATTGTGGGTTTAATTTAAAGCTGAAAAGCATCCTAATAGAAATATCATCAAACATAATAGAAAAACACGCCGAAGAAGACAGAAATTGTAAGTATAAGTAGTTTGCGTAAAGTTAAGAAATGGGTTTGATTTACTGTATTGAGCCATAATTACTCGTTTAGCTCTTCAAAAAATTTTCTCGTTTGTAATTAGTTCAGATTAACAAGAAAATCTATAACCTAAAAACCGTTGATTGCACACCAACGGCGCCTGGACGAAGAATTTTAACAGTAAGTGACTATTGATTGCCGTTTGCACCTGAAGCCCATCACTGATGGTGTGGATGCTGGATGCTGGATGCTGGATGCTGGATGGCCATGTCCACGGATCGCTCGTCTGCCCAGACTGGCTTTAATTAAGGATAAATGCTCATCTCCTGTCACTCGGCAGCTGGAACCGCAAACTAGACCCAAGCTGTTAGGAAATTTAATCTATTTGCAAACTGTCACACTACTTTTGATGAGACGATGAAAACTTTACCAAAAAGATGAACATTGAAAACTTTTAAAGAAAATTCATGCACAAAAGATGTCCCTTTTAAAACACGTGCTCCATGCGAATCTAAATACAATTTGATTGACGGACCGATGACAGTTTTTCAAGAAAATTCTGTTTTAAATTCGTTATAAATATCCGTAAAATTCAAAGCCGCGAACAACGATGTAATCTAAAAAATATTAATCTGACGAGGGAGACGCAGATCTGAGTTTTTAGACACGCATTTTTCATTGGATTAACGCTCTATTCCACAAACCCGTTCAAAACGTTTTCATCTAATAAGTTTGGGTTCACCACCCTCTGCTGTTCACCACCCTCTGTTAATTATGTGGTCGGACCAGGCCTGACCAACTTTGAAGTGCGCTAGCATTTCGTATTGACCAGGGCCGGACTGCTTTAAAGCACTGTGTTTAAATTAAAGCTTGGATTGATCTGTGAGTGCAGAGAGCTATCCCAAAAGTTTGAAATTAGATGCATGGGCTAATTAGGCCAAACACGAGCTCAAGTTAATTATTATAATATATCAAAGTAATTACCTTCATCAAACTTTGCAAGTAAAAGTTATGTTATATGTGGAGTATAACGGACGCAAGTTTTATGAACTTAAAAGTAGAAGCGTTTCAATTTTATCATGCGTGAGTTTAGTCGTCAACTTTTATCGTAGACCCACAAGGAGAAGAATTAAGCCCTAACGTGCCTATCTCAAATTGTGTCGTGCTGAGTGAAAAATTGAGTTATGCTTTCACGAGTTAGAATTTTCATGCCAGTAGGAAAAAAACTCTGAGATGATGCTAAAGGGGCGACAGCTTAGGCCGTAGATGACCTATATGCTGTCTGCTTTCGGGGAACCGCTCTCACTTTTCATATCGCATCTTCTTGTTTCAATCATAATAATGTCAGGATGTAGCTATTGCATATTATGTATGAAAAAGTTTGCAAAAGTTCTGAAAACTGTCAAGAAAATGCTAATTCAATTTGCAGCTAGGCGAATCTTTTGATATTACAGACAGCAATGCATACAAAAAAAATTCCAGCTCTGACATTTGCTGATTTGAATTCTCAAACTTTGTACCGAAAATCCAGAAGCGTATAATTTAAATACACTGTCTTGCGTGCACTCAGCCTATCTACAAAAAACCACTCATCTCTACACAAATTAATTCCTCTCAACAATACTACTTTAAAAAGCAATTTTCTGATAAAGTCGAAATTGCGTATGACGACACTTCCGTGGCAACTACAATCGATTCCCCACTAATATATCACAGCTGTATCAAACATCTGGAGGATGACTATCTTCTCAAAACCAACATCCAAACAAATTTCGTGTCATATTGTAGGCACGCCACATAACCAAGTGTTAAAAATACAATAAATAACAAGTTTGATTGGGTTTGTCGTAGTCGTCCAGCGTTCGTCTAATGAGCGATGTTATCAGTGCCCCTGCTCTTGTGGCGTAGCTTGCTCGTTGTGTCACCAACGCATACACGTTCGTGATAACAACGCTTGTCAGATATTGCTTCTGCTCTTCGGAAATCTCCTCACTTGACTGCTTATGACGTAGGCGAGGTGTGTGCAGGGAGGCCCGACCTATGATCGACGAAACTTAGATGCTCGAATATTGTTAAACGTACACATTTGTATCTTGTATCAATTTGTATCGGGTACCAATTTTCGTAAAAGTTTATTTAAAGATTCCACTCCTGGCCACCAATGTAGTTCTTTTAAGATCCCGAATTCTTCTCATCGGCACAAATTATATAGTACGTGAAGGTACATATTTTGTTTGAGGATCCTACTCTTAGACACCAATTGTAGAATTTTTTTACGATCCTACTCCTGGGCATCAATTGTAGTATTGTTTTAAATCCCACTCCTGGGCACCAATTGTAGTATTTTTTAAATCCCACTCCTGGGCACCAATTGTAGTATTTTTTAAATTCCACTCCTGGGCACCAATTGTAGTATTGTTTTAAATCCCACGGGCAACAATTGTAGTTTTTTTTAAATTCCACTCTTGGGTACCAATTGTAGTTTTGTTAAATCCTGGACACCAATTGTAGTATTGTTTTAAATCCCACTCTTGGGCACCAATTTTAGTGCAAGTTTTTTATTTTTGCCCAGTAAATAAGTAGACGTAGCGCGCCCCTAAATATATTTTTTTTGCAAATGTGTCATAGGAACTTAAAAGATGGATTGATTTCCTTCTAGGTTTGTAGGCGTTGTTTGTGCTCTTCACCTTCAACCCATAAATGGTAATATTTTTTCAATAACAATCTGCCGTCACAATTAATCATTTATGTTACTGATGGGAAATGGCAGTTTGAACCATGGAATGTGTAGCTGATGCCATTATTCAGCAAAGTGTACGGAGAAATGCTGTGGTAATAACAAAATATCTACCCCCCCACCGCGCCATCACAAACTCATACAAACCCCATGAATCACGTTTTGTTTTGCTAAATTCTGCCATTATTTTGTAATGATTGGGAGCTGCAAAATGAAGCTGATGAAAGCCGTCTCTAAAAACAATTACCAAAATCGTCATAAAGATAATTTTAAAAGAAAAATATTCTTTAAAATCGATGACTACAGCCTCAAAAAGCATAATATCTGAGGTTCTTACATTTCGACGAAGGAATTGCCGGAATCGTGTAGATTTGCTTCAAATAATTACCTAAAACTAAAAAATTTCGCGGATCTTCAGATTCTCTTTTGGGCTATTAATCTCATCTCTGTGCTTCAAATTAAAATGCAAACATTTGTATGAACCCTTCAGAGTCTAGCCCTCGCTCTCTTTAAGTCATAACACACACACACACACACACACACACACACACACACACACACACACACACACACACACACACACACAATATATATTAGGATTTAATGTCTAAAATTTTATTGTCATCACACCATGACCCAGGCACCCATGTTAGTGTATAGCTTTAGATTTTTTAAATAGTTACCACCTCTCGGCACAAAGAAGAGTGCGATTTTTTAAAATCCCACCCCTGGGCACAAAGTGTAGTGGTTCTTTATTAATAACTTGGCCAGAAATTGTATGGTGTCCACAAATACCCTAAAATATTCTTACGCTTGTTCAAATACTTGCTGGTTCGTCGGAAATCTGACGGTTCCTATAAGAGAATTCATTCTAAACCGCTTTAATGTAAATCTACTTAGAAACGGTAGAAGAGTGACTAACACGCAACGGCATTTGCGCTACGCAGTAGACCCAATTCTCTCTCTACGACCCAATCCATGTTGATTCTGCAATATTCTGCGAGTGACGGGGAGGAAACGCTTTCTTGTGCTTTGAATTTCATGTAAGTATACTTACTCGCATATAAACATTTCGCCTCAGGCACTCTAACGGTAATAACGTCCCACTTACGCATCCCTCAGCCACCCCCACGGTGAAGTCTCTAGATTAATTTAACGTTCTAACAAGAATAGTTTTGGCTGGAAATGCCCACTTTCGTTAATTAGTGTTATTAGTATAAACAATTTGAGTAAACTTATTCAGAATAAGCAAGCCGAATGAGCCTATCTGTCATTAAGGGATGTTAATGTTAAAATGAAATGGTAATTGGTATTTATAATACACAAACGACGTGTGGAAGACGTCAAAATACTTATGTGCGTGAGATTGTTTGTCACCCTTGATCTTGTGATTTCGAGGGCTAATACCGGGCAAATGTATAGGTAATTTTTTTACTGTGATAAATAGCGCCAGAATTGGTATTAATTACAGTGTAATGCGATGAAAGAAAGAATTTGGTTTTGGCGCTTTTTAGATGTATCAGACTTTATGTCATACCCGTCCTAACATTAGTACTTATTTTGTTCACGCTGTCAATGTCAGTTAGCTATACCAACATTGGTCCCTTGAGGAAGTAACTATATAGTATAAGTACGTTACGAAAAGTCGGGATATTATTTGTTCTTCACTTCGAATTCAACCCCCAATTTGTAATATATTTTTGATGCGCACTTTATTAGATTTACCGCTACCTACACAAAATGCACCTTAAAATGTTATCAATGTATTTTTCGCTGATTCAGATTTAAATATTGATTAAAATAATACAAAAACGTACTATACTGCACGCTTTCTGGACGACGTTTTCCTTTGCCATCTTTCGCTGAAGGTGATGCCGCGGCTGGATTTGCTATATAAAACTGCAAAGTGGCCTTTTTCTAGAATATTCTTTCCTTCCATGCAAACAGTTTTGATTGCGTAAATAAATAAGAATCATATGGTAAAGTGGATACAAGTTCTCTTAGAAAAGCATTTCAAACAAAGGACGACCCCTACGACTGTATGTCGTAGGGGTAGTCGTTTGAGGACTCCTCTGCTCCTTGCCTAGCAACACGATACCTCTTCTCTCAAGAGTATAATAGTAGTAAAGAAAAATATATGAACAAAAAGATCGCTAATTGCTAAATTAGTCTGATTAGAAAAAAAATACTAGGGCAATTTTAAAATGCATTCACATGCATGTACGTATGTGCAAAAATCTTATTACTAAAAGTTATATTTCTATGCTCAATCTTGTATTTTCATACTTAATAACGCTTGATTCTTTTGTATCTTTTGTGTAATTTGTCAGAATTACAATCGAACTTAGAGCCATACCTCTCCCGGTTAAAATGTAAAAAAGATATTACTATTAAACGCTGCCGAAGTGTTCGCGTTAAAGATGAGAGTATATCTGTTTGTAGAAGATACGTTGAATGTAGAACGTCGTAAACAGCCTATGTGGTGTTTCGATGTGGTTCAATGGTTTCTTAGAGCAATATTTGAAATTGGGAAAAT
Organism: Nemoura dubitans; assembly: GCA_921293005.1. NCBI lineage: Eukaryota > Metazoa > Arthropoda > Insecta > Plecoptera > Nemouridae > Nemoura > Nemoura dubitans. Next base: position 21,136,823 of record OV121075.1, read on the forward strand.
TTGGGAAAATACGCACTTTTTGATAAATTACCGTATTTTTTCAAATTTTCGAAAATTTCGAATATTGCTCTTTTTTCTGATTTGAAGGCGAGGGGTATTGAGGATTTTCTTGAAAAAACGCTGGGGATCTAAGTTGAGAACAAGAACAACAGTAGACACCCTGAAAATTTCATCGCAATCGAAGCAGGCGTTTGGTCTGTATATAGAGCTGCCAAACACACATACAAAAACACACACACATACAAAAATCACACACACACACACACACACACACACACACACACACACACACACACACACACACACACACACACACACACACACAAACACAAGTGCTTTTTTTAACCAGAAGTGAAATTGAATATTTCGCTATACCTACACTCATAAAAAAAAACGCAGCCCCGTTTTTTAGAACTTAGATTTTTTGGCTTTGCTACTATATTAAATTGGTCATTGGAGCATTTAACCTACATAAAAGGAAATGTTTGCGATCTTCCTCGTTGGCATCTTATTATAAAAACTCAACTCAAAAAATAAGAAAAATACTCTGCTTGAGCAAAAATACTTTTGAAGTAATGATGACAAAATTAACTTGGAACTATTTACATAAATTCATGAACGTATTTAAGTGTACCAATCGCTATGACTGCACTTGCTTTTGAAAGGATCGCTGACGCTGGTGGTAGTACTAGTAAGGCTGGCTACATTATGCACTTTTATTGCACAATGGCTGTAAGCCCTCTATGCCATCAAAGATGATCTATGGAAACAATTAAGTCATAAATATCTGAAAGTAAAGCGCAATCGGAGCCATAGGTAACTCATATGCAAGCAAAGCAACGTTGCTATCTATAGATATATCGTGTTTACCTCCTGCATGTGATCCATTTTGATCTGCCACTGCCAGCATTGCATATCTTATGCATGGTAGATATATCACTAGCCAATAGTAACACAAGTTATTCAGCAATTGCAATATTGCAATAAGTAATAAGGCAGCAATATTTTGTAAATAGGTACCTACAGAACATTATGTTTAGGGGTTACTTTTTATAGATACATTTTTGATGAACAAACAATTTACAAGCTTTCAGAAAAAAAATGTATTTAAGAATAAGTATACTGGTTTTCTTTTTCAAAGGCAAATTTTGATAGATTGAGGGTCTCTTCCCTTGGTCCCAGGATCCATTAGCAATGCTTTTACGATATTATTCATACACATTGCGACGTTTGTGTGCAAAAAAAGCATAAATTATGTACGGTATGCCAAAGTAAGCTTAGAAAGGTCGAAAGCTAACGCCTTGTCTCTTTTGCAGTTTAAGGAGCACAAAATAATATCACCATGATTGATGACATCGACTATAACTCTCCTTCTAAATGGACCGCTGTTTCGGTTACATTGGAACTTTAGACAATAAGTACGTTATGCACGTTGATTAATTAATTAAAATATAAGTAACACATGTTTTTTTTATATTGTTTCTCAGTTCTGCTCTATAATTATGTAAAACGTGGAATTTCCAGACGTGCTAACAAGTCGTAACTGAATAAGGTTAGCGATGGGACTTCGGGACCGTACTTTTCAAACGAATTTAAAATACTCCATTATCATAGCATTAATAATCGAAATTTTCAACTCGGCTGAGGAACTAAGAGTTCTTATTTGTTACTTGTTTACCCACTACGCACTGGCACATAAAAGGTTTCCTCTAATCTTACATCGCCTTAAACGAGCGTCATGGCTATGGTATTTTACGCTTTTGTCCTTTCAGACCACAGTATCATTAATTTGACTATTTTGAAAAGAATAATACTATGCAGATAATGCAGATAGAAAATACTTATTTAAGTTTCGAGCTATTCACGGCAGGTTTGCAGAATTAAAAAAAGAAAGATGATGTGCATACAGAATTTTCTGGCGGACATTTCCCGACCTTTATGAGTGCTTGCAGTGCTTTTTTTGTGGCGGAACGCGCCGGAACGCCGTTCCGTCACCTTATTTCGGAACACCAATAAAAATTAAACATCTGCGAAAATATCTGCGCACGCCGATCGCTGGCGGCGTAGAGTGCGTCCATGTTTGTACATAATGAAAAAAAATCACTTCTCTTTTTTCAACCTAAGCCACTAACAGTGCTCGTACGGGTGACGAAGTGACCGTGCGCGACGAATCGGGGTGACCGAGTGCTGGTGGAACTCCGAATTGTGGCCCTGAGATATTATCTGGTAACGCACCGGGCGGTGCAGACCTTGAAAAGCTCTGGCTGTCAACAACTGGCCTATCCGCTGGGCATTAGAGCAGAAGAATGAATTTCACTTGAAAAACAAATGGATCTGTTATGGAAATAAGTAGCTCGGCTGCACTGTTTGCGAAAAATTTTGAATTCTGAGCAGCGAAAAGAGAGCAGGGATGAAAATCGTGAAGGCATGGACGAACGAAGAAATATCGTTTTACGGGAAAACTATCTAGTAATTAGCAGCAGCTAAAATATTTGTGCAAGAAGGTGCCTAACCACCAAGCAGCAATCAACTTGCTTGAAGGAGCTGAAAAGGAGACACTTGACAAAATGACACTTGAAACTGCGACCAATGAAAGATTTGTCACTGGTAAAATTTTTCGCACTGATTATTTAAAGTGGCAAAAGAAATCCAGTCGTTTCATCATTTTGAATCAGAAATAAAACTGCAAACAGAAAAAAAGATGGGAAGAATTCTACATTCACAGCTCCAATATCAACAAAACAACAAACGCACAGGAGATCGTCGTTTATGGGCCGATGTTAATAGGGTGGGGGGGGGGGGGGGGAGGTAAAGGATATTTTTCTTTTCTGGAAATTGACGTTCCGGCACATATATTTTTACAAAAAAGCACTGGTGTATGGTAATTAGAGCTTAACTCAATCATTCAGAAACACAAGCTATAGAATGGTATTACCAGTGTTGTGTAGCAGATTGTATTCATCTTCTGATGCCTCGCAATTTAGCGCCCACTTTATGGATTAAAAACTTGCCAGGCAGGAGAGCTCACGATTTTCGGCATCCTATTTCAGCAGTTGACTTATGGATAACAGCTCCATCGTCGATCTTTGCGAACAAACTCACTGATTTCAGCCGATGATCATATGAATTTTGAAAAATCTTCCCTTTTATTTTGTAGCACTAAAGAAATCTCACTTGAACAACCAATCCTCCAATAGTACCTTCATTCAATCGCAAAAACGCATAAACAAACGACCCAGTTTATTGAACGCGACGTGATGGTCTTATCAAAGGTCCATTTCGCGCGGCATTCGCTGTGATCTCTCCTGATAAATCGCCGCTAAAAGTACAAACCATCCCATAAACGCACTCAGCCCCCACGTGCTTGGCACAGTATTTGATTTGCGAGATAAATCGAGTGAATCCGTGCTTAGGGTTTAACCATCCCACTAGCCTAGCAGTTCAAGCTGGCTTAGCAATGCTTTACAATGCTTTACATGCTTTACAACATTTTCCATGCTTCACAACGCTAATGCTTGAAAATGCTTTAAAATTAATTATACAGATTTATTACTTTGTGCGGATTTCTTTTTTCATTTTTTCAAAACAATGATTTATTACATTGTTTTACGAATATATTAAGTTCTAAATTTTAACGCAAAATCCTTTTTCGTAGTCAATTTTCAAACAATGATAAATATGATATCTTACTTTTCTATATTTACTCTTGCTATTGTTTACAATAGTTTTGTAACCAAATATATGATACATTAATACGTCACATTTAAATAAAAAAATGTCTAGCTCTTTGGTCGAGGATCTACCTCTTTGTCTTGTCATGGTAAAGAGATTTTTGGTTTATGTTGGCCGACATCATTGATTTCCCATGAACTTTTGGAAATGGTCCAATTGATCTCACGGAAAGCTATGTGGTGTGTAATCTTTCTGTTTGACGTATGTTGTTACAGTCTGTCAGAAAGTCTGTTATTGAATCACCTTTCAATTTTTTGTTTGTTAAACATGAGAAAATTGTCTTATTGCAATTCATAACATAATTGCAGTTTATTTGGTACAGTAGGTACAGTTCAATCATTTGGCGTACTCCTAAATGAGTATTCTATATACCTATGTTAGAATCGTTCGGAAGCAAATGTTGTTTTCTGCCCGGTTTTACCAAGTTTTTCAACTCCTATAGTTGAGATCCTAACTAGGAGTTTTAAATTTTGGTAAAACTGGGCCTAAATTTCGAACTCAGAAGCCATGTGTAAGTTTATGCTAACAATCACCCTGTCACAGATTTCATAAACAGAAGCAAACATCGAAATGTTTGCTTCAAGTGTTCATGGAAACACATCTGTTGCCATGAACGAGATATTAACATTTGTGGCCATTCAAGATCGCAGCTCGGAAATCAATTCCAGAGTTGAATCCTTCATAAGATAGGTTCACCCACGCGAGTACGACTCTGATCTGCTTGCCATGTTAATTAGCTATCTCGATCGATTCGCACTTTGGTATGAGTTGAGCTCTTGTACATAGGTACTAACCCCCAGAGCAGCCACATCAGACGTAGGTGGATACGCATTAATTCTGCAGCTTTCATTTTGTCAGTGACTCTACACTAGAATTAATTTGAGTTTGCCACTTTTTGGGGATCTCATATCATAGCGTACCATGTGATAGAATTAAATGATTAAGTTTTTACCGTTGCCATTAAAAATTGTATTTATCTTTACTATTATTTACCATTTTACTCTTATTTACATTATTTACAAATGGAAAAGAGTCGAGTGATATTTTACTTCGAATACCACCAGGCTGTGGTAAAGAAAGGTTAACACGACTGTGCGCCGAGAATTTTCGCCAATTTATATATATATATAGATATATAGATATACTTGGTTTTACTTAACTTTTGGCGCACACGCTCAGCGATATTTCACTAGGAACTGAGTGTAACCGATGAGTGTCCGCCAGATTATAAAGTGAGTTTCGGACTAAACCTTGCTACAGCTAATGAAACTGTTTGATTGATCACTTCAGCTGCTTTTGTCCTTTAGCAACATATCAGCACAACTGCACCACGTTGCACTGTAGTTTTAGAAAATACACAGCTGAAACTACATTTTACTTCAAGAAAAACATAAACTACAACTCAGTAACTCAAAGTGAATCACATCTGAGCATAGAGCATTACCTATAGAATGTTTCCTGAATACCCCTCTAATGGTTGTGTTCAAAGTAGCAAAAAAAAGAAAATCGTCCTTGCTTTCTTGTTGGTGATTGTGTCTGGCAGTAGTACCTTCCTTCTTCCTGCATGGTTCAGAGGGGAACGATGCGAATACATGTGAAGATGAATGCTGATTTAAAGCCATTCGTCAGCATGTGCAAAGGACTAGTAAATAAAATATTATCAAAATAAAAAGAGTTCACTGCGCAGACAAATGGTACGAAAATAGATAAAGGCATAGCACGAAGAAAAAACTGACTGCAATGCAGTATACTGCGATTTCCTTTGCACAGGAAAATAACGTATCAAAAAGTTAACGATGACATTTTCACTAAAGCTTCAACACTATAGTGATGTCGTCGGAATTACAAAAATGTAGACAGGAATTGCAATCCCAATCTGCACACGTAAAATATTAAAATGTTCAAATCAAGCCAGAAACATTCAGCGTTTAAGCTGAACTAAGTTCCCATTAGAAACATTGTCGAACCAATGGTGTCTGTTGACAGTTTCGTTGCCTATACTTTGTGTAGTGTGTTGCCATTATTCTGTAAGTCGTTACGAGCCTATTTATAATAGTATCTTTGGTCGTTACTATAGTTATTCCATCGTCTCCAATTGTAGCTGTCAATGACAAGCTACGACACTCGTCGACGTAAATAATGCAAACGGTGACCCAGAAGTTTCTCGTCTGGACTTGTCACTTGCCCAGATTTTTGCCACTTGCCCAGACTTTTCACTATAAATGTAATTCGGAAAAATTATGATATGCAGTTACGTCAGTTACAATTTCTAGGGCTTCGCGAACGCTATTTGAGTTGCGTTGAAGATGAGCGTAGCTGTTTGTATATATAGCGGATAAAAAGGTGGAGGCAAAAGGCTGATGAAGACCATGGAGCACCATGCCAGACCATAGCCTTCTCGAAATTCTGATCACTTAAAAATGAAGACGATTCTGACCTTTCTTTGTTTCTCTCCGAGCTGTCAGATAGCGAAAATATGCTAATTTTGAGCTCATTAAGCAATGTGCGCGTAAACACATAGATGTAACTCATGAATAAGGGTTTTATTAGAATGGAGATATATTTCTGAAGCTGGTTTACTTTCAATTAATTTCAAACACAAAATAAATATTTAAAATAGAAAGTAACAAAAAACTTTTGGGAAAATTTGGAAAAAATATGAGTTTTTAGATAAATTTCCGTACTTTTCCAAACTTTCCCAACTTTCGAGTATTGCTCTTTTTCTGTTCTGAAGGGGAGGGGTATGAATGATTTATTTGAAAAACGCAGGGGGTCTAAGTTGAGAACAAAAGTAGACCCCCTGAAAATTTCATCCCAATCGAGGCAGGCGTTTGGCCTGTATGAGCGCGCACAAACACACATACAAACAAACAAACAAACACAAGTGCTTTTTTTTACCAGGAGTTAAATTGAAGATTTCGCTTCGCTCGCTACGCTCATTGATGAGCGTAGCGAGCGAAGTTTGGCGATGTTTGGTAAAGTACGGATACTTATTTAAAAGTGCGTATTGTTATCAAATTTTGCCAATTTCGATTATTGCCTTTAGTAACCATCGGAACCAAATCGAAACATCACACCAGATTTTTGGACTTGAAGTTAAATTCAAGATTTGACAGATATTAGAACATTGCTCAAAGATCTCAAAATGAGCATATTTCCGCTACCCGACAGCTCGGACAGAAACAAAGAAAGGTCAGAATCGTTTACATTTTTAAGTGATCAGAATTTTTGAGAAAGCACTGGTCCGGCTTGCTGCTCCATGATTTTCATAGGCTTTTTGCCTCAATCTTTTCATGCGCTATATACAAACCGCTACGCTCATCTTCAACGCAACACAAATTGCGTTCGCCCTAGTTAACAATCATCTCATTGTTCGTTTGCTTTCAGTTTCTATATGTATAAGTGTAGCCACCAGAGGCACTGGTTGAGGCACTGGTTGACAACAATGCTTTTCCACCTCAATCACGTTAGTGCTCAGTAGCACGTAGTAGCTCTTCGATGCAAAATATCATAATTTCATTTTCAGTAAACTATCGAATCGAGAAAGGATCGGAGCATAATTCGTTCGTGATATTTCTCGAGACCCGTGTAATACACGTCATGCATTTGAATTGAATTTAAATTAGTATAATATTATCGACATTGAGCTGTAACTTATATATTACATTTAACTCATTTACAATTCCTCGTGAAATGACAAGAAGGGGCTACGATCCGAGCCGTCAAGTACATGGAGTACCAATTTGACGCTCGCAATTCAGGAAATTCTCGCAAATACAACAACGCATGCATCATCCTTCGAGCTAAAAACAAAGCGACGCTTTACCCTTAAGGTGAGCGATCAATCGGAACCAACACCAGGAGAAAAGCGGGTCCATCCTTCAAGGAAAACTCGATAAAGCGCGGCCCGCTCTGAGTGCACCTTTCAGCTTGCTCTTTGGACGCTTCTTCCTGCAGAGGAGAATATATCATCTAGACATTCCTTTCTAAGAAACAATCTTATTTTGGTTCGACGGTTCTTATCAAAATTGTAAATGCTTACAGAGGCACTCTGTAAAACACAACAAGGGAGCTAACACATTTTGTATGGGGGGCTGGGGGCCGGGATCGGGCCCACAACTCTAATAATTATACAATATTATATTCATTAGGAAATTTAAAATATTAGTTGCAATAATAATGTTAACCGTGTAGATATAGTAGAAATTAAATACATACGTATTCTACCCCCCCCCCCCCCTATACCCAAGCAGGGTAGAATATAGACGTACCCATATACCTATCTTATAAACTTTTACTGCTAGTACTAAAACCTTTATAGCGAACAGTCGGTATATACATGCCAAATATAATTTGTTCTGGAGTCACTGAAATGTTAACATGGCAATTTTGAGATATCAATCCAATTATGAAAATTGCTTCCTTGTCCCAGCGCTACAGCACTCGACCACTTTTCAAACGCGTGTACAGCAATATGACACAGAGTGCAAAATGTTAGGCCCGGAAACGTTTTTGATGGGAATTTATTTTTATTTTTATGGATATCAGCAGCTATAACTAGTTATGTACAATGTACCTGTCCGACGCCCCTAGGCGCTGATTTCAGAACTTGATATATACCAGAGAGCATGTAAATCCACGTTGCGGCCAGTGTAAAACGCCATCGACTAGGACAGCCCCGCGAGCAGCTGGTGGAAATTTTATGTTTTTCGTGGTACAAAAAGTTGCAAACCTCGAATACTTTCACGCATTATATTCATTCTACCATACGGTTGACACTGCATGACTTTTACCTGTTCGAAATTGTACATTTTACAGTAAATTTCTTCTCACCACGAGTTTGCTACCCCCAACCAGGGATGTCTACAAATTTCAAATAGGAGTGAGTAAATAGTATAAATTTGTCGAGTGCCGTCTAAACTGCTTTAACCAAATAACAATAATACACTCCTATATGGCATATCATGTTCGCTTGTTAGAGCAAGCAAATTATACTGTGTAAGAGCTGGATTCGATGTGGAGTGTGGAGTGCTACTCACATGCAGCAATATTATAATAATCACAATTTAATTACAAATCACGAGTAGTATTAATTCCACATGTTCGCACCTGTAATTAGTATCAGAGTAGACAACGTGTTACAAAACAGTATGTTAGCAGCATACAAAATGCATTGTGCTTCTTGTTTGATTTTATATTTTGATGGTAAATTGTGGTGATTTGAGAACAATCAGTAATTATCAACAGTAATACGCAGTCGGCGGAGGCCTCGTTTAATTGAACTACAAATTACTTGAACTCCACTTCAGCACAGACATGCCTAAAATGGGGAACCTTCTCGAATATGGGGACCTCGGATGAAAAAAGCAAACGACTGAAAATTGAAAATGGAACGCCTATTATTTCAAAGTACAGGGATACTGGTCTTGCTCTTTGTTAGTCGAGTCCTGTGATACAGTTATATGCTGAAACGTGCAAGCCACCATATCAGATTTCCTGGAGAATACGCCCAGGCATAATAGTGAGTTCTAAATTGCGTCCTCTCCTACTTGATATTGTCCGGGAAACTTCAAAGAAGCTGTGATAATTCAATGCCGAAATTCCAAACATGGGAAGGTAGTCGATGGCCTGAGGATGATACCGGAAGCAATTTGGCTCATGCTTTCGACAATGGTATAGCCTTTACCTCCAACTTGAATCGGACGACAATACACGATTGAATTTCCCGAAAGAATAAAAACTAAAACGCGTGTGCTTTTAGTCGAATGTATGTCATGCCTTTAGAATTCTGATGAAATCCTCTGAGAAAAACGTATCTCGTGCTGTATTGCTGTATTGGCTTCAGCTTATAAGCTTCTATTTTGAGTCGAACTCCGAACAATAAGGGATGCTGGCGAAAACACTCAACTCTACCGCATCCACTACGTATATGTCAATAAACAAATCTTATGTAGAAAACGACGTGGTATACCCACCTATGTATCTCAACATTTCTGTCAGACATGGTCAATCTCCCTCGGGAAACGTATTCGGGGAGTTGGAATAATCACCATACAAACTTCAATGGACAATATTATATAACTCTACAAACATCTCGTACTACTTTGTGTCTGCACTGTCGTTGGAGATAAAATGGTAACGTGATGTCCGTGTTTTGTCTCCCATTGAAATTCAGATGCACTGGTTGAAACGCAACCCGCAAAACATGATGCAATGACACTAAAGTTAATATGGAGCGCAGTTTCTCGCTTGAAACTGTCGTGAGTTTGTGAAATGCACGTGGTAATGCTTCGAGTCTCCCACAGCAAAAGTCGTGCATCAATGTTAGATAACATTTCGGAAGAATTGTCTGGGGAATATTTTACGAAGCTGGCAATGAAAGAGGTTTTGTGGTTTAGCTTCTCATTAAAAATGTTCGGTATCTCTGCTTTAACTTAGTTTGGATTTTTAGTTTAACTCTAAGGGCACCCAAAAATTGTCACAGCTTATCACATACGATAAACGTTATTTTTAACTGACACATATAAGTGTCAAGTATATACCAGGGAAGGGTAATCGTACATCTCTAACTCTTAATTACAGAGTTGGTTATGAAGAGATTTTATTTGCAAGCCAATTGCACAGCAGTGCTACAGATTTCTCTAAAGTCTAAATGCTTTCCGTTCTGTTTGCCCATTGAATGTTCCATTCCATGGTGCTCATCTTGCTTGCTTTTTATCCTGTGCATACACGTTTTTAGTGCAGATACCGCCAAGGGACTTAACAGACTGCTAAAACGACGGTAGGTAAATGCACAATCGCGTGATCGTTAAGATTCTCTTGAGAGTTGCGAGCTGACCCCCGCTGAAACCGTCTAGGGAATATAAATTGGGAAAATGTTTCAACAGACAGAAATGATACCTTCAGGAAGATCCATTCTGTAAACTTTGTTAAATCTCTAGAGAAAATTGAGCATGTGGGGGTGAAACATCTTTCCCTATTCCACGTATCCCACGTAAGTACACTGACTATAAACTCAAATGTTTATTGCATATAGATTTAAGCGTGGGCAATTGGGTTATGTCCAAAGCGTTACAAATAAACCTGCAGATACTATTTAATTTAATCTACTAAGTGCTATGTAATATTCAGGTAGAATATATGGCAACACTCGATTGGGATTTGGGACCATATAATATAATATATTCCTAATAGTTCTGGACTACAGCTCCTGTTGGATGCCTGGATTTCCAATATCTTTTCCTTTTTTTTCATCTTACTTTTCCCCGGTGTCAGTTTTGTCAAACATTGTGATGTTAACTAGTCTATCGCGTACTTTGCGTTTACACTTTAAATAACGCCCACAGCTTTCGCAGACGCTTGGAAGTCAGAACTGCTTGAAGCAGTTTGGCAAGAAAGATATCTCTATAGTCCCGGCGGAGTCATGGGAAATCAAGGAAAACCACAGCACAGCCTGGTTAAATATTTAGCCGTCTTTGCATACAGTAAACACAACGAGGAATAACAAATGTTTCTCATGGCTATACGAGTCCCACTTTGTAAATAAATATAAACGAGAATGAACAATGAAAAATTCAGTAAAATTTGTTTTGCGTAAATGAAAACTCAGGACAAAACAAATAGTACCCATTAAGTTGCTTTGCACTCGTAGTCTCGTAGAATTGTTTTAGTGTTTATCACACTCACTCACTTGCTAGCTTGTTGCTTGTTGCAATTTGTGTTGACGGATTACAGTGCCACACTTACCTTGATGAATCGAGCGAGTTTTGTTACTAATTTCGCTCAGTTTGACCTGAACTTGTTTTGGCGATATTCATCAAGATTCACGGGACAATGCATCGGTGGGAAATGATTAATTAATGCAATAATGAATCTATGCAACCGACATTCTGGAAACCTGAAACTGTTTAAGCTGCTTTAAACGCATGTCCGTTACGCCATGACGGGGATGCACCAAATGTACGGAAAAAACTGATCGAAAGCAAGACTGTCCGAAAGAAAAACTTATTTCTGTGCAAAAATAAAACTGTCCGAAAAAACGACTGTTCGAAAATACAACTGTCCAAAAAATGACTGTCCGGAAGGGACGTTTGCGTTGCGACTGTGCCGTGTTGGTATGTACTGGCTTACGTTTTCGGTTAGTGCATACTTGGAGTAATTTTTTTTTAAACAGCTCCGAACTCTTTATCGTACGTTTTCGGTTCGTTAACATGGAAAAATTTAAGGACAGCTCCGGAAAAAGTTAGGCTTCTTTTAAGGAAATAACGGCTCCCAAAATTGAAGCAGTACTGTCGCAACGGAAAAAAATCATTTCGGACAGTCGTTTATTAGTACAGTTTTATTTTTTGGACAGTTATTTTTTTGAACAGTTATTTTTTCGTTCAGTCGTATTTTCGAGCAGTGTGTTTTTCGGAGTGTGTGATTTTCGAACTGTTGTGTTCTCGGTGAGTTTTTTTCATACAGCTGATGACCAGCGCAAATTGATGTATGTATTCCATCACGAAGTCACTGTTCGCTTTGTTTGTAGAAACATAATGTTGGAAAGAAACCACAAACTAAAGGCTTGGTATAGAAATATACGATGCATTCAGCGTTCTTCACTAACAATGCATTTGCCACTGAAATGCTATACAGGCACTGGAATGCACCTATATCAAACACATATGTACATCCACGAAACAACATAGCCAAACACGAGATAACAATCAAGCTGGATGCACTAATTACCGATAGCTTCACGGCTCACAGCAGCACGTGTCAATTCATGACGCGTGCCGAATAAACTGCGCTTGCGATCACTCAGAATATTAATGAACACATTACAGCTTCGCGACGCTCGACAGCGACGCTTCGTCTGTTGCACATCCTAGGCGTCGTGAGTCGGAGGCTGTATATCCTATTCGGATCACGCCCGATCGCAGACCTAGGGCGTCTCAGTGAGATTAAAGGATAACATTTGCAGATGGACTTAAGGAAATCTAGGCCAAGGAACCGCGAAGCGTCTTTTGAATTCTACAAGTAGTTGAGCTGGGTGTCTTGCGAATGGGGTGTAGTGAAGCGGGATTAAACTTGTTTATACATTGTAGTGTGAAACTGAATCAGGGATGTAAAATAAGAAATTAAATGATGGCAAGAGTAAGTCTCCTGGAATGTACTATATATGCACAGAGTTACTTAACGAAATAAAGCAATCTGTGAGTCATTAATTTCATTCATTTGGTTGTAATTAAATCAACCACTCACGTTGGTTTATTCGGGAAATGTATATCTACTAAATTTATTTGATTTTGCTGTTAATGATAAGCAGAAAACTCATTTTCCCGCGATACATATCCATTGATTAGTTTACATAGTTGTGTATTCGTAGGTAGGTACTTAATAGTTTCAATCTGTGGTTTTATTCCACACGCTATAATACCTCGAAATATTGTCATTCCACGGTGGCAGCAAACGACGATTTGGACCGTTATTGATTAAGCAGATCATCACACAGAGCATGATGCAGTTTTCAGCCCTCGACATGGTCACTCTTGATCAAACATATCCAAGCAGAGAGGGACAAAGGTTATACCGTATATTGTTTCCGTCTGCTATTCGTTAACCTATATCATTTATTTTCAGTCACGTAGTCGTATTGCTCCGTCATGTACTGCTATTTTTGGTTGATGGGTTTCCCATTGTTAAAGTGATGCAACTCTTCATGCTTTTAACTCTGTTCTCAGTGCGATATAGAAACTTCGTTGAAGGTCATTACATAATTCCGGACTAAATTGCGATTTAAATTCTGATTCCGTTGATGAAAACTCCAGAAATGCTAGCTAGCCAATATGGCACTCGAATCATTTGCGAGACCTTTTTGACTTGCACGCTGCCATTTTGGCATTCAAACACTGGAACTCTTCGAGGGAATGCTTCATAAAATTTGTAAGAAGCGTGATTACGAGTTGAATAACTTCAAAGCTGTCAATGATTGTCTTACGCCAAATTTTCCCAACTAATGTCAGTACTTATTTTTCGCAGTACAATTGGCGGCCGACGGTGGGATCTATATATTGGCCCTATAAGGGTGTCAAGAGGTGGGGAGGGATCTTAACAAAACAAGCTTAGTAAAATTGGAGGCTAAGGGTTCTAAAGTAAACATGATATCGAATTACACGCGAATATATCAAATATATTCCCAGGCTATTCATGTCATTTTTCTCGACACAGACGAGCTGAGGACGTTTATCTGCCAGCTTTCAGCTTCTTGCGATGGTCGAAAACAGCTTAGCGAAACACGCACCGACCAATATGGTAAGGAGTAGATAAAAAGAAACATACCATTCCACCAAGCTTCTCGTTTATTAGTGGACTATGGATTTTTTACTATGGACTTTAGTTGTTTTTACGATTTCTTTGGCAAGATTCATGAGTTTCTTTGATATTTCTTGTAATCCAGGGAGCTCGAGTGAAGCGACAATAATTGGTGTTAATAAAAGCATTTCAATTGTGGACAGTGTATATTAGTGAATTGTAAGTCGCTATATCTTCCGGCCATCTTTCGAGTTTCTCGTTAAAAAGTATCAAAGTTGTACCGAAGTTTCATACTTTCAAACAAGAATGAAGTAGGTTTGGATGCTGCGGTAATTTTTTACAATTGGCCAATTAGTAAGATAGAGATTGAGCATAGTCTTGCTTTTCATTTTGCTCGAGGCTGATGAATATGGACGATTCCATTCCAATCTAGTCATCAATGATGTTTTACCAGTGCACGCAAGCTTGTTCATCAAATTAATGTTCGAAACTTTTCATCTTGGATATTTCGTTGGCTCTAATAATTCATTCCCGTGACTTGAAAATTCTTAATTCATCTCAAATTGAGTTTTTTGTTTTAAATGGGAGTCAGCTTACTTACAGAAGTATCTTACATAATCATGGACACAGAATTTAAAAAATAATGAGGAAAGCGCACAACAACTTTTTATTCAATTCAGAGACGACAGCGCGAATATCCACAAGAACGGGGATTGTGTCAGTGTCACACCATGTTCGTAAATCAGAAGTGGAGAAATCATGGAAAATTACTTACAGATCCGACAGCTTCTTGCTTCCATAGAATCTGGAATGTATTCCACATTCCAAAAGCATTCCCAGAAAGGTTGCGACCACAACTATGCGTGCAGCATTTCCATTCATTTTGAATAAGCTCCATTTCCCCGGCGGATCCTATCGGTTCTATTTGACTTGCAGAGATAACGGAGCGCTCAGGAATTTCCGTTTCAATTTGCACAAAGTTATTCAAACGTTATACATTTTGGGCACAAGCCTTACCCATAAGAATCACTTTCATTTTTTAATGGGTGTAAGAGATGGCATTAGTCAGATCGATGCTAACGCAACAAGTACTTTGCATTCTATTTTATATCACACTTTTCAATCCTGCGAGATGTATCGTGAAGACTTATAGCGTCAGATATTTTCGAATGGTTCTCCTAAGCGATATTTAATAACATAAGTTTTATTATAAATGCTGCGATTTTTCGACTTCACTACTGATCCGTTTTCTTCGTCAAAAATTGGTTATTCCATACGTATGTAAATAAAAGTCACGCGCTTGGGGTTGGTAATACTAGTGCAATTAAAGAGCATCTTTAGAAGTTTTATAAGTTACGAGGCAGTAGCGCCAGATAGAATCTGTATTACCTTGTAGGTACATATTGGTTACGGCATAGCATGCCCTCAAAATATATTATATTGTATTTGTACAATCGACCAAAAAATGATGGAACATATGTTTCAAACATTAAAAATGAATAAACATTAAGAATTAAGAGATGCAAGAGATGCAACTGCATATTTTAAACATGTAAATCAAGCTCGCGTACTAAAATCATCGTGAAGCGACGTTGACAATTCACGAACGAAATTTTCTCTCACGCTCGCAGCAGCTGGTAAATGCGGAATGTGATTTTCCTGCACATTTGTATGCACGGTAGACATTTTATTGAATCCCGATGTCAAATAAGATATCAGAAAAGCAAATTTGGTACATAACAGGCTGTAACAGGCTAGCTCCATATCTTGTTGAATGACAATATTATAGAAATTGAGTTTGTACAACATATTTTCTGTGTAAAAGCTTTTTGGCCTTCTATATTATATCTGGCGCGTCGAAAGTATCAATACCAATCATCCCTGTATTTATGTTGCAGGTATAGATGTTGAATGTAACCATAGCAATTTTCGGCCGATTTTTATCAGATATTTTCATTAGTTGGGATATTATTAGCTTTTGGGGAATTGTACGGCTTCTTTACTCTGGCATTGCAATCATACACACACTAGGGTAATGGAGTTATCATACGAAACCAAAAATGTGTGATTGAAAGTCAATGGATTCCAGGAACATTGATTATTTATAATAAACTTTTGCTTTCCGATCATTTTGAACCTACGATCCTTTTCGAAACCTTCCACCAAATATGTCGATTGATCTTCTAAACTTTTGTTTCGTTTCTCGTTCTTGGACATATTTTTTTCGGAACGCTGATGAGTTTTCTCATTTTTCTTGTTTGTGAGTAGGCGGGTGGGTGGGAAGGAGGCGCCACAATGAAATTGAATAGATATATTTTTCGCCAAAATGTTTTCGTAACACAGCACCACACAACACATCACAATATATGTCAAATTTCGCAGGTATAGGAATTTGTTTGATATACCTTTACGATACCCAATATACGCCGATATACATATAGGTATATATTATATTTACGATCTAAAAATAAAAAATTGAACTTCCCATTGTTCAATATTTCATCAACTACCGATTCGTTTTCTTCCTGTCTTTTTTCCTCTTTTCTTAATCATTCTCTTTTATACTTTCATACAAATATACATTATACACATTATATACATACCATTTCCTCTTCTTTCAACTGTCCTTATTTGATCCATCTCATGGTATTTCTCGTCGTTAAGTTAACAGTTTTTTGTGCTGTATGTAGTTGTTGAATTTTTATGGCAAATCATATACCTAAGTCCATTTTCTTTGATTTTCCATGCTTTTTTCAAAACACCCCTTTGCTCAACTTTAAATAAAATCTCTTCACATTTTCTTTTACTCTCTGATACAACCTGACACTCCTCTTGGTTCTGACAAACCGCAAACAAAATTATTCCTTCTTTGCCGGAAATCGCCAAGGTCCGCACAAAATCAGCCTATACACGTGAAAATCAGGTGATAATGTAATTTCATAATTCATATATCATATTATTTCATTTCATATTCATTCACCATATTATGTATTATAATTATTATCATTAGTTATCAATAATTAGATTTAGTTTTATAGTTTGTACATTCTGTTGTACATGTACAGCATTAGAATATCCAAGACATAAATAATTAATAATTAATTAAAGTTATCATCAGAATCCAGTTTCCTCATATTTAAAAAAAAAAACTCCAATTGCTCAAAGACGATTTCTTCTTTAAACTTGTTTTCAATGCCATAATTTGCAAGATATACTTACGTAATTTGTAGTGTAAATTTGCTATTGCCAAAATTAGGTTTTTAGATTTTCACCCTCCACTGAACGCAAGCCAGCGCCCTGTCGACGTATCCCGCCCTTGTCACAACACATTTGACCTGTTAATGAATATTAATTTTAGTTAGGATTTTCTTTAGGGGTCATGATCCCCAGGGGTCATGATCCCCAGGGGTCATGATCCCTAGGGGTCAACGATGGAGTGGGGGAGAGAGCTAAGCAAAGACTCGATTAAGGGGGATGAATATTTTGGTCGCCATTTGACGTACTTTACGAAAGCACCACAAAGGGGTTCCAAAAAAGCGTTCCTATTTCACGTCAAGGAGTTTCATGTGGACAAAGTTTGATACAACCCTGTTTGCAATAAGCACATTTGCATCTAGCTGGCATAAAGGACGTTTCCATTTAAAGTTTAAACATGTACTTCGATTGTTCATTTTGTCGATGAGCGTGCATTATACTGCCTAAAGGTGTACTCTAGAGTAAAATAAATAATATGTGCCTTGATTGGGTCATTAAAGGGAAATAATGTTTACCTACTCAATAAAATCTCCATTCCCCACGACCATGATACCAGGCGTTATGAATATATAGAGTAGGTATATTTTGTAAGAAGACAGATTGGAAAATAAATATTGAGTTTGGTAATACCCAACACGCCCCACAGCAGCTTTAGGCGAGACTTTTAAATCTCCATAAATCTTTGAAACCTTTTTAGAAGTAACCCCTCGCGAACTTTCGCAATGCCACTTTCCTAAAAGCAAACAATTATATGCGATGCACGCCATTCTATTGGCGAGTGCTCCCAAAAGCATTTCACAATATTAGACACACTAACTTGACATTGTAAGAATAATATCGCTGAGATATTTTCTAATTCAGAGAAACTGGACATCAATTCAGGCTGGACACTTTTTTCAATACTCGATATCCATCGCTGACTGTTTTGATAGTTTTAAATAGTCGGAAACGAATAAAATGAGAATAAAACAATTCTCTTTTCTCCTTGAACCCGACCACCCAATTCACTGCATTCGTTCCAAGCGAAAACAGACGTAAATAAAGTTAACCCCGGCTCTAAATAAATATTCAGATCTAGGTTAAATCTATACTTCTCTAGAGAATGCATTTTTGACCAGACGTAATAATTTCAAAAGTTTGTTTTTACGACTCTGTTGTTTTTGGCGAGCGAATTTGGTTCGTTATTTATTTACACAAGCGCTTTTGGACCTTGTGCAAATTTATATTAAAAGTGAGCGTTATTTTGTGAATCTTGTCATTCGATGCTGCAGGATAGAATTTTAATTTGGCAAGCGGAATATCTTGAGAGCTTTAAGTTCAAAGAGCTGTTTATAATTCCTAGCCACAGCTTTGCTAAAAACCTGGCGTGGCCAGTATTACATGAAATTGCACTTCTAGCTTTGCCAGAAGTTTTGGAGTGGTGCAAAGTTCAGTGAATGAATCTCTCGAGACAAATATCGCAATTAATCACATGAATTTTAGATCGTAGCAACGATTCACACCATTTGTGATATGTATCCTGACTGTGTATTTGAAGCAAAGACAAGACGCACACCTATATTATTACTTTTTCATGTTCCAACATGGTAAATTTATGACAGTAAAGCACTTATTTTATTTGGATTGTAGTTTCTTGTTTTAATGTTAAGTGGTGGTGCCAGTATTTTCAGAAGGTAAGCAAAGAAAACCACATACTTAGCCGGTTGCGGAAAACTGCAATGTCATCTGGTCGATATTAACGATCAGGCTCCCATTTGCGGTTGGGAAAAATAATTAGCCAATTTCCGCAAAGCTTTCGAAAACGTCAACGATGAAAACTTGTGAAATATGTCAACCATACTTCAGTGAGAAAGTAGGTCTGGACGCGTGGAACGAGCATTAAAAATTCTTCCAAATGGTCAACGAAAACTTTGAGTACGTCCACTTCCGTTTTACCAATAAATCTATACCTATACCGTCGTCAAGCGCGGCTATGCTGCGCAGTTTCTGTCGTTTGTCCGTACTTTAAATGTTTCGGCGTAGACGTAAACAAATTTCGAACAAATAACTACCTACTAATAACAAGAATCACATCAAGCGGTCTCAAATAATATCATTCACCTGAACGCACACAAAACAGCCCTGTCAAACAATGCCACTTTAACATCAAATTGGACTAACTAAGAGACTTCACGAGAACTCATTTCACTGACTTTTTCTTCGCGAACACGTTTCAACTTTTTTGGTATGCTCCGGACTTTTTACTGGTCTGCCGACCCCGCTTTCGAATGAACGTTACAAGTCCGAATAATGTGGTTGTTTGTGTCTAACGAAGTCTAATCTGCTCAGACGTGAGTACAAAACCATGGCTGTCATCGACCCGTCGGAAAATGACAAGGGGCCAAGTTTGCGCACCTAAATTCAACCAAAGTATGAAATATGACAAGTAATCCCTAAACTTCCAATTCATCACGGTGTTTGGCCTTGGCGGACTTTTCAATTGATTTCTGGTATTAAACTCCATTTTTTCAAAAATTTTTCCACTTCATTCGCCTATAACGTCTGCAATATCATCACGACCAAAAACTAAACTATCGTTTCACCAGCTCAGATTTTCCCCGCACAACAATGAATAAATTGACTAGACTCTTATCACAGCAGTATAAACATCACAAAATGATTAAACAGATTGCGATTTTATTTCGCCAGCAGTCGTCGTGCAAGGCTATACGTGTCCGTTGCTCTTGATTGTCAACGACGATACTCATCTGGCGTTGCCCTAAAAGCATTGGCTTTGGATTCCCACTGGGCGCCAATTGTAGTGGCCGCCCGCGGTCACGCTCGCTGGTATCAGATCTTCGTCCATTGTTAGGAGAGACGAAGTCCGCAACACGAGCCATCTCGTGTCATTATACTTGCCGAGGCTCCAACACTTACGACACTCTGAGCTCGCGGTTGACCAAACTGTTGGCAAACTTTGTGCTATTTTAATTGACCCTTATAGTTAACGACGTTACAATTCACATGAAAGCACGCAAAGTACTTAGTGAGACTGATAACTTAATCTCTTCCCTGTGGTTTTCTTCGCACGGGACGCCTAAAGTTAGCATCGCTGGGCTCGGGCTAACAATACCTCTCGATATATCACCTGATATGGACTTGAAACTATATTCTACTGAATTTTGGATGCCTTAACCGTTTATTGTACGTTTTGCGCGAACATTTTGAGGATGGTTCTACAGCTATCTACTAAAGATTCAGTATTGTATTTCTTTCTTTTTTATCGAAAAGTTACGCAATATTTCTTTTGCTTATATTTTGTCGATAATTAGTTATATTATGGCAAGAGCCTAAGGATATTATATCAAACCTTTCAATATTGGATTTCTGGTTTCAATATTCCGTCATAAGTTTTTTTATTGAAAGATTGCATAAAATTGTGGCTACATTTTCTTTTTTGAGAATACTATATGCCTTCCTCCACACACACTCAGTTTTCAGAATTATATTAAAATTCATATTCATTTGCATAATATTGCACAGGCTGATGAGCAATAACGGAAACTCTTCTCTTGTTTTCAGCTGGGATGTCCAACCATGAAAATAGGCCACTTGAAGACTAATTCGTTGGTTAATCAACATAGTCCTAACTGGGCTTGCATACTGCAGAAGAGAGAACTAATCATTTCCTGCATTGCAATTAATTACCCTCCTCACAAGACACAGTTTGCAAGTGTACTTCCGAAAATGCTTCAAGGACCTTGAAGTGGACCATTGCGATCCGCACAATACCATTCTGCGACTGTAAATGCGATAATCACGCCCGAGTGGACATCCGTTGATCACTATTGATCGTGTTAACTCTTCGTTCAGCGAGCACATGGAATCCTATTGAAGTCTCCAGATAACATGTAATATCCTTGTTGGCAGTTTCGTTGATCAATCTAGTAATAATCATCAATCCGTCGAGCATCAGGAGTTTGTTAAAAGGTATTGATCCCTTTTACGTATCGAATCATTGTACTTCAAAATGTGTGGTATTTAATTAATTATATACCTTTTGAACAAATTTGAAATTAACTGAGAAAAACTCGCAGATTGAAAATAAAACTATGCCAATCAAAGTTTTTCTGTAATGGCATCATCGAAGGGGAAGCGTGTACTTATTTTCGTCATACTTTTGTTTTTAATTAACTTTAAATTGTGCCATTCAAATGAACCAAGTGACTCGATACAGTTAGAGAACGCATCCGACATTTCAAACCACCAAACGAAGTCGTCTCCGACCGTCAAAGAAAAAGTTGTGTCTCTCATGAACATGTCAATGGACCAGTTAATGCTGCGCTACAACGGATCAGATGTGATGCTCTTTGAAGACATGAAGCGAGAGCTACTCATCCCAATCGCCAATCGCCTGGGCATAACCGTCGACGCACTTATGATGTACCAAGTCCAGTACAATTTGACTGACAAGGACCTTATCGCAATCGCCAAAAATTACACCGACACTCCGCTGCCAACGACGACATCGGTTCCTGAACCGGAGGGCGAATGCTACTACTGCTCCGGCAGGACAGAAGCGTTCGCGACATATTACAGAAGCATCCACGGGTACGTCAGCCTGGTCGTGTGCTTGTTCGGAACGGTGGCCAACGTTCTCAACGTGGCGGTTCTTACGAAGAAAGACATGGTAAGTTATCGAAGCCGGACCCCTCCCCTGCCCCTGCACCCGCCCTTCAATCAAGCACGGACGCCACTAACGGGGCTTATTCCTTTACCCGAACAACCTAAATTGCTAATGTTCGTTTCATTGGCGTCGAACGCTATATGGTGGAAATGGCGTTGGATACTTTTGTTGCCATTCTAGCTGGTATTAGAATGCAAATTTTATGTGGCTGATACCGATCGTGAGCAGAAATGGCTTCTCAACATAAAGCGTGCAGTTATAAAAGAAACTGCCAATGTATTCAGAGTAGGTTTTCCGTACAAAACAGCGAAGAAAACTCTTCCCTTTTCTTGTTAAGGATTTTTTATATTTCTTAAACGTATGAAATTAGTTTAAACTTTAATGGGTCGCGAAAATCTCATGCGCTTCACAATTTTCATCCACTTATCGGAATATTCACGCTCTGATGCGTCAATTTAGCGGCGGAAACGGAATGCTGAGATGAGGGTCTCGGCAGACACCAATAGAGCACTATTCTGTGGTCTCTTCACTTCCATCACTCTAGAGAGTATACTCTACTTTATAATTTGACACCCGACGTTTCCTATTTGCGGTTCTCGTAAGTTAGGAAGCAAAGAACATTAAATTAAATGTCATTCTGTAAGACGATATTCACTCATGAGACGACGCAAACTTAATGTACTACCTTCACCTGGTTCCTTGTTCAGATACCCTATATCTATAGCCCAGCCTATAAAATATTCGATTAGTAGTACTATACCCGATATGATGAGGTAGAGACTGGAGCATACTACTTCTTTTGCCATGCAAGAGATGTGTTTTCGAGATCGTCACGTGATGAAAGTCAATTAATCTAAGTGAGTTTGTGCTGTTGGTAAGCATTAATTCCAGCTAGAATTTGTGTCAAAGTGTGCACCAAGCCAGAATTCAATTCACTAGTCGCGAGCGCGATCAAAGCATAGAGCCCCCGCAGTCTCGCGCCGGAGGCACAAGCTTTCATCGCAACCACTATGTGTCATCCTGCGTTCTCAAGAAACCTTGAAAAATATCCACAAAAAGGTTTCTGAAGCGAAGGCTTTCTTAGGTTAGCTGCATGTTTGATCCGTTTTTGATGAAAGGAAAATAATGTCTTCCCCTTCCAGTTTCATGGCTTGTTATATTTATATTCAGGTCCCGATTCACCTTAACATGCAAACTTTTATACTGAAAGTGAAGATGGAAAATATATAAAGATGTAGATTTATACATTTTTGTTTAGTTCTATATAAACTTCATAGAACTTGCCGTTTTTTTCAAATAACATTCAATCTCTATTTTCGTTTCGACTACATTACATTAAACTGAAAATGTGCCTAAAAACAATAACGACAATTTATCATAAATAGGCACTGCCCAACATAACTGTCCAAGTTTTACAATGTACTCTTGGCACAAAACTGCCCAGTCTCTTCCTAAAATCACGAAAAAGTGAATACATTGACAGAGTACTAACATGAACGTTTCCTTTCCTAGGCTGGTGCCTCCATCAATCGCATCTTGACAGCATTGGCAATCGCCGACATGCTGGTCATGCTCGAATACGTGCCCTTCTCATGCTACATGTATCTGATTTTCCGGGACGACAAACAATTCCCATTTTCCTGGGCGGTTTTCATCTTGTTCCACATGCACTTTACCCAACTACTGCATACAATCTCGATCTGCCTCACTCTCGCACTGGCGGTATGGAGGTACATTGTTATACGGTAAGCCCAGAGCACAATACACGTTTCTCATAATGCGCCGAAGTGACAGGATTCTTATCCTGGATCTCAGGGGTTTGTCTGTCACGAGCTAGTTGTAAGGATGCGTGTTAAGTGCATGTCAAGCAAAATATAGTTTTTGTGTCTTTTTAGATCCATCTTTGACAGGAGCAACTCTGTTGCTGCTATAGATACATATCTTATTGATTTTCGCCCTTTCTTTGCGTAACGCTTCAAAAGAAAATTGGTATAATTTGCTATAACTTGCATTTCAAAAGTGATTGACATTTGCACAGAAAATGATATAAAGTGAAGACCTCACAAACCTGAGAACCTCACAACTTGAATTTATTTTTCTATAGCGGCGCTTGTAAAGTTTTTACTTTAAATATAATTTTTCTACTTTTCAACGCAAAGCTTATTTATTTTCTTTCCAGGCGTCTTAAGTCCAGTCTTTGTCAGAATCTGTCTCTTTGACGTCGCGTAAATTCTCTCTCCGCTTAAAAAAGAGAAAAAGAATTGCCTGTGTCTCCGATGGCTCCGCGTCTATCATAACGAACAGAAATACCCTCCTCAAAGCGTGGTGTTTATTTCATCATCACAAAGAGAAACTTTGGATATAAGGAGCCTTCAAATACATCCTTTGTCACATAGAATTATTCACATAAGGTATATCTATTATATAACTGAACGTATTTTTATATTTTTTCTTAATACTCCCCTTAAGAATTTAGTTCGTCGCACTTGAAGACGACTTAATAACTTTCATTACATAATTTAGTAGTTACAAGTTACAACCTGAGTCACTGTTTATTATCTTTATGTTAAACCATGTTTCATTTATGCTTGACATATAGAGTACCTCTACAGAAAGCCGAGACGACCTTTGGGAATGTATATAACATCTTCTGTTATAAATCGTTTGAGATAGCTTGTGAGATATTGGAAAGAAGGAAAGATCTTATAAATACACCTCATTTCGGAATTCCAATATTGCATTAAGTTCTATTCTATATTCATAGCCTGAAATGGATGAGTCTGTCCATCTGTGGATTCTTGCATAGTTGGATCGTCAATCATAAAATACCATATCATCATACACACTCTGCCAACAAGTGGTTTAAAATATCAGGCTTCACAATCACTCTCGATAACACCTGACTCGTTTCTCACCCCTTAGATTTCCTCATCACAGTCGAGTATGGTGCACAGACCACAGATGCACCATCGCCATACTGATCAGCTACACACTCCCCTTCCTGGTATGCAGCCCGTCTTACCTGGTATTCAAGATTCGTGCGACTACAGTGACGGAGAACTCGCATCCCGAGGTACTCTACCACATCGGACCAAGCGACGTCGCCAAAGAGGGACACGCGTTCCTCTACCAATTCAACTTCTGGGTCTACGGCGTCGTCATAAAGCTCCTGCCGTGCGCAATTCTCACTGTTATAAGCTGCTGGCTAATCAAAGCGCTGTACCGCGTCAACAAACGCAAACAGGCACTCAAAGGTTATTCGAATTGCAGCGTACAGAATGGAGAAAGGAGAGCGATTTCCAAACCCGAGAAGAAAACGTATCGAACCACGCGAATGCTCCTTGCCGTGTTGCTACTGTTTCTTATTACCGAGCTCCCTCAAGGGATCATGGGACTGCTCAGTGGCGTCTTAGGAAAGTGCTTCTTTGAAAATTGTTACCACCGATTTGGTGAGTTCATGGATATTCTTGCACTTCTCAACGGTGCCATTAACTTCATACTCTACTGTTCGATGAGCCGGCAATTTCGCACGACTTTCGGCCAACTTTTTAAGCCGCGTAACGTTTTAGCCAAATGGGCCCCTGCGCAGACCTCAGTGCAAAGTACTTATGTTTGATATCGAGTGAAGGAGGCGTCGGTGACTTTCAGGTCTACCCGGCTGCCTTCGTGTTTGGGCGGGAGTCAGAAGAGAACGGTGGATACGGTGTGTCAAAATTTTGAGTTGACACAGAACTGAACTGAACTTTATACTGCATGGAGCGGGATATTGGTGAGACTGATTTTGGATTTGTTGTGGTTTGGAAGACGATAGCATGAGTGCATCAATATTTGGGACTCTCATATAAAATATTATGTTCTATAGTATTTGATATAAATCGCTGAGTTGTAAATTAAATTTAGGGTTTAAATGTGTTACAATGATATTGTATTGGTGTAATGCATGGAGGATGGATGAAGAACAATTTTCCGTACAACAACCGTCGCGATTCATTATATATGGTCATCTTCTATATATTTATTAAAACATGCAATCAAACAAATTGATTTCAACCTTTCTCTATTTTGTTGCATTTTATTTCAAACTTAAATTAGGCCATTTTGGGGACTGCGTGAAAGGAAATTCATTCATTAGTCTCATTTTAACAATATGCAAAACATGTACAAACATTTTTTAAATTTCACCCCCCAATTATTCTGCCCACAATTGATTATTTATTCTTATCGCAAAATAAAAATAAATTTGACATTCACTCATATTTATGGTTCATTGTGTGTAGGTACTATAGTCATATGTACAGTACTAAAGTACAGTACATTTATTTTCATAATAACCAGCGAATTGAATCCTCTGTCTAACTCTTCTACACAATGTTGTGAAATAGCATTCAACGAAATGTAATAAATAATTATTATACATCGTATTTAATGTGCGTATACGATATTTGTGATATGTATTCTAGTCAAGCTGAAATGATGTGTTGTATACAGGGTATTACATTATTACAGAATTAGTTTAAGAATGGAATAATGTTAACTGTTTATATCGAGTACAATATATACTCTCAAATAAATGTCTTTGTGGCCTATGTGTTAATATTATATATTATTATACCTATGACAAGCAAAGTAATTGTTAAAATTGTTTCATGTGAATTTCTATATTTCGGAATAAAGTGAAGTAAACTCATTTGACTCGAGTAATAAGTAAAGCCAGAGAATTGTAGTTTTGAGTATTTGAGCCTACAAAAAACTACGATTCTTATGTCAGCAACGCAGTTATGATCTGCATGCTAATGATCCTAAGGGTGACATTCGCTATTAATGATCGAAGGGGTGACAATATGGGCGTGCTTTTATTTGTTTCGTTACAACTTGTACACTCTTTCTACAAAAATGTAAAGTTTAAATTACAAACAGACCTATTGCGTTATTGACACTGTCTACTTATATACTACACGAAATACGTAGGTATAAAGTATACTATACTTACACTGTAGTTGGTTTACAATGTTGATGGTGACTACATTAAGAAATAATTGCCAGCTGTAGTGATCTAATTGTCTTTCTTGTTTCAGAAAGCTTTCTTCTAATAACGTCTTCTAAATAAGAATTTAGAAAATAAGCAACACATTCCTTTGTTTCTGTCAAACGCTCTAGAAATCATGTTGATATAGGTTTTCTTGTTAGATGTATTAATGGTGGATATTAAATAAACGTTCAATATCAAACAAACATACAATAACGTTTTATTATCATTCGTCGTATGTGCATGTCCCCCTCGCCGTAGGTAATGATAATTTTATTCGGTCTATATTCTTGAATGACTATCAGATCAGGGTATGTGAACCTGAAACATATAATATTATACATTGTAAGGTCTCTATTTTGTCATACCCTGCAATCCTCCCCTATGATATGAAAATACTTTACCACTTAGAAAATTCATTCTTCCATGAATAAGTGTGGTCGGAACAAATATTGAATGAAAACACATTTCGATTTAGAGGTACTTACTGCGGGATATTTCGGTAGTGTCAAAAAACGTGACAGTGCAACGCCATCGCTAGTTACATGTATATGTTTCAGCCTTCTTCTTTAGAGAGAGGACAGATCCTTATAAGCTTTGAGAGGGATCAGGGAAAGCCTGTACCATTTTCCCATGAAACAATGAGATTCTAAACGCCACCAGCAGATCATATCATAACGTGATAGCATAACGGGTTGGAAAAAGTTCTAAAAATATGGCACAATGTGTCTCCAGTAAATTAAAGGAGATGATTTTTATAACCCACTCTCACAACTCAGGAAAGAGTTAAAGGACTCCCTCATCTTTACACGAGTTGTTTACAGATAAAAGGTTTTGGAATTTTATAGTAAGTTATAAGTAATTTACCCATGAGGGAGCAAAAAAGTTATTTTTAGCCCACCAAATACTGTTTGATTTCATTGATTTCATCTTGCTGATTTCAAATTTGAAGTCAAAAATTGAAAAGCGATTCATAATTTTGATATTGTGAATTGTTTCTGTCAGGAGTCACTCCTGAAATTTTGGAGTATCGCTGCTACGTGAAGATATAATTGGTCGGAAATTTTTCCCTATAATGGCTATTTGCGACCTCTAATTTATTTTTATTTTTTCCCCATCTGTCATGGGTTATAAAACGCAAAAATGTTACAAGTGAGCACAACTTGTGCCAAGGTATTCAAAATTCATAAAATCATTTGATAAAACAAAGCCTGTTGCAATTATTGATGCACCAACAAAACTAGAAAATTATGGACGAGTGGTCTGGCGTGGCAGAAAATTGATATTCTAGGATTGAAACGCTGTTGATTATTGGTGTGGAAAATGCACTTTAATCCAAATAATTTAATTTTACGCAGGGTCGTTAAATGCCTAATGGCTAGCTCGCATTACGCATGTGCATTATCAAATGTGGGGGATCACGTCGAATGTGTGTGCAGGTGTGTGTGAGTTCATAACTATTATTATTTGAATGTATATTTTGGAATAGATTCAAATGATAACGGTCAGGTGTCATTGTGACCCAGGATATTTAAGTAAGTTTTAGTTTTGTCTACAGCTCAAGTTTAATATATTGTACAAATTCATTAAATATCAACCAATTCGGTTAGCACAAAAGCCGTTAATATATTGTTGGTTATGTTGCTTATTTCCTACATTTTGCCTCGCTTCTTAGCATGATGGCAACAGCTCTAAAGGATGTGAATGTACTTTTGACAGTATGATCGCTATTATTTGAAGCTGCTTCAAAGCGCAAAATTTCAGTTATGTACGGTGATGGGCGCGCTAACAGTCGTGAGTCTCCGGCCACTGGAGCAAGAATATCCGGGTTCAGACGGGCATCGAACCGCGTCTTGGGCAAAACCATCCTCCCAGATGTCCTCTGGGTGTCCAGACACCTATTGCCCGTCGCTCACGATGGCCGGAGAATTACTGTCTTGCCATTTGCAGTCGCTCTTCCTCATCTACTGCCCGGGACAATGGAGCAATGCGTTTAGCCACGGTCACGTTTGATCGACATTGTAACGGAATTGCTGTAGGTACACTAGATTTGAAAATATATGGACCACGAAGAATTAACGACATTTTTTTTATGGAAAAATATTCGCTTACACGTAAATACTGACGTTATTAAGCTAGTTTTGTAGCTATAAATGTCGCATCGAGGTCCGAATGCCAGCAGCAAGGTAATATTAGAGATGACGAGATCGAGATGGTAGTTCATCGTGGATGGGTGGCGTTTCGCGGGAGTGCGGGCAATCATCCAAATGATCGAGAAACGTGCCCCGCTTGATCTGCATACGAGAGAGTTTCGGCAAATAGATTCCGAATAAAGATGTTCAGACGGTTTGTTCCTATCCTATGTTTTTTTGGCGGTCGTTCAAAATAATTGGATTGGTAGTTATTCTGTGACCATTGTGGCCATAGGAAATTTTTTCGACTGCCTTTTAAGGAAAACTCTATTCCTTAACGAGGAGCGGCTTCACTTCGTATGGGTATCCCTGAAAACCACGTTTGACGTCATCATTTTCGTCTGGGGTTTTCCTGGTAAATTGCCCATTCCACTCGCAAGCCGGATGACTCTGGACATAAATTTTCGAAATGAAAAATCTGCGGATCCGGCTCAACTAGTTTCTCGATTTTCTGACATGTGATCTCTTGCATGCGTCAAGACCAAATAGCCTCTTATTAAAAGTTTAGCATGCACGCATCTCTTTCATGAAAAAAGGGTGTTTCCTTATTGAGTCCTTGATTGAATGTAGTTAGTTGCGAATGTTCCTCATTTATTGAGCGATTTCTGTTCTTGGCATTTCCCCGCTTTTCCATGTCTACAATAATAAAGAAATCTAATGAAATGGATGTTTCCAAACCCTGTGTTCAATTTACTCTCACGGCCATGCGATGTCCTCTTTCCTAGCTTTAAACCCGCGGTAGGTAAATACTTAGAATATAATCAAGCAAGAAATTTAATCCAGAGTCACAGCATATACAACTCGTAAAATAAAAACCAATGCACTCGTTCATAAATTTTCCAGGCTGAAAAATGAGCAATAAAGCGGAGATGTCTCAGGAAGAGAATAAGAGATCCATTACCCTACTGCTTTTCAACCTCTCGGAATTAAAAATAAACTTTTCAATGTCAAAACCTACCGCAAGATATTACCACAATAATACAAAATTTTACCCACGTCTTTCGTGCTCAGAATTCTATCATGCTGTAAGGCATCTTTGCCACTAGCTATCATTTTTACAAATTGATACATTCTTATTCCACGTTTGTCCTTCAACTCCTTCAAAAACATCACTTAAGCCACCAACTTTATGTCGTCATCGGCATTGTTCACAATGTCACAAACGCGCCTCAAATATTTTGCACGCAATTGCGTGCAACCGTCATACAAGGTAGACAGTTTAATCGTGTAATTGGGGGAATTACTTTTCTCCTTCCTCTTGTGCCACTGATTCATCATCCAGAGATTGTTTTTCAGCGCACGTTGTTGTTACATGTTGCATGCAGATGCGAATACGTATCTGTACTTCACCTAGTCTTTTAATGTCAATTAACAAGACGCTTAAAATGTTTAGCGCAGACAGTATCAACAGGTAACAACATGCTAGCTATTTACCCTCTACAATATTATGCAGATTCCAATGTCACCGGTGCCTAATTTCCAGTTATTCTTGAGATGTCATGCATGTATATTTATCACTGCTTGATTCGCGCGTGGGGACAAGAAAATCCTGGTCCTGAGTCCAGGCAGAAAATATTGCTCCAAGCTAAGAAAGGATAGCCTAAAACATCTTTCCACCAATAGCCCACCTGTTCTGAAAACAAAGAGATGATTTATTTGGCCTTGACCGATACCTTGACGTCTTTTATTCCCGCGCATTCAAATTTTTAAGTTTTGAAGTTGTTTTTGAAGTATATTATCCGCGCCGATAAAAAAAGTATTGTAGTTTCAGTCAGGTGCAGCACTACAACCACAGCTACAACGAAGAATTTGCTCAAAGATCAAGCCGCCTACTTGTAAAAATGTTGGACAAGCCAAATAGCGAAACAGGTAAAGGTACACTGGAATAAAGGTGGGTATACCACAGGTATACGCTATTTTTTCGTCAAGGGGGGGGGGGGGGGGGAGGGAAGGGGGGGGGGACAGTAAAAATGATATTGAATTCTTATCACCACATTTTCGTCATTACCAACACACCCTATTTCCACATATCATACATTGTTGTTTGGCGCTTTCGACTATTTTCGCTTGGGTGTCACTAAAACACGTCCACATATCTCGATTTGCGAGGTAAATGAGTAAATGGTTGTGCTATGGGTGGGTGGGTAATGGGTAAGATAATGTGAATGGGTATATAAAGTGTGAAACATAGAACAAGTATGGAAAACTCGCGAAAGTTATTGACATTTATAAGCTAGAACTTCGCGTTTAGGTGCCAGCGTATGCCAGCGTATGCCAGCGTATGCCAGCGTATGCCAGCGTATGCCAGCGTATGCCAGCGTATGCCAGCGTATGCCAGCGTATGCCAGCGTATGCCAGCGTATGCCAGCGTATGCCAGCGTATGCCAGCGTATGCCAGCGTATGCCAGCGTATGCCAGCGTATGCCAGCCTATGCCAGCGTATGCCAGCGTATGCCAGCGTATGCCAGCGTATGCCAGCGTATGCCAGCGTATGCCAGCGTATGCCAGCGTATGCCAGCGTATGCCAGCGTATGCCAGCGTATGCCAGCGTATACCAGCCTATGCCAGCGTATGCCAGCGTATGCCAGCGTATGCCAGCGTATGCCAGCGTATGCCAGCGTATGCCAGCGTATGCCAGCGTATGCCAGCGTATACCAGCCTATGCCAGCGTATGCCAGCGTATACCAGCCTATGCCAGCGTATGCCAGCGTATTTCTTTAAAATAAAGGTGAGTGTACGCTAGTTTTGAAAATAAAATGTGAGTATACGCCGTATACTTGCATGTACCCTGGACTAGGGAGCCTATATAGGGCTAGAGAGTGGCCTTCTCTGCGTATGGGCGCCATGTTTTTACCAACTTGAACTATTCAACAACCCTTTCAGCAGTAGTTGATACGTTACGAACTTACCTCACCATTATGTAAATAATACGTAGATATGCAAAGGAATATGAGAAACTCATAGACAACTGCCACGTGCTTCGTGATCAACTTGGTAAAAACATGGCGTCCGTATAGCATGGGATTCGAACAGCCAATAGAAAAGTATTGTCATGTTGGCCACTCTCTAGGCGTATATTGGCTCTCTAACCTGGACTACACCACTGGGTACACTACACTGGCTTCTCAACCAAGACCGGCACCGGGAGTATAGTGCCCTTGACCGTTAGATGCCGACTGAGTTCATCGACTTCCTCAGGTGCAAGCTGCTCGGCGTTGTGATGTTCCAGAGAGGACGATACTGATCGCTGGCTGCACAGGGGATTTACCGCGACCAATAGCCGACCACTTCACGTTGTTGTGTTTTGTTTCGAGCAGACGTCACCAAGAGTTAGCGTGGACTATATAAGGAGGAGGTTGGGTGATCTTTGGCACGCAGACGCAAGCTAAGATTACGACAGAGATACCTGCTCTTCTTGAAGGTGGAATTACACATCGCACCAACAATGGTGAGGACACTGTTCACAGATTCTTACTTAAAACTGTGTTACTAAATCAATTATTTCGGCGGCTCTCGTTCATCTTTATATGCATCTGTTTTGTTAATGCCTAGGAGGCTAGTGCTCTGTATAGGTTCTGGCCAGATAGTTTTCTCTAACGGTGCACTCAATGGTTCTGCAAACGGACTGCCAATTTTTTAATCAACCATTCAAACATTGACCCATGAGCTGTAAAAAATACGCGAGGATATGAAGGAGTTAATGTGTCTGGGCAATGAAATCTTAATTAGAGAGGGTGGGGCCAATAAAATATTGATGTCCAATTTTAGCACATTATCCACGCCATTTTCATGTCACAAGTTCGCGTCATTTTGTTCCCAACCTAATCAATAGATCTGGTTATTGCTACAATACAATGGCACGTAAACGCTCGCAATGGCATGGCTAATCCCAAGAAGTACTTAATTGACTCCAATTCGACTACAAATTTCATTATCTTATGTTATTTGGCAAATTAAATTTTCATGACACACCGTTTTGATATTTTGATGATGCACTTAGCCATCAAAACGAACTTAGAACAATTACTTTGGGATAACAAGATTTCAATTATACGAAACCAACTGCGAACCAAACGAGCAATTTCATTCTGACGCTCATTACAGCAGAAAACAAAGCTTGCCCTTACGAATGGTTCGTTGGTCGTTTGACTCTGGTCGGTCTCAGGAGCTTGTAGAGTTCACGGTTCAACACTCGGGACTGCTCTGTGCCTCCGGCTGATCGAATTAGGCGCCACTAATTAGAGGAAAAGGGAGGAGCTGAAAGCTTCTAATTTAATCACCAAATATTCATCCTTTTCAAGAGTCTTAGGTTGGAATCACGAGAAATTGAATTTGAATCAATTGACATTATATACTTCACTATTATACGACAAATTTCATATCTTAAATTGGACATCGGCTTCGGAACCGAACTGCGAATGATCCAGCATCGATTCAACCCGATCCACATTTTCGAAAATGTACGGGCCTAATAAACTTAACGTTCCCTTACAATCGTTAATAATTAGCGGCGAAGATTATATGTATAGTGAAGACGCAATTGAAACTGCAAGAAATTGGAGCTCCATCAATATAAACAAAGTATTGTAATAAATATAGTAATATCACAGGAATGATATGTTTCTTCTATCAAAGGGCAATGTTAAAGACACTTGTCAGAAAATTTCTTTGGTCACGTCACATTGCTGACATTGACCTTGTCAATACCATTTATCTTGTGGCGCTTTCTTTGGAATTCAATGCAATTACTTAGCTACTTCTTTATTAGTATAGGCTCGGTATTTATTTCTCTCTTTCAGTTCTAGACCACCCAGCACAAAAATAAAATTACAGTTTTATAACATTGCATGATAACTAAAAACAATGTCAAATGCAACAACACATTCCATCGTTTGAATCAATGATCCGTGAGTCAAAAATCAGTGAAATTTTCAGTTTTCAAGTCTCCATTTCAATCACATCTAAATAAAAAAATAAAAAACTTCTTCAAACCCTATACGCTTCATAACATAGATACCTAACTCTCAAAAGAAGAACAATAGTGTCACGTAACGTCGAAAAATCAGTAAGACTTCACTTGGAAGTCAAACCCCAGTTAAACTTTTTTTTTTTAAGACTAGTACTTACGTTAGGACAATATCAGATATCAGTCTTAGAAATTGCACATCAAATCGTCACCTAAAACATGAAATCCTTGACTTGCAGCATGCTGTACTGCTACTGGCGGCGGCCTGCCTCGTCGCGACGGCGTATGGCGCCCCGACCCCTCCGAAGAGCGCCGACCCAGCGCCCCAGGATGTCGCCAACGCACTTCCTCCCCCCGGCGAGGCGCGTCAGATCTGGAGCCCCGAGCAACTCAAGGAGCAGATGGCTGGGGTGCAGGTTGACGAGACTGCAGGCGCTGACGGAGACATGGAGACTGATGAATCTCGATGGGGGGGTCGAGGTTGGGGAGGCGGATACGGATACGGCCGAGGAGGCTGGGGTTATGGTGGATATCGCGGAGGTTGGGGTGGTGGATACGGCGGGGGATGGAGGAGGGGTGGATGGGGAGGATATGGAGGATATAATGGATATGGGTATGGACGATCGTACTATCGGCCGTACTTTGGAGGAAGTTGGGGATTTTATGGTTAGGTCTGGTTAAATGAGTTGCGAGTAGACACGGTTGGTTGATAAAGCAACGTGATCATTTTGTGAGGAAGCTAATCTCAGTATTATAATGTATCTCTTGGATGAAACGACTCTCCTGACGTGAATGTTATATTGTTGACAATGAGCGGCCAGTTGTGGGTTTTAAAATGTTTGTGCAAATTTCAGCCCTACAATCAGATCAACATTTCGGAAACAGTGATAGTTAGAGCTGGGTTGTTAATTGTTTGGCCATATATTATGATGTTGAGCTGAAATGATTGTATTTCTTTATTATGTACAACGATGTGTTTTGGAATATTTGTGTAGCTCTGTTCTCTCTGTTCAACATGATCCAATCAGTAGCTATAATTGGTCAAATTGTATCCATCTGTTCTAGATAATTTATTAATTGAACTTTGGTCGAATTTCAAATAAATGTGTACTTTTGAAATAATTGCACTAATTTCGCGTTTTTTTCACGGATGCATGTTAACTTAATTAATGAGCGGAGCGAAATCTTCAATTACACTACCCCCATAAAAAAGCACTTGTGAATGGTTGTGTGTTTGTGTGTGTGTGTGCGTGCGCGCGCGC
Organism: Nemoura dubitans; assembly: GCA_921293005.1. Taxonomy (NCBI): domain Eukaryota; kingdom Metazoa; phylum Arthropoda; class Insecta; order Plecoptera; family Nemouridae; genus Nemoura; species Nemoura dubitans. The sequence continues at coordinate 21,172,215 of OV121075.1, forward strand.
TCGCGCTTGTGCGCGCTCTACAGACTTAACGCCTACTCTGATCTTGATGAAATTTTCAGAGGACCTACCTTTGTCCTCTACTTAGACCCCCTGCGTTTTTGGAAAAGGTCGGTTGAGAACATTTTTGATTAAAACAAAATTACGAAATGTTTCAATTTTTTCAAAATTTTGAATTTCTGTAAATTATCATGCCTTTAAAACTTAGGTCGGTAGGATTTTCCAATTGGTTTTTATTTGCATTTTTGTAGCGGTTTTTCGAGATTTTTTGTACTTTTTTACGCCTCAATCAATTCCCTTCATTACCTTGGTGACCAAGCTTTGTTGACTTAAAAAAATCATTTTCATTTATGGATGTAATTGAAGTAAATCCACGCTAGAAAGATATCTCCAATATAATAAGAACTCTGGGCGCAATTCACATTATGATCAAATTACTTGAAACAGCTCAAAATAAGCATATTTTGGCTATCTCACAGCTCTAGAGAGGAACAAAGGAAGGTCACAATCGTCTAAATTTTCGAGTGATCAGAGTTTTCGAGAAGGTTTCGAGGAGGTTTCGAGGAGGTTTTCGAGGGTTTTCGACCTTCTGCCACCGAATTTGTATCCGCTAATATACAAACCGCTACGCTCATCTTCAACGCAACACAAATTGCGTTCGCGAAGCCCTAGTAAATAATAAGACAGCTGAAGTTGGCCTAGTCAGTTTGTCAGCTTTGTAATACATTGTGTGTTGAAAATTTACATTTTCAGCTGACATTATTTCAGTTTTACCTTTATGCTTTGCAATGGGCAGCATCATTACAACATGATATTGCCAAATTTGAAATTACATCGACTTTGGCTACCCATATCCCTACCGCGAATATGTTCCCAAAACCATTGCGAAACTGATTGATCTTCAAACTTTTTTTATAGGCTGCCTCATGAAAACAGTACGGACTAAATTACTTCTAATCATATTGGAGTATACTCTGTTCCTGAGTCTCTGCTTCGTTATTTTCCCTCATGGAAGCCGAGTTTGGGTGAGACGAGAAGATACAAAAATAGCACAGTTTAGGGCCAAACTTAGTTTTCTCATCGGAATGTATGCATGTCATGTACGACTTTGAACATTACCCAAAAAGCCTGACTTCTTTCTCCAGCTGTGAACATTCTTTTGGGAATATCATCTACGGTATAGTATTATTGAACATATTATCGTTCGCTGTTTGCAGCAATGAAGAACATAGGTACTGTTCGTATGTGCACAAGTTGATTCCCCCAATTCAAAGTGCGCCACGGGACGTGAATCTGTTCTCTGCATGCATGCCCTGCTACTTTGATGCGTCGGGAGCTGGATGTGACATACCTATTATGATTTCCATTTATTCGGCGTGATAGGTGCGCAAACAATAAATCAGCTGAAGAAGGTAAACACTAAGCATCCATATGAATTTCTTATTAGTTTTAATTTGATTTCACTGTTAGCGTCCTCATGTTCTTTTCAAAAAGCAATTGAAGCAAGGATTTAATTCATTTGTAGAAAGTACAATTGTTGAAAAAAACTATTTAAAACTGGAGCTTGAATAATAAAAGTTTCACTGGTTTCCCTCATTTCGTAACATATCTACTTTTTCAAGGGTGATAGCTCGACTGACTTTAAGTATATTATTGTTCGAAACGTCGGGAAACCAGGGAGAATTTTATTTAGCCGTCAAATCCCAGTTCGAAATAGTTTTTTTTCAAAAGTCTAAGAAATGTAATAATATATTATTGCTATTATTATAGCATCATATACAAATTCGCTCGTCTGGTAAATCATTTCAATCAAATTGTGTGATTTTCAACTTGATGCAGCGTAGCCATTAGCTAATAATGAATTGAATGCAGATTATCCATTAGCATATTATACAATGATGTTGTGGTACGTACTCGCGGAACCAAACCATTTATTTTCAAATCGTTTATAACTATTCCGAGTTTTTAGGAATGCACTATTAATAATCTAATGAATTTATAACGTCAAGGAATAAAAAAATACTTGCGAACATGCTTCAATTAATTAAAAATTTCTGTATTTTATCCTAAACATGTTGCGTTTTATATTTTTCGCACGATATGTATATTGTTATATCATTAATCAGCTTCGCATTATCGTAATATTTGGATGTGTGGTTTTGCCGCCAGCCCCAATGTTGCTTTTATCCACGTGTCTGAAACAACAATCAATTATTTTAGAGCGCATGATTTGCGTGCTGTCAAAATTGTGTGCGATATGGCAAATGAGCTACTTACAAATGTATGAAACAAAATTATTTGTGTTTGGTTTTGGTAAATTTACCTAAAATACTATCCCGCCAAACACAAGTGTATAAAAGGATGCCTACACCCACTGAAACGCTATATATGGCTACTTGTCTGTCTGCGGTTCAAAAACAAATATTATATTGAGCGTATAGTCGGTCCTAACTAGAGAATACGTGTTTACCCAGCTTGCCCCTTAAATATTTCCTCCCAGCACGTAGCCAAAAGGCCTCGGGTTCGAAGGTGATTCGAGGACTGACATGCATATGGAAATTAGCTAACTTTGTTGAAGAATCTGATCTGAATCTAAAAATTTGATCTGAATATTAACGGAAAACAAGTCTTCTCTGGTTAGGACAGACTATAGTTCGGACATTACATAACTATTTAAAAGCTATATGCGTTCTCGATAACATTTTGGCACTACTTCGCACAACCTCTAACCCTAGGTGCGTCACCGGTGTAATCAACTGAACCAATTGAACCAAGCTAATCTCATGGGGCTGAAGATGAGTCTGGATTTTTTTCTCTTATTTCAACGATCGAAGCGATTCGTTGGCAACACGTTCGCTTTCGAACTGTGATAGCAAATAAAACCCACAGTTGGTGCTTTCTCACCATCGAGTTGGTGGAAAAGTATACTACGAAATGATTAATTGAAAAAGTTGTAAGTCTTTTGGTCGCTTCTCAATTCTCTGACCAAATGCATGCAAACATTGTAGTTGAAGTTTCCAATTAAAGTTCATGGGCAAATGGGTTATCGCTCACTTACTAAATACACGTGCGTTCATGCGCAAAATGTACATACAATTTTGCGCAGTTAAAAAAGAGCTTGTACTTTCAACTACGACAGGCTGGACTCTTCATGCATCTGTTATGACTATGGGCATATTCTGTTTCAGCTAAAAAGTTCGCGTTCAAGGGAATATCATGCTTTGTTTAAAGAAAAGCCTGCTTTTTCTGGAAACATTCATTTTTTCGGTATATCTATGTGACATTGACCTGTGATTGGTTTTTTTTTGGTAGAAAGGGCCTGGAATATAAATCAGACAAGGGTTAGTAAAAAGTAGACGGAATTTTGAGCAATTAAATAATTTACTAAAGCTTTTTTTGTATTCTATTCTAAGAAACAAATTGGTATAAAATAGCGTCATACATTAAAAATATTTAGTAAATATATATTATTATAAATAAATAAACATTAAATAAAAAATCTCACAAGTATGCAATCAATCATAAAATGCGAGACAAACTTTTTGTCTAACTTTCCTCCACTCAATAACAACCACTGGCTGAATTACAGAACAGGTCCCTTCGTAAAGTTGTGCAACTTTTTGTTTCATGCTGCATGCTGCACTTGGAATGTAATCACAACAAAATGGGCCAAAAAAACGACATTTACACAGGCAATCCGTTCAATATCAAGCCCCAATTAACAAATAGCTGAACCGAATTCGTTGTCCGATATCTGATAACAAAATGAACCGTTTCATGAGAGTGCCCTAATACCGACGCCTATAATACCGGCGGACCGGAGAGCGAAACCGCCTACGTCGCTGCACCTGACTGTACGTGAACCGGGGCCTGAACACCAGACCCGACTCGGCGACGTCGAACAAGTCGTCCTCTGACTCCGAAACCACGATGACCTCCTCGCCGTTGGGCTCGATGTACTCGTCGATGTCTCTGTGAACGACTTCGGGGACTCCGTCGGCAGACTCTTTGATCAGGTCCTCGTCCTCATGCTTGTGAATCACGATTTCTTCCTCGATTGCAGGAGTCTGAGGAACAGGGTCGTCGGTCGCGTTGGTTGTTTCTGCCGTAATGTCGGTCGTCGGTTCGGTAGATGCGTCGTCGGCGTCGGCGTCAGCGTCGGCGTCGGCGTCGCGACGGGCCAAGGGGGTCGCGCAAACGAGGGTGCTCGCCGCCAGTGCGAATATCATTGTTTTCTGAGGACAAAGAGTTGAGGATGTGTGCATATTAATTTTACTGTTTGATTTTGTGCTCAGTTCGGTGGGGGTTTGTTGGCGTGCAATGGATATAGGAAATTCCTTTAAATGAACACAAAGATTTTTTCGTATCAGTATCAATACATTATTTGAAGTTTTCCAATTAATTTGTGTACAGCTAGATATATATTTGCCCTGAGGGAATATCGTACGAATATGAATACTTTTTCTTCCTTTTTTGTGTCCATTCAAACGAACATTTTTTGACGTAGGTACTAAAAATGTGACAAACTGTTTCCACAAAGCTTGATCAAAATTGATCAAAAGTATCGAGTATATTTATATGGACACAGAAAAAACCAGCGAAAATCTAAAATCTCTATAGTATCAATATCTTGATATTGAAATATTTCTACAGAAATTCATATAATATTATGTATGGTCTGCAAATAGGTACTCACCAATAAGACACCCATTTCGAATAAAGTTCCTTCCTTCAAGATTCCAATAATACTCTTGAATATTTTCTATCTCCTTGAAAATGCCTGTCCTGAACCTGCCAATCCAAGATATTGGTTCGCTCTGGCTGCTGCGGTCAGTCAATCCACATATTTATACACTATGCAAACTTGTGTCAATACCGTGCTAACTTCGCTCATAGAACAACAACTCGTTTTCTTATTAGCATTACATCAATTAGTGTAGCACACATGACAGCTTTCCGAAACACCCACCTTCGCGATGCACTCATTCCTCTGATTCACCCCACTGCTGAACTGTCATCGCATACCGAGGAACAAGTCGAGAGGGATGAATACGAGACTCCCTCCTCTTCTATTTAGTAAATACGACGAGGAAAAAGTCAGAAAACAACAGAGTATTTGTGTTTTACTGAAACTTCTGCTTACATTCACACAAACAGTAATTAGCACCTGCCTTCAAATAGAACAAAGTACAGTTTATAATTATCAAGAAAACTTTATGGGTACTTTGAAAATTTAAGTGTCATCCGACCAATGTGTGATCTAATTTCTATTTTTGCACACCAACGATAATGCTTCACATTAGATAGGTTTATTTGATTTGTAGTGACATTGAATCACAGTCAATGACTCTGATTGTGACTTCTTAGAAGCAATGGAATTTCGCATTTGTCAGCTTCCGATAGAATATCGACAAGTAACTATTGGTGTGTAAGCAGTTCTTTTTAAAATGACAATCCATCCCGTGCTCTCTTGCTCTTCGCAGCATCTCCTCGTAATCCTTGAATTTGTCTTTGTCAATCGACGAAACGAAATACTGACACATGTACACTAAGTCCTCTGAGTCGTCCCGACAGCAATTAAGTGTCTTATTGGCTTCGAAGATTATTTTGCTGTTCAGTCCCACCAAACGAACTCCCGCTTCTTGAGCAAGGAATCCAGTAACGTAAACATCCTCTAATTTGAAAAAAGGCACTCTCTTCGAAGCGTCCACCAACGCCTTCGCCGTTTTGGGAGAGCACGCGTAAAATAGCCCCCCAAGATAAGGGGGGTAATGCGTCCCTTCATACTCTCTATAGGAGACGTAGAAGTGCCACTTCTGATAGCGAGACACCTCTGAGTGAGTATGTAACGCACCAAAAAGAGAGTAATAGTCATTTTCTTCACGCATCCGTTGAAACTCGTCTAGAATCTGGTAATAATTGATCAACAGGTCGTCGTCAGTTTTAATAATAAAGCGAGTCCCTTGGCAGTTTTCCGCCGCCCATTTCAAAGCAGACAAGCTTTTGTACGTCAACGCGTCATACGTCTCGGTGAGATCAAGCTGAAGTAGGTCGGAAAAACGTGCACTTTCTTCCATTACTTTGGAATTTTCTTTAATATCTGGCGTTGGTTGATCGATGCGAGAGACGACGAACACTCGGCGAATGCCCACTCTGCCGATCTCGGTGCTGGGATACACGTTCCTGATGACGTCACGCTTCCCCACATTGTCCACATGGGAGAGCACAAGGAAGACAATCTCAATTTGGGTCCGCTCGCGGTTTGTTTCACAGACGCCACTCTCGATCACGAGTGAGATCTTCGACAGGTCCGGTGGAAAGCCGTGCGGGAGAGGCGTTGGTTGCGGGGCAAATATATGATACGCGGCCAGAGAAATAAAGCATAGTGCTATAAAAGTGTATGTGAATTTTGTTGGTAATTTTCTTACGGAAAGTCTGCAGATGATGTTTATCGGTGATTTCATTTACGCTTCTGATCGTATATATACGTTCTGAAACGACGGCAAAACGACAGTATTGCAATTTCCTAGGTGTATGTAACAATTTCGTCGAGCGAGGCACGGAAGATATATTGTTAGCAACTTTTTGGAAGTACAATATAAAAGGGTGCGAGACGTTTCTCGCTTGATGTTACCTCTGATTGAAACAGTTGTCTTAAAAAAATCACACACTGCAGGCGCATTGCACTGTGTGATAACTATAACTTTGCTATTTACCAGGAGCGATCGAGCTCTTTTTCCCGATCCAATCAAAATGCTATCTACACCTATACACACGAAACTCGCATTCTTTAATTGCACACCTCCTCAAGCAAAATCTCTCATTTGGTCACAAATGAGTAACTAACGATCAAATTAAGAAAGCCACATGCCCATTGCACTGAAGCAAGTGATGTTTAAAGCTTACTATATGAGAAGGTACTGTCAGTTTATAGCAATAAGGTGATTACTAAGTGAGGGCTGCCGGTCGAAGATAAGGACTGATAACAAGAGGGCTTCTAATGGTATCCCATGAAACAAGGTTATCTTTGTAAGATAATACGTATACTTTACATGTAACTAGCAGCGGCCTTATGTGTGTATTAGCGCTTCGAATTTATTTTTCTATACTTTTAATTAAAGTAACATGCTGCAAATTGCAATTAAAAAAATATTGATAGCTTAAAAATGACGGAGGAAAATCCCTTTGACGAAATTAAAATGGCTGCATGGCTTCATATAAAATGTGATTTTGGATGAGCGGATTTCATTTCATAATTGAAGCATGGCTGTTCATTCCACTGTATCATATCTAATGCATATAAGTTTAATTTAAAATTCATTTCACTTGCAATTATAATGTGGCCAAACTTGTAATATTTTTTAGCAAGTTCTCCGGGGAAATGCTTTGAAGTTTGAACTACCAAACAATCTTGTCACATGAGTAATTGCATCGACCAAATGCAGTCCGTTCGCTGCCTCCGTGTCTACAACTATACTACTGTAGCAATTGCAATGTTGACTGAACATCTTGCGACTGGCCACGCAAGTAAATAAGTGGCATCGAAGCTTCGAGTATGTCCCAATTTCGGAAGAAACAGCGCAGCTCACTTATCTCTGGGACAACGTCGATGAAGCATTGCCAGTAGCACCAGTCTTCATAAGCGTTGTCTAGTATAGAATAGACTCACTCGATACTTTTTTAACTATCCTAATCATGTTGTCGTTACTTGGTGCCAAGCCCCATCGCTTGTAAAATAAGATTGCACGTTTATTTAGGGCCTCTAATGATTGTTCAAACAGCTCAGAATTGCTGTGCAATAGACCGAGAATAATATTTGTGTGCAGGCTCAAGGTGAAATATTGGATGAAATCGATGCTATGGTCAAGACCGATTAGCACTCTCCTATTGATGATTCGTTTTAAATGCACTCTTAAGTTGCTCAAACAGCCTTTGAGTGGAATAAAAAACATTTGTATTTATTTGAGTGACGTGATTTGCTTCGCTGCTTACGGTTTCAGTTACAGATCATGTAAGAATAGGTATGAAACTTGAAATTTTTAGAGCAAACATACTTTGGATGGACTGCACTTTATGCAGTGCATTCAACCTGTGTAAAGTCTTAGCAAATTGGATACTATAATTATTATTGTAATGTACATGTTTCATAATTTTACAACCTCAAAAGGTGTAGGCGAATTTAAATTGATTAAAAACTAGCAATTCGGTGCCAAGTGTTGATAAATATCTAATTGGTACCAAAATATACGGGTAAACATATTAACCAAATGCTTATAGGTAATTACTTTTACCAAATAAAAGATTTTGATTAAAAATAATACGGGTAAATCCAGACGCTCTAATGATGTTTTTACACCGAGTTTCAACGACCAAAACACTATTTTGGTATAAAAGCAATAAAATCGGAACATTTCTATACAGTCAGTTTTCAAGTTACATCGCAGCAGAATGGGTAAACTCGTGGTTTTTTCTGTAAGTGAAATTCAATCCAAACTCATTTTTATTTAAACTGCATGTATACGTATAATTTTTGTATATGTATATATAGGATGTAGCGATTTTATTAAAAAGATTATTAAATATTACATTTGTTAGTGAAACGATTGCATGTCTTCAGTTTCCATTTGAGTTGTTAGTACCTATACATATTATATACAGTTGGCACTTTTCCCCGATGATTTCCTTTGCTAGGCGTGCGGTTTTTTCTCAAATCAACTGCCAAATACAAACTGTTATCAAAATGTGACAAACCCATACGCGTTCTTGTTTGTGAGGAATTGAATTGAAATGTGAATCGTATATCGTTCAGCTCACAACGGCTTCACAATATTCATTCTGTGGGTTCCATTTCTTTGTACAGTTTCACTGAATTTTCCATCTCTTTCGATGCAAGAAAAGACGCGTTTATTTCATCACACACACTTTTTCGCGGTGCTATTCAATCTTAAAGTATTTTTAGCTTTCCTTAAGGTTTATGAAAATCAGCTGTTGAATATAGGTAAAATTCATTTGAGTCACATGTCATCCAGAGATTCGGATGCAACAGTGGCATTGCATCTATATATACGATGGCGATGGCGGATTTATGACCGAATTGTTAGTAAAATTAGTGACTGAAACTCATTTTCAATTCAACTGATTTAATACTTTATTTGCATTCGTTGACTCTCGCATTTGAAACATATTTTGAACTAGTAATCCTGAAACCAATTAGGTACTGAAAACTCCCTCAATGAGAATTGTTCTCTTTGCTCTTCAATACAGATCGTTGTCCTGGCGCTTGTGGCTGTAGCCGCAGCGGGAGGCTACGGCGGTGGCTACGGGGGCATTGAACACGGGGGCGATGAACACGGGGGCAATGAACACGGGGGCGGTCACCATGGGGGCGGTCACCATGGGGGTATCGATTTTGGAGGTCACCACGGAGGCGGCGGTCACCACGAAGGCGGCATCCATCATGGAGGCGGCGGCCATCATGGGGATATCGATTTTGGAGGTCACCACGAGGGCGGAGGTCATGGAGGCGGCGAGGACCACCACGGAGGCGACGGTGGATACGGATACGGAATATAAGCTGGGACGTAGTGCAATCTTTCAAATTGACTGCGTACTTCCCTTTTATGCCTTTCCGAACAACATGTGAGCATTAGTAAGGCCATGTATACACAAATGTCTCTTTGATCTTGTTTTAATTACAATAAATATTTACGTTCTATAATTATGATCACTGACCATTGCTGTGCCATTCCTTCAACAGTGGTGTGCTACGAGATCGTATACCTTTCTTCTCGAATTGCAATATGTTTTCAAGTTGGATCGCACCATGTTATTGGCAAACTGCAGCTCTTTCTGTACGTTTCAAAATTTATTTTCTAAATTGATGCCTAAACGTATGTACATCAACCACTTAGATTGCATGAGTCTGACCAAGTGGAGACGGAGACGACGGAGGTGAGGTGACGTTAGTGACGAAGGCGTCGTCATATTATGAAGCGGCGCAATTTACAATAATATGAAAGAGGTGAGCTGGAACGTAGAAAATCCCTGCTGAAAATGTTTACCACGATCTTGTAAGACCTTCCAAGTTTTTTACGCGATCTTTTGACAAAATCTTGAAAAATCTTGAATGATTTGACAAGATCTTTCAATAATATTACCGTTTTATATCTTGCAAGATTGGGGTAAGTAAGAGTTTTCAGCAGAAACTCTAGCAAGTTGACAAACAGTATCTGTTCAATAGGAAGGCCAGGAAGTCAATAATTGTCTCATTGACCATGACTTGTAATAATTATGCAATCTGTTATGGCGTTCTGTATTGTAAAGCGCTCATCCACATACTTTGCTCTGTGTACTTTGAATAGGTACATTTTTTGTCAGACGAAACAAAATGTTAAAAATAGGTAAGTAAGTCAGACTAAGTAATACGCGAATAGGAAACGAATAATATCGTGTCTTGTGCAAACGCCAAACAGGAATTTATATCTTGCTCTGTGGTTGACTGATGGATTCGACTGTAAGAAAGCGATGGAAAAACTCTGTCGGAGGCAAAGTAAAATCGTCCTCGAGGCTCATAACGTGGGTACATTTGGAAAACAAGATGCTAACGAATTTGTTTGTCAGAACTCATTGCAAGAATATTATGCAATATGCACATTTAAATTTACACTTGGGGTGTAAACTGCATACGAGGGAGGGGTACGAAATTCGCGTGGCTGCGGTCCTTATATCAGAAAACGAAAGTCAAACATTGTTGAAATGACCCCCTAATAAAAAGGGATCAAATTCGTTTGCTCGGCGCGTGAACTTTCACTTTGGGACTTCGAACGTCGATCAGGGTTGGATTGGTCCACGATAGGCGACCGGGTAAATGCCTGAGCTGAAGAGGGCCGGTAGGGGTTGAGTATGGTTTTGAACGGTAGAAGTTTTCCCAAGAAAAAAAAAATTAAATGTAAAAAACACATCAATTAATTAAAACATTCCCATGATTCGAAGTATCGGCCGGCTGGCGCCCACTCTTTGTGGGCCTCGGGCAGACACTAAACAATATCATGGATGGAAAGAATCATAATATCGTATATCGTCCGATTCCGTCAGTATTTTCTTCGTATGGCTGATTACCACATTGGCAATTTATATTATCCAAGAAAAATCCTTGGATAAATACAATGCTACTATTGAAGTATTTATTAGCATAATATTTCGAAACAATAAACATGTAAACAATATTATAGAGCAGGGGTAGGCCAAAGGTGGCCCTCAGAGGGTAAGACTCATGGCCCGTGGCCACACCTTAGAATGGATCGATCACGAAAGTACAAAATATTGGCCCACATAGGCCCTAAAATTTGAAAATTTCTCGCCTGCTGCGCTAAAGTAATGGCAGACTATGGGAAAATCAGTAAAACGGACGCATGTCGTGCATTGTGGAAAATCTTTGTCTTCAGCCCCTTTTCGAGGGGGGAGGGGGGGGGGGATCTACTTTATTTGAAATGCCTCGGCCGGTTCTTTCCCCAATCCAAAAGCTCAGGTGTTAACTTTTTGCCAGGTTTTCGGATATTTTTTTTATTTCCTCCCCTCAGATAAGCTCCGAAGGTTAATATTTGACCAAACCTTTGAGAACGTATTCAAAGATAGAGCATCTTGTATGGTTACAACACTAGACATTCCTAAAAAGCAAGTAAACTGGAAATTATCAAGGTGATACCCCCGAAAAATGAGCTCAATTTTTTAGCACGCGACCCCGAAATTTAATTTTGATGCGTCCAAGCAGGGGCGGACTGGCAGGGGTGTGGGGGTGCTACCGCATTCCGGCTTGTGATATTCCGGGCCCCTGTCGGTAATTTAAAATGGTAATATTAAAATAATAATATATCTGTTATGTTTATATATTCTTGCGACACCGAGTATTGAATTGTAATGTAAAGATGATAAATATTAGTATTGTTGGCACGTTGAAGGGAAGAGTTTTTAGTAGAAAATTAACGTAATTCGATCATTTCTTATGCTATTGCCTCGCCGTCGATGCCGCCGCTTGTTTACAACGAGTTTCAATGAGTTTTCAATGTTTATTTTGGCTCGGGTCATTAATTTCGCTTACAATTAAGTATACCTATGCCTGTACACCAAGCTCAAAATAATGCGCAATACCCTGCCCCTTGTCTCATGTCTACAGTCGACGATCACAACCCGCGTAGGTAATACGTATTTTAAATTTGTGTGCAAAGTGCAAACAGTGTGCGTGAATGTGTGCTAACACTTGGTCATGGATAACCCAGCATTTTCGGAGCCCTCAAGGTAAGATCAGCACATTTCAAGCGTAGTGTGGGGTTAATTGTTTTGAATTTGATAGTCTAGGTCCATCAAGTCACATTTAATCTTGCAAATCTGCGTAAAATATGCCTAAAGATCTACTAGGAAACTCTGCCAAAGTGTACGCGTTGAAGATGAGCGTATGGGCGCAGCGGTTCTGAGCTGAGAAAATATGTAGACACCCTGAAAATTTCATCGCAATCGACGCAGGCGTTTGGTCTGTAGAGCACGCGCAAACACACATACAAACAAACACACACAAGTGTTTTTTTACCAGTAGTAAAATTGAAGATTTCGCTTCGCTCGCTACGCTCATCAATAAGAGCCCGTAACAGTAAAGGAAATAGACAATTGCATATACAAGCGCAAGTTGGGCTCGGTCAAGAAGCCAAGATTTGCAGCCGAAGAAACAGGACAATCTAAATTAAATGTTGGTTCCTTGGTTCATCAACTCGCATTCCTGTTAGCTGCGCTAATGATAGTGAAACCGGCAGCGAGCATGGATCCTTATCCTGATTAGATTTGGGGCTCTCGACGACGACAACTAAGCCGAAGGTCGTGACACAGCTAATGATTTCGCATGTGGTTCGGAATTCTAAGCGCATGTGGTTACCGTATTTGGGGAATTTTATTCTTACCAATGTTGAAGACGCTGTGGGTGGGATGTTTTTTTTGTGTGGAAAAGTATCCCTTCCAACCTTGTATACCCACTGTTAATAAAGTAGAGCGATGCGTGAGCTTGTAAAGTCAAATTAATTTGTAGGAAGTATTGCAATCAAGAAGCTTTGGACAAAGTCCAACCATTCCTTCATCTTTGGTTCAACCAACAATATATATAATATTGCTATAATTTTAAGCTCTTTTATCCATTCATTAACCTAATTGTACATTTTTTATCCTTTCAATAACCTATTTCCAAAAAATCTCAGTACTTTAGTAGGACAAGCAGGCTTTCGTCTTCGATATTTAAACAATTCCATAATTTGTGTACCTTTCTCTTCTTTATATACATACCTGATCGCATGCCAATTTAATACCTTAGCCTTCACCTCCACTCTGCAGTGCACTGCAGCACCGTTTGTTTTAAAAAAATACTCTTAAGTGGGAGATGAGGTTGTACCTTCCGCAATAACACCTAAACGTGCTTTAAAAAAAAATTGCGGGCTTAAATTTTTAACAGAATACCATGCTTTTTCGAGGTAATCATCCCCTACGTCCAACATACACAAAGCAAACACATGGCTAACTTAAGCCACGTCACACTCACACTCATCTTCAAGTCCAAAAGAATTGGGTTCTCGAAGCCGTTATTAATAAAATGCCTATGATGCTGCTGAGCATACCTGTCGGGATTTCGAGTGGTCAGATGCCTAAGGTGACGACGACGGTGACCGAGGTGACAAAGAAGGCTAATACATCATGGAGGCGATTCATCATCAGACCCCTCTGCTTTCCACCAATATCTGCGCTAAGTATGAGGAGGCCAGAAAGTTAAATATATCTACAAGAAGTCTGTGTAACCTATATTGCGTCTCAGGTTCTTTTGGCAGCGCCCCGGGACATTGGTCAGGTACGAAAACTTTGCACAACCTTTGCTAAAGGTAGCAGTGGTTCGCTGTCAGCTCCATCAAAAAGATGTCTTTAGTAAATACGCTCAAATTGATAGCGAAACAGGTACCAGCGTACCTGTTTCGCTATCAATTTGAGCGTATTTACTAAAGATAATTCGCACTGATTATGTGACGTTAAATGCGAAGAATTATTAATCCCGGCAAAAAATAATCTGTACATGACTTTGAAATTTAAAAATCGAAGCAGACTTGAGATTTCGTAAATCACTAGGGACATTATTTTGACGACTGATCACTCAGTTTTTTTATCGTTCCCCTTTCGTTCGCTTTACCTTTTTGATGTTTTTAATTAAGCATAAATGATAAAATGTAATAATAATATTTAAAATGATATAATAGATGATATGAATGATATAAATGAAATGTGTTAGTGGAACAAGCGTGCAGAAGCGAATCTATAATTAGATGAATATCAGAGTACGAGAGAGAGTACGAGAGAGAGTACGAGAGAGAGAGAGAGAGAGAGAGAGAGAGAGAGAGAGAGAGAGAGAGAGAGAGAGAGAGAGAGAGAGAGAGAGAGAGAGAGAGAGAGAGAGAGAGAGAGAGAGAGAGAGAGAGAGAGAGAGAGAGAGAGAGAGAGAGAGAGAGAGAGAGAGAGAGAGAGAGAGAGAGAGAGAGAGAGAGAGAGAGAGAGAGAGAGAGAGAGAGAGAGAGAGAGAGAGAGAGAGAGAGAGAGAGAGAGAGAGAGAGAGAGAGAGAGAGAGAGAGAGTACGAGAGAGAGAGAGAGAGAGAGAGAGAGAGAGAGAGAGAGAGAGAGAGAGAGAGAGAGAGAGAGAGAGAGAGAGAGAGAGAGAGAGAGATGGTGTTGATATCACTCTTGATAAGTAGAAAATCAACATACAAATTGCATACGGGTTTTACCAACGGAAAACAGAGCATTGCACACAAATTTGCTTACAAAGGTTTTGAGAAATTATTTTCATTGCTACAGAATAGAAAGTCCGTGCCACCAATAGGAAGTCAGCCACCGATCAGTATAAGGGATGCGTTTACGATAATATCCCGGAATCAGATCATCCCACAAGTGTTCTCCTTCAGGCGTCCGCTGGCTTCCAGGATGTGGTTTCCCTGTTCCCGTGCATATGGTTTTCCGCATGAGTTCTAGACTAGTACGTGGAAAGTCCCGCGATGGTTGACCTGATTGCTAATTCCATAGTAGGGCTAGGACTTTAACTCCCACTCGCGGTGTCGACTTCCTGACAGGACCAAAACCTGGATGCTGACTGCACGAGCGCATAATGGCATTATGTTTTCCATTTCTAAACTTCATTTCACCAATTTTACGTCGAGCAGAATAGTGAATGTATGGACTCGGAAATCCGCCTAGTAGAATTTCGACTATGTGCTCAGAAAGATTTGTCTGAAAAGAGCTTAGGCAGGCCAGGTACCGACCACGTGGATGAGCACATGGTGGCAGGGGATGTCATGCTTAGGGGATCGGAATCTCGTTTTGACAAACCAGTTTTCTTATCAGCAGCTGCCTCACTCCGTGAAATGAGAATCGACCAAGCTGATAGGTGCAGTGTGGAGTTATGCGATTAGATTTCACGCAAATCCAATGGCCTAAAATACGTAATTTTAAGCTAGAAGAAAATTCAAATAGTTTCCTGCGTCTTCACTGTACGAAAAACACATTTGTGCCATTACTTTTTCAGTTGCAAAAAGTTGGTATTCGCAATGTGAATTAATTTAAATTGCATAATTGCTTTTGTTATCTCACATAACCTCCGACCCGCCTGGACGAGGTATAGCCACCGGAAAGGTATTAATAATTAATAACCATTAAATTGATATCGAGATAACGGCAGCAATTAACATAAATAAAATGAAATTGAGATATGGAAACATATGTTTTCTTTAATATTAAAAAAGTGGTGACATGGAAGTTTTCCTATCAAAAGAGGATTCGAGAAGTTTTTTATTTTCTCTTCTAACCATAAAATTAGTTGTTGTAGGCCAGTGGGAGTGTGTGGAATGGGATACAAAACTTGCCAGAGAACAAATTCGTGCGTTTTGCGAGGCAGGCACTGATAATAACACTGGTTTGCCAAACAAGATTATACCTTATTTAATCTAAGATTATACCTCGCCCAAAGCACATGTCATCCCATGCCTCCATGTGCTCATCTGCATGAGGTCGGTATCTGGCCTGCCTATGTTCTTTTCAGCTGAACCTTCATGAGCTGAGAGCCGATATATGACTGGCTGGATTTCTAAGTCCAAAAGTGTTCATCCTCCAAGAGGACCCAGCCTCTTGGAAGATTCAACCATATCTTTACACACACGACTTGTATAGTGTCGTTGCACTTACCTAACAGCGATAATGTGAGGCACTTAAAATAATGTCCGTCGCAAATATGTACAGTCGTGAACAAATCTCGCGCTGGTGCGATTTAAAAATGCATAGTTTTTTTTATGCCAAAACATGTAATATATTATAAACATAATGGGAGAAGATTTGTTATATTATTAAATAATTATATTGTATGCAGTAAATTCAGACGAGTTATTTTTTTCTGTTCAGTAACGTGCAATCATAATTATCAGGGTAGCAATAATTATGGAATGTACACATTCTTGTTCGCTGGTAATTTGTGTGAGGACTGAGGAAGAACGGTGCTGAGGGGCCCAGATTCGCAAGAGTATAGTGCACTCCTTGTCTCTCTTGTCTTCACTGTCTTCTGCGGATGGCTTGTGTGATGACGCATGTGGTGTTTACTGTTTAGACAGCATCCTGGCTGTCAGTGTCAGGACCTAGGACTTGGGTTCCTGGTGTTTACTGTTTAGACAGCATCCTGGCTGTCAGTGTCAGGACCTAGGACTTGGGTTCCTGGACCGAGGGGTCAGTTGGCGTCTCACTCTCGCCAAGGCACGAGATCGAAGCCATCTCGCTCTAGATAATTTTATGTTAAAGAATAAAGGTGTATATCAGGTATACGTATTTAAAACTAATCCGGATAAGTGCAATGTGCATATAACTATTACCCAGCTAAAAGAAATAAAAGATTTGAATATTTTTAATCCACACCAACTTTATCGCCACCCGGAAGGTATATTGCCTGTAATGCATCGTATAATTTTATGACAGCTTGGCCGACGTTTTTGCTGCAGGGCAGGGTAATTTTTGGTAGGTAAAGCATAGTGAATTCCTGGTAAAACTATGCAGTTAAATGCCTTCAAATACCCGTGAGGTACACCTATAGTCACATACAAAACGTATATTTCCATCTGTTGCAAGTGTGGACGTTGAATTCGATCAAAACAACACGTAAAAAATGACACGTATCCGCCAGAAATCAAAAGTCAGCGTTGGGAAATTTTGGGAATTTTGCTCCAGTTTAAAATGTTTTTAGATCGTGACCTGGCGATATCTCTTACCGCGCAACCAAATTGGAGTTGACTTAAAATTATTTTAATCTGTATTTCATAATATATAGCAGTCATCAATTAATTGTGGGGTTTCTGCCAATAACTTTCAATGCAAAGGTTCACTGATAGTTTCCTATGGTCTGCTTCCTTATCTCGATCCCCAGGGGTCAATCATGTTACGCAAATGATTGAGCTGGGCCGTCCAACAACGTATGTTGTATACAAGCTATGATTATTTTCTCAGAAAGCCAAAGGTTCTTTTATAATTGATCATAAAGATGTTTTTTGTCCAAGTGTGGTGCTCTAATACGTGGTTTGTTTTGTTTTGAAAACCGCTGCGGTATATAAGTGTCTGAATAATCGAGCATCTTCACAGTCTCGTCCGTGAGAACTCTCCAGACTCCAAGACCGCTCTCATCTAACAACCGACATGGCCAAGTTCATGGTAAGATTCACTTTTCATAATTTCCTTCTCGTTTGCCGATTATGCCACAACTCAAAGTCAATTGCGATTTAATTGAAATGGATTTTCCTTTTGCTTATTATGAAGCTTTTTTTCTATAATAATAACGTGCAGTTTATTAAGACAATTGCATGGTTTTAACCGTTAATATTAACAAATATTCGTCAGTAACCCTCGGTTTCATGTCGAATAAAATTGTACTAATTTTGCTATATTCGTGTACTTAAAATTACGCTTGAAAATATTATAAAAATTAAAATCCTTAAGAAGCATTAAGAAGCCGTTTTTCCGGGCGGAAAAAGAACATAGGTATTCCTATTTTAAATGTAAATTTCCCGCCGATTAGCACGGTACTTGGGAGCAGAGAACGAATTAAAATCCACAAAGTCAGCAACCCCTAGAGTTTATTCTCTAGGGTCGGCCGCAAGTTTTCATTAAAATTTTGCGAAGGTGTCGACGGAATAGCGAGTAGATCTGCAAAAACTGCCAGAGTTTTAGATCATGTCAACATTAATTCCATTCTTGTGCAGACAGTTAAGCATGTACTTACCGAGCACAAACCACCCTTTCGGAGTATACAACCTTCACGCACAGTCGCACAATTTATACAAAAGATTAGCTTCACTCGTGCGAATTTTTGCAAAATATGTAAACATGCAGCTCGCATCTATTTGGAATAGCAAATAATGTCCGAATGGGTTGTGGTTTGTTGACTTTCCTGTATATATCTCTAAACGTTTCAGCAGATTAAGAGGAATTTAAAACGTTCTGAAAGCCCGGCCAAAACCTACCTAAATCAACGAAGTTTACTATTCGCGAAGGGCAGTTCCATCATCCCGGTCCATATCATCTCTACAATTTTATTTTATTTACATTGCAATTGCTGGCAATTACCAGCGATGGAAAGGAACTTCTAGTTAATTATAAAATAATTGATAAACACTAACAAATTATTATTATAAAAAATTGTTGGAAATTATCAATTAAATTTGGTTTCTTTCGGTCTCTTCAAGTAATTTCCTAAGTATTTTAACATTTCAACTCTTTGTATCAAAAATTTCTTTTTTGAGCTTGTTCCAGTCTCTGCTTGTTTTTGTTAGCGAAGAATAGTGGCCCACATCTGTATTATTTCTTCTTAATAAAACTGTCTTCTTATGACCGATTCTTCCCTGTTCTCCAACATACTTTTCAATCTTCCCCTGCAATTCCTTCCACCCTAAATTTCCGTTCCATATTCTGTAAAAACATGTTGTTCATCTCGCTAACAACCCTTTCCTCCATTCAGATCTGTTTCGCGCTGCTGATCGCAGCTGTCCTGGTCACCGCCGACAAGTACGGTGGCAGCGTTGGCACCCAGCCCGTCCATGGGTCCGGTGGGGCGCACGGCCAAGTCGGACACGGCCAGAAGAACCTGGGACAGGCCGGACACGGACAAGCGCACGGAGTGAACACCGCGCACGGAGCCGCACACGGCGTTAACCCCGGACACGGCGTTAACCCCGGACACGGAAGTGGAAGTGCTTACAACAAGCAGCCCGTTGGACACGGATCTGCCACGCACGGCTCTGCCCACGGCAAGCCGCAGCCCGCACATGGATCAGGATATGTTCAACCCTCACATGGATCCGCGCATGGATCTGGACATGTCCAACCTGGACACGGATCCACGCATGGATCAGCTGGACATGCCCAGCCTGGACATGGTACCGCTGGACGCAAGCCGGGCGGCTACTAACTTGTTCAACTACAATGAATCGTTTGCTTTTTGGACGCGATTTTGTTTCAAATGACTGAATATGCCTGGTTGATTTTTGGGTATGTTTTCCAGCTGGCACACTGCCGACACAAATCGAAATGTTATTCACAGTTTTGTGCATGAGTGGGTTTTAAATGTATGTTTTATAAGCAGTGAAAATACCCGTGGTTTTTTAGTAAGCGAATGTTTGCAATTGTTTATTAATGTGATAAAATAAAACCAAATCCATTAATGTCATCTGAATGATTTTCTTTGCAATCCTCTTTCCTGTGTAGTGATCCCATTCATTGTTAATGAGAATTTATTTCCTCTCTCACTTCCTGCCGTAACAGATACGATTGATAGGTAATGTGAAATCGAGTCAAATCGCGATTTATGAATAGTAGCATCGCATGGATACGATTTTAATAATAGGATTTTCCTGGTTGTTTTCGCTCTGTTCATTACTTGTCGTGTCATATGATCTCCTATCCTGCTATTGTATCCCGGCATAGTCCTACCTTCGAAATTTTTCATGTTATCGTGTGAATTGAAGGGTAAATTATAGCATGTGAAACGTTGATGTAAAAACTGTTTAATCCATTATTTCGCATATCGACTTGTGCAAAGATTACGGTTTCTGCGATGACCTTGAAGCAGCGGAAGTTAGGCAACTTTAACTACAACGCTGCAAATGAAATGCCTACACTGAGATAGTGAGGCAACCTAGCATGGTTATATTTGAAATAAACCATCCGGGATTAATTAAAATTATTTGAAAATGGGATACATGTTATAAAACGATATTTTCAGTGTATGAACTGATTATTCTATTTATTAATATAATATTGGATATTCGCATGTACACATTTGCTTAAAAATTATCTTCAAACGTTAACTATTATCACCAGCAGTATCATTATTTTCAAACATAAAATAAAATCACTAACCCCTTTACTCCTTTTCTATAAATGCAAGCATAATTCTCAAACTATCTAATTACCAACTGTAATTGTAATTTACCTACATGCCTCTGTTAACAATATCAAGATATGTTACTACTTTTCTTTATATGTACACAACTCTGTACACAGCATAATATCTTACAAACTAGGGCTTCGCGAACGCAATTTGTGTTGCGTTGAAGATGAGCGTAGCGGTTTGTATATAGCACATAAAAGATTGAGGCAAAAATCCTATGAAAATCAAGGAGCAGCAAGCCGGACCATTGCTTTCTCAAAAATTCTGATCGGTTGAAAATGTAAACGATTCTGACCTTTCTTTGTTTCTGTCCGAGCTGTCGGGTAGCGGAAATATGCTCATTTTGAGATCAATGAGCAATGTGCATGTAAATACATAGATGTAACTCATGCCCAAGGGTTTTTGTTAGGTTGGAGATATATTTCTACCGCGGACTTACTTTCGAAATCTTGCATGCAAGAAATTGACAAAGTTTCTAATATCTGTCAAATCTTGAAGCCAATTTCAAGTCAAAAAATCTGGTGTAATCTTTCGATTTGGTTTCGATGGTTTCTTAAGACAACATTCGAAATTGGGAAAATTTGAAAACAATTTACGCACTTTGAAATAAATTTCCGTAGTTTTCCAAACTTTCTCAATGTCCGAATATTGCTCTTTTTTCTGCTTTGAAAGTGAAGGGTTTGGAGGATTTTCTTGAAAAACGCCGGCGGTCTAAGTTGAGAACAAAAGTAGTCTCCCTTAAAATTTCATCGCAATCGTCGCAGGCATTTGGCCTGTAGAGCGCGCACAAACACACATACAAAAAAACAAACAAAAAAACACGCACAAGTGTTTTTTTAGCAGTAGTGAAATTGATGATTTCGCTTCGCTCGCTTCGCTCGCTACGCTCATCAATTACTCTAAATTGTTATATTTATTATCACTTATTCGTCTACCCCTCACACTTAGGAACCTAAGGCATGGGAAGGCTGAGATCACAAATTTTTGGTATAAATTGCGCTGCACTTGCTGGAGGAAAATCAGTCAAATCTACACCTCCACTCAGTTGCTGGACCACGCTCCAACAGTTTGGAGACCATTCAGATGCTGGGCCTACAGAGCGACGTCGGAAGTAGGAACAATTTGTACCCCGTTTCCTGCGGCAGCCGGCACGAGTGTTACCCTCTACACAACAAAGTTTTAAGAAGCCTCTTTAAAGTGATTCCAGCCTTCTCTTCACTGGTATATTATGTATAACATCTATTTTTTTAACTCAATTGCTGAAGTCATTGTGCGCTTGCACTGCGTGCAATTAAAAACTTCAATCTCCATCAAATACGTAAAATATTTCTTAAAATCTTAGTCATCTGCTAACAATTTCTTGCACAATATTATGTAAGCTGGACTTTTACACTATCTTTTCCGATTATCACTATGCATTCACGTATAACAACCGCGGGCACTATCAAAAATTTCCACAATACTGCATGCTTCGAACCTATGTAGGTACCGATAATCGATCAATTATTAACCACCCCTTTTCAATTCTGTTTAATAAATCGGGCTACCAACCGTGAACTTGGCCTCCGAAGAACCAGGTAAATCCTGTAATATACATGAAACGTTGAAAAAAATGTCCTTCTGCGACTAAAAACACATCCTTTTGATGAATCTGATTAGAATAGTTGTTATCCTTTCTTCCCATATATTTGAATGACAATGTCACGATGGTCATTGTCAATTTTATGTATAAATCATTATATAAATAAACCTCGTTGACTCTTCTCTTCATTCATTCTGTGCAAATGCTATCGCGTAGAGCTCGGCTGCAAAAACTCGTTGTTTTTAGGATTGATCCATCAAACAAAGTCAACATGCGCTTCAACGTTTTGGTAAGATCAGAGACACGTTGGTTTTTGTGTTCCACCCCCTCACATTGTTATTCCCTTCGCCGGCTGACCCACATTCGCGTGAGCCAAATAAAATCAGGACGAAACAAACAACAACAGTCCCTGCATTCGCTTGTTGTTGCAACCAACGAAATGCATTTAGTCTGAAAGCATTGCATAAAAGTTTTTTAAGAGTGAGATTACATTTTAGTTTATTTGAAGAAGGGAATAGGTACCTATACGAGAGAATCGAAGATGCTTGCGCGAACTTATAACTTCCTTTTGACATAGAATTTGCATTTTCCACAAGTACATACACCCCAGTTGACACAGTTCCCTATTGAGATCTGTATTTTAAATACATTTCGCATGCAAACCTGAAGCCAACATTTGCATTGTTAGCAAAAGTGAAGCGTAGAAAATTTAACACGCCAGTGAATTTTCTTAGATCTCTCGATACATCGTTATACGGATACCCCGTACGTACACGTAGTTTTCCGCTAGCTCTTTATAACATCTCATGCATTTAAAACTTGTGAAGCGTGTACACCAAAAGGGGCTGAACTTATTAAACCCGATCCCCAACTTAGATTGTGAGTTACCCTCAAAAGACATCTTCCCTTAACATTACACCTCGTTATCTGCTACCCACACAGGCTGCTGTTCTGATGCTGGCGTGTGTCGCTGAAAACTGTGTCGACGGCGCCCCCCAAGAGATGTCTGAGGAGCCCATGGGGGGCGCAGGGGCCGGGGCGGGTGCCGGCATGGGGGCGGGGGCGTCGGCGGGCGCTCAGGTCGGCGCTCAATTCGGGGCTGGCATCGGCATTGGTACGGGCTTTGGAGCGGGACTCGGGGCCAAATTTGGCCTGGGCGCCAACATAATGGGCATGGGCCAAGCTGGCGCTGGAATGGGCGGGACGGGCGGAATGCTTTGGAAGAACGAGGAAGCTCGATTCGAGGCTGGACTTCGTTATGGGACAGTCGATGAGAAGTATGATGGACAAGTGTATGAAGAGCTGAAGAAGTATGATGGACAAAGTGAAAATAGTTGAGTCGTACTTTTATATGATGTTTCGGTGATTATAAAGTAGTTGAAGTAGTAAATATATATTTCATAAAAGATTTCAAAACGGAGCCAGGAACTTTGTCGGTTTCGTCTATGTAAATATTTCTTTGTAAGGAAAATAAACGATGTTACGTGGAAAATAGTAAAGTCATTGTATTAATCATCCAGCACGTGTCGTGATTCTAGCCGTTTGTTCATGATTTATTATAAAACTGATTAAAAGAATCCTTCAGAAGCAAATCTGTATTTATATTGTGATGCATCAGGTTAAACATGAAAAGATAGAGGAAATAATACCATGATATAATTTTGAAATGGTCCCCACACCTTGACAGTTGACAGGTACCAATGAAATTCTATTTTGCTAATCTCTGATTATATACGTGTTCCACATCAAATTGCAAAAATAATAGTCTTGACCGTCATTCTTATAGTACATAATGAATTTGTTTACTATGCCAATTTGTTTATAATCATGTCATAATTTATGTATGTGCTAACTATCGAATGACCTAGACATATTCACACCGGAGACACTTTGCAGTATTTATTAATAATATCCTTGCTTTTCCTCTGTCACCTGATTAGGAATTAACGCGCACATCTTTTCTCATGGCAATTACGTTTTTATGTGATGATAAGAACCATTGTTGAAGTCAAACATCATTGGAATCAGGCAATACTGTAGGATTTTCTGATCAAACATAAAGTTTCGTCACACCATATGAATTATTGAATGCAACTCAAAAACTTCAAAGGGCCCAAAATAAATTGAGCCTAAATAAAATGAAGCCTGTTGTCGTGAACAAGTGTTGTTCTGAAGCTCCACTTGACCAGCTTCGATCTCGAAGGGCGCAGGCCTGACAACCACGACAGCGACAGCGACCACAACAACAACAAAAACAATAATAATAATAACAGCAACAACATACAACAACGACAACGACAACGACGACGACGACGACGACGACGACGACGACGACGACAACGACAACGACGACGACGACGACGACGACGACGACGACGACGACGACGACGACGACGACGACGACGACGACGACGACGACGACGACGACGACGACAACAACAACAACAACAACAACAACAACAACAACAACAACAACAACAACAGCAGCAGCAACAACAACAACAACAACAACAACAACAACAGCAGCAGCAGCAGCAGCAACAACAACAACAACAGCAGCGACGACGACGACGACGACGACGACGACGACGACGACGACGACGACGACGACGACGACGTCGTCGACGACGACGACGACGACGACGACGACGACGACGACGACGACGACGACGACGACGACGACGACGACGACGACGACGACGACGACGACGACGACGACGACGACGACGACAACAATGGCAAAAAGCATACATTCGGAGGTAAAATTATTTAGAAAACAATACAATTCAAAACTTCCATCGGACTACCAGAAAGAAATATGTCCTTTCTTTAATTAGAGTCTCATCAGCGTTATAAAGTTTCCGGTGATGAACTTTTAAACGAGAGGCTTCGTCGAGCAAGGTTCAAGATGCACTGAAGTATGCAGTAGCATTAATTACCAACCATTTCAACGATTTAATTGCAAGTTTAATTTGTCTTCAGACGAGAAGAGCTGATTCAGCATAAGCACACTTGCCGTTAATTACTCAGACTTACCTTGTGCCTTGTATCTGTGCTGGTTTACACCTATAGCATCTCTTAGCTGCATGGTCGAGCTTATCAAGACAGGATAAAAGGAATGATTTGCCTTTGATGGATGTTCACTATAGGTTTTCCAGGTACAATAAACGCTAGTCTATCGGTGCTAGGCTGGCAAGTCTATCGGCTGATCCAAAAGGAACCTATCATGTTTTTTCCATTTTTGAAATTAATGCAAAATAATTTTGTTTTATTACACAAAATTTGATTAGTGTTAATTCATTTATTAGACTCATATTTGCAAATTGCGTGAACAGTCTCTGGCACTAGTTTTTTCAAAAATACTATTCCAAACGACGACAACGTTCACTATAGGTTTTCCAGGTACAATAAACGCTAGTCTATCGGTGCTAGGCTGGCAAGTCTATCGGCTGATCCAAAAGGAACCTATCATGTTTTTTCCATTTTTGAATTTAATGCAAAATAATTTTGTTTTATTACACAAAATTTGATTAGTGTTAATTCATTTATTAGACTCATATTTGCAAATTGCGTGAACAGTCAGTTCACTAGTTCAACAGTGCACTAGTTTTTTCAAAAATACTATTCCAAACGACGACAACGTTCACTATAGGTTTTCCAGGTACAATAAACGCTAGTCTATCGGTGCTAGGCTGGCAAGTCTATCGGCTGATCCAAAAGGAACCTATCATGTTTTTTCCATTTTTGAAATTAATGCAAAATAATTTTGTTTTATTACACAAAATTTGATTAGTGTTAATTCATTTATTAGACTCATATTTGCAAATTGCGTGAACAATCTCTAGCACTAGTTTTTTCAAAAATACTATTCCAAACGGGGTTTGAATGCGAACCTTCGTCTCTTCTCACATTTCGAGTACCTACTGCTGGCGATGCTGTAATATGTAGGCCTATTGCTTAGCAAATATTAAGTGTTATTCCCAGTGCCCAGCACTGATAACTGCGTTGCATTGCAAGCTGGCCAGAACGCAAATACAGAGGAGTGTCTGGTGCTGTTTGCACGAATCACGAATCACGTCAGACAAAGCTACGATGCACGACAAAATGAATCACAACCTCACGCAACCAATAGTTATCTCACAGCCTTCAAGAAAACTACGATTCAATTATGCACTACAAATCATTCTTATTATTCTTCCGCACACTCATTTGCATGTAGGTATAATTGCACCGAATCTTCGCTATCCATTGCCTTCTTCGACAACCTGTGCATAAATAACATTATTTCGACCGTTTTCAATGCTATATCGAGTGTGCTATTTTGTGTCGCAACCCTTTTCGAACCCAATGGTATAACAAATTAAAAATAAGACAACATTAAATTTCCTACGCCCATGTCTAAAATACTTTTTCAAATTGGGGTTTTTATCACATACAACATTGTTGTATTCAGCTAAATGAAGTACAGAGGCACAAGTTTTAACTAACTATCTTCGCTTAAAAACATGACCTATCTACAGTCTTCCTTCGGGTTAGTTGTTTCATCGAAATATGTGATGCACTAATTATTCCAAACCAAACCACAGCGCATTTCCTGGTAGATTTCACGTGTAGGCCGCTTTGGTTGGGTGCGATTGTGTGAGTTGCTTGCAAGTTGCAGCGGAGTAGTTTTATTGACTTTACTATTTAATTCAAGCCTTCACAAACACTCGGTCTTTAGAGTGCAATCGAGCAAATTCAACTGTAACGACCCCTAGCTTGGAGCAAATACTTCCAATAAAACTAGCAGCTGTGACCTTCGGTATTTATACAAGCTCTGTGGCGAATTGAAAAGACAAATTTAGCACTTATTATTAACTAGTAGATGGAGGTGGGCATCACATTCCAATCTTTGTTTCTCGGGTATAAAAGAGATTTTATTTGGTTTTCCAAAGTCCCACCTCATGACATAGTCCTTCGTCATAAGTTTGGCAACTCGTCATTTTGAATCTGAACGAGTTCTGTAACTTCAAACAAAAACAACAATGTAACGTAACTTATTATACCTAAACCTTGTGCTTTTTTGTCCCGCGTAAACAGTGCTACGTTTACATTGGTAAATGGCAGTTGTTCTCAAACTCTTTGAATCCATGACTCCCTTAACACGGGAACGAATTTTCGCGTATCCCTTGCACTAATGTCACGAGTTTTACAGTGCAGCCTATACTTATCTTCACGTTTTCGCAAGATACCTGTGCAATAAATATATCTTACTTGATGGTCGACTCAAAGTGTATGAAAATACATTTCCAGATATCTGTCACTTGACAAGACAAGGATTTTTGTTAATCGTAATCATGTCAATCGCATAAATATCGGGAATAAATATTACTTCTATACAGAAAATTTGCGATATGGAAGCTTGTGAAAATTCCGCGACGTCCCTCGCTGAAATCGAGACGCCACTGCGAGCAGTGAAGCCACAGTTTGAGAACCACTCGTAAAGGGTATTTTTGATGAGCGTAGCGAGCGAAGCGAGCGAAGAGAAATCATCAATTTCACTACTGCTAAAAAAAGCACTTGTGTGTGTGTTATTTGTTTGTTTGTATGTGTGTTTGTGCGCTCTCTACAGACCACACGCCAGCTTCGATTGGGATGAAATTTTCATGGTGTCTTCTTTTGTTCTCAACTTAGACCCCCTGCGTTTTTCAAGAAAATCCTCCATACCTCTTCCCTTCAAAGCAGGAAAAATAGTAATATTCGGCAATTGAGAAAGGTTGGAAAAGTACGGAAATTTATTTAAAAGTGCGTATTGTTTTAAAATTTGGCCAATTTCGATTGTTGTCTTTAGAAACCATCGAAACCAAATTGAAATATCACACCAGATTTTTTGACTTGAAGTTGACTTGCAAGATTTGACAGATATTAGAAATGTTGTCAATTTCGTGCATGCAAGTTTTTGAAAGAAAGTCCGCGGCAGAAATATATCTCCAACCTAACTAGGGCTTCGCGAACGCAATTTGTGTTGCGTTGAAGATGAGCGTAGGTAGCGGTTTGTGTATAGCGGATTAATAGGTGCAGGCAGCAGTCACAAGAAAACCATGGAGCACCAAACCTGACCATTGCCTTCTCGAAAATTCTAATCACTTGAAAATGTATACGGATTCTGACGTTCCTTTGTTTCTCTTCGAGGCCAACAAAGCTGGTAACCAAGGAAACGAAGGAAATCGGACTCGTATTGAATCAGCCGTCAAATCACGAAAAAACACCACAAAAATGCTAATAAAAACCAATTGGAAAAACCTACCGAACTAAGATTTGCAGGCATGATAAATATGTATAAGGTCAACATGTTTAGAAGTTTTGGTGAAGTTATGTTCAGAACTTTGAAAGTTACAGGGGTTCAAAATTCTGAAAAAATCGAAACATTTCGTAAAAATTGATTTATAAAAGATTTACTGAACCGATCTTGTTCACGCAGGGGGTCTAAGTTGAGAACAGAGGTAGATACTCAGAAATTTTCATCCATGTCGGTTCAGGCGTTTGGTCTGTAGAGCGCGCACAAACATCCAAAACAAAAAAATACAAAAAACAAAAAAATACACACACAAGTGACTTTTTTCTGGGGTAAGTGAAATTGAAGATTTCGCTCCGCTCGCTTCGCTCGCTACGCTCATCAATAAAAACCCTTTGGCATGAGTTACATCTATGTATTTACATGCACATTGCTCAATGATCTCAAAATGAGCATATTTCCGCTACCCGACAGCTCGGACAGAAACAAAGAAAGGTCAGAATCGTAAACATTTTCAAGTGATTAGAATTTTTGAGAAAGCAATGGTCCGGCTTGCTGCTCCATGATTTCCATAGGCTTTATGCCTCAATCTTTTTATGCGCTATATACAAACCGCTACGCTCATCTTCAACGCAACACAAATTGCGTTCGCGAAGCCCTAGTAATTAATGAACAGTACTTTGTTGTAGGTATGCATAGCATAGGTATAATAGTTTTGGGTAAGGGTGAGGGTGCCCTTATCTCAGGTGCCTTGATGCCGTTCTAGATTGTTCTAGCTGGCAATCTAATGATAAAGCTAATTAATAAAACAAATTTATGTGACGTCAGTAACTAGAGGAATCCATTTCTCAGGAAATATGGAAGATAATAATACACATGCCTAAAGCTAAGCCAAACTGAACGTCTAATGGCAATTAAATTACATAGTTACACGAGTAGAAAATTGGATGCAGGTACCTATGCACTATAACTTGAAGCATAATGTCTTCCTCTGCAATATTATCTTGGAAAATTGAATAACTTTTAAATGGAAAATTATCACTCGCAAGCCACAATATGCAGAAGAGTGTTATTAGGATTTTGCACCAAGGTTTCAATTTCACTGCTCACCTTATATATAAAAGGAATTCTCGAAGAAAATCAAATAGAAGAAAAACTGATTCCACCGTGGTGTACGCTGAAGATTTGGAATGGCAAAACTCTTGGTAAGGATTGTTTGACTTTATACACTGACGTTTGCTGTACATAATTGTCCGTGAAATTGTTCATAAAGTGCAGCTCTGATAACAATGTGTTATCCATATATTCAAGTATAGATGTGGAAAGTTTGGAAATTTTTATATTATTTCGATTTTCCAGTCAATTAACATGACATTGAGCTGAGTTCGATTCCCAGTTTCAAATTTAATCTAAATGTGACTTTGAGGAGAGGAAACCCCTCTCACATCCTTAGATTAGATCTCTTTTATACTCAAAATTAACAAAATAGGCCAAATGTAGTCCGACATTTTATTGAGAAAGAAAGAGGAAAATGATATAAGAGAAATATAATTTAGAATGTTTTGAAGACATTTTGCGAGATGACATTGAATCTGATATTTCATATAGCCTAGGGTATGGCAATTACCTATCAGTTACAGCCAGGGTTTCCCATTGTCCATGGGACAGTCTTTCTTAATGGTAGGAAGAAAATGGTATTATCTGTACTACTCCCAATTTGGAAGAGAAACCCGAGACTGATTTCCAACATCATCATTGAATAACAATAACATTGAATTGTGTGTTTTTCGTTTGTGCGCAGGTTATTTTCCTAGTGGTCTGTCTCTTGGCCGTAGCTTTGGGCCAATACGGCAACGGGCAAATGGGCGGAGGCAGATACGGCAACATGGGCGGTAGCAGGGGAGGATACGGCAACATGGGCGGCAGCAGGGGAGGATACGGCAACATGGGCGGCAGCAGGGGAGGATACGGCAACATGGGCGGCAGTAGGGGAGGATACGGCAACATGGGCCGGAGAGAAATGCCGTTCGGCCGAGGCGGATACGGCGGGAATATGTACGGCGGTGGAGGAAATGGCGGTGGAGAATACGGTGGTGGAAGATACGGCGGAGGAATGTACGGCTAAAGAAAACAGCGTACCATAATGCTTCAAGGATTAAATAGCGTCAGGGAAAAATCATCATACGTTTTTTATATCCATTAATTTTGTGTATACTGTGTATCGAATAGGCTATCTGCAGCACACTTTCAGCTTGCAAGTTATTAAAAAAAACGAATTAACATCTTACGTTTAATTAGTATTTTATTTAAAACAGTCCTCGAGAAATTTAAATATTCACCTCAGCTCCATTCCAATGTTTCAAATCTGTTGGATTATCTCGTTTAGATAACAGCTGTTAACAGTTTCCGTTGGGCGCGCACAGCTTTTTTGGGGGATCTCAACACCGACACGCACGAACGGAAGGTTTCTGTTCCCTTCAAAACGCAACGACACTGACAAGGACTTGACATGACAATCAAAAGATTGCCCTTGCCCCCACGCTTTGATTTCTTGTGGTTTCACATTTCATTTATTCGCCAATTTGCTCGGCAGTCCAAAAAGGATCCTTTGTGTTAGGTGGAAGCGGAGGCGGGCGGTAACGGTGTTCGTGCGTGCGTGACAAATACGCATAGACAGACTTTTCACGGGTCGACAGTGATTCAAGATCAACAAGGTTACGCTAGTGCATTGGACAATAATTACTACGACGTACGAATGACGTAACGTTTTACAGCAGGAAATTTTCTCTGACTCTTTGTGTGTAATTCTTGTCCGGAAACAAAATTCGAATGTACATGAACTGCTGTTATGTCTCTATTTTTGTTGAGTGCGTTACAGCATTCAAAATTTCTACTAGAAAGGTTCAAGAGTATTTTCATCTATGGGTTGTGACCTGAGAAGAGTCAACAGTAAGAGAAAAGTGCAGAGTCATGTTGCACTGCAGTTTTATATCCCATCTAACAAGTGAGAAGCAGACTTCTACACACATGGCTATAGAAGATCTTGAATGATCGTCGTAAGAATCCTCACAAGGGTTTGGCTTAAAAGGCTGCAGTTTCTGAAACCCCCATTGAGAAAAGTGGACGCTTCGTCAACGCCGCCGCCGCCGCCGCCGTCGTCGTCGTCGTCGTCGTCGTCGTCGTCGTCGTCGTCGTCGTCGTCGCCGTCGTCGTCGTCGTCGTCATCGGAGCGTCGGCGTCGGCATCACCCCCACTCTTGCAAGCCAATTGATATCAATGTCTGCCAGCTCATTCACCAGAACTGAGGATGTGCCAGAAGCGTCTCTAATTGGCTTAAAACATAGTCGAGAACTCTGCGAGAAAATTGAGAAAAGCGTCTGAAGAAGAATGGCAAACAGATTTTCGTTACAGGAATGCATCTAGAATTTTGTCTAGACATTAAGCCGCAAACAATAGATAAGTAACTAATCAAATTATAGTTACTCCTGTGAGCTATTTATTTTCCTCTTGAATACATCAAAGGATCTTACTGTAAATAGAAATAAAACAGCAGACGTAAAAGCATAAAAACAAATAAAGTTTCAATGCAATCAACAAAAAGTTGAAACCTGACTTACGTTTTAGCACATAGCTTAATTATTTGCTCAGACTATCTTGGGAAACTCATGCAGAAAAACCCCGTTAATAAGGACACCTGTTTAAACGCGAATCCTTGCCCTTATCCTTGTCTCACATCATTAATAAGGAGGTGGCAGCCGGCAACCTTCCTGCGGTTAGGATTTGTCAATAGAAGACAGTTGTCTCAAGAATCGTTCATAAATAATAAATGTGAGTCAAATGAGAGTCCTAGCGATAAGCATCATAAGCGAGTCCGAAAACCATATTATGGACATCCCTTCAGTTCTTGCAAGATGATCAATCGCTTTGGCACTAAAACGGTTTTGGTATATTACTAATCAATGCCGGACAATTTATGTAAAACAGGGTCTCGTCGTTGACTTACCTTGAAAATCCCATAGGTGTGGTGTAAATCCCATAACATCTTAAAACTTGTTTGGTCAACAACATAATAATATAGACAGGGACTTTTTTTACATGCTTTGCTGGTCGTTATGCGTCAGACAAATACGTGTGGTGCAGTTGCATATACCCAAGGTAGGTACTGTCAAGTTCCTCTGCTGATGTACCTGAAGATCCGGGTTCCGGATGAGCTAATGTTTTACCAGAGGTTGTATCTGGAAAGAAAACTAGAATGTATATACGAACTTAAATTGTGTAAGAGTGCAGCACTTTACCACCTTGAACCTGAAATTGAAAGTGATATAATTAATTGCAGGAGAGTGGAGAGCGTCGTGTGGTTTAGAGGCACCGAAGCAGGCATGCATGACAGGGCGACTGTACAGCCGGACGCCTCAGACAATCGTGACTGGCTTTTCCAATGGAAAATAATAGATAATTCTTTAAAAAAAATTACCCTCCTGCAGTCCACAAAATTCGTCGGTTTTATATGCGTTTATTATATAAGTTATATTATAGGTTATTTTTATATTTTCGCTCAATGTCAAATCTAGTCCGACGGTTACGTATAAGAATAAACGAATACACTAATTTAAGCATTTCCCGCCAAGTGCATCAATTCGCATTAATTTTTCAGAAGGTGATGTTGGAACTAGATGTTTCCGTACCTGTGGACTCTGGTCGTACGTAGTTGGTTTGTGGTTTGTGGTTGGTTGTTTTGTTGATTAGTTGATGTCATTTTTTAAATGGCATCTTCGTTTGGGAATCATGTTTGTCGCTGACATGACATGCATGATCATTATGCTAAGTCAGTTGTTGCACAAACTAGAAATTTTCGCGTATCCTCTTTGATTGCGAAAATAGTATGGATGAAGACCAAGGACCAATGCCAAAGCAGCGCTATCCGGGGAAATGTTGTCGCTCGCCAATAAATTAAATTAAATTGGGCCCTTAAGTAAGTAATACATCGTAGTGGCTGATCACAATTTAACATTAATGAGCTGCCATTAAAACTATGAAGAAAAGTACTTGGGATTATTCTGTTTTCATTTTCATCGGCACAAAATTAAATTTGTTTCACTATTTCATTGATTAGTTGAAATAATTGAATTGAATGCATTTTAATGGAGTTTGTGTTAACCTTTTTGATATATGTCTATAGTGTGGTGGAGAGCGGGATGGGGTTGAGAAGTTCGTCTAAAAATACAACTTAAATAGGTGATATTTATATTTTTTATATTTAATAATTTATTATTATAACAAAATCTAGTAGGTACCTTTTACAATAGCTTATAACAATTGGGTACAGGTACAGCGTAACATGGACAAGAAATTTTGCCGGCCAACTCTTTTTAGCTCACTTTTACACCTGTTCAGAATCTGACCATTCTCTTTGTCATCTTGAGCTAGACCATGAAGAAAAAACCCGCTCGATTCTTGCCTGAGCAAAAAACAACAACAAACTCAATGTTATGCGTTACCTCCCCACCCATAGTTACTTCTAGTTCCCCACAATTTCATCCATCAAATTACTTGATCATTCTTCAGCCTCCCAAGTTAAATCTTCCTCCATGGACCGCAATGAAGACAATGTTATTGCAGAGGTTGATTAAAATTACAACAAAATTACACCTGCGGTGCATTGTAATTTCCGTGCAAGTAGAAAGATTTAATTTTCGTTGGTAAATACTACGTCCGTTCTTGTTCCTACGATAAAGTTCACACACTTTATTTTGAAGGTGTTAGCCTTGAACAAAAATATTATGGGGTATGACCGTATGCACCATAGTGAAACGGCACTAGCACAATTGTTTGTTATAATTAAAGTTATAACCACGTAAATTAAACCATTTTGATTAACCATTTCTGTACCCACCTAATTTAAAACCATTCACGATTTTCCGTGTCTGCAAAAATCGGTGAAAAACATAATGTTCTTTTATTATGAGGGAGTACCGCATTTGCAATTAGGAAGTTATATTTAAACACAAGGACGTCCATCTAAGGAATGCATTGTAATAGACTTACGTGCTCCCATTAGCAAAACTTCTTTCGAAAAACCGGACTCCAAATGGCAAAGTACCGAATGCAGGCCCATGGTACAATTGCAGAGCGATTGGACTTCGAGGTTGCGATCGTAGCGAAACCACGCAAGAACAACTTACGCAATGGTGTCATGGAGAAGGGGGTTTCCCACAAAATAATCCAGGGGTAACTTGTCGGGAAGGCTGCTGCTGCTCTGTTTGTGAGTTGTGACGTGTATAAACGCCTCGGAGCACCTATCAGTCAGTTAGCCATATAAATACGACGCAAGGCTTGTAGCTTCATCAGAATACTTCTGTGCTCCATCGAGATACATCAGTGAAAATTACAGTGAAAAAACTACAGTGTAACAATGATTAAAGTCGCAGTAAGTAGCTACCAGCATTGGAATAAGTTAGCTCTAATTAAATGTGTTTGCCTTCGAATGTTTCATTACGGTAATGGCAGCCGAGTTATGTGATGATGAGAAATTAATTTTGAACTCTGTGATACTTTTCACTGTGTGCAATTGCTCAGCACCTCATTACTTGCAATTTTATACCATGCGATCCGATTGCTAAAGCATTTTTTTCCGAAACTCAAATGTAAAGACTTAAAGACAACAGCTATGTTTTTATTGCAACACTTAGATGACATTAAATGGCATTTATAATGACTCATTCAACTTTACACCATTTTCCGACTATACATTAAAGGGGTATAGTAACATGAGCATGCTCGAGGAAAATCAGATTGTGGAAAATGCCACAAGAATAGCTGCCAGCCCCAGAAAGTCAAAACTCTACAAAACCATGCTCATTTCTAAAGTCAATAGAAAATGTACACCTACTTCATTTATCTACGTCTGCGCATGCACTATGTTTCCATCGAATCAAAATATGCATGTGAAAAGGCTCTAGTTGCCAGCAGTGAATCTGTAAACGGACCAAAACAGTTTACAAAAGAAACAAAACCCAATGGTTTTTGATCCATTTTGTTATTCCATTTTATTATTCCATTTTATTATTCCATTTTAAACTCGAACGCTTTCTCTGAAAAGTGAAAACGGGACTAACTTCCCTCCCCCATGTTGTTTCTCCAGCTCATCTCGGTCTTCCTGCTGGTGTTGGTCATGGGCATCAGCGCCCAGTACGGCGGTGGCTACGGCGGCGGCTATGGAAGCCGAGGATTCGGCGGAGGATACGGCGGCCGTGGCGGATATGGCGGCGGATATGGCGGCGGATATGGCGGCGGATACGGCGGTGGATACGGCGGAGGATACGGAGGTGGACGAGGATATGGTGGCTTTGGAGGCGGTCGTGGAGGATACGGCGGTGGATACGGCGGACGTGGATACGGTGGATTCTATGGTTAAATGTGACCAATTTACAAAAACGTGAAATTTTCAAAATGGACAATGAACAATGGTTCCTGATCGATTCGTATACCGAAACTGAATGTAGTATAGCGAATAAAAAGACTTCATATTCTTTAAGGCAACAAACTTTAAAATTGCAGTGTGTTGTGGTTATTGTACAGCAAAATTGCGAACTGTTTTTATACTATGAGGGCATTAAAGAGGTTGCCCGGAGAAATAAAATGTACATTATTAACAAACTTGTGAATTTATTGGATTATTTTGACCCATTCCTCTTTTACCACATGATACCCCTTTAGCTTTCAGAGAATTCAGATGGATGTAAAAATGGATGGTATTAGTGGTTTTTCGGTGATTGCTCTTTTGGGAATGGATTGCCGGGACGTTTCGGGATGTAAAAAAATGGATGTAAAAAAGAGACTCCGGACCGCTGAAACCAATTCTATTTTGAGTGGCAAAGCATCGTACGAATAAGTACACATTTGTGGAGTTTTATCTTGGTTTTTGGTCATGGCATGCAGCACTTAAAGCACCTTCCAAGTGCATCTCTTTACGATGCTTGTGATGTAGCAGAATGATGCTAAGCGAATCATTAGTATGTTATCGCATAAATAAATTGTGTTTGAACATGTAAATGCCGAGGCTTCAGGTGTATATAGATATATGACGAACTTAAGTTGGCCTCGCTTTCTGCGCGTGGTTCGTTCCTCCGAGGCGAGAAAACCCAGGACGATGCATTCGATTACCAAGTCAGACTTGGTATATAGTAGGTACTACCTGGATCAGATTCATATGTCTAGCACAATTTCTTTTCTGTTAATGCGATCACAATAATTTGATTCGTAATTTCAATGTGATTAGCTGTATATTGTGTCGAAGCCATTCATTCTGTATCTCAGACAATATGCATGAAGTGTTCCAAGAATGTATAGCTGCAGGTAGACGCTCTCTGGATAGCTCAATTTATACGCTGCAAAATTGCATTGGTCTCTATTAAAGGAATCTATGAGGAATCTATAGGGCGATTCTGTGCCAATTTTTTGAACCCATGTGCTTTATGTAGGTACTATAATATGGTTCGGATAACTCATCAATTATATTGAAAAAATATCAAATTGTTCTCGTGACAGCTACGAAAATGAAACTGTGCTTGGAATTTGAATCCATTGAGCATCCCTATAGACGAGGGCTTGGTATAATCAAATTCATATATGGAATAATATAATGATGAATCGTGCCGAGTTCACATGTCTGGAAGTGAACCTCGAAGTCGAACCAAATGAAACTATTGTGAGTTGCATTTTTAGTTTATAATTGCATAGTAAAGTCATTTCGTCGCTGCATTGAAAATGTTATACTCCAGTGTTTTGGAAAATTTGTCCTAATGAATATGCTGCACGCTGACAATATCAAGAAAGTGGTTTAATTAAGAAGGTTTACACTTATAAAGTAAATGTCAATGTCGCTTATTATGATTAGTTTCGATTATATTCTTGTTAGTTGCTGAACTGTCTTTGCCATTAGTCGGGTGTGGCAGGTCCCTGTTCCTCCAGTTGTCATTCTCAGCTCAATTGCTAGCTGGTATCTGTTCTCGGGTAACCACCAGTTAGACGAGTTCCGTGACACCATAAGAGCTAGATGGCATGGAATCAAATTGAATCGAAAGCTCATCTAATTTTACTAGGCTGTAACGGCGGTTACCTTGTCTCAGACGATTTTATTTGAACGCAGTAAAGCGGTTTATACATCTTGAATGACGCCATATTAGTGCGAGTGTCTGGTTTGCCAGTTTTTCCGCATTGTGTGCAGCGTATAAAGTGGACCCAGTTCTTCCACCTTAGCATTCGGCTGCAGAGCTTCATCCGCAGAAGACGTCCTACAGATTCAGTTGAGCAGCGTCCAAGAAGGAATTATTTTCTACACTATTTCATCCAAGTGAACATCCAAACATCATGTTTCGAGCACTTCTGGTGAGCAGCCCCAAAGAACCGCAGCTAATTAATAATTAATTAATTCACAGAAACGCAAATTTTATTTCTTTAGTGTCATTCCCGCTGCCACATAGGCATACAACCAATATAAACTCTCTTTGATGTACTACTTTACTAAAATATAAAGTGGAATAATATTTCAGTCAACCCTTTTGATGACTACTAGGGTTTCATTATTTTAATTCACCGTCTTCTCGTTAGCAAGAGTCTCGTTAGCATCATCCTCATTATAGAAATCAGTCCCAGTGACTTAGATACCGACCCATTTACTACCGACCTAGAACAGTGTCCATTAAGGGAGCAAAGCTCTTATCCTTTCTTGGCACGCATGTCCTGCCGAGATCGAGTCATTACCCGAGCGCCAGACAAT
Source organism: Nemoura dubitans (assembly GCA_921293005.1). Lineage (NCBI taxonomy): Eukaryota > Metazoa > Arthropoda > Insecta > Plecoptera > Nemouridae > Nemoura > Nemoura dubitans. The sequence continues at coordinate 21,210,335 of OV121075.1, forward strand.
AATGAGCGGTGTGGCGATGTTGTGCGTCGCAGGTACTGGCCTTGCTGGCGATAGCACTGTGCGTGCTCGTTGCCGCCGAAGCCGACCCTCAGCGGGGAGGGTCCGGAGGCCGAGGACGACCCAGTGGCCATCACAACAGTGGCGGACACCACAATGGAGGTCATCACGGTCACAGGGGTGGCAGTAACCACGGAAGACCGCACTACGGGTGATACCGAAGATGGAATGGGTCGTCTTAATGATATTTACTAATTTCTAAAATCGTTGTTGATGCATTTTAATGTTATTATAATAACCGTATTTTCTTATTTTGTCATTAAAATTTATGTAAACTCGAGTGTTTTCTTAAGTTTTCTTCCTATTGTCCACTGCCCTTTTCATATTATACAGACTGACTCTTTATGGCATTACGGTCGAGTAAATACAGGTATTTAATTGCTTTCGGCAGATTTCAACGAAACTGGATCTTTTCTTGGGTATCAGATGAGGAAACTCGTAGCTTCCCGGAAGAGGGCAATGACAAGGAAAACACGTGGAGGTCATCTGTGGGTTCGATAGCCCTCACGCGAGTCACGTGTCATCTTTATTGTGTGCTCGGCGAATTATCAGTCAAGCGATCCAGCGCTGTTTGGTGATCGTGCTACGATCTTGGAGAAACTAGTTAGACCCATGCCGAAATTGAAAGAAACCCCACTCTTTGCATTTCTCAGCATGATGGGTGACTATATCATGGCTATATTTGAAAATAGCGACGGAGCACGACATTTCTTTGATCAATTGAGATTTCATTGCAATAGTATAGTTTTTGTTTTGTTTACTGAATCTGTAATTCCGACTTTAGTTTAACTTTTCCGCGCTGTGCTTTTCTCGTCGGGAGTACATCATTTGATACCAAGCTTCATAGTTTCCGCTTCCTCATACATCACGACAAGAAAATGAACATCAATCTCTTTCAGAAAAACTCTCCTCGAAGTAGGTAATATGAATTGAGACGTATATGCAGGAGAATAGGGGATTTCAATTTTTCATCAAATGAAATTTTATTCAATTCAATATCGGTATCCATCTCTTTGACTGCACATTTTAAACGAGACTCCCATTCGAATTCCATGTCGATATATCATGTGAATTGAATTTGATTTCAATGAAACAACAAAATTAGCAATTTGAAATCAATTTTCTGTCGGAAAACAGCAATTGTAGTATGAATGAAAGTATTGCAAATTTTTAATGAAATATTCACAATTTTCCGAGATGAATGCAAATCGTCAACCGTCCGTGTTTTTAGCACCTGTTATGTGCCGGTCTGCATCTGGCATTATCCATTATACTGGATCACTCACACTCATCTTTTTACCAGCGAATGCAGCTTTGTTATCTTGTCACCAACAAATTGCATTATTCGTTATACTCTGCTTTCGGATTAAGAGAAACGAACAGAGCTCGAGATCCGTTGAGAGGGTTGAATGGCTGTTGTTTCTATTTTCCAAATGAATTGAATTTGAAACACATTCCCAACACGTTCCGCTAAAGAGCGAAACACTATGCATAGGGAAAGGCACCAAAGAAATGACACAAAATGTAATATAAATTCATATTTCAAAACTTTAGATGTGTTACCATAGCTTAGAATGTGTTGCATAGCTGTGTTATTGACATTGGCAACAACAAACTATATAGATCGATTGTTTCTCATAGAAATTGATTTATCCTCAGGTTGCGTGTTGGTAGTAAAGGTATGTGAAGAAGGTGGAAGTATATGCGATTGAAGAATGGATGTCACTATCAGTATAGTCATTAAGCTCTGCTCAATATAATTCTATATAAACGCTACGAGCATGGTTTTATGTTAGCAGTCGTCTTTGAAAAGTAAACTGAAGAAGCACAGAGCAAAATACGTTCCAGGATGCATGTAATCAAGGTACGTTTTCAAAGCCATCTCTTAAATATGTTTTAATTAAATTGCAATACAGACCATTATAAACAAGACTTCAAAAGCATTATGCCAGAAAATTCCGTTGTCTTGTGGCTCTTTTGGCACAACCGGAATGAGAGAGTTTTCTCTTAAATTAATTCCTTTTTACCAAACAGATCGCGGAGTCCTTGCTGGTGTGTGGCGTCGTCGTCCTGTGCGCCCTTTCGTGCTCAGCTGACACCGAGGCCCAAGCCACAGCCCCAGAAAGCACAAAATCCGCCCGCAGCGACACAGGAGTCACCCAGTACATGGGGTATCCTGGCCAAGGATACGGGCTCGGATATGGAGCTCCTGATTATGGGGGCGCCTACCCTGCACCTCCTCTAGCAGGATTGGTACCACCGTACGCAAATGGAGGTGGATACTTAGGAACACCGCCGTACACTGGATACTATCCCCCATATGGTGAGTTTTATCCCCAGCCAGCCACATATCCAATGATGCCACCTTCGGGCATGTACCCTTCGCCTCCATTATACCCATCTCCGCAAATTCCCTATCCAGGGTATCCAATGCGGTCTGGAATAGGCTACAATCAATATTCTGCTAAAAAACGTCAAGATACCAATGGATTCGCATGAACTTGGGACATGAATACTTCTCTAACGAAATACCTCTTCAGGGCTTCGGGAAATTATCAGAGGCTTTCCTCTGTTTCGCATGTTTCGTTACAATCGAAAGTAAATGATGCTTTGTGATGGTTTGGTGTAGAATTAAGCGACTTGAACTAATTTACCCAGCACAACTTTCGATGAAGTTTGCCGATGTCAAGAAGACAAATTCTTGTTGTAAAATAGGCGTTCTCAAACGTTAAGTATATACGCCGACACTCAAAACTTGATATTTGCGTTCGACACTCAAAAGATATTCAACGATTTTAGTGAAGCGAGAATAATTGTAAACTGAAAAAACTCGTGCACTAAGTACAAACTCAGAAATATAATTTCCGAGTATTGTAAATTCAAGAGAATCTCGATAATGCTGGCTGCTGCATGTAGTGGTGGAATCACAATGTGTAACTCGAAGGGTGGAAGATGTTACTGTGTTTCGCATGAGAAGATTTTACTAAATTGCTGTCAATTAATGGCATTTGAATGAACAACCATTTTGCAGATTACCGAAGTTCGGCAGGAAAATCGCAAGCTAGCCTTATTCCCATCTTGTGGATTATTAGCGCTAGAGTCTTGCTGGGAGCCATTTACCAATTATTTTAGTTCAACACATTTTCCTATACACGCTTGCGCTGTTCATTAAAGAGTTTCTCAAATGTAAGTGAATTCACAACATTATAGCACGTTAAGTTACATAATAGGTACTTAGAAATGAATATCAAAAGAAAATAAGTGTTCAGTATAAAAAGTCCATCACGTCATTGCCATTTTTATTATTAGAAGTGTTTCCAGGAGAAATGTTGCTCATTTAGGATTCATCTACTCTGCTCTTTAAAATTAAAATAGTCTTGATACATTTCTACACTGTTCATTTTCACTATAGTATGTTCAAGTTGTGAATATAAACCAGGTAAAATAAAACAATTTTTCTTTTTGCCACCTGCAATCCATATCGCTCCATCACAGAAATTAAATATTATTTCTCATCCAACAAAAATTCCAAGTAAACACATGTTTTGAAACAGTGAGCGCCCTTCCAGCAAATGCTCATAGTCATGTACATTTCATCTGTGGTCATGCCTATTGTTTATATATGTATCACTGCTACACATTTCAATATCTATGTCGAACTTCCACGTAGGTATTTAATACACTCAAAGCTTCATACGGCTCTAATGAAATAATGCTTTGTGCTTTGATAGGCTTCGTTGATTGACAGGAGGGGCGCAATTGCAATCAGCAATTACCATATACTATAAACAGACACTAACAGGTGACATTAGCCCTGACCAGCGCAAAGCCTGATTGTTTCCACTACAAATGTAATTGGTCACGTGTCTGGAAGTGGAACACTTGACAGTAGTACACTTGAATTATCTCATCAAGTAACATTTGCAATATGCATTGCATTTGGAATCAGTTCTCATGCACATGGTTTACATGGGATTATCCCAATCGACAGTTGAATACATAATATATACAAAGTATTTTTTATAGACAATATTGTTGACTATTGTTGATTGTTGTTGATACAAGGCTTTCAAATAATGTAAGAACCATTTTTTGTGTTAAGATGAGGCTTGCTGAAAATTATCTACAACTGTCAAAAAGGGATTTAAGTTGTGGATAATTTTCAGCAAGTCTAATCTTATATATAAATCCGAAATCAGGGTTGTGTGTAATATTTAGTTGAAAATATTCCCACCAGAGGGGGGCCACCAAGGGGCCACCTGTAAAAATGTCCAGAGGGCATATGGGATCCATTTCTTGATTGCTCATTAACTTTTGTGGCTCTCGAAGTCCACACACCTGTTAACTTTCGGCAAGGTTTATTTCAATAGGCCACAATGTTCCGATCATAGACGTATTGGACATAAATAAAGATATTTAAACACATCTCAGTCTGAACATTCTAAATTTACCCAAAAATAATTCGTTCGAGAATAAACTCCTAGGGACAGCAGCAGTTACAAATGTAATACTTGGAACAGTTTGACAGCTGTTGAAATCACCGGGCGAAGCAGGGAAGTAAGACATAACATAAAAACATAAAAAGCATAACGTAAAAACATAACATAAAAATGATTCTTACTGTATGTAAAAGCAACTTATACCTAAAGCTCTATTTAGTTTGGGGATGTCACTAATAGTTTGCAAGTAAAAAACATTTTGTAGTAATTCAACCGCCAAAGGTTTGGCAGTTACTTACCGGCATCGTCCACTCAAGCTTGATGTTATTTTATATAGTCAGTATTGCGACAAACTCATTGAGGTATAATATGGGTGTAATTTCGACAAGGGTATGGAAGGACAGAGAACTGCAACTTTATAAACCATTTCGCGATTTATTCAGGAACCATTTTTGTCATGTTGTATATGAAAATAGAAACAATATATTATGTTCACTCTTGATTGAGAATGGCACCTTCTCCTTAGCAATGTTTCGAATGCTACTTATTGCTATAATGATATTTATAGTTGTGATATTTGTACCACTGATTTTGTTGCCAACTGTTGTAGTGTTGGTTCTGATATCCTGGACCGTTGTGATACGGATGTATGGGAGCGAAATTCTCCCTGCTCCCTTCGTGTGAGCTGTGGTAGTGTCCGGCCGAGGGGACTTGGGAGTCGGCGTCAATGACCACAACTACCTGGGCCTCCGCCCAGCAAACTACCACCAGACATGCTGCCACCAAGTACTGGAACGACAATACAACATTTCAGGCACAGAGCTCCAAATTGGTCCAAGCCTGGAAACAGTTAAAGCTGAAAAAGTGTTTAAAATAATTTCGCTAAAACTTACATAGGTACGACTCTAATTCCCATGATAATGCAAATACCTATGTCACTAATAAAACTCTTTGATAGTAATAGCATTCATCACAAAAATGTATAGAGTTGGGACATTTCGAAGTTTGTAGACACGATTTTTTTTTAATATTTTGGCTAACATGCGGGAAATGTATAAACAATGTGGAGGGGTCCATTTTCAAAATATCACAACCCGACAATCGTTGAGCATCAATCTTCGAGTATAAAAATATGTATAATATAAGCAACCAAGCACGAGTCGAAATTTCGTAGACTCTTCTATACCAATACCTAAAGTACGTACCGGCTTGAGAAGAACAAATAGTTACCGCTAACTAGTCGTTTGGGCACCGGTTAAGAGGCTCTAAGTATATAATCCGCTTATCGCAGATTAAGATAAAGGTCCTCGACGTTATCGCAATTGCAGGAAGTTAAAAGAATTGACATCTCCGAGATGGATGCAACAAAATGTTAAATGAATCGCAAAGTCAGCATAAACACATGCAATCAAACTTGAAAAACATAACTTTTTAAGTTTTTGATGTGATTATTTATACGACAGGATACGATATCGATAGCCGATTTTCATCGATGTTGAATCAAAGTTTTCGTGCACCAAATGGCCATTCTACAAGACTTTCTGACATTCAAAAGTGGAGTCTTACAAATTAATCCATGCTCCCAACTTCTAGCTCGGCTATAATCTCAGATTCTATCAATCTCGCCTGCTCATTTCCTTTCGAATGTCAGTCCGAATCTTTTGATTGCTAGCTGGGAGGAAATATTTGACAGGCTGACCCAGGAAACTTGTTCTTCTCGGCCTGGGACGTATTGTAGTGCGTGGGTACACCTTTCTTGCTCAGGATTAAATGTGAACTGTGCATAGTTCGGTGTGTAGGTTTTAAATACTTAACACAATACTTAATACTTAATACTTACACATACATCATATATACTATTAGACATACCTTTATTATCTTAGTAATAAAGATTATTTATTCAAACATTAGTTATTCAAACTTTAATTGTTAAAAATCTATAGGCACTTTATTATATTTTAGATATATAACCTTACCTAAGAACTTATTTATGGAATCCTAAGCTGTTCCCACCTTAGAGTTTACTCTCTATTTTATTCAAAGTTGTTAAAAACTTAAACTTAAACTTTTACTTACATACACTAACTTACATAGCTATTAACTAGTCTTAGATATTACCCGTCTACCTGTCTCCAAATCATGTACCTATTGATAATGATCAATAAAACGAATTGAATTGAATTGAATTGAATTGAATTGATTTGAATTGAATTGAATTGAAATTGCCGCCTAAGATGTGGAGAATTTTTTGTAGGACAAATCAAATATGACAAATCTCAGAAGGTAAGTAAGGTTAATGTAATATGTGAACTACGGTACACTTTAATGAGCACACATTTTGGGGTAAAATGGTGTGCCCAAAAACCCACCAGAACCGCGTCCACTTCTTGAAAAAATAACAATGAAATCGTGATACAAACCAAATGCACAGCTGAACGTAAAGTCACAACCAAAGATACTATTATATAATAATCATCTGTCTCAACGGTAAGTGCACACGTATATCTTACCACAATTTTCATTTTTCTGATTTCACGGCGATAACATGCTATACGAGTATGTTGACTGACTCCTTGAGACTTGAGTATATATCTGCAAATCGACGCGAGAAGAATGGCAGCATATACTGAGTTTGATAGGTTTAAATAGCTGTGCCACTGGCACCAAGTCACTGTGTCTTTATTTTACGCGTTAGCGTGGTTTTAATAAAAGGGGGATCACCTGAGCCGATCTAGACACTTTTGCCCTTGAATTTTAATCAACCGTTTTGTTTATATACTCGTCTGCACTCTGTTGGAAAACGCTCCAACGATTTTCGGTCAAGAAGTTAGGACTTAAAACTGAAAAGGATGTATCAAAAAACGAAACATTTTTATTTACATTTACATATAGTTCTTTGTTTATGAAAATATTTTAAGATCTATTTTATTAAATACATTGTCACAATCACAAGTAGAAAAATCAAAATAAATATTATCTCCCAAAACCTGGTCTATAACCACCATATCCACCTGGACCATATCCGCCTCCGAATCCATTGAACCCGAACCCAGGCCCATAACCTCCAAATCCCCAACCAAGTCCGGAGCCAAATTTATGCTTCCATGGATATCCGCCCCAGTAAGGGAACCACTCCCAATAGGTTTCGGCTGTTTCCATACTTTCAGCTTCTTCAGGGTCCATTGGAAGCCTTGGGTCTCCCATCGGGAAAGATCGGGTGACAGCTAGAGTCGCCAGCAGACCGATCAGAAGAACGACCTGGAGACGAAGAGATACAGTGGCTGTTAAAATGGTGATCTCTGTCACAGCAAAGCCTATCTCATTGCGGCGTCAATGGATGAAAGGTCCGGAAATTTAACTGTTGCGTGGGCATCAGCAATCCGAAAAGCACCTCAAATGTATTGACATTTTTTTCTTATCACGCATTTAGTATGTATTATACCTACACCTTATAGTTATCGAGTAAACGTAATGGCCTATATACCTGTAGTAATGCAGAATTTTAATACAGAAGTCATTCTGGCTTTTTACTCATTTCTTAATTGATGTTCAATCCGCAAGCATAAAATATTTCCGAATTTAAATATGCATTTCGTAAAAATAGAATAACCAACCGCCAATACTATAATTGGCTAATATTGATCTTCACGATTCCACAGACAAAAGTGACCAAATGACTTGTATGCGTTCTCAGACTTCATGAAATAGTGTAAGCAAGATTTATGCTAACTTACCGTGCCTCCTTTCATCTCGGTTGTCGATGATCTACCAATGGTCTGTGGTGTGCTACCACTCTGCCAATAATTTATACCCAACGGGACACAGAAAAGAGTTCGAACATTAAATAGTCGCGCGTCTTCACTCGCGTGCATGGCAGGTTAATTTTGTCCTCATATCTTTATTTTAGTACACAGTTATTGTAAATAAACCCATGAAATTAGAGCTTGAGTCAAGTTGCAGAACCGTGTTTTGTTCATAGGTGCTAACAAGCCGTTGTTGTTGACTTCCAGTGGTGCACCGACCTCTAAAACATACGCTTCCGTTTTGACACCTTCCGTTCTGGTGGGGAAGGACTACCAAGTCTTTAGAACTGCTTTTCCTGAACCTTTTATGGAGGCGGATGCGTTTAACGGTAACAGTTCAATCCAACAGTTTATATTCACTCGGAAAGTTGTATGTTTTCCGCCACAAGTTTTGTCGGATCGTCACGAAACCAATATTGTCAGAATCCTCACACTCATGGAAACAAATTGCTTATCTTTGCACATCATCCGTCGTAAAACAACCATTTCACGACGTATGTTTCGTGCTTTCAAAAATTTATTTTTTAGTTTATAATATATTACCTATGCATTTGTAGTTGCAGATCCAAGATTTGTTGTATTCAATGTCGGAAGAATTTTGTATGTTTCCCGGCAGTTTTCCTCTTAAAGTCTAACTTCAACAAATTTAATATATAATAAATAAATTTCCATGTCTATACACCTACTAACCGTCAAATGTTTCGAAATGGATAGAGATTCCAGCACTGCGATTTTGTAACTTTTACGTTATGCCGTTATCGGTTCTGATGGATAAAATTCCTATTGTTGTCCATGTTAATATTTTAACTTTGTAACCGAGAACGGCGAAGTCAGAGTTACGAAATCGCAGTACTGATTAATAACAATTTGCTTTCAGTCGAGAGTTTTGGCCTCTCATGCATCACATTTCCAATTCCCACTGGTACTCCACTGATGTGAGTCGTAAGCCACAAACTTCCTCATTTTCGTGAGCCCAGGATAACTATTCGAGGTTAAAACGACGAGTTTTCTCGGCGATTTTCGCTCTGTAGTTCCACAATGGACCAAGGAACTTTGGATAATTATAATTTAGTCGGGGTAGAGGATGCTACAATATGATTTGTGAGTTAACGAAGCAATATTTTGTATCCCTGCATAACTGAAAACAAGCTATATTGATGAGCGTAGCGAGCGAAGCGAAATCATCAAATTCACTACTGCTAAAAAAAGCACTTGTGTGTGTTTTCTTTTAATCTTATTTAAATTACGAAAGCTCGTAATTGGCTATTCATTTTATTATTATGTACACAAATTAGCCTCCCAAAAGTGTTGTCCTTTCCGGGATTTGAACCCGGGTCCCCAACTTTCGCGGCTGGTGCTCTAACCGCTGAGCTAAATGGCCATTAAATTTGGGAGAAGTAATTTGCATACAGGGTGAGAATTGAATGTCCCCATGGGGGTATGGTCCAGAGTCTACGAATACTCATAGTGGCTCTGGTACCGCGTGATGCTATACTGCAACCACATTTTACATTCTACCTTGAGTAACTCCAATTTAACGTTGGATGCGTTGAATTCTCTTTTAATCTTATTTAAATTACGAAAGCTCGTAATTGGCTATTCATTTTATTATTATGTACACAAATTAGCCTCCCAAAAGTGTTGTCCATTTTAATGGCCATTTAGCTCAGCGGTTAGAGCACCAGCCGCGAAAGTTGGGGACCCGGGTTCAAATCCCGGAATGGACAACACTTTTGGGAGGCTAATTTGTGTACATAATAATAAAATGAATAGCCAATTACGAGCTTTCGTAATTTAAATAAGATTAAAAGAGAATTCAACGCATCCAACGTTAAATTGGAGTTACTCAAGGTAGAATGTAAAATGTGGTTGCAGTATAGCATCACGCGGTACCAGAGCCACTATGAGTATTCGTAGACTCTGGACCATACCCCCATGGGGACATTCAATTCTCACCCTGTATGCAAATTACTTCTCCCAAATTTAATGGCCATTTAGCTCAGCGGTTAGAGCACCAGCCGCGAAAGTTGGGGACCCGGTTCAAATCCCGGAATGGACAACACTTTTGGGAGGCTAATTTGTGTCTGTTTTTTTTTTTTTTTTTTTTTTGTATGTGTGTTTGCGCGCGCTCTACAGGCCAAACGCCTGCTTCGAGTGGGATGAAATTTTCAGGATGTCTACTTTTGTTCTCAACTTAGACCCCCTGCGTTTTTCAAGAAAATCCTCCATACCTCTTCCCTTCAAAGCAGAAAAAATAGCAATATTCGACAATTGGGGATGTTTGGTAAAGTACGGATACTTATTTAAAAGTGCGTATTGTTATCAAATTTTGCCAATTTCGATTATTGCCTTTAGTAACCATCGGAACCAAATCGAAACATCACACCAGATTTTTGGTGAATTGAAGTTGAATTCAAGATTTGACAGATATTAGAACATTGCTCAATGATCTCAAAATGAGCATATTTCCGCTACCCGACAGCTCGGACAGAAACAAAGAAAGGTCAGAATCGTTTACATTTTTAAGTGATCAGAATTTTTGAGAAAGCACTGGTCCGGCTTGCTGCTCCATGATTTGCATAGGCTTTTTGCCTCAATCTTTTCATGCGCTATATACAAACCACTACGCTCATATTCAACGCAACACAAATTGCGTTCGCCCTAGTCTATAGAATACCTGATCCTCAAAATGCCAATCGACATTGAGCTGTTTATACCTACTATTTGCGCTTCAGTCAAGATCCACTATATAGTTCGTCTCAGGTTCTGATGGCAGCAACAAACCGGTTTTCCACAATGTCTTAGTTGATGAGCGTAGCGAGCGAAGCGAAATCATCAATTTCACTACTGCTAAAAAAAAACACTTGGTGTGTGTGTTTGTTTGTTTGTTTGTTTGTATGTATGTGTGTTTGCGCGCGCTCTACAGGCCAAACGCCTGCTTCGAGTGGGATGAAATTTTCAGGGTGTCTACTTTTGTTCTCAACTTAGACCCCCTGCGTTTTTCAAGAAAATCCTCCACACCCTTCACTTTCAAAGCAGAAAAAATTGCAAAATTCGACAATTGGGCATGTTTGGAAAAGTACGGAAATTTATTTAAAAGTGCGTATTTTTTTCAAATGTTCCCAATTTCGATTTGCCTTTAGAAACCATCGAAACCAAATCGAAACATCACACCAGATTTTTCCAATAAAAACCAACCCAATAAAACCCAATAAAAACCCTTAGGCATGAGCTACATCTATGTATTAACATGCACATTGCTTTATGACCTCAAAATGAGCATATTTCCGCTACCCTACAGCTCGGACAGAAGCAAAGAAAGGCCAGAATCGTTTACAATTTCAAGTGATCAGAATTTTCGAAAAAGCAATGGTCCGGCTTGCTGCTCCATGATTTAGGCTTTTTGCCTCAATCTTTGTATGCGCTAAATACAAATCGCTACGCTCATCTTCAACGCAACACAAATTGCGTTCGCCCTAGTATAGGCCCAATGCCCCGAGGCGCTGCAAAAGAACATGAGACGTACTATAGGTTGCGTTCTGGCAGCAAATCGAAATTAAGTAATTACTTCCTTGCTGACGTAACAAGATGCAGCAACATTAATTTCTAACATGTCTTTATAAACCCACAGCCTCGCTATCAACATTCGGCATTCCCTTATCAAATGGCCGTTACTGTCAGATGCGTTTAATGATTGATGAGCGTAGCGAGCGAAGCGAAATCGTCAATTTCACTACTGCTAAAAAAAACACTTGGTGTGTGTTTGTTTGTTTGTTTGTTTGTTTGTTTGTATGTGTGTTTGCGCGCGCGCGCTCTACAGGCCAAACGCCTGCTTCGAGTGGGATGAAATTTTCAGGTTGTCTACTTTTGTTCTCAACTTAGACCCCCTGCGTTTTTCAAGAAAATCCTTCACACCCTTCACTTTCAAAGCAGAAAAAAGAGCAAAATTCGACAATTGGGCAAGTTTGGAAAAGTACGGAAATTTATTTAAAAGTGCGTATTTTTTTCAAATGTTCCCAAATTCGATTTGCCTTTAGAAACCATCGAAACCAAATCACAACATCACACCAGATTTTTCCCAATAAAAACCAAACCAATAAAACCCAATAAAAACTCTTGGGCATGAGTTACATCTATGTATTAACATGCACAATGCTCAATGATCTCAAAATGAGCATATTTCCGCTACCCGACAGCTCGGACAGAAACAAAGAAAGGTCAGAATCGTTTACATTTTCAAGTGATCAGAATTTTTGAGAAAGCAATGGTCCGGCTAGTTGCTCCATGATTTTCAAATGCTATTGCCTCAATCTGTTAATGCGCAAAATACAAACTGCTACGCTCATCTTCAACGCAACACAAATTGCGTTCGCCCTAGTTATAAAAATACAATAGAATCATAGTCATACTAAACAAGCAGTCAATCTGTCACAATACACCATGTACAATATACAAGTAGTATTTTAACTGAATTCACCGATTTCTGATGCATAATTAAATTTGAATGTCTTGTTTACTTTCAATTCGCCATTCCGAGACGCAAAAATATAACCTCTCGCAAGAATTGGTTTAATCACACACCCTCAGGATTGCAAATAGCTTCAATTGGAAAATGCATTCCCCTACAAAGCATAAACGGCGATATAAATAAAAGAAACCCCTTATGCAGCACCATAATGGTTGGTTTAAGTTCATAGCGTTTAAACGCTTTAAACTTACCACAGACTGGACAATTAGCTGGACAGGGAAGCAGTTCCGCGTGACCTGTTTTCAGTACTGCAGTGCTGCACACCAGTCTAGGGGGTGAGATATTAATATATACGTGGCACAACACTGCATAAAATAAACGCAGTCGAATCAGTAAACCCCAAAGGCAATAGTCCAACTGCAAACACTCGTCAAATAATCAAAATAGCGGAAATTAATGTTCGTGCGAGTTCCTCATTTACTGATGATTGAAAGGGCATTTAATCGTGAGCTTGTACGATCACAGAACGTTTATTAAGCGGCCAATGTGGATTATTCGATCTGGACAGTCATTTTTCATTTTAATTGGCTCGAGTTAGCTTGAGCATGCTCATATTTTTATAAAGTGCCTGTATACTAAAAAGGGCAAGAGATTGGAAATGTTGGATTAAAAAAGTATTCAAACTGAAAAAATATTTCTCCAAGTTTTAATTTATTAAAAAGGGCAAGAGATTGGAAATGTTGGATTAAAAAAGTATTCAAACTGAAAAAATATTTCTCCAAGTTTTAATTTATTAGAAATACCTACACAGAACGTTTATTAAGCGGCCAATGTGGATTATTCGATCTGGACAGTCATTTTTCATTTTAATTGGCTCGAGTTAGCTTGAGCATGCTCATATTTTTATAAAGTGCCTGTATACTAAAAAGGGCAAGAGATTGGAAATGTTGGATTAAAAAAGTATTCAAACTGAAAAAATATTTCTCCAAGTTTTAATTTATTAGAAATGCCTACGATGTTTCAGGTAGAAATAACAAATCAATTATTAAAATACTGGCAAAATCGTATATACAAATACAGTCCTGACTACATTACAATCAATAAAAAAAAACATACGATATTGCACATTGCAGTATAATTTCAAGTCATTATTTGCAACCAAAAATCAATTCAGAAAAAAAATTGAATTCCCTTTTCGTTTATCACTGTTTGCTTTCATGTCGTCATCATTTTCCTTCAGCGTAGCCAATTTGTCTATCCCCAGTATCCGCCACCATAACCGCCGCCGTATCCGCCGCCCCAGCCTCTTCGGTATCCACCGCCGTATCCACCGCCATATCCTCGGTATCCGCCTCCCCAGCCGCCTCCCCAGCCGCGGCCGTATCCGCCGCCCCAGCCTCCGCGGTGAGCAGACTCGGCAGTCTCCAGACTCTCGACGGGCTCCAGTTGGTCAGGTACCTCCGCGGGGAATGCAGAGACCACCGCGAGAACGGCAGCCAGCCCCAAGAGCAACAACATCTGGAAACGCAAAAGCCGATAGTTATGTTTAGTTTTAACCACTTAGATTGTTCTTGCCAATCTTGAATCTAGTTTGTGTGCTGGCGGATTGCCAAACTGTGATGCCGTCAAGTTAATTGAAATTTGGTGTCAATGGATCTAGCAAGGGGGTGTGATCGATTATTTGTGCGGGGAAAAGGCTTTCTGCGCTGTGTTGCAACTTGCTTCATCTTATTTGCTTTATATATAGAGCATTGTTTTTGCCTGCAAGCGGTGGCTTTCCTTTGAGAATGTAAATGAGATGTGACTGGAGCAAAATAGCAAGAGCGCAACAGAATTTCGTTTTAATATCGCTACTTTAAATATTAATTAGCTTAAAAAAATATTTGCTTTCGGCGTATTAATCTCCGAAATCAAGATAACGATTTGATTAAAATGGCCATCATCTTTGCACTTGAAATCTCGATAATTTACATAGCTTCGTTTGGTTCTCTTCCTATCGACAAAAACGGATCAAAGACGTGATCTACAGTCGCTGTATTTAGATCGACATGGCATCACACGCCGACTCAGATGATCATTGTTTTTAGTATAAGAATTTAACAAAAAATTATTTTATTAAAGTTTTTTTTTCATGTTTATGCTTTTATGATATATTGTCTATTGCATAATATATTGTGTATTTGCCTTTTTTCTTTTTGCAGCTTTTCCAACAAATTAAATAACTTTGCCTTGAGGGGTGAGGTTTCGATTGTATTGCGCAGTTGCAGCGAAGTATTTTGTGGTTTCATCAAACTAGCCTCTGCGTGCACTGGACTGTGAGTAGATTAATCAAGTAGGAATTCCCGGAGTGGATTTGCGGCTCGGGATTTGCAAAAAGATAAAGATCTGAGCATACCATTCATGCGTCGTGCTCATAGAGAAAATCATAACAAAATGTTAAATTGAAAAATAATTTTAAACACACACAAAATTATCCCAGCAGTGCCCGTGTGAAAAATAGAGAATCAAGCGAAAAGGCGTTCTGTTTATAAACAAATGTCTTCGGATTTTTTTCGATTTTTAATTTTTAATTGTATTTTTATTTTTAAATAAACAGGTTAAACCTGAAACACCACCGCGAATTTAAAATATATGTCTTGCACATTTGAATTGGCAAACTAAAATGAAGAAAAAATATCAAGACTCACCAGTCGACTCATCTTGACTGAAGATTTTCTTGTAGAACTTATCACTTGCTTCGTCTTCAACGTCAGATTTAGTTATGGTTCCTGTCTCGCTGAGGCTCCTTTAAATAGGTACATTTCGACCACTCACCCAACTCTTCTTTTTTTGGGGAATTACCGAGCATCTACAAGATCACCATTGGTTCTCTAACCACCTCCAGATTTTTTCACAATGGAACGATAATGTAAAACCTGAAAGGTGGGGAAAGATGAACAGGTGATGTGTATTCCCCCTACTACTTCTGGTCAATGCCGGTGTGTATCACCGCAGTCTGCATTGTTGAGGAATCTCAAAACCTACGCATGTCGTTCAATCTTTCGAACCTTGAACTAACCTGGCCTGTTGAAATAGCTACGTTTTTATTGGTAATGGTTAGTTTAAACGCCTATGAGCAACCTTTCCTAAAACTAAACGCATTCAGTGCCTAAGGTTGCGGTAATTATAAGCTGTTCGGTGTACGCCATGAATTGTAATTTGTTCGACTATATCTCATCCTGTGACGTTAAAGGGTATGTACTTGACAAAAATGAAAGGCGTAGTGTGACCTTTGTCTCGGTGGTCTTTTGTTTGCCGACGTCCGGCACGCAACTGAAGGAAACTTAGCGTGGTTTTAAAATATTGACACTAGATTTCCTGTTTTAACTGCCCAACTGCCCATACTCGATGAGTAATGGATGTGCAAAGACTTGGCTCCAATCTGCTATGTGAATTGATTTTAATCGACGGATGCATTATAGGAATTTACATAACTGTGGATCGTACATGGAATTGTATATTTGGATGGGAACATTTTTAAAAGGTTACAATTACTTTGGCCAAAAGTCTGTCATTGTCATGAATAGCAATGTCAAACGTTGACGCAGTGAAATAAATGGAATCAGAACTAATCATTTACAATATACTTGACAGCGATCTCAAAATTGGGGCAATTATATAGTTTTTAAGCGTTGATAAAAACGATGGTCCTTGTGCTTATTGCCTTCGTTTGAAAACATTGGGAAGTGTTTTTGTACTGGGCGTTTGTTGTTGTTGTTATATGTTGTTATCATATGTTGCAATAGACTAAATTCAAGCGCAAGACAATGCAATGTTGCTTCTCTAACATCACGAACTAAACTGAAATCACGTATTTAGCCAGATTGGCCTTTACCGGAATGAACTGTAATTACAATTTTATAAAAATGCAATTTTTATAAATATCGATAAATTATAGCATAATTTTTAAAACCTTATTTTGATGGCGACCTTCCAAATTTCCATGTCATCATAAACATAAATGACGCACTACGATTTGTTTGTCTGCGTTTTTATAGTATGCTCCAGCGCAAGTCCCAACCTCGATCTCTAAAATTTCACATATGTTTGTCCTTGCTCTCAGGAAATGCTTATACCTATATTATTATGATGGCCAATGATTCACATTCTTCTTGACTCTTCTCGCGAGCTCCATTGCTGCACGCGAACGTAAAAGCGGAGAATATAATATTTCAATACAGTCGTTCAAGTGTGGCTCAACAAAGGGCGTAGAAGCAAAAAGAACGAACCATTCCTTGTCGAAAGGAAACCACTAACTTGAACGCTCGATGGAATACACCGGTATTGCTTCCGAGTCAAGACTCAAGGTATAAAGAAATATACTTTTATTGTTCGCAGCATGCTGTAGAATCTTCTATTGAAAAGCGTCGGAATGATAAAACGCGGAATTTCCTACAAGAGGACCAAATTTACGACAAAATTTAACGTTAAGGCAAAATGTTTATATCATTAATATTGCATTTTCACGCACCATCGCATGTCAGCAATTATGCACGAAGGAAATTTAGAAGAACACCAAAAACGGTACGTTATTCTTATAGATGCTCAAGTATTTCTACATGAACTAGATTTGGATGAAACCTTAGCTAGATTTTTGGATTTTACGTCTGCTGACTGATAAATTAGAGACAGACCCATCATCAATATAGTTCCCATTATTTCGCTTCTTTTTGCTGCACAGTTCCGATTGTTAATTGCTTGAAGAGTTTACTGAAACTTGGTGCACCATCGAGTGCACCCCTTTAGATGTAATCAGCGTATAATTATCCAATCTCTTATGGATGGACAATGTATCAATGTCTTATTTCTTTTGCATGGGGTGACCATAGTCGAAAATTAATCATTTAAACATTTTGAAACAGACCAAAGGTTGCCGAGTTGTCACTCAGTGGTTCTCACGGTCACACATTTAAAATTATCATCCCAAAATTCGAACCTTATGTTATTAGTAAAATACATACAAATGGGTGCCCCATGACCCTTTTCCCCCATTTTTCTTTGCACATTCGTGTACATGGCTTTAAAGAGAGTAAAAAATGAAGAGATTCGCGGGGTGGTTCTAGCATTCCAGGGGAAAATTTTCGAAAAAAAAAGGCCAGGGGCACCCATTTGTATGTATTTTACTAAGAACATACTCAAATATTGGAAAGATAACTTTAACGGTGTGGCCGTGAGAACTCGGTAACTTTGGTCTGAAAGCCACTTTCTGGCGAACTGATCTGTCGCCTTAAAGTTAAGATGTAGTTACGTAAGCATCATTACGAGGGGGTTCACCCAACCATAGATGGCCGAACTCGAAACGCAGACGCGTAGGTCTGGGATTTCCAGGAGCTCCACAGCAGCATCCCGCCGAACACGTGTAATTGCGTTTAAATTAGAAAACTTGACGGGCATGCACAGAGAAGAGAGTCTCTAGCACATTCCACATTACAGGCTATGCACAAAAGATTGTAACTAGAGTTAATAGAACTAATTTACTATATTATATCTATCCCTGCGCTGCGATTGAACAAAAACTTGGCCTTGGCGGTTACAACGACCCATCGAAGATCACTGGACCCTAGACAATAAGGTGCACTCTTAGTATCTGGCAATTTGCAAAGATGATGGCGCAAAAAAGTGATAAAATTATGGTCGAGACAACTCGTTTTCGTCGCAACTTTTTAGAGGCTACAAGGAAATAAAATTGTTAACAAGTTTGTTTTTCCTTTTTCTTTTGCATGAGTTATATAAAGAAAACTTGTATATGGTGGGATGATTTTTATCTGATTTTTATTTTGTCATCCAATAACCATGCGCTGGAAGTGGGGGTGGATGGTAGATTCGACGTCTACTTATATTCATAGTTATAGTATATATCCCTGTGATGCGGTTGAAAAAGATTACGCCCACCCGCAACTTACGCATGGTTTTGTCAGAAGTATTGGAAATTTATTTCGGAAAGCTTATTGCGTGAAAATGAATTGAGTGAGCCTGTTTTTTCAATTGATGTGAAGCATATCGGATGTGATGTGCCATATCTCTAGCTGGAGCTGAGATTTACCCGGATGAATCCTTGTTACCTTTCTGTGCTTCACCTACCGAACATAGTATTTCGCGCTGTACCATTAATAGACTTCAAGTTCAAATATGAAAAAAGGTTTAAAAAGTGGCATTTAAAAGTCGCCTACTTTGGGGGTCCCCGCGGTCAGAAAACTTGAGGCCCCTGCAGTCAAATACCTCGGGGCCCCGGCGGCAATCGTCGCCTAGCCGCCCTGGCCAGTCCGACACTGCGTGGGATTAATTGATTTTAAATCAATTAACGTTTATCAATAATTTAAAACTTTCAAATCAGCGTTTGGTGATTTTAAGCGCTTGCTCAGATTACTTATTAATTGCAGTTTCAGAAAAAATATGACGAAAGTAAAGGGGAAAAAACAGTAGACAGGCACACGTCGGGCTCGAACAAATTAAAAATTAAGCTGCAAAAGAGCTAATATCTGCCGCTGAAGAAAAAGGACAAACGAAATTACATTTCGGTGCATTGGGTGATAAACTCATTCCTGCAGCTATATAGCTACGCTATAATGGTATAGTGACACCTTCGGCAAGGTGGAGACTGATAGTGAATGAAGTTTTGGTTAGAGCATGGTTATAGTAATAAAAAAGGCACAGAATAAGTGTAAAAATATCGTATTCGCGGGATTAGGTTGCGCCTTCTAAAACAACGCGTACATGCATTTAAAAGTTTGCGGGCCTAAATTTTCTACAGCACCCCGGGCTTTTTCGAGCCAGTCCACCCCTGATTCTCTTTGTATGAAAACCGCAACAAATACCTAATGTTGCAAAAGATTAAAAAGATAGCCTATGGCGCAAACTACAAAGTTATGATATTAGCGATAGGAAGACAAATATTTTTGTCCAGTCAGCAGGTAAAATGCAAAAATATCTTGATAAATGAATCAGTAAAATACGGAATCAATATATAGCAGAATAAAAAGTACAAATTTTGAAACAAAAAATGTGTGAGTTTATTCTGTTTGAATAATATCTGACTCTGAGATAAATTAAACTAACAAAGAAAACAGAGTTTCGTATCTTTGTAATAAAATATTAAATTACAGAGAAACTGAAACTAACGTATTCTATGATCAACAGCTGAAACCTCTCAGCGAGTAATTTATTCATCATGGCGTTGTGGTCGGTTTCTTATGTCATGTGTCCGACACAGATGGCGTTCACATATCGATTCCGCTTAGGGTTATTGGGTCTAGTTCATGCCGACTTTTTAAATCATTGGCCGTGATCTTCAAGTTTTGCAACTTACTTGTTACCTGTTACCGTCTGAAGAATACCTTTATATAGCGGACAATTAGTTTTAAAAATAGCAATGAGTTTGAAACCACATTAATTTTCAAGTGTTATTTTTATTTTGTAACAAGTTCGATTTCGATTATAGGTATTACCCAAAAAACACGTGAAACAGCTCAAAGAAGGATCGCAAAATTTCGAAAAAAAAACAATAAAATATCATCAACCTTTTCTCATCCGCTTCTTTTTTCTCTTCTACGCGTAAAGAATTGTAATCAGTTCCATCGGAAAGAAGGACAATGCAAATTCAATCTGATTTGTTAAATTACGTATTCAAGGATAACGTCTATGCGTAGCACCTCAGCCTCTTCATGTTTTATTTGAGAAAATAAAACCAATTGAAGACTGTCACAACTAACAATTCCCTGGTTGATCCCTGCGGCCAGCCCCGCCCGCCACTGCTCCTTGATCTTGAAATCACCTTCAAGGACGAAAAGTGATTCAATTCATCAGGAACTTGACTGTTGGGGATTGTGTGAATTAGAACTTGTCGGGTTCAAACCAAGAATCAAGTGTCTGTAGAAGTATTTGCCAGCTGAACAGTGGACACAGATATTTTATTAATTTATCCGCGAATGTAAAAACCCGTCACGGATCAAAACTTTGAACGAACGGAAACTTTTCCGAAACGATCTTGATGACCAGCACCACAATTTCAAGTGAAACTGATGATTTGCAAGATGACCATTATTGTGACCGGTAGCTAATTGGGCCGAATGGTCCAAAATATAGATGCTTTCCTATTTTCCCTTCGAGTTTGACCTGCGATTGATTTTCAATTTTCCGAACGACAAACATTCCAACTCCACTTCAAAATTTAATTCGAATTTAATGATCACCATTCACCAGAATACAATCTCTGGTGTCCATTGTTGCTTGAGGTACCTATAGGTATTATTGATACAAAAATTTAATTCATGATTCAAATCGCAATTCATATAATTAATCCTGTTCGTGGCACAATATGATATGCAGACTTCAAACATCCAAGGTGATCGAGTGCTCATCCCTACTGATAATAAACTATAAACTGAACAGGTTTTTAACCGTCTACCTGATAACAAACAAAGTATGAATACCCATGTGATAATTGATTGTTTGATGGTACCAATTCTGTCGTGTGGTTAATGGTTCTTGTACGTATAAAATACCTCTGGACCTTCGACTAGTCTTCAAGTTCAAACCATGCTGTAGGTAGTAAACTCTACTAGTAGTCCACCTTGGTCAAGTTAAGCACATTTTAAGATGGTAATTATTATGGTTGAGGTAATCGTGGATCGTGACTAGACCTAATGAGTATACGATTTAAAAAGGGCTAAATTAGTAATTTGATAATCACAGTGTGTGGCGAAGAACATGTTTTGATAAAAAAAAATAACAAAATAGCTTTAAAGGTGAGAACAAAGGCGTTTGTTGTATAGCGATGGTTCCAAAACGCTCAATTTTTTTTGGGCAAATTATTTTTAGCTGACTGGTCGGTAAATGTGTGAAAGATACGTGTACAATGGTCAATGACTAATGTGACATGGCCTTGAAAAGCGTTGGGTCAAAAGCGAGAAATTTGAATACCTTGTCGTGACCTTTTCTGGGAGTACCTTTTCTTGGAGAGATAAGTTTTGTAATTTTATCATGTAAAATGCGTGTCACCAGAATTAAATGATTTTATTTTCATGCATATTCTCACGTAATTAAGTTTTAAAGTTTACAGCCCACATGTTATTTTATTGCAACAATAATATTTATTATTTTGATCGCATGCTTTTACGGCCTATTATATAAAGGCAATAAAACAAGAACATAATTAAACACTAGAATGTTCTTTCGCACCCTGAAGAAACGGTGGTTCAGAAACGCTGGATATGCGTTTTATGCAAAATGCGTTTCGCACGCAGGCCCTTTCTTGAGGCCATCACACAATATCCTGGTGTTTGCATCATAAAGACAAAGATCTGTAGCTCCCGTTTACGAAACGTAAATAAATCAATCGAAGCCCTCGTCCTCAAGGATCTCTAGCGTGTATCGTGATTCATCCTGAATATAATTTGCTGAGATCAAACGATTTGAATAATGATTAAATTATAGTAGTGTAATGGCTTTCACAGTGGAATGAAAACCAACTGAGTCTCGGTTGGATAAGTATTTGTATACAGCAAAATTGTATTAAAAATCCATGTATGCAGCAGTTGAAAAGCTCGGAACCGGAAACGACACCCTGCCCCCAGACTTTTCAGTTCACACCAGTGAAGTGACCTTTCCCGAAATCTAAAGAAACCTAATTTTTATCCCATTCACCGCATGCCAAATGGTGAGCATTTCTGTTCAAATCGTGTGTATAAACTAACTAAACTAAGTATAACTTTTTGACAGCAGTAATATAAGTATATAAAAAAACAATTTCTTAGAAACCCCAGTACTTCTACAATCGTTTGAAAACCAATTTTCCGTTAGCAAGTGGCAATCTAAATCGTTACGCAATCACAATAACTGTGCTTTTATACTATGCATTAAATAAACGGGAATTTATGAGATTACCATTGTTCATATTTCTGATTCCAATTCCATTTGCATTTACGCAACCTCTCTCACAGTCACAAGTATATATACATTATTTAAAAAAATCTAATCAAAGATTATAACGTGATCTAGCAACTTTTTGAACTCAATTCCTGCTCTAATTTCTACTCTGCAGTGACACAATTAGATTGATCCTGTTCCCGCCCAACAAGCGCATGGAATTGAATTTGTCCCTCCGGAAATTATTTCACTCGCCGCGCCAGCCCTCACCACATTTTCCAATCGTCTGAATTGTGCTGCCGGGTTGGGGAGGGGTAGAGGTAGAGGCAGTAGGGGTTGCTGAATTATCAATCTACCTCACTAATTAAGCAAGTTCACAATGGGGTTCTTAAGAATTTGAGTGAGTGACATGGCATTAAGGAACATTTCTAAAGACGTCCGCATTCTCGCTAAGGAACTCAAAATAGAACATCTCAAACTTAAGCCATTTTATTCAGTTTACTTTGTACTGGCTTTTGATTTTTTGCTTCATTTGGCGGTAGGTTAATATTAGGCAAGTAAATGATTAAACAATTTTTATTTTTAATGAACTTAACCTCCTCAAAATACCGCTGTGTTGTAAAATTATGTTTGGGCACGAAAGATGTTTCTCATGTGAAAAATCTCGAGAAAATAATATCCGAGTTTTTCCTGGTGTGGTGTCCCAAAGAATGGTAATGGATATATAGAGCACTGTAATGTCACTTTTACGGCTTTCTTTGGGTCCAGTAGTCTATTATATAAACGTAATATATTTAAACGATCGACACGGATGTTTAAAATATTGGAGCCTCAGAAAAATACATAGCTTGTTATATTGTTAATATCGATTGGAGTGCGTATATGTTTGCAGACCAAACAGCCTCTCCGACTGTAATGACAATATCTGGAAACGATCTCCGGACTAAACCCCCTTGGCATTTTTCAAACAAATCGAACTAATGTCTTTTCAGTCAATAAAAAAATGAAAATAGCAATTTTTTTCCGAAATCCGGTTGATTTTGGCATTATGTGTATAGTTGGCCATCCCATTATATACAGATAAAACAAGCCAACGTTGGACCTAAACTGCGATTTTCCAGAATATGCGCTCTTCCCCAACACGCCAAAGAACCAAGGAAGAGCACAGCTATTATCTAGCTCGAATGCAATTTGCTTTGAAGCGAGCGCCTTCACGACATGTTGACATTATTCAGGTAGACTGTATTTTGTATAAAATGCCTCAATTGTTTACCTTCAATCCATATTAAATCAAATTCTATTTCAAATATAATTGGGCTATTAAAACCATTTTATATAAAACCCCATAGTAAGCGTTATACTTTTCTCGATATTAATATACCCATCCTGCAGTGGCTCCTGTGCTGGATGCTTGACTTCACAATTCAAGTACTCTCCTCCGTCCAGTACCAAGTAATTAGCGATAATATATCTGTAATTTCGGAACCACACCTTAAATGAGCATGCCACGACCACCTGCGATAACATCGGTCGAAATCTGCTCAACTCCCACCACCCTTATCTCTGCCCCGCCCTCGAACTCAAAAGTCTCAAATGCAGAGCAGAGCTACTGCCACAGGTGACATTCACATTTTAAATATCGTTATTTCAAGGGCAGAAGGAACAAGATACCATATTGAAAAGAAATAAATCCTGGAGTTTTTTTCCCTTGCAAATGGTATAAAATGGATGGGACTCCTCCAGTTGGATATCAGTACACTCTCAGTGCACCTAGAAATCCTCAAGCAGCCATGTTCAAGTTTGTGGTAAGTAGAAATATAAAGAGCACTCGTAGATATGTTAGCTTTGATACATGCATATATCGAGACCGTTTCCGATACATGAGATGATTTTTGTGAAAAGATGTAAAAATGAGAGATAGAAATTCCTATTCGGTGCATGGAGAAGAGCACATTTTTCAATGCACTCGCAAAATGTAATTTACCTCACTCTCTGCTGCCGCCGGGTTCTGTTTTAGCTCTTGCAATTGTGAGTGCATTTTTTCGTACACAACAAAGAGCAGAAATGTAACTCAATTTCGCTTTCAATCTCTCTGGAATATTCCTTCAACTTGGATTTGTTTAACCAATTGGTGTATATATCAAAGATTACGAGCATATTTCTAAAAATATTTTCAAACTTTAGGCTGTGTAGTTTAAATTATGATAAATTCCAGAAAGAATGAGTAATTAATATCATTCAGGTCTATAAAGAAGTAATAAAATAAATTTAACCGAATTTCATTATTGGATGAGCGAGCAAAGACTTTAAATGACTACCCGAATTAAAAATCCAATACATTTTTATATGTTTTTTCCTGCTTATTTGTTTTTCGCTCTCCACCGACCAAACGGCTGATCCGATAACGGTGAAGTTACCAGAACACATTCAAAATCTTTTAATATTTTTCATAAATCGGTTATAACGAAATTTTTCGATTTTTCGGAATTTCGACTCTCTTAACTCTCTAAAAAAGGCAGGTATGTCTCTTGACTCGCTCATCCGTCAACGCGTTAAAGAGCGTTTGGCGTAGCTACAGTTTTGTTGAAGTGCTTTTCATATTATAGTTTGAAAATAGCTTTAACTCTTGAAACTCAACTATATGCAGAGCATGGCTTACGAGTTCTGTATGGCGCAATCTTCTATTAGAACATAGTGGATGCAGAGTAGATACTAAAAGATACTAAACATACTCTAATATTAAATTAAATTAAGCCATTTTGAGTTTCAAAATGTTAAGCTAGGTATTTTCAAACTTTCGAGTACAGTTTTGCGCTAGAGTGAAGCACAGAAAATCGGCATATCGACATTATCACAAAAATTACGTGTAAAATCTAAACCACACCAGGCTTGTCAGCAAACAAATTGACAATCCTCATCTTCATCAACACACCTGGTTGCTCACAGTTCGTCCTGGCCGCTGCCCTGCTGGCCCTGATCGCCGCGACGTCTGCCCTACCCGCCGCCCCCGCCGCCCCCGCCCCCCGCGAAACGCTCAAGGGTGCTGAGGCGACCTACTACACTACGTACGGCGCCTACCCCTACGTGGCTGGCGCTTACCCTTATGCTGCCTATCCTTATGCGGCGTACCCGTACTTCGGATGAAGCAAGAACTGGACGGGTTGACACTTGACATCTTAGTTTTAAACGGATAAAATGGCATTGCAACGATTTTTTGGACTGCGACTTAATAAACTAGTGTGTAAGATACATTCTCTTTCATTAAATGCAACAGGCGTACGCTGTAGTTTGTAAATTTTTGCACAATAAAATTATTGTAAATTGAAAAATATCTTTATTGTATTCTTTATAAATATTAAATTATATCACATTCCCCCTCCTCTCCCGCCAACATACAAACACATTCCAAGTTCCACGATCCTGGAAACTCATCAATTGCGTTTAGCTTGATATTGGTGCTGCGAAAGGTAAAAATGAATAATGATAATTCATTTTTGTCACATAAAACACATGCATATAATCTTGACCTCATTTTATGTGTTGATCTTTTTTCTGTAATATATTTAGGTATGAATGATTTTAAGTTTTCCATCTGCATTTTTTGGATTTCATTTTGTAATTTTAAGTTTTATTCTTCCTGTTATAAAACATCCCCTTGTTCTAGATGTAAAATCTACGCCGTCATCTGAAACATCGTTCACTTTGAACATTATAGCAGAGCTCCGTCAAAAGCCACGACTAAAACTTGCCATGCTTGGCAGAACCAAAACAGTGGCTTAATTATATTATATTTTCAAATCTACAGAGAGCACACAAAAAAAGCAATATGTACCATTTTAATTAAAATCGCCATACGCTTGTTAATTAGCAACATTGCACGCATTTTCATCGTTGGAATCTCGCCTTGTGCTAAGATAAAGGCGGAATTTTTTAGATATAATTAATCAAAGCCAAATACCGATCGTTATAGGCTACTTTGGGCGCCCTGTGATGTTCCAGCTCTAGCACGAAATACGTACGCTATTCAAAGATTATACACGAGCCTTTTTTCATTACTCTATATCTTGAATTGATGTTGAGTATTATATTACACATTTAAGTAACTTGAAGAGTATTTCAAACCTTTCAACGCTTCAACCGCGCTTTTCCCGGCGCCGATCCGGCACCTCCACCGTTACCTGTCGATGCCACCACGGCACCTCCACCGTTAACTGACGACGCCACCACGGCACCTCCACCGTTACCTGTCGATGCCACCACGGCACCTCCACCGTTAACTGTCGATGCCACCACGGCACCTCCACCGTTGACTGACGACGCCACCACGGCACCTCCACCGTTAACTCTCGGTGCCACCACGGCACCTCCACCGTTTACTCTCGGTGCCACCACGGCACCTCCATCGTTAACTGACAACGCCACCACGGCACCTCCACCGTTTACTGTCGACGCCACCGCGGCACCTTCACAGTTAACGGCACCTCCATCGTTAACTGACGTCGCCACCACGGTACCTCCACCGTTTACTGTCGACGCCACCGCAGCACCTTCACAGTTAACGGCACCTCCATTGGAAGCCGACGACGCCGACCGCGACACCTCTATTGGCAGTTCAGTTCTACGGAATGGCACTTCCAATGCGGCAGCTGCGCTCCACTGACAGCGGGCGCACATTTTTATCGATAATACATTATGATTTTTTTAATTCTCTTATTGATTGGACAAAGCTAAAATGCTGTGATAAAAATGGTATAGGTCGATATTTAAAAAAGTATATATCGAAACCGGTGCCGCCGCCGTAAAACACATGTGTCCTTGATCACTATCACTGTTCAAAGTAATAATAGCCCCGGCTAGTAAAGTCCCTCATTACTCATTAATGACTAATTAACTGCGAGACAAGAACATCATATTCACAAGCTCGAATTAATACAGAAACCATGAATTTATGTATTTGCGTTACCATATAAATCATACGAATTTCTTAATACACATTGTCCAAATTACGTTTAGATCTGCGTAATTTTCTTCGCGTAGCTGACGGCATCGAGGTATTGCTCCTAGAGCAATCCATTCCCTTATATTGTTATTGTTATTGAAATAATCTTATTCGTCAGTGTTGCGCAGGCCATGTTGTGTCTTAATTTTAAACAGTTGATAATTGCGTGCAGAATCACATTGATTCGTATTTGTAATTTATTCTCAATGCGGTTCGGGCATACTTCAAACTGTTATGCTATTCTATCAGACCGGTGTTTTATTATAAGAAACTACCCTTGAGCATGGGGCAATTTGAAGAATTTGCATACATTCCCAAGGACAAGGACAGGCAATAGAGGCATAGCATTCGATTGTGTGACGTCCAGAACGGTCAGTATAAGTAAAATAACTAAACGCAAAAAATATATTTTTTAATATTCTTTTGACTTTTTGCTGGTGTCTGACGAGCATATTTTATTATTCCCCAAAGTCATTGGTGACAGTGCCTATTACTATTTACTTTTATGCATAAATGTGTACTCTTAACAAAGAACTGCGCCACAATTAGTACACACATTGTCGAAGAGGTGCCGTCGCAAAATAATTAATATAATCACGGAACAAAATTATATTTCATTCGCAATAATTTTATGCCATGCACTCCGTGATTTTTGTTTTATTAATACCCACCTACAAAAGGGTACGTTCCACAGTACCCTAATTATACTCTTCTCGAAGCCATACTCACCATACCAAATGCATACTTCATGAATGCAGACATGGAGAGGGTTTAATCCTTGGCGAAGGTTGCCGTAAATTTTCACAAAGGGGAATGAAGTCAAACGTTCTCACAAATGTCGTCTAAAGTCTCACTGAGAAACAAAATGTCCAAAATTTGGTATTTATTACCTAATGGTCACATTTTACCATATTCAAACTGAAATAGTTGCAATTACTTTCAATTAAAACAGCTCACTTCTTTGTTCACCTTTTGGCTCAATCTTGTTCGTCTCCTCACGTGCCAATAGCTTAATAGCTTATTTGCCAAATCAGAAACTTTGCTTGCGAAGTTTTCGTGCGAAGGTATGTCAGAATTTTGCAGTAAACAACGATATTTTGTCTTTAATTTCCTTGTAACGTCTGACACAACGTTCATGTATACTCCGTGAAACCACCCTCCAATTTCTTGCATATTTCATTAACTGCCAATAACTATTCAATTTATCTCCATAAATAAAACAAATTACAGTCTATTCAAAAATTATTCAATCGCAAGCGATTCATAATGTTGATTAATGGTTTTTTTTTTGTAAATTTAAACATCAACAAAAATTGCGAATTTCGATTCAGATACACCTACGAGCCTTCGTGATAATTAGAATAAAGCTCACAGCAGTTGCATTGAAAAAAATCCGGGGCGTTGAGAAAAATAGCACTACGAGCAAGGTCGCGACACTCACGGATCCAGGGTGGTATGAAATATATTATCGTCGATTGCTATAAGATGACGAGAGCAGTATCAAAATAGAATCAGTGTTCGATCGACGCTAGCTGCCACACACGATTACCATGAAGGCATTCGTAAGTACTCGACATTGTACAGAGCTTTGTTCTTTTATAGACTACTTGTTCTCCAATGCAGTGAAGGTACCATAAAAGTCGTTGCTCCAATTTCGTGCGTTGAAATCACCACGGTTTCGAGTTGAACGAAAATAAAGCTCTTCAACTTTTTATAAGCGGTGCTTACTTTTAACTTTTACGATTCATTCTGCTAAGCTCTTTTTTACGGAACAATATAAAAAAAAATTTACGGGCTCGTACAAAGTTCACCATGCCTAAAGGCTAAATGATCGATATTTATTACCTATAGTCATACGCGAGTTTTTGCTCGTCAAGTTTAACTGTTCGATTAAAACCTTCAGTGAACACTTTTTTGTACTCAATTGTACCTACCTAAAGCTCTTTTCCCGTTCCCATTCCCCGATCTGCTTTCAAATATACCTCCTGTATTTCTGTTAATCAATACCACGGTTGAAAAAAGTTATTTATATCTAATCAGTGCGGTTATATGCTCTTTTTTTAAATATTGTTCCTTCATGTACACAAATGTTCCTTTGAATCCGAAACCAACCCCACCACTAGATGCAAGAAGCGAAGCACAGAAAAATTGTTGTGCCTTGTGCATTCAAGATAAGAAATCGGGGTAGGCCATTGGTTCTATGTTCCAGATCAGGGGCGTAGGAAGGGGGGGGGGCATGATAGGTCAAATACCCCCCACACATAGCAGCCCGACCCCCCCACTGGGGGAGTCAGGCCGGTTTACTCCCCCCGGGGTCACGTAACTAGATCGTGCCCGTGATTGAAGTTTTTACGAAACTAATTCTATTTAATATGATAGGAAATTTGAAACTAGGATTACCTATTCTGATAACCATGGTTGATTTGGCCCAAATTTACATTAGCATGTCTTAGCATGCAGCAACTGCTGAATTCGGACAAAATATTTGGCTCTAGAAACTCTAGAACCCGTAAAATTGTCGCCTGCGGCGCAAAATATATCGTCAATTGGTGGTAAAATTACAAAATTACATCTTTATTCATGGGTACTAAAAGCCTTTGCTGAACTGCTGGCTTTATTTATAGCGATGCCTATTTGCAATGACTGGCCTGGTTTTTGAACAGTACCGCAATAAATGTGTGAACTAATAACAATAATCAGTGAACTAATGAGTCAAACAGAAATTTAGTACAGGAACCTTCTTGAAGAATAAATCAATCATAAAATATGCAGTTCTGACCAGCCCATTCTCAAGCCCCTAATTGACCGCAAACGCGTAGATTTGCTCCAAAGAAAACCTTGAACACAAAATGTTTTTGGCCCCCCACAACTTTTATGAATCTGACCCCCCCCCCCCCCCCCCCCCCACGGAAAAAATAGTACCTACGCCCCTGTTCCAGATCAACCTTTAAAGAAAAGGATAGTTTCTGTACTTTAAATCGCGGCTGCTTCCTTTCATAACCACACCTTCATAGCACTATACGCACAAACACAGTGAGTCCCTTGCCATTACTTCGAGCCAACATTTTCAAATTTATCCATAAACCTGAGCCATAGCTTAATGCGCAGTACATAACAGTAGGATTAGATAAATCTTTCAAATCACCGCTTTTGATAAACGTCACTGCCTGTCGTAAAATGGAATTAACTAAAAGCAATCACAATATGCCGATTGCTAATTACAACTATGCCCAGATGTGCCTACATATAGTGGACCCATGACCCACGAACTTACCCCACCAACTAAACCCACCAACCCCATAAACCCACCAACTTTAAAAAAGTAAAACACACATTTTCAGAAGTTGTCTGGCATTCAGATTGTTGTAGCTCTGTTCGCGACGTTGGCGGTTGCTGCGTTTGCCGCTCCCCACCACGAGGCTGGGCATACGACCGATGACCACTCGGGACATGCGGACCACGAACCAGCGACCAAGGATGAGCCGACGGCTGCAGTCGCCGACAAGGCCAAGGATGAGACGCTGACAGGAGCAGCGGCCACCTACCTCGCTTCGCCGTTCGCATACTCCGCGTATCCTGCTCTCCGGGCGTACCCCTATGCCGGGTACGGCGCCTACCCATACGGATACCATGGGTACGGAGGATACCCTTTGTACTATCGCTAGAGTGGGATACTCGACAAAAAACCTTTTGATGACGACCGCAAATCTTCCCAGCGCTGCTTATTTTATTAAAAACTGTTGTAAATTGACTCGTAACATACTGTAGCAAACTACGTAAAAATAAAAATTACATCTCAAAGATGAATTTTATGCAACCATTTAATTAAATTCTAATCACGTGTTCTATACTACCTAAAAATATTTTGAAGACATCCTTGACTGAATCCTTTGTTGTGTGACTGTCTCCCTCCCCCTCCCTTGCTATCTTCTATTGCTTTTATACCTTCCTCATGTTCTCAATTTATTTTTTATGCAATAGGACTTTTTTGTTTGAAAACCTTTTGGCGTAATACAAGAGTCAACAATGAAACAAACTGGTATTCCTATGAGATTCATCACTCACAAAGCAAAGTGACATCAAATCAAAGTTTTTAATATCCAGAAAGGTTAAATGGAGAACAATTCAAGGTTTAATGCAAGTGTGTGGAGTTGATCTCAATGCAGCCACCACACCCTCAATGTTATGCAATTAATAATTCCAAATGCACACTGGCCAAGAAGGTATCAATTTCCTATCCAATGAATGCCAAGTTCAAGGGCACCATGCCATGCTCTGCAAAAATTCAAAGTCATTGCCAAGCCCGAAGCAACAAGCCAACTTTCTCTAGACAGGTTCTTCCACCAACATTGGTAATATGTGGAAAGAGTGGAAATGAAGTGGAAACAGTAAACAATGACAGGTCATTTGGAATTTGCCCTTGTATGTATTTTGAACGGCTACCCTCCGTGAAGAATAATTAAAGTATTGGAATTGTCTTCTAGAATATTATTTTTATCCGTATAGTTGGGTTCTGCTAAATGCCACCAATTTGTTTTTCTGCCGTAATTTTGTTTCTTGCTGTATGTTGTCGAACCACCGTGAGAGGTGCAAATATTTCTCCTTATCTTGGAAAGACATGGCCACCTACAAAAAACAATTTAGTATCAAAAATAAATAAATAAAATTTTGATCTAAGATCTATGTAGGTGGAACGTGGAAACAGATAATTTTTTCAACCAACTGCTAAATCCCCACAAAACGATTAGCTAGTAAATTGATCACTAGGGTACTTACAATGATGTTGTAGAGCACTGAATACATCACAACATCTGCTAGCGTGAGAGAGTTGTTAACAAAGTATGTTGACGTTGCAAGTGAAGCATTGATCTCCTAGAAATTAGATTATTTTCTTATTAGGTCAGAGCTAGGTACAATAAGAACAATGCAACCATGCAAAACAAACACATGAAGCTCATTAGTTGCAAATTTGCAGCATCTCTATACAATTAGTAATTTCTTACTATACAAGCTCTCTATACAAAGCAGTAATTTCTTACAAATTCTGGTTCTGAATTGTAATTGTTTTCAAGGATTTCAAATTCCAGGTTCTGCACTGCGATTACGTAACTCAAGTTTGCTATTATCAGTTTCAAAGTGTCGCCTAGCGGCAACGAGCTAAAGCTTGCGAGTTCACCTCGCAGCCCAGTGGCGGCTTGGGACTTGGAAGGTAGCCGGTGCCAGCTCCTTAGATCCCCCGACACCCACCTACCCCAATCGACCGGGGGATGGGTGGGGGGGGGGGGGGGGGGGAGGGGTGTAATGGAAAACTTTTTTTAGAGTTATCAGACAAGAAAATAATTATGTTTTAAGAATCTTACAACATTATTTCACAATTTCCTTTGATTCTTCTAGTAATAATGGCTATGTTGCATGCATCGGATTATTTTGATCGCTGACCGAATGCGAACGCACATTTTGTGACGAGGTCGCTTATGTCTGACAATCCCTAATCAAATACCAATTATTTTCGTTTAAGTACTTTGTAGGTACTGCAGCATCCACTAATCTATTTGCGGAGCAGAAGGTCCTTAAATGCTTTGAAATTGCTGCGTTGCTATCCATGGCCTTTTCCATATCAAGGCCTTTGGCAATGCACTTTTCGCAGGATAGAATCCACCTAGGCAACCACTCCTCGACGCCCACCCCAAGGCCGGCCAGCCGGCCAGACACCCACCCACCCACCCTTTGGAACGGGTGCCATGGCTAAAAATTACCATAGCCAAGCCGCCACTGTCGCAGCCGCTAGGCGATCTAAGGACCTTGGGTAAAACTGGTTGCCAACACACCCCAGGCATTGTTGGCCAAACTAAGAGCATCAAATTTTGCCGTAGCCATAGCTAGGTAAGGTAGAATGCCTGGGTAACCTTATGTCTGTGTTGATATCTTTTATTTGCACCTTGTTATTACTTTTTGACAAGTCTGAAATGTTCATAGTTGATTAACTATAAATTAAAAGATAAATGAATGCCCATTCCACACTTACCCCTCGTTTTGAGGCAAGTGTGGGGCCGGATGGGGCAAGTGTGGCACCCTGGTGTGGTCACGGCTAAGAATGCAGGTGGAAGCAAGGGGAAAGTGTGGGCAGACTTGGACATGCATTTTCTAACAACTACATTTTTTCAGATTTTTTCAACATTCAACATACATATAAACAAACAAAAAACACACAAGTGTTTTTTTTACCAACTTAGTGCAATTGAAGATTTTGCTTCGCTCACTACGCTCATCAATTATTTATTTTTAAAAATTTTATATTGCGTTTAAGCATGATAGCTGCCTATATGCCAAATTTGAAGTGTACCTATTCAATAAATATTATCAAAGATAGGATTTTCACTTTAGTCCCTCCTAATGCCTCCTAACGTCCGTAACTTTGGAAAATTATGGTTTCTATGGAAACTAAAACTTCCCACAGTTTAGTTCAGCTGAACTGTACTGAACTAAACTGTACTTAACTGTACTAGTACAGTTAAGTACAGTTTAGTTCAGTACAGTTAAGTACAGTGATTAGTTCTACCAAACTAATCATAGAAAAGAAATTATTCTTATTCACTAATAGTTTGCCTGTAAAAAAATGTTTGGTAGAAACTCGTAGGCCATGGTGATCACCCCACCTACAAATTTGATCAAAAACCCTTTGTTTCCTAGATAAAGCCAGGTGTCACACTTACCTCCCTGCCACACTTGCCCCGGTTGACCCTACCTATCCTTGCGTATTAGTTTTGGTTGTGGTAGGTAGGACCTCTTCGAGTTCGAAAATCGATCGATTCTCTATAGTACTTATCAGAGCTCTGTAATACCTAGCTAACTAGGTACCTATACCAATATAGCATTTATGGAAATATCTTTGTAAATAAATTATTTGCATAGAAACTATGAGCGCCTTTCCTTTCAAGGTTCTATAGTTACAAGAAATAATATGTAACTAGAGCACACCTTGAGAACTTGACGTGCTACGGCAGCTGTGTCGGCATAGTTTGCGTAGCATGTGGCATACTCAATCCATTGATATACCAAAGCCTCCTCTTCAAGGGTTCTACCCAGCTGCGGAATTTGGCACCCTTTTGCTAATGAAAAAACAGCACATCCGAATCCAATAACTTTTTCACTGCCATTATTAAGAATGATCTGAAAAGATTTAAAAAAACATATACATTAGATACGGTTAACCTAAAAAAAAAGCGGCATGCAATTTGACACCAAACATATTTCCAACATCTTGTAAAATTTCACATACATTCCCATCACTATCTGTTGATAGTTTTCCTTGAGTGCTTTGTAAGTATTTTGAAACTTGCTTGAGACAGTCAATATTGCACAAAACCATTCTGAAATTACAAAATATTTGCCTCAATGAATAACAGGCTACCTTGCAGTGCAGTCAGGCAATTGACAGGTAACCTGGGTCCAGGGTCCTGCACTGCGATTAGGTAACTCTGATTTCGCCGTTCTCGGCTACAAAGTTAAAAATTTAACATGGACAACAATAGGGATTTTATCCATCAGAACCGATAACGGCGTAACGTTAAAGTTACATAATCGCTAGGCTGGACAGACCTGCACTGCGATTTCGTAACTCTGACTTCGCCGTTCTCGGCTACAAAGTTAACAAATTAACATGGCCAAAAATATGGATTTTATCCATCAGAACCGATAACGGCATAACATAAAAGTTACAAAATCACTAGGCTGGAGTAGGTACTTGTTGCAAAAATGCTAGTTTTATAACAATTTACTGTTTAAACTTCTGGAAGTATTCTTCTGGAAGATCAACAAAATTGGAAGGTATCTGGGATGTTTCATATCTTTGAAGAGTACCTAGGTACCTCTACCCAGTGGAAAATTTGTGCGTAAACTCACACAAACCCCGTTTATCTATACCTCGAGGTATCTTTTTCATGTGTAAACTCCGTTTACTCACATTTTTTTCAAATCGTCACCTCAAGCCAAATGCAGTGATTATTTCAAGGAATGAGCTTTTTTTCTATTCAATAGTTAGGGTAAAGAAAGTTGAATGTTACACAAATAATATGAGTTTTCATACATAAAACTTGAAATTTACTGAATACTAAAAGATGATAAAAAATTACCCCCCCCCCACCAACCCACCAACCACTACTTTGGGGGTTTTGTAAATTTATTACTATTTAGTTGAGGGTTTACCCATCTTTTCCGATACAAATAAACCTCTGCCTCAGCCTACCTGACAACAGCACAATTGGAGAATTATAAAATAATGTAATTACTATTCCTGAAATGCTGCAGATTTAATGTTTAATCAAGGTTTCTGGCAAGATGAAAGCAGTCACACAAGTCACACCAATAAAAAGGCACATAAATAAGGCATATGCAGCAATATCAAATTGATGAAAAACGTAGGTACTATAACAATATGTGCACTTACGTGCAAATGTATATACACATATGTGAAATATTACCCAGGTACATCTAATTATGCTGAGCAAACAGAGCTAAAAACAAAATTAAACTTCGTCAGATGCCATTTCGGGCATATCTTCTAAAACTTGATCATGTTCTGCAAAAGTAGTTTCCAGTGCTGACGAATTTCCGTTCAAGCAAGGTACAGTAGTGCTGGCTATTTCAGAAGCATCGTCGCCAGCAGGTTTGCTGTCTTCTTGTTCTTGTTTCGGACCTTCCAGATGTTTCAGTTGGATTGATAGACTTGCTTGCAGCGCATGTGCCACATCAAGCATCTGAAAATGAATGCGTCTCAGTCTTCTTATACTTTCTTGTTAAGATGGCTAATCTGCTACTCAAAACAATTTACTGTCTGGAAATGTTGTCTTGTTTATGGTAAAAAATTATCAACCTGGTTTATTAGGAGTACCTACCTAAATGACCCACTGCTATATCCAGTGGTGTAGTCCTCATTATTTTTTTGGGTATACGCTGGGTGAGGCTATCAAAGTTTGACCGGGGGGGGGGGGGGGGGGGGGGTCAAACATGCATTCAAAAAAAAATTTTAGTTCAAGGTTTTCATTGAAGCAAATCTACGCATTTGCAGTAAGTTTGGGACTTGAGAATGTGTTAGTCAGAACATACATATGTTATGGTTGACTTAGTATTCTTCAAGAAGGTTCCTGTACTTAATTTCTTAATCTTATTAATCAATTAATGGCTTGAAACATGAATCTAATAAAGGCTATACAGTATACACCAACTAGTGGCAGACTGGCTCGAAATACCCTGCAAAGCTGCTCAAAAACTAGGCCCGTCATTGCAATAATATGCGATAGCTACATAAAGCCAGCATAAGATTAGCCAGCAAAGATTTTTTTTTTATATTAATTAATATCGATGTAATTCACACCTTTTGCTCCGCAGGCAAAAATTTTACCGTTTCTAGGGATTCTGTAGCCCAATATTTTGTACGTATCCAGCAATTGCTGCATGCCACGACATGCTAATGTAAATTTTGGCAAATCAACCATGTTTATCAGTAGGGAATCCTTGTTTCAAATTTCCTGCCATAAGACATAGAGAGTTTCAAACATTTCAAAGTTTTGCAAAAATTATTTACTGAGCATATACTCTGTATTTGTTTTTTGGGTATACGCTCGGTGTTAAAAAGTTTTTTGGGTATACGGCATATACCCGTGTATACCCTCGACTACACCACTGGCTATATCATTATATCCCCATAAATTATCTGAAAATCAAAAGGTACCTACCCCATCAAAGTACCTCCGTCAATTGAATGAGCACACATATTATCACTACAAATTTAGAAAATATATAAATACTTTTTACCTCCTGATCTACTCCAGTAATGGTCTCAGATAGAGTGTAAAACTTCTCCAACTTTTCAATGGCAGCTTGAGATTTTCCAATTGAGTAGAGAAAACCAGCAAAATTAAGCGGAACAGACGCTAGCTTCGGACTTAATTTGGCAGCCTGTTCAAATGCTTGTTTTGCATTCTCGGAATCTCCTAAATGTCTCAAAGCTATAGCCAGCAGAAGAAATGTTTCACCGGAGTTCGATCGCAGATTTATAGCTGCCGAGAGGAAAAGAAACGCAGATGCGTATTGCTGTGTCGTAATGTGCACTAGTCCAAGATTGTAGAGTGTTCTCCAATCAAATGGAGAAAGATAATTTGCTCTCTTCAGACAGCCAATTGCCTGTGGAAGAAAATTATCTTATGCATTATCACAGCTGTTTAGGAATTTATTGATTTAAAAACTTAGCTAACCCATAAGTACAATACTTACAGCAACAAACTTTTTCTTTTCAAAAAAGCACATTCCGATATTATTCCAGAGCGAAGTAGACTCTGGAAGGTATTGCGATACTATTTTGTATTTCGATAAGGCTACGTCATAGTCTTTATGATCCTAAAACACAAATCAGTGTTGGTATAGTAGGTATACTAGGGTTTTATTCAAAAATTCCCTTAAAATTACGTTTCAATTATAAAAATCTACTAGACTAATTACCTGCATCACCGATCCAATAGAAAACAGAGCCTTGGCACACTTTGGATCGTGCACCAGTGCTGATCCAAGTTTCTCGAAAGCCTCTTGGTGAAAACCACCTTTCATGTAGAGCAGACCCAAATTTGTAGCGATGCCAGAATTGTCAGGGTAAATTCTCAATGCATCATTGTAAATTTGTATCGCTCCATTTACATCATTCTCTTTTAAGTAGATCTTGGCTAACGCAGTGTAAGAGCATTCTTGGTGGCTCATTTGCAGTGCTTTGCGTAAGTGTTCTTTAGCGGTTTTGTTATCACCCAGATGTAGTGAGCACATTCCCATGTTGTAGAAAATATCCCAAGTTGGTTTTGTGGAAGCATGTTCAGCTTCTAAGTATGCTTCCATTGAGAGTCTATGCTTCCCTAGTAAA
The DNA here is from genome assembly GCA_921293005.1 of Nemoura dubitans. Classification (NCBI taxonomy): domain Eukaryota; kingdom Metazoa; phylum Arthropoda; class Insecta; order Plecoptera; family Nemouridae; genus Nemoura; species Nemoura dubitans. Next base: position 21,248,910 of record OV121075.1, read on the forward strand.
TAGCTACAAAAAAAAAAACGATGATAATAAAAGTAGTGGATGGTATCTACTTTGTTTTGGTAATATAGGATATATCCTATTTTATTATTTTGTTGCTGATATAATTTCATTGCAAAATGAAATACCTTATTTGTTAATATACAAAATGAATATTAATTCTGCAATGGTTATCCTTATTCATCTATGAACAGGGGCGTAATTACAGTCGGGCACTCCGTGCAGAGCCAGCGGGAGTCTCGTTAGCTGCTCAGGGAGCTGCTTCTTTTGAGCTTGCGAATTAATTTTCTGAGTTATTACTGGTCTACGGATTTGTTAGTTTCTTTGATATTTTGTGAAATTAAAAAAAAATGTATATAGATTTAAGTATGATTTTCACGATTCTGACGTTTCAAAGCCTTTGGGTAGTTAGCGGAAGGCCGAAGCAGCCTAAGGTGGGAGGGTGGGAGGTGTGTTTGTGCTGACTAAGTTGATTAAGACTGCTAAAATGTTGTATTTTGAGCTCCCAGAAATTTTCAGCATTGAGAGACCTTGCCCAAAATATTATACAAATTTTGCTCTTACTGCATGCTAGCTTTTGTAATGTGTGCACTGCAATTTTGTACTGAGGCACCATCATTTTCGGGGGAATTCGTGAAAACATAAGCCAGCCGAAAGACGATTTAGTTTTTTTGATTGGTTTGGAGCTTTGGTGTGTTCGGGAATGGGGAGGGGGGGGGGGTTGATGTTGGGGCAAATTTTATTTTTGCCTGGGGGGCTCCCGATTTTAGTTACGCCACTGTGTATATGAAAGACGTTACTCACAGTGAGCGAGCCACCTGTTTGATATTGTCTACGTTTCTTGGATTCAGCGAATGACTTGTTTGAAAGTACTCAAGTGATTCTTGAATTTTTCCCTCATGACGTAATAATATTCCCTGAACATAGTTAGCATATTCACACTTTCCGTTGCTTTTCAGCAGTTCTTCCTGAATGAGTATTTTGCATATGCGGAATTCTTTTCTCGCATAATGCATGTGGATCAGCCAGTTGCGGCTGTCAAGTGACGAACATTCAGGGGCTGAAAGAAAAGTGTAGAAGATATTAAAATGCCCTAATAAAAGTGTTAAACCAAGAATTAACTCACATTTTTTTAGTTTGCCAACAACATTTTTTGGAGCCGAATGCATTGACATTGGTCTCCCATTACCCATCACCATGTGTCCATTCAAATTGCTCATACTAAAAATAGTGGTACAATCTCGTTTGGAATTAAATATTGTTATTTCACATTATGTTACACCTGTTCGTTTTTCTTTGTGTATTATAAAAATAATCAATACCATTCACTGCCTTGTTTCCGATTCGTTCCTTATTTTGAAATGGAAGTGTAGTGGTTTCATCTTTCGCCACTGGCGTTACTTGTAAATAAGACTAATCAACTGTCAGATGTCGCCTTGTTCGGTGGGGTTGACGATTTTTTTTTGCAATTACTGGTTTTGTAAATTTGTTTGTGATCTACAGTCAACTCTGACCTCCAATTTTAATTCAATATATTAATTAATTCGCTGTTTTATTTTAACTTATTGACATTACTGTACACTTTTTGCGATAATTGCGTGTGTAAGCGGTTGACGTATGCTGAGGGAAGGATTTCCTGGGACCTAGGCATTGCCTGCTGGTTGTAATTAAAGTGAAGGCTGAAAGGTAGATAGTAAGCAAAACCTGGCTATTTAGATCTCCTTCAAGGGAGTAAATTGCCTGGCCGGTAATGACTTCAGTATGACAAGAGTGTTGAAAGTTCCAATTACATCATTGGCGGTCGGTGTTGCCGACATGTTGAGCAAGTCTCAGCGGCTACTGTTGGGCCTTTTTGTTCTTTTACTAGTTGACATTATCTGGGTTTCATCGTCTGAACTAACCAAGGTAGGTACAATCTAAGACACGTACTGGGTGTTTAGGAAGGTATACCTACCCTTGGCAGATAGGTAGGTAACCTACCTACACATATTATGAGCCTACGGGGACCTAACCTAACGCATGTGTTTTGTTCCAGTACATCTACCGAAATGCAGAATTCGAAAAACCATTCTTTAGTACATATGTTAAGACCTCTATGTTCACACTCTACCTTTTGGGAATATGTTTTTGGCCTCCATGGAGGGACCAATGTAACAAGCCTACCAATTACACAGTATGTAGTATAACTTTTAGATTTTTTAACTGCTTCATTATGTTCAGTGATAAAATCATTTATTTATTGCATTTTTTTCAGTTCATAGACCCAAATGGAGAAGACGAAAATTTCTACGCTGATGCCAATACTAGCTTGGTAAGAAGAGGATGAACCATCCACAAATATTGCTACGTAGATATTCCATGACTATGTTAACAGTGGCCAGTGGCTGTTCATAAAATCTTGTAGGGCTGTTGGGGTTCTTACAGTTGTAAGCAGTCCCACATTTCCCTCATCCAAATAGGTATTTGCAGACTCGATTAAAGTGTGTGACTCGATGCATTTCTTGTGGCGTGGATTTATCCCACAGCTGTAATTGATTCTGAAATGCTGCTTGTCTAAATTAGTTTAAAAGTTCTGTGGGTAGGTTCATACCTTCCAGAATTTTTTAATTTTTTAACATGTGGGGTGATCTGTCTAATTATACCTACAGAGTGATCCAACGTTTGTGCCGATCAAGATGCCAGAAAGGCTTGGGAAGAGTTCGGGCACAGAGAGTGATGACTCCTCCATTCGCTCCGTGCGGTTCAGCAAGCTGGCAGAGGTGTGTAGAAAATATCCAGGTGGTTGTTGACTAAAACTCACACTTTTAAGAGGCAGCTAAACGCTAGTGATTTCGTCGAATGCAGTGGTTCACGTGGGAACTTCTCTTGGCCTGAATATCTAGAACACAGATTTTGGAAAAAGAACACACGTGTAGTTGAAAGATTGTTTGATGTCAGATGGTGTGTTAGGTTATTATACTTCCAAAAATGACAGAGGTGTTCATTTTCAAAAAGTGCCTAAAATGCCTTTTTACGGCATTTTTATGTAACTCATATGGGAAAAGTATGTCATAGTTTGTATTAAAAACTACCATCCGACATCAATTAATTCTTTCTCGGTCTATGGGTTTTATTCCAGAATTTTACATTAATAATTGTTGGTGTAGGAAGTTCCCGCGTGAACCTGTGCACCGACCCCTGGCCACGCAGTGTGGCATATGAATCCAATCGTTTGCAACGCTCTTAAACTTGGTTGGTAGTATTAAAATGGTTACCTATGAATGTCTTATTAAACTGATATTGCTGTAAAAAAAGGAGAAAAGTAAATAAGTACGATTATATAACAGTTATCCATGACCTTGTAGTTGACTGTTAACGGCTCAACAATGTCTAGCTGGAAGCCTGGCAATTGTGTGTGCAGTACTATGCACAAATAACTGGATGCTCTAAATCCTAACTTATTATTAGGTTTATGTGGGTGGGAGGAATAGGTGGAGAATTGGGTGCTCGGGAGGGCTACCCACATTTTCTACTCATATAATAACGGCAGCTATGCAAAATCCTTCTTCCCATGCAAGATTTGCAGTATTCCCCCCACCAACAAGCTAAAATAGATTCGCCAGCAGGGACCGCATGGAGCCAATGTACTTTGTTTTATATCACTTGGCCGAGGTAACTGTAACCACCTGTTGAACATTGGGTCCCTTGTTCATAATTAACCTTGTGCCATGGCCTGGTGGGTGGTGTAGACACAGGTTGCCTGCCCGATGACGAAATTATTAGCATATTACATTCTTTTTCCGTAGCCTTACCTTTCGGTAAGCCAAATATTCTATCTTGCCTAGAGACAAGATAGAATATTTTAGTAACCTTCTATCTATGGTGGAAAAAAAACATTCCGGCCATACTGAAAGGTTCTTGGTTCAGGCTGCCTACCTACTAATGTTTCTTACTTTTATCAGGATCTTATCTAGCATTCTGTCCACCCGTACGATATACCTAGCTACGGCTACGGCAAAATTTTTTACTAGTAACTTCGCCGGCAGGTGCTGGGGTGCGTTGGCACTCTTTTTTAATCTCATCTACCAGGCCATGACAATTGGTCAATTATAATCAAGGGACAAAATGTTTCCCAGGTGGATACAGTTAGCTTGCTTACAGGTGATAGAACAACAAACAGTGGCTCCATCCCTTGACAGCCAGAGAAACTATTATTGCGGGGCTTTCGCGTAGTGGCTGTTAGTGTATGAGTGGATGATCTGGGTAGCGCTTCTATCTGTGCGTGTTGCCGTGCGCATGTATTTACCTAACGATGTTGTGCAGGTGCGGCACATGTCGGAGACGGACGCGACCGAGGCGCTGCTTGCGCGGCTGTCGTACCAGGCAAGTGTTCGCGCCGGCGAAGCTGCGCGGCGTGCGGCCAGCAAGTTTCCAGTGCGCAGGGTCGCCAAGATCGCGCTCATGTTCTGCATACTGGTGAGATGGTCGTGCTTGCGCATTTGCTTTGCTTGTCCATTCGACACTCTTTGGTTGTGCAGTCAAGAGACAAAGCTGTTTTTAGGTGAGGGCAAGTACTTAGGTTAAGTCACTACTACGAGGAAGCAGTTCAAAGAAATTTATATATCTATTTATTTCTATATTGTACATGCAATTAGCAGTTACCATACATTGTTAAGGGGATAAAAATTATTGTTCCTACATCAATTATTTTAGTAAGAATTTGTCTAAACTAAAATGTTCTAGTAGCAGAAAACAGTAACAGGTGAAATCACATTTCGAGAGCGCAGAGACCCATCGAAATTATAAGCCAGTTGGTGTCTCTTCTACTCTGGAGATCCAACCTAGCAAAGCAGGATATCTGTGTCTGTCTGTACTCTGTAATGCCTCAGTTGGTAGACAGCTGACTGGCAATCAGAAGGACCAGGGTTGGGTTGCAAATTTTATCAGCTTGGCTTCCCACCCATCTTTTGCTTGCTGCTCTCAGCTCTATCATTTCGTCATCAAATGAATAGTGATATTTAAGAGACGCATTAACTGCAAAGGTAATTATTTGCGCCTGACATTCGTCATCTCTTTAGGCGAAAAAAATATTTAATGGCCGTTGCTATTTTCCATTTGGCATATTGCTTTGATCTATTCTGGAGGATGCTAAATGAGACCTCTTTCCTGGGTACATTCAGAAAATCGCACCCCAAGATTATCAGCTGCAAAATATGCAAAATGCTACGGAATTGCAAAGCAATTTTTCTACTTGAAAGCTTCGTAAACTGACCTTGGCACAAGTCACAACTCATGAGAATGTGTACGTGAAGAAGGAAGCATCATTAATCATTATCAACATTAATAATAAATTATTTACCTACTCTTTTAATCTTATTTAAATTACGAAAGCTCGTAATTGGCTATTCATTTTATTATTATGTACACAAATTAGCCTCCCAAAAATGTTGCCCATTCCGGGATTTGAACCCGGGTCCCCAACTCCCGGAATTCAAAGTCCCCGGGTTCAAATCCCGGAATGGGCAACATTTTTGGGAGGCTAATTTGTGTACATAATAATAAAATGAATAGCCAATTACGAGCTTTCGTAATTTAAATAAGATTAAAAGAGAATTCAACGCATCCAACGTTAAAATTGGAGTTACTCGAGGTTGAATGTAAAATGTGGTTGCAGTATAGCATCACGCGGTACCAGAGCCACTATGAGTATTCGTAGACTCTGGACCATACCCCCCTGGGGACATTCAATTCTCACCCTGTATGCAAATTACTTCTCCCAAATTTCATGGCCCGTTTAGCTCAGCTGGTTAGAGCACCAGCCGCGAAAGTTGGGGACCCGGGTTCAAATCCCGGAATGGGCAACATTTTTGGGAGGCTAATTTGTGTACATAATAATAAAATAAAAAAATATATATTTACCTACTGTTGTTAAATGTTAACATAATTGTTTTAAAGATTGATTACTTTCAGGTAGGCAGTTATGGAATACGCTAACGCTTCCCTTTGAATTCTGAAGTTGTTTAGGTCGTTAAATCAATTATCGTCCAATATTAATTAATATCGAAAGAATCCTATCATCATTACTGTTCTGTTCTGGTTCTTTGTATAGTGCTGTTTTGCATACTGTTCCCTAGCCCTACTCCATTCTGCGACTAACGAGCGCTTGCGCAGTGGTTCGTGGCGAACTACACATTCCAGATAGCGCTGGCGGACACAGAGGCGGGGATGGTCAGTGCCTTGTCATCTACGTCGAGCCTGTTCACACTGGTGTTCGCCGCGCTCTTCCCGTCGATCGCCGGCGACCGCTTCACGCTGTCCAAGCTGCTGGCCGTTGGTATTAGCATCGGCGGAGTGGTGAGTGCTGGCTTGCCGTGGCTGGGACGATCTTACTTTGGGTAATTCCATGGAAAAATGTGGCCAAATAAAAGGAATATGGCCAAACTATGCCTCATGTAGTAACGCATTAAGTCCCGACAATTAAAATTGGGGAGATTTTTACTTTACAAGACATGCCACACAAACTGATGAAAAAAATATCTTTTATGTATTGCACAGTACCAACATTAAAAATGAAAACAATCATTTTCACAGTACTTGGCACGCTGTAGAATTAATTTGAGTTTACTTTCTCACAGCCTTCCAACTGAAGCTGTTAGCCATTGGCTCTTATGGACATTGCACTGCTGGAATTAATTAAATATAAGCTCCCAGTTTTGGGAATATTCCCAGGAATTTTAAGTTGGGAATTTTCCCTGGAGAATATTCCCTGGATCCCATCACTAGCATAAAGGCATACATAAATCAATGACAAGTGAAATGGCTTGGAGTGAGATAAGTTCAAGGGTAGAGGGTGCACAGCGTCTTGGCAGACTGCACCCCTGCTTGATGATGACAGCCGAGAGTAACCAAAAGTAATGAGGGGGAATATTCTCTGGTGTCTGACCGTGACGGCATTTGGCAGTGGAATGGCCTGCCAGGATTGCAGTGTACCCTCTGCCAATGGCTGTCTCACTGTTCAGAAAATCTCTCCAGGAGTGTAGGTCTCTGAAAGCTTTGTCTGGAGGCAAATAGCCCGAAACAAAACAAGAATACAAAAAATATAAAAATATCTATTGCATGCCCCTGCAAAATTTTGTGATCCAGCAAAATGCTTCCAGTAAATTAGTAGCCATTTCCTTCAGTCCAGCCCTCTTAGGCCTTTCCTTTCCTGTGGTGACACAAACTGTTGTGTGCTTGCAGGTGGTGGTGTGTCTCTCAGACCTGCAGTTTGAGCTGCAAGTTCCGACGGGAGCCATTCTCTCAATCGTGAGCGCTTTCTTCTACGCCATGTACATCGTCTTCTTACGGAGGAAGGTCGACCACGAAGACAAAATGGATCTTCCTATGTTCTTTGGTATGAATATGTTTTTTTTAAAGTTATGGATTGAGTAAGAGATATTTTGATCCCAACAAGAGTATTGTCAGTTAAATTGTATGCATTCTGCAAGCTGAATATTTAAAAATATTAAAAAAAAGAGGACAGTGCTACTCTTGTCCTATACAAAAGCTCCTTGTGTCTTGTCCTGCTTATGCCAGTAAAAGATCACTGAAGTTAAGCAACACTGTGCTGAGTCAGGTATTGGATGGGTGACCATCATACTCATGGCCAGCTCAGTTCTGAAGAGAAGTTGAAGTGATGGAAGTTAGTACAACAGCTTTGCTCTCCTTAGTTATCATCAACCTTTCGACAGCGTGGATTGTGGAAGAATCGTGTTGTTGGAGATGTACTGGTTCCAGAAGGGACATTAAGCCGACAGTGCTCATGGTGCTTTTTGACAGGAGTAGACTACGTGCCAGCGCTGGGTTTCCCCTCCTTTGGAGGCTAGGGTAGTTTCGTCATCGTCCTCATTATCACCATTACATTATTAGACCACTGCCACAGGGCCAGGTGTCCAATCAGTACGTTGTTAAACACCACAAAATCAAATCAAAATCAAATCTGACAAAGTATCTACAAACATGGCAGTATCTAACAAACCTTGTAAACTTGCATCATCTTGTAACCTTTGCTCCTCAGCAGATGAATTGCTTTGCTCTTTGTTCACAGGCTTCGTGGGCCTGTTCAACCTGCTGCTTCTCTGGCCTCTGTTCTTCCTGTTCCATTTCATCCAGTGGGAGTCCTTCGAGTGGCCCACCAAGCATCAGTGGGCGTTCCTGCTGGTTAACGGGCTAATCGGCACTGTGCTCTCCGAAGTCCTTTGGCTCTGGTTAGTTAATGAATCGAGAGTCGGACTTCCGATGTCATGCTAACAGTTTGTCGCTAGTACAGAAGTTTTCACCTTGAGGGATTTCGAGGAAACACAGAAGAATTTGTGATTCGTAAGACTTGCATCCGCTATGCTCCGTGTTGACTTTGACTCTGGATGGCATCTTGGCTTTTGTGTTGGTCAGACATGCATGAGCATTTTTTACTGACATTAATTCTTTATTGGGAGCCGCAACGCCTAAGAGATGGCAGCACCGGCGCCCGAGTTTCGGTGTCGAAACTTGAACTCGACTGATATGTGTCCATTATTTTCCCAATCGGTGACACGGACAGCCGGCCATGATCGACACCGAAACTGCAGTTCCTCGTTTTGCCGCTAGGGGCGTCTGGAGGGCTGCGGGTCCCAATAGCATAGCTAGAGACATATGGTCAACAAAATGGCAATTCGGTCCCACATTCTCCCTGCTTCCTCCCCGGAGATCCCCCTTGTCCCACCCGGCAAAGCAGGGAGAATGTGGGACCGAATAGCTCAGTTGGTAGAGCACCTGCCCAGCAAGCAGGAGGTCCCGGGTGCACATTTTTCCAGCTTCGCCTCCTTTCCGTCAGTTGCAACTTGCACACTGGTATCTGCTTAAACCAATAACAATTTCCTCTTAATATGGCAATAGTACATTTTTTTAGAGGAGATACTTTTCCACTGGGAGTGCTGGTAGTCTCTGTAGGTTTCATGAGCACACTTGAGACAACTGAAATCCTGTCACCATCTTTACTCCACTACAATGTTTTCTTTTCTTCAAATACAGTTATAAATTGATCTCATCATGATGATTTATTCTCATCTATTCATTTGTTTGTATTTGCTATCATAATTATGAAATACGATCCATGTTGTCATTTTTGTTTGTCTGTAAACAAAATAGTATTTTGTTTTCCCGCCTTCGAAATTTATTTCTATGAGTTGGTAGGACAAAAGGGGGCCGTGGCATCTTCTTTCATGGGCTAGACCGTACATTATAGTGAGACCCTAAAGTACTCAAAATCATATGACATTTGAAGGGAAGTAAAATACAAAATACAGTATTCAAATGCTGCAATTAATTTCAAAACCACTTCCCATTGCTGTGTCGATGTCAACGCTTAATGCATTCTCACGACCTGCCTATTGACAGGGGCTGCTTCCTGACTTCGTCGCTGATCGCCACCATCTCGATCAGCCTGACGATTCCCATGACGATGCTGGCGGACGTGCTGTTCAAACGCGTCGAGTACCCGTCCATGTTCTACGTAGGCACCATCCCCATGGTGCTGGCGTTCTTTGCCGTCACGCTGCTGGCGCACTACGAGAACTGGGATCCGGTGCTCGAGGGTCTGCGCAAGTGTTACTCTGCCGTCTTCAGAAGGGGGCGGCCTATCAGGTCGGTGATCAAACTGAGGTCTAATAATTGGAATTTTCCTAGTATCCTGAAATATGTTTTAAGGATTTCCATCCATCCCAAAAAATTTCAACTCCTGCATAATAAGACATTCCTGAATGCAAACAAGACTGGAGAAGCAAGATAACAAGACTCGAAATTTTAGAGTTTATACAGTACTGTTTTGCTCAATGCATTGAACTCACGGTTGAATTCAATACATTGATACAAAACTTGATTGCTTTGGACAGGAACCGTTTACACGATTAAATTAATTGAAAATGGTGGCACAGACTTCCAAAAGCTTTGTTTCTCGACGTCAGTCGCACGCACTTCCTTCTCTTTGAAGGAAACTAGAACAATATTTAAAACAGTGTGCTATCTTAAATTCAATGATTCATTGAATTCAATTTTGGGTTCAATGTATTAAATTCAACCTTAAATTCAATACATTGAACAAAATAATTAACTGTGTATGCCTAGTTTTAGATTTAATCTAGAAAAACAGTTGAATTGCTGCATATAGCAAGACACGGCCGCCATGTTTGGTATATCTGCATTCGCTGAGGCTCCACCCAGTTGGAGTGTGGGTTTTGCTCACTCCAAAAATTATTTTACAAAAAAAAACATCATCGCTTAGATAGTCCTGAAGATGTCGGTGCCAACGCTGACGAAACAATGCTGATGTTACAGGGTGATAGACATTGATGAAGATGAACAGACTGAATCTCTGATCGGAATATCTGGCGAGCACGAAGCGTAGAAGCCGTGTACGTGAAGTGCACTTTCCAGTACTCCGTTGCTGCAGCCTCCTGCATATTGCCTGCAGGATGCGGTATGTGAACATTCCGAATGATAACCTGACCTTAGATACATGCCACCCTCCACTTATTGTATATTACTTAAACAAACATAGACTAGAATGGAGAATATATATACAAACATTCATATTTTCATGTGGTCGGAGACTTTCTAATTTTATTTAGCCTTGTCCGGAAATTGAGAAGGCTGTGAGACTTTAATTGTGGCAAGCCACAGATGAATAGATCCACAGATGAATTTAATTATTGATCTTGAATCACAACACATGAGCAAGGATCTGCGCACACATTTATAGATTTATCTATCTTGCAGTCTAGTTTGGAAGCCAATGGGACCTTTAATTATTATTTTATATAATATAGCAACTGATAAATCCTGATAAGATCAGGTGCATTCAGAGTTCTGACTGTTAATTCAGTACCCTTGGCTTCTGTCCATTCCGTTGGTCATGTCACATATATATATATAAAACTCGTGACTCGATAGCCACTTATAAGTCACGAGTTACCTACCGATTTTCTGTCTGGGGATCAGACATGGTTCGGATTATAATTGGCAATCTCATTTTCATTTTTGTAATTATTATTGATTTTGAGGTGCCCATTATTTTGTTTGTAAGGAAATAATTGAATTTAAATAATTGTTTTAAATATGTAGGTATTTTGAATAAGTACCTACGTAAGTAATTACTACTATTAGTATTACCCACATGTATGTAATATTTATTGGGAAATATAGGTAGGTAATACCTGTGCCTATTCCAAAGTGGGTATTAACGTTCAGCTATTAAAGGTCAATATTAAAAATAAAATAATAGTACTAAGGTAAAGAAATCATATTGTAAAGCTAGCTTCAAATTGTTACATTTTTTGTTCAATCCATTGAATAAGATTCAAGAATCATAGAATTCAAGTCTTGAGCCCAGCTTAATTCCGATTGTTGTGAGTAAAAACCAATAAGCATTGAATGTGAGACTTAATGAATGAAAAATTTAACTTTTTAAACCTAGCTCAAAACAAGAGTGTCGATAGTTTTGCTGCAAATTTTCTCATTCTACAAAATCTTGCCGTAACTTGCCAAGCATCTTAAAACCAATGGCTCTTTCGGTTGGTACGCTCTGAGAGCACTAGGTGATCTGCCCTGTGATGTCATGCTCGCTCGCAGATTCGCTGTCGGAGCGATCTGAACCGATCGCGCATGGGTCGCTCTGCTCAGATTTTCCATATTTGGGTGCTCATCTGACGAAATTCTCGGAGAAAGTAAAAGCACTCTGAGAGCGAGCAACCATACCAACCGAACATTCAAATTCCATTCTGGAGCGCTCTGGTTTGACCAACTAAACACGCGACTTGCTATGCTCTCTAGAACAACCAACCGAAAATGACATAAAACAGCTAGGTCAATTCTTATCTCATTTTTTAAATATTTACCTCTTAATAAGATCAGGGTAGGTGACAGATGGAAAATTTTATTAGTTACGTTATGTTAAAAAAAATTAATATTGTTTGTTATGAAGATGACTTACCTATATAAGTTAATGAGACAATCGCTTGTTGGTATTGAAAGCTATGGAGACCAAATTATATTTATTGTACAAAATGTACCACCTCCATTTGCATTGATTGCCACAGTTTTACATCTTGAAACTATCTGCCTGCTTACCGTGTTGTTAGGGTTGTGGATTGTAGGCAAGAAAGAGCAATATAAGCACCGTGGAGTCTAAGCATTTTAATTTACCTACCGATAGTTTATTGTGTAGCACAGTAAAGCACAAATGGTATTCATAATTCTTAGATGGGTTCATTATGTAAGGATTGCTATTTTTCTGATAGGTATTGTTTCCGTTTAATAATATGTCTAGTCACTATGATAATAAATAGATAGACGACCTAGTCCTACCACAAACATTTATTTTGTTATTAAGCATCCAGGAAAACTGTAGCTAATATATTATGTAACTGCATTTTTATGCAATTAAATAAAAAAAATGTGATTTTGAACTGTGTAATTGTTGATGAACATAGCAAACTTCAATTTTGCTTATTTTGCTAGAATTTAATAGACGGTTCAATTCTCATCCTATCTCAGAGGTGGCCTGGCAATGGTAATTTTTAGCCATGGCACTGGTTTAGCGGAGCAGGTAACTGGAGACGAGCAGTCATACCAGCGCTCTGGGGCTTCGGGCGGAGGGGGGCATTGCATAGGCCCCGGAGTTGCAACTTCTCCGATGCTTTGTAAAAACTGCATAAATATTTAAGAGATAAAAAGGGCGTTAGGTTTTAGGGGTCGCAGTCGCCCCCCTCCCCCTCCGAGCAAGCGATGTATGTTTGCTGAGTTGTTACCAATCTACATATTTATTACTGCTATGAAATTTTGTATATACGTTAAAACTAGGGCTTCGCGAACGCAATTTGTGTTGCGTTGAAGATGAGCGTAGCGGTTTGTATATAGCGCATAAAAAGGTTGAGGCAAAAAGCCTATGGAAATCATGGAGCAGCAAGCTGGACCATTGCTTTCTCAAAAATTATGATCACTTGAAAATGACATTTTACAACGTTTACATTGTAAACGATTCTGACCTTTCTTTGTTTCTGTCCGAGCTATCGGGTACCGGAAATATGCTCATTTTGAGATCATTGAGCAATGTGCATGTAAATACATAGATGTAACTCATGCCCAGGGGTTTTTATAAGGTTGGAGACATATTTCTGCTGCAGACTTTCTTTCCAAAACTTACATGCAAGAAATTGACAAAATTTCTAATATCTGTCAAATCTTGAAGTCAACTTCAAGTATAAAAATCTGGTGTGATGTTTCGATTTGGTTTCGATGGTTTCTAAAGACAACAATGGAACTTGGGGAAATTTGCAAACAATACGCACTTTTAAATAAATTTCCGTACTTTTCCAAACTTTCTCAATTGCCGAATATTGCTCTTTTTTCTGCTTTGAAAGTGAAGGGTATGGAGAATTTTCTTGAAAAACGCAGGGGGTCTAAGTTGAGAACAAAAGTAGCCACCCTGAAAATTTCATCGCGATCGACGTAGGCGTTTGACCTGTAGAGCGCGTGCAAACACACATACAAACGAACAAACAAAATAAAAACAAAAAACACACACACAAGTGCTTTTTTTAGCAGTAGTGAAATTGATGATTTCGCTTCGCTCGCTTCGCTCGCTACGCTCATCAATAATAATTTAGAGACAAGATACTTGCGTTTTTCCTCTGGGTTTTAGCTTCGGTATTAGTGGCTTGTTATTGCTGTTTACTTCTACTATCCGGCAACCGTCGCATTTAGCTCCAAAAGAAAAACTCGTAAGGAAACGCTAAATTGCTAGAATTGTGTTTGAAAGTCTCCAGGACGTCACATAAGTCTTCGAGGTAATAACAGCCGTGCGAAATACTTTTTAGAAGATTTTTTTAGTCGTTATGAGGTTGGTGTGTGTGGAGTGGGGAAGGGGGGCCTCCGATTTGAAGTTACGGCATTGCACCGTTTACGCCACCGGTTACAATGGTGGGTGGGTGGGAGTCTGGAGAGCTGGCTGACCTTGGGGTAAGTGTCGAGGGAAGGTTGGCTAGGTAGGTGACAGAGAATACGACGACCGGTAAATAATGACTCGATGACACGGTGATGTTTCCAAGCCTATACACTGTGTCTTACACGCATGTAAGCAATACCTGCAAGTACCTACATACAGGGGCGAAGCGTGGGTGTTTTCACGGGGGAGACACACATAATTGTGCGTGTAATGGGCAGTGGCACGGGCGTAGGGGTACCATTATCTCTCTGTAGCACGGTAAATGAAATTAATTTCAGTCTTAGTACCTATTAAAACTTTTGCATAGAAGTTTCGATCTAAGGTCATTTTACTCATGCTGGCTGGAAATATGAACCATATTGTTACTAAATTAGCTATTAGTTAGGGCGAAATAAGCTTGCAATGTGTTGCTGTTTACGTTGCGCAGGATGGCAATGTTCCTCGCTTTCAGCGCTGGGTAAGCGCTACTATTAAACGTGAAAAATATCCCGCGCCACGGAGCGCGGTTTTGCTGCGGAGACGCGGTTCCCGAAGCAAATATTTTCAGGACGGCATGTAGTCACAGAGCGAGACGCGTCTTTAATGCAGCGTTTTTATTGCAGCGGGGCTTGGATTTCAAGCATCGTGTGCCATGGGCTTATAGTGTATAAGAGCGTATGGGAAGAGACACTCTCCATTATGTCTCGCGCTTGTTGCTCGAGGAGTATTCACCCGTTTCCCGTTGCGCTTGCGCTATAGCCGAGTTTGGTGCGCGAATATGAATGCATTTGCATCTCGCGCCGAGCTCGTTTAAGCCACTCGCTAAATAAACTCAAAAGATCCGCAAAAAACATCATCACATAATTTTTAGGGTAAACACTGTCTCATTGTCACATAGGACGCTTCGCCCCTACCTACATAAGAGATTTTAATACATCAAGAGATGCAGCCACTGCTGTTATTATATCTCTTTTGCTTGCCCTGCTGATCTGGATCTGCTGATCTGTTAAGTTCTCTCTTACTCACTGTGCGATCACACGGGGTGCAATCGCACCCCGGACTTTTGACATTAGGGTCCCTGCCAGGCTGCCGGACATTAGAAAAATAAAAATATCACGATAATAATCTAAGCTTGCACTCAGTTAATGTTATTGTGAAAAAGAGCTGCGAAATTTGACCTTGAGAAGACAAAATATGAGTAATGTGGACCCTTTTTCGGCGCTTGGAGAGGACTTGTGTTCCCAGTAAATGCATAATTCTGTATACCATACTGTAGGCTCGATATCGATGCTGGATACTTGGTTATGGGTATGAAATATTTTGTTTCAGTTTCTGCTTTCAAATAAATATAGGTACCTACATTAAGCACTGAGCAATGGGTAGGCAACAAGCGGTCAGCCCGCGGGGATAATTTGGCATGCATCAATAATGCTGGATTTGGACAAAATATTGGCTACAGAGACACTAGAAAATGTACAATTTTCAGGGTTGGTAATGTTGTGGTAAAATACTTAATTTAAAAAATTTATTTTACAAAATCGGTGCTACAATTTGATTACCTAATTGATTGATGAGCGGAGCAAAATCTTCAATTTCACTACCCCCAAAAAGTCACCTGTGTATGTTTTTTTTGTTTTTGTGTTTGTGTGCGCTCTACAGACCAAACGCCTTAACCGTTTGTGATTGAATTTTCAGAGGACCTTCCTTTGTTCTCTGTGCGTATTTGCAAAAGATCGGTTCAGAACCTTTTTAATAAATCAGTTTTTACGAAATATTTCGATTTTTTCAAAAATTTGGATCTCTGTAAAATTCAAAGTTCGATCTTATACATACTTATTATGCCTGAAAATCTGATGATGGTAGGTCTCTCCACTTGACTTTTTAAAGCATTTTTGTAGTGTTTTTTCGTGATATTCGGTACTTCTTGACGCCTGAATCATTTTCCTTCGTTACCTTGGTGACCAAGCTTTGTTGACTTGAAGTTTGCCCAAGGCAAAGATTTGCCAGATATATCATAAAAAAGTCATTTTCATTTATGGAAGTAATTGAAGTAAACCCACGGTAGAAATATCACCAATATAAGAAGAACCCTCGGACGTAACTTACATCTATGTACATATGTTCAAATTACTCAGTTAGCTCAAAGTAAGCATATTTTGGCTATCTGACAGCTCTAGAGAGAAACAAAGGAAGATCGCAATCCTCTAAATATTCGAGTGATCAGAGTTTTCGAGAAAGCTATGGTCCATGGCTTGGTGCTCCATGGTTTTTGTGTGCAATCTGCCTCCACCTTTTTATCCGCCATATACAAACCGCTACCTACACTCATCTTCAACGCAACACAAATTGCGTTCGCGAAGCCCTTATATTGAGGAAAATACCGTTTAAACGCTATCCACCCCTTACCGAGTAGAACACTAAAAATTGACCCTTGCATATTTGATACTTTTCGGGAAATATCGAAGTTAATAAATCATCTGACTATGTTCTGGGGTATTCCATGATCCATCTCTCTTGTTTCCTTGGTTGCCGACAGACTTCAGTTTTCATTTGTTGCTGGTAAGATCAGGATGGTCTTATTAGTATAAATTACCCGTGAAAAAACTTACCAGAGGTGCGGAGGAACCTCTGGTAACGAATCGATTGCCCGCGAAATCTACAGTAAGGAAACAACAGCATTGCGATGTAATGAGCGAGCGAAACAAGCAAAAAACTGCGGGGAGGGACATGGGGGAGGAAGGTTTACAGTTCTTTTATTTTTATTAATTCTTTTATTAGTTTTTCTATATTTTTACTCGGTGTCCGTCGTCAAGCTGCCTGCCACCAGGGAGTTCGGCACGCAGTGCGCGTCGTAGGCGGGCGTGGGGGCGCCGTCGAGGGGGCGGCAGGGTATGGACTAGGAGTCGACGGCGAGCTGCTAGGACTACGGGCGAGCTGCAGGGGGAGTGAAGGGAGGTAGGCGCAAGTGCCGAGCAGGACATGTCGAGGGTGGAGGCGACGTCACAGGAGACATCTAGGAGGCGACGACAGGGTCAACACAATCAGCGGCCAATCTTGGCTGGCTTTTATCAAATTGTTACATAATATTATTAATGATTGATTAATGATTGATTATTATTAATGATTGTTTTATGGAAATAACCCCGTTTTGTGAGGTCGGATATTGTTCGATGATTTTCCTGTATTTATTGACTGGAGAGATCAGAGAGTCGCAGTGGTGGCCTAAGTCTTCCCCAAGGACTGGCGAAAGAGTCATTTATTTACGCCTCTCATCACAATAGACAACAGTGGGGGGAGGGGGATTGTGAGATGAGCACTCGGCAAGTCATAGGCAACCCAGGCTACGTAGCCGCACTGCGGGGCAGTCTATCTTACAGGGATGAGCCCCTGTAAGGCTTTCACTCAGCCTCTACTAAAGCTGGGTTTACTGTAGGCAATATCAGTGACACGATGTCACGAGCATTGGCTGTGGATGTGCATCACGTCACGTTCGCGACTCTGCCATGGAGTCTATGATTGGTCCAGAGCCAATGTTCATGACATCGTGTCACTGACATTGCTAGCTTAAGGAAACGCAACGCCTAGAGGTAGGCAATGTTCGCTACACGCCTGCTGTGCCGAGAAGTCTAGCTCCAAGGGGCAACGAGAGGCGTCCTGGACTCAAAGGCAGGATTCCTTCCCTGGACACTCGCCACCCAGGGCCAAGGGCCCTCAACGAGTTCGTCGTCTCGCCGTGCGCGAAGTCACCAGCGCGCAAGCAATCCGCAGGCCAATTAAATCGCTACGCCAATCAATCGACCTAAACTCGGCCAACTACACACTGCCTAGTATCTCGTTTGGCAAAGTAGGTACTGGGCAGTTTGTAGTTGGCCGAGTTCAGTTCGTCAGTCTCATTATATGTCAGTCTTGACATAGTTGTTGCTTGTCGTGCAGCAACCCACCGCGGTCGAAGTTGAAAAACGCACTAACGAGACTTTTAAATTCACCAGTCTAACGTCCCGCTCGACGCAGACCTCAGCGACGCAAAGCATCACGACTGGCCGAGCCAACGCTGAGCTGCGATAGATCGCAAGCACGTGGCCAACTGACTTCGATAGCGAAACCCACTTCGGGGTTCTGAGGATGCCCAAGACCAACGTCCAAAAATTGCCCGAAGTCCCACAAAACCAGCGCACCGCACGCGAGATTCGGGCTGGGCCGGCGGGGACCGAACCGGCCGCTGAGGCACTCTACACAGGCGGATCAAGCCTCTGGTCTTTGAGCGATGCACTAGAACCGTATCGAGTGTTAGTGATTGCGCATCCTACTGCGCATGTGGCATCGTGATCTGGATTGATTGATTTCATTAATAATCGACAGCACAGGTCATCGCTTCGTAGCCGAGCGTGTAGCGAAGCGAGATGATAAGCAGGGGGGCCCAGATTCGAGTGCGGTAGCTTTGATTTTTTTTTACTGAACTGTTTGGACGACGGATAATGGACTCGTTGAGGATTTGACCAATTTACATGCTTACAGCCAACCTCAAGACTTTCCTTGCAATAAGGGCTCGAAGACAATTTTGGGCTCAAGACTATTTTTGGAGAATAAAGGCCCATCTACAACCAACATTGCAGTAAACATAACATTAACTTAGCAATAAGCGTTAAGTTCGACACAATGGTTTCCATAAGACTAGCTACAATAAACATAAGAACTCAGCGTAACGTAATGTAGACGCAAACATGAAGTTTGACTAGGCCAAACATCTATGCATTTTAGGGACTATTAGGAATCCAGGAAAACTAAGAAATCCAGTAAATATTTAGTATTTTTATCCAGCATTTACTGGGTTTCTTCCACGTTTCCAGTTTCTCCACTTGTACATCTGCGTACAAAAAATGGTAATAGTGCGTCAAAGTCGAAACCGCCTTCATATTGCATGATAAGGTGATGTGGAAATTCTGCATGCTTTTGTGAACAGACGTTTCTTTGTAATACATGTTTAACGTTGAATAAAACAATCATATTTTAATATTAAACAGTATCTTATTTGTATATTGTTAACCTGGGTGATGTATTGCCGTATTAGGCCTTCTGATTACACCTTTTTATCTGCTACACAAACCGCTACGCTCATCTTCAACGCAACACAAATTGCGTTCGCGTAGTCCTAGTAATTCTAAATGCTACTAAAATAAGATCGGCTGCTAAATAAAACAGTTAAATGCATTGAAAAAGCCAGTCCAGAAAAAAGAATCTCTTTCCTCCACCCTTACCTCCCCCCCCCCCCTCCCCCTCCCTCGTTTTGACGATTTGCGTAAGAGGATGTCGGGGACCTAAGGAGCTTGCATTGGTTACTTTCAAAGTGTCAGGCCGCCACTGTGCCCGATCACATAATTTTCTTATATCAAAACTACGAGTTTCTCCAGGTTAGAGGTTGACCAGAGCAGGTTAAAGAAAGAGTGGTTTATGGGTTAGAACCCCAGATCTCCAGACGAGCTTAAGAGTGCTCCAGCCTTTCCCCTGTCTATCACTGGCACAATTCCACTAAAACAAACTAAATGGAATTTAAAAATCTCAATTAGACCCAAAATTGCTCCCAAAATGGGACTTACAAGTCGCGTTAGTGCGTTTTTCATCTTGGACTACGGTGGGTTGTGTCCTATGATGAAGCAACAAATGCCCAATATAGCTACATACTTTCTCAACTTTAAAATATTCCTGGTTGAAAGATTGAGTTGATGGAATGCCTTACATGTTGCTGGACTCATCTGTATGATATCTACTAGATGTGATTGCTAATGAAATTATAGTTTTTACCTATATTATATTATTACAGCATAGGAACGTCGGTGTTTTGCTAGTACCATAAGGCATCACCATATGGCACATTCTTAATATGATCGCCCAAAAAAGTTCCCTATATAAAATGAGATCAATATGGACTTCCAACTCAGAAAAATAAAGTATAAAAAGCTCCCTAGTTACTAGTTTGGCAGTGAGGCACATGGGGACCCTGTGACTCCTCTAGGGAGTCCGATACACCCGCGACGGACGACACCGTCCGGAGTCAAGTATCCCCGCAATGGGGCGGCCAAGCTTGCTGAGAGCTCTGTGGGTGGCGCAAGTGCGCAGGTCACTTCGTGTGTCCTATTTGCGTTTTCTTGCGCCGACAGAGATCAGAGAAAAACTCAAGGCCGTTTGTGCCGATAAGCGGTATCGAACCACGGTATCGCCTGGACGCTCTCACTGTCACTGTCAACCTAACTTTGATACTAGGGAGTATGCATTGTGGAGGAGATTATATTATGATTTATACTAGGGCGAACGCAATTTGTGTTGCGTTGCAGATGAGCGTAGCGGTTTGTATATAGCGCATAAAAAGATTGAGACAAAAAGCATATACAAGAATCATGGAGCAGCAAGCCGGACCATTGCTTTCTCAAAAATTCTGATCACTTGAAAATGTAAACGATTTTGACCTTTCTTTGTTTCTGTCCGAGCTGTCGGGCAGCGGAAATATGCTCACTTTGAGGTAATTGAGCAATGTGCATGTAAATACATAGATGCAGCCCATGCCCAAGGGTTTTTATAAGGTTGGAGATATATTTCTGCCGCGGACTTACTTTCAAGAACTTGCATGCACGAAATTGACAAAATTTCTAATATCTGTCAAATCTTGAAGTCAACTTCAAGTCAAAAATTCTGGTGTGATGTTTCGATTTGGTTTCGATGGTTACTAAAGACAAAAATCGAAATTGGGAAAATTTTAAAACAATACGCACTTTTAAATAAATTTCCGTACTTTACCAAACTTTCTCAATTGCCGAATATTGCTATTTTTTCTGCTTTGAAGGGAAGAGGTATGGAGGATATTCTTGAAAAACGCAGGTGGTCTAAGTTGAGAACAAAAGTAGACACCCTGAAAATTTCATCGCGATCGACGCAGGCGTTTGGCCTGTAGAGCGCGCGCAAACACACATACAAACAAACAAACAAACAAACAAACAAACAAAAAACATTTTTTGGGAGGCTAATTTGTGTACACTAGGGCGAACGCAATTTGTGTTGCGTTGAAGATGAGCGTAGCGGTTTGTATATAGCGCATAAAAAGATTGAGGCAAAAAGCATATGAAAATCATGGAGCAGCGAGGCGGACCATTGCTTTTTCGATAATTCTGATCACTTGAAATTGTAAACGATTCTGGCCTTTCTGTGTTTCTGTCCGAGCTGTAGGGTAGCGGAAATATGCTCATTTTGAGGTCATTAAGCAATGTGCATGTACTACATTCACATACATAGTAATACATAGATGTAACTTATGCCCAAGGGTTTTTATTAGGTTGGAGATATATTTCTGCCGCGGACTAACTTTCAAAAACTTGCATGCACGAAATTGACAAAATTTCTAATATCCGTGTCATGGAAATAGAGAAGAGCAGGCTGCATTCTCACTAGAGGTGAGTCTGCTAAATCTGCGATAGGGCTATCAATTAGTCTACGTGGGAGTAGGATTGAATTTAAGCTTGTTAGGGATAGCTAGCTCTGGGAGGAGCGATTCCGTTCGGATGTCCACATGAGATAGCAATGGTCGTACAGTTATGACAAGTCGAGCGTTGCACGAATGTATCGCAGGTACGAAAGGAAGGGTTCGCAGTGTTAAGCCATCGGCGCAACCCAAGAACTATCTGTCGGCTATCAAAATGTACTACACCTGATCAATCAATCCATACAAATGTCGATACTTGCCTGTACAGTCGGTAACAGTGGTGGCTGCTAATCGAGCGCGCACGGTTCAAATGACGGTGCACTGGGAATTTTACCCTGGCACCTTACCCTACCCTACCTTACGCCACGAGCAAAACACCGACGTTCCTAATGCTATAATTTAATTAGCTATCGCATCTAGCAGGTATCATACAGATGAGTTCAGCAACGTATAAGACATTCCATCAACTCAATCTTTCAACCATGTATATTTTACAGTTGAGAAAGTGTATGATAGCTATATTTTCCGTCAGTTGCTTCAACAACGGATACAATCCACCGTAGTCCAAGGTGAAAAACGCACTAACGCGACTTGTAAGTCCCATTTTGGGGGCAATTTTGGGCATAATTAATTGAGTTTATAAAATTCCATTTAGTTTGTTTTAGTGGAAATAGTAAAGTGATATAAAAAAGGGAAAGTTCTCAAATGAATTATCATATTTTTGGACGAAAGATTTAACTTTAAAAACTGCAATACTGAAGCAACAAAAATTTTCTTTTTAGTCCCTTCTTCGTGATGACTAGTCGTTTTGGTGTTTCAACTTAAAACACATTTCAAAATCGTAATATCGATTCCAAATTTTGATATTGCGAAGTGATCACAATACATGGACCAGCGATGGTTCATTTTTTGATTATTGATTATTGATTATTTAATTAAATTAAATACATTGTCATGTTTCCAATGAGCAGTATGTTACTTAGCAAATCTTTGTTACTACTTGCATAGCCTCATTGCTTAGCAAAACAATTTAAAATTAATTTGTGTCAACAGGCGGTTAGTTTTACTCAACCGGGGAAACTAAATTTAGTTCGAGTGTTTTGGAACTAAAAACAGGGATTTCTTTTTTGTGTTACACAATTTTAAAAGTTATAACTAATCTGTAAGCGGTGGCACGGCTCTTTCCTTCCAACATGAACAGAAGAACCGAGCCGTACAGCTACCTTAAGGACCCCAACAGTCACGTCGCCCACGATAAGGAAAAAAACACCGAATATACTGCCTTAAAAAAATCGGCAAGTAGGAGTAAGAACAACAACACCGGATTTACGTGAGGATACCAACCCATTCAAAAATTGCCCCTAGAATTAATTAGTAACACTGTATAACAAAACTTTCACCAAATAACACGCCACATTTTTATACAGACAAAATAATGTATACCACTCAAGTCTGGAGAGTAGAAGAGCAAGTGAGGGATCAGTGACCAAAAATGAAATTGAGTCCTATTTTGAACCAAGAGTCCAGCAAACCTCAGCTGCTAAATGCAGTATTGCACAGCCACACAACAGGTCAGTCTACCTACCCTGCAAGGACTAAATTTTCTTGAGCTAACTCAAAACACACTGGTGAGTTGATTTGCCACACAAATATGTTGAGTCTGCATGTTAAATTAGCAAGCTCTTAACACAACCGTTTCCTGGTTGCTCTTAGGTGGGAGAGTAACAACACCCAGGAAAAGATCGCGCCACAAGCAAGGGGCGCAATGAGCTTCCAAGTGCAACAGAGACGAATGCAGATTCAGTGCGTGTACCTATACCATTATACCTACTATTGTCGCTAACTCTAGCATTGTTTTTTTATTTGAATCAATTCATTTAAACATTGCCGACAGATCATCACTCCCGAATGCAGCAAATCGAAAAGATATACAAAAAGTGGCAAATGCCAAGCCCGGACGCATGTTGCCAGGGTTGTTTGATGATAACTCTTTGGGGGAAGTTGCACGAGGAGCTCCCCTATCGCCAAGGTATGGCGGCTGTCCAGGGTAGATACAAAAATCTATCTAGAACCTTGGAAAATAAATCAATAAAATTGTCCATATCAGTAACAAACATCGACATTTGAGTACTAAAATAAGATAGAAAGATGTAGCTAAAAATGATCTAGGTACTAATTATGTATAAATATCTCACAGGAAAATAATCTCGGACGACATAGAAAAAAGACCCGAAATTAAAAGTGTACACAGTGACGACGAAAATATATTGGAAGCTATGTAAGTATACAAATGTCTTGGAATTTTAATTGATTTGAATGAAATTTCAGGTTCTTGGAATTTTTTGATTTTTTGGAAAATATCTTGGAATTTGAATGAATGAATTTGGATGGATTTTGAATTTAAATGAATTTGGGTATATGCAAGGAAGAAATAATAATGCTTATTTTTCCAACTACTCAGATGCTCTGGCGACTACGTTGCTAGGATGGAAGATGAAACGATGGTTGTCATCAACAGTTGGGACGGCTTTGAAGAAAAATGTAAACACGTAAGCCACACAAGTTCGAGGAAGGATGTACAAACACAGACTTTGCTAAGCGGAGGAGAAATTTCTCAAATGGAAAAGTTACTATCCCAAAATGTGCATGGCAAGAAGAGGACTGAAAAATGGCAATCACACACCGCGTAAGTTTATTGGAATGTGCAGCGAATAGGTAATAAGGATACTTTTGGTAACATAAGTATATTCACTTTGTCATTGAATTTTTGTTCTGACTTAATACCCTTACTCTTACTTATGCGTTTATCAGATAGAATGGTAGTTGTAGGATTGTTAGATTCTAAAATATGTTTGTTCCCGTCCTGTCTTCAGAACGTTGTATGCAAGACGATCTCTCTCTGACACCAGCATAAGAAGAACTAAAAGATCGGAAAGGCCGAGTTCATCTCCATCGTAAACATGCAAATTTATTTCAAAACAATCAGCATTTTATATTGGTTTATTGTGTATCATGTTAATGTTGTAAATTTTATTGTTTTCAGTCAATTCGTAGTCAAATCTACCAAATTTTGCAAAAGAACAACGGAATGTTGTGTACGTCCAAGCACACATCCAGCGTAAATATATTTTTATCGTCTTTGTAGTTTTCAAGAGAAAGATTGTATTGTACTAGTACAGAATGATACATTTTTTCAATTTTGTTGTTGCAGCCAATTCCTTGCCAAGACCACAGAGATTTCCAACTGCCATTCCCTGACAGAAGAAAGTACCGAAGTTTGCAAACGAACAACGGAATGTTGTGTCCGTCCAAGCACACCTCCAGCGTAAATATATTTTCATCTTCTTAATAATTTTAAGAGTAAGATTGCACTAGTATGGAACCACAGATTAATCTGTGAATTAATCTGTGATGGAACTGTATGATGCATTGGTTCAATGTTTTGTTGCAGCCAATTTCTTGCCGAGACCACAGAGATTTCTAACTGCCATTCACTGACTACAACTTCCGATTATCAACCATCAGAATCATTGGCAATAAATCAGCTCAGTGTACCAGAGGCAATCAAAGATATCCTCAAGCCATTAGAATGTAACAATGAAAGTCTCCCTAGATGCACAACGATACAAGGTAAGAATTGCTTGTACAGTACTTATAGAATGAGTATAGGTAGCAAAAAAATCAAAGGATAAAATAAAATCATTGAAATCTGACTAAGCATTGTCTTTTTCATAGGAATGGCCCTGAGCCTGGCTGCAAGCTTCCTTCTATTCTTGGGACTGGTGTGGACCTGCATCTCCATGAGCTTGGTGACCCATCACATCGTTACGCAATACCTTTACCCCCCCGAGCCCGACGCGAACCAAATCTCACAGTTTCTCGGAAGACTCTATCGACATGTAGAAGTAATTGCAGTTTGGCTCTGGTACCAAGTTCTCTATTAGAATCCCTTCACTCCACTGTATTATTGTTCTGTGTATTTTATGGTACTAATGAAACCAAAATAAAACAAATCGGTGATTGATAATCATATTATTTAAAATTTAAGCATATAGGTAGTTGATATTATTAAGGACTCACTAGTCAATAGTAAGGAGACAGGGTTTAGGATAAGTGGCCAAGCCTAGATCAAGTAAAAATACTGAAAGGCAGTGGTTAAGATAATAACAACTTATAAAAAAATGGGTAAGATAATATTAGTGCAGTAGAAATGGTATAAAGATGTATTTAATATTTACATTCTAAAATAAACAAATGCAGAAGATTTCTTCCCATATCACTCAATAAAATTAAATACTCTTACAACTAAAAACTTGTATAGCTTGCATGGAATAAAAAAATATTTTCCAAGTTAGTTCAGACCAATGGTTCAGACAATATCATGGGGGGCTGGTCATTTTATTAAATATACCCATTCAAAATTAATTTTGTATCTTAATCCCAAAACAATTTGCACTGTATGCTTTTTGTCCTTCGAATAATATAATAAGTTGATACAACTGTTGTAAACTCTTTGTCCCAAAAGACAACTACCACAAAATTTCATATTTTTCGTTGCTACTATTATCCACTTGCAACTCTGCAGGCAGCGCACTATCTTCAGCCATCATACTTTCCCAATCCTGTTACAGAAAATACAACTTTAAGCTTGTGTTATTAAACATTAAAATATAACATGTCTCCTACTAGATTAGCCAATCATCAACAACCTTTATCACAGTATAGTAGGCACCTACTTAATTTCCAATTCAAGAATATCATGTATTAATAAAAATAAAACGAAAAAATATAAGAACAAAATAGGTAAGTATAGGTAAATAGGTAAATAGGTAAATAGGTAAATAAGAATAAAATATATTATGACATTTGAGTTATCATTTTTCCTTCAAGGAGAGTGGTAAAATTTAATGGACTATCCAGTGGCGTAGTGGAGGCCCAAGCCCCCCCCCCCCCCCCCCCCAAGGGTTAGGGGCCCCCGGCCAACCGGAGTGTATGTTTTTCAAATTCAAAATGTCGCGACACTTCCACTGAAACGCTTGAAATAAAATATTACTGCAAGACCAAATGTTGCTGAAATGAATATAAGTCATACTGACGTTGTAGAATACGAGTATTCTGATTCAATTTAATAAGATAGGAACCAAATAGACAAGAGATGGCTTTTTTGGTTCAGATTATCATAATTTTTCGTGAAATATCATAATACATTTTCACGGAAAATCGCATTTCATATTAAGAGGAAAATTACAATATTTTGTATGGACAGGGTGTCCCAAGGGGGGGGGGGGGGGGGCGGTTAAACGGCTCATAAATTAAGTTTGCGGGGGCGCCCATGGGTTTTGCACTATGCCTCTGAAAATATCCTCACATAATTCAAATTAGAATAATACCTCTTACTAACCATTTAATTTCTTTTCACACAGTAACATTTAAGGTAGAAAAACACATACAGAAGTGGGAACAAGAATGTTTGGTTGGAGATTATTAGGAAGATTTAATTTACTAATCATTTACATGCAACATACCATGAAAGTACAATGATACGAAGATTAAGATAGGAACTATAATTTAAATGTTTTAATCTCATAGCATGAAGGGAATAAGCCTGCTCATATTAGTCGAAGCAAAACTTACCATGAGCAGTTGGTCAACAGAAGGCAGGGAGCACCTTTGACATTGAACCTGGCCAACTCCATCCTTGTCAGAAATGCAATCACACTTCTGGCAGCCGGCTGGCTTGGCGGTTAGCGCAACCCGCCTCGACCAAACATCGACGAACTTCTTGGCGCCGGTCTGTTGTTTCTTGGCCTCTGTCAGCCGCTCAAGGTTAAACACGGTGCCATTGGTTTGGAGAGCGAGTGGCGAGCACGAATCCTTTTCTAGAGTAATCTGAAAAAGAGGTCATTATTGAAATTATTTTGAGCGTTGTAAGAAAAGAGGAAACAGGATGAACGTTACTAGACAGTGGCAAATAAATTCATGCACTTGGCCAATACAATTTTGAAAATTGCATCGAATTCTATGGACTAGATACAGCTGCTCATTCTAACCTAACCTTAAATGGGTTTTTTATAATATTATAAATTCCTGTCATTTTATTTGGATGACTTGAATTATTACCATATATAATATCACATATCATTACATTACTGGTCATTGTTCCTAAAATGTTAATGACAAGGTTGTTTACCAATTAGCTCGAAAGAAATCAATCCATTGTAACAGCATCTTTGGCAGGTTTAAATTGGCTGAACAGGCAGCATTGAATGGACTCTAACTCATTATGCACTCAATTCAACGTACCTCTCTTAGCAATCCGCCGCTCGGCACGATGCTCTTGACGTTCCTCGCGGTGAAAACTCCGTTGGCGTCTGTGCCGAACACCTTCCCCTTGCTTCTCTGCGCCGCGGCCCCTCGCATAAGCACTGCTTTTGGCTGCATAACGTGCAGCGTGACGTCGCGGTCCACGAGTTGGCCAAGCATCTGCGGCAGGTCCAGCTCCAAGGAGCACCCTGAGCATTGTACGAGCACCACTGTCTTGGAGACGCCCGCGCGGAATGGGAGTTGCGAAGCTACGTCCAGAGCGTCGTACACCTCGTTGTCGTACTGGTATCGACGTAGCGGCACGTCCACAGGGTGCAGCCTGCAAAAGCAATGGGGATCTAAATTGTGCTAAATTGTGTGTGAATGGGGATTCACAGGGGATTTTGAGGTCATATGACAATCCGGGGTGTTAAAAGACTGTGCTTTGCGTTTCGATTTGAATTTTTTGAAGACATTTTGGCATATCCACCGTCAAGTGTTCCATGAGGCAAAAAAGGATTTACCAGAAAGTAATTCAACACTCGAATACCTACCTGCATTGCTTACTAGTAAATTACCAAGATTAAAAACCATTATAACTTATAGCATGATTTTTTCAAAGTCTATTGTTCTCTTCTAAATGAAAGCCACTAATAAACTGATGAGTGATGATTATTAAATTTCTTGGACTCATATCTGATTGTCCTATCATAAGCACAAGATAACAAAAAAATTTACTCCAAAATATGCTTTCGTGCACGCTGTCAACATCACCCAAGAGGAAGTAGGTAACTAAAACGTGTTATAAAACGTCGGGAAATCAATGGGAATTTTGCTTAGCATTTCACACGTAGTTTGAAATTAGATTTTTCTTTAAACTGGTGATCACTATCGCCCTGAGGTCACTCACCCAGGCAATGCTTTCCCGAGGCTCCTCGCGTTCATCCAGACGCTGCCTTTGACAATCCGTGGGTGCGGCAAAAATACCCCACCGTTGAAACTGACGACGGCGAACCGGTTTTCCGTCAGCCCCTGCTGCATCATCGTGTTGTCCAGCTTGGTGGCGAGCATCACCATATCCACGTGCTCCACGCAGCTGCCCGTCTCAACGACGAACACCACGTCCCCCGAAGACACCTCGCTGCCGTCCAACATCTTCGACTCGCCCACTAACAAATCCTGGCTGTTCGGGAAGCTGCATTGCACTGCGGAAGAAGAAGCACTCACTTAGCTCATTGGCATTTAATCAGGAGGTGATCCAAACCAAACTGGACCCTAGGAACCTTTATTTTCACACAGGAACCAGAATCGGAACTGTCAATAAAATAATCTAGCGACAGAAATCAGAACTAGAACTATTATTTGGATTGAAAAAAAAAAATATTTTTCAATTCCCCAAAGGTTCCATAAACATGGATATTTTTTAATGTTTTATTGATGGTAGTTGAACACACATTTGTTGGTTAAACATTAACGTTTAATTATGTAGTTACGTTGATGCTGATTGATTTTCTTTCACAAAATTGAATCCCAAATACCTCCGGCTGCAAAATCTTTATTACACAAAAACTCAAACATTGGAAGGTGTGTGCAAATTACAAGAGGGAGGCAGTTCTACTGACAACTAATTAGCATACAATTTGAAGGAAAATTAAAGTGTGGAATGTTTTGTGCTCCTTTGGCACATTTATTAATCATACAGCTTTAGTATAATGATTTCAGATAATCTTTTTCTTCAATTGTGCTGGAATTGTAGAATTGTAGAAACCTTGGTAATCCAAGGTTAGAACACAAATTTTGTACAAGAAGTTTCTTAGAATGACACTCACCACAATCTTGAGGTATTTGCACGCTAATGCCTGCCTTGGCGCACTGCAAGCCGTATGCCACAACGGACGGGCACTTCCCGAGCCCTGCGCCCGCGTCGGAGAGACACAGACCGAGGAAGGGCTCCGGTTCTACAGGCCCAAAGCACTCGGCCAGCGGAGATTTGCGGTGAGCGAAGTAGGCCGTGCACAGCTTGGCGGCCGAGATGTCCTCTTGCGCCGGTTTGGCGGGGGCGGGGGCGGGGGCGGGGGAGTGGCACTGACCGGCGTTGCCTACCCTCCATCCCTCAGCGAACCTACGAGAGACTAACTGCTATAGTGTAACTGCAGGAACTGGTTTGTGAGTGATTGTAATGAGACCTAGGTACATCAAACTATTAACATGCTCTGCTGGTATCAAAATGTAATTTATAGTTGTACAGGTTTATGATCAAAGAAGGATCAAAGTCAATAAAGATATTTTCCTTAGTGAGTCGGATTAATATTTTTACAAGCAACATTCTTATGGCACTTGTTAAAAGTAGGACATGGAATAATTTGAACACTCTTTGGCAGTATAATTAAACATACTTTAGATGTGTGAAGCAGAAAGATCTTAGTGTCTAGTTCCACGTTTTCTGGAGGTAACTTGGTATTCTAATTTCTACTCACTTCGACAAGTCAGTAACCCGTTTTCCATTGGGCAGATCCATATCGTTAGAGGGCTCGTTGTCGAAACTTCCCAAAAGTCCGCCGACCTTTCCCAGGTACCAGCCGGACAGTTGGACAGTGCAAATGTCGTGGTAGAGGTTGCACTCGACATTCATTTGGTTCTGATAGGAGACAGTGATCGTGTGACCATTACGAGTCACCTCAACCGACTGTTCCAGGAACACCGGCAAATCCGTACTGATGCCGTCTACTGTGACCCGATAGTTCGGCAAAATTTCGATCTGGTGGCCTGCACTCAGCACCGTCAACGACTTCCGGTTCGCTTTTTCGTTCTGCAAGCAGCAATTTTTAAGAATTTAGTATTTCAAAGTCAGATTTAAACAAAGATATTTTTCGGTCTATGACATCTTCGCAAATGCAACAATTAAGAATCAACAGCCCCGTAATGTGTACTGAAATAAAACAGCACCAATTTGGAATAAAATTGGTATAGATTTTTTCCCTAAAAAACAATTAATGAAAATTTTGAAAAATAGCCTCTAAGTTTAACAAAGTGAAATGTTAAATTTATCAGCTCAATGCATGCACTTCAGTATTTTCTCTTTCAAAAGATGACATTCATGAAATTAAGGGCACTACCTCCTTCTGATAGTTAACGACGACAGAGAATGTGTTGTCGATCAGGTCGCTCGCCAGCAGATAGCTGCACTCTCCTTCAAAGTTGAAGAATTTCTTGTCGAACGTAATGAAATTTCCACGCCCGATCATCATGCCAGTTGTTCCAAAAGGGGGCAGAAACTTGGAGGTGTCCAGAACGCTTGGCAAAATTTCACTTTTCACTGCCGTAAGGTAGTTTCTAAGCCTGGAAAAGAATTATGGCCAACTAAATTTTAAAGAATTATGCATTCACCTTACAATTGACTTGTTCTTGCAGTTATAATTCACCAAGAGATTTTTGTCTATTTAGAAAAAGTAAAAACACGTTAATAATTAACATGCATTGTAATGTAAAATCAATCTAAACTCACTTGTCTAGTTTGACTTCATTTGATTTTGATGCATTATCTTGGGTGAGTTGGGAGAACTTTGGCAGCTCCAGGAAGCTGTTCCAGTCGACTGGCAGGTTTTGGCTGATCTCGATGTAGTCGCCAGTGACGATCATCTTGGACTCGAGCTGCGTTTCAAACTCGTCCTCCTCGTCAAGTTCCTGGGCTAGATTCACAGCGAGCGTGTTGATGCACTCCGCAATCGCATGGAGGAACCACTTGAGTTCCACCGACATTTCGTTGTACTTCCACACCCACGCTAGCTAAACATTCAACATCAAGTTTCATATCGATTAAAAGCATGTTTGTATGTTGGTGACAACTGGTTAATGCATGTCTGGTAGCAATATAATATATTCTGAGTAACTAGCACAGGTAAGGAAGAATTGGGAAACATTTCCATTCCACAAACATTAAGGGGATTGAACGTTCAACTTGAGAAATATTGACATGCTGAAAATGTATTAGCACTCAGTGAGAATTGAATCTAAAATTGCGTTATAAATTATTTACCTTCTGCGAGATCGTTTCCATGATGTGTTTGGCAAATGCAACAGAAGGTACTTGGTTAACATTTTCCAAGTGACCAGAAACCGCACTTGAAGCAGCATCGATGTATTCTTTGTAGTCTTCGAACATTCGATGGAAATCTTGAACCAAAGTCTCAGTGACTCTGAAATTAGAAATTTAAAAATCTTTGTGAAATGTTTGAGTAGGATTCATGTTCAACAGATAAGAGGTACAGACATACAGTTATATTATATTCTGAGTTATAATTTTTTTTTATGTGTGAAAATGTATGATGTTTTTACGTACATGGTGAGGTATTCGATCACATCGTCAATGTACTTGTGCACGCTGAATTCAGCCAGCCAACTGGAATATTTATTGTACAACGTCACCAATTCCTGTACCTCCTTCACTGACATGATGGTGATCTGCACTGTAGCGGCAAGCTCTGCCAGCCAAACACAAAACAATGTAGAATCTAGATGGCACCATGCAATTTTGAAATACAAATATATAATGAAGAAAGTGCCATTCTCTTACCGTTGACGCTTCGGTCGATTGCAACAATGCTGTTGTGCAAAAGAATCGTGTGCTGCTGCACCGAGTTGATGATCATTTTCATGACACGGGCATAATGAGCAACTAGCCGAATCGACATTTGCTCGGCATTTTCCAGAGTCCGTTCAACCAGAGCATCGATTTGCACGACAACATCTCGAACTGCAACTAGTACACTCTTCCCCGTGGAACGCATTTGCTTCGACAAAACCTTCAATTCTTTCAGCAACTTGCTCGTGGTTTCGATAACTGATTGTCCGATTACCTAGAATTTTATGAGGTTGTTTGTTTATTGTTTATTAATGGTTGTTGTTAATTGCTTATTGAGCTTTGTTTATTGTTGTCACATACTTGTGAAAAAATGTGTGAATATGGAGGAAATTCTAAAAGGTATATTTATAATAATGGCACATATATGGTTATCAAATAAATGTACCCTTAATGCATCTCAGCCATTAATACATAGCTGATCTGTAGTTCAAGTAATCAACTAAACAAAGGATTTTGATTGAATTACCTGCAACTTCTTGAAGGAGTCGGCAAGCTTGTTCAAGTCGATGGACAACGCTTCAGCTATGTGGAGGGCAAAGTTCTTGGCTGCTGTGCACGCTGCGGAAAGTACTTCCAGCATTTGTTTGGCGAGACACGAAGCCTTCTCGTGGGCATACGATCTGAAATCGAAGGGACATTGTACTTTATTGCTGGTCTCCTAGGAAAGGAAATTTTAAGCACATTTGACAATACATTTTTGAAAAATATCAATGGGAATATCAATTTAATTGTGAGAAACTAGCCATAAAACAAGGTACAAATAAATTGTGATCAACAGTTTATTAAAGCTTATTTTATTCATCAAAGATTATTTGAAAGAAAATATGGAACAAATTAGAATTAAAATTTTCTACTTACATTGATGACTTGATGAATTGATGAATATCCCTCAAGTAGAAGTCGTTGTCATTGTACATCTCCCCAAACAAGTTTCTCATTGCTGTAGAGTCTTCCAAGACCAAGTTGATCTCCTCGTCAGTGAGTGGTCCAACCTGCGCCGTTGCGCCGTTGATTGCAGCATGAACTGACTCCAGCTGCCCGATGAAATCTTGATCGGCAAACTCGACGAATCCAACGAAAATGTTCTCGGCAACCAGCCTCACATCAGAATATTCACAGAAGACAGCCTCCTTCATTTTTCCGAGGACATTTTGCGTCCAAATTACTTTGCTCCAAATGTGTCGACTGGTGTTAAGCCGCAAGTTGAACTGTCCATCAACCGATGGTATTCCGTATGTGGTGTGTCGAATTTCTGCAGAGATGTGTCGTGAAGATAGCATTTTCGTACTCAGAAGGTACTTACGGCTGATTCCATAGCCAAAATCAAGTTCAAAGCTCTGTTCATCAACTAAATTAACTCGGACTTCAATCGTGAGCGGTTCTTTCCTGTTCATGCCTACACTAGCGGTAAATCCAAAAGGTTCCCTGGAGCTGGACCGCAGGGAGCAATTCAGCGACAAAGTGTTCTCTGAGGTCTTGGCCACAATCTCGATCGTGGGTTTTCTACAAGAAACTTTTCCGTAAAGGCCGAGGGTTCTCTTCAGCCCTGAAGGATCAAGGTAATTTATTCCCAAATCAGTCATAATTTCTTCTGTGTTCTGAGTGGTTTTCAAATTGATTTGATAGTTGATATTAGATGCCTCATGTTTCGCTACAAAATATGAATCCGAACGCTCGGCAAACTTGAAGATCACAATTCCAAACTGGACAAGGTCTTGAGGTTGGGTAGAGTATTCTAAGGCAATGTTGAGGTTGCGAGGCTCTCCGTCAATAGGGGTGATCCAGTACTCGGGCTCAGAATGTTCAATGCGGAGGACTAGATTGTCTTGCAATGCAAAATGCTGGAGAGTCAATTCGGCATTGTTCGGACTTCTCATGAAATTGATGCCTGCCTTCTTGTTTCTATTAGCGGCAGCATCCCACATCAACTGAATTCCAAAGTCGGCATGCTTAGACGAGCTTTGCTCTCCATGAGAACTCACCTCGAACGAACGGAAAGGGAAATCCAAGTGAATGAGGGAGTTCCATTTTGTATCCGAAGGCTTTTCTAAGATGAATGTATAACCCAAAGTTTGTTGAACATCCCAAGACAATACCATAGAGTATTCTTTTTTTGATGATGCAGTCTGCCGGGTTCCATTAAAAGAGATGTCTCGCGTGGGAAGCTTCATCATTGCTGTGAACTCTTTTCGCCCAGCTGGTAAGTTGAACAAGGATAAACCTCCTCCGAACTTGGACGTCTCCATCTTCTTCATGTCCCAGCAAATCTCACCCCAAATTGAGATGTCTTCTCCGTAGAGGAATGAATATGCTACATAAACTGGTCTCCAAGGATTGATTACTTGGACTTTTCTGATATTCCGCTTGTCGATGTTTAGGCTCGCATCTAGAATCTCAGCTGAGTTGTACACCACCTTGACTTGCATCACATTTGGATTGAAAGGAGAAATTCGTCCTGAAACTTGTGCATTTTTCATGAATTGGAACGGAGTTTCTACTTGGATTGTTCCATTGACTGTTAGTTGCTCACCAGTACGATAATCAACTTTGAGACGTAATTTGTGCTCGTTGAGTTGTGCTTTCAATTCTCCGTTAATTAAACTTTCTTCCAAGGCCGAGTCGAGCGTGATTGAAAGTTCCTTTTCGTTATAGCGACCAGTAATAACACCTCGATACCTATTTCCATCTAACTTATTGCCGATCATGAACGAAGCCACTTTAAATCCGGTGAAGATTGGAGCTTGAATGAGAGTCATGAAACTCAAGTCTCGAGGGTTGTTGTAGTGGAAGTCAAAGTCGATCGTCCAATCTTCTGCAAGTCCAGGGAATCCGAGAGTGACAAGTGCCTTCTTGTGTTGATTGAAATCGCACTCAAACCCAGCAACATAACGTTCGTATCCGTGGAAGGGCGTAGTTATTTGGATGCGGTACAGAGCTTTCTTTGGCTTTGCAATTGTGGAGTGGCGGATTTCTATGCGCTTGTCATTGTATTCGATGTAGTTGATGATATCGTCACCTTCACGGATACTCTTTTGGCCACGAAGCTGAATGCGATAATTTCGGAATCTTCGCAGTGGTGTGTTCAAAGAAATCTCCATTGCAGGCACGGGATCATAAACCACCTTTATGTCAGCACCCAGTTTTTTGCTTTCATATTCGACAAGGATGCCCATGTCAATTTGATCAATTTCATTCTGGAATTTTGCTTTAAGGACATAGTTCATTTCTTGCGGGAAATTTACCGACAAATTCAGATCAAAGTTTTTACTAAATATGAAGGGAATTTGAACAGCTGCTTTGAATGACTTGTAATTTTCCAGTGGGGTGGATAACATAAGAGAAGTATCGATTCCTACCGCAGACAAAAGGAAATCGAAAGAGATTTGAGCTTCGGGAATAATGTATGATGAGAATTGTCCATTGAAAGAAATCATGGAATAGGTTTCTTCAAAGATCTTACACACTCCGCTAAACTTAAGCTTGTTAACGGCCCTGAAGTATGGTGCTAGGAACTCGACACTCACATTCTTCTCTTCGGAATCAAAATTGGCGACTAGTGACATAAATTTATTAGTTGCTTTTTGCCCGATACCTACGTATGCAGAAAGTGCCCGGTCCTGGATGTTCAACTTTGCTTCCACAGAGTTCTCGGGAAGATATGTACTTGATACTTGGAGATCAACATCAAGAGGCCATCTAGTGCGGTGTTTGAGAGACACAATGAAAGTTGGAGAGCCAATGTAATCAAGATGAATCTTGTTTTCTACCATGTCATTCTTTGAATCTGAAGAGACAAAGAAATTAAGAATGTCCTGTGAAGACCTCACAATGCTCAATTCAACTGATTTCTTGTCTTGAAGTAAATTGTTAAACTTGATAGCTACTTGATTGACTAATGACCCAGATGCAAAGTTTGCTTCCACCTCAAGATTATCATTGTTGCTGTTGTAGCTAAGAGACAGTTTCATTTCCTTTGCCTTCAAGGCAGGTGATTCCAAGAGAAGAAAAGCGCCTAAACCATCGTTTTCATGAACAATTCCATAACCGAGCTTGTGTTCTTTGCCGAAACAGTCAGCCAGAAATGAGCCAGACAATTGATCATGCTTGGCTTCAACAACCACCAAATCTAATACATTGAACTTGAGTAGGCTCCAATTCTTGACAAGTAGGAAAGAAATTTCTTTTGTGTCAATGGCAGGTCCAGTCACTCGGCCTACTAGAGTCCAATCAGTCTCCGTGTCAATTTCCAGAGAGGAGCTCCGAGTTGACCTGCCGTCGTCGTATCGTACTTCGACACCGATGTGAGGCCCGGGGTAAACCGCACTGAATCGCGTTGTGTGAACTAAAGGTCCAAGGTGTTGAGGCAGATCAAGATCCAATCGGATACTGAAAGCTTTTTTAGAAGTCCGAAGTGATGAAGTCATGCTGCCAAAGTGTTTGCCTACTCGGTATGTCACGGAGAAGTGAAGATCTGGACTTAACTCAGTCGACGCTTGAATGTCGATACGGGCATCAGATATACTCAAGAAAGGAGCATTCAGGTCAAAGGAGCTGGTTATTACTTTATCTTGAAGCTTAAAGCTTGCAGATATCTTGTTGTCATTGACATAAATATTTCCGTCGACTTCGTTTGTGCCGTTGTTGATTAACGCTCCTCCAATTAAGAAGTTTGACTTGAGGATTGGCATGTCAAAATCTAGTCCCATCTTGAGATTGACATTGTTAAGAATATAGTTGGCTTGAATTTTGTACATTGCTTTGGGCAGATTGGCCTGGAAGAGAAGTTCCCTCCCATTGTCCTGTGTTTTGAGCTGAGCCAACGCAGTTATCGGTGTGACTTCAAAGAACGGTATTTGAATGTTCAGCTTCACAATGACGTTGGATAGATCAAACGTGTCTATTTCTCCTGCCAAATTGATTTCCTTGTCTTGGATAGTAGCTAAAATGTGGCCGCTACTTTTACCTTCGGCAGCAGAAAACTTTGCTCGAGTTGAAGCAACTTGTCCGTTTCCCCACTCGGCTTGACTGCTGACGTCTACATCAAATGGCCGTAAAGTCATTTTACCGTCCAAATCAACCTTGGCCTTGTTCCATATGGCTTTTCCAAATACATTTCTAGAAATGGTGTCTCCAGTAAATTTGCAGGTCAATAATAAGTTGGTAATTTTCTCAAATGGAGTTGCCAAACTCAATTCAAAGTTGGCTATATTGTAATGTACAGTAAAGATTATTTTATCTATCTGGGACCACTGCATTGTACACTTGAAAGTTTCTTCTTGGAGGTTACGTTCAAAAGAGATTTCCAAATGCTCCAGAGATTTCACGAAGGGAATGCTAAGTTTTGCTTTCAAAAATGAAACTTTCCTTTCAAGCTGGTAAGAACCTTCAAATTCCAAAGTTTTGTCATTAACGCCCAGATTTAGGAAAACAAAGTTCTTGCCATGATTTAGGTTCAGGATAGCGTTGTCGATTTTAAAAGTAGGAGTAGAAATGGTGAGATGACCATCGAGTGAATTTGCAGTGAAGGCCGACGAATAGCGCAGTTCGTACACATCAGTGTTCACGCGGAGGGCTAGAGAGCCAGTTTGGGCGGCTCGAGCATTCTTGTCGATTTGCACCTTGACTTCGATGAGCTTGTATGCGGCTAGTGGTGTGTCAATGAAGACGTCTCCGCTGATACCGTTTTCGCCCACATTGCCTACAGCACGAATATGCATCGACTTTTCACCTACGACAGCACTGAAATGAGCTTTCTTTTCTTGATCCCTCCAATCGTACCCAGTTTTCAGTGAAAAGTCACCCAAACCACCATTTGATGATTCCAATGTCAATTCAAGATTCTGTTCGTCTGAGATTAAGTTGACTTCACCCAAAATTTCAACAGGTCCTCCTGTGCCGTAAACACCGTCTAGAGTCAACCGATGGTTGGTGTGGTGATCGTACGTTGTTGATAAAACCAGCTCCTCAGTCCAACTTGATGTGACTTTTATATCAATAACAGTCACTTTTTCATTAGTTTTGTCCAGGCTCGACTGGAGAGTGGCCGCCTTGTCCTCAAACCTCACGTCGAAATAAATTTGCGAGATAGGCTTGTTCAAGTCAGCTTCAGCTTTTACTGATAGGGTTCTTAGCCACTCAACTGGAGTCTTCGCCTCAAGGCTTAAAGTGTTGGGAACAATAGTGAAGACAATAGCAATTACTTCCTCTTGGTTTTGATAGGTGAGAATTTGGGCCTTAGCACCAGAAATGAGCTGGTACATAGCAGAAATTTTGATCTCCTCCATATCTTTGTATGGTGTTGTCACAATGATATTCAGAGATGCTTCATTTTGTATGTCTGTTGGTAGTAAAGACATCTCTAGGCCAAACTTACTTTCTTCTTTCTCAAGGAAAAGTTTAGCAATTTTCTCGTTGATCGTTACATCTCCTTCAAGGTGAAGACGAGTGATTCCTTCGATGGGAGTTGTAGCAGTTATGTCAACCACGGTACGACCTTTGGCGTAGAATTTCAGGTTTACTCCTACTTGAGCCAACCACACTCCATACTGTACATGGGTCTTGATGGATTCAGAAGAGACTTTGGAAAACGGTAAGATATGGGTGTCGGAATGTGCGTGATTTACGGAAAGAATGAAAGGTTCGGAGAGGGGTGTTTGCAGGCTGAAGAAGAAAGTGCTCATAGTTAGCTCAAGGACAAAGGAAATTGGTTGTTTTTCTTCTAACTGTAGTATTGATTTAACATCACAACGGTCTGTAGAAACGAACCATTTTCCATCAAAATGAGCCTTTTTCATTCCGTTGAAGGGGGTGGACAACTTGATATTAGACAACACTGAGCCAGGGGAGAATGTTAGCTTGCATTCAACAGCAATCTGTTTTCCTGTGTCCCACTGGTATCGAAACATGCTCACTGCATTTGATTCCAAAACGTGCCAGTATGTCTCAATATCATACGATCTTGACGAGAAATCAACAAAGTTGAATGATGATGAAACATTTTTTAACCCATTTGTCTTCACATAAAACTTCACATCTGTGTTTTTATTTTCTCCAAAGGCAAGAACAGCATGCACTCCCTTTTCTTGCTTCTCGTTGACCAGTGTCCACATAATTTTCGATCCTGTTGCCATGTCTTTCTTGCTGCATCGACCTTCTAGCTTCCCTAGCTTCCAGTGGTCTTCGATGATCGACGAGAAGCTCAGTTCGGTGTCAAGAACATTCAGACGAGCGTCAATTCGCTGCAACTTGGAGGGAGACGAAAAATCATAGCTGCCTGTTAAGTTGAATGTTGGGCTGTAAGGTGTCATTGAAAATATCTGGATCCTCCTCACCAAAGAAGATGGATTCTCCAACAGGAATTTAATATTCACTTGCCAGTCATCATTCCAATGACCAATAAGAACCAAATGTGTTTTCGAAGAGTCTTTCAAATCATAGCTTCCGTAAAATTTAATGTTGTCGAAGTATTTTCCTGAAGTAGTTATGTTCAATGATGCTTCCGCTAAAAGTTTCTCTTGGAGACGAAGAATACTCTCGATCTTTGCAGTGTAGTTATTTTTTTGTACCGAAATAATCGCAGCTTTGTTTTTGCCGTACAAATCATACTCAACACTTAAGTAATGTTTTCTGTGTGATTCAAATGGTGTATTGATTGCTATGGATGATTTGACATACAGATTGTCTCGATGGAGCTTCCAATCAGCTGTGATAACGTCCTCACCTTTGATCATAGACAAAGATATTGAATTTTCAGTAGTTTTCAACAAATTTATTTGACCATCTAGTTTGATTAGGTCGTAATAAAGGAATGTAGTGTTGAAATCTACCAACACTACATTTTTATTGTTCTTGTACAGCAAATAGAAATTTTCATAGCCTTTGACAGGTGAAGACAATTTTACTTCCAGTGACGTTTCTTTCAGAGAGAAAGAGGCAAAGAAATTTTCTTCATCATTTCCTTTGAGTGTTGTCCAAACTGAAGAGACTAACATCTCATTTGGAACATATCGCACAAGAAGATGGCATTTGTCCATACTTTTGAAAGCGCCAGCAACTGAGGATGTGCCTGTTAATTCACCATCTTTACCGTAGATAAGTTTGAAGTCAGAAGAGATTACTGTGACACTGTTTCTGATGACATGGAACTCGAGACTTTTCTGTTTCCGTTCAATTTGGTATTGGCTGCCAACGCTGATTCGACTGTAACCTGGGGGAAAGTCAGGTGACATAACTGTTACATTGAATCCTAGATGAGACTTGGTGTCCAAATAGAATTCACCCACAATGTCCAATAGTTCAAGAGAGTTCCTAGCAATTGAAAGAGAAGCAGCTTTGTTGGGTAATGTGCCAGTCAAGCTCATCGATAATGAAAGTGTTCGGCAAATGTTGAAAGGAGTGTTTAGGACAATGGTTGTGATATCTTTGTTTTTCTTCACTGTAACCTCCAGAAGCGACTTGTCCTTATTTCTCTCAACCATAAGGCTGATTTTTTTACCGCCGGTAACATCTTGATACTGACCAGCGATTGCAAACAACTTTAAATCTTTCCATGGCGTCTCCAGAGATAGCTTCACATCACTGTGAGTTGCCAAAACTTTTCCTTCTACCTTGTCAGTATTTTTTTGGAGTGTAATTCTAGCATGGAGATCCTTCTTCAAATTATAAACTGCATTGAGTTTCAGTGTATCGTAATTGCGGATTGGACTGTTTAGCACAGCAGTCCATTCTCCTTCTCGGTGAGAAGAAAACCATTCAACTGAAGCTTCATAGTTTTCACTTGTTTTTGTCAATACGAGAGATGCAGATTTCTTGAGATTGCTTAGATCGTATTTGCCATTAATGATAAGCTTTTCCCAACTTACGAACGGTGTGATGATTGTGACACGAATTTCAGGCGAAAGTGGGTCTAAATTTGTAAAAACGGAGATCATTCCATTTGCTTGACCACTTTTCACGTTAATTGTAGCAAAGTATGTGGAGGAATCCATATCCAATTCCAGCGAAGATTTTAAATCCATTTTCTCGAAACCTTTAAAGGACGTCAATATGGTAGCAATAACATCATAGTCTTGCAATTTTGCATTTAAAACCACAAACTGACCTTTCATTTCGCCCCGAATATCAATTGATTGTTCATTAAACTTGACAGTCACCTTAAGGGGCATAATATTAAGGACAGGCAAAATAACATTCACTCCTAAATTTGTTTCGCCTGAAACTTTCGAGGAATCCATAGTAATTTTCACTTCATTTTCAAAACCTTGGAACTGAGCAACCAAACTGACTTCACTGTTTTCTCTGAAATCATAGCTAACGGCTGCTGAAATATCTTTCGCGTATTTGCATGTTGATGTTGCTTGGAGCTTAGCTTTGAGGTTCCTCAAATCTGTTGCGTCGATATCAGCTGAGACATCGAGTCGACTCTCTTCTTTCGATAGAGTGACTGTTGCTGTCTTGACATCACTTTTTCCGTCCATGGACACCGACACTTCCAGTGTTTTGTAGCCAGCGATGGGAGTTTGGCACTCAATTCTAGAACTTAATCCAGTTTCGGTTGATAAAATGGAGGTTGTTATTTCTACAATTTCTTGGTTCCGTTTTACAACTATCGAAGTTTTCAAAGTATCTGCGTCTTCTGTATAGATGTATAAATGCCTCAAATATGCCTCTATACTTTCAAGGCCTTCAAATGGAGAAGTAAATTTCACACGTGTTTCCCCTGCACCGTCTTCCACAAGCAAATTTCCTTCCATCTGTACTGTCAAGTCATTCTTGTTCACAACAATTGCCCAGGACTTCTCAGTAGACATCTCGAAGTTGTACCGCACTTGACCGGAGAGGATTTCGAACCCCTCGACAGGCATGGTGAGAGCGACTTCGGCAAGACCCGTATCATGCAACTGCGCCTTGCCTTTGAGTTCAGCTCTCAATTTGTCGTAGGTAAAACTGCAGACCACTTCCAGATTTTGATCGCTCGGTGCTTGGTCGATGGCGCTATACATGGAAAAGCTTTTCACAGCAGGAACTGTACTCGTCACTGCCAAGCTGAGAATGTACGAGCGATAATTCATCATGCTAGTTCC
Source organism: Nemoura dubitans (assembly GCA_921293005.1). Taxonomy (NCBI): domain Eukaryota; kingdom Metazoa; phylum Arthropoda; class Insecta; order Plecoptera; family Nemouridae; genus Nemoura; species Nemoura dubitans. The sequence goes on from OV121075.1 coordinate 21,291,377, forward strand.
AGAAAGAGACACGCTCTCCGAGTTACGTGCAACTAAAACGTCAACAGTTTTCTTGTCTTCACTCAAATTAACATCAAATAATGCAGTCAGGTTCTCCCATTTGGGAATCGGTGTTGTTAGGTCACACTTTGCCTTCCAGCTATCCTTCGTCACGCCGCCAGCCAGATTGACATCGACCTTCTTCTCTCGGTATACCAACGACATGTGTGCAGACATATCCTTGGTCTTGCTTATGTCATACTTGAATTGGCCGTTGACAATTGGCCCGTCGATGTCCGAGCGCGTTGCGATAAGTACACCCATTGCCTTGTTTGCCTCCAGGTGGACTGTTGACTTCAAATCCATCTGTTTATCTTCCCAGCGGAAGGTGACGAGGACAGCTTTCGTGGGCAGTGAAACATCGTAGAAAGCCTTTACAGTAATTGGTTTACAGTACGGAGATTTGATTTCAAGATCGAATCGACTTTGCCTTGACTGATAGAAGATCAAAGATTCTACACTTATTTCTTTATCAAAATTATACTGAAGTTTCAGTTTTGGTTGAATTGTTGTATCATTAATTGGCAACTCCAAGAACATTTTGATTGGGTGCGTCCACGGTGTTATCACTACGCCCTCAGCTTTCTGTACGATGTTCAAGTTGGCATCAAGATTGTACTTTAGACTTGCAGCAGCTGGTGATCCATTAACATCTACCAGCATATCATGAGAAAACTCAAGAGCATTGTATTCAAAACTCTGCTTGTTGGCAATCTGCCCGAACTTTCCAGAAGACTTTAATACAATAACATTCTCCCAGTTGAGCGGATCTTTGACATGTAGCTCATGGGATGCTGAGATCTCTCCAGGAAGAGTCAGTTTTGTCAAATACAATCCATCTGTTTCTTGGTTGTGTTCCATCTCAAGAATAAGCTCGTTGTTTAGAATTGAACCAGATGCAGTTGCAGTCAGTCTTCCCATTTTCTTGGTTCGTTCTAATTTTACTGATCCCATGAACCAATCTGCGTTCCAGGTTCCACCAGCAACCGACTCGAATTGACTACCAGTCAAGCGATTCTTGAAACTTGTCGTTAATGTTTGTGTCGGGGTGGTTAAATCTGTTGCCAGCGTTAAGTTACACAACGAATAAACGTTCCCTGTCAAACTAGCCAAAATCAGTTGATTGCCATCCACGGAGATTGAGAGCCCTTCCAGGAAAGTTTTGCTTGCAGTGCTATGAGTGAATCCAGCTTCAAAAGATTTTGTGAGCGGTGTTTTGATCAAACCACTTCCTACGACGAAATTCTCCGCCTTTGATGTAGAAAGGGATAGTGACGATTTATTCCCATTATGCAGTAGATCAGCCTCTACTTTAAAGTCGAATCCAAATCGGTTAGTCGTAATCAAGGAATACCACTTGGCTGTGGTATTCTCGAAGGTTTCGAAAGGTGTCGTCAATTCGAAATATCCGGCGAGACCATTATCTGGGTTCGACGACATCTCAATCAACAATGCACCAGTGGTTCCATAGTTCAACTTTAAAGTGAGATTGCCTTTGGAACTGTTCAGCTTACCATTGATGGATGGCAATGCTTTCACGACGGTAACATACGATAATTCAGCAGTTACGATTGATCTCTGCACCTGCCACGACGCGTCGATCACTTTTTGCCTGTTGTACTCGACGATGTAAAAGGAGCTGGTGATTTCAGGACGGAAAGTGTGTTTGAGGTCCAGGTAGATGTCTGCGATCATAGGGAAGGTGCTGGTTATGTGAATCTCTGCTCCGAATGTAGAGCCTGTGGCACTGAGTTGCCCTCCCACCAGATTCAACTCGACTGACTGTTTCCGCCACATCAGCTTTGCCTGCAATTAGATAGTGATCTTTTCATTACAAACCATTTTTTAAATGGTTTTTTATCTATGCCAGAAAATATACTAATATGGTTACTTATCAGGAGCGACCAACGTGGCAGTGTACCTACTTATTTGGCTGAGTGCCTGCATAACTGTAAGTCGTAACCCTGCCACATTGACCGCTATAGGTAAGGCAGCTCTGTACAATGGTAGTTCTGAATTCTCTCAAAAACAATTTATCATTAGCATCATTTTCATCAGGGAGAGTGCTTACGTCTAGGGTGACGTTGATTCCATTGCCATTGTATCCTCCGGCAAGGCTCTGAGCTTCGAGCCCGACGAATGGCGTGGTCAGGCTCGCTGCGGCGGCTGCTCCAGTCGCCGTCCAACTCCACTCGAGTTCCGTAGAAATTTTCTGATCTGGGGCCCACTCCAAGAACCCGTTTGCACTGTTTGGACTAAAAAGGATCGCCGCAATAGTTAGGCAATCATCGGATTTGGAATAGAGCAATCGCAATCGCAATCCCAGATACATGACGTTACTCAGTTATTCCGCGGTGTGACAACATTTGCTACTCCTAATCTTACAGTTAGAATTCCACCCAGTAGGAATTCCAGCATTCCCTCATGAAAGCTAGCAATCTACCCAAACATATGAAAGCTTGCTAAATGAGAATACAATCACGAGATGCAGTCACTATATACCTACTGTTACTCTTACCCTCCAATCATCGTATTACAATTTCTTGCTTAGCGTTGTTAATTGACATTGCTGGGTTTACAATAAAGTTCAGGTTCTGTTTAGTCAAGTAACAAGTTTCAATTCCAGTCGTTTATGTTAAATAAGGTTTGTAAATCCCAAATGTTCTCTTACAGAGTGTTGAGCTCGGCACGAATGTACTGTCCTGGGAATTCCAGCAGCGCTGTTTGTTTGTTTGTGCTCACAGTGGCTGCCAGGGATATTCTACGGTCCGGATTGGCATCTTTGTCCCAGAAGAACTTCACCTCATATTGCTGGACATCACGGTCGCTCTCTGCCTAATGATTGCAACATAAGTTAAAAAATAAGCTTTCTGACAAGTATCATACCAATATTTGGTCAATTGTTACAATAAAAGAAATTATTATTATTATTATTATTATTATAAAAGAATAGCTTGAATGGTCCTATAGAAAACAGTCAGTTTGTCTGCTTTGGAGTTAGTATATGATCATAAATATTACTCGTTAATAGTTATGCTTACTTTGATGGCAAAGTTTAATCGTTTGCTCAGTTGTAAGTCAATGTCAAGGGATTTAATGCTATCTTCATTTTGCAAAGAGATTGTACTGCGGTAGGTACGATCGTCCAGTAAAATTGTAGCTTCCACAACATGCATTCTGCAAAAAATTGAACCAACATTCAAACCATAAAATCATAAAACTATAATAATATCTGACATACCATTATGAATTTATGATTTTCCTACCAATCAATTTAAATATAAAAGTTAATTATTCCAAAACTGATGCTGTATTTTTTTCAATTAGGCAAAAACAGAAATCGAACATCAAATTAAATACCCAAATGGTAGATTCCTCATCCTACGGTCTACCTATATGTTGTTGATTAAAAACCATGTTTTAGAATACAGAATACTGTTCCTGTAGAAGAACTTGTACTGCAATCTCACCTTGCTTTGGAATACGTAACATCGGCTCTGTACTTCTTTGAATTTTCGACATTGAAAAATTCCACCCACAAGTTGCTCTTTTGCATCGAAGCAGCCACACTTCCTTGGAAGATTGCCCTCAATTCTCCGCTCAGTTCGGCGATAAGCGATCGGTCAATATGCGTACTTGATCCTATATCAACGTAGACACATGACAGCGTGATGTTTTTTGTTGTTGAAGCTTCGTTGTCGGTGTGTTTACCGATGATTTTTGCAGTGTAATGCAAAGGCTCTGTTTCGAGGATGTCTCCAGAGAGCGATGTCGAATACCACGGACTGGTGATTTCCGCATAGAGCTCGCGATTTGAGTCAGCTGAGACATAGTTGAGTGTAGTGAAGAAACGATGCTGGGGGTTGATCTGGGCCAGGGCATGAGTTTTTAAGCTTGTTGCGCTTGTCTGCGGAAGGAATAAAAACCGAATGTTTTAATTCTACACTTGATAATTAAATGATAAAGTTATTGTACGTGCAGGGGCATTGTATTTTCTATTTACATGCACTCTTGTTTTATGAACTCCAAAAATAAACCATTTTCACGTATTGAAGAAACCGTTCATTGCAGGAAAATCATTTCAAATTCTTACTCAAAAATCTGATGATATTTAGTTCCACACTAACCTTGAATTCCAAGTCAACCTTATAATCGACTTTCTTTGAAGGACAGCTAAACTGACAGAATGCTACAAAGTTGTCATCGCTTCCTCTGGCAGTGTTTCGATACAGCTGTTTGGTCTGCCATTCTGTGGGACCCAAGCCAAACCTAGCGTTGTGTTCAAGAGAATAGCCGCTCCTAATCAGATCCCAGCTGAGAAGTACGTTGTACTGAGGAGCTGCGGACATTTGCAGGGAACCGTATGCGCTGTACTTGTTGATGTCCCCTTTGTTGTTGCTCTGAATTTTGGCTGAGAGATTGATGGATTCGACTGTGGCTTGACGAAGAGCGTACTCTAAAGTGATCTTGGTGCTGACATAGCTGTTGGTCTGGCGAAGATTGGCATGTACTGAACCTTCGATGATTGGCGATTTTATCAAACCAACTATTTCATGCTTGTTGCCTTCTGAAATGACATCGGCTGCAACACACGGTGAAAATATGTTTTTTAAATACATGGGAAATGCATACACTATTAGGGACAACAGAACTAGTATCAATAGATTTTCCTGGAAAAGCTAAAGTAGAAAGTAGAAAGTGAACTAAGGTCAATCAGTTAAAACTAAAAAGTAAAAACATTTTCTAGCTTACCTGAGAAATGCAGAGGATCCTTAGTCAGACCTTTGAGGGTGAAGTCGGCACTGTACTTGGCACCTTCCACATAGTAAACATTTCCCAGCAGTTCAATGCTGACTTTTTTGGGCACGGCCAGGACCATCGAGGGCTCGTATTTGATGACGTGACCTTTGAGAGTCGTCAACAGACCAACTCGCGTGTTCAACATCTCCACGTCATTCTTACGAAGTGCAACGCTAACCGCCTTGGAGTGATCATTGTAATCGATTTTACCATCCATTTCCAGCTTGATAAATGGAGAGAGTATTTTACCAACAAATGCCATTTTGGCCTGGTTAAACGAAAGGTAAGTTTCAAGTTTGCGGTCAATTTGAGAATTTGGTGTATCAAACTTGAAGACTCGGATTTCCGTGTCTTCTTGTCGTTTTGATTGAAGATTAAGGACATAAGAGTCGAAAGTGTCGGTCTTTAACATTTGGATCCTGAGCACCAGAGGTCCAGTGAGTGGATAGGATGGAGCTTCCAGGTGAAGAGATGCGTTTGCGTATGACAGCGAGCTACACAGTGACATTCCCATGATTTTACTCATTGTCTCAGAGGTGCAATCTGAGAAGCCTTCTTTGTCTTTCAAAATTCCCTCCATCTCAATCGCCTCGTTGCGCCGGAGAACAAACATGCGAGAGGTGACTTCGAGAATGTCCACCTTCTCACGAGGCACATCCAGCTTGACGTCCACGCTGTCTCGCTTCACTGACATTTTGCCGCCCAAGTATGTATTCGTGTGCAGAGTGCTGACCGTTTCAAGGCCAGATTTTGTCACAAATGCATCGATGGTCATCGTCCCTATTACTCGAACCGCTGCGCTCGGAATAATTTTCCCTTCTATTTCAGCCGAACCAGTGCGCCAGAGATTTCTTGTGTCCAAATGTCCATGCATCTTGAGCCCGACCGTTGCACTCCCATTGGCCGAGAAGTCTAAAGGCAAGCCGATGATTGTCGGGATCTTGTACGAAGCATCCAGAAACACAAATGAGTCAGTGAAATCAATTTCCTGCCCATTAAACAGCTTAGCGAAGAGCTCCAGCGGGTTCTTCAGCTGCATAGGTCCGCCCAGCATTTCTTCCAGCCCTTGGTATCTGGCAAAATGGATCTCGTTTCCAAAAACGCTGGCGTAAACCGACGCTTGCGGCTCTTTGGCTAGTTTCCTTTTAGCTTTGAAAGACGATGAAATCTGGTCGATACTATTTTCAATATCGTCATCATTGAAATTTCCACGAGCTTTTTGCAAAACCTGTTGGAGGGATTTGTCGGGGAAATATCCGTCCGGTCCGAACATATCTTCTAGTACGTCTTCGAAGCCCTCAGCGCGCGACCCGACCTCGAACAGGTTGATGGTCTCGCCGAAGATGTCCATTGTGAGGTTGAGCATGGCAGACCGGGGCAGGTACGACTGCGGACTGAAGACGACGTTGCTCTCGACAGTGGCACCGGCGTTGACCGACTCGAAGAACACGGATCCCTCGTAGTTCCGCGAGAACTTGCGTACATCCGTCTTGAACTTGTTGCGCAGCGTCTCGGCCGAGATGAGCTCGCGGATGCTCTGTTTCCAGCGGCTTGATGTTTCTTGCAGGTTGGTCAAGTGTGTCCACACAAATGAACCAACTGGAACAGACGGGAGGTTTCAGCCAAATTACAATTTATATTGTTTCATTACTTAATTCCAGCTTATCTTTGATTATTGGAGAAATAAACTTTGGGGGCTTCTATGCTATTATTTTTTACTTTCTAATAAAAGTCAATGTCATCAACAAGATCACAGCTAAACTGGAATAAAACCTTAAATTGTAAAGGCACACACACACACCTTGGTTAACTTCTTCGGCATGCAGTGTGGCTTTGATCTTGTCAAGGATGCGAGACGAAGGACATCGCATGACGGCGAGGTAAGCGGCAATCCTGAGCTCGGTGTCTTCCTGCATGTCGGTGTACGTGTTGAGCAGGCCGGGGTCCCGTGCTTCCGAGCACGGCACACGGCGATATGCGCGGATCGCAGCCAGTCGGATCTCCATTGGGTTGCCGGCATGCTGGAGTGACGGTCAGGTTATTACAGTCCTGTCTCGATGGTAGGTACACCTTGGCTTTCCAAACTGCTAGTAAGCGGCAAGCTATGTTATAAAGGTTGCTAAAGAGCCATTTCAACTAGAGCTATTTCAACATTAAAGAGCCATTTCAACTATGAAGTGATCATTGCTCAGTGCGTAGAATCCTATCCCTAGTTCCTACATTGCAGTTATGTGACTAATTGGTTCTTGGATCAAATAATAATAATAACAATGGCAACTTTTATCAATTTTAACTTTCAACTTTACATTTATTGTACTATCATCCCACAGTAGCCAGGATGAGTAGTAAATAGCAAATGTGATAGTATGTAGTGCCAAATCAAACTTACCTTATAGCAGTTGTAGCAATTGTTGCCGACGTCCAGCTTAGAAGGCATCACCCCTGCGTTTCCGATTCCCTTGAGAGCCACAATCTTTTGCTCCATGTCTTTGCGTCCCTTCACGTGACACCCATCTCCCAGCATCTTGCCCATCTTGCCGACAATCTCGCGCACCACGTCCTTCTCGCTGCACGCGGTGTCTCGCTGGCAGTAGCCGTGCACCATCGACGAGATGGCCAGCACCGCGTTGGGACGCGGCTCGTCACTCATCAGCGACTGCCACAAGAAACAAGCAGAGGGACATCATCTTAACGGGTTTCTTAGCAGTAAAGCTGGCGTAGACGGTTCCAAACCTCCATTCTTCTTGAACTACTTTTACATACTCAAATTCTTATCTTGAATGACTTTGTTAGTGAGATAGAATTGAACTTGTAAATATTGAGCTATTCGACAGTGGAATGCCCTTCCAGCGAAACTTCAGCCCATCCCGAGGGATGGCAAGAAATTTAAAAACTTGTTAAATTTAGTTCTTAAGTTGTAAAATAAACAAATACAAAAAAAAATGCAAAAGCATAAAGTTCTTGCTTTAAATTCTGAACATTCTATTTCAATTTAATGAAAGTCCTTTCAATGAGCTGACAGTACTTCAGTGAACGTACCGAAACGGCTAACAGCATGGTGTGCGTCGGCTTCTTGATGAAAGTCAGCGAAGTGAGCCAGATGTCCATTTCCACTTCAGTGATCTCCTTATTTTCGTAGAGGTCTGTCATCACCGTAAGACCGTCAGCGGTGCCTACAAGCGGCATCGCATCCAGAAGAAACTTCCTGCATAATAGGGAACAATAGTTCATATATCGTCCATATCCATATCTACATATCTTTAAAGTTTCGTTAGAACCCTTCGTTAGGACTTAAGGAACTGTAAAATATAAATCATATCGTAATTGCTAGCAGTATCATTTCACGATTGGTGTAAGAAATAATCAGACATTCACACATCTAGAAGCTATTACTCACTTGGTTATGAATATCAGATTTAACCTTGATATCATAACCCTTCAGGCTTAAACCCTTCTGTTCAGGTGTCAACCCTTCCATTCATACTTAAACCCTTGACCATAGTTTAGGATGTTACATAACTCCTTAGCCTCTTATTTAATCTGCAGTCGAGTGGTGAAATTGCAGCCAAATGCACTAGACATCTGGTGCATAAAGCAACAACTCGACCACCAGTAGTATTGCAAAAAGCTATGCAGCTTTTATTAAAAGCAGCCCCATATAAGAATGGAAACTCGCCTGGTATGCTGGTTTCGCGTGTGGCTGAACACCTTGGCCAAAGTCGGGTAGCTGGTGGTCCTCAAAGTGGCTACCAACTGCGAGAAGACTCGAGGCACGTCACTCTGCACTCCGTCAGCGGTCTTTTGCTCCAACTCCTCGAGAGCGGCAACGATGGTCTGAGCCCGGCTCGTTGCTTCGTTTTCTTCCAGGGCATGTTCGAAAAGCAAGGTGGTGCGAATGACAGACTCGGCTAAAACAATTGGGAAAGTGAAAATTAAAACAACTTCATTAACTCTGAATAAAAAAATAACATTTGCACCTGCATTTAAATTAAATCTCTTGTATATGTCTATTATCATCAGAGCTGAGACTACTCTAGCATTTGCCTATAACGGTTGTGAGGAATCCTACATAATTTTGACAAGCATTAATGCTTTTAAAGGAAATACAATTAATCAAAGATGGTATAACAATATTTTTGTTATTTTATTGATTGATTAATTAATTAATGTACTTATTGTTTGCACTACTGGCTTGTACTATTTAATTGCACTAATTGTTTACATTATTTGTATACGTTATTTAATTGCACCATTTGTAAAGTGCACCACTTCATTGCACTATTTAATTACGCTATTTAATTGCCCTACCTAATTATTTACAATGTTTAATTAATATGCACTGGTCAGTTGTATTGTAATATTATCTAAATTCCAATTATATGAGTATGTCTTGTTCCATAGTCAGGTACTTGCAATAGCATTCTTTTATTTTAATAACACATTTATATTCTTGAGCCCATATCATGTTAACAATCTGTAAACTGTACCTGCTAGAGGAACCATGGCAACCCCATCCCTTGTTTTTTATACACTGTGAATCTCACCTTCACCCCCTCCTCGAGGGTGGGGAAGGCGTATAAATAGAGGTGCACAGATCTCAGAAAGTCAGTTGTGTTGTGTTAGTTCTTGCTGTTAGGTCAAGTCGTCTCAAGCTAGTGTGTAGATCAGCGGTAGCCATCTACTCTAGAGTGAAGACCAGCAACAGGCCGTCTTCTCTAGAGTGTAGATCAGCATTGGCCATCTACACTAGCTATAGAGATTTGTACAGGTTATCTCCTCTGGTGTCTAGATCAGCATAAGGCCATCTACACCAGATGCGTGTAGCCAGTACATATCCTGAGAGTTTGTTTTACTAAGTAATAGAATCATACAGTGTACTTTGTTCAATTGTGACCATCTCTCCGCAACAAGGGTATGTGAATCTTACACAATTCATTCATAAATTAAATTCATTTATATTTACCACTGCCAAGCTGCCATTTGTCTACATAGCCATATGCTATGCCATAGCTGTACTTTAACTTGTACAACAAACTATTGTACAATTACCCAACATTTTTATTGAAATTAAACTTATTGTAGACACCCCCACTTAAATCTGCCTATTAAATCGGGCTACAACCCGCATACTCTTGCCCCCGAAGATTTCTCCCCCACTCCTTTTGTCCAGGAAATCCTGTGATAATGGGACCAGCCAGAAACAACACATATATATTCACTATGAGGAGCAAAAGGCCATCTGAGCTTGTTTTATGGTGCTTTCTATTCCTTCCATAAGTAGTGAAACATAAAAATCTATGGTACAGACAAACCATACACTCACCAGCTTTGCCAGGCTTCCCATCTACGACAGTTTTCTGGTGCATGAGATTTTGCACGACTCTAGTGACGGCTCCGTTGTCTCCGTTGGAGAACGGCCGGAACATGTGACTCTCATTGCACAGGGCCAGCACCAGGAGGCCATCGCGGTAGTTCTGGTAGCACTCGTGGTCGCTCCTAGGAAAATCGAATATGTTTAGAAGCGGTGCCCACGATGACAACACCAACTCTATATTCAGAAGTACCTACCTTGCTTTACAAAACATTCTTCAACAAGCAAATATCAATTCTAATTTCTAGCAGCACTTGCGGTGTTAATCTTTCTGTTTGTGAACACTTTATATCCCAAAGGAAATAATATGATTACTTTTTCATTAACCTTACATATTCTATTTAAATCTGCTAACTCTAACGGAACAATAAAATGTACAGAAAATAAAATAAAAGTAAAATGTATTAAAATTTGGAACAGAAATATTTGTAAAATAAATCGGTGCAGTAGTATTACATAGGGAAACAAATAAATAAAAATGTCAACAACATTTTTCATGCAGAGAAAAAACTATCGGAAAGCTCATTGCCGTGCATTGCAAACACTGTTGACAATTGTCAATTGTAGTACCTAATTAACACTATTGGCCCTTACTTGACAAGCGGTAGCGACTGCGTGTTGGAGGTGGAGCTGTATGGGGTTGACTGCAGAGAGAGGAAGTGGTCCATGCGGTGGGCGCACGCAAGCAGATTCTTGGACTTCTTGACAAGTGAGGAAGTACCGTCGGAGTATACTGCACTGTACTTGGTTTCACAGTCGCCGGTGACATCACTCTGCGGATAACATTCAAAATATTTGCAGTATTAGTATTTTTCCAATATCCATCAACTTTGCTTCTTTCTGCTTTTTACGTTATCAGTATTTTTTATTTTAAAATATTCATTAACTCTGCTTTGTAACAGGTTGTTGACAAAAAGCAGAGACAATGAAATAATAAAAAATACAGCAAAATTCAAATTAGTACACACAGATTAAAAAGTTAGTTGACACATAGAGCAGAGTCATTGGAACTAGTAAAAATACAGCAATATTCAAAAGAGTACACTTGGACTCAAAAGGTAGGTGACAGATAAAGCAGAGCCAATGAATCAAGTAAAAATTCAGAAAAATTCAAATTGGTACACGCAAATCAAAAAGGCAGTTGACACATAAAGCAGAGTCAATGTATCTTGTATCGTATCACTTATCGTAAAAACATTTCTTGATTGAATCTTCTAGATTGAAATGATTCTTGATAGAAACATTCTTGATTGATTGCATTCATTATTGAGCTTGTTGGTGTGGGGAATGCATTAATTCTAGCAGAGATTGAACATTACCTTGGACTATAATATGTGGCACTGTGATTTCTGCAGATAATACCTCCTACCTATACATACATTCATACAATCATACATTCATTTCATTCATACATTTCTTTGACTCTGCTTCTTTCTTTGAGCTGAAATCTGTAGCCATGAATATATTGTATAGTAGCCATAGAAGCCATGAGTATTCATATTCCATATTCCATATAGTAGCCATGAGTATACATTGATGATTATTGATTACATTGATGATTAATCACTATAAAAATGCATACCTACCTAGGTAATTATTCATTTCCTCTCCAATTCATTCTGGACATCAAAATTTTAATGCACATTTTTGGCAAAATTTTTTGAAGAAGCACAATGTCAATATAATTTAAACATAAATGTGCATTCTTCTTGTCTATATTTAAAATGGACAGACAAAGAGAAGTTAAGAAACTCAAATTAGCCTTCTCTGATTGAAAAATACCAGGGTTTGAAGTCTAATTTGTGCTTGTTAGTTGAGCCTTGGTAGAATGCCAATAATGAGTTCCGTGGATCCGGCCGAAGATAACGTTATGTGTTACATAAGCAATCACTTAAAGTCGCATTTCGCTAAGCGCATTAGTTCGTCCATTTTAATCTAATAAAATTATAATATTAAAAAAGAAATTGATTTGAAATGAAAAAAAATTTGAAAAGGAAAAATGACTCATCAATCCATTGAGAAACATGTTCTCAAATGTCTTCCGAAAAAGCTTGGACTTGTAATTTTTAAATATCTTCACACACATTTTTTCACTTTTTCAAGATTTGAATGATCATTCTAATTAAAAAGTATTTGGTAGAAATAATACACGTCAAAATAATGCGCACCTCGAAGACTTGCCGATCGGTTTCTAACGAGGCCATCGAGTTCTGGAAAGCGGAGAGAATTCCCCGCTTTATGTTCAGAACCCACGGAGCGTCGCCTTGCGTGGCGCAGAGCTCGTCGATCTGTCCGTCTTGGAACGCAAACAGCAACGATTCGCGTTCAAGGGCTGCCGCAAATTCAGAGAGTCGCTCCACTGGTGAACGGTCCAGAGAACTGGCAGGAGAAGAGTCTTCCAAACGAACGTTGCTCAGCTGAAAGATACAATTTGTAGGTAGGGTGCCAAAAATATGCATATGTCAATATTATGTCAATTATTTAGACAGTCCCACTGAATACTAATTATCAAAGGGACTATATCTGGAATTTTCTCCATATCCATCTATCAAATTGAGTTTATTCTAATGAAAAAACATTGTTTTCTTTGTGAGGGGTTAAACATGTTTGAAAGTTTGGGGTCACAGCACCAGCTGCACTAGGGTGCGTAGCTCTGACTTGACCACCCTCAATCCCAAATAACATTGACAACAATAGGGGTTTTATCAATTAAAAGTTAAAACTGAGAATGGCAAAACCTTAACACTATGTTAGCTCATGGCTTCAGACTTTTTTGTTTGTATTTCAGTGACGTCCCTAAACAGTTCACTCACTCCAGCAATAATGATTTTGTATACATCTGAGATCTCATCTGATTAAAGGTACCTATATAAAGGGCATTTTTGTTCTTTTGGCCAAATACATGGCCATAGCCACAATGTCTCAAGTAGAAATTTTATGTATGATTCCAAATGCTGAATGACTGCAATTTGATTACCTACCTGCAAAGTGAAATCACACCGCGAGACAGCGTGAATTTCCACAGTAGCTGAAAGATGAAGCCGGGCTTCCTCTGTGCCCGCTCCACTGACCGAAGTGACCGTATCTGCCGTGTAGTCGTAGACATAGCTGCTTCCAGCTTCGTACGATAGTTTGCTACCGCCTATGAAATTCATACAAACCCTTGGCTTAAACGATACTCTAAATATGTAGGCAATTTCAGTATTTAATTTTTTTATCAAATACCTTTGCAATATCCAGCACATTTGTACTGATCACTTGCCGACGATATCACTGGACCTGTGAACGATTTATCATTAACGAACGGAACGATGGATCAAAGCAAAATAATTCCTCGGATATCGCCTACCTACTCAAATTGTGAAAAATTGGGGAGATAGTTAAAAAAATTTAAAAATTGTGCCAAAATCACTTTTCTCAAAACTCAGAGATCGAAAATTGAGTGTTACTGATGTATAAATGCATTTAAAAACCTAAAAGACATTCTAATTAGCACTCTTCATTTCACGCACACAACATCTTTATACGGTAAAAAATTAGCACGTTAAAACTTGAGGAAAAACACAGATATATCAACACTTAACACAGATCACAAACCACACGCTTCTTCACTCCAAAACTCTTACCAGCGGTGACAGTGGCAGCCAAAAAGACTGCCACTAGCGCTAACAACTTCATTGTCTTTGAAGCACTATCACAGTTTAAGTTAATAGTCACTCGTTATTCGCAAGAAATAGAGCTCAATATATCTAAGAGATTTACTCATTGACATTGATGCGAGTAAGATGAACCACTAACTGAAGACGCGATCGCCAAGTGACCGATATTTATAGCCTCGGGCATTGTCAGATCAGAGTCCAGATTTGCTGATTTGTACATGGGCAAGATGCGCCTGATCATCATCGCAGAGCAGCTATCAGCAATGTTACATACTCCATTATTCAAAACAGTTTACGTCAGAAACAGTCATTTCGAAGAAAAAATTTCTTGGGTGCGATGATAGGATATCTGTTTAATTAATTCATTTGTAATTAATTAATTAATTATTTACATTGGTTTGGTTTTGATTGCAGTTGGGTGAAGTCTTCGCAATAACGCGAAAGAGTTCTCTACAAACCTGCGCACAGCATCTTTGCAATAAACTGTGAATAAAGGACGACAAACAATTTGATTAACGGGAAAAAATGTCCAATATGGTAAAATCACTAATATAGAGAAACAAAATGTAAATAAAAATAAAGATATCGGAAAACGGTCGAAAGGGCCACAAGATCAGATTTGGTGTGCTCCTTACGAAATTCTTCAACCTCAACGTAAAGAAAGTCGATCGCGAATTCCCTGCAACATTGCGACTATCGTCAATATTACTCCTGTGCTGAGGACACCGCCTATTGTTTGCACTATGAAATAGTGTCTTGTCGAAGCTCATCTTTGAGGACCAAAATAGAACACACAGTACAGCCACTTATAGACACAGAGTACAGCTTGGTACAGCCTTGCCAATAGGTATGTTATTTGATGATAAAATTATAATTTATACTGGAGGTGTGCCCATATAGTAACCAACGATAAAGCGAGATAGAGCACTTTAAAAAATATCATTCGGAAATTTCTATGAAAACAAAAATGGAAGGAAAATGCATTAAATTTCAACTCAAATCATATTGATCGCAATAGACGTGCCTGGAACGAGCTGTTCGTTTTTCAGACCAGCACACGCAAGAAGATAGCCAGGCCAAGTGTTATCCTTGCGAGTAGTACAGCTGGTGCAGTGGAAAAGAATGCAAGCCCGCAGAGGGACATGAAAACGGAAATGAGTGACGGCTAAGTAGTCCAAATACCAACAGATCAAAGCAGCAACACCGATTCTCATCTTAGACCCTTACGCAAGAGCAATTTTCCTGTCGCACAGATCAGTCTCACTCACACTAGCCAGTGGCGAGCTACACAAACCAGAAACACTTAGCGGGTTGGGGGAGCAGCGAGTGAAACAAACTCGAGAACGAACCTTCAAGTCAATATCTTAAGGTTCCACGAGCCCCGGTCTGCTGGTAACTCTTATTAAAATCCCTTCCAGAGATTTTATGTATTATCACGGTAATCAATTAATTGAAAACCTGAAATCAGCACGGATCAGAATGAATCTGAATACATATACGCGGGTGGTACCGACGACGGAATTTTGGTCAGAGTTCACTCGCACTATTAGGATATCTTTACCGCAAGCGGCAAGAAGTCACCGTGTTCTGTTGCATGCCGCATATATAAAAATTGAATTAAATTGAATTAGTGGGCAATGCGCCACTGATACCTACACACACTCATGCACAAAGCCCACGCACGTGCGTTTAGTGGGTTAATGGCAGGAACATCCCAGTGGATAGGTCCGAGGGAGTCAACGCGCGAGCAATAGAATAGCCGAAAGTCATGCCGGTGAATCAGGCTTTATAGTAGATGTCATGCTGTCAAATAAAAGCAATGCTTCATTGAGGACCACCAATTGAAGTACACAGTGGTTGTCAATTAGAAAATCAGTCTTTTTAAAGTAATTCAATAATAAAATGAATTGCGACGTGTTTGGCTGTGACCATGAATTGTTATTGGTTAGCTCTTGCTGATGATGCGTCGAAAATGCCAAATACAATGGTGGCTGTTTTGGAGATTCGCACTGAAAAAATATGAAGACGTGAGAGGAAGAGAATTTAAAATCCTGATTATTGGACACGAGGTGTGAAAGTGAGACACGACACACGAAAACTAACATGAACTTTAGCTTTCGACCTGTCTATTATGCAATGGAATGGAATGGAATAAAATACACGAGTAGAAAGAAAATCAAATAGAAAACTCTAGATGCACAATGCACACAAGTGTGATTTATCTCTCCAGTCTTTGTTCAAGATTGTTGACCTCCACAAGGGCCTAACAGTCTGTAAGCAAGCGGGCTTATCACTCAAAGAACCCATGATCCCTGTTGACGAGAAAAACAACATTTATACTTCAGTGGCTTGCGTAGAAAATACATTTCTATCGCGAACTTTTTCTTCGAAACTGAAATTGAAAACAAATTTATCGTAAGTGGTTTTGATGCCGAATTGCTCCAGTAATACTTCTGATACTTCTGTGATGCTCTGATATTCAACTACTCCAGTCAAAACCAAAAATGTTCTCAAAACCCTGACGATTATTTTCGCAATGTACCTACTTATATTTCGTTTTAACTACACCATGAGAATCCCAAATACAAGGATTTTTACAGCAACGTAATCAAGAATGCTTCTGCGACTTACTTGATTGAAGCATCTGATCAGAGGTCATTTAGAGTCACGGATGGGTGGTAGGGATGTCCGAAAACAGCATTTTGTCGGAAAGCTAGCATATAGGTAGGAAATTGCTACATAGTATACAAATACCTATCTACTGTAAAAGAAATAAAATAGAGCACAGCGCCGGCTTCAGTTTCGAATTTCCATACTAATTGTACGTTATTGTTCAAGTTACGAGTGTAAGTGTACAGCTAAAGTCCATTTCACGTTAAGAAGGAAAGTGGATTTGCATCTTCGAAGAGGACCCACAGCTGCTGACACGAGCCAAGAGTTGCTAAACTTACATGCCATGCATTGAGCCGAACAAAAGGCTCTATGGGCTAAGAGGCCTCTTGGCTTATAATCCGCTTATCGCAGCTTAAGATAAAGATCTCGCAATTTGGAAGTTGAAAAGAATAACATCTCCGAGATGAATGAACCAAAAGTGTTCGATGAATCACAATGTCAGCATAGATGCAGTCAAATTGAAAAAACACACATTTTTAAAGTTTTTGGTGTGATAATTTATACGACATGATTCTATATCGATAGCCGATTTTCATCGATGTTAAATCAAAGTTTTCGTGCACCTAATGGCCAATCTACAAGACTTTCTGACCGCAAAAAACACTTTCCCGGGAGTCATAAAATTATTCCGCGCTCCCGAACTTCTTGCTCGGCTCTCCGTCTCTCGACGCAACTAACAAAAAGCAACAAAATGATTCTTATTGACAATTCCGTATAGGGTGATCAAAAATTAGTGGCGCAGACCCTTACGCGAAGAGAATAAAGAGGGCCTAAATGTGCTCCAAAATCGCTGAGAAAAAAACTGTGAATAGCGAAGAGTGCGCGCTGTCATGGGTAACAACCTTTTCCCGAAAAAGAACGCATGGTTTTCGTTTCACAATCGATGCTTGGGGCTTATTTAGAGCTCATCAAATTGTGGTGATTACCCACGACTAAATATATACTCTTCCTTCATCTACTGGTATGTTCAAATTAAAGATCAGAATACATTGAGGGGTTCATTTCTCTATTTGATTGGACCTCTGCACCCAACGTTTAGGTTAATGGATGGAAGGAAGGATTTTAGGTTAAGGTTAAGGATTTAGGTTAGGTTTTGGGGTTAAAGGATTAACCGTGAGGAGCACTCTTAACTCTGTCTAACAACAGTGAGTCGGGGGTCCTCGAGGAATATGCAAATTCACTCTCCTTCTTAACGAGAAATGGAGTTAAGACAACGATTGTGCACGCGTTTATTATATTTTATCCAACAATGATAGTACCTTATACTGATAAGAATTTACATGGGGGCACATTTCATTCAACATCGCGCGGGGATAATCGCACATTCTAATAAGAGTGTGTGGAAAGGTCAAGGAGATTCAAATAGGCCATTACCCTATGACACAACACGAATGTACTAACAGCAAAGATGTCACGTGAATTTTGTGAAATAAGTGCATGTCAGAACTTTATAAGTCGCCTATAAGAAATATGCTAGGCTTTGCTCACGATGAAAGATGCAGTGCATTAGCTGAACGATGCACTGCAAGTTGGCTTTCGCAACCAGGTTCTCTTATTTGACCAAGCATGTTATAAGCTTAAACAACTTCGGAAATAGACAACAAAAACACTCTCTTATAATGGAAACATGATTATGCAGGCAATTTCATCTATTCTACCAACGTTGGCGTCTGCCATTCATTCGAGTGTACTCATTGAGCTGCGAGATGATGAAATACCTATTGGTTGACTTCAATTTCACTATTCCCCCAAAAGTAACTGTGAGGTTTTTTTGTTATTTTGTTTTTACATTTGAGCATTGCTCCGATTTTGATGAAAAGTTTAAGGGAACCTACTTTCGTTCTAAACTTCATTCCTCTGCGTTTTTCAGGAAAATCAGCCATATAGTACCTACTTAAACCAATCAACTTTCGAGAAGGTTTTAATATTCTTCGAAAATTTGTCGTCACTGGTGAGCCAAAAGTTTTGAATATATTTTTCGAAAACCTTTGCAAAGATGCAACACTGAAATAAAGCATTTCTGCAATTTTTAGGTTTGCATGACTTATCGATCTATTTTTATTTGCAATTCTGCTATTTTTCATTAAAAATGTGAGGTTTTCGTTTTCATACGAATTTCAATCAAAAACGGGTTGAATTAAGATTTAAGAAGTAACTTTTCAACCCCCTTACCTTTTATCTGTTACAAGAAGCTAAGCTCAGCTTCAATGCAAAAAAAAATTGCGCTAGCGAACTTGATATTGATTTTAATATAAGTTACCTACAGTGCAGCAAATAAATCCCCAATAAAAAGCCTGCTATCAAATCTGACTACATAAAACTGTGTCGTGTGTAGTTTCTACTATTTCTATGGGTCAACCAATGCACTTTTGGCCTACAATTTACATAAACCGTCCACAAATTAGGGCAGATGATTTGATTGTACAAACATTGCTTATCACTCAAGGAAATAATTTCGAGAAGGCTACATCGGAGGATGGACTTTGAATTCTATGTAGGTATCTGGTACATCCCATTAAGAGTTTGTCTGTCCAACAAAGAACAAAGTACTTCCTTCAACTATGGATCTAGCCAAGCTTAAGTTTATAAACATGCCCCTATTCCATTTTACCATTTACGTACTATACTATACACTCAAACTTAATGCAGTTAAATCAAACCTAGGAACTAACGACCGTGGGAGTTCACTTTCATTGGATACACTTTTCATTTTTTATGCTATAAACAACTGAAGAGTCACTGCCAATATATTATCGAGCTCTTTTATTTGTGGTCGACCTCTGCTTCGACCCATAGAAATCAAATAATATTTAAAAATCTGTAGGGAAATACAATATAGGAAAAAAGTGATAGGTCAATAATCACAATTTCAAGAAAGGAATGAACTGAGAAATTCCTTTTGGAACAAAGTTTTGGAACACTCCCCTGTGAAAATATGTTACCTTGTACAGGAAACCAGCCTAGGGATCGCATCAGTTGCACCATAAACCCAATGCCATGATTTTTGGGCTTCGGGGGGGGGGGGGGGGGGGGGGGGGGCGGGGGGCGAAATACAAAACAGGGGCGCCATGTAGCTTAGTCATGAGAAAATAGCAAAGATTGATGTAATGATATCGCATACCTAAAAATTTATAATTTATATACATTTGGGTGTGATTTTGGGTAATAGATTATGGTAGTCTAGTAAGAAGGCCCCGCAAACTTTCAATTTACGGTCAGTTTTGCGAGTTTCTGGTGAAATGAATGTCCGACTTTGGACTCTCCCGACACTAATTGCATCACTCCTTTGTTCCCGTTTCTCTTTGGTCACATAAGTTAACGTTCCAAAAAAAATCTATTTTGCGAGAAGCAGGAAGCCATATATTCCTCTCTTTATTTGCACATTTTGAGTAGCTTTCTAGGTGGCAAAGGAAATTAGGGCGCCCTTCAACTTTACATAGAATTACATGTGTAGACTTCAAGATCAGCGTCCCCAAAGTATATTCATAATTTACAAAATTAAATAGTGTGTTAAGTTAAAGGACGCCTAATTTTTTGGCAGACTTTTATATTATTTTTGAAGTTTTGTGTATGCAAGCTTCGAAGAATAATATGGTCGCCCTCGATTTGCGCCTAGGGTGCCTGGGACAGTATACCCACCTCCCCCCCCCCCCCCCCCCCCCCCCCCCCCCCCACGGCTGCGTCACTGGATCACGAAACTTTTATCTTATGACCTTATCGGTTCAAATGGACAAAATCATATTGTGGCAGATATTGTGATCAGATCAAATCATATAACCGAGAACGGCGAAATCAGAATTAAGTAATCGCAGTTATGGATCCTGGATTGCCAATTTCATAGCCATTTATGAATCAGGGTTGAGCCCAGCACTTAATATGATTACCTGACTTGTTTATTTGCAGTATTTAACCAGTGCTTTATTTTGGTAAAGACATAGGTGCCGGTACACCAACTTTTAGAAAATGACTCTTAACCCCCCACCCCCATTCAACTCCGCCAATAAACGACAATCAGCTTTGCATTTGTTGTTGTTGATACTGGACGCCGTTCTTAGCTGTGTGATGAGCTGTGAATGCAGAATTTCTCCCATCTCTATTTTGTTTAATTATTGTAGGTTTCTTTCTGATTCAAAATGATGAACTACTGGGTTTATTAATTATTTTGCAACTTCGTACGCGGTTTCGAAAAATTTTGCCAGTGAGTGACAACTCTTTCATTGGACAGTGCTTTTAATAACACTTTGTCCAGCTTCTCCTTTTCAGCTTCTTCAAGCAGCTTGATTGCTGCTTGGTGCCCGACTGATTCTTTGTGGTCATACGCCTTCTTGCACAAAAATGTCAGCTGCTTCTTTCTAGTTTTCCCGTAAAAGATATTTCTGCGTTTGCCCATTCCTTCACAATTTTCATCCCTGCTCAGATTTCCAATTTCTTTGCAAGCAGTGCAGCCGTTTTTCGTTTTGATAACAGAGCCAATTGTTTTTCAAGCAAGATTCTCTCTTCTGC
The DNA here is from genome assembly GCA_921293005.1 of Nemoura dubitans. Taxonomy (NCBI): domain Eukaryota; kingdom Metazoa; phylum Arthropoda; class Insecta; order Plecoptera; family Nemouridae; genus Nemoura; species Nemoura dubitans. The sequence continues at coordinate 21,312,422 of OV121075.1, forward strand.
TCTAATTCCTAATGTCAGGACCACAATTCTGAGTTCCACTAACACTCACACCTCGTTTCATCTCTCACACTCACTTATCACCTGTGCAAGCCCTTTTAGTAACTTGGGTCGAAAATTAAATTAGTATCCAAGCGGGCACACGAAAAACAAAATGGACGCACTAAACCTTATTTCACGGTAAGAAGGAAAGTGTCTTCGCATTTTCCTCCTGGATCCACTGCGCTAGACACAAGCAAAGAGTTTCAAAACTGCCCATGGCCATAGAGCGTTTTGTCTGGCTCAAGACATGGCTTGTAAGTTTTCAACCTCTTAGCTCATGTCTTGTAGCAGGGGGCCCATGAGGAAGGTGCAAATACACTCTTCTTCTCAACATGAAATGGAGTGCTGATTTTTCCAGCGATCGGCGAGCGCAGATATTCCCGCCGAAGTTTTTTTTTTTTTTAGTGTACCGAAAATGTGGTGCCGGAACGGCGTTCAAGTGCGTTCCGGCACGAAAAGAGCACTGTGTATAACAATATACAACCAACCACACTAAGGAATCAAAGAGGACACAATAAAAATTGCAAACGCTGATATTTATCTTTGCGGTAATCATTTTATATTATATATACAAATTACAAAACCTCAAACGGCACCACAAGCATGAATCACGTTCAATGTCAGCTTAGTCAAAATCTATCAAAGAAATTAGCCGAAGTTGAAAATAAATAATTGAATATTCCAATTACTAGTCGAAAAACAAAAGTAGGTATTGCCTTAGTCACAAACATAAATTTAAACCTAAACAGTATCTGTCACTACCATACCATGCATCTATAAATTTCTTTTCTTAACTTTCTTTTAAGTAGGTTTTGTCTTCATTACCAACATAAACTTAAATTTAAACATAAACAATATCATGCATCTTAAACTTTCTTTAGCTGCTTGAGCTTCCCACAATAAATGACTGGTATGCAAAATATTCTGTGCAGTCACTTAACAGAAAAGGCCATTGATTTCTCTACTTCCAAGACACTAATCGTTGACTTCTTTGATCAAATCTCAACTAGCCAAGCGTTAGATTCATGAACTTTGACCGTTTGATTGGCTTTTGGGCACGGGAAGCGCGGCGAGCCGGTCGGCTTTGTACTTGATGAACCGGCTGAGGTTCGCGTTGACGGTCGTCACTAGCAGGTGGTGCTCGCCAAGACTCTTCCTCTGCAGCCGAACCTGCGACAAGTGCCGAGCAGCCAGTCAACACGACTGCACCACTCCACATGCAACTCCTCGCTCCGGGAGTCAGAACCGCTTGGTTCCTTTGAATAGCCTTTGAATTATGGGAAAAGTGCAAAACTTATTGAGCTGGTCATGGGATTGCTAAAAAAAGTTTTGTTTTGACCAAAGTCTTATTCATTGGACGAAAAGGATAGCCTGACAAAGATGAGAAAAAGTCTTATCTAATTGTTATCTATCTACTGTAGTGAAAAAATGAAACAACAAAATTGAATTTTTATTTTCTACTATGACTCACCTCCACCAGTTTAGTAAGTTAAACACAATTTCTAATGGCATGGCATTCATTTTTTACCTTTCAACAAAGATAGAACTTACCTAGATAGTCAATTTATATTTTCAAATTGGCTACATGAAATTTTGCAGGGAGTGGAGCCATGTTCTTGGCATTCCCTCCCCATCCACAAGCTACTGATAATCTGTTTCACTCACTCTACTGATAATTGTTATAATGATCTCTCTCACTATGAGTCAGCACAAGCTTTAACTGGATTCCCTGCTGGACTATCAGTGTAACTTACTATCTCTGCTTTTAACATGTTTTACATTTGTAAGATTCTTACCGAGTGCTTTCTTTTTGTTGTGTTCCAAAATCCCCAAATCTTCACTGGTTCTCCCAGCTTTTCCCACTGCCTTACAAAAGTGTCTCCCTCCTTTCCACATTTGGATTCACAATAAGGACTCTATTTACGTGGACATATTTCAAGCAAAGCGGAAAAATGGAATTCTGCTCAGGGAAAAACATAGTCAATGAAATCTCAGCTGGCAGTCTTCTTTGTTTCATGTGCTACGCTGTACACAGTAAACACCCTCCCCAACTTCACCGCGTCCGCAGGTGACAAGTGGCATGTTAATGTTTTACGCTCTATACTGCACCATTCTATAATATATGTTCGAATCCATTACCCTAATACAGCAGCCAAAGATGCAAAGAAGCATTGTCTTGCATTTGAAGCTCTAACCTCACCACAATACTGCTGAAAAGGATGACAAACGAAAGCCCTGCTGCTCTCCACATTTCCAATGTCGACCCATTACTTTCGTGTCTTAGATACTCTCCACACCTCACTAAATTTGCTGCATAAAATGACAAACTCTCAATATGATATGTTTGCTATATATTGCTTTTTCTATTCATGTTCTCTCCCCCACCCCCCTCATCACTGCATGAGGTGAACCTAAGACTACACCCAAGTAGTACAAAGTTATACTAAAATTAATTTAAGTTTGCTCCTTTTTGGGGATATCATATCATAGTGTACCACACATCAGAGTCCACCAGGCTGTGGTAAGGTAAGGCTAGCACGAGTCACGACAGTATTGCGATTGTCCGTTGGACGTCGATAACTTTGCGTTCAACTTTCCGGTAGAACTAAAAACTAATCGAATTTTTGGAAAATGTCAACGTTGAGCGCAAGTTTTTCCCCGTTAACTTTAAGACGTTAGTAGAACGCTTTTATGCTACTTGGGCTTCATCTTCCAGTCTCTCTACGCCTCGGCATAATGAAGACATTCAATCTCAATATATGCTCGAGTTGAAACTCTGCGTGGTGGAGTTTAGTGCTCAAGTTGTAACCACCAATCATCGCTGCAAAATATGGCCGTACCTTGTGCTTGAGCGCAGGCACGATCGCAGTGAGCTTGTCCACGAGGTGGATGTGGGCGGCGGCCGCGTCCGTCTCGTCCTCCCCGAAAACGTCCATCACTGTGTCCAAAGCCTCCGCCACCACCCACAGCTCCTGCTCTTTGGAGCTCACCTCCAGCAGGAACTTGCCGATGTTCTGTCATGGGGACGAAGGAAACACAAGAGATTAACATATTGTAAGCGTTCGGGGATGCTTTCATTTATTTATCAAGCAGGGGACATCTAATATTGCATATTCTGATATGAATCTACTAATGCAGGTTAGCAAATCGCAAGTTCTGGCAGAAAGTTTATTATTGCTGTTCATTATGGTCTGCATATGTACAATTTCTATAAATGTGTTGCATTTAACTAGCAATTAATGACACTAGAAGTTCATTACAGGTGATAGCAAAGAATTTTCAGTAATTTATTTTCCGTTAGACAAACACATTGTCAGCCGTACCTTAAGATTAGTTTGACTGTTTTCGTCGGTTGACGTGAGGATGATCGTGCCGAGTGTACCGACGCTTCGGATCAGGTTTGCTCGAACATTTCCGTCCACACACTGCTGCACTCCATTAAACATCAGCTGCGGACCATGAAACAAACAAGGACATTCAAGCTTAAGCCGTCTAATATTACCATCTTATATCTATTACTATTAGGTACCAATAGTGAAATTGAAGATTCCGCTTCGCTCATAAATTATTTATTAATATCGTGTAATATTGGTCTATAAAATCACGTATAATACTAAATATAATACGTTAGAGTGCTATACAAGAATAATAATATAGGCAGTATTTTATTTCACAGTTCTCTCTGTGATGTTACAGGAAAATACATTACCGGCAGTGGCATAGTGCCAGAGTCTTGGGGGGTCAAGCCGAAACGAGAGTTTGTTTTTAAAATGCAATATAATTTCAAAAACAACTTCATGCCTGTTCTTGACTTGCCTAAAACAAATGTTATTGTGAACTGCAACATGAAATTTTGCTAATATGAGTTACACTGTTTTGCTGTACGACCACCAACTTTGCAGAATGCGGGCCTTCAGTTTAGAAGACTGTAGAGTAAGGAGAGTACCAGTATAGGTATTGTACCGTGTACAAGACTAGTGGTCGCGTTCTTGGCTTCAAAAGAAACACAATATTTCGCGAAACGTCACAGCTTGATGCAATAGCAAAATTGCCATAACCCAGTCACTTCATAAGCTCCAACTCTCGGGGGTGGTTTTTTGACGAAGGAAATATGCTTCTTGTGACGACACGTAACAAATGCAATGAAAATAACTGACTTTTAGAGAAAAGAGGCCATATTTTGGACTTAAAACAATTTCCCTAGGTAATTCAATTTTTACTTGGTTGTTGAGGGGTAGGGGGCAAAACAAATTTTTGGCGGGGGGCCCCGCGATTTTGCGCCACGCCACTGATTACCGGCACATGCAAATTCATCTCGTAACCTTGCCAGACTATACCTTATCAATCAAGAGACTGTGGTTAGCAAAAATAATCTCGGCTTAGAGCATCATGATACATTAATCATTATGAACACATCAACAACAAGAAACACCTAACCACTGAACAAGTAATTTTGTGAATATTTGAGGAAGAATTCATTTTAATGTAATTTTAATTTAATTTAATTTAATTTAATTTAATTTAATATTGAAACTAGAGTAAGGCAATTATTCTTTTCTTACCATATATTGATTTTTTTCTTAAAACTAGAGATTTAATAAACATGTTAATTGATTGACCACTATTAATTGACACTATAGTATAGATGTGTTTGTTTAAATAGATGCTTAGATTACTTTCTCTGAATGACTAATGCGTTTAAATTCTAGAAACTTTTTTTGCCAGCTTTTTCTTGCAAAAAAATATCGCTTCCTTATGAACACTTATCAATGCCAGGTCAGGGGACTATCTGAGGAAGTGTGCTTAGGCAAGCAATGGAAGTATTGCAAATCACATTTGGTATCACAAATCATATTTTGTTCTTTTTTCAAAAGAACAAAACCAAGAACAAACTGTTACCTACAGTGGCGGCTTGGCAATAGTAATTTGGAGCGGGCGCTCCAGTACCTCGAGGGGGTGGGTGGTGGTGTGCGTGATGATGGGTGGGTCCGTGGATGGGTCCGTGGATGGGTCCGTGGATCGGTGGGACCGTGGTTGGTACGTTGGGACTGTGGGGGGATGTTAAGATGGGTGGGTACGTCATGTATACTATGTGTTGGCTGGCATCCACAATGTCAGTAACAACATTGACGACCATCGACGACTTTTTAATATAGAAAAATGTTTTTATTAATAATAATGGAAAACAAAACCACTGGCTTTAAGTTATTTTGTACCCTATGGTATCCGTATATTAGACCAACAGTCATGTAAACATGATACGTAAAAGTAACCCACAATTCAAAACACAATGCAAAAAAGTTTGGTTCTGTTATCAGTCACCTTGCATCCAATTCACATTTCCACATGTGCTCGCATAAAAAATGCAATCTCAACATTCTAATTCTAAATTCTAAATATCCTCTAATCCACCGGCGTATTGCGCAAAATCCCAGGGCCCCCTCGTCCCAGTAAAAATTGCATTATGGAAATTAGATAAAGGCCGAAAACATTGCTCTTATCTATTTAAAAAATCATGGTTTGATTCATTTGACTCATTACTGCGAAGCGGGACTGTCTCCTTATGGCCAGAAAGATGCTTTCATAACCAAATTTTGCATACTCTTCAAGGCCACACGGTTTAAGTTATCACTCCAATATTCGAGCTTCTCCCAAAACAAGTGTAACACACACAACCACCCACCACCCATGTGGGTTGTTTAGCTAGCGAACGGAGTAAGAAGGATTCACGCAAACTGTTTTGTTATTGAACCGAGTAGGTATAGCGATGTTCCATGAAACTTGATGTTACTTCGAACCAAAAAACCATCGCCTGGTCCGTACTCTCTGTAATTCATTCAAACTGTGCTCGTATTCTGCCAAGTCGGTGCAGTCATAAAACTCATTTCAGCAAATTTGATGAGGCAGTTCAGAAAAAATTTGATTTTGAGCTTTAGGGCAGGCTATCCCAAAATAATTCCAGTTTATATTCAGTCCTCTTGTTGCTTTCGCGGCAGTAAGTCGATTACACACGTCATACCAATATCGTTAAAAACGCGTGTGGCAAGAGTTCTTGTCTCCATCCAAATAATGTAAACGTAGCCAAAGATTATCAAAACCCAAGTGATTATTATTTATTTATGAAATCCAATAAAATTTAAGAATTCTGGTTGGAAATTTTTTTTGCAGCCGCGCAGTGACAGTGCGCGCAGTGACCGGGCTCTGCCGTTATCAAACGCTACAGAGCGCGCGCGGTGGGCCCTGGGAGATATTTAACGCACCCTGGGACTAGAGAGCCGTAATGGATTTATGACTGGACAAGGTTACTAAAAAATGAGTGACAGACACATTAGGTGCTCGGCATGCAACCAAAAACATTATTCGTATGCAGAATCATGCCTGGGATTTGAAAGGCATTGTTGGCATTTTGAAATTTGGGGTTTCACCCCCAAAAACCGCCAGCACGGTCACCTACTTCCAGACGAGCGCTCACCTGAAGGTCCGACTCGGCAACTTGACCGAACAGATCGGTCTTGACTTGTGCGAGTCTCTGCAGCGCCGCCCTCATGGCCGAAGTGGCGGCCTCGAGGAGTTCGGTCTCTTCCGGCTTCACCTCCTTGAAGATGAGCTTGCCAATCTCCAGCCAAAGCTTGTACACGTCCGCGGGGCCGCCCACGTCCTCCATGTCCAGACTCGACAGGAGGTTGTTCAGGCAGAGGAACGCTCGGCAACGGAGCGTCGCAGCCCTGTGGACCAGCAAGGGACAAATCACGCGTGTGACCTTGAACTGCACTCATCCAAGTAAAAACTGCAAACGCCCACTTCTTGTTTTTACTATTTATTTGCATGTTTGCGTGCTAGCTTCAAAGATATCGACTATTGGAGTGAGTGCTTACTAGGGCCACTTCCCGCTCAAATTTTACCTCCTACTGGTTACCAACTTGTGGCCACACCTTTTGTCCGATCGTAACAAAACCCATGTCTATAGAATCCTCACACTTTTGGAAAAAAATTGTGTGCTTGCAAATCTCAAAAAATATTCACTCATCTAGTATTTTCAAGCGTTGTAAAACAACGTTTCGTCGAAATATTGAGCGTATCCTCGGGCCGCTTCCCGCGCAGAATTTACTTCCTACTGGATCCTATCTTCTGGCCACACCGTTTGTCCGATTGCAACAAAACCAGAGTCAACGGAATCCTCACACTTTTAGCAACAAACTGTGTGATTTACTGATTTATAACCACGAAATTTAAAATAAAGCTTCATGAAATAATCACCAACAACCACACCAATAGCCTTTTAAACAATGATGCATTGGCCGTGGCTAGCTGGCATTTCACTAAATAATTTGTGGCCTTTATTATAATATTAAATGATACAAAAATCATAAATGTAGTAAAGGGCCATTATTACTATAGAGTATAGATGTATAGAGAAGTAAAGTCATAATTTAATATAATATAAATATAAAATATATACAGTTTCTACTTTCAAGCGACCTAATAATAAGTAAGCGCTAGTTTCCCAATCAGTCCACAGCAATAGTGACGTTATTTTAGTGACTGTTGGCACGGAACTCTCGGATGCCGTATGTTGAATCACTGGGCCACTCACTTGTTATACAACAACTTCCCGTCGACGTGCTCCTTCAGGATGAGACAGACGTTGTCGGGCGGCAGCGTGGTCTTGGCCCAGACCTTCTGCACGAGCGCGTGTCCGACGATTGCCTCGTGCACCTCGGACGCGACGCTCGGCGGGAACTTCTCAGGCGCCGACGGCTCTTCGTCCGCCAGGCCGCTGTCGCTAAAGATCTCCTCGCTGGTGTCGGATAGGTCTTGGTCCATTGTGTCGTCATCGCCGTCCACGTCTGCGAGAGGGAGCATGGTTTGGTTGGAAAAGAAATATGACTTATCAGCTCTCAGAAGAAAAAATGTTTTTATCAAACTTAGAGAAGTCTCTTTTGCAACTTCCCACAAGGTCGAAACCGTGAACCCTTGGGATCCACTTGCAGAGCATTAAATTTTAGCTAATGCAGAACCCCTTTGAAATGTATCAATTTAAATGTCCAGATAAAAAAAGCCCATATGTCAAGTAAATAAAACGCAAGTCGTTCAGTTTTCTTTGTAATTGGTGGCAGTTAACCAAAATCTATTTAAGCGCTAGTAACTTAAATCTTGTGTTGCAGATGCGACTCCTCTGGCAGATTGGCACGTTAGAAAGAAGATCATGGAATTATGGAAACTTTCACACAAAGTAAGTACCTTTAAGTATGATGTCGGTAACAAACACTCACCATCCGAACACAGATTAGCTAATATTTCTAGTGCCGTTTGTTGCGCTTCGAGAAGATTTTTGATGGAATTAATTTCTTCCATCTTCTTATGAACTATGGTGGGATCATCCTTTTCGGCAGGCATGTTGCTGGTGAGAGTGTTGAGCGCTATCCGTTGATCGATCTCCAGCGTATCAGATATCGCCTTCATGATCTGCGCTGTCGTACTCGGCTCGAGGCCGAAAACAATTCCGCGGTTCAGGTTCAAGATCAGTCCACACGAGAGGATGCGCAGCAGCACCGTAGCATTGTCCGAGACCTCCATGCCGACCAGACTAAGCAGTTTGCTTTCCGAGTCTTTGAGCTTGTTGATTGCTTTGGTGTTGTCTTCGGACACGGTGGACAGGCAGTGGGCAACGGCGACCGAAGCCTCCAAGCCAAACACGGCAAAGTCGAGGCATTTCACCAATATGGGCAGGAGGTTTCCGTCATTGAAATATTGTAGGGCTCTGCTGTTGCTCTCGCTAAAAAGGAACAAATTTGTTAGAATTAAAATTTATCTCGAGCAGATATTTTAGTGTAATATAATGGTCCTACACTGGGCAAGCTACAAAAATCAATGCCTCCAAAAATCACTCTCAAAATTGTAATTTTTAAGAATTTGAATTTCGTCTCATTTTATCCCCCATCATATTCTCAAGCACCAACATCCGAATAATAAACTCTACAAATTAGCAGAGATTGCAAGGTGAAATTTTATTGTATTATAATTTGTTAAAAATATTATATAATAAAAAAAACAAAAAGACCTGTAGCTCTTATTACATACCAAAGATTCCATAAGAGATGAACGGCTTGCACGAAAGTGTCGACGCGTTCGTCGACTTTGTCCTCCTTCTTTCTCTGCACAGGCTCCCAATCATCGGCGTACTGCGGGAGAAATAATAAAGAAAAGAGATGTCGAACCCGACGAGAACACTGCACGGTGGGGGTGCCGGGTTTTGACTGGCACCTCCACCACAAGGAATCGTCAGTTTTCATTGCCACATTAAGCCCCATTCAGAGCATTCGTGGCGTTTGTAAGATCATTTAGGTTACAAGTTTGAAAGATCACCTGAACTTCATTCATTGCACTTTCGACTCTTTTCGAAAATGATTGATTGGGAACGTATACATTCAATTTCGCTACAACATCCTACGAACCAACGCAAGAAGCTATCGAAAAAAGCACACCACAAAACAAACGATCACACCTGGACGAATGACGGTTACAGATTCACGAATCAATTTAAAACATTGTGCCTAAGGTGCGACAAACAGGTGATAGATTAATTGTCGCGGTTTCGACAGCAGTCCCTACGCGGCGCGCTAGTCGATTTGTTGCTGATTTTGCTAGTCCCTGTCCCACCCCTCGCCATGGCAGTCGACGCGTGAGCCGAGGACCCAAACGACCCCCTCGAGCCCTCGACGTCACTCCTGACAACCAATAACTACTTCCAGACCGTCGAGAAAACCCAACGAATCATTTCTTAGTTCCAGGCTTGGGATCCAGCAGTTAGGTCACTAAACATGCACGCAGTAAAGTTGATCAAACTCAAAAGAGGAATCGTGAAAGAGACCTGCACCGCAAATTTCCCTACTATATAGGTAGTCTCTTGACGATCTGCAGACATTACCCAGAAACATCAAGGCATTATTATATGCATTTTGCATTACAGCTGTACGTGTATATTTGCTTTGCTATCTCGCTTCTATCATCCATTTCCATCTCTTACACACTCTAGGGACTGGTCAGTCTCATTTCGGACCAGACTAATGAAGCCCATCACAATTTGAGTTGGTAGATTACAACTGGGGACACTATACGGCACCAAAGGCTGGCTAATAATTCCCCATCCCACCGCGGCAGAGTCCCAACTTTAATGCGATGCCAGCAAAATTACTATCCCAGTTTGGTTCGCAGCCCACACACGGTATATTATATAATATACACCGGACTGATACATAACCATGTCCAGTAGACCGGGAGTATATGCCTAACACTGATAGATATGGGGAAAGGGTCCAGTGCAATAACTCGCTCCCCGAGGATTCAATATTGCTGATGAGTGATGCCGGTGTAGCGGGTAGAATTACACCCATCTCCCACTGGCCACCCTCTCATCCATCGCGGGGAGGCCGAAATGGCGACTGCAATTTATGCTTGTGCCACCTAGAGCCAATCTGCTAGAGCTGTCATGCTCGTGCCGCCCGCGGTCTGCGAACCCCGAGCTCAAAGTGGACCACACATAAACAATGCCGAAAATTGGTACATCAAAATCTTATAATATATTCGTCGTTGGAAATTAAGCTTGAACGTCGTTTAAGAATTGGGCCATTCCCACCTTTATATTAACCTAATTAGCATAATAAGGTAACATGGCTCTACTAATACTGACAATTTGCCTATGTAACCTATACTAAAATATTAAATAAGTGTGTACATGGGTATACCATTCCCTAGCTCATTTCGTACACTGGCCATCCCTGATGACAACATGATCTATAGAAAATCTTAGAAGAAATAAATCTCACGCCTACGAAAGTTACGCTAGCGCCTGGACGCATTTCCGACAAAGACAGCCAGGGGAAGACGCCTCCGCCTCCATCTCCACGCAAGCAGTGTAATATAAATATGACAGCATAACAATACTTTATGGTTCTCTCATCCTCGTTGTACTATGCATATATTCCGAAAGCAAGGACTACCTTAAATCTTTCCTGTCGCGTCTAGCTCCCTCGGGGAGTTCAATCCATTCCCAGACCTGTGCAGTTTCCATTTCGGCGAGCAAGCTGGGACCGTTCCAGTCGCATACCGTCCCAAGCACCGAAATCGCATGCAAAGACGATCGTATTCCCTATACGGAGCGAACGTCTTGCGCGCAATCCGGATGGCCCTAATTAGTTAAACGGCGGGGCAGGCAGTCCGCATAGTGCTTGCACAACCAGGCCAGTGTACCCGTTTTAGTAAAGTGTCCTCTATTTCAGGGACGGAATGGTCCTGCGTGAACCACGCCCAATTAGCAAGCCCTAAGGAAGCAATCTCTTAAATTATGTAAGTTTAAAATACCTGTTGTGCTGCAGCATAATGGTACTATAAAGACACATTTCGGCATTTAAACTTTAAGCCCCAAAGCCCAAAAATCCCTGATTTATGTAGGGTATGCAAGTTCATCACAACGAAACTGCAAGCATTGATAAGAAAATTCTTTCATAGTCGATGTCAAATAATAATCTCAATTTTAATCAAGCTTATACAGAACTCTGTATTGGCAGTACATAAAATGTGTACATCAAATATTTTGCTTGCGTAAAGACGACACGGTGTGTATAGAGCGTTCTATTTGAAGAGCAACCCACCACCCTCAGAAGCATGCAAGGTGAGCGCACCACCTAGATAAAGTAGACTGGAAAGGAGACGGGGGTCGGGGGTCGGACGGGGGGGGGGCGAGTTTAATCCCAAGCCAGGGGACCGGGGCCAACTCCCAACACATTAAAGTTAAGCAGAGCAGATCTCAAGCAGTCCCCGGGGGCGCCCATTAATGACTGTTGGGGATTGGCAAGACGAGAGCCTCCAAGACGCTCTGCCCGACTGAGATCTTGCACCAGTTTGGTACTCGACATTCAAAAGATGTAGACGTAGAACGGTAAGACGAAGAAACATTTTTAATAGAAAGAGATGCAAATCGGATGGCCAAAACAGATTCGTTTCACCATCTCTGAGGAATACCTATATACTATATAAAGGTGCCCATGCCTATTCCTTCTTTCATTTTCAGATTGTCTCCTTGGTCTCTCTGTGTAATAGGTAAAATGTCCTTTGGCTTTAAGGATGCATTTACTGAAACATAAATCTGGAAAGCATTATTACAATGCTGATAGAACTAGCGTTTTTGCTCTCAGTGGCAATACCAACTATTGTTGAAGGTGGCTGGAAATGGAATGAGCTTGGAGATTTCATTCCCTTGAAATTCCCAAAAGCATGGCTATGCATTGTTTTGACTCGCACATCTAGGTGGGTAACTTCTACATTATATCCCTGAAACTCCCACGTGAGATTTCAAAATGTAACCCATGGCAATATTTTATTAGACACACAAACACTCTATTATCTAGCCGAATGACTGAGAGACATTGCTTAGGGAGGAAAGCAGCGGCGACAATCTAGATCTTGACTTGTCCCTGCAGCTTCAAGCGTTGCATTGGAGACTGCATTATGTAGTTCACAATTACTGAATGTTCAGCTTCCAAGTAGGAGTACCTATAGTAAAGAAGTTAAGATAGGAATTCAAAATTAAATGCTATCATCAAAATCAAATTAGGGTAGTAGAATAATAGGTTCTGACAAGTCTGGCATTTCAGAAAATTTTTAGCTGAAAACATGAGTTCATGGTCCACACCAAGAAAAGACTTCTCTATCTTGACCAAGTTGTGCACAGATGAAAGAGTTTTTGTTATAACCCATGACAGACAGAAAAAAATTATTTAGACCCTGGGTAAAAGCCATCTTCCACTCAGATTGGAAACCCCCGATCGTGGGTCTCCTCACTGCAAATTTGCTATCACAGTCAACGGAACAAATCATTGAAATAGTCTTGGATCGGCTTGGATTGGCTGGATCGGCTTGGGTCGGCTTGGATATGCTGGATCGGCTTGGACCGGCTTGGATTGGCTGGATCTGCTTGGATCGGCTTGGATTGGCACCAGTGGCTAATGCGGGCGTAAGCTCACGTAGGTCCGCTTACCCACCTATTTTCCGTACGTAAGTGCGATTACGCACCTTTTTCTTGTCTATGTACCTGACAGACGTATCATTGCACAGGCGGGCTCAAGAAAAATTAATATTTTCTACGGTTTACATAGGTGATTTACATTTTTTCTTGATGTTCATTGACTGTGTTTCAGCATGATTCACTGATTCGTGGCATTTTGCTTGAAATGTGATGACAAAAATTGCACATAATTTACTTCATACGCCATTTTTTGACGAGAAAACGCATTGTGCATCGAGACGCATTCAAAATGGCTTAACATGTGATAGGCCAAAGGATGACTGAAATCTTCTGAAACGATTAGATATGCTTCAAAAGGATCTCCATTCTTATTTAAAAAGCCCGGAGGCGTTGCACCCCGGGCCACTTTCTGCCAGGGGGTCGGGCCTAGAGATGCGAAAAAAAGCCCGAAAGCCCGAAAGCCCGGCCCGGGCCCGGCCCGACTTTCGGGCCGGGCTCGGGCCGAACTCTCAAAAAGATTTCGGGCCCAGGCCGGGCCCGGGCCGAGAATATTTGGGGTCGGGCCGGCCGGGCCCGGCTTTCGGGTTTCGGGCTTTTTCGGGCTTTCGGGCTTTTTCGGGCTTTCGGGCTTCCGGACTGTGTCGATATATTTCGGGCTATATGTTTCATTTAACCATCTATCTATATCACTGTACCTGTTTTGTTGGCTACATGGAATAAAGATTAGATATTAATTAAGTGATGTGAATAGAGTGAATAATAATGTATGATCTGTTCTTGGTCTTGAGAAAGCATTTTGCTTCAGCGCTGATACTCTAGGCTAGAAAGCTCAAAAACCCACGTGTCTGACCCCAGCTGAGTGCATTGAAGTTTTAACCCCGAAGTTTTGACAATGAGCCTTTTTGCTAGCACTTGTAGCTTTCAAAGTTCAGTGTTTACACCTAAGAGGACCCCTAAGCTTGCACAAAATATATAATACATATGTCCGAGTGTAAAACTAAGAGTAAGACGCAAGTCAAAAACATGGCTTAGTAGCTGTTAGTAGCGAAAACAGTGCAGGCAGAACGCCAAAATCATTCGACCATGTGTTTAAATTATAACTTTATTTTTTCAATGATGGGCAAAACATTTCTTATTTAAAACGGGTTGGTTAGTAAGTTCCGCATGAATATCGCAAAATTTTACTCAACAGCTTCAAAAAAGAAAACGATAATTCACACTGACTGACCATACATAATATATTGGTATTACACATAGTTCCAGAGTCAATCACTTAGCGGACAAATAATTATTGCCATAAGAAAACCATTGCAATCATTTGCCTACATAACTCTGGAACTGCAAAGTTTCGTAAATATCCATTTATAAATTTTGGTACCACACTCTACAGCTAAAAAAATATGTATGGGATATAAGTTGAGAACAAGGGTAGGAATATTGGGAATATTCGAGCATTCTGGTGACTATTATATAGTTTTTAAATATTTGCTGTCGTTGTTTCTCGAAATCGCCGATCATCGGCTATTTCTGATCGACATCGCCGATCATCGGCTATTTCTGATCGACATCGCGATCGTATGCGTGATGCTGGCGAGGTTTTTCGGACCTTGTGTGGCTCTTATGCTGGCTTTCGGACTTTCGGGCTTTTTAGGTTAATGGCTCTTTCAAGCTTTTTCAGAGTTTCTCAAGTTTTCGGGTCTTTTTGGACTTTCGGGCTTTTTGGGGCTTTTCAGGGCTTTCGCGGGCTTTCGGGCTTTTTCGGGTTTTCGGGCTTTTTCGGGCTTTTTCGGGTTTTCGGGCTTTCGGGCCAAATATTTTGTTACAAAATAGCCACTGATTAGATCCAATTGGATTGTGGCCCTAATCTTCCCAATTTCAAAATAAAATATCAAAATTTATTATCGATTCCTAATTTTGATATTTCGAAACTGTAAAAAACACTACCAAAAGTTTTAAGTGCACCGATGCTAAGAGAAGGTAATTGCAGCCAGAAAAGTTGTTATTTGAAATATAACAATAATTTAGGAGCATAGAGATCATACAATATAACATATATATAATATACTAATTACACTATAATCAATCAAAAAAAATATTATATATATATATATATATATATATATATATATATATATATTATATGATCTTGATTAGGAGGCATAGCCACAAAAAATTGCAAAAATGAGTACTGCTAGCTGAAAGGATACAGGAGGCTCTGCAACCAAAATTTGACAGTTCCAAGTCCTTAAATTATCAAGTATACAGTGACTCGACCAACGTCATTGATCCAAAATGGCCCGTGGAGTTGGTCTGATTTTATTTTATGTGATTTTATTATGTGCGTTTATGTACATTTTTGTAATGCTAGCACTTTTACTGGTATTGAAAATTAATCGTGTTCTGCTAGTTCTTTCGTTGTTTTCACCAATCATGACTGAAGATTATTGTAAAACCTCTTCGTGTGCCAATCCTTCTGAACATGTTATGTGCGTGTATAATACGGTACAGGATGCAAAATTACCGCTATCTTTGAGCCTTGGTAGTAAATGGAAATAACGGCAGATGCTGCTGCTCACAGAAAAAAATCCACTAAATTTCAACTACCTTCGTTAACTTGTAGCTTTGTTCTTTGCTAAATAAACATAGAAAATGTTTGAAGTAGGTACCTACCTACATCTAAGATTTAAAAAAGGGAGACAGTAAAGGACCAAGTTCAATAAGAGTTTTACAAACCTGAAAATGATATTCACTATAATAGACAAGCAACCCAATTACAATTATAAAAAGCTCAGCATTCCATTTTACTTTGGATTCAACTTGTCGGCCTAGAAGGTGTATGGGAGTATAGTACTACTATTAAGAAGAAAGTTGGATCAATTCTTTTTTTTTCTTTAATGCTATATATATTCAATTAGGCAACGTCTATTTATAGGCTGGACCAGCAAAAGCATGTACAAAATATTTGGAGGCAAGAAAGTTTGACGACGAAGAGAAAAGTAGCCTGCTCACACAGCTGAACGAGCTACGTAATAATGTGGCCATCGGTGGCTGGAGAGACTTTGCAGGTTTACCAAAAGCAAGCAATATTCACCAGCTGTTCTGGGATAGAGAGCTAGAAAAGTTTGCTCAAAGATTGGCTGATCAATGTGCTACAGCAGCAGTTCAAGATCTATGTAGGAATACAGGTGAGAAAATGTATTGTATTGTAAAAGTGATTGCTCAATTAGTAATTTCCGCGCAACCTTTCAAACCCCAAATTTTAGCTTTGCCAAATTTTCTTGCATTGACTTCAGAACCATGATTGGTTAGAGTTGAAATATAGACAATTTGTTGTTTGTGTAACAAGAACACGAATTGTATTGAATATGCCATTTCAGATACAAACCATGATGTAGGCCAGTTTGTTGCCATAACAAATGACACCCTGAATGAAATGCAGATTTATCAACTGATAATAGAAAGTGGGTTGCAAGCATCAAAATCAAAGAACAAAAACGGTTATTACATGGAACACGCAGAAAAGATACCCCCCGAACTGTGAGTCACTCAAATCAGGCATACCTACCTGTCTACTTAGCACAGAAGATGCAATCTGGAGAAAATATGGTCTACAGTCTGGTCTGGGCACAGTAGTGTACTAATGCAAAATCCAGGTCTCCCTCAAGATAAACCAACTTGGCAAACCCCAACATGCCCCACCCTCCACAAAACAATATGCAAAATGTAATATTGGATATGGGACCTTTCATTGTTCTCCACTAACAACCCCTTCTGTTTTAATAAAAATTACATTTTTTCTAACTAAAAATTTACAAAAAATTCCTACTATTCATAAATTAGTAGGTACTCAATGTTAAGCTGAAAGTACAAATATTTTACTAAACTTTGGAACAATGTGAAGCATACTAAATACAGCTTCAATGAAAGATGACTTTTTATTGAAACTAATTTCGGTATTTTCAAACTCCTTTCAATCAATATTAATCAGGATCAAGATTTCCTTCATCACTACAAGAATTAGTTACCTATTTCACTCATGGCCTGCCGTTAACAACACAGTTCACTTTATTATCCGTTACAAATTTGGTAACCTAAATAACCACCAAAAAAAGTCCTAGCCTCTAGTCATAACTTTGGAATTTTGCATAACTATTGCATACACCTTTTTCTAGTTCCTCAGCTTGCTACTCATTAGAATTTGTATCATCATAGCTTAGCTAATCTACAATGTTATGCTCCTTAACACAAACCCATGTTTTTGTTCTCATAAGCTTAGTTATCCCGTGCCAACAAAGTGACCAACAGGCCCATCCATACCTCTTTGCGACATGCCTGCATGCCTCTCTACGAAATCTAGTCAATAATTGTTCAGTCATTGTGAGGCTAATATCAAAAAGTTAAGGAACCGCAGTAATTTCTGTAGGCAACTTTTTGTGCAAGTGCTGTGGGCCACTTCGAGCAAAATCGCCTGCGCTCGAGCTACATTTCAACCAACAGTGCCACCAGACAAGGCATCCAAAAGAGATGATGAGCCAATAACATTTTACGTCTGCAATTTTGGCGCTGGGGGATCAAGGAGAGGCCGTGTGTATAGTGTCGGTGAGCCGTGCAGCGAGTGCAAGTGCAGCGATGAATACGACGCGCTTTGCGGTAATATACATTAACATTTCTTATTAACATATGGAAAATCATATTTAATTCAACTCATTGATCCTACTTCAGTTTTATTTGTGGAATGGCCAAAGCGCTGAGGATTGCGTATTATATTGTAACTTCCTTATTGTGGCCTTTATTTTTTCTATCTAGCATCTGGGGGAGTACTAGAGACTTCACTACTCCTATTTATTATTGCTGAGATGAGTGGGCTTTGCCTATAAATGAGATCCTCGAGGCAAATAAACTGATCCCAATACACCAACAAATATGAGCTCTTATTAAGTTAGAAGATGATAATGGAAAAAAAGCAAAAAAGTGTAAGGACCATCTGGAGCAGTATGTGTGCTAAATTCTGTACTTGTTAATATGTCATTTTAAATATACCTATTAATGACTTACCTGTTGAATCAAAGTTGCTAATGGTGTCATGATATCTTGTTCAACTAAGAGATCACAAATCTCATGACTGCCACATTTGCTAAGATTACGGAGAGCTCCTGCAGCGGCATTTCGAACAAATGAGTTCTTTTCCAATAGCAATGGACCGGCTAGCTTAACAATCTTGTGTTGCAAAACATCACCGATTGACTCTGCATCTTCAAACACTGTTGCAAGAGAATGAAGACCAAATATTCTATCCTCTACACCCGCAGATTGTAGCTGGAATAAACAAGATCAAGTGAGTGCTTATAATGTTTATTAGACACATTAGTTTTCAAAATCTTCATCAAATTGTTTGTCATCCTGGGGAAACGTATCCCTGGCCTCAGAAACAAGTTAGGTTATAGTTCGCTCGGCAAATCACGGATGGAGGTCACTACCTTTTAACAAGATTACCCCACTAGTTTAAACTCAAGAAAAAAGGATGTTTGAAAAGCATCACGTTGAACGTATGTACCTGTTCAAGAACGGTCTGAATTTCTACTTCTTTCTTGGACACATGGATTTGATCAATGCTCCCTGCACCAGCTTCGCGGCGAGCCTCCTGCACAGAGGTCACTCTAAGAGGATTTTGTGCCTTGGGTTTCTTCTTTTCACGTTTAGCTTTACCCATTGTCACGTAGTTTCACTGGGGCAATTGCAATTACAAACCAACGTTCAAAATCGTCAGCCCAAAGTCCCGAACACAGTTCTACAGCTTCGCACCCGCACAGCAAACAGCAGCTCAACCGTGAGTGTCTACCGCCACTGACATTCAACGTGTGTATTGTAGAGACATCTACCGTCCTTTCTGTAACACCACGCGCGGGATCGTTAAACCATGGAGGTATAGGGGTTAAACTGCATAAATTTGAGCCGAACCAAAGGCAACCAAATAATTTTGCCATCCAAATAATTATCGGATCATTCCCGCTCTTCTAAGTTTCAAACCTTAACCACCGCGTCTGTCTTTATAATACAACTACTTTCATATTTCGTCCTTCGTGACATTTTGAAACATTCTAAAAAATCTTTTAACTGTGTTGCGAACTATATTCATAGGTTCTATTTGTTTCGTGAGCTTGCCAATAATGGCAAGTTATAAATCGTGGCGTTGAAGTCTGCATAGGTCGCTAGCTTCAAGATTCCCCCCGAGTGGCACAGCACAGGCAGGCAGCACGGCGTCGGTGTCAGTATCACGCATTTCGGTCCCGAGAGATAGCTACTTTATCTCGTGCACAAATACAAGCCTTTACCTTCCACGCGACCCCCGAAACCCAATCTTGTCTTGCCGCTTGCGACAGCCATTCGTTTCCCGCTTTAAAAAATATATACGTGCAAATATATAAAAGATTCCAAAAACAAACGGTGATAAATTTTACATAAAATGCTTTTCCTTTCACCCCCTATAGCCTATCCCACCCTTGTTCTCCTGGAAGGTGACTTATGTTCCTCTCGAAATGTATTCTGTAATTTTAACACACAACATTTTTAGATGACATACCTACCTAATCCTCAGGAGAGAGAGCGTGTTGAAGAAAATATCGCATTTTCTTTTTTCATAATTTTAAACAAATCTCATTCAATGCCTGCCCACGATTATTTCTCGAACAATTTCTATGTGCTTCACTTCTTATTAATCATCTAAATCCAAAACACTAGCGAAATCCGCGCTATATATCTATACGATCATTGTTCCCAAACAAAGACACCAAATTGATTACCGATGGATTAGATAATACCTCCTCCTGCTAATCTCTTCGAATTACTCAGGTGGAGGGTCTGGGAGTACACAACACCAGTACAAACACCAACGAGAAAAAGTAGCGTTATTAATTGTATTTGTAGTCGTATCGATATTCGAGACTTGCCCGAAATGTTTCTTATTTGCCCGATGATCCAGCCTGCAGAATCTATATCATCTCGAGATTACGCCATCATCCCTACAGAGCTATTAAGGGGTAGCTTCCTAAGGTTAATCGCATAACACAAGTGACCCATTTGTTATGGCACAGGAATAGACCCAGGGTGGCTCTAGCCATTCACACCGGATATACTCCATTTTAGAGTAAACTCGATATTTAAAGATGTAACCCAATTGATTTCCAGTTAATTCCCCTCGATAAAGTCCGAACTGGCTCCCTGGCGGCGCCACGACAAATTGCCGAAACAGTTTCGAAGGATTACACTTTACTTATGATGATCTGTGTGGATTAGGATAACCCTTGGTGCAGTGCAAAGGGGGAGAGTATTATTGATAGCATGCTCCTTTCGTATTATGGCGAGGCGTTAGGGGTCGGATACTGAGGTATACTTACTTATCGTATCTCAACCTCAATTGAGATGAAGTCTACACTAATCAGGCTCGGATTGAAGATTCGTGCCTTTTTAGGTACCTAATTAGGCCAAAAACCGAACGGTTGGTGAGTAGGAAACACGGTTCTCATAAAATTATCAATATTGCGTCATATTATCAATTTCTCGACATCATGGCAGTTCTTTATTAAGTTACCCTGTTCTTTATTGTTGTACCAACTACAATAGCGGAAGTTTGGCCCGGTTATACAATTGGGGCCCTCCACCAGGTTGAAAGGTGAAAGGGTTTCGCTTTCCCCTTATATGGCTTCGTTCACCCATGCCGGTATATAGTCACCAACGCCAATACTGGACCAAAAGTCACCACAGATTAGGTGTCGAACAATGCGCTGCAGATTACCGTCGCAGATGAGACAATCAAAGGTATCGAAACCAAAGTCTTTGAGTTACAGCGAACTGCAATACAGCTCCCAGAATCGGCAATAATCTCAATTGGAGCACATTAGTTTTGGCGTAGGATTTTAATCCTGGAGATAATCCAAGGATAGTGGATATGTCAGGAAATCTCAGGATCACTTTATTTGCTTATGTTTGAAATTTGTTTATGAGAAATTTTATTTTGGTGATTAAATTACTGAGCAATTTGTGGCATCTTTAAAAAATCAGAAACTCATTATCCCTTTTTAACGATTGGATGAAGATTCATGAGCAGTTTAAAAAACACAGTCAACAGTACACTACGGTAGGTAGCAATTGTAAAAAAAAAACATTAACTAAATCGGAATCGGTGTGAAAATATCACTCAAGGAATTCACAACTTAAATTTGGAAGTCACAGCTGAGGCTTGACCTCGACGACCGCCATGCGTCTGAAGAAAATATAATGCGTATAACATAGACATCGAAATGTGAGTGCATCTTCTGGAATGTGCATTACACGAGTCAACAACAACATAACTTTCATAATAATAAACTACCCTGCGTTAAAAACCAACATTGATTCCTAGTATGAACCCAACTCCCACCATCCATCCAATAAACAATAAATAAATAGAAACAGTGTCACAATAAATAGGTTATATAGCTATATATTCATATTTATATAAACAAACTGTGCTGCCCTACCAAAATTGTGTCATAAAGGTACAGTTCAATACTTACAATTAACAATATCCAATTGCTTATACGTAATATCAACTAATGATGATAATTTCCCCCACAAAGACGCACAATGCTATTTTTACTTATATAACAAAGACAAGAATGCTTTTTGTAATTGGATACAAACTTCAACATGAAATTTTAATATCTAAGATCACATTAAATTTTTCTCATCACACTTATACCCATCTACCAAAAATGCATGTTTCTTATAATACAAGTGACAATGAACTATCATGATCTACGCGCTATCCGACCAAGCAAGAGTTTTGAGCCAGATCAGCAACACTTTATTGCGGACTACTCTCTGTGTTACTCAGCGGCGAAGATGGCCCACTTCCTTGCAAAGACGACGAAGACCCGATCACTTCGTCCTCCTGACGAACACTCGAGTTCGGCGTCGACTCACTCGCCTGCTGGTCGCCCGTCGGCGTCAGAACGTCAATGTCCTCCTCCTGAACGCGCTCCTCCTTGATCTCCATCGGCTCCTGCTTCATCGCACTCAGCTCGGTGCCGTGCACTTTCCTAACGTGCTCCTCGACGTAACTTTGGCGTGAAAACAACTCTCTGCAGTGCGGACACCGCACGTGGTTCGTGCCGACGTGACTCTCCAACTGGTCCAGGTCTGCAAACTCTCTACCGCACACGGGACAACCGAGATGGCCTAGCTTGTTCCCGTTCAACTGCTCCTCGTGGGAGGGGTTAGCCTCGTCCTGGACGTCGTCGACCTCCATGTGTT
This sequence comes from Nemoura dubitans, assembly GCA_921293005.1. Lineage (NCBI taxonomy): Eukaryota > Metazoa > Arthropoda > Insecta > Plecoptera > Nemouridae > Nemoura > Nemoura dubitans. Next base: position 21,334,776 of record OV121075.1, read on the forward strand.
CCCCGTGGTGAGAGCGCATGTGCACGCTAAGTTTTCGCGCCAAGGCGAACTCCTTGCCGCAGTCCAAACAGGAGTGGCTCTTCTTGTTGCTCGACGAGTGCTTGTGGTAGCGCTGGTGCGCCTGAAGACCCAACGCGCTGCTCAACTCCTTATTGCACTCGAGACATTTAAATAACGGCGACCCCTTGCCGCTAGGACTCTTGCTCTTCGCCTTCTGCTTCGGCGACTCGGCAGTCTTGTAGTAATGCATGCCCTCCGCGCCCAAGTCGAACGGACTATTGTTGTTCAGATGATGGTAGCTTGCCGCCATCACGTTGGCGGCGTCCTCGTCGAGGTGCGCAAAGCTGTGGTTGTCGAGCTCTGCGCGGAAGAAGAAGCGCAGACTGCATCGCGAGCAGTCGTAGGGCCTCGCCGAGAGCCCGTGCTCGAGCATGTGCTGCTGCAAGCCTTGCGCAGCCGTGAACACCGCGCTGCACAGGTAGCACGTGAAGCTGCCGCACCCGGCGAACGTGTGCTCGATCAAGTGCGCCTGCAGCTTGAGCGGCGTCGAAAGATGGCGTCGACACAAGTGGCACTCGTGCGTGCCGCCGCCGTCGGTCATCATGTGCGTCGCCACGTGCAGCTGGATCTCGCGCTCCGTCTCGAAGCTCACTTGGCACTTGATGCACTGGTACGTCTTGCGATGGACGGCCACCAGGTGCGCCTCGAGCGCCGACGCCGACTCGAATTTCACCTGGCACTCGGCGCACCGGTGGGTGTCGTCCTGGTGCTGCTGGTGCTGCGACGGCGACGTCTTGTGGTGCATGTGGTAGCAGTCTTTGCAGACGTATGACGCGGACTGCAGGCTCGGCGCGAGTCCGTTGCCGCCGCCCGTCATGATGAGCTTGTGCACGTCGAACTGCTTCAGACAGAGACAGCACTGGAAGAGCGGCTCGGGGATGGCCGAGTTCTTCAGGTGGAAGCGCGCGTGCATGCGCACCTCGATGTCCGAGATGAGCGTCTGTCTGCAGACGACGCACGGCGTCGGCAACAGCACCTGTTGGTTGTTGCTGCCTTGCGTGTTGTTGTTGTTCGTGCTGTGCTGCTGAAGGTGCGTGAAGAACTGGTCCTCGTTGATCATGGTGGCCTTGCACTGGGTGCACGTGCTGCCTGCGATCACTTTGCAGTGCGTCAGCTTGTGTTCGGCGAGCACGGCGGCCGAAGGGCACAGTTCGTCGCAGATGTTGCACTTGTGCTTGCCGGAGACGCCCGAGCCTTGCGAGTGCGTCTTCATGTGGTTCTCGAGCTCGGTGCGCGACTTGCAGTTCTCGCTGCAGTAGGCGCAGTGCAGCGAGACGGCGCCGTTCTTGCCGGCCGTCGGCTTTACGTGGTGCACGAGCTTGCGGTGCGAGAGCAGCTCGGCCTCCGACCCGAAGTCGCATCGGTCACAAATGTCGCACGTCGTCCCGACGCCCTGCTCGACGCCCTTTTTGCCAGCCTCGCCGCTCGCATGACTGCCGGACGTCGGGCCGTTATTGCTGCTACTGATGGCCGACACCGAGCCGTTGCTCTTCGACTTGGGCGACTTTTGCGGCGCCGAGTCGGGCAGGTTGGCGCCGTTGCTGTGGTGCGTCTGCATGTGCTTGTCGAGCAGGAACTCGACGTGGAAGCCTTCCTGGCAGAGATGACAATGGTACTGCTTGGAGTGCGCCGCCAGATGGAACTGCATCTCCAGTTCGGTCGCGAACGAGAGGTGGCAGAAGAGACAGCGATGCTGGGGGTGCGTCTTGCCTGAAGACGCCGGCATGTGCGCCATCGGCGCGTGTGAGGTACGCACGTGCACGCCGAACTCGGCCTCGGTGCGGTAGACGGCGTTCGACGCGACGCACGCGGTGCATCGGAACAGCTTGCACTCGTTGCTGTGCTTGACGGCGAAGTGCACCTGGATGGCCACCTTCGAGTCGAACATCTCCTTGCACAGCGAGCACCGGTAGAGGTGGTGCGCGTGGATGTCCATCAAGTGCTTCTGCAGCTCGTCGGGCTTCGCGAACAGCTTGAGACAGCTCTGACACCCGTACTCGGTGGCGGTGGCCATGAAGTGCGAGGCGACATGCTGCTCGAATGCCGCCTGCTCGTCGGCGCCGCCGCCGCTGAACTTGGCGCCGCAGTGCGGACAGGCGACGGTGTTGCTGGAGGTGACGGGGCTCTTGGCCGCCGCGTGGCCCTGCACGCGGTCCAGCATGCCCATCAGGTCCATGCCGCCCCCGGCGCCCCCCAGCAGTCCCCGTAGGCCGCCCGCCTCCTCGAGGTGCGCCTTCAGGTGGTTGCGGAACGATTCGAAGTCGGGCAGCGCGGCGCTGCACTGGTTGCACAGCAGCGTGCCCGGGTGGTCGTACTGGTTCATCAGGCTCGACGGCGTCGTCGAGTCGGCGTTGGAAGACAGGAGCGCGTTCTCGGCGGCGATCTTCTGCCGTTTCGCTTGCCGCTCTTCGCTGTGTTTCGAGTGGCGGTGGGACTTCTTGCTGAGGTCCGTGGGCTTGAGCTGCTCGGCGGAGGGAGGCGACGTGTTCAGCATGCTGGCGCCGTTCAGGGGGCCGTGCATCAGGACGTAGTGGTCGGCGAACAGGGTGGGCGAGGGGAACGACATCGAGCACTGGATGCAGAAGAGGCCGGGAGACGAGCGGTTGCTATGCTCGTTGTGATGGTCTTTGATGTGTGCCGGCGGACTGACCATACCGTGGACGCCGATGGCGTGCTTCTGCATGCCTTGGAGCGTGCCGAAGCGCATGGTGCACAGCTCGCAGGAGTAAGGCATCAGCGAGGAGGTGGTCACTGTGTGGTTGTTGTGGTTGTTGCCGGGGCCGGTGCCGGCACCGTTCGGCGACGTCAGGTGGTGCTGGGGGTGCACGTTGGGGCTGGGGCTGGCCGGATGACGGTGGCGGTGCGACAGGCTGGAGAACTCGCGCATGTCTCCGTTCAAGATGGAGCCTGCACACACACGCAACGGTCAAGTTAGTAACGGAAGCTATCAGATTCACGGGTTTAAAATTCAGACAGGTCATGGATGTGATGGAATTTCACGTTTATCGTGGAGGTATCTGTTTCCATTTTTAGTGTATAACTGAAGTTAGTCGCCCACGTTTGTGGACCACCCAATACTTCTGACTTTGCTGGAATTTCAATCGAAAACATTGGAACTCACGTTTCGAGAACGAAACAGAGACATCGCATTTCATAGGCATCATCAATTTGAGAATGATTTTGAGAAATACCCAAGCTTGAAAATCCACCATCCATCCTCACGTTTTACTTTTAGCTGTACAACCCGATCGCAGACGCAGCCCTCGACTTACCGTGCATGGCCTGCACGTGCAGCTGCAGCGCCTCCATCGTGGTGAAGCTGTCTTTGGTGCAGTAGATGCACGCGAGCTTGGGCGCGGGGAAGGACATGGGCGACCGGATCAGAGGCATCTCGCCCAGCATCAGTCCGCCCAGCAGGCCGCGCGCGAGCGACCCTGGCGGGGAGCCCGACATCTCCATGTGGTGGTGCGTGAACATGTGGCCCTGCGGGGAACACGTCGGTTAGCAGTGTCAGCAGTCAGCGGACAGAAGAGATGAGGCACACCGGACTGCGATTTCACACTATAATTTAGGCGAACCAATGCATCCAAGAAACAACTGAAACTTTCCTAACAAAAACCCAAATAAAACTTATATTATAAAAAATACCCATCATGTCTCATCATCATCTTGAAAAGGATTTAAGATTATCGCTCTCTGCAACTCAACCACCGCAGTGCAAATTCTGCCTTTGTCCAGCTGAAGGCCCGAGTAGCTGGTTGTGTGTGACTGTTTCGAAAGCCCATCTTGAAGCCCACTCCGAGGTTCACCCTGAGTCTGTAGTGCCCACAGTGTCGCCTACCTGTAGTTCCTCGGGCTTGCGGAAGACATCCCCGCACTGCAGACAGCGGAAGGAGGCAGTCGCGCCCGCGCCCGCGCCCGCGCCCGCGCCCGGACTGGGCGTGTTGTTGCTGCTGGCGCGGCTGCTGTTGCTGGTGTTGTGCCCGTTGGGCGTGTGCGCATCCTTCTTGTGGTTCTGCATATGTGAAGTGAGCGCCGCCGCCGTGTTGTAGCCGCGGTTGCAAACCGTGCACTGGAACGGCTTCTGGTTGTCGTGCGTCTTCATGTGGATCTTCAGGTGGTCGCTGCGAACGAAAGGGAGGATGTGTGTTACGCTGGGGGGTCTCGTTTCAGGGGATTGCACCAGATTATTGAACTGTCGTTTTGCGCTTAGTTAGACATTTGTCGGATAGGTAATTGTACTGATACGAGGTCAAAATTTAGCTGTTTTGGGGGAGTTAGACGTATTGTAGACTATAAGCTCAAGCAACTTCAATATTTGCTTGCGATTTTCACCTGCTAGCTGACAGCAATAACGGTTACAGGTACATATACGTGCGTAATTTAGATAAATAATACTTATAGATATGCACGCGAGTTTAATGCAGAAAAAAGCACACCATTTTTAAGAACTTGACAAACATTTTCACAAATTAAATGTGGCTGCAGGAGGTTGGGCTGAGATATTTTTACATCGCACTAATATTTCTTACGGGCCACCCAACCCGCGTCCAATATATAACAGTACACAACATGCCTTTGAAATGCTACGATTCACTTAGACCACTCTCAATCATTCGGATTACCAACTAGCAATTCAATTAATATAGCAAAATACTCGCGGTGCACCTTCGGTTATTAATCCCACCGATCTATTAGATTTAGCAGGCACTAAGTATTGAGACGTGAGTAAGCCTCATATCGCATAATAGATACGGCGAGTGCCCGAACGACGGCGGGGGCCCAGGGCATTAGTTAGCCCCGGACAGGTGCCAAGGAGTACGCCACGGCGCACTTAGTCAAACACCGCGCGTATACACGCTCGATGGGTCACGAAACCACGTGTCCCGGTGCCATTTACAACGCGTGTGACAACCATTTACCAGCCAGCATTTCGCTAGCGGCGCACAGTAAATAAAGCCACGGCGAATCCGTGAGGCAGAACACGATTGCTTGTCCAACAACTTAGATCTACATTTGATGACAGACGATACGGTAGCGCAAGTCACACTTCTTTGGAGATGGCCATTTCTTTTCTGTGCCCTAACCCAGAAACCTGCATATAATTAGTCGCCTCACTGTGCTGCAGTCTGCCCAAAAAAGTAACATTCCAGCCCTCGAGATTTGACTGTGGAACCCACAAACTACGCCACTGTAGAAGTTGAAAACTGAGTGATAAGTGATGGGCATCTTTCCACGGCACGCGGCATGTACAACTTCATTTTCCCAGCGACGGGAAATTATAATTACGAAAGTCATGAACAGTAGGACGATCGTTTTTTAACCAACTGAAAGTGAACAGCATGACATCGCGGGCCACACCTGTCCAACCAGGACGTCCCGGACAGCGGCAGCAAAGGCAAGCCATACGAGATTATTATTTCAGAATCCTTTTCGAGCATCCAGAGATGGAGACGCGCGATAGAGCAGAGAGGTTTTTTGCTTCCCATAGCGCGAGAGATTGGTTGGGGAGAGACAGGAACTAATTGTCCACCGAGTGGCCAAGTATTTGTCATTGCGATGGTCGGACCATGGATGAGGATGCCAAGGCTTTGCATTGCTGTGTCCAGGACTGAACAATGCTACGCGGCGTCATGGTATCGGCGGCGATGGCGATTGGATTGTCTGCAAATCGTGTGGCCGAGAATTGTCGGCTAGCCTCGTCTCGTGAGGACCGTAGCGTGGCAAGGATGGCCTGAGAGACTTTCCCGACTCGACAATCACTCTCTATCTCTGTCTCTGTCTCTGCGATTTAAAGTGCATCGAAACCGTAAAGCTTGTTTTCGAAAAGGAAAAAAGAAGCAAGACACGAGTAACGAATGTTAATTTGAATGCGATGACTTTGAAGTGACTCTGCTTAACATTTCGCTTTATTCACAACAAGAAATAAATGCAAAGTAACGAAATTAAACAGAGCATAATTACTTGTAACTTTGCATCTCTACTCGTGTATATAATATATAATGTATGCACACTGGCTGCACCGCATCGTGATAAATCAAATGCATTTGGCTAAGAGCATTTGGACATATCTGCATTCTCAATGGGTGATCATCAATCATCAACGCGACACCCAAGAACTAGATGAGAAAAAATGTCTGTAATAACTGCACTTATAGCAGTTCGACCGATTGTCAAGTCTTATGAGTGACTTGGTAATGTCTTGATCAGCCTCCGCACTTCCGAGTTGAAATGCATTCAGCATTTGCATTTTACGTATACCTGTTGCCTGTTGCCAACATTTCCACTCCAATCAAGGATACAAACTGCTCTGGACGCTTTGGCAACTCATTAAGGAGCAAGGATAGCAAGGATAGCAAGGATAGGAAGGACAGCAGAGTGCGTGATAATGCGTGAAAAAGCGTACCTCCTGGAAAACGCCGCCTCGCAGTGCGTGCACCTGTACTTCTTGTCGCCGGTGTGCAGCTTGATATGGCGGTCCCTGCTGCGCTTGTGCTTGAACAGGCGGCTGCAGAACTCGCAGCGGAACGGCATCTGGTCGCTGTGCGTCTGTGAAACACCGAGAGATTCGTCCGTGTTAATTGTTGGTTCCCACTGTGGCAATCAAGATTAAGATTTGTTGTATATATCCTATCATTGAGATGTTAATTTTATAAGTATATACACACATCGACGTCTGCAAAATGTATAGCTAATTCCTCATTTCAAACCATTGAACTGTAATTGTTCAGAAAACGAAATTTCAAAACAAAATAGATCAGACATTTACTCAGTAGTGGTTGGTTTGATTATTTTACGAGCTAACAGAACTTCCACTCCCTTATTATAATATGCAACAATACTACCGGTAATAGGTGCATATCTGTACAAGTTTAATGTAACTGCTCGGCCTTCACTGCAAATGATTTCGCGTCTGAGAATTAATCGAGGGATCCAATATGCTATCCGGTCGATCGGATGCAATTAAACAAACTCAAGGTGCCGACACTGACGCCTCCGCCGCGCCGCACCGCGCAGTGACAAATTGGGTGACAATTTTACACCTCTTGCTTGGCTAATCGAGCGTGCTGTCGAGAGTCTACTTGACTAGGCACATAGCGCGGCGCAAGAAGAACAAGCCGTGTGCACCAACCACAGCGCGGGTACGGCGCGGCTGACCTTCCTTTGTCAATCGAGGGATGTACGGCTCTGTAGAAATTGCTAATTAAATCAATTAATTAAAATGGAAGCCGATTTCATGGTATTGAAAATAAACCGCAAATAATTGTTAAATACTCAATGAATTAATGGCTGTATAGGTACCTTTAATAAGGTGTCGCTAATTTCTGCCGATACAGGTTACAATTTGTTCCGACAGATGACTCCCAACTGGATGTGCGACCGAAAAGCAAACATTCGAGTGTCGAATCCCCCCTTGAGACGATAGAACAAACGCCGCAGCGAACTGATTGTAAATTCTCAACAGGCAGATCGGAATATCGGATAATGCAAGGGACAAAAAATACATAATCTATCAAAAATGCAAACGTATAGAACGTTGGCGATCTGGCATTACGATTAAATTATTTCATTTTATCGGTGCCATTTGATACGAGCCTTGAAAAACGACTTTTTGAGCTGTTCACCGTCCAAGTAAGGGAAACAATCTTAAAATATTGTCATCGCATAGAAAATGATAACATCTTTGGGAAAGTGGCCGACTAGAGCAAGAAGTTCTTGTCGGACATGGCCAAAGGCTACAGGTAGGTATGTCAAGCGAAGAAGTTAGTGTCCATCAAATTTGTCATGCGCCGCGAAATGCCAGGAGGGACGAATCACAGAACTGCATTCACAAGCGTCCATCAATGTGGTCAACCGCCGGCCGAGGCAAGCAAAGGTAACACCATCAAGAACACTGGTGCAGATCCCGTACAGCGATCACATCGCGAAATCCGCGAAATAAAGCCATTCGTTTAAAAAACTATGAGTACCGACTTGTTGCTCGAGTAACAAGCACGTGAATGTGATACGTTCAAAAGATTCCTCGGCGATCGGGCATTTTTAGGAGTCGCTGGTTTGTGACTGCCGTGCGCCGACTCAGACCGGTGGTAACATTCCCCGCGATTAGAACCAGCAGTGTGTTAGATGTCACCACGGTCAGTTTACGGCCGCGTCGATGTAGATGGTCATCATTTGTATGGAAACAAATTAAAACACGAGACTCAAACAATAACGCATTCCGATTCGTTATTAGTTTCGATACGTATGTCGTGTTAACTGGGAAAAAGGCAATACCTGCGTATATAGCGGTAGCAATCCAGTTACCTAAAGGATCGCTTTTTTGTTGAGCGGTATGACAAGCGCTGAGGTCAACGTCTTGGCTATAAGGACAGGTCATGTAGAAGACAGGACGTCGTGTAGATGACGTATTACTGTAATCTTGAGGAAAACCGGTGAGAGCGCTCGAAAACATATCGGCTGGTTCATTTGTGAAGCTGCAGCGCTTGGTAGAAAGAACAAAGCAATGGGCTGTGGCTGTGTGTGATTCTGCATTCAAGAGTGCAGTTGCACTTTGCACAAAGAGGAAATATTGCAATTTGTCGGTAGAGCTGGAATTTATTTCATGTCATAAAACGTTTTGTTCGGAGACAGATTTCAGATTGTGGGGGCAATTCCGTGGCAATGAAACCTTACACTGCAGCCAGCGTAAGGTGTTCAGAGTTTTTCATCAAACCCACGACTTTTTGACACCCAACACTAAGATGTGAAGTACATAGGAATTTATTGTACTCCTAACTAGGAAATTATTATTTTAAGTAGTAATAATTTTATTAAAACACATTATATCGTAGACTTTGCTTGTTGGAGTTGTGTAAATAAAGAACATAAAAGAACATGAGGAGAAACATAAACCGCACACAGGATAAGTTCACTGCATTAGCGGCACCTCCACCAGTAAAGCGGCAATTACATTTTCCAGGATCAAACTAACAGGAACACCAACCACTCGAAACAACAAGGACTCCTGTGAAACACTCCCTTAACCCTTTAGTACGCGACACCTCCGCTATACTTAATTAATTTCCCATCTAACCTTGTAATAATTCACTGATTAGCGTCTTATAATCGCACCACATTTCCAGCGGGGTGTATTAAGTGCCAGACGGATTACTCCTGTTCATACCTTCTGAGAGAATTTAATGAGCTTTGCGCACGGCAGGACGAGCCAGCGCCACGTTGTCATACTCGTAGGCCATTCTGTTTTCTTCGTCATAAAACAATGCAACTATCCACTGTTGTGCGACTAGCTACTAATAGTTAGCAAGGGAGTAGTTTCTAGCTATATAATCCTGAACCTGTATTACCACAATGTGCGCGGTCTGCCCTGGCCTAGCTCCGTTCTGTGTAATCTGCGATGCCTCGGTGATGGCATATCAGTCAGTCTCGCTGCAAGAATGGGTACCTCGAGTGCACATGGCTACTTGAAACTTACCACTTCTTTTGGTGTTTGCCTGGAATTACTTTGCGGATAGGATAGAAGAGGTGACTTTGAGCAGATAAACTGGTCTAGGAAAAGTCTAGGCTTCCGCGTCTTGTTTATGCTTGACCAAACACGTGATATTACTTTGACATAACTTCTATAACAAAAAAAGAAAGCCTCTTCAAATTAAGAGCAAATTTTGGCATTAATCTTCAGTAAGATTCAACACTGTGCCTAATTTGGGATGCCCATGGTGTTTAAATAAGATTGTATCAATAAACAGCGGCCACTTTCTAATAATTGATATAATGAATGATGTATGAGACATAAACCCGTTTGTATCAAGAATAAACTTCATCCGATTCATAATACGTAAAGCAAAATGTCGTTCGCATTTTTTCACCACCTTGACAAACGTCTTATTTTTCTGTCGCGGTGAAAAGTTCGAGTCGTCAATTAATGCACATCTAGGGCCATCAATGAGCTATGTACAGCTGCATGTCCGCTCGCGGCTTTCCCGTGTGAAAAGCACAATGAATCGGCCAGCACTTCCCTGGGAGCCGCGACGAGAGCATGCCATGCCCGGCGATTCGTTGCAGCGCTCTGTCATGACTCGCCGATGAATGAATCGCGCAACCGGGAGGCGGGAGGGACCCCGGACCCGGACCACATCGCGACCGTCCGCCTAACGCCTTCCTGTCGCCGCGAATCAAGCGCGACACCGACAAGGTGCATTTCTTTCCGCAGAGGTCCGCAAAAACTTCGCCGCGTCATTAGGGGTGGACTGGGCAATTCGAAGCATGACGCCTCGACTTTTGGTGTCTACTTAGGAGATCAATTTAGGCGTTTGGGACGAGAACTCGCCGTCGAAGTCTCTTGACAGATTTCAAAATTGCATGCGCCAGTAACGGCACCTTGCTTGGTTCAGCTACTTGTCCAACAACGAGTAGTGCTGCAGCTCCTGTCCTGATAATTCATCTGAATTTTACTATTTTAGCTTGAGCCCAGCGTCCACATACCTAAACCAACCCCAAAACATCAGATTTTTCTTCCGCTATTTTCTCCCAATCATGGTTCGCCGGCCTACAAATCAACACACACAACATCTGCCTCACAAAGTCCCACAAAGTCCCAATCAGCAGGCCACCCTTCCAGTTCCACGAAGCCACGTCCGGCGCGTGCCTACCTGTTCATGTTTCTTGAGATAGCTGAGCCGGGGGAAGGCCTTGTCGCAGAACTGGCAGGCGTACGGCGTGCCCTCCGTCACCCCGACGGTGAACGTCAGGTCGGCGTCCGGGACGTCCGTGGCGGAGTTCGGCGTCGCACACGAGCTCGGTGAGGGCGACGTCTGGTCCTCCGGCGTGTCGGAGCGCCACGAAGAGCCGGGGTCGGTGCCCAGGGCCACTGCAAGGGAACACAGGGCGACGTCAGTATGTGCATGGGGCGATGATATGTTATTGCGTTATGGTGACAAGTGGAGGCTGGTGCCCCTGCGATTGAATGATTGCTCTGACAAAAATGCAGAAATTTCATCAGTTGCTTTCGGTTTGATGAGGGATTGTCTGAAATAAGAAGTCGATGACAGCGACTGATTCTTTGGCATTGTACGTTTCAAATATCGATGTCTCGTGGTTTCGATGTAGGTAAAATGTGGGTTTCGCGAGGTAAAAATTGGGCACCGGTAGGCTTTATTTTACTCTCCATTGAGGCACCCATCACTCATTTTAATATGTCGGTAGCAGGGTTTGTGAGATGCAAAATTTGCGAATAACAAACAATGCCATTCGATATTGATGGGTCAATCATGAAAAATTTGTGAGTTCCACAAGGAATGTACGCTTTCAGCGGTACAAATTTAATGCGTTCTCGATAGCAATACACCGCTTTATTCTCACCTAAAGCGATAAATCTGCGACAACCACGCAGTTTTGCTCTTTGTATTTCAGGAAATAAATTTATAGCATACTCATAATAACATCTTTCTTCTGGAGAGAAAATACATTCCGGTCGTATAATTATAGCATATAACCGTGATGAATGTCGTAGTTGACGGGCGTCTAGCTAAACTCGAAATAAGACGCTGCTCCGACGCGAGAATAAAGGGCCACAAGCAAGCCACAAGCCAATGCCATACATTGTGTGTAGAAGTATATACTTTGGAATCGTGGATGGGAGAATAGTAACCCATCAGCCACATGCGATTGATCAAGGTAGCAATGCAAAGCGCACATATATTACATCGTGATATGTGACAAGATGTAGTTTGTCTCAGTTATAGCTCGGGTCCATATTGTGCATGGGTGGCAGGCTGAGGTGTGATGAATTGTCCAATGCATAAAAGATCACGATTGGATAGGTCTTCTTGTGAATTGTGAAAGGATTACCACGGAGTAACGTCTCTATTTTATGACTATTTTTGCTGGTGGCAGAGTTTTTTTTTATTGTGGTCGGAAAGCGTTGAAAAATTTGCATTTTCTACTTTGGTTTTGGGCTCGATTTACAGCTGTTTACAACGACTGTTGTTACTCTATTGACAGTCCAACAGCTTCACGTGTTAAGTAGGTATCAAATTATCTTGCCATTGGCCCATTTGAATGGCATAGAAATTAGAAAATATGAACAATGAATTTTAAAAATCTCATTTCATATAAAAATCTTAATTAAGTATTCAAGTACCACGAACCTATCCATAGTTTGAGTCCAAAAAGGAAAAAATCACGATCTATAAATCATTCACTAACTGGTTTCGAAAAGAATGGAAAAAGTGAAGTATACGTAAAGCCTAGCTCGCAAACAGCTGTGCAGCTATATTCCTTACAAGTAATGATTGTAAAAACAATTACATAGGCCATATCAATTCTTATTAGCAGCGAGGTTGAACTTCCATATATATATACCCAGCAGCGGATCATTCACCTATCATAATAGATCATTCTACCGAGCATCGCCAGACGAGTCGACGATAGGGGAGCTAAGAAACAAGAGCATCGAGTCACCACATACCGCGGAAGATATGCAACTTTTAACACATTCGCGTAATGCGGGTAGCCTAGGCTGTGTCGACTCATAATTTAAAAATAGCTTTGCAACTTAGTCCCCACAGGTCATGGAATGCAATGCAATAATGTTAAAAGCGAAGCAATTTTATTCCACAGACAAATTCCAACTTATGTCATAAATAAGTCACAAACGCAGCATCAGCATTAATGAAATAAAATAAATCACGGATGACAAACATGACCGGTGACGAACTTGCATGACTCCCACGATTGACAAGATGTTGGACTTTCCGCGCTCGCACCCCATCCCTGTTAGTACAGGAAGCCGTGGGTATCACTAAGGGGTTGGGAATCCTCTTATCGTGACTAATTATCGGCTTCGCAGAAACTGACATCGGCCACTCGACGAGTCCATCCCTGCACATTGCACTCACTGATTTCGCTCAATGAAATCTCGGCAAACCCCACGATTGACTTCCTGTCATTTGCCGGACGGCGATAATATCTCAGGGGAGACGAGCAGAGACTGGCAATTTGGCCGAAGCTTTTAGTCAAATCGGTTGCTCATCGCGGACAGGGCAGAGATGATTCCATGAACCGACCTTTCATTGTCTACCTGCACCCTCGATGACTCGCGCTCAGCACAAGGATGAGGGATTTCCGTCATTTTAAAGGGCTGCATGCGTCAAAATTATTTTGATGTTTGTCCATGATTGGACAAGGTATGTCGGACAAGGGAGAATGGGCATTTCAGCATGCTATGTCAGGGAAAAGCCAGTAGCATCTGGTGTGAGCAGAAAGCAGCAAATCACAACTTAGGTATAAAGATAAAGGAATTCAATCGATCGGACAATGCCGTCTTTTAGATAGATCAATAAATATTTATCAGTCGTTTATTGAAAATTACTGCAGGATATTGCCTGCTCTGCGGCGATGACCAGATAACGGATGGATGAGCAAAGGCACCTAGAGAGTAATAGTTCCTCGACCACGATTTAAATTCCGATTACAGAATAATGATCAATGATGTTAGGAATGGGCGAATCAACCGCGCATGTTCAGACTCCGAGTATGCACAATGCATCTGCCGTGAGGCGGCAGAGCAAATGAAACAAACCGCACACGGTAACCCATCCATGTTTTGATTTGTTGTTTGGGCTGGAGCACTGATAGACTGTCAGCGAGCCTGCGATTGATCTTCACCCATCCATACCTATGCCTATACAAAGCTAAGCTACAAGAGCGGCCTATTAATAATCCGGTGTCAATGCATGCAGGCATCTCCGACGCATGAATCCCTCGAGCTAAGATCACATCGGCAAAAGGCTCGTGCGCAATCTTGCATGTAACACATGGGCCAAGTAATGCAGATTAATGTCAACGCATTTGTTTCTTGGTAGATGTATGGGGATATCATTCTCTAATATGGGGAGATGGTTTATTCGTTACGTCAGCAGGCGACCAACAAATTGAGATGGATCGAGAAGGGCCGGTGAAGATCAACGATGTTCTGCATTTTCATGCGGGAGTTATTGTTTTCTTTTTTGTGTAGCGCGGCTGCACCAATTTTCGAAGAAAATAGAATCTTATATAGACCAATAACAAGAGAAAAGATTCAAATAGATGACTATAGGATAGACTTAATAGGCTCGCGACAAGGAGATCCAATCTAAATGGATCACATTGTCTTGTTTTTTCACTAATTAGGCGTCCCTGCATTCTGGGTTATTTTCTAAAAGTGAAGCATTTAATTTATATTGACAAGTGTTTTGCCGTTCACCGCGGCCGAGACGTTTTTTCTGTCGCTAACAATGGTTTATTAGCGGAGGTGTGAAGAGGTGATTAGTGAAATTATCTTGTTTCCTTTGGCACCCCGCAACAAGTGCAGACAGGATGTCCCAGCCTTCACACCGCGGGTACTTCCTAATTGCACGGTGCAGCGTTCAGCAGTCACACTCATTGCCGCTACTAGCCGCCAAGTCACATCTTTTAGGGATCTGGAGATACCAATTTCCTTGGCAATCGTTATATTAAATCGACGCTTTTCTCAACCACAAAGAATAAATCGTTTCTATTGCTCAGTGAATCACAGTGAAGTGAATTAATTGAATTGACGAGATTGAGAGTCATACGCGCCGACAAAAAAGCAAGAATAACATTTATCCATTGCAAAATTGCACATGTAGAATGTACTACGCGTTTTTACGCGCAATTTTCTCTATTTTCAACTCTCATATCAAACGAACCTTGACTAGGGACAAACGCCTCTCTGCTCCGAGCTGATGTAATTGTAACTAATATCCCGCTGCAACTGTCGCACTGTCATTAGTAATCATTACTCTCACGTCGTCTTAGCGCTGGTCTGTGCACTCTCGGCACTAGCCCTGTTTTGCCCGTCGCAAACGGCAAAACACACCCTCTCCTCGTCAAGTCCCACATTCAATTGCGCATGCAAAAACTTGAAAAGGCGTACATACGAGCACAATGTGACACGTGAAATGCATCCAGTAAAAACCATTTGCACAATCCGACGAGATATTTAGCGGGCTGGCAAGAAGTTGGCCGAGACGTCTCATCGCGACAGATGGGCGATGGTGATAATCCGTCGACGCACACATTTGTAAAACAGTTGCAGTGCAGCCATTGTAATGCAAGCCGAGAGTGCAAGTGCAACGAGCATTATTATAAATGTTTTTAATAGGACATTTCTTGTTCTTATTGCATTTTCTGTCTTGTTGTGACTGGGACATGCAATTTTAACGCGAGCCTTAGTAACAACATTGATCATAATTAAATAACTAAGCTATTCATGCACATTGCTTATTTTTATTACATTCGGATACAATTAATTTACAAAGGTTAAATGATGTACCGTCAACTACCTGCGATTCGATAGATTATTCCAATTGCATACCTATATACAATTTATTGCAGTCAAGCTGAAGGGTCGCTTCTCCCATATCATCTAATTGTTTACGTAGGTTACAACATAAAGTGACCCCATAAAATCATAATTGGGGATGTCATAAAAAGGTAACTGCCACTGCTAATATGGTCGACAAGACAGCAACCATATTTCCACAACCACTTTACTTTACCTTTCAAGTTGTCCGGATCACTGTCGTGATGATTCTCCTTGTTCGCTTGGATTTTTTCAATCAACAACTCGAGGCGACTACTGTTGCCTTTAAACAACATCATGGGCTAAACGAAACAATCGCCACCACTGATCGTCCAACAATTGATATCGAGTCCAATAAAAGAGCGCTTTCAGTCAACTGTTGTCCAGCGAGCACCAAAAGCGACACGTACGATTCGCGCATTCAACTCTCCCACATCGGAAATCACTTCGATCACTTTCGCCGAGAAAACAAAATCATTCACTCAAATACCTTAATCTCGCATGGCCATTTCCAAAATCAAGCAAGCATGTAACAACACCCCAAAGTCTTAAAACACAGAATTTTAATTTAAATAACCCCAATACAAACGATGTCACTTGCGAACACAAAAGTCTCTAAAATAGCTCTGAACACGACCACACGGCTCGAAGTTATCCTTCGCACTGGCGTTGTACTCCCAGCTACCTCATGGGACTGTTTACGTTGAACCCCTTCCCCTAACCGCACTGTGGTCCAGTGTTTAGAAGATGTTGGTAGTGTCGCTGTCGTTTCCCTCCCACTGCTAACAGTGCAACACGCACTAGGAGCGCCCTGGGGCCCTGTCTTCTCAACACCAATTGGCCAGTGCTGGCAGCTCCAGCGCCCTCGTAGGCGGAGCCTTGCCGCATTGCGATTCCCCGGAGAGCTGCTCGGTCAGCGGACCCGGCACCGGCGACACAGCGTTGCATTGCAGCGTCTTCCACCCTCGCCTCGTGTGCTCACCCCCCAAAAAACTACCCCCCTGACTGGACAATTGGCGACTCGGATCGCACGCTTTGTAAGTGGCACGCACAATTGATTTCTCCCGGCCATGTAAAGTGTCGCGAACGGAATTGTTGCCTGTGTATTCGAGCAACAATGATGATGTCATTGACCACTGGGCTTTTGAAAAGTGTGACATCTTTTCTTGATTTACTTCTTCTCGTTCTGTGACCATTGCAAATTGTAGCGTGACATTCGCTTGGAATAGCATTTGGTGCTAAGCAAATAAGAAAATTACAGATAAATTAACTATGCAAAGAGAGAAATTCAGTGGGGCACTTTTTTGAGAAATGTCCAATTTTACACGTTCTTGAATATCCATAGTATTATTCTTCATAAATTAAACAAATAAAACGACACTCACTTTAGACGAATTTATCCCCAAAGTACTCTCATTCAATGGAGCAAGTCTGTGCGTCACCTATAACTTAATACGTGGTTGCCTATAGCAAAGAGATACTAGCTAAGGGTCGCGGCTCAGTGGGTGGTGTCCCCCCTGCAGACCTTCGGGGTGGGATGGGGGGGGGTGGAGGGAGAGGGTCATGATCACATGACCACGTGCAATTGCATCCTTGATTATGCCGCGGGTGATTAGTTCTGGCATCCATTGAACGGTCGAACAACACAGGCCTCCAATATGGGACGTGGGAAGTTCCAAGAATCCACAATCTCAAGAAGAACATGGCGCTGTGGCCAGAGAGCACATATTATTCAGGAAACCTTCCGAAAAGGCGGGCCAGAGTTCAGTTGGCGAGAGTTTGCATTTGTCAAGAAACAAAACTTGGGCATCCTCAAACTGTACTAACTCATTACATTCAGCGAAATAGTTGGTCAAGTTTGTGACGTCGCGTAAGATATTATTCCATTCATATTCTACTAAAAGGTCTTGAGTCTAGACATTCTCACGCTAGTTTATATTATTAAGATGGTAAACTTTAAGTTCAAATTATGCACGGTCAAATATCTACTTAGCATGCATAGAGTTTCTTGAATAGTTTGTGCATATTAACAGCTTACCAATATTATTGAAAAATTAGCAGCAAAAAATGAATTGCGGAAGGAAAAGTTATACTTTACCGATCCTAAATTGATATCGTCTTATAAAAAGCGAGAACGTTGGGCACACAAGCATGGGAACTCAAGCCAAAATACAATGAAGATTATGTATGGTGGTGTATAGGAAAATAAGAAGGTGGTAAAATGACTTAGGACCAGAAAAAGGTGCGGTCACATTCAAGTCACGGCGAATTAAGTCACCATAGCTTCTTCAATATATATGCATGCATTCTATTATAAATGGCGACGGAGTATATATATATCTATCATTTGTACGAATCAAAACTCTTGTAGACAATGGAACCACACTCTTTCATTTTCTCTATTCAATTACGGATGCCGGGTACAGAGATATGTAAAAATAGACAAATTTATAAAAGATAGCTCGAATGAAACGAGCTGGAATATAGTCAAGAGTAAATGCTCGCTCTGATTATTTGGACAATTTCATGACGCAAACGCCCTTTTCAAATGGGTCCCACTCCTACACTACTTATTGTAGACGAGTCCTCGGAGAGAGTTCATGTTTTTCAAATCCGCAATGACATATAATGACAATCCAAAATGTTTCGAAATATTTTTGTGTTTTCTGTAGATATATTATCACTGGACGAAATAACCCCTTCGTTACGACTTAAGATTTCTAGGTTTCAGAAAGTTCAGTTGTAGGTACAATTCATTGGCTCGATTCAAATTACTGTTTTTGTCTCGAAAGAATATTTATTAGGTGACCGCGTACTCCAAGTACATGCACTGAACAAGCATTCAGATTGTATTCAGGATCAGGTACACCGTTTTGTGCGATAAATCAATTGAGTAAAACATTGACACGTCGAAAAGAGATCCCCGTTACTGCAGTTGCCAACCCACACGGTTAAGATTGCGGTTGTATGCAATATCGCGATGGGTTTAATAAAGTGTTGAATAATAGACACATAGACGAAGAAAGGCAATCTGTATGCTTCGATATATTAAGAAAAGATGAAAGAAAACGATCGCACTGCATTATTGATTGTGGTTTGGAAATCTGAAGATTGCAGATGATGTGATTCAATTTGCAACAAAACCATGCCACCACCACATGGGCTGAAAAAGATTCGGTGTGGTACTTAGCAGAACGTATACTATACAATATTTGGGTGCAAATTAATAAATCAGGTTTTAAATTTACTTTAGAGCGTGCGTAACGAAATGGTATCTAAATTGTATCTATACATACACGAATAATGCTACTCATGTCCTCATGTCTTTTACATTTTCGCATGTCTTTATAATTTAATCAACGAGAATCTGGTATCGAAAAAAAAATCGGCGACTTAAATATCTTTCTTATTTCTGGGGATTTCTTTTTCAATTAACAAACAATGGGTATCATTAATCGCATTTAGATTTCAACGCATGCTTGGTTACGGCTATCCAATTCTTGAGCCAGTGAACAATAATTGACAGGAAAAAGCACCCATCCACAGAGAAGATGCTGCCGTCAAGTACAAGAGGACACCGTCGTCACATGCCCAGTCAGCGCATCATGAGGCACAACTTTGCTCCATTGTTTTACGACTATTTTCTCAGCCGCTTGACGACGTGATCGATGACGAACAGTCAAACGGCTAAAGAAATGTAGCGAGGGATAAAACTAAAAGTAATGTGCGTTATCTAATTAGTTTCAAATTGCAATTACCACGGTAAGCAAAACGTCACGATCAACTGTGTGCATCTTTGGATTGGAACTAATTTGAATTAGCATTTCGTTTTTGCCATGCAATACACGATTTTTAATCGTTATATTGCTTATCTCACATTGAAATGTGGTAGGTAAATTCCATGCCTATTCATTCAATGTGACTTTCAATAAAAGCAGTACATTCTATACAATGCCATGAATCAGTTTGTCAATCCGATAGGATTTCAGCCAACGTATCACTGCAGGGGCTGATAGGTAATTGCCTTCGTTTGTTTGCACCAAATTCATTCCCACAGTCCGTGATTTTGGACGTGGCATGTATACGACATACGAATGCGGATTAAACTATAGTAGTGAAATCTTCTAGTACCATTTGTTATCAAGCTTATTTCCGAATCGCGCTGGACAAATTTTCGTCCCATGTATATTTCCCAATTTTCAACACAGAACAGCGAATTGAAGGCGGAGTGCATGAATCAATCGGCATCAGAAGATGGATCAGCGATCGGGGTCCAATGCGCATGGTTAGACGATCGCGGGAGGAGCAAAAGCGCACTAGGCGACTTGCGTGGTGTCGAAGGGCTGGCCGTGCCCAAAACCCATGCGCCCAAAGCCGTGCGCTGCGCCCAAAGCCCAAAGACGACGCCGTGTCGACGTCGCATGCTGCCGGCACGTTATCGTAAATAACACGGCCAATCGCCACTCGCTCTTGCATTTACTTTCCTCGCGTGTAAATAACTGCAAGTGTGTCTGGTTGCTCGTCGGCGACTTCTTGGTGTGGTCGTTGATTCGGAGGTAAAAGTTGATATATTGGAGGCAGAGGACTGAGCGAGTCCGCTAAAAGCTTTGCTCTCCCTTTGACAAGGAAACTCAGTTGACCAAACATCGTGACCTGACCACTTAACACGTGAATCTAGCATTCTGTGACGTCTTAAGGTTATTTAGATGTGTTTTGATGATTGATTATGTATCAAGCAGACACTATTTAATTGGCAAAATAAGGAACAGGCAATTAGCTGGAGCATAGATTTTCACGGAGCACATAATTGAGATTTATACACCATGATGATAAGTATACTTAAGGATATTTGTCTGCCAAATGTTACAGTTTGAAGAAGCACAGCAGATTGGCAATTTCAGACTTCTGAAATGTTTTCAAAGATTCAATACATTTTCATATGGTTTAAACTAAAAGTAGTACTGTATGAGGAAAGGACAAGGAGGAGGAGGAGGAGGAGGAGGAGGTAAAACTCTGATTACGAATCAGGAAGAGTTTTAAGCTCGGCATGCAACACGGGGTTTTAATTGAAATTTGATCTAGACAGAGCGATGCACTCCGCGTTCAGAGTGCATCGCAAAAAATTCGTGACATGGCCACTTTTTAGCCAACATGCATTCATGTGAGATGCACTTCGGCTGCAATGTGTCTACCTCGTGTGTCTACGAATGCATCCGAAAGTGCATAACAACATACGATGTTATTCAAATGCATTATCATTAATTACGAGTTGTTAATGATGCATCTTAAAACGATTGCCCAAATAGAAACACTTTCTTTTAAATCGTCACTGAATAAAATTATGTTTCTGCCATTTTCAAATTCTCTGATCTATCCCTTGGCTCGACTGAAAAATTGAAAAGTATATAATTATACAACACGCGATGAACGATCAAATCAGCACCCTTCATCACAAGAACCGTTACGTTTGTCTAATGATTCTCGGTAATCTGGTATCTTGGGTACAAACCAACGGTCAAGATACGGTAAAACAAATATAGCCAGCCGTTGCTGTCTCCATTGTTTCGATGGGTGACAACGATTTCTAAGTGGACGCGTCTTCAGACCAACAGCAGCGCATGGGCTTCTAATTTTAGGCCAGAGGTTCACCTCTCATCCACCACGTCATACCGCAAATGCAAATACCTTGTTCATTATCAAGAGTGACAAATCGCTGCAGTATGTGGTCTCTCAGCGATTACTGGACGCAACTAATGACTGGTAAATTTAGATTTTCAAAAATTTCACGGCTGTGATCTATCGTGGTTTTCAATGTGTTGACGTTATTAATTTTCTCCCGTTATATGTGTCTCGATCTCTATATAGAAAGGTGCTTATGAATGTTGTGCATAAAACCATGATAAAACCATTAACCTAAGTCTTCAGCCATGCTTTTGTCAGAGATGTCAACGAAACTTCTCCGGAACGGTTTTTTCGACAAGAACTGGTTCACAGCTTAGTTTTACACGTTTAATTAGAGTCTCACGACCCGGTCGGCTTTCTTTTACGAGTCTCTTAAAATTTTCTAATCAATTGGGTTCGAAATAAGAGGAGGAACAGAATCTTGTCATTTGAAAGAAGATGCGCGGTGAGAATCTGATGCAGCATCAGCAAACTTGCATCAAATGGCGTATATGTAACTGCCGTAAAAGGAGTATGACCACGATTCTAAGGAAACACGTGTCAGTTTTACTTCCCCATCCCAGGTATAGGTGATTGATAATTTTCGAGTTGTAACTTGTACTTGTAGCACAACCTTTGCTGAATGGATGAGACGCATTTAGCCACGCAGACGGCTTGCTGGAGACAGCGACTAACAGTCATCGATAAGCTATCTGATAACTAAGGGCTAAATGATCGGACGAGGTCTGGTATTCCCTGGACAATGAGCCAAACCACCTTGTTGGTTCCTAGATTTCTCAGAACTAACATTCTTAGCTGACAGTTTCACTCAATTGTCAATAAAAGGACGCAAGGGTGTTGGGTTGAGACGTTACAAAAACTTTCAAAAATAATGACACAACACCAAACACGGGCAAAGGTGCGGGTTAAATTACATTTCATTGTTGGCCAACATTTAGTTAAAACGCACCCCATAGTCTTGACAGCGAATTTATAACTTGAAAATATAGAGTTTCTTGTGTTTTGAATAGGTTTGTTTACTCTTTGTCCCGAATCGGGGATCGGTTTCAAAAAATCAAATCATGTTGCGGACATATTAGATTACTGCTTCTATTCATTATCGTAAGATATACACTACCTTGAAATTAAAGCCTAATCGTTGACGGCCAACAAGTCCAACAACCCTTCACTGCCGGCTACGGTTTAAATCACCACCACTACACGAATGACTGCATTCCCCCCAATCGCAGTCCGTGCAAATATGCAAGTATTCAAGTCGCCCATGCTCTCCGAGGGGGTTCTTTTCCCTTACACCTCTATGTACATATACATGGCGACCAGGCTAGGGTGTCTCCACGTTCAACCCTAAGAGAACATTGTGTCGCGGCAGTACTCTTAGCTTTT
The DNA here is from genome assembly GCA_921293005.1 of Nemoura dubitans. NCBI lineage: Eukaryota > Metazoa > Arthropoda > Insecta > Plecoptera > Nemouridae > Nemoura > Nemoura dubitans. The sequence goes on from OV121075.1 coordinate 21,357,262, forward strand.
GACATATTAATGGTGATGGGGAGTCCTCAATGGCAGTGATCGGACAATGCCCACCCAAAGGGCCTTCCGGTGGTCCTCAGGGGAGAGCGTATCGCGCGCCTCCCACCCTTTTCTCGTGACTGTCAACCCAAAAACAACATACCGCGCAGTGCATTGGCTCAACCCTAATGCATTCGCGATGGTCAATCTAATTCAAATTAGCGTCAACAAACCAAACAAACAACGTTACTGTGTACGGTGAAAGAAGCGAAAGAACTGGTGAGTTTTCTTTGTCGTTGGTTGGATTACCGATTCAAGCCATTGATTTGAGCACGTAAAGGCGTATGCAAAAACACGATTAAACTACAGTGAAGATAAATAATAGCATTTTGTTTTTGTGTGATTGTGTGGTGATTCTTGTTTGTGGTCAGGACCGGGCAAATCGGAGAGGATTTCGATGAAGCGGTTCGCCGGACTGCCATGGCGGCGAGCATGGGTAATGACGCCATGCTGGAATCGGAGTGCACGAGAAAATTTGTTTTCCAATTAGATGGTTGCATTTTATTTTAAATAATAAATACTCGTGATCTATAAGCTCCTAAGAACGTAGAATGTTTGCAGGGCCATGACATTATGATAGCTCACAATAAATTGTATGGCGAACTCCAGCTCGATATTTTTTAAATCAAACGGGACACAAGCACCTCAAAGTACGAAAATCGACGACAAGTTGTGTGTATGTTAATTGTCTGTCTTCGGTGCAAAGGAAACGCTATTCCTCGTATTAAATTAGGTACCTATTCATGGTGATAGTGACTCGATGCCGCGAAAAGTGAAGTGTGTTGCACACCAATTCCTTTGGGCACCGCGTGGCAATTGTTGGATTCGGACTGCGATGCAGATTAGACTATTATCATCGGTTTGGCTAGGAAGAAGTCGGCTGGCAGTCCACTATCGTGGGAAACATCGATCAGTGACGTCGGTAGTGGTGGTCATGATTCATGATTCGATCATGATCATCGATGAATGTCGTTCCGTATTGGAGATGGAGCCGCGCTGGGCTCGACTCAAAATCTCCGATAAGTTACGCTACCTCATTTTTGTGTACACGAAGGAGTCATGGGTAAAAATGTTAGACAAACTCTGACGCGCTAGTGTGAACTCGGTAAGAAAATCAAATTCAGTCACGAATTGTTTGATCGCTACATAGGCGATTACGCTACGCTCCACACTTTTTATTAGAACGACGAACACTCTGACTAATTTATAAATGGACTCTATAGTGCATCAATCAATCAATTTCGATAACAAAATTTTTCGAATTAAATTTCTTTTCACCCAATTTTAATTTATGCATCGTGATTTTATTAGTGTGATATACTTCCTATAAATATACTTGTGTCATGTATGGTTTACTCTAAGAGCACACTCTTGTACAGCTTTCAGTGAGACGTCACATGCATGTTACCGGCTAAGAGATTGTATCGTCGTAGGTACTCCGTTTCAAACTTACATTCTAATCAAGTCGAATAATAATTTCGTGTACGGAAGAAGACTGCGACGACGCAAATGCGTCATCCTTGAGCTACCTATTTGAGCGGCTAGTCGCCTCTGGTCCAAGGATGGTGCGTGTGGCTCAATCTTATGTCGTGGTCCAAGTACGTTCACATCTTCAGTGTTTCATGCTCAGTTTTTCTCCTCTTCCAGGGCGCGTGACAGACAAAAGAACAGCAATCTCAATGAAAATATGCGACCAGAACCTGACTGATCGCCATAGAAAATCATTCATAGTTTTTCCGAGTGGGTTGTTTACGCAACTTTTTCGTGCGTTAATTGAGCCAGGAAATGAATTCTGAAGGAACAAAGAAAAAGTGTGATGCTCGCAAGAAAATGTGGTCAGGACACTTCTCTAATCTTTCATGCGAGGAACCAGGATCCAGGAATGTTCTCCCAAGTAACAAAAACACACAGCAACCTCATTACTATCTTCAATATCAAACCATTTCCCATTTTAGTGTAATGGATTGTAGAAAAGGATGGGTGAAGATTATAGGGAAAAAATCAAAGTTATGAATCCAAATTCAAGATCTGCGCTTACATTTTAGTTTCATTGGCTTCATTGATTGGAAACACTTTATTTGAAATCCAAGAAAACACGAGTGAGTCAATTAAAATGACATTTGCAAGCTTACAAAGGTGCAAGGAAACTATCTTCGCACCTCAATCTATCAGACAGGACTCTCCTGCCTTCCCTAAATCTGCTTGTGCTTGTGTATTGTGAGTCCCTCGTCGCATAAGCCCATGGGCATGCGCAAACCACTCTATAAGAACACAATGTTTAGAGTGTATATTCACCTATTAATCAAGTGTATCGTATTTCGATCACCGAGTGAGGAGCGTACGAGTGCGTGAACGCTAGATGTGCGGCCGTCAGGACTAAGGACAGGTGCTCATCGAGAGGCAGTCTCGCTCGAGCAACTTCTCACCACAACATCACGCATCTTGCAGCCCGCCGTCCGGCGCATCTTGCTCTGGATCCTGTCCGCTCCAGGTCCAGGTGATGCAGGACGCGACGCCTCCCCTAGCAGGCTCGCGGAGTCTTGCCCAAGGTTCCTTAACGAGTTTCCGCGGCAAGTGCTCGTATGGAGTCAAGGTCTTGCCTGTCGCCCATTCTTGCCTGTCGCCTATTCTTGCCTGTTGGCTATTCTAGCATGTTGGTTATTCTAGCATGTTGGTTATTCTAGCATGTTGGTTATTATAGCATGTTGGTTATTCTAGCATGTTGGTTATTATAGCATGTTGGTTACTCTAGCATGTTGGTTATTCTTGCCTATCAGCTACAAATGATAAGAGTACTTGGCGAAGCATGTATAATGGTACGATGCACCCAATAAGCAAGACGCGACCGTATATTCAGAAAAACGACGCCAAATATGACGCTAACTGTAGTGGTGGAAGTTGAATCATTCTTCCGCTGCATGCCATAGTTCAGATCAGAGCGTACCTTTGAATAGTAAACCCAAAAAATATAAATACCAATATACCAGTACCATAATTTTAGTGTAACTGAAGCTAGTTTTTTCATTAGTGCGAATATATCGATATAGTTTTTTGGTGTAGTTACTGCAAGACTCAGAGACGAAACGAACACTGATTATTTCTGTAATTTTATATAATTACAGAAATAATCCGTGTTTTATTCTGTAACTGTGTCTAAAAGATCTTGTAATTTTCACGTCTGAATACGAAATCCATTAAGTAAGAATTCACATAATAAAGGTAGTGTGGTGAACGGTGGTCTGGTATCCCGTAAAATGACGAAAATGACTGAGAAAAATATGACGAATTTATTACCTAAATACTATACTTAATTGTGTCAATTTACGGAGATCTCTGTTTATTTCAAGTCTGAATACGGAATCCTATCAGGAAAATATGTGATTACAACTTATAACTCAGCTAAAAGAAACGGTGCCATCCTGCAAAATAACAGAGAAATAACAGAGATTTATCCGTAAAATCACGGAGATGTCCGTAAAATGACGGACATCGCCGAATGCTACCAGGGAAGCAGAACTCGAAGAAGTGATGGAAAATATATGGCATAAATAAAATCGGAAAAAATGTCTCGAAGAAAAATATTGTGCGTTATAATTAGTCGGTATAGGAACACCAATCACCATACATTGATAAGTCAAATCTGATTGCACATTTGCATAATTGCATATGCACATGCAAGTTGCACATGGACGTGTACTGCTTGGCGGCTGCAGGACTTGGATTTAATTTTGCTGCAAACATTGAGGGTAAAATCGAACTGTATTAAATTGAAAAAAATATAATCCTAAATCCTTCGTTCACTCATCTGCTTCGGTAATTCCACTAAAGTCATGGCCAACCGCGCACATCAACATATCTCTACATGAACTGCTAGCATGGCAAATCATCTCGAAACTCATCACCACCACTAAACCATCCGACAAACCGCGAGAAAGGAACAAACCGAGCAAACTTGGAACCTTTGTGTATAAGCGAAGCGAAAAGGAGACTGCGGTTAGATGACAATAAAGTAGAAACGGAGAATATATATCTTGACAGTCCGCTAGCCGCCTGTAAACCGGAGAGGGTCATCGATCGAGCCATGTGACTCAGTATCAATCATAGCGATCAGCAAGCATTCGAGGCACGCGCCGATTTCGATACCCATCGCAGAGGATGCCCTGTGCCCCCGTCGCGTTTCGCACTGAGGGTAGCGAGCGACGCGGCGCAGGGTTTTGACCCCGACATCTTAGTAAACATCACGCATCTTTCCGGAATCGCAGAGCATCTCCTATCGAGGCCCCTGCACACGTGCTACATATTTTATTTGAAAGGAACCTGTTGCAAGGGTGCGCTGAGGTCGCGATCTGCTGCGGCTGGGGCGTTTGGTAGAGTTAGAAACAGTGTTTTTTCGTCTAAAGAGTAAAGAATGTTCACTTTTCTAGTTCCCCAACAAATCGACTCTTGCTCTCATTTTGATTGGTGTAATTATTACTCTTATAGTCTGTGCGGTGTTTAAAAATGTTAGCTTCCTGTCTTGTGTGCTGCTCCAAGTAAAAACAGTCGCTGAAATGCAGGTTTGTGCATTACAATGTTGTAAAGTGGGGATGCGGACGATGAAGAAGCCAAATTATATTCCGTGTAAAATGCCAGTCAATGACTTAATTACCTGAGCATCTAAGAGGCGTGTAAACGCTTTGAATCAAATGATTACAGCTCGTTTAATTGCATTTGTCGGCACGACAAGTTTTTAACCGTGAATATGTCGCCCTCTTTTTTGTCGCCTTGTCTTTTCGTTCGCTTGGAGCAGTCGGCATGCACTCCGGCGCTCACAAAATAAATTATCCCCAAATGTTAGTTCCCGATCTACTTTCTTTATTTCTTTCTTTCTGTCTTTGTTTCGTTCGAAAGTCTTTTGCACTGCGTTTCTGTGAATGGGATTCAACATCTTTCTGGCTAAATTTATTTGTTTTTGAATGGCCTTAATTAGCAAAAGACCACATATAGTGTTCGCATTTTATGTCAGGCACCTTAGAATTCAAACCCAGTTACAATCCAGGTTCGCATTCTCAACCATGCAGTCATCGTACGTTGCCCAGTCATCGTTTTAATAACTTAATTAGCAATCACAATATCAAACAATACACGAATCTAATCAGATTAAAGCTCGTTTCGAATACAATAATTGATATCTATAACAAGATCAGTTTCCTTACAAGGATCGTACAAACACCCGACCGAAGCCATCGCAGCAGCAATTGGCATCTGGCTCTGCAAATGAAGAGCTCAAGCCACGCTGCAGCCCATGAAACGGCCGAGGTATACAATACCCGAGCGCTGCCCGGGTATACAATGACAAAGTGGGAATGTGAAATGGCCTAGTGCGTTTGTCCGGTGAATCAAGCCCCCCCGGGGGGGCCGGGTGCCCCCGCTGGCCCCGCGATCACGAGTCTGTGCGCGCGGGCGGCGGGCGTCGGCGAGCCCCCCCCCGGAGCGCGCGCATGGTCCAGGGAGCCCCTACCGTAACCACGACCATGCTGCTGCTGCGACCAGAACGAAATCCGAACGATTTCAGCCATTCTCTTAGGGTAACGAAGACACGCAATAGATTCCTCTGCGGGGGAAAATACGTAACGCGTTCGAGGATTTCGGCGGGTTATTTTATTGTATTTGTTTGATCAATAATCGGGTGAGACGAGACATTTCTTTACTGATTTATTTCCAGTCACGGAAGAGGTGCAAATGGAATTAAATCCGTGAATGAAACGCCCGCGAAGGCGCGAGCACCAATGGCACTGGCGCATGGTTATGCTGTCTTACTTGTTGTTCCTTTTGTCGGGTTGCGAGAGTCAAGCCGAACTCAAATATAGAGATGGTATTTGAAAATAATTGCTATCCGTCTGTATGAATGAAAACGCTTCCACACCGTTCTCAAAACGTGTCGCTGGGCTGCACAAAACAGGTGAATGGCGTGGCGCGGTTACAAGGTGTAGCCAATGAGAGTATCATGTTTGCCACTGATCTCTTATAAATAATGAAATAACGAGAGATTCGGAACAAAACAAGGAAAAACATAATCTGATCGAAAAAAGGTCTCGTAGTGTAGGGACATAAAAAAAGTTCTATAATTATTGTTCGTTACGCGTTATTATTCCAAGTTAAATAATAACTCGATAATTCCCTTGCGAGGAGGAAGTTGTTTCTTTATTAGTCTTCCCACCTCAGTGCACTCCTCACCCTTTCTCTGCACCGTCGCCCCCGTCCTCGACCCCCCCCCCCGCTCCAATCCCCACCCTCTCCGAGAAACCTTCATCTTCCAGTAATTAGGAAAGAAAGATTACGTGCTTTCGCAGCTACGCCTGCAGGAGCCGAGCTGAAATATTATCTGCATTTGTCTTCCGCAGATTGCGATCTCATGCACAGACTTTTCCTAACTCGTATTAATAAGATTCTCTCATTCCCATAATAATCTAAGTGTCACGTGATGCCTTCGAGCTATCTTAAAATGTCTTTAACATAATCTCATTATTTTTCATTCAAAACTTTAGCGTCCCGGATAGCGTCTAAGGTGCACCAGTACCAGTCTCGGCAAGGCGTCGTGCGCGGGGTGGGCACGGGGTGGTTTCCCAGCACGCAGGGAACGAGATCACGTAAACACCGGCGCCGATGTGTGTAACATCGGGCTCGAAATCTTGCGTTGTCACAGCTTCGTTCGGCGGGACGCGGCCGAGCTCGAAGGACGATCGAGAGAGAGAGGAAGAGCGTTTATCCTGCACCTTGCATTTCGTCCTTACTCCTTAGAGCAGCTGGCTGCGGTCTGCTGGCTTGACTTGCTCTTATAGTCGCACACCTTGACTGACTCTGCCTGCGCTCAGCCACCCTCACCTGGACGGGAACGACCCCCGCATTAGTCCAATTACTCCAAGTGTAACAATCGAACTGCTGAAACGAAATGATTTCTGTCCATAACTTGCGTTACAATCTTAGATTTATATCGCCCATCCAGCATGCAGATGTTGGAGGAACGCTCTGGATGGAAATGGAGAACCGGTCGCATCTCCCCAAAACGTTGGAAAATCTTTTTCCCGTCATCGGCGCCCTCAGCCCTGCACCATCGCTAGTCGTGAGAAACTCAAGCTTCAAATATGGATCGTCGGTCATTACGTACTTTGAAATCTCTCACACCAAATTGCCCAACTCGGACGCCCGTGAAGCAGCACAGCGGTTATAAGACGCCGCGATATCGCGTCGCGGGAAAACAATAGAATACACTTAAGCGCCTCGCCAAGATTCTGATTAAATTACTGTAAATCTAAAGGCGTCTGAGGAAATATCATCTTCGCGCAAACTATGGGCTAAAGGCATGCAATAATCTCACACAGCTCTGAATAGAGCGTTGCTGACAAACGCGAGTAATCATACGGCAGTCGACCTGACAAAAGAAGCCATTAGACTGGTAAGTCATTGGTTGAGTCTTGAGCTCGACACATCCCAGTCAACAGACTCCAGATCTTGACACATTCTAAAGAAATGATTCCATCACGTGAGATCAAACGTCTTCATTTACTTATACGTCACAACTTCAGCGTTATGATGGCAACGCCAAAGGGCGAGTCGTCAATGTTGGGTGAGACTTGAGAGGATAAAAGGTGCTGAAGAATGTCTTGTCCCTTGAATGGCACATCGAGGATGGGTGATGGCTGATGGGTGAACCTCTCGAACAGGCAAATAGCTGGTTGGCATAACAATGGGTGAGCCGTAACCAATTCAGATGTCACATCGAACAATAAACGTTATTGGTCGAGGGGCTACACTCGGAGTTTCAATGAGCAGAAGAAAATGTGTCGAAAAGTCACGTCTTGCCGTCGATTCACAAAGGATAACCCTCTCTAAACTATCAAAAAACCGTATGGACAAAGGAGCACCTGCATTATTGAAAGTGTTCTATCTCTTACAAATGCGCTTCCTCTCTTTTGTCTGTCAGGGTGCTAGCGTCAAAGAGATTTGCATATCATCGGATTCGGACACAAAAACTTGCGGGGTGAAAATAAACAAAAACTATATGATCCTAGCAAGGGAAGAACGGTTTCACTTTTCCAGTAAATTCCTTCCCACCCCCATCAGGATTAACTCGAATCTAATTGGCGTGGTAAGCTGCGATCATCCCCGACTCCCGCGTTTGGTCACCGTCCAACCAGCAGCCTCCCAAGGTCCCCGGCCGGCCACGCATGGAGCTGGCTTGAGAGGCCTCGCGTTCGAGATCGCAGACAGGACGTTCACAACACCTCGTTGGCGTGAAAGGAAAAAGATAATTGTCATCGAGGAGAATCTAAAGATACGGTCGTCAACGTCGATCTCTCGGCTCTCGAGGGCCTCTAGGCGTTGGTGCACAAGATTGGGTGAAGAAGATACTTCTCAGAGACGCATTCCCCGGGAGCTGCATGCTGATAGACGCAGATTCTCAACGCTTGTCGTCGCTGTTGACATCACCGAGCAATTAGTCAACATAGCGCGAGTTTGGGAATGGACTTTGAGGAAAAGTGGCCATGGGGGAAGATAAGACACCGTGACGAATAGGAGAACATGTAAACAAGAGCGGCCACGAAAGACCACCTCATGGGTAACTTCACTTTTATTCCGGAGGACGCGATGTCTTTTATAGGACAATACGTTAGTTTCTGCTGTCCGGCTTGGAAACTCCGGTCCCATGAAGCGACGCCTGATTGACATGTCCAACAAGAGAGCGCTCTATTTTGGTTAACAAAGGGCGTAGCAGGGGATTTAAGACCTCTCGGTATGTAATTGGTCTACGTTGTGTGAAACGCTCTAGGAGATGCAGATGACGTTGCTAGACTTTGACAGTGTGGACTTAGCTTGGTCGACATCTTTCTATCAAGTCCGAGGTCTTTGACCATCCCATCTCATCGCATCAACAATCTATTTAAAGTTTAATTGCTATATTGTCGAGAGACGAGACTATCCCACCTATCGATGATGACAATAAGATTCTGCACTATATATATAGCTTGTTATAAATTTTAACTGCCATGGTATATTTGTAGATAGATGTATTTGCAGTGCGGTATAAAGATCCACAAAGTGACGATGCAATTTCTAATACAGTAATCGATGTAATGCATGTGTGCGTCGTATAAGACATGCGGTCATTACAGATGGTGCAAGTGTCATTAATATTGCAAACTGGATTTATTTCTATAATGTGCTCATCTACTTCGGACTGAAACTTATTTTCTCGCGCGAATCTATCCCCCTGACGGAACGATAATTACGAGGCGAGCAAACTCTCCACGGGCCATCTTAATTAACGCTGAACCGTATTGCAATTTACAAGGCTTATATATTATATAATTGTGTAATTTACCCCTGGACTTTGATGTTGCCCGTAGTGCCGCCTCTGGGGCATCTCTGATCTCTGGATATCAATGCCGCGGTTACATGCAGGGATACCGAGCATGGGTGAGTTCCCGGCGGGCTACATTCACAATGAAGAACTTTAACTTGGGAGACAATATAGCCATACGCTAAGAAGTTTGAAAAATCTCGCATGTATTTTTTCCTCCAACTAATTGATAAGAAGTGTACTGAGCAATCGACGTGACCTTTAGGTGCCCCACGACATGGAACTATATATCTTGACTAGCACAACTTATCAGCAGGCTATTTATTATGATTAACAAACTAATTGGACAGTCCAATGTTTATTTATTAGCCTCATTTACGTTAGAAACTGTTTATACCCAACATATTCTCCCTAGCGACTCCGGCCTCCTCGGCGTATATGCCGCCATCTTTTATAATTTGTTTGATCACCGCATTCTGGAAGCCCTGGAAGGTAGGTAAACTGGAAGGAGAGGATGAAGGCGAACTAGACGAGGAGTGGGGGTCGGGGGAACGAGGTGGTGGAGGGGGTCTCCTTAGGGAATCCCCAAGCAATCTCGGCCTCTTTCTCCCCAAGCGCCAAGACTCAATTAAACTTTAAGATGATATGCATGGGGCGGGCATGGGGGCTGGGGGCCAGAGCCAAGTACGCAGGCAGGCAGGCGATATCTCAAGGGTTACGCTAGCTCAAGAAATTTGCATGCTGCATTATTATATATACCAGCTAGGCAGCGGCAAGCACTAGGCAGAGGCGAGCAGGCGGCGGCAAGGTAATGAAGGAAATGTTTCAGTCTTGGTCTCAGGGGGCACGCCCGAGATGCTGTGCGCTTCTTCTTTGCAGCGTGCGAGCATTACGGCGCAGGCTATGGCATCGGTATGAGCGCTTCGGCCTGGGTACTTGAACCAAGTGTATTGCGTCGTCTGGCTTCGAGTGATTGCCAAACGGCAGCGCCCGAGAACGAGAGCAAGAAATCTGGACCGATGAAGCAATCGCAATTAGAATTAAAACCTAATTTGCACTGACTTTCAAAGACGCGCAAAATCTTTGTTGTACGTAGAAAGGGGCAGATAAATTGTCTAAGGTTGGGTATTTTGGCGATATATTGCCACAGGATGGGAAAAGCAGCGACGCCGTGCACTAAAACGGCATACCCTTGGTATATAAAAGCAACAGGTCGAAACAAAGAGGATGACAATGTGGTAGCTACTAAAGGATAGCACTATATTAGTTCGATTTCACGCTCTATCAACGGATTCCACGTATTTCGCGTCCTTTCTTCCGTCGACGCCATCAAAAGCCGGCAGCATCTTCACAACCGAATGATCACGAGGCAGACGTCGACGGCTGCGGCGAGACGCGCTCGACAAATCTGATCTACTTGTAATAAATTCAAAAAGACATTCGCAGCTCGCCAGAGACAATCAAAAGAGCTCGCCGCACGTCCGCCACCGTTCGGCCGCGACGCACATGCATTTGGTCTGCGGGCACGCGCCGCACAACCGTCATTAGCGTGATGAGCCGTCGGTCGAGTGCACACCACACGCACCGAGGAGGCTGCCAGGAGGCTGCCAGGAGGCTGGGGCTTGAGCCGCGTCAGGGGCACCGGTGCTCGGAGACCCAGTCGCACCTGTCGCGCGATCTGCACGGACGCCGACGTCGGTGCAGCGGGCTCTGCGCGTCGACCGCAGCTCAATCACGGGACGTCGCGCGCTCTGCGCTCTGCCCCGTGACCGTCGCGAGATGTTTGACGACGCAATGTGCACACAGGCAGAGACGTGGATAATCGCGTCGATGAGCGAGCTGATCGTGGTTGTGTCGAAGGTGCAGGTGTGGGATGATTAAGGGTAATGAAGAGCGGCCACCCGTGACGCCTTTGTAGATTGTTTTTGGGTTTAGTCAGATATAAGATTAAGTCTCGGGGGTCAGCCGAGGAAACAAGAGCGAGCAAGAAGACTTTTTGGTTCATTTTTATACTGTGAATCTTGACATGTCGGTCAATAGTCAAGTTCCGGTGGTCATTCTCGCCTAGGAAAATCCGCGCACTGTCTTGTGATATGTACCTAGACCGGGTGTGTTTTAAAGATAATTATGGGTTTTAAGTTAATGAATCGATTGATGATGATAAGTAAAAGAATGTAAATTGTTTACATTTGGAAAGGTATACGGACACGCTTCACCTCTTTAATTGCACGAACATTAAACATTAAAATGCTTTATTTATTTACAATACAATAAAAAACGATGTGAGTAGAAAACTTGTATTTCGTGTCTGGTGGCATCATGGAAAGACATCAGCATTTCTCTGGGGGGATGGAAAGAAGTCCTGGCCTCCCGGACTTCGCGAGGCGATCCCTCAAGACGCAGATGCAAGGGAAGAGGGTGTCGCATGATCCTGAAGGACGACACTCATGGAAGGTGGCAAGGCGACGATCTCAAGGCGATGAAGTTTGAGCCAAGAAAATGCACGTCGATAACGAAACTCTGGGACTTGATTTCCCGGGCCGATCATTTTGTTAAGTTTTGAAAGGACGCTGCGACATTTTGCATGGGGGTTTTAATATGGGTCAGGAAAGTTTATTTAGGTCACAGGTTACGTACACACATTGTGTCTAAAACGATTAGAGGATGAAGTTAAAACAAAAAATTATTTGTTTTGGGTAGCTTTGAGGATTTAGACAAGCTGAATGGAAGCCAAATATGGACATTATACAGCTGGACATTCTTCTTCTTCTTCTTCTTCTTCTTCTTCTTCTTCTTCTTCCAAATTCTTTTTGTAACAGGGTCGTGGCGCACAACAATTGCCAGCAAACTCCATTATTAACTTCAGAACGCGTGTCTAGATAATTTCAATCCCAAATTACGGGCCCAGAACCAATTGCTCCAATTACAGCTCACTATGTACAAAGATGTCATGACCATTACGTTTTTAGACTCGGTGACCTGAGCGGTTTGTCTCCACAGAGCATGCAATTTGCCGTTTGAATTTGTGACCCATGCTATATGGTATCAATATCTCGCGGTCACTGATCGTGGAAGGCACAGAGGCGATTACATTGAATTCGCTTCATAGAGCACACAGACTGCCCAAATTACTCGACCTGACAAATTTGCTCGAACTGTTCCCCAAAGAACTTCCTCTATCCACATAGATCCAAACCACAGAAAAAATCTGTTCTATTACCGTATTACAGACCCACCAAAACTGTATAAACATTTATGAGGAAGTGGCCTCACAGCTTCCGCGGTGGTTGCTTAGTGCTTACACCCCCACTGCAGTTGAATAGAACTTTGGAAACAAAAGCTCGGGACACATTCCAAACAGCTAAAGAAAGAATTAACCCTCTAGGAACTGTTAACGGACTTCGTAAAACAAAGCCTTGTCATTTCCTTACATGATTTTAATAGCCTCAAAGTAGAACAGAATATGAACGCAGCGCACATTGGAACTTAATATAAGACGGAACCAGAGCTTTCCGGTAGTGGACATTCAAAAGGAGCTAGACGACATATCCGGTCAGATAGACCGGCCATAACGTTTCCGTATAGAACCGAGTGTGTGCTTGACTCAATTGTCAAGACAATGGGATGGTGAATGCTGATGCAAACGACGTCTTTATCTCTAGAATTTCGTACGAGAATTGCGTAAGGAAACAGTTGACCACTTTACGCAATGTTTACTCGAGACTTTATATACTTTAGGGATGCATGGCCATTTCGGCATTGTTGTCCCTAAGCAAACAAAGACGTTGGAATTAACGTTGTTTAATTACTTTATGACTATTAATAAGACATAAGAGTTACCCCTTATACAAGCTCCTTCATACGTTTTCTCCCTCGTGTCCGTGGACAATGTCTCATTCACCTCGCCCCACCTTACTCCACCCCATCCATCGTGAAGTAAGTATACACAATATACCTTTGTGTGCACTTTGATTAGCGCATTGCTCTATACCAATAGATTATTGAAATTAAGTTTTAGAGCGATTGTTAATATTGTTTTGCGGTCCAGCACATGTAATAACAAAGAGCGATAAATTTGAATATTATTTTTCTTGTTTCTGGTTATGGATTTTTCTCGCGTCAATTCCTAACTTTCGAAGACCTTAAAATATAAGGTGCTGTGGAGCTACTACCCGAGATTTTCCTTATCTATCCCGTAAGAAAATGCAGGCAAATGAAACGAATAAATCCACAAATTATTTGAAACAAGCAGGGAGGTGACATCCTACACCGGTGTGTGTATGTGTGTGTGTGTATAAAATGCATAGCATAAGATCTACGAGACAGGGGGGACACTAAATGAAAACAAAAGGGTAATCCTTGGGAGCGCCTTGCCGAATGGTTGGTAAAAAGCGAATTAAAGAGAAGACGGTAGATGTATATGGTGTGCTGGGGGCGGTGGGCGGTGGGCGGTGGGTGGGGGCGGGGGCGCAGTTCAATTGGCATGGGTTTCATGTGTTGCAGGTCTGGGGCCGAGAGCTCGAGATGGGTCTCCAGAGTTTCACAAGTTCAAATTGTACTGCGGCACTGGGAAACTAAACCGCTGGATGAAAGCTCAAGAAAGAACGCGCACGGGCGAGTAAAAAAACATACGCCAAGCCAAGAAGTAGAAGAGCGAAGATGAAATAAACTGGGACAGCCATGGAATGAGAGAGAGTTGAATTCGGATGAATAAGATGTAGGAAGAGTGGTGTTGAAATGGGACGGGGGGCTGGCAGACGGGGGTGATAATAGATCAAAAATAAAATACATGCAGAAGTGGTAGGAATCAAGTAGATTATGAATTCATTCGAATTTAGGGGGCAATTTTGTAGAAAAAATAAATAAAATGTGTTTGTTATGAAAATGTACTCCCCTGCATCTTGTTTGTTGGGAATTTTTCCGGGGAAAATTAAATTTTATGACTCTCAAAAGCGGGAGCATATTTCCGAGGGCACATTTTTCACTTCAGCTGCTTCACAAAGCAAAAAGCAGAGAAGCGTTCGCCTTTGGGTGCGCGCATATTCGATGGGTATAGTAAAGCCTCAAATTTATCATAAAAATTAAACTATAATATTTAATTCAATTCGGAAATATACGACTCAGCTCAAAGTATAGTTTCTCTCAAAATGCGCCTATGAAGATTGATGCATAATAAAACATGTGCTAATCGTGCCCAAGGAGCGAGAAGTTGAAATTTGAATTTCAGTCGCATGTTATATGGTAGCTGCAGCAATGGCATGAGCAGCAAATACATATACGGACATCACACACTGCGAACATAAAGGCTGGTGGGAGAAATTTCATAGTGGCTAGATGTTGCGAGATGAAAAGAGTTCCTGGGGGAGTTATTTCTCTGTATACCGCCGCCCCTTCCCGGCCCACCCCGTTGCAGCCAAACCCTGTCCTAGCGCCCCCTGCCGCCGTGTGAGTAACCCACATCCACGCCGAACGTTCCGGCGCGAATTCTCTCCGCGATGGGGGGCCGATATTTAATAAAACATACATCAACTACCTACTTGGATTTCAGATTTGTGCATTACAAGCTTGCCGTGATTGGAATTTATAGTAAGAACAACAACTCACGAAAATCCATTAAAAACTCTGCGAACTTTCTGTAAACCAGAAAACTGAACGCGGTCGTATTTAAACTATTCGTTTTCATTGCTCATCATTTTCATTAATTTTTACTGTTTTCGGGCCTTTTACTTCCTCCATGGGTAACCTCGAAAGATAACACCACTTTATACTTATTTTCTGTTGCCCACATAAAATAGCCCCCCGTCCCGTTAGTTTCCCTACCGTTACAATCCAAGAACTTTTCATTATTACAAGTTGCGAATCTTCTGGAGAGCCGAGCCAGCGCAAAGAACATACCCCGTGGGAATATTTTTACTGGCAAAGATTATAGTTGATGGTAAGTTTAGGAAGAGTCATTAAAATACGAAGCTGTGCTACACCTCCACCGCCACCACCTACAGCCCGATGGCACGACGCAAGATACCACTTGGTGCGCATTTTACTGCCACGTATATACATCCGACTTCGTCTTTTGTTCCCTCGCGCTCCGTAAGAAGTCACCCCTAGGTACTCGCGTCTTGTTATCACCAGACAGCTGGATGGGTGGTTGCCTGCACACCGACGCCGACGCCGACGCCGTGTCTAGGCGTCGCAGCCCCCAGGTGGTCGACGTCGGGGACTCCCTATCATTGCCGAGAGCGCGAACGCGACGCTCTCACGCGGGGTGACAAACCCCATTCTACTCGGAAGTCTTATCACGCTGGTACATGTGTTTTGTGTGATTTATTGCGAGAAATGCGCAGACAAGAAACTCTGTCTTAGTGTTAATTCAAGATATGAAAATTAACATAATTTTATCTTTGTTCTTAGTATAGTTTAAAACTTTGAATAAGTCAAGAGAATGCCTATGACTGTTTGGTCCGCACTGCTCAGAGATTGGTCTGGATGTCATTTGAAGCAAACCACAGTGGCATTATCTTATATGTAACTACACCGAAAGTAGTAAATCCAAGATTTTATTTGACAGGTGATTGTGCAAGGAGACTCGGATGATGATTACAATTTGAGGTTTCGCCTCCGCAATGTTCCGAAGGGACGCTACGACATCGCACACACTTTTCCTCTCGAGCGGCGCGTGGTTCAAGCCCAGTCCAATTCATCGCCGATGTGCATTTACACCGCGCCTTGTCCCTAAACTCTCCTCAGTCCTCACCACGGCGACGCTTTGTCGATGCGAAACGTTTATTTTATTGCTCGATCCTGACCAGCGATTCACGGTGTAAATATCCCAGACATTTCCATAGGGTGTGTTCCCAAGTCGAGCACTGTTCACGCCATGTGCTCTCATAGAAAAACAGGCTTGACCACCGCCTACACTTTGTTATTTTGATTGAATTGAACAATAAAGCCGTCAAGAGAATCGGCCAAAGTCGTTCGGTCAGTCGAGATAAATATATACCTATAGCCCGTAGGGCCATGCATTACGTCGGGGTGGAATCTCTGCATGTGGCAGATCGCACACCCCGATGTCCGGCGAACAACACAGCAGTCGGACGACATGAGAGCGTCGCGAGCTGACGTTGGGCGGCGGGCGGCGGGCGCCCACCGTGACACGCTTGCTTGCGTTTCGAACGGCAGCTTGACCGGGGCCCAAGTGCTCAATAGTCCCCGCGACCCATCAGCGGGAGAGTGTCCCATGGGTGGCCCCGGCCGATAGCCATGCGAATCCATGGCGCACTAACACGGTGCTGAACCAGCGAGGAGAGAGAGCCCCTTGCGCCCCCCCCCCGCCCCTCACACATGAGCCCGCTCCTGCCCCACGCACCCCCGAGCGCAATGGAGACCCCAAATCACCGCAAATACGGCACATAATAAAGGGGTTCAAAATGTTGAACGAGAGGGTTCAACAAAACTCCCACTCACACATCCAGAATACGGGAGAGTTTATGCTACGACCGATAAATAAAAGAGGTGCTTCTATAAATTCACGACGGGCGGTCTGCGAGTTCAATTCGTGCGCGCTAATTTCGTCGTCTCTCATTACTAGAAAATGACATCTCAATTCTTTTCAAAGAGAAAATTTGTCCTCGTCGTAATTCTTACCTCCTTCATTAACCCTCTTCAACATTTTAGAAGATCGCTCATTTCTTAAGACGTTACACAATGGCTGAGGCATTGTTTGGGTGGTGAAGTCTCGTTGCAGTAGCCATGCCTTGCGTCGTCGGATGAATCAACCCCTCTGCTGCAAGCAGGGCTAGGCTTCCGTTAGTTGTATTCACCGTCCATGGTAAAATAAAGTTTTGGTTGAAAAGTGTTTTGTCATTGCGAGGGAGCTCCTAATTATCTACTAAACCACTGGCGCACTGTCTTTACTCTTTAGAAAGATTTCTTATATATATAGTTATACACACATATACGATATCCAAGCCGCATGCGATCCATCAATGAGAGATTTTTGGGGCGCACAGCGGGCGTCCTGCCCGAAATCAAGCTCCCACTATTATTAAATAACACCACCTACACCTGTGTGTTTACCATTTCCCCTCCACGCCATTCATTTTCCGCAACGGAAATCTCTTTTTTTGAAACATCGCGAGAAGGGTTCGTTTTCACTTTTCATTAATGAAAAGATTCATATAAAGAGGAGACAACATTAATGATGGTATTGAATAAATCGCGGCCAGCCTCAGAAGACACCTCCCGGCGAAAGGAGCGAAGGAAGGCGTGCGAAGAAGAGGCGAATCGAACGACGGAGAGTAATCCGATGATCGACAGAAAAAGCAGATTCGTGCAGTGATGACAGCCCCAATTCCCACACTTTTACAGCCAGACCAGAATGCAGGTGCTTTCGGGAATTTTTACAAGAAATTAGACCCTGAGATGTCAATCTTGCCCGGCTCGCTATGCTATGCTTCGATTCACATCCAACGATAATAATTTGTTTGTCCGGATCTTTGCTTTATCAAAAGGTAAGTATATATATATATATATAGCACCTGCACACATTTAAAAAAGCAGAGTGTTTCTTTTATTATTATGCAGACCACAATTTAATGTAAAAAGTTTCGAACAGTAAGTAAATTGTATTAGATCTATACACATTGTAAGTTGTAACCATACTCAATTGGCGTATGTTTTTAACCGATTAGAATCACTATCACAACTATATTATCGATGCCACACTCCATGCATGCCCCATCATACTAATTACCCCTAGCACGTATACGATGCCATTTACGAAGGTTATTAAAATTTAAGCGCTATTGCCCGCGACCGCCCCCCAAGTCTACAACGTTTATACATGGCTGAAATAAATTTGCCTCGACAACATCTTTATCCGGCAAATGCGCGTTTTATCGTGCAAGTTCCGAGAAACTCTTGTCGCATCGCCAATAAAATCTGTGCAACCCTTGCTTGCGGCCGAAGGGCAAGGGCTAGTGCAAGCAAGCAAGGAAGGGGTGGGGGAGGGAGTGAGTTGTGTGTATGGCCCCCTGACACGCGACCTCGCAACATCCCTGAGTGGTCCACGGGCGCAGCTTCCTGCGTCTTACAGCCCTGTAATGGCCACTGGCGCACTAGACGTGGAATTTTTCGCAGTACTGTGCGTGAGCTTTGCTGCTTGTATTGCTATGCGTTGGTTTATATCCTCTGGATAGCCAATTCTTCTATGAGAATCGAATAAATAAAGTCAAACTAAAACTAAAAACAATATTTTATACTTAACATCTCCGTAAACAATTGAACACGAATAAATATCGATGTCTTGAGCTAACTGATTATTCTTCCAAATAATATTTATAGTATAGGTACTACCAAATAACGTTTTAAATACAATTAATTGGGATAGCTATGTACCTACATATACCATAGGAAAGAGTGCTCTATGACTAAGGTACAAGCAAGTATATAAGACTATATACGTCTTCGCCTTGCAATGTCTTATCACTACGTTGTTGTGATGAATCGGGATACGATCAACCTGGGACAGATTGCTTATGCAGCCACACACACGTCGTTTTCGCATCTTCGGCTTCGAGGACGACGATGACGACTTCCAACCATCCACTTCCGAGTTTTGGGAGTTTTGACCAAGTGCGGCAGCGAGCAACGTGGCAGTAGTATAAAGTAAGTCCGAAGTCAGACGGTATAGGTGGTCCGCTCAGTTTCCCCTCAGTGGGTTGCCAGGATCATCTCATCGCTCTCCATAAGTGCCATCAGGTTGCAAGGATGAGGATCCAGTCAGATCGAGAGTATCCGCACCTCAACATAGAAACGACTCCTTAGAGACCGAAACTTGCGCTAGCCTTCCACCCCACTGATTTGTACGTCCGGCGCCGTACGACTAACCCGATCCCAGACTAATTATCGTATCGTCCCAATGGTTAATTCAGCCAGGCATTAGTACTGGCATTATAGGTGTATGGAGGCCCATTTCAAGACTTTTATTGGTCGCCAAGGGATTATACATATAGACAATCCAATCGCATTTTATAACAAAAAAACTCACATACTCGCGCGCCCGTAGCCCATGAGTGCATACACATGGACCGCGATAGAATTAAAAGTTACAGCCCTTGTGTATCAGGATGGAAAAGCATTTTTACCATTATGTAATCCTGGAGGCACCATTGAGTCTGGCTAATGCCCTCTACAATCAACGGCGACGGCCGTTCGCGAATAACATTCAAATATCGTTAGGATCGACGCCATCGAAACAAGGGGCGAAAATATAACCGAAATCATTGACCGTTATTTTCAAATTCGCGAAGTTGTCTAAATAATCACTAGCCCCTGAAGACTGCATGAAGCAATTACCTTATAGTAGCAGTATAGCTAAAGCTGCAATGCATATTAATTCCATTCGCCTTTGTTTTCTTATTTGCTCCAGCCTGGGAATCAACGTCGTTCCTTAGGTGTTATAAAAGGGAAATATCATATAGTTTTATTACAGAAAAAGGCCATCCGACGAGGCTAGATGGCAAGTCTTTACTGCAATAACAACCGGTGGCAAGGCGCCGCGACGGTGTCCGCACGCCAGTGCCACTGGCCCGCAGTTGGTACTTACAAAACGCCGGCAAACACAACGGCGCTCCAAGGCATGTGCAGAGAGCTCGCTCGCGGGGGCCACAGGAGCGCAATACCAACATACCATGGTTTGCTGTTGTATTACGGTCTAATTCAATGCATTACTGTTTCTAACTGTCCCCCAGGCGCACATTGGCCAGCTTGGGCGGCACTGCAATTGTGACGCCGACGCCGACGTCAAGGCGCCTGCTGGCCGACGCCGGGAGCTGGGATGCTGGCGCTACTCTTATATAACTCAGACACAAGTATAGAGGGTTGCATGGGATCTCTACCATTCAACTGCCCACAGTGGTGTCATTAACACACAAAGTGATGTTTTGGTAAGAGACGATGGAAGTGAGAGAGGAGACCATTTTGGCGCTGATGTGGGGGGCGAGCGCTGCGATGGTTTTTCGCGAGCGCGAAGCCACATGTTGGGTGCGGTGGCGAAAATGATCGGGGACCGCAATTGGCGGTGTAATAGTTTAAAGATATTTTGCGTCCGGACGCAGCCCAAGGGTGTATATATTTATGCTAGAACGGACCTGTATTCAATTTATACGACTTTACGTCTGATTGTTCTACTTTAGTATTAGTTTAAAAAAAAACTAATTCAAGCTAGGTTATGAAAGTTATTGTAGTCTGAATTCCCAACTTTACGTATAATATGTTTTCGCTATTAATCGTTATTGTAATCATACATCCTCAAGAGTGATATCCCGATCTTGAGGAAGTAACCAACCTAATATGTTATGGAAAATCAGTTTATACATCACTTGGCATTCAAAAACCAGTTTGAAATAGTGTTTTGAATAACACAGAGCTGTGTTGGTAAAATTTAGGCTTCTGTAGTACGACAGTCATTGTTTTTAATGAAATGTGTCTCGATACATTTCGGGTTGAGCTGGTCAAATGAGCGATCAAATTACGAGATAGTGTCGCTGCCTGTCGTTTCCGAGCGCAGGTGCATTGGCAGCCTATAAAAAAATGTCGCCCGTTCACTCGGAGACAGCGAAGCACATAAAAAACTTGCTAACAAAACCATTTCATAATTTCATTTCTTTACATTGGTCCCCGCCTTAAAAAACAGAAGCAACACCCGAAATACGCGCATCTCTATTCAGAAATAAATCAACTTGCATAACAATCTAACACACGAAACATTTTTTGCGCTACTAAATTTGGAATCAAGCCTGCACCGACATCACCCACGGCACGCTTCTAAGATTAAACACTGGCGGCGTTCTTGCAGTGCGCGGTGGTCGCAAGACGACGCTTGCTGCAGATGGGCGACTGCGACGTCCAGGAGGTCCCGAACACGTGGCGGCGCCCTGGGAGACGGACGTCGACCCCAGTCACGCACGGCGACGGTGGGACACGTGACAGACACGCACGTGGCCAGGTGGTGACTTGGGTGCGTGGGGCTCTTTAAATCTGCACGTGTGCGATCTGAGTGTTGTTATCTCTTAGCGGTAAAATCTGATCTGAATGTTTTGTTCTTCTCATGACTCTGATGAATGCAAATACACCAGCCAACGTCTCTTCTTTATTTGAGCACCAATATCTGAGCAAGCAAAATGTGCCCTGACTAACTCTGTCAAGTCAAGATATTTTGATCACATAGATCTCGGTACTTTACGGTGTGTACGTCATTGAAATAGTCACAAGAAATTTTATTGAATGAATGAGAGACTGATACAAAGATGCGAGATGTTTTTCCATATTTTTTTTGTTGATATATAAAGGTTTGCAGTCGGTATATTATGCTTATTTAATGTTTGGTTATAAAAGCTATAAAAAATTACGAGATTTTTTAGTTTTTACAATTTCGTTTCGTGCATGTTTCATAAAAATTCGTTCGTTGCTTTGGTACAGACCAATTCACGGTTCCATTCCATCATCTGTAGATTTTCTTATCACTGTAAAAACTATCATTTCCAACCACTATTTACTTAACACTCGACTCAAGAATTTGGTGTAAAAAGAATTGCGGTTGGCCGGCAAGTTTTTCTGTCCGGATCGATTTGCTCCGGTTCGGATCGTTCGTACCAGTTGAAATTATTTTACCACGGACACAGAGCCCGGCACAAAGATGCTCTGCTCGGTTCGACCGGACTTCGCCGATCTCCAACCGTTCACGCACGCGGTCCACAGGGCACAGACTCCCCCTGTGGGAATCTGCCGCGCCGGGCACCCAGAGCGAATTCCTGCATGGACTCTCACGATCAATCGTTTTTATCAACGTGGTCAGTCAATGATTGCACCGAAACTTTGCTATCGCTTTAAAAAAAGCTATCACACTTATGACTACGAATAAAATCTTGTGCATTTACCACATTGGTAGGTGTATCTACACCTATAGGTAGCCAAAAAGTATTGGCACCACTCATAAGTAGCACAGATCTATCATAATAAATGAGGCCATAAAATATTTGTTGGTATAGGATTGGGTGTATCTAACCTGAACGGAAAACTAAACATTCACGATGAGCGAGCTGCCAAGGGCACCCATGTAATTTTGTAAGCTCCGGCTAGGACAGTGTAATAAGTTTAAATCTCAAATTATAGAACTTGTGAGACGGTAAAATTGCAGCCGCCTTGCTAATTAATAGGCAGCGTAACCCAGCAGACAGCGAACACGAAAGCGCAGCTCCGATCTTTGCAGCTTCGGTGATAAAGTCCGTGCTGATTGATATTTATTGGCGAAGCCCACCGGCACACTTTCGGCAAATTACAGGACAGGCAGTTACTTGTGGACAGAGCGCTTCTTCCTGACCATGAAAGCGCCCCGCCTACAATATTTTATAAATTCAAGCAATACAAATTTCACCACCAATTTTCGATGATTTCATTCTGTGAGTGAAAAATGCGCGGCTTTAGGAGCCATCAGTAAACATTCTCCAGTTGTCTCAACGCATGTGTGCATCCCATTGAAGTACGACCGCTGGAGTGTCCGTTGCTCATGGCACGGTGTACCACGTTCGACTAAACCGCGATTCGCAATGGCCGATAATTCCGATCCGCGATCGGGGACGTCGATAATGTACGTTGATCGGTCAGTGTAACGACCGAGATGGTCAGCCCGGCCTGCCAAGTTCCAATTACCTCGAGTGACTTTGCACCCATGTCCGTCGTCACCGTCGTCGTCGTCGAGAGCTGGCAACCGCCGCCGCCGCCGCCGCCGCCGCCGCCGCCGCGGTCCTGTGGCGAGCATTCCTGACATTGCGATCGCCACAGTGGTGGACCACTCGAAGAGAACCATGATGGAGTGGGTTGGTGGTGGGGGGGGGGGGCGAGGTAAATTAAGATTAATTAAGGAAAGCCCACTAGAGGAGGGAGTAAGTATTCGGTAAAGGAGTGTTTTGTATGTGGTGAACCAATATTCTTCAATCTTATAAACCAGGTATGTAAGAAGACGATCAGATTTGATCTATAGAATTTCTTTCAGGAAAACACAGAATCAGTTCGAAACCGTCATGCTGTCTTCAGATATGATCGCTGGTCTTTGAAGTAGTTTTGGTGGGATACTTCGATCTCGGTACTCCACTGCGACCAATGCATAGTCGATGTAGATGCCATTTGAGATCGGTTGCGGTCAGCGCTCAGCGGTGCAGCCTTTTTGTGATTGCACTAACTGCTGAGCGGTGCTAACTGCAAGAAGGTGCTAACTGCAAGGCGGTGCTATTGTGTTATAGGGCCAGTCGCGGTTTGCAACACACATTATGTTGCCACAGATGTTGTTATATATTGGAGATTCAGAGAAATTTGATTGCCAAACATTCAAGTAGGAGGAGAAAAGTTTAAATATTAGCCCATATGAAACGTATAGACAGCTTTGGTACCTTTTCACTATCAAGGATATTGAATGATTATTGATTCATTATAGCAAAATTAATTGAAGAAACCTCATCAACTCATAATTCTTGGGCTCTGTAACCGTGCATGTTTTAGCCAAATATTATTCTTCACCCTGATGCACGAATATGTTCGATCTTAATAAATGACTAGTCCATTCTCGAGACAGATCTCTTGGCTTATCCGTCCAATCTGTACAATATTAATCACATGCTGCTCCCTACGCCGAGTCTCTCTTACTAATTGGCATTACACAAATCAGTCCATCAATCAGCTGGAGGACATAATTTAAATATCGAAAAATCATCATTGAAAAGACGACAGTGCGGCCATATATTAAAAACCCCGCAACATAAAACTGACGCTCACCTCCTCATACATTATTTACACCATCGTGAAAAGTAAGAGGGCACCGCGTTGACACCATAATCTCACACAGCTTATAAACATAAATTTCTATATAAATAACATATTTTTATTGTACTGCTACATGGAGAAGACCCCCTTCTACCGCACATGCTCACGCAAAAGTTGCACACACACATACACACACACACACATCTCGTTACGATATAAAGTCAAATAGAAATATCTCAGACGCCGAGAGCTAGGGCTGGAGGGCCCCTGCTGAACGAAGCGGCCGAAGAGCCAGTTTGGAGGCAGCGGCGCCCCCCGCTGAGTGTGTTTGCGAGAACGCCTCCCCCCCCCATGTCCCCCCTGCCCGGCACTCGCTCTCAGTGTAGGCACCCCCCCCAGGGCTGATTGATTGAGGGGCGCGTGGGTGCAGATGATCGCAGGGGGCAAAACCATCGGGCGCCCATATTTCTACATCGATTACGAAGAGTTGTAGTTTATGATAATTGATGATTATACAATTGTTATTGTAAATATTGACCATCATTCAAATAGCTGGGTGCGTGTTTGTGTTGAATGCCGAATAGCCGAGATATACATGATGTTACTTTTACGTCCAACTGTGCTTCAAAGTACAAGTTTGGTCAGAACTTATAATACAGAGACTTATACTTAGCTATCTTTATAAATAACTTCTCTATATAGGCGTAGAGGAACGAAAAAATAATATTATTGCGATTTCTGTAAGTATGCACAAGGGATTATTAACTCTCCCAAATTGATTTCCATAATTTTGTCAAAGGTCTGAAGGGCGAAGATACTTCGACCGACTGCCGACCACGAGGAACTTCCGCGAGTTCCGACTAGTTTTCTGCGAATTCATATGGACATAAAAACCGTACCGACCGTGATTGTATGCAGCTAGCAATAAGGGCGCTCAGCTCGCCACATACCACGGTATAGAAAAATTATCCTTAGAGACCAAATACTCCAGCATTCTCCTAGGCACGTACCCATCCATCCACACCAGTGTCCAGCAATACACACAAGCAGCAGCCAATTATATTGTTTATGTTTAATACATACGCGACGGAATGGTCAAGCATTGCCAAGACGCCCCAAACAATACGGAAACATTCACCCGCAGTTAAAGTTTTTTCCGCCAAATCTCCACCCCCGATGAGCAGCAGATGTGACCATCGTAAGTCCCGTTTTCGGCGGGCAACAATCCCGGAAAGTGCGCGGCATATGCCAATTGTATACCGGCCCGGTCACTTGCCCCGAGTGCGTGAGCCCGATGGTCTAGTGAGTAGTGACCAGTGCGTGCCTTCCCGGCGTCCGTTGGGGATTTGAATGCGCGTACGAGGCAAAGGTGCAGGCAACGCGCCCCATTGTACACGCTGGACACTGGTCACCCACCCACCCTTGCCACCCTTGCCACCCCCCATTCATCAGACGTATAATACTTGAGCCACCCTTAACTCGACGGACAACGGATGTGTGAGAGCGTATAATATTGCCCCTCAATCAGACGAATTCAATTCTATTCTTGTAAACGTTTGTATACATTTCGGACTTGGGTGCGAATGACACAATTGAACACAGCTGCATTTTCAACAGAAAATAAAGTATCTAGCAATTATAATGAATGTGGGAGCGTTTCGGTTGTCCATTCAGAAAATTAAAATAATATTAGAAGTGAAGCACATATACCACATATACCATACTATAAGGACTAAAGCATATAGAGATTTTTTTTGCAAAATTGAGAATAGATACTTCATTATGCGTGTGACTCAGCCGGTTTTATAGGCTTTGAGCTACTGAACAAATTTGCAATAACACATTCACGTGGCAGTTGACTGAAGTATTGGGTGGATCCTGAACTTTACATGCAGTTTTGCTGAGCACCAATACTCTAATTACTCCAATTTGGATTAAAGACAAAGAGACAAAGAGGAATCAGGAAAGACGCGGCTTCGTCACTTCGGGGATGACGCCTAAATGAAAGTTCTGTCCGAACGAGATTGCAGCAGTCGACACTCGCTAGTTAACAGACGCCAACCTGAACCATACACACAAGAAGACGTTTAGAATTGGAAAGCGATTGAGATGATTATTGCGTGTGGGCGAGCAAGTAGGCTGTGACCACCCGCTCGGTTTGAGAATCGGCACAATTATCGCAGGCCGCGCAAAAAGCGTGTGTAAACGTGCATAGATAATTCGTTTTGCCACCGCCGTGCGGCCCAGCTCGGCCCGGCTGATTCACAGAGGACATAGCACCGGCGAACGATCGGACCATGCTGGACGCTGGGAGCATCGTGTTGTTTATAGATTCTGCCGTTATAATTGAGAGAGCTACCAAGTGGATTGATGTTGGACGTTGGCAGTGTACGTCAACGGCAAAAAAAGCTCGTGAATCGATCAAGTTTTCCGACAAATCACCGTGAAAATAGCCGGGCAAAGAAGCATGAAATGTATTTGTTGACAAAGTGTCTTTCATAAAAGGTAAAATAGTAGGGAAATTAGTTTCGTGCGTGATCACACACATAGAAAAAACGTCCTATTCTGCCGCTTCCCATGAAACCAGACGAAGAGCAAAACCACGTATATGTTCTTGTGGGCTTATAGCTTATGGTTTGAAGGCTGATACCGATAGATAAACCTACTGTGGGCCGTGACAAGTTTTATGCCGACATAAGTTAGCCGTTAGAGGGCAATCTGCATGATGTGCGGTAGCTAATTTCATTTAATCTCTGCACGAGCCCTGAGCATCGGGAACACCTACCGCATCGGTCATCCTCATTGTAATTTCTCTGTCACAAGCAATTTCTTTCAAAAATTGGTACGCACAAAAACAACTTGTCGTTCCGTGCGGTGTGTGGTAAAATTGCTCTGCTCAAACTCGAGTGTGTCACAGTTCACGTATCCCAATCAAACTTTTCCCTGGATGCATTTAGGAAACGTCAGTTAAAAACTGCATCACGCATGCAGTTTCAGTTATTTATTATGCAAGAAGTTGTTTGACAATTCATTGAAAAGTAAATTTTAAATAAAACTCCCTCATTGGCTAACGGTTGATCATACAGTCCGATCCCAAGAGTTGATGACAAAACAAAAACATATTGTGACTTTGGGCATGACGCCGTCACGGTTGTTAAGACAAAGAAAATGAGCAGTGATTTGCCTCCCTTCCCACCCACTCGAATTACACTCTTGCCAAGAGAGTTACGAAAGTGCAGTTTGTGGTGACACTCACATGAAAGTCGGTGCATGAAATATAGGTGCGTTCCTGAGGCAAACAATGCTGGGAGGCATGCACTCAGAACGACCGGTAACGCGTATCTTTCCATTGGTCGGTTTACGCGAACAAAGTGCTAAATGTCTAGCGATTTTTCACCAAAAACGAAAGTAAATACGCGATTCTAATGTCCATTTTATAACCTTGATTCAATATGCTGTATTTTTTTCGTTCAATCGGTGAACTGTCTCAACAAAACGATCTGAAATTGAAATTTTTGTAAGTCGGACACAGTTTATTTGGGGAAAACTTCGTAAATCGAAAGATTGCCCACTTTTGGAAATGTTTCCTCGTGAAATGATAACATACGTGTCCTCCTATCTATACAACTATGATATTACAAGGCAAATGCAGCGGCGGCATACCCCGTCCCCGTGACAACCGCCCACAGAGCTGTCGTTATTTCACTCGAAATCTGGGCGCGAAACGCGGGGACGTTTAGCAAAAACTTTATGAACATAAAAGTTTTACGACTTGCCAGCCACGGCGAGTATTTCGACCACAATCGTCCTCGAATTAACGCGAACATCATTAACTTCCCTAATAAATAA
The DNA here is from genome assembly GCA_921293005.1 of Nemoura dubitans. Taxonomy (NCBI): domain Eukaryota; kingdom Metazoa; phylum Arthropoda; class Insecta; order Plecoptera; family Nemouridae; genus Nemoura; species Nemoura dubitans. The sequence continues at coordinate 21,385,304 of OV121075.1, forward strand.
CCCAGTCAAGAATGAAAACCCTGGGCGACGCCGCGCGTGACGCTAGAAGAAAACAATTGGGTGTCCCGAAGACAGAGGTGGCGGCGACAGCGAAAGAAAACGGAACTATACCGAAAACTCGAAGACTCCGTAATGCCACGGGAATTAGACGATCAAGGGGCCCGGTGGGCGAAAAAACGTGTGAATGAGAATTGAGAGGAGCCAATAAATTAAAATAGTCCGTGTAGCTTGAAGATCATGTTCACGATTTCATTGCACTATTAAGCAATTCGTTTGAAAGCGATGCACCAAAGAAGTTTGAGCAAATTCAAATAAAGCACGCGGGCGAAAAAAGAACGACAAAGACAGCGTCTAGCGGAAAGTCGTGCAGCCTTGCGACGCGACAACTTTGGGAAGCACACAAGTCACAAACAAATGGGTGTGGATTCTTATCAGTCCGACGAAATACTCCCCCCCCCCACTATTTTACCACGCAGCGACGAAGGGGTCCATTTTATTAATCAAACCGTCTGCGTCAACAATTTCCCCCAATCTCACAAATAACTCGATATTCTCATGCTTACAAATTAATCGTGACATAACCCAAAATGTATTTACATTTTCCCATTTAACAGAAATCTAACACACAAATCCAACAATTTCTTGTTATCACCGAAATTCCATGAGCCCAATTCAGAGGCGCTATGTTGATCCCCGCGCCACGTGAGGGATTGCTGTAAAATCCTTGGGGATATGAAAGCACAGGGACGTCGTGCGCACCACCCCTTGTTGTCATTAGTCAGATTGCTTCCTTTGGCAAGCGCGCTGGAGTCAACGCATTTGCGTGGGACTGCGTGCGCTACGCACGCAAACACACCTTGGTCTGCGCCGAGCCGAGAAGAGGACAATGCCAAGATACAGCTTGATAAATTATTCACAAACAAACTAGAGTATACAGTAGTACTCTCAGAAACAAATTTGTAACAAGATGCCCTGTGTATGTATAGAGAGCAGTATTATTCCTTGCCTTTGTTTAGAGCGAAAGAGAACGTCAATTTGTCAGATTTCGTGCTTTTAGCACGATCTCAAAGAGCTGCGCCCTGCGAAATGAAGGGAGATCGACGCGTTGCTCGATCTAAGAGATTGACAATTCGCTTGCTTAGGTATACACTATACAGTGCTGGAGGTGGGAGGGTAGCTTTGCTTTGTGCGTAATTGTCTCAGTCAAGTTGGATGAGAAATCCAGGACGCTGGACGAACATGGCTGCGAAATCGGCGGGGTTCATTCAAAGGGAGTTTGCATTGTGCGTTCAGTTGCGCGCCAACACGTCCAACAATCCACCAACTCGCTGTTAAGTTACAGTGGGAACTTAAGATTGGCCGCTTGCAATGCAATCTATGTAAGCAATATGTGCATTTTATGCTTTCATTTGAGATTTCCCGCACGTTAAATTTTCCTTTTAAAGCGCCTTAAGTCAGATTTCAAGTAAAAGTTAGTAGCTGGGCAATAAACTTGAAAGTTAATTCAGTTTACCCACACTACACATAGGTAGACTAATTAAACAATAATTCCTATATGTCTGGCAGCAGTCGGGTTTCTACCTTGACTATAGCTAGAGTTGTCACTGAAAGACATATTACACGGCGCCTATGGGCTGCGAGCGTTGCAATGGCATAACTAAATTACACTTAATTAAAGGACACGAGAAGGAACAATACGTCTTAGACAATTCCCTTACATCTTCAAGTGTCCAAAATGGAAACTAAATCACTCAAATGCTCTTAGTGGGGGTAGGGGAATTACTCGAAAGTAATAATAACTCAGATCCATTGAGATGTTGTTGTGTGGTTTTCTCGTATTTCGGATTTTGTTTCTATTTAAATTATCTAACGCAGTTAGGAGAAATCAGTAGCGCAATTAATTTAATTCGCACTCTTATATAAAATGGGGAACACGAGTGGACAATTTGAGTACCGTCCTCTTTTGTAAGTAAAGGCCTGGTTAAATATATTATCCACAACTTAACAATAATTAGTGATTCAAATTCAAAGGAGGAAATAATGAACTCGATTATTTCAGCATCTTTGAGGTAAGTATACACTCGACAGTTTGTTTTGATTCTGTTTTGGTGCTATATTGGGGGAGGGGGGGGGGGGGGTGGGGTCCTCAAGTCATACTTTTCAACCATACAAAGAGAACGTTTTATATAAATGCGAAACAAAACTATTATTCTAATTTGTAGAAATAACACAGAGAAGCATACCATTAAACAAATGGACTCGGGTTCTTTACACAAGACAAATGACGGTCGTCCAATCAAACCCAGCTTCGTCAAGCGGCAACAATTCCGCGTCAGACCATCGTAGCAGCACGAGTAGCTGAAATAAATCCAACGTAGCTGCAAATCGGCCGGTTGGAAATATCCTCTAAGAAGAGCACATGGGATTGGTATGCAATGTCTGTACCTATATCTCCCTCCACCACCGCAAGTGACACTTTCGTAATATATTGCATCATATAGAAAGAGACAATGCAAGGTAGAGAGAGAGAAATCACCACCGCGTACACATATACGAATCGCAGCCTCTCCCGCGAATCTCCCAGGAGATACGAATACAAGAGATTTATAATTTTGTACACTGTCATAGCACATAAGCACGCCACCGCCACCACTGCGAGTTATAATTCAAAAACACCTCTCTTCTTTGCAATTTACTCCTCCGGCTTATTTTCAAACCGAATGCCTTTTCGCCACACAACCGTAGCTTTGCAGCGTTACCTCTGCGAGATGTGTGTATGCTTTTTTTGCAACTTTCATGGCAATGACTATAAAAGTCAGTTGTGGGGTATATTTTGTGAGTTGTTGGCAGCATAATAGTCAGCACCCATTCTTTGCTCGTGGAACTGTGAACGGTTTTATATCTCTTGTTGTCTTGGTCTGTGTTGCGATGTCAAAGTTCAAGTTTCATAAACGCAAGTAATGGAAAGTGTTGAGATGAACGGCTAACCACACACCGCTTACCGTTTTTTCATAGCTGTCGCGGCCGTCGATATATATAATGCCCAGATGTGTTTTATTGGTGGGACTCAGTACTCAGATATACACTGCGTGTACAGTGCAGTTTTACACCTCATACAGAGTAAATGGGGAATTAAGTGGAAAATTGGCTGAGTAGACACGTGACAAGCTTCCAAATTTTAACGATGATTAACTTTATAAAATCACTTCGTCAAAAACTATGATATAAAAGGAATGTATACACCTATACCTAAGTATCACCTATACCTATACGCCAGTCGGTATTAGATTGTTTGGCCGCATAAAAAATTGGGAAAGGCATAATAAATATACCATTTTCAAATTATTATTGTAATGCATTATCAATGTTTTGCTCAATTATAAAATACCACAACTGGAAATAAAAGATTCGACGTGTCGACAAAATTCAATACGATTTTTGAGTGTATGCAACATAAGCCTTGTCTGGAGGTGGTGTGATATCGACAATAAAGACGTATATTGCAGGCTTGCTCTCATTTTCCAGTTGTTTCCATGCACTACCCTACCTGACAATCTTTTCGCCTCGCAGGAGACCTGCATACGAGACGACACCGAGAGTGTCTGTTGCCTATAGATAAGCATACTTTTCCCGCTTTCCCTGAACATGTCACCGAATGCTACTGGCTGGACCAAACTGGACCAAGCGGGACCGATGGGAATGACCAGCGGCCAGTTGACTACGCGCGCGCTCTCTGAGCGGACGGCGGAACTAGTCGGCGACGCTCGTCGAAGCAACAAGTTGATAAGTAGGAGGGGGACCGCGAAACGGAGAAAAGAGAAAGAGCGTCGCCGTCGCCGCCACCGCCACCGCCGTGGCACGGAACGAACAAAGCTTACAAGCTGTGTCAACTAAACAAAAACAAAAAGTCTGTAATAGAAAATATCAGCAAGTTTTCAAAGTCGGTTTGATCTCGCGTCACAGCATTAATTAAAATATCATGTAAAACGTGAAACTTTTAAAAATCACAGATTTGGGCTAACACAAATCTACGGTCTGATCGAGCAACTAATGGAAAAATTAAATGCAATTAAATATTAACTTTTGAAATACTCATTGCAATTACGAAAAGAGTCGAAAAGTCATCGTCGCGAGGCAATAAAATCCGAAATTCTATTTCGTCCCATTACCAAAGGACATAATATGATAAATTTTCACAGAGAATTATTCGAAAATGCACGGGCCCTAAACTGACGTAAATGTTTGATGAGCCCAGCACCGAGCAGACGTCCAATGTGCGCTGAAACCCCGCACGATCGAAACCTGTCACGGTCAGTGGACAAGGGAATTTTCCCCGCGTCCAGCTCGCGTGATTCCAGCACTATTCCTGGCCGACGCCGACGCCGACACCGACGCCTCCCCGCGTCAATCCCTATGCTGATGCGGACGCCGGAGGCTGATAGGTCACCGACACCGGCCCATGTTAGCCAATTACCACTCCATCAGAGTCGACTAAAAGATTCAAAACGTCCGTCCATCTGTCCTCGGCGTCACTGACAAGCGTCGCGCCACCAGCAGCGTCCGGATGCTTTCAGCGCGGCGTCGGCGTCGCTGGCGTCGGCGCCATTGACAGAGTAACAGTGCCGTTCGTTCGCGATGTAACAAACTTTAAATTACACTTTGGACATTTCGGAAAAGCCGGACACAATTTTACACTTAACCCATCCTAGAGAAATCACCTCTGTGAATAAATTCGACCCCTCAGTCAGGTCGTGATGTGGCCCCCGATTTGATGTACCACCCCCGCGCGCTTCGCCCCTCGCCACGGTATCCGAGAGTGTCCTGCTTTGACGGCATAAATGAGACACCGAAATGCACGGGCCATGGGGACGACAAAAATAACGTTCCATGAACTAATTAAGCAATGAAGAGTCGGGGAATAAATATTTTAAGATTTTTTGTTAATCAGTAAACTTGGGACTGTTGAACAAAAAATATATGAAAGCCGGTCGGATTGAAAAGTTTGCGATACACTCTGGCTAATTTTAATGGCAGCGAGCTCTCTTTCACTCAGATTGCAATGTCATTAAAATAAAGCTCATTTCGTTTTTTCCCCTTTTCACTAAAAGCAAAATCTTTCGAGAGGATCTCGCAGTTCCATTTCAAAGATTTCCATGTTTTAGATGTAAATCTTCTGTTTTACTGTAAGTAAAGATCACATAGAAATCTAAAATCTCTTTTTCTTTTTCTTTTTCTATCGTTTTCTGAAGCTGTTCAGTAGTGCAGTCAAAGGACTGCATCTTAGCGCTACATTCCACCAAACCGTGGTGTCTGCATGTATCCGAATTAATTCACGAAGCAACATTAATTTACCACTGAATCGACAATAAAATTGAATGCTACCACGAAAGACCATCTGCAAAAACCCAATTCACGAAAAACAACCAACATTTTTTTAACTGTGTCTCAAAAAAGCACTTATCCGAGCAGATAAAGCCGATAGCCCTCGGTCCAGCCATCTGATACATAGATGCATTCAACCCTTTATCCGCTTAACTGTATTCGGAACATAGTCTCTGGAGCTTCGGGAGTCGAGGGCTGGAGCTTCACCAATCGATGTCCATGCATCGCAAGTCCCTCGGGGACCCGAGCTGACCAGCGGCGAGGGCGAACAGCTCCCGTCCCGCGACATAAAACAATATGGCGCCGACTCTCCCAGCGCCCCCGATCCACTGTTTTAAACTGATTGAGGCGGGGAATGAATAACCCTAATGAAACCCGGAGACTGCCCGGGTACCGTGGGGGGCCACGGGTTTGGTGGACGGGCCGGGGGGGAGGGGGGGGGGGGGGTGGGAGGGTGCTTTGGGGTGCTCGCATGTCTCTTAGGCCACCCAACAGCCCCCCGAGAATTATATGGAGGTCGTAAATACGACGTCAGCATCGCCTCTCGGCAGCAGTCGGCGTCGGCGTCGGCGTCGGCATCGTCGGCGTCGTAACCTCTGGAATATAACGCGTGGCCGCGCTCGACGAGGTGCGGTTATCAAGTTACGCTATCTAAAAGATGAATCTTCGTTAAATATGAACTTTGTATGAAAAAATAAACCAGCCAACAAAATAGTGCAACTTGCGTTTTACTACTCGTGGCCAAGTTTGCTAGCAGGAAAATTATGGTGATGACTGCCTAGATGTTCGCTCATATCAAATGACCGAACTTCGGAAAGTTTGATATATAAATCTCATAAATACCGATTGGGTAGTAAGCATGTGAAATAGCTCAGGTAATAAATAATATAACCAAACAACATGCTTCAGCTTGAAAGTATAAGTCGCCAAATGGCAAGCTTTAGACACATTTATTTTGGTAAAGAAATGGGAAAATGTAAAAGATTCCGTATAGTATTTCAAATTTGCGAGTAAAACCACCAAAAGCGCAGCTTGTTTCTAGATTCCCACAGCTGAGTAATTCTTGAATCGCTCATATGTTATAAAAAACTCCCTCACGCTTTCCTTTATTACTTGACAATATTTCTCAGGAGCTTGCTAACGACGTCGGACGTTGTCCCCCTAAACCCGAACACGAGATAAGAAAGCTCGACGCAAGCCACTGCAGCAGTCGATGCCTCAATTTAGGTAAAGCTCATAAACTGACATGCACCCTTCGACTATCGCCCCCCCCCCCCCACCCGCCCCGATATTTGCGTCGCCGCAAGACTGCAGGCGCCACACAGAATTCATAGCCGTCAACGTAGTTACCTCGAATCGAAATCCTGCTGACCATGCTCATACTCAAACCCTTTTAGTCAAATTGCAAATCGCTACTTGTTTTCGTTCGAACTGTGTTCATATTTGTCCATAATATCTCAACTGCACTCATTTTATTACCTCGCCAACAACTGAATATGTTATTACTTAGTTACCTTTACCTGCCTGCATGATGACGAACCGAGAACATCACAGTAAATGCTGAAAGATGCATTGTCAAAGTTAATGAAATACAACAATTTCGAAACAGTTTGGTGTGGCAGTGAAATCAAACATTTCTGTTTTGCTTGCTACAACATGCAGTTTCCATTTTGACCATCATGGATGGCACTGGAGGTTGGTAAGGGCCCGTTGTTTGATCATAGCTTTAGTGCAGATGCACCGTTAATGAAGGCCTCGGCAATTGTTTACCGAATCTGATATAGTTCATGCTTACTCATTGTTCACTACCGACGGCCAATCAAATACCGTGGCTCAGTGATTTTCAATATAGCAGTACATTTAACGCATCCGCCACTCAGTAAGCATGCAAAACCATTGAGGCTGCTTCGACAGGTTAGAGGCTAATGGAACGGCTACAGGGCCGCATCGGCTCCAGGATATTGATGATCTAGGTCACTCAGAAATATCCAAGTGGTGACGTAAATATATACCTAACAAATAACAATGACTCTCATTCATAATTCAAATTTGTTTATGCGAGATGCAACCAAAAGGTTGTCAAAGCAACTTCATTTTACATCAAACGTATCGCCATCAGAAGTCCAAGCGGCATTGGTGCACAGACGCGATAACAATTTCAATTTCACTGATTTGTCGCATTTCAATTCCGAGATCATGTTTAAAATCAGCTCAGTAAATGTGAGACAAACCACAGAAAGTACATGACGAGCGACCGGACCCCAGCCCATTTCCCCGCATTAAAAGCCCGCTCTGTCCGGTCCAGCGTGAATGTCCCTAAATAATTTCGACCAAATCATCACCTAAACGGCTCTAACACGAAACTATTTAATTGACAGACAATTTATCCCCGGCTTTCGTGCCGGCGTACACCTTTGCGCCGCGCTGCACCGAGCATTACGTTATTACCGGACGAGTGGCGGCCAGCGCCGGCGTCCACGGCGAGCTAATGAGAGCCGACAGCTCGAACAAGGGTATGTCACTCGGTGCGCCGGCCTAATCACCGCGCTAGAGGACTAAGTGGAGCGGGGAGCGGAGAGCGGGTATCGGGTGTGCCTCCGGGGAGGTAAGAGGGTGCGGAGTGGACAGGGGGGGGCGGGGTCGGCGGACGAGGGTCAGATGTCGGTGGCAAAGAAAGCAGTGTGCTCGGCGGAGGAGTCGTCGCGGTTGAATGGGAACGTGGATCGGTGGTCAACGTTCGCTAGCTGAGTTGGTGAGCCAGTGGTGGTCGGTCCGGTGGTCTGGCTGACTGCAGGAGAGCGTTCTTCGATCTCTGATTGTAGCGTACCGTTCTTACCACCAGTCAATCGGAGAAATCCAGTTGCAAACAAGTGGATGCAGACGTCAACTTTTTTAAAAGGGTACGGAGGGATGGTGTTGAATAAAACTGTGTCCTTTGATGAAACTCTTCGTGTAACTTTCTTCGTCAAGACGGCACTGGCTTTACAAATAACGTTAACTTTTATTAACATCCGTAGGTCCGGACGCATTCATATTTAAAGCTCTGAATAGCTACATAATTATATTATTGATATCTTTAATCTTCCATTTATTTACACTTTCTTGATTATTGAACATCTGTCAATGTGTTAAAAATTCATGGTGGAGGTGCCAAGTCACTGCTCTGAGGGCTGCGTTCAGGGGTGCGGCAATCCCACTCACATGTCAGAGAGTGGAGGTGCCAGGTTCGGAGCTGAAGCTTGACCTGCTCTGCGGGCTGCATTCAGGGGATGGGCAAACTCATGTTTCGGTCATGCTCTGTTCTCATTGTGCCAGGACATCCAAACATATTAAAAAACAACGCCAGAAAAGGGAAATTTCAGGCGAAAAGTTTGCTACGCCCAATGTCCAAGAGGTCTCGGACTTTTCTGGATTTACCGTTGCAGGACGCCGCTGTGAGTTCAACGACGCGTTGCTGCAAGGAATCGAGGTTTGTACGTGCAAAAGCAAACTCACCTGACTCGAGACTGTTCTCGCCGTCGCCTTGGGTCACATGAGACGCCGTCGGCGTCGGACTTAGGCGTCGCGACGCCGCTCTCATGGCGTCCCCGCATTCTCCCAGGAAGGCGTCGGATAAACCTGCGCAAGCAACGCATTCGTTTTCATTAGCAATCGCACGATCTCATTTAGATTCATAATACAAAAAACCGTAGGAATAGGCGAGATAAATGTGGTATAAATTCCTGTCCTTTTGAAAACAACAAAGATAAACTTTAGTGTTGCCTCATTGCACAAAGAAAATTGTCTAAAGGTAATATTTTCACGTACACATTTGTCAATTTTATGGGTTTCACAACATAGTGCCAATATTTTGGTGGCGAGCGCATTATATAGCAGCTGAGTTCCCGACAATGTTTTCCAGACACTTTTCTTTCAACAATGTTCGTCGGCAAAATGAGCACGAAAAGTGGAAACCCATCAGCATCCAGTAGATCTTTACCGCCAGAACAGCAGCTGGCATTCAGTTCATCGCCACCCTTCTGAGAGTAATTTCACAAATCATCTATCATTAACACAATCATAATTACAAAGTTTATGGCACATAGCACCTAGGGAATTCACACACTCACACTCAGTTCCAACTTCCAGCACCCCTCCATCATCGATTCATACAAAATTCAACGAATACAAAACTTACAAACTCTAAGATAGACACTCCAATCCCAACAATTATTCAAAGACGTCAAACAATACCTCGACATACCCCAAAGCTCGCACCCACAACCTCGCCACCAAAGATTGCAGCTGCACATCTGCTATTCAACGATAATATCCAGTGTCAACGTAACGTCCCCGTCCAAGTTTATATTACACAGCGTGTACGTTACGTCCTATACGATACATAGTAACGAGGGAAGTTGGATGCCTATAAAGGGAGAGACTGATTGATTAATAATTCACGTATAACCTTCCTCCACACACATTGGCCGGGCAAGTTGCAGTCGGGGACCGTCCTGCTCCAGCTCGCCGCGGAGGCCACGACGTCGCCGGTGACGCCAGGGGCCACCCGGGGGTGCCACTGCCATCCAGGGGGGGGGGCGCCAGGGGGGGGGGCAGAGTCGCGGGGCTCGCTGCTAGTTCTATAATGTAGTACATGCAGTCTCAGGTGGCAATGTGCTGTCCGGCCTGGCGGGATCTCCCGCGGGAGCTCATTATCGATGTGGTTGCCGGGCAGGGCGCGCGCGGGCTCCATTCGATGGCGGACGGGAGGCGGGAGGCTGGAGCTGCAACTCTCTGGAGAGATGAACGCGGTGGCGGCGGCGGTGGCGAGGTCGTCAAACAACGCGTCGTTCCAGCGCTAACGGTCGACGGCATCATGGCAGTGCCGGGGCTGGCGCGGTGGGGTGGTGCAAAGACAATGGTGGCGTCGAGAGGAGTGTGCTTGGGAGATGGTGGCCGCGTTGGGCAGGGGAGGTGACAGTTATATTTTATTTACAATGGACGAGTGTGTTTTCGTGGGGGATTTATATGTTTTTAATGGCTTTAGTAAATTGGGAGAACATTAAATTAATAACCAGCTCTGCGGGCTGCATCCAGGGGCAAGACAGGTTTATTTGGGGAAGGGATGCAAAAAACTTATGGGTATTGATGTGATATTATATAAGAGCTATAATCGATTGTCAATAAAATTCAAGCTTCTTCTAACCTGACGTTGATTTACTACGATTGTGTTGTATTTTGTTCCATCGTTTATGCAGATTATTTGATCTATACATATTAGACTGTGACTATTTTGTATTATTTTTCTCCCTTGGTATGGTCATCCATAACCACATCACTCGGCTTTTCCACTTTATCTAAAATACAAGAGATCAAATAGAACATTCCGAAAAGCAGAGGTAGCAGCGCTCTCAGAAGGTGCGCAAGCTGCCGTGCTCCTTCTCAGTCAACTGAAATCACTATTCAAGCCTTCAGGGGGTGTAAACCTAGTAAAAGTCACCTCAACTTCTCGACATGATCAAACTTTTCTTTTTTGTGTCCCTCTTATATAATACGTACCACCAAGGAACCGTACCACGGGGACTCAACTTGGTCCAAATAGAATCAGCATCTCGGATGATACCGTCCGTGGACGTATCTTCGCACAGCATCTGCACATGCAGGGAGCAAGACACAACTTGGATGCTTGGATAAGATTATCTCAGCGCTGGTAGCAACACTGATGCTGCCGCCTCTATGTCGCAAGGTGTGAGTAAAAAATGGTGAAACACAGTTAAATAGTTGGAACGAAATAAGGCGTTCCACGATGCCCTAGGGAATGTATTTTAGCAACAAGGTGAAATGCAAGTGTAGAGTTTACTTTATACGGTATCCAAGTTTTTGGGTATTCACCTGACAATAGCTGCTAGTCTTTCGCATATTACGTGTAGAGATATACGTGTATAGTGTAGCGTGTATACGCATTGAGAGAAGTTGAGAGGCGAGGCTCCCCAAAGTCGAGAGTTTCACAGTCAATATTGTTATGGAGTCTCGAGGGACGAACGGCGCGAGGCCTGCGCTTGGTCAAACTATTGAAAACTGGCCAAAAACTTTCAAATGGGCGCGCCGCCGCCAAGTTGCCCAAGAAAAGCCCGGGGGGAGCCAGCGTTTTCCCCCGGCCACTCGCAAACTATCGGGGGGGGGGGGGGGGGGGGGGCAAGCGAGGGGGTGGGGGCGTCGGCTTCACATTTTCACGTCGTTTATAATTCCGTGCCACGCGAGAAAGATTTAGCAACACGTTCGCGACGACTCCTCAGAGTACGCCCCGCTGCCGTCGCCGTCGCGGTGCACCTCAATTTCCACACACCTCAAATTTCATTTGTCTCCCTAATGGAATTGAATTATATTTTATTTCCGTTTGCCTCACTCCCAGAGGTGCCTTTTCGTACCGGCTTTCAACAGTTTTACACCGCGCAGCGACAAGCCAGTGCGGCGCAACGCTTGCGATGACTTGAGAGAGTTGTATGCGTAGGTATGCCATATATATGTTTTTCATTTTCTCAACGAACAAATGAACATCGAAGGTGTCTCTCGAGGAATGACAACCTCCATCATAAACAGAAAGCCATTTTCCGCGTGGAAACTGTTTGACAATGTGCGCGCTGCGCCGGGAAAACGAGTGCTTGGGCTGGATTGTCGAGCGACAAACATGTACTCTTCACGGGCAAACGCTGCGATGGGAGCTGACGCCAGATATTGTGATGGTGGCATCGCTAGCTTGGTTTGGCAGTGTGTGTTCTCTGCACTTCTGATGGAAGGGGAGTGAACCATCATATCGAAATCTTCCGTGGGAGCCCATTACAATCGAACTATGCCCTAGGGAACCGCCTCGTGGGCTGCGCTAACCTCCCTGGAAAGCTATTCTTCGATTCCTTAAAAACTTGAAACTATGGAACGAAGAAAAACAAAAGTAATAAAGGAAGGCTCTAGGGATATGCGGGAAACATTATTGCTGAAAATATACTAGCTGTTGGAAATGATGTAAGATTCGAAGCGGACCGATCTCGTCAGCTTTATTATTTAATTTGCTGCGGGATCGGAATTCTCATCGCATGTTACAAGATCGCTATACACAACGCGGCTTACTTTCGCTTATGGCTTGGAAATATAAACTTTGAGTCAGCTCAACCCGAGGCGACCACATCATCATACTAAGGATAACATATTATATTTTGACCACAAAAGTGATCTAGTTCGGACAGAGCATATTTCTATCGCCAGTTCTAGCCGACAGTTATTGTCCCATTAGTAAGGAGTACATTTCAGGTACCTATATGAGAGAATTGCTCAGTTTCCAGCCACATAATTATCAAATCGGAGCTGGACATTATCTTGCGAGGACTAGCATATTTTAACCGCTATACGGACGTTAATTGGAGGGAAGATCACTGGTAAATACCCTGCACGAAAAATCCAAGGATATAGTCAAATATGCATGTAAAAGCACAGTGGAAAACAGAAAAATTATAGTGTCTTGATTATTTGACATCTCAATTTGTTTCCGAATATTAAAATCCTTGGTCCCGAAATGACGGTGCCTAGGACTTGTGAACGGCTCAGTTTCTAAAGCATGTAACCGACACAATGGAAACATCCGCGAAAGATCCAACTGTATAAGCTCGTCATTATACACAAGAAAGGAAATATTATTTTACAACCCACGATTGCTGTGCCACCAAAGTAGATTAGAGAGAAACTAAAGTGCTCAAGAAACAGAATTCCGTCGGGAGTTTTTGCGAGTCAAATGGTGTGCTCGGTCGCCAAGAATTTTCTTAAAAATGTGCACTAATTTTCTGCCGCCCTGAGCACACAGCACCAAAGGGAATTACAAATAGGCAGCGCGCGTCGCGACGCCGAGCGACGCCGAGCGGCGGTGGACGCCTTTTGGCATCGCGGAGCTCGACTTCCGCGGCAGGCCTCAGCCCACTTCAATGACCCGAGCTTTGACCGCCCACGCACTGCTATACGACAGTTTTCAAGGGTTTTTTAAAATCCCAGAGTGAAATAATTGCGTCTGCTGACGGATCCAACCAGACAAGACACATTTTACTGGGCTTGTCCCTGTAAATGATTAGTGATTATAAAGTCTAGCCCGTGAGAGAAAATGCCACAGCAGGGACTGCCCCCTCACGAACTACCAGCCCATGAATTTAAATTCTGATTGCGGAAAAACAAAACACAAATTCGGTAACAAATAAAAAAAATTACAACATGAATCTATTTCATAATGATGAATAAAAATATCAACGAATAAATAGTAGAGAAATAAAAACATGAGCTTTGGTAGTATTAGAACGTATAAAGATGATGGCAGGATTTCAGCTTTGTCAAATTGGCGCATATGAAAACAACAAAGACTACTAGCGCTCCCAGCGGAATGGTATCTTCTGAGAATTTTTTTTATTGTTTATTCAGTCAAGTCTAACACTTTTATTGCATTAGTCGTTTAATACAGATTCCTACGAAGCCTATAGAGAGCTTGAAGTAGGATTTTTTCCCCCTGAATATTGAGCGGGGTGTTTTAAAATCATTACCGTAAATAATAATTCATAGTCATAACAATAATACCTAACAATACGTGATTTTCTATAAGATATGTACATGTTTAAATTTATTGATCAGCTTTCTTACATGTTACTTACATTTCAGGCAGATGTTCAAGTAACCAAGACTTTGTTTTCTGCTTTACTTTTTTAAACTTCTTTATATTTCCTGCATCAGCCTGTAGACCGTTAAAAATGATCGGAATTGCGTATTTTAAACGCCTTTTGCCGTATTTATTGTTTTAAGATGGTATACAGTTGTGAAGTTTGGGGATGAGTGTTTGCGCTATGTTTTGTCATTGATTTGTGTTCATCTGAACATAAAACGAAGTATATGTATTATGTACCATAGCTAGAATCAGCCAAAAGGCCGAACGTTCGGTGGTGATTCGAGAACAGTCATGCGAATGGAAAATAGCAGACTCGGTTACAGAATCTGATGTCTTATACCCACATTCCACAGAGATGCCATAATACAAATTAGTCGATATCTTTGCCTACAACCGTACACATTTGCTCACACCCGGTAGGTATTTTACCTATACATACCTTCTTGTTATACTTGTTATATATAACGATGTGTTCTTATACTGCGTATAACTTTCATGTTAACGTGACACGTAAAAACACAGCACACGAGAAAGGAAATATCAGACGTACATCTTATATTTCATGGCCAGATCAAAGAAAACTGTGATATTATTTCCGCGAAACTTTTCGATAGAAAATGTGTTTAAATGGGTTAGTATAATACGATCAACATTGCTGGCAACTAACTATTGCAGTTGCGAATCGTCTGGGGACTTGGGACTGGGGAGTATGCTGCGCTGCAATTGACTTGAGAACGGAACGAATCCTCCCCCCCCCCCCCCCTCCACCCACCCACTCTCCCTCTCTCTCTAGGCAGAGACGTCGCCAGCGTCGCCAGCGTCTCACTGAGAGAAGGAGTAAGAAGAATAATTAGAATTACCATAATGCCCGAGTACTTCTGCTCTGCAGCGCCATTACTTAACGCCATCCATATATACATTCTCAGTCATCTTAGACTTTGTACCGCTCTATATGTATATGAAAGACTTGGAACAATTACCACGGCATCGAGTGCATTGTCAATATTGTAAATGGCGCGGCAATATCATTTTGAGTCGCAACCAAGCTCAAACAAAAGACGCGCGACTTCTTTCCTCTGCACGCGCACCGAGTGCAACGATGCGGGTCCTAGCGTATAACTCGGGATTAGAGAGGCCTCGATCGCCAGAGAGCTGCCAATGTTCGCATGGACGCCATTTTTCCCAAACTCCTGGCGCTCACCGGTTAACTATCGGCTTAATTGGGCTAAATTGGGCTAAATATGGGCTAAAAAGGCAAAATTTACGTTATGATAATGTTTTTCTCGGGTCATTTTGCTTAATCGCCATGAAATTATGCATAAATTAATTTCATCTGGACGATTATTGGCGTCCAAAACGGTTTCGAGCATAGCTGTTCTCTGACAATTAAAGTCTCTCTACTCGAGGGGAGTCCAACTATTTTCATCATCGCGTGGACGAGGAAATCTTAGGTGGTGAACGAGCGAGGAACAATGCCAGGGACAATGGGCGAGATTCTTCTCGCGAGTCGCGAGGCATTCCGCGCGAGGCGAATAACTCAATTGAAGCTGGAGAGAGGAGGGAGCAATTGGACCATGTTAATTGATATGCCGAAGATCACCCTTCGACGCGATATCAAGAGGGGTGAGGTGGGACGTCAAAGTTGGCATCTCTTTTACAATATGAGCCGGAACTTGGACGGCGTTCTTTTTTGCAATCATTACGATTCATGAAGGAAACTTCAATGTGTACATGAAAATTGATTGGAGTCATCGTCGCGTCAAGTTGTTGAAAGTGAAATTCTTCGTCAAAAGTTTATTTCTTGATCAAACATCGATTAAAAATACTTAAAAATAAGTAATTACATCGATAAAGTTATGGTATATCTCTATCTATGGTACCTATATCCGTAAAGGCAAAGGTTCACCTATATAGACGAACGAGAAACAGCCATATAACATAATTGAATTCGCCGATTCCCAAGGTCAAACGGTAAGTGTTGACAGAATTTCCCTCCGCGAAGTTCTCCAACATTGCGCCACACTCATAGACACATGCGATGTTAATTAATTTCATCGAGCGACATTCGAAATTAACCGAAACCCAGCAAACAAAACTGAACGTTTTCCCACACGTCCTACAAAACATCGAATATTACCCACGACCGTAATAAAAAATATTCCGCCAAAACGGCCCTACGCACACAGCGATCCCGAGCGCCGCCGCGTACCCCGTCCTCCGAGAATACGCACCGGCTCATCCCGTGGCCAGGTCTCTGAAATGAAAGGTGCTCGCCTGGTGTACAACCATGAGGAAGAGGGGCGAGCCATTTCCCAAGAGACTCGCCTTGGTAGCGCGCCCCCTGCCCCCAACCACCCGAGCGCCCCCGTCCAGCCACCCCCTTCAATCCATTTCATTCCATCTAGCTGGTAGCGGGGCCGCCCGCCAGGAGCGCCCTCATCGCGAGCAGCGCTCCCAGGTGGCAAGGCCGGGTACTCAGCATGCACCGCCGTGAAAACTCTGCGCCAAAACTCTGATTAGTTCGACTCCCGAGGGGAATCCGAAGCGCGGCGCGGCGCGCCGGGCCCCGACTTGCACAACTCCCGTGGCGCCCTCCCCAAACCAACCTTTCCAATCCTCGAGCACGCGGCGCATAGCTCCAGAGCGCCACGGCAATCGTCCAGGGAAACTTGTGCAGCTCGAACGAAATTGCTCAAATATAACGGATCTGTTTTTCCTTTTGGCCTCGACGCCGTTTTTTTTTCTCTTTTTTTACTCCAGTAGCGGATGGAATTGCATTGGTTATGAATTATCGTTAAAATGGGGAACACCGCGCTTTTTATTTCAGGTCGTAATTTCTGGAGGGGGGGGGGGGAATGAAACCTGCGGAGTCAATTCGCTGCAGCGATCGCGCCTATGCTGACGCACTGGTGCGAGAGAGACGGACGCTTTAGTGGACCTAGGTGCGACGGAGAAGGATGACGCGGAGGTTAGTGGATAAAAGACGTGCGTCGATTATCAAAGTCGCGGTGTCAACATTGCACGGGGTCGATAGGCCACTTTATTAACCCCCAGAAGCCGGAGTGCGTCGCGTCTCCCGATCTCGGCGTCGGCGTCGGCGTCGCTGCGTTCGGCGTCGGTCGGCGACGGAAGCCCGAGCGGTAATTCATCGTGCGACGTTCGGGCGTTCAAGACGTTACTTTACTTAATCATCTTTATACAAACATCAGGTCATTTCAATTCGGAATGGAACCACCCTTCTCTATACACACATAAGAGTAATGAAGAATTCGAATGATAAAAAATATAAGAAAGAAAGTTTTGCATTTGAAGTTAGCATAAAATGCGCCCAGCATCCCGTTTCCTTCCCCGATGCGTCTCTGCCGCGTCAAGTACTCGAGTGAGAGAGAGCAGAAGCAAGCTACCTAATTCAAAGGCGCGGAATGTAAATTATCGGAGTTCTTGCAGACGGGAATTGAGAATGGGTTGGGGAATATGGCTGCTGCCTTACTTAAGACTGGGTGGCAGGGGGGCGGGGGTGGCTATATGAGAGTGACTTGGAACGAGTAGCAAAGAAAAAACTCGACGCGATCTCGGGAGTGTACGAATTCCCCATTCCACGAGACGCTATCTATGTGTGAGTGTGTATGTGTGCATCAAGGTTCACCAACACCAGAAGATGTATAATATAAGAAAATGTTGGAGAAGAATGAATACATCTTTTCGTCTAACAGCTCGCTGCGATAGGCTGGTTGGTGCAACGAGCCTCTTCATCTCCATCTCCCACCTTTCCCGCCAGAGCAGCCCCATCGGACCTCCCCTGGCTTCATGTGTTATTAGCTGGAGAAAGCCTCACATGAATAATGCCCGAGATTAGCCCGCGCTACACCCATCTCCGTCTCGCTTCCACCCGCGCACCCCACCCATGGGTCTCACTCGCTCTCTCACCTCCTTCGCAGACAATCACCATCTAAATATTCACAAGAAGATCCCTCGCGAGGATTCAAATCGAAATATCGCGCAGAATGCGAGAACGCGCGAACGCGGGAGAGATACCTTTCTATTTGGGATCCCATTTATGAGTGTCTTTCTCTTAGCACAATTCCACCCGGCCCCCCTCCCACGCTGCCCCGGTCCCTCTCGCGCCCCCCCCCCCCCCCGCACGTATCGCGTCGCGTGATCCACGCCAACCGATTCATTAACTGACACGTTACTGACACGGATCCAGATAAATATTTGCTGGGGAAAGAAACGCGCGCTCTCGCGTCGTCTGTACAGGCGAGAGTGTTCGCACCGGTGTGGTTCACGTGGATAAGATTAGCGACGGGCGAAGCTGAGTCCTGGATCTCGTTCCGTCGGCATCGGCGTCGGCGTCGACGGAACGAAGCGCCTGGCGCCGAGCGTCGAGCGGCGCGCTGCACAAGCGGTAATTGGCCCTGGCACTCGCCTCTACAATGTATATTATGCCGGCGGGGGAGCTCCCTGGGGACTCAGGCTGCCTCCGATGCAGATTCAGACGAGAACCAGCCGAGGGAGAGAGAGAAGGTTAGATGTTCGCAGAGATAAGTAAAAGAGATGTTAACTTGAATGCATATAAGGATGGAGTTGCTCTACTCATCTATTAGTGAGTGTAGTGTATGGGTACAGATCTGAACCTGATGAAAAGGTAAAGAGGAAGGAGACAGCCAGCAGGCGCACATACCTGCACAGTGCACATTGCTGTGTGTTGTGCGAAACAGAGCTATAGACGAGCCCTGAGAGAACTGGCATTTCGGGCTGAATTAAAGTGTTTTAGTTTGGTCTTGAACTCAGCTGAGCTGTGCGCGCGCGAAGGCCGATCTGTCTCTCGTAATATAGTTTTAATTCCAAGTGTTTTATCTTTGTCGCTCGCACAAAGCCACAAATAAACCATTCCGCGAACCCATCTTCTCCTTCCAACTCATCTTCAAAAATACTATATCTCGTCGCGCGAAAATTCCCTTGACAATTAAAACCCATTTCACAGTTCTATATTTTCTTTGCATTTTGAAATGATAATTTAGACAATTTGGAGTATGAGTTCGGGGTTGGGTGGACGGGGGATGAGAGGAGGGGCGGGGGGGCTTTTTAGGGACTGAGGTGGTGGAGAGGAGTAGGGGGCAGCAAGCCCTCCTCCTATTAGATTTCTCTAGGTTGTCATAGCGACGGGCTCTGTATTCCCTAGACACCCCTTTTCCTGTGTGCCATTCTCTGGATGTGATTAATGCTCTAGTCCCCTGGGATAGATGGATGGATAGGAAGAGAATTTCATCCCCACACCCCGGCCGCCCCGTGTGGCTCGCTACCACCTAGAGCCGACGGATGAGGGGGGGGCGGGGGGGGGGGGGGGGGAGTGTGCTGCCTGCCTGCACTCATTTCCAAAGAGAACACACCTGAATTCTGAAAGAATCGATCCGTGCTCGCAATTAATTACTTGGAGATAGACACGTCAAACCTTGATCGGTCAATCAATAATATCACCTAATTAAAAGAAAACAGCATCAATCAATTAAGCTCCAATCTTTTTAGAACTTTTTTTTATCATCAATTTCACATTTTTTATTCCCAGTAAAATATATGTTAACCTATATAAAAGTACGATAGCAAGAAAAACAATATCCAATTCGCTAGATACTTGATTCGCGTGCTCACATTTGCTATTGACAAACCGAGGCGTCCCTTGGAAGCGACAAATTCTTTGAAAGCGACAAACGAGCCCGCGTCTGCCAACCAGATATGAGCCATCAATGACGAACGTCTTCCGAGTCTGGGCGCATTGTGGGTGGTGCGGCGGTTGGCATTGACATGCACGGGAAGGCAAAAGAAGACTCCAAAGGGAGCAGCCCGCAACGCCACTCCGAGAGAACGAGACGAACAAACGAATGAACGAACGAACGAACGAACGAACGAACGAGACGAGACGAGACGACGCGAGTAAAATTATAGAGGGAAACAGATAGAAAATCGTGCGCGTTCTGTCTTTGTCTAATTAGCATTCCTGGAGCAGTCATTTTGTGTCGCCCCTCCCCCCCCCCCCCATTCCCCACGGCCGCCCACCCACCCCCTTGTCGCATCTTGGGGAGATGGAGGCGAGAGAAGATCGATTATTTATCTTGTCTCTTAGAAGTGGTTGGTGTTGAGGAGGAACCAGTGGCAATGCATTGGAAAGAAAAGAGGTGAACGCTTATAGAGAACGGGCGCGCTGGCACGGCGCTGGCACGGCGCTGGCGAGACGCTGGCGAGGGAGCCGAGTCTGCGGGGGATTGTCGAGCTCTAGCCACACTTTTACTGAGCTAAGTGACAGCGTCACAACGCGATTGCACTGCATGGTGGAGGGAATCGCGTTGGAATTAAAACCTGGAACATCGGTTTTCAAATGTTTTGCTAAGGAAAATGTGGTTTTTTGTTGTTAGATCAGACTGGGCTTGTGGATCTTAACTTTTACCTATATCTGTTTTAATGTCACTGACATACCTATTCATATCAAATAAGTATGGCACGAAGAACACGAACATCATATTTAGGTTCAAAATATGAAATATTTTCTTTTGTACATTTTTTTATTGGACTTGAAATTGCCTCGGATGCCGTCGCGATTAACAGGGCACGAGGTATGCAACCCAAGCGCCGCCCCTGTCATGCCTGCGGTCTATCCACGAGATCTTGGGGGCGCCCAGAGAACACATTCTATTCCCAGCCCCGCGAAAGAAATGATCCCCCTACAGAAGAACCGTTCTCTCTTTATAATGCCAACAAAGAACACAACAATTGTTGCATTGTTGTACAAGCAACGAAGTTAAGTCATCATAAAGCTAAACAAGATAAAGAGTTCGCGATACACACCACGTTATTGTGTGTACCTACCTATCTTGATGAAACGTATAAGAAAATATGAAACTTGCTGAAAACTCTCTTTTCATTTTCCCATCTTCATTGCCACAAGAGACCCTGTCTTAGTTCTTTGTGCCGGCTCATGTTGCCAACCAGCCGAGCCCCAACTCTCGTGGTAATATATATTTTACTATTGTATGCTCTAGTTGTGTTCATTTCATTTGTGGAATGGAAGGGGCTCAGGGGTGTGGGTGGAGATGAGTTTTACGGGGTGCATTTGAACAAGACGCGGCATAATTTAGCGCAAGGGTATAAGCCGTGTTACACCCATCCTGTCTTGAAAAATGGGCCCAAACGTTACGTTATTGCAGGCAATTTTCGAAAAAATTTGCAGCCGAAATGTACGAAATAACTTTTTTAAGGCATTGAGTTACTAAAAGGTTTTTAAAATGTGATTACTTCGAAGTAGATGGCACGCATCTGCATCAATTGTCAAAGGGGTTGAATAATCATAATATATTTTCGAATATTGGAAAGCTCCATATATTCGATTTTCCATGGGAAATGGGAATGATATTTCCTCCTAAGAAAAGTTCACGAGTCCGAAATATCTATATTATAAACAATACTAGAGTAATCCGCGTGAACATGGTATAGGTATACGTACGTATAGTTCGGGGGCTGGGACGATGAAACTAACACCACCACATCCATGTACTCCCTTCGCTCTACATTGTTCAATTGAAAGTTATTCTTCTATTTCAATAACTGAATGTGACAATTGTTATCAAACCTATGCCACAAGAGGCCAAAATCTCTCAGATTCGCGCTACACACGACATCCACGTCACCCCTGTTGGATTCAAAATGTCATCGCAGACGACAGAACAGAATAGAATGTTTATACAGTCGCAAGTTAAAGCAAAGGCTTTCAAGTAATTCATATGTCTTACATTGTAGATTTCTTCGATCCAGCATCGCCATCTGAAAGCCTTCGAGGGTGACGTCGTAGCGAGGCGTCGGGTGTAAGAGATGGCCCGACCCTCCCGACGCCTTTTCTTCGGCGTCGGCGTCGGCGTCGGCGTCAACGTCGGCGTCTTCGCCTGTAAGACACAAACAATGCATTCAAGTCACACTAACGCTCTGCACGCTGCACGCTTTGTCGTGTGACAAAGTGTGGAATTAAAAGGATGGAGATAATAAGTGATTTGACAACTTTGAGTTATGTTGCAGTACTAGAGATAAGAAGTGCAGAATTATAATGCAGTTCAGAGAGTAGTGCAGTTTTATTATACCTATACACTGTATTATACATCATATACACATGGTAATAACTTAAAACTGTTCGAGTCCTCATCATATTATAGATCGTTCCGATGCTTATATTTCGTCAAAGACAATTTTTGCAGCTTTCGTGAAAACGTCTTTAACATTTTGTTAGCAATGCTTTTTTGATATGACATTCTATATTTCACATTTTCATTCATTACATATGTATTGATGGAACGTTACGTGCAATTACACGATCAGTTTACACTTATTTAGTATTCAGCAAATCACACTGAAATCTACAGATATAGCTAAATCAATTTCTAAAATTATTCGACCGGATTTGATCTTCGCTTTGGTTTGAGGTTGACCATGTATACCCAGACTAGCGCTCGCTCAAAACGGTACACTATACGTGATGTCAGCAGCAGCCACAATCCGCCATGCAACGCAATCATGACGATCATGACGCAGATCCACCCAATATTAAGTTATTAATATTGCAAATATATAATTGTACACACGCAGTCTGCCGAATTAACCACGACGTGTATAAGCTATATACGCGCGGCACAAATCCCGTCATAATTGCAACGCACCTACACCTATATACGGGCGGTCCACCCCAGCATCCAGCGACCGCGAGGGCTGCTAATGATTATGCGTCGGCCAGGGCCCGGCACTGGTACAGCTGGGGACGGGTTGGGGGCGCGATAAGAAGTGGCGACAGTTGCAGATGAGGGTGTTGTGACAGCGACAGCGGTGCGGCGGCGGCGGCGGAGGCGGAGGCTGCCGAGCTCTGTCCACTGTCCGAATGAGATAAGTGAAAACCCTCGTGAAATGCGGGCGCCGTCGAAACGGCAGCGTCGCGTCGCAAACAGATCGCAGTGGCGTCGCTCTGGACCGTTTCCAACGCGCGGATCTTAGCCGCGATTCACTTGGCTGCTTGTCACGACTCGCAGCGGACGTTTTTTCAATTCGCTATTTTTCAAGGACCAAACAGGATTCAAGCACGGTCATTTGCTAATGTTTTCGTCCACTGTTCGATTTTGTAATTTTGTTGTGGATGATTGTAAATTTCAGACCCCGGCTTGGGTCCTTTCTCAAACACCATTTGCTTCAAACTATATATAGTAAAATATTATGTATGATATGTGATGGCACTGTATTTCAATGTAACGATGGATTAGCTCATCTTGCTCAATTGGTAGTTACGGAATTAATGGTCGTTATCACATTGAGAGCAAGTTAACGGACAGTTTTATTCTGATATTTTCTACCTGCGAAGGCCACGAGCCATTGAAGGTCAAACCCCGTCAAACCCCATGCTTGGCCTTGCTGCTTTGTTCGCGTTGATAACTTCCTTTGTTTCCCACACGGAAGATTTCCATGTCACCTAACAGTTCGTTAGCAACGATGTGTAATAATTAATGGAGTTATGGCCGGGACAAGATCAGGTGACTTTCAAGGCCACGCGCATACTTTCCTGTTCCCTGCGGGTTTTTTGTTTTTCGCGTTAACTCTTTCGAGGCAAATAGTCTATTTAATTTTGAAATATACCAAGCGAAAATTAATATACATCTTTATTCACCCAACACCATAAACCCACAACCATTAACATTTTATTCAGTCCTAGCGGCCAATTGCTCGTGCCATTTGCTCGTCCTAGCGGCCAATTTGTTCCTATAGGAAGGAATCCTAGAGTCCCTTGCAGCACTTTGAAATTGGTGTCAAGGCTCCTGACATTGAAGGTCGTTCAGAGCATGACGTATCTCATATCTTGATAAGCTATCCGCGTCGAATCTTTCGCAGGCTCAGCCTGATTTCCGTGGATAACGATATGTTAGCGAAAAATAATATATCAGCAAGGAATGTGAAAGTTTACGTCACTTTGAAACAATTACATTCGCGTGCATTTTATTCACCGTGTAATCCTGATGTTTGTTTGGTGTGGGGAAGGGGGGGGGGGGAGGTCCCGACTTCATCTACATCGGTAACTGTGTCACAACGGCAAATGCATTTTGATAGACTAGATGTATCAAAATTCAATGGTGCAATGAATTGCACACATTTTAATGTGACCGACCGGTTACGTATTCGTGAGAAACTGGTGACCTTCACGGGGATTTCGATGGAAAGCTGTTGTTACTATCTCGAAGCGCAAGCAGGAGTAGATTTGCTCCCCTGCTTGGACTGTAAACAATGCGATTGGCTTCGAGCAAAGCAAGGCACAGCAAAGCATGGACTCGAACGGTATTTAACTTCTGTTATTTCAGGAATTTGGGCTCGAACAAACAAATTATCAAATTGAATTATTTCTGAATATTATATTCTGATAAATTTTATTAGACTCAGGTTTACCAAGTTTTTAAACTCCTAGTCGAGATCCCAAATATGAGTTACAACTGATTTCCCTGCATGTGATTGGCTGAAATCGGTCGTAACTCTAGTTCAGATCCTAACTAGGTGTTGAGAAACTTGGTAAAATTGGGGTTTAGAACACCAATTGGTAACACAACGTTTGTGGTGGGGAGGGGGAGGCAGGGGGAGGGAAAGAAGATTAATGAATAATTTTGGCGTCGTAAATTATTGCATCATTGAATTATACTTTCAAAGAGTATCATCATCCCTATAGACGCAAATGAAAGTGAAAATTTTAACATATTATGATGTTTGAGACATTATTTTTAAGAGACATTATGGAGCAACCATCTTGGAATGTTATACAAAAGATCAAGCAACTGTTAGTGCAACGAAGGTGAAGTCCCATCACTCCTTGCATTATGCGTATCATGTGTTTGAGTCAAGTAATGACAGGCTGGTTAATGTTCAGGACGCCTTGATAACAATGCTCTGATGATTTCCTGGCCGAGTCCGCCAATGCAAGGACCTGATATGGCGCTTCTTAGTCCTGCGAGCCTTACAAGAGCACTGACGTCGTGAGGACGAAGACGATCCATGGCGAACACTTTCGCCTCAAGTTATATGGATATTATACCTAGAAATAATTAATACATCTCCAACAAACTATAATTTAAAACTGGGTATTGCGAATGCTAAGTTGGTGTTTAAGATTTTTTTCTGAAGTTCTAGCTGGTTAACCCAGTTTGAAAAATCATTTTTTTAACTGATGAAAAGGAAATGACAAGACACGTTCTCCCAATTGCAATAATTGGAACACCAACTGAATATATCGAAACGTCGGTAAAAGTGAGCTGAGGATTTTTTCGACCCATCCACCACTGAAATTCGTCCTGAAATCGTGTTCCAGCGAGCGTTGCGCGTCACAGGCTCACAGAGCCGGCGACGAGGACGGACGACGACGGCGGCGGCGGAGGCGGAGGACACAGCTTTGCAAGTCGCGGCGCTCAGTGAAGACGATGGAGACAAATGGAGGGAGCAGTTGGCATTCGGGGACGACTGCTGTTACAGACCGACACTGGTTATTAATATTAACGCCTCTTTAACCCAGCAGGAGCTGGCTTCACTAATAAATCATATTATCTTCGGGCGAACCTTGAATTAAGATATCACGACTGTCCTGTCACAAGCCGCCGTTCGTGTACCTCGATTCAAAATATGTCTCCGCGTTCGCTGGAGATGTTAGGTGTGCATTGCCGTGTGCATTTCTGTAAGGGGAACGAGTCACGAGCACAAAGTGACGGACTTGTATCTTATAATTTAAATGTTGTAGCTAATGAAATTGTTCGTTTAGGATGGTGGGATCATTGGTCTTGTGAATGTGAGTGGTCTTGAGGTTTGGAATTGATTTGCTACAGACTTGAAATTGAAAATTAAAAAGCATGTGTGGTTTTTGGAATTGTGACGTTCTTCATCTATAAGCGTGATAAACTGCTTGAATTTAGATGTGGATGTGAGCAAGATGTTTACTAATTCTTAACCCCCCACCGCTTTCGGAGAGAACTTTGGCTGAAGAAGTCGATACAAATTAGCCTGTTACCCTTCCAATACTAAAAATTCTCAACGTTATCAAGGAATGCAATAAATTGACCAAACATATTATATATTAGACACGAGTTCCTTTAAAATATACACGAAACAAAACATGAAATATAAAACAGGATACTGACGAGGTCCTTAAACATTAACCGAGGACACGCGATAATATTCATTATCGGCACACTTTTGAGAGCCTATAACCAAACGTAATACAAACATTGTTATCCGTCGATTAGATCGATCCCAGCGCTCGTCGTCGCCACGTTGAGTGATTCGAGACGCAATCAGCACCGCAAGCCAATCCACTATGAGCCCGAGGTCCAAGGAGGCTTTCCGAATAATTTGTTTGTCTTGTGACCACGGAGCATTCAGGAACGAGACGACCCGACGACTTCTGTTCTCTGTCGTCTTCTTACCGATGGGGAAGTATTTGTCATTGTCTTACCTGTGCATTCTGTGCCCGGCAAGGTGTAATTCATTATGAGCGAGATTGTAATATCAGATACATTAATGTTTTGACGTATCAGCCGGTAACATCTCGCAGTTGTCTCCAATATGAAGAAAGAGCACAAAGGGTTAAGGAATGGAAAACAAGATTGGTTAGATGTTTTGGGTGATGATGTATCATCATAGGTAAAAATTAAGAGGTTGATGGTGAGGTGTTCTCAGAAGTAGAAGAGGATGTAACAATGGGGGTCATTGACAATGCCTTTTATAGGGAGAGATATTATTCTGATCGAATGTTTTGATAAGACTCCCTCGCACAATAAACAAGAGTTGATCAATTTTCAAAGATATCCGGCAAAATAACAACAACAATAATGTAGCATCCTTTCTAATCGAATAGCCGATATAGCGAGCATAGCTCCATAACCATTTTCCAGGAAATGTTAAATGAAATCATCTTGCACAACTTTTGTTCATTTCACACGTTTATGCACCCCAATTCAGAACACTGCACGTATACAAATCACCGATAGAGTCAAGTTATTGACATAACCAAAGTCCCCGTCCCTTACCAAATCCCCAACAATACTAACACATTATTCCCATTCACTTTAGAACACAATAATCTCCCAGTCGGCTAGTTCATAAAAAGTCGACTCTCAACCATAATGTGATCAAAGCACGTGAATGAACGAATTAATACTATTAAAAACATCGCCATCGTACATTTTTGTATTTAAAAAAAGAGCGACTGATTGTATTTCGACTCCACAGGGACCGAACAGCGAGCGTCCATACTCCGAGGTAAGCTAATATCTCGTGAGCGCAGCGCACCATGCTGGATGGTGCAATGTTTAACAGTCACGGTCGCAGAATGCATACTGCGAGGGTCCACTTGGAGGGCCCCCCGTGGCCCGCGGGCCTCCGGTTCGAGCCCCGGCAGGGGGCACCCTCGCTACACGGCGCGCACTGGTCTCGCATGTGCAGTGGGCGATTCACTCAATACATTACTTCTGTGTGCGAGAAGCGGATGTCCATGGACGCGGCCATGTACGTTACTGCATGGCAGTGAGATCAATTCAGAATGCTAGACAATGTCGTCGAGATGGTGGACCAAGTCACACGTCTTAAACGTCAATCGCAGGGGCGTCGCTCTGAAAGCATTGAGATAAATGACCTTGAGGTCGGGCGTTTAATTATTTTTACTCAGTCTCGTTACACTCACCATCATTGGCACTTCTTGGTGAAAGATTAACTGTCAGCTCAGCATCCGTGTTTGGAGCTAAACCGTGAAGTTGTGTCCCAACAGTCCCAGCACTCATTCTAAAAAAGCTCATCAAGGGTCAAATGAGACAACTTTTAGTGTGCTAGAAGAAGCCTTCATAGAAAAACCAGAATTTTTTTTCTGAAATACGATAACTTCAAACTAGATTCTCGTACCAACAGCCCATCCATAAAAATAACGCAACACAAAAACCGAAAAAAATCTTATACCGTCCACCAAACACCACATTGACCGGTCACATTTTAGAACCACGTCAAATGAAACAACGAGCGAACAGCGTTTCAAATATCCGCGTCTCACTTTTGCGGATTGTTATCAAACCCACGGTCCGATCCCGCGGCTTATCCAGCCCCCCGCGACCAGCCCAGCACCCACCGACCCCCATCCACCCCCACCCACCCTTTCCCACGTTTATACGTACACAGGAATCCAACAGACGCGCTCCAATTCGTCCCCCGAAACCTTTCCATCCCCGCACCGACCGCTTTGTCATTCGGCCTCATGGGACATAATACAAGCATAGCGGCCACCACGTTCCATAGCCGGAGCAATAGTTTTATGTTGTATATATGAAGCACTTTGTAAATGCCACAACTTGGCTCATTTATATCAAGCCCTGTACGCTGGGTCGCGACTAGCGAGTGAAGGGGTGGCGTGGGCTCGGATGGGGTCGGCGTCGGCGTCGGCGTCGGCGTCGGGGAGACAACCGCCGTTCGCCTAGCTCACTCGCAGCGTCAATCTGTTTCCCATGTCTGTTGATGCAAAGCCGCGCTCTGCAGCCGACCATCACTAACCTATAACCGCACAAACGCCACTCGCCAAAACATATCCCGAGACCCAGGGGTCGATTTCCGTCCGCGACTCTCCTGTGGCAAAGGCATGCGATTTCAATTCGCAATTCGTTAACGCTGCTAGCTTTGATAGACGATAGTATGTTATATGTATATATATATAGATATATACATGTATAGTAGGTACAACGCGATGCTACCGCGCCGACATACACATTTATTATGCACGGCAACTTCGGATGGATTTTCGCAAATTAATTCTAATGAGCGACAGTTTCTTTGTTCCCGTGCATATACAGATCCATGCTGGATCCACATGAGCGAGCTGCCATGGGACATCTCCCGACGCCGCTCGACGCCGCGACGTCGGCCATTGAAACGTGGGCGCCGCCCGCGAACTAAAACCAATATGAATGCAAAAC
This sequence comes from Nemoura dubitans, assembly GCA_921293005.1. Lineage (NCBI taxonomy): Eukaryota > Metazoa > Arthropoda > Insecta > Plecoptera > Nemouridae > Nemoura > Nemoura dubitans. The sequence goes on from OV121075.1 coordinate 21,414,359, forward strand.
GAGACGTGAGAGCGAGCTTTAACTGGTTCGAGAGAAAACCAAAGCGATACATGTTTAATGACAGCGTATCCTCGGGGGCGGATTGATCTGCGACCTCGTCTTGCAGGCACCACCGATGGGACGACGACGACGACGACGACGACGACGACGACGACGACGACGACGACTTCTGCTGCGTGCCGCGGTGCTCACACGTCGCGCGGAAATCATTTACTATACTCCAGATTTGTAGCTTCGCTGACAGGAATAAAGTCAGTTTATAAATGGAATCGATTTGTTAGACGTCATGTCGACGGCATATCGTTATAATCATCGCTTCTTGTCCGCCGTATAGAGGCACACTTTGCTTGTTCCGAACATATAATTGGGCGTCGATTTCGGAGCAAAAAACCCGAAAGCGGCCTTTAATAAACGTTCAACCCATGTTAATGGAGCAGTTTCGTTCAAGTCCCACGCAAATTTAATTAATTATATCCAGTAATACGATCATGTAAGCTCACATGCAAAACACGAAATTTAACAAGATACTATAACACACACACTCACGAGTTTACGTTACTGGTCGAGTCATATTAGCCGTCAGAGATGTGTATCATATCTTGAAGATGAGAACGTATCGCATTACGACTGTTCCCCAGCAATCGGCTTGCAACGGCGTTGGAACTCGGGCATCGCAAAGGCACACTCGACGCACAACTCCAGCGCGATGCTATAGTGTTTCCGAGCCGTTGTACAGATCTGCTTGACAAGAGGAATAACTCGAACATTACACGCCATGAATTAGACGGCGGTGATCATTTGATACCGCGCGCGGCTTGGCGCGGCGTGGCGTGCCAACAGAAAGCGGCGCGCCCCTCATCTCCGCGATAGCTGATGTCTTTATTTCTGTCTGCAGCCTCGATTGTGTGCGCAGAAAGACTGTACGCCGAGCCTGTCTCTTCGTTAAACCAATAGTTATTGTTGTTAGGCAAATAATATCACGACGGCAGCCTGCTCACGATTTATAAGTTATTAATGTGAAATATAAGCAAGTTAACAGAACTTGATCAAATATTGAAGGGGCTGTTCAGTCGACTGAATGAAACGGGTGGGCGAGAGCGTTTCGCTCACAGTCAGAGTTTCGTTATTTAGAAAATGAGCGCAACGTTTTAACGGCAAATTAAAACGTGTACGGCACTCGTGCAGAAATGTGGCCACGATTTCGAATCCAAAAATCTGAGTCAGTTAATGTACATCATTTCCCTGTCCTTGATACGTCTAGAAACACATATACCTATGGCTATAGGTTATAACGTAGCATACATTTTAATTATGAGCGGAATGTTTAAATTCATGTTATATTAAGATTTGCATGCTGCATGCCTATTTCTATATATATATGGGAATGAAGAAAAAAGCGGCACGTTTTGAGTAATGTTAGTTCACGTCGCAATGATAAGAAAGATCATGCAAACCACGAGCACTCGGCATCGTCCTCTGTGCGATGCAACTCGAGGTACCGACACTTGACGACGACGTGCGCCCCGCAGCGTCCCGCGCGTCCCGCAAAAGCCATCGGGTCGCCCGCGGGGCGCACTCTCCCCTTCGCCCGCCCCCCCCCCCCCCCTCTGCCCCTCCGCAGCCCCCCGGCAGCGCGTCGAGCTGAATTGAGTTCTCAGCCTTGGGGGTCTCCGACCAGCGGGGGAAATATCACCACGGGGGCCGAAAGAGATGGACCCCCCTTTGACACTGCTTTTGTGAATCTAAAAATTCTCCTCCCGACCCCACCCGCTGGCCCCCTGCGTCCTCCCCGTCCCCCCTTGGCCCCACCTCGAGCATTGCATGTAACAATCACATTCATGCGATTCTCGCCTCGCGTTCCCGTCCGTGATCCATTGCTCGCAAGACTTGTTTTCGCCTGCACTCGGTCATTTTATATGAGTTTTGACCTGTCATTGCACTAGCTAGGCGTTATGTCTTGATTATTCATTGCTCGAAACTTTACACCCGTGCGGCCGTCGACAAATCCAAGACGATCTCTCTCCGCAACCACGCGAGTTATTCAACGTTTCATTCCGAGCGTTGGGATAAATCCGTGTAGATAATTCCACATCGGATGTGAGCGCAGAGCGAGTCTTGGTTTTCTAACTCATGGCACGCGTTAAAAATTAACCCAGTCCTGGCATATCGACTGTAGACATGTACATTGTGGCCGATGGCTGTGGAATGCCTACCCTACACATATCAAGCGATCGACCGTACATAACAAAATTGATTCGCACGTACAATAATTAGCGGCTAATTACCGACACCCGCACATAGGTGCATTGTCATCCTTGATTGACGCGCCAGATTGTGTTTTGTTCGCAACATTTAGCCTCCAATTAATTACATTTATCGAACAATACTAATTCCTGTTAGCAAGATCAATTGCATTGTCTCGCAGGCGATAATATCATAAGTCGCTTGACGTCCAGAGAAACAGGGCGTACCGTCTTTGCGTAAAGCAGAACCCAAGAGCTATGTACGAGAAACAAAAGTGTATTGGTATTCTATTGTTACTTAGGCTCCAAGTTATTAAGATATCACAAGAACCCGGGATCCCTGGGTCTGCGACTGGACCCATTGTGTAGCGGTTTTGTGCACGGCCGCCGCACGGCAGGTAGCCTATCCGAGCGCCTGGAGGTGACAGCTCGCTCTTGGTCGCACAGCGCTCGGAAAAGTTTCGGCGTCCACTCAACGCGGACCCCCCAAGGTCCCTCCTCCCCCCCCCCCCCTGCCACCGACCCCGACCACCCTCGTCTGCACCACCCTTTCTGCTCGCGACGCGCCCTCTGCACCCTCGGCGACGCCGACGCCGACGCCGACGCCGTCAACAAACGAACACAACACCTCGTTAGAAAGCATTATCGCTCGTGGAACCGATCGCGAGGGTGGTGAGATCGGTAAATTGCTTCATTGGAAAAATAACGAGACGTGATCGTGTGAAAAGTGTTCCGATAATTGAGTACTTATTGCTCTTATGACTTGATAGCGTTGATGTGAGACTGGAAGTAAAGTTTTATCTGCTAGAAGAGATGGTATTGTTTTAATATTTAGACAAAAGTAAGACAACACAATATGGAGCTTACTTTTTGTCCTCACGATCGAATCTTCGCGGAAAATCGTCGCTATTTAAAAGTGGGTAAATTGAATGCAAAGGGAAAAGTCGTCGTTAAAATAACTTTTTGAGACTAGATATTGAATGCGTGTAGACGGCTTTTCTCGTAGCATTCGACATCTAGTTTGAGCTTCGAAGTATATATGTATAAGAGTAAATGGCAGAAATGAGTCTCGAAGATAAAATGGAGAGACATATCTTTTTGGGAAGAATAATCACTGTGCTACCTTATGGTGCCCGATTGAGTTGGCTCTGTGTGAGTTGTCTGTTGGGTATAGATGTTGGTGTATACCGATAAAAATTCTCGCCGTCGGTCAAAAAATTACACTATGCGATGTCAGTGATGTATAGTAGATCTATGAATTTTAGTCTGATCCAATTTACAGTGTGTTTCAATAATTTAAATGATATATCACTAGACAGGTATCGAACTGAACATATTTTCCCAAAAAATAGATAAAACCGTACACCAAAAGTTACAAAAACTTCGGATAAATCAAGCAAATAGCGACGTTTCAATTTCAAACATGTTTTTAATTTCAAAAATCTATCGAACGTCGACCAATATGATGATTTACGCAACATACGCGAATCACGCATCTAGATCCCACATGTCCAACGGCGAGATTAAAATAGTAAATTACGCTGATCTAACGTACATTATGCGCATGCAATTAATCGTACCTATACACATTTTGATTATTGATGGCCTTAAGCATTAACATAAACTCCTAATTGGATTTCTCTAATATTAATTGATGGTATTATAATGCAGAGAAATGAGTCGAACTGTGTCATGCCGGCTGGCACAGGGATCATAACTATGTTACGGCATGGTGCATTGTATGGTGGTCGGCTCCCAGCCTATGAAGTACCAGATAGTGATCGGTAATTCATCAGGAGCATCAGTGCAAGCGCCGGCCAAATGGTATTAGCATATTTATCAAACAGGAATCGCACGAGCCTGCTGCTTTCGGGTCGGGATATTGCTTGATCCCGTGCGTAGCAACTACACACACAGCGAACGCGAATGGAACGTTAGAGCGCAACTTCACTCGGACGGAATCCAATCAAAGATCAAGGCATCACTACGAAAAAAATTAACACATTTCAGTGAAGATTTTTTGCTCTCTATGTGCAAAAGGGTTGGCTTTACTTTTACAGAACGTTAGCATAGCTAATTATGACCAACAACTTTTAATTTGCAGTAAAAGCAGTTTATCTCAATTGCAAATTAAATTAATATTGCATAATTATATATTATGTAGTTTCAAACGAAGTGCTCAGCAAACCTTGCACATTATTATATTATTATCTCCCTGAAAAAAGGTTCGAGCATTTTACAGTAGTCCCCAACATGCTCCGGCTCTAACTTTTCTGATTAAATCAAACTTTATGTTATGACAAGCCCCGCACAGAGAAAACTATAAGAACAGACTAATTAAACGGGAATAATTGCACAGTATCGGCCACCGTGTGCATGGCCCTTGTTTTGTCTTTGGTCTTTTGGAAGATGAGATTGCTTAGACTAGTTTTGGACTTTAGATGGAGAGCAGAGGACGATGTTAGTATGCAAATGAAACCCCCGGCAGATGGACTGGATGCTGGGAGGGGAAGTGCGAGCGAGGAAGATGAAGTGAGACCGAGGAAGAGTGAGTGAGAGAGAGAGACAGGAACGCCTGAAACAGGTTGGTAGTCAGCTAAGGAAATTGTAAGGGTGTTTGGGGTCACAGGATGGGGTGGGGTGGGGTGGGGTGGAGTCGCATGAATTGCGAGAGGCTTGGGAGCCTCTTGTCTCGCCCATTGGAAAATAATTAGATATAGATTCTGCACTCCAGTCACATCATTGGAGCCATAAGGGTGAATGAAATGGAATGGGTGGCTGGGTGGCTGGGTGGCTGGGGTGGGGGGGTCTGGGTGCTCCGACGAGGTCTTATTGCTGGCTTCTGCCATACGCATTCGTCGCGGAGGGCAGTTTAAAACCTGTGATTGCGATAGTGCAAGGCATTGGTGCAGTTTTGGGGCGCTGCATGTAGGGTGGCGCTCTGTATAATTGGAAAAGTGGTTGAGACTCTATTTGCTTTAAGTGCGGGGGTTTCAATGGAGTGGGTGGAGGAACCGCGATTGGAAGGTGGTGTTAAAATTGGTGTTATGTTGTCCAATGAATCTGTGGCTAAGGGAGATTTATTTTCAAATATGCTTCAAACGATTGCATTGCCTTCATTTCGGAAATGTATGAAGAGGGGAGCGGGGAGGGGGAGGGTGAAAGTATGTGATGTAGAGGTTTAGAATCAACTTTTAATTGATATGCTTTATTAATTAATATTAATTTTGCACGTCAGCTGCGATAGTAAATAGTTTTATGTGTGGGAAAACTGTGCATAACTGAAAGGTTACGCCACACGCCACACCTACAGTATTTACAAGGTGCTATTTACAAAACCATTGATAGTGGAAGGGCGAGGGAGATTGTGTCCATCTTCTACATTTTCATCAACATCTTACGTAGAAACAAATTCCATGAAATTAGACCAATGGAATTTGAACCCGAAATCTGAACATAAACTTCAGAATTCTTCAACTATCAAAACCGATTGAACGGCAACGAAAAATAAAGCAATACGCTACAGCACCGAGGATTTTTGTAATTGTTAACCACAAACCACAAAGTCTACCTACACATACTTTCCGATGTGTTCTGCTCATTATAGGTATATGTAATTCCAGAGAGTTGTCCAATCAATGTTCAATATTTTCTAGTGTGATTGACTGATTGGTTGCTCGCTCACTCGATGTGCCCGGACGTAACTATATTAGAATCGCATTATTATTCTGTTGCATATTGGAAAATTACAACAATTACGCAATCGTTGAGCCAGACAAACATTTCGCAGACCTGTCAAACTTCATTTTATCACTCTAGTGAAACAAACGCATACTTTCCAACATGAAAAAATATTTTTAAATCATAATATTGTTGCCCCCACTCACAAACTCAATCCCTGCTCACCTCGCAACTAAATCAGCAATCGCCTACGCCAAATCTCAGGTGCTAGCCAGCCCCCTCACCTCACAAAGTAAAGGAAGCAGACAGGAGCTCTCAGCATCCCGAGTCTTGGGCACAGCACGTGGACCGCTACTGCACCAGACTGTGCAAGATTAGGCACTCTTAATGCAAAACCCGTGTATATACTCTTAAGCCTTTTGCTGCTATACAGAGAGCCTCACACACATACAAACACACACACACACACACACACACACACACACACACACATCACATCTTCCCTTGGCAAGCAGCGTCTTCGTCTACCGTCTACGCTCTCGCCGATTCGCTACCCCGTGCCTTACGTAGCACGAGTAGCAGCACGTTACTTATCGTCCCATCACTCAAATGCTCGCAAATCCAAACCAGTCTTTCACTTCCCCTGAGACGTTAACATGCATTAGCAAAGATTTTTTTCTATGAGAATAAGGAACGCGAAAGGTATTAGTGGCAGAGGCGGAGGAGGGTTTTGCTCGACGAAAATAAGTCAAATAATATTAGAAGTAAACCCGGAGCGCCGCTAATAATTTATTCGGGGGTGGGCGGTAGCGGGGGGGGGGGGGGGGGGGGGGGGTTCACAGCGGTGTATTCGGCGGTGTGTATATATATATATATTTGATGTGTACCATACAACGTTATTTGGGTTTATCTCGTTTTAGCACCAGGCACACGGCTCATTTTATAGAGGATTGACAAGCAATGATGGATTACACTTGTGTATTTTGACATTATGTTTAAGCGTAGTTGTATGGTGAGGGAGATGCGCCGGTATAATGAAGTCACAACGTATGCACAGAATTATCTCTCTGTATATGCGGGATGGAAAATGTGACATTCTTTTAGCTGAGAGAGATGAAACAAAATTTACACGTTCCCGGGTGAAGCTTTCAACTTAATTATGATCAAGGAAATCGAAAAAACTGCAAACACGATTTAAGGTGTAACATAGAAGTGATATAGAACCATGTGTGGAGCACTAAAGTGTCAACATTTAGTGTTTGAAAAAGCTAATGAAAGTAAACGTGCAGCAGGAAGGATAAAGAAACGAAGACATGATAGCAGAAAGAAAAGTAGACAGTTAGACAGGAAGGAAAACTATTGGGAAAAACCTGGAAGGAAACTGGAGGAAACTGGGAGTGTACTGGAAGGAAACTGGGGGTATACTGGAAGGAAACTGGGCGTGTACTGGAAGGAAAATAGGAGAGTACTAAGAGGAAACTGGGAGACTACTGGAAGGAAACTGGGAGTGTACTGGAAGGAAACTGGGAGAGTACTGGAAGGAAACTGGGAGAGTGCTGGAAGGAAACTGTGAGTGTACTGGAAGGAAACTGTGAGTGTACTGGAAGGAAACTGGGAGAGTACTGGAAGGAAACTGGGAGAGTACTGGAAGGAAACTGGAAGCGTACTGGAAGGAAACTGGGAGAGTACTGGAAGGAAACTGGGAGAGTGCTGGAAGGAAACTGTGAGTGTACTAGAAGGAAACTGTGAGTGTACTGTAAGGTAACTGGGAGACTACTGGAAGGATACTGTGAGTGTACTGGAAGGAAACTGGGAGAGTACTGGAAGGAAACTGTGAGTGTACTGTAAGGATACTGTGAGTGTACTGGAAGGAAACTGGGAGAGTACTGGAAGGAAACTGTGAGTGTACTGTAAGGTAACTGGGAGAGTACTGGAAGGAAACTGTGAGTGTACTGTAAGGTAACTGGGAGAGTACTGGAAGGAAACTGTGAGTGTACTGTAAGGAAACTGGGAGACTACTGGAAGGATACTGTGAGTGTACTGGAAGGAAACTGGGAGAGTACTGGAAGGAAACTGTGAGTGTACTGTAAGGATACTGTGAGTGTACTGGAAGGAAACTGGGAGAGTACTGGAAGGAAACTGTGAGTGTACTGTAAGGTAACTGGGAGAGTACTGGAAGGAAACTGTGAGTGTACTGTAAGGTAACTGGGAGAGTACTGGAAGGAAACTGTGAGTGTACTGTAAGGAAACTGGGAGTGTACTGGAAGGAAACTGGGGGTATACTGGAAGGAAACTGGGCGTGTACTGGAAGGAAAATAGGAGAGTACTAAGAGGAAACTGGGAGAGTACTGGAAGGAAACTGGGCGAGTACTGGAAGGATACTGTGAGTGTACTGGAAGGAAACTGGGAGAGTACTGGAAGGAAACTGTGAGTATACTGGAAGGATACTGTGAGTGTACTGGAAGGAAACTGGGAGAGTACTGGAAGGAAACTGTGAGTGTACTGGAAGGATACTGTGAGTGTACTGGAAGGAAACTGGGAGAGTACTGGAAGGAAACTGTGAGTGTACTGTAAGGATACTGTGAGTGTACTGGAAGGAAACTGGGAGAGTACTGGAAGGAAACTGTGAGTGTACTGTAAGGTAACTGGGAGAGTACTGGAAGGAAACTGTGAGTGTACTGTAAGGTAACTGGGAGAGTACTGGAAGGAAACTGTGAGTGTACTGTAAGGAAACTGGGAGACTACTGGAAGGATACTGTGAGTGTACTGGAAGGAAACTGGGAGAGTACTGGAAGGAAACTGGGAGAGTGCTGGAAGGAAACTGTGAGTGTACTGGAAGGAAACTGTGAGTGTACTGGAAGGAAACTGGGAGAGTACTGGAAGGAAACTGGGAGAGTACTGGAAGGAAACTGGAAGCGTACTGGAAGGAAACTGGGAGAGTACTGGAAGGAAACTGGGAGAGTGCTGGAAGGAAACTGTGAGTGTACTAGAAGGAAACTGTGAGTGTACTGTAAGGTAACTGGGAGACTACTGGAAGGATACTGTGAGTGTACTGGAAGGAAACTGGGAGAGTACTGGAAGGAAACTGTGAGTGTACTGTAAGGATACTGTGAGTGTACTGGAAGGAAACTGTGAATGTACTGTAAGATAACTGGGAGACTACTGGAAGGATACTGTGAGTGTACTGGAAGGAAACTGGAAGAGTACTGGAAGGAAACTGTGAGTGTACTGGAAGGATACTGTGAGTGTACTGGAAGGAAACTGGGAGAGTACTGGAAGGAAACTGTGAGTGTACTGTAAGGATACTGTGAGTGTACTGGAAGGAAACTGGGAGAGTACTGGAAGGAAACTGTGAGTGTACTGTAAGGTAACTGGGAGAGTACTGGAAGGAAACTGTGAGTGTACTGTAAGGTAACTGGGAGAGTACTGGAAGGAAACTGTGAGTGTACTGTAAGGAAACTGGGAGACTACTGGAAGGATACTGTGAGTGTACTGGAAGGAAACTGGGAGAGTACTGGAAGGAAACTGTGAGTGTACTGTAAGGATACTGTGAGTGTACTGGAAGGAAACTGGGAGAGTACTGGAAGGAAACTGTGAGTGTACTGTAAGGTAACTGGGAGAGTACTGGAAGGAAACTGTGAGTGTACTGTAAGGAAACTGGGAGGGACACTACGAGACGCCGCCAACATCACGGAACTCACCGTTCGCTGCAGAGGTGTCGTCGTCGTCCGCCGCGGGCGCTCCGTTGACCACGTCGGCAGGCTTTTCTTCCTCAGAGTCCCAGCCATCGTCTCCTGGAACAAACGGGAGATATGTCAAAGGCAGTTCACATATCAACCACGCGATGTATGGGCACGAGTTGTGTAAGATCACTGAGTTTAGGTAACAAGCATAAAAAGGTGGGAAAATGGGCATTATATAAATTATTCCGATCATTGTCAAATCCTTGAGCTCTGTGAACCAATTATGTTCATAACGATGAATATTTTTCATTTAAATGAATACAATCTTTGCTTTTGTCTTTTTTACTGAAAAAAGTAATACCTAAAGTAATTCTCATCCAGGCTGCGTGATATACCTGTGACAGGCACCGCTTCTATATAATATTTAAGGGATGAATATGTTCCACTTAGTGATTTCTTGCCGCAAGTCCCCTACATCGTAATGTAAATGATTACGAACACAGGCATGGATTATCCCACCTCGCCAAAGAGGTTTAAATAGATTCCGCTTTTCGCATGACTCGAGTATAATATGTGGTTGACATGTCAGGATTTGAGCAGTGGGATTACAACAGTCAGAAAAAGTAGTTATTTGTCCGCAGGACTGAGAAACATTTCGTGCATGAGACATGTGAGCGGGTACATATCTTCGAGTCGGCGTCACGCACTGGCGCCTGCCTCACAGCGATCCTCAGGATCGCCAGGATCAAAACGTCAGCGTGGGAAAACGCGGGAGGAAGAGGCTGAATTCAGCCTGAATCGGATTAACATTAGACAGCTCGATATTGTTGTCAACCACCGTCGACGATGAAAACCTAATGCAAGATTTTGACAACACCCTTAGCTGAGAAAATGTTAAATCTACCTTTCGATTTCGTTCATCATCAGAACTTTGCCAAATGTAATGGATTACAAAATGTTACTCGCTGTATAGGTACTCATTGCAGATTTAGGTGTAAATGTATTTCAGATTTCTTTGTTTTCTCCCATATAACATTAGACGAGCATTGCATGAATCCCGACTCCACAATCAAAAAGCCATACTCCTCATCCCAAAGAAAATTGTCTAGTCCGGTCACAAACAACCAAGACACTTTTTTTTAAATATATATTTTTTGTTGAGTCTACCAACGCTTAATCAGAGATTTCCTCCTTGATCATTGATTGTAATTAGTTCGCCGTTTTATTAAATTTTTGTACACATTACGTTTTTATTTTATTTTAGTGAAGACTTGACACATTGATTTTATCGTTGATTTCATTATATTACTTGACGAGCTCATATCCTTGGCTGTACCTATATGTGATCCAAGAGCAAATAAAAACAAACATGAAAATTGGAACATAACTATAATCATCAATTAGTGGTTAACCGTAACCGGCCGTCAGAGAAATACATTCGTTTACTTTCGTGACTCGTGCGTACTCTTAGAGTACTCAACAACACGCACCGGCCCGCCAATTCGGCGAATTGTGCGTTGACCACTCTCAATCACACCCCTCGAGCCCCGAGAAAACGCTCGCCACAATACCGATGTCGCTGTTTAAATTCCTCGTGGCCGGAAATAAATCGATTGTAATTACAGGCTAATTGCTCCACACAATTGCCGCCGCAGACCAACGAGATTATTATTCAGTCCAGGGTTCGATACCTGACTGCGGTCGAACCCATCCACAAGCCCCATGTCCTGTTGTTACACCCGTAGATACCTTCCATCTTGGGCGGCGCGAAACGTTCGGCGAAACGTTGGCGAAACGTTGGCGAAACGTGAGATGAAACGTTTGCGGCCGGCTGCCCGAACGTCCTCGACCACCTACATTCCTGATCGTTTTCAGAAAGATTAGCACACTTAGACGAGCCTGTCAACGTAGGTTTACGAAATGTACGGGTATTTTTACAGCCTAGCTAAAAATCGTAGCTTTCTATTCGCTCATGCTCTCCTGGTAGATTATGAAAATGTCTGACATTATACAGAATGTCCTGTAAATGAACAGAAATTTTGCGGAATTGTTACTGAAAGTTAAAAATCTATTTGAAATTCAATAATTTCACCAAAAATATCGCATCCAAGTAGATTATTACTTATATATGTGTTTTTATTAAATTGAAGTGAAAGTATGAATTACATTTTACACTGCCTTTTAAAGATCGTGATCACGAAACACTAGTCCTCAAATGCAACAACTCGGTGATTAATCACGTCATCATCATTCCCATTAAAAAATGCGAAGCAAGAAGCCTCGTTACAACAATATCAAAACGTCAAATACTCCAGGCTTGTTATCCCGCACATTCCGAACCTGAAACCTGCATTCCCGTCTCGATCCCGTTGTCTCGCTCCATCTGTATCTATCAGCCCCGTCCCTTGCCACCCCCGAGGGCCACCGCCCCCAGCCCCCAACCCCCGGCGATATCCACGCCACCCCATATCTGCCGCGTCGAAGAAAACTGACCCGGGTGCGGACGCTGGCCGGCCGAGGTGATATTGACATCTGGGGATCTATAACAATGGGTTCGGGAAACCTATTATATTTCATCTTGAATGCCCGACAATCCCGCCTGCATCAGCGAGCGACGCGACCGTCCACGCTCCTGGCCGTGTGAATTGTCTGGTCCGGCCCGGGTTGAGAAGGGGGGAAAGCATTTTCCGGCAGTGTTATGATTCTTGTGCAGGGTTCGCTAGGTGGCGTTTGTATCGCTATGCTGTGAAGGCGACAGATTTGAAGGTTTTGGAAAATGCTGTGTTTGATGTTATCTCGTCCCCATTTTGTGACGATGTAAAATTGCAACTGACAAATGTTCGCGCGTTTTTAATTCTTGTAACGGTGAAAAGCGATTGAAAACTTCTGTGCACGAAGCGAGAATAAAAGAATACTTTTCATAATAAAATGTGTGCACAGAAAATTTCCAATCGGCCTTGAAACATACCAAAGGAGCTGCGAAAGAGATCATGGAACACGACACTTTTCTCCTTCTTTTAGGGTCAGTTTTCCATGAATTTCTTAACGAAGGCGCCGTGGCAACTAGGAATCCAAAGCTGTAAAGCCAATTTTATACGCGATTTTGTTGATTCTCGCAGCATTTTTGTTATTAGCAACTCCCATAATATTTTGATGGCCCTAGCATGAAAATCTTATACGATGTTAAGAGAATGCATTTCGTGCTGATAGCGTGTGGCGGCAGCTCGAAGTGCAGTTGCACCAGCGAGTGCAGTGCATGCAAGTAGCTAGTGCCCTGGTTACGAGCGAGAGTGTGCAGCGTTTCCTGACATTGTGTATTCTTTGGGGATCTTAGAAGGCGCACAAAACAGAAAGGCGAACGATATTAAAAGTTTTATGTCGATGTCTCGACAAGAGTTTCTGGGTGACGAAATTAACAGTTTGTCTATACTACTCGTAAAAGTTCAGGCCAAACGCGCGGATTGATTAAAACATGGAAAATCGTAAAAAAGTTGTAGGGAAAATCAAAATAAATTTAAATGTCAGGTATAGAAGCCGGTAACAGTGGCAGTACACGTTTCAACCTGCATACTTCCAAAGTCAGGATTTAAAAATCGCATGAAAGCGATTTAAAAGGTAAAAAAATTTCTCATGGGTCCCAAAATACTAATGCAATTGGGTACTATATACCACGTAGATAGCGATACTGTGGTCCCCCTGTTCCCCATACATGGCATTCGGAAAAGATGGAAACATTTTACGCAGGCTCCTTACAAATGGATAAAAAAATGTCGTTCCATGTAAGTTGTCATCCTTTCATGAGCCGCAATCTGAAGCCCCCATCCACCCACCTACAAATTACGTGCAGTACACACATACACATACACTGTACAGAGTACAGCTGCAGCAAATAGCCCGCCATTTCGGCCACCAAGTTCGAGCTGGTGCGCGCAGTGGCCCAGAATCGCAAGCCTCGGAGGTGCACGTAACTGTTTGATGCTGATTGGAAACTCGGCCCGAGCTCCATAATAATGTCGACAGGGAGAATCCCAAGTCCCTAATAACGCCGCTCGGCGCCGCGCCACGTCGGCCGCTGGGGGCCAGGGGGCCAGGGGGCCAGGGGGCCAGGGGGCCAGGGGGCCAGGGGGCAGGGCAGGGCAGGGCTCACCTAACCGCCGGCCGGCCGTAGCTCCGCGCGGACGGGATGCTGTGTCAGGGGACCAGATGGGATCATCATTCTGCCAGGCTATCACTATCGCAGTGTACCGACACACGTCTATCAAACTGATATTAGCTAGGTGGCTGCACGGGCGAAACCTATATATACCGCATGTCCACATATAATATGTGATACATGAAAACCTGCAGCGATCGGGGAAGACATATTTCTAGATTCATCTCTTTATTGGCTGTGGGATTTTTCAAAAGGTAGTCTGTCGCTAGTTATAATATGATTAAACTATGGATTTCACACAGTTCTATTTAAAGGATTTTTGTAAGTTAACTATCTAAAAAGGTAAAAATGTATGTTCCAAACGAAACACGAGCCAAATACGTACATTTTCTTATGGCTTTTAGCATTGGGCTAAAAGTAGAGTTTCTCAAAGCAATGTTAGGTTAGGTCTCTATAAACCTACAAGAAGGCGGCATATGGCAAATCTTGGTCCTCTTCGTACCCCAACAAATGCGCAAGGGAGCGCAGACTGGCAACGCGCACACGCACGTCGCAGTCTATAATATGTAAACTGCAGTGCCCCGAGCAAGCAATAAGTCTCAGAGCCTAATGAAAGAGTGGATGCCGACGACACGACTGGGACCCCGAATGTAGCAAAGAGCCCGAACAGGACACATCGCCGCGGCCGACGCCAGTAGAGACCCGCGCCGTGGGGCAGAACGCAACGCCGTTAGCAAGAAAGGTGACCTCCCAGGACGAAGACTACGACTTGTGCGTCTACCGTTGGGGAAAATACATCATAATCCCTGTCGCCTATATCCAGAGACATTTGGACCATTGCTCGACATGCCCGGCGACGCACTATGCCAGCTAGACTAACTCCGTGTAGTACCCATGAAACTGGATGAAAACAGGCGCAGGAGGAAACATTTTTGCTGTAATTTGTGCGGGAGAGGGTCAATCCCACGGGAGCTAATTTTACTCGAGCTAATGGGGACCCCCGCGCGTTATCAATTCCAATTCCAGCGGGGGTGCAGTGGGTGGCGCTGGGCTGGGTCGAGCTCCGGGTGAGGGGGGTGGGGGGGGGGGGGGTCGACGTGTTATATAACGGCCCCCGTGTTACTGTTACGGACGCGGGCAAAGTAGAGGCGCTCCTCACTGCCCTAGCGCCACGCCAGACAGAAGGGCTACGACTCGACTCTCTCGACTGCCCCCCAGAGGGTTGACCATTGCATTGCGTCAAGCTGCAAGTACCTAACCGTGCCTACCCCCTTCCTCTATTATGTACAATGTGCCTATCGAAATAACTGCACTACTGGCAAACAATTACAGCATTATGGTAGGTACTGACTGTTACCATGCACATTTTGCTGGTGCACATTCTGTGCATATCGCACGGCATTCGAAGGGAGAGGCGATACACGTTTATTTGAGCCAATGTGCGTGTTCGTGCAGTTGCTCATAATTTATGGAGGCTATCACTATAGAGTGTATATGTGAAAAACACTTTAATATACTTTAATATGCTGGTGAAACTATTACTTGGCAGTAATCAGAGACTGTTTGCTAACAAAATAAACGTAAAAAATCTCAAATTAGAGTGGTCTGGGAAAATCATGTGATAATGATACTTAATTTATTGGATGAGCCAGTGAGAAAGCCAAAACGGTCCTCCATATGAAATATTAGAGCCAATAAGTTGGGAACGTATGGTGGGGGATAGCGGGAGGGGGGGGGGGATGAAGGTGGGGTCAATTCACCCACGCCAGAACCGCCTGTGGCAGTCGATGTTGACAAACGACTTGAAATTGACTTAAAATGATTGCAAGAAACGTTGCCCTGTCCTCCGCCTATAGTCCGCGTCCTAAGTGGAGAGACTGACCGATTGTTTTATGACTGCGCAATACGTAAATGCCGACGTATTGATTTGAAATCGTTCGTCGATAAATCATTACTCCTGGCGGCATCTCCATCAATGGGCGCACTAAACATATTTTGATTGATTTCTATTTAGAACAGAGATAGCGTCTATATGTGCATCGTTACGCAAGAGAAATAGAGAAGTTCAATGCACGTTGTTTGAACAAAGTTCTGTCGGCGAGTAGCAGTCGGCATTTGTTTGACTGGTCTTGTCTTTTTGTAAACGAATACAATCGAATAGGTTTGTTGCCAGTGATGATTCGAATGAAAAATAACGCACGTTGACGCCGAAGAAGTTGTGCCGCGTGTGAAGAAAGGGCTGTTGACAACGCGTGGATGACTTGTCCATCCGAAACTACAGCATTGAATATACCCAATCGCGATTTTGCGTTCACAACCTGGAACCAAAGCCTTTTCTTTGGTCCAGCTGTCTCTTCGGAGATAATACCAATCCAATACCACGTTAATAAACTTGGGTATGCCGTGTACTGAATGAATAGTAACCGAGTGTAGTACCGCCCTCGAGTATCAGTCATAATCTTCTGGTTCGAATCATCAAGAAACTGACACTTCAAGTTGTTAATTCCATTTTCTCGTGATTCCTCGGGCTGATTGTCATTATCCTACGTCTGGTTTGGCCGTTCAGATGGCGTCTTAATTAAGATCCACCGCTCTCCGTGAATAATTCGTTTCACTCGTCAAATCATTCAAATGAATCTCAGATCGGTGGAGGTGCCAAGATTCGGACATCTTAGAAATGATAAATTCTTGATCTCAGTCTCGGTATCTCGCTAATCTTAGAAATGATAAATTCTTGATCTCAGTCTCGGTATCTCGCTAATCTTAGAAATCTGACTGTTATGTAGGTTTGACGCGCGGCCCATGGTTACACATGTTCGACTAAATTGAGGTCTAATTAAGCTCGATTAATTCCAAGACGTTCTCTCCTTAGAATGAGGCGGAGGCGGGGGCGCAACACGCGCCACGATTACGTTTTCATTATGTATCACTTAAACTTGTCATGTCCAGAAATTAGTGGCATATTTGCAACTAGGTGGGGGGTGGGAAGGGGGTGGGGTTGAAAACCGATGTAAGATCACCGCGAGTTAGCTGCCATTATGGATGAATAATTTAACGTTCGCATGGGAGTCGAAATTATTCTCTAGCACTATAGAGCGCGGCGCCTCTCTTTTCGGATATAGGCTTCCCACAACACATTCGCGGCGCACGGAACATGATACCGAAATGAAATTCACTTGGCAGTAAATACATGTTTAAAGTGGGTAACTTTTGGGGAGAGCCGGCGCAAACATCATTGAGCATTTAATTTTTGCAGCATACGAAACTAGAACACTGCACCAAACAAAAGCAGCTCCGTATATACGATTTTAGATCTAGTAATACGAAAAGCGTTTAAGCCACCAGTAATAGCGCGATTCAAATAAAAGCTGACTTCCAACAAAGTATTTGCCAAGTTTTCCTATCATCATTTAACTGTTTAGTCACCAATCCGCCGCCAACAAAATATCTAACATAAAACTCACAGAATATTTATACCGAACGGTATAAAGTTCTTGTAAGCCATAAGGCGCTATACAGTTGCATGGCAGTCAGGCAAACCCTCTCACGCCGGCATGCCACGAGCACGTCATATCCCCAGGAGAGACCAAACTTTTGCAACATCCTCTCTCTCGCCGCTTCTATCTCCCCGGCTCCCGGCACGGCGTGTTCTCGTGGGAATGTCTCCCCTTCCTGGCGTCGTCCTCCAGGGACGACGTCGGTCCCATGATGCCTGGCCGGGCCACTCTGCCGCCACGAGCCTGCGCAAGCTGCCGCTGGGAACGCTGCCGGCGTGCAGGACTCGTGAGTCCCTGACTGCCTGTCTTCCAGGAGTCGCATGCCCTTCCCTGCTCTTCCCTGCCACTCCCGACCGACTCCCGCGTGCCCGACAGGACCGCGGCGTGGGTTCAATGAGAGAGCCAGGAATATACATTGTCTGCTCTGTTGTGCCTTCTGCTTGTGGTGAGAGTTGAACGCTTGTTTTATCCTATAGTCCTTGTCGATACAAAGGAGGATTCTGCTTGTCATATTTATTTGAAATTCTTCAACTCAAGAAACATATTTATTGAAGGTTGAACAAGAATATTAAAGGGTATTTTACTTTTAGAGCTTGTGAAAAGTTTTTGAAAATAGACTATGACTCTAGAAATACATCGTGCAAATGATTTCTACGGTGGACTCAAATTTGGCCATTCGAATTGCCATGCTAAAGATATACGAATGGATTAATATTTAAAAAATAAAGCAAATTAGGGTTCAATTGTCTTTGAGTGTAATAAAATCGTAAAAATATACTGTCTATCACGTCATGAACTGACAAATCGCACGACCAACATGACTGATATCAACAAATAACACGCCAGGGAAGGAGACTCCTTTGAGCAGCTCCACCGCGCTACGCAGATTACTGCAGTGTCTACAAAACGCAACGAATAAGGATAATGGAATATGTAGTCAGTTCGGCCGGCGGTGTATGCGGCCATGAATACCGTACAGCCGTTGATTCCTGCCAGCTAATAATGTATCATGTAGGAGGTGGATGGATGTTTGCGTGACCAAATGTTGATGGCCAGTGTTTGAAATGAAGTCCCGAGGGATGCCAGCGGGACACACACACACACACACACACACACACACTCACACACTCATAGGCCACCGAGTCCGTAAGTCGAGAACACTCGACAAATGAACCGACAGTTTTTAACTGGCGGTTGCTGTCCGCTATCCTAGGGGACGCTTCTTTGAACAGCGAATATTGTTTAATTTTGTTAAATACACTGGTGTACATAGCTAGCTAGTAGGAAAAATACAGCTGTTTGTGCCCGTGCTCCTGAAGGCTTACGGATTATTCGGGCACCAAGACTTTGGGGGGTTGTGAGAACGAGGAATTGGCTTAGTGCCTTCGGTAAGCGGATTGAAAATATTTTGAATTAGGGTTGCATTGGCTTGCCGCTTGGGCATAAGTATTTCACGTCTTAAAGATTTCAAAACGAGATATATCATGCAGCCTATCGTTAGGAGTTATCATACGACAAGTATACAAAAGTATACTTTTTAGTTTTGGTATATTTTACATCATGAAGGGGTGCACAAAATTATATAAGACACTTTTGAATCAGCCTGTTCCTCTGTGAGATGTATTGTTACAAAAAAGCTAGCTGCATTCGACAAGACAATCTAAACATAAAACCAGTGAAAGCAATTTCTCTGATGACCAAACACTCTTCTAGATTAAGGTTTTCCAACAAACAATAGTCAGTCATTTGAAATGTCGAAGGTGTTGTGACTGCTCATGCTCTGTTTGAGGAGGTGTGGGCGTCGATATTAGTAGGTAATGGGTAGCGGCCTCGAGTTGTCACTTTTCCACTAGTCTCTAGACAATTCCTCGGATAATATGTCGATAGATTCATTATCCACCTCAAATACTCCGCCTGTGTACTCACTAGGGCATAGCCGACTATGCCATATCTACTCACATGTGTTACCAATATTTCACTCGACATTCGTGTGTAAATACGACCC
The DNA here is from genome assembly GCA_921293005.1 of Nemoura dubitans. NCBI lineage: Eukaryota > Metazoa > Arthropoda > Insecta > Plecoptera > Nemouridae > Nemoura > Nemoura dubitans. The sequence continues at coordinate 21,433,621 of OV121075.1, forward strand.
TATGCACGGGGGAATAAGAAAAAATATACCCAACACACCCTTTCATATAAAATATTTCTAAAATATCAATAAATATAAAAATGAAATCAACTAATCATTTTTTAATACCCTTTGACGTACACTGGATGTTCCCCTGCGATCTCTTGAAAATAAAGAGTTAGGTGCATTGCATATTTTCAAATGTACACATATGTATATAACTGTGAATGCGGTTGCGAATACCGTACATTACATACATCGTGTTGAACTGCTCTAGGTGTATTACATTGTGTAAATAAATGAAACATATTGACGGCTTGTGAAGGGTTAAGTTGACAAAATGCTCCCCCGACCAAGCGACGAAATATATCGGTAATGCCAGTTGACAGAATAATAAATAATTTATCAAAAGCAATAATTGTTTTTTTAGTTTAGCTATTTTCGCATTTAAATAAAAACGTCTACAAACAAAAACAATTTTGTTTTCAAACAGCTTTGTATATAAATGAAAAATACACCTCCCCAATTCCACCGGTAAAATATTTTGCAAAGATGAAAATTTCTAGTAAAACACAATGGTATACATGAATCATGCTATTATGTCTGAGCTGCATTATACACCTAAGATATATACATTAATGGACCTGCTAAGAAGCTAGATGGATTTAATTTGGATTCTAGAGTGAACACAAGAAAGCGGCGATCTCACCAGCCAGAGCTAATCATGATTAACAAGACTAATATACCTTAGCTGTACCAGCTACCCTATACACCTCATTTCCTAGACGTCTTGCGACTCGTGGACGATAAGATGAAGAGCGACGTCTCGGGTGCCGGGGCTCGGCGAGACGTCAAAACGTCTTAATGTTGAAGAGCAAGGAAACAATTGCGCTAATTATTATTACGGCTGGTGTTATCGTCGGAGAAGGACTATCCCCCCCCCCCCCCAGCCACCCCCTTCCCCCGCGGGGGGTTGGAGTGTTTAAGACGTTGTATGTGCACTTGGTTACTGCGGAGTGAATATTAGAGAAGCAATTAGCAAATGAACTCGACTCGTGGGCATTAAATGCGTTCGTTCGTTCGTTCGTTCTTTTTTTTTTTACTCGGAGTTTATATAAAAGTATAATTTTTATTGTTTTAACTCGCTGAGTAACAGACTGTCAGACACAGTCTTGCACGATAATTGTGTATGCAGTTCAGAATTAAGAAGGAGGTACCCTGAAATAACGATCCTATAGGGGGCAGAAAAAAATCAAAAAACGATCACCCTCAAGAGCCAAGACACGAAAAAACACCGAACAATTAAGTTTTTAAATTAGCTTCGAACGCGAAGAGCCTGGCGTCGAACGCTGTCGCAAACAGAAGTGAAAAACAACGTGGAAAAACAAAAACGACAGATTTGCATTTTCTTTCAACAGCCATGAAGCCAATCAACGTGTCTATACATATATACGATCGATCCCAAACAAGCATATCGGTCGCTTTAAGTGCTGCGGTTGATCTGTTCAATTATTAGTTTGTCAGTTTCATGCAAATATGGCCACTGGTTGTTGGTTTTTACCTTTTAACATTGAGCTCTCCACGATATAGTATACCCACCGACAGCCACATGTGCAAAACACAAATATGCGTATACGAGTTTACCACATTTCATATAACACCGTCAGATTAGGGTAATATATGCACTTACTCACTCCACCGTGCCACCGCTGCATTGGCCGCGAATGCTAGCTGGCGTGTAGGTAGTCGGCGGTGGGTGCATTGCATCGGCGGTCGCTCCGACATGCAGTTGGTTGGATGATAGGCAAATCAGTGATTTACAAACTAATGCATTATTAATTAGCCGGCGTTACATCAGTGCGGGGCTGATGTTATGGATGTCACACTATCCTGGGCTGCAGTGTATGCATGCAATAAACCATGTTTTTATGTATGTGTGTATGTGTGTGGAGTCAAACAAGATAATTAGTGGAACTAAATAAAGCCGTAGCGAGAAACGAAAGTCTTGTTCACAAGGACTTTTGCGGAAGGTTTTTAAAAATTCGATTTCAGCGCCAATAACTGAAGCGACGCAAAGCGCACATTAAAGATGCCACTTCGCCAATTAATCTTTAGTCTGAATAATGTATACGATGTCGAAAATGCTTCGTCAATTTAAGGGAATTATAATATAGGACATCGGCCAATTACTATTTTGGGCGCCTTACCTACTTCCTAGCTTCAGCACACAGTTTTGAAAATGAATGTGTATGTAAAGTTCTATAGCCAAATGTCTAAATATCCGTACGCTCATTGTCCATGACATAATTGACGAACATTTGCTATCCTTCAAAAACGGTGCAACAATGTGATGCAAAATGGCATAATCGTAAAAACGACCCGACATATATATATATATATATATATATATATATATGTCGGGTCGTTATATACATGCTATAGGTAGTGCATTCCGGCACTAATAACCCAGTCCAAATCATAATTTAATGCGTTTTCAATTAGGCGCCCGGTCGCACAATGATGCATGTGCCGTACACTATACTGAGTATACAGAGCGAATGCACCAAAATAACACATAACCATCACCGGTCATATGCATATAATAACGCGCCTGCCTGCCTGCATAACCCAGCAAACTATTAATGCTGCAGGATAGGAACCATTAGCAGTGAAAACGTATAATGGTTTATTTAGTGGCAAGCGTCATCCGACAATTTATCGGAATTTCCTCCTAGTGCCAAGTGAATGCTATAAATCAAGCATGATTTTTATTACGAGTATCTAGGCGATTGTAGTCCGGCCTAATATATAGTATATAGGTATCTACTACGTTCACCTTTGATTCTCAGCACACCACTTCATTATCTGCATGTCATTGGTAATTGATGCTATCATTTCACAGCTCAATCAAGCGAGGTAACGCGAGAGGTATATTACAGTTATTGCAGTCTCATGCGATTGGGGTAGGTACTATAAGCCCCAAAATAATTAAAATTTTATTTTCAAAACCACTAACAAACAGTGCACTGCAAACAAAAAGAGCAACTTTCTTATTTAAAAAAGAGTAGGCTAATTCATGTAGTGGAACATTGGGGTGAACTTAAAATATTGAAATACACTTTTCAGCACCAGTTGTACCCATACCATATTATCTGTATTCCTAGGTAACATTATTTGTGTTTCGTATTTGTCAGCTTTAGGTGTCAGCAGCAGAAGGCGCTGCTTGCGACAGGAAAGCGGGGCAAACTTTTGGCAGCGCGGGACCGAATTTTGGGCGGCGCAACACGTGGACGCGATACAAATAACCGCGGCCAGCGCAGGAAAGTGCATTTCTTCATAGTCAACCGCTCGACAGGAATACAGACGCGAGGAGTGCAGAGCAGTGTTGTGATCGTTACCTGGAAAATAGTGTTGCAAATCGGGAGCTTGACCTTGAGCAGTTTGTCGAGAAAACGCAAGAGCGTTGCTGTAAAGGTCTCTGCATAGCGATTGGCGCCATTTCTCAAGGTCGTGCATGGCTGCACCAATAAGGAACCGCCAACACCAGTTATTGTATAATCAGAGATTATTTGTCATTCAGGGGTTATGAAATCTGAAGGAATGAATTAATAATTCAAACGGATTCATTAATAATCGAAATTTTAATGATAAATAATTAGAGTTGCGACACCAAAAGACTGAGCACATACGTTAGTATAAATTCTCATTTTGGACTTGTAAGATCGTCATCTAATGTTCGTCACTGCCTCACGATCTCGCAAGAAGCTCTTCTAGCGTACCGACCATCGGCATCCCCTTAACGAAAACCGCGTCACATTACAAGTTAACCCACAATATTCCACCGCTATGCACTCATCCAAACTCGGTTTAGCATTTGAAAAAGTGCGCGAAACTTGCGACCAACGGCATCTGAAAGCCAGACACGCTGAATAGTTGGCCACCGCGAGCAGCTCCGTCTTCGTCTTCACGTCACTGCGATCGCTGGCGAGGACTGGCAATGAGACGGCTACGTCGCCGCTGCCGCCGCTAATGAAACTTTGGTCCATTGCTTAGAAAACAAGTCAAACTTCGGCTGACGTATACGAATTACGTAATAAGACGAGTCGTGACGCTGTGTATACTCCTGCATACACATCAACTCGTCAACTTTATCTATGCTTCATACAAGCCAAGATGCCGTTAAGTTTATATGTTTACGGCGTTTTGGCGCGTGCTGTAATTCCTCTCTGAACTAAGTAGATGTACACGTATAGGTATACTTATTTGGCGTTTAAGTAAAGGTGTTCTCTAACTTCTAACGTAGAGTAATTTTCTTTCCGGAGCCCAATAAGTTTGGCGGGAAAGTTGGGCAGATTATTATGCAGAAGTGGACGTAAATACGCAGACAAATTTCGTATCGCGTTAGTAACGTTTGAAAGATTTTCATAATATTTAGGTGTGTATATATATATATATATATATATATATATAATATATACATGTCTTCGTGTTTGCTATGCACCCTTCAATAAGCTCACGAAGCGGTAAGTAACTAATTGATTTACCCATTAGCAGGCTTATTCCTAAATTGCAGTATCTAGCGCTTTCAGCGATGTTATGGCATTATTTTTTATTTGAAGACTTCCTTTTTACAATGACGATGCCTGAGCGTGAAAACGTAGCGTGAAATATGACGCATAAGAATTAACGAAAGCTAGATCTCAGAAAGATTTCAAAAGTCCCTATTCATCATTTAATTCAAAGCAAAATAACTAAATAATGTAAGAAAATGGAGCCGAATAGTGTCGAACTATACCTATGGTGAATTTTATCTCCTTCACAAGTACCAAGTCTAGGCTAAGGAAAATTCAACCAATCCAGACAGCCGATAGAAATAATCGTTCGTCTCAATTGCGTAAATGGCCCATAGCAAGACGCGATTTCCACCGAGAAAATGAAAATCCCTTCCCGAATCGGAGAACATTGAAGCTGTGGCAAAGAAATCCGTGCCGGTATCCATGTATAGTATATGTATAGAAATGCAACGAAATGGTAATAAGTTTGAAAGAAGGACTTTACATCATGCACAAGACCACATGGTGAACGATTGGTAACATGGTTATCTAAATAGTTCTCGCGTGTATAGGTAGGTATGGAAGGCTATATCTATATATGAGATTTTACATCGTCCACTTTATTTCGCACTATTGTATTACGTGGATTGAACTACTGGATCGTGACCAGTGACACGACAAGTGATTCAAGTTTCTGGTCCAACCTATAGGTAACGTATCAAGGAGGTAACTTGCGTGCAGGGTGTTTTCCAGCTCAACTTGTGAAAACTGTCCCAAGCAAAGCTAAAATTTAGCCGAAACTGTTATAAAGTATGCAAAAGTATGTGTTGGTTAAGTCCCCATTTTAAATTAGTCGCACGGACCTTGCCATCACTGTAGTAACTATTAACTCTCGGTATGCTGCGCCATATGGTCATGCATATTTAACAGGTTGTTAAACAACTGAAAACACAATTATTTTCTGATTTTCTAAAGCAGGCGAGCATTCAGTTAGCAAAAATGCGGTGTGTATCACGAAGGCGAGTTTGCAAGAAAAGACTTGGAACGTTTTAAATATTAAACTATATTTCAAGACAAGATAATATTATATATTATGAAGGCGGTGGAGCTTATGAATTTTCCTTACGAGAGGTAAGTGGTATAAATTATAATAAATGTAACCACATTTTCAAATGATATAAAATGCCCTTTGACCACAGTCAAACAATACCTAATAGTAATAAACCGAATTGCGACTAAATAGTGTTTAACTCGGTCAAAAGCGCATACTAACCTCAAGCCCATACCGCCGTGTCCACCACCGCAAGCATTTTCTTCAGTGAAATCGCCACTTTGTAATTCGCGGCCCAAATGGGGATGATAATATCTATAAAAAGATGATCAAATCTCGCCGGGCGGCCGTTCCATGTTAGAATGTTCTCTCGCATCAGATTACCACAGATTCGAATTGTCGGCGAAAGACCCGATATAACTAAAACGAATGCTGTGGGGCCGGGACGCATGCAGTTTCAAGGAGCTGGCATGGCATTGCGCGCAGTTATTGCCTCCTCGAGGACGCGAATTGAGATTGAGATTGCTTACAATGGTCAGTTGGGAGGAAATTGAGATTTCCAAAGTGGTCAATAAAGGAACGGGTGAAATTGTCCGTCGGGTTATTTTTCTAAATTGAACTTATTAAGGATCTAATTGAGCGGTCTTCGAAACACGTTGGCAAGTGCTGAAATGTCTTCCTCGATGACTTTGTAAGATTTCCTTTACCTTGAGCAATGAGTTCAAGCTCAGTTTCTGGGTGCATATCGCAACAGAACGATACGAAACTGAAGGTATTTCAATGTGAACTAAAAATTACGTGGCAATTGTTGGCCACGCTTACAGTTCATCTGCACAAGAAAACTTGCTCCTGAAAAGTCCGGTAAATTATGTATATCATTTATAGCGACGAATCCTTGCAATATTTGGGCTTCTTGAACATCGCTGTTATATTATAACCTGACAGGAAAATCATCATGGGATTGCCAAACAATAAAACAGAAGTGGGCCAACGGAGGCATTTCGGAAAATATCGTTTAGAAATCACGAGAAAACTATAGTTTCCAATCACATCGATATAAAAACTTAAAAAATTAGTAACACTACAAGTTTAAATACTTTTAGGTGCCAAAGTATAAACAGAAACACCGCGTAACCTCTAAAAGTCTCATTACAACACTGCAACCCCCGAGAACTCGGAGCCCTCAGCTCGCAGCCCATGCCCACTTACCACACGCACCAGCAGCAACACCGCAAACGCCGTCATACACAGCGCCCCTCCATCACGCGCGCCAGAAAAACGCCGTCGCCGCTAATCGAGCCCCAGATTGCGTCACGTGACAGACAGATGAAGCTATTAGCCGTCCGTCGGGCGTCCCTGATCTCATCCGGGTGCGCGAGGTGCCCCGATGGCCTTGTCTCCCGAGGCCCTCCGCGCAGATCCGACTGCCCGCCGCGCCCGCCGCGCCCGCCGCGCCCGCCGATGCAATGCCTCCACGCCAACTTTATTGCAGGCTATTAAACCCGTGGAGTTAGGAGACGATATAATCCCAGGTGGACCACAATGTCACATCTATCTCCACCCTCTCTCTACCTACCCACCTACGCGTCCCTTCGCCCCTAGGCCCTCCCACCCACCCCGCCAACCCCTCTCGCACATCACTGGTACTATCTATATCACTCTTTCTTCTCCAATGATATCTTTGTCCGTCAGCAGCGCATTGCCGGGACGAGATAGGGACAAGCTCGAGAGCTATGAGGAGCAGATTGATTGAAATTGATTTAAGAGGCTGATGAATGAATAGATTGGTTGTATATTGGTTACCTTCCATCATGTGAACGATTTAGTCAACCCATACAGAATAACAAAATTAGCCATTGGTCCCGACGTAAAGGTCAGCTTATTGAAGTCTTGGTAAAAATGTCATGTGGAAAGTGAAAAAAGGTATGCTATATTGTAAATTCCTACAACTCAAATTATCACCAGTGCTCCCAGTGATCATTAAAAGCAAAATAGTGCGTACAATATTAATTCGCCCCTTCTCGGCTGCGTCTCTGCAGGTTTGAACCCGGCGTTCGGGCACGTGTCCCCATAAACTGACTTGTGGATGGCGAAAGACGAACAAGTTTTCCGAAACGCGCGTCAACCTCCATTCGTTTACCTTAATGTAACGGCGCGGTGGCCTGTCTCCCGTCGCCGCGTCCCCGTCCCCGGCGCCTCTCCGGGGACGCAATGAGCCCATCCCTCAGGAGAGAGCTAACTTCTCGTCTTATGGATATGGCGGCCCGCGCCTGCCCTGCCCTGCCCTGCCCTGCTCTGCCCGGCCTGGTCCACGTATGCCGTGCCATCGGCACACAGTAGTGAGAAAAGGATGAGCTCGCGAGAGTTCGACATGTCACTCGCTCCACCAGCCAGTGGCGGCAGCGTGCGTGGAAAACGTGGGGAGGATTTGCTTTCAACACTTCGAGGTGGCATCATATTTAAAGGCTGGTTCAGGGATTAGCAAACCATATTTTAAGCGTACCAAACAAAATAAAAGCGAGGCGGTCAAATTCCATATACCAATAGGCACCACCAACGCTGTATTTTAATGTCTTCTGCCCTCCCACGATATTAAGGTTAAGAACACCAATCTTTAGTGCGGACGAGTTGTGAAACTAAGAGATCAACATTGGCTGTACTTTTATTAAGAACGGCGAAACTGTAAAAGGCTAACCATACAAACGAGACTCCTATAGATTCAGCAAAAATCCCCCACAACTTAAAAAATGAATACAACAAGTACGCAATCTGGCCTTCAATACTGCACCCCTAATGGTGCATCTGAAGAGTGGCGGGTGCCCACGACGCCGCTGGCACCGTCCCACCGGGCGCCGCCGACGTCGACGTCGACTTCGGCCCTGCATTCGCTCGACGGGCGCCCCTGAACTCCCCGGCCCACCCTGCCGTTATCTTCCAGGGGCCATATAACACATTTCGTTCCCCCATGAGAGTGATATGGCTACGGGTGACTCCACTAATATCACCGCCCTCTTATATCACCTATTCATGTGTACCAGCGGCATGTGTGCCAGCGCGAACGCACTGCCATCTTGCAATCCCGGTGGAGTTCCTCAAGATATTTCAAGTTTTGTGTCTTATGGAAGTTTGTCTCAGATGGTCTCAGCGCTAGTGGTCCAGCAATATACCGTACGTACCTATATAGTGTGTTGGTACTTGGTTGTCTATAACGGTCACCGTAGGTGAATTTTCATTGAAATTGGTGTTAAATATTACAGAAATGTCGGCACGTTGTATAGGTAATGGGATAGGATGACAGTATATAGATAATTAATTTGATTTTTAATTCATGTTTTAATATTTCCAGTGAACGACAAATTCGACTAGACATTGTCAACAGCTGGTATATATGTAACCAAATTACATTTTTCAATTAACACTACCACAAGCAATTCCTGGTAAAAATGCTGAGTGCACCAATGACATTTATTTAATTTCTTTTTAATTGCGTTTACTTCTGTTTGATGTTTGCCGTGATGAAAAGCTCGATGGTATCGTAATTACAATTTTGAGTAGCTATTGATTGGAAAGTAGCAGGTATATAGTAAAGTATATACCAACTTGTGCCTTTTATGTATCAGTTAGTAATTAGTAATTACTACTATATATATATATATATATATATATATATATATATATATATATATATATATAAAAGCCTTACCAAATAATATCATCTCTCTATACCTTACATAGAAACAATCAGTGAAAATCCTCAGTGAAAATCCTTCTCCTCAGACCGAATTAAATTAGGTAGGTTACGTATATAGATCGAAATATTAGTTAGCAATCATAAAACACCCGATTAGACATAGACACACCTATTACATAAACCATCGTGGTCCAAACTCATAGATGACCACCGCCAATTTCTTTTGTTTATCCGCTCGGTCTTGCACCGGGAATCGACAAATGCAACCCCTCGCCACGAAGCCTATTGTGGGCCAAACATAAATATGTCTGCACCGCAAGTAGAACATGACACCGCGATGTCCAGGAGGATTGTTCTGGTCGCCAACTAATATAATATTCCTCTGAACAGAAGGGTAGAGACACGGACGGTGACGCCGGACCACTGAATAGAGAGGCCGACCGTGCTGGGTGTGCACCGCGCACGGAGAGAAAACTCACTCCTCTGGGAGATAACTCATCTGTTGACCGATTGCGAACCAGCCGCAAGTCTATGGCGGCGGCAGAGAATCGCTCCATTCCCGTTCCCCGTCCTCCTAGTCTGGCGCGCGGGAATTTCCAGCGTCTATCTCCTAACACGCGAAATAACAAGAGACAGATTTGTCAGGCTTTGTTATAAGCGAGCGACCGGCGAGCGGCAGGCCGCGTGGATCGCTTTCCGAATCCTGCGCGAGATAAACGACTCGCCATTTATCATTCAGAAAAGTGGGATTTTTTTTCTTCATTCGTTTCAGAATCATTGTTCGTTCCTTGTTGATGGACCATGGTCTTTAGAATGGTTTGTCAACCCATTGCTGCTACCAAAGAGTGCCCGAGGACTAAAGAGTGCAAAAGCAGGGAATGACAGACGCTGGTTGCGTTTTCAAGTGCAAACCTAATACGGTAGACTATTTTCGCAACCCTAATTTCACATCCATACTGGTTATGCCAAATGAGCATGTATTATATTTCCTCAAATATCAGTAAATTCGAATCCATGGTTTCCTTGATGTCCTTGATATCCCTGATAAACATATAAATTGAGTAATAGGTTTATCTTCGAAAGCAATTGATCTTTCAGAGACAATCTGATTTTATGCAGAGATGAAAACCGAGCCATCATCAACCCCTAAAATAATCGAAGGCCATGGGTGCACCAACGTTTAATCAAAGGTACTTCGATCAACAGTACAGGGCCGAATGCAGTCTCGGTCACTGAGTGCTCACTGAGTGCTCACTGAGTGCTCACTGAGTGCTCACTGAGTGCTCACTGAGTGCTCACTGAGTGCTCACTGAGTGCTCACTGAGTGCTCACTGAGTGCTCACTGAGTGCTCACTGAGTGCTCACTGAGTGCTCACTGAGTGCTCACTGAGTGCTCACTGAGTGCTCACTGAGTGCTCACTGAGTGCTCACTGAGTGCTCACTGAGTGCTCACTGAGTGCTCACTGAGTGCGCACTGAGTGCGCACTGAGTGCTCACTGAGTGCGCACTGAGTGCGCACTGAGTGCTCACTGAGTGCTCACTGAGTGCTCACTGAGTGCTCACTGAGTGCGCACTGAGTGCTCACTGAGTGCGCACTGAGTGCTCACTGAGTGCTCACTGAGTGCTCACTGAGTGCTCACTGAGTGCTCACTGAGTGCTCACTGAGTGCTCACTGAGTGCTCACTGAGTGCTCACTGAGTGCTCACTGAGTGCTCACTGAGTGCTCACTGAGTGCTCACTGAGTGCTCACTGAGTGCTCACTGAGTGCTCACTGAGTGCTCACTGAGTGCTCACTGAGTGCTCACTGAGTGCTCACTGAGTGTGAGTGCGCGCTCAGTGACCACTCTACATTCGGCCCATAGATTATTTGGCGATCCATCATTTTTTACGTAACTAATCAGCAATGAAAGGTCTCTCTCACATTATCCAAACTGAAGATTAAGCCAGCGTTGGATGCACTGGTCATCAGTTGAAGAAACAGAAAACAAAGTTTGGGGGGTGGGAGCTTGATTTTGAAAACATCATGGATCCTCTGGAGGACAAGCACAGCATTTTCGGTAGAATACAATGCAATGGTGGTGAAACGCAATGCAGGTGGTAACATGCATTCTCCCCGACAAAGCTAGATGCATGCTGTACCTACACTAATGTTAATTAACACTCGTAGAATTGAGCAGTGCATACGGCTTGCTGTTAGCATACTACTACGAAGGTAATTACTAATTATATGCCAGACATACCTTGTAATAATGGCGTTTGCATAGCATCCATTAATTAACTCCGGAATATGTTGATAGTTCATGTCAGATGACTTTTCTATTAAAACTGCGAGTTTGTAAGTTTCATCATTGGCGATGCGTAGCGGTGATGCCAACAAGGCACAGGCCTAAATATATTTTAGCATTTTCATTATTATTACTAAAGAAAAAATTACTTGGTTTTCAAATTTCGAAGAGCATTTATTTTGTTTTTGAGCTGTGATTACAGAAAAATGCACCCATAGCTTGTAGACTCCACATGGGACTTATTCAACTCAACTCGCAACGCACACCTGGGTGTCAAAAATATGTGCTGGGAGTCGGAGCCTGGCAAAGAATCGGGATGGATTGTATAATGGTAATAAGGCGTTTTGTAACAAGGCAGATACCTTCCTACGAGGTCATCGATGCTATCGATGGTAAGCTTACAAATAGTACATTCGATTCATACAAATGTTATATTGTTTGAACTGAAACTTGTAGATTTGCTTGTCAATTACCTTGCTCAGTTGTGTTGGCTAAAGTTTGTCCTTCTCTCCTTATTTGAGAATATTGCAACCCATCATTGAATTCCGAAAGAGAACATAATAAATGTGAAACGAAACGAACAAGATATTAAATTATGAATTTCTTAAGAGAATGTTGTACCGTCTGCCCCTACCCCTCCTATTCCTTGGCGGTCTTTTTTTTGCGGCTTTGCCGTATCTTATCTATATAGTCCTTCTATAATCTAACAATTTACCCTGACAGCGTATGAGTATTTAGTATTTAAAGCTATAGAATCAGTAATATGGAGAGGCGGGGGATTTTGGCGTTGTCACAGACTCATCTGACAATGAGGTCCGCGTTCGACTTCAGTGCAGTATATATGCCATGTAATTGGTAGACTATAGAAATTAACTTAGCTTAAAATGTGAAACGTAATAATCTAAAGATAATTCAACAACGATTAGAATAAACTTTTAACGCTCTTTTGATTTCCATCAAATAAATCACTTTCTATAATTTAGAAGCTTGAAACTAAAAGTTGGGAGAGAGAACCATGGCACCGACGACGGCAAAGTATACGAATTCAAGGGTGTTGGGTGTAAAACATACGAAACTGTTCTTGAATACGATCATTATTAATTAAAAGCTAACGAGCAAAAAGAATATAAGGAAGTGAACCAGCCACCCATTCATTCAAGCAAACACATTCACAACAATGGAGATTATGATTCCGCCGAAAAACGTCGACACTCGAAATGACTTACTTTTCAGAGCTCGCGGTTTTGCCTGCTTTCGGCGCGACATCGTAGCCTCGAGCACCGTCCAAGAATTACAAAATGTTGTCTGGAACACGTTTATTCATTCATAAAAATCTCTTGTTTTCATTTCGTTCGAAGCACGTTGCAACCGTCAAAATTTGAAAAATTTGTTCACCAATTTTTTCCAATGTCTTATTTTCTACCTAGCAAAGATTCAGTAATGCAGATGGCAATAAAACACTTTGCTATGCACTGTTATTATAATAGTTTGTTACTGTTTCCCTGGTTCACTGAGCACTGTCAAACACACGAGAAGTATGTCGGACCCACGTGGTTTTAGAGTCGAACACGTAAACTCCAAGCACATGTTTAACTCATGTCATGTCAAATACGAAACAAGTGACAATATTTCCGCCGATCACTAAAAGAGTTGCTCCTTTACATTTCTTAATTTCGTTAGACGAATCAGAGAATCTTTCGTCGAACTTGTCTCGCAGATATTCACCGTTCGACAAACGCACAACCTTCCCGTCAGGAGTTGGGTGCACGACTGAATGCCGGCGTCCCTTATCACGCTTTATTCGACTTTATAGCGCGGTTTTCGCCCCTAGGATATCCGCGCAGAAGCGAACAGGCAGAGGGGCGCACGCACCTAGCACGTTGCCGAAGCGAGATCTGGACCAAGGGGTTTTAGCCCTCGGGAATTGGCCAGCTCCAGGAAAACCAGTCTGAAGTTGGCGCGCGCTACTCTTTGCCGTTGGCGCTAGTGGGTAGACTAGCGGAGACGAGATGAACTGAATAATAGTCTACTTTGAAATAAATATAGAGCGCGCGGCTTCGTGTTTGAAGGCCACGTGCTACTCCCACACAGTACTCTCAAATGTCAGCTGACAGCTGCTATGTTAGTAGTGGACACCAGAGGTGATCACTAAACACTGACGAGCAGCAGTGGTGGATCGAGTGCTGGTGGTGATGGGTGTGGGGGAATTGTTGTTTGATTGAATAACTAGCTTTAGTTTGTAGACTTATAAGATGACAACCACTGAAGTGCATTCCCCAGGTGCGCTAATTGCATCTAGTTTCGACTGTCCAGCTGCAGATCTTCCAATTGAGGTAAATATACATGTTTTAAAACCATGCATTGTTTCCGTGTTGGAGAGCCTTGAAAAAAGTCAATGATTAAACCTAGATCTAGTACCTGCTTTTAGGTGACCATGAAATTGTGCCTTTGTCTGGCTATAATTTGCTTGCTAACCAAATGGTTTAAATATAATCAGTGGAGAAATTAGCTGCTGATCTCTAAATACCAAAGTGATTTTTATTAAACATCTGTATACCTACATTATTGTGTAGGTATTCCTCATGACATCAATGCCCTTTCACTAAAATCACTAAAAATGCTAATTTATAGTTTCTTTGTCTTTAAAATATATTTTTAAATCTGAATGTTTTGAATTACCTTTTAGGTTATCGTTCATATACTGAGTTACTTGCCACTGTCGGACCGTGTCAGTGCTGGCCAAGTAAGCCGTGTGTGGAATGAAGCTTCACATGATTTACAATTTCTAAATGAAGAAGCTATTTTACTCCACGATGATATAACAAGACCGATTCAAGCATTTGAAAATAGCAACTATCGAATATTGCACCTAACTTTTAAAGAAGTAGAACTTGCAGACAAGAGAAATGAACTATTTTTGGATAAAGTCTGTCCAGAATTGAGATCACTCTCTATTCACAACTGTGACCTTTCTGGAAAGAACTTGGTCGATATTTTGAGAAGATGTGTGAACTTAGAGTCATTGGGTGTGATTGGTTGCCGAGAGCTGCTAATCTCAGGTCGTATTTTTGATTTACCTTCTGATATATACCAATTAAAAAAGACGCTAGTTAAGGTCAGAGAACTCATCCTAGACAACAACCGTTATCTGTCAGACTCGCTATTTAACCGTTTCATTAATGTCACTCCCAATATTGAAATTCTATCGCTATCTGGATGCCAAATCTCATTTCATAGCGGACTTTATAAGAAGTTCTACCCCGTCAAACTAGCGAATCAGCCTGATCGAGGCACTATAATCACCACAATGCAAGGCTCAGAAAGTGTCCTGACCTTCCACAATATCTTAGAATACATCACTTCCCAAGCACACAAGATAAAACACGTGACACTAGGCCACACACTCCTCGACAACACAGGCCTAAGCAAGCTGGCAGAGATACCGAACCTTTGCCTCAAGACTTTCCAAGTTCCAGCGTGCAATCAGCTTTCAAACACAGGAATTCTAGCACTAACCCAACACCAAACTGGGATCACCAAACTAGACCTCAACAACTGCACTCGAATTGTCGATCCATCAGTATTATCCATCTGTCACTCACTGACCAACCTCACAAGTCTCAACTTAAAACGTTGTCGAGCAATCACCAACACCAGTGTCTTCGAACTCAGACACCTGAAGAAACTGAACGAGCTCGATCTTTCCCATTGCGAGCTCGTCAACGCCGCCGGAATCCAAATAGGCCTTTGCTCGTGGGTGAACCCATCGTTTCGGCGGCTTCGGCTGACTGCCCTCACTCTGGACGAGGAGACGGTGTGCCTGCTTTCGGAGCACTTGCCGGGCTTGACACACCTGGACCTGGGCTGGTGCTTCAACGCCGTCACGGACCGCTCGATCCAGGCCATCTGCTGCAACCTTGTCTGGCTTCGGTCGCTGAAGCTCGCGGGCTCAGACGAACTGACTGACGCGGGACTCACGGGAATGGGCATGTCTGCGGACACCGTCGACTCTCCCAGGCGGAACCTCGACGACGGAAAAGAAAATTTCAACATTTTCTCACGTGAAAGAGACGAAGTGAATGTCGAGAGGCCTGTCGCTAAGAATCAGATGCATAGCATTTCGCTTCGAAGTAAAGCTGAGCAAGACATCGTCAATGATGCCAAAAGGAAGTTGTTGGTGTCGCAACTGTGTGAAGATCAATACTTGAAATTAACGGGTAGCGGTCATTCTCTCTGTTCGTTGCGAGGGCTACGAGATTTGGACCTGATGGGATGTAATCGGATCACGGACGTCAGTCTGAAATACGCATTCAACTTTCGTGAACTGCAGCATTTGAATCTTGGCCAATGTCAACAGGTAAATCTAATAATAATTTTCTGGCCTTGCTGCAACTTGTTTAAATCAAAGCTAAATCTTTTTCTCATTTTTTTACTGTTTCCCCAAAAATACATGTGAATTTTTCTCTCAACTTGATTGTTAATATACAGATAGAATATTACAGCCTGCTAGATGGAAGGTATATCAATTTTTGTTAAATATAGAGGTACCTATACGTACCAATATCATATTTTCTTCGTTGTTTCAGATTACACATGTCGGCCTTGCACATCTTGCCTCCAACAATCCTAGTATAGAAACACTGGGAATGAGTCAGTGTTTCAATATCACTGATGATGTGATCATTAGCATTTCTAAATCCCTCACAAGGCTCAAGTTTCTGGATTTACAGGTAAAAGACCAGAAAGTTTTTGTGAAATATTGTCAGAGGGTGGCTCAAACATTTTCCTTATTCTACGGCTATAATTATGATAACAAGAAGCTCTTATGATCAGTGGCCACCCAAGGGCCCCGGCGGTGAGGAGGCCGTAGTTCTAATCGGAGGCCCCCTAGCAAAATAAAAACCAAGGTCCCTCTCGCTTAAAAAAATCCATCCTCTAAAAAGTCGTCTTATTTTTCGGTTGCGGAAAAATGTCATATTTATTTTCCAATTTTGGGGACCCCCGTGGTCGGAAAACTGGGAAACCCCACGGTCAAATAGCTCGGGGCCCCAGCGGAAATCGCCGCTTAGCCGCCCTGGCCAGTCCGGCGCTGCTTAGAATTAAACAAGACAGATAGTTGCCTAATTTTAGGAGAGATCTGAGCATAAGTTATTTTGATACACAAGGATATATTAGCCAAGAAACTTAAGTAAAATGCATTTGAATGTTAGTCATAAAAATGATTTAAGACTCTTAACGTTGATGTTCTTGTATCCTTTGTATGCAGAGCTGCAACCAGCTAACAAACCGCAGCCTGATAGCAATCGGACGTCACTGCCAACGATTGCAGCACCTCGACGTGAGCCAGTGCCAGCTGATGTCGCTGGAGGAAGCCGAGAGCCTCGAGCATATCATACCGTCCCTGCACACGGTAAACCACAACGGGCTTGCGCTGAAATGGCAACCACCGGAACCGCTCAAGCCGCGGAAGGCTCCCAAACCACCGCCGCTAGGACTCAAGTTTTTCATGAAACGTCACTGAACACTTTCAATTGATCGGTGAATCGACAGCTGTCTCTGCTCTTCCTGAAGTAGGTGCCATTCTAAATAATTTCAATGCATTGCCTCGGGGCTTTACTTTTAACAGCGGCACAAGCGATATTTTTGTATTTGAATGCAACGAGAATGGCTTTGTAAAGCAGATGTGTTTTCACTAGTCCCTACACTGGCTTTAATTTAGAATGTTTCTTATTAGTTGTACCTACCTTGATAAAACTAATTTAGCTTATTATTTTAGAATGACATTTAATGTCAACAAATCATAAAAACAATGAGAAGAGAATTGGTACTTAAATCATTAAATGCAATGGCAATGAAAATAGTATTATAAATTGCCTTTATCTATCTAATAGAAGGTGAATTTTTTCCTTGTAGTAAAATATATTATCAAGATCAAAGAGATTGATTAAAACAGATTAGCTGACTCTAAAAGGTAGGTAGCTAGAATTCAATTAACTTTTAATAACAGGGCTGATCAAAATGTCAGTGCTGGTCACAGTTGTTCAGCCCTGGCATTTTTGCCAGATGTGGCACCCTTTCAAGTGAGTTTTCTTCTAAATGCTTTAATTTCAGAACACATTGATAATATGTATCTGTTAGTTGGTATGACCTTCTTCTCTACATAATAATTTATTTCACTTTTTCACATTTGGTTGTGCCCTTGTGAACAATTCTAGTGTTGCCAGATGTAAGCATTGTGTGGTAAAGTAAAATAGCCAGCAGGAATGAAACTGGTAGATGTTGTAGAAGTATTTTAAGCAAGTTTGACTTTTTATTAAAACATTTTAATCTCACTAGGGTATAATTATTGCAACATATAGCCCATCGTACTTGTATCTATCTATCCCAATTCCGGTTGTCCAGATAATCATCAGATCTCTTCTCTACATACTTACGTATACATACTTTTAAACATAGACATTCTCTTCTGCTAATACTGTGTTGCTCAATTGCATGGGTCCCATCGATTCCATTTTCTCTTTCAGGTCAATTGGGTTATCAAAATCAATTGACGAAAGGTTTTCTTTCCTATTTACTTGCTCTTTAGGAAAACCTGAAATCACATTGGTTATTAGTTATTAGCATTAGTAGCATCATGTGGTAGTATTTTAAACCAAAAGTTTAGCTTCACATAACTGTTTCAAACTTTTTCATTTGAAAAATTATATTAAAAAAGTCCTGTCAGATTTCCGAAGGATTTCTGCTCGTAAGCTCACCTGTGAATGGCAGCCTTGCGATTATCATGTCCAGCGTCGACTGGTCCAGTCTTGTGACTCTTTTCGAGGGGCTGACTCCGCGTTTTGGCCGAATCAGCAACGGCAGCGTGTATTCTGCATCTTGTACCGGCGTGTCATCCAAAGCAAACTCCTACCAACCAAAAATGGTTTAGAAAAATAATTCCAGAGTTTATCAAAAACCTTTACTTAAAATAGGCATTGGCCTGTTGCTTCTAATCTCTTTTTTCCTACTATTGTGTAACATTCTAGATGTGGTATTTTATGCACTGACACTATAAACTAAGAATGTACTTTTTAATACGATTCACCTTGAACCTAGAATCGTTTCTTGCAGTAGCTTAATAAAAGAGTGTCTTATTGCAATAAGATGGGCAATCCAAAGTCAACTATGGATGTGTTTATCAGATTGCAAACAAATGCTGTAATAGAGTTTTTGTAATAAAACATCTTCATGACTGCTTGAGATCACTAAAGTCACTAATCAGTAATCTTTGGACACTATGCTGTGTGATTGGTGCACCCTGTGTGTCTGCTAGTTGCTGCACCACTCACCAAGCACTTCCCGCTGACGCAGAAAGCCTTCTTGTCTGCAACTCCACGGCTGCAGTCGGCCCCGAACGGGAACCAGCCGTCCTCTCCGTTGACCAGGTAGAACCGGTGGTTGACGGTATCGTCTTGGCAGGCCACGCGGCATGGCCGGTCAGGGTCGACTGCAAAGCGTCACACATCGGCAATTACCCCTCTGCCATGGATCGTAGAGCCACCGAAAGCAACAAGGCATTCAGTGACAATATGAAAACAATTGTACGTGCTATAAAGGATCTGTGCCAATTGGGTATATGTGAGATCCTACGTTCCAAGAATATTCCTAGAGCGTGTACAACACTTTGGAATAGAACTAGATTTCCAAAGACGTTTAGGGGGAAGTTAGTCTCGTAAGTGAATGGAGCTTGAGCGCGTCCTCCTCCCCATCTCCTCCCCATCTTCCCTAGCTTTTTAAATGTCTCAGTTATGAGATCTTTTGGAACATTTAGACTCATCTTGGATTAGAGAGTTATTTTTCTGTCTTGCTTATGTGGTAGATATATATATGATTGACGAGTGTGTTTATTACGTTTCGAGGGCGATATCTGCATGCCAATGCCGGACAGCCTCCGAACGCGCTCCCGGTACTTGGAGCACACTGCAGTCGCGTGCTCGAAGGGCGTTTTCAACCGGCCGCAGCCCTGAAAACATCGGTTGCATTTGGGGCTTAGAGATCATAGATACCCAGGAATGTATTCATTATTCCAACAACTTGATCCCCAATGATAATATGGTGGCTGAGACACTGGTTATGCTATGTCATGGTCATGGGTTGTCATTTTATCAGGATATCAGAGTCCAACATTATCAAAATAAAAAAAGATAACAACAAATCAGTGTAATCACTAATCAGACACAACCTCATAAGTGCCTGCAAAAAGTTCCTTTGTTTATACTTTCTGGTTTCTACTTTAATACCTACTCTAATGCATGTATGTTTGGGTTTCTTAAGTGTTCCAGTCCTTATTTAGCTTGTAGCTAATTAGCTAAACCTGCTATTTGTTTGTATTTTTATACGTTGCCTAGATAGTAAATCTAATTGGGGACCACACATACGAATTTTAAAAGTGTTACCATTAGTGGCAGATTACTGGAGCACCGAATGTCAGCTAGGTACTTAATTAAAGGGTACAAATTAAAGTTTCCTGCTGTAGTATTGTGCATTGCATACCAATTTATCAGGCTGGCAGAGCTGAATGCTGGATACACTGTTGGCCTGGCAGTCTGGGTCTCCCCAGCACTGCTTGTCCTTTGCAACGACTAGCCGCAGTCCCTTCCCGGGCGCCAGACAGTTGAAGTGACACCCACTGGAGGGCGCCCAGGCCCGGACGCCCGGGATGCCGTGCCGTCTTCCGCCCTTGAGCCGGAACAACGAGGAGTCGCGCACGCGCAGACGCCCAGACACGCGGGGGCACGAGTCCGGCAGGTTGGCGAAGATGGCCGCGTCGTAGCGGTCGCACACAAACTCCTGCAACGGAAACGAGTTATGAAAATGAGCGGAAATGCTTTTTTTTAAAGTTTGTTGACCACCCTACTAAGGCCCACAAAGCCAACGGTGTCAGTGACAGTACAGTGATACCATAACTGTTTATACCACTTTTGGTGACAACATTAATTTTTATGTCTGCCAACATATATTATTTGATTATAAATTCACTGAACAAAGTGAGTTATGTAATTGCTTCACAGTATCAATATCAAACCTAAATTACAATTTTGTCACCCCCAGATTCTAGGATTTCTACCACCCTCGTTAAGTTTGGGCATAGGTGAAGAGAAACTACCTTCAGCGAAGAACTAGGCATTTTATCCACTTGCTGATGCTTGTCTGTTGTGGCCATGATTAGCCGAGAATAAAATAACTTTCTTAGATTTGCGAATGGCTGGAGAGGTAAACGTACCTCGCATCTGCCGGCAATGCAGTAAGTTGGCTTGCCGTATCTCGACCGTCGACTTTGGCACGAGGTCCCATCCGGGAACGTCCATCCTCTGCTTTTGGAACCACCGTTCCTTTTGTAGCACCAAACGGTGCACGCTTCTTCCGCTGGAAAATATTACAATAAAATTACAGTATGAACTAACATAGCAGGGGCGTAACTAGATGGGAGCAGGCATACCATTGCGCGGGGGCCTCTGAGAGGTCCGAGGCCCCCCCCTAAGCAAGTATATCTATGACATTTTGTTTAAGTTAATCTGCAAAAAAGGTGATGACTTTTTTTTTAGGGAATGGATTTTCTTACAGGAGACAAAAATCTGGTACAAATTTTTGAAATCTGATACTTCCCCCCGCACTTAATTAATTCTGGAATAGAAAATGGCAACACTAGTGGGATGAGGAGGCCTCAGTGTTTTTTTGCTTGGGGCCTCCGACTTGTAGTTACGCCACTGTGACAAAGCCAACGGTTCTCAAAAATAAGCGACTTAAAACAGAAGGCAAGACAACGCTGAATTGTATACGTGTAATGTTTCAGTTTCACACATGATCAGCAAATTAGCAGGCTGATGTTTGGGATTGGCTTGTGCTGTTCTGATGTCCATCCTGCCCCATTCCCCACCACCTCCAACAGCCCACCATCACACGCCCAGCATTCTCCGATTTTCTATGGGTATTATAAAAACCCCTTGCACAGTGCCCACCCCTTGCAGTTGCACACAACATTTTTTCATCTTTTCAAAATGGGCTACTGCGTTTAACTTTATAAGCTATTTGCACAAGGACTGGTTTGGTTTTGTACTTGCACCAACTACAAAACTTGCAGCAAAAAACATCTTTATGCGCACATCTTCACCGTGCATGCGATGGTGCACATAAATCTTACGATCGGAGCTGATCCTCTGCAGTCCCGTGCCGAGCACCTCGGTGTCGATCTTGCTCGCTCGCGCGCAGATCTGATCGGCAAAGTCCCTGATGGTGGTGCGCTGTACGTTGCCGCACTGCACGGCCTCGCAAGCCTGGTAGCGCATGTCCTTGCCCTGGCACGCCTGGCCCCCGTTCTCCGCGCGAGGGTTGTTGCAGCGCCGTGACGCGATCATGATGCCTGTGCTGCCACCCTCGAGACGACCTGCGACAGATGGCAAAGAGGGTTGTTAGTTTAAAAGATGACAGACTGGCCCCTTTGGGGGTAGGTGGTTTGCTTTACCGTAGTAATTCGTGTGGGTATTTGGCGGTCGAATATACGTCCTTGACTTTTATTGGAAGCCATGGCAATCCGGGCCATACCTATTCTTCAGTCATTAATTTTAGAAGGGGAGCAGGCACAAAGAGCAACTTGAAAAACAGTTGTCTGGAGAGGATAAGCTATAAAGAGTGAAAGGAGGACAGAGAAACCTACGCTCCAATGCCCTTTTTAATGGATTTGAATGTAAGGAATCCTAGCACGTAAAACCACCCATTCCTCCAGCCGCCCAGGTGAAAAAAAGGGATATTTTGATAGCTCAAGATAACAGCCACAGCCCACATTGCACAGATGCCATTGCTGTGTAACGTCATCTCACCCTCGTTGTCGTAGAGACAGCCAGAGGCGCAGTCCGAGAACACCGACCATTCACTCCAGCCGCCGTCAACCTTCTGACTGGCCGAGAAGCCTGCCTGCAGCGCCGAGAGGCCCCGGCCCACACAGCGCCCGCTGCGGCACCACTAAGACATGGGGTTGGGGTCAAACAAGGCGTGGAAGGTGGTGGAAGTAATTGGGCAAAAATTTCTTTTAGGTATTCCCCACTATCACTAAGTATTGCGGAGGGGGGGGGGGGGGAGGTTTCTGAAGATACTCTTGAAAGGGGGGTGGCGGGCTCGTCAGCATTTCATGAAATTCTTATCATTAGTCCCGCCCCTGGGTTTAACAGGAACGTGCAATGTCATCTGCAAGTTGACATTCGCGCACAAATCTGAGGGAGTTCACATCGATTTCATCTGATTTGCTCGCCCTTTTCTGCGGTGTTGTTGTCAAGGTTACCGAAATGCAGATCGGTTCCTTCCCAACGACTCTGTTCGAGCTTTGAGTGCTTTCGACCCTGCTCATTGCAAATATCAGCAACGTATTACAACCGACCTTGTCCGTGCCGCAAAGCGTCCCCTCCAGCGCTGGGTGCGATGTCCAAGTGTACCTCTCTCTTTGGCAATGCAGGTCCCGACACACGTCGTACAACTCCTGCTTGGTCGAGTGGGCGCTTCCTCGGCCATACTTCAGCATGCCTGGCCGGCCGACACGTCAATACATAAATACACAATCAAAACGCATCGGCATTTCTTAAGCAACGAAGATTGCATTCTAAATAATGGACATTCTAATCTAAAATGCATTTTAATCTATAGACAAGAAAAGACTATAGATCATTGGATCAATCTAGTAATATATCTGGGTGTTGCAGAATTTGGCTGCCAGACTCAAGGTCATTGCTGAATGCTGAACGAATACGAAGTTATCACGGTTCACTAAATTTGGCCCTCAGACGCCATTAGTGTTATCCACATGCCATCTTAGGCAGAAGAGGTTTTTTCAGCATTTCAATCTGACTGAGAGTGGCACAGATAATTTAATTTTAATTGTCGTGAATATGTTAAGATTTTCTCCAAATCTGACCTCGAAATGTACAGAGTGATTCTTCTTTGATGTCTCTCTCCTTATCAATCGCGATGCAAATTACACTTAAGAAGAAGCTACTTAAATACAGGATCTTAAAATGTCCTTGCTATGTACGGACAGGATCCTGCCAAATTGGCCCCCTCCGTGCGCCGTTCGGTACTCACATTGCTGATTCGCGTCGAAGCGTTCACCTGGCAACGTCCCCTCCGCGCTGTGGTCCAGCTGCCCTGAAGACGTGCTGTGGTCGAGAAGGCACCGGGACTGTGGCGCGCTGAGTCAGAGGGAAAGAGCAAGTCAACACCAACGATCACTGGTTCAAAAATGTCCTGTCCATCGAGTAGTGCTAGTCTCTAATTCTTACTCGAGGAACATCTGCAGATACTTCTGGCTGCAAGTTGACCAGGTGATCTTGCCGCTACCCAGCGTTGGGGACATGATGTAGCTGCCGGGGTCGCACTCGTTGTCCGCCAGGGGCCCATCGTGGCGCATTCCCAGGCTGGAACAGGAAACTCTGTTTGCTAATCTCCATTCCTGATAAATGTCTTGAGACGTTCTGTAAGGACCCAGAGCGAAAAGTTTTAAAACTTGCAAGTTGCAACCAAATTATTGTTTGGAACAACATGCAGTGAATTTCAAAGGCATTCAAAGATTACGTTTGGCTTACTTTCGGCAACATGGAGCTCTTTGAATGGAATAAACTTCAAACCTCACCCCTTTCCAAAATAAAATGATAGACAGACGTGGACTCTGCTGATTATTCATATGAATCGTAAATACGTATGCATAGGTAATACGATTCATCGTAAATTGTAAACTAGAAACTTAAATTAGTGCAAGTTGTGGATTAAGAAGATCACAATTACATCGACAATGGCATCATGACATAGAAAGTTCCTACGAACTAAGGCCATCATAGAGACAACCACATTGGGCCCACAGACACCGATTAAAGCTGGGTTTCAGCTAGCAATGTCAGGACGCGGTCACGATGACATGAACAATCAGAGGCTCTCGATGTGCATGACGTCATGTTCGCGACACGGCCATGGAGTCTCTGATTGGTCCAGAGCCAACGCGCATTACATCGTGTCACTGACATCGCCAGGTGTAAACCCAGCTCTATTAGTCACTCTCCGCAAGTAGTATAGTACGTCTCACGATTTTTGGCAGCGCCTCGGGGCACTGGGCCTATACTATAACATTGTAGAAAACCGGTTTGTTGCTGCCAAAGAACCTGAGACGTACTATAGACACAACACGGTACTCACTTGTGTCCAATCTCGTGCGCGACGACGTAGACGCTCTCGAAGTGTCGTCCCTCGTTGACCGTGCAGCTGCTGGTAGGGGTGCACATGCCCGCAACGGGGGCCAGTCCCACCACCTGACTGCTCACCTTACCGCCCTTGCTCACCACGTACAGGTCCAGCCCTAGGACACCAGACATCACACTCGCATTAGCATGGCGCGCTCTGACCCTGTTAACTCCCATCCAGCGAGGCAACATCATTAAAAAAGCAGAAAAACATGAGGCGTGCTGGTCGTATACGACTAGTGTGGTAGATATTGCCTTTTCTGTTCGAGTTTGAGAGAGGGGTTAGAACTTGCATCGTCTGTGACGCAAACTCTCGATAGTACGTTTTGGTAAACATATTATACGCTCTGTTACTTCGCTATAAGGAAATAGCATTCTGATGTTTCCTATGGATCTCTTTAAACACGGAGGCTATAAAAAAATTCGGCACAGTGACTAGGTTATAATAATCATACTCCATTGTTTTATCATTCCTCGACGATTTTGTATCTAATGGTGCAAGACAGGGATGTGAAAATGGTGTGACGATTATCCATTGTCTACACAAATCGTCTGGGTGAGTTTATTTATAAACAGGAAATCACACATTCCACAAAGCCTGGACAGAGGTTTTGAAAGTCTGATGGATGGTTCGAAATAGGATGGTTCCCACCCTTCTCTTATCACCTGTAAGAATGAGCGTGTGGTCCCAGTGCAGAGGGTCGGTGTCATCTGCCGGATTCTCATCTCGCTGCCAAAGACAGAAGCTGCTTCCAATGCATTTTGAAAAACTGATGGATGGTTAGAAATATAGAATGGTTCCCACCCTTCTTCTCTTATCACCTGTAAGAATGAGCGCGTGGTCCCAGTGCAGAGGGTCGGTGTCATCTGCCGGGTTCTCATCTCGCTGCCAAAGACAGAAGCTGCTGAGGAACCGGTCGATGTCGTGAGGCCGCTGAAGGGACGACGGGTCCACGTGCAGGATCTCCAGACGCTTCAGCACAAAGTTCACTTGCCGCCCTAGCGAAGGGTCGTGATAGAGAAGTTGGACCTGGACAAGGCAATGAAGAAAAATGTTTTTTATTGGTTGTCAATTGGGTTTCTCGCTGATTTTATTTCTGACGTCCATGATTGAGGATTCCAACGCTACATTCCAAAAGAGGAAACTATATTTTCAAGGTGACCAAAATATTATTAGATATGAAAATATCAAATTATTTTTTATTAAGCAGCAGTAAAATCAAGCAAATTTAATTCAGGTGCCCCCTGAAACTCTGAAGACACGAGTTACTTTCCAAAGTCTTCGGTAACAAGTCATTCCCGTAAGAACATCATCTCGAGGGAAAGTGTCCACGAGAAATTACCACGGAATGGAATGTTGTCCAACTCACCGCGTTGATCATGGCGAGAACGACGCGGACCAATTCCCGTTCCGTTTCCGTCGGGAAGTTAACAGTCATGTGTTGGAACAAGTCCCTGTCGATGAACACGGCCGTTTCCACGTGAACAGGAACCGACGAAGGTGCCGTGATCTCAATGAGTCTCTTCCTGCGCTGCCGACCATCGCGCGCAGTGAACTCTTCCTGTCCCGCGGAAAAGTTCGTCCCTCGGCGGTAGTCGAAGAGTTGGTTCGAATAGGATTGCATCGCGGAAGCGCATTTTGACTCGGTATCGACTACTCGGCTGTGTCTGCGTGTGTTAAAATGTGGATGTGAGGGCTGATTGCGAAGGCGAAATGCGGGTAACAAGTCCAAGTTGTCGACGGCCTGTCGCTTGACGATCACGTGCGGGATGGAGGTGGAGGATAAGCGCTGGTGGAAACGTTGAGGCAGTGGGTGGATCATGTACATGTCGTTGTTTGGCGACGCAATTATCCCTCGCTGGAAAATACAGAACATCACATTGTTTTTCTTTTAATCAATAAGCGTTTGCATTCAGATTCTTGTGCGGTTCATGTGGTTCATATCAATTTAAACCATCTCCCACGTCATGCCCCATCTTCATCCCAATTCTTTCTCATTACCACCATACGATCAGTTCAGTTATAGTTCCCATAGATTTCAATGTCTAAGTAAATGTTCTGATTGCCAAGTACTTCCTTGGCAATGCCCTCCGGCAGCCTCTCATAAGTGAATTCAACAGGATAACTGTCTGCTTGTAAATTGCAGGATCTGAGAGCCTCCAGAGCACATCCTAATAGCGAGGGCGGTGCGCTTGGTGCTAAGTTTTAATGGATGGACGAAGGACATGCGATGCATGTATTTTATGATACCTTTGTACTTGCCAATCTGAGAGCTTGCGTTTTTTTCGTTTCACGGTAATTTAATAATCTTCAATGAAAAAGGTGATTGAAACATTAAGAAATATATTATAACAGGGTGAGAGTGCATTATATGAAAGGTCCCATCCCATAATGATAGCCTCATTGAATGGTTTCCTCGTTTACGCAATCGCTCTTGATGGAGGTACAACTCACCCAGAGCTAGACAACGAAATTGTAAAGCTCGGGTTTCACTCAATGAAAGTACCCGCGATTCATAAACAAATTTGTGAGAGTTTTTTTCTGCTGTTTTATTTTTTGTGATTTTAATTTATACTTGATACCTGGGCATTCAATTGCCGCTGGTGCCTTACATTATACATCCTTTTCTCAGCGATTCTAGCGCAGCGGAGCGGCCAGTCACGCTCTCAAAATCGGTTCGTTTTTTCGTTTGAATCTGAATGCGATTCAACAAGATTGTATCTGTAATTATACCGACGCCAGTGCAGTGAGTAGTGGGTACGAATAATATATTATACCTTGTTCATCTCGCTTACATTTTACTTTGTGTTTGAAGGTGTAAAGTGGAGAAAAAGAACAATACGCACATTTTTGTTTCGTTCTTTCTTTCATGTTTGAATCGGAGTCATGTCTTTTGTCGTAGTTTGGCATGTACACAAAGGATGCGTCGTCAAGCATGCGTGGTCCAACAAGCGCACTCAAAATGCATAGGTTCACATATTGTGTGGCAGGAGAATTCCGTTTTCATTTTCATAATACTGACTTGTCTGATGCCATACTGTACATGGTTAAATGATCAAATAAATAAATTGAAAATTGAAAATTGAGCTATATAGGTGCTTTACTTTGGAACAAAATAACAAAATGATGAACAGAACTGTTCTTTTCAAACCTAGCATTTATAAATAAACCATTTATCATATATTGGATTGAAACACAAGAGTTGTTCGGTTCAATTGGTCACTATACGTATGGTTTCACGTGGTTTGACGATACGTGCGGAATCTTCGAAAACACTTATTCCGAATAAAACATTCGTGACTATATAGTGACGCTGATTTGAAGAGGTATGTTCACACTCCGAAGAAAAACCCTCGGCCATTAAAAAAGACGTGCAAATCATTTTATGCAAGAAACACCACATAAGATTTCGTATCGAAAAAAACTTGTTTCGATTGTTAACAAAAAAATTGCATGGGTAAAGTAAGAAATGCATTTTTAACCCGATAGCCGGATTTCAATGCGTATGATTATATCAGGTCAGATTATGTATAATGCGTGTGCAAGACAATTGAAGATGCTGAAGCTCACATATGCAAAGCATTTTTTCCACAGAAGAAGACACACAATCGTTGTGGATTGCCATTACCACATTTCCTGGGGCAATAACATCCTCTACTGGCTTGAGCTGAAAATGTAATTATTATAATTGCTCCAGCAAAAGCAAAAGCGCGCTTTGGTTTCAGAGCTAAGTACAACGCGGCTGGATGCATGCGACCTTTCGTACGCCACGCCAGACAAACGTAATTGCAGGGGAAAACGCAAGTGTTATTTATTTTACATCACTTCAGGACTTTGGTAAATCGTGTAATGACTGACGCTGTTGTGTTATGAAACATCTTACATTCCTTTCCTTCAAATTCGAGATTCGCCGCAGGACTGTTAGATAAATCTTGAATTCAACGCTCGATGGTTCAATTAATTGCTCATCTCTAC
This sequence comes from Nemoura dubitans, assembly GCA_921293005.1. Classification (NCBI taxonomy): domain Eukaryota; kingdom Metazoa; phylum Arthropoda; class Insecta; order Plecoptera; family Nemouridae; genus Nemoura; species Nemoura dubitans. The sequence continues at coordinate 21,462,412 of OV121075.1, forward strand.
GTGTCAATGGGCGTGCCTGTAATTAATTAAGTTAACTGTCTGAAATGCAGTCAATTTCTCCGTTTCTAATTGCGTGTTTCCAATTATAGAATTGAACTGGCAGTGCCAACTTTTAATTGGCGATCAAAGTTCCCTAAACGTTACCAATTACCACACAACTTTTTATAAAGAACATCGATTGGACCAATATTGCCATCATCCACGTCAAAACCATGATGCCGTTCCTTCAAGATGCGTTAAACCCTCACCATTCCTTCACAGTTGCTTCAAAACCTCATCATTCCTTCACAGATGCTTTAAAAGCTCACCATTCCTCCACTGATGCTTCAAAACCTCATCATTCCTTCTCAGATGCTTTAAAAGCTCACCATTCCTCCACTGATGCTTCAAAACCTCATCATTCCTTCACATATGCTTTAAAAGCTCACCATTCCTCCACAGATGCTTCAAAACCTCATCATTCCTTCACATATGCTTTAAAAGCTCACCATTCCTCCACTGATGCTTCAAAACCTCATCATTCCTTCACAGATGCTTTAAAAGCTCACCATTCCTCCACAGATGCTTCAAAACCTCATCATTCCTTCACAGATGCTTTAAAAGCTCACCATTCCTCCACAGATGCCGACAGCCGCCCTCTCCCCATCGGCTCCTTCGCTCTGGTAGTAGCACGAGTCATCTGCCAGATTCGCCGGCAGAACTTCGGTCCTGTTCTCCCATCGACCCAGCATCACGAAGTTGGGGTCGAGCAGGGCATGACTCTGTCGAAGAGTTAGCTCGAACCGACGCCCTAAAGCGTCGGCCTCCAGCACGAGCGTCTCTAGATGGCGTCCCGACGTCGAGCGTCGTTTTCTTCGCGTGTCGGGGAGTCTTGGGTGGACCACAGCGAACGAGGGTGCTGAGGATACAGCGGATTAAAGATTTTCCTGATTATAATGAATTAGATTCAATTCAATTAACATTGATTTTCAGGCTAGTGGTTAGAACTTCTTATATTTAGAAGCAAGGGGATTGTGATTCTGGTTAGGTAATACTATATTTGGAAGTAATTTTGATAGTTAGAAAATCGCGATAAGAAACGAAAGCTATACACGCGGAGGAATTTGCTGAGTTCTTCCGAATAGAAATTAATCCAATACATTTTCGTTTTCGGGTAATTTTAAATCACTTTCATGCGGCCGTAGAACTGTATACACAATGTAGGTAATACATATTTTATTGTATAGGTAATGTATTGTTTTAAAAATTAAATTATGGCCTCAGCTCCCTTGAGTGTTATGATCAGCGAGATAAGGGAAAGTGTATAAGCGATGTTCATCTGAGTGTGCCAGAAAGAAATGGTCAATGTATTAAGTGATAACATAAAATAGAACTTACATTTTAAATGCTATATAAAATAAGTTTTGTTTGAGATAAATAACGGATGCGCGAAGATAATAGAATAAATTACTATTTATTTATTTCATTCTCGCACGGTCTGTTTAATAAAATTATATTGACTTACAATAAGTGCAACTATATATATTCTTTTACAGTACACACACTTTTCCGACGTAATGACATGAAAAACGTAATTTACATGACAACGGACAGCTGCTGTTGTTCCGGATCGCACATTTGAATTCCCCCTCAATTAAAGAAAATGCTTTCACAAATCCACAAAGACTTTCTGAGTCCATCAGCTGACCGCAAGGATGGTTGGCTGAATCTAAATCTGCAACTAGGATTTTTGCACTTGTGCTTACTAAAACACAATCGGTTATTGCAGTGGAAATAATTACTGATGTGTATCCTAATTAGCATTCATACACTTCGGCATGTTATCTGTCATGATATCCGGAAGGCTGATTGAAACTTCAGAAGGGCGATGGAATGATGCTGGTGATAGAAGGATCGCGATTCAGCACATTTCAATTAGGGTCAAGAATATCGCGTCTTTATTTCCAAATCACAAACATATTGTAAAGGCGCATTTAAATAAAATTCGAATACATTGATCCATAGATGAATGATTGAATGCCCCATCTTCACGAGCCATGATTTCAATCCTGCTTTGGAGCAAATATCTTCAACAAGAATAAGAATACAGAATAGGCATTGTTCTGTTCCTGAACTAACAGAACATTTATGTCATTTAAACGGTTTCAATTTAGTTTGTCTGTTACGCTACGGTTGAAGAAATAAGTCATCCTAGATTACAGAGGCAGAAAATATCATGGACAAGAAAAGACGGTTCAAGCATTTTCCTGATTTAATCGCGAAACGGGTAACATGATAGCAACGATTTCGAAACCGAAAGCACGAGCGCATGACACACGACAGCGATGTTCGCTCGTTGGCAAGAAGCGACAGGAACAAAAACGACGCCCGTCAGAACGCGACCGAACGCGGAAGACGCCTGCGTCGCGCCTAACCATTGGGCAAACGTGGACCATTGGGCAAACGTGGACCATTGGGCAAGCGTGGACCATTGGGCAACCATTGGGAGTTGGGACCATTGGGCGAATCTATAAATCGAACTTACTCAGATCGCCGATACCGAAGAGAGCCGACCATTCTGCCTTCGTCAGGAGATCCCGTAGATTGCTTTCATTAACCTAAAAAAAAAACATTGGTCATTCAAAAAGATTATAAACAAATTACTTTCTCACCTGACCAAGGAATTAGCTGTCATTCAGTTGATTGTAATTTTAATTGGGAATTTCCCACTCTCCCAATAAAATTTGAAAAGAAACTTGGGGAAAAAATTGACTGCTATTCATAGCGTATGGCTTGCTCCTCAGAACAGGAAGTCCATGCCTCTTCAAGAATCTAATATTCCCTAAGACAGGTCAGGTTAATTTGTTCCAGAGGTTTGAATTGTAGGTCTGTATAAGTTCATGCACTTGCTCACGCTTATTTGAGACTATAGTACACTACACCACAGAAAAGTCGGCGTTGATAGTGGAATGATATCCCAATCGAGAACTGAGGTGGGGAAAATTACCTCACCAACGGTCTGTATACTCTCGCCAATATAGGACACCGCACATACTCAGAATCTCTGGTTACAGAACTCCATTTCACATTAAGAATGAGAGTGGATTTGCATCTTCCTCGAGGACCCACTGCTTCTAGACACGAGCTAATAGTTTCAAAACTTATATGGGCCATGTCTTGAGACGGACAAAATCATCCACGGGCAGTTTTGGGACTCCTAATTTATTTCTAGCAACAGTGGGTCCTACAGGAAGCTGCAAATCCACTGCCGTTCTTAACGTGAAATGGAGTACATGGCATGCTCTCAACTCAAACTTAGAAAATGGCCTAGTTGGTGATAAAACTATCCTACTAAAAAATACCCCACGTCAAGACTTTGAGTGATGACTGAGTTGATTTACAAATAATATTTTATGCAATTTTTCCGGCGCGGCGATTATTTTGCGATCATGTTGAAACAATGGCCTTGAGTGGTGTGTCTGCAAGGAGCTCCGAGAACGATCGAAGTTGATGGAACCCACGGGCCCCCAGTGGCCGTTCACCAATGACCTAGGCTAGCCTCCGGGGGCCGCCGATGACCTTTACCACTCCAGTGACCATTGTGAACAAACCGTGATTCCATCCCAACATCGCAGAGATAACGATTTCTGAATTTGTTGAAATTTTATAATTTTTACATAATTAAAACGCTGGTTTCGTTCTACGCGAATATAATTATGGTAAAAAAGAGTAACTGGTGCAATTGGCTTATAAATTTGCGACATCTCCATTGCGTTGCACAAAATAAAACTGATGTTTCAGCGTGAATTTCATTACAAATAAATGCGTGATAAAGGTAAACTGTTGGGAGACCTTCAAACGCGGTTTACGGACTTTTAAAACTTAAATAGGATGTTCCATAATAGCATAGTATGGCCTTGCAATTAAAAATCCATATCATGTAACGCTTGGAATCGCAACTATTAACCCAGTGTTGCACTTCACGAAGAGACCATAGCCATACCATAGCGAGAGAAACAGATAATTGAAAACGACAACAATGGTTTATGAGTTAATGGATTGGACACGAGGAAGTTTGGTGAACGTAGCACAGAAAATGTGGGTCTAAAATATAACTATACAGCGAGCGGATATTCGTCGCTGTTCATTGTGCAAATTTGTTTACTTTGCATCATATCTGGGCACATAGGCCCTCAAAGCGTGCCGATACAGATTGACAAACAGTGGGACAAACTATCATTATCGACATCACACCAAGGAACCAAACCATTGGAACAATTTAAACTAAGCTTGCATTAGTTTGCAGTCGATATTTCAATTCGGCATGTTCTTGCGCGAAATAATGTTGAGAAAAACGATAACACACTCGTGAATGCCAAAGAAATGTGAATGCGGTGGATTTGACACATGTAGGTCTTAAAATTCATCTCAGCTATTAAGTTAGTAAATATCATCAAATTCCCTATCATGCAAATAAACCGGTAAATTCGTAATCAACAGGTCAGAAACCCTCGCAAATGAATGCAGGTTGGTCTGGAGTCGTCAAGGTTGAATCGTTATTCCACACTACATCCTCCGAGCACTAACTAACGCCAACAATACAGATCGCGATGCAATGCATAATATCATTAAATTTAAATGTCCGGATTTCCATACACCTAGGCACGACGCGCAGTAAACAATTCGATAATTGTATTGTTATAAACGGTTTGGGTAACTGGGTTATGCTTATGAGTTGTAAAATGGTTGTACTATTTATTATGTGAGTGCTGCCAAAACGTAGCGTACTATGCTGTGTCACATATAAAATATAAATATATAAAACTAAGTGCTATTCATTAAATAAGTGGAGCAAGACGATGGTTAATAGACCGCGATGAATTTAAGAAAACATACTTATTCGTTTGAATGATGCCGTCGGTCACTCGATCGTGATGATGAGATTTGATTGCAATATGCTCGTTAGTAAAAGTGTCGATTAATTTGTTATAACTGGACCTTTGTGCATGTTTCTTTAAGTGTTAATTTTTGTTGTCTTCATGAGTGGGTGTATTTCAATGGAAGGTCGCCATATCTGTTGGTATATATTTCCCTGTTTAATTATCAGGCAATTAAGTAGTTTTAAGACAAATTTTAATTGATGGAAAAATTAATTTCATCTTCAATGTCTTCTTGTTTTCGAAATATTTTTTGCTTCCTATACCATTACCATGGTGGGCATTTCCCAAGGATGGAATATTATGACTTGTACAATGAATGCAAGGTGCATTTCGTCGTGTTCATTTTAATAATTGTTTTCAAAGTCATTGCTATTAAGCAAATCATGATAACCACGTCCAAGTTTTTTTTATCTTTTCTGCATCGTCCTGAAAATCAGAGAATAAAGAAGCGCCAAATACGAAAATTTACAATGTCAAGTAGCCTGAAGTCATAATCTATATAGTTGTACATAATTTTCAGTTTGATTAATTTGACGAAAAGCGAAATTAAAACTCAAACGAGTTTTCATAGAAAAGTGTCCATTAAAACCACTTGCATGCATTCAATGGACTCGTTTCTTTCGAAGCTATCGACTCCATGAGCTTTGCAAAGAAGAGGGGACGTTTATTTATTTATTTTTTTTTTTATTATTATGTACACAAATTAGCCTCCCAAAAGTGTTGTCCATTCCGGGATTTGAACCCGGGTGCCCAACTTTCGCGGCTGGTGCTCTAACCGCTGAGCTAAATGGCCATTAAATTTAAATGTAAATGTATGAATGTTGTTTGTAAAATGTGGTAGCAGTATAGCATCACGCGGTACCAGAGCCACTATGAGTATTCGTAGACTCTGGACCATACCCCCCTGGGGACATTCAATTCTCACCCTGTATGCAAATTACTTCTCCCAAATTTAATGGCCATTTAGCTCAGCGGTTAGAGCACCAGCCGCGAAAGTTGGGGACCCGGGTTCAAATCCCGGAATGGACAACACTTTTGGGAGGCTAATTTGTGTACATAATAATAAAATAAATAGCCAATTACGAGCTTTCGTAATTTAAATAAGATTAAAAAAAGAGTGGACGTCATTGAAATACGACGGACAAAGACGACTCACATAGTGCTGCGCCAAAACTGCTGGTGTGCTCGGAAATCCTCCCACAAGTATGCACAATGATAAAAATAACATGACCACTGATGACCAACCATACGACGGGCCATCTACTTGATCAACCAATTAAAAACAGATGCAAACGCCACAAATAAAATAAAACACCATCATAGACCGAAAGCCGTTCAACACAAAAAATCAAAATTTTTGACACAAAACGTAAAAACTTATTCAACCATCAATGAAATTAAACTCGCGACAAAATACCAACAATCTTAAAAACAGCATAGAAAAGACGAACTGATCACTTTTCTCCGTGAGTGAAAACATTTCAGCGCAATGTTCATGCCATCAGTGCGCGGAAGACGTCTTGGCGCCCTCAGGTACTCTGGAGGAACACGAAGTGCGAACGGTGAGCGTCGGGATCCCACTGGCGAGATCAATTTGGAGTCTCGGTGTTTACCATTCACCTTTGCGTGGGCTTGCCGCGTAGCGCGGCGTCACTTCGAGCGAACAGTGGATGGCCACTAGCGCGGGCTGCAGAATCTGGTCATCGGTGCATGTCCGACTCTGTCTGCCTGCAGTGTCTGCCCTGCTTAGTGCCTGCTGCCTGCACACTTTCATTGCTTTCGTGCTCGAATTCATACCATTTTGTAGCATGCTACATCCTGTTGCCTATAAAGTATGTATCATGTACGATTGGATTGTAAATAAGATGAGATAGGAGTAAGAAAAGATCCGAAAAATCCGTACGACTTTGAGTAAAGCTACCATTAGGATAAAACTTCGCAATATCTTATTTTAAATTCGCTTTCTTTTGTGCCAGACTATTGGGCAGGGACGTCTAGCTACGTACTTATTACATAATAGCCAGAAGTTCGATTTTTGGGTATTTTACAACGAAGATCACGGATTTAGAGGAGAAGGAAAATCAAAGGAGGGTCGAAAGGGATATAATTCCTCATTCAAAAATTAGGTACTACGTGGTACAACTCAATTGCAGAAGTAAATATTGTGGAAGCACCAGCATCCCCTTTACGAGGTTGACGAAAATTTCTGGGCTGCGGTTCTGACAAATGCTCACATCTTGCAGGTTTCCCGATTATTTTCCCAATTAATTATTCGCAATTATTACACCTCAATATTACCTCGCGCCCAGGCTGAGCTAGATCTGTACAAAAATGGACGGTCCATTCGTCCATTTCGATTTTGAGCTGCCAGAACACCTAAGGTCAAGGGCACGCGTGTGTTTGGGCGGATCAAAAGGACAAACTTTGATCGACATCAAACTATGATGATACCATGGTCCAGTGATGATTGCATGCATCCCCAGCCGATGCACTTGATTGACCTTGTGCAGGAGAATACTTTGATAGTAGGTGTAATTAATTACTCAGATATCGTTCAAATTATTTGAGAGGAATGAAACTTGCAGGGGTTGATAATGGCCCCAAACGGGAGCGTCCCAACTGCGCGCAATCCGAACTGCGCCGCCGCAAACAACTCTGTTCTGGAAATGGAGGCAGATTGGATTCGCAACCCGTGGTGTTTTAAGGTTTTTTACTGTTTACCACATGACCTAACAAAAAAGTCTATTCAAACGAGCAAAATCTTCGATCCGGACCGCGTTCGAACCTGTGAGGGTAGAAGGCGACATGCACGTACCTTTGTGATGAGAACATTACAAAAGTTCATACACGGATATCACTCATACGGTCATACCTAAGGATTTAGACATGCATTTGGGCAGATTAAGGTACTCCAAGTAATTAGGCTCGAAGTAAATAGTTTTGAAAAGGGAAAGAACGATGCTCTGAGGCGCAGCACCCGGAAAATTTCAAATCCAATGTCATTTTTCCATAAAATAACTCATTTATTTCTGGAGAAATTATTGCCTGACCTCTCCTGACACGTTATTTACATGGCACCTTCGTTTGTTAGAAGCGGGAGGCGTACCCCCTGCCCCCTCCCTCACCCCTGGCTTAGCCACTGCAGCCGATTATGTAGTGACCCTTTCATTCTTGTTGAGTGTGAACTAAACGCTGCGTAGAGGCAAAAAAAGTCGCTGCGGACAGGGTTCGAACCTGTGCGGGTAAAACCCATTGGATTTCAAGTCCAACTCCTTAACCACTCGGACACCGCAGCTGACGGTTTTGAGGGCACTGTTAGGCATCCTCAACAGATACAGAGTGGTGCTGATCAACGCACGTATATCGGTCATATCGATGACCGATGCATTGCTTTCCCTAAAAGACGCGCGCCTCCCCAACATTGTCGCTGACGTGCGATAAAAACCACGAAACGACCATGACAGAAAGCCGAATATAGTTCGTCTCAGGTTCTGATGGCAGCAACAAACCGGTTTTCTACAAAGTTATAGTATAGGCCCAATGCCCCGATGCGCTGCCAAAGTACATGAGAGAAACATCCACATTGTTGCTGATCATGCCTAATAGTAACATCACAGGAGAATTTTGATTGCAGCACGAATTGTCAAATGTTCCGGTTAGTAAGTGGTCCAATTTTCAATTGTCTACTAACAGTAGTTTGGGCTATCTAATATCCCTTGTGTTTAACCCGTAAATCGCCATCCCTATAGGGATGGCTATAGCACTTCTGACGTAATTTCTGCTTACTCTCATGTGCTAGTAAACTTGCATGAGGCTCAGCAACCGAGATTGTTTTGAAAATTAATTAATCAATTACATCATTTTGCGCGTCTTTTATTCAATCTAGAGATGCGATTCAAGCAGAGCAGTGAGCATTGATAAGTTTTCAGAGAGGAATCGATTGGTGTTATTGAGAACTTCGAATTCAAAAAAATAAACACTTATTAATTGAATGGAGATGTTTACTGTGAAAAAATGCATAGAACTCGTAAAACTCTAATCACTTATCCATTGGACATTTCCATAACCCACAAAAACTCGGATCTTTTGCTCGCAAGTGTCGTAAGCTATAATCACTACCAGAGAGAGAGAGAGTAGGTAAACCTTCAGGCTCTTGTGCCTTCTTATATATACTGTGAGAGGGAAGATAACCGTAAAATTGGCGTATGGCGGTCTCATATTTTAAATAAGTAATTATGATAAGCGGGATTATTTGTGCAGTTTTGACCCACACTTTCATTATACCGTTTAAATCTCGAACGGGTTCAGTTTCATGGAAAATTATTTATTTTTAAATAGTGACTGTGGGAACAATGGGAACCAACCGATAATTTCATACAACCAGGAAGCAAGTTAATTAGCGGACAGTGTGATTATTTAATAATATAATTAAATTCCTTTATACTTGGAAACTGCATCTGCTGCTTCAGCTGTGCAGACATCATCGCGTATTTAGATAAGCATACAGCAAATTTGGCACGTACTAGGGGAGTGTATGCTTCACAGTACACACTTTCATGAAATCTGGCCAAAGATTGTTGTGACACGAGTTCTACAATCGGTATTCCCCATCCAGTGGTGATTCCTATGGTGGTGACTCCCCAGTGATTCCCGATGTTTTTTTTTAGCCGTCTAAGGATAGGCCCTTCACCACAAGACACGGCAGCCGCCTACAAACATTTACCGTTGCTTATTTTATTCGTTGAATCTACACTAGAGAGGTGGATTTAATTTTTTCAGATGATTTTAGGATTACAGATTTAATATGACTGCGCCGGATTGTGCATCATACTTCACTGTTTTTGAAGTTTAAAAAATAAAATATCAACACGTTAACTGATCTGGCAACACTGGCCCGCAGTTGTCAACATGAGTTCACAGCTGACGTTTCAGTCTGTCATAACTCGAAGTGCGGTGGGCTGTTCTGCTACAGTGTTTTGTAGTTAGTGGGTGCTTAATGGTACCGGGAGTGATGTTTGGTTCTTTATTATTAACCCCTGAGATTGCGTTATCGAGTTTTAATCAACACACATGAGTCATAAACTCAGTCAGTGCGTCATGCACCGGAAAGCAGTACTTTTTGTTTTCAATGAGCTGTCACCCCATTAACCTATTTACGTAGGTACTTCTCAAATCTTTGCTGAATCTTAAGTCGGGAGCAAAATGTTACATTGACGGCAGGTAAATATAACATGTTTCATGTAGTTTGCGACTTTCAAATGAGACTTAGTATGCCTCTATTGTAAGACTTATTATATATGCTATTAATATGATATCACCATCTGGAAGATTGTCTGTCAAACTGCACCTAGTTTCCTGTGTCGTTATCGTAGTTTAAGAGTTCCATTGGAATTGATTACAAAATTACTCATTTGTCATTCTCTTTTAAAAAGAAGAATATCTTGGGTCTCTTGGCATTTCTCTTTACTTCTCTGTGTCAGCTTCTCTGTGTCTTCGCTACTGTTTTTCATGTAGTATACCTACCTACTGCGACGTTAGATTTTTTTGATTCAGTAGGGGGTCCGTCATAGCATTATTTTTGCACTACCTACTGCAAAGGCATTTATTATGTTATTTTTGTGTCATTTTCAGAAATCTAAAACAACCAGCAACCCCCAACAGCATGGCAGGGTTTTTTAGAAAGCTCGGCCTTCTGTCGTGGAAGAATTTAAAATTCATCCCGAGGCATCCAATTGCATGTGCATTTGAAATTGTGATGCCAATTTTAATATTTGGGATAATTGCTTATATTCAAAGCACTCTCACACATAATACTGTAGAGACTGTGACTACGCCGACTTATTATAAAATAAATAGTGCTAAGGATATTATTATTGAATATTTTCCACGGGAAACTGTAAAACTGTTTTATATCCCAAACAATAATTTTACAAAAGTGTTGATGGAAAATGTGAGAAAAATGCTGGAATTTAACAAGGAACGTAAGTAAAGAGTTTGCAAACATTCAATATTCTACCATATTACTTAAGTTCTCCAGATAAAATTTGATAACAATTTTCGGTGGGAATTAGAAATCAATTTTCGTAGAAATCTGTGGAAATGTAGAGTATCTAAGTAAGATTTAATTAAGATTTTTGTACTATTAAGTTGGAGCAATAACTCAATAGGTAGGTTTTTTCTAGAAGGTCTTGAACCAGCAGAGAATGAGTTTCTTTCGTCACCGCGATGTAATTGATTTGTACTTACCCACCTGTCATTTAAATTATAATTTAGGTAGGTAAGTAGGTACCATGTATCCTATTGTTATTCAGGTTGAACTAAGGATCGGATTTTTTTCTAGGACTGAAGTCATTATCTTCAGAGGCTGAACTAGAAGAGTTGTATTCCAAAAGTCATATTAATAGTACAACCAGTGCTACTCAAGTAATGGCAGTTATTTTTGAGGGCAGTATTGTATCACCGAAGAATTTAGTATACAAGATACGAACGGATAATTCAGCATGGAAAACTAGTTTACTTTTTCCAAAACATGAAGCATCAGGTCCTATTGACAATTCAGGTAGGTCTAACTCTAATATCAGGAAATTACAAATGCTTAAAACCTTAGGTACCTATAAAGTTGACTGAATTTTAATTGAACTAATCAAAATAATTACTTTTCAGAGTTGTATTTCCACTCTGGATTTTTGGCCTTACAATATGCAATAGAAACTTCGTTTACTAATCTCATAAAGCCACAAAAAAGTATTCCGGTTGAGGTAAGCTTTAAAATCTGGTTAATAATAATACCACCAGTACGGTGCCAAATTAATTATAGGTATAGGTACTTGTTTAAGACTTACAGGTGCTTCACCTAGTAGGAAATAAACAGGACCTATTGTAAAATTTACGACCATATTAATAGCATGGTCCATCATAGGTAACAACAGTGCTTTTTTTTTTTAAATAAAGGTGCCGGAACGCCAATTTTCATTATAGGAAAATTACTTTTTACCACCCCTCCCCCCTTTCCATCTAATCCTTTTAATTATTGTAAATAAAAAATAAGTAATTTTCATCATTATGTCCACAATCTCGGTAAGCAAGCGGGCACACGAAAAACAACACGGACAAACTAAACCTTATTTCACTTAAAAAAGGAGAGTGTCTTCGCACCTTCCTCGTGGACTCTCTGCTGCTAGACACAAGCAACGAGTTAAAAACTGCCCATGGCCAAAGAGCCTTTTGTCTGGCTCAAGACATGGCTTGTAAGTTTTGAAACTCAGTTAATATCTAGTAGGTGAGGGCTCACAAGGTAGGAGCAAATACACTCTACTTATTAACGTGAAATGGAGTATACATTTCTCCAGCGATTGCAGATATTTCCGCCAATATTTAATTTTTCTTTTAGAGTACCGAAATGAGGTGCCGTATGTGCCGTAATGAGATTGCCGGTGCATTCCGGCACAAAAAAAGCACTGGGTAACAATAATATGGTGTGACAAAATGTCGAGCGTTATTGTCGTGTTTTCTTTAATTATTCTTTTATTTGAGGGAAAAATGATAAAATTTTTTACCTACCTACCTTTCTATATTGACTCTTATTCAGTTTATTTCCTTATTTATTTGCAATAAATACCAAGACGTTTTAAAGCAAAAATACCATTTCAGCACAGACTTAAAGTTACCCAGACATTCTAGTTCTACCATGCCTAACTATGGCTACGGCAAAATTTTGATGGTACACTAGAATTAATTTGAGTTTGCCACTTTTTGGGTCATATCGTAGAGTACCCAATCATAGAATCAAGTGATCAAGTTTTTGTCATTAACATTAAAAAAGGTAATTATCATTACAATTATTTACCATTTTACTCTTTACAAATCGTAAAAGAGTCGAATGAAACTTCACTTCGAAGGCTGTGGTAATCTGAGGCTAACACGACTGTAGGAGTAGTTTTGCCAGCAATCGCTGGGGCGCGTTGGCAACCTGTTTTTACGTCATCTTCAGGCCATGGCACAAGGTCAATTTTAATCAAGGGACCCAATATTCCACAGGTGGTTACAGTTACCTTGGTACAGGTGATATAACAAACAGTGGCTCCATCTATCGAATGCTGGCGAAAAAACTATTATTGCAAGCGGAGGGATTTCGCGTAGCTGCTTTAGTATGCGAGTGGAATATCTGGGTAACCTTCCATCTGTGATTTCAGTTCAAAGTGCAGGAGTTTCCGTATCCTCCTTACACACCTGACGTCAGCTCCCAGTCGGCTTCAGCAGTCATCCTGTCGTTTGGCGTCGTCTACGGGATCATTCCTCTTTTCGTGAATGTCTTGAGTGCTATTATGGGGGATAAAACGTCGGGAGCCACAGTAAGTGAAATATGCAGGCTTCTTTTGCAGTGACCATGGCACTTTCTATGATGTTTCTTAACAGATTTAAGTCATAAAATACTCTCTGCCCATTCATAGGAACTGATGAAACTGATGGGGCTTTCTCGACTGCTGCTGTGGGTCTCGTGGTTTGTTCGAGCCATAGCCGTGAGCATCCTGATCATAACGGCAATCACTTGTCTGCTTACGCTTCCGATGAACGAGGTGTCAAATCCTGCTTTTGCTGAAAGCGACGTAAGCCTTATCTGGGTGATGCTCATGCTGTATTTTGCAGCAGTGATTGTTTTTATATTCTTCATTTCTACATTATTCTCTAAAGGTAAGTCTTCACTGGTTCATGACCTGCATAATTGTAATAGATGTTATTAGTTTTATTTGTTTCAAACTCAATTCAAATAACATTGTTGCAGTTTTTAGCACTGGTAACTTTTTTCCCCAAAACATTTTCACACATTTCTGTTAAAAATGTATCTTTCCCTGCATGTCTGGTAGACTTACCACAAGAATAATGGTATTGTGTTACAATTTTCAGCGATATTTGCATCAATCTTTAGCCAAATTATTTGGGTCGCGTCATTTGCGGTGGGCCAAAATCTAATCAAAAGTTCATCAGGATTCTCAATAAAATTACTGGCATCTTTTTTCCCAAATATGGCTATTTATTTTGGCCTATCAATAATTGAATCCTTTGAAGCTAGACGTAAGTATTGGCTTTCTTTCTATCATTTGTACATAATGTGAAGGCAAAAGTAAAACAAAATGTAAGAATTTTCTAAAATATAAACATATTATCTAACAATCTACAAGAAATCGTTAAGAACAGCTTCTCTTGATTCATGAACGATTCAAGATCTTGGCAACCAATATCAAAGTATCTTGCCAACTAGTGGTATGATCTTTGGTAAGACATATGAGTGACCTTGCCAAACCTTATTTTAGCAGTCGGGTACCTACCCTGTTTCATAAGCAAATCGTCCCTCGTGATAGTTGCACAATTGAGGTTTACGTCTCTTTTTTTGGCATGGCCTTTAAATTTACACTGGAAATAAATTTAGATTAATTAGACCAAGTTCCGTCATAAGTCTTGGCTACCTACAGCAATGATCAGACTTATAGGTATGACTTATCAGGCTAATCGATTAACATAGCTATCCAAGGATTTTTCTACGCTCATCAAAATGCAGATATACAGATATAGCTTTCAGCAGCAGAATTTTATTTATGTCACATGAAATTACCCTTCTAATAAAATGTTCCTATAAAATGTGCTGGAAATCCACTTTTTCCACCAGATGTTGGAGCTCATTGGAGCAATCTGTGCAAACTGCCAGAGGGTGGAACGATCGGCATGAGTTTGGCACACGTAATGGTAATGCTCATCGTGGACATCGGTCTATTCAGTTTGCTCACCTGGTACCTAGACTCGGTGAAGCCCGGCACCTATGGTGTGCCGTTGCCGTGGGATTTCTGCTTCTCGGTTAGTTATTTTGGTGTCATAAATCAAGCGAAACTTTTTCAGCCAAGACAACATGTCTTTAAAACGACTTAAAAAGTCTTGAAATATAGTTGCAGATTTCTCAGCAAATGCAAAAGCACTGCATTTCAAAACTTTAATTTTCTATGCTATGTTTTTAACTTTTTATCTATCTTGGGTACCTACCTACCACCTAAAAAATTATTTATTTTGAAAAGAATTTGTGATAGTCATTAAATTGGTTATATTTGTTTTACAGCAGGGCTATTGGCGTAGTAGTCGCGTTGATTCGGCCCAACCTTTCAACTCGCTGGCAGATCTTAAAAACTACGAGCCAGCTCCACAGGTACAAACCTTACTCTAGCTTGATATGATTAAACAAGTTGTATGCTGGACTAAATCACTAACTTGTTATTGTCTAGAACCTGGCAGTGGGAATAAAAATCCAGGATCTGCGCAAGATCTACGCTTCGGGTAAAGTGGCAGTAGACGGCGTCACCTTGGACATCTACCAGGATCAGATCACGGCATTGCTCGGCCACAACGGGGCTGGGAAAACCACTACAATGTCCATCTTGACGGGCAAGTAACTCCGGTGCTGTACAATGTCCATATCAACCGATGGCAGCTTGAACCCGTGAGCATATCCAGGGCCAGAGCCCAGGGCTACCCAACCCTAAAAACCTAAGAAAGAGTCCAGGCTTAAGGAGGTAGGTCCATTTCTTGTGCGTAGCACTGGTTACGGAATCTTCACCACTGCCAACTGGCCCACGGACCCATCCACTCATCGCAACCCTGGGCTGGCCGAATATCGCGATGCGGCAGTGCTATGGCGGTGCTACCGAAGTGTTATGCCGTTGCCCGTAGCGACGCACCAGTCTCGTCTTAGCACCGACATAAGACGTTTGAAATTCGGGTACGACGGTGTTTTGTTGGTACCACTGTGGGCCTGCTAGTGACACCGGTTGCGGGCTGATTTACAAGGCGGCTGTTGGAATATCATTAACTGACCAATGACGTGCCATGTTACGGTGTTACTTTGACGGAGTTGATGATAACACGGCTATCGTAGCTCCGGCATAGCCGAGTGATTATTAGGTCGGTGTTTCGAGTTGAGGCTCTGGTGGGGCCACCGTTGCCCTGTGCTGCCGTCATAACTCATAACACCGGTGTAACATGTGACTACCGAAGTACTTATTAGGTCGAGCCCCTGGCTGAAATTTGTTTAGTGTTAAGCGGGTGCTGCAAGGAAATAGACACTGTGGCATTTTGCTTCAGTAGCATGCTGCCACACAGTAACGTATGGCCATATTCCACTTGGATTTCAATGCCAACCCAAGGCCTAGATGGTTTTGTTCCATTCACTGTGATAGCAAATTTGCAGTAAGAAGGTCTAGGATTGGCTGATCACAATCATACTGGAATATGGCCTTAAATGATGATTGGTGAAAAGCACATAGAGTTTGCAATGTATAATGTTGTCGAGAGGTAGATAAATGAGCATGGGTGACTGAAGAGTGAAGATTTAGCTCTAGCTAAAATTCCAACACTCCTACAAATCATCAAACACTTCTTCAGGAAAAAGCTGACTCGTTGTTTGTGGGCAGGCATGCTGGCGTCATCAAGCGGCAACATTTGGATTAACGACTACAACATCCGCACAGACTTGTCGAAAGTGCGTGAGAGTCTGGGGCTTTGTCCGCAGCACAATATGCTTTTTCCCGAGCTCACCGTCATGGAGCATCTCGTGTTCTTCGGCATGGTGAGCGGCAAGAAAGCTTCCAAACAATAATTCTGTCTTAGACAGATGTAGTCAGTTTGTGAGCTCTTAGTTTCATAAGTTTAATGCATTATTTTTTTGCAAGCGATAGTTAACTTCCTCAGCTACAGTAGCTAACAGTTACACCAGAAATGATGCAAAATGGTCATTAGAAATCATTTTCTAAAGTTTTGATTTGCTAAGCTGAATCAATCATTTTAATCAATCATTGAAAATTTTGATACTCATTTATCAGTTATTATTAGAGTGCTCCTTGTCTAGTCAACATGATCAACATTGAGGTAGGTACCTACAACTTTCTGTCCTAGCTGAAAGGTTGCAGCAAGGCTGACGCACGCACAGATGCGCTAAACCTGCTGGAACATCTAAGTCTGGAAGAGAAAGCGGGCGTGATGGGGTCCAAGCTTTCCGGCGGAATGAAACGCAAGCTGTCCCTTGGCATCGCGCTGGTGGGCGGCAGCCGCGTGGTCATGCTCGATGAACCGACGTCCGGCCTTGATCCAGAGGCTCGCAGGAAGGTATGGGCAGATCATTGCGCTAACAATATGTACTATTGCTAGGAAATATTAATATTCATATCAGTGTTCATTTCATTTCAATTACTTTTGGTGCCAACATTATCAGTTTGAGCCTATAATGGCTTAGGTGGAAATTTTGTCAGCAGCAATAAAGGGTTGCTCTGATTTATCTTTAGATTTATGAATATAGGTACATAATACAATCATTTGGTTTATTTTATACCCAATTATAATATTATAATGAGACTTGAGTCTTATAAAATGTAACAATCTGTATTATTTTCTGCGAAAACTATGCCAAGTTTGCAATCTAGAACAATATGCAATCCATAGGAGTCAGGACAAAAACATACCTAGCAATGCAGAGACAATATGATAATAATTGAGGAAACAATATGTTCAACAGGTGTGGGACTTGCTTCTGAGCATGCGCGGCCAGCGAACCATCTTACTGACGACGCATTTCATGGAGGAAGCTGACGTTTTGGGCGACCGCATCGCCATCATGGACCACGGCCGCGTGCAGTGCTACGGCTCGGCTCTCTATCTGAAGAAGCTCTATGGTAACCTGGAAGATTTAACTACTTTCGCAACATAACACTTTCCTTTGCCCAAAAATGCATCTAGTTGGAAAATTAAGAAGCATAGATTAAGCGTATACCCAGAGTGACCATGTCTGTGCTAACATAGGCTATGCAAATACTTGCAAATCTCAGTAAAGATTAGTTTCTGGTGTTTTTTTTTTATGTTTTTCTTGATCTGTTATATATTTTTCGTTTTCCCCTGATTTAGTGTGTGATACCCACCTAACTCGCAGCAAATTTTCTTGCGGATACATTGCTCAATAAGATGACATTGTGAACCAGCTATAACTGTGATATTGTGTTATCACCCAATAAGGCGCCGGCTACATCCTAAAACTACTCACGCGCGACGATCACAACGAGAACGCCATTGCGCAGTTTGTGCAACGCTCGCTGCCCGGCGCCAAGATCAAGAGCCGTCTCGGCACGGAGATAGCGTTTGCGCTGCCGCTCGAGCAGAAGCCGCTGTTCCCTGGGCTCTTCCACGAGATCGAGTCAAACAAGGCGGCACTCGGCATCGTCTCGATGGGCGTCTCGCTCACCACGCTCGAAGACGTCTTTCTCAACGTCGGCAAACTGGCCAAAGAGGCGGTGAGTTAACGAGTTGTACAGTTTACCTCGAATTGCCTCCTATGTATGCGGTTTTTCTGGTATTGAATTTTGCAGTTTCATGTCTAGTATGGTACACCTATCTCCTGAATGGTATTTTGTAAAATTGTATTTGTTTTATTGATGAGCGTAGCGAGCGAAGCGAAATCATCAATTTCACAACTGCTAAAAAAAGCACTTGTGTGTGTTTGTTTGTTTTTTTTGTATGTGTGTTTGCGCGCGCTCTACAGACCAAACGTCCGCTGCGATTGGGATGAAATTTTCAGGGTGTCTACTTTTGTTCTCAACTTAGACCCCCTGCGTTTTTCAAGAAAATGCTCTATACCATTCACTTTCAAAGCAGAAAAAAAGACAATATGCGACAATTGGGAAAGTTTGGAAAAGTACGGAAATTTTTTTAAAAGTGGTATTTTTTTCAAATTTTCCCAATTTTGATTGTTGCCTTTAGAAACCATCGAAACCAAATCAAAAAATCACACCAGATTTTTTGACTTGAAGTTGACTTTGACAGATATTAGAAATTTTGTCAATTTCGTGCATGCAAGTTTTTAAAAGTAAGTCCACGGCAGAAATATATCTCCAACCTAATAAAAACCCTTTGGCATGAGTTACATCTATGTATTTACATGCACATTGCTCATTGATCTCAAAATGAGCATATTTCCTCTACCCGACAGCTCAGACAGAAACAAAGAAAGGTCAGAATCGTTTACATTTTCAAGTGGTCAGAAATGATGAGAAAGCAATGGTCCGGCTTGCTGCTCCATGATTTAGGCTTTTCGCCTCAATCTTTTTATGCGCTATATACAAACCGCTACGCTCATCTTCAACGCAACACAAATTGCGTTTGCGAAGCCCTAGTTAACATTATGTTAATATTAAAGTATGTGTCTCTACAGGAAGATGAAGTCGACGGGAAGCACGATCGGGCGGACAGCGCGGAGCTGCTGCAAAAGGGGATCTACAAGCGACTGAAAGGAATCTCATTTAGGATGCAACAACTCGAAGGACTGCTCATCAAGAAGTTTATATACTCATGCAGACATTGGGGTCTTCTCCTTGTGCTCGTAAGATACCATTTCTCCTCATTAATTTATTAATATCATATTCATAACTTCAATCATTCAAAAGTGATCCATAGAATAGACAACAATCTTTCAAACAGTAAAAGATGACAAAGAGGTTTCAATTTTCTCTGCAAGTGGACTTGTGCATTAAATCTGCATAGTGTTTTAATCAGAACTTTTCTAACTTGCATGTTGTTACCGAAAACAACACAATCAGAGCTACAGAATAATTGAATGTACGAGCCAGTTACAGATTCAATTTTATTTATGCATCGAACTCAAAATTGAGCTCCACCTGTATTCCAGGCGAGCGTCGCGACGCTTACGATGGCTAGCACGATCTCGTTGAGTTTCAACGTGCTCGGCGCCCAAGCGTCTTCGGAGCCGCCACTAACGCTGTCGCTGAACCGCTTCGGCGCCACCGAGGTCCTGCACACGGCCTCTCGCAGGGTGGCGCAGTGGTACGAGGGGCCCGTTGCTGCGCAGGGTTCTGTCTCGCGATACGTTTCTCTCGACGAGGGCCTGCCCGCTGCCATTTTGGCTGTCGCTGCCAACGACATGGGTGCGTTCCGCAACTGGTGTCTTACCGTAATACAAAATTGCTTTTGCTAAGTGTTGCGCTTTTGTTAATTCTGCGCACGCTCTAAATTGTTCATTTTTCACACTCTTGTAAGAGTGATAAGTGATAACTGATAAGATAACTGATGATAGCACATAGGTGAGGAAAAATTAAATAATTTTGAGCTTTGGAGCCATCCTTCCTCTGAAGCTGCTGTCCAAAGCGCACAGGTATCTCATATAGATAGAGATGGTCCATCAGATCACATGATTGAGCAAGGTTACACGAGAAAATTTGTTGCAAGTAGTTGAACCAGTGGCCTCAAGGTGCATTGGCATCAAGACAACTGATGGCCGATATGAGAGAGAAATTTAGAGTGACGTTCAGCAAGCCGAGGGTGGCTCCTATAAAGAATAAAAATGGAAAAATTTGCTTCATATCTGAATGCCAAACTTATTGTCGATCTCCCTTACATCTGTCACTCCGTCATTACACGCTCGTCCCCTGTGTTTGCAGCACACTACCGTGAAGGGCTGATGGTGGCGGCAGACATCCGCGCCAACGCTAGCCTGATCTACGTAAACGCCATGTACTCGGGCTTCTCGTATCACAGCGCCCCGATTTCCGTCAACCTGTTGAACAACGCGCTGCTCAGAGGGGTCATGCAGTCCGACCAGTACTCCATCACCGTGATCAACCACCCGTTCAAGCAACGCGAGGTCAGTTACCGGCCTGAACAGTTGAACAGTTGTGTGGTTGGATTGATTTGTGAAGTTTAAAGAGTAAAAAGACAATGTTTTGGCAACTAACCCTGTGACACTAGTCTAATGGCGTCTGAGAATGATAGAGTGGTGATGGTGAACCTAACCTAGCATGTAAGGGAGTAAGGAAACTCACCACTAGCATACTACCGCTGAAAAGCACCGAGGGGACCAATTACTTGACGTCCCACTCCGTTGAGAGGGATGGCACATCTTAAACAGCAGAATTTCTTGGGTAGTTCGATTGTGGAAAGAAGGCCCGATCTTTTTCAAGTTTATGTGCCTTAGCTGCTTTGTTATTTTGACCCAAAGGAATTTCTGTGCTGGGTTGGGCTTATCGCCGATTTATTGCTGATTTACAGACATTGGATAGAAGCTTTTGCGTATGTATGGAGAAAAACTGATACTAGCTAGAGAACCATGGGAGAAAGAGATTTTATATTTTATAGCAATGATCAGGAGAGTACCTAAGAGAAACGGATATTATAATTATATATGATATGACAATGAGGTAATATAGGAATAACGCTACTAACGACAATACCTAACGAATGCCGAGAAATTTTTCATGCAACCTTCTTCCCTTATTCAATTGACAGGATCTCCAAGATGCAATCCTCCAATCATTTGTGGTCAGTGCGATCTGGCAAACAATGGTGCCATTCGGCCTTTGCTTCCTACTTGGCTACTTCCTGATCTTCCCGCTGACGGAGCGACTCAACAACGGCAAGCAGCTGCAGCTGATGTCAGGAATCCGGCCGATCGGCTACTGGCTGGTCTGCTACTTCTGCGACCTGGTCGTCTACGTACTGGCCGTGCTCGGAATGGTCACCATGCTCTACGTGTGGGACGTCAACGGTGCTTTTGGAGGCTCCACTGAGGCTGGTCAGTTGTAATCTTTTTACTTGGTTCCTTACTTTGGCCTACGTCATGTCTACGAGGGATGGGCTACTAGAGAATAATACCCAGAGTCTTTTCCTTGGACTTGATTTACTAATTCCATTTCTTCTTTTCAGGTGTCCTGACATTAATACTCGTGCTCCACGGCTTGAGTGGAATCCCGTACGCATATTTCTTCAGTTACTTCAGCAAAACACCACTTTCTGGATTCAGCATATTCTTCACTGTCAATTGCATGATGGGTAAGCGTAATATAACATGCCAATTACTATGACCACAGCATTAAAAACACCCCAGACTTAAATGAATTGAAACTAACCCTCTTAAAACTTGAGCCTTTACCCTGGCTGAAATGAAATGAATTGAATATAATTTATTTTTTATTGAATGGGAAATTTGACATTTTATTGAGACTAGGTAGGTATACTGTCTTTGAAATTATATTCAACAATGATCTAGTTGAAATGATCTTATCTTGCTTTTTGGTGAGGAGACTTTTCGAAGGTATTTCTTGCTAACTAAGCAAGTAAATCACTATGCAATTTGACCCAACGTATCTCTCCCTCACAGTGACGTTAGTGCCGACGGTGATGTCGATCTTCGATGTGTACGGGCAACAGAGCGGTTACTTGAGCGCCGCCAAGAAAGTGCTGTGCCTGTCGCCTCCGTATGGCCTGGTGATGTGTCTGACGAACTTCGTGGGCCGCGTGGTGCAGAACAACCGCTGTCCCTCGATGACCGAGGTCGCCAGGAAGCAGTTGTGTCTGGAGAGTCCTGCCGATGTGTGCTGCGGTGAGCTAAACCCACTCGTCGGTTATTCTTCCATGCAATGAACAGCCAGTGGACACGTATGGGAAAGGCGTATTTCCTTACGACGCTGTAAGCTTTTGGCCTCAATCTTGGGTCTAGATAAATAAATAGCTTTTTCAGTCATTGACACAAATCTCTGCAAAAAGAAACTGCAGCAATTGGTAGTAGGTAGTAGGTACTAGGTTTTAACTTGTTACATTCTTGACATAGTGAGACTTTTGTGTCTCTCTTGATGCGAAATGTATGCACGGTTGACGTGCCTTTAAGCCCCTTTATTCATTCAACTTTACTCATGATGGCCAAGCTCTGTAATTTGAGGCTAGCGCTGGGGATAACACAGCTCACACAGCTAACACAGCACAGCTCAACAATTCACGTCTGGCATTTTGAAATAATTGTTTGGGTATTTACTAGGGGTGTGCGAATATTCGAAATGGACGAACTATTCGACGAATTATTTTCGAATTATTTGTATTCGAATTTCGAATAGTGATTTTTAAACTATTCGAACTTACCGATGATATAAGAAAATTACAGAAAGAAAGAAATAAAACCAAACAAAAACATACAAAGAACAAAGACCCAGTTTGTTGGATAAAATACAAAAAGCAAAAAACTGTTGTCAGGAAGGAAATGAGAACATCAATGTGCCAGTTCATCTGCAAAAAAGTGAATTCAAAGAACTCTGATAGCAAAGATTTGTGGAATGGGTTGTCATCGTGTGACATAAAGTCAAGAGAAATACGAACTATTATTCCAGATAATTTGAAAAATTCGGCTGACTACAACAAGTATTTAATTACATGTTTAGAAGTTTCTCGGACAAAAGAAGAGATTATCAACATAGAAAAATACATGGAAGAATTAAAAAATTGTAGAGCAAATATCACAAAGTTCTCATTATCTGAAGCAAGTACTTGGACAATAACAAAGAAAATTAGAGACATCAAGAGTCGAGCTATTGGTGTTGATGGTCTGAGCATTGAAATCATCAAAATGGGGCTAAATAAACTTTTACCTGCCATTCAACACATCATAAATTATGCACTGAAGACATCTACATTTCCTTCAATGTGGAAAAATGCGATATTAATTCCTATCCCAAAAAATACAGATCCTAAATCTTTCAAAGATCTTCGACCGATAAGCATTCTCCCAGCGATATCCAAGGTTTTAGAAAAAATTGTTGCTGAACAACTGAACAATTTTTTAGAAAAAAACTGTTTATTTTCCCATTTCCAATCTGGTTTTTGGAAAAAAAGAAGTACTACAACTGCCCTAATAGATGTTGTTGATGATATTACGTGTGCCATGGATCAAGGAAAGGTTACCATTCTTAATTTACTCGGCTATAGTAAAGCTTTTGACATGGTTAATCACTCAATCCTAGTAGAAAAACTCAAGACAATTGGCATGGATGACAAAACAGTTAAATTCTTTGAAGCATACCTTTCGGACAGAAACCAATGTGTGAACATGGGACCCAATATAGAAAAATCTGAAAATATAATGAAAAAATTTGGGCCAGGTGTACCTCAAGGAACTGTGTTGGGTCCTCTCCTTTTCAACATATACGTAATCGATATATCAAAAGTACTCAAGAATGCAAAATACCATCAATATGCAGATGATACACAACTTTATATATCTGGTTCCTTAGAGCAACTCTCTGCCGTAACTTGTAAATTAAGTGAAGACGTATCACGAGTTCACGACTGGTCAAATAAAAACTGTTTGCTTTTAAATGATTCAAAATCTGTGTTAATTCCTGTCTCAACCAACAAAATAATCAAGAAAATACAAGAAACTCCAAAAATTGAAGTCAACGGAAAAATTACAACTTTTGAATTTTCGACAAGAAATCTAGGCCTTATAATCGACTCATCACTAACTTGGGAAAATCATGTTCAAAAACAGTGCACCAAAGCATATTCAATAGGTACTAAGATATATTTACAAATACAAGAACATGTTAACTGAAAATGTAAAGGAAAAGCTTACTTCATCACTAATTATTTCGTTATTTGATTACTGCGATGTTGTGTATTTAAATGTCAACAAAACCCAAGAAAAGAAAATACAGAAAATACAGAACACTTGCATCAGATTCGCATATAATGTCAAAAAATACGGGTCAGTTTCAGAAAAAATGAACGAAAACAATATGCTCAACATGAAAAACAGAAGATATTTACATATGCTTTGTTATATTCATAAAATACTAGACAAAAAAGGTCCCCAATATATGATAAACTTCATCCATCTAAAAATGAAAGAAATAACTTAATTACTGTGCTTAAACATTCATCGACCCTCCGAGGGAACTCATTTTTTGTTATAGGTCCAATACTTTGGAATAAACTACCGAATTTGATAAAAAATCACAATATTATAGAATTTCAAAAAACAAGTAAGACTTTTTTGTTGGAATTGCAGAAGGCACAAGTTTCTTTAAAAGATTATCACACTCAGATTTAATTTTATACTATTACCTACATAATGAGCTGTTAAATAATATGTTTCAATTTTATTAATAGGCTTTTACTTTTAATTTGCTGGTTAGGTGGAAGATCATATAGGTCATCATACATTTCATTTTTTACCATTTGTTTAGTGTTTTTGATTATTGTGAACCTCGCCATTTTGTCTCACAAATAAAGATATTATTATTATTATTATTATTATTGTATTCGAAATCAAAATTTTATTATTCGAAAAACGAATAATTCGAAAAATTCGATTAGTTTGAATATTTGGCACCACTGGTAAGAACTTTGCAGCAAAAATTCACATTTAAGGTTTATTATTCAAACTTTTGGCGAATTATTCGAGCCAAACGAATTATTCGATTCGCTTCGATATTTGACTTTTTAAAAATATTTTTATTCGATTCGACTTCGAATTATAGTTTTTAAAACATTCGATATTCGATTCGAACCAAGAAAACCACTATTCGCACACCCCTAGTATTTACTATTTACTAACCGTTGATAAGTTAGTATCTTTGGGATACCCTTTCAAAAGTGCCTATAAAGACACAGGTATTAACTGACACACATCCCTTCTGATTCGTTTAAAGTTTAAACGATTGACTCAATCCCTTGCAGGCACTCCTGCGGAACCAGCGCCCGCCTACCTGGAGCTGGAAAGCGTGAGCGACCCCGGCGCGATCGGCTGGCCCCTCCTCATCCTGGCCGCCGACGCGGTGATCTACCTGGCCTTGATCCTGCTGATGGACCACGGCGTGGTGGACCGCGCGGTGGAGGCCGCCAAGCGGGCGTGGCTCGCGCGGATGCAGCCTCGCTCCGACGAGGACGAGGTCGACGCCGACGTGCGCATGGAGATGGATCGCGTCAACGACAGTGAGTCGACTCGCGTGTTCGGACGTGCGAAAAGTATGTATGTTCTGTCGCTACGACTGTCGCTTTTGGGTTTGGTGTTGGCGATCACTGATCATCACCATAGCTGGAAGATCGTTTTGAAATCGATCTTTTAAAAAGATAAAGATTGGCATTAAAAAAATATCTTTTAAAAAGATTGAAGTTTGCAATCCTTTTTTTATCAATTCAAATTCAAGATCGTTTTGCAAAATATCAAATTCGTTTAAAAGATCGTTTTCAGAAAAAAAAACTGGGAAAATGGTCCAGTTTTGTCCGTCAATTGACCACTAATCAAAGATTCAAATGCCGCTGTTTCGGCTTGTCCCGGAATAAACGGTGAAATTTGGAAGTAATGTTGTTGGCTGATATCCCATATTAAAAACTCACAGAATTTAATAAACGTCCTTCTGAAACACATCGGTTTAGGCATTGGGAAACAATCTTTTTAAATAGATTGTGGAAAGAAGATCTCGATCAAATTAAATGATCATTAAAAAACTACCGCGATCAGTTCTAAGATCACTAAAAAAGGATCTCGATCACAATCTTTTTAAAAGATCCTTCCCCAGGTATGGTAATCACTGGTCAATGATCATAATATAGTACAGCACTTGTTTACCTCTTTTATATCCATCATTAATTTTATGCAAACTGGTGGTAGGTACAAATGGAAATAGATTGGATGAATTTCTGTCACAATAATCCCAATTGTACTAATAGTCCCAATGTGCCAGTTTGTTCCTTCCTAGGTGATAGCCTTCGATGTAGGTTAGTCTTCAAGCTCGGAGCTAAATTACCAGTTCATTGAGTCACTGGAGCTAAGCCTCGTGACCTTGCGCAAAACTAGCAGGCTTGCTCTTCCACAAATTTGTCTTAGAATCCACTTATCCACAACACAGCACTGAGAAATAATAACATAATTAAGCATAACTACTACAAAATAATGTCTTGAGCTTGAAAACTTGGTGTAAAAATCTTTTGCACAGGGCTAGCAGCGTGAAAGAACGCCTGTCGTTCTCCAGGATAAATTGGATTGTATTTAGCAGCCACGAGGAGTGGGAGCACCTCTTTTAATTAATGTAGCCTCCCCTCCTCCACGGGATGAATTGTCGTGTGTGACAGTGACGGCGTTTGCAGGCGATGGGGACGTGCTGACCGTGACTGCGTTGAGCAAGGTGTTTGGCCGGGCCCACCATGCCGTACGTGGACTCAGCTTCGGCGTGCCGCCCGGTGACTGCTTCGGACTGCTGGGCGTCAACGGCGCCGGCAAGACCACCACCTTCCGCATGCTCACCGGCGATCTGCAGCCGACCGCTGGCGATGCCAACATCGACGGATTCCACCTTGCAGTGCACAGGGATCAGGTTGATGCTCATGCTATTAGCGGGTGGTGGCTATACTCTATTCCGTGAGGGAACATGCCGCGTTAACGGGTCATCATCTTAAAGATGCATGGCAGAACGCATGCCAAAGTTACTTCTAGACCTTCTGTGGAAAATTTACTTGTGTGTGGGATAGAATGTAGAATCTTTGCTGTTGCAATGTCACTGCTTTGGTTTTATTATCAATCATCCTATTTACATCCTCCGTTTGTGATGTATTGCATTAAGGAATTACATTGAACGTATGGTGCCAAATGGCTGAGAAAATGTAATGGGGAAGCTGTGAAGCAAGAATGTTGTAGTCTAGATTTTGGCAACATATGTCTAGTTTGCGTGAGAGGTTGACTTGCATGCCTTCTTGGTTTACTCCTTCTCAATCACATGCAAGAAATATGATGTGGTGTTTTGAAGTTTCTATTGCCTCATTTGAAGGTTTCATTCAGGTGATTGATTCTGTGCCAAGTGCAGGGGGCAAACTTTATGGCTTCATGTCTTGGGAGCTGCAAGTGGTTCCGTTAAACTTGACAGCAACGTCATTGTGTTTCAGTACCTGGCGCAAATTGGGTACTGCCCTCAGTTTGATGGCTTCAACGAATCTCTGACCGGCCGGGAGACCCTGGAGCTGTTTGCTCGACTGCGTGGAATTCCCATGAACGAGATCGGGAAGCAAGTGCGTCGATGGCTGGTCGTCATGGGTAAGTCATCAAATTGCACTCGCGGTCCTGGAAGGTACCAACGTACCGACTGACAGGGCCAAGCCATATTGCTTCAAAATGTCTAAGATCAACGTGAGGTCTGTAGATTTTCTTGCAAGGGTTGGTTTCACAGAATAACAACAGGATTACTTCAAAGAAATGTTGGTCATATTCACCAGTTCCGGGCTACGGAAAATTTCAACTTTTGTTAATACATTATCGACTATCGTCTTCGAGATGCCTCGGAACGATGTTACATTTGAACATGAAGTAGGTAGATCAAAGATAATAATATAGGCTAGCCGCTAGACCATGGCCAACTGCAAAATAATAAAAGTATGCCACAAGTGCTGTTGTACCATGGGAATGTGTTAGGTACCCAACTACCAATTTTAAACATTTTTTATGATTAACTTTAACCTAAATTTTAAATGCATCACGGAAAAATATTTTGTTCGAAAATTGGAAAATGCATCTGCTGTACCTATGACATTGGAGACTGTCACAAACTTAACAATAATGAATCGTTACTCGTAAGCCAAAATATCAATAGTAGGTAGGTAGGTAGGTAGGTAGGTAGGCACCTATTTAATTAAATGTGATGCTGTAAATTTCCTTTTAATTGCTTGCTACTTACAAGAATGTTATATTCTTCCTTCTACACAAAAACAATCTGTAAGTACCTACACTAAAGATATGCAACTCTTGTCTCGAATGATGGAATAAACAACAAAATAGTTCAATGTGCAGCATGGTTATTGGTTACACAGGTTGAAGTTTGTTACCTACGTGACTGTGACTAAGTGTATCTGGAACCTTTCTCGTTTCTGCCACCTGTGACAACCTGGTAGATGTGTGGATATCCAATCCTATTAAGAACCATACTAAGATGAAAAAGACAAAATCTTGCAGGAATGTCTTTATAAAAGAATGTATTTTAACTATACCAAGTGTTTTTATTTTAGAATCAATTATTTTTATATTCCGACAGAAGCACCTTCTTTTAACTCAATCAGACATTCATACTCTAGAGACAAGAAATAGCCATATGCTCTGCTTACCAAAACACAGACTGACCAGCTTTGAACACACTGTATTTTATAAAGGTGTACAATTGTACAACCAGCTGCCAGCATCTTTAACATTTAAAACAAAGGATGTCAACTGTTTGAAGAACAAAGTTAAGAGTATGTTATTACAAAAAGCATTGTATAATATTGAAGAATTTTATGAAATCCCGTCAAAGGAATGGGAATTGTAAATAGTTTTAAATAATTGTATATTTCATATTTTGCATATTTGTATTTATTTGTTGACGAGCTCAAATCCTGTACATTGTGATGTTCGAGCATAATAAACAATTGAATTGAATTGAATATGATGAATGAAATCCCTGTATCGTCACGTGCAGGCCTGGAGGAGTACCAGGACTGCTTGAGCGGCACGTACAGCGGGGGCAACAAGCGCAAGCTGAGCACGGCAATGGCGCTCATAGGGGAGCCTGCGCTGGTGTTCCTGGACGAGCCTACGAGCGGCGTGGACCCCGTCGCGCGCCGTAACCTCTGGAAGGTGCTGGCGGCCGCGCAGACTACCGACACCGCCATCGTGCTCACCTCGCACAGGTACCAAAGTTTAGCACAATTGTTTTCATCAAGATTTCATTCATCCTTTATTGAGGAAATAATAAAATATGTTATTTCAGCTTTGCACATGGTCTAGGTACTGTTTACAACATTCTGCATTCACCTTTTATCTGCTGAAAACAGCGTGCTCATTTTCAACACAACACAAATTGCTTTTGTGAAGCCTTAGTATTATTTTGTATTATTAACTGATGTCACCAACTTAACAAAACAAAAAAACCCCTATGGTGATTAGTGGCAAAAATGATTTACTTCATTAGGTATGCTATGCATTTAAATTTTAAAGTTGAAAGTTAAACTCAAAACCACAATTACAAATAACAATTGCAATTAACAATATTGTCCCCCTCAGAGATCCCCTTATCCCAACCAGCAAAGCAGGAGAATGCATGCCCGAATACCTCAGATGGTACTAGAGCATCTGCCCGGCAATCAGCAGGTCCCGGATTCGTATCCCGGTTCGGTTGAACATTTTTCCAACTTTGCTACCCTTCCAATCTTGTCATTGTATCTTGTTAATTGTATCTTCTTAATTTATATCTTAATGTTTATTTATGCTTGTTTATATTTTGTATTTCAATTTTTTCCAGCATGGAGGAATGTGAAGCCCTGTGCAATCGTCTGGCCATCATGGTTGACGGACAGTTCAAGTGCATCGGCGAAACGCAGTATCTCAAGCAGAAGTTCGGCCAGGGATTCACCGTCCTTATCAAGCTCAAGACCAACGAGCCAGACCCAAGTGCTGTCGAAACGTTTAAGGGTGCCTTCGTAGCGATGTTTGCCAAGTCTGTTCTCAAAGATGAACATCAGGTACATGTCTATCATTGCAACGCTGCATGCAGATCGTTAGGTAGGTTGGTTAGGTAGGTTCGGCAGGTTGTTTGATAGAAGAATAGGAGATGTCAGTTTCGTGGTTACGTGGTAAACAAGTTACGTTTTCCAGAAAAAGTATAGGTACAGTGACCGATTACGTAACTTTTGTTTTACGTATCCCTTCAAAAGACGGTCATCACAGATTGAAAGGCTACCCAGATTATCCATTCCCATACTGAAGCAGCTACGCAAAAGCCCTCCGCCAGCAATAATAGTTTCGCCGGCAGTTTAGGAATTTTTGTTGTTATATCACCTGTAAGCAAGGTAACTGTAACCACCTGTGGAACATTGGGTTCCTATATATTATATTGACTTTGTGCCATGGCCTGGTAAATGAAGCCCTAACTGTAACCACCCGAGGAACATTGGGACACTAGACTATAATTGACCTTGTGCCATGGCCTGGTAGATGATGTTAAAACAGGTTGCCAACGCACCCCAGCGATCGCAGGCGAAATTACTATAAGCAACAAATTGTTGCCGTAGCCATACATTAAGTAAGATAGAATATCTGGGTAACCTCATGTCTGTGGTCATACTGTTATTGATAAGGACAAAATTTTAGTGATATCAGTAGGTATAGTGGACGGCATGATCATGTTGTCGTTTGTAACATGTTCTGTCGGAGGTAACTATGGTATGGTAAAAGGTTGCAGTAAATAGTGGTAAACTAACAACTTTGTTTGCAGGGCTGGCTGCACTACCATTTGACTGACCCAAACACGCGGTGGAAAGACTTATTTTCCAACATGGAAGAACTCAAGATGAGATATTCGACGGTTGAAGACTACACTGTCAGTGAAACAACGCTGGAGCAGGTATTCTTATCTTTTGCCAAGCGTTCGAATTTAAGCTAATCCCACCGAATATGTATGTGAATACAATGTGATATCTTGTCAACCAAATATTTAAGTGTCAAGTGTGTCAACTTTGTGTGGCATTTGCCTTACTTAAAGCTTTACCAATAATGATGCACTGTAGAATCTCCCTCTGATCTTCATGCAATATTTCATTCCAATACGTCATATTCACCACTCCACGTTCCGGCAAAAGTAGTGCTGGACATCACATTATCATCATTACGATAGAAGCACATTGATTACCTAGCTAAGGTATATCTATCTATTTATTATATATGTCTGTGTAAGACACTTATGTAAATTGTGAAAACAAAAAAAAGGAACTGTGCAGTAATACCCCAATTAAGAATGGCCAACGCATTTGACCTGTCAACCTGCATATCCTCTCGGATATCTGCATTAGACCCGTGGGATGCGTAAAATTGTGACAACGTGCCATGCACCTAGTGGCCGGTATGGCACGCAAGCCATACCACCCAGTTCGAAATTTCCTGTTGATCAGAGTGGGATGATTTATATTGAGAATGATATATTGATATTTTCTATGCATCTTGAATAAACTTGATTTGGTAAATTGCCATCAGGAACCAATATATTAAAATTATATACCTAAGGATATATTGATGATATTATGTATTATATTGTTAGCTATTAATATTATATTAATTTATTAAATGTACGTACCCTTTGAAAATTATTAGCCTCTTAACCAACACATTAAAGTACACTAAAAGATCACAATACTAAATGTTGATTTATTTTAGAATTACCTAGGTCCTAGATAGTACCTACCTAATCACCTCATCACTTCCAAGTCTCTCTTACGTTTGGTCTCCGTAACCATGCAACGCCAATTGTTCAAAGTAATTCTGTGCAAAAAAGTGTGCCCGATTGGAAAAACTTGTTTAATTTAAAATTAGAACGTCTATGTAAATCATAACTAACGTTGTTTTTGTGTCTTTAAGGAGAATAGCGACACTTCCATGAAAAAAAAATTGCAAAAAAGCGCTCAAACGTCATCCTCAGAATTTTAATATGCCGTTAACTATCTAAAAAGTGAGTTTGGTGTCTCCAGTATTTCTGCTGAGAGTGTTCAGCAGAGAATTATTTTTCAAGTACTATAGAAATTTGTTTAAATGGAATGCCGTATGATTATATTTGGAGCTATCCTGGGTTAAATGCCGGTTTTGACCTGATTTCCTATGCCGCCCATGTTAAATTTCGAGTTTTCAAACCCTAATATAACTGTAATAAGGCCGGTGACCCCCCAATATTATTACACCGTTGGATGCAGCGTTACATTTCCAACTAAAATCGACAGATTTTGAGATTTTTTCATCAACTTTGAGTATTGAGTGAGAGACTTTAACTACTTCATTGTTACAGGGAAGTACGTGCTGGCAAATGTAATTTTGAATGAAGTTTTGCAATTTTGTTATCAATTTTTTAAGAATACCTCTCAGTTTACATTTTGAGTTTTGACACAAGTGTCTACTTTAGAAATGTTATATTGCATCAGAAATGCTAGTTGGATGGATCCCGGTGGATCCCGGTATAACATGAAATCCCTGATTATGGCCAGGTCACACAATATAAGATCACAACACAGCTAATAGGCAAAAGGAATAATTAAAAATATCTGATTTTGCAAGGCAAGGGTTTTATTTAACTTGTTACATTTCAAGCACCAGAGCCACTACATAAAATTGAAATAATAGCATTTTTTCTTACTACTGACCCCACAAGTGGAGTAAAAATTGGTATCACTTTGAGACGTTCTGTCAAAAGTGACGAAGAGAACTGTATAGCGAGAGAGAGAGGATGAAATTGAGAAGAATTGCAAAGCTATCATTATCAGTGTTGATTGCTTGTCTGTGGGGGAAATGGGGTATATCTCTTTGGGTTCCATTTATGCAAGAATATGTGTAGCCTATTTTAGCATATATATATATATATATAAATATATAAAAAAAAAATATATATATATATATATATATATATATATATATATATATATATATATATATATATATATATATATATATATATATATATATATATATATATATATATTTATATATAGCATATATAGGCACGGACAATCCCAGCATATTATTCTTGTCTTTGCTGTAGTGCAAATCATATGTGTGTGTGTACAAGAAATGAAACTTTCAGATCATGGTTTTAATTTCCATATTTGATGATAACTAGGAATGCAAAAAGGTAGGTACTTTAAAGTACATGTACCACATGCAGAAGTCTATCTATAGGTATTCTTTGTCACATTTTTGCACAGAAATTGTAGTTACACGCATAAAATAAGTTGGATAAAATAATTTCTGGTAGCTATGGTTAGTCAGTCAAAGTTCATATTATTTCTTCTCCCCAAATCTCTTATTTCTATTATGTCAGTTTTTAGCTGTAGTTTGATGATCTCTCGCCAAATCTCTTGCCGGTGATCAACATTTTCTATGCCGAGCCTGACAAGTGTGCTCTCATTTATTCTCAGCAATGTTCGTCCTGTAATTTCATTCTGAAATTGATAATTACAAAATGATTCAAGTTTGTTGACTATAAGCTGTAGTTCGCAATATGAAATATGACAACCGTAGATAACACCGATAGTTACACTCTGCGTAATAATATGTTTGTTGAGATCATGAGATTATTGCTTCCCACTAACCTGTTGAAACACCTCCCAATACATAGGATAATAGTCCGTGCAGTGCCTGCGAAGCCATTTCTGCACATCTGCAGCAGTCCACAGGTACACAGATCTGGGACGGGCAGTTTTTATCTGAACATAAAATATTATTTGATGATATTATTCAATAAATTATTGAACTTCTGTGATGAGGTTAGGGAATCAACCTTCATGGACCTACACACCGTGTTTGCAAAGAATAACTGATGTTTCTTTACCTTAGGTTTGTTTGCGGCATTCAGAGTCTCTTCGACCATTGTCAGAAGTAATTTAAGTGTCTATGATTGTTGTAAATCAATCGAAATGTATCTTTGCCCCAAAGTACCCCAGACTCCAAAGCAAAGATCTAGCCCAAAGTTTATATAAATGTATTTTGGCACAGATCTCCAAGGGATTTTGAGTTTTGACAGTTACTGTCAAATGTTCCCCTTACTCCCCGTGGGACCCCCACCACCAGAGATACTAATATAACCCCACCACCACCATTCATTACATCATACATCCCCCTCCAATGATCTCGTTGTCTACTATTTCCATGTGCTGTACTGTAGGGTTCAATGAAGTACTTAATTATTTTCAGGGTATTTATTCTATTGAAAATCACAGTAACACAATTAAATGGTGAAGAATTTTGTTCTATTGGTGGCCAAGATGCGTTAAACTGCATTACACGCGAGGTGCCAGGCTCAAATCACATGTATTCAGAAGGTAAGGTTATGTTCGCACCGATTTCAAAGAGTGAAAAGATGGTGCAAAAAATGTTCAAATGAGGATTTTTAAGTAACCAAAAGCTAAATTAACCGAGCTTTTGGATTCTTATTTAATAGGTATGGTGGGTATATGTTGGTACATTTTTTACCCTGTTCACTAATATTGGGTAACTGCCTTTAATTGCAGATAGTAACAATTTACATTACAAGTACCGTAAATATATCGACGACGCTGTCAGTACATACAAGCCATGCAGCCAAAAGAACTGCAGTTGCTTTATGAGTGTAATTAAGGAAGATCTAGCCTCGTTTGCAAATGGCATCACACAAGAGATGATTGAGAAAGCTAGGGCAAAGTAAGTAGTATTCAACTAGTATTCTACCATAGATTCTACTGATCTGGAACTCGTGTATTCAACACAATCTTACAGCAGGCCTTCCGGACCATTGTAGGACCTTATGTATGCATGCAGTAGTAATTTAAATTGAAACTGACTGTGCTTTTCCCTCGCTAAGAGTTGGGCACCAATCATTCACCTGCCCCTTATATAACTTATCATAATTACGGGAATATATTCCCGTAATCATAGTACCATAGTACATAGAGTACCTAAAGGTATTTCCTGTTTTCTTGACAAATTCCAACTGAAATTAAAATTCTTGGGGTAGGTAGGAGCCTAGTAATTTATTTACCTATCATCATTGTTGGTCTTGTTTATAAAACCATCCATAAACTGTTGAGCACTATAATCACAGACATAAGGTTTCCCAGACATTCTACCATACCTGGCTATGGCTATGGCAAATATTTGATGCTTTTAGTCTGGCCGGCAATTGCTGGGGTGCGTTGGCAACTGGTTTTAACATTATCTACCAGACCATGGCACAAGGTCAATAATAATCAAGGGACCCAATGTTCCACAGGTGGTTACAGTTACCTGGTTACAGGTGAAGTAACAACAAACAGTGGCTCCATCCATCGACTGCCGGCGAAACTATTATTGCGGGCGGAGGGCTTTCGTGTAGCTGCTTTAGTATGGGAGTGGAAAATCTGGGTAACCTTCTGTCTGTGCTATATAAGTATAAATTAAAGAAATAATATAGCATTTGGCTTGCTTTCAGAGGAACCAAATACCAGATAATAGATCATCAGCTCTACCGAGATGAAGAATGCAT
Source organism: Nemoura dubitans (assembly GCA_921293005.1). NCBI lineage: Eukaryota > Metazoa > Arthropoda > Insecta > Plecoptera > Nemouridae > Nemoura > Nemoura dubitans. The sequence goes on from OV121075.1 coordinate 21,498,188, forward strand.
GTTTCCTGCCCGATGCTCCGGGGTAGAGCATTTCCTTAAACCTCTATTGGACACTTTGCCGGACATGGAGCTGGTAGTCAACACGAGAGATTGGCCGCAAGTCAGCCGACACTTTGGCGAAAAACTTCCGGTCTTTTCATTCAGTAAGGTAGGTACGTCTCCAAAGTTGCATAATCTTCTGCTACCAACCCAGCAACAATTGCAACCATAACCAAAAACTTGCCAAACACACAATTAACAATCAAAAACTTTAAACTTTGATACAAAAAATACAAGTGTTTTTGTTTTGTAGCAGCTGGCTTTGCTGGTTGCAAATTCTACTCAAGTTTCACCTTTCAGACTGACGAATTCTTGGACATCATGTATCCTGCATGGGGCTTTTGGGGTGGGGGTCCTGCGATAGGCTTGTACCCTCGTGGCCTTGGTCGGTGGGACCTCCACCGGACGTCTCTCTCTGCCGCGTCCGACAAGTGGCCGTGGGATCGCAAGTCTTCGCTGGCGTTTTTCCGCGGGTCTCGAACTAGCGGCGAACGTGATGCTCTCGTCATGCTTTCCCGGGAGAGACCTGATCTTGTTGACGCTCAGTATACCAAGAACCAAGCGTGGAAGTCTGATATGGTAAGTAGATCGTAAACTATGGAATACTAGAATAATTGAGGAATTTTTGAGTATTTTACAAAATTAGGTTAGTACCAGGGCTTTGAACCGAAATGTTTTTTCGTTTCGGTTATGGTTACGGTTCGGGGAACTATTTCGGTTCGGTTTTCGGTTCGGTTCGGCCAAATAAATTAATTTCGTTTCGGTTCGATCCCTATTTTTTTGCGGTTTTCGGTTCGGTTTTTTCGGTTCGGAAGGAAAATTTGCTCCTACAGTGTAGGCACCCTAAATAGCATCCCTGCGGTGGGGTTGTACTGAACTACATACATTTCTAAATTCTGACGAAATGTCGTCACTTGCCATTCATTCACTTGCCAAATGAAGCAGAGATAAAACTGCAAATTCTTAAAACTGTGTTCTACATGGGAAATATTGCTAAAATGGCAATCAGAAAGCTAGGAACATGAGAGTGTACTTTCAGTGTGCACCATGACCCATTCGTCTTTACAGCAATGACCACCCATCCGATGCACACTCCACCAAACGCACTTGGTCTCTTGATTGCAAGCATCACTCACGGCGAATTTATTTGGCAAAAATCAGTGTTCCCTTTGATCGTTTCTTTGGCATTGTAGTGTCTTTGCAATGATTGAGACATACAATTTGATGGAAGTTCTCAGTCAGAAATCAGAAATGTACAAAATATACGTTTATAAAACAAAAAAGGTTAAGTCATTTGGGATCACATACCGTGATTTGGGATCTACTATGGTAAAGAGAAAAAACTATTTTATAGGCAAATTTCCCCAAATCGTGAACCAAAATGAACCGAAATGAACCGAAAAAAACCATTATAAAATTTCGGTTTCGTCTCGGTTACGGTTCAGGCCACTTTTTTATTATTTCGTTTCCGGTTCGGTTACGGTTCGGCTGAAAATTGCGGTTTTTTCGGTTTTCGGTTTCAGTTCGGTTCAAAGCCCTGGTTAGTACCTAACATTTTGTTGACTTTACTGGCTTATTTATATTAATATAAATAATAAGATATTTTAGATGGAAAAATTAGATGCCAAATCTAACCAAATCATCTAACAAATAACTAAATTTTTTTTATTTTGCAAACTATGCCATTGACTACAAATTATCATGTATGTTAACGCTATAGTTGCATCTATTCTCTATAACAACCTTTCTTAACAATTATTTATGGTAGGTACCTACGCTTTATTTCCGCTACACTAGATGCAAAAAATAATAAATAACTAATAACAAAAACTTTTATTCAGGATCGCCACGTATGCATGTGGATAACAAAATTTAATATCTTTAACAACCGATTGTAACTTTTGTAAGATATTTCAGTGGAGAAGTATTTTCTCACTGGTCGCGCTCTCCGTTTCACTCGACTATCCGTTGCTTGCTCAGGACACGTTGAATGCCCCTGCGGCGAAGGAAGTCTCTCTGGAGGACCACTGCCAGTTCCGCTACCTGTTCAACTTCCGCGGCGTGGCAGCCAGCTTCAGGCTCAAGCACTTGTTTCTATGCGGCTCACTCGTGTTCCACGTCGGAGACGAGTGGCAGGAGTTCTTCTATGCGGCCCTCAAGCCGTGGGTGCACTACGTCCCTGTGCCTCGTGCAGCCACGCAACTGGACATTAGGTGAGCACTGGTCGAGTATGGCTTCTCTAACTTTGATCACTTATACTTATAATTTTTAAGTTTTACTTATTTTCCCAACCCTGGGCTAGGCATGAGCTGACTACTAACAACAAATTAGTTGCACTGCTGCATATTACCTACATAGAAAATTCAGTGATACGTTTTTGCTGTACAACTTAATCTATATACTCTTCAACCATAATAAATGAATTCCAAAAAGATACTTCCTACTTGGGGTATTATGATTCAGTAATTTCTTAACTTATGTAGTTTAGTCATGGAACTATAAATTATAAGTTATAACCCCTGGCACCCTGCAGTGAGCTTCTCGAGGGCATGGCTGCAAACGACGCGATGGCTCGGGAGATTGCCAAGCGAGGACAAGAATTTGTGCTGAAGCGGCTTCGCATGACGGATGTCTCGTGCTACTGGCGCAGGCTTTTAGAGCGCTATGCCAAGCTGCTCACGTTCGCACCTCAGCGCGATCATTCTCTGCGTGTCGTTTGACACAGATACTTACTCCGGGACCAAGATTGTGGGGTCAAATACGCATTCCAGAGGGAGACTGACTTCTTTTCGTAGCAGGAGCTGGAGCTCTAACTAACTTATGTTGGTATTTTAGCATTTTATATTTTAATGACCATTTACCACTTAAAATCTACTTTTACGATCGATTAGGAAGATCTATTAATGACCTTTGGGCGGTAAAAAAAACCTCTCAGGTCTACGGCCATCCGTGCAGAAATTCCAAAATTCCACGTTTTTTCGGCCTAGGTGCTTAGAAAACCAACTCCCGTAAGGTTTAACCCATAGCGCTTTTTCGACCCTAGCACCTGACAAACTTCTCATCAGATAAAATTCAAATAGTTTTAGCGTAGTCCTCCATCCTTCCTCTGTGTTGAAATAATTTGGCACTTTGATAAGATTATCTGTTTAGCCCCGGGTAAGCGAATTACCGAAGGGATGTAATTAGCGTGTTGCATGTTTCTCGTGCAGTGCCGCTCTGAGCGTGCCGCGCCGAGCCGTAGCGACAGCTCTCGTACAGGAGATTCGGTAGGGGGGGGATAGAGTTCACTATACAAAGAGAATTGTACTCATCCAGAAATCTAATATAATTAATTACAAATATATCTTTTCATAAAAAAAATTCTTTTAAATACATCAACTTCTATTCATATTATAGTTACGAATCTATTGTAAAAATTAATTTCAAGTTGTAAGTCCCTTTAATTGTTTGTAAAGTACTGGCGGGGGCCCTACCTAGAGCTACCGTGTGTTTTTGAAGGGCTACTCATTTGTTAAAGTTTTTAACTAACACGGGCCAGTATAGTCCTGCCGTTACCCCGCCACATTGGCGGCTCTAGGCCAGGCCCCTGGAAATCTTCCCGACTTGATCTGGCCGGGCATTTCATTTTTTACTTGTGAAGCACATTATTCGGAGAGGATATTTTTTAGGATATTGAGAGTACGTTGCTAGGTTTATTTATATTTTATACTTCATATAAAATAATTAGGGGCGGCGGGCTTAGTCGGTAATTACCTGTGCAGGTGAATATTTATTATTTAAATAAAAACAATTGTTGTGTTCTCTCTTAGGACATACATGTGTGAGCGCAGCCAAATGAAATCATTACTATAACTTGGCTGTTTATTTTTCATTGGTGGAAAAACATTGGAAATATGTCAGTCTGCCTTGAAGTATTTATTTAGTATTAACTAAATAGTATAGGTTGGCATGTCGGGTATATTATATGACATTTTAAATTTATTGGGTACCTAGCCGGGAACGTGGCAACTGGCCGAAAATCAACTGGCCGAAAAAAACTGGCCGACAAACCAACTGGCCGAATAAACAACTGGCCGAATTTTATATTTTGCGCTGTGACTGGACTGAGCCGGTGGTAGGGGAAAACTACTACCACATTCGTAAACATTGTCTCTGAAATAACTTTGAGACCATTGGTCTTATGGGAAATCGAGTCGTGGTCGGGTCCCTCAGGTGGTTGGCGTGCGGCGAAGCCGTCGCGGCCGGGAGAGTCGTCGGCGTTGGGTGAACATCAAATCACCGACGTCGCAGAACGGCGACTTTTATTTGTAGGGGCGTTTGACGACGTTGGCGGACGGGCAGCGGTGCTCGACCGGTAAGTGCGTCGTCGCTGGGACTTGTGCAAAGTGAGGCGTTTGTTGGTGTTGGCGGGCAGCGACGGCTGCCTGGCCGGGAAGGTGTTGAGTGTGTTGAGGTGTTGTGATTGAAGACTGGCAATCAGGAAATAGTGAGGCGCTGGACGTTGCTGGTGGGCGGGCAACGATGCCCGCCCGTCAAGTGCGTCGTCGCTGGGACTTGTGCAAAGTGAGGCGACTGACGGCGTTGGCGGGCAGGGAAGGCTGCCTTGCCGCGAAGGCGTTGCGACCAGTGAAGTCAAGGTCAAGCCTAAGATTAATAATAGTGAGGGCGTTGACGAGGTCAGTTCAATCGCCGGGACCACTTGTCGACGACCGGACTTTGAAAAAAAGTGCGGGCGCTGACGGGGTGAGTGCAATTGCCGGGACCACTTGTCGACGATCGGACTTTGAGAAAAAGTGCGGGCGCTGACGGGGTGAGTGCAATTGCCGGGACCGGTTTTCTACGACCGGACTCGAAAAACGACAAAGTCATTTAACATGGCTCTTATGGGCCAGGACATAGCCGAAATTCAGGTCGAAAAGGTGGCGCCGCTGCCGCGGAACTAGCATCGTATTCAGAGCGTTTAAAAAATTCGCCCGGTTTGTTTATCGCCCAGTTAATATCTCGCCAAGTTTTTTAGTCTCCAAGTTATTTCAGAGAAAATGTTTTCAAAAGGGGTAATAGTTTTCCCCTACCACCGGCTCAGTACAGTCAGAGCACAAAATATAAAATTCGGCAAGTTGTTTTTTCGGCCAGTTGGTTTGTCGGCCAGTTTTTTTTCGGCCAGTTTTTTTTCGGCCAGTTAGGTTTTCGGCCAGTTGACACCTTCCCTACCTAGCCTAATAATTTGATTTGGAATGAAAGTAAGATCTGAAAAATAGCAATAGGAGGACAGATCAGTTCACCAAAAAGTGGCTTTCAGACCAAAAGTTGCCGACAAATCAAGGCCATATCGTAGAAGTTATCATTTAAATATTTCAGTATGTTGTAGACAAAAGCTGTAAATAAGGGTGAACATGGCCCTTTATACGAAAATTTCCCCCTGGAATTCTAGATCATACCACAAAACTCTTCATTTTTTACCCTTTTTAGAGCCATTGTATACAAAAGTGCAAATAAAAATTGGGGAAAAGGGCCATGAGCGCCCTTATTTACGTCTTTTGTCAATAACATACTGAAATATTGGAATGATAACTTTATTGGTGTGACCTTGAGATGCCAGCAACTTTTGGTCTGTTTCATAAATTTTACTTGGTCAATTTTGGACTTAAGTCACTTTGGCCTTAAAAAGTTTTTAATCGAAAATTGTTTTTGTTCAGTAAAATAATATTGTGTGTTGTAATTTTAAGATAATATGTTTCACAATAAATGACAATAAACTTAAATTATTATTATTATTATTACCTTTGGCATGATAGTATAAAACTATGTCAACATACTTGATGATTTACACCTATTGTAGAAGGAAATGCCAGCCTTCTGTGTGAAAAGTGCTAAAAAGTGATTTAATTTTTATTATAGTGATTTGGTGTTGTAATTGAGATGTCAAGTTTCTATACATTTTTTGTGTCGCAGGTTACTGCAACTGGATAAGGCCACACTGATTTTGCAGTTCCTATTTTTTAAATTAAAAAATAACATTGATAATAATTGAAATGTTGTCTTTCAGAAATGACAACGGCTAATACACAAGTTACGTAATAAATATGGAGGAACTACGTTCCTATTAGTAGGCAACTGAAATGCTACTTAACTAAACTACCGGTGCAGCCACATTATGGGAAAAAATAACATCCTTCCCTTCCAATTTAGGGACCCACTGTGTTAATTGCCAATCCCCGACCATTGAACAGTAAAATTATTAAGTTTCATTTTTTTTTAAACAAGGGATTTGCTAGGACTGCACCCCGGCAATATTGTCCACAAGTTTTTCCAACACCAAACTTTTCAAAATGCTATCTTTAAAATAGACAGAGACCAAGCAATAAGATGTATTCTTTAAGAACTGGCTTCAATAAAATATGATTAAGTAAATTAATGTGTGCTTGTCACATTGCTGGAAGGTGCAATAATGTGAAAGGGTGTGTTTGACATCTCCCAGGTATCCACCGCACACTCTCTGTAGTGTTGGATAATGGCAGAGATTGATACCCCATGCACTCTGACGCCTCAACCCAGACTGCTCATCCGCGGTGAACTAGTGGCGAGCGCTCTGGATTTTATTATCAAACGCACTCAAAGTCTAGTAGCAAGGATATATTTGTCTCCCCCTTGGGGATGGTACATTCAATTGTGAAGGGAGAGTTCTTTTCTTGGCGCAATATCTCTAAAAACGTCCGGTGGGCTGGGTCATAGAAACTTTCGATAAATGAAGACGAGAATACTTTGATATAGCAAATCCAACAAGACTTGGGTACACCCTGATTGGTACTTGTTAAATGTATATTGTGTGTCACTACAATTTATCATAATCATAAGTTTTTCATAAGTTAATCATAAGTTTTTACTACTTTGTAGCAGGGAACTAAGCTACGATCACATTTACAAACTCGTAGAAATCTCTTCTACTATAAATGTAAGGAACTAGCTTTTTTTGAGAGCCAGCACTGCAAAAATGACAAACCCTTCTATGATTGCTGGGAAAACACTGCAAATTGCAAATATCCACCAATAGAGATCACAGTCCCAGGTGTCCAGTAGAAAATATGCGAGAAGCACAGATGCTGTCGAATGTGCAGCTATCGCTGTGGTAAAGTCAAGGACACATCATCAAACCTCACCAGATTTGAAAGAAACATCTCACAGATACAGTCAGCAACAGTTGAACAAAGTTGACTATGTTAAATGAACCATTCAGACCACAAAAGTAGTATTTTTGGCTATTGAAATTCACAAATTCTATGTAGAAAAGGATACAAAGACACGAGGCCGATGGCATGAACATAGAAACACCAGACAAAAATCCTATGAGTTCCACACCAATCAGTCCCAATGCAATGCTTAGTCCAACAGTCATTCTGAAATACACCACAATTACACGTTATTTATAAATTGGCCTACTTCGGTAACAATTAGACCAGGTTGGCGATTATGTCACTTTTAATCAGTTGATGCCTAAGGATTACGATTGGTAAATCTACGGGCATTTCTTTATGGTTGAGGCATTGACATCAAGGAAGCTCTGCTTTAATTTCCGCTATTACCCTAGACTGCTCATTGCCTATACCTCCGTATTAAAAAACGTGACGCCACGAAAGATCATAATGGTCGTCTCCATCGCCCGCTAGATAGCTATGCCGGCAGAGCGAAGAGACCATCTCGATGACATAAGGCAATTATGGTATTTTGATTTTGTTTGCTCCATTCACAGCCGATTAGACTTCTAAATGCAAACATATCTCATTGTCGATACTCTGTTTTACAAACTTACAATCATATTCTAGTGAAGTAACAATAAAATAAGTCACTCCTTTTTCAATATTAAAGAAAACATACGTTTCCACATTCAGATTTAATTTAATTTCTGTTTATTGCTTCTTTTATCTTGGAATCAATTAAAATGTTTATTACTATGTGTATTATTAAAATGTTTGTTACGGATACCCATAATACCTACCTTTTCGGTGGCTTTAAGGCAGTTACCTCGTCCAGTCTGGTCGCAGGTGATGCGAGACGAAAAATTAATTCATTCACATTGTGAATAGTGAATGCCAACTTTTTTGCAAGTACCTACCGAAAAAGTGATAACATTTGCTTTTGCATTAGCATTTGCTTTTTGTATATAGAGAAGACGCAGGAAGCTTTTTGAATTTTCTTCCTGCTTCAAAATTACATCTTTTTGGTCATTGGAATGGCAAGAAATATGAAATCTAATGCAAAACACCACAGTGTACCGATCATTAGTTAGGGCGATTCTAATTTTACGGAGTTAGGCAGTTGCTGATACGAAAATTGATTTGTCAAAACGAGATTTGGACCCTCTTCATCCCATTCCTCCATGTGCTCATCCACTTGGTCGGTACCTACCTGGCTTTCCTATGCTGTTTTCAAACAAACCTTTTTTAGGAGATACCGAAATTCTATTTGCTCACTGTTAGAAGTCTAATTTTTTAAACATTTTATGCATATATTTAGGTACATTTTTCTCCCGAGATTCGCAAGACACGAGACACGAAGAAAAGATACATGTTGAACCGTGATTAATGCAGTCAGCAGTCCGCACATATTACAAACCAACTCAGAATACCAAATATTTATACCATTTTGACGTATCTTTCTTGTTGACAAAGAATTTGACAATTTTTTTAGAGCAAAATCATTGCTAATTGCCAATACGCCATGTAGTGGTCCTTTCCCTCTGCCGGCATTGCTATCTAGTTGGCGTTGGAAACGACCACGATGGTCTTAAGTGGCGTCTCAATTTTTTTTAGGTAAAGAGCAGTCTAGGGTAGTAGTGGAAATTTAAGCGGAGCTTCCTAGATGTCAAAGGATTAAGGTAACAAACTGTATCTCCAGCAAAAATTTAACGTTATCGCCATGTAACTTACTGGTTGTTTTTGCGCGAAAACTCCTCCGAGCTGTATCCGATAGGCAAGCAGACCTCAATTGTATCTTCTTTAGACCAAAGTATAATAATTGTGATTGTCAGATGGCTGATCAGTGTCAAAAATCTTGCAGGTATTAACCCCTCTGCTCTGAAAGCCATTTCAGTATATTTTATTCCTCTCTTATCCCAGGTCGCCAATTTTTAATTGTTATTTACAATGATTCAGGAACATGACTTTGAGCTTGAAACAAGAGCTAAAATATTAAACATTTGTACAAGTTTCAATATTATCTTTATTTTATAACCTATAAATGCCCACAACATAGAAAGTAAACAAACAAACAGCCAATGCCAGACCCAACGAACAGTGTTGCCGGTTTTTAATTTTTTAATTTTTTTCACCAAATCCTGTATTTTATTTGATTCGTTGACTTTTTTTATGTGACAAATTTTAGTGCCTTTTTTATTTGCGTGTACAAATTTGAATCTTGCTGTATTTTTAAGGTTTTCTGTCAACTGCCTTTTGAATCCGAGTGTACTCATTAGAATTTTTCTTTGTTTACAAGATCCATTGACTCTGCTTCGTCTGGTGTATTTTTACATGATAAATTGACTCTGCTTTTCTTTCAACGTCTTTTGAGTTCGAGTGTACCATTGACATCATGGAATCTCCGCTTCAATTGCCACTATAGTGCAAGATTCATACATACTTACATATGTATATACATAGTACATACCAAAGATACTATATAATAACCTTCGGTTGTACATACTATGTATACATACTAATTACTATGTATATTAACCTTGACTATAGTGGACATTTAAGCGGAGCTTCCATGATGTCAATGGAGTGTACTCATGAATTTTTATGTAGTTTTTAGAAGATCCATTTTGACTCTGCTTTATGTGTAAAAAAAAGGAATAATAAATTCGTTATTGTTAAAGCAGAATCGATGGATAAAAAATACAAATATTATGGATTTAAAAAAAACTACAAAATTTGTTGACGCCTAGAGCAGAGTCGATGGATATTGTGAACATAGTGTAAAAGTGAAAATCCGAGTTGATGGATTTAAAAATATACAGAAGTAATCTAATGTACAATCTCATAAGACCACAAAATTTAATTGACACCTTTGCAGAGTCGATAGATATGGTAAAAATAATGAAAAGACTAACTTTAAATTGCGAATAACTCTCTCTTATCTAGCTTGAGGAGGAACCCACAAAGATACCCATTGCTACCCATATGGGTAAAAGGCTAAGTAGCTGCACTATCTTACAGGGGTGTGATGTGAGGATTAAAAGGAAAGTCACAAGCATTTATAAATTATAGATTGTATAATCTTTGCTATATTATGTCGTATTTGTCTTTTATTTCACATTGATGTGCATTAATCAATCAAGGCCTGTGATAGCAAAACTATGCCAAATAATGGCTGAGCTGAAAACAAATCGTAATAACATGCAGCCCTGGAAAATGATGCAATGTATTTCCCCTCATGTTGGAAACCAGCGAGTCTGAAAAGCAAAACACGACACAGGTCACCAGTGACCCGCCAAAACAAAAGGCCGTGGAGGTGTATCGAACCCATCGAACCCAGGCCCGCCGCTCGAGAGTCGAGCGCCTTCGACGTTCGACTATGTGGTCCACACAGGGTGATTCTTGCGAAGTGCCACAAGCTCCCGGTAGGAGCGCTGTGCGGTTGAAAGTAGCACTCGGTATACCATTACATTACATAAAATTACATTACATTACGGTATGTACCATTACATTCGGCCGAGGCAGCAACCCACGGGGCTTTGGCTGACATGTTGGCCGTGGCCTCATGTCACCGCCTTCTTCTTTGATCACCTCGACTGGACCCGGCGCCGACCAAAGCTTGGGAGTAATACACATTTTAAATGAACCCAGGCGGTCTGACCGGGAACTCGGCCTTGGTGGTAGGGTGCTCGTCTTTTGAAGTCGTTGCACCCATGGTGTGACCCTACAACTATACAGTGCCAAATCCAAGTTCCTGATGTGGCTCAAAGATGTCGCTGCCTTCGACTGTGTGCGACATTTGCGACACTCGAGCCCGTTCCAACGAAGCTTGTGTTCATTGTGGGTCAAGCGACATTGAACTTGCCTCTGGTTAGCTGGGTTTGTGCTGTATTATGTATTTTTCTGATGGTTGTGTTGTCCTATACTGTTTTTGATTATGGTAGTGTCGTCTTTGTGGGTCTTACCCTTGTGTGCGGGGCAGTGCGCATCGTACTCTTATTTGCTTGCTGTACTAATAACTGTCTTCAAGTTGAAAATAAAAAAACAATTCCACCGACGCTTCGTTTGCCAAGTATCCGTGCCGATGCACGGGGTGGAGCTTTGTGTGCATTGCCTTCGGAGGACCGGGCAGACGCCTGGCAAGTCCTGCAGAACCCGGCAACCTGTTGCATGTATGCTCTTGGCTGAGTTACAAAGGACCGACTTTGAAATGCCAAGCATGGAGAAACAGTTCAAAAGGTTTTAGGTTTAAATCTTGCCTCTCAAATGTCTTACTTCTAAATACGCTAACAGATGACGCTGCACCATCTACTAACTAATGCAAATTTAAAATTTGAATCCATATACATCAGTCATATAAAACATTTGTCCGCCTTCATCCACTCATCCCAGAAGCTTAGTGGTAGAGCATGTCAAGCGGATGGCTTAGGTTCGATCCCAGTCATCGGCACTGAGTTTTGTCAAGTATTAAAATCCAACAAATTAAATTCAAATTAAACTCGTAGATAAAATTTTCTCACTGATATGCCAACTGCCCAGTGAGCTCATTGGTAGAGCGCTAGGTTGGCAGTGAGAGCGTCCAGGGTGAACCTGGTTCGAGACTGCTTACAGTCGCCAACGGTCGTGAGCTTTTGTCTGATCGCTGTAGGCTCAATTAGAAGTGCGTTAATCATTTCGCCACACACAGAGCTCTCAGCAACTCCGGCCGTCCCAATTGCGGGGCTAGGCTCCGGACGGTGTCGCCCGTCGCGGGTGTCTCGGACTCCTCAGGAGTACCAAGGAACCCGGGCACCAGGAAGCGCTCACTGCCAAACTAGCTACTAGGCAGTTTTTTGCCCAGTTAGTAACCAGAGAGTCTCCCGGGCGAGTGATAAAGATTCTAACAACGCCCCACACCCCGCCAACCCCGCGTTTTTTTGACATATACCTCCCCACGTTAGGAATCGTTCCGAGTGCTAAGCAGATTCTGTGACGTAGGTGCCAGTCTCTGTTGGCAAGTTTGGTACTTACTTGGGGGACTTGTATTAAAATTGACATTGAACCGAAGATACCTTAGTACAACGATTAGCTTCCAGGGCAACTGCAGCACGAAATTGATTTTCATGAGCAGTCAACACAGGGTGCAAAAACCATCTGAGGCCGAGATCGAACCATGGGCCATAACCGCGATACTATGGGAGCATGCTAAGGCCACTAGGCCACACTCGCCTCTGAAAGATTCATGGTTCATTGTCGTTCATGAATTGCAAGGGCATCTCTGAAAAAAAACTTTTTACTCACGATCTCAAGTCTGTATTTTCATCATGATCGCAAAAATTAGAAGCATCCCATTGTTCACTTCAGCTAAGTCCAGACATGAGCTGATAACACACATTTTCTTACATAGGAGCCCAGAGATTTGTCAAATCGGTATTAAAACGCGTGTTACCAACAGCAATGACGACAGCGGCGGACCAAGACGGAAAACGCACCAACGCGACTTCAGAGATTCTCGTCAGACAAGCGCGAGGCTTCGACTCTCAGCGCCACGCCGCACGCTGCCGCGCCACACGGCGACAAAGTAAGTCGAAGCCTGGCTTCGACCGTCTGGATGTCGACACAGCGGCCGACACCAGAATCCAAAAAGTCCCGGCTCTCTCCAGTCCACGCCAGACCACGGGCCTCGGGGGTCGACCCCTGAAGCGCGCCCAGAGGGTGACTGGGTGTCTGCCGCCGTGGCCCGACTGGAACGGACTGTAGTGCCGAGCGATACCCCCATGTCCCCAGGTACACTAGGAACGGGTAGCAGTGTTAACTCTGCAGCGCTACTCAAGAGCTATCTGTCGGATATCATGCACTATACCTGATCAATCAATCGATTAAATGTCGATTCCGGTCGGTCGAGTAGGTACCTACCTGTGCTCGCTCCCTGTGAAGATGCCATAAGCGCGCATGCTCAAAGCGATGCTGCTCATAACTTGATATTAGTAATGATCGACCCGTCCAACATCGACATAAATCGATAAAATCTCCGTGCACTCACCTTGTGTCGTTAGCTCTCTATGACGTCACAGCGTCGTCGTCCTCTCGCAAATATTGACGTCACTCATTCGGGAGAGGCGTTAGACAGGTTTCGGGGTGGAACTGCCGAGCGAGGCGTTACATACGGTTGGGTGGGTCAGTATGACCGTGGGGGGGGGGGGGGGGTAAATTAACGATCAGGGCCCAGATCCACAAAGCAGAGTTAACACTTAACCCTATTGGTAAAATGACGAACAGCCAATCATAGATGGCGTTTGCAGACTTTCAGGGGTAATCACCATGGTGATAACAAACTTACCCTCTGCCCTAAGCCCAGGGCGGGCGGGGGGGGGGGGGGGTAGCTCAATGACTGTGCGGGGGTAGGCTTTGTCAGGGGAACATGGTTGGGCCTGTGGGGGGAAAGTAATTCATGAGTAAGTTGCTATTGAGTGAGTGGCATACCTATGAATATGGCGGAGGTAGTCTAGTATATGGAAGGTAACTGATACCCATCACACGCACGCACGCACATTATTTTAAAGTAACAGGGTTTAATATTTACTATTTTTTTTTTATTACTCCCAATCTCGCTGTCAATGTCGGTATAAATGGGTAAATTAAAATTCAAGTCCTTGCGTAATCAGTCAACATAAACTGTTCTATTGGAATGCTGTTGTTTATTTGCAGGAAAACATGTGAAATTTAAGTGTTGAAAGTACAAGGTGAGTTCCAGCCAGATTTTGGGAGATTTGCAAAACCCCTGCTCAGTAGCAGGGGTTTTCAATGAGGGAATTATTCTCTCAAAAAATACAGAATCCCGCTTTGTGAATACGAAATGGGGTAAATTTTTGGGGGTTTTGCCAAAACTCCGGAGGAATCCACAGAATCTCCTTTTTTGAATCCGGGCCCTGGTGTTTCAGGAGTGAGGTGGCCTGGTGGTTGCTCGCTCCAATGTCAATCTGGTGCCGAACGTTCGATCCCACGATGAAGTAAACGAGAGAGTTGTATAGATAAAGAATCAATGTGTCGGCAACGGAGGCTTTTTCACAATTTTAATCTCCTTCGTCTCTTTATCGATTCACGGAAAAGCGCAAAAAGCGCAAAAAGCGCAAAAAAGAGCAAAATACACGTAAGAAGCGATTTCGGCCCTTTTAGACCCAAAATATGGAAAAACGGCTACGTCACCGACACAGATTGACTCTTTATGCAACTCCCTCGCTTTCTTGATTAGGTTATCTCTAAAGGTTTAGTCAAAAAGCGAATGTGCAACCGTCGTACAGGGAGGATCACGCATGGTCGAACGGTGAAAGCGCATGGATTGCAAAAGGCCGGCATTGCTCGAGAGCAGCGACAGGCATCCTTTTTTGGTTTTGACGAGTCACTCGCAACGGACTGGCTGTTTTTGCTTTCAGGGCTCCTATGTCCCTAACGTGGTAAGGCACGCTACTTGCAACAAGACAAGTTAAAAAATATATTTTCAGCTGAATCAAAGCAAGATCCGACATAAAATTATTACCTTGGTGCTGGTGTCTTATCAACCTTTTCACACTCCTCGGAACCAAGCTCATCTAAGACTATAGTACGTCTCATGTTCTTTTGGCAGCGCCTCGGGGCAATGGGCCTATCCCATAACATTGTAGAAAACCGGTTTGTTGCTGCCAAAGAACCTGAGACGAACTATACAGTACTTGCAAGTTGCAACTCGTTCTGTGTAATTTGTGTATACTTTGTATTTTAATCTGAATAAGCTGGATTCGTAACATAGTTCTACTACCCCTCAACAACTCCTCTTCGGTGCGCAGCGACTCGATTAGCGCGTGCGCAGCAAGGATCGATCACGCGCAGCCGCGCAGGTGACTTTGAGCACTGCGCAGCAACGAGCACCTCGGCGACTCGAGCAGCAAGGCTCGTCCTACGGTCCTTGTCCCTGGTGGCAGGGTTCCAGGGCAGGAGTCCTAGGCCTTCGAGTTCAGGACGTCCGTCGTTGCCCCTGGGAGCTAGACTTGCCGGCATGGCAGATGGTGCGTTTCTCGGACAAGAAGAAAGACTGCCCCACAGTGCAGCTACGTAGTACCACAGATAGCACGGGTTGCCTTTTTCAAGCCGCATGCTCCCCGCTGCCCATCGGGGTGGGTGTCTGAGCCAAAAAAACTCTTGCGCCAGTTTATGGGGAAGTTCGCTGGTTCTTTACGAAAAGACTTTACATCGTTGACATTTCTGAATTCAAAGTCCAAGTGGCACATAGTGATCTCTCAAAACAGAAACAAAATCTAGATTCAAGGCAAATTCAAACAGCAGCCAACGACAGGCATAAATCAATGGCCGCATGCCTCTTGATTACGATTGACTATAATAAATCGAGGCTAGATTTCGGGAGGAACTTCGCGTACCCAGCGATTGGTTGCCACAGGGGTGGCTGCAGGAAAGACATCGGCATGGCAGGGGCTATCGGAGGAGGTGGAAGGGCATATCCGGGAAGCAGTCCGTGGTATATGCTTGTATTTTGTTTAGCATGTGTACACCTGGATAAGTAGTAAAATTGGATAATCAGCACCATATACACAAACATAGTGACTCACAGTTGAAAATCAACTATACTTATCCCATTATCCTTCCTTACCTATAATGTGTTAGCAACAGCTATAAAACATGACATTTATATTTTATAGTAGGTAAACGTGTGTCTCAGTGATCCACGATAGTGCTGCGAATGTCAGCGATAGCAGGTGTAGGTATGGCGAGACCGCTGGCTCTACAAAGAAACACCATAATGACACAACAAATGCAATATAACTACCAAATGAGCATGTTTGAGAAATAAACAACACAAAAACGAATTTTTCGTCTTACCTCCCTTGCCGTTGTTATTGGCGCAAAGACCGTCGTATTCCGTGCTGCAGTAACAGAAAACGCAAGGGCGTCCTCTCGCATAAATGGGCCCCTTCATTTGGTCGCCATCACTGTAGTTGCATACGATCTCGTAGGTGGCTTCTGCACCCCTCTTCCTTCGCCTTGCCCCCGCCTTCGCCGCGTTCACCGCTCCAGGCTCAACCCCAGCCTCCGCTCCAGACTTGGCTTCCGCTCCAGGCTTGGCTTCCGCTCCAGGCTTGGCTCCCGCTCCAGGCTTGGCTTCCGCGTCAGGCTTGGCTTCCGCTCCAGGCAAGGTGTCCGCTCCAGGCTTGACTTCCGCTTCAGGCTTGGCTTCCGCTCCAGGCTTGGCTTCCGCTCCAGGCAAGGTGTCCGCTCCAGGCTTGACTTCCGCTTCAGGCTTGGCTTCCGCTCCAGGCTTGGCTTCCGCTCCAGGCTTGGCTTCCGCTCCAGGCAAGGTGTCCGCTCCAGGCTTGGCTTCCGCTCCAGGCTTGGCTTCGGCTCCAGGCTTGGCTTCCGCGTCAGGCTTGGCTTCCGCTCCAGGCAAGGTGTCCGCTCCAGGCTTGACTTCCGCTTCAGGCTTGGCTTCCGCTCCAGACTTGGCTTCCGCTCCAGGCAAGGTGTCCGATCCAGGCTTTTTCCCATTATTCCCCCCCGCTCGCTGTGGCGTTTCATGCACATTCTTCATTGCAGTCGTAGTCGGCTTCGTAGTCGTAGTCGTAGTCGTCCTCGTCGTCGACGTCGACGTCGTCGTCATATTGTTGAAGACTGAACGAGCGCAACCGATTCTGTTTGCATTTCCCCACAGAATTTGCGCCAAAACTCGTCTGACAATGGAAAGTTTTTGTTGACAATAACTCCAAACAAGTGTTGAAAATTGAAATCAATTTTAATACTCCATATACATGCAAATTTTTTGCAACCCCAATGTGGTTTTAATTACAAATTCAATTTAAAATGTGTCTGGTTTTACCTATATAAACTAGCAAAATAGCAGGACCAGGTAAATGTAGAAAATATACTTACTGTTCTTCCGAAGCCATCGACTCGGCGTGGTCAACGTCAATCGGGTTATCTACACCTACCGGCCCACCTGCATCCACGTACGCCAAATTTATCCGGTATGAAACCGGCAAAGAAGGATCCCAAGGTCCG
The DNA here is from genome assembly GCA_921293005.1 of Nemoura dubitans. Taxonomy (NCBI): domain Eukaryota; kingdom Metazoa; phylum Arthropoda; class Insecta; order Plecoptera; family Nemouridae; genus Nemoura; species Nemoura dubitans. The sequence continues at coordinate 21,515,440 of OV121075.1, forward strand.
GTGAATACCAATTGACCGACGTTGGGATACTTCACTGAAAATGTTATCAACAACGCTGCGTTTAAGGCTACAAGTAGATGACACGAACTTGTCACAATATATATCAATATCATGGTAATCGACGTCATCGATTGATTCTCAATCAGAGACCCGATTCCAAAGATCATTTGCGACTCTGCCATGGAGTTAGGAGTATTTGATAAGTTCAGAAAAGCCTTATATTTCTGGTTGATGAGCGTAGCGAGCGAAGCGAAATCTTAAATTTCACTACTGATAAGTCACTAGGAGCACTTGTGCTCTTGTGCACAAAGGCACTTGTGTGTGTGTTTTTATACGTGTTTGCGCGCGCTCTACAGGCCAAACGCCTGCTTCGATTGCGATGAAATTTTCAGGATGTCTACTTTTGTTCTCAACTTAGACCCCTGCGTTTTTCAAGAAAATCCTTTGTGCCCTTCCCCTTCAAATCAGAAAAAGAGCAATATACGAAAATTGGGAACATTTGGAAAAGTACGGAAATTTTTTTTAAAGTGCGTATTTTTTCTAAATTTTCCCAAAATGAAAAATTAATTGTGACTTTGTGTATTTTTTTTGTGTATGAAAGTCATTGAAAGAAAATCCGCGTCAGAAATATATCTCCAATCTAGTAAAAACCCTTGGGCATGAGTTACATCGATGTATTTACGTGCACATTGCTAAATGAGCTCAAAATGACCATATTTTCGCTATCTTATAGCTTATAGGAGAGAAACAAAGAAAGGTCAGAATCTTCTACATTTTCAAGTGATCAGAATTTTCGAGTAAGGCTATGGTCTGGCCTGGTGCTCCATGGCATTCATCGACCTTTTGCCTCCACCTTTTTATCCGCTTTTTATATATACAAACCGCTACGCTCATCTTCAACGCAACACAAATTGCGTTAATGATGCCCTAGTTGTAAATCATCGCATGTTCGAAATTCCCTTGAGAAAACATGCCACAGTAAAAGATTCGAGGCAAAAGGGGTCAAAATGTCTCCTACAGTGTGTCTCAGGTCCCAATGTCAGGCCCTCGGGACATTGGGCATATAAAACTATACAGTGTTATTGCACAGGTTCTAACACTGTGTCTGTATAGGATATCCGAACCTGAGGCACACCATACAGCCTCTCGTATGCGCATAGATACCATCAGATCACCCACCTGTGCCTCGGCACTTGTCCTTGACGTGTCCTTGACACTGCATTGCCCATCGTTGGGCTAACGTCTCGAGCTCTTCGTCCCACACCATCTCCTCCATGTACTCAGCGTGGTCCAGCCCTGCGTGCTGCACCCTGTTCACATGTGTGCCCATAGCCACTACAGAGCGGACTTTGTTGTGTGCGCTGAGGATGGCACGTTTTTCTGCATTACTGAATTCCAGGTCCTTTCGGTAATTCGTGCATGCAGAGCTCGCGTTATCCTAAAACATTGCGAGCGTTTATGGTGCAGATAGATTGTTGTAGGTTTAAAAAAGTGATGTCTTTAATTTGCATGTGATGTCAATCTCTCTTCAAAAAGTTAAAAAATATACCTAATAATAAATTGTTTTTTTTTCAGGTCGTCTGTGTTCGATGAATCAGAAAATCGGGTATTATAACTTATAAGTAATTTATTATTGCTGAGAATAAATCGACTTCACGACAGATATAAAGATGTACCTGTTTATGAAGACACATGACATGGTCTGCTGGTTTTTCGCACGATTTAATAGCACAATAATCTTCTTTGGCCAAGCAAAGCAAGTGCAGAAAACTCATCACGCACAGCATGTAAACATCTACTGGCCACATGACCACATCTAAAAGACAATTGTGGTGTCCAACAATGGTTGGTGTGTGTATTATCACAGCATCCTGTATAATTTCCAGATAAATATAATAAATGGATCCCACAAACAAATGCAAGTTATAGATTTCAAATTTAATTGCCTTCAAGTAAAATTTGGCTTTCACGCTTTCATTTAGCTTACGAAGTCCAGTTTGAGATAGGTAGTTATTTTTAAGGTCAACACAAATGGTGTTACTAAATTTTGAGATCGTTCCAGAAACACACGTAAAAACGAGAAAAAATGCATAATTTGTTTTCCGGGTAGTCAAATTGATGTTTTCGCTCGCTCACTTCATAAATAATTGTTAAATAAACCTACAGTATTAATTCAAGCTCTTCTTGTGAAGACACACAAACACACAAATTTAAATTTGAGATCCCGATATTTAAAAATTTATATGGTATCCCTTGTGTCGCACACATTCAATGGTGGTTTCGTCTGCTTTAAAGACGCCTTTTGGAGAATCTGGGAAATAGTTTAGGCATCTAGATTTGCATTGGGTGTCATGACGGAGAGATTGGTATTGTATACGTGAAACACACGAAGTGTCGCTAGAATCCATGGAAGCATCGACGTTTTAAGAGCTGCAACAGAAATCCACACGCGCTTGAGGAAAAATTCACACGAAGAAAAAATTCACTCCTAGGAACTCAACATACGCCCATAAATGGTTTAAGTTTCAACACATTATAGGTATACATTTTCCCTAGTCAGTAGGTAATAACAGTTTCAGTAAATCGCCTCCTATCGGCACGAGACACAATATGTCACCTAGTAAGACACACATTTTGTAGACCTTGAATATATTTTTGAAAGAACAATGAATTACCAAGAAAAGATTTGTTTTTGAATCCTTAAAAAATCGATATTGTTTTAGGCAAATAAACGCGACATCGAACGGTGTGGATCTAGCTAGAAGGCATGGTTTCTGCAGCGTCAGCGGTGACCTATTAATTTTCTACCAATTTTACCTATACTCTCTATAAAATGGAAGAACCGGTAAATTTAACCATTCGTTTTGGCTTTTGCCTAGGATTTAATTTCGGACTTCAAGCTATCATCACTCCCTATACCAATTCCGTTGCAGACCGTCGTAAACAGTACCTAAGCTATGTGGGAAATAACGATTTCTTCAATAATAGATAAAGAAATATTCGTTCAAAACGCATTGACAGATTTTCGTCAAAAACCTCAAAATAATTTAACTTAAAAAAATGTATATATTTTTAAATATATTTAAAAATTTTGAATAAAAAGAGAACGAAAAATCACGAAAAACTAAAATCTTACTAGATGCTTTAGGTCGATATGATCGACATGTTTGCAAAGTTTCGTCAAAAATTATTCAGAACTGTTGGCTAAAAATATTACTGGTATTTTCGTAAATATTTATTGGTTCAAAATCGAGTGTGTTGCTTAATGCAGTGGGTCTTAAATTTCAGTTAAAGACAAACGTTATCAGCAAGGTTTTCATAAATATCGCAGCATTGGCTGTAGAGTTTACTCTTCGACTTTTCCAATTTTATGCCACACTAAATGTATTCTTTGAAGATTTGATGTGAGAACTATTTTAAAACTTCAAAATTTCTGTTGATTTCTTATGGAAAAAAAAAGTATTTGCAAATGTTCTTCAGGCTTAGAGTGAGTCGCCGGCTGTTCGTCTCTCCCAAGCTAATAGAATGCGTGATTTCAGCTGAAATCAGCACCACACTTGAGCGAAATATTTTGTATTTACGTTCGTATAGTTTGCTTTTCATTTAGAAGTTAGAATAAGACGGTATTTCTTGACTGGATTTCTCTGTCTGCTGGCAATTTGAATTCAGAGATATGGAGAAGGGAATAGCTGCTATGCAATAATTAATATTTGAAAACATTAGAGAGAGAGAGTGAGAAACGTATAGCAAAGCAACGCACCACAAATAATTTTGCAAAGCTTGTGGATTTCGTATAAATAGTGAAGCTGCATGACTCCCGACATATTTGATAATAATAATTACCCAAAATCGGTTTTAGTTAATTACTCATACCAATCTCTCTGATCACTCTAACACACGGCCGAAACGGCATATTCAAAGAGAGTCATTGCTTTAAAAATGGTTGGTCCTAGAGTAATATAATAGATCAGTATTTTGTGCTTGACCAACAATGTATTGTGAAAATAGTAATTATGATGAATGATGAATGTAATGTACCTACCAAACATGTCAAGAACACAGCAATATACCATTGTACTTTATCTTAATCCCAATCACTGAGAAATTGATCTTGAAGTGACAAAAAAGTGTTAAAAAAGCACTCTCTGAACCAAAGAAAGTATGTAGGGGATTTTTTTTTTTTTTTTAGAGTGCATACAAATTTGGAACCGTTTGGAACCTTTTGGAACCGTTTGAAGTTTCGGTTCCACAGGAACCGAAACGACTCAGGAATCGGAACCGGAACCCGGAACCCTTTGAGATCAAATTTGTTGGACCGGAACTGGAACCGGAACCGTAATGAGTTAAGGTTCCAAACCCTGGAATACACAGAACAATATGCAGTACTACATGGGAATATACAGAACAATATGCAATACTACATGGAAGTGCACAGAACAATATGCAACGTACTACATGGGAATACACAGGACAATATGCAGTACTATATTATATGGGAATACACAGAACAATATGTAGTACTACATGGGAATACACAGAACAATATGCAGTACTGCATGGGAATACACAAAACAATATGCAGTACTACATGGGTATACACAGAACAATATGCAGTACTACATGGGAATACACAGAACAGTATGCTGTCCTACATGGGAATGCTCTGAAGTATGCTAAGTATGCTAAGTATGCTAAGTATGCTATGTTGATGCACTACTTAGGTTCGGTGTCGTTTTTCTCGAAAACCGTTACACAACCGCCATTTGTCATCCAGACGAACTTGGAAGTTTTCATTGGGGAAATATGACATAGAGTTTATTTCAATTTTATACTATAAAAGATCAATAAATGCTTTTCTTGCCGAGTACATTATTTTACTATAACCTTAGCAAAAGCAGACATATTTTTGTATACGGTTCATTTGAGTGAGTGTCCGTTTAACAAGATTGAATTGGATTCTTTTTTTGGGTGGTAACTTTAAAAGGATCTAATTGAAGTAAATAATGGACGGCGCCCTGTGCTTGTCGTTTACATGGTTTCAACATCCATGACCGGACGGGATTTAATGTAACAACATTAGAAACATAATATTATGAAGTGTCGCCGGAATCCATAGAATTCTTAACCCCCAAAGAGCTGAAACAGAAATAAAAGTTGGACACAAAACCGAAAAATTATATCTATTCTCGAATGTCCCCCCCCCCCCCCCCCCCTCACAAATGGCGTTTTTCCCAAGCCCTAATTTACCGTCAGCTCTGCTACAAAGGCCCGGATAGTCATCACTGCAGAAGCATAGAGAGCAATACAGCCCCTCTGTGTAAATTGTGCCTTCCATTTGCCCGCCGTCGTTGTAGTTGCATACGACCAACTCCGCGGTCACAACGCGGGGCTTGCTGTTGTCAGGATCTTTGGTCTCGTCATTTTGGCGCACCGTCGGGCCCGTTGCCTGGTCTTTAGGGTCCTTCGGAATTGGATCATTTCCTAGCGGATTTTTCACCACATCGAGGTCAAGGACGACACGCGCGCATCCAACTTTGTCTGCTTTCGCCCAGATTAGTTGCGCCATAATTTTTCTGCAATATAGAAATCGCTGCTACCAGCAATCGATCTATTCCAATATTGCGCCAATATTGCGCCGCTTTTCAGTGTGTGTCAAACATTGACATCAAGGAAGCTCCGCTTTAATTCCCACTATTACCCTAGACTGCTCATTGCCTATTCCTCCCTCACTATGTTAAAAACGTGACGCCACGAAAGATCATGATGGTCGTCTACATCTCCAGTTAGATAGTAATGCCGGCAGAGCCAAGAGACCATCTGATGACATATTTTGTTTGCTCCATTGAGCGCCAATTTGACTTCTAAATGCAACTATTTCTCATCGTCGATACTCTTTTTTTAAAGGTTACAATCATATTCGAGCGAAGTAACAATAAAATAAATTACTTCTTAAATAAAAAACTATTTCAACCTGGGATTTGAATGCTAAATCAAACGTCTCAATGGTATCCCGACGTTTCGTAACATATGCTAGTTAGATTGGGTTGTACCAATAGATAGTTAAGCTTAACTATCAGTTAAAATTTAACTATTAGTTAGCAACTCATGCAAAGCCCTTTAGAGCTAACTAATAATTAAATTTAACTTATAATCACTTGTTCCAACCCTCTTGACTGATGTTAAAACGTGAACAAAACAACCATTTAATCCAAGCTTCCTAAATTCTAATTATCGTGTCCAAGTCCAATGATAAATAAAAAAATAAAAACTTACCCACCTACATTTAAAAAACCATCCAAAATCCCAATAAACTTATTTTTTAACATCAAAGAAAGCAGATACGTTTCCGTATTCAGATTTAATTTAATTTCTGATTTTAAAATGTTTATTACGGATACCTATATACCTTTCCGGCGGCTTTATGGTGGTTATCTCGTCCAGTCAGGTCGGAGGTGATGCGAGATATTAAAAGAATTGAAAAATTAATTAATTCACATTGTGAATATCAACCTTTTTGCAAGTACCTATATATACCGAAAAAGTGATAACATTAATCTGCTTTTCGTATACAGAGAAGACTTTTGGGAAGCTTTTGCAATTTTCTTCTTACCTCAAAATTACGTCTTTTAGGTCATTGAAATCACGTGAAATGTCGATTCTCATTTCACGGAGTGAGGCCAGTTGCTGATACGAAAACTGATCTGTCAAAACGAGATTTGGACCCTCTTCATCCCAGCTCCTCCACGTGGTCTACTACCTTTGCTGTTTTCAAACAAACCTTTTGAGGACATAGCCGAAATTCTACTTGCTCACTGTCAGAAGTCCAGGAGTAGTTATTAAAACATTTTATGTATGTATTTTTATTTTCTCCCAACATTGGACGTGTTGAACAGTGATTAATGCAGTCAGCAGTCCGTACATAGTACAAACCAATTCAGAATACCAAATATTTATACCATTTTGACGTATCTTTCTTGTCGACAAAGAGTTTGACGTTCTTTAGAGCAAAATCTTTGCTAATTGCCAATACGCCATGTAGATGGTCCTTTCGCTCTGCCGGCATTGATTTCTAGTAATAGTAATAGTTGGAAACGATCACGATGGTCTTTCGTGGCGTCACAATTTTTTGTGGGCAATGAGCAGTCTAGGGACAGGTCACAGGGTAATAGTGGAAATTTAAGCGGAGCTTCCTTGATGTCAATGGTGTCAAATGGGAAATTAAAAGATTTCAACCATGGCTCTACAGATTCGTTCGAGGCAAACAATAAGGGACACTCCCTCCTTGTAGCATTGGTTTTCACGGCGACAATCTTCGGCACAACCTAACAGTGTCGGACTGGCCTGGGCGGCAAGGCGGCGATTGCCGCCGGGGCGCGGTATTCCGTTTCGTGCCCAGGAGACGCAATGTTAAATTTATACGGTATGGCAATCATACTGGTATAGTGTACTAGGGCTTCGCGAACGCAATTTGTGTTGCGTTGAAGAGGAGCGTAGATAGCTGTTTGTCTACAGCGGATAAAAAGGTGGAGGCCCAAGGCCTATGAAAACCATTGAGTACCAAATCAGACCATTGCCCTCTCGAAAACTCTGATCACTCCAAAATTTAGACGATTATGCGACCTACCTTTGTTTCTCTCTGAACTTGTCAGATAGCCAAAATGTGCTAAATTTGAGCTAATTGAGTAATTTGAACATATATACATAGATGTGAATTACGCCCGTGGGTTCTTATTATAAGGGTTAGGTATATCTAATGCGGATTTACTTCAATTACTTCCATAAATGTGAATTACTTATTTCTGATATATCTGTCAAATCATTGCCTTGGACAAACTTCAAGTCAACAAAGCTTGGTCACCAGGGCGACGAAGGAAATTGATTCAGGCGTCAAAAAGTACCGAAAATCACGAAAAAACAACGAAAATGCTAAAAAAAACACCAATTGGAAAGACCTACAGACCTAAGATTTGGCATAAATATTTATAAGGTCAACATTTTTAGAAAATTTGGTGAAGTTATGTTAAGAACTTTTAAATTTACAGAGATTAAAAATTTTGAAAAAATCGAAAATTTAGTAAAAATTGATTTCTTAAAAATATTCTGAACCGATCTTTTCCAAAAACGCAGGGGGTCTAGGTTGAGAACAAAGGTAGGTACTCAGAAATTTTCATTCAAATCGGTTCAGGCGTTTGGTCTGTAGAGCGCGCACAAACACACAAAACAAACAAACAAACAAACATACACAAGTGACTTTTTTTGGGGGGTGGTGAAATTGAAGATTTTGCTCCGCTCGCTCCGCTCGCTTCGCTCGCTACGCTCATCAAAAATATTGGTAGCAAACTCGTAGCGAACTGGTATCATAGTCAATAAGACGTCTTAAATCATCATAATATTTACACCGTATGTCACTTTGTAATCATTTTCTTGCCTCAAATCTTTGACATTTCTGTGTGTTTCTCCATACTCCAGCGAGCGTTGTCCTCAAGTTTTTACTGAAGTTTTTGATTTTATTACTCCTGAAACGTTGCAGTACGTCCTCGAACTGTGTGCCCTGAATAATATTTCAAGGCCAGCTCCAGACAAACTGCCCGTAAAGCCAATCTAAATGCGGAAAATTTAACATTGCGTCCACGAGGCACGAAACGGAATATAGCGCCGCCGAGCGCCCCGATGAATTTTACCGCGAGGGCCCCCTAAGGCGAGGTCCTTAGGGGTAAATTCATTTTTTGTCAACGAGCTGATACGATTCTGTGGGACTTTTGCTGCAAAAGGAAACTTCGCCCAAGATAAGTTTGTATAGGCTATAAGGCAACCTACCCAATTTCGGCATCTGAATTGCCAATCTAACCATTATTAGAGATAGCTATTTTAAACTCAATGACAAGTTATGACAGGCACTTTCGACTTGTTTTAAACTAGGGCTTCGCGAACGCAATTTGTGTTGCGTTTAAGATGAGCGTAGGTAGCGGTTTGTGTATAGCGGATTAAAAGGTGCAGGCAGCAGTCACAAGAAAACCATGGAGCACCAAACCTGACCATTGCCTTCTCGAAAATTCTGATCACTTGAAAATGTATACGGATTCTGACGTTCCTTTGTTTCTCTTCGAGGTCAACAAAGCTGGTAACCAAGGAAACGAAGGAAACCGGACTCGTATTGAATCAGCCGTCAAATCACGAAAAAAACACCACAAAAATGCTAATAAAAGCCAATTGGAAAAACCTACCGAACTAAGATTTGCAGGCATGATAAATATGTATATGGTCAACATGTTAAGAAGTTTTGGTGAAGTTATGTTCAGAACTTTGAAATTTACAGGGGTTCAAAATTCTGAAAAAATCGAAAAATTTCGTAAAAATTGATTTATAAAACATTTACTGAACCGATCTTTTTCAAAGATGCATGGGGTCTAAGTTGAGAACAGAGGTAGATACTCAGAAATTTTCATCCATGTCGGTTCAGGCGTTTGGTCTGTAGATTGCGCACAAGCCAAAAAAAAAAAAAAAAAAAACATACACAAGTGACTTTTTTTGGGGTAAGTGAAATTGAAGATTTCGCTCCGCTCGCTTCGCTCGCTACGCTCATCAAAAAGCTTACAATAATTTTCCCGTGACAGAATGACCTATCTGACGAGATGCAATGTGAGGTGGCCTCAAGCTGAAGCAAACTGTGATTATGTGTGTGTACTTCTCGTCGCTAGGGGCTGTCTGTCGCTGGTCGCCAAGATTTGTGTCCCCGTATTAATAGTATTAAGATATTTGATTGCACGCACGTTTAATCTACCGTCCGCGTGGTAATACTGTATTTATAATGAAAATAGCTCACTGTTTTTCCTCTAATGATTCTGCATCGTCCAAGTCTATGGGATACTTAATGTTCCATGTTTCCGCTCGTAAGAAAGCCCTGTTTAAGTGATACGAGAGCGGACTTGAGGGGTCCCATTTCTTTGTGAAGACCAACTGCCCCACGGTTGGGTATTGCTCTGGAAGTTGAAAGCGGACATAGGGCAAATTGCGACAAAGTTCAAATTATGGATCTAGAAGAATCTATGCTTTTGGATTTGCGAGCGAGGCTAGCAAATTAGCGAAGGCGACAAATCTGAGCACTCAAAAATGCTGTTAATTAATAACTTATTTTCAGGCAACGAGATCAAGAATTTTTGAAATAAATCGACAGTTGCTGAGTCGATTGCCACTGAGTTGATTTAATGTGTTTTATTAGATATAGGAATCAGTGGCAAGATTCCGGAGTCCGGACGATGGAAATAGAGGGGAGCGGAGAAATCTGTCGCTAGCATCTCGTCATCTCAGAACCACTCCCGCGAATCCTCTACAGTCGGGATCTGCTGGCCATTGGGAAGCAGCATTCCTACCCGTGTTTCGACAAAAGTCGTAGGTAACCTCGCACTGCTTCGCCCAACGCTGAGCTAACGTCTCCAGCTCGTTGTCCCAATACATCTCCATCATGTCCTCTGCACCGTATATCCGTTGTCCAAACGGGGGCGGATCCTCCATGGTGCCGATGGCCACTGCAGAACGGAGCTCGTTGTGGGCTCTCAGGATGCCTCGCTTCTCGGCGGCACTGAAACCTTTGTCCTTCTGGAAGTTGACACAAGCAGCGCCCTCTGCATCCTAGAAATCCGGCATCCGAAATCCTTAATCAAATCCGAAATCCGAAAAAACGGCATCCTACTGGGCGTAGCTGCAGGGGCGTCGTAAGGTATTTGGCGCCCAGGGGCCCAAAAATATAAGACGACCCGACCTAGGGCAGAGCCCCTAGAGCAGGAAGGGTGGTCCGGAAAACTTGGAGAGAACAAAGTCATTTCAAAGAAAATCTACGCGTTCTAGAAATGTCAATGTATCCTTGGCCCCATCACATAATTTTGACATTAACGTAAACTTTAAAGAAGGGAATCTTTCAGGGACAATTTTGGTTTTGCTGGATGCAATTAGAAAACTGGACAGATCTGCCCTTTAATGGGAACCTTGAAAAAAATACGAAGAATATTATTTGAAGCAATTTATCTGGACGTTTCAGATACAGTTTGATCTTGAGAATATGAGAGGTAAAATACTGAAAGAAATTAAGCGTATATGCATGTTGCCTCTTATTTTTGTAGCATTTTCCGACAATTTATAATAAACTTTGTCTGCTTTTCGAAGTTTTTATGCAAGAACAAAAATAAATGCATATTTTTATTATGACTAATAGTATTTTTTATACTATTATTATTGTTGTTATTATAATTTTTATTATTATATTATTATTATTATTATTATTATTATTATTATTATTATTATTATTATTATTATTATTATTATTATTATTATTAAAATTTTGCCATTTCGTAAGCTTTTTGAATATAAATAGATTTTAAAATATTATTTCGACGACCAATTTAAAGTTCTGAAATCTGAGTTTGTAATGAAAGCAAGGCTTAGAAACAAAGACCCGTATTATGTTCCAAACTATGTTAATAAGCATGGAAAACGTTTATTTGAATATGTTGTTCCCGTCTTATTTAATAAATTACCACCAAAACTACGTAGCATAAACACATTTTGTATTCTTAAAAAAAGTGTTAAGGAATGGTTGCTGGATTTTACTGAATAGTAACTTAATTTACTGTTGCTTTCTTGACTAACAAAACTAAACTTCATTATTATAATTATTTTTTTTTTTTTATTGAATTCAATGTTCTCTTGTTTAGTGTTGCGTTGTACAACGTTTGCTCAGCAATTTTTCAATTTAAAATTTCTTTATTTACACCACAGATGAGCCACCATGGCTTTGTGGACTTATATGTCTGAGATTTCTTTTCTTATCACATTGTATGGCTATTATGAGCAATAAAAAAAAAAAATTATTATTATTATTATTATTATTATTATTATTATTATTATTATTATTATTATTATTATTATTATTTTATAAGAATGTCAATTTTCAAATTTCATTGTGATTAGAATACTTTGTTATAATTTTTCAAAGAGTCTGTACGTTCAACTGTTTCCAAACAGTATGAGAATTTTTAGACTTAAACAATGAATAAATGAAATAAATAAATGCGCGATACTATTTGTGTTAGACGTGGAAGTATTAATTCAACTACCTACCCTTTAATTCCTTGCGATACCTATTCTCTAAACGGCATTAGGGAAAATATTTATCTCGGGGGAAATCTTGCCCTACGGTCGCTTCCAGGGCCTGCAAGTGGAGGGGGGGGGGGAAGCATCGTCCTCCTTTCGCACTGCAGTGCTGCTGATAGACGTCTGAGCAGACACTCGATGTTCGTTTGTAATTGTTGTAAAATCGTTTTATAAACTTTGTGCCTTGATAAAGCCAAGTGGAGTCTTGGCGAAACGTTGGCATAATAAAAATTATTTTCCAAAAATACCATTCGTAGCATTAACCGAAATATGTTTCATATATATATGAACATCAGAGTACATCCAGTTTTCAGTGTACATCTATAATATGTTAGAGGTACACTGACAACCTTTTAAAAAAAATGCGCCGCATCGTGGAGCCCCAATGAGCCCATGGCGCCCTGGGTCCGGGCCCCGCCGGCCCATGCCTTTAGACTCCCCTGGGCGTAGAAACAAATTTTTTAGTGTGTGGGGGTCAGACATGTCAGACATGCATTAAAAAGTTGGGCCAACATTTTTTTTGAGTTCAAGGTTCTCATTGGAGCAAATCAACAATAGTCGTAGCAATAATTAATAAAGCCAGCAATTCAGCAAAGAACTAAAAATGCAAGCCTCCTCGTTTTTTCAAGCGGCCGATTTCCGTAGCACAACACGCGCTTTGCACGGGGCACTGTTTTAAACGTTTGTCTAGAGAGGTTGTGATTTGAGAATCGAAAAGAAGTTGCAGGATCAGGAATCAAACTATTGCGAAATTCAGAAGGTAAGGATTATAGTTTAGCCTAGTTTTACCTTTTTGAAGAGACACATAACATGTAGAGCTGGATATTCACACGATGCGATCGAACAATAATCAATTGGATCTCCTTTTGCCACAGCTTCAGTGACTTTGCACAGGGCATTCGAGACATACAGCAAAAATACAGCAAAACAAATGTACATTTTTGAACTGGGACCGGACCAACAATTCGGATGATCTTGAAAATTCAGCTGTCATTCTATCACAGCATCCTAAGTTATTTTGCCTATTATTTTAAATTAATCTTATTTTGGCTGGATTCGAACGGGGCTGCTCTGACACTGGAGCTAGAATCAAGTCGGCGGTGGTGTCCACTGTTCACTCAAAATGAGATTTAAAATAATATCTTACCTTCTTATACCAATAACTTAATCTATGCTTTAATCTGATACAAAACAATCATCAAATACACTACACACTACAAATAATTGCAAATTCTATTAAGATCAGAGAGTTCCTCATGTGGGCTCGCAGGCGGAAGTCTAGAAGTTGACGTTCTGATGTCCTGAAGTCGACTTCACTTATTCTTCGGACTTTGGAGTTTTGGAGTTACATACGAATCCAAAAAAGTCCGTTGAGAACTAATGGATAAATTGCCACTTTGAGAGCTGGAATAGAAAATTGGCTTCAATATTTGATCTTGTCTGTGAAGTGATCTTCTACTGATAATATTTCGCAAACGCACGGCCGATACTCTCATTTGAACATCGCTGTGAAAGTTAAAACTTATGTGAAATCTGTACTGGAGGACTACTTGCTTCAAAATAAATTCAGGACATTTTGCTGCATGAGTTTTCATATGTTTCATAATACTAGGGCTTCGCCGAACGCTCTATACCGTCGCGTTGAAGGATGAGCGTTCGAGCCTTCTCGAAAGTTCTGATCACGTGAAAATTTCGATGACTGACTTTTCTTTGTTTTTCCCTGTAACCTATCAAAAAGCTCAAATATACTTATTTTGAGCGTATTCAGTAACGAAATCGTAAATACAAAAATATTAAATATTCTTAAAGGTTTTTTATAAGTTTCTAGCTACATTTATGGCGCTGTTTCCCTTTCAAATAACTTCATAAACAGAATTGCCTAGCTTCCAAAAGCTATCGAATATTTCCCTTGGACGAACTTGAAATCAACAACACTGGTTACCACGGACAACATAAGAGAACCAAGGACACCGATCACATGTTGAATCAGGTGTCGAAAATCACGAAAAATCACTACTTAAATGCGAATAAAAACCAGACGGAACGTCTTACCAATCTAAGATTTTCAGGAATGATAAATATCCATAAGGGCAACATGTGTACAAATTTGGGCAAAGATTGGTTAATAACCTTGACAGTTATAAAGACGCAAAATTTTGAAAAAATCAAAAAATTTCGTAAAAATCGATTTATGCAAAAAGTTCCAAGCCGACCTTTTTCAAAAACGTGGCAGATCTAAGTTCAGAGATTTTGAAGGTGTCCTACAATTTTCATCAAAATCGCTTCAGCCGTTTGGTCAGTAGAGCGCGGACAAACAGGCAAAAAAAAACAAAAAAAAAAAACATGGGATACTTTTTTCTACGGGTGGTGTAATTGAAGTCTTCGCTCGCTTCGCTCGCTCATTCAAAAACTCCTGATAACAGGAGCGGTGTTTTCTATTGAAGGCCAGTGAGATCTTATGGACCTAATTTCAAACCTTTTCATGATAATTCTGATAATTGATAATTTTGATCATGATTATGATGATTTTTGATATCCATCAAAACTTTATGAAATTTGTACACGTATATAACTATAGGAATTACAGTGATTCGTATGTAGCTTAAATTTAAACACTATGAGACAAACATAAGCTTGTTGCCAGGCCTCCAAACTGGGGTAAAATCCGGCCACACATGTGCAATTCGTATATTCCAATTTACAAACTACCCGGCGAGCAGGTCAGACAGAAGCGCCACGTGACGTCAGAAGGACGGACCCACTAGTAGTGGTGTAATGCACGTTGCAATAGCAACTTGCATTACACTATAGTTGAACCCCCAAACTGTCACAGAGTTTGCACACAAAACACCTGCCATGGTGTATTTTGAAAACTGACTCTGCGGGACCAATACAGTGGCAGGCTCTGGACTCGAACAGACTACAGCAGAATGCCGTCGGGATCCCCTGGGTTTGGAGGCCAGGGGGGCCACGGAGGCCCACAAAACTGACGAGGGCAATGTGCTCTGGCACATTTCACTGCAAAAAAATTGGCAATCATATCAAAAAACGTCGCCAGAAAAAAAAACACTTCGGGAATGTTTTTAGGAAGGGTCGCCCAAAGTACCGGCGAGGGCGGTAAGAGGATTTTTCAGGTGATCCAAACTGACTCTGGAATCTGTTTGATTTCAAAATGGTTGACAGCTGAATTATGCGGATCAAACAGCGATATCGTGTGTTGTAATTTGCGTTAGAAAATTTCTCTTGGCTTAATGACTTTTGTCAATGAAGGTGAAAAGTCACTTGTAAAAAAAAGTAAACCGTAAATTGCTAATCTCTGCTCTCAGTATGCCAATGTTGACGTATTTTTCCCGTCCGCCCTTTCGATTTGTATGGGTTCGTGCGATATCGTCGCGCCATAGAAAAAGCCAAACTACTTCGCACAACGCAACTCGACTGCGTATACACCCGAAATTGAAACTGATATTTCCCCTGAAGTCAAGTGCTGTTGAAACGGTAGAAGATAATTTAATGCAGTTTGAGTTAGACCAGGTTTTACCAAGTTTTGCAACTCCTAGTTGAAATTCCAACGGAGTTACAATAATACAACTGAAGTCATCCAATCACGTGCACAGAGAATTCAGTAAAGCCAACTTCCTATATAGTTGGGATCTAAAGTCTCAACTGAGCCGAAAAACTTGGTAAAACCGGGTATTACTATTTTCAACTCTGGTATGCAGAACCAATACGATCTGTGGCAGGCATAAAATACTACAACTTTAATTGATGAGCCGGAGCGGAGCGAAATCTTCAATTTCACTACTCCGAGAAAAAAGTAACTTGTGTAGGTTTTTTTTTTTTTTTTATGTGTTTTTGTGCAAACGCCTAAGCCGATTTGGATAAAATTTTTAGATGATCTACCGTTGTTCTCAACTTACACACTCAACGTTTTTAGAAAAGATAGGTTCAGAACATTTTTAATAAAGAAATTTTTACGAAATTTTTCGATGTTTTCAAATTTATGAATCTCTGTAGAGTGTAGATGTCAAAGTTTTTTACTTATCTTCACCAAAACTTATGAACATGTCGACCTTATAGATAATTATCATGCCCGGAAATCTGAGGTCGGGAGGACTTCCCGGTTGGTTTTTATTCGCATTTTTGGAGTGTTTTTTTCGTAATCCGAGGCCTGATTCAATAAGAGTCCGGTTTCTTTCGTTTCCTGTTACCAGCTTTGTTGACTTCAAATTCGTCCAAGGCATAGACTTGGACAGAAACCAGAAGGTCAGTCAATTTCGTTTTTGGAAATAATTGCAGGTTTATCCGCGTCAGAAATATATCAGCATTATGCATATAATAAGAACCCTCGGGCGGGCATACGTTATGTGTAACGTATTTACGTTCTCATTGCTCAATGCTCTAAAAATGAGCATAATTTCGCTGTGTGACAGAACAGAAAAAAAAGAAGAAATGTCGTTTACATTTAGGATTAGGAGTGATCAGAATTTTCGAGAAGGCAATGGTCTGTCTTGGTGCTCCATGGTTTTCATATGCCTTCTCCCATCATCTATTTATATCCGCTATTCCAACCGCTACGCTCATCTTCAATGCAACACAAATTGCGTTCGCGAATCCCCAGTAAATGAATACTAACCACCAGAATTTTCGCAAAGTGCGGTATAGTTCAGATTGCAACTGCAACTGGCGCATGGGCGGCCAGACTCGTACAACTCTCCGTACAATTTGTCGCCGCTTGGGTAATTACACACCATCAACTCGATCGGATGCAATTTTTCCGACGTGCTTGACGCCTTGGCTTGGAAATATGCTCGTGCACACCCCACCATACTAACTTTGTCCCACAGAAGTTGTGCCAGGGCTTTTCTGCAAAATAGAAGTACCTATCGATAGTCACATCACAGCAAATGGAAATCACAGGCCCTAATGTGATTAGAACCATGGCTACGCCACACTTTTCGTTGCAGGAAGAGCGAATACAAGGTTGGTAATTTTAATTTTTTAACGCTGAAACCAAGATAGAAAAAAATCACTAATCAGAGTTGTACGTAGGTAATCGTATTCTGGGTTTACTCACAATACCGGTAATTTTATGTTCTCGGTATTCTTAATGTCCATTTTTTCGTCGAGAGACAAAGCAAGAGCGTTAGTGTAGGTCGCATATATACCCTCAGCTGATACCCACGAAGGATCTTTGGGGTAACTAGCAGTTAGCTCTGGATAAAATTTCTTGAAATATAGTTGTCCCACGTTATCCCAATCCTCTGAAACAATGGAAATGTTGCTGGTGAAGGTGCGACCTCCCATCTCCACTTCTGTCGATAATGTTTTTATCATATCAAGACATCCAGCAAAACGTCGTGCAATTATCGGCCAAACCTTACCTCTCCAGCTGGATTTTAAATTTTGTGCAATAGAATCGAATCGCTACTTTCAACTATAACATAACCTACCAACAAGACGCTAACATGCCGCTCCTAAACGTATTGTTTACGAGATAGGGTGCCAGTGTCATGAGAGCGGGGCAAAAAGAGCCTTTTGGAATATTTCCTCAAATGTTTCCTTCTGATCCCCGCAACAGGGTATGCTTAGTACAAAGTGTTACATATATGGCTGGCGAGGGTCGAGTCATCATGGTATTCGCCATCTCAGTCTCATATTATTGGTCAGAATCGACTAATTTTTCAAGTGATCGCGATTTTCGAGAAGGCAATGATCTGGCAAGGTTCTCCGTAGTTTCCGCGGTTCTCGTATTAGGTCGTCTACCTTCACCTTTTTATCCGCAGTTGATCCGCAGAATAAACCGCTACGCTCATCTTCAAAGCAATACAAATTGCGTTCGCGAAGCCCTAGTATCTTGATACAAGCTGTGCTAAGGGTGAATGGTACAGAAGTAACACTGTTTTTAGTCCACCAATAGTTGTTTTCTCTAAATCTTACCAAATATAAAAAAATATTAATCGACAATAATAAACGACCAAATTATCTTCTTTAAATATGGATCGATTTTTTTATTTCAAAGCCTAGCTATCCAAGTTTATTTTTTAACCGTGACAAACAAACTCAAAAAAATGATCTTGTAACAATTAGCTTTTAACACAGATGTTGTGCTGATTGATGAGCGTGGCGAGCGGAGCGAAATCTTCAATTTCACTACCCCCAAAAAAAGTAACTTGTGTATGTTTTTTTTTTTGTGTGTGTTTGCGCGCGCTCTACAGACCAAACGCCTGAACCGATTTGGATGAAAATTTCAGAGGACCTACCTTTCTTTTCAACTTAGACCCCTGCGTTTTTGGAAAAGATCGGTTCAGAACTTTTTAAATAAATCAATTTTTACGAAATATTTCGATTTTTTCAAATTTTTGAATCTCTGTAAATGCGAAAGTTGTTTACATATTAATTTTCTTAGACTCATGTCTACTATATCCTAACTTAAGCACTTGTTTTGAAAAAAAAAAAAATATATATATATATATATATATATATATATATTTTTTTTTTTTTTTTTAATTAATTTTTTTAACTGGGATTTGAATGCTAAATCAAAAGTCTCACTGGAAACCAGTGAGACTTTTGATTTAGCATTCAAATCCCAGTTTGAAATTGTTTACATATCTTTACCAAAACTAATTAACATGTCGACCTTATAGATATTTATCATGCCTGAAAATCTTAGGTCGTTAGGACTTCCCGATTGGTTTTTATTCGCATTTTTGGAGTGATTTCTTCGTGATTTGACGCCTGATTCAATCATAGTCCGCTTCCCTTCGTCTCCATGGTTTCCAGCTTTGTTGATTTCAGTTCTGGCCAAGGCATAGTTTTTACAGATTTCAGAAGTGTTATCAATTTAGTGTATGAAAGTAATTAAAGTAAACCCGCACTAGAAATATATCTCCAATATAATAAGAACCCTGTGGCGTAATTTACATCTATGTGTATATGTTCAAATTACTCAATTAGCTCAAATAAGAATATTTTGGCTATCTGGCAGCTCTATAAGAGAGAAACAAAGGAAGGTCACAATAGTCTAAATATTCGAGTGATCAGAATTTTCGAGAAGGCAATGGTCTGGCATGGGGCTCAATGCCAGCTACCTTTGCCTCTATACCTTCGCCTTCTGCCTCTACCTTTTTTCCACTATATACAAACAGCTACCTACGCTCATCTTCAACGCAACACAATTGCGTTCGCGAAGCCCTAGTGTAAGCAACATGGAAGAAAAAGGAAACTATTGTTTGCAGTTTAGAATCGTGCGTTTACGTAACCTCCCTTCAGAGAGCGTAGGGGGCAGGCCCCCCATCCAAGACAATAAGGAGTGCATGGGGCGCTTCCCCCCACTGCTGGGTTGGCGAATTACAGGGACTGAGCCCCATCGTAGACTTGTAAGCAAGCTCGAGGTAAGACTGAAAATGTTTTGAGTAGGTTTGCACTTTGCATGAATCCTCATCTTTATACAAACGTTGGAAAAACTTACTTCATAAAGCATTCTTTACACAAACAGTTTTGGCATTTATCTTGGCATAGGTACTCGAAAAGTTATATCATAGGTGAAAAATGATAATTAATGATTCTAGGTCACTGTATTATTCATGTGGTAGCTTTTCTAGGGACCGGTACCGATCTATCCCAGTTTTGTGCAATGCTCACCTGTGTTCCGGCATTTATCTTTCTTTATGATACACTGGTTCACCCAATGTTGGGCCATCGTAGCCAGCTCGTCGTTCCAAGTTAACATGGGCATGTTCTTGGCAGGAGGGAATCCCATGCCGAAGGGCGCCGGACCCGACATGCCGCCACTGGCGAATTTTTGACGGATTCTGTTGTGAGCTTGCACAACTTTCGTCTGTTGCCATGGATCCATCTTATTATCTGTTAATTTTAACTCTTTGCAATGGCTACTGGTATCCGTCTACAACATGGAAGAATTAGAAATATGATAATAATAACGAAGTAGGTAAAGTTTAAATTCGCTGTAGGCTGTAGGTATTTTGGCGCTAAGGGCAACCGACCGATCGAAGCTGAAAGTTGCCAGCTTATTTCAAAGGGCCGTGCTACCGACAAACATCGAAAACTCGTCGATAGATCTCTACCCTGGACGATAGCACGGGGGGAAAACCTACAGTGTGTCGATTGCCACGAGCAAACTGAACTTTTTCTAGCGATTAATAAAAATGTTATGCTCCCCAAAACATCGAAATATTTTTTTTACAACATAGTATAAATTGAATATATTGCATGATTGCACATAGATTGCACACATCGGGCAGTTTTTGAAAGTGTGTGTGGCCTGTAATATGTCAGTGGCGTAGTTTGAAATCTGGAACCGTAACCGTAACCGTAACTCAGAAAATAGTAAGAACCGGAACCGGAACCGAAATAAAAAGTAACGGTTCTGTTTCGGTTCCAAACTTGGCCGACTTTTTCATTTTTATGCACACTAACTTTATTTTTTGAAGATTTTATATGATAATTATTGTAAAACTTCAAAATTTCTGTTGATTTCACATGTAAAAAAAGTATTTTGACGTGTGCTTCAGGCTCAGAGTGAGTCGCCGGCTGTTCGTCTCTCCCAAGTTTGTATAACGCGTGATTTCAGCTGATACCAGCACCACACTTGAACGATATATTTTGTATTTACGTGCGTAGGTATAATCTGGTTTTCATTTAGAAGTTAGAATAATATGGTATTTCTTGATAGCCAGAAATATCTGGATTTCTGTGTGCTGGCGATCTGAATTCAGAGATATGGAGGAGGAATTAGCTGCTATGCAATGTCGTGTGAAAAAATATGTTCCGAATTAATATTTGAAAACATTGCTGAGAGAGAGTGAGAAACGTGGCACAGCGACGCAGCAAAAATAATTTTCTTGTTGATAACTTGTTGATATCGAATACCTGAGTGAAGCTGCAGACTCCCGACATCTTTGATAATATAATAATAAATCATGATGTTGCAGTTAATTACTTCTACCAATTTCACTGATCACTCTGACACACGGCCGAAACAGCATGTTCAAAGAGAGTTATTGCTTTAAAAATGGTTGGTCCTATAAGTAATATAATAGGGAAGTATGTTGTGCTTGACCAACAGTGTATTGTATAAATACTAGTAGTAATTGTGATGAATGATGAAAATATACCTACCAAACACGTCGAGAACACAGCAATCGAGCATTGATATTTGTCCCAATCACTGTGAATTTGATCTTGAAGTGAAAAATAGTGTAAAAAAGCACTCTCTCAACCAAAGAAAGTAGGGATTTTTCTTTTTCGAGTGCATAAAATAATGGAACCGTTTGGAACCGGAACCGGAACCCGAACTCTTTGAGATCAAATTTTTGGACCGGAACCGGAACCGTAATGAGTTACCTAAGGCTCCAATCCCAGTTGGAAAGTAAAAGCAATGTATGAATTCAAGATTGTGCATACCGTGGGATAGAGACACATGGTATGTTCGCTTGGGTTCTTGCACGACTTTATTTCACAATAATTAACTGACACTATTTGCACGGTTCCATAAAAGTAAATCAGAACGATCGACCAAAGCAAAAAAGGTGAGCACATTTTTTGAAATAATAATTAAACTCCAAAACGAGATCAGTGTTTTAATTATTAATCCTCAGTAACTTGGGTGGGATTGTTTAGAAGAAACAAGCGAGACACGAACGATGTAGATCTAGAACGCTGTTTCTTCCAGAGTCGGTTAAATATGGAGAGAACAAGGAAAAAAACTACTTAAACTTTATTAGAGCTGTTCCACAGTCAATCACTTATGCCACACAATTTACTTATTGTTAAAAGTTTAGATTATAGGCTCATACAATACCTATGTATACACTTGCGGAATCATAAACTGCGCCCGTCGTAAAAATATACAAGTCCTTTTCAGGTTCGTTTGAAAATAGTATAGGTAGGCCGGGTACTGAGCACGTGGCTATGCCATGTGCTTTTGCGGGCCTGGGACTAGTTTGATAAACCCGTTCCGTTATCATTAGCTGCTTTGCTCCGTCAAATGAGGATCGGAAATGCTCTTGATTTGGTTCACTGTGGATTTTTGCACGACGTTGGCACATTTTTACTAGTCTAAAATGCGTAATTTTAAAGCTATAATAAAAAACAAAAAACTATCTAGATCTTGTCTTCACAACTAACCTTAACATAATATCATTTTTCCATTATCTATGAAAAAGTTGACTTCCTAATGAAATTTGATGTGCATTCTTTTAATTGCATCCGTTATCTCTCAATCGAGGTAGTCAATCGTACCGAGACCCGACCTTTTCGATGGCTGCCCGGCCAGGCAGGCTGGGAGCTGATTACAAGATCGGGGGATTAGTGTGCATTACTGATGCACAATTTATTTCGGTACGTCACCGGGGAAAGAATACTTTAGAGATTACATATTTAGCTAATTATCAAGATGAAATATTAATTCAAATATTTTCCACAAAAGGAATTATATTCTTTTCATGAGCTCATCAATAAAGACATCCAGAAACGATAAGCCTTTGGCCATTGCCATACATAAGCGCAATGGGAAGGCACACTTTGACCTATTTTTATAGAACTACCTGTTCCCTCCAGTCAGCTGTCTTCCCTGAATCATGTAATGAAACAAATCTCGGCGAATGACAAGTTCATTCATTCGCCAACGCAAAGTTGCAATGGCTGCACACTGGGACCATGATACCAGGGTGGCAGTTTTGGGGCTCGTAGAGCACGGCAATCTCACGCCACGGGCGGCAGGGGAGCAATTCGGTGTGTCCGCGGCAAGTGCGAAGAGGTGGTGGAAGCGCTACCAGGATACTGGCAGCATGCAGCGAAGGTAAATCATGCTTTGAAATAATTAAAAGTTCATCTCGTGTATTTTACCACCTAAATATAAAATCTATTAATCTCTTAACATAATATATTATTTGAACAAGGCATCATGCCTGCTGCCGTGCCTGTGAATGTGATATTCAGACATCGATCGGTCGTTTAAACGAAAACAAACACAAAGCGTAATCACAAATTACCTCTGCAATGTTATTAGCAATTCGCTCGATGTTGTTATTACATTTTCAGGCCTGGCACCGGTAGACAGCGAGTCTCCACGGCGGAGCAAGATGCCAACCTCGTGGCGCTGTCCGAGGGAAATCCTTTCCGCCATTCCTCCTGGTTGGTGGCCAACAGCAATTTCCCGGGCTGCTCGAAGACCGCCAGGAATCGGCTCGGGGAGGCCGACTTGCATGCGAGGAGAGCCGCCATCAAGGAGGTCCTCACCGACGCCCATTGCGTTGACCGCATGGCGTACGCGGCAACGTATGCCGACGCCGACTGGTCGAGGGTGGTTTTTTCCGACGAGAAGACGTTTTCCTCTTCGAACGACGGCCCCCAGATCGTTTACAGGCCGAATAACAGCCGATTCGACCCGAAATACGTCCACCAGCGGCAGAAGAGTGGACGCTTCTCTGTGTGCGCCTGGGGGTGGATGTCCGCGGCCGGAGGGGGGGGGGGGGGGCACTATGGCGCGTCGATGGGTACCTCACCGGGGAGCAATACCGGGACATCCTGAGGGACGTCATGGTGCCCTCGGTGCGGGTGTTGTACCCCGATGGGCCCATATCTTTCCAGCAGGTAAGCATTCTTTTGCGAGTAAAGCTATACGCGATTTGTAGTGGTGAAATAAAAATAGCGATTTGAAATGCGTCTATTTTATTTCAGGATCACAGCCCCGTCCACTTTGCTGGCGTGGTCCAGGAGTGGCTGGCGACGCAACAGGACATCCATTTGGTGGATTGGATACCGAGGGGCTGCGACCTCAGCCCCATAGAGAACGTGTGGGCCGAGGTGGTCCGCTCCATGAAGGAGGACTGGGAGCCGCCCGCGGACCGAGACGAGCTCTGGGACGCCGTCGAGGCCGCCTGGCTGGACGTGACGGGTAGCGAGCGCTACATCTGGGCTTTGACCGAGTCGATGCCTCGGCGATTGGCCAAAGTCCTGGAGTACGAGGGCGGCTGGACCGGCTACTAGCCCGAGATTTGTTATTTTTTTTCTTTGTTGCCTATTTTGTTGCGAGAGCAAATGTCTTATTATTATTTAGTTTACTTGTTGTGTTTCATTTTGTTACTTTTTAACCATGGAAATCATGGTTACGATTTAAATTATTATACCAATGGTAATACGGAAGAAAAAATATACTAATTGCGATTATACACAGATATGTCTAAGATTTATTTGTTTTGAGCATTTATTTTTGTTCCACACCACAGCTAATCGTTATCCTTCATCAATTTGCAGGCCACTAGTATAGCAATATTCTAAAATGCGTAATTTTGGAGATATAATTAAATTTTAAAAACTTCTAACGTCTATTCTTAACTCCCAACAATATGTGAGCATCACATTTCCGTTATTTGAAAAAAAAACTAGCTGTCGCAAAGCAATCTTAAGTGCTTTATTAAATTGCTTCTGTTATCTCTCAATCAAGGTAGTCAATCGTACTGAGACCCTACCTTTTTGCTGGCCATGCTCACCCAGGCAGGTCGTGGATAACAAGAACGGGATGATTAATTGGCTGGACTGTCATTTTCGCATTTTAACAATGGTTAACCACATAATTTAATTAGTATCATCATATTATTCCGATGCGGAAAATATTTCGCGGCTATTGTTTTATTTGCCTATTCGATGAAGCAGATCGATCCCAACTATAGTAATGGGCTGGATCAAGATAAGCCTCTCTCTACCTTTTGGATCGACCACGTTTTTGATGGGATGTGGTGTGGGTCTTTCATAGAGCCCTAACCAGTTTTAAACTACACTGTTTTTCCGCCAAGCCCATACGTCGGGACTTGTAAAATTTTGCGGGCGCAGTTTCTGATTCCAGAAGTGTACTTGTCAAATGCAAAAATAAATACAAATGCAATAAATGCAATGCCTCATTTTTGTTCCTCGGCGAGACAACAAAAGAAAATGAGATATTATGCTACTGTCGAGTAGCTCTTTTAATCATGAACTTATTCTAAGGTTCAATCAACTTTCATTCATATATGGTTCAACCACGCAACCATTTCTATTATACTCAACTCGAAGGGTATAAAAAAACAAAATGTATCGACTTACCCAATTTTTAGATCTTCGAAAAACGGGCGTTATCGGTCTTATTGATCTGCGCATCACATATGACGTATGGTGCAGCATATAAGAAGGCTCACTAGTGTATGTTGAAATGTTGGTCCTACGTAAGCTAAAAATAAAATAGGTACTTAGAAGACAGAAAGCTTTTCTAGACTTTTCTGTTTTCTAATAAAGGTATACGATGGCAATTTATTATACAATATCGTTGGTTCTACTCAGCTTTTAAAATGAAATCAACCGATCGTGATATTTTCGGTTTCTGCACACGCACGCATGAAACGAGGAGCCATGGAATTTTTAGTTTTGCACATCGATGTGAACATCATAGAAAACGGGTCTAATATAATACATATTGCCATCAATTCCAAATTAAACGATTCCAATGTCACAACCTATGTTGCAATTGAGGACTAAGTTCCAGAGTCGTATCACTTGTGTAGGCAAAAAAACCGCATGCTTTTCTTTTGGCAACTATATGCCCACATATCTGATAGACTTTGGCACAGTCGTGCTCCAATTGCCCAAACTGACCACCAGCGCTCCGACGACATAGCGAAGTGAACCCGTTGTCGCAGATGCAGTACTGGCAGGGAAAACCGGCTTCGTAAACAGGCCCCCTCATGATCCCTGTGTTCCCGTAGTTGCACACGAGCTGCTCGGTGACTTCTAAGGATCGACTCGGCGCCTTCACGCCGTCAAATACGGTCCGACCGCATCCAATCCGGCTGGTTTTGGCCCACAGGAGCTGAGCAAACGCCTCGCTGAAGGGTTCAAGTTTGCACTTCAGCGGAAAATGTTCAGCTATGGGTAACCAATCACGCTCAGGTGTCACTTGTGGGGGTGTATTGGCATACTGCCCGTCAGCACGCTGTCCGCCTGTCCATCAAGCCCTAACGATACGGCATACTGCCCGATTCTGCTTGGAGTTAAACACCATGTTACACGATGCGAGAGCCGCTAAAGTAGGAGGTTTTTGGGACCACGCGCGGCAATTATTTGACTGGAGAGTTCAAGCTGTCACTGCATTTAACTCTTCGATCTTTGCTAGCCGGGATATGCAACTAAAGCATAACGTGAACATTCGGGAACGGTCGACCGCTTCTGCCTGAGTGAGGTCCCTCACGCATGTCCCGGCCGGGCAGCCTTCTCCGTCCGCCAGCGTCGTCCTGCGCCCCGTCAACTACATGTTGCCACCCAGCGACGCCCTCGATCTGAGGTTCACCGAGCTCCGACGACTCTCCCCGCTGCGACGGCCTCTCCCAGAATTGGTCTTATGGACCGGGACTTTGCCGAAATTCTAATCAAACCGACTACTTTATCGACAATCGCATCGTGTAACACGGCTTTTTGCTCCTAGCAGAATCGGAGTACGCCGTACCGTTAGGGCTTGATGGACAAGCGGGCAGCGTGCCGACGGGCAGTATGCCGTGGCCCGTATAACCCTTGTGGGATGGTCTGGGGCTGGGATGGGTGTCAGGAAGGGAAATGGTCGTGCCAGATAGAGGAATGTTCCACGTATGCTTAGTCTGGTCGAAGATGGTAAGCATGGAGACATCCACGACCCCTCACTTGCTCTAGGATTGCACACGTGCTATGACTTGGAAACGCAGGATAGCAACTTGAGTTTATTGCTCACCTGGGTACTATACGGAGAGATCAATTCCGACCTTTTGTTTTCCCCATTAACCCCAATCTCAGCTGCCACCAATTTCCCACCAAGAAAGAAGGTGCGTAATGGTTATATTCTCAGCAAGGACTCATATAGCCCCCCATCTGTCACCTTGCGTTCACCACACTCTAACTCACTATTCTTTGGGAAGCTGTTGCACGTCGTCGACGGTGAATTGTTGCAACAAACCGATTCTCGTGGCGTTGTGCAGCAACAGGTACATATAGTTCGCGCTTTTACCCGGGATCCACTGCCTTCTGAACACCAGCTGCCCAACGTTAGAATATTTAACTGAAAAATTGAACGTATAGAGATTCAAAATCTAGTATTAGGTATAGCTAAAGTTGATCCATATCAAGTCACTACCAGTGACTTGATTAAACTAACTTTGACCATTATTCCGAGCACGGAGTAAATCAATTGTCCCAACAGTTTTTTTACGCAAAGCCATTGTAGGAACACTCATGGAATCGGAAATTGGCCGCTTGGAGAGAGATGGACGAAAAAGCCACTGTCAAGTGGGACGACCTAATGCATGACAGAGTTGGTTTGATCCCAACTCCCTGTAGGGGTTCTTTGGCAGCAACAAACCGGTTTTCTACAATGTTATAGTATAGGCCCAATGCCCCGAGGCGCTGCCAAAAGAACATGAGACGTACTATAATGCAAGCCGACAGATGATTTTATCACGAGGAACCTTTCCGCGACCTATTTGTCGCTAAAACTGGTCTCGGTTGGGTTTGCCCAAATAATAATTTCATAAAAGGATGCTGAGCATAGATATTCTCTGTGCTTTAGCGAAAGAGATTTCATTTAGGTAATAGAAATCGCCCTCTATATATAGCACCTAAATTGCATCGCAGCAGAAAAACTCAAAAAGATCTCGTATTCTCATACAACCGGTAGTTCAGATATTTACTGTATTTAGCAGAAAACGGAAAAAATTGCAGAATTTTTGTGGTGAAAATATATCGCGGTGCTTATTGAGGATACCTGACATGACTTGATCCATATAACTTTACGAGAGTCTTCTCGAGGTATGGGTTGTGGCTAGGCCATTAGCAAAGCAGACAAATCATTACATTTTGCCATTGATTCATTTATTACGTCCTTCAGCTTTTCTAGAATCTTGTATAAAACGAGCAGGCTTCAGCGTAAAACTTTGGTTCAAATTTAATTTTGGTCATGTGATTGAAACCTTTGTTTTTAGGAGATGTTTTAGATAAGAAACTACCGAAGGAAAGTGGATGATTTTAATCATGTTTAATGCAATTAGATTAATCGATGTCAGTATCAGCCCACTGCGGGAAAAACTGGTTTCATCCCTGGCCATCCCTAGCTCGGTTCGAACCCAATTCTTTAATTGCTGTGGTTTGATTAGTGACACGTGCTGCAGGGGCGGGTACAACACTCGAGGCCTCTCTATCGTAGGTACTATGTCTTTTTTCGGCCAATTTCCGATTACACGAGTGCACAGCTCCTTGGCAAGACTCAACTATACATACAAGCAGTAAACAAACTCCCCGTCCTGTACTGCCTCTTGCTCACTTGTATTCCTGCACTTGTCCTTCCCGAGGGTGCATTGGTTCGCCCAACGCTGAGCCAAAGCGGCCAGCTCGTCGTCCCACTTGAGCAGGTTGATGTTCATGGCCGCGGGCAACCTCTGTCCGAAGGGCACGGGCTCGCGATATTCTCCGCTCGCCACTGCATCTCGCACATTGTTGTGAGCGTTTAAAATCGCAGACTTCTCCGTGCTGGAAATTTCTACTGGTAAATGTATTTCGCCGCATGCAGCGTCCACGGAAGCCTATAACATTTATTGTTTGGTTAGATAATATTTTGTTTTCGTTTGATTTATTTTTTGGTCAGTGGCATTCAGAAAAAAATAATATTTGTTCGACATGCACTCACGCAACAAGTTTGCCTGAGTTGTATTATAGCCGCTTTATTTTATTTTTTATTTTATTTAAAGTCTTTATTAGCTTATTAGCTATTTACATTGTCAACATGTTATCATTACACAATATCTTGTCAGTGGCATTCAGAAAAAAAAAATATTTGTTCGACATGCACTCACGCAACAAGTTTGCCTGAGTTGTATTATAGCCGCTTTATTTTATTTTTTATTTTATTTAAAGTCTTTATTAGCTTATTAGCTATTTACATTGTCAACATGTTATCATTACACAATATCATTATTACATATTCTTATTATCTTTACTTATTTTAATAAATTTTAATCTAAATTCTTTTACATTTTCAGCCATTTTTATTACTATTGGTAGTTGGTTGTACTCTCTTATTCCATTATAAAATATTGACCTTGCTGATTTTGTAGTTTTTATGCTGCTTAGATATAGACAATTGGTGGTAACATTTATAGTGCTGTGGTTATGGACATCTGTTATTTTTACTAGTTTATCTTTAAGGTATTCTGGGAGGAGGCCCTTTTCTATTTTGAACATATATTTATGCTATAAGCGTGCTACATTCTACAAGCATGCTATATGCTGTAAGCCGCCAATGCTTAACTATTGACCCTTGTTCAAGAACTTATTCCATACGTATTTCATAATTGCCCAGCAGCTGCCGTTTGCGCATTCACGTCGATTCGACCGATTGCAGCTCGGGTGAAAGATTGCAACCCCATGAAATTGGTTATATCTGCGTGTTTTCGTTTGCAAGCACAAATTTAAAGCAAGTTATTTGGATTAATATATACCTCAGGAAAAAGACACATTACATGGTCGGCAGGGTTTGGGCACAATGAGTTTTGGCCAGCACAGTAATCCACAGCCTCAGCAGGGGTTTCCAAATGAAGAAGTAGCACAGTCACAAATAATAATATCGATCCCCGAACTTGCGGGACGTTAGAATACATTGATTTTTTATCCAGTCAACGAAAATTATTTCAATGGTTCGTTGAATATGACAATAATATTCCGGAGATAAAGTCAAATATATGTCGCAAAATGTCTCAATCTGTCACAAAATTGCAAGTCATGTTCAATCGAGAAGGCGGTGTTATTAAACAAAGCTTTGGTTTGGATTTATCAAGCTGGAAAGTTGCCAAAAATCTAACTGTCCAATTTTAAACGACTGTTGTATGATCGTCGAACTTACCTGTCGAATTAATCATCCAGTAGCCTCTAGTCTCCATTCTTACCCGTTCTACAAAGACAATATTTAATATTTATCATAACATACCCGTGCTTACCATTCTTACTCGCCTTGGATCGACAGATTAGGCAACCAGCGTTACAACTAGACATATTTGGCTGCCTACCTAGCAAAGTTTTGTTATAATATAGATGATGATCTAATAGTGGAGGTGCCGTGCACGGAAAATTACCTTTCACCAGAACATTTCGCATTATAGCTCATGATGCTACACAGCACACACCTACCCACAACAACCATTGGCACGCTATAATTTCCCGGACATGCTATTTGTACACTGCATGCTCAACGGGGATTCAGAACCTCTGTGAATATCGGTTGCGGTTCCTAAATTGTTAGAATTACGTTCTGGTTCCAGTTTTTTTATAATTTTTCGTCCCGATTCTGGGGTTGGGTCGGATCTCCGGAAAAATCATACAAAGAGAAAACAAAAAATACATAAACTCTGAATTTATGGAACCTTGATGAACCGCAGAGGAACCGATATTATTCAATCCAATTCACGGTCCGGTTCCATGAAAAAATAACGGTTTCCAGGATTCAGTTTGTATCCCTGATTTTAACACCGTGATTTGCGAATTTCAATCCGTATTCTCGTGAACGCTCTGCTTTAGCAAAACCCCCGTCGTAGTAATCATGACGCAAGTTCTATAAAAAGGTCTCCTTTCGAAAATGCGAGTAGGTAGACGCATTTGCATGGAGCGCGAGTGAGCACGCGCTTCCCTGTCACGTGTGCACCCCGCCAAGGGGTGGCTCTAGGCCAGTGCGGGGGTTGCGTCACGCTCCCCGCGAAGGGTGGGTCGAGGCCAGAGCGAGGGGTGCTCCGGCCACGCGCCGACAGTATGCGGATGAGACGACGTAAAGAGGCGACGGTGTCAGTGGGCGGTATTCAGGCGGTCAACACAGGAGGCGCAACGAAGAAATAGCATGCTTGATGCGGTATGAATGGGTGAGATTATTTTTAAAGATGGAATTAGGAATGAGAAAAGGGCAGAGTCGCCATTCTAACAATTTTCAGAAAGTCTGTACTGCGTTTTGCTCGTTTCTAGTGTCGGCAAGTTTTCTTTTGCATTGTATTTTTTTCCAATTTCTCCCCAACGGGAAGCACCAGGCACGGGAATATAACAGTAAAACGGTAAAATCACATTGCATTTGGCATGAGAACTGAATTAAACCACCCCCAAGTCACTATTTTGGAACGTAGACAACAAAACTATTTCCACAGCAAATAAATCCTGCTGATCAGAGCGAGCTGGATGTAAAATTCAGTCTCCACATTTTTTGGACAAGCTCATCTTGCTCCTCGAGTTTGGAAAGGACAGCAACATCTGCAATCAAATGAAAGCATTTTAACCTAACTGGCTAACACCTTATGTCGCTTGTGTCAATGGCGAATATATTTGGGAGGATGGGGTGTCCAAAAATGACCACCCACAAGTCTACCGCCAGAAGCAATATACACTGCCCCCAGGGTCTTGGTATTAGGGTCCCACACGCAACCTCTAGATTACAGCAGGGGTGTCCAAAAATGATCGCAATGAACTGCAGCAGGGGTGTCCAAAAATGATCGCAATGAACTGCAGCAGGAGTGTCCAAAAATGATCGCAATGAACTGCAGCAGGAGTGTACAAATAAGACAATCCACGTGCGTACCTCTCGACGCAATGAACTGCAGCAGGGGTGTCCAAAAAAGACAATCCACATGCGTACCTCTCGACGCAATGAACTGCAGCAGGGGTGTCCTGAAGGCTTCCACGGGCACCGCCATGTTGACGTGTGGGAAAAGAGCCCCCGATTCGATGTCGCGGGCGTTGCACGACACGATGGCGAGCAGGGTGCCATCGGACCTGAACACGGTTCTATAGATTTTACGACGTTATTGACGCACTTGGTTTGAAATTTGATATTTTGACTTTGAGGGCAGAGCATTGGTCTACAACTACTTACACAAGCAACCCACACATAAAATAATGCGCCTATCCCCGGAAAACTCGATACGGTTGATCAATTTACAGCATAATTTGGGAACTAGATTGACAAAAATTTGAAATTTGACATGTTTTGTGTCCTTAAAAAATTGTCTTTACAACAAAACATCGGAAAAATACCCTTGCCTATAAGCGTTGGTGGGTTTTCACCAGCGTGACTGTTGGAGCATTTGTGGAAAACGTCAAAGATGTAAATATAATCTGGAGATTACCTGAGCACGGGAGCGCCGCTAGCTCCCGACTGCACGCAGCACGTGGTCTGCAGCATCACGGCCGAGGCCACGTGCGAGACCATGCCACGTGTCACGGTCGGCAAGGGCTGGCTGGACGAACGCTCCGAGAACATCGGGTAGCCCACCACGTAGACGGTCTCGCCTGTCGGACATCACGATCGAAGTCACTCAAGCTCAGCGCACTTCGATTCCTTAACTCCATTCTGTTTTACACTCTGCTCTGGGTAACCCAAGATGAAACTCTGGGTCTGGGTACACTGTATGGGATTATCGTAACCCTGGGCCGGGGGTAGCTTTGATATTACAATGGTGACAACCTGGTAAGCTCCGAGTAGCTCTCTGATTGGCTCTTACAATATTTAACCCCGATTTTTTAACCCCTGAATCCAGACCTTGAACATCTTCAATGATGTCAACCTTTGAATTTCCTTAACTTATGGGTATTTTTTTGTTTCACAGTTGGCAATAAAGTGATATCACAGTGATATCTTGAAATAATTACATGTAGGCATCTATGGTAATATGGTTTAACCTTGGATATCTAAAAACAAATTTGTTTGATCGCGTATGACCGCACGAATACCGCATATCAACCACTTTTTCTGGCATTGAATCTCTCTTCGAAATTGAAAGTGTATAACATCACCATATGATTTTCAAACAATTTTCAAACATCCGTATAGAATTAGTTTAAAAAAAATGAAGTAAACCACCATGAAGTAAACACATATAAAAGAATAAACTTCTGCAAGCATGCCACCAACATCATACACATGACCAACGAAAAAAGGTCCTGAGCCTCTCATAAGTAGCAAACCATGACCACGTTGGCAACTGTATATAAAAATATGAATCACCGGTGACTCATAGGTACTGATAATGCTGATACTATTTAATTAGTTTAACAATTGATTGAGATAATAATTCGATTCTCATCTAGTTCTTTGATGCTGGTAAGAGAATGGAAAATACCATGGGCCCTAATTATCGAGATGTTAGATTCTGATGAGGTTGTACTACCTGGTTATGAGTCACCACTCATTTTAGACGTCCGATATGTAAAAAATGATAATAGAGCGAGCTGTGAAAAAGCGCACACAGCTCGCAGCATGGGTCGGACTCATGCGTGGTCCAGATAAATGGAGATTGCAGACTCCATGGTCCTAGAGATGAGTCATCGACGAAGTAAGCTCTGCTGGAATATGCTGTGCTGGTCGAAAGCGAGCGATCCCCTCAGGGGAGGCTGCCAGATGGAAATCTACTAAATATACTGAGATCCGAGAGAACTACACTATACACTTATACACATATATCAATAATATTATTTTAATACTCAGGACATGAAAGTTTGATAACGACAAGACACTATTGGTAATGCAGTGAGAAGGGGCGGGTGTAATATTGTATTTGCAAACCTCGGCGCTTTGGAGGGTCGACGGGGCACTATGAAATGTAAAGAACGTTTTATTCCAGAAGTTATGAAGCGCAAAAGCAATCTCAAGTAATAGCGAAATGTTGAGAGTGGATTTGGATACGACGATCAGATATGTTGACAGTTTGCAGACTTCGGAAAAAGGGTGGTGGGATAATATAATTTAACCACCTGTAGCTTCAGAAGTAGGAACCCAGAATGGTAGCTCGGCTCGTAGTTGGACTCGTGCATCTTTGCAATGATGGCGTCGTAATATTCACCCACCGAGAGGGGGAGGAGGATTGGTAAGAAAGAGCACTCGAATTTCCGCCCTCTCTATATTTTCGAAATTCAAATTAAGCCCTAAATACCGCCTTCACAGACCATTCAAAATGTGCCCTCCCCTGCCGAATTACGAAGCGCGACGCCTTTGACAGAATCGCACCCCCGCGTTACCTTTGATCGGCGCCGTCTGCGCCATCGACGCCTGACACAAGTCCGGCGGCGGCGCGGCGAGTCGCAGCAATGCGAGATCGTACGCGACGCCGTCGCGCGTCCGATAGACCAGCGTCGCGGCCAATTTACGACCCCGCCAGACGACGCTGACATCTCGCTCCGTCTGGAAGCGATCGTCGCGACGACGGGGAAGGCTTGTGACAACCGCATTGCGAATTACTCGGGAATAACGGCATGCTGCTGGCGACTGCACTCTTTGCGAATTGTGTGGGCGACACTAAATTGGATTGCGGGCATCATCGCGGCTGGACTTGCGTCGGGCGCACTGACAATTTGGTTGAGAATGTGACAGACGCCCCTTGACCCTTGGTGGTTACATAACGAAATTACGTCTGTCTGTATCTGGACTCGGCACGAACAACAAAGAGTCTGCTCATGGGCATGAGTAAGCAATGGGCGCAGCTTCTTTGATGGTAACGGCCGATTCGAAGTATAGATAGCGTCGGCTGAATCTCATTCATATGTTAGCCATGAAATCACACATCGTAGCCAAATAAATACTACTCAAGTCCTACGCTATATGGCCGTTATTCCGTAGGTAAGGCCGTCTGCAGATTCTGTCATGTGAGAGAAATCGACTAGAATGGCAATATCGTAAATCTCTTGTACTTTCAGAACACATTAAAATTATACGCAGGTTCGCGAAGAGAACACTCGCCCGCCCCGCCTGCCCCCACCACCATGGCAAGCCAGATTGAATGTAGAATTCATTGAGAAACTCTTGGTAACCTTACATTTTTGACCACGTGCGAGCACGTGAGCACGAGCCCCGTGCAGGCGTCGATGACGACCCCGGTGCCCCAACTCTGTCCGCAGCGAACCAGAAGCACGCTCCGGTCCAAAGCGTCTGCGGACAAACCGTGCCTTCCTTGAGGATGCCACATGTTCCCATCCTTCACACTTGACAGCATCTCAGCAAAGGCGATTGCCACACAAATACGTAGTCGGTCGCCAACAGTGAAGGTCTCACTCCATGTCCATAGCGACACCAATGTTGTGAAAGATTTGGGGACCGAAATTGTAGGTCAAGATCGTGCCTGGACACAGAATGGTACCCTAAACTTCTGGCGAAATTTGGCAAGTATGAAATGTTCCCGGTTTAATTTGACAACGAGGTTTCTTGATGATTCTTTATTGCCCGGATCGAGTATAGCGCACATAAATTTCGCAATGTCAATCAGAGTAACCAATCAAACAGGTCGTTGATCTATCAAGGGTCACAACTCACAAGTGAAGACCACCTGCGCATACAAGGAGTTCTGCCATTTAGCTAATCCCAGATCAGTTCGATTGTCAAGTAATTGACAATAATGCAAAACGATTGCAAATTCGCATGTCAATTAGATTGGCGTCGATTAATCACTTGCGGACAAGTTAATTTCAGGCTGAATAATAAACTTGTCAGCAGGATATAATCGATGTGCGATTAACCCGAAGTTGACTGATCCGTGGGCGATGCTGGTATATCAAAGCCGCAAACAGGTGTAATAGAGGTCGCCTTCGAGATGCCGACGATTTATTGGGAGTATACGATGCCATTAAGATGTAAATCAATTATAAGTATATACGTACACCATTTATTCAACTCGTGTCATATTATCTTAAATGGTAAAATCTCAAATGGCGTGCATATACTTTACACAAATCTGAAGCAATAAATGTTCACCCATAAACATTCAAAGTGTTGTTTATTAAAATGTTATTTGAACTTATGCAAATTCTTACCCAGATTGCCTGTTGATAGCGCGCGATTGAGGGCCACTTTGGGCTCGTGTCCCCCTAAGCACAAGTGGGCAAGGACAGGGTGCAGTGCCAGCCCTAGAGAGAAGCCCACCCACTCGCCCTTCCACCAGCTGAGTGAACTCAGAACCAAACCCAGGAGGCCCCTGGAAGTATACCATGGACAAAACATGAATATGGTTTCAACTGCATTCATTCTCTATACGCGGTAAATATGTGGGAATGCGTTCTTGCCAAAATGCATCAGATATACAAAACAAACGATTTAAAGTTAAATTCTGCTTCTCTTTAGTTGTTAGGCTGTTCGTAACCTCTACGCCGAGAACGTCTTGTGTTAGTGCCTTGCGTGGTCCTAACCAGCGTAGACAATCCCCCCTGAGTGTGCACTCAGTGACGACTCTGCATTCGGGTCCAAGAGTTTGGTGGTGATTTGAGGACTGACATGCGAATAGATATTAGCGATCTTGGCTGAAGAATCGGATGTCCTATGCCCAGACGACCTATTAGCGAAGAAATAACTGAAAATTTCGTCTTCTCTGGTTAGGATCGACTACAGATTAAACTAGACCGTGCATGTCACCAGATAATGTTACCTTTCAGGAGTGTTTGTAAAAATTGGACCCCCTTCGCAACCGAGCCCCGCGCGAGCGTCGGTGAGCAGAAGACACCCACGCTGACCCAACGTGTTGCTGATGATGCCCTGACTAAGCGAGTTCAAGAAAAACTCTCTTCCGAAGAGAGTGGACTCAACTACCACCTCTTGTCCCCGTTTGGGTATCTCAATTTGTTGGAAAAGTCGCATCACCACGTTTTTAGCGTCCAGTGTAGTTAAAGAACTGCTTCCATCGTCCAAGCTATTTATTCGTAATAGAAGGAATGAAGAGAGCAGGAGTTTCGAGTCTTCTCGTGTGGTCTGTTCGTCTGCAGACCCGACCTCCTCGGGAGGTGACAGCTGCCAGTCGCTGAGGACTGTGTGGATTGCAGACGAAAGGATCGGGCACCTCCACATGGCAACTAGCTGAGCATCATGCCATCGGTAAGGACAGCTCTGCACAGGTCTACCATCCTGCGGAAGGTTGGAGCAAGCATTCTCGACGACCACGACGAAGTTATGTTTGTTGATGGCTGATCGACTCGAAATTATGTGAATGTCAGGGAGAGGGGAATCTAAAATTCGAAGCTCTTCACTTTCCTTGTCGGTTGTGTGTGCGTGTGCCTCGTTAGATCCGAAATCGAGTAAGCTTCCTAATGTGAGCACCCAGTTATCGGAGAACAGAACTCCCGAGCAAACGCTTTTCTCCCGTTTGCCAGAAGGAATGCACTGTATCAAGACTCCGCGAGCTGCCATTTCTGAAACAATCAGAAAAAATTCGATTAATCATTACATCGTTCGAACTAAACTAAAAATCCCGATGATTAATAGTTGAGTAGGATGTATAATAGTGACGCGTATCTGCAATATATCGTTTAAAAAAATTGTCTGCAAAGATTTGCTGAAGGGCAGACAAGAGAGAAAGAAAATGCCGCATGTTGGTAAAAATCAAGCAGCGAGCATTTACTTTGTTTCTCAGAACCGGCAACGATGGCGGCAATTAAAAAGCCTGATATCTGTCGATCGCGAACATCAATGGAGAAAGAGGAGCAAAAGAAACGCATGACTCTGGTGGCCGGGTCTCTCTGCTCGCATATAGGTGTACGTCGTAACTCGTAACATACGCGATACGCGAGGCGGGATGAATTGCACGTGCATCTGCCTGGCTAAGATCTCGGCCGGACGGCCCCGAGTTGTTCGCCTTCGGATTCCGTGTCGTCTCCGCCGCTGCTGACCACTTGTCAACTTTGCTCGCGCGAGACTTGCAAAAATGTGATTCACTTTTTAGTCCCATTTGGTTCGTGGCTTTTCCCCTCTCTTGTTCGGCAAGAATGCATTATGTGATGGGCGCACTATTGGTCAGTTGCATTGTTATGTTTAAAAAACGGAAACAGTGCAGGGAAATGGAATATCCCATGAAGTTACTCAGTCTCTTTGGTCCACAAGGATCAGCGGGACATCATTGAGGCCCACGCAATTCACTTCGTGGAAAGATACACACCTCTTTGTTTCAATTTGTAGCATTTGCAATGTTCATCATTAATGCTAATGTATCTGACTCTTAAGATGATATTCGCTATTTCTTGCTATGCTTCAAAGAGGAGTTTTTAACATAATGATGAATAGTAATTGTCATTGTTCAAACGAAACACCCACCCACCAGAGCCAGTTAACGGGCGTTTCTCTTCAAAACAGTTGACAAAGAGCAGATGAAATATCTCTGACATACCTTTACTAAATTGAATCTCACGAAACTTCATAGGTTGAAGCACACGCCGCGGCTAGCAAATAGCTCTGATTTTTTAAATGTGGAGCAATACTTGCAACGGTTTCCCGCTACTGCTCCAAGGTATTATTTTGGCCACATTTTTAGCATAGATGAATTAGCAACAAAAAAATATGCCGTGGCCTTCTCTCTGAGAACTCCCTGGTCAACTTCAATCAGATTACAATTCTGAAAATACACGTACACTATAGAATTAATTTGAGTTTGCCTCTTTCTGGGGATATCATATCATAGAGTACCATACCAAAGAGTCCAATGATTAAGTTTTTATCATTAACATTAAAATTATTACCATTATTTACCATTTTACCCTTTACAAATGGTTAAGAGTCAAATGATACTTTCCTTCGAAGTCCACCAGGCTGTGGTAAAGTAAGGCTAAAACGACTGTATAAAAATATTCCAGTGGCTTGTTGGCAACAATAACCGAAAGAGTTTTGACTTCGAGGCAGTAGCAACATTCAAGGTCGTATTGTTCACCCATTCATGAACAAATCAGGAAAACTGAGTCCTAAATTGTTATGCTATCTCGTGCATTTCGGAAATGGCCAGAGAACCTATCAATATAAATATATTTGCAGAAAACGGCCGTATGACAAATGAAACCCACTTCCAATAATACTTGACACGGGCTACATTTCCAAAGCACAAACCGTTTAGCAGAAATTTCTGCAATGGGATCGATCTGGATGCTTGTCATTGCTCGGAGCGCAAATGTGTACAGACGAATATAAATTGTTGCTCTGCTGTTTTGTGGGTCCATTAAATAAATTTAATAATAGCTGATTGCATTCATTCAATCAGTTTGCGCAATCATGCTATCAAAGAGACAAGATGCAAACTGGCATAAGCAATAAAATAATTGAGATAATAAAATAAATAATCTGTTCAAGATGTTACGATAAAATATATGACAAATTGCCTTTAGAAAATGTAATAGATGCAGGCAGCTCAAAAACAAGTACATTCATTTTATATTTGTGATGAACATTCTTTGGACTTATTTTTGAGTGTGAAATGTGTGGAAACTGTTACAAAACGATGAAAAACATTGACAAGGAAGGAGAACTGCATTGGCACTGATAATGCTCTTTAAATTAAACTTCTGTTATATGGATGCTGGCGCACAATTTGTATCGAAAAATATAGAAGAAGTACGATATGTATATCTCTGGTAGAATCATATACTAAATTTATTAACCATTCATTTAAAACGTAGTTTTTGGAATGAGGTGTGAAAACACAAGGAGTCCTTCGCCCCCTCCCTTCCCACCTGCAAACGAAATAACCACGTATAGGTATCTCCCACAGATCAATATAAAATCGAAGTCTATTGCCAGTTACGCTCTTTTACAATCCTATATTTTGTTCATTTTCCTCGTTCCGCTATTTAAAAAACGACACACCCACTTTAATCTCAAATTGATTGCTTGGCACTCACTTTTAAGCACATGACTCACAAATGAATATCCTTGGAAGTCAATAAACCTAATTGAAAATTGGCTGTATCAAACAAATCAGCAATTCACAGAATTTCTGAAATGGAAAGCATTCTAATTTGGAGCAATTAATTCCAGATTGTGTCGAGCTCTATTCACAAACTTATATCACTATATAGTTACAATTACAACCAAATGAGATGCTGATTAATTGCTGATTGAGATGCTGATGCTGATTTTGCAAGATTTGATCAAGATTGTGTGCCAAAAAACAAGGCGCACTATATAGTGGATGTCAGCATCCCAATAATTATGAAGCCACGGACTCCCAATAAAAATATTAACATGAAAACAATAACATATAACATGATGTAAAACAATATTGACATGATTGAAGTTTGGAAGTTCAGTAAAATAAACTTAACTGTAATCTATAGGTTTTATGGATTTTGGACCTTCGCTAAAATAAAATATTAATCCATGAAAAGAGTAATATTTCAGATTTCAGTTTAAAATTATTACATCAATTGTAATTATTTCAATAACAAGCGAAAAACTAACATATCCACAAGCCACGATTTTGCCATTGATAACCACCTGCCTTTTCATAATGCATCCTCCTACGAAAAAAGAATATAAATAGTGAAATAAAAATGTGCGTCAGTCCAAATGAGACGTGATAACTTTCTCAATCACAAATTGTTACGTAAATGGTTTTTGGACAAAGTGCCTAGCCAGCTAGCTTCCTCATATTTATAAACCAATACGGACGCCAACTCCTTCCTCGCAATAGGTAACACTTCGTAGTCGATCGAATACCTTGGTGTAAGGGCAAAGAAAGCTTCTATAACAGGTAGGGTTTTACCCAGGATCTATCAATGACTTAGACCGCATTGCTCGCAATGATGACTTTGCACCTACGAGCGCAGCATGCCCATGGTCCATAAGTTAGTCATCACTTGCACTGCACCGATATCCGCCAGGAACAGTCAGATCGTGGATTTATTCGGCCAATTACTATCACGCGAACGAAATCACGACACGTAATAACCTTGCTATTGTACATTATGCAAATCGATTGACACAAAGACGCCGTTGTTGGATAGGTTGGTACGTGACGCTTGTGGTATATTTTACATGTGTCTTTCATTCTAAGAACCAGCGAATCAAACATCATTGAATTGCTATAAAACCTCCGTTTGTTTTTGATCACTGTTGCAAAAACACGTAGCATGGCAAAAACCGGCGAAAACGCGAGTCTTTTCCTTAAATTTCGTGCTAAGATCTGTTCGTTTTGCGCGGAATAATGTCATGGCTAAATATGTTAAAGCAACAATGTTTTTGGCAAACTATATGTTATTTTTGGTTCGGTGAAAGGTTTCAACGGACCTGTGTGGTGCTAAAACTTCCAAAACACAAAGTTAACGATCGGTCAATTACAGTTGTATAATTTTCAAAAAAGATGACACAAATGCATAATATAATACGGTCACATATTATATATATTTGTAACATTTAATTGAACTACATGGAAATTAATATTATGGTCCCCAATATAATAAATTTACCGAACAGCCATGGGTAAAACAACACATATATCGCAACGCTGTAAAGGTATACACTTTTTTATTATAATTAAAGTAAGGAGTTATGGATACGCAAAACCAATATGTTTTGGCAAACGATCTAAAACTTCTGCTCTAGCGTGAAACCTAAACAGCATGCCGTACTCCACAAGTTCAGTCAACTTCGATGTCTGAAGATCAATCGGAAATAGACATAGCGGGTGTAGGTATATCGGTTCATGTCCTAACCATGCACACATGTGTTATTTCCGACGCTCCAATGACGTCACTGACAGAGCGACATTGTTTGCCAGAGTGACACCAGGTCTGTCGCCGGATTGAGCACCCATATAGCCGTCCAAAACTTGCCACTTCCGAAGCGACTGTCAATTATTAGAAGATTTGCGATCGAAAAGGTAATCATGCTACGTCGGGTTACTGGGCGGTTTCCTAGCAAGCACGGAGAACGTCTCTCGTTTGAGTTTCAGATTGGATTCTGCAGACAATGCAGACTTTTGCGTGAGAGAATTCCAGGGACAATCAATGGTACGGGTGAACGATGCCGGCAGGAGGATAGGGGAGGGGCAATGGCAAATTGCAAAATTTAATTTGATGAGGTTGTTGTTGAAAAAATGGCAACTTTGTACGGACGGGTCTAGTCAAGTGTGCAAGACAACCCCTAAACTTCCCCTTTAACTATTGGTTCAATGGGGTTCACCACCATACAATTGGTGCCAGGTGTGGGATTTAAAATATTCGTGCTACAATAATTGGTGGCAGCGGTGAGATTTAAAATATTCACGCTACAATTGGAGGCAGCGGTGAGATTTAAAATATTCACGCTACAATTGGTGGCAGCGGTGAGATTTAAAATATTCACGCTACAATTGGTGGCAGCGGTGAGATTTAAAATGTTCACGCTACAATTGGTGCCATGTGTGGGATTTAAAATGTTAGCGCTACAATTGATGGCAGCGGTGAGATTTAAAATATTCACGCTACAATTGGTGCCACGAGTGGGATTTAAAATGTTCACGCTACAATTGGTGCCATGTGTGGGATTTAAAATATTCACGCTACAATTGGAGGCAGCGGTGAGATTTAAAATATTCACGCTACAATTGGTGCCATGTGTGGGATTTAAAATGTTAGCGCTACAATTGATGGCAGCGGTGAGATTTAAAATATTCACGCTACAATTGGTGCCACGAGTGGGATTTAAAATGTTCACGCTACAATTGGTGCCATGTGTGGGATTTAAAATATTCACGCTACAATTGGAGGCAGCGGTGAGATTTAAAATATTCACGCTACAATTGGTGGCAGCGGTGAGATTTAAAATATTCACGCTACAATTGGTGCCACGAGTGGGATTTAAAATGTTCACGCTACAATTGGTGCCACGAGTGGGATTTAAAATGTTCACGCTACAATTGGAGGCAGCGGTGAGATTTAAAATATTCACGCTACAATTGGTGCCATGTGTGGGATTTAAAATATTCACGCTACAATTGGAGGCAGCGGTGAGATTTAAAATATTCACGCTACAATTGGTGGCAGCGGTGAGATTTAAAATATTCACGCTACAATTGGTGCCACGAGTGGGATTTAAAATGTTCACGCTACAATTGGTGCCATGTGTGGGATTTAAAATGTTAGCGCTACAATTGATGGCAGCGGTGAGATTTAAAATATTCACACTACAATTGATGGCAGCGGTGAGATTTAAAATATTCACGCTACAATTGGTGGCAGCGGTGAGATTTAAAATATTCACACTACAATTGATGGCAGCGGTGAGATTTAAAATATTCACGCTACAATTGGTGGCAGCGGTGAGATTTAAAATATTCACGCTACAATTGGTGGCAGCGATGAGATTTAATATATTCACGCTACAATTGGTGCCACGAGTGGG
This sequence comes from Nemoura dubitans, assembly GCA_921293005.1. Classification (NCBI taxonomy): domain Eukaryota; kingdom Metazoa; phylum Arthropoda; class Insecta; order Plecoptera; family Nemouridae; genus Nemoura; species Nemoura dubitans. Next base: position 21,558,743 of record OV121075.1, read on the forward strand.
ATTTAAAATGTTCACGCTACAATTGGTGGCAGCGGTGAGATTTAAAATATTCACACTACAATTGATGGCAGCGGTGAGATTTAAAATATTCACGCTACAATTGGTGGCAGCGGTGAGATTTAAAATATTCACGCTACAATTGGTGGCAGCGATGAGATTTAATATATTCACGCTACAATTGGTGCCATGTGTGGGATTTAAAATGTTAGCGCTACAATTGATGGCAGCGGTGAGATTTAAAATATTCACGCTACAATTGGTGCCATGTGTGGGATTTAAAATGTTAGCGCTACAATTGATGGCAGCGGTGAGATTTAAAATATTCACGCTACAATTGGTGCCATGTGAGATTTAAAATATTCACGCTACAATTGGTGCCATGTGTGGGATTTAAAATATTCACGCTACAATGGGTGCCATGAGTGGGAATTAAACTTTTCACGCTACAATTGGTGCCATGAGTGGGATTTAAAATGTTCGCGCTACAATTGGTGGCAGCGGCGAGATTAAAATATAAGTGCTCAAACGGTTCTAGTGGTGAGATAAAAATATTATCGCTACAATTGGTGGCAGTGGTGGGATTGAAATAATATTAGCACTACAGCTGGTGTCAGCGGTGTGGTTTAAAAGAAAGAAAAAAAAAATATATATATATATATATATATATATATATATATATATATATATATATAGTATAACTCATTGTCCGGATTAGCAATTTATATCTGCACTTGAATTGGTGGGGGTAGGATTTAAAAACAAGTACACTTAAATTGATTCCCAGGTGTAAGATTAAAAAAATACTCGCACTTCAAATGGTTAGAGGTGGGATATTAAGAAATATTCAAACTTCGCTTGGTGCCAGGGGCATGGGATAAAAAATATTCGATTGGTGCCGAATATTGGAATCTTTCATAAATATCCTCTCTACAATTAGTGCACCGAATCCACGCAGTTGGCAGCTCATTCTGCAGAATCGAGAAATCGCAAAGTCAAATGGGATAGAGGTTGTAATCCCGATAGATGTTGCGCTTGACGCTGAAAACATTACATGTGTTTGTAGCTCTCTACATTGTTATCCGAATTCAAAGTCATTAATGTACACCTGCATTTCGTTTCAATAAAAATCAAGCTTCGAGACTACTTCTTGTGTCCAAATTAGTTTAAATGAAGCCTAGTGCAGTTGCAACAGCCGATCAAGAAAATGTCAAATATGACATGAAGAAGATGAAAAGAAAAATAATGAGAAGCCGCCACAAATCTTTCGCCAATTCAATGCCTGCAGCATAGGCCACCACCATGGAATCTACATACAAAGTGAATCCGAAGTTCGGTACATCAATAAAGCAAATGGCTTAATTATAATATTACCATACACGACATTGCGTGCGACGTCGATCTTATACCTATACAGGAATGGTAAAATAAATGATTATGTATGCCAAAGCCAGCAATTCGATGATGCTCATTAAATCATTAGCCGGTCGAGAGTTCGTGTGAGTTCCCCGGCACGTAAGAAAGTTGGCTAATTATTATTTCAACGCTTGCAGTTCTTCGCTGAGGGCACCATAGGTATACTTCTAAGTGACTGGACCAGTTTGCAACCCAATGGGGGAGGGGGGCTCTGGAGCTAGCAGACTGCGTGGCAGCAGACCCGGTCTAGGCACTGGCTGGTGATCACCTGATCTGGGACTGTCCAATCGAACGCCTCTCAGTTCTAATTACTATGTATAAACACATCGGATTAACCGTTTCTTACAATTAACTGTCAGCCATCGGCCTCGGTTATGTTATTATTATTTACTGGATATGACGATATGTAACAGTAGTTTCATATTATGCGACGTGTCTGACAAGAGATATGGTTGTTTGTTGTTTTATTGGGAATTACCAATTTATTATTCTTGAAATGAAATAATTATAAATAAGGTTTAATAACAAAAACTAGATGTTGCGTTTCAAAATATCCGTTACCAGTAATCAATATAATACAATGATAAAGTTGGAAATTGCAACAATTTCTGAGCAAATAGCAACATGTGATGTTACCACAGATGTTACTTGCTATAGACTTTACAGAAATTGACAGAAGAAAATGCGCAAGAATGTGCAAGGTTTAAGAATTACAGAAATGCATAACCTACATGTAGGTAATATTATTTTTTCATAAACATCGATTTAAAATCAGATTTAAAAAATACAAGAGTTGCTCAATCGAAAATGACCGAAAATGAAATTGGCCTGTTTGAAAGAATTGATTCCAGCTTGGACCAATTTCTTATCATTATCAAACAACCATCAACATCTAATGCAGGGATCAGGTTATTTGAATTAATTGTGAGTTTCAGCTTCGCTCTGCACTTTGGGGCAGTGGGGACTAACTCCACAACCTCTGACCTTCCGGAGGGGGTGCAGAGACATAACCCCAAAATATACTGAGTATAACTTCCCGCCAATGTCGTCACACAATGCTGTTCCCTGGACTATATTTGCATTATGCATAGGCAAATGAACCTATTTAGAAAAATCTTACTCCAGAATATGACAGGATCAATGCACGTTCATATATCGATATTTAGCAGCATTTACAACAAAATACGTGGGCAAGAAGGGTCATATAACACTATTGCAGTCGTCGCCTTTATTGCTACTAAATATGGGCTGTTTGGTCGAGAAACTAGGAGACCTTTATTGCGCTGGATGGACCATGCAGGTTTTCTACGCTTATTGCACCAATTTCTTGCGTGGATATTATATATTTCCAAAGTTATTGGTACCAAACCTGCTCATTTAAATGATGCCGCTGGAGATGTGATGTAAAATTATACAGTTCGTTAGTGTTACTTATGCTCAGGAGAAAATAGAAAACTAGTGTGTAAGAACAATGACAATTATATTTTTTATTGCAAAATACATTTTCAATAATGTACATCTTTCTTGGTTCTCTGGCAACCCAATATTAACCCCAGCCCATAACCCAGCCTGCAAGGCTTGTTTATTTTTAAGCTAGGGGTCGGTTAATTCTAGTAGTCATGGTTACGAGATGCTGGTAACACATGTACAAATTACTAAGGACGTAATTGGAAAAAATATATGAGAGTGCTGTGTGTTATTAGGCTACATACGTCACAGCTCGAATGCAATATACACAATTATCGTACTCTGTAAAAAACATTGCAATTCCCTATAGAGTTGTTTTTGTTTGCTTTTATACCTACTCTCATGGAGTATAAAAGTTGTACATGCATTAGAGCAGCAAACTGAGGCGTTCTGAAAGTTAATCATGCATTTTCACATTGCGAAATGCACTTCCTCTTGTGTCTTGTTCCCTTGTTTTGGAAAAAAATGCACTTGAAGTGCATTGGCGATTATCGCAAACGAAAAGCAAGGCAATAAATGGCGCATTGAGGAAATTGGGTAGCATAAAATAATATAGTATCTGCAAATTAACAACTGCATTTGCGCATTAAATGCTTCTGAATTGTTTGACCCATATAATAGCTCGACATGTAGGTATTTATTAGTTTTATTAAAAGAAGATTAGTCTCTGTTTCCGAGATGCCATGAGTGACCGTGCGTACGTAAGCAATGGCGTGATGACAATCTCTGAGGAGATGAACACAATAGTGGCGCTACTGCTCCATCCTTGCGCCTGAAAAGAGATCAAGAAAAGGGTCCCCGACAGAAATCTATTTTTCGTATGATACCTCATACCTTATTTATTCATACTATTTCATATCCGAACATTAAATTAAATGTTCAAATTTATAAGAAGCTATAGTTGAATGAAACAACAGTTTGACACCGGAATTCACGGGTGGAAGAATTGTGTGTGGAATGCTCAGAAAACTGGGACAGATTTCGAGAATTTACCTTTTCTAGAGAATTTGAATCCTTCATGTTGACCTTGGAATACACGCACGGTACAGTCATAAACCTATCCTTCCAAATCGAAAAAATTAAGCACACATCCTCACATGGTATTTACTGTAATCAATGTAAACGGAGTGCATGACCCTATCCCGACGCCACTGCTTTGAGCGAGCCGACGTCGGTGTCGCCAGCCAGCGACGCCGACGCCGACGTCGACGTCGAGTTGACTGACCAAACGGCAAACGGGGCTAATTGAGTCGCCTTGTGTCGCAATTTGTCCCGGACCGCACAATGGTCGGCTAATTCAAATGCCAGCGGGTGGGTAACAACCCCCGTCCCATGCCCTCCGTCGCCGACACAAGGGGTTGCTCATAGTGCGTGCGGGGGAGGTAAGATGCTATAAGATGGGATCACATGCTATTAAACACTTGGTCGACAAGGAATTGACACCACTTGACAGCGGACGACGTCTGTGTAAGGACTTCTTCGAGACGCGTGAAGAGTTCAGCGAAACGTCAGCAAATGTAAGTGAAGGCTCAGATAATTTTTGACTTGGAGGTTATGTAGTATACGTCACTAGTCCGAAGGGACGGAAAGTGTAAGAACACTAATTTTGTATATATTATATTCTTTGGTATTACAGAAACATTTGAAAAGGCCTTGATTTAGTATATAGACGAGAGTTTGTAAGTGTGATATTCTGATGCGACTATATAGGCCTTTCATTATAGATGCTTCAACCAAGGGTCGGCCAATAATACTACCTTTTTAGATTTTAATATGTATCAGGGCTGGGAACGGGAGGCACCTTCTTGGTCAAGGAGAACACACACTTCAGTTTTGGGAGCATTTGTAGAGTAAAGTGTTCGGATCGGTATACCGGTATACCGATCGATATACAAATGTGACGGTACAAATGAAGCTATGTAGCTTCATTTGTACCGTCACATTCGTGATTCGATTGAAAACGTGTGTGTTGTTCCTGCGCATTTACCATATATAATGCGGATGATGAAAAATCGACAGCAAATTAGCTGTTTATACTATTCAACTGCTACTTCTACCTATACTGCGACACATTATACTTTACATAACTTTTTTTCTCTTTAAAATGGCAAAATGCAATGCATTCCCTTACACGTATAAAACTGTCCTAGATAAATTTTCACAAATGATTTCAAACGAGTTTTCAGTGAAAGTTTTTTAATGATGAGGGGAGAAAAAACGATCACAATCCTTACCTTGGGCCTTATAATTGAGGACCTTGCGTTCATTTCTTAGAATATCTAAACAGCCTCTGCAAATCTCGTCGTATAATACGTTGACTTAATTGTCAGTTAATATTTGAGGTCACTTTTGCTTTCCTAGATTGCATCATTTGAACTTGCACTTCTACCATCATAGAAGGCAACGCGCACAAAATCCCACCCTGCCCCAACAATTTCATTCGTAACAGATTATGTGATAAACAACTGCGCAGCGCAAGATTTGCTCCAATTAAATACTGCAAGACGGCATTCGTGGAGAAAGACTTTTACCTAGAAGCCAGGGACTCCACGCGATCGGCAGACAGCGTGGCACCAAGCATCCTGAGCTCGGTGCCGGCGCGGCTAGCCAAGTTGCCAGTCGGCGAGTGGCGAATCAAGTCATGCCCAAGCCTGTCCCAAGCCTGCAGTTAGACCAGCCGGCACAGTTGCAGCCGCTCAATCTACATGCACTTGCCAGTTATCAATCATTGAGAGATAGGTTAGTCAAGTACTTCAATTTCCATTGCGGTCGATGGCAATTTCACATTGAATTTCAGAAAATTATGCTTTATATATTTTCTAGGTGTCGTTAAAGAAAAATAATAAAATCGTTTAGTATTTAGACTTCCAGGCGAACGGAAAAAATTTAGAAAATAAAAATCATTGAATTTCAACTGCACTTTGAAGTTTTTTGAGCATTCGAGTTGCGGAATGACTTCTAAGCAGCTGGTAGGAAGCTTATTAAAGCGGCTTTGTTTTTACTTGTCAGCTTCCTATTTTTTGCCCCGCGCTCTACAACATTTCACGAAGTCATGGACAATTAATATCTGTTTAATGGCCGTCCCAGGCGATCAAGATTCGCAATATCACTTGAGTGCGGCGCAGGGAGTGGGGGAGTGGGGGAGTGGGGGAGGCGGGAGAGGCAGCCTCCGGCGGCGACTGTAGCAGACATCTGGGCACCGGACTCTCCCTCGGCCGAGAGCAGCGATCTATGCGCTCAAGAACACCAAGCAAATTATTGCCACGACCAGATCGAACTAATTGCACACTTTCTAGCAACATCAGCAAATAGCAATTAGTTACAACTTACATGCAGTGACATGCTTGTGTGGATAAAAATTATGTAGGCACTAATATTAAACATAATATATCATAATTTATTATAACTCATAGGTAGAGACTAAATTGCAGTGGTTGCATAGCCATGAGCCATTCCGACAGAAAATGGACTCAAGTTTTGAAGATGTTGAATAAAAACAATGTCAATAAGAATTAAATATTACACAAAATCAACATATTAAGGTCATAATGTGGCACTCATTTACTATACCTGAAATACCTTATCAGAAGATGAATCTGACGAGAAACCACGAGCTTATAGCCTTATCTTTACTGTAAATCTCCACAAAATGATCTTCTTTGATCGAATGCTGTACCAATTAATCTCCTTGACGAGAAACCACACGATCTTCTCATACATATCCTTCCATCTTTATGATAATTGCATTACAGAAAAAAAATCGCGAGTCATGTCAAAGAAATTACTTTTTGATATGCGGTCTTTTGAAGAGCAAAAAACTATGTGACGTCTGACCCCAACGAGAGGAATGAACAAGCTCGTTTCTTGTGCTGCATCAATTCAGCATGTTGAACTAATTGAAATGAAAGGTTTTACTCAACTAGCTAAAATAGCGGCCGTCTTTTTAGGGAGCATGAGCTCATGTTATTATTTGCACTGGCAGTTGCAAGATCTCAAGAGAAACTGCTACTCTTGTGAGTCGAACAGGGTCCAGAGGCAACGCCAGCATATTGAACAAACATTTATGGGCGCTCATGTTCTTACATTGTAATTAAGGGTGGCTTGATTTGGACCTGCCTATAACCTCATATTTAACGTAATTATTTATCATCCAGCAATATTAATTCATTATGGAATTCTGTGTAACATTCCAGCAAATTCAATTTTCAAAACAAACCCATATAGTACGTCCACAGAGTATGTCCTTTTTCCTTAGTCCTATGAAATATGCATTCTTTTGGAGCTGGAACCAATAAGGGTGTACAGGATGGGTACAAAAATTAGGCTCACGGCGTGTTAACATTTTACAGACGATCATAATAAATTTCTTAATCGAAGGCCGAAAAATGTGACACATTTTCATTGCTTTTATAATTTCAATAAAAGCTTGTGTGGAAAAATTAAGTAGGAGGTTTACTGTCTTATGCAGTACCTATACTAGAAAGCTATATACAGATAGCAGAAAGAGTAGTAAATATCATGAAAACAATTCCACCCAAGTAAGGTGTTAATTAAACCTGAATAAGAAAGATACGGTTGTCCTAAAATAAAATTGCATCTTTGATGAGTAAATTCATTTCTGACGGGCCTGCAAAATGATACCGTTCATACATTCCATCGTTCACCAAGCCAGTTCGTCGAGGTTTTGACAATCAAATTATCCCCTCTCAGGCGGTGTTCTCAATTCAGGACTGTAGATCAACGGATTAAGACATGAGTCAGGATCAATTGTCTTCCAAGACAATTTAGCATAATCGCTAATCTTAGAGTGATAACAAGCCGTGAATCGGTAAGCGGAGAAGAATTGCCTCGAATTGCGAGCGCTGCAATGCGAACGAATGTCAATGAGATGGAGAGTGTCGATTTACCAAATAGGTATGCTCATTAGGCAAATGTCGGAAAAAGATTTTGGCCACCTGACCGTTTTTGGTTTTCAATTGCGTATGTACATCATGAAAGAGATGTGGTTTGACGTGGTTACAGCGGCAGAGGATGCCATTTTGTCTTCTTGAGGCATGTAGGAAATTTGAAATGGAACGGAAATGCAAAGCGTATTAATTTTCTATCTGTCTGGTATTTAAAGAATTCGAAGGAACTGCAAACAATTTTTATTCTACGCGTGGGAATTATTTTCAACACTAATATGTCGTACACGAATGAGTATGCGGATGCAAAAATTTGTCAAGGGAATCATTTCATCACGAGATAAATAATAAAATATGTTTTATTTACACTACGCTTGAAAGCTTTAATGACTTTAAACTATGGCAGCTCAGCTATTTCATTAAGACAAAAGCCGGAACTAGCACGGAATGCTTTTAGCGCGCCATTTGCCAGCAGAGCGGGGCGCGTTTTCTTCCAAGAAGTGCAAGATTTTGCAAAGTGAGCCGCCAGGGGCCCGTCGACCACACGAATACATTATCTCGACCACAAGATTGCGCGACGCAGCCTTCGACTCGCTGCTTCAAAGACTGTCTGATCTGATGATCGAGTTGGCTGAATCTATTCAATTATTGATCGATGCTGAAATTTATTGTTTTCCAGGACGTGCATGCGCATGTTGACGCAACTAACAGCAAGAAATGAATTAACAATATTTAGAGGTTGCTCATGGCATATAAGAACTTCATCTGTGATAAATAATGAATACATACTTGTTATCGTCAATCATAAAGCTTCATTGGTTACAATTACCTACATAAACGTTAAGTTTGATTTTAGAAAAGTTGTGGGTTTTCTTAAGAGTGCTCCTCACGGTTAATCCTTTAACCCCCACCCCCACTTAAACGTTGAATGCAGAGGTCCAATCGAATAGAGAAATGAACCTCTTAATGTATTCTAAAATTTAATTAGAACATACCAGTCGATGAAGGAAGAGTGTGTCTATAGTTGCTGGACATCATCACAATTTGATACTTTCAAAAATCGCCAAAAATCGCCTAAATGAGCTCACAATGAGCTCGAAGCATCGATTGTGAAACAACTCATGCGCTCTTTCTCGGAAAAAGGTTGAGTCCCGAAACAGCGCGCACTCTTTCGCTATGTAGAGTTTATTTCAGCGATTTTGGAGCACATTTAGGCCCTCTTTTTTCTCTTCGCTTATAGGGTTCTGCGCCACACATTTTTAGCGATCACCCTCTACGGAATTGTCAACAAGAATTTATTCCATTGCTTTTTTTGTTAGTTGCGTCGAGAGGCGGATGCAGAGGATTATAGCCGAGCCAGTAGTTCGCAGCACGGAATTATTTTTATGCCTCCATGGGAATGTTTTGTAGCTGTCCGAAAGGCTTGTAGAATGGCCATTTGGTGCACGAAACTTTGATTTAACATCGATTATAATCAGCTATCAAAATCGAACCCTATCGTGTTCATCTCAACTCAATATACAAGAAATTAGGGTTTTTTACATTTGATGATATGTGTTTGTGCTTATCGCGATTCACCGAACATTTTAATTGCAATATCTCAGGGACTGTTAGTTATTTCTGTGTTTGTACTTGCCAAAATTGTTGCGGTTGTTATCATAAGCTGCGATAAGCGGATTATATGCCAAGAGCACCCTTAATTCAAATTGCGTGCTTGAGAATGAAAAGTGGCAATTGCCCAAACATGCTTGTCCATGCAGACAGCTGATTAAGAGAATTTGAGATGCGGTCCATGGAAATAGTGGAGACTGACCTTAGTCACTGACATGATATCTAATTGATGAGTTGGCAGTGACCCAGACTAATTAATTTGCTGCGACGGCGCTTTACTCGAAAGGTGTGATGTCTGTGTGACACCCACGCAATCTTGACCAGTAATCACGCATAAACCTCACAGCTGCAGAGCCAGTGCCAGAGGCGTTGGCTGTTTAGTTCACTCCAACTGCCAGTCGAGAGCAGGTCGGAAAATTCAACCAGGGAAATGAAAAAATATTAAGTTGAGTTGCACAGAGTTGGTAAGCGAAACAAACATATAAATATTATTTTATAAAATTATAAAAAGGAATCAATAAAGTTCCATCAAGGGAAATTTACCATTTAAATTTACATTGAAACTCTCGAACCTCTACCATAAACACGATGTGCCTTATTATATTTGCCCCAGTCTTGTGTATCAAATGTTACCAACGGGTTCAATCACGGGAGCTAGTTTCTGATAAATATTAGTCGGGTTACGGGACGAAGAGCGGGCACCGCTAGAGCCGCAGAACTTCGCTGTAATGTAGCTCCCATAGTGGAAGGCCCACAAGGGTTTGGGGACCTAATTGAAGAGCTCCCTTTTGACGATTGAGGAATCAAGCTTTTAAATTTGTGTATTTAATACTTTCAAGATAGATGAACATTAAACACACATTTATTTATTTAAAAAATTTAGGGCAAAGCAGCACATACATTTTTGGGAATTCAATTATTTTTCCGGAATGTGTCCATTGTTATTCATACGCATCGCCTCTGTCTGTTCAAAGTATAACTACGTCAATTCTACATTTCTAGACAAGTTTAGGCAACAGACACACTAATGCAATACACACAAATGAAAATACGCAGTACCTATACGCTTGTAGAGGTATACGTCAGTCACTATTAACACATGAAACAATTTATGCCCATATTTCGTAAACAAACTCCTTGGAACTGCAAGCCTATCAAATCGCCTTCCAATGCAGCTAGATCCAGTATTGTCAGACAACGCAGCAAGGTGTGTGCTGAGAGCTGATTATCATTTGGCTAAACGGTCGCTAATAGTAATTAGCCAGCATCGACGTCGAGTGCACCGCATACCGTGTGGCCTGGTGGATTGAGGACGGCGACACACCTTAGATTGACCTCCCAGCTCTCGACGCCGATTGGCTGCAGCGAACGCTCTTAACATGTGAGTGGACGACGCCGCTGCAACGAAAGGCGTCGATTCTTGCGGCTAATCATTCGTTTGCCATGCTATAAGAGCAAGGAAAATGGCACCAGGATAATTGACGGCGAAAATTATGCGGTAAAGTAAACGACACGACTATTTATATGTGGGGTTATTTTAAACGGCTGTAAGTTTAGAAGGGAATTGATGGAGAACCAGTTCAGTTGCCTGAATTAATTCGACCAAGGAAGTGCTACGTCCAGTGTGGGAGACTGCTTTGCTCAGCAGTTTTCTTAAGGAGTCGTTGGGTTTCTTTTTTTATATTTGATGCCAAGTTTCAACGGCTTGGTGCTACTTGGTACTACATGGTACTACATATGGTACCAAAGAATCTATTAAAAATGGTAACTGTTTAGAGGAAAATAGTTACAGGTGTCGGAAGTCCAGTAAAGCTCTTATTTTTTAAATCACATGTTATTTGTTGTAGGTTTTTACTCATACACTTTTACCCTAATAGCATACATAATCGCTTTTGACAGATGTAAAGAAAATATCAGCGAGATCAATAAATAGATAATCAATTACACCAGCGCAACGCCATCCGAATTAATTATCATTTTCCTTGAAATCTTTCCGCCATCTACTCCGATCAATCTGCTTATCACGATTCTGTAACATTCGTTATAAAAGTGTATATAGTACCTATCTACACGGTTATTTTTTACAAGTGCTACAGGCACCTATTTACACCTATCTATATATGATTGTTTATTAGTTGCATCGCTCCCCGATCAAGTTACATAAACTACAGGATGTTCAAGGTATTTGCCCCACTTTCTGATGCAACCGTCAGCTCGTATGACAGTCTTCAATCAGAGCTGCACCCGAACCCAGCTTTCACGAGCACCAGCCGCAGAGTCGTCAAAAATGCATTGAACGTTAAGTCGTTGATGCATGTGAATTTGGCATTAGGAAATAGGAAAGCATCGGATATCTTTATATGAAATGCACAACGAGCACTCCATAATATGTGCAGCAGAGATTCACGGGCCTTATTTATTTATTTATATTTATTTATTTTATTTATTATTATTATACTGCACAAGGCAGTGGAATGTACTGGCGAACTGTCCTCACGATTGGTATATACACCTCCGATCGCAGCAGGTGATCGGAGGTACTCATTCTCCCTTCAAAAGGCCACTATAATATAAACGTTGTTCATATGAATATTGGTTGTCAAGTAGCCACAGGAAGGATTTTTTGGGTTATGTTAATATTTTACTGATATGTCTATTTTCCAGGTGCAATAACTGTCGGTTTTCTTAGGTTCTGAAATGGGGGGAAATGTATTGCATACTGTCGTCTCTCATTATTTGATCCAAGGTACTAAGTAAGTACCTATATCTTTGGATTGAAGGCCGAAAGTTCAAAGATTGCCGATAAAAATTGAAAGCACAGAAACTTATTATAGCATTACAAAGAATGTTATACTTTAACCAAATCAAGAATAACCACGATTTGAATTCCTTTTTACCAAGATCATGCTATAAATATAAAATTCCGCGAACACTTTTTTCTGTAGACCATCGTTAAAAAAGCTGAGCGTGCTATGAAGGCTCGACCTTCATGGAACGCAAGGTACGAGCTATGCGACCTACAAGCTGAAACAGCAAGGAATCGGAAAATAAAGACTGGACCGCTGATGGAATTCTCGAAAACTTGTCGCTTTTTTTACTCGTTTCATTGACCACAAAACATTGGCACTTCCCTTTGTGAGTCACTACTTCATTCAACCGAGACCGTTTTATCGTGGCGCATATTATTTATAGATTACCATTTTATTTCCCATCAATGCAGTTAGAGAGAGAAAGGCTGTGCGGCATCTTCAGCTTCGCGGCCAGTCACTAAATTCGAAAAGTATACATCTAGTTTACCACAAGTTACCTCGAAGACCACGCTAGTACATCATCACTCCAAAGCTCGGTCTCCTCAAGAATTTTGATTGATGAAATTTTAGGGTGCCGGTCTCAGGTATTGTGTTCTCTCTGACATAACCGGAGAAAATAGGGGGGGGAAATAGTCCACATCGCCGTATTATTTGATCCGTGAGTGATCCATGAGTTATGACATTCCTCCGAGTCCACGCTTCCTTGGCGCAATACCTGTGCCGGTGATAGACGAGTGTTTTTTGTCTTGGAGTAAAAACGTGGTCTGTTTCTCGCGCCGCCATTGGCCGGGGTGGGATGGCGTGGTCTCTGCGCTCTCCATGGTCCACTTCTGGTGCAACTCAAGAGGCACCGCGGACAGCCGCGGACACTGGACAACGATATCATCATGCAACTGGCAACGCACCGTCGCACGTCTGTCCTGGGTCCTGACTAAACTTCATTTCACGTTAAGAAGGAGAGTGGATTCGCATCTTCCTCAAGGAACCGCTGCTGCCAAACACGAGCTACGAGTTTCGAGACTTACAATGCCATGTCTTGAGTCGGACAAAAGGCTCTGTGATCAGTTTTGGGACTCTTAGCCCGTGTCTAGCAGCATTGGGTCCTCGAGGAAGAAACAAATCCACTCTCCTTCTTAACGTGAAATGGAGTATAGAGGACAGTGGACAGTGTTCGCAACAGAACGTGAGAATTCAATCGCGCAAGATTCTTGTCCTGTTTACGGAAAAACTTTTTCTGGGAAGGCATTTTGAACCTGTGTGGCTCCGTATATATTAGAGTTCTTTGGCCGATATATGGGCCTGTATCGGTAATTTTGGGTAGATTTTGAGGTGAAGTTGATGTAGGCGCTGAGCGCGCTTTAGAGGAACAAATTGTGAACATCTCTTGACTGAAATGTGGATTCCACCGTATGGCTGGGCTTGAATAACACGATCTTTCCATAACAAGGACGACATTAGGTTATGATTTATACTTATTGATATAGGTGTAATGTATGTGGACAACAAACCACAATTTCTGATGCCTTCGAATGTGCAATTATAAATTTCGGAAAAGCACTAACAGCCGAATTCCGAAATCGGCACATAGGAATTGGTACTCCACCTTTTCAGCGTTGAGTGATCTCGTAAGGCGCCGTCGCAGGTGTAAATTTTCCCGTCCACCACTGGTCGCAGTGGTCGCCACTGGAGAAGTTGCAAATGCGCACATAATTTCTTCGTCGTGGATTACAGAATGCCTACTGCGTAGGTAGGTACCCCCCATCTCGCTCTCACTGGCATGTCTGCATCTAAATTTCTTCTCCCTCCGCGGCCACTTGCTCGGTTCCAGGAACGTGTATACGCTTTTTGTAAATCGATAGGAAATCGACCCATATGGTAAACAAACCCTCTGATTGGATCACCTGATGTGGCGCGTCGATTAAATCATAATGGAACTGCGTTTGATTGAAATTTATAAGAAAGTTGAAACGAATTTCACACACACACACACACATCCCAAAAGAAGAAACGTTGAAATCAAAATGTGCGCATTAGTCTTTGCCCATTCTATTTACTGTCATGAGCGCACTGTTTATTGCGTTTGGTACCAAACAAGATTTTCCCGTCATGATTACGTCCACTCATTCCGACTTTTATATAATAAGGGCGGATCGGGAATTTTATTGGAAATCCGTCGTTTTTGCTCGATAAATTTTAAACGCTGTAATCCGCCGAGAGACGTCACTGTTTTCACATAAATTGTTCAATTTATATAAAGGCAATAGATCGCCCCGGCGGATGTTGATCATCATAATGTTTAAACAGCTTCCTATGACCGGCCGTTGGCTGTTGACAGTCAAGCATGGCAGATTGGCAGGAATGGAACCTGGGTATATGTGCAGATTCTGCTAGACGACATAAACGGCCAATGGCATGCTCGCATCCTATATAACCTATAACCATTGTGCAACTTCGGCCTAACATGCAATGTAGGTACAGTCGCAACTACAGCAAATATAATATCCGTCTATTCTAATGCTGAAAACGATTAGGTAGTCATCCTCCATTTGCATTTGGAAATGCACATAATATAGACTATAAAGAAGAATTAGTATTAACGAGTCGTTTGTTTCCTATAGAAGTCCTGCGAAGGGTTGCCCGAGAGGCGCGACCAGGATAGTAAGTTCAACGGTCGCGTTTTTGAGATTGCTTTTCCACAGTCAACACCGCCACCCCCAGGAGAAATTGCAAGTTCAGTCGATAGCAAGCCAATTTGTAAAATGCTCGTGGCAAATTTGCCGTTCTCATTGATTCGCATTAGACTTGAGATCGCCTCAGCGCACATCTCAAAAAATGAGTTTTCCTCGTGTATAGTTGCTAATAAATTGCCCCAGCCCAGCTGTATATATATAGACTTTTACCTGACACTAAAATATTTTGATAAAAATCGGATTTGGCTAGATACCAATGACCAGCAGGGATAGGTCAGGAGGATACTATTGACGAGTTTGCTGGAAGGGTTGAGCTTGAACCCTCAACATAAAGAGTCGTCACAATAATAATGCTCATCGCTCGGTACTCTGGGCGTGCACTTCCTTGTCAGGCAAACTTACGAGTTACGACGCCCCATAAGAAAATGAGGCTCGACTCTATGGGTGACTTTAAAACGATTATTGATTCAAAATGCAAATCAAATGCCAGTCGACTTGAACAACAAGAGCGTTAAGTTGCAGCAGTCTTTTTGCAGCACAGAGAGCTTACAGAGCCAGCCAGTCAGCCAGACTGTTTGTTTATTAATGAGCAGCGAAGTCACATGGTTTCGTTTAGCATTGCTTCGAACAGAAACCGGATAAAATTCAAATGCTCATCTTGTTTGAACAGTGGCTGACGCAGATAGTTAATCATAGAAGCAAAACATTTGATGACTTTACCAATTATTCGATGGTAGGTGGGTGCGAAATAAGCCCGTTACGAGAATTACGAATACGTCAATAACCAGACGAAAACGAATCACAAGTTTTTAGGTTAGAGACGTTCTTATTATTTTGCGTCTTTACTTGTGAAAAAATATTTCCATGTTGAACTTTCCATTGAAACCTACGACATGTTCATGGACCTATATTATGTTCATGTGTAGTGATATCTAATGACCTATACGCATACGTGCGTTGCTCAAGCATGGGTTTTTTACTTTTATATTAGCTTAAAATGTGAAGTCGTAATAATTAGGCATGCAAAACACGGCCGAATTGGTTCAGTTCCTGTTCGCTCATTGAGCTCCCCTGGCCACGGCGCCCGTTGCAATTGCCCAACACTTCAACCTATCACGACTCGAAAAGCTGGTGTCTGCCCTGCCGGCTCCGGCACCGGCTGCGAGGTGTATACCCAGTCAGTACCTCCGTGCCGATGCCTGTATAAGCGATGGTTAATCCCAATTATTAGACCACCACGCCAAACAAGACCGACGGAACAGGAACCGTGTTGTACACAGGAAGTAATTTACTTGTGTGTGCAGATCATAATTGAAAACAATTTACAAGGCCTTGATATGACCTTTAACGAGTACAAACTTCGATAAAACGTGCTATCGCAAATTCGCATTCAAATTGCAATATCTTTTTATGATTTAACAAAAATGTCAAAATTCCCTGAAATTTGCCCATATTACCTGAAATTTCACTAGTATTAATGACGGACAAAATATACACACGTTCGATGCTCCGATAAGTACATATTTGTTTAGCACGTTTTCTATTTACTTCGCATGACTACGCTATATTTGGCTATAAATATTACAACGAGTCATATTGTTAGGTAATTAGCCCGTTTTAAGAAGTAAGATATTTAAATACATCGGCGTATTGCTCCAGTGCTTTATTCACACAGGACAATATAATGTACAAGGCAAACAGCTTCTTATAAGGTGTGATCTGAATGGCAATAAGGTTAGTTTAGTTCGCATTTTCATTGCCATTGTAATTCTATTTATAGCCGATAAATGTTTTGTCCTCTGTCATCACATCTGCATGCTCAATGCTGCTGATGTCAACCATTCTGTGACTCTGGAGCTCCAATTTACCGAAGGAAATGAACCAGTCAAGCCAAACGATCGTGACCGTGGGTATCATGGAGGTAGGTGACGGAAATTCAATATCCAATATTATTATAACATCGCTTGAGTCTTGCAAGATTTGCAATAATTCAGCATCCGACCGATCATCAATGCCAATAGGCTTTTCCTGTAGGGCATGTGATACAATACTCGTACTACTTTCCTGGAAAATTCTTGATAACTGAAATGATCGAAATCAAGATTTACTGCAACTTTTCCAAATGATTCGGTTTATTCCATTCCGTGTAATGACTAAGAGGGGAAAATCCCAGTTTCGAGTTTTCAGCTCAAAGATATTAAATTAAGAGCGTCGCAGCGCAATAATTATCAATGTACTCTCTTTGAATAAATTGATGAATAGCACTGTGAAGCAACGCACTTTGAAGTGTGTGCTTTAGATGTGAGACACATTATTCACAATGCGCAAACGCTAAACACTTACACACTCGTGCTGGCCACGTGGCCGGGCAGGATCATGTTCGCGGTTGATGTCACCAGATGGCCATGAAAGTCGACGAGGTTCGACTCAGAGGTGACAACTCATCGCACGTTTACACCCCAGCGTATGTCTTTGGCATTTGGAGGACAAGACAGTTTATTGAGACTCTTTTACAATATACGGACGTTTGATGATAAATATTGAAAAGAACTTTAGTAAAACTATTTATTATTCTGAACTGCTGACGACAAAGTGGCATCACAGTCAGACATTTTATACTGTGGGTTGGTATATTATGTGACTATGCATGGGACCAAATAAGTTGCTCATCTCCATTAGCATATTTACGCTGATCACGAACTCTTGGACTTGCAAATTTGATACTGTGTGCGTGGGTGGTCATTTGGAAGTAAATGTGACACGTTAGGAAAGTTGAAAATAACATTTCTTGGTTTGCTCTGTCTGATCGGTTGACCCTTGGTGCCTTGGTGCCTTGGTGCCTTGGTGCATGTGAATGGGAATACATCGGATGAGTCATGCTGGAGGAGTAAGGTGGCGCCAACGCTTCACTTTCCCGCCAATGCAAGTGGTGACGTAGACGCACATGGGGGGTCACTGTCGACTGTGACGTCAAGGCAGAAAGTTTCCTCACTGCTCGGTAGGGGAAAACACTCAGTGGGTGGTTTCCTTTTGTTGGTATTCGCGTTTTAATATCGTTGCAATAAGAGTTGAGTGGAGGCGAAGGCGAAGGCGAGCAAACAAACACTGTCACTGGAGATCTCACCCGTTGTCGGGAAGGCCCAAGTAACGGGCTCAAGTAACGGGTCGCAAAATAAGAAAATTTATTTTATTTATTTATAAAATGAGAAATTTTATATTTTCCAAACGGATTAATAATCGACTTGTAGGAAATTCAACTGGTCGGAAAGCTTGTAATTTTCATTAACAGAGGAGGGGGGGGATCTCAAGTACCTAATCGTTGTGTAGATACCCCCCCCCCCCCCACTCTCCTCTTTTGTCAAGATGAAATTTATTTTAGGAAACAAAAATGACAAGATTTTCAATCAGCGACCAACTAACAGAAAAGTTTGTCATTTTCATATTTCAAAATTGTTTTTCCTGATCTTGACAACAGAGGGGACAACACACTGACAACACACTGTAAAATGTTTTAGTACCACGATAAGTAATCGTAGTGAAAAGCACTCCGTTTATGTCAAGATGAAATTCATTTTAAAGGAAACAAAAATTACAAGATTTCTATCAGCCGAACATTCGACTAGTCGAATTTTTGACCGCGTGGGAACAATAAAATTTCGCAATTTTTTATTTCTGTACTATTCGAATTTTCGACCAGAGAAGGCACTTCAATCTCGTTTTGGGCACCACCCCAACTGTAATACATGGCAGTAATGGCGAAGACATATTTACAAACTTGGATGTGTTTGAGACAAACACAACTGCAAGTGAAATCTCATAGGTACTAAAGAATAATGAATAAGTTCTGCGAGCGCCAGCATTTTTTCCTATTTCATCCCCTCCAAGTTGAGCTTTCAAAATATAGGCTCGGACGCCCGAGGAAAATTTTTGGAACTAATTTATTTCTTCACACCTCCATCGACATTTATACGCGTGCCTTTCATTTCTGTAATGAAAAGAGAAAGGTCAGGGAATGACGTTCATTACACGGTAGTTATTTATCCAGATAAATCTGCCTGGATCCCGCACTTGCGTATATACCAGCACCACATGTGTCAGGGCAACTCTTATGGTAAATAATTAAACTTCTGTCCTCATTTATGGCAAAAAATGAATTCTCTAGTAATCTACGCATTTTGCAATTCTGATATCTGCTGACACAAGTCGCGCGTATTTGCACCGATATGGATCATTGACAAATCTAGGAATATAAATAAAATTAACACAAAACCGAGTGGAACTTTACGATACTTTAAATATTTATTTTATGAGTTTTTTAACGACCAAATTAGTCGGGAGTATATTATATCGTAACACAGCGTCCATTTCAAAGATTTATTGATTGAATAAAATTGCAAGTGAAACTGGCACAGAACCCTATCGAAAATATAGCACCAACTCTTTCGGTTTTTCAGCAAAGTTATAAAGAAAGAAATGAAAGAAAATGATTTTGTGATTGGGGTAGAAAACAAGTTCCTTCGGTTGAGTTGGGAGAAAACCAAGAGTTTTCCCACTGTCAGAGTTAACAATTAAAGTTGATAATTATCTTGTCGTTATGTGATATTACATTCAAATGACGTCTTTCAATGATGAAGCAATATCAAAGAGAAACAATCAGAAAAAATCCACATCACCTGAACAGTTTAATTCGAATTTTCGAGAATCATCATACCGATTTTTCATAGCTCCCCCAACTTTGAAGGTGGATTAAATCCTGGGTTCTGATTGTGTTACTTTTCAATTGACTAGATATACATATTCAGGACAAACGAAGAATATTCAGGAAAAGTGACATAATAGAACCCTAGAAAGGGTAAACGCGCCAAAATAATATGCATCTAATAGGTCTTCTCGACCCACATGCCAAAGAAAAGATGATTTATTGATGTTATGATTTTATGAGAAACTAAATAAATTATATAGCTACAGATGGCATATTACGTATATTTAGTACAACCTCCATGGTGGAACTACTACCAGACGACACATTCATCAATGGAAAGTCTCGATCAAAATTTCCACCACCAATTTCCAGACGTTGCTACGTAAGAGGCATCCTAAGCCACGGTTGGTCGCGACGATATATATTGTGGCGGCTTGACTCCCACCCTCCAATCGTATTCGTGCAACCGCCAGACGAGCTCTCGTCTCCTCGACACTCTAACCAGCAGCCAGCAACCAGGATCGTCCAGTACCCACGCTGACTAGCCTACCGAGCGCACGCTGTCACTCCACGATACCACAGCGCCAAGTCCGACGACCGCCACTGTACGAGATTACGTGCAATTAGTGTGATCTAAAACGATACGGTGATAGCACACTGTTGTTCATTGTGTGATATATTTATACGAGTGTGTTTTTTATTATCGCTTTGAGTGTGCGAGCCTTGAGCCAAATTAATCAATCAAGAATCTGTCGAGAAATCAAAATGGTAAGTTTTTTATTTGACTAATTGGGAACGATTGATAAAATATTTTATATGAAATACCTTTGAAATGATATGTAAATATTGACCGTGTTTATCCAGAGAATATTAATTCTCTGCACGGATAAACTTTTATAAACCCAAAGATTAAAATTAAAAATTAAAAGAAATGTTTAAGTGAGTCTTGGAAGCCGCGTAGTTAAGTTAACTCACCTAAATGTCGCAGACGATGGAAAAAAAAACACACACACTGAAAAGATATTTGAAAAATTGCTCTAACGTTTTTTTTCAAATGCCATGCCATCCACCACACCTATTTTACGACATTCTTATTCGCATGCCTTCGACGCCATCGAATGTCCACACAACACGGTGATAGTAATACTTCAGACAGCCGATGACAGGCCGACATGCATTTAAAACACAAATGACCACTGCCTGGCGAGCGGCTAGCAAGGACCACGCACCGAATTCACGTGCCGGTTTTGATTCACGACTTGATTCACAGTTTGATTCACGCCTCTGCCGTCTCGCGACCATCTCGCGCTTCCGAGCGCGCCGGATTATTTATTGGCCATGTGCATCTGTTTAATAATCACGTGTGCGTCATGCATAAATTAGAAACAAGAACGTGTCGCGCGCTCCGTCTGTTTATTACTATTTTCTTTTCATCAAATCGCCAACATCTAAAAATAGATTATGATTCACCACGTGGTTTTTAAGCGCCACATTATTGCAATGCAAGAGCAAGGTGTAATATAGAATGGCATTTTTTTTCTCCCACTTAAAAGTTACAATACTAGTTCGTGAGATGTTTCTTCCTCTTCTATATAGCTGAAATCCTGACAGACTCTATACACCCATCACCTTTAGTCGCAAACCACTATTAATTTTGAAGTACTCAACCTCATAAAAACAGATAACACGTATTTTGCATATTTTGCAACAAGGTGTAGATGCCCACTATTTATTCGAGTGTTTTCCAACTATTAATAGTAGAGCCAGACGGGTATACAACCTGTGTAAACACAGTGACGCGGCTTCGAAGCACATCGCAAAGGTCACCCTGCAACTGCATGATTATGAATGATGCCCGCCCGAGTTATAAAAGCACGTGTTGTGGCGGCGGTGGCGTCCTACCGTCTTACCTGTTGACATCTGCGGACGTCTAGCAGACGCAGACGGCGCGCTCGGCGCTCGCCCAGGTTTTCAAAACGCCGGCTGACACGCACTAGGGAAGCATTGCGTCATAGCGGAAACACTGCCCTTTTTTTGGGATGGAAATTACAACAGCACCATTCGGGTTCCCAGAATAGCCACAAATGTCTTGGCTAAAGGCAAAACTTCAGCGTGCGGTCAAGACTTGTGCCCAATCGTATACACATGGTTCTATTATTGACCAAAATAAAAATACATCCTTTGTCAATTATTTGCGTTCAGTGTCCAAAGTCGTGCGACATGTAATGCGTTATTTATAAATTATTAAGCCATTGGTAAAAGTTGTGAGAGGCGTACTTTTTTTAATTAACTTTCTCCCTGGATTTCCTGACGTTTTCGTAGTGCATACGTGTTTGCCGTTATTTTCTAATTCCAAGTAAAACGTTATTATAATCTCTTTTAATCTTATTTAAATTACGAAAGCTCGTAATTTGCTATTCATTTTATTATTATGTACACAAATTAGCCTCCCAAAAATGTTGCCCATTCCGGGATTTGAACCCGGGTCCCCAACTTTCGCGGCTGGTGCTCTAACCAGCTAAGCTAAACGGGCCATGAAATTTGGGAGAAGTAATTTGCATACAGGGTGAGAATTGAATGTCCCCAGGGGGGTATGGTCCAGAGTCTACGAATACTCATAGTGGCTCTGGTACCGCGTGATGCTATACTGCAACCACATTTACATTCAACCTCGAGTAACTCCAATTTAACGTTGGATGCGTTGAATTCTCTTTTAATCTTATTTAAATTACGAAAGCTCGTAATTTGCTATTCATTTTATTATTATGTACACAAATTAGCCTCCCAAAAATGTTGCCCATTCCGGGATTTGAACCCGGGTCCCCAACTTTCGCGGCTGGTGCTCTAACCAGCTAAGCTAAACGGGCCATGAAATTTGGGAGAAGTAATTTGCATACAGGGTGAGAATTGAATGTCCCCAGGGGGGTATGGTCCAGAGTCTACGAATACTCATAGTGGCTCTGGTACCGCGTGATGCTATACTGCAACCACATTTACATTCAACCTCGAGTAACTCCAATTTAACGTTGGATGCGTTGAATTCTCTTTTAATCTTATTTAAATTACGAAAGCTCGTAATTTGCTATTCATTTTATTATTATGTACACAAATTAGCCTCCCAAAAATGTTGCCCATTCCGGGATTTGAACCCGGGTCCCCAACTTTCGCGGCTGGTGCTCTAACCAGCTAAGCTAAACGGGCCATGAAATTTGGGAGAAGTAATTTGCATACAGGGTGAGAATTGAATGTCCCCAGGGGGGTATGGTCCAGAGTCTACGAATACTCATAGTGGCTCTGGTACCGCGTGATGCTATACTGCAACCACATTTACATTCAACCTCGAGTAACTCCAATTTAACGTTGGATGCGTTGAATTCTCTTTTAATCTTATTTAAATTACGAAAGCTCGTAATTTGCTATTCATTTTATTATTATGTACACAAATTAGCCTCCCAAAAATGTTGCCCATTCCGGGATTTGAACCCGGGTCCCCAACTTTCGCGGCTGGTGCTCTAACCAGCTAAGCTAAACGGGCCATGAAATTTGGGAGAAGTAATTTGCATACAGGGTGAGAATTGAATTGAATGAATTGAGAGAGTGGTACCAGAGCCACTATGAGTATTCGTAGACTCTGGACCATACCCCCCTGGGGACATTCAATTCTCACCCTGTATGCAAATTACTTCTCCCAAATTTCATGGCCCGTTTAGCTTAGCTGGTTAGAGCACCAGCCGCGAAAGTTGGGGACCCGGGTTCAAATCCCGGAATGGGCAACATTTTTGGGAGGCTAATTTGTGTACATAATAATAAAAAGTTATTATAATCTATTTTTACACACGCCCTCCACAGTGCGTACGTACATCGAGGATACTTTCCCAGTGGGCAGTGGCTTGGCTCCAGTCAACCCAACACCCAAGCCTTAGAGCAACAGGTATCTGCTCTGTTGGGGCAATTCTTTTATACCTTAAAATGGACGCACTCGAGTGTAGTTATACATTTCCACTTAGCGGAGAAATACGAGTCGTTAGGTTTCCGAGTGTCCAGACCAACATTTTGGGCTAGGCCATCTATTACAAGGATCGGCAAAAATAATTGCCATTCATTCGCTTACCTATGGGTAGTACCAAGTATAAGAAACCCAGAAGAAAAAAAATCACCGTGAACGAGCCAACTTCTACGAGTTGCTCAACTGCAATTTACGTATGCTGGTATAAGCTCGCAAGACGCAAGATGACAAGCAACGGCGAACGCATAAAGGAGCTGCAAAAACAATTCATTAGGCCAGCCAGTCAGGCTGCGCCTATAGGCATCATGAGCTTTGAGATTTTACCAGACAGCGTGGCGACTGTCCAAGAATACAGGTCTTCGAACGTCTCGTGAATATCCAATGAGATTGTTCCTCGTCAGAAACAAGGCAACACAAATTTGCATATAGTGTTCCAAACTTGAAACAGTTAGATACACATAGTGTATATCACAATTGCTAAATGTATAATCAAATGGCTGAAGATATACGTAAAAACGGGTGCTTCTCTGAAGTCCACTAGCATTTGTATAACATTGTCCTCTGTGTGTGGTCTCTACCCCACCTGTTGTATCTTAATCTGCGTGGTATCGCGAAGTATCCACGGTATTTGATTGGAGTCCGGACTTTTATTCGAGCAGCCGGTGGAAATGTTACATCTTTAAGGTATCTCACGTAAAGCCGAGTGAGTGCATTGACATGAATAACTTCCATTTGAAATATGTCGTTCGACTAGGTTATTCTTTCGTTGTAAATGCTGCTGCCAGCGACTACGTGGTTTGAAAACGAAAACCGCACTCGGCTCGCGCTTGAAATAATAAACAACTGATATTTTCTTTTATTTACGAGAATCTGAAATTTTGTTGCCGAGCTTGATAGGTCAACAAGGCAGCAATAGTAAAACGTAAACGTAAACAGTAATAACCCGAATTCATTATGTGGCAAACCGAACGTAACGTCCCCAATTTCATGGATGTGCCGAAGAGAATATGATGTGCTAACGATCCTCTGTTTTGAGTGACACTAATGATTCTTTTATGGCGGAT
This sequence comes from Nemoura dubitans, assembly GCA_921293005.1. Taxonomy (NCBI): domain Eukaryota; kingdom Metazoa; phylum Arthropoda; class Insecta; order Plecoptera; family Nemouridae; genus Nemoura; species Nemoura dubitans. The sequence continues at coordinate 21,583,410 of OV121075.1, forward strand.
CTCCAAAATAGAATCCTTCGTATAACGTTCACATTTTAATGGACACTCAAGCCAGTAAGATATTAAATTGGCCACGATTTCAGCACCACATGCATTGTAATCACATTAAAAGCCTGTCCGTCCCTCACAGCTCTAGTTTTATTTGTTCCTATAGAATGCTATAAAAAGGATGCCTTACTCTCGGCAATGTCGCTTGTGGCAGGGCAGTTAATAGATTATGCAATATTTTTACGTGGACGCCAGAGTTAGTCTCACTTTACAATAATACTGGTGAGAAAGTTATTTTTTGCTCGTTCTTTGAGTCCTACTCTTTTATCTTTTTCCCCGTCATGGTTCGTGGGCAAAGTGGTTGTCACATCCCGTGCTAAAATCCCATCGTCTGCAGTGTTGTTCGAGGATGGCCATTTGGCCATGTACCACGGATCTGCATGACGATAAAACTATATGTAGAGACTCTGTGAGAGTGGCCGCGGTGCGCCTCTTCGGTTATGGGTCAGTCAGTCGACTTCAGTCGTCATCCGTCGGGCCCATTGCGTCATCCTTCCACCCCATGGCGCACAAGACAAACGGCTCTTTCTATCGCGTGCTCAGAATCACTCGATGACGTGGTCCGATGTAAAAGGAGCCGTTTCACGTCCCTAGCACTTTGGGATTTCAATGATTTTTGTGAAAATGGGTTGAAAAAATTTTAAGACACGTAAAGTTGTTGGTTTCAAGTTGCATGGTTTCGTCGCGGCGAAGAGAATCGACGGCGGCGCTATTAGTTGAAAGAAGGTGTAGTAGATTGGCCCACGAGATATCTCGAAGAGGAGTGGGGTCCATTTGATGAACGACGGAAAAATACTGAATCTGTAGGGGCTAGTTTCCAGTCAGAAGAGTGGGAGTGGGGGCGCGGGCGGGCAAGTCGAATGAGGAGAAGGGGTTGACAGATTTATGGATCCAAGTGATAATTAGAGAGAAATAGCCGCGGTAATTTGTCAACTGAGCTGGCTAAAACGGCGTATGGGTCGACTCCGCTCCGCTGGCTGTAGCAAGTTAATTGAGATAAACTAATGGAAACGAAATGAAATGAAACTGTGATGTCAATTGGAACTCGTCATCTAAGAGTATTCTAGGACGCGGCATCCATGGCTTTACGGGGCAAGAAAGTGTACTAACGTCGAACGACGCTGTTCTTGATGACAATTGACTTTTAGCGACAAGGTCGCAGCTAATAATTGATACCCGTGATGACTCCAGTGCATTCAAAACGCCCCTGCAGCGAATTGTGCGCCTGCCTCTTTCGTAGGATCAGATTACAGCTCTCTTGCCTCTTTCTTTGCACTTTTCTCTAAGATGCATTTCAAGGATTCACGGAAACCTGAGACGGAAGTGTATAAAGAACACGGCATTTATAATTTATACACATCGTAATTGCAATAAATCGAGCTAAATTTCTTGAATCATGTACGCGGACACTCTTTCAGAGAAGCACCCGCCCACTAAGTACCCTTGCAGCCGACACCGATTTACATTTGGAGGTTCCACTATCTTTTCACAGTTTATATAATGGTAAATGTGTACTTTAATTAATTTATATTGCGCGCTATAATCATATCGGAAGAATAATAACACGTTTCGAGCACCGACTATCTGATCACGTGTGCAATAACACTTCCAATTGGCGAGTAATGACAACCGAATACCGATTGTCAACATTTAATTGAGTTGTGCAATTTGCTATGGTGGACATGAATCGCACCAGTCCATCTAAATATACAAACCATGCCTATGACCATAGGTGTACGCCGAGTCCACAGATTTGCCAATCCTTTGCGGATGTAATGCAATTGTGGCCGGGCCTATTGGCGCATCCTCCTCTGTGGTAGGTAAAGGTGCATAACTAACAGCTATCTGCACATGCGCGGCGGCATACAGGTACAATCCACGTATACATACGTAATTCGACCACCGAGGATAACTAACGAGACCACAGAGCTAATTATATATTCTTTAACCACTCAACATCTATATAATAAAACCCCCTTCCGGCAAAAGCCACTTAAGCCCTACCTTTTTTTGTGTGTGTTAGTATATAGAATATCTTAATTATAACTCGCGAAAATTCATATCACGCAATGTCAGCTCCGAAATGACTATCTATACAATCTCTAACTAGTGTAATTATCTCGTACGGTGAGCGATAACTTCATCTGAAGCCATCGCCGCCGTGAGATCAAGTCAGGTGGTCAAGAGCTATAGGCCACACCCTATTCATTGATGTCTTGGCGGGCCGCTATCCTGTTTGGCCGATTAAAAAAGAACACCGCCGCCGCCGCCGCCGCCGCCGCCGCCGCGAATATTTCGCTGGCTAGCACACGTGTGAGCTTCCAGCTTAGACAGCTTGGCGCTGCAGCTCTAGTTCATGTCTGCTCAGACTCTGCTTGCGTGCAATCTTTCTCCTGTCTCATGTCGCCGACGTCGTCGTCTCTGAGCTCTGCTCCACTACAGGCCTGTAATTAAATACGAAATGCCGCTGCGCTGTTTAGCCGAAAGCAATCGAATTACACGTCCAATCGACTTGATGGATATTTATACATCGAGGTCTTAGGTGGTCGCCGGGTTTTCTCATATTATATTGACTTAAACATTTTCGCAACCAATTAGGTCGGCCATATTTTTTTCAATAACTCATGCAGTCGCCATTTTATTTAGACATGATCCGAGTAAATTTACTTGCCGCTATGTAAAAATTGCAAAAATGGATATAAAATTAAATGCAATATTATCACTTCATGTGCGTATATAAGTTTCATTAGTAAATTATATAGTATAGTATAGTATATAGTATAGTATATTATGAAAAATGACTCGGCTTGTTCTTGGCTTTGGCGCAAGTGTGTAATTGTCCGAGAAACATATAGGAGCGAACGCGGTTCGTCTTCCAAGACAATTCGCCTAGGGCTACAACTATTCATAATATTATAATTGGTAAGATGTATAGCTAACTAGGTATAATTATTATTAGAACGTCTCTGATGTACCGCGCAGCTCGCCAAAGGGCCTGCAAGAAAAACCTCACTCCACCAATTCCCATCCACCTGTGCGAACATAAATAGACATGATCTATCTCACATGACGAGAGTGTGTGACCATGCTATGCCGGTGTTCCTCTGCCTGCACAGGCTCCCATGCGATCACGTATACCACCTTATTATAGGTATGCCTTTTCGAAAATGATGCCGCAAATAAATGTTTGCTCATTTCTGAAAAGACCATTTCAAGAGCAAGTCTGTCAGATATGCATGCAGCAATATAATTATGATATTATTTTGTGAATTTAAAAGATTGCAAATGCACCATATGGGTTTAGAATGAGCAAGCGCGCCAAATTATTTTCAATTCGCTTAAACTTCCATTTTAATGTAGAAAATTGGGCTTGTTCAAAAGAGGTAAGCAATTCGCTGATAAAATAATGCAATGCTTTTGCATTTTCCACATTTTAATTAATTTCTTTGAGGTCTTATCCCTCAATAAAATGTGTTTCACTTGATTGAGCGCTTGTATTAGGGTTTCACCCGCTATAAAAAAGACGTAAATTTCCCCAAAACCTAATTAATAATCTAAAATTGGCTAACATCTTCGATTTCCCTCGGGACTGTTGACGTCGTCTCAAGTCTCAAGTTGCATCGACGTCATCGCTCCAGTATCTGACTGGAGCAACTGGAGGCAGAACGGAACCCATTCGTAACCAGTGCGTTCTCTCTTCCTCAGATGAGCCAACAGATCAAAGTGGTGTGCCTCGCCGTCGTCCTCAGCATGCTCGTGTCCAGTTTATCAGCGGGCCCAGCAGACGGGACGCGGCTCACGTTAGGGCACCCCATGGCAAAACGATCCTTCTTCGACATCAAATGCAAAGGAGTCTACGACAAAAGCATCTTCGCCAGACTGGACCGCATCTGCGAAGACTGTTACAACCTCTTCAGGGAGCCGCAGCTACACTCCTTGTGCAGGTACGGACATCCACTTCAATTTTCGAATGTTTACTGATGATTACAGTCTGGAATTCTCAGTTATATCCACGCCACCGGCGTCTATGCGCTGGGTCTTATCGCCACACAACCCCCACATATATAGTATATAATATATACAACATTGGTTCAAATTCTTGATCAAAATGGATCTCAATTTTGTCTAATTGTGCAATCTTTGGGGATTGCTATCGTTTTGCTACAACTTGTCGATTATTCGTCCTCTGAACAAACGCGTACTTGATAGCCTCGTATTTCGAACGCTATAATGTTCTAGAATTCAGGACTTGATAATATCAAAGAGCCATGCACATCGGAATTCGAACCACGCGAGAAAGAATCAGAACGCGGCACGTAGCGGTCTTACTATGCACGTCGTCGATCCAGAGTTGATAAAATCTCTTTTAAGTTATGAATGAGACACTCCAAGAATTTACTATGTGCCCCTTTATCTACGTGGTCGCGGCAAAATGCTCACTCGAAGGTACCTGGAACGCAAGTTCAGATGACATTGAGCCGATGAGCATTCCTATATTTATGCAAGGAGCAAATCCCATGAGAGTTTCCGCTCGGTACTCTGTAAACTGCAGGTACACACAGGTTACACACTATAGTGTCATTTTCCACGGCTTCGAGAAAATGTCATGTGCGCACGTACCTATAACGATAATGATGTGGCGTTGCGGAGTCGGCGTTTCTCATAGACACCCTTTAAAGCCACTGGCACACGTTGTACATTGCACTTGTGATGATAAGATTGCAATGCATTGGTACATGCACTCTTAATTGAAAAACCACGTCAGAACTGCAGCTGGAATTCAGCTGTTTCAGATGCTAACAGATAAACTATGTGTATATGTGCGTGCTCGGAAAATGTGCAGTATTTGTTTGTTGAGATCATGTCTAGAACTCAACACCCAACACACAATGGAAATTGCGATGTTGATTTTAATCCGTTTGCCAATTTATTGAAAACACTGAAGCACTACATGTATCACCATTAAAAACGTACAAAAGCAAAAACGCTTCCTCAGAGTACATTTTGTTAACTCCGAGCATCGAAAAATGCAAGACAGTTACTCCTGTTGACGGGTGTATGTTACTTGTTTTCAGGAATGAGTGCTTCACGACGGAATACTTCAAAGGGTGCCTCGACGTCCTACTACTACAGGACGACATGGAAAAAATTCAAACATGGATTAAACAATTACATGGGGCAGAGCCAGGGGTTTAGGTACTTTATTTTTTGTTATGATTTGATTTTTAACAAATACTAACTATATATTAGTTATTATTTTAGCCAGATTTATTTTTTACCACACTAACCTTCCTTTTAACAAAACTGCTAGTTTTTTACTTGCATGAAATGCCTATGGTGGGTTTTCCTTAATTAAACGTTTTCAAGATTTATATGATCATATTATTTAAACCAGTTTGACAAACCAATGGGAATTTCCCATTAGGCTAGTCAAGATGCTATTAGATATTTTCTGCTATTATTAGCTGCAATTATTTCACTCTTCAGTCTGCTAAAAACGTGAAGTAGGTATCAAACCATAACCAGCTCTCTTTCTCTCTCTTTCCCTCTTACCTATTTCAAAATTAAATGGCTACAAATTTTGGCCACCTATTAGCATCACTAAGTACCTACATCAAATTTTTCAAAACCACATTACCTACCTACTGATTTTTGACAACATATTTTTTACAAAAAGGAGGACACAGTACATTCAAAATACCACCTACATACACTTAACTGTGTTTTTACTTGTGGCAAAAACATTTTTGATTGCCATTTCAGATTCCCGTAACCGTTCGTGGTTTGACTTCAATGGCCGCCAAAATATCTGGCTACTAAAAAATCTTACTTTGTACTAAAATAAATTTTATTTATTTACAGATCCGATTGCTTCGGAACTCCTTATTTCAAGGGATGCCTCGAAGCTCTTCAAATGTTGGAAGAAGAAGAGAAATTTAATCAAATGGTCGAGTTCCTCGGAAAGAAGTAATAGACCAGCTCGCACCTGCGCTACTTGAAGTTGTAGGCGCAGCGTGGATCGCCGAATGTACGGACACAGAAAGGAAGCAAACATCTCCCAAAACTTTTAAAGTTTACGGCTTTCCTTGATTCACACCTCGATTCTAGTCAAAAAGGGGGGACATCCTCCCCTTTTCATCGTCAAATGAGATCCGTGCATTTACTGTATTCTTCAGAAGAATTCAATTTATATTAATTTACTACTAAGTATTAATTATTTATTAGGCAACTGTAATTGGGAAGCATGCAAATAATCACAGATAAATTGTAAATTTATTAATGAATGAATGTTTTGTTTAGTTGAAGATGAGGATCTATTATCAAATATGAATCTCTCTCGAGTTTTCAAAGTATTTGAGGCAACTACTTCAGTAGGAGCCGGCACCTAATTCCAACCCTAGGATTGTTGGTACCTCATGCCTACATAATACACAGATGGTACTATGGTTGTACTGTACCATCCAAAGTAGGTAGCTTCTGTATGCTGTCTTGCATGAGATGATTGGAAGGAATTACTTTGAAATTTCAAAAGGAATGAGGGAGCTAATTTAGATAATTATTAGTTTAACAAAATCATTCCAATCAGGAGGTGTTCCATCCATGTGGTGGAGTAGTTGATGCCCCCATGTTCCTTTAGTGCTGTTGATTATTAACATGACATTATTAGTTACGTAATTTGTAGGAGATTAATTTATGAACCACGGTAGTCGCCTAGAAAGGTGTACTAAAAAATCTGTAAACCTACCTACCAATACGTAAAATATTTTTTCACCGATTTTGTTACAACTTTTACAATAGATATACCACTCTTCTAGAGTTCTGTAAGTTCTAGGTAAATGTTTTAGTTTAGCTTGTCTTAGTTTGTGTTTGTAATTTTATTTATTTATGAAACATAATTGTTCTGTTTAATTATAACATTGTATTGAAGAGAGTACGGGTTTTGTGAAATAATAGTTAGGTAGATCTAGGTATTGGATGGTATATTCTACACCTGAACCAGAAAACACCTCCTTGTTAATCCAGCTATTAATAAATTATTGCAGAAAAGCCCCGAATCTTCTAGGAATCTCTACGCTTTTAATTATAATATTTAATGTATTTCTTGTTGATTCATTTGTTGAATATTGTAAACTGCATGACTGCGTCTCAAACATATGTCCATTCATTCGGAAATCTCCGCTAAATCTAAACTTGAGTGTGTTCAACTATGAATGACTGCAAAACATTCACAGAACATGCAAACAAAATTTAAAAATGAAATAAACAAAAGGAAATGGCAGCTCGGAAACAATTATTTAAATAAAAGAGTTCATATTTACATGAAAATATATGCTAAGTTGTGTTATGATTTATGATACCAGTCCATATTCCTACCTCATCCATCAGTATCTCCATCAGTATCTCATGCTAAAAACATTTTTTCAGGCTTCAGAAATAATTCAGTTCAAAATTATGGCAGGTAAAATTTATGTTTGAACTTTTTGATGCTCAAAACAGTTGAAAAATTTTTGTGTATAAAAAGATCATAGCAAAGCCAGCAGAGCAAAACCAGCAGAGCGAAGCCAGCGGAGCAAAATCTTCAGTTTCACAACACAACCCATAAGACTGTTGCTAATGTATGTTTTGTGTGAGTGTGTGTGTATATATTTGTGCTTGCTCTACAACCCATTTGCCTGCTCCGATTTTGATGAAATTTGCAAACATTAACGATATTTGGTCCACGTTCCTGAACTCAATTTTTTCTTTCAAAGGGGCCCTTCAACACCCTAGCTAATTTAAATTTGAAAATATTAGGATATAGGACCCTGCCTTAGTAATGGCAATAATAATGCTTCTTGTTCTTGCAAAATGTATTTCCTAGGTACCTATGTATTCTACATACTTACTATTTCTAATACCTCACACACTGGTTTTTTGTAGATTGGTGGACTGATAATTTCTTTAAAATCTTTCCCATTTGCACAGGATAGAAAATGTAATCCTTGCTGTTAGGCCACTTTCACCCTGTGGGGCCTGACATTGCCATGTTGCTCACCAGTACTTCCTTGTCACAAAGTTTCATAACAATTCCCAAAACAAATTCACCTACATACTGAACAATTGCAATTACCTAGGTACATAACAACACACACACTGCCATTTTCTGGTTGACACATTGACTTGGTGGAGCAACCAGGTTGTTGATATCTTAATCCATTCCTTCTCGTTTCATTTGGATCTCTTTGATTTTCACCACGCCTATTATTATTTGATATTTTTTCATGCTATGCCGCTCAATAAGGTGCCTTTTGGCTCTTTGCGTACACTTTTCAGACAAATAATGGTAAGTGTAAGAGTTTTAAGGGTCGTGGTAATGAACACCAAGCTGGCAAATTTTAGTACATTACCAGTGGTTAGTCGCGTAAGCTCACGTAAGCTCGCTTACCCATCTATTTTCCGTAGGTAGCGCGCTTACGCACCTTTTTTTGTCTATCAGACAGACGCCTCATTACGCAGTCGGGCTCGAGAGAAATAAATATTGTCTATGATTTACATTGGTGATTTACATAATATGTTCATTGACTGCGTTTCAGAATGATTCACTGAATCGGGGCATTTTGCTTGAGATGTGATGGCAAAAAAAAGCACATAGTTTAAATCAAATGTATTGTTTTCAAAGAGAAAACACATCGTGTGCAAAAACATCCCTTGCACTAACAAGCATAAACGCATTGAAAATGACTAAAATTGAAACTAAGGCTTGCAAAACTGAAATTTTCTGAAATGCCGAGATTTCTTAAACAGGACATTGATTCTTTAAAAAAAAACCAGAGCTGCACCCCCGGGCAACCTTCCACCGAGCCTCCCAGACCCACCTTTTGGTATGCGCGTTTTGATGTCGAAAGCTTGCCCATATCCTCAAATAGGAAGCTATTTAAGAGTATCTGTATGGCAACCCTAACCCCACATCATTTTCCATAGTTTTTGGAAAATTATGTATCTTATATTTGCAAGGGTGTACCCACCTATTTATTTTACAAATGTTACCATGCTTTGAATTTCCAAACCAACAAAAAACTGCATATAAGCCTCCTAAGCACGTGGCCTGGACATGGGCCACACTGGGTTCCACCGGCGGTTCAGAATAATAATTGTAAGCACTAACTTCTAATCTCAATCTTCCAATGACCATGAGGGTTGATTTTTTAATGTCGGCACATTTATGTACCTGCCAGTTCATTAACAACTTTGTTCTTGTGGGCTTGCCTATTACAAATTCAGTAAAAAAATAAAGAAAAACATGTCTTATGCCTATTGTTGGGCAGTAGATGTGTTTGGTACTCAATGGCTTGCAATTTCAATTTCATATCTGCGTATTATGCAATGGCAAATGTGCCGTTACAATATCCGACACCAACGAATGATCGCAAAATAAAGCGTATCATTGCACACCGGAGGTTACACGCTCAATCTTGACAACAGTTATTGCCAGTTACTGGCTTTCATATGAGCATTCCCCATGCTTTCTCACAAAAACTAATATTACAATTGCAGGGATAGTTTTGCCACCAACAGGGAACAGCCATATCCTTCCCGCTCCCTCAGTCTTCACCCAAGCCATGATTGCCATGCAGTTTTGGCTTCCAAAATAAATGAAAACTGAAAACTAATTTAAAACACTTACCTTTTATTTTTCAATAATTCTTCGGCGTTGCACTTTGAGGATGTTTCACTAAAATCGAATCACATCCGATCCAGAGAGAATATCCGATCCATGTTTTCACAATTTCAAACACAATATTTTGACAGCAGAATTGACGTAAATAAAGGGGTTAGGTCAGGTTAGGTTATGTTAGGTCAGATTAGGTTGGGTTAGGTAGAGTGGTGGTGAATTTTGTGTTGATTGTAACGCCAAATCGTTAATCGTGCATCGTGCCGTGCAATCAATTCAATGAAAGCTGAAAACACAGAAAAGTACGAACTGTGAAGATGGACCCTAGGTTGATGCAAAAGCAAATCAAAGATAATTATGAAGATTTAAATGTTTTCATGAAAGATTTGAAGGTTTGGGAGAAAGACATGAAAAGAAAGGAACGTGAACTGATGCAAAATGACAATGAACCACAAGACCTACCACCAATTCGTGGCAAGAAGAAAAAGTCTAAATCCACTGCTAAAGTAGAAAATGAGAAGACCACAAATATAGACAATGAAGTCTCCACAACAGATGACTCGTCAAGAACGGAAATCGAAACGCCCAAGAAAATTTCTGGGATCGATTACGCTGCTTGGAATAGGTTTGATGTCGTAAGGGCTAAAGATTATAGTATTACAGTATAGTTGGCACGACTACTTGAGTACCAACTACAGCTTTTCAACCCAATGACCTTGGATACATACATTCGGATGCAAGTCTAGAAATTCTCAATTTAATTGCAAATCATTTTAGGATAAGGCATGTGCTGAGTTGGATGCAGAAGAATCAGAAGACGACGAATCAGAATCTGGTGACGATGATGAGATTGATACTGCACAGCGCCTGAGAGACGAAGCAACATATGAGAAGGAAAAGGTAGATACACCTTCTCATCTTTTTGCACTACCTACATATCTAATACAAATATTTGTGCTTTACAAAAAAAACATTTCAAAATACTGAATAAATTAGAAAGTATATTATATTAAGAACTAGTAAAATGCCTACTAGTTACCTATGTTATTCTTCCATAGGGTAACCAACTTGTGAGAAAGGGAAAATATGCTGATGCTATCACATGCTACAGTAAAGCAATTGAATGCTACCCTTATGATGCCATTTACTATGCAAACCGTGGACTCTGCTACATCAAAACGAATGAGTAAGTATGTGCATATAGCTTAGCCACCAGTCCTGACTGTTCCATGAATATATATATGTATAGTAATATATATACAGTGGCGGCTCGTGAGTGTTTTCCTCGGAGGGGCAGCAATTGAATTTCATACACCCCCCACCCCCCTCTTGGCAACCACCGCAACTTCCGTAACATACATTTTTCGTCACCATTTTCCATAATGCTGAGAAACGGTGTTGCCTGCCATCCACCGTTATTTGAAGCGTTTCGGTTTAGGTTGAGATTCCTGAACAAACAGTTTTGCATTGAACGCTCCGTGTTCTCCAAAATGCATGTTATTGTGCCTCCGTCGCAGTCACATTCATGGTTTGCATGTGTATCGCTCTGTCTCTCTCGCTCTCCGTTCGCAATCCTCGGCACGTGGCCGATGCATCGCCCGCGGCTGCCACACAGTGGCCGAGGGTACCCGAAGGCAGGATCTCTGCTGCCCTCGGCGGACTTGCGAGCAACGGCGAGCGGCTCGCGTTCAAGGCCATTTCCACGCACTATTGGCTAGACATGCAGGGCGGCCGCGCTTGCTGCCCCGAGCGAGGAGGGTTGCGTTCAGGGTGAAGGCAGCAGACGTGCGGTGCTTGGGCGCTTCCAAAACGTTTCGTTGCATTCAGTAGCTCGTGCCGTCTGCGCGACGCAAATGGCGTGATAATTCTTAGCGGATAGTGAACTTTAATAGTTACAACCAATACCTATATGCAACAAATTACAACTAACAAACAATAACAACAAGTACAATATAAGAACAATTAAAATGAACAACAACATCAATATTTGAAATATAATATTTTTATTTTATTCTGTCAAATTGCCAGGGGGCTGATATATATATATATATATATATATATATATATATATATATATATATATATATATATATAGAGAGAGAGAGAGAGAGAGAGAGAGAGGTACTAGGTACTAATTATAAATTCAATGGTACTATGTACTACCTACCTAGTATTTGTTTTCCAATATAGTCTCAATTTGGCAGCAATTTTGGTTCACGTCACAATTTTTTGTTATTGTCAATGTCTTATAGGCTTCTGCTCATAGCATATTAAGTTGGCTGCACTAGTGTACACTAAGCTACGCTTGCTCAATGGCTGTTTAAATATATAACGGTCCGTTATGACGTTCTACAGCCAATGAGATGCCTTGACAACAGGTTAACGGATGGTACATCTCTTAACCAGCCATTGAGCAAACGGGCCAAGTTTACACCGAGTGCTGTTAGCGCGTTCGGTTGGGGCATTCCTCAGCACAAGTGCCAATCTTGTTTGATTGGAAGGTGACCTACCCATCCTCAGTATACACTTTACTGCAGTGACAATTTTGATGGTAGGAGGCCTGTGTAGCCTGTGTGTAAATTTTACTAAATTTATTATTAGCTTAGGCACATACAGGAATCAGTTGCTTATATCGAATTACAAGTTGCAGTTGCAGCTATTTACAAGCTGAAATATATTAAATACTAGTTCATTCTGGAATCGTTATTCTTGATTTTTAAAGAACTGGAACGAGAACTGGAACCAGTATTTCGAATATTAAGGAACCGGAACGGGAACCAGCTATACATTTTCTTAAATTTATTTTAGAAACCGGAACCGTTATTCATAACGATTCAGATCCCTGGCCCAATCGCTTTTCCGTGATTTTTATTTTGCGAATTTTGTCATCAGCTTTCAGTCTGCGGAGACGGACTGCTCAAAGTCCGTCGAGCTCGACGAGTCATACGTCAAGGCCTATTTGCGCCGCGCGACTGCAAGAATTGCGCTGGGCCGCTTCTTTGACGCCAAGGCTGACTTTGAGAAAGTCTTGGAGTACGAGCCGATGAACACCGACGCAAAGACTGAGCTGATCAAACTGGAGAAGACTATCAAAGTGTCAAAACCGAAGAAAGCTGATACTGGCATTAGCGCTAGTTCCAGTAAATTGGTAACGTTGGAGCAAGGCGCTGGGGAACCCGCAAAAATTAAGTCTGAGAGCGAGCCGATTGTTACGGCAGGGTCTCAAAAATATACCTCTGTAAGCTAATAATATGATAAGTCTCCAAATTTGAGGTTTCGTGCAAAAATGGGTTTTTGAAACAAAGGTTTTACTCGACCTATCATTTTCAGATGCCCGAGCAGAAGATTGCCATTCAAAATAGAGCAGATGAGCCGAGTGTGGTGATCACGGATAGGACCACGTCCGAAGGGAAAATAGTGGAACTACCTAATTTAACAGGATGCACCAATTCTCTCGGGGTCAATGAACGACCCACACAGAATGTTTCACCAACAAAGAAAGTTCCGCCCTCCAATAAAGTGCCTGCGTCTGTTAAAGCAGCAAACGAAGTTGAAATCATTCCTGCAAAACCAAAATCTTCTGTAGATTTTTTGCTCGGATGGAGGAGAGTAAAGTCAAATGCAAGTCAATCGTTTTTTTACTTGAAGGTACCAACATGCATTAAGAAATAATTTATTTGAAGGCATTTGAATCAGTGTAGCCTATGGATAATAACATTTTAAACTCTCATTTATTTCAGCAAATTGAGGGGCCAGAGATTCCAGTAATCTTCCAGGAATCGCTTGAAAGTTCCATCCTCAGTGACATCATTACAATACTGAGAAGTGAATTCTTATCCCGGAATGAACCAGTTTATCAGTACCTTTTAGGCTTCTCTAAGGTGAAACGTCTTTCAGCGCTTACAATGTTCATGTCTGACACTGACAAGAAAGGATTGACATTGCTTCTGGACAGCAGCATCAAATCAGGAGAATGCAGTGAAGATGATGGAAACGTTCTGAGAGAGAAATTTGAGTTGTAATTAAATGGCACTTATCAGTCTCATTTTTTATTAAAAATAAACATTTCTCATTTTCATTTAAAAATAAACATTCTGCATATTCACCTCTGGCTGCAAAATGCATAATTATTGATAACAATATATGTAACTGTCAATGTATTATCGTGTTAAATGTAATTCCTTGCAATAAATCGGATTAAAATATCTTCTCATTCATTGATTTCATTGGCCAGCAGATAAATCGTAAAATGCGTAAACATCACGTGTTTGTATAATTCCGCTAAGCTCTGCGCAAGGTTCTTCCTACTTGGCTGCATTTCAAGGGCTCCAGTCTAGACTAGGTATGTTCTGGGCGTTCATTGGTCCAAATTTCGCAAAAGAATCTGAGTAGTAAACATCACACCACCACTCCCTCCATTCCTACGGTGGGTAACTAAATACCAACGCGCCAAAAATTGTTTACAAACAGCATTCATAAACATTTTTAAGAGGCGAGCCCCTGGCACGTGCGCTCTAATAAGAGATAAGCCAATTGGTGTTTTCCTGATGTCAGAGGTAGAATGAAGGGCAGTAGGACAGCAAGCAATCAATAATCGCAAAACTACACATGCTGATAGTGACAGCGGTATCTCTCGTGTTGGCAATGGCATTGCACTTCAAAAATGGTTATCTTTGATTGGTGTGTAAAGTAATATCCAGCTGAAGCAGGGGCTCAAGTGATTGTTTATTATGTTTATTGAAAAGGATATGCTCCGACAATGTAGGTACCTACTATGAGTGTGGTCGTCTCATAAGAAATGACGTCGTGGTTTGATTTGGTGAAACTAAGATTGCATAAATAAAGTTAATACGTAATTAACACATAACAAGACGGAATAAGGGTCCCTTGTGCGCATTACTATTTCTGGCTGTGCAAGCTGTCAACAATAACAGTGAATAAATACACCTCATCTTCGCCCTTGAAGCAGTGCGAAACGAGACGTGTAGCAGGACGGTTCAGTGCTTTTTCCGTGAGCTGCTGGAGAATAGAAACTTACCTTTCTCTTGCGACTGGTGCGCAAAATAATCAGAGATAAACACAATAATCGGGGTGAACGTTCGTGAAAAAAGTGTGGTGATAAGCATATCCTTTATCCAAAAAAGAATTATTTTCTCAGAATTGGCAGCTATAAGTGAATTTTTGTGCGTGGGGCCGCGATTTGCGATGGCGTTGAGCAAAAGTATGCATCAATGCCGGCGTTGCGTTACTGTGCAACCATATGAACATTATAGGTAAGATTTTTTAAGTAAGATCAGAGTATAATCATTACAAAGATATTACAATGAAATTTTTTCGGAAATTCAGCACGGAATCTTTTAAATATTGGTCACGTGATAGCCGAGCCTCCCATTGGCTAGGTACGTCTCCTGATCTTTGTGACGTCATGCCAGTATTTCGTAAACAAAGGGAAATTTTTGACAGCTGAGCTGACCTAACTGACAGCTCGAGTCTGGCACTATACCTCATTTGAAATGTTAAGATTTATGTTCTATTATCAGAAAAATATGTGTAACTAGTGGCGTTATAATTAGCTTTCATTGCATTGGTGATTTATCAATTTCAGAACAATCCAGACGAACAGTGCAACAACCGAAAAATCTAATCGAGCAGTTTATAGGGCAAAATTGGCTGGTTTCATTGACAACATGTCTGTCAGCCAACGAAAACTGCTAACCCATCTCAAAGAATATGTGGCAAAGTCTTCAAATGAAAATGGGTCATTCTTTGTGCTAAACAAAGAATGGACTGCTCTTCTGCAGAAGTTGCCTTATGGGCAGGTCTCTCAATCAGATACGGTACAAAAACGAATGTTTGAATCGTCTCCGAAAACTTTAAACGAAACACCATTGAGCGACACCGAAAGAGCATCACTTACTCTAAAGAAAAACAGTACTGAAATCACAGATGTGGCTGCTCAAGAAACAAAACCATCGGAGGTTCAGTCATACGGCACACAAGTTCTTAATGGTATTATGCTAAGAATGAATCCTAAGCCGAAAGAAGTGAAAGATGAAGCTCCAATTCAGTGGAAACCAAAGAAAGAAGTAATCTCTGAGGTATGTGTGTATTTTGCAACTTAATAGTACCTTATAAGTTCACATTACCATCTGAGAGTGAATTTGACACTCTAGGTTTGCATTGCCTACGTGTTACATAGGTACCTACCTAAGCACAACGCTCAATCTTGTATCTTTATTTCAGGCCAGTATCAGCTCTCGAACAAAACATGTAATAGCCTCAATTACAGCAGCAGAGAGTTCAGTATCAAAACTTACAAGACTGGAAGATTTGACTGACCATTTAAGAGAATTCCCAGATGCTAAGCACATAGCTATTAAGGTAAAATTAAATTTCCAATTTAAACCACCAGAAACTTTTCAAGTTTCAAGAGCACACATTTCTCTGAGTCCCACTAATTTCTTTAGCATAACGTGACGCTATATTTCCAGGAGGGCGCCATTCGAACGCTTCTGCAACTCCGCCATGACGTTGGTCGTGAGAACCAGCAGATTCTTGCCGTTTTACGCGAGGCATTTGCGATGCTAGGCTATATTGAACCTTTGAAAGGCAGGGGGATCAGAATCCTTTCCATTGATGGTGGTGGTATTAGAGGAGTTCTTGCCATTGAGATGATGAAGAGGCTAGAAGAACTGACTGGGAAGAGAATTTATGAACTATTTGATTATATTTGTGGCGTCAGCACTGGCGCTATCTTGGCTAGTGTGATTGGTATGTATATTTATGAGTTCCATTATGTTAATGATGTTGATTTTCCTCTGCAATAATCTTCAGTAAATTTTGGTTTTATATTTAGAGTAGCCAGGCCATGATGTTTTAATTGGTGCCAAATTCATTTTTCAGTTACTCAGAAAAGAACACTAGATGAAGCATCTGTACTATACAAAGAACTGAGCACAAAAATATTTACTCAAAACACATTCTGGGGAACAAGCAACTTAGTGTGGAGTCATTCTTATTACGACACTGAGATGTGGGAACAACTCCTGAAAAAATACTTGGGCGAAACTTTGCTAATCAAAACGGTCCATGAAGAAAATATGCCGAAGGTGATAACTCTAAAAATATAATTTTTGTTTCCAGAATGATATGGCTATTGATGACCAGGTTAAAAATGTTTTTATGGCTAGAAAATTAAATGAGACAATAGAATCTCATTACAGGAAATGTGTTCCTTACCTAGAGGTATTTTTAGATTTCTGCAAAAAGTAGTTGCCTACCTACCTAAATAGTAGTAAGTCATGTAGCTATTATAGATGCCGACCATCACACAGCTTCAAACCCCATAACTTATCATAAGTAAAATGTGTTATTATTTCCGCAGTTGTCTTGTGTATCGACGGTCGTCAACAAGGCACGAGTGATGGCTTACATATTCCGCAACTACTCGCTTCCGCACCGGATGAGCTCTCAGTACATGGGAAGCCACCACTACAAGATCTGGGAGGCTGTCAGGGCATCTGCCGCAGCACCTCTCTACTTTGAGGAATTCAAGCTGGGTGAACTTTTACACCAAGTACGTACGGAAATAGGTTTTCACATGTTCAAGACGCCTGAGGCCTATGCTTGCATCGGGTTAAAAGTTTTGGACAGTTGCAGCGCCTCGGGGAGATGTGCTGTCTATGAATTAGAGTAACCTTTTATTGACAAAACTGTTAGTTTACAGTTTGCTGTTACAGGGAGGGACGCAAAGAAAATTACTTTTATTAAGCATAAACACATATGAGGCTGTAGTTAGTGATATTTTCAGTGCAAAATATGAATTTACCAAGGTTTTCAAATCTACACAATGATGCTATGATGTGGATGCAAGGACAACTTTTGAATATATTATGCTGATGGTTTTTGGGGGTGGTCTGTTCAGGACGGAGGGATTTTGGTGAACAACCCTACCGCAGTCGCGATTCACGAAGCGAGGCAACTCTGGCCAACGAGTCCAATCCAGTGCATCGTTTCACTGGGCACGGGGCGTTGCAATGTCGGCAGCAACTGTTCCGAAGAGACCAACATAAACATGTCCAGCTGGAAAACAAAGTTCCTGAAGATTCTCGACAGTGCAACAGACACAGAAGGTATTATAACACGAAGCGTGGTGACGCAAGTTTAAGTTTTGTAAGGTGATGGACAACATGGCTCGACACCCGGTGCAACTGACAGCCACACTTTATTAATTTCTTCTTCTTTTTTATGCAGCTGGCAAAAAATAATTCGAATGCTTGCTATAATATCCTGCATTGCCTGCGAAGGACTAAATTTCAAATTCACGTGGCACATAAATAAGAAGATACCTATGCACTAACGTCTTATTTAGTTGATAGATAGAGATAACACATTAAAGATTAACACTAGGTATTGAACAGGTTTTTCAGATGACCCAATCAATCAACTCACTCCTAATCTGACTTCTGAATTTTGTTTGTTTTGTTCACAGCCGTTCATACGATGCTGAATGACCTTCTGCCGAATACTAAGTACCACCGGTTTAACCCGTACATCAACGAGATGGTTTCCATGGACGAGATAAGCCCCGAGAAAATATCGCAGCTTGAAGCTGACGCAAAGGCGTACTTCCATCGCAACGAGGACAAGTTCCAAGAGACTGCTACGACGCTGCTAGAAAAGCGCACAATTGTTCAGCACGTTCGCGACTGGCTTAATTTGCAGCGTGATCTGATGGGCTACAACTGATGTTAAATTCATTTAGGCAAATTATAACTTTTACATAGTTGGGCTGCGCTAATGCCAGTTAATTGTTGTTAGAACGTCAAATTTATATCTTTCAGCGCGCTCGATTTTTATACAACAACATATAGTTACATGATGAGGTTGATTTGTGCCCAACAATCAAGGATCATTAAGTTTATGGCAACATTTGTTATTATTCAATAGGTATTATTTTGTTGCATCTAGGACTTGTAGTCTAACTCTAAAGAAGAAAGAGTACAAACTGTTGAAAAGAAGTCACTAAAATTAATTATATTACATATTGGTGGAATATGATCCACTGTTCTAGTGGGTACTAGACTGGGTATATTATTTTATTTATTAACTGTGATAGTGTAGTAAATTGAATAACCAGATTACGGCTATATTGTTGTCAATTTATTTGATATTGTGACAATACGTTTTTATTGATGTAATAAATTCCCACTCAAAGGCAAAGAAAATTTGACACAGAGACTATTAAGTTGGCAAATATTTTGAAGCTATCATGTATTATGGGCTATGGCCAACTAATGACCTAAAGAAATACAATAGTTTGACTTTGAGGCTTCTATCGATAAAGTACTTAAATTTTATCATAGTCCGACATCAATATTTATGCTAATCGAATCACACGTCTAAATCTATAAGTCAATAATGTACAAATTATTGCATGTTTCCAAACCAATCATACCAATCATTGTGAAACTAGTGCTACACTAGAATTAAATTGAGTTTGCCATTTTCTGGGGATATCATATCATAGAGTACCATACCAAAGAGTCAAATGATAAAGTTTTTCTCATTACCATTAAACATGGTATTTATCATTACCTACAATTTTTTACCATTTTACTCTTTAAAAATGGTAAGTCAAATGTTATTAAACTTCAAAGTCCACCAGGCTGTGCTAAAGTAAGGCTAACACGACTGTACCTACTTATGATACCCAATGATCGTTTCATTAAGATTATTGAAGTTGATTAGAAAAGATGATTGGAAGTGATGACATGGCCACACTTCTTGAAAACTTCTTTGTTCAAAATAAAGTGTTACTTGCCTTCAAATGTTTCTAGTTTGTTTTCTAAATCACTCAAACCATCACCCAATATCAAATCTGACATCCCATTCATGAATGTCCCACAAAGACAAACGAAGGGCACATTCCGACCCCGATGTCTCCGATTCCAGAGAAACAACCAAAGCAGCCAGCCGCCACTGAACTTGGCCATGAAACCTCGATGCACAGTTACAGTTTATTCCTCCTAACACCGACTCCACTCACAAAAACGTTTCACGAAATGGTCGCTGCGTACTGCACAAATTACCGAGCCTCGATGCAACGTCACCTCTAAAATGCCGAGACAGGACGTATGCGACGCTTACGAGGAGGAGGACGAAGACGCGGCCAGGTCTGCCGAGTCGGCCAGGTCTGCCCCTGGAGTCGTCGGAGTGGCGGGCTGTCAAGGCTGGCTCTTGCCCTTCTTGTCCTTGATGGAGATGACGTATCTGTTGACAAAAGCGGTTAGAGTCACTTGTCAAGATTTGGAGGGTCTACACGGTATAATCGATCCTTGCCAACTGCAACTAGTTTGGGTTTGCAAAGAAAGAAAGAAAATAAGCTGGATTAACTCGTAAGGTTCTTAGAGATTGCAGAAGTTAAGCAACACCGCACTTACTCAGATATTGGATGGGTTACCATCGTGGTCAGCTCTGCTTGAGAGAGATTTTGTAATGGCAAATAATCCTTTTGCCCGAGAACAACTTGTGTCAAGATATGATGGGGGCTTCAAGGAGTAGGAAATCAAACAATATACATTGGTAAGTGGTAACTAATGCATGCTAATGCTAATACCTAGCTGTCAAACATGCAGCTGGTAAGCAATTAAATAATAATATTAACTATTTAATAACAATAAGAAAGGCACATCAAGGTCAGTATCATAAGTCCATGAATCCCAGAATGACCTCAAGCCCAATGAAAACCTTGGCCCAATTTAGCATCGCTATCGAGCAAGAGCTGTAATCGGCAGACGAACCGTTGAGCAACGGAGAGAGCTGGTGAGTATCCCTCCGAGTAGGACGGGTCTTCGAAGAGCACCTCGTACTCCTCGATGGATGTGGTCGGCAGTGTGTGCACGACGGCCTTGTAGAAGCACGTCGTCTGCGGGTACAGCGCCATCACTGTGCAACAACAAAACAAGGCAGATTGAACTGTGTGATTATAAGGATAACTTCTATTAATTATCACATTAACTAAGGATCCAGTTAAATAAATTTAGACACAAGTATAAAAATGTTGTCAAAAATGCAAATTCTTTTCCCTCAATCTTAAAAACCGCAGCTTAAACGTTACAACAGCAAAGAAATGCATCCTTGCACCCCAACGCTGGCCAGCAATCGGCCACTCTCCTCCCTAAGTCAACGACACTTTAGGACAACTTAAAATCCTTAAAATATTCCCATAATCAAAAAACATAATATTGTCAAAGCACTATAACAAGATATGCCCCCAGCACAAACCCACCGATGGAGCCCTTAACAAACAGCGCCTGCGGATCCGTCTCCGGGTTGGCCCTCATCAGCGGCAGGGGCACGACCCGACGCTTGCTCAGTATGTGTCTGTCCTTCTGCTCCTCGTCGATGTCGTCCACCTCGTACTTGTTGGCGGCAACGTTGAACTGCACCACCTCGGCCAGGATCCAGTTCTCCTCCTCCTCAGCGCCCTTGACGAGCGCGGCCACCATGTCCCCCATCTTGGCCACGTAGGTCGGCTCGGCGGGGACGGCCCCGCACAGCGGCGGAGCCTTCTCGTCCACCTGAACGACCCGTCAAACGCAGCACAATTGGTGGTTAGTTTGGGAAGAGCAAAGAGAACTGCACCTCCAGCCCTATTCATTATAACTGTTTTAAGGAAAACACAGTTTACATAGGAATTACAAATACATATCTATATATACATTTACATATGTTTACACTCTGTCCCATGCAAGAATATACTTTCCAGTGAAATTTTGCATACCATTTCACTTGCGTCTTCAAGATGGCGGTTAGGGTGGTGTGTTCTCTCACAGATAGTGTAGGAAGAAACGTCTCCGGTTTTTAAGGCAAAATAAGTATAAACATGTCATGATGCCATCAATTTATAAAGTTAGTAATTTTAAAATAATTTCAAAACCAGCAGGCGTCATAAAAGTTCCGAAGCGGAAAAGTTTCCAGGTACCATAACATTTTGATTTCCAGCCACAATTCATGTGACATTGTTGGGAATCGCTGAGATGGTATCTAGGGAAGTGCTGAATTACAGACCACAGTTTGACAGTTTTAATGTGTAAACCCAGTTCAGTATCTTTCCTAAGGTAAGCGAGTATGATCGAGATTCGAGTATGAGTTTTATCATCGGTTTTTTAAATCTGTGCAAGTGACACAATAATCTGTGAAGTGAAAGATGTTTTTGCTAACTTTTTGTTGCAGCCTGGGCATGTTTATTCAATGCTTTAAGCTTTATTGTTAATCGCAATTACTTGGCCAACATTTCATTAGTTTCAACTAGATGTTAGAACTTTTGATGGCTAAATGTCTGGAACAGCTGTCTTCTAATGTAATTTGTACTACAAGAACAAATGTCTTGAAAATATCAGCAATTTTAGTTCCTACTTAATTAATCAGTACCTACCTACTTCAAATCTGGAAATAACTTCCAACTAAATTTGCAGGGTAATAGCAATAGCAAAACAAAACGTGGTACTTCACGGTCAAATGAAGTGAAAAATGATGATACTAGAATATATAAATGCCCAACTACAATAACAATGTCAATAAGCAGGTTATGACTAAACCCAAAGAAAATGTTTTAAACAAATAAATGTAGGTATGTACTACAGTAAGTAAAAGGTACAAGAAAAAAACAGCAATAGAAAAGAGATAGAGTGAATGGTACATACTATATAGGTAGGTAGGTACCTGGATAGTGGATAGGATACCATAAGATACTACCAATTCAACCAATAATCAACCAGTCTAGGTAGATTTTGTGATGAAAAATCTGTTCCACCTTGCCCACCCAGAGAGGAAGAGTCTGTGCCGAGCTCTGCAGCATCTTCATGAGGGCGCCGCGCCGAATCGTCTCCTTGTTGCCGGCATTGCGCGCCTGGATGCGCCGCTCATTGCGTATCGCTCGGATCTCGCTCACCTAGACGCAATTGCGAGTTATTCACAACACGTTCATGGAGTGTCGCTTGCAAGCGTGAACACTGACCATCAAGTGTTCTTGCAGTTTATTTATACCATTCTTGCTTTGAAAACAAAAAGTAATATTTTGGTATGCGTATGTTACCTACTTATTAACATTATTCCACAATATGTCACCTGACTCAAAACTACCTATTTTTGCTAATGAGTTATTTGACTTTATTCAATATTGACATACCAAATGTGGCTGTGTGTTTGCTACTAATTTTGCTGCATCAATGAATCATGAATGTTACAACAATTCTAATAAGGTGACATTTGCAGTTATCATTAGCTAGAGAGAGCTATTAGATTCCAGCCTCACTTTGAGAAGAGCGCTACGTATCAGCTTCTCTTCTTGAGCAGCATCCGATACGGCAGCCATATACAAGCTCTTCAGCTTCTGTTGATAGTAGGGTGACACCTTCTCTTCTTGATTGATTTTTTCATGTGCTTTCGCAATATTATTCAGATTGTGTTCACTTCGTACACGCTCCTCTTCGATGTCGTGGACAAGTTGATAGAGAGATTTCAAACGTTCCTGACATAAAAGTACCGTTAAAGTTAAACAAATACATAGACAACTGATATTTTGTGTAAAATAGCATAGAGTTAATTACATAACTGAGCACAATTTTTGCTTTAAGCGGTATAAATACCAACGTACACTTTATCTATAATTGGAACCCAAAATTGGTAGCAACTCAAAAAATATAATAGGTACCAACAAAACAGGAAAAAATACAGGGTAGCTTCTGGTTTGATCATGTTCATCATGTACTATATGTCTATAATGTTCATGAAAATTATGGAACACATTTTTAACAAAAATGGTAAAACTAACCCTAACAAAATTGAAACCTATTACCTGCACTTGAAAGGCGGCAGCATCTGCTGTAAACGCCATCGCTGCAATGTTTGATTGCAATGAATGCCAATTTGCCACCTATGCTTAGATGTTCAAAATCGGGGGACAATGGTGTCGCAGTGAAACGTCTCTGCCCACAGCAATTACATGTGCCCAAGAAATAAACACGACTATGAATAAAATCTGTAACAGAATGACGAAAGCATTGAAAATTGAATACTAGTAACTCAACACGACAGTATATCAGGATTAAGTCTTGAAAGTCTCATTTCACTAAAATTTTGTCCTAGACTTACCAAGTTTAGAACATGGCCCGCAATCGAATCAGTTTTGGCAGTTGGATATAACATCTAAAATATTAATCCAGCGCTTTGCAACTTCTGTTATTTATATAAACCATACCATGGAATATTATTAGACAAGTAACCCGTAAACAACTCGGCATCGAAGGATAAACCAGAGAGTGGATAAACTACCATTCAAATTTGCACTTTGTGTCAAAATTTCAGCTCAGCTGTTGCTTGCTTCAAGCAAACGCAGGCTGCCAGCCTAAAAACATTATTGATTTGGAAATGACTTTTTGTTTTACCAGCAAGGTTGGTAGTCTGTTAGAGCAGCCAAATTCCAAAAATGGCAGACAACACACAGCAGATTTGAGATTTGTCAGAATTTAAAATGAGTTATCTTTGCAATATCTAGTACTGATCATAGTAGGATTTTCATATACACATACATTTTTTCGATGAATCGATCAAATTTAAAGTTGTTAGTCATTGCTTTGTGTTGGGAAATCAAAATCTGTTGTGCTGGAAATTTGTTCTGAACCTTGAATCATCGGACACACCGTGACACTCGTTAATTTTTGTAGGCCTATTCCTACAAGTCACTACAAGCAAAATATATTTAGGTTACATAAATTTTAAAAGTTACAAAATATTCTTGACATCTTACTATGGAGGAAAATAGAGAAGGAACCTTAGCAGATTTCCAGGTGAGCAATATTGTAACCATTCATTACCTTTGTTACAGTAGTGTAGGTAGGTATTGGGACTCTTCGACTACCGACCTTAGATGTCATTTTTGCATTTAATATATTTAAATATCTATTCCCAATAATAATTTATAAATTAATAATTTCAGGCTTGCACGGGTATCGATGATGTTGGCGAAGCCATTTTACATTTAGAGGAGGCAGAATGGGATCTAGTGGTAAGATTTCTTGGCTGAGCAAATCTGGCAAATCTATATTATCAACTATCAAGAGTCTAATACATTGGAGTTTTTTTATTTTATTTAGCGGGCTGTAAACAGAGTTATGCCTCAAGAAACGCAAACGCTGCCTTCAGAAATGGATGTTGATGTGGAGATGATTGGTGAAGTTAAAGGAACATCTTCTAGACCCAACATCTTGGGTCACAACGTCCCAAATATACCAAACTTGCGGTCAGATTCTGCAATGCCGTTCCATCTGCTGCCACCCAGCGATATTATTGCCATTGCAGGAACTTCCCATGGTCGAGCCAATAATGCTAGAAATATTCTACTGAACTTTGTTTTCAACGATAATCTATACCCTGTGGTTGTAACTGATTCGACAACAATTGGTAAGTTGCACTCACTTATCACAGATAACTCTAGGCTAAAGTTACCTAAAAAATTACTAACTATAGTACGTCTCAGGTTATTTTCGCAGCGCCTAGGGGCTTTGGGCCTATACCATAACATTGTAGAATACCGGTTTGCTGCTGACAAAATAACCTGAGACGTACTATATCTGGCACATTGTAACCATAGTGAAATATGGCTTCTGAAAATAAATAGAAGTAACTACTGAGGTAGTATTTCTTTGTTGCCAAAATCGAGTTTTTAACACAATAATAATAACAATAACATATTGATGCCGCAGTAACTATCTACATCAAGAATTTTCAATTTTTCTAACTGGTTATTCTGGTTGTATTTTCTTATATTTTTCTGATGTCACAACAGCTTGTGTTTTTTTCCATTGTGTTACAGCGGAGTTAAAAGATTTGGTGGCTGTTCAAGTAAATACTCCTTCCTGTCAGTTTGAGATTAAGGGATGGCCGTTCATCCCAAAAAACGATGGAGTTACTTTGGCTAGTATGAATCTACCTCGAGAGAGTACCTTAAAACTCGACACTCCAGACATACTCATCGACGAAGAAATGTCTGCCGAGGAGTTGCAACTTTCCGAACGCTTAGCACAGCATTTTACGCTTACTATAGTCGATAAAACGAACCAAAAGACATACAGCCTGAAGCTTGTGGGTTCCACGACCGTGTTGGAAGTAAAAATAAACTTTTTCGCATTGTCAGAAATCCCTGTGCGACATCAGTTGTGGACTGGCTGGCCCCAACAGGTACGGAGTGACAAGACACCGATTGCACGAGCAGGCCTCAACTTTCCAATTCACGAACTAAGTGTTGAGAAGAATCCTACAAAAGACAATAGAAAGGTGAGAAGATTGTGAAACTAAACCGTCCTTTGGGTATTACTTTGTATTATTGTTAATCCCGAATTCAATATTGCCTATTAATGTTAATTTGCAGGTTTTAGTTGATATTGCTGACAGTGATAGTTCAGTGGAGGAATTTGAAGATGCCTCGGAAACATTCACAGTGGAAGATGACATCTTCGTGGATGTGGAAACAAAACGGATTCAGCCTCTAAGTAAGCATAATTCCTTCCCCATGTTCTGGGGCCTTACCTAGCTCGGCCATTTGGAGTGGCTACCAAGAGGCTAATAAGCCGGGCTGGCGGTGTTATATAACCCGGACCTATAGCGGCCATTTCAACAATGGGCAGTTTGTTGATTTCGTAGCACCACTAGCAACCAGTATTACGGTGGTGCTACGATGATAGCATTATCTAGAAGGCACACTGCTTTTTAAACGATCATCATTGTGCAGTGAAGTCAAATCAACCAATCTCATGGCTTGTTACTAAAGTCAGAGTCGATGTGCCCCGGCTATATAACCCGGCCGTAATACTGCCACTCTAGGTCGGGGTTACTGCTTGGTGCTATGGTGGTATTAATTAGCCAGGGTAGATTGCTAGTAATCCCGGGACTACAAGTGGCCGAGCTAGATAAGGCCCCTGAAGTTCTGAACCATCATAGACATACCCACACCCTGCAAATCCATAAGTGTTGATCTAAAACTTCACCTACTTGCTTAGTTCCAGATAACATAGATGACGAAGCATCGGGCTGTATCCACTTCTCAGAAGAGTTCACCAGTCGATATGGTACAATGCGGCCAGATTTCTTTCTCGGAACGTTAGATGAAGCCATTCGAGAAGCGTGCACCAGGCCTGCCAAACACGTACTTATTACAAAATTAATTTATGTCTTATACCACAGATTAGCCACAGTGTTAGCCAGATATTCCACTCCCATACTAAAACAGCTATGCGGAAAGCCCGCAATAAAAATTTCGCCGGCAGTCAAGGGATGGTGCCACTGTTTGTTATTTCACCTGCAACCAGGCTGCAAACACCTGTGGAACATTGGGTCCCTTTATTATATTGACCTTGTGCCATGGCCCAGTTGATAAAGCCAAAACTGTAACCACCTGAGAAACATTTGGTCCCTCGATTATAATTGACCTTGCGCCATAGCCTGGTGGATGATGTTAAAACAGGTTGCCAATGCACCCCAGCGAATGCCGGCCAAACTACTAGCATCAAAATTTTTGCCGTAGCCATAGCTAGGTATGTTAGAATGTCTGGGTAACCTCATGTCTATGCTAATACCTAAAAAAATATGTCAAAACTCAAAAGTCAAAACTCAAAAGTAATATCTTGGAAAATTAGTGAGCTGCAAATGCTTCCTTGCAAATAAGAATGTTTAGTTTTGTCTTTGGTCCTGGATGCCCCGGTATCGGAGGATTCTGCATGCAAAAGGTTTGCTACCATTTGAAATCCGGAGACCCAGGAGGCAATAATTGGGACTAGTACTCATCGAGTCTATGCTCCTTATCGAAACCAAACCACAGATCATAACTGTCGAAAACGGATGTACAAATTTTGCTTAGATCGTGAAAAGAATATGACTCGTTGATTACACAGTCTAATCCTCAGAAACAAAATTAAATTCCACTGCATCTGATTGATTGTTGCCACAACTAGCTACAGAAATCATATTTAACGTTTAAACAGTAGGATCTACCTCCAGTTGCCTATGGCGAAATGTAAGCCCCTGCATTCTCAACCGGCACCGTTTCCATGTGTTGGCAGCGACGGCTGCTAGCGGTGTACCTCCACCACGACTCGAGCGTGCTCACCAACGTGTTCTGCACGCAGCTGCTGTGCTTCGAATCTGTGCTGCAGTGTCTGGCCAGTCACTTCGTTGTCTGGGGCTGGGACCTGACGCACGAGGCAAACAAGGGCAGGCAAGTGCTTCACTCGTGTGCATGCTCCTGTGCATTTTGATAACGCAGTTTGTGATATCAACAGTTGCTACCTAGATTATAAGTTTAGAATAATACAAACGAGTCTATGTCTTATATTAATTTTTGCTAGTCAGTAACTGGATTCAATACGGCTGGAGATCTGAGTGAAAAATAATCTTGCAGCACTCAAGTGTGATGTCCAGATATTCTTATAAATGTTGTTTATTTTTTCTCCATAATCAGATTTTACTTGAATCACGATCAATTACACTAATCATCACATTCACAAATACATCATTGATGAGCGTAGTGAGCGAAGCGAAATCATCAATTTCACTACTGCCAAAAAAAAACACTTATGTGTGTGTGTGTGTGTGTTTTTTTTTGTATGTGTGTTTGCGCGCGCTCTACAGGCCAAAAAACACCTGCTTTGATTGGGATGGCATTTTCAGGGTGTCTACTTTTGTTCTCAACTTAGACCCCCTGCGTTTTTCAAGAAAATCCTCCATACCCTTCACTTTCAAAGCAGAAAAAAGAGCAATATTCGACAATTGGGCAAGTTTGGAAAAGTACGGAAATTTATTTACAAGTACGTATTTTTTTTAAATTTTCCCAATTTCGATTTGCCTTTAGAAACCATCGAAACCAAATCGAAACATCACAACAGATTTTTTTACTTCAAGTTGACTTCAAGATTTGACAGATATTAGAAATTTTGTCAATTTTGTGCATGCAAGTTTTTGAAAGTAAGTCCGTGGCATAAATATATCTTCAACCCAATAAAAACCCTTGGGCATGAGTTACATCGATGAATTAACAAATCTTGAAAAAATCTTATATGCAAATCTTATATGCTCAAAATGAGCATATTTCCGCTACCCGACAGCTCGGACAGACACAAAGAAAGGTCAGAATCGTTTACATTTTCAAGTGATCAGAATTTTGGAGAAAGCAATGGCCCGGCTTGATGCTCCATGATTTTGAAAGGCTTTTTGCCTCAATCGTTTTATGCGCTATAAACAAACCGCTGCGCTCATCTTCAACGCAACACAAATTGCGTTCGCGAAGCCCTAGTTTATTATAATTTAAATTATAGTTCTGCTAGTTGCTAACTTTTAATTGTTTCTTATTATTTTATTTTTCAGGTTCTTGGCGTCGGTAGCAAGGTCGCTAGGTGCGGTGGCTGCCATGACTATTAGAAACATTGATGTTGAACAACTTCCGGCTGTATTAATAATAATGAAGATCAGATCTACTACAGAGATATTTACCGTAGTACATGGTAAGCTATCTTCATCAGCAATCACTTTCAGAAAATATGTTTTGGGCAGAAACATTCCTACTACTGCTACTTTCCCCGGTCTACAGGCAACGTTGGCGTCAGCGAACTGCTCACAAGCCTCATCCAGTCCGTGGACGTGTTTTCCGAGCAACAGCGACTCGAGATTCGAGAAGAGGAAGAGAGATCTGCTCGGGAACTCGTTAAGAGGGAGCAAGACGAAGCATATGAAGAGTCACTGGAGACTGACAGGTTAATTGACTGTTTTTCCCATGGATATCTTAGTTCCTTTCCTCCTAGGAAATTTTTACTGGAATAGACAAGTATCTGGTATGATTTCCAGAATGGTTCTCTGGTGCTTGTTCTATCATTGTAAAATTGTCAGTACAGGGGTGTCGGTCACTTCTTGTAAAAAATAATAGTTTTGGAGTAGGTATGCCTAAAAAAACGTAATTTAAGTGAAGCCAAACCCTTGATTAAGAGATGGTGCAGGTTTCAAAACAGTGGGATCACAGGCTTTGCTTGGCATTAAAAATCCAGTTCCTACTTTTTTTTTTACTTCTCCCATGGTTAGGGAAAATATAATAAGTTGTAAGAATTACAAGACTCCTGAGAAGTATTCACTAACATTCAGTAGCTTCGTTAAATCACTAACTGAACGAGGCCTGGTACTGTTTCTAATGCTGCAGGGCCAAAGAAGAGGCAAAGAAGCATCAAACGATGATGGCCAACAAGGAGCGCGAGAGACGAGAGTCCCACAAGCAGGAGATGGAGTCGCTGCGGGAAGCGCACCGCCTCGAAGTGGAGGCTTCTTTGCCCGCCGAGCCGGAGGAGGGGGCCAGCGGTGACGGCATCTCCAAGATCCGCGTGCGCCTGCCGACTGGAGAGTTCATCACGCGGCGCTTCCATGCCACCACCCCGTTGCAGGTGAGGGTTCGTGACAAGAAGGCTAGACTTTCTTTTGTTTTGCTGGCTGGTAATGGAAAAGTTGCTTCCTGTTCTCTCTGCGTTATTAAATAGTTATTCAAATGCTCAAGGCTGTGATTAGAACGCTAGGGTGGTGAAACAAAGGACATTTAATATTTAAAGTAAACACTTTCAGTATAAATTTTCCCTTGCAGGCTAGATCATTAAAGGACCTCTTGATTTAAACTATTTGCATTGAAGGGGATGATCGCTGTTTTCAAGGTTACTGGGCATTGGGAGGATGGCTGCAGCAGAATTGCAAAAAGCAACAGATGTGAATAAGGTGCACCTAGCAGTGTATGCTGTAACACGGCCATAGTATAAACGCTTCCTTGCAGTAAATGGGCCAAACTCAAATCCGCTTCAGTCGTTAGGGTGGGAGAGCGGACAAACAAAAAAAAACATGGGAGACTTTTCTATGGGTAGTCAAATTGAAGTTTTGCATGCTCATCCAATGATGCCATTAGCAGTCAACCATGGCTTGCCCCCCCCCCCCCCCCCCCACTCATCATTTTATACTACGACTAAAACTACCTGTCGGACCAAGACCAAGGAGCTGATAAGAGTCACCACCCAGCCTTGAGCAAGTGTGCACCTAGAACCAATAACTATCTATCAGGGGCGTGCGGTGGTTTTTTGGGAGGGTATGCACAAAATGTTTCATGAAATTATTACCATACCATGCATTTACTATACCATTATTACTATTACCTATACCTACCTAGATTTCCACCATGTAAATCAGCAGTTTGTTTAAACTAATCAATCGCAGCAGATCCCCGACCAAAGGTCCGTATGCCATGCTAAACTAGCTTACTGCAAATACATTTTATTCTCTTTCAGGTCACAATACTCTGAGTCAAAAGGTAGCCCCTTTCTAAAATATATATATATATATATATATATATATATATATATATATATATATATATATATATATATATATATATATATATATATATATATATATATATATTATTATATATATATATATATATATATATATATATATATATATATATATATATATATATATATATATATATATATATATATATATATATATATATATATATATATATATATATATATATATATATATATATATATATATATATATATATTCATACACACAATTAGTGCAGAGTTCAGTCGAACTTGCTATAAACTGATCATCATTATCTGTCTGTCGAATGATTAGCAAGTATTTATTATTTATTACACTTATTATAGTACATATTATCATTCTTGAACGTATTTCTCATCCCAAATTCCATAGACAAATGCATTTCTGACTGATCGCGATCGCCTTCGAATGCTTGTATTCAAAAACCGCGGTGTTAGCGCTGCGGCAGCGTTTCTTCCGAGAAGACTCGACCCTGAACGCGTCATAGGCAATGGGATGCTATGCTACCCTGTACCCCTCAAACTCGTCATTTTCACACACCTTCCCCAACACCCGCCACGTTCGCCACCAATCGGCGGCTACGAAAAGCGGTAACGCGTCATAGGGAAGACGGTGCCATCATAACCCGCCTTCCCCTCATCGCAGTCGCTTCGAGCACGAGGCTGTGAGAGAGCGCGACTGCGAATGTTAGACAGAGAACACATTCGAGCACGTGATCACAACGCCTTGCGCGCAAAATAGAAATACACTATAAACACGTAAACGAAACGAAAAACGAAAAATTTATGTTGTATAATATTTTGAAACACATTATATTTTCTTTCTTTCTTTCCTTCCTTTTTTTCGAGTGGGTATGCAACGCATTACCTGCATACCCTGAGTGCACGCCCCTGCTATCTATAATCACTTTCACGATTCGTGTGTAACTCTAACTCTTCATTTCGTAAATTGACCCCCTATTCCTATCATACAAGGGCTAAAATCCTCCTACAAATAATTATTCCCTTAATGTGAACCGTCACTCTCCCGAACGCTCGACGCTACTCGACTCTTCAACCACGAGCACTGGTTAACAAAGTTTTTACAGAACTACATAATTTTGTAATGCCTGTTCCAGATACTGTTGAACTTCCTTATCGTGGCGGGGTACCCATCGGATGAATTCAAAGTGATCTCGAGTTGGCCTCGTAGAGATGTGAGTACACTTGAGGATTACTTGGTTTCTCTTATGTACACCAATGAAAATAAGAAAATGTTTTTTTCTCTCTTTCAGTTAACGGCTTTGGATCCTAATCATACATTACAAGAACTGAAACTTTATCCTCAAGAAACGGTTATACTAGAAGAGCGATGAGTCCGATTAAATTGAGAAGCAAAACTTTAACTTTCTAAATGAACATATTGGCAAACAAAATTTGTGGAGTATCTATAATATTTATACATATGGTGATATAAACAAATTGTACATGATTCTTTCAGCTAATCACTTTAATAATCTTGCTAAGGCAAAATCATTGATCAAGTTATTTAATAACTGATGGGTGATTTTTTGTAATAGATAGGTACATAATGTTTTTTATTAATCAAAATGAGTTTTTGATTGGAATGTGAATTTTGTGCACTTATTTGTTTGTGCATGTATGCAATCTTTATTGGCAATGTACATGGCTGCAATAATATACTGCATCATTCAAGAACAATTCAATGTTAGTACTTCATGCCTCCATGCTTTTATATTATAATCCCATCCCATGCTGATAACAGGTGGTTAGTTTATAATTTGTTATCGGTGTCACCTATTTGCAAAGGGTCTAGTGCCAGAATTTTTGAAAACCCTCAAGTCTGGAGTGAGAGATTTTAGCTTAGAAACCGATAATAGAGAAGCTCGAGGTACATAATCCTGGAATATGTAGGGTAGTGGTAGGTACTCAACCTTTTTGTCACCGGGCCACTTAAAGGAAATTTGTGTGACCATAGCAGGCTGCAAAGGGTAATTACTAATTACTAATTGCCTAGGCATAAAACTTCATGATTTGCAAGGTATAGTGTTGTGTAACTTGTGGGTATTGAACGCATTTTCGTAACTTGCACTTGAAACAAGATGAAAATTGATACCTATAGCTTACGACACAATGAGGTGTTTGTGGGTTCAATCCCCAAGAAAAAAATGTATGTAAAGAATTTTTTTGTGAAAATCTATTCATTTCAGGGAGATTTGAACTTTATAAAAACTTGGAAATATGCAGTCTTGTAAAGAAGATAATGGAAATTTCAAATCAATATATTTCCCAATGGGAATTTTTGCTTGTTGGCATTTGAAATATAATAATACATTTGGGGTGGGCCACAAAAATAAAAGCGCCAGGCCGCAGGTTGAGTACCACTGATAGAGAGGGGTTTTAACTTTGTGCTTTTCATATCAATAGATTTTGATATCACTAGTCACTACCCATGTTAAATGATAGGCAGTGAAATCTAAATCGAGTGATACTGATAGGTCACCAGAGACCAGACATATCACAGCGCCCTCCCGAACAGGGATTCTGACGTCCCAGAAGTAGCCATTTGAACTTCGCGCCACAGCCGCTGCCGGCTGCCGAGTGCCGGGGGGGTTCGAATCGAACAGCGAAAATGGTGGCCATGGGCATTCGTTGCCGCGAAAAACACTAAAAGATGTGTCGTAAATATAAATAAATCAATATACTTGCGCTTTTATAAGCCTTGCGTTATTTCGGTGATGTAGTGCGTTTGGTGGATTCGCCAAGCAAAATAAGGTTGATTTCTATACCATCGAAAACAAAAATTTTAAAAGTCCTATCGGCTCCTATCCTTTACCGAGGGCCTATTTAACCAACAAAAAAAGGATAAAAAATTCTCAAAAATGCTAGTTAACTGTGTAATTTGCAGCGATATATTTACTCCTTCTTCCGAAGTAACGGGCACAAATTGTGGCCATTTGTTTCATTACGTATGCGTAATGCAATGGCTAGAAAGGTCAGTAGTTTCGTACTATAGTCATTGCGCGTGTTTTCCCTGCTGTCACAAATTGCTTGCGTTCCTTGCCAGTTAATAAGAAGCCGAATGATCATTGCTTCTATAATGTTCTCTGGTTTCTTAGTACACTTAAGTTTCTTTCTGTTTTCAGATCAAAAACATGCCCTCAGTGTCGAGCAAGCACAACATCAAAAACTTTGCATCGAGTTTACTTCAATGTTTCAAATTCGGGCGGTGAGACGGAAGATACGAGCTCGCTGCAAAATAGACTGGATTCTATGACCTTTGAAATGCGATTAAAAAATATGGAACTTAAGAAGACAGCAGAAGAAAAGGAAAAGTTTGCTTTACACACATCTGGACTAAAGGCCGAAGTAAAAAGACTTGAGGAGAAATTAAGTTCTCATCGAACTCTTGTTGATGGCCTCAAGAGTCAAGTTAAATTCTTCCAAGCTGAAAGTAAAGAGCTAGAAAATTCACGGAACGAAGTGCGAATCCTTCGTAACAGAGTGAACACATTGGAAAAGTAAGTGTCAGTTTGTCTTCAATTGGATCATGCAGGACACCCAATCAAATATTAATGAGTTAAACCGCTAATTTATCGCCTTAATGTGTTCCAGCGTGGAGACAATTATCAATGGGACTATTGAGGAAGTTGATGATGTGATCCAATCCTATGATGCTTCATCTAATTCTTTCAATGCACTGAAAGTATTTGTCCTTGTTCTAAAAAAGTAAATAAACTAATTTTAATCTCTTTCTGTGGTACCTATACAACTTTTGAACAAAATTAATTAACATTCTTAAATTAAACTTGTTTACAGAGAAATCAAACTTCTGGGAGAAAAACGCCACGCTACCCAAACACTTATTGCTTCAACCGAGTCGAAACTAAGAGGAGTAATTGGTGAAAACAAGAAATTGCATTTGCATGTAGAATCATTGGAAGCCAGAAACAGTCTGCTAGAAGAAGACCTTGTTCATATGGAAAATACAAAGAGAAGCCTAGAATCAAAAATTTCAAAACTAGAAATGGCAATATTGTCACCATCAGACAACAACCTCCAGGGTAAGGCTTTACGCCGGCTTATTGCCGAGAGCCCAGCACATGAAGATACAAAACGGCTGAAACTAACTGATCCAACTGACGAAAACAACACTCCTCTTCGACATTGCATGGCCACGTCACCCGCAAAGGAAGTTCCTTCAATCTCCCCTAAGCTAAAATTTAAAACAAGCAGTGTCGGGATCGCCTGTCTTCGAACGACGAAGCCCAACCAGCTAAAAATCAATAAGCCCACTTTTAGTTTTAAAGGTGAAAGTAGCAGAACCAACAAATTTAGTATTTTTAACAGAGGACGGTTAGACGACTTGTCTGACGGAGGATTCAAAGCTTCCAATAGCGGTCACGCTTACAATGGATTGGGTGGTCACTCTACACCAGATGTGTTCCCACAGCCAAAGCCTGTCCTCAAAAGTCATTTGCTCAAGAAATCAAGGTCACTGTCAATGATGCCAAAATCAAAATTGGCCCCACCAGCTAGCACACCTAAACTTAGCAGCTTTTTTGCATCTGACTCCTGATAGATTTCTTCTGGTAAGCAGAAATTTAAAAGGACCTTTGAACGTGAGCAAGTGAAGTAAAGTACAATAGACGTAGTGTAATGAAAGTTGATGACTCCTGTTGCAAATCTGTAACATTATGCATGAGTGTATTTAGGGAATATCTATAGGTACACCCCTGTACTTTGAAAGCGTGCTACTCAAATTTCGGCTGTGTGCTCAGAAAGGTTCGACTGAAAACAGCATAGGTAGGCCAGGCACAGACCACATGGATGAGCACATGGAGGAACTGGATGACATGCATAGAGTCCAAATCTCGTAATGACAAAACAGTTTGCTTATCAGCAACTGCCTTGCTCTGTGAAATGAGAATCGACCGAGCTGATAGTTCGGTCCACTGTCGAGTTTTGTAATGGATTTCACGCAATTCTAATGGCCTAAATGCTGTAATTTTTATGCTGGAAGAAAATTCGAAAAGCCCTGCTCCTGCTCTGTACGAAAAGCACATAAATGGCATCACTTTTTCCGTACTTGCAAAAAAGTTGGTATTTAAATCAGTTAAAATTGCTTAAGTTTAAATTGCATAACTGCTTTAGTTAATATCGCGTCACCACCGACCCGACTGGACGAGGAAACCACCGTAAAGGTAGGGTATCAAATAACAATTAACTTGATTAAAGATAACAGAAGCAATTAATATAATTATAATAAAACTGGCTTGACAAAACTAGATTGCGACCGATCAATGAACATGACATCCACTGCCACCACGTGCTCATCTACATGGTCGGTACCTGGCCTGCCTATGCTCCTTTCAGACAAACCTTGCTGACAGATAGCAGACATTCGACTGGCACGCTTTCAAAGTCCAGAAGTGTACATATTTTAAGTTTTAACTGATTTTAGAAGATTGTCATCTAGGATTCTCTAATGTATTGATAGAGTAGACTGATAAAATATGAACTTTTAAGTTTTAACATATCAAATACTTTTGAAATTTGGTAGTTGTCAAAGGATACAAACTACAAACTGTATTAATATGATCTTGTTGACTGCATAGGTAGTTTTTTTACCCTGTAAATTGCTTTCACGTATGTATCAATATGAAACTATTTTTGGCCAATCAAATTCAATGAAATTTCTTTTCTGCCTGCAGGACAGGAAATTTTGCATGACTAATATCAGATTACATGCTGCAGCTATTGCTGAAATGAATGTGTGTCAGTTTTATATTTTGCCATCTCCTTGCATATGAAAGGAAAATAAATCAAATTACCAACAAAACCTGTAATAGTCCAGAATTTTTATGAAAGTGTAAAAGAATTTAACAATATATAATGAATGGTGGTACCCAGTGCTTTTTTGTGCCGGAGCGCACCGGAACGCCGTTCCGGCACCTCATTTCGGTGCACTAAAAAAAAACTAAACATCGGTGGGAATATCTTCGCTCGCCTATCTCTGGAAAAATCCAGCACTCCATTTCATGTTGAGAAGGAGAGTGGATTTGCACCTTCTGCATGGGCCCTCTGCTACAAGACATCAGCTAAGATTTTGAAAACTTCAAGCCATGTCTTGAGCCAGACAAAAGGCTCTATGGCCGTGGGCTTTTTGCTTGTGTCTGGCAGCAATGGGTCCAGGAGGAAATGCGAAGACACTTTCCTTCTTACCGTGAAATAAGGTTTAGTTCGTCCATGTTGTTTTTCGTGTGACCGCTTGGATACTAATTTTCGACCCAAGTTACTAAAAGGGCTTGCACAGGTGAGAAGTGAGTGTGAGAGATGAAACTTATGTTCCTTCTTAAAATCATACAAAAGATCATTTTTCTGAAGTTGGGAAATTACGGAAATAAAGCAAAAAGTGGTATTTTTTCGGAAATTCTCCTATATTCATTGTGATTGTGTTTGAGTGGAGTTGCTGTTTAACCCACTTTTCATCATCCAATCGAGCTGAAATTCGGTCCATCGACCAGTTATCGGTGACATTGGATTCAATTAAACTTTGATCCCCGATGATTTTTAAACTTGGCTGATCAATGTCTAGTGATAACGATCGGTAATGGAAGGTCATTTCAACGTTTTTTTTTAGCAGAGATGAAGAAAAGTACAAGGAAATCGCCCATAGATTTCCTTGCTTCACTGTCCCAACTATTCCGAAATGGTCATTAAAAAAAATTAGCATTTGTTTGATGATCGGAAACGAAGGTCGATCATTATCAAAAATACCTTTTGATTCGGCCACCCACAGGGTTGAGAGCAGGTTGCGAGGGGATTATCTTCGATCATTTCTAGCCACAATATGCGACAAGAAAGCGTCCGCCATGTAGCGTTTGAGCATTGAATTTAATTATAAATTTACGGTACGTACAAGTACCACCACCGTTACCGTTACCACGCTGGCCGATCAACTCTCTAGCAACGATTGTGCCTTACTCATGACATATTGTTATATTTAAGCTGAAACATAATATACTAGTAGGTACATTCTACATACCCAAATAAAATGATTTTTAGAAGTTGCTCAATAATTCCATAGTTTGTTTGTAGAAATGTTTCTCCATCTTTAAATGAAGTGGAAACCAACACCAAACCATCAATGCAATACGAGCTGGCACTAGTTGCATATCCCGCACCAGAGTTGTGATCAAAGGTACTGTTGCCACAGATAGAAGGTTACCCAGATGTTACACTCCTGACTCCCATATGAAAGCAGCTACGCAAAAGTCCACCGCCCGCAACAGCAGTTTCGCAGGGAGTCCAAGGATTGAGCCACTGTTCGTAGTTCATCTGTAACCAAGGTAACTGTAACCACCTATGGAACATTGAGTTCCTTGATCATATTGACCTTGTGCCATGACTGGAGAGATGAAGCCATAACTGTGGCTGAAATTGATTAGATAAATAAAGCCACTCTACATAATATGGTAATGAAATCCAGAGCGCGCGCCGCACATTCACCACGGTTCCGCTTTCCGGGTTGAGAGTATGAAGTGTCCACGCTCTGCCATGATCAAATGCTACACAGCGAGTGCGGTGGACACTCTGGGAGATATCAAATCAAACACACCCATTGACCACATGAGGAACATCGAGTACCTTGGTTATAAATTATAATTATTGACCTTGTGCCATGGCCTGGTAGATGATTTTAAAACATGTAGGTAGCCCTTCGATCACTGC
This sequence comes from Nemoura dubitans, assembly GCA_921293005.1. NCBI lineage: Eukaryota > Metazoa > Arthropoda > Insecta > Plecoptera > Nemouridae > Nemoura > Nemoura dubitans. Next base: position 21,622,269 of record OV121075.1, read on the forward strand.
TCTGGTACGGGATAGGCTACTAGCATGCCATGGAAGCTTTTACTGCATTCACTATGTATGTTGCCACTTTTACGTTATTTTAAAACTGGATTAACATTAATACGAACACATAAGGGGATTATTTAGCAACTTCTAAAATTCAATTGTCTTATTTAGAATGGACTAGTATATATTTCATCTTGCAAATAGCAATACATAACAGCATAATCATGGTTATAGAGTTGATCTCAAAGATGACAGCTGGTAAGGCCTATACTTCAACGTTGCATGGGATACATACAGCGCTGAGCTAGTTGCATATCCCGGCTAGCAATGGTCGCAGGGTAGCGAACACACCCCAGCGATTGCCGGCGAAATTACCAGCATAAAATTTTTGCCGTAGCCGTAGCAAGCCATGGTAGAGCACCTGGATAACCTTATATCTGTGCTATCGCTCTCAGCCTCACTCCATTCCAGAACCAACACACTAAATTGCTTTACCTTTCCTGGTTTTAAATTTCTTACACTTTCTATAGCAATTTAATTAATCAAGGAAGAGTCGAGGTAAAAATTAATATGAATGCTAGAAACAAATTAAAGTTTTAAGTGTTTATTGAGTCAGGAATCATTACTTCTTCGGGGCAGATTTGGTCTTCTTGGCCAGAGCCTTTGCTTTCCTGCTCTCAAACATCTTTACTTGCGCAGCTGGTTTGAGATTGTGTTTCTTAGCAAACCGCTGGTTTCGGAGAAACTTGGCATCAACCTAAAAACAAAATATTGCAGATAAGTAAGGCACCACCAAGATCTGAGGGGTAAAATCTCCAGTGTGGTTTTATTCACTCAAGATTTGACAAATGGCGAATTCGGTTTGTTGCTCAGCGAGCAAGTCGCTTGTTCAGTTGGTCAAACCAGTGTGTTCCAAAGTGAATTTTGAATGTACTTGCTCTGGGAGCACGATTTCTTGCTCTGAGAATTTTGTCAGATCAGCACCCAAATCTGGCAAGATGGCCGCACAAAATTCGACGGCGATTTTGAACTGCTCGACAGTTCTTTACTTGAGGAAATTTATCAAACCCTTTTAAAGACAAAAAAGAAACCCAAAAATAAGCAATTTTGTTTAAGTAGTGCATACATGTTCAGACTCGAATGTAAAAGAAGTGTGGTTAAATATTAGATCACCTGCTACAACAGCTTTCTTTAAACTCACTGGTGGACAACCTCAATGTTAATTCCCATTTAAAAACAAATGCCAGTATGCTGTCCACCAGTGAGATAACATGTATTGCGGGAGCTGTGTTCGGTTCAGATCGCTCTAGCAGCAAATCTGCAAGCGATCATGACGTCATAGGGCAGATTACCCACTGCTCTCAGAGCATACCAACCGAAAACGCCAAAAGCCACCTACCTATGTGGAAACTTAAACAATTGAATGTATAGGGCTCTTGGAGCTTAATGCTTATGTATGGTAGGTCACTTGGAAGGGGGCTGTAGTTGCTGCTAGACACGAGCTAAGAGTTTCAAAACTGCACAGAGCTTTTTGTCTGGCTCAAGACATGGCTTGTGAGTTTTGAAACTCTTAGCTCGTGTCTAGCAGTATAGGGTCCTCGAGGAAGATGCAAATCCACTCTTATTCTTGACGAGATACGGAGAATAGAATTCTAGTGCAGCGCTAGTCGTAACTAGTAGCGCTCGAGAATTTATCATGACTGCCGCCCAAGTTTGAATAGCAAAGTGTCTGCAAGGACGGAGCAGGTAGTCAGCCTCATAGCTGGCTCGATATCTTCTCCATTTGCTAAGAACTGTGCATGGTAGTGATGTTAGGTAGATGTTTATTTTAGGTAGATAAGCTTAGCTGCAAAGATTTGAATAACACTTCTAATTTGAATGCTTCTTAGATATATTATAATTGACAATGTCGGAAAAATTACATCTCAAATGTTGCGTTTTGATGGAAATAAATGGCTATAGAGCACCTGCAACAGCAGCCTACTTTAAACTCACTGGTAGACAACCTCAATGCTAACATCCATTTAAAAACAAATGCCAGTATGCTGTCCACCAGTGAGATAACATGTATTCCAGAAGCTCTATACCTACCTACTCACAATGAACAGATAATACATCATGGCAGTTTATTTGTGCTGAGCCAGAGGATTAGAAGTGCTTTGCAAATGCAAATTATGACATGTGGTAGGTACTAATTAGTTTTGATAATAATTTCACATGTTCTGTACATTTATTTTAGGTTGGTCCTCTTAAAAAGAATACGAATGAATGTCTCATAATTGCCTCAGTCATGTCAAGGAGCTTTAATCCCATCCCATAAAACCTGTGTGTTCTCACCTGTCACTAATCTTTTAGCCAGCAGCGAGGCTGCCCAGAATTCCAGCTACTTTGGTTCAGCTACAGCCCTCTTTCTAGTGACTCCCCGTACTTAAGCGTTAAGCTTCTAGAGCCCTATAAATTCAATGCCTAACTGATGCAATCTATCATGGTACTAATATAGTCTAGAACACCACAACAATTCTGTTAACTGTCAATGAAGAAAGCTTCGTAAAACCAAAATGATTTTAACCAAGTGCAACATGCAACAATATCATTTGCAAACTACTTACACCCAAATTGGATTCATGTCGGACTCGCTGAGGTTTCTTGATTCCGTTGCGATGAGCCTTCCGGCCTGTGAAACGAAAGTACTGTTGCAAAACCAATATTTAAAGAAAGAGATACCCAGACACAAAATATAATATGTATATCAAATTAAGGAATTGACTTACTTTGGTTGTGAGCGGTGTGATTCTTTGACTTTGCCATTTCAATGCAGTGGGTCTCTAAAATAAAAGTTTTTGAGGTTATGACATATTTACACGAATACAAACAATTTTAACAACTAAATCAGAATGAACGTCACATAAATTTTCTTTCATAATTACTGAATACAGTTTTAAATAAATGTGCTACTTTCGTGCTCGGATTAATGAAATATATGCGGATATTTACAACAAATTCTCACCTCAACAACCCCCTATTTACACCGGATGAGTTGTGGCCTTCTATCAGCGATTGACGATTCCCCACACGTTTGGCAGCTTGATTCGATTCTAGCAAGCTGTGGTAGTTCCTACAATTTTAGCCCGAGCCGGTTCGTGGAATGACGGGTATCGGCCGCGGTGTAAAATCAAACGGTTTTTGATCCTTTGACATCGAATAATACGTAAGCAGTGCTCAAATACTCTAGTAAATTATATATTCTTTAATGTGGATGCAAGTTAGTTAGCGTATTTATTGTAGTCCCATTTGCCTTTTCATTTTGGAGTACCTAATTTTCTATGGCATCTATGTCAACACAACTGAACACAACTTCAAAAACCCAAACATGACATGAATATTATTATTATTATTATTAATATTATAATATTATTAGGATTTATTATTGTAATGAAGAGATTTTAAATTCTAACAATGCATTGAGATAGCTTCACAAGGAAGTTGGGGTTTTAAACAATATTTTTTTAGTCACCACTATATAATATAATAATAAAATAGTCTTGAATAATAATGATAATATTATATCATAGCATGGAAGTTATTATAATGGTATCTTCGATATGGAATATCATTCCATATTTCCACCCAAAGCAAACAAGCTAACCAACCAATTTGTGGATCGCTAGAAATTATGAGTTGCTATGGTTCGAATGAAACGTCTGATGGTTGCAGAAAGGACAGTTCGAAATTCGTAATACATCTTAGTTGATCATAGATTACTCTATGGTTATAAGTTATATCTTGATTATGGTAGGTGGTTAGGCATCGCAGTAATAAAGGTTATTGCACGATGGCATCTGTGTTTGTTAGGTTAGGTTAGGTTACGTTACCTACTCTATGCTATTATTTATTGTGTTTTTGGATACCTGGGTAGGCACATATAGTAATAATGGTAATGTGTGTGAATGGTAAGTGGTAATACCGAAATTCTAAATTATATGTTGTCCTTGCTAGAGGTGCATCATATCTCTGGAGATGGCATTGTTGTGATATTTTTTTCATTATTTCAGATAACCTTTCAAGCAGCAATGGCAGATGAAGATAACGTTATGGCCAACATCGATGAGTTGGAGGTTCTTGAAGGAGAGAATGGACAGGAGGCCGACATCATAGACGGGAGTGAAGGGGATTTGGCCGCATTGGGCGTTGGAGGCTCTGATGATCCCGAACTTGAAGCAATCAAAGCAAGGGTTCGAGAAATGGAAGAAGAAGCGGAGAAACTAAAACAACTTCAAACAGAAGTTGATAAACAAATGAACCTTGGAAGTCCGCCAGGTTTAAGTGAGTATGAAAACTATGTTAGGTTACTAGAGAAAGGTTTTAACTAGTTCCATATGGGATGTTTCATTGAGTTACGTTTTCAACTAGAAATCACGAGTTGAGGTTACAGGTGCACTAAGACTCTTAGATATGGGCATTTAATGGACTTGCTGGTCCCCATTAATTAAGACAGAACCTATTATTTCCGATTAAGACGATCACTTATTCCCCGTCAGACGCGTGGTAGACGAGTGGGGTCTGACATGCCGGTTTTATTTTGCTTTTATTTGTTTTCCAAAAAGTTTTTTTTATTGATGACCTAGCTTTGTGTTGATGTCAGGATGACTGGTCTTGATCCAAAATATCTTGTTTGGAGATACCAATTTATTAGCGCAATGAGCGCTACCAACCAAGTTTGGAGGGGTGCTCGTTCAAAAGAATTCAAATGGCAACAAAAAGTATGACTTGACCAATTTAGTGCAAAATTGTTTGATAAATGTGGTAATTGGTCTAGAAACTCTATTTAAATTATTTTGTGAATGCAGAAGTCTTTTTCTATTTAGAAAAAGACTTGTAAATATTATATAATCCAACTAATCTGTTTTAGCAAGATCAAAAAAATTGTATAAATAACTGTGGTCAAGAGTTTGAAAAGATCACAACAAATGCTTTGAATATTTTAATGCCGGTACACACCACCCTTAATTGCCTTTCAGTTTTGACCTCAGTTCCCAAGGAAGGCCCACATCAGACTACGTTGCTGGCTTTTGTCCACCTTAACTACATTTTTTATTATGTTGCCCCTTGCCATGGACGTCAGTTTTCCGAAACAGGGAAAACGAGTTTGTTTCAAATTCTCCCTACACTAGAATTAACTTGAGTTCGCCACTTTTTGGGGATCTCATATCGTAGAGTTCCATATATCAGAGTCCACCAGGCTGTTGGTTTTTTATTGGTGCTCTTTGGCAAAATACAATTTTTGTATGAGCTCATCAGCTATAAAAATAATATTCTAAATTATAATAGGTACATGTATAAAATTAAAATGATAATGATAATGAATAATAATTGGTGGTACCTGGTAAGGCTAACACGACTGTGCTTCCCTACTTCCCTATTCAACTCTCCCTACTTGATAACATGACAACCCCCTCAAGACACAAGGTTAGTCTTCAACACAAAACACTTTTTGTTTCCAGATACTAGTCAATTAAATATGTCAGTCGAAGAGAAAATGGAGGTTGACAACCGCTCAATATACGTTGGCAACGTGGACTACGGTGCAACGGCCGAAGAACTAGAACAGCACTTCCATGGGTGTGGCTCTATAAACCGAGTTACAATTTTGTGTAACAAGTTTGACGGCCACCCCAAGGGATTCGCCTACATTGAATTTGCTGAACGGGACTCAATTCAAACTGCAATGGCAATGGACGAATCACTCTTTCGGGGGCGACAAATCAAGGTAATGAACTGTGGATAATTTGAAAAAATGTTACATTTCAAAAGGCAAGTCTAGCAAGAGTGACTGAGCTCTCTGACTGAAAGTTTAATGCAGGCGCCTATTCTTGCAATGGGGCAATGTAAATTTAAAAAACAATTTGGCCTTGAACAAAAATTGTCTTCAGATCAGTAAGATAGATAAGTAGATCATAAGTAGATAGTTTTTAATTTCAACACCTGTTGCTCTGGTAGGTGATGCCCAAGCGAACAAATCGTCCAGGACTGAGCATCACAAACCGACCACCAAGGGGCAGGGGCGGTTTCCGAGGGGGTCGCGGCTCTGCCAGAGGATCGTTTTACGGAGGTTTCCGGCCAATACGGAGAGCTCGGTAAGACAATGTGTCTTTCTTATAACATTATAACATTATAACATGCAAAAGGCATGTTATTGCAAAAGGCATTTAATCGTGTTCCAGATTTTGAATATCATTTTCTGTTTAAATTTCATATAAGATAATCTTTTAAAAAGAGACCCTGTTGCAAAGTGCATATTATGCCCTCATATAGAAAAACTGACTGGGGTTGTTGGGTTTCAGCGGCGGGTATCGAGGGCGTGCGTCCTACTACATGCCATACTGAGCTGCGAAGCTAATGGACGAAAGGAGAACTTTCTGCATACTTGAGCACAGTTACGTTGAGGCGGGCGGCCTCTGCGGGCTCGTGTAGTTACTGTATGTATTCATCCTCGGCAATCGATTCCCCATACTTGCCGCGTGTATGTATTCCATTCGTTAGGCTTTTCATCTAGGGTGTTTGGGAGTATGCGTGTTCAATCTCCTCCACATTTTTTTTTGGTACAGAAAAAAAAAAAGAAAAATATTAGGCAACGGAAACAAGAACTATGGTTTTCGGAGCAGGCAAAAAACTTGTGGCCTGGATACATTTTTAGCTCATAGATGCTATTTTAATTTTGTCTTGTATCTGGTTTGAGGTTGATTATTACTAAGTTGAGCATTGGCATGTTCCAGAGCCATTCTTTCTATGGAAGTATGGAAGATTATAAAATTTAAATGTACACTGAGATTTTTTTGTGATGTAGATCACAGCTTGATTGGTAACAGACTATCGAAAAAGTGGCCCTGGAAACAATACTTGTGTGAATGGTTGAAACCCACTCCCAACAACTAACGCATACCACCCCATTCGTGCTTCAATGGCACGTTTATAGCACCACCCTTTATTTATTTATTAAGATAGGTAGTACCTATATAAGGTATTGGTATGCTACAATATACCTAGATCCAGATTTTTTTAAATAAAGCATTCTTGATAATCAGTACACCCTGAATCCCATAATTTTAACAAACGTGAATTGGCAAGTTGGTATAACCATCTTACCTGAATAACGCAGTGTTAAGTTTTCCGACCAAATGGGATATATTATGGTATTATTATTTAATGGTTAATCAAGAAAGGTGACTACAAAAACTTCCCAAACAAAATTTTTAAGAAGCTGTTTATTTTGACCGCTACCTATAAGAATGCCACCTTTAAAAAAGAATGTATAATTATGTGGCACACATTCCTAAAACATAACACAATGAATGAAAACTGCAATTCAGTGCATAGTTTTGTCTAGTCAGCTTTGTAAAAATATTCATGCACATTATGTCGTGAACAAAGTTGAGCTTTGTCGGGTCCATAGACGTCACCGTCGTCATGCCAAGCAATTCTTCTGGGCCCATTGATTGTACAACCAAAGCTGGCTAGACCATGTTTAGAACAAGTCTTTCAGTTATTCATTTTCATTTAGTTTTGTGAACTGATTCTCATTTCTAGATAGCAGAATTTGTGTTCAAATTGGTTCCCTGCTGCTCTTCCCTTGTATTACCAATATCAACCTTACACTTTTCCGTATCTATCCTTAATAGCACCGTCTCATCTTTCCAAATTCCGTGTGCATTTGCATGTTATTTTTCAGGAGGGGGCTACCAATGCGAGCATTTGGATTAGGATACAATAATTTAAGAAAAAAATGATAGCCACATAAAAAAAAAAATAAGAAAGAAAAAAAATGTATTAAGATGAAATGTAAAAAAATAAAAAATAAAGAATTTTTGGGTTACATAAATAAATATTTTTTTGTTTGCATTGCGATCTTTATTCAGTTTCTTTGGTAGCTGAGAACTGTGTCGAGAGCTGGCATCCCTGGATTGGATTGTGAGAATAGGAATTCCTTTGTGGGAGTTATTAGGTTTTTCAGTAACATTTTGCAGTGTACATTACTGTCGGCATCTGACAATTTAGTACCATCGTAGATGGTGCAGTGCTACTGGAGTACCTACCTATGCTAAATTGTGCAATGCTACAGATTTAAATATCTCGAATACAAAAGAAAGTGATAATTATTTCATATCCCAGGTACTATACTTGCCTTTTATTTTCGAAATCAGATACTTATCCTTTATTTCAAAGAAATACGCTAGTACCTACGCCAAGTTGTAGCTTTTAAATGTAATTTTTGCGAGTTCTCCATACTTGTTCTATATTTCACACTTTATATTCCCATTCTCCTTATCTTGCCCATTTCCCACCCACCCATAGCAAACCCATTTACCCACTACCGGTTTATCCATTTGCCTTTGAGGAGCAAATCAAGATAACATGTGGGCGTCCGAAGCGAAAAAAGTCGGAAGCGCCAAACAACAATGTTTGATATGTGAAAATAGGGTGTGTTGGTAATGACGAAAATGTGAAAATAAGAATTCAAAAGATACACAAGTGACTTTTTTCAGGGGTGAAATTGAAGATTTAGCTTCGCTCATTCATAAAATCGCTTTATATCAAATCTCTATTCTCTTGTCGAAGAAAACTTCAAATACAGCGGGCTTCGTTATGGCGGCTGTCAGATGTAATCCCAAGGTCATTCATAAAAGTTTTTCTTTCGTTTTCGAATCATCTGTTTGTGTGTAACGTACATTTGAGTGAGTTGAGGTTGGATGGTCTATGGTTGGATATCCAATTTTCAAGTTCGTTGCTGAGTCCGCTCCCCTAGGTAACATTTTTGGCTTATATTAATAAAGACCTATTCGGCTACTTGCCGAAAATGTGGAAATTTTATACTGCAGTGATTTATAATGATTTAGCTCATGATCATTACTTTTACGGTAGGTAGGGCATTCAACGAAAGCATCTGCGCCGAAAGTATTTAAATCTAAATATTTGTATTGATGGTTTCTGTTACGATTTGTTCCGCTTTGGTAATAAATAACATAGTTCTATCATTCTATCATTGATAAACGAGTTTGATTCTATCATAGAGTAGGTTTCATTACTCTATGATTCTATCATTGAATAACGAGGCTCAATGATTCTATTGTCCAGTTTCCACTATCTAAAGTCTGTGATTTACTGTTAGCAACCTTTGTATTACGAAAGTTAGTTGAAACTATACTACCTCGCCCTCAATAGTGGTCCTACGTATATTTCGAAGATATTTTGTATTTCTTCTCGCAATGGAAGTCGAAGTGTCTAACCTGACTAGGCATGCCATTAATAAAGGATGGTTACGATTTGTGGTCATAGTCAGAGTTTGTGCTCTCGTTTGATTCTTTTACATTTGCTTGTAAACTTAAGAAAGAAAACATATTGGGAGAAGACTTAGGTTCTATAATTTCTAGTCATTTGTATGCTTCCTTTCCTTGGGGGTTGGGTGATCGTTATTGTTTTAGGTTAGGTTATTAATAATAATATGTCTAGTTTTCCTAAAGATCTTCCATTCAAACTCCAGAACTTTGACATGTATTTTAATGTCTAATGATAGTTTCCTTGTCTGTAGATGCAGTGGGCAAGCTGGCCATGAAGCATCGTAACAGATAATGCTGTTTCCTGAATTGTTTGGAGAAAAAGATTTTCCCAGATTTTCCTAATACTTAAATGGGACCAGATTATTCAGAGATGATTCAAAAAGATGAAAATATGATCATTAACAATCCACTTATTGTTGGTGACAGCTTCAGAGATAAAAGTTGTAATGGAGATAACTCTGCTTTTATAAACGAGGAAGACAATTTGAACGATTCTGAAAGTCTCTCAGAAGATCTAAGCAACTCCAGCTCAGATGATCAAATTTCGGACACGGACTCGAGGGATGTGAAATATATTGTTACGGCTGGTAATAGTCCTCTATCTGTGGTGATAAAACGATGCCATAATTTTTCTGCGCTGAGTGAAGATTCATGTAGCAATACCTTCGACAGGGTATACAAAAGCCCAGTATCTTCCACATTTGAAAATCTGAAGGAAACTAATGATGCACAATCTGATTCTGAATCCAATATTGAATTAAATGAAGATTTCAAAATAATGGACAACCATCATCAGCCAAGCAAACAAAACTCAAATGAGAGCTTAATAAATAAACCCTGTACTGTGATGGAATACGTTGAGACGATCAAGTCCCTGATCGACATGGGTTTAGACGTTTCTGAAAGTGACCAATATGATAGGTCCCAAGTCATAATCGATGGCAGCAAATCATTGGTAGAAATATTGCAAGGTAGCCAGCCTTCCAATGCAGAGGATGTTTCAAATCAGCCAAAAAAATTACTCAATATTGAAGAAAATACATCTTTTCTGGAAAGCTATTTCCCGTCACCTCGACAAGAACAATGTACAAAAGTTCCAAGCCATTCAGACACAAAAAGTACTGGCTTGGCTGTGGATGGTAGCCAACCTTTGAATGCAGAGGGAAATTCAAATCAATCTAAAGGCTTCTGTAACAACAAAGAAAATCCTCTGAAAACTCATTTGCCCCCTTTTCAGCAAGAACAAATTGAAGAAGTTTTATGCAATTCAGACACAACACATAGTGGATTGACTGTTAAAAATAATGATTATAGCCTGCCTCCAAATGCTCAAGTAGATGGGCAATCCTCAGACTCATCAAAATTTTGTAAAGAAAACTTATCATTCTGTGCAAGTGAAAGTATCTATGTTGTCTTAGATGATGGGTCATTACAAAGTACAAGTACAGAAGCCAGAGAGCTCGAAGTTCAAACACAAAATTGTATTTATGAAGATTCTAATTCGAGTCTTAAATCTGACTATTTACAGCCTGAAACTGTCAATTGTCAACTTCTTGCTCAAACTGTTCACTGTCAGGAAGAATCCACTGTGCAATCTGATGGTGATACGTTTGATTTGCAATTGGAAGCAACCAATTATTTTGAGGAAACAAGTTTGATTGATTCGGTAGTTGACAGAATAGTATATTCACCAACTTTATTCTCTGACGATGAAAATGCTGAAAATAGTTTGTCCCAGGCTCTGGGTGCTCAGAAAAAATCTCCTAGTGATCTATTTTGTCGTCGCAGTAGAACCACTGAAGCCAGAAGACTGAGACAACTTCAACTTTCCATGATTGGCCTACCACCACCACCCTCAGTTACTAACCCGCAGTTATCTGTCAATGACTTGCTTCAATCGCTGCAAGAAAACGAGCCTGCAATGTCGTGGCCGGAGACATCATTGGAAGAAAAAGAGTTGCATGCCAAGCATCTAAAAGATGCCAAAGAAAGTGCTTGGCCTGATTCTACACTTTTTTGTCATCCTGACATATAGTATGTATTCAGCAAGTCCTAAAAGGAATGCATGCCTCTACTAGCAACATGTTGGTACCTACCTACCAGTGCTAAGTTCACATTTAATTAAATACACCGCTTAATATTTCTAGTTATAACAACGGCGTGAGATCCGAGCAGTTCGCTTCAATCTCGCAGAAGTTTGTGCAACGGTATGTGGGTGCCGAGACTGCATGCTTTTGCAACGTATCTGGAACTACAGGATCTGCCAGGAAGCGAAACAAAAAGCTGGGGGTGGGATTTTCCCCCGGTCGTCGACTGAGTCACCTAGCTCGTCGGCGAAAGGCATTCTCCAGAGACAGCTTGCTAAGCACCACCCTGGGGAGTGTGCCAAGAAGCCAGCCGAACACTTTGGCTGAGAGACGACAGATCGTTATTGCCACTAAAACGTATGTATACTCATGACTAATGAGCCTTATTTTCTCCAAACAAAGTTGGAAATAAAATAGCGCTACGTAGGCGAAGCTGGAAAAATGTGCAACCAAACCGGGATACGAACCCGGGACCTCCTGCTTGACGGGCAGGTGCTCTACCAACTGAGCTATTCGTGTACACATTCTCCCTACTTTGTCGGGTGGGATATGGGACCTACGAAGGACAAAGGCTGAAGGAGATGAGTCACTCGACACATGCCCGGCAAGCAGGAGGTCCTGGGTTTGTATCCCAGTTCGGTTGCACATTTTTCCGGCTTCGTCTTCCTTCCATCCATCGCTTACTGGTTAAGCTTCTATCCTGATACGTCTAGAAAAACCAATTGCAGCAATGATACCTATCTAGTTCCACATTTTGGTAATCCATTGTTTTGTTTTCTCAAGATAGAAAACTATCTAGATCATAATAATTTATGCCCTGGCCATTGTAGGCTCATATAAAATATCTTGCTTTATCTTTCAACTTTCATTGTACACATTTTAAAGTAAAAATAAAATCCCACTGAAGTTATGTGCTAATAGTAGGATATATTTTTCCAGGAAAATCAGTCTCAACAGGCCTGTTACTTCGAAACCTAGTCTAAATGTGAAGTCAGTCGTAGGCGCAGGATCACATGCATTGCCACACAAACGTGCTTTATTTCAAAGCCCTGATGAAAGCGAGAAGAACACTTCTGCAAAGAAATCGCTGTCGGGATCGAAACGGAAGAACAACTTCAGAAGCGGTGTGGAATCTTTTAAACGGGCTCTTTTTGGAAGTGCCTCAAAAGACTCGAAAGACAAAGAATTGCCAGATGAGAAGAGATCAAGGAGTGGTGATACTCGTCTCTTTGTTAGCTCTAGTAAACGTAAACTTTTGTTTGACAATGTGGAAGGTCCAAGCAGAATGCCTGCAGCTCAAGTTGCCTCAAGTACGAAAGAAAAGTTGTTCGGAAAATTCAATTATCCAGGATCTTCAAGTACTAAGAAAGCCGATACTAAATCTGCCATAATGAACAGTGGGCATAAAAAGGTGAGACCCTCTCGATATGTGTTTGATTTTAAAACAGTTAATTGTGATAAGATTCATAACTCATAGGACTCGTCTTGTTGTATCTTTGGCACTATATAGTTTTCAACAAAAAAATCTTTTGCAACTAGTATGCAACAACCTTAACAGTTTTAATACGGGACACCCTCCCCAAATCTTGTCGACAATCAACAGAGCGCCCTAGCGGCGAGGAGTACAAACAAATAATCACAGGTTGCTTCAGCTTGAGGCCACCTCACATTGCATCTCGTAAGAGTGGTCATTCTGTTACATGAAAAGAATTGTTAACAAGCCGAAAGTGCAAACTCGTAAAAAGCCTGCCACAACTCGTAATTGAGTTCAAAATAATTATCTCCTTGTTACCTTGACAATTCAGATCCCGAAAATGGGTCGGTTGCCTTGCCTTAGCCTAAAAACTTATCTTGGACAAAGCTTCCTTTTGCAGCAAAGGTCCCTCAGAATCGTGTCTGCTTTACACCTGATCTAGATGACAAAATATGAATTTACCCCATTGCCTACGCGATTTTGTTGCCAATAATTATGCTTATAGCATGAGATAAAGTGAGAATAATATGAATTTATCAGTTCTTGCGCGGTTGACATGACATGTCGATTTTTTTAAATTGTGATCCAGCCACCCTGATAGCTTGCTGTCTTTTGTATCTAGATGGGATGGGTGGATGGGATTTTTTGTACTCCACGCCGCTAGGTTGTGCTGAAGATTGATGCCGTAAAATTCAATGCTACAAGGAGGGAGCGTCCCGTAAAACTGTTATGGTATTTGGTTTATGTTACTAAATGTAGAGAAATAGGTGAAAAAATGTTTTTGCATTCAAAAAACAATTTTTAATAGTTTTTTTGAAATAGTGCTAAAGATAAAAAAAAGCCGACATGAGTGTTAACAATATAATGGCTCCAAAGAGCTTTGAATCAAGCTGCTGAAAGCCAGTACACATGACGCTTTCGAGCCCGTGGGCTCAGGAGCCCTTCAGAGCCCGAAATGCTCTGAGAGGTCGAGAACGAGACAGATTTGCAATACAGACTATGCATTAGAATCCAACGGGCTTAGCCCATGGGCATGCAAGCGTAGTGTGTTTTTACGATTACTTTGTGATGCTCGCAAAAATGTTACATGCGCACTGCAGTCTTGTCAACCATGTCCAGGGGTGGAACTGCTTCCGCTTGGCTCGCGGCCAAAGGGGGGCCCGTCGAATACCACCCGCCTTCATCTTTACGTTACAATACATCCATAAATCCAAAATGCGAGGACTCTTTTTTGCTAGACTTTCAGTTTTGTGTGTCCTTGTGCCATGCTAAATGCAAATAGATGTGTGAGACTCTGGACCCTTCTATTTTGGTACCTTCCTGATAAGGTGTGGGTATAAAGTAACAGAAAATACAATAAAACGGAAGGATAATTTCGTCAGCCAATTGAGTTGTAGACTTGATAGACTGGTGATCTTGGTGATTGAAAGTATGGTATCTTAGGACGCTCAGAATTCCAGGCAAAGGTCATAGCACGCTTATCGCAAGATTGTGGTTCATAAAATAATAAATCAAGGTATTTTTCCAAATCTGTCAGTTTGAAATCATAGGTGCACACAGTGAGGGGGGGGGGCATAGGCCATGACTACTGAGGGCCCTGTCTCCTAGACCCGCCCCCCGTTGCCGGTTCAAGTCGAGCCATGATCGTCCCCTGAGTGAAAAACTTTAATACACGCGCCTGCTTCCGCTTGACAATGAAACCGTCATTTTCCAAGTTTTGAATTAAAAGTTTTCCTTGAAAAATATACTTGACAGACCCCTAAATTCTGTGGATTGAACATTATTCGCCCACCGCCACCGTTGCTGTTTGGTCCCACCTAATCTGCTCTCGTCTATGCTTGAAATGCTTGCTTATAATGCTTAGTTTCACTTCTAAAAATTATTTTGATTACATATTTTCTCGGGTGCTGAAAGCCTTCTTGTCTTGGGGGGGAGGGAACCTTATAGCAAAATCTGTGGGTGGGCCCGTGAATTGTAGTTCCGCCCCTGAATATGTCCCTTGAAAAAAGTGACATTTACATCACTTTATTTCTCTTTGGGATTGGATATAGATGGAGTTTGACAGAGTGATATTATGACCATCAATACAAAGCAGAATTCAACTGCAAATGTGACTGAAATTGCATTGGCTCCTGCTTTCAGAAACTCCTCTGGGCCGTCGCTGAATCATTGCGCAAAAAAGGGATCACCATGAGTCATGCGCTGTTTCGACCCTGTGCCTCGTCGCTGGCTCGAATCTGTCGAAGCCTGTTGCCTGACCTGCAGCGCCACAGCGGCAGCACATCCGAGCTCATGCTCGAGATCGCAGACAAGTACGCTAATGACATTGTTAGGGAAAAGAAAGCAGAGGCCAACATTTTATGATGTTGGAGATTTTTTATGGTTAGACTTGCTTGGAGTTTCAAAAACTCAGTGTAAACTGCTCAAGACTTAATTTTAAAATGCCTTGTTGAGACATGGGAGTCTTGCCTTTTTGAGACTCGAAGGCTAAATAAGAGAAATGGAGTCTGATCATGTGATCACGGATATAAGGTTACCCAGATATTCTACCATACCTCGCTATGGCAAAACTATTATTGCTGGCAGAGGGCTTTCGCGCAGCTGCTTTAGTATGGGAGTGGAAGATCTGGGTAAACTTATATCTGTGAAGTGATCATTAACGAAATAAAGCTTTTAGATAGAGTGTGGGATAAATTATTGACAGCTGGTGAGTCTGCTAGAGAATTTCATTTAAGTATGTTAGCGCCAGATGAAATGTCAGCGTACTTTCAAACTCCCACACAACATTTGTAGGAATTAGCAAAACTTATTTTGATTTTTACATAAATAATGCGTAATTTTTCTAAGATTCGTGTAAAAACTCGTGCTTGTTTTGACCCAGACAATTCCACAAGGTCTTATCTTGTACAATTTTGACATTTGCCTCTCAGAGGATTTTCAAAAGTTCTGCGTTCAGCTATCATCAGCTGGTTTGATTGAAGCTGGGGCTAGAAAATAGAATGATAACAATGGCACCTACCTATGTTAACCTTCTAATTGTGAGCTAGGATTTAAAATACAGTTAGAAAATTGTTTTCTGTGCTAAGTACAGTGCAATGGCTTTGTAAATTTTGTAAATGAATAAAAATTCTGAATTTAAAAATGAAAGCAATAGTATTTTATCTCTAGCCTTGCCGTATCTATAGCAGGCATGCGGCAGTGTTATCGCGGGGTTGCAGAGTCTTGACATGGCAGTATACTGAGCTAGTGCAACTGTGGGCAAAACCATTCCACATTTGCTGCTCTAGGCTAGGGGCTGTAACTGTGTCATGACAAAAACAAACATTTCTTCGAGGGAATCATTGATTCCTTCAAATTAAAATAGATATTTTTCTATCTACCTTTATTTTTCATTCGTGGTTCACAAATGAAGTAGGTATTAAGTAGGGACCTAATTATTAACTAGGGCTTCGCGAATGCAATTTGTTTTGCGTTGAAGATGAGCGTAGGTAGCGGTTTGTATACAGCAGATAAAAAGGTGGAGGCCGAAGGCATAAGAAAACCATGGAGCACCAAGCCAGACCATTGCCCTCTCGAAAACTCGGATCACTCGCAATTTTAGACGATTCTGACCTTCCTTTTTTTCTCTCTAAACCTGACAGATAGCTAAAATGTGCTTATTTTGAGCTAATTGAGTAATTTGAACATATATACATGAATGTGAATTACGCCGGCCCGTGGATTCTTATTATGTTACCTAGAAATATATATCTAATGCGAATTTTCTTCAATTACTTCCATAAATGAGAATTACTTATTTCTGATATATCTGTCAAATCATTTCCTTGGACAAACTTCAAGTCAACAAAGCTTGGTCACCAAGGTGACGAAGGAAATTGATTCAGGCGTCAAAAAGTACCGAAAATCACGAAAAAACACTACAAAAATGCTAATAAACACCAATTGGAAAGACCTATTGACCTAAGATTTGCAGGCATGATAAATATTTATAAGGTCAACATGTTTAGAAGTTTTGGTGAACTTTGAAATTTACAGAGATTTATAATTTTGAAAAAATCGAAAAAATTCGTAGAAATTGATTTCTTAAAAATATTCTGAACCAATCTTTTCCAAAAATGCAGGGGGTCTAAGTTGAGAACAAAGGTAGGTACTCGGAAATTTTCATTCAAATCGGTTAAGGCGTTTGGTCTGTAGAGCGCGCACAAACACAAAAAAAAAGAAAAAAAAGCATACACAAGTGACTTTTTTTTTGGGGGTAGTGAAATTGAAGATTTAGCTCCGCTCCCTACGCTCATTAATTAATCTTTGTCATTCAACATTTCAGTTTGTGCTTATTCCCAACACTTAAATCTGTGAAGTTTCTTCAATTTCAAACCACGTTAAAAGTGAGGCATGGATTGCGAAGGAGACTTAAAAATCGCAGTGAGGTGTGTCGTGTCAGCATGCCTCGCGCTCGACGTAGCTCCTCACAAAGGGAATCACTCCTCAAAAATGCGCTTTCAGTCCAAGCATAGCCAGTTCATTCAACGAGCCAGCCGCGCGGCAATTGCTTTGCATGCATGCCCAACATGCACATAGAAATGAAATAAGTGCATTTAAAGTGCAGCATCAAGGATTTAACGGCTATAATATTGTTAATTATGCTCTCCATTGAACGATTATATCCAGTTTTTTACGGTATTAGCCGAGATGGGGCTATGAATTGCATGCAATCCCCAAGGGAACCCATTTTTAAGTATTCATTTAATGCATTTGGCACCTAGGGAGAGGTTAACTTTAGACACAATCTACTTTTCTTGTAATGTACAGAGTTTAATCCTTTTCTATGACTGCTTTGAGTCATTATTTTAGCACCCACACATAAGTTTGCCCAATGCTTTGGTACAATTCCATTCCACGGTGTTGGCACTTGCATAATAAAACCTAATCTTTTTCCCAATGAAAGCATAATCCTGTTCTTATCTATATATTTTATCAAAACAAGGATTTCAGTTTAATTGCCAGCCCCACTTACATGATTCATCATTGCATGGTACATTGATATGTAGTGTTGGTGCTGACACCAGGAAAATATCATTGCTCTAAGGAGATAGGTATCTTATAGTCTATATATACGTAGCGTATCAAACTGAAGACGATGGGTTCAAATTACTCACACGTTATTGACGAGGAAACCATGGAGGAGTATGTGCAGCTCTCTTACCTGAGCCGAAAGGATATTTTGTGGTGAGACAGAAGGGAAGGTCAAGATGCTGATAGATATACTTTTACCTAATTTAAATTACTGGCATGTTTTTTTTTATTTATCCCAGCATTCACAAGAGATTTTGTAATTTGTGGCCAAAACACGGAGATGGGAAGTTGCAACACAGAGTACCATTTGATGCAGTGATCAAAATTTTTCCTGAATTTAAGGTGTGTACTTCTAATTTTTCATGTTAGAATTTTGATGTTTTGTTTATAAAAAACAGTGAAGGTATGTTTTCAAATGGTTATGCTTGCAGATCAATCCGTTCTGCGATCGTTTATTCACGGTATTCTCATCAATGAACGATGAGAATTTATCATTCGAAGATATGCTCGATCTTTTCTCTGTTCTCTCCAAGAACTGCCCAGACGAAGTGAAAGCAAGTTGGGCTTTTAAAGTGTTTGGTCAGTTAAGCTTTAAAACTCAAAATATGTATAGTTGCTTACTGCAAATTTGGGACATTACTGTTTTTATTTGAATCAAGGAAATCATAATTTATAACCACGGTTTGTCAGATTTTAGCAATGCAAATTCGTTGAACATTGAAGATATTGAGGAAGCTATTGATCGCTTGGTGGATCCTATCAATGATGCTCAGTTGATCTTAACTGCGGAGGAAAAGAAAACGATCGCATCGGCTGTGAGTTCCAGCATAAAATGTGTCATTAAACCACTGATCTCAAATAGTCTGGATGGAGCATAGTATCCAGCTAGCAGCCAGTCAGGTAGACAGCAAGTAGGAAGTCATTGGCTGCAACAGGTAGGAGTCCCAAAATCTGTGTACTCCCTTTGATTTCAATGCTGATTTGAGAGTTTTAAAAAAATGTTTCCAGCAATGTAACATCAAAGTTGCAGCAACTGGCACTAAAATAATGCCTGGTTTTATGAAATTTCATTTTGGTAGGCAGCACTGCTCCAAATTCACTGCATTATGGGTTTTTCTTTAGTTTTTGGAGTCTGTTTTTACTCGATGCTGAGAAAGGTTTGTCTGACAAGAGCATAGGCAGGCTAGGTACCGACCACGTGGATTTGCACGTGGAGAAACTGGGTGGTATGCTTAGGGGATCGAAATCTTGTTTTTAGAAACCAGTTTTCTTATCAGCAGCTGCCTTGCTCTATGAAATGAGAATTGACCCGAGATGATATATAGGTGCAGTGTGGAGTTATGCGATTAGATTTCACGCAAATCCAACTGCCTAAAATACGTAATTTTTTAGCTAGCAGAAATTTCAAAAAGTTTCCTGCGTCTTTTCTGTACGAAAGACACATTTATGCCATTACTTTTTTGGTACTTGCAAAAAAGTTGGTATTTGCAATGTGAATTAATTTAAATTGCATAATTGCTTTTGTTACATCACATTACCTCCGACCCGCCTGGACGAGGTATAGCCACCGGAAAGGTTGGGTATACCGTATAGGTAATAATAACCATTAAATTGATATCGAGATAACGGAAGCAACTAATACAACCAGTGCTTTTTTTTGTGCCGGAACGCACTGGAACGTCGTTCCGGAACCTCTTTTCGGTACTCGAAAAGAAAAATTAAATATCGGCGGGAATATCTGCGGGCGCCAATCGCTGGAGAAATGTATACTTCATTTCTAGCTAAGAAGATGAGTGTGTGTTTTGCTCCTTCCTCGTGGGCCGTCTGGCTACTAGACATTAGCTGAGTTTCCAAACTTACAAACCATGTCTTGAGCCAGACAAAAGGCTTTATGGGCAGTTTTGAAACTCTGCTTGTGTCTAGCAGCAGAGAGTCCACGAGGAAGATGCAAAGACACGTGAAATAAGGTTTAGTGCGTCCGTGTTATTTTTCGTGTGCCAGCGTGCTTACCGAGTTTGTGGACATAATGAAGAAACTAAAGTGACTTTATATTTTATTTAAGATAATTACAAGGATTAGATGTAAGGGGAGGGGGGTAAAGGGCAATTTTCTATGATGAAAATTAGCGTTCCGGCACATTTATATTTACGAGAAAAGCACTGAATATAACAAAAATGAAATTGAGATATTATGGAAACATATCGATGGTGTACAGGCAGAAGGGTTTAAGTGCCATTTTTGGCAAAATCCAGGTTTTGTGGTTCCTGCTCAATATTTATACCAGTAACCTAAAAAAAAATACCATGTAAGCGACAGTCTATTACTTTAGCCGATATTCACGTTTTAATTTGGGCGTAAGCGACATCACTTGCATATCTGCATCACTACGTATCTCTTTTGTATCCAAACTTGGGGCGTAACCACCATAAGCAAGCAGCATTTTAGGGCATAATCACCATAAATATTTTATTATTGAGAGAATATAATTTATATTATTGTAGAAAATTTATAAAATAAAATTAGAAGTATCCATAAAAAATTTGAATTGATTCATCAACAATTGATTAATTGAGAGGTTTTTTACACTTCCTGAACAATTATGAAAATGTCGCTTACGCCCTTTTGCCTGTACACCATTGATATGTTTTCTTTAATACTAAAAAAGAGGTGACAGAAGAGTTCCTATCAAAGAGAGGATTCAAGAAGCTTTTTTTTTAATTTTCTCTTCTAACTATAATATTAGGTGTTGTATGCCAGTGGGGGTGTGTGGAATCGGATACAAAACTTGCCAGAGAACAAATTCGTGAGTTTTGCGAGGCAGGCACTGATAACAAAACTGGTTTATCAAAACTAGATTGCGACCGATCAATGAAGGTGACATCTCCTGCTCATCCACCACGTGCTCATCCACGTGGTCGGTACCTGGCCTGCCTATGCTCTTTTCAAACAAACCTTTCTGAGCACATAGCCGAAATTCTACTAGGCGGATTTCCGAGTCCAGATGTGTACATAATTTGCTATACATTAACATATTTTGAAAGCATCAGACAGGGAACATAAGCACATATAAAATGCCTCAATGAATGCTACACACTTCAATTAAATGTAAATATCTAACAAGCATCAGCTACAAAAATGGTTAATACTATCACCTAAATTACAATGGGATTGTATGTGGAGACTGGGAGACTCAAAATTAGGGACTCCTACTGTTGCTTGTTGCTTGTTAACTGCACTAAGGCAACAGCTATCCAGATATTTTCGTATCAGTGCAATAAACATTACTGAAAGTGTCAAATATGCCTCATATACATTATACCTACATTCTATGCTTTTTTTACATTCCCTCCATTGCTTTGGTTTATTAGCTATATTCTGTAATGCCTGCCTTAATGCCTTATAAGTTATAAGTATCTGAAATGCACTTCAAAATAACAAAGAAATAAGCAATATGCATGTACAAAGGAGTTAGTACAAGTTAATTAATGTTTTTACCTAGAGTCAAAAAAATAAAATGTAGGTTACTATAAAATAAAAAATATTACCTAGCCATTTCTTTCTCAGGTATTGGAAGAAATGGATATGGACAAGACTGGTGAAGTAACAAAACTTGAGTTCATTCATGGCATATCCAAGATGCCAGATTTTGGTGGTTGTTTTACCTTGAAACTGTGATAACTTCGAAGATGCATGGATTTTAGTCGGTGATTGCTGATTGCATAATTTTACGCTCTACCTCTGCTCTTTCATTTTTTGGCATATAATCTTGTCATAGGTGTTTAATATATATTTGTACACAGATCTGTAAACATTACAGTACCTGCACCATTCCTATTAATTTGAAACGGGATTTCCCCCCCAAAAATGTTATAAAATCTTCCAGGCAATTTTTAGTTTTACTGGGATGCACACATGAGCATTTTTGTTAATTACACAACATAACACATGTACAATATTGAATAAAGGCAGTTTTGTTTCAATTTTTATGATTTTTTTAAATTTGCTAGTAGGTAATGAGTTTCGTGAAATCAACGCTTGTAACTTAGATTGCTTGCCCTGTCAAATCTTGCCGCAAGAGATCTATCTGGTAGAGATGGGAATACTGAAGTTCGACCCAATGTGAGCGCTAACGTAGCCGGGTGCTTGTATTGTGTATAGTATTGAGGGTACCGCAGATAGGTCCTAGTCAGATCTGGTGGACACTGCCATCTGTATTCGGACTCCTTGAAATAGTCAAGGGGATGCAGCCTTCCTGTATGGTCCATGTACTGATCTCTGTGCCGTTGCGCAGCCTGCAACAGCCAGTCAGTTAAAATTTAACAGAGGGACATTATAGCAATGGTACTTAACATTTTTTTGCACCGGGCCATTTCAAAGAAAAATGTAGCCTCAGCGGCCGCAAAGGGTAATGTTATAGAACATGCATCTATTTTATAGTGCTATTGTTTACTTGATGATTGATGGCGCTGACAACATTGGGGGTTTGGGGGTACCTACTCCCCAAGAAAATTTAGATTCAAAGTACCTACCTAATAGAATGGTGCAAATAAATTCAACATTTTCCCTAAATTGCAACATATTTATGGTTTTCGGGAAATTTGAGCCTTGAAGTATAGTTTGCCCGCACAAAGGCTGCGCAAATTTACGATTAATTAGATTTGCAAAGAAAATTGCTTGGTATGGTATTTCAAATGCAACAACAAATTTGGAGGTGGGCTGCAAAATTAAGAGCGCCTGGCCGCAGGTTGAGTACCACTGCAGTAGTGGGAGGAGAACATTGGAAAAAGAACAAACATGCTTGACTTGAATCGGTGCAACTGTATTTTTATATTTACCATATAGAAGTCATCTATTTCGTTACGTCGGACAGCATCTATCTGCGACATTGGCATTGCAGGTGTTCGTAACATTCGTTCCATGTTGATAATCTTGTTGGTTGCGACAAGATCTGGTCTCGGGGAATATGGAGTGCTTTGTAGTCCCCAATCTTGTGATGGCATCTGGGTGATTTATTTTATTTTATTTACTTATTGTTATCAACAGATTTTCATACACTTTTATAGGGTGAGAATGAGTTTTAATTTACTGTTGTAAGAATGCCTTATTCTTAAATAGTAGATTACATACCGAAACAGTTTCATTGCGGTTGTCTTGGTAGTAGTTGGTGCTTCCTTTTTCAGCAAGTGATCCATAGCCATGTTTTACAGGCAAGAACTGGCCCATATACCCTGGCAAAAGAGCAGGTGGGTAGTATGTTGCTTTGGTGGTTGAGAGTTTTGCGTCACCCATTATACTGTCTTGTAACTTTTAAGAATTATAATCAAATGTGATTAATTCGTAATTTCTGGTTGTTCGCTATCGTTTCTGTTTCCTTTTTTTCGTTTATTACTTCATGACATTTTTCTCCATGTTTCGTTTTCCCTTCTGTTCTCAGCAAAAAATGAGTTAAATCCGGATAATTTTGTGTTCTAAATGAAATAGGTGTAAATTTTGACTAGCCGAAAGTGTGATGAACGGAGACTGGGAGACTGCCTAGTGCCTAGATAAAATTTTTATGCTAAGCGCTGCCAAATGGATTTTGTATTTAAAAATTGGCGCTGCGAGAGCTGATTGGTTCAAGTCTTTCAAGGTCCTTATGCGTCACATCAAGCGAAATTGTCAAATGGTTGTGTGTGAGACGTCAACGAAATTTACATTAGAAACTTTCTGTAATAAAAGATAAAATCTTTTGGATTCAAGTTGAATCAAAATGGGATGTGATGGTGGTACTATTCCCCGTCGTGATGAATTAGTAAGAACCAAGAAGAAACCGGAGCAGGTGAGATACATGGCATTTTGGAAGTGGGCCGTAAGATAACCATACAAAATATTATTGAAGAATATTTTTACAGGTCAAGGCATGATGATATCGTTATAATATATTGAATTTGTGATAATTTTGTGAAAGCGATCAATCTCAACAATATGAATATTTTCTTGCAGAAAGACAAGGGTTCAGAGCTTTCCTTTCGCTGGCAACATTGTTCGATATCCCAACAGCCACTCCAGGCCCCAATCGTAAGTTGCGGATATGGTCGTCTCTATAGGAAAGAAGTTCTTTTTGAAGGAATGCTTGATAGAAGCACTTTACCCGAGATTGCACAACACATCAAAAATTTAAAGGTATGTACGTGAAATTTGCCTGAGGTATCCCAATTCGTTGTAGTAACTTAGTATTTTACAATAATTAATGTTAAAATTTATTTTCAGGACGTGAAAAATCTTAATTTGACGCCAAATCCGGCTTATAAAGCAGCTGCTGAAAAGGGTGGCGTGTATATTGACATGCAAATGTCACCATTCATCTGCCCTGTCATTGGACTTGAAATGAATGGGAAATTTCGATTTGTTTTTCTTTGGGGTTGTGGTTGCGTCTTGTCTGAACGAGCACTGAAAGAAGTTAAGGCAAAACTCTGTCACAAATGCCAGATGCCATTTACCGAACAAGATATAGTGATCATGAATGCTACTGATGAAGATTTGGATCTGATGGTTACTCGTATGGAGGCTCGTCAGGCTAGAGCAAGGGCTGAAAAAAAGGAGAAAGGTGAAGCGAAAGCATTAAAACGTCAAGCAAAGAGTGCTGCATCTGCTACTGTCACATCAGCAGAAGCTTGTAGCTCTGGCTCCAGCAGTAACGAGGAGATTCCGTCGACATCAAAAATAGCTAGCTGTCCTGGTCAGATAAATGAAATTAAGAATGAACCAAAATTGACTCTGAAGCCTGCCAGCAAGCTGCTGAAGCGACCAGCATCAAAGCCAGTGGAAGATCCTTTGTTCAAGAAAACAAAAGAATCATACAGCATTGCAGAGGATCCACGAGCAACAGATGTTTTTAAATCGCTGTTTACTTCTCACAAATCTGCCAGTGAACAGACTCGAGCCCACTGGGTGACTTACAATCCATTCTATAACTAAAAACTTTTACGTCAAGGAAACTTTTAAGTAATTTGTTCATTATGCTCCATAGTAGTTTTAGTTCATTTCATGAAATATAGCAATTTATTTAAATATTGCAGAATACCTACCTATGATGTACATTTGAAGCAAAAATACATTAAAGAAAGTTAAATACAAAATTCAATTTAATAGATGCTCATTTCAAGAGATAAAATATTTCAGTTTCTGGCATTGGTAAGGAGTTACTTGGATTTAAGCATAATATTATTTTACAAACTTGACAGTATAATTATAATTTTTAATGCCAAGATATCCACGAAACAATGCCAGTATCAAATAAGTCATGTCTCAACAGCAATACTAGACAATATCAAAATATGAATACAATGTTGGAATATCAACTTAGCTTGATTTGGCACTTTTAGCTGGGTTACAGAAAAATACCACATTGGTAAAGATACGGAAGAGGTTTTCCCTGGAAGCCTAAAGACTTTTATAAAATGTATTTAGTTCAAGAAATCTTCTGTAGAGGTGATGGTTGCTTCGATCAAAAGCCCAAAGTCCAACTCGTTGAGATTTGCTTAAAGGATTTCAAGACACAGTCAATTATTCATAGAATTTTCAAATTCAAAACATAAATTAATTGAATTCTCCTAAATAAAAGGAAATTCTCATTTGCTTGATTACACATATGCAGAGATGACAATATGCTCAAAAAAAAAGTAAAACAAAATCATAATAGCTCATTTTAATTAACTCGCATACCTTTAGCCGTTAGCAAGTCCAAGAATGTGTCCAGTGGGGATAGTCTATCAGCCGAAGGAAAAGCTGCAAGACCTGCACAAATTACAAGTTCCATCAGAACAAAAGAAATTTTGCAATGTTGCTATCTGATTCATAGGTATTCAAATTTACACCAAATTCTAGGGATTTTTATGCAAAATGGTCGGACTGGAAGGGTCAAAATGCAACGTGTCAAGATAATTGCTAATCAATAAGTAATCGTATATTCCAAGTCACGACAATCGAAATGGATAAACAGCACGACGGATCCAATTTCCTTGATGATAAAATTGAGAATAAGATAACGAAACTGTTGGTGTTTTCGTAAAAAAAATGTGTGGCTGTTGCGTGCCAAACCTCGAGTGGCCATGAGCTGTGCCGTGCGCGCCTTCTGTTGCGAGTTGGCGCGCGCTTTGTGTCCCTCCATCCCCGAGAGGATGTTGCCGGCATGCTCTCTCGCTCGCAGCATCAGACTGACGGGATGCGGCCACTGGTTCAGCAGCCGCTTGGCGCGCGAACGCGGAAGCAACAGCAGCAGCCGAAGCTTCTTGTTCACGCCTTCCTTCGAGTCGTCCGTATCTGCGATAAGCGAACGTACAGACGTGTACTCAAAAAGCACTATTGCTCGTGTGCGCTTTTATCAAACTCTGTTTGGGCAATAATTTGACAAATTTTTGCTGATTCCCTGATTGCAGAAATAAACTGAACTCTTCCATGTGAAATTGAGTGCCACATTGCCATTGGTATTGAACAGTGCTAAACTTATTAAAAGACAATGGTAAATCTCGAGTTTTACATTAAAATCCTTGAATGACATAGAAATTAGAGATGCGTTTTTTTTTTGTCGGCCCGGCCTCGGCCCCGAAAGTCTGGGCCAGACACAGCCCGGCACGAATGTCTAGATTTTTTCTTAGGCCCGAACCGGCCCAACTTTTCCCCAAAAAGTAGTCGGCCAAAAAAAACCGAATAAGCCTGTAAAAGCTTGATACTGCCCGAAAAGCGTGAATTAAGTAAAAGAGCTTGATAAAGGTGGAAAGAGTCATCGAAGGGAAAGTTTCAACAACTCTAATCTCCTTAACACATACTTTTTGTCCAAAAACTTGATTAAAATAGTTTTTTGATCAGCCAGATAAAATATCGTCATTTTTGATATGAATTTTTGATATGTGATATGATATCACAATAATATAACTATAAGTATTCGTATGGATCGATTCAATGAATAAGCATGTACTAAATTGGTTTGTTACTAAAGGTACATTAAGTATTATCTATCACATGTTATTG
Source organism: Nemoura dubitans (assembly GCA_921293005.1). Lineage (NCBI taxonomy): Eukaryota > Metazoa > Arthropoda > Insecta > Plecoptera > Nemouridae > Nemoura > Nemoura dubitans. The sequence goes on from OV121075.1 coordinate 21,649,229, forward strand.
TTTTGTCAAAAGTTAATTTTGATGCCGGTTTGTTTAAAAATCAATCCAAAGTTTAATAGTCAGAAAAACCCACAAAGCCCGAGAAGGCCTGAAAGTCGGGCCGGGCCAGGCTTCCGGGCTTTTTTTTTTGCATCTAATAGAAATACTTTAGGAGCGACAGATCAGTTCGCCAGGAAGTGGCTTTCAGACCAAAAGTTACCGAGTTCTCAATGCCACATTGTTGAAGTTATAATTTTAATATTTCAGTATGTTGTAGACAAAAGACGTAAATAAGGGCGATCATGGCCCTTTTTCGAAAATTTGCCCCTGGAAAGCTAGAACATACCCCAAAACTCTTCATTTTCTCCCTTTTTTAGAGCCATCGTATACAAAAGTGCAAACAAAATTGGGGAAAAGGGCCATGAGCGCCCTTATTGACGTCTTTGTCTACAACATACTGAAATATTGAAATGATAACTTTAAGGGTGTGACCATGAGAATTTGGAAACTTTTGCTCCGTTTCAACATTTTTAAATGATCAATTTTAGACTTTGGTCACCCAATGTGAAAGAAATTAGACACAAGGACTTGCATAATTTTAAACTTATTTTAAACACAGCCAAATTTGTGTCAACCAGGGATTGGAACCTTAACTCATTACGGTTCCGGTCCAACAAATTTGGTCTCAAAGGGTTCGGGTTCCGGTTCCTGAGTCGTTTCACCGAAACTTCAAACGGTTCCAAAAGGTTCCATATTTTAATGCACTCTTTAAAAAAAAAATCCCTACATACTTTCTTTGGTTCAGAGAGTGCTTTTTTGGCACTATTTTTTCACTTCAAGATCATTTTGACAGTGATTGGGATTAAAATAAAGTACAATCGTACAATGCTATATTGCTGTGTTCTTGACATGTTTGGTAGGTATATTCATCATTCTTAAGTAATTACCATTTTCATAATACATTGTTGGTCAAGCACAAAATATTTCCCTATTTTATTACTCTTAGGACCAACCATTTTTCATGCAATGACTCGTATTGAACATGCTGTTTCGGCCGTGTGTCAGAGCAGACTATATAGATCACAGCTTTGGTAGATCAAAGATGTCGGGAGTCTGCCAGCTTCACTATGTATACGAAATCCACAAGCTTGGCAAAATTATTTTTGCTGCGTCGTTGTGCGTGCTACGTTTCTCACTCTCTTGCTAACGTTTTCAAATGTTAATTCGGAAAATTTTTCACACGAAATTGCATAGCAGCTAATTCCTTCTCTATATCTCTGAATTCAGATTGCCAGCAAACACAGAAATTCAGATATTTCTGGCTATCAAGAAATACCGTCTTATTTTAACTTCTAAATGAAAAGCTGATTATACGAACGTAAATACAAAAAATATCCCTCAAGTGTGGTGCTGGTATCAGCTAAAATCACGCATTATATAAGCTTGGGAGAGACGAACAGCCGGCGACTCACTCTAAGTCTGAAGAACACGTCCAAATAACTTTTTTTTACTAATGAAATCAACAGAAATTTTGAAGTTTTACAATAATTATCATATCAAATCTTCAAAAAATAAAGTTAGTGTGGCTTAAAAATGAGAAAGTTGGCCAAGTTTGGAACCGAAAAGAACCTTTTGGAACCGAAACAGAACCGTAACTATTTATTTCAGTTCCGGTTCTTACTATTTTCTGTATTGGGGTTACGGTTCTGGTTACGGTTCCAGATTTCAAACGGTTCCAAACGGTTCTGGGTTCCGGTTCCAATCCCTGGTGTCAACTCTTCAAAAAATTTACAATTATAACTGTGCTGGAATCTTAAATAAAAAACATTTTTTGATGGTTGGAAAGAATCTCCATTAGTCAGTCAAAGTCGAACGCAAGTAAAATTACCAGCCATGATGACTTTCATGACATCAACTTGAAGTTCGAACACATTTCGCTGAACATACTGCAGGAACATTGGGAACGTCAGCGTCTGATATCCGAGGTAGGTGAAGAACGAGGTGAACCCTTGCGGCAGCGGAAACGCCAGCGAGTCGACAGCAAAGTAATATCGCTCCAGCAAACGAAAGAGTATGTATCGTCGGCTATCGTCCAGTTGATCTCTGCATTGATTTCACAGAAAAGAGTTTAATATTTTAGTCATACCTAGAAAATAATTCCTTTCCTACAAGTTACCTATGCTATGACACAAAAGCACCTAACATATTGGCAGGCAAAGGTAATAGCTGATCAAATATTTAATAACTAACAACGAAAGTTGTAAAACAGGGCCTTCTTACCATTGTCATTAGAACAGTATTGTATTGGTGGAAGGAAAGAAGGAAAGCTAGTTGGAGGTTTTTACGAAGGTGCTCTACGACTCGATGTCATTGGGATGATAACAAATCTCCTTTAGCAAAATTAATTCCCGAGCAACGAAGTCAAAAATAGGATTAAAAGCCTCCCTGGTAATCAGGGCTAAGGGGTGCACAAAGTGTACGCACACGAGTGAGAAGCCTCTCTCGTGTTCCTGCCGAGGGTCCACAGCGGCACACTGGCACAGCAGCTGGCAGAGGTGCTTGGACATCTCGAGCTGCGACGCCACATAGCGAGTGGCGACAGCATGCACGTGGATGGGCGACTGCTTCGCGCTGTTCTTCAGCAGATGCATGCTCAGCTCGCGGAGGTTCTGACGGTGAAACACGTGAAATGACTCGCTGAAACCCAGAAAACTGGCAGATTTTGGTATGCTTGACTCACTTTGAGCATTATTTGACCAGGCAATTGACTTGTTTGCAGATATGAAACGATTTTGCAGCAAGAAAATATTAAGAAAATATCGTGTTTCTTGTCTCAGGAGTCGTGAACTGGTACTGCTGGGGTACTTGAGCAATTGCTCATGCTCATGCTATTACAGGACTTTCCCATCAGCCATTTCGTTGACAGGACATCTGTTGGACCTAGGTTATCCGTAGCCAAGTAAAGCTCATGAAATTTCTGACAAAATTATTAACACTCAAAAGTCTCCCTCCTGTCGAACCGGAACCCGTAGAACGAGCACTTGAATTGATGGATTCACAGCAGGGTTGGATAAACCCAAATTAGGCGACCAGGCAAATGCCCGAAGGGCCGGTAGACACAAGAAACATACTATGGATGGAAGGCCTCACAGGAGCAACGTTTCTTTTAGGGATTGACTTTTGGAAAAGCGGGTGACGTTTCTTTTAGAGACTGACTTTTGGAAAAGTGGGTGACATTTTTGATGAGCGTAGCGAGCGAAGCGAGCGGAGCGAAATCTTCAATTTCACTTACCCCAGAAAAAAGTCACTTGTGTATGTTTGTTTTTTTGTTTTTTTGTGTGTTTGTGCGCGCTCTACAGACCAAACGCCTGAACCGACATGGATGAAAATTTCAGAGTATCTACCTCTGTTCTCAACTTAGACCCCCTGCGTATTTGAAAAAGATCGGTCGCTTAAATTTTTTATAAATCAATTTTTACGAAATTTTTCGATTTTTTCAGAATTTTGAACCCCTGTAAATTTCAAAGTTCTGAACATAACTTCACCAAAACTTCTAAACATGTTGAACTTATACATATTTATCATGCCTGCAAATCTTAGTTCGGTAGGTTTTTCCAATTGGTTTTTATTAGCATTTTTGTGGTGTTTTTTTCATGATTTGACGGCTGATTCAATACGAGTCCGGTTTCCTTCGTTTCCTTGGTTACCAGCTTTGTTAACCTCGAAGAGAAACAAAGGAACGTCAGAATCCGTATACATTTTCAAATGATCAGAATTTTCGAGAAGGCAATGGTCAGGTTTGGTGCTCCATGGTTTTCTTGTGACTGCTGCAAGCACCTTTTAATCCGCTATACACAAACCGCTACCTACGCTCATCTTCAACGCAACACAAATTGCGTTCGCGAAGCCCTAGTTTTAAGGTAATGGATCTTCTGTGTGGGCCAATTTTTTTCTGAAATGCCTGGGCAGCTTTTTTTCCCCTATCCAACCCTGATTCACAGTTCTGGGTACCAATGGGGAAAGAGAGTGATCTGCAGGGAAGCCGTCATGGCACTCACGACGGAGATGACGTGCTCCTGCTTGCTGGCCGTGCAGCTCTCCATCTCGTAGAAAGGCAGCAAGTCGGTGATGGGCCCCTTGCGGTTGGAGGTGATCGCTGCCAGGTCAGCCAACGTCCCTGACCCCACCAGGCTAGCTCCCGGGGAGAGCGGCGTGCTCGAACGGGATAGAGCCTCCGGCTGGAATCACATGGGATGGACAGTATGAACATTCAAAAAACATTTTAAAAACACTCTTCACTAGGTACTTCTTTCCCCGAAATAACGCCAGTTTTTAGGTACGTAAGCTCTGAAAAAATTGGATAGAAAATTAGTACTGGGGGGGGCGGCGATCATGTAACTTTGTGATTTCAAAATCATTCGATTCAATACCACTGCGAATGGTTTAACATGGGCAGTGATTTGAAATCAAGTGATTTCGAGCCAAATCGAACTTTAAAAAGTTACGTGATAGCTACCCTGATTTTTTTCCCCTGTGTATTATGATTTGACCAACTCAGAATTATGATTCAATCACTGTGCCTGCTATGCTTATAAAATATGAATTGAAAATACCAATGAATTTGATAGATTAATTTCCATGAAAAACAGCAATCCTCACGGAGAGCCGTTAAAATGCCCTAATCAAGACCCTCGCATTCAGCTCAAGAGGCTCCAAAAAGCCAGAGCTCAATCACTTGAAGTCTTCAGTTTGACAATGACCGTCATCACCGTCAAACTTCCGATAAACCTCCGATAAATTGTTTAAAGTTAAAGTAATTCCAATGAGCCTTAATTTGCATATTCCAAGAGCATCTCCTGCTCCTGCTGTCACCTGCTGACCTGGTAGCATACAAGCGAGACCATCAGCTTGTCCGCAACGTGGCTGGGAGCGAAGCGAGGCTTCTCCTTGCCGAGCCGCTTGGCCAGCTGGTCCCACAGTTTGGTCCACATGTCAACACGGTAGGGCACTAGTCGCTGCTGCGGGGACAGCAACATCATTGCCGTGTTCCACAGGGTTTCTTGCGTCAGCGATATTGTCAGCCGCCCGATCTGCAATCACACAGATATAAATGTGGTCAAGGGATTTTTGACATGTGGAAGAAGAATTTCATGTATATTGAGAGGTGTGATATTGTCCTTAAACCGTTATTTTGAGAGAATGTTATTTTTTAGTATAACTTTACCTCTATGAAAAGAAACATCTAAGAAAATATCCCATTTTGGCAGTATCAAATTGCACTTTTTCAAAGCGTATTTTTTGGCTTTTATAATGTCTCTTGAATCTATTCCATCTCTCCGTGAACTGTCTTACGTTTACTTCGATTTCCGAGCCTGGAGTAACGGAAGTGAGCGGCAGTAGAGCGACCAGAGCGGCCGTGTCGGGCGGCAGGTTTTTCTGCGCCAAAGCGTAGGCTCCGCCCATTATGATCTCCTGCAGCAACTGCGGCACGCTCAGGTCGACGGGATGTTCGGCGATAGTCATCAGCAGCTGGGAAGGAACACCATAAATCAAGGGCAAGACTAAATTAAAATCATTTTACGAAAACCAGCGCGAACATCACTTTTTTTTCGAGCAGGTTGCATCCCTTTTTTCCTTAACTTATTCTTTATTAACCCAGTCTTTTGTCCATTCCCTACATATTCAGTATAGACTAACACTTCAATGCTGGTAAAATGCACTAAAAGCATATTTTTTCCTGAAAAAACAAGGAATTGTTAAACACAAGTGTTAGAACATCACTTCTTCCACCAGAAAAACAACCCGTAACAAGACCAGCCTCACCTCTGCTACAATCTCCATCTCCCCTTTGTGGACCAGGAAATAGTGCAGTATCGCCCGTCGGTTCTCCAGGGAGGGGTTGTTTTTGAACGTGTTCACGAGGTGGCCGGTGGTGATGTTCAACGGCACAAGTTCCAGCATGGAGAGGTCGACTGTGATCGTGTTGCCTGCTTGCAGCAAGGGCACGAGATGCGAGGCGTAGAGGGGCACCCCCGGTAGGGCACTGTCCATGATGATGTGGCAACATGGCTCGTGGCAGAGTCCGATGTCCAGTAGATGGGTGAATAGACCCGGAGCATACACAATCATGTGCTGATCTGTTTCGAGGACAGTCAAGCATCGCTGTCACCGTCTTTATTGTCGTCTTGATGATCGTCAACAACCAGTTGCCGCTTTTCCCGTAAATTGTGTATAAAATGTATATTATGTGTTGTGGCATATATATGCCACTTTTGTGAAGTTAATCTGTTTTGAATGGATGGGCATAAATTTATTATGTGGGTTCTGCATGAGCTAGATATTTTCAGTTGCACTTAGCAAAATGACATTAATTGTGCAAAAACAGTGTATATTTTGCACAATCTACTATTTTAGTAGCTGTTGTGATGATGCAAGTCTCAAAACTGAAATTTTCTAACTTATTGTTGCCTGGAACCTCCAGAGGCAATGATTATGTTTTCTTTACCATCAAATCACTCAATTACTTGCAAAGTTATTGCTCCGTAACCATGCGAAAGTGTCTCGTTTCGAAAATTCGGATGAAACGTAAGAAGTTTGGTTGATTTTAGTGTGGAAAGGATGGAAATACCAATTGATATCACGTTTGCTTGAGACAGATGGAGATATGAATGATTGAATAGATAGATAGCATTTTTAGATTGATAAAAGATAATAAATGAGCCATGAGGAAGACAGCTAGAAAGTAGCCGGCAGTCGTAGCTGTTAGTAAACGAAAACCGAAGTAATTTAGCTGCTGCTATCAGTAATAGTTAATAAAAGATGAAAGCATAAGCATTGTTAGTAAGTACCGGCATGCAAAGCAAACGTAGGCTTCATAGTTCGAGCGTCAGACCATTGGATGCCGGGCACTACACAGTGGATGACACAGCCGTGATGAAGTAGCGTCACTGAGTAGGCAAAGTGGACCGTGTTTGTCGAATCGTTGGCGCTGGCGGATTCCACTGCTGGTGCCTTCACCTGTCTCCCAGAAGAGTTGCATGCTGTTAGTGGCAGAAATGACCAACAGAACAAACATGTGTAATGGAACTTTTTAATGGAATGTTGCTCCAAATTCAGTATGCTGGGAGCTCCCCATGGGACATAATTAAAAGAAATCTTTGTACAAAGTTGTGAAATACTATAACTTTCAATCACTGAAGTTTTTTATCCAGTGATATTTAGAAATTATCCAATCCGCAGATCGGCCTGGTTGTTGTGAGTAAAAAGTTTGGGTTCTTACTTTTACGTTCACAATAACATTTCCTTTTAAGCAAGTCAAGGGTAGGCTTGAAATCATTCTTGAAATTATTTTGCATTTTAAAAACGAACACTCACGTTGGAATGGGGCGGCTTGGCCTCTGCTACGCCACTGGCTGCAAGCATTGTCACAACAATTTGGGATTGAATCAAAATATTTGTGCCTGGAGGCATGTTACCGGCTGATAGAGGTAGTGGTGGCAAATGCAGACGATTCCTCGCGGATCAGACACGACCTGCAGGTCCAAGGAGCAGTCGTGCACGCGCAAAGGAATCGGGTCATCCTCGTAGATGCTGCACGGACTGGCCGCAGCCGCAGGAAGTTGGGGCAGGTTGAGTGGAATGTTCAGCTGAACAGAGCAAATCCAACAATGGTCACACCTCCATCGCCACATGTCGTTTTTAGCAGGATCTGCATTTTATTTTTTTGAACAATTTAGTGCATGTGGCTCTTTTCTAATTCAACAATTAAAATTGCCTTTTCATCCACATAACTTGTGCATTTAGTATTCTTTGATAATGTGAACTAAAATATTCACATTTTTTAACTTTTCCAGTTTCTTATTATGTCCAGTTGGAATTTTTTGACTTAAAACTCTTTGTTGTAAGACAGCTTTTAAGACTATTGGAGTGAGCGCACACTCGGGCCACTTTCCGCTCGAATTTTACCTCCTAGTGGATACTAACTTCTGGCCACACCGTTTGTCCGATTGCAACGAAACCAGGGTCTACGGAATCCTCACACTTTTAGCAACAAATTGTGTGGTTTATAACCACGAAATACCAACTGAAAGTTCATATAAAGCTTCATTAAATAATCACCAACAACCGCACCAATAGCCTTAAGAGAAGACACGCACACACGTCACATTTATGATTTGATGTAGGTGATGCACGCAAGTCGATAGTAATTATCGGCATCCAATCGCATGAACTGTTATACGTACGACAGTTTCGTGCGGCAGGTCGTCATGAAACTGCAGACATGAGAGCGTTGGAGAGAGTTCTCCGTCCTGAGCTCCGACCGGCTCCTCTCCGACTACGCTCAGCTGCGGCTTGCGGTAGTGAATGTAGTACAGCGACTGGTTCACTGTGTCCCATTGCGCCCACGTAAACGCCCGGACCACCGACTCCGAAACCATCTCCCCTTCCACTTTCTAGAACACGCCTTTTAATGCACTTTCGTTGCCAGAGCAAAGGCCGAAACAAAAATTGAAGGAAACAATTTAATTGTTAAAGCATATTGGTTTTGATGTTCAATGGTGCTCATCCAATTACTCTTGAAGATGCTACAAATTATTATTTTTCTTTATTTTTCTTTATTTTGCTATTGGGATTTATATTCCATCTTCTGAAATCTATTCAGTACCTAGGTAGGTACCTATATAATCTTAATTAAAAGTAGGAACTGGAATTTTTCCATCATACCCAGCGATTTTCATCTTGTTTCAACTGGATCCGATTCAAAGATATTGCTGCAAAGAGACAACAAAAAATAATTTAATTGTTTAGTAACAATTTTAATATCCAAAATATTTTATGAATTCGTTATTTTTTTCTTGCATAGGAAATAATAACGTTCTCAATTCCTCAATTTAAAATATACCTAAAGTAGGTATACTGGCATAAGTTTCTTAAAGCTGTTAATCTGAAACTGTCTCTGGAGCTGCTGGTGCTTGTTCCATCTGCTTTGTCCTTCTTGCCGTAGCACTGAGACCTAGCAATTGGAGTGTGTTTCCGACGGGAGGAGCTCCCTTCTGAATCTAGCTTCAGAGTGAGTTTCGGACTGCTGCCTTACATAATATTATGTATATTCCAATGGCTTTTTAAAAACAGAATACTCTCAGTATTTAAATAAAATTTTTTTAAATGTACTTATTAGGTACTTACATTCTTGATGAATAAGCAAAAGGAATTTCTCTGCTCCTGTATATTCCTTTCTTCTGTACAGAAACTGTACCATAATTTGCCGTGATCTTTCAAACCCCAGGTCCACTGGCACCTGCTGTTTTTCATCGTTTATTACAAGCGAAAACACTTTGTACACTTCCATCCACAATGGCTTTTGAGCCGGACTTTCTGCTTGGTCCATTTTGATAGCTTCAACTTCATCTCGAACATCCACGTCGAGTGTCTTCTCTTTAGTAACAAATACTGAAAATAGATATCAATTGTTTTGTATGCATTCTTTTTATATCTATTAATGATAGTCTTGGCACTTGATTTGTCAAAAGGAAAAATTGAGGGATGTTGACGGATATTATGCGAGCGTTTAACATACACAGAAGATTATCGCAGCTGTGGCATTCACTTGATGAACTCACCTACAAGCGTGTGCCTGAAATTGATGGATGCTTGAACAATGTTCACTATGTTTGGGAACTGGTGAAGCACCTGTAAGGTGTTGTGGAGCTGGTTGTAGCGACCAATACAAGTGCATTGTTTCGGCGTGGAGTCTTTTCCGCTCGTTGTTATCCAGCTCACCAGCAGATTTTTGTCCTGCTCTTGACCCAACAACTTCCAGTCTTGCGTTTTCTCATTAGTCTTTTCTGAAAATTTGAGCAATACCTATATTATTTGTGTGTGACATTCTTATTTTGTTTCTTGGCATGCTAGATAAAAACGATAAAATGATGTCAAATTTATGGAAGATGAAGTTTTCCTACATATATATACAGTGGATTATATATTTCAAGATCTACAATAATTGCCTTGCTACTTGTTGTACACAAACAGCTAGTATAGAAGAACTAAAAGAAGAACTAGTAAAGTCTAACTAAATTTCAACAATATTTACATTAATTTTTACCCCCACCACACAACTTTTAGCAGATCAGTTTATAAACTAAGGTTTCCCCATGTTGCCTCGAATCAACCTGGAAGCACCAACCTGTAGTACCTACTGCGATTACAGTTACGTAACTCTGGTGACAACAATATAGGGATTTTATCAATCAGAACCAATGACCAGCATAACGTAAAAGTTACGTAACCGCTAGACTGGAACCACCTGGCTCTCTAGACCACTATGAAGACTTTTTGTGGCTCTGCTAAAGAATGCAAAAGTAGGTACCTACTCTATCTATTTACATAAATTAGGAAATAAATAAATTCATACAAAAAATTAGCTAGAACTCTCTATTCGAAATGTGCATATAAATGAATGTGAGTCATAAAAACTTTCTAAGTCATTATAAATCAAAGCAATAGTTCATAGGCGATATGAGTACCTATTTATTGTTTATAAAATAAAATGAAATAATGTTCTTGTACGTCGAGGCATAAAATATATGTTTGAATAAGCGCGCCTTGCATCTGCGCCCTTTACATTCTTATCACCATGGAATATTTACATTTCTAATCTGAGTTAAGTTTGGACAAAATCATCGCTACTGGTCAAAAATTTATTCTCTGTGTGTTCACTTTACTACATCTCAATTAATGGCATGCACTTACCATTGTCTGGTCGCGATTTGAGCAATTCGCCCAATGTTTTCCCCAAGTTCTGAAATGATACCATCCCGCAACTCACAGATCCAGCCATCTGGTGAGAAACTAGCGACAAAAGTCGCAACAAAATAAATGAACAGTGAGGCCAACTTAAACAGGAATATGTAACGCAGGTTATAATACAATTTAACCGTTTTAGTGCTATAGTCGTGAACAAGTAAAATGAAATAAACAATATATTACTTACTTTATCTTTTATTCGAAGGAAATTATTAATGCGTCTTAAAGAAAATAGAGTCGTGTGCACGAGAGGTATACGAGTATGTTGGTGTTATGGAATCTCGACTGCAGCTGCACGTGAAGTTTATTATTTGTCGCCATCGTTGTTATGTCACTTTGCACGAAGATTAATAATTTTCGACAAATCGGTATAGTGTTGTAAATTCCGATATATCAGTGTGTAAAACGTATAAAATGCGTGCCGGGGAAGTTAATCAGAACGTTGCCACATTCCTGGTGAAGCTCTGGAAAATTGTCGACGATCCTGAAGTAAACCAACTGATATCATGGAACTCGGTATGGAAAACTGTTTTTTAGGTTCTAGGTTCTGGTGTTGGTTCTAGGCTCTCTTTTGGAGACGATTAACATGCCTTATAATACCGATATTTGGATATTATTCACGCAATTTCGGTCGGTGGTATGCATTTTCAAGACATTACAAGCTTGTGTTTAAAGCAAGTGGCAGGGGTTGATTACTTGACCTGATTCCGACATTGGAATTTCTTTTACCTGGCAAAATATTTCTTATCAACTGCACTGTTTTTAATGGTTTTAATGATGCTTTGTTTCAGAATGGCCAGAGCTTTTACATTCGGAACCAGGCTCATTTTGCCCAGGAACTTCTACCTCTACACTTTAAACACAACAATATGGCAAGCTTTATTCGTCAGTTGAACATGTGTAAGTTATTAATGCTTGTTCTATGCTTTGAACAATACATTTTTTTTTCGTTTTTTATTCGTATCATATTTTGGTAGATAATTGTGGAGTTGAGCGATGCGGCTTGTGTCATTGTGTCTCTGTTATACTTGTGCGACTTTTACTCTTTGGGCCCATTGACACTGTTATATTGTACGCAGTTCTCGCTGAAAGGTTATTCCTACTCTTGACTAGTGCGCCCAAGTCACTAGGAAGCTATTCGCACCCTGGTAGGTGCGCAACCAATAAATCACACTGTTATAATTTTGCGTTGTTCTCGTTGGAAGGTTATTCGCACACCTGACTCGTGCTCACTTGACTCACTTGGAAGGTATTCGCACACTTATAATTGTGCGAACGATTTACTGTTGACCTTTTCGCACTCTTTTAATTGTAGCATAAAGCACCCTTAACGCACACCCTTTTTTGCAAGCGTGCGCCAAGAATCGGTGGTAAAAGTAGCATAGCGCACTCGATGTCTGTACCTACCCTAGGTAACTTTTTTTAAGGACAGATCATGGCGCACCCCCACCGCACCGCTCTTTTGCAAGCCTGTACCAAGAGTTGATGGTAAAAATAGCAATTGTCATAGGTGTGCGACCAGCATTTCAAAACATTCGGCGAGCAAGTTGTCTAGTGACAATAGGCTGTCAGCCAGATGCACGCACTCCCCCGTTCTGCGAGTAGCCTATCTGTGAGAAACGCGCATGCCTAGCAGTGCAAATAGGCCTGGCCAGTTAAGAAATGGAGGCAATGAAAGTGACTTTGAAAGAAGTTGTACCAATCCAAGGCCATGAATTACAGTCAACATGATAAATACCTTCATTTTATTGATATTATATTATTCGAGTTTTTCAAATTACGATCGTTACAGTAATACCTTGTGAGAAAAATTAAATTGTGAGGGGATGGGGCAGAGAATTCCTTATTCCATATCTGCACAGACAGAAGGGTTACCCAGATATTCCACTCCCATGCTAAAACAGCTATGCGGAAAGCCCGAAATAAAAATTTCGCCAGCAGTCAAGGGATGGAGCCACTGTTTGTTATTTCACCTGTAACCAGGTAACTGTTAAGGCCATATTCCACTAGGGCTGTAACCCGCCGATCCGAAACGCCAATTCCGATCCGCCGGCATGTTTTGCTATTCCACACAAAAACCTCCGACTTTCCGAGCGCACGTCCAGTGCTTTGAAAAACGACAAAGTTCTGGCAAGACAAGATTTCATGCAGCGTTTATTGCATTGGGTTTTCAGCTAATTTACTTCTTAATGCTATTCAAGCTGGCTGCTGACTTATTTATCTTGCATTTACTTGTCTAAATAATGGTATTTAAAGTTTAAACGTATATTTAAATGTGAAATCAATCAATAAATTTGAGAAATGACGTATTTCCTTGCCGATTTTGGCAGATGAGAAGAAAACAGCTGACAGTGGATAAATTCAGAGAAATGTATCGGCATGGCTCACCTTGTTCCTTTTGGTCGGTTCTCGAAACCCGCGGGTTCCAATCTTTCGCGATAGGAAATATCCTATCTGCCGAGCTGTTCGCGCTATCTGTCGCACGCATGCGCACTGACATCAAAACGAACCCGCCGGGTCCAAACCCGTGGGTTGCAACCCTAGTGGAATATGGCCTTAACCACCTGTGGAACATGGGGTCCCTTGATATTGACCTTGTGCCATAGCCCGGTAGATAAAGCCAAAAGTGTAGCCACCTGAGGAACATTGGGTCCCTTGTTTATAATTTACCTTGTGCCGTGGCCTGGTAGATGATGGTAAAAGAGGTTGCCAAAGCACCCCAGCGATTGCCGGCCAAACTACTAGCATCAAATTTTTGCCGTAGCCATAGCTAGGTATGGTAGAATGTCAGGGTAACCTTATGCATATAAATATAACTATTTCAGTCGTGTGGTGGGAATTCCTTAGATGCGCAAACTGGATAAGCTTAATTTTATTTTTCCTCTGGACCTAATGCAGTAGTGCTCAGTTTATTTTGCACAAGGCCATTAAAAATAATTGTTTGATCCAAGCAGAATGTGAAATTTGACATAAAGCTATTGCTTTGCAAGATGTAAATGCAAGATGTAAACGCATTCTTGTAACTTGTAATAACAAATGAAAATTCTGAATGAAATGAAATTCTGACCTTTAAAATTCCTTGAAAATATGCATTTGTAAAGCCGGTTGTGGAAATTACAAATCAATATAATTTCCACTAGGAAGTTGCATGGTAAGTTGGCATTAGAAATTTAAAAACAAATTTGAAGGAGGGCCGCAAAAATATTAGCGCTGGGCCGCATCAGGCCCGCTGTCCGCAAGTAAGAAAATAAGAAACTTAAATAAGATATTTTGGTGGGTAAGATGGAACATTGCTGAACTGTCAAAATATGGCTGTTTTATATCATTCTTATGTCTCATTACAAATTTTTCCATTCCTAGATGGTTTTCACAAAGTCAACACTGCAGAAAGTGGAGGATTGCGACCTGACAAAGATGAAATTGAGTTTTCTCATCCCTGTTTTCTGAAGGGTCGCCCGAATCTTCTAGAACACATCAAGAGAAAGGTATGCACATTAAATTACTATTACCACTTACCTAATTGCAAGTAAGAGATTGATTTCTCAAGTTTTAATGTGACCATGATTTGTGGACAAACATGATTTCATGAAACATGAGGTAGTAACAGTCTTGCTTTGTGTGAAAATTGTTTGGTCCTAAAAGGACCGTGGCTGGTCCCGACTCTTTGTCGGCACAATTTATGCCATAATAATGTTCCTTAAAATCTTTGTAATTCTGTGTAATGGTTTATTGTACTGTCCATCATTTACGTCACCAAACACTTGGATAATAACGGAACGCGGCCTCGCAGGTAATTTGATGTGTCACAGAAAATATAGCAAACTTCAATTTTAAACGTAATCAACTTTTTTACTAACCTTATTAATATCAATTATCATCTTTAGGCTTAAAATAGATTACATAATATGTATGCAATGCAGCTACCTAAATTCATGGTTTTAGTCAAATGCGAGAACAGACGTCAACTGCCGACGATATGAAGATGTTGAAAATAGCACGCTTTCTAGGTAGCTCACAAAACGTCAGGTCTCAAACGCCGATCGTTTCGTTCCCTATCGAAACGCGCGAAACGTATGCAACGGAATGCATTGGCCGTGCGTTCTGAGAAATCGCCAGCTATTACAGAATGGATTTTGACAATTAGTTAGCGAACAGTGCGTTCTGAGAGAATAACGAAATACAGCCATGGTTAAAATTAATTTTTGGGAGGGTCCTATTTATTTATCTTAGCCTTATTTTTCCAAAGGGTTAATCTGTGTTAACTATGTTCCGAAATGTCTAGTTCAGCAGACTTCTGGCATGTATATTATATTATGCATGGTTTATTTTTTATCATTACTCCTAAATACTCCAGAGGCTTTAATGATATGATGTATCATTAAAAGTCATAGGTACTACTCATATCATACTCATAGATCTCATTTTATTTCATTGACATATTTAATTATATTCTTAATAGGTTTCGGTAGCATCAACAGCAGCAGGCGCCCAGCCGGAATTGAAAAAAGTTTTGACTGATGTGAAGGTTATACAAGGGAAACAGACAAATTTTGATTCGCAACTGAACGAAATAAAACGCGAGAACGAAGTCCTTTGGCGAGAAGTTGCTGTCCTTAGACAGAAACACTTAAAACAACAACAAATTGTGAACAAGGTGAGCTGATAGCTAGTTTATTTTAAAACGAAACCCGTGCGTGCTAGGAACTAGTATAGTACCTTCATTACATTCCTATTTACAAGCGTAATAATACTTTTGCCTCTGTTCTGCAGCTTATTCAATTTTTGGTCTCTATGGTTCACACTTCGCCACGATCTGGAATAGGAATTAAGCGGCATTACCCATTCATGCTTAGCAATATCCCACACAGCAGTTCAAAGGCATCAAAACTGAATCAAATGGAGGTAAGAAATTTGAGATAATAAAGAGCTTTAGTCACGCTTTGGTTGCATGTCCCAAGTGGTACTTTTTGGATAACTTTTATATTTAATGAATCGTTCAAGTTTTTTTTCTTGATTGCTAATTTTCTTTACAAGTTTATAAAACTTTGACATTCCAGGAGGCTGATTCTCCTGGTGGTCCTGTTATCCACGAACTAGATCCTTCCGATCTTCTTGAAGAGTGTGAGCCACAGACAGAAACTGAACAAAGTTCATCAATGAATGAAGAATTTCTTGACCAAGAGTGAGTTAACTTTCAAATAACTTGATTTACTGCTTGTATTATTATCTGAGTTGAAGTAATTCTAGGCAGGCAAAGTGCGTTATCGTACCAGGAAATGTGTACCTGCACCGATTGCCGACTGGATCCCTCCTTGGTTTCACATTTTCACCTACACTGCACTTTCTTTCCACCCGTTGCTAGCTGGCAAGCCAAGCTCTCGCAAGCAAGCCAAGCAAGCCAAGCTCGGGTGAAACATCGGTAATTTTAATAAATTTTAACAATAGAGAAGAGGAAAAAAATAGAGTTTTTTAGATCATTCACTAGAATATTAGGATAGAGTTCACTCGAAGGTGTTTACAGGCGGAAAACGTAACCAAGTGGTGTCACTTCTGGCATGCTCCAGCTGAGGGTCATAACGCTAATGGTGGACTCAAACATGTATACTTTTTCTTCTGCATGGGATATAAAAAGAACGAATCTTTTATCTGATCACAGCGAATTTCTTTACGCTACTCCAGAAAAGCTTATTTTTCGGCATCTACATTAGAAAATCGCTTGTTTTGTTAGTTAGTGAGATAAGGATAATACGGTTACAACTTGTAGATTTTGGACTTCCACAGACCTATTCCAAAGAATACAGGTGGTTTTCTTACATGGTTCCGAATTGGCTGTTGCAGATTCAACGCTGACTTACCTTGCCCCGAAGTGCCGAGTCCGGCCGGATCTGCGTCATCCATGGAGGAACTTGCTGCCGCTGTGAACACGTCAAGCCCCGAGATGCTCCTCGAGCTCGCCGAGGAATGCCACCTCAATCCACGACTGTACCGCTCAAAGAAACGAGCTCAGAAGGTGTCCAATGCTAAGTCCAAGATACGGAAAAAGGTGGTGAAAAAGGTGAAACCGAAAACTGAGCCAGAAGATGCAGTTTCTATCGAAGAATTTGAAAAGTAAGTAATAGCGTTGAATCTGATTTATTTGTGTTGTTATTTATAATTTCCTGGAAAAGAAAATCTGTAGAACATTGATAAAACGGCCCATATTTTTTTATCCTATTTTTCAGCTCCGATTTCTTACATGAAATTCCGGTAGAGATGAACGAAGATGCCCAGGATGGTTTAGAAACTCGTTACACACCTGACGGTCTTACAATACCCCTTGACGAAGAAACCAGGCTCATTCTAGAAGGCAACGGAAAGAATGTGGATGCAACAAACGGAACATCGGTTGCAAAAACCGTTGACGCAAATAACGGCAACAACATGACTGAAGCTGGGCCTAGCACAGAAGGAAGGACTTCAAGAGCTTCAGACATGGCCATCGTTCGATCAGACGCTCCTGATCTGAGCCGAAACGCATTGACGTGAGTACGGCTCAACAAAACTTGAACATTTCCGATTTAAGCGCACTGATCAGTGATGACATTGCGCCCTGTTTGTATTAAATTATGCTTGCCACTGGATTGTAAATTGTAATTTTTTTTTCTGGTAATTGGGTTAGCTTCACACTTCAAGCAGCTAACAGCTTGTCAGGAGGGACCCGGATAGGGTGTGGGTAAGAATACGTTTGGTAATATTCCAGCATTTGTCTGGAAATAGCCGAGGATATTATGGAAGATCACAAACAGGTCGTGTGAGAATCAATCCTGAGACCCACAATTATTTTTATGATATTTGTCATTTTACTTCAATCCTATACCTATTATATTTTATTGAAGGAATAAGCAGAATAAGTTTACAGGTTGGTTTGATAGCTTGTGTGGCTTTGTCCTATAGAACAGTGGTTCTCAAACTGTGCGTCGCGGCTCCCTGGGATATCGCGCTTTTCAGCTAGGGGCGTCTCCGAATGTTGAAAAGATTCCATGCTTAAATCTTTGTGTCAGTAGAATAACATGTATTCCGAATTGATAAAATTGACATGATTTTGACTACAAACATTTACAAATATTTTGACATTTTCTTGCACGTTTGGTCGACCACTTATAACATAAATAATGACATATATTATACAAGCATCTTGCGCAAACGTGAAAGTTATGATTATGCATTGGAGCCACAGAAATTCGACCCCCTGTTAGGGAGTCATTTACACAAAAAGTTTGAGAACCACTGCTATAGTGAGTTAAAAAGATAATTGCAATGTAATAAGTGAGAATCTTTGTTGCTATAAGAATACAAAATAAAATATAATTCACACTGTAACATACAATAAATAATAGAGCCAGCTGCCAGTCCAGATTTAACATTGCAAGGTCTCAGGTTGAAATGAGGACCACCCTGACTGTGGTTTTCCTAGATTCCCAAGCAACAAGTGTCATTGATATTTTGCAGGGAAGAACTGGACCTTCACCTTGATTCTATGGACTCAGAACTAGACAGCCTGAAGGAACTGCTTAAAGGAGAAGGGTACAGCCTAGATGCAAATACACTGCTTGGGGTAAGTCAACATGATTATTTACATCTGACTTCTTTTTCAATATTTCATTAATAGTATTAGGTATTAGAAAAAAATTTGTTGCAATAGAGCCCGATAATGTCTGAGGCATACCTTACCTACGTGAAATTATTGGTTATATGCTCAAGAAAATATACAATAACCTAATTTGATTATCTATTATTTTACAGCTTTTTAGTGAAGATCCATACTCTTATGAATTGCCAATGCCAATGGAGTCTGAGGGAGATGATAAAGTTGGTACGTAAACTGTACATATTGATCGAAATCCTATAGCTATGAGTAAAGAATTTTTTTCCTGTATGTTTAAGGTGGATTTCAAATCACGGGCCTAAAAATGGTATTTTACTTGCAGGCAGCGAGCTGATGGCCTACAACGCGTCTTCGTTGGACCTAGCCGATATGCTCGGATCGCCTGCCGACGAGTGGCTGCTACCAGAAGAAGGCCGGAACGAAGGGCTCATCACACCCAACGTAATGCTAGAGACTGAACCTTCCATTGCTTCAGCCAAGAAGAAATGAAGATGCTTGTTTGTTAATCGTTGCTGGCGATCTCTATCATAAAAAATGCTGTGTGTTCAGTAATAAAGGTTTGGTTACGTTATGATTGAAAAAGAAAGAGATAGAGGTAAAAGAAAATAATACAGATAACAGATGATGAGTTCAGAAAAGTGTTTTTGGAATATCTATGGCAATGGGCTGGCTTGATTGAATATTTTCTGAATCTAGTGAATCTAGGCTCTGGGGAAGGATTAAAACCCTCATCTTATGGTTTTTAATTTTTTTTTTTTGAGTAGTCTTTTAGGTAGCAAATCTAAGTGACTATTCCACTGATGACCCAGATCTTTTTGGGATAACTTCATTCTAGGTTTATGGCTGCCTAAAATATTCACACGAAAACATAGACGATTATGCAGCTTATGATTGTATAGTCATTGGATATTGGCACATGATAACACAAGTTTGATTAATGATTATACTATTATGAAAATAATAGACCTTTGTAAAATTTACTTTCTAATTGCTTTATAATAATAATTGCTTTATATGCAACATATTATGTTGGTTGCACTATTATTGAAAAGGAATTGTTTGAATTGTGCTATGCAATCATTTTGAAGTTGTATTTTGTTTTTGTTTTGACCAAAAAGCCACGCAAACAATATGCAGCAGAAACTGGTATGAATGGTGTGATTGGATTTAACTGAAACGGTGTGATGGACTTTTATCTACGTACCAAATAATATCAATCGACGATTGATGCACCCTCTTTCAATAGCATTGGTGCATCTCTCCAAACAATTTACTAATAAATTGTCATTCATTATTGCACAGTATCATTTTCAAATATTTTTGTAACATTATAATTTTATTACATTTAATTTAAGAAAGTGAAAAAGTTATATAAAATAATATTCGTTGTATTTTTGGAATTGCACTTTGTTCTTGATGATTTCTGGTCTCTGAACAAGCTAATCACGTGGCATTATATTAAAAATATGTTATTCCTAGATCTTTGAGCACTCAATTTACACTAATGTGAATAAACTAAAAATTAACTGCAAAAATGGAAACTGTGTTTGCATTAAGATTGTGGGGAGCTAAGTGCAGACTGGCCCAATGGGATTATTTAATAATATTTAAGTATTTATTTTCCTATGGTATGAATAGAATAAACAAACTTTACTGACTCGGCCAATGGTTCAATGATAGTTTAATCTCTGCTCATGACTGATAGACTAAGATTATAGTAGTTAGCAAGTGCTTTTTGTCTGCAGTTAGGTACCTCAACATTTCTGTTTGAATTTTTATACTATACCTAATTTACATAATAGTTTTTTCTTTTTACAAACCGATTCAAAATCAGTGTAACACAATATTTCTTGTTAATAAAAACGTTAACCAGTAAAATTGATCAAAATGCAATACTATAGAATATAGATACAAAAAAGGTACCCCATGAGTCATGACCATTTTGGGCAAATAAAATTTCATGTGTAGGTATCTATTATTTGTGTTTCTCGATATGTACTTTTAAATTTTGGGTAAAGGGTAGCACTTATGAATTGAAATTTGTGGTGGTAAATTGTTCATTGAAATTGGACTTGGAATTTTATATAGGTAGTTGTAAATTTAACAAAGCAATATAAAAATATAGGATTTATCAAAATTACATGTTGTAAGAAAAACAATTGGTTCAAGATTTTTTTAGCTCGTTTCTCGGGTAATACGTACAAAGTTTGTAAAATATCAACCATCATGCAAACTGTGAATTAGTGTTTTGTCTTAATGTCTGCACGATTTCTTGTAAGCGTGCAATTTACACAGGCAGCCTAAAATCTATATGTAATAACCCCAAGCCTATAATTTCATGACGAGTCGAGTCGGAGTAGTCGTAGCAAGTCATGAATACGTCGCCAATTTTTACTAGAAATGTTTTAGCCCCTATCTTATAAAAAAGGAATACTTAAATGCCACTCATCAACACCATTCTACTCCTTGATTATTGTTACTTGATAGCGTCATACAAAAAAGGAACTGTTGCTGTACTATTCCATCATAGCGCATTGGTTCATTGAACATATTTTATTTTTCGTAATACATTTTGTGGTATCATAGATGGTACCCAAGGTGAGGGTGGTACCAATTGACTAAGCTGAAATTAATATTAATTTAATTTACAATAAAATGTTGTGTACACCTAGTTTCTTGATCGACCGTTATTTACATATATATACACCTATAAACCAAAAACCTAGATCCAACTAGATAGTAGATACAGATAGGTATATTATTTAATTTATTATCATATTTCCTCACAAAATTCCAGTAAAAGTTTTTTTAAACCAACAGTACTTATCAATTATTTTATTATGATAGATTGCCTTTGAAACAGAGGTATGCACCAAAAATTTTCCCTAATTCTGCCTATATTAAATAAATACACAGAAAGAGTTGTAAGTTCATTTCCAAATATTTAAAAGTAAATTGTTACTTAGTTTTGTAATTAAGAGTACACTTACTTACTGTTCCACTTCCGTGGGTAACCGAACGAAACATCGATTAGCCGATATTACAACTTGTCGAGAATGAGAAATTTTATGTTTCCCAAACAGGAAAAAAACTTGCCTGGTCAAAAATTATACTAGTCAAAGACTTGACATTTTAAAAACAAATTTCCATCTTGACAAAAGAAGGAGGAGGGACACTTCACTACACTACGTGTAGGTAGGTAGGTAGGTACTACTGATATTACAAAATTTTCTTTCGAGGATTTCAGCGGTTGAAACAGGAAAACATAACAAATTAAATCAGTCGAAAATAGTTCAACTATTGAATGGGGTTCCCCCTTTCTCTTTTGTCAAAATTAAAATTAAAAAATTAAAAGTCCCTCCAACAGTCAAATTTTTTCCAGTAAGGAAACAGAGCATTTCTGATTTTTCGACCAGTTACGGCTTAAGGTGTTATGGCACTCCTGACAAATTAATATGTAGTACAATTACTTCCGAATGACGACTTGCAGGAGCAAACTGGCATTCTTGCTGTTGTTGCTTAATTTGTGAGACACTCCTGCAAACGAAGGAAGCATCCAAATGAAATTGAGTAAAGCGTAATGCTGAACGAATAAACACACTGAACACTGTAGCTTGTAGCAGGTCTTATCTCATAATTATGCATATATAATGATATCTGAATGCTTACCTTTATGAACATAAAATTGAGAGTGTAAATCAAATTGTTTCGGCGCACCCTCTGCGTACAAGAGAACTGTATTTTCCAGAACAGTGTAAAGCTATAAAATAAAAATGTTATGGTGTAAGCACGTGTAGGTACACGTTAGTTCAATTATCCTCAACAAATCAACAGGTTAAGGCTCTAGGGAGAATAGCTCCAGATTCCAATTATTCCATTTTTAGCATTGAACTCATCAAACAGGAGATGCATCCCAACTGGAAACATACCTACATATAATAAGAAAACTTTCAGACACAATTTTATTCCAAAACTAATATGCAGTGGAAAAATTTTCAAAATTTGATTTACAGGGACATTTGCCACCTGAAATTAATTTTTACCATAGATTTGTAACTACAATATGAATAGAAGTTGACACATTTCAAAGAATTTTCTGAAAATTTAGATTTGTAATTAATTATCTAAGATTTCTGGCTTTTTGCACAATGCGATCTGCGAGATGAGTACGATTCTCTTCGATCAGAAACTCTATTCCCACCCTACCGAATCTCACGTACGAGCGCTGTCGCTGCCCGAGAAATATGAAACACGCTAATTACATCCATCAAAGTGCCAAATTATTTCAACACAGCCTAAGGATGGAGCACCATGCTCAAATTATTTTAACTTTATCTGATGAGACGTTTGTCTAGGTGCTAGGGTTCGAAAAAGTGCTATGGGTTAATCTTACGAGCTGGTTTTCTAAGCACCTAGGCCGAAAAAAGCGAACTTTGGGAATTTCTACACGGATGGTCGTCGACTCAAGAGATTTTTTACTGTCCAAATGTCAATACGAGGTCTTCCTAATTGATGGTAAAAGTTAATTTTAAGTGGTAAATGGTCCTTTACAAAATAAAAGGCTGCGTGTATAGCATAACATTTAAAGGTGCGTTTACAGCGTTGCAAAGCGACTGCCAATCAGAAAATATTTTTTAATACAAAAATATAAAAAATTTAGTTTTTGGAACCAAGTTAAGCCCAATTGGAATCAAAAAATTAAGAAGTCCTCATTAACAAGACAATAATTTATAACAGCATTTGGTCTTTAGAGAGGACGCAAAAAAAAAAAAAAACTGTGATTATATTTTGGAGGTACCGAGTGAAAATTAAGATTTTGCCCGCTACAGTCATCAATCACATTCAGTACCTTAGCCAGAAGTCCCACCTGATTTAAGTTGCAAGACATGAGGTCAGTGGTCTGCGCTCCTGGCAACAACCGAATGAATTCAGACTGCGTGTCGCGCGTCTGCAGCGAAGTGGCAATCTGAACCCCAGTGTCGTATTCGTCATCTTCATCGTCAGCACCCACAAACACGGATTCATTAAACATTGAGAAACTGACTGGAAACGAGAACAAAATGTGACGGCTTGGAAACTCATTCATGAACATTTATTTATATGTGCATGTAGGTACTACCTAGCCTACACATCTTCCAAGTTTTTACCTTTCATCTGGTGTGTATTCCTCGATTCTTGCTTACTGTCTTCCTCCCAGTGCACACTTTTGTGAGGATCAATCTTTCCTTTTTGTTTAATAATATCTTTGATTTGGCCCACTCGTGATGGTGGACGACTTTCATCTAGGTAAATAAACAAGAAACCAAGAATGTAAACACTTGCCCAACTTAATATTACCTAAAATAACCCTTAAGCCTTAAGCACATAAATGAACTTACAGAGATTTTGCTTTTCCTTACGAGTCACAGTTGCACGTGAATTTCCTTTTGTTTTCATCTGGTTTGGTGCGAATAGTATTTCCCCATCTTTAGAGTTGTTTCCCACCCAATAAGCAATTGGAGGAATTCTTGTTCGACTGGACTTTCGAATACCTAAATGAAAAAAATCATCATCACCAACATGAGGAATTATTTTTTATAATAGATAACTAGGAGTAGAGAAATTGAGTATGGCTATTATTTAAATAAACCTTCTACACAAGCCTCTTTTGTTTCTTTTTCTGCCGAATTAACTGGTTTCAGTGCCGTGCATATTCGAGGTATGGTGGCATTGTCTGCTTCCTGTAAACTTTTCCACCGTCCGCTTCGTTTCTTTTCTTTTTTACTTTCATCTCTTTTCCTATCACGGTTTTTCTGATTTTTGGACTCATCTCTTCCTTCAAAAACAGTCCTCTTGCTTGTGGATCCACCTGCATCTACTCTTTCAAAATCAGTCTTCTTATTTTTGGAAACACCTGCTTCTCTTTCATCAAATCTCTGCTTTTTCGGCTCATCAATTTTTTCAAAGTTTATTCGCCGTTTGATGAGCTGCAAACTTGCTGAGAACGAGTCAGCAAGACTCTTGGGGATTTCCACCATGAACTTGTCTGAAGGAGGCGCCGAGATGCGAGACAGCGTTCGGGAGAGTGACTGCCTTGGCCGTGCCAGAGGCATCCCTGTCACAGGTGTAGCTAAAAACAAAAAACAGATGTTCATCTCAAACTGAACATAAACCCAACCGTTCTTTTTAGGTCTAACACATCCATGTTATTGGCTTCCAAGAAGCTGTATCTTTTCCAGTAACTGGTTTATATAAAACAAAAAAAGTACACAGTGCCTTCATTAATCAATTGCTACCGAAATGTTACGGGATTTATTTAAGAGTGCATAATACTTTTTATATTTAATTTAGGGAATCGGACACGGTATTCTGGCTTTAGCCAAAGGACCATGATACCAACTATAGGTACTAATGCCAATGTTTTCTCCAACAACATCCAAAATATGATTAATGACCTACTTTTCTTGGAGTTATTTTCGGAATCTTCATTTTGCTTGTGAGAAATGGAAGATAAATTTACAACTAGCGTCTTGGTAATGATTTTATCAGTAGACGAAGTTGTGAATTTATTTTTTTGTCTTAAATCTCCTTCTTTTGTGAGAGGTTTCCTGCTGTTGCTCTGATAATTTTCTTCATGATCTATAATGTTAAATATAAACTACAATTATTGAATAAATTCAATAACGACGATCATCCAACAAAATCCCAATACGGCACAACTTATAATACCGTTATTAACGATAAGGAAAAAACATTTGCCACCAACTCACATGAATTATCAGAGCTAGACTCATGATCACTTGATAAATTTCTCTTTGATCTATGTGCCACACTGCTATTACCCCTAACTCCAGATGATGAAGCTAAGAAAAAATTCACATTAAAGATACACCATATTAATAAATTTCACAATTAATATGAGAGTTTTGACTTCATTTGATCAAAACATTTTTGGAAATTTTACAAAAGTTAGTTCACATCACAATTCATCAAGACAGTATATTTTAATTTTTAATAATAATAAATATAATTTTCTTACAAACTTTGGAGCTAGCGCTTATTTTCTTAAGGTCATTTTGCAATTTGTTAACCTTTTTGCAAAAAGTCAGGTGTAAATCAGTGGTTGCCTTCTGAGAATTGTTTAGTCTTCGGCCAGGTCTCTTCGATAAAGTATTGCATATCATCCTATCACCATCCTTGTGATTGACAACTTCAACATCTGTTGAAAAGTAAGACAGGGCCAAAGTAAGTAGTTACCAGCTGGATATAATAAAGTAATATAATGTCCGAGACGGTTGTTTCAATGGCAACAGTTTTGGTGCACATAAACCCGTAAAATAATTAAGGAAAACTTGCATTTGTGAGTTGGGACATAACATTAATACACAAATTATTGCAGAACAATCACATTCATTTTCAATTATACACCCTGTATTATAGAAGTCATTGAAAAAAAATCCCATCCAGAGAACCTTGTTAGTTACTAACCTTAGGACATAAAATCGATCACATTTAAATATTTAGTTGATTTGTAATTGCATACTATTACGTTAGTACCTACCTGATTTTTCCGAGCTCGAATCGCGTAGTTGTGGTTTTCTCGATCTGATGGTATTGCTATGCGATGGTGAAATGACTTCATTCTCACTCCGACTCAAAGATGACTCTATTGAGAAAGTATTTAGTACCTAGGTATTAAATATTTATTCTACCATGTTTTTCACTAAATGCTTTAACTAGGACATTTATTTATTTACATCGTCCAACAATCGTCCAAAATGCCAACTGACACTTTCCACCAAAATGGAATCTGGAAATGCAAATTTATTATAATAATATTATATGTACCCACCCTCAGTGGTATGCTCTTTCTTTTGGCTGGTGAGAGCTTTTGACCTTTCTGCTTTTCCAAGATTTTTATTTTTCATAGCATTTTTCATGCTTGTTGCACTACATCGATTAGCTTTTGGAGAAATTAGCTTGGTCTTCTTGTAAGGCATCACGTCTGAATCTGAATCTTCTAATTCAGACGACACTATTTCTGAAAATAAAATACAAATTTAAGAATGTTTGCGTTGTGGCCAAAGTCCTGAAAGTGAGGTTGAAAGAGTTAGATTAGTTATACAATGGGATGAGTATGTTCTGTACTATATTATTTGTAATAATTATGTTAAAAGAAAACAAAAACAAATAAACAAAATATATACAATAAGTATATACAATATAAAGCGAAATTAGTTAGGTAGGTATTAAAAGAATAAATATTATCCAAATTGGTAAAGACATACCTACTAACAGCAAAAATTGGTAACAATATTGGTAAAGACATGCTAATAGCAAGGAATTCTGGCAATATTGAAGAGCTACCTACCTATAATATGAATTGAATAAATGGTTGATTTGTTCCAGCTGACGTTTTGGTGAAATTATTATTATACTACCTGGCCAGCAAAATTTACAATATTTAAGTTGTTTTCCACTTACCTAGGTGATTTTGAATTACTTGGTGCTCACAAATATTTATTGACTTGAATTGACCAGCACCGAGCAACTTATTACCTCTGAAATAAAACACAACGTGAACATCAACATTTGTATTAATTCTCCGACGCAAAGTGTCCGCACCACTATATTATAAGCAAGCTCCAAAACAAAGCAGTGCATTTACCCTGATTCCAGCTTATGTTTTTTTTTCTTTTTCACATCCGTAAAGATCTTAATGTTGGTGTCATAGAGCCCTTTAATAGGCGTGCTGGAAGCAACCGGTTTGCCGAGGATGCCATATATACTTTTACGGTTTGAAACCGGCATATTTTTAGAAAGGCTATCACACATTTTATTAATCTAAATATGTACTTTACAAGCTTTAATGAAGAATGCGTTGATAGCATCTACAAATTATTTTAATTTGAACAATATCTACGCCTAGGATAGCTAGGTAGCATATCATCGAAGAGTCTCTGATTGACACTCGCATTATGGTAGATTAAAAAACAATGTGAATGGGTATTAATTATCACATCATTTTTAGGAAGAGTAACCACTAATCTTATAAAAAATAATTAACCAGGAAATAAAGTAAATTAATAACAATTTGCATCATGTTTCGACGTTTTTATTCCTAACTGTCAGTTTTGCTGTTGACAGTTGACAGTACAATTACCAACACAACGCCACAAAAACTACGGTATGTTTATATTTTAAATAAATAATATTATTAAATACCAAATCACAAGATATTTTTAAGATAATGACCGTTTCAAGATATACATACTGTTTTAAGTATTCTACAGGATTTTCAGCTAGGTTAACTGACATTAGTGACGCACTTTGTTTGCGCATGTTCGCAGGTTGTTCGCAGGATCAACAACGCTCGGCCACTGTCAGGAGAACGATTTCTCCCCAAACTTCCAGGGATATTTTTAAATCGTTTTAAGTGCATGAAAATAATTGAAAACAATACAACACACATTCCGTATAAATAATACGCACAAGGAATTTAAAGAAACTATATTCTAGCAAAGGCCAGAAAGGGTATTCATGCGAGATGGTGACTTCGGATTCTCTGATTTGATAACAGAGTTTAATAATATTGCTCCTACATTTGATTAGGTTTTTAGGCATGAAGGCTTAAGCCTATATTATTTATACTCTTTATAAATTTATATACTCGAAGATCCGTGGAGCTAGTTCCCCTCATCACCCTCATATTGAGGAGTTAAGTTATTTGTTGTAAATTTTAATTGTTTTAAAATTACGTGGGTGTACTTGATTTGTACCTATATTCACCATTAATACACTAAAAGCTCATCATTCGTCTCTTCATTTAACATTTAACTACCAACTTTCACACTTTAGTTCGTCTCAGGTGCTTTGGTAGCAACAAACCGGTTTTCTACAATGTTATAGTATAGGCCCCGTGCCCCGAGGCGCTGCCAAAAATCGTGAGACGTACTATAAAGTATAAATAGATTTTTTTCATTTTTGCCACTTCACATTTCTGGCGGGATATCTGCTTCAGCCACCGCCTTCTGTGTTGAAAATGAACGTTTTATTGATTGGTGCTCCTATTGGTCTAAATTTCAGCCAATGAAATCATTTATGGATTATAATATAAGATGGCCGCACTGCCGTCTCCAACTCAGGTAACGTCAGGAAATATTCGTTATTTCTCATAATATATATAATTTGTGTGGTTTAGAAGGTTCAGCAAGAGACCGTAGCTGACTAAGGAACATAAATGGGGGTTTTTACTGCATTTCGTCTACTTGTGTGACAGTATATTGGCTTGTGTTGATAGCGAAACTGCAGTCAGGACATTGCCGACCTTTTATTTGATGGGCGGTGTTTGATAATTTTTGTACTTTTCTTTTCTCATTCATTCCTCCGAACGTAGTCACCAGTTTTCTACCATCACCACAGAATATTTGATATTGCATAAACTCCCACCCCAACTCGGAGACTAAAGTCAATTTGGTAAGGGTTGTCCAGAGATTTGAGTTAGTTCTAATAGGTCATTGGGTAGTGGGGAGGCACACCCCCTACATAAATCAGACATTTCACTTGCCGTGGAGCAGCTAGGTTATTTTCTATACGGACTGATTTGTATTATATTTATATAAACAATTGTATAAACCACAACCCTGAAATTGTGTTTCAGGTGGCCGGAGGCCATAGCGCAATATATGAAGCATATTATCAACAAGTATGTACATGGAACAATACCCTCATCTTGATGATACCAGTTAGACTTTCTTGCATCTCTACCATATAGTTCTAGCCCAATATTAAGGACTTCACATCAGTTTACTTAACTTTATTAACTTTTTGGTTGTGTGTTGTGCGTTAGGATTTGCCCATTACATGGTACCTACTTTATGGCATTTTCGGTTGATATGCTCTGAGAAACACTAGGTAATCTGCCCTGTGACATCTTGCTCGCTCGTAGATTTTCTGGCAGAGCGATCTGATCCGAACCGCGCAAGGGTCACTCTGCTCAGATTTGCCACATTTGGGTGCTGATCTGACAAAATCCTCGGAGCGAGAAAATGCACTCTGAGAGCGAGCAACCGTACCAACTTAACATTAAAATTCCAATCTGGAGCACTCTGGTTTGATCAACGACCAAACACGCGACTTGCTCTTAGAGTGTTCCAGAGCACCAACAGATAAAGCCTTTAGGTTGAATGACACAATGACAGAACAAAATCTAGTCCGTCGTGGTCATGGTTCTACCAACTGACCCTTTTCTGAAAATTTTTCAGATTGATCCAAATGGCAGTGGCAAGATTGAGGCCATAGTAGCGGCAAAGTTTCTAAAAAAATCGGCTCTTTCTGATGTCATTTTGAGTAGAGTATGGGACTTGTCGGATCCTGGAAGAAAGGGCTACCTGAACAAAAACGGCTTTTTTGTGGCCTTGAAACTGTGCTCCTTGGCGCAAGCGGGACGGGACCTAAACATCGCCAACATAACATTAGACTCTCCGCCTCCGAAAATGGGAGACCTTCCAAAGATTCCTGTCAACAAGAGTGTTCCGGCACCGACCATTACAAACTCAACTGCACCTACAACTGACTGGGCTATTATGCCAGCTGAGAAAGCAAAGTATGATCAGTTATTTGACTCGTTGCAACCTCAGAATGGAATGATCGTTGGAAATAAGGTAAACAACCTTGTCCTATTTATCTATATTTATGTGGCTTAAGGAATGCTAGATAAAATGTTGGTTATCATGGCTTACATATTATTATCTCTAATGCTAATAGAGTAGTTCTGTTACTAAAGAGTAAAAGTTTCTAATATTGACTCCTGATCAGAGCAACCTGTTACTTATCAAGTTGTGCTGCTTGTTTTGTCAACAATGCATGTCAATTTAAATAGTTATCTAGCATTTATGAATTTTAATGGATTCCAAGCTTACAAGTTTGTTATGGAACCATTGAGCAACCTCACAAACTGGTACCAACGCGCACTGTTTTTTTTTGTATCATTCCGCTATGTTGACATTTGTTTTAGGAGTTCGCATTTATTTTGAGAGTCTCATACTTGCTGGAGTGTAGTTAGAGTAATAGGCACTGTGCTTCTATAACACTTCATTGCTTAGCTAAACGTGTTGCTTATTCCGTCACAGGTGCGTGGAATGCTGATGGCGTCAAACCTCCCGATGGACACGTTGGGCAAGATCTGGGACCTGGCCGACATGGACAAAGACGGCATGCTGGACCGTCACGAGTTCATGGTGGCCATGCACCTTGTTTACAAGGCGCTCGGCAAGTTCCCGATCCCCAACTCCCTGCCGCCAGAGCTGATGCCACCTGCGAAGAGAAAAGAGCCGACGCAGTTTGCATCTTTCCCTGCGTCAATCCCGATCGTGACAGCGCCCGCGCCAGCGCCAGTCGTGCCGACGCTGCCGTTTGTGCAGAGCGCTGTGGTTGCGCCGATGGAGCCTCCCAAGGTAACGATACACATGGCCTGGTCATTCTTTGCGTGAAATGTACCGCCTGTGTTAAGGTGTACCTACCATGTACTCAACGCACATGCACACGCACAGGCACAAGCAGATGCATAACACAAGCTGAATGTCACTTCACATAGGCCTCCTTGTGCATTTTAGGTTGTTTTTCCAAGTCCCTTTGTGACAATTTTAAAGTTAAATTGTCCTTATGAACGAATTATAAAGATATTTATTTGTATTAAGAAATAACAACAAACACAACCTTAAAACTTCCAAGTTTCCTTGCACAGACATTGCGCCTGATCAGATCAGCTGCTCTGCGTCTGCCATGTTTTGAATACTGCTCTGTGATTAGTCTGACAAAAGCACAGTACTCAAGGAGATGGAATATTTGAACTTCCTTGTGTGCTTGTGTTTCGACATTATGCAACTGTGTACGAATTGTGTCTGTTGTGTGTAGTTGCATGTATTTCCATGTGTTTTAACTTCCTTGTGCGTTGTGCAAGTGCGTGTGCGTTATGTCAATTGTGGTTAGACCTTTAAGGGATGCATGGCACAAGGTAAATTCTTTATTCTGTAATTTGTTGGCTCCCACATTGTTGAATGATTGTGAATGAAGAATGAATGCAGTGGTCGAGAGGGAAGGAGCTCAACTTACCGGCACGGTGAAGCGGTTGGCAAGAGAAACAAAAGTACCTACTTGTATTCCTGTATTCCATTAGGATTGCTATCGACCGATCCTAGGTCTTACGTACTTGCTATCGCAGCCAATGTGGAACAAAGCCAATTAGAGGTCCTCGGATCGGCGGGTTATCAACACATCCTAGCGGCTGCTGGAACAGCTTCAAGTTCAAGCGTGAATGAATAGTGGGGCTTTAAGGTGCATCAACCTTAGGATCATTTTGCGTCTGATAAAATTTGGGAAGTTCAAGCTTTTCTCCCCTAGCCTTTGCTCCGTATTATGATAGATAATTTTCGAAATTTCTGTGAGCGTGTTCGCCCTGTAACGTCTGTGTGATTTTTACAGCCGGTGGTGCCGCCGCAGCCAGTGCTGCCGTGGGTGGTGACTGCTGCCGAGCGTGCCAAGTACGATGAGCTTTTCCTACAAACCGACGTTGACAAAGATGGCTTTGTTTCTGGCCTTGAGATCAAAGATGTCTTCCTGCGGTCGGGCGTTCCTCAGCCTGTGCTCGCACACATTTGGTGAGTCTTCGGCGCTTATTGAGATGGCTCAAGTGCAACTATTTCTGTGATCAAGTCTTCCCCTATGATATTCTTTATTATTTAGCTCATGCTATCTAATAATTAAATTTTAACTAATTCTTTGAGCTAAACTATCAGTTGGTGCAACCAGGTGACCAGATGCCCCGGTTTTCCCAGGACAGCCTGGTTTTGCGGACCTGTCCCGGTGTCCCGAAAGACAACACCCGGGATGCCTAAATGTCCTGGTTTTCCATTTTTTCCATTTTATGAGTAAACTCAAATAATTTGGCTCCATATTGGTAGGTACTATCAATATCAATCGTACAGTGCCTTATCTGGTATGTGGATCACACTTATTGTCTCCCCCCCCCCCCCCCTCCACACACCTAAATCCCCACGAATTCTTACATTATTATGATTTGTTTAGTACTAGGGCATCGCGAACGCAATTTGTGTTGCTTTGATGATGACTGATGAGCGTAGCGGTTCGTATAGTGAAAGATAGTGGTGCGCTCAATACACAAATGTCACACACAGTCTCAATAAATTTTCCCATTTTCGAAAATTGCAATTTTTTTTATTTGAAGGGGAGGGGTGTGGAGGATTCCACACCCCTGGTCTAAGTAGAGAGTAGTGGGGGTCTTAGTAGAGACCAAAAGTAGATCTCCTGAAAATTTCATCACAATCAAAGCAGGCATTTGGTCTGTAGAGCGTGCGCAAACACACATTCATACAAACAAAAAAACACGCAAGAGCTTTTTTTACCAAGTTAAATTGAAGATTTCACTTCGCTTGCTACGCTCATCAATAATAATATGCAATTATTTGGCTTAAGAGGGGGCCTGGATATGAAAATGAGCACTGCGAAATGAATCCATACATGGGCCATATGGAAAAGGCTCTAGGAAATCAAATTACACTGTGATAAAATGTGATGCCAGTCTCAAATTTTCAGCACATGGATTGCCAGAATAGCATTGATTTTGCTTTCAAATTTTGCTTCTTACTTTAAAATGTTTTTGGGCTGTGCCCCCCCCCCCCCCACACCACAATTGACACCTGTACATTAAATTAATTTGGACACAGAGACTTCTGTTATTTGGTACAGATTGCCATTTCTGCACAATATCTTGGAGTGTGTGGGTTGGTTTGAATGATTCCTCCCCCCACCCCCCTTTATCCAACCCATACGAAAATGTCCCGGTTTTTAGTTTTGAAAATGTGGTCACCCGGTGTAATGCTCACTTATTTAAGGAAGAAACAAATGCCACAAATGCCAAATCATAAAACATGCAGCATTGATGCTGTAGTTTTAATGATATGTTTAATTGATTTGATTTGATTGCTACGTTAATTGGACAATAGAGTTTGACACCCAGCCCCCCTTATGGAAAAACAACACTTTAAAAAATGTATAATAAATATATATTTTTCTAGTTGTAAGGAGGCTACAGAGTTTGCGTAGGTCATACAATTTACAAGCAAAGTAAATGAGTGTTCATTTGTAAGGCAACTGTACTGGTCTAAACACTGTCTTTGATGTCATGATAGAATGGGTGTTTTTAATATTGCAATTGGCAATAGAGCCATCTTCAAAGTTAAAAGATGCTAAGGCCGTGTCTGAATTGGCTGTTTCATGCGGTCTCGCATACTCGTTCTTGACAAATGATATCACAAGTACTGTCCGAATTGCAAATCCACCGCATAACAGAGCGAGTAGGTACGCGAGACTTCGGCGATGCACTCTCGCAGACTTGATCTCGGTGACTTGCCTGTTATCAAATGGCGGTCGGAACCGTAATTATGTCAGGTAGCAGAAGTTATCTGTACGAATATGAAACAAATAAAGTCACCGAGACCAAGTACGCGAGACCAAGACCAAATCGCAAGAACGAGACCGAATACCATTTAGTGCCATTTACGTGCCAGTTTTTCAGTGGCTCCTTCAGATTTAATGCTCCATTAGCAAGAAATTTAAGGGCTCCGATTGGACATTGCTAAGCAAATAACAAGTTAACTGATCATTAG
Source organism: Nemoura dubitans (assembly GCA_921293005.1). NCBI lineage: Eukaryota > Metazoa > Arthropoda > Insecta > Plecoptera > Nemouridae > Nemoura > Nemoura dubitans. Next base: position 21,683,324 of record OV121075.1, read on the forward strand.
TTGAAAAACCGGGTCGTAGTCAACGTTGAGAACTTCAATCGTAACCTGCATGGCAGCTCATCTCGATTTTTGTTTTGTGTGCCAGGGGTCTGTGCGACATTAAGCAGAGCGGCAAGCTGAACAGCGAGCAGTTTGCGCTGTCGATGTGGTTCATCAACCAGAAGCTGCTGGGCAAGGAGCTGCCGGCTGCGCTCGCGCCTGAGATGATCCCGCCGAGCTTTCGCGCCGGCAAACCACCTGCGGAGGGGACTATGGTAGGCCACTCGCACCATTGTGTCCCACACTTAGCGTTGGTTTCCTCATTCTTTCGCGCCGGCAAACCACCTGCGTACGGGACCACGGTAGGCCACTCGCACCGTTGTCCCACACTTAGCGTTGGTTTCCTCATTCTTTCGCGCCGGCAAACCACCTGCGTACGGGACTACGGTAGGTCACTCGCACCGTTGTCCCAGACTTAGCGTTGGTTTCCTCATTCTTTCGCGCCGTGTCCTATAATTTTTAGCCGTGAGGCAGTTGGGGTGTGCTTTTTAATTTTCACGCCCATAATATATAGGTTAGCTGATCTCACGCTGAGGTAACTTTCATATTTGCATATTCCTGAGTTCAAATACGAAACGCATCTCGGCGCCTTTTCAAAATACTGTCGGTGGTTAATGTAATACATTTTCTCAATTGTCCGGCGGATGTCTAGGTTACTTTATTTGCATTGCAATCGGAGCCAATTCTCAGCAAGGAACAAGGTCAATGGGTGTTGGTTGAACTTCTGTTGAGTTTTGGCAACGAGTTTCACCGTGCCAGCTGCCTCTTTCGACCTTTAAATGCCCGGTAAAACACATATAGGAACGTTCCGATTACGAGGATCATAGTGAAAACCACAAATCCTTGGCCGGCGTTCATCTCGTGGACTTTGAAGACGGACAATCGAACTGTGCCAGCCAGGTCATGAGATTGCCAGCAGCTGCAAGGAAAAGAATCAATAGAAGATGTATGAGGGGAATTAAATCAAGATGTCTGGGACTTATAGACTAGTTCCATGGAATTTGATCTACCTACCTGTAAATATTTGTGTCAGTTATTCTAGGATTTTTTATGATGATGTGTTCATGCACGTTGATATGAACTCTACCATTTGTCTGGTTTTTAATCATCCTCGGATTAATTTCGATCTCCCCAATCTGCCAATGCACCGGCATCTCTGAATTTAGGTTCCTGAAAATAAATTCATGTTTGTTGGGTAGTGCAATGCCTTGTTTAGTTCTATACTAGGGCTTCGCGAACGCAATTTGTGTTGCGTTGAAGATGAGCGTAGGTAGCGGTTTGTGTATAGCGGATTAAAAGGTGCTTGCAGCAGTCACAAGAAAACCATGGAGCACCAAACCTGACCATTGCCTTCTCGAAAATTCTAATCACTTGAAAATGTATGCGGATTCTGACGTTCCTTTGTTTCTCTTCGAGGTCAACAAAGCTGGTAACCAAGGAAACGAAGGAAACCGGACTCGTATTGAATCAGCCGTCAAATCACGAAAAAAACACCACAAAAATGCTAATAAAAACCAATTGGAAAAACCTACCGAAATAAGATTTGCAGGCATGATAAATATGTATAAGGTCAACATGTTTAGAAGTTTTGGTGAAGTTATGTTCAGAACTTTGAAATTTACAGGGGTTCGAAATTCGGAAAAAATCGAAAAATTTCGTAAAAATTGATTTATAAAAAATTTACTGAACCGATCTTTTTCAAAAACGCAGGGGGTCTAAGTTGAGAACAGAGGTAGATACTCAGAAATTTTCATCCGTGTCGGTTCAGGCGTTCGGTCTGTAGAGCACGCACAAACACACAAAAAAAAAAAAAAAAAACATACACAAGTGACTTTTTTTGGGGGTAAGTGAAATTGAAGATTTCGCTCCGCTCGCTACGCTCATCAATAAAATTCTCCGCAGCTCAAATGTCGGCGAAGGTGCGGTGACAGCAGCCCTGCTGTGTGGACGCAGCCCTGCTGTGTGGATGCAGCAATACCTCGTAAAATGGTGCACTTAACCTCAAAAAGAGTTCTGTGGCATTAATCCTCTCACTGCTTGAAGCAAAATCTGATAGCTTGATTCAAAACTGTGATAGCGTCAAATTCGCCTATGTCGCTTCGACCGATATCTCAAGATTGCTACTCATGTTGCCATTTCACATCTTGATTGTTAATACTAAACCTTTCATTAGTTAAATTATCGTAGGCCACATTGCAAATTCCTTGTGCTGCTCGTTTCTCGCCCTTTACGATTGCAGTCGTGGAAATCACAGCACCCCGGACATTTGATGACAATCTCGCCGTGGTCCGTCCCCCAGAAGAGCGTCTTCCGCCGAACCGCCGGCCTCGGTGGGGGAACGCCCTGCAGCGTGGAGTAAACGCCCGCCGTGTTGTTAGCCATCTCGACCACCCGCCCTTCGACGTCGAGCACCTCGAAAACCGCCGAGTGTGTGCACGACACGTTGCACAGGCCCTCCATAACCTCGCTCCTGCGGCCTACGACAGCCGCGCGAAACAGCGGCGGTAGTAGCTGCGACCGACACGGAACTCCCTTCTTGAAGGTGTTGAGCACGTGCCGCGTTTTGTGGACGTCAGCATGCGAAAGGCTCCCGATCATTTCCATCGCCTCCGGTTCTGGCTCGTCTGATTCGTACACGGCGTAGTTCCATTGGAGGGTCACGGTGCACATTCCGTGGCGGGTGCGCTTGCCGACCCTGTCGCAGCGGCTGCATGGGGACCAGGCGTAGTACTTGGAGAAGATGACGAAGATTTTGTTGGATAGCACCGGCGGCTGTTTGCGCTTTCCGTTTGGAGCGGTGTCTGGCTTCACCTGTGTAGATGGTCCATTGAAGTTATTGTTTTTCTGGGGACTTTATAGCCTATCTGATTCTAATCTCATGGATATCTGCCGTTACCCAATTCATACATAGATTCAAAACAAGCATTGCCTTTTGTCTCACTCTCAGTTCAGCTATATGTGTGATTTTGCTAAGACATTTATTGATTTTAATTTGTCTAGATCTGGCTATGTCAGCGGGCTACCTTCCTTGGCAAGCCTTGAATAACTTACTGACAGTATGCAAATTGCAAATCATTGAAAATGGAATGTGATGATTTGCAGAGAAATGGATACTATTTGTTCAAAGGTAAAGATTAAAGTGGATCATAATGTTCTTACAACTTCGACTTTCTCCTCGGCGCCAACCACTTCGAGGAAGTAAGGTGCCGTCACAGTTTGTCCGATCTGACAGAGATACTGACCCGAATCATCGAGCTGCAAGTTGAATATGTGCAGCACTTTGTCGTGCGCTGTCATGAACAGTCGATCGCTGAATTCCACCTCGCTGGTGTCGTTGGCGGCAGCGACCAGCGGACGATAACTCCACACAACCACGTCACCGTTTAAAATGTCGACGGGCGACAAGCACACCTTGCATTCGAGTCTAGATGTGCAACAAAGAGCTAATCAATGGGAATTATTGGGTCTTAGGACTGCTGTATTTGCTTCCATGATTTCAGGGTTGGGTTGATTAGGCCTTAGGTTTAGTTACATAAACATTAATGCTGCTTACTGGACAGCTGACCCTTCAAACTTCATGATTGCTTGTGGCATTACTGATTTGTGAACTCCCAAGTTATTGTTTTGTTTGTTTAAACAGTCGTAGTACTTATCCCAGGAATCGCGAATTTCTTTGATCATGTCTAAGTCGTTGCCTGGAAACTCATTGTCTGGTTTCTGAAAGGATACCTCATCATTCTGGTTCAATTTTGATTTTACCTCTTCCACTTTACTTCTAACTGAACTTTCTAATTTCTTTTTAGTCTCGCTAACCCGTGAACTTATTGTTAATTTGCCAACTGAAATTAACACGATTGCAAATTGCACACATTGTAATGTTTGAGGCAAATTCATTGTGGACCACTGCTCTGTCTCCACTTTCTCTTGTTTCCCAATAATTTGTTGGTTAACTAGAAGTGAAGATCAAAATGGGGAAAATTATCCAAGTGGCTGCCAACCCGACTCAGGTTGTGTTCCAAAACTCCCAGGTTAAAACGGCTCCGAAGTAGGCTTGAGATAAAATTTGATAGGCAAATCACGGCCAGCAACTCTAGTGATTAGTTTGAATTGGTAGGCTTGGGATCGACCAGTATTGTCGTCTGTTGTGAATTGTGATTACGGAACAGATCTACAAAGATTGTTTACTGTCACTGTAGATACATTTAAGGTCATATTCTACTGGGGTTGCATTCAGCCAATCCTAGGCATTAACAACAAATTTTCCAATGGAAACAAAATGGAACAAAATTATTCAGAAGGTCTTGGATTGGCAGATTGCAACCGTAGTGGAATAAGGCAATAGTTTCAGAACTCGACCACCATCATTGTTTTTGGCTTGCTGTCCGGTGTGGTGTGGAAGTACGCAGATGTGTAGCTGGAATCTCACGATATCTTACTCTTAGTCCAGTTGTTATTAATACCTAACTTAATATCTTGTTTCTTATTTGTATGCTTCTTGTAACTGATATATTTTTGCCCTAGATATAATGTGTAGGTAATGACCATCCATTTGAGTAATTTGGCAGTGAGATTCAACAGCAACCTTGGTTTGATATTCAGCCAATATTTCAGTTTTTTTCAAGTTAATGTTATTTAACTAATAATTGTTTACTTTATTCCAGGAAAGCAGCGTAGCTCCGTACTCAAATCCTGAATTAGACATGATTACCAGAGACATAGAAGAGTTAGCAAGAGAAAAACACATTCTCGAAACCGATATTGCGCAGAAAGAAGCAGATATCAACATAAAACACGGAGAAATAAAAAGCTTACAGGTAAGATTCAAGTTCTTTTCACTGTGATTCCTGAAATATTAAAACGTACAACCTAGTATCAGTTAGTAAATTACCAGCCAAGAATCGCCTATACTTTCAATCGCTGTAAATTGTGAATTCTTAGTAAATGCTCTTGTGCCTTGACAATATTTAATTGGTTTCTTATCTTAATTACATAGTAACTAATCAGTAACAACCCATCCAAACCATTGGTGCTTTATTACATGTCATAATTTTGTAATGACATATATATCTGGATATTTCTACATAGCAAAGTTAACTGCCAGGTTTCAACATGGCAAATTTTCAGGTGGCAAACCATATATTTATTAAGGTGTGCTTTCTATTATGTGCAGTCCACCCAATAGAGAATAACGTCTTGTGTTTGCCATGTTACAGAGCGAGCTCGACACGCTTGCTGCCACTCTAAAGCAGCTGGAAAATCAAAAGGGAGAGGCACAGAAGCGATTAAATGACCTGAAGGCTCAGGTAATGCTGTGTTGCAGTGGCTTGCTGAGTTACTGTAATAGATAATTAGCTATCACATGCTATCTGCTTGAATGCTAATAATTTGTTCCCTTATCATTTTACTGCTTTGCTTTGCTTTTGGTCATTGTAACTGATACAGCTTTAAATTAATTAACAATATGTGTGATAATCATCTACCAGCGGTTTTCTAATGGATAAATGGCTTTGTTCTCAACGGTGGTCAGGAAGTGTGCATTATTTCCGTTTCTGGAGCATTGCAATGATGTGCATGTTTTGCTTATTATTTGCAAGTCAGTGTTGTTTTGAGGTGATCTACCAAATTCTTTGATTTATTATTTTATAACAATGCTGTTTTTATGCCCAGCTCAAGTCGACCCCCCCCCCCCCCCCCTCCCCATGATCACCTATTATCTTGCCAATGTACCTAATTTGCTGCATGCTAATTCATCTATGTTGCTTTGATTCTTAATTTTGCGTAGAAATCGTCAGTAGACAAAGAACTTAATGATGTCCAGCTGGAGATTAATGAAGAAGAATCGAAGGTAAACCAGTAACTAATCAGTTATCAGTAACATGAATCAATTATATAACTAACTGTAACGCTTCAATCATCTAAGAACAGTCTAAAATGTTAAGCATACTTTCCTTTGTTGGTTTTTGATTTTGGTTTTGATATTTCTTACAAAAATTTTGAAACATTTTAAATAAGAGAGCATTGAACAACAGCACTTCTTTTCATTTAAAAGGTAAGCAGATAAATTTTATAATGACACATTGCTTATATATATTAGACTGATTAGACTAGTAGTCTTTTAGATGCTATGCCACTTGTACATGTATGTTGCATTGGATGAGGGTTTCATCTTGTTATGATATCTTTACCTATGGTCAGTACACACATGCACATATTAATATTATGCATCACTTCAATACTATCGCAGGGTATGCTGTGGTCTTGCTTACTCAATTTACGCAGGTGATAAAGAGTTAAATCCATTTATTCATGGTTGTTGAGGTAAATTGAATTAAACTTTTCATGGATTTCCAAGAGATATTTTGAGGTTCTGAAATATTCAATTGGTTGTCAAAAGTGTGAGGAACCCTTAGATATTTTTTACGTATCAATCGGATAACGAGCATGTCCTGGAAACGGTGTGTGGTAAATTCTTAGCTGGAAGGGACCCTTAAGTACATCTTTCAATGGACTGGCTAAACAAGGTTATTTTTAAATTCTTGGAAGTAATTGACGAGTAAGTCTTGCGAAATGAAAATGGCTGAATTTGTTGCCAGAAGTGTGAAGATTCCGAAAATATAGGTTTCTTCGCGATCCGATAAAAGGTGTGGCCTAGAAAGTGTATACCTTACAAGATGAAAGAAAGAGCTCGACTTCAGAGCTCAATGAATGAGCTTAAATTAGTAGTGGTGCAAGATTGAAAATGTGGTGTCTAAAAATGTTAATTTCAAAAATTTTCAGGGATTTAATGGTGAATATAAAATTGTGATTATATTACTTAGAGAAATCAAAGTAGTCTTTGATGATACAATGTTTATCAATTCATGGTTCATTTTTTTGTAGTGATAGTAATTTTCTCCTTCCCGATATCGTTATTATGGGGCTAGATACAAATAAGCAAAGTACTGCTCTGGGCTGCATAGTCTCACCGCAAGTAGGCGTGAGTCTAAGAAATGTAATAGTCTTAGTATGATTGGTTCGTGGAGGCTGATTCTGATTGTTTGCAGGTGGACAACTTGAGACGACAGGCTGAGGAGCAAGAGTCGTCGCTGAAGGTGCAGGAAGAAGAGCTTAGCGCAAAGAAGCAGGAGCTGGAAAGCTTGAAACAGGAAGAGGCAGGACTCGAGCAGAAGCAGAAGGACTCTCGAAACCAACTGGATGGGCTCACCAAGAATCTGCAGGCAAGTCTTCTGTTGTTTTTGAGAGTTTTGAGAGAAAAGAAGCCTCAATGAATGTCTGGAGGGAAGTACTTTTGTCGGTTTTCGTTTTGCGAGTGGTGGGGTGAGACGAATGCATTCAAAACCCTCTAGAATTTTAGTACCTACCTATCAGTAAGCATCCATTTCTCACTTCTCAGCAACCTCTTCATTTACAAGCTCAGTACAAGTGTTGGCAAAACATCAATAATTGTGAGTGCTACTCCTTGACTGATTTTACGCTTTGACTTCATGCCGAACCTGATAATGCATCTAGTTCCGGCTTTGTAGTCTCACTTGTAGCAGAGCGTGCCACTCTGAGGGCTCACAGCTTATTAGAATCACATCTTCACAGAGCCACTTGTCACAAAATTCATTAATTTCCACTCAGAAAAGTCACGTTCACATATCTCATCCTCGGCCGTCGCTGGCACACCCCACGATTCGGTTAGGCTCCCATCTGGACAGTTGAGATCCAAAATTGACGTCCACAACAACGAAACGAGCTCGGTGCTTGTTGATCGACAGGACACACAGCTGCAGATCAGCCAGGCAAAGGCAAAGATCACGCAGCTGCAAGAGCAGACGCGGCAGATTTCGGATGCAATAGCCACGTGCGACACGGCGCTCTCGTCGGGCGACACTTCGACCGTCGTCGACACTAGTCTCGCCATCGCGCCCGAATTCAAGGACCCCGATTACTACAAGATTGCGTCACTTATCAACGGCGTCAGCCCCTTGATCCAGGTGAGCCGGAGCGTATTCATTAGCACGTCTCAAAATGTAGCCCCTTTCCTTAGCAAAACAGGTTTTTTTTTGCGAGCTCGGTGTACCTTGAACTAGCAACGTAGATTATTTTCCAACCGCTTCCAGAAGCTTTGATTTTTAAAATGTGCATATTGTTTAAAGACTATGTAAACCAAAGCATACAAATCGTCACTTACTGATTCTAAGTCCATAATAGTCTAGTAGACCAGGTTTTTTTTAAATCTTTTAGTTTATGTACCTAGTTGGTAGTGCAAGGAAATTGGATACCTGTAAACTAACTTATTTGCTCAATCATCTGCTTGTTTTCCAGAGTGTGCCAGCAACGAACAACTCTGATCCGTTCAGTAACACGAATGGACCCACTTCCGGCTTTGGAGGCGAGGATCTCTTTCAAAATGGTTCGTGTTCATCCCAGTCTGATGAAACTGCTGATTCATTCATTGTGATACATTTTCGAAGTCACTTAGTCACTCAAAATCACTTAGTTGTCTGATGTTTTAAATTTTCCAACTCTTTTAACATAAAATGTAACTATTAGTTTTATTGCTGCATACTAGCTGGAAAGACTGTTATAAATGAGACTATTCTAATTCCTAATAACATAATTTCAGATCCATTCAAAAGCACAAGGCCGGACGCAGATCCGTTCACTTCACCCTTCAACGCTCCCTTTCCAGCACAAAGTACTACTGTCGTAAGTGGATTCCTTTCTTGTCCAGCTCGGCTCTGCGATAGGGACGATGTGAAAAGTCGTAAACAACCTTGTTTGCTCCCTACAGGATGGTTTCGCAACAGATCCATTTTCCTCATTCGGTGGCCTAGCAAAGAACGATCCTTTCGACCCGTTTGGTGACGGAAAACCTCAAGCAAGGGCTAAGTCGCCCGCGGATGTATGTATCTCATATTTGATCCCGTATCAGTTAGTTAATTATTATTTCAAATTATCCTGAGCAAGGCAATTTTTATTATGTAAAACATTTGATAGGCATGTTAATGACCGCCCATCCTTTTTGTCTCATTCAATTCACGCAATTTGAATCAGAAGCGTCGGTTGCCTATCGTATCAATGAGATTTTCCACCTCTCAAAATAACTAAGATGATGGTTCACATTAAAGGATTCTGGCAAAGACCCGTTCGGCTGCGACCCGTTTGCGATCCTGCACGCTCCGACGGCTGCGTCAGGGCCGCCTGGCCGACCGGAGAGCCCAAGCCCGGCGCTGCCGCCGAAGAAGAGCAAGCAGCCGCCCCCGCGGCCGGCGCCCCCTCGGCCCGCACAGCAGCCCGCCATGCGTGCCGCCCCCCTGCCCCCTGCGCCCAGCCCAGAGCCCAGCAGGGGCGCGGACGCGTTTGTCAACGGCGCCGGCGCATTCGCCGACTTTGCAGACTTCGACACCAAGGTAAGAACGTGCTTCGGCCGTGTTTGCTACATTTATGTTGCGTGGATTTTTTGTGTCCGATTCGATATCAAGTTTCCGTGTAATGTCGATGGACTCGAATATTATGGTCACTACTTGCTAGACAAATTAGCAGAAATTGTGTTTAAAACGGCTTATTTTTGTTTGATTGACAACTGAAGTTATTGGTGTTTGGTTCACATTTTCCATAACTTCTCTATTGTGAACACCATTAGTCGTATTTGTGACCAACAAGATCTTGTGCGGATAGGCTAAAGGCTATGTACAAGCAAAGCAAAGAAAGTTTATTGCTTCTTGCCTTGATATACCACTGTCCTTTACCAGTCGAAAAGAAGTCTAGGCCATCCCCTTCTATCTCCTCAATTCTTTGTCGATATATATAAACTAAGCCTTTGCAAAATCTAACATTTAGCCCGATGAAAGTTATTTAACTTCTGCCCACCAATTTTGAAAATATTCTATGTCAGTTGAGGTAGAGTGAGATGAAATGTCTAATCCTGGAAACTTCAAACAAACTTTGGGCACCCTGCACTTGCACGTTAGTTGTAGATGTGTAGCTACTAGATTTCACTGATTTGAGATATACGTTTTAATTATTTTTGAGATTAAGTGCTGTCCCAAAGTCCCTTCATTGTTGGACAGTGCGTGCATAAGTCAGGAATCCCGAAGCCTTCCTACCCTTGTCCGAAGACATCGAATCCTTGTCCGAAGACACCGAATTCTTGCCGCAAACCTTCTCCTGTGTCGCCAATGTTCTGGTGGCCATTCACATTCTCCGATACCGACTTCTGCAACACCCGCGTAAGCTCACTCAGCACATATTTTATTTGCACTTCACTTGGTTAACATTTAGGATTTTTTCACTGTATTTACCAATTTTTAGCTCAATCATGCTCTAGCTCAATCACATGTTTTATTATGCATTTAACTTGTTGCACTTTCTAACAAGGATTAGTACCTAAATTCAATGATAATTTATGAATTTTATATGATTTTTTAAATCTTTTTTATGTACATTCTTGATTTTGATTCCCAGCCACAATTTCAAAAGCAATTCTAGGGATTTGTATCAAAACACTGATGCAAATTTGATTGAATTCTATTGTAGAGATGGGTTTCAAGAAACGAGCTATGCAATCTTACATCAAAGTTTACCTCTTCATCTAGATCTAGTTCCTATTTATTTGGCATTGGCCATGTACTTCTTTGCTGTATTGATTATGATTTATTATGATTTCTTTATTTTAGGTACCTCACGCTTGAGTTTCGCTTTGCGTTATGCATGCTGCATTCACAAGCTCACCAGTGTGATCGGGCGAGCGGTAAAATGATGCTTGAAGTTTCCTTTACTTTTCAGATATAAAGCTGTATTCCTCGGAAGTAATCGGAGTCTTCTCTTCTTTTTTTTCCAACTACATTTCAGCCTTAAACAATTCTGCTCTCCCCCTCTTCAGTTCACCAACACAAAAGATGAAGTTTTAGACCAGAAAATACAGACTGTGTCGAAAACCCCAACGAATCACTTGAGTCCGAAACCCACCGCGTCGCCTTCAGGTCAACATCGGTATGCGGACATGGAATTCACCGAGGATCCGTTCCGGAATTACCGATACGAGGATCCTTTCGCGATAGCCAATCCCTTCGACGACGATAAAAACAATGTAGCAGCGCCAACTAGCGGCGATAACGTCGATCCGTTTGGCTTCGCGAAAGACGCGGACTTCAAAAGTGACTTTGCAAAACTAAAAGTGAACGGTGGTACGTCGGGTTTCGGAGAGAAAGTGTCACCTATGCCTCCGGAAGAGCAGCAGTTTGCGTGGGCTGCCGCGGAAAGCAAGCAACTGGAGGAGGAGAGACAGCGGAGGCGGAGGCAGGAGGACGCTGACTTAGCGTATGCGCTAGCGCTGAGTCAGGCTGACAAGAAAAAATCAAAGAAAGGGTTTTGAGGTAAACGAAACGATAGATGATTGATAACTGATACCGTACTTTATTAATACGTTTTGAAGTAACTACGATTAGGTGACGATGAGGGTGAGGAGTATTGCGTATTTTCCATGTGTAGAAAAAAATTATATCCGAACTATAGCTCTACAGTTTATTTTTTATTTTTTTTAGTATCGTCGATGACTGAAAATTATATTTCATTGGATATTTTATTTTGAAAGGTTTCTCATTATGGCCAGTAATTAACATATGATATATATTTTTTATATTTTTCTGTGTTTGGTCAAAATAGGCCTTCAATATGAAGCCAGCAAATGCTTCTTTGCCCATTTTAGACTTAATGTTGTATCCTTGCCGATTGAAGGGCAAGGTGTTTCACGGCTATATAAAATATGTCTACATCGGGTAAATGCTCAATTGCTGCTTCTTGTTGTCAGTTAATTATCAATAGCAAATTCTCATATAGCTTCATATGTACTTCAAAAGTGCAGTATTCAATAAATAATTGTTAAAATAAATCTGATAAATCAGTAAGAGATGAGAATGAATACCTCTAGCAACTAATAATTACTTACGTGTTGCTGTCAATGATCTTTTCTATTCAATTATTATTATTATTATTATTATTATTATTATTATTATTATTATTATTATTATTATTATTATTATTATTATTATTATTATTATTATTAGTATCATCATCATTATGTATGACTTTTATTATAAAGATAATAATCATAAATATCGGATGAAGCATAATATATTAGAAGTAGTATAATAATTTCTTGTTTTGAATTCTATGGTGTAAAATGTAAATTTCTTCCCAAGTCATGTACATACAGAAAGTAGGAATCATTGATTGATTAATGAATAATAGATAATAATAATAATAATGAAATGTAACAATAATGCTGATTATCATAGCACAGTGTGTTTAATGTCAATAATAGGTGTCATGTGAATTTAAAATTATTCTTTATTCTTTTCAACAAACAATATCAATAATTGCTTTGTTGCTAACATTCTTGTTATATGTATATTTATTCCCTGTGATAGCTTGCATTATTTTTTATGCCCTATTGTAGATAGCCAAAAACTTATAAAATATTTTCCCCAAACACTTTTGGTGAAACAATCTGATACATATTACATAGTGTAATTCTAATTTCATTACTGTTGTAGCTTTAAGTAATGCAGGGAATCCAAAACTGTTAAAGAATTCAATTGTTAAACCAAAATACTGAATAATAAGGAAGGAAAAGTATGTTTTGCTTGCTTTTCGAAATAAAATAAATGCATCGAATTACATGGTCAATGCTAGAATGTCAAGAAATTTGTTTTTAGTCGTTAGTGGAAGAGTTCTCAGTTGGTGGGCTGGTCTCTTGATTTTGGCTCCTGCACTGCCGTTTCATGCATTGGCAACACAAAACTGAGAGGCTGGGCTGCATTTCATAGTAGTGTGCTGTTTAAATTGTTAGAATCGGTGATTAATCAAGTTTCTTGTATAGACGAAGGTCACCTGTTGTTGGAGTCTATGCTTATTGTTGGATAGATGGAGAATGGCTAGATATATGCACAAAAATGCTGCTAGTGATTTTTTTGCCAATTCAGGTATTGAACATTCCATATGTTTTAACAGTATGACTGTAATGAAGTGGGTCTTATGACCAGCGATTTTGTGACGTGTTTTGCAATGTAGCTCAAATTTGTCATTACGTGAATACTATTTGGATCTGACTGTTTTAAAATCTTGTGCTCTTTCATATGACAGGTCCTAACTTCTTGTTATCAAATTTGTGCCTAAATGTTTCGATCTTGCATCTTTCTCAAGGTATGTAATTGTTCACTGTTTTGAAGTTGGAATGTTCTCTTTAATTGTTTTTATAAGTTGTTTGATATCTCGAATAAGAAAATCTTGCTGTGACTAAACATTTTCCAACCATGTTTCGAGTAAGCTTTTTTTGTGGAGCTAGGATCATTAAACATGCAATGTTCCATAGCGCATGAATTAACTAGCATTTTCTAATGCTGACTATTATGGGCAATGTCAATTATTTCTGGATATATTTTGTTTAATTGCTTCCAAAAATATCTAATGCATGAATTATGATTGCCTGCTAGCATTTTTGTTTCTACGTACCTACTTGGAACAGTTTTAATCGAAACCTTGAAAGATATGACATCCAATTTGGCCCCAAGGTTAAGTCTTGCACCTTTTAGACTGTGTTGTGTTTGTGTTCTGGATGGTGTTTGACTGCTTGAGGATTGAAAACAATAATCTTCGATAATAATATTTCCCTTTGAATGGTCGATTTGAATGAATCTGTGAATTTATTTGTATTGGATGTTGAAGTCAATCTCGTTGCCTTCACTACACCAGAGATGGCTTGGTTCCCTTTTGACAACCATAAAGTTGATGCTAGAACTTCTCATCAATTCAATACCCTTGATGTACACTGTACAGTGTTGTAATCTATAGTACTTTATCGTAGTTGATATCGAAAGCCTATAAATATATTCCTTCCTTACTGGTTAATTTGCTTCACAAACTTTTCTAGGTGTTTGCTAAATCAATTTGTTATGGATCCTACCTTACCTCTACCTACCCAAGTAACTAGGTAGTACCTACTAAATAAATTATTACCTCTTATATAAATATGCTGAATGAATAGTGGTATCAAGGTGTTTCAATTACCAACAATACTCACCTAGGGTGCTGTCCAATAAGAATCAGCCTAGCGATTTTGTAACTTTTACGTTATGCCATTATCGGTCCTGATGGATAAAATCCCTGTTGCTGTCGATGTTAATTTTATAACTTTGTAGCCGTGAATGGCAAAGTCAGAGTTACGAATTCGCAGTGCAGATGTTCAAATTTACTTCAAAAAATGTACACTTAAATTTTTTTTTCTTGTTGGACCATCTGAAATAGTTGTTAGTTTTATATTGTTTGTGTATATTATTGTGTGCCAACCGCAGGACATTCCTCAGACGATCAATTAATATCTGGTTACAAAGCCCATCTCCACTTGTTCATAGGCTCATATCTCTGCTCACCCACAGCTCTTGCTCTGACAGTTGGTAAAACCTAAACAATGCAGTATTCTTAATCTGGGGTCAAAGTGGTCACAAATGTTCCATAATTTGTCCCAACATTACTACGCCTGGCTAATTCTGGAAGAGTGTGGCAGTCAGCCTGTGGAATAAAATGTTCCGGGGTTGTGCTTTTCCTTGGATGCATTACGAACAAGACTTTGTTATTTAGATCTGCAGCTAAAAATAAATACATATATTATTGTAATTGCAATTGTGTTATAATGACAAGTGCCATGGTATTTCCCTTGACTGGGCTCTAGATTCAAAAATTAAATTCAGATAGTCATTTTGTAAGAAGTTTCTTATCATTTAATCAAAATTTAAGCTACTAAAATGATCAAAGCAAGTTTTAACTGACTTGGAAATGTATTTGATGCTGGTAATAGTACTATTTAGTGTGAAGTGTTGATGTTGATTAAATGGCATATGTTTGAATGAATCCACTTAGCTTGTGGTGGAATGCAAGATATGCATGTTATTGTTCTGCTGTCATCAATACACAGAGTTGTAAATATAGTTGTTCACTAAACATGATGTTACAAAGCGATTGCGATCGAAGCCTGTTTTATTGCTTAACCTGGGATATCCTTCTTTTTTAAAACCTTGATTGTATGTTTTTCTTAATTAAATAGTTTCAGAAACTTCTATTGAGGTCCTGTTGTTAACAAAATCAACAAAGCAAGGATACTTTCATACGTAGGCTTAATAAAAGTAAAAAAGTCACAATCATGTTGAGAAAGATTTAGCTTAATTTCTATTGGAGGTTTGCCCGAATATCAGAAAATCAGTCGCCTCAATTTTGGTTTGCATGTAGAATCTGCCTTGGGACATTGAAGTTTTAGTGGTGTGGAAAATGGAAATGGTGCCCATTGGGACATGCCAAAGGGGATACTCAGAGCCATATAAAAGATTTTTTTATATATTTTTTTGCATAATATATATATATATATATATATATATAAATAACACGTAATACTTGTTAAAGTAATAGGTTCATTAGGAATACTTATAATGTATATATAATATACTATTCTATTTTTATGTGCTACCTTAAAATTACACGTCTTGGCAGAGGCGCATAAACACACGACGTTTCAGAACATTTACGCCTTCTACTTCAGTCTTGACTTGTAAACCCTGTTGATATTTCATTTCACGTCAACTAATACTCGGTCTGTCTCATATAGTAATCAAAATAATGCTTCAACTTCCACATTAAAAAAAATAGTTTGTCCCTCGTATATGTACAAAATGCATGGCACTGGGTGGAGATAGTTATCTGTCATACTCACACAACTACAAAGAATAAGAATATTTGGTTGCTTACTTCACAAATATAGTATCAGACAATTCTTAGCTCTTTGAAAAATTTGCATTGATAAATATTGTTGCAATTTTTTTCACTTCAATTACGTTAAGTAGGTTTCGTTGTCTAGTTCATAACGTGGTGCTATGTAGTTATTAACTAGATTTTGGTTTTCGTTGTGACGTCATAATAGGCAATCATGCAGTAAACGAAATCTAGTCTGGACAAACAAACGCAAGAAATCTAGTTATCATCTAGATTTCGTGGACAAACAAATAGAGCTAATAACCCTTGATACCCACTTAAAGTGGCAAAGTTACATGAAATTACTACAAAAATCTAGATGTATTTAAAAATCCTTATTTCCTACATAAGGATACTTTTCTTGCTTATTTTGATTCTTTCTTGATACGGTTAATGTTGCTTCTGCTTTGACCGAAATGACTAGTAATAAAAAAAATACCGTACCTGCGGTACCGTAAAAAAGCACCCCTGGGTCACCACATAAGTTGTTGGGTTTGCAAAAATTTACTCTAGAATTTACAATTAAGTGCTAATGGCCTAATGAGTTCCTTGCAATGGATGTGAATCAAACTGCTGGTACTTCGCTGAGTTCTTTGTCTTCTGAGCTGGCAAAACTTGAGCTCGTGGAGAGCAGTCGGCGAACGGACTGGTGCCGGTTGCCGTTAGGCACGTGCCCGTTCTCCTTCGACCCGCTGCCCGCGATACCCGTTCGCGCCGGGTATTGAGGGACGACTTTGCACAATGTCGGGTTGAAACCACTGCAGAACTGTTTCACCTGGGAGAACCGAAAGGAAACTACAGTTACGAGAAGATCTTCGGGTGATATGATTACGAATTGTGTCCAATTCATAGAGAATAAGACTGGCGATCACGTTCAAGAACAAGTTCTATAAAGTGTTAGTAAATAAGTAGAAGTAAGGTGGCTCGTACCACTTGCACAATAGGTAGTAAATCTACACTGCATACTACACTGCCTGCATGGGCAGGACTGCCTGCTACGTGAAACAAACAACTATACCTGCATCCGCGGAGTTATAAGTAAACGTACGTGAATTGGCACCCAGAAGATTGGATTTCTTTCCTGCTCATGTGCATTTGTACAATTATAGTTCAACCTTTGCTAAAATAATAAAAATTGGTAATAGCTACATGACTAGGCAATTGTTGTATTTACATAATCGTATGCAGATGGTGATGGTGATGTAGAAATACAGCTACATTACATCACAAACAATCATGTATGAACTGAAGATCCATAGATAATCCCTAGACTTTTCGTACAAATACTATTTTAATGTAACAGCCATCAACCTTTACGCCAACCATAACAGCTTTTTAGTAGAGATGGGATTTGCTTGTTTTCCATCAGCCTGGCCCGACACCGGCCCGACCGGTCGTGAGTCCGGCCCGAGGCCCGAGGGGGCTTACATTTTTCAGTCCGGCCCGGCCCGAAGTATTTGTCCAAACGGCTGTCCGAAGCTGTCCGAGACTGTCCGAAAGCCCGACACGGTCCGACAGTCCGACACGGTCCGAGAGTCCGACACGGTCCGGGAGTCCGACATGGTCCGAGAGTCCGACATGGTCCGAGAGTCCGACACGGTCCGAGAGTCCGACACGGTCCGAGAGTCCGACGGCCCGAAGCCCGGCCCGAAATCTCAGATCCGATGCCCCTTAGTTCCCCTTCCGCTTGCCCAGTGCAAAATCATAAATGTTCTACATTTGCCTCTAATATCTTATTCATTAACTGGAAACAATTCTCTCAATAAATAGTAGGTCTTTGTTCAATACTGTCGCATAACTTGTCGCTTTATTCAATACTGTCGCTGACCGACAAAGGGTAGCGGCGCGACGTCGTCGGTACTCGGAGCACTATGGAATGACTATATCTTAGACCAGGAAGATATAAGTCGAAAGCCCGACCAGGCCCGACACGGTCCGAGAGTCCGACTTGGTCCGAGAGTCTGACACAGTCCGAGAGTCCGACACGGTCCGAGAGTCAGACACGGTCCGAAAGTTCGACGGCCCGAAGTCCGGGTCGTGTACGGCCCGGCACGGCCCGACATCTCAGATCCGAGGCCCGGTCCGAGGCCCGACAATTGCAAAAAAAATCTGTCGGGCCCGGCCCGAAAGTCGGGCCGGACTCGGGCAGGGCCGGACTTTTGGACCGTTCGGAATATTTTTCCCATCTCTACTTTTTAGGTTCAGTTCGGTCAATATTAGCATAAATTGTAAATGCCGCAATTAGAATTACATTATGCAGTTGGAGTAATTCTAGTCCAATGCTGTGATGAGTACATACTGTGAAGGCTGCGGCAGCCACCCCCAGCACGGCGCCCGCGAGGACGTCCCACCAATGGTGGCGGTGGTCTGTGACGCGGGTGAAGGCGCAGGTCATGGTCCATACGAGGCACACGCATTGCAGGTAAGGAACCAGCAGGTACGAGATGTTAGCCGATACTCGTCTTTGGATGAACCACTGTAAAGGCAAAGTGAAACATGTCAATGCTCTGATCTCATTCTCATCAGACTCAAATGACGGAGTGATTCCTCAGGGGAGAGAGGGGATTTAGCACAATGCGTCAACAGGTTTTAAAATAATCTTTTTACTTTTGATCATACATATACCTAGTTGATTTTGCTATTCTGACCAAAAATGAAATCTTTTCATTGGTATACGTTTAAAACGCATAGGCAGATACGTTCAGAAAAAATTACATTGATTCTAAATATTTTACAAACACCAATTCAATCCACCAATGTTAGGGGGGAGTGGGTTGCTTTCAGTCTTATTTGAGGGCAGACCTGTGAATCGTAGTTCCGCCAAATGAATAATATTAATCACGCAATTGTTATCCTCCACCTATCGATAGCGACTGACCATCTTCAAGTCCGTATATAATATATATCAATTCGAGAGGGATGCAAAGCCAGTGGTCCTTTAAGGCTCAAGCCCAGTTCCAAATGTAAATTTTTTGAAGAGTTGATGCAAACATTGTACATTACTAAGTAGCTAACTTTAAACAATTGAACAATAAAAAAAATATGCACATTTTGTTGAGAAGCGTTCGTAGGGCGAACAAAGTCAAAAATTGATAATGGAAAATTTGGAAACAGACCAAAAGTTGCCGAGTTCTCACGTCCACACCGTTAAAGTTATCATTAAAATATTCGAGTACCTATGTTCTAGCATAAAGTAAGGATAGTTTACTATCCTTACTTTATGCTAGAACATAGGTACTCGAACTATCCTTACTCCTCATTTTTCTTTGCTCTTTCAAAAATCTCTAAAAAAAGAAGGGCTCTAAAACTGGTAAAAAATTGAGAGTTTCGAGGTAGTTCTAGCCCACAAGTAAATTATCGAAGAAAGGGCTGGGCATCCCAATTTTACGTATTTTGTCTACAACATAGGTCTGTACTGAAATATTGAAATGAAAACTTCAATGATGTGGCCTTGAGAACTCGGCAACTTTTGGTCTGATAGCCACTTTCTGGCAATCTGATTGATCTGTCCTCTTAAAATAGAAAAAAAATTGGTATTTGATTCTCTTACGATCATGAAGATTGCAGTAAACACGGAAATCGAAGTGTGACCAGATGGAAACGATTTCGTAGAATCTTTCATGAAATAATTGCTGTAAGTGACTCCAGTACAATGAAATGTTTGAACATACTCCCTGAAATAAAAAAATAAAAAATCATTAGTGAATGAGAATAATTTCTACCCCATGTTATCGAACTACATTAGCTAAATGGTCTACTGTAAGCATTATTTTGGATTTAGATTTTGACATACCCAGGAGTGCAATTGGATGCCATATCTGGCCGGCAAGTGTCGAGAAAGTGTGGTCTTGGTTCGCCAACCAGCGTTTTGGCGACGTCGGTCAGGAATAGAACAACCAACACTCCGACAAGGTACTCCCTGTACCACCGCCACATGATCTTCATTCCGTTCACTACACGCCGTTTAAACGAACTGGACATATTGTATGCATCGTGCGAACAGTTGGCAGACTCCACAACCCACATCTGATGAGCAAGAAGCAATAATTAAATTTGTTATGCAAGCATGAAAGGTTTAAAGCTCTTTATGTAGCTGAGCTATGTATTTGAATGTCATTCTGATTGTTTTGGATGATCATTGGAAGTCATTCCTGTTGAGAAGTTTGGTCTAGAGTTCCAATTGTTATTTTTCCAGTTATTTTTTCCAGCTTTACTTACTGCAATTAAAGGCGCTATCACAGTGACGCTAAGGAGCACAACTGTTGAAACGGTGTCACCCCTGAATTTGTGTGAGATGCCCGGATCAGCACAGTAGAATCCGCCTTGAATGTTCGGAAGGATTCCATACTCCACAACGGCAATGAATGTTATCACTGGAAAAAAAAAAGGAATTGACAATATTTCCCAAATGGTATATCCACCTTCAAAATATTTTTTTCTACACCCATACAAATTACACTTTTTCCACTCTTTCGAGCCAAAACGAGACGGATTTGCAACACACATAGCACGCTTTAGAATGCAACGGGCCCAGCCTACGGGCTTGAAAGCTTTGTTGTGTATTGGCCATTAGTTTGATTTTGTGGATTGGTGGATTTTGATGGTTCATTTTGGTTGATTTATTTTGGTAAGTCATTTTTACCCAGTATGAATCTCCTCATGTTTGAAGGTTGATATGGCACTTCAACATTTTAATATAGGTCCTCAATGTCAATTGCAAAAGCTTGTTCTCCCCAATCTACCAAATATCTATATTTGAACAATCAGCTGAGCGATCATTCAAGAGTCCGTATTATTTTGGGATATATTTATGTGAATATTACATCCACTTCGTGGAGCCTAGCAATCTGCTTCCGCCTTCTAACAGTCGCAACAATCTCAACCAACAATGGATAATACGCCGATATACCATACCGATGCTAGATTAATCGCGCCGGTTTTCAAAACAGCTCGTACATCCTTCACAAATCGCGACGGCAACAAAAAAAACAGGCAATAACCCGGTCATTGCCTCCGAGTTGCCTGCCACCAGTCCGATTAGTTTAATTCAATGCCGTTCTCTCTTAAATAATGATTGTCAATTCGACTTACGTATTCCCGCTCTGTTCCTACACTTCATCTCAGTCCTCTGAACAACGACTTCAACGTTTGGCACACTTCACGAACCCGGGTGTACACCGACGTCTCGCGAATCCCAAGACTAGACTAAAAGAGACTAGCACTGGCGAATTGGCGATTCCACCAGTCGTCGAGACTAAACCGCAAGTGCGATAGGATGTATGTAATGACCTCGCGCGAGGCTCCCGTTCCCTCCTAGCGATCATCACATCACTTGGCATCACGTCACGCCAGAGTGAGTGAAGGTGATTGCTGTTGATAATAGCACGTGTTTGTACAACTGAGACAGTATACAGAAAATGAAAAATCCCTGTGTCAACCTGCCTGTTTGCCTCGGTGACTATGCAAATCCGAAGATGAATATATACCTACAAGAGATAGACGAAATTAGAAGTGATACATTGCAGCACGTGAGCAAAGATCACGTGAAAGTGATCTTTGCTTCATGAATTTTAGAAGATCCTTGTTCCTTACAAAGAAACTTGGAATATCAGCATTCATAACAAAGCCATAGGATGGCAAGGGCACCTATACCTATAGGTGGCATATTACGTTGTTTCTGTTATCATAAATTTTTTATCTTATCGGCATCATTCCGTTTTTGTTATGCAAGATGACAATAGATAGTGTCCTCCCCCTATACCCAAGCATCATATTATGCATAATGCAAGTAGCATGCATGACAGCTTCATTGCCATACGTCAGCCTAGGATCCTTGCAACTAGAAGCAGGGCGGAAACGTCACCACAAAATTTTCTTGCAGTTGCATTATTGATTTGTAAAATCACTGTCTATAATATATAGTGTGTACGGTTTGGTTTGAAGAAGAGTGACATAGATCGTCGCAAGTTTTAAGATACCTACCTACCTACCTAATGCAAGCTATCTGTTGGTATTGGTAAAGTACCAATATATACTATGGTAACGCATCAGAAAAAAATTCGTGTTTCCGTAAACAATCGACATATCCACGTTATTCCTACCTAAAACACCGTCGAAGTCACGTATATTTATAGGTAAGCTTGAATGCGCATCAAATTGATGCTTTGGTCAGATTGATGCACCTACGAATATGATCATACATGGATTTGGATCACTGCGTAAGTGCATGCGTCAGGCACGCGAGTCTGCGTCTTCCCACCAACGAGCCAACATTTCAGCGCCTCCCACGGGTCCAGAGCCGCTCATTATTCATCACGGCACTAGTTGTGCATCGCTCTCATTGCGGTTATTTGCGGAGTGCGATCCCGATTAGAGCATGTGTGCTGCATGTGAGGGTATATGGGTGAGTGGGTGGGTGCAGAGGCAGGAGTCACGGTGGTTCGCGCGCGGCGATGGGCCATGAATGAATGTCAATGCCGCCTCAGGGTCAATTATTTTCGCGGCGACGTGGCACTGTGTCATTCACAGACAGCTCAATCACTAAAGTTTAGTTTCAATGTCCACTGCGATTTCAATGTCAGGGTCGGGATCTATCGGATCCACGTGCCAATAATTTATGTTCGAAATTTGAAAAATAAATGTATACACGAACACCAGCTGTTTATAGCCGAGGGATAGGTTAGGAACATAACACCAAGGAGCATTGGGCTCTAGCTTAGTTTATAGGTTGTTAGGCCCTAGGAAACGGAGTAAAACCCAAAGCAGAAAGGGCGAAATGCAGTGAGAACAAATTAACTCATGATTGGTTTCAAATGTATAGTATAACGGACCGGAGAACGGAGACTCTTGACGTCATGGCCTATGATCCGACACGATTGGACTATATAGCAAGATGATCATGGGACGCCGCTGGAGCCCGCATCCGTACATCTCGTACATTAGTCATTGCTCACGCTGTAGCGACGACAATAGCCTTTAATTTGCGAGATGCCATTTTGCAAGAGTGGGTTGGTTTCCCATTTTATTTGGGTTACCATGTGGGCTTCACAATGGGTTCCTTATTCGTGCTCATTGTTTTTATTTTACCTACAGGGGTTCCAAAATATTTTCACGATTGATGTTAACCACCTTCACTGTCTGTAGCCGACACAGCTATATTAGCATGCACAAATGTTATGCAAAAATATTCGAAGCTAGCTCTCTAATATTTCTGCCAGTACCCGGCAATTATAAATGGGTGTTGTGTGGATGGATGCAAATTGCCATGAATCCTTGTACGAGCAATTGGCCCATCAATAAATTTGGCAGACGCAGGCTGAAGCGCGCTGCGACTAGGTAACGAGTTTTCCGCATCTCACTTGCGTGAGCTATACTTGCTCGCGTAGGAGACAAGACCGCACTCCTCCATAAGGGCATGCAGGGGTCAACATATAAAACACTTAAGAAGGGCACTTCGTTTCAATTATACCCGACATTATTATTGTAAAATGTACCTACTCCAATGGGGGTTGTGATTTGTTAAATTAGAGGGTGGGGGAGTTTAAATGGCTATTAAAGCTATGCTTGCTGCAGGACGGATAGATTAGTTACATGATTTTTTTCAAGCTCGACGTAGAACGGAACAAATGGGTTGTTTTGAAGGCGAGATCGATTTGCTGCAGCCTTTGCCTTACATTCCTTTTACGAGTTTTTACTTCGATGTCTCGACCTGGCATAAAAAATACCTTCTAGTGGTCAACGAATTCGATAGTTTTGTTCAACTATACCTTTACCTAAGCCTATACGAATACCTCTTATACCCATTTTATTATAAAATGGTGGGAGATATTTTATTATTTGCTATTATAAAGAGCAGGTAAATACATCTGGAGGGTTGTTAGCGGAATATAAAGATGAGGAGGTTTTACAGCTGTTTTAACCCTGAATTATCTTCTATGTTTTGTATTGAATAGATACACACCCAAGTCCCAACACATTTTTTTATTGTGAGCAACACGTTATCATCGAGACACTCTCCGGAATGTTACTTAAGACTAAAAAGCCGCAGCAAGAGGCCTCCCAGGTCGGAGTTTTCGAAGGAGCATGTGACAACTGACAAGTACAATGTTTTGCGATCGAGCTAGAGTAATCAATTAGTGCACCGAAATTTGCACAGAGTGGGTCGCAGTATACACGAGAATTCTGGTTACTCGCGCAAAATCGCCTACACATAACTCGTATACCAAAAAGCCCAGACTAATAATTTATCATGAATTAACTAACCGATTAGTTGCATCTCAACTCAACGTTATAGTTGCACCACCTTTGGGCGTACTTGAAAGCCGTAGCAATGGTAGCCAATCGTCGCTCGTCAGCATTGCAGAGAAAGGACTTGTTAAAAGTGCAATGCAACTGAACTGGTCTTCACTCTTCCAGCAACCCACCCGAATGACACCCTCGATCACTTCACCTCTTCGACTGGAATTGTGAAGGATTGTAAAGGCGTGTGCGTGCCCCGCTGAGCATTGTTCATTGAACACATCAGATATGAACAATGTCGGTACTGGCCCATAAAACAGAGACCACAGATGTAGTGCTATGAAAAAGACAATGGGGCTCAGATTTTATATATTGAATTACGTATGAATCGATTGCGAATCGTTTGTGATTCGATTGCTAGTATAGGAATATGAAATGATCCATGGATATCCGCCGGAGGGCCGCCAAATGACACATACCCTTGCGAGGTCTGTGAGGTCCTCTCGCCGCTAACCTCGATATCAGCCGAGATTATCAACACTCCTTCCTGTCTCAGTCCAGTCCAGACGACGTTAGTGTCGAAATCTACCTCACTCATTCCTGGACTCCTTATTTCCCACCAACAAAATAGTGTGCGTGCATGCCTTGAGTGCGTGAGCCTATAAGAATCGGCGAAGAATGCCACAAAAACATCCGCCGATAGGCTATCATAGTTTGATCATATGAAAATATTATCGTAAAAATGAACGCACTTTATTCGAATTCAGCTCGATCGAGATGAGATGACCATGCATTAGTTGAGAACACAGTTATTAAGACCAATTAAATCCCTAAAAGGTGTACATGTTCGACTTCGAATGGGAGGACTAGACGAGAAAATATGCTCTTCACAGGACGTAAGTGACTGTCCAAATTGATAAATTATAGGAATTAGGAAACCTGACCGTAGGCAAGTTATACTGGACAGATCTGAAACTGGTGTAAAACCATTTATTATCTTTGTTCACTTTAATCCGGAACTCGAGAGTAATGAAGGAAACATTTTGGAATTAACCTAAGCTAAGATAAACCCAAAGTGCCACAGGCGATATTATGTACATGTCACGTAGGATAGAAACTAGAAAGCCATTTTAATGACATGCTTTAGTAATTACTTCTCATCATTACAGATTTTTTCTTCGTTTAATACATTTTTCTTTCATTTATCAACATGTCTTTGATCTCTCACACGTATAAATCTATAACATGGTCACACTCCTTCGTCCTACCCAGTACCACCCAGCCCATGTATACATGGGCTGGACCTACCCATTCTCCAGCCCCATGACACTGACACGATCAAACTACCTATAGCCTCAACATACGAAAATACTCGTGACATCACTCTGTGATCATAGGTTGTTATATCCGAGCATACCTTTTAATAGTTGATAATTGATATTTGGTATTTAATCTCGTATATAAACACATCCTCGTCCTTCGTCCGTAATGCGGTTGCAGTCTAGATTTGTGTTAAAGCATAACGTATATAGGTACCTACGTGTGACAAACCAAACGGCTGCCACGATTTTGAAGTAGGTATCTCTTAAATTTAGTTCGCATCGATTTTCTCACAAATAAATTTCTAATTTCTAATAATCAAGGATTTTTGGCTGAGTAAGAAAGTGTTTTTAACTAAACCTATCCAAATCAAAAATTTCGATGTGTTCCCATTTACAATAGTTGCTCCCCCACCCACCTCCACAATCCCGAAATAATAATATAATATTATTATATAATAATAATAATATTATATAATAATAATAAATAAATGGCATTATGGTATACCAAAAAGCTCTATTTAGTATTTATGTATCAGGAAACATGACTGTACCACAGTGGTACCATAGAGTAATGGTACCTGCACTGCATTACTGCTGACAGTGCTGAAACCAACAATTTAGCACGAATTTTCTCGGTGAAGATCTGTAAATTCACCCATGGCATGGCGTTCAAAACTATATGCCAGATGTACAAAATTTTTTTGCTTCTTTACATTCCGCCAAATAGTCAGTGTCTACCTTTCTAAACACGATTTCTTTTTCCCATCGCGGCTTTGCACAAAATTACTTTGTCTCTGATGGTCCTCGTCGTTTTACTAACTTTTTTACACAATTCTTTGTTCCGTCTGTTTGAAACAGTAATAAACAATTACGAGCACAGAAAACGTTTAATTATTTTTTGTGTAGTTGGAGTGGACGTGAACCTGCAATTTAGTGGCAGAGTAGCAGTGCCATTCGTCACAAGATACCGACGATGTGCATACCAACTGTTTGGCGATCAATACAAGCGCGAATTAACAATTCGATCGGTGAAAGCCCACTCGTTTTCACTTATATTCGATTGATTAAAAATAACACCAAACACCTGTGCAAAACACACCTTGCCAGTTTCCAGTTGCCACAACAAACAAAACAAGGCATGCAAAGCGATTGAGTTACACGTCTGAACACCTACATTCCCATATATTTACTCTTCACTCTTCTGTATTGTCGAAAGATGTAATGGGACGTATGGTTTGGTAAGTAGAAATTTTTCAAATGAAATCCAAGATTAAAATAAACACCTTAATTTAGAAAAGTAAGCTAGCTCCTTACCCGTCGCCCCTGTCAGCACATCCAGCAGCCAGCCCCATTTCCTGGACTCCATCCCCCGGTCGTCCTGAGACGTAGGCGCCGTGAGGTCGTCCGAAGACTCGTTTTCCAACGACTCCGTGGTCTTCCTCTGAAAGGCAACGCGCTTGGGTAATGTTCCCCGCGCAACTGAGCACAGACTGAGCACAGCCAAGCACGCGGTCTACCGACTCTTTCAAGCCCCACGCTGCAACCAAGACGCTCAAACGCTCCGGGAGTAGCAGACGCCGTAATTATGCGTGCGGCAGTTGTGTATTGCCATTTGCGGTGTGTGACAACACAACAGTGAGTGTCGTCGATGTCGATTATAATAGATATTGGTTCAGAATTGCGATGTTGGGATAGTCTTCGCGGTATTGGTTAGCCGTTTTAAATAGCAATTATCAAGTATAGGGTATTTCGAGCTAAAACTTGAAAATGAAAGGTACGATTATACGTGGATCTGAAATCGCATTGGTACCGTTACTATTATAAGTTATTCCTTGACAACTGGCTGACCTGAGAGAAAATATTTCATATTCCATACATTTCCCATTCTGAGAGGGGAATACGTCTTGGATTAGGAACCTATGAATCATAAACCATGGACTTATATTCATAAATTTCGTACCGTCAGCACCCTTTTTAAACGGCCTTGAGAAATTTTTTGAAAAGTAATGAAATTATCATTATTGTGTTTGTAGGGTTTGATTCAAAAGTTTCATCTGCAACGCCACACGTATTGCGCGTTGTGTTCACAAAGCCCAAAGAAGAAAGAAACTAATATCACAGATTGCTAATATTAAAATAACACTCGGTTATACATCTTGAGCTGAAGTGACAATTGTTTCACGTAGGTATTCTCATCGGTAAATTGAATAAAAATTATGTTCATATTTATATAAAACCACAATATCAAACCAGGATCACAAAATATACTGTGTTAGGAGTATATATTATGTTATTCGTCGGAAAGTCATTGTAACGTCTGCATATCAATTCATTTCCGCGATTTCGGGAAACCGAAATTAAATTTTGTCAGCATAACGAAAATTATAGGTATAGGTAGGTACTTTCATCAATTCTCATAAGCAATTCGACTACCCAAATCAAATTGAAATATTACACGTCCACGCCCACATTTTATTCAGTTACTGATAACGAGTGATACAAGTGGTATATAAAAAGTTTCCCATTCATTCATCTAATTTTAGACTTTCTGATGATTCAAAAGTTCCCGGTCCGTGGTCGTGCGGTGCTGTTGTTCTCATTTTGATTTCTTGCATAGTCGTGCGCAGGGTAAATGGTTAGATATACGACACTCTAGCTAGGGGGTGTACCAAAATGAAATAATGGTCACAAAAAGTGCATCGTTTCCGATTCCCTAGGCCCGCGTAAGTAAGTGTTGGCTGGCAAATGTAAATTTAATTTTTATTCGAGCATGTACAGCCAGGGCCTTCTACATGAAAATGTTTCCCATGCTATCTTGGCGTGAATGTTGCTTGGAAGCTGTGGAAAATGTCAGAATGAATCTTGCTCAAGGTAAAAGCCATTAGAGACAGGTTTTGCCATACGAGCAAATCGAAAAAAATCCATTCAGAGGGCGCTGGCAAGTGGCAAGGTTCCTTTTGGGTTCCTGCATGTCTTGGAGATATCCAAATGGCAAATTTATGCAAACTATAATCAGTTCTCGTAACCGCAACCCCTAAATAGACCAGGTTTCCATTAAGCTTGTATTGTGGAAACTGGAAATACTTATTTCTGTTTCCATGGCAATAATATGTTGACTAAGAAATTACAAAGGTACCTACTAATAAAACATGAAAAACTGTGTCGTACTGGAAAAATCTTAGATACGGCCTGTGGAGGCCTGTGCCGTGTCGGCCGCATTGCTGCGCACGGCGCACGCCTGGGAATCCTGCATGTTGCACCAACAATTATTTCATTCATCAGATCCCAAGCCCATAGTCCATACTATTTTGTATACTATCTCGTATACTAGTATTTCGTATCTAGTATCTTACAGTCGTGTTTGCCTAAGATTACCTCAGCCTGGTGGACTTCGAAGTAAAGTATCATTTCAATTTGACTCTTTTACGATTTGCAAATAGTAAAATGGTTAACAATTGTAATGATAAATAAAGTTTTTAATGGTAATGACAAAAACTTAATATTTTAATTCTATGGTATGGTACTCTATGATATAAGATCCCCAAAAAGTGGCAAACTCAAATTAATTCTAGTGTATCTAGTATTTCGTATCCTATCTTGCATTTGAACAAGCAATGGTTCTGTATTGGGAACTAGTATAAAACAATTACTTACCTACACATCATAAAGTAATGACATATCAATATAATATTTTTATTAATTATCATTCTTCATTATCGTTTTTCTTTTTCATTTTTTCATTGAGTGGATGCAGAGTTCAGAAGGTCAGAAGATTAGTATCTTATGAGAAAACCGTCAATAATTGGTAACAGGTCACATCGAGCTTCAAAACTTTTAAAGCCCAATTGAGACCCAAACAAAAAGTAAATCGTCGGGCATTTTTGAAACTTCTGGCTCATCTCTAAAACAGCAGTGGGTCAATCCATCTCAAATGATGAAGATCCATAAAATATATGATGTCTTACAAGCACGTGCTCGTACTGCGAATGGCAGCCCATAACATAAGGAATGGCCAGTCCTTCAATGCAGATGTTTCATCGATAAAATCAGGGGCGTAACTACCACCCGGCTGGACCGGGCAAAGCCCGGGGGCCTCCGACTCAGGGGGGCCTCGCAGAGGCCCCCTGAGTTTCGGAGAATTTTCTGAGTTACTACCGATCTCATGATTTGGTATTTTCAAATTTCGTAAAAATTGAAATGGTACTACATTTTTTAGATGGAAAAGATGTCTTCTGGTTAGTATTCTTTGGCTTTGGGTATTAGCAAGAGGGGGTTAGCCGGCTACGGTGAGTTTCGGTACATGAACTCGTTACTAGGAACGCAACATTGCCAGTAACCTATTTTGATTCAAATATATACCGCTGACTTCAACTGAAAAAAGCACATTGTCAATGACAATTTCCCCAGTATTCCCAAAACATTTTGCGCCATGAAACAGAAAGTAAACAAAGGCAGTCAGTTAGCTGATTGCGATCGGCTTGTGCGGGTGTGTGCGCGTACCGAAGTCTCCTATAATGGCAATTTTTTTAAAGTGGATTTGCCGTGATTTGCCTATGCGCTGATTGATTTGCCGATTAGTAACTTTGTTTGATATGCCGTGTGCGCTTGTGCGATGAGCTCCAACAAACGTGTATTCTTAAGCGGGTCCCAGAAGAGGAAGAAAAAGTCGCAAGGAGCTACAGACACTAGTAAACTAGTAAAAATTAGTTGGTGTAGTTGGTTTGGGTGGGTGGAGCGGGGGGGGGGGGGGGGGCTCACATTTTTTTGCCCGGGGGCCCCCGATTTGAAGTTACGCCACTGGATAAAATAACATATATGAACCAGCCTTTGTATGATTTGAAAAAAAATTCGGATGTCGAACTCGTAAATTGATACGTCGACATGTACGCAGATTGCAGGCGCAGTTACGATTGCTGCAAAGTGACCGACGCCCCTGCTGACAGGACATTTTGACGTCTAGCGACGGTTGTGTTACTTTTTTGTTGACTTGTGAAATTGGATTCCCTATAGTCTGTATACTATATAAGTCACTGATGTATGAATATATAATCAATGCTATTCACTTCCAATCCTTGTCACTATTGGAATTAAATTAAATTTCGTATCGCCCCTTGACAGTATTGTATACTTCATGTTCATACAACGACATGATATCAGTCTTTGGCTCAACACTTTTCATGAAGATTAGGTATAGAGAGTAGAGACATCGTCTCTGCTCATGGGTCTGTGCCACGGTCTGTGCCATTTCATTTTTAATATAGTTCTTGGACCTTGACGGACTGAATTCACAAACAATGTTGCTTTTTTAATGCCCTTCGTCTTTATAATGATAACGAATGACTCGCATTCTCTGATCATCCGCCTGAGGTGAGGTGATCGCTGCGACTTTGACGCTCTCGACTCTCGAGACAAAAATACAATAGTGTTCTGTGTTATTTAATACGTTTTGTGGTTGAGGTTTTTGGAAGTGGGTCTCCGGATACGATGTCAGACTCAGGGCATCATATTTTTTACATGCAAAACACATGTCCGCATGCTTATATCTTTTATACTTCAAACTCGTGTGAAACTTCCTGATTTACAAACCAGCAGAAATGTTGTCCCGACCACATTTTAAAGCCGATATTTTTTTATTTGCAAGATATTCTCGACCACATGTCTACGGCCGTTAAAATGAGATGGAGAACGAAGATATGACATTTAACAGGAAATTAAAATTCTTTGCGCTCAGCAAAAAAAATGTATAAAATGTCTATATAGAGAGAAGCAACAGCATTCTGTAACTATGCAATTGCGAATGCGGTACAATTTCAGCAGACGTGCAAATTTCATGATGGTTCGAATCATCGTATGTAAAGTATGCGGATGACACACAATTTTGAAACCATAGATTTATAATAGGTATGTACTTACCGAATACGTCGGATATGATATCGTGTAAATGCCTTCATCAAAACCCATCGTGATGCACTTTAATGTAGGCAACCCCCTTTGCAAAATTGCAATTCAGTTGCTACTTTCTAAGCACGCTGTAGAGTGTAGAGTAAATACTGCCTGTCCACTGTTGCTTTCAGCTGCGGTCGCTGTTATACTGCTATAGTAGCCTATAGTAGCCATTCGATGCCGATTCCCGGCTTGTGCTCTATGAGACCAACCATATTTGACGTCATGATACGCGTGAAAGTATGCCTGAAAGGGGGGCCTTCGCGGCTGGCTGGACTGCATTGTCATCAGCAGTCTTGCTCATTTCACCTTTTCAAGGTATGCACCTCTGTGCAGGTCTCACGATCTGCTGTCATCGATGAGTGCTGAAAGACTTCTTAGAAATAGTTGCAGGCTCTGGCGGAATCACGGTTTTGGTTGGAAGGGGGGGGGGGGGGGGATCGGCCAATCCCATCACCATCAGGATTAATTAAAATTTACTTTTTTCTTTGTCTAAGCTCTCATCAGCGTGGTGTGTTCTAATTAATATGGGAAACTGGAAGTAAACTGGCAACTATACACCTGAGCTGGTATTTGAATGCCACGTGCATTTAACCACCGTTGGCGTTGAGAGTGCAGGGAAAATGTTTCTGGAAATGAAGAAAAATCCTTTTAAATGATTGCACATCCACTGGACACGGTATCAAAAATAAGTATACACGCTGTGGAGACCCAAGAAATAACCTTCGGTCAAAGTATACCTTCTCCCCGTCGCTATTTAAAAAATTAGTCAAATTTTTACAAGTTCAGTTTTCCTTTTCGAGCGCCTCGACGGAAATGGTCTGGAAAGTGGAAGGGCAACGTAAGGATGAAGGGAGTTACAGTATAGTGCCGTTTTACCGTTGCAGTATAGTTGCAGGAAAATATAAGGAAATAACAAACAGAATAGCGGAATGCAAAATTACACATTTTTTAAATTTTTTTAAGGAAAGTTTAGCGCGCTTGTTCTTGATGTTTATTGGTAGATGCTGAGCCAATGGGACGCGACTCATCTGTAGGTTTCGCGCGATTTTGAGATCCGAGTTTCGACGTTCGATCTTTCGTTGGAACAAGGAATATTGTTTCCTGAAAAGAGGCTATGTGATAGGTTTACAACAAAATGTTAGTGTGCGATTGAAAGCACATACATTTTTTCTGGTTTGACATTGAGGTAAAAAAGCTGCGTCAGGTGAAATCAAACTGTAAGATATTTTTTTAGTTTACTAGGTTATGCTGGTACAGAATGTACCAATACGTTGTCAAAGAAAAAATAAAATTTCTTAATTTTTAAAAATGTTTTACTTCTCTCAGGTAAGACCATGGCTTCATTTTGTGGAAAAGATTTTGTGAAGCTTTTGCCTGAACTACAACTCACTGGCAATGATTTTGACTGGATGTTTCAACTGGAAAAAGAGTCCAACATGATCAATTCAGTTTGTCGTTATGTAGAATCGAATGCAATTTTAGAAGAATATGAAATGGAAAGGTAGGATATTACCTAATGTCTTATTCTTCTATTTTCCTTTTATCTTATATATTCTATTCAACTTGAGCGTTGTAATTTTTTTGTAAATATCTTTGTGAATAGGTACATAGGATCTACCTACACTACAACAATCAAAGCTAAACCATAGAGTACCTACCTAAAGAAACCTTCATTACCTACTCTATGCTATAACCCATCAATGTTGGTTTACTTTGTCTTAGTTTCTTGGAATGGGAAGCCAACAACACTTTTGATGACATGGATAGTCAAGAACCACATAAATCAAGCAGTACATGGGGTGACTTAGAGGACAACCCATTCCTAGATGAGGAAGTAGCAGCTTCTGAAACACTTCTCATTTGCTTACGCGAACATGCAAATAAATTGAAGTAGGTACCTACCTAATTGATATCCTCTACAGTTGGCCCTCTTTAGTGCAGGAGATTGACATGGAGTTTGTGTTTTTACTTAGATCTCTGCTGAGACCTTCCCAAGAAGAAGCTAGCAATTTGCAACACGAATGTGAGCGAGCTCGACAACGATGCAAATTGGCTGAAGATGGATGCAGGACATTTTCTTACTGCCTTTTTGAATCGTATTCTGAACTAGCGAAGGATTTCGAAACTTCGGCACTTTCATTCCGCAGTGAACCTATTTGCGAGGTAATTATAACGCAAGGAGGTGGGCGTGCTGGCAGTGCAATTTAACTTTTGTTACATAATTTCCCTCATTTATATAATTTGTTTCCTTAAAGAGATATATTTTGTGTACCTACCTTCAATGTATTCTTTCACAAATCTTCAAATTCTTTCAAATAGTTTGAAATGATCAAAAGAGCAGCACTTTCATCCACTTTTAAGGGAACTTCTGCTAGCAGGAAGTAACAATCTCTATGTTGGCTGTGTCCGATGGCTCTGGCAGCTGTGTCCCTGATTCCCTCACTGCGTGCACAATGACCCCTGGCCAGATCTTTATGTCTCGTTCCGCCCTGCGTGGCACTAACCGTAGCCTCCGAACACATACTATGAATTAACTCTGCTTTGAAAATTGTCTGGAAGCAAGAATAGCTCATTGAGTAACTTACTGTGAGGCAAATGTTTTTCCATTATTATTTGGTGCGTGAGCTTTGTTGTGTTGCAGTCTTGTAAAATTGCGGTCACGCTCAATAGAGCAAGCTTGCCTACCATGCTGATACAGATTGCTGGCTTGCGATGACACAGGTCAATAGAAATTTGGACTCCAACCTATGTTCTCGGTTCAGTTCCCGGGGTAACTTTTTAGCGGCATCCCCAGACAAGTTAGCCTTCCAGTAAAGAAATATTTGCAAAATGCAATTCTTGCAGTGTAGGTTTAGTGCTGAGACATTTCTTTTACTGTCTCTGAAATATTTTTGAGAAAAGTCAATGGTCAACAAAAAGGTACCTTTAACGTGAGTAGAAAAAAGCACAACCTACAAATGGTGCGTTATGTATGTATCGAACTAGAAGCCGGGAGCTCGGCAAAGACTATAACATGACAGAAATTGGCTCAAGTCCTCGCGGAGGTCTCGGCGGCTAGTTCTTTGCACTGCACTAAACATACTAAAAGTCAACGGTTCATGTGCCGCCAATATATTGTGATATGTTCAGGTAAACCTAGAGGCTAGGGTTCTATTTTGTATCTGCGTAATCTTGGAGCACCTGGTACTGATCGAATGTTACGGCCAATGAAAGTTTGTGTAGGAATAAAAATAGACATGTCAAAATAAGTAAACAATGTAGACCTCTTTACTTTTTTTGGGGGTTCCTGCATAAGCTAAACTTAAATGATCACAGTGATCGCTGCCTAGCTAGTACGAATTATGAAACTTGATTAAAATGTGTTTCCAGCTTAGCTGTTCACACTCCAAAGCCCCTGACTATATTCTGGATTTCTTGTTTTCAGGCGACTCCTTGGTTTCTTGTCCATTATCCACAAGACGAGATAAGACACAACAGAGATCGGTTGGAAAATATTGTCAGTTCGGCATTGACAAGTCTGGCATCAACACCTGTGTCTGCCGATACCATGTCACCACAGCCAGACTCAGGATTTATAATCACCATTGATGGCGACGAGACATCGTACAAAAGACTCTTAAAACTAATTGAAATGTTGGTTAGCAAATTACTTAAAGCCACCATTGAATCTATATTCTTGGACTTTGATCAGGAGTCTATTCTTGCATCTAATGCTGCATATAAAGCTCTTTTGCAACAGATATGCCTTGGGAAAAGCATTTCTTCAGAAACTACGCAAACATTCAATGTAATTTGTCATGATAAAATCAAAACAATTCAAAAAGCAGAAAAGAATAAAATTGTCACGGCTGTCATGAATAAGTTTGACAAGGAATGTAAATATTCAGAAGTGAAGTATCGTGTGAAAATTGATCGACTAAATGAAATATCTGCTATTATTCAAGAACAAAAAGAACTGAACTTATTAATGAGACTACTGTGTCAAATAGATAATGCAACAGTTCATCGGATTGAAAAGTTGTTGCATTGCTTCATTGGTATGTTGCCAGACTACAAGGAAAAGGTAAGAATTAGTAGGTATAATTATAAAAAACATCGTTTTCATTGAATTGCTCCTTGCACCTAAAATTTCTTGTTTGTTAGGTAGAATATAAATATCAAATTATTTTTACCGTGAATCTTGGACATTTCCTCCATGGTCATACTCATATTCATCACATCATGCCATCTGCTGATAAATTTTGTTTTGTTTCTCAGACATCTATTTGATCATCATTTGATGAAGGTATCAAGTGAGAAGTAAATTTTTGTCTTGTGATGTGATGAATTGAGCATCTACCTCTTAAGACTATTGGTGCAAGCATTTACTGCCCGGCCACTTCCCGCTAAAATTTTACCTCCTACTGGATGCTCACCTGTTGCCACACCTTTGCTCTATCGCAGCGAAACCCATGTCTACGGAAACATCACACATTTGGCAACAAATTGTGTTTTAAAATCTCGAAAATATTTGCTCATCTCGTATTTTCAAACGTATAACAATTAACAATCCTTTTATATCGTATTATTGAGCGTATACCCTCGGGCTGCTTCCGAAACCAACGTGTCTAAGAAATCCTCCCACTTTCAGCAACAAGTTGTGTGTTTTATAATCTCTTAATACCAGCTGAAAGTACAAATAAAGCTTCATGCAATCATCACCAACAACCGCACCAATAACCTTATCAATTTTATTATTTTTGCACAGCAGATAAATTTACTCCATTAAAATTTCAGTAGTTGTTTTCACCAAATAAATGTAATAAGATATAATTGCCTAGAGCTCAATAGAAACCAGTGTGTCTACTTCTTTTCCGCAGATCAAGAATGAGCCAAACATCATTGAACACAACTTTATTAAAAGAGAACGATCCACATCACCATTGCCGCTGTCGATGGCACTAGCACCATTACAAGATGCTCCGAAAATCACAGTGGACTTGATACGCAATCTATTTGTTCAAGCAAACAATGCAATTATCTTCAAACAAGAAGAAATTCTCACTTCTATTCGATTTCTCCTGAATTATTTTTCACAGAAGTATGATTTTTCGGTTTATTTAATCGGTTCCATGCAAATGAATTTCAAATATTAAGAAGCATTAAAAGTTGGAGTTCTGGGAATGTAGGGACATTTTTTGACAACTATCTATTTGCTTCGCTGCACCGTTACACTGACAAGCGTTGGTTATAACTGATAATGCACTCAAATGACACTGAAGATTGAATAATTCTGTCTTCCGTTTTATGCCTTGCCAATACGTCTATAAGTTCGTTCGCATACACCTGAAGTTAACATACAAATTATTTAATTATCTGTTTTTCTTTGATTTTGTAGGAGGCAAATCACAAATAAATTGGAGGACTATGTATTCTCGGGTGCAACAATGAGGCCTGTTGTTGTAGATTACAAATACCTTTTGAGCTTGCAAGATCATGAGAGAGAGTTCCACAAAATTACCAAGAAATTGCTGGAAGCAAATCCAGCCGTTACACAATTGGAGAACACCTGTAGAGAGAACCCTGGCTGCTGGGCTCTAAGACTGCTGTGGGTGCCATTTATGATTGGGAATGCCGAAAGACTTGAAGCAATTGCTGCGGGAGATTTTTCTGTGCGAACAATAAAAAAGAACCCATTTGGTAGTCATAGAAAAAGGGAGTGTTCAAGTGTAAAGAAAGGGTCACATTAAAGCTTGGATTGTTAAATCCAAGCTTCTAACTTGCAAAAGTGTTTGGATTTGCAACTTCAGTTAACTTGCAAATGGGCAAGTGCAAAATGGTGCGGATTACAAAGTTCATATGCAAATTATTTGATTTGTCCCTTTCTTTATTTTTTTAACATTGAATGAAGTCTTGTGCTAAATAATGTAGGGGATACAGAGTAATGTCACATTTAGGATGAGATGAATATTCCAATAAAAACCTGTGCCTTGTGTGGAGTCAAATGATTCGTGTATATTATTGTGCAAGATGTGTAAATTTACCAAAGATCCTCATGAACCATTACTTTTCTTATGGTCCTCATCAATTTATCCGTAGCAAGCGAAATAGAAAATAGTGAATATATGTTTTTCAAAACATCTTGTGTTGATTGTGTGTTTTAAAAATTGCGCGTTAATTTGAATTTTGGGTGCCGACAGATGACTTCTGGACAATTTTCAACATGGCGGCGGATGGCGAG
This sequence comes from Nemoura dubitans, assembly GCA_921293005.1. NCBI lineage: Eukaryota > Metazoa > Arthropoda > Insecta > Plecoptera > Nemouridae > Nemoura > Nemoura dubitans. The sequence continues at coordinate 21,720,875 of OV121075.1, forward strand.
CTGCTCACGTTATGTTGAACGTTTGTGTGATTTTGTGTTTATTATTCAAATATAACAAGACTAATCTCCAGGTTAAAGTAAGTATGGATATGTTTTGGGGATACTATAGTATTTTCACGCCATGTACGAATGAGAAGTGGGACGATGATGAAACGCATGTGCTGGCTGAGGTATTCGATGGCCTATATCAGGACAGCAAAATACGACATTCCCATGTGCTTTTGACTTGGCAGCTCAACTTATTAGAACATACATTTTGACTTAACCTCGTCTGTTGTTAAGGCCATACTCAAATACACGACCCTTCGAATTACGATTCTTTAGTTCAAGTGTTGGTTACTAATCTTAGATCGTAGGTAGGTTAATTTTTACGGACGCAGGGTGCTCTGCTACTGCTGTGCTGAAGCAGCCCAAAGTATATTAAATAGCTGGCTATTAATGGAGCTATCCGAATTGCTTTAAAAAGAACATATAGTGTACAGAATACCAATCAATTGAGCATTGAAAAAAAAAAATTGCGTAGGAATAGTCGCACATTTTCTTTTGGCGTGGCACCTCCTCGTTACGTATCCTTGGAGAACGGCTATCGCCAGCAGCATGCGCTTGGCCGCGCTACGCAGTGTCTAGTATTTGGTCGATAGCTTTTGCGGTTGGGTCGCTTGTCAATTTGGAATGAAAATGGCAGGACCTCCATGTAGTATATGGATCCGAAGTTCTCTCAAGCAGAAATCGCGGAACATAATGTTAAACTAGCCGAAGAAAGGAGACAAGGAGAGTTATTTGAAGGCGGACAGGAAATACCTCGTGGTGTCTTTTGTTTAGCACATCAATGTTTTTTTAAATTACATCGATGGCGCCGTGCTCAGTAATGCACTCACCTTCTTGACACAACGCTCGTATTTGAGATGTCTCTTTACAACAATTCGATGTAATGTCGCTGTCCATTGACATGCAATTGCCACTGCGTAGCGTGGCCGAGCGCACACTTCTGGCGCTAGCCGTTCCCCAAAGGATACGTTACGGGGAGGTGCCTCGCCAAAACGAAAATGTGTGATTATTCCCACACAACTTTTTTTTTTTCAAATAATTCTTTTGGGATGTTTAATTAATTGGTATTCTGTACACTATATGTTCTTTTAAAACCAATTCGGAGAGCTCCTTTAAGCATCTAGAACTATTAAATTTGGACGGATTGTCCCAACCACAGTAAGAACAGTTTCCCCTAGCCTGCCCCTCAAATATCTTCTCCCAGTGAGGGTTCGGTTGTGATTGAAGGATGTTCGGTTGTGACGAAGGATATATATATATATATATATATATCTTTCTTTCAAAAACTTGCATGCAGGAAATTAACAACATTTCTAATATCTGTCAAATCTTGAAGTCAACTTCAAGTAAAAAAAATCTGCTGTGAAATTTCGATTTGGTTTCGATGGTTTCTAAAGACAACAATCGAAATTGGGAAAATTTTAAAACAATACGCACTTTTAAATAAATTTCTGTACTTTTCCAACCTTTCTCAATTACCGAATATTACTATTTTTCCTGCTTGGAAGGGAAGAGGTATGGAGGAGTTTCTTGAAAAACGCAGGGGGTCTAAGTTGAGAACAAAAGTAGACACCCTGAAAATTTCATCCCAATCAAAGCTGGCGTGTGGTCTGTAGAGCGCGCACAAACACACATACAAACAAAAACAAAAACACACAAGTGCTTTTTTTTAGCAGTAGTGAAATTGATGATTTCGCTTCGCTCGCTACGCTCATCAATTAAAATATAGAACCAGTACCTAACGAATAACAATTATTTCTTATTTTACCAATGGGCAACCCGCAACCAAAACGGCTGCAAAATTAATCATAAATTTGAAAGAAAAGCGTATGAATCTTTCTTTTCTAGGACATCACATCATATGCTGGGCTGGGACCAATGGCTTCACGACGGCAGCGGTTTAAGCCAGTAGTCAACATACCTGTTCGTCGTGGAAGAAACGATCAGCCTGACGCAGAAGCTACACATCATGCAAAAGAAGAACCTAGGGAGATCTCTTCGGAGCAAGAGCCGCTCAATATCCCTGACCTCGAAAGGAAGGATGAGAATGAGACTCCTCCAAATATCAATATTGATGTAGACCCTCTCACAAAGAAACTGTCTCCTTCAAGGGCATTTTCCAGAAAACGTCTGAAGCCATCTGTTAATTTACCAGCTATAATTAGAAAACCTAAAGACAGCAGCACTGTGGATGTAGAAGTAGCTGGAGTTCCATCTAACCATAGTGATAGTGACATTAGTCTAAGTGGAATCTCCAGATTACCCAGTGATAATTCATTAGATAACTCAGACAACGGCTATGTAAAGGATAATTCACCATCCAGTAGCAAAGATACTGATTTGATTGATATTAGTGCTCAAAATAATTGTGTAGAATCATTGACTTTAGACCAAACCACAAAAACCTCTGTATCTACTCGACCAAAGTTTGTTAAGCCAACTCCTCGGTTAGTGGATGCATCTTCAAGACGCAACAGCCAAACTAGTTGTAATGACCCAGATGAGGTCCAAAAACAAGCCGAGTTTGCACGACCAAGGCTACCCTCATTAAAGACTGCAACAGGGCCGGATATTTTGGCACCCAGAGAAACGGCGACTTCCAATCCATTAGACGATCGATTAGCTCCAGCAAACGTCCCACCATTGACTTCAAGTGAAGGAATCCTCCCTACACCTTCTGAAGATACCTCAGACGTAGAGACAATCCAGAAAGACTTGAAATCAGAAAAGCGAACCGCTCATCGTCGAATACGGAAAAATGGAGCTGTTGAAATGCTTACTCGAGCGAGGCTTGATTTTCAACACAAATTTGGTGACAAAGCCCCAGAGAAAGAAAAATTACGAATGTTTGATTTCATTTTTTACAATCCTTCAACAAATCCAATGAAAGTATCTGAAGTTACAGATATTGTTAAGAAAGATACGGTGGTTGCTGTTGAAGACTGCGTTGCCGAGCGCTTGGCCGAGGAGAGTGTAGATGATGTAGCTGAAATGGATGAAGACAAACCGATGCCAGCACCGCAAGTGAAAGTCGGACCGGATGGGTCTCTCATCATTGATGAGCAGAGTCTGGTTATCGAAACGACTGGTTCGCGGAAGAGGAAGGATGACTTGGCCAATTCGGCTGTTGTTGTGGATTATGGCCTCGGAAATGCCACTTACAACAGCTTCTCTAATAAAGTGAAAACAAAGGATTGGTCAAAGTCAGACACATTCAAGTTCTACAGAGCATTACATTCAATCGGGACGGACTTCTTGTTGATGCAGTCGATATTCCCAAATCGAACTAGAAAAGACTTGAAACAGAAGTTCAAGAAAGAGGACCGATTGAATAGAAATCTTGTGGATAAAGCTCTAAGAAATCCTCTTCAATTCGATATTTCCCAACTCGAGGAGGATATAGGTACGTTGTCATTAATTTTACCAATTAATTTCCTCTCAAAAATGTTGACTCACGATTGAATGGATACATACTTGCAGTTGCATTTTAGGTAAGTAAGTAAAGTACTCAATGTAAACAAATGCGGTAACTTCCTCTGAGGAAAGGTTGTGCTGATCGAGCATGCACAAGCCATGGTAGCTGGCTTGCAAGAGTTTGATTCACCAAATGGGTTCATTTGAAAGAGCATATAAAATGTTAAATATTGGAATTTTCTGTTTTCAAATTTTGTTTAAGAATTTGCTTGACAGAAATTGTCAATGCGCAGAAATAAGGTAGGTAACCCAGATTTTCCACTCCCATACTAAATCATCTACGCGAAAGCCTACGCCCGCAATAATAGTTTCGTCGGCAGTTAAGGGACGGAGCCACTGTTTGTTGTTATATCACCTGCAACCACGGTAACTTTAACCACCTGAGGAACATTGGGTCCCTTGATTGTAATTGACCTTGTGCCATGGCCTTGTAGATTATGTTAAAACAGGGGTGCGATTGTGTAACTTTATTTCGTTCGATTTGGCTCGAAATCACTCGATTTCAAATCACTGCCCGTGTTAAACCATAGGCAGTGATATTGAAAACGAATAGTTTTGAAACCACAAAGTTACACAATCGACCCCCAGGTTGCCAACGCAGCCCAGCATTTGCCGGGGAAATTACTAGCATCAAATTTTACCCGTTATAAATTATAAATTAGAATATCTAGGTAACCTTAAATCTGTGGTTAATTCTTTGTTTATTAAAATATTAGGTAGTTCATTGCTCTCTTCAATATTCATTGACAAATCCTTAATTTTCACTGCTTTTAGCAACATAAATTTAATCAAAAATAATTTTTTTCCTTTAGCAAGAGAAGAATGCGAAGAGAAAGAACGTTTAGAGGCTGAAAAGAAGGAGAAGGAACTAGCCAAGTCATTAGCTGCAGCAGATAAGAAACAGAAGGGAAAAAGAATAAGTATGTTCAAACATCAAATTCCATTACCTACCCTGTTCCTTGGTACCTATCTATCTGCATGAGTTTGCACAGTGTGCCTGTTTTAACCACTTAACAATTCTTCTTCAGGTGCACTCGCCAAGTCGAATTCAGAGGACAGGGGTACCAAATATCCGAAGAAAATAATGCGACGAAGAAAATCCAATAAAGAGGCCAACATCAACCAGGATCTTTCTGATCTGCCAGTTCCTGACCCAACTGTAGAAAACAAAAGATCTTCAACTTCTAAATCTAGATCAAAACCAAAGCGATTGAAGAAAGCTAAGGAATGTGTTTCAAACGATGAATCATCTACGTCATGTAGCTCAGATGAGTTTGACATGTATGCAGAAAATGAACAAACACCTGAGAAAGCCCGCGCTAAGCAGGAAGACGACGACACTGCTGGTGAGGCTTCCTCAGAATGCATTGCGACCAGAAACTTGGAGCTCCCAAGAATTTTGTCCACCGCAGACGACATCGATGTGAGCAGCACAGATGACGAAGAAGTTTTTCTCAAGAAAACTGTACAAACCCGTTACGGCCGGATACCACTACGCCGAATTCGTTCCAACAGCTCGGAAGACGATGATATGTTAGAGGAACAACAACTGATTGCTGCAAATGCTAGTTGCGATTCCTCGGAAACTTGTTCAAGTCCTGTACCAGACGCTTCTGTTTCCCTCGAACATCCAGATTTGAGCAATGTGGAACCAGGGTCACTGGTCATTTTGACCACACCGGGAAAGAAAACATTTAAGTTGTTCATGGTTGGTCCAAAAGGAAATGGGTCGACTGAGAACAAAATTTCTCACATCCCTGTTACGATTACCCCTGAAATGTTTGCAACTCTATCTGCCAATAACTTAGTTGCTGGAAATGCTGTAATTCCTGTCAACGATTTTACCGAAGAGAGCTTAGAGCGGTTGGAGGGAGCTAATATACCTGCCTCATTGAAAATGGATGAATAATATGTCTTGGCATGGTCCCTACATGGTGGGCGGGAAGCACTGCATTGTGCAAAGACTCGTGAAATACATTTTTTTTAAATCCTGGTTTTTTGGATAAAATTACATTTTTCTAACATGAATTTATTTTAAATTTTTGTTAAGCTGTTTCCTCTCATATAAATATATGAATTTGTACTTAGTCCACACTTTATCATCACAGTACAGTAGTACTATGGTAGAGTACCTACCTATACCTACGTAGCCAGTAACTACTGTGTTAAATTTGAGCTTTTTGGGATACAACAAAAACATTTTCTTGATGCATTTTGCTCTTGAAATGAGTTGTAGCCTGCCTTTAGGGTTGTGCACAAAGAGATGCATTTGCAACAGACTTCTGTTGAGGTACCTATGCTATTTTTAATAGTATTATACATTGTTCAGCTGTTCCGTGAGTCTTGTGTGAATGTGTATTGTATCATTATATCAGTAATTTTCAATCGTAGATTACTATTTAACTTGCTTGTATTTTCGTGGTAAAAGTGAATGTATTTTATTATCATTGAAATCGATTACATGAATAACTGCCAGTGTTGTGCACTTACATGCAACATTACCTTACAAATTGTGATCATCATGGTTTCCATTGTGACTTAATTTATTTGCATTTACCAACCTATTAGATACTCGATTAGTTTCATCCCACGCTTCAAATCCTTGGAAAACCAATTAAACTTAATAATGTCAAGCTGTCTCATGCCCCAACAAACTTTCATAGAAAATAAGAAATTAATTATTCAACTATTTTTAGATCGAATAATTTCTCCCGAGTTGTTGCATTGAACGGAAAAATTTGGCAAAATTTTCATTCTTCCCCTTATTTGGGGCTCCTTGGATGTATTTATGTACAATATATTGATGAGTGACGCTTAAGTAAACAATAAACTAGCTTTTGTGATTGTAATTTGAATTTCCTTATTTTTGTGAATTGATTTATACTTGTTTTATCATTGTCATTTGTCAGCATTGTCAACAGTAATTGGGGGAACAGAGTTAGGTCGTGGGAAACCATCAAGGTGGAATTATTTGTCGTTTTGCTATTGCCCCAATCTCACCTGCTAAGAAAAGGAGCACGTAGGTCCTGATAACATGAGTATATTATCAACTTCCTGCAGGAACCTATATTCCCAAAAGCCAATTATTTGGTTGGGATACAATATATTTGCTAAATTATATGCTCAAATTGCAGATGTCAGCAATTATTTGCTCCAAAAAATAATCCTATTTAAGATTTAAGAATGTTGCAAACGATTGGATTTATATTCCACCCTGCAAAGCTAGGGATCGGTGCAGAGGTTCAAGTGGGAACTTCCTGGCTCCTGGGTAGGTACCTCCACTGCCGTCACAGATGCGACCTTAGCTATTATGCAGTTTTTGACTAAACCGTAAGAGATAACCTAATAAAGTAAGCGAGGGAGTTGTAGATAAAGAGTCAATCTGTGTTGGTGACCGAGCCGGTAACCGGACCGAGCTAAATTCGGGGGCCGCTCGCAGCTGTGAAATCGCGCGGATGCACAGTCTCGCGAGTGAGCGGTTTTTTAACCAAACCGTAAGAGATAAACTATTGAAGTAAACAAGAGAGTTTTAGATAAAGAATCAATCTGTGTCGGCAACGGAGGCTATTTCACAATTTTAACTCATGCGTCTCTTTATCGATTCACGAAAAAGTGCAAAAAAGAGCAAAATACAACATTTTAAGAAGCGGTTTCAGCCCTTTTTGACCCAAAAATTAAAAAAATGGCTCCGTCACCGACACAGATTGACTCTTTAACTACAACTCCCTCGCTTACTTCATTGTTTTATCTCGTACGGTTTATTCCAAAAGCGTATAATAGCAATGGTCTGCATCTGTGATGGCGGTGGAGGTACCCAGGACCCTTAATGTAAAAATCTGGGAAAAAATCATAGTCTGAGAATATATTCTAGAGGCAGTGGCGTAGCGTGAATATGATGCACCCCCGCAAAATATTCAACGGCGCCCCTCACATGTTTCTGGAAACAAGCTAAGTAGTTTACGCTTGACGAACCCAGCGCCGTTGGGGGGTGGTTCTAATTATGACTTTGATGCCATTGTATCTCTTCACTCATGAGACAGAACATCACAGGATTCACCCTTGCGACCGTCACAGGCAGCCGCGAAAATTTTAGGGTAAGGCCTTGAATATTTAAAGGAAAACGTCGTCCCATGGTGCGTTTCCGGATGCCCGGCAATTCACGAGCCCCCGGGCGTCGAGGCTGTCTGCCAGATAACGTGCTGGGTGCCCGGGTTTCGCAGGCACGGGCCACGCATGGGTGAATAATTAAGGAACGATTTAAAGAACCAAGAGCTGACGGTTCTGGCAGCTTTGGATGAGGCTGCGGGCGACCGGTGACGTAAAAGCAGGGAAAGACGGTGCGACGTCTTTTCAGCGTTTCCCAACCGGGAAGCGCTCAGGTGCTTGGGCGCCTCCCGCCATAGATGGAGCTGAAACGTTGGTAGCGCTGAAACGTTGGTGGCGCTGAAGCCCAATGACAGGCGCTTGGCGCCTCGCCTTGATGCCTCTCGCCGGCGTCAAGGGGCAAGAAAGGCCCAGGCGCCGCGCGCTGACGCCCCCTGAAGCTCGGCGCCCCCCCGCACCGCGGGGTCTGCGGGGGCGGTCGCTACGCCACTGTCTAGAGGTCGGATGGTAGTTTTTAATGAAACGTACCTTATAATTATTTCAAATGAACTTCGTAAAAATGCCAAAAAAAAAGGCATTTTAGGCACTTTTTGAAGATGCATGCCTGCCATTTTTTAAAGTAATAAATTCTTTACACACCAACCATCCGAAATCAAATGGATCCAAAAATAACCCTTTAACTACTATATATTTTCTCCCAAAACTCTGTTTATGTATTTGTGGCCAGGAGAAGTTCCCGTGTTAACCTCCGCATACAATGAACCAAGTGGCGTAGAAAGGTTCTGCCCCCCGTTAAGGTAACCTTGGCCCTTCCCTCTATCTTTCTGGAAATTTTGTTCGGTTCATATATCTTTCGTTTATTTTCGCCACCACAAAATCAAATGGATTGGAAAGTTGTTAGGTACCTACCTACCTACTTGTTCCCCCTTCCAAGGAAGGATTACCGATAACTGTTTGAATTATCAGCATAGGTAGGTATCGGCAGTAGGTACCTACTGTCGGTATACTACTAACATTCTTATTTAGGGGGAAGTGGGAGTGGGGAAATCCAATTTCACCAGGCTTTTGACACTGCTTTGGCGCCGCAGAAGAAAGATTTGCGGTTTCTATGGCCTCTGTAGACAAATATTTCGTTCAAATTTGGTGATGGTGGATGCTAGTCAGTAGTCATGATCGCAGGTCAGAGACTAACTCTCGAGCAATGCTCGTGCAATGCTCATGAAATATGTAGGCAATACTATGTAGCAGTGCTAATCGGAATTTATTACCCCCCCCCCCCCCCCACCACCTCACAAAGAAATGCGCACCGCTGAATGGTAAGAGGATTTGAATTTGATGATAATTAAGTAAACACAGTAAATGGGAATGTATAGTGGAGATTTATTTATTTGGTATTTATGCCCTAGACTTCGTTTTTCATGGAACCTATTCAAGGTTAGCAGGTTCAAGTAGCATGGCCTGTTTGAATTTGCTTCAAAGATGGTGTACAAGTAGATGTAACCTCCATTTCTTGTTTATAAGAAGGAGAGTGGATTAGCATCTTCCTCGAGGACCCACTATTGCTAGAAAATAGAAATGAGAAAAAAGAGTTTCCAAACTGCACATACCTAGAGCCTTTTTTAAGAGAATATGGCTGGCTCTAGCAGCAGGGCGGGCCTAGCAGCAGTGGGTCCTTGAGGACGATGCAAGTCCACACCTTCTTAACGTGAAGTGGAGTTTAATGTGCTTAAAGAAAATGTAATATTCTACAGCAAAAGTCCGATTTCACAACGGTCTCATATCATGCTGCTTTCTCCGAGCTATGGTCGACACTGGCCACTCACTACTAGGAGAGGGGGGGGGGGTCTTCTCTGCCCTATCTTTCAGAGGCCGTGCTCGTGAACATAACAGAACTTGGTGTGTTCTGTTGTTGACGAACACCGGTCAAATCGTGAGTAGGTCGGTACTTACAAAAATATAGAAGATCCCCCCCCCCCCCCCCAACCTCCTATTGAAAAGGATTCTCTGATACCCCGGTGGTACCCATTCAGTATCAGCTGAGGTGCGCTCGTGGGTTGACCGGGTCATTTCAGCTTTCGAGTTTTTAGATTCCATTAACGGCTTACAGCTGAAGTCTGAACCCTGTGCAAAGTAAACTAGTAAAGTGATATTTTTCGATTGACCGTAATTTTAAATAATAATATTGTTGTGAAACATAAAATAGCCTTTACGAGAGGATTTCCGTGGATTATAGAGCAGTTAACCTGAGAAGACTTACCAACTACAAAATATGTACCAAGAGCGAGTGCAGAGTGGAGTATAGGTACGTACACACTATTCATTAACACAAATAACATCAACAAAAACATGAATAACAACAAAGTTAATAATATACAGTAATTAATATCATTTGCTGACAACACTCATAATATTATTATAGATAATAATAATAATATGTACCTCGTACATAAAATTTGTTTAACAAACAAATGCTGTTCTTCAGCAAGTGCCGAATAATATTTGTTACAATTATTTTTAGCGTTTTGTAAGGATAGGTAGCTATTTAATCAAAATGCACGCATGATAACTAAAAGCGATTTGGGGAACCTTCAGTATTCCTTCGTATCATAATAATAAATAAAACTAATAGATACTTGGGTACAATATTATGTAGTACGGAGTACCAGAAGTAGGTACCACGAACTAAAATGCACTATAGGGCAAAAGGACATTTCCTGTCTTAACATTCTGTGCCATACATTATTATCTCTTTGATTATATTGTCAATTTAAGTTAGCTCGTTTTCAATTTTATACGATTTTTTACCAAAAATAAACAATTCCACTTGTTCTATTTTATATGTAAATATTAAAAATATTACATCATCTGCCGATTGGTATGTACATTTATAAGTTTTTAAAATATTATATTTCTTGGTGTCACCTGACCAATTTTTCGGAAGTAAGCAATAAAATATCTATCTTTGTTTCATTCCCCCCCCCCGGCCTAGTAAAATTCACGTGAAAAATAAATAAAAAATTAAGAGCCATGGAATGAAGACGAATAGAGGGAAAACGATGTATACTTTTCACTGCTTCGACGTGTGGTATGAACTCTGAAACTCGGTAGAACACCCTATCGGAAACGGGGCGAGGTCCAGGGTTCATATCTCGGTTTGGTAGCACATTTTTGCAGCTTCGCCTCCCTCCCTTCCATATTCATCGCTAGCTGGCTTAGCATCTATCCCTATAGTTACAGAAAACCCAGATCTTGCAGTGTGGGTATTCTGCATGCATGCAGTATAGGTATAGGTAACATTTAAAGTTCTATAAAGGTATAAAATATACCTTAATATATAATATTAGCAGGTTTATACGTACTACTACTACTAAAACATTTCAACTGGCTATATGGCACCACTTAAGTATGATGGCACAATTCGCATTCCAATCAATCACGAGTATAATATTATATTTCGCCTCAATTTCAGCAAGGCAACCTCATTTCTGCAGAAAATATTAATATATCTATGCATGATGAGTCGACAGGCATTTCATTTATGACAATTCATTGTTAAATAGCACTAAACGCATCGAAAAGCCTGCAAAATTCCTAATGACATAATTAAGTTATCAATGCCATCTTTAAAATCAAAATATACAAACATTTAAAATGTTAAAATGTACTTATCCGTTGGAAATTCGAAATAATGCAATTTCTTTATCACAGCAAATTCTGAAAGTGTTTTATCTTCGCGAGCTACCTACCCTTGATATGCTTACATAATTTGGGCGTGTTTCCGAACAACAGTATTTTCTGTTATATACACTCTTAATTCTCTCACTCAAGACCATTAGGTGTCCTTGCAAATCCAAATTCTGACTTCAGAATCTATCCAGAAAAATTGTTTTTGAAATGATACTTGTTTATATGCTTGGCCGTTTAGAGCCAGCGTAAAAATCAACATAAATACCTACAACAATATGTAGGTGGGCCAACAACATCTATTACAAACACCAATATAATATGTTTCCTATTATGTAAGTAGAAATATTCATTTTCAGTAGACCTTCCTTCAAGTAGATTGGAATGAATACCTTTAGAAATTATATAATATTTGATTATTTACGAATATATAACGATTACAGATATTTGTCAACGGTTTTCGTAAAAAATCAAATTTAAATTGCTTCTGGAAATTTCGGGGGGTTACTTAGTTTGTACAACAATAAGGTGCAACTCATAGGTCAAATAACATTAATCTTTTTAAAGTTCAGGGACAGATAGACCAAATGTTTTCCTTACCCAATAATAATGTACTATACACTATACCTATATATACATCACTTAGCTTGCGCTCGAGTGCTCAATGCACAATCAAGCGCGTAATTTTAATTACTTAGGGAGACGACGAATCATGTAATGTTACTAGGTTTAGCCGTTAAACATTGTTCTTCAAAGTATATATGTTTGAAGTTCACACAATCGCGTTCTTTTCTCATCTCTTGTTAGTATAGCCATCGTTTCACAATCACAGCAGTTATCTAATACATACTTAAGCCCGATTTTCACCCTACCCTCTCCTCTGGATATCTTGAACAACTTTGGGTAAGTCTACACCGAAAGAATTAATCTCTGACTAAATCGTCTCATGTATATTTTTAAATCGCAATGGAATTCATATAAATAACGTTTATTCTATACTCTCGAAACTACAATATAGTCTACTTTATATGTTACGGTATCGGGCTATATTAATTAGCAATCGAAATACGAAGGGGTTTTGATTGAAGTTAATAAAGAATTCGGTAGGTACCGAGTCTGGGGTACGGTGTCCTTATAGTTGCCATTAACTGGAATGTGGATGGTTTTATATGTGCCGTTGTTTTATACTTATTTCACACCATGTATATATTAGCTAAGTTAAGTATTTCATTAGTAATAAGTATAATAAGTATTACATTATAAAAAAAAAGTGTAGACCATTAATTTCATGGCAGGCAAGTGAATAAATTCGGTTTCGTCTGGTTTGTCAATTGACTTCGTTCGAAAACATTCGCGATATTTTGCGGTATTTTCCCACCTTAATATTTTGAGCAATACTTCATATTTATTTCTATCAAGGAATGCTTGTAACCCTTCCCCTGGCCGTGGCTGGTCCTAACTCAAAGCTACACAAGAGCCGCAAGTCCCGACCAGGTGCAGATTTTTAAGGCCCAAAAGCAGGCACAATTTTGGGACGTAATGGACCAACTATCCATTTAGAGCTTATAGTCACGGATATGGGGTTCCACGTGTCTACTAGCACAACCCGGCGGCGTGTTCCGCATCTAAAAGCAAATTTTTATATGGTTTCGAGAATTTTTTGAAAAGTGTAATTGTTGAGGGAGGGATGGGTAAAAAAGGGGTCTTTATCAGCATTGGCTGACCGCAGCACATACCAAAAGATTTTTGGCCCGAAAAAACTCAAAATTGGTTAGCTCAGTGGCTCTCAAACTTATTGAATCCATGACTCCCTTAACACGGGAACGAATTTTCGCAGCTCCCTTTTACTAATATCACGAGCTTTGTACAATGCAACATATTCTTTTATCTGTGCGTTTTCACAAGTTAGCTGTGCAATTGATACTCAAAGAGTATGAAAATACATTTCTAGATATATTTGTCATTTGAAAACTGACAGATTTTTGACAATCGTAATCATGTCAATTGTATATATCGAGAATATATATATTATTTCTATTCAGACAAAAAACGATGCATGGAATCTTGTGAAAATTCCGCGACGCCCCTAACTGAAATGCGGGAAGCCCACGCTGATCTCTAATAGCCTTGAGCTATTTGAGGTCAGTGGACGCCCCAGGGAGCCACGACGCACGTAGTTTGAGAACCACTGAGCTAACTGTTAGCTCATTCAAGAACGAGAGGGTTCAAGATGAACGTTCAATATCGATCAATGGCGCGATGGAACGAAAAATGGAAAAAATTAAATCAAACGGTGAAACATGATAGAATTGGAAAAGGGCATATCCGCCTTTCCACAACCATAATATTTGGGGACAAAAGTCCATACGCGATATCGCTACCCTGATGTTAACCTCCAAAACTGAAAAATTGTACTACCTATACGCATTAGCTGTGAGTTTAAAATTGCCTGCTTCAATTCAAACTTGCATAATATAAAAAAAAAATCACCTACCTATATCACTCTTCCCCACTTGGTTACGATTCAAAATAGATAAATCCGTGACCACCGCGTGTTCCGATATGGCAGGTTGCCTGCACTAGGGTCGCGCTAATGTGAGGGTAGCCTGAACTAGGGTTGCGCTAATGTGAGGGTAGCCTGAACTAGGGTAGCGCTATTGTGAGGGTAGCCTGCACTAGGGTTGCGCTGTTGTGAGGGTAGCCTGCACTAGGGGTGCGCTATTGTGAAGGTAGCCTGCACTAAGGTTGCGGTATTGTGAGAATAGCCTGCACTATAGGGTCGCGCTAATGTGAGGGTAGCCTGAACTAGGGTTGCGCTAATGTGAGGGTAGCCTGAACTAGGGTAGCGCTATTGTGAGGGTAGCCTGCACTAGGGTTGCGCTGTTGTGAGGGTAGCCTGCACTAGGGGTGCGCTGTTGTGAGGGTAGCCTGAACTAGGGTTGCGCTATTGTGAGGGTAGCCTGAACTTGGGTCTCGCTGTTGTGAAGGTAGCCTGCACTAGGGTCGCGCTATTGTGAGGGTAGCCTGCACTAGGGTCGCGCTGTTGTGAGGGTAGCCTGCACTAGGGTCGCGCTATTGTGAGGGTAGCCTGCACTAGGGTCGCGCTATTGTGAAGGTAGCCTGCACTAGGGTCGCGCTATTGTGAGGGTAGCCTGAACTAGGGTAGCGCTATTGTGAGGGTAGCCTGCACTAGGGTTGCGCTATTGTGAGGGTAGCCTGAACTTGGGTCTCGCTGTTGAGAAGGTAGCCTGCACTAGGGTCGCGCTATTGTGAGGGTAGCCTGCACTAGGGTCGCGCTGTTGTGAGGGTAGCCTGCACTAGGGTCGCGCTATTGTGAGGGTAGCCTGCACTAGGGTCGCGCTATTGTGAGGGTAGCCTGCACTAGGGTCGCGCTGTTGTGAAGGTAGCCTGCACTAGGGTCGCGCTATTGTGAAGGTAGCCTGCACTAGGGTTGCGCTATTGTGAGGGTAGCCTGAACTTGGGTCTCGCTGTTGTGAGGGTAGCCTGCACTAGGGTCGCGCTGTTGTGAAGGTAGCCTGCACTAGGGTCGCGCTATTGTGAGGGTAGCCTGAACTAGGGTTGCGCTAATGTGAGGGTAGCCTGCACTAAGGTTGCGTTATTGTGAGAATAGCCTGCATTAGGGTTGCGTTATTGTGAGGGTAGCCTGCACTAGGGTCGCGCTATTGTCAGGGTAGTCTGCACCAGGCGCGTAGGAACGCTTTTCAAGTTGGGGGGGGGGGGGGGGGCAAGCTGCAAGACAGACAGTGGTGAAACCCGGACTGTGGGGGGGGGGGGGGGAGGGGGGGGGGGGGGGGCTCTATTTTTTAAAGCAAATCTGAGGGTTTGAGATAAAATTGCAGCCTGGGAACATGGGGGTAAGAAATATACATTTAGAATACTTAATTTAAAGATATCAAATTAACGCATTACGAAAATTAATATCACGTTTTCTGTGATGCCTGTAAATATCGCACATCGAATACAGCAGAGCGTCTTGCCGTGGCGAATTCCAGCTCTACACTAGCATTAGCAATACCAAATTCTTCCTCTCCCTCTCCCAGTCTGGGTGCATGTATGACTCAGACTATAACATAACAGTGTTAGTCTGCATTTCTGCTACTGCTATAGTCATATTCCTGGAAGTGATTTGTTTTTACGAGTCAAAAGATTTCGTTCAACATCAGCTAAGCAGAAACACTAGGTATACTCAACTCTGAGCAGCAGACAAAATGAATGATTTCAACTATAAAATTTGCCCCCCAGTTGCCCCCTATGCCTAAAAGTTGGGAGGGGGGCATTGCCCCCCTTGCCCCCCCCCCCCTGTTCCTACGCCAGTGGTCTGCACTAAGGTTGCGTTATTGTGAGAATAGCCTGCACTAGGGTCGCGCTGTTGTGAGGGTAGCCTGAACTAGGGTTGCGCTGTTGTGAGGGTAGCCTGCACTAGGGTCGCGCTATTGTCAGGGTAGTCTGAAGAAGGAAGGCTCCTGCCCGCTGCCAATGGGCGTATAGGCGGGGGCAGTCATCTCGCCGCTGCTCATGTGGCTGCGGCTGCGCGTGCTTGCCGAGCTGTGGATGGAAACGTCGGGGTAAGAATGGGCTACTCTGATGATGGATCAGGTGGTGGCTTCCCAGATTTCGCGCGTCAGATTTTGGAAACACACAAGAGTGAATATCAAGTAAAACTTTGAGAAAGCACAGTGTTTCGATTCTTATAAGTGAATTGAGTGTGAATTTTTTACCGCAAATCAATTTCTAGTGACGATGAAAGATGAAGTGGCAAATCAGATAGCGCAATCAAATTAAGGTGCTTGAAAATGTTAAGCGTTTTAGTATTTATAGAATAACATCAGGTTACCTTATGCAGTGTCGGGGTTATATGCAGTGTTTAGATCAGCAACTGCCAAAGAGGGTTGAGGTTGAACATCGCATTTGACGAAAGCCCCCAAAATAAATAAGTTCTCTGTGGCAAGATAGCGACAATCAAGCGGCATGGTTGAAACAGGCAAAGAGAATATAATATTAAGGGGTGGTTTTATTTTAATTAAGGTCTTGTAATCAGTCTCAATAGTTAGGTACTATAGGAAAAGCACAGATCACAAAGAAACTTCGACGACAATTATTTGCCTAAAATTTATCATGCTTAAATATCAAAACCTCTCATGAGAGTCTTGAAGAAGATTTCAACTTAATAATATTGTTCAAGTTCATTAGAAGTTTATAACTAAGGCAATTATGAAGAATCCCGATGATCGTACACGTCTCTTGAGAAAGTCCAGGCAAGTCAAAGAGGATGGAAATAATCCGGTCCTTGTCTGACATATTCTGCACACAATGCGAATGAAATCGATGAAAACACAAAGACATGAGAAAGTACTACCTTGATAGGTGTTCCACCGTCGAGGTAGACGTCAAAGGGCTCTCGTTGACCATGTGCAGGTCGAGGTTCAAGTACTGGTCTCGGATCGAGCTCTCCAGCAGCTGATCGAGATGGGCACGGAGCTGGGAGAAAGTGGGTCGTTCTCGGGGCTTGGCTTCCCAGCAATGCAGCATGATGTTGTACCTGAAATCAGGTTCGCACTAAATGAATGGGACCTATAGCTAGATATGTCAGTGGCATAGCTCAAATCAATCGAACCCCACAAAGGAAATGTGTGACCCATTCGCCCCACAATAAAAAGAAATGTGGGGCGAATTTTAAAAAGTGCAAAATATAGCCCTTTTCTCCATAAAATGTATTATTTTGATTATAATTAACTTGATGTTCAAGTACAATGTTGAATAATATGTAATGCACACGAAAACAAGCGCAGAAACACCCACCCCTGCAGCTAACGAACTGATTCGACTTATAAATAGCGATTCACATGTGATATTGCATCGAGCAGTGATGAGTCATGAAAAATGATGTTACTTCCGAAATCATATCTCGTATTTTTAGCACCTAAATTATTTCACCGGAACAATGTGCCCTATATTGAAAAGTTCAATGCCGAAAAACTCGTGTAATCACAATTTGAGGACGCAGTACGCAATAATATAGTATTTCCAGTCTGCTGTTGAGCGGGGGGGGGGGGGGGAGATGGGGCTTGCGAGGGCGCCATGAGCCTCCGCTTCGCCACTGGGTACTATAACCCGGTAACAGTATTTTGGGGCTTCAATTTTTTCCTTTGCCTTTGCTTGTTACTGTTAGCGACATTTAATAATTAACGCAATGGAAACTAATGTAACATCAAGAATCTGTTTTATCTTCCGGTACAATTTCATGGGAAAGTTAATGTATACATGTAAAACAGGACTAGATATCTTTTTCGCGAAAACTAAAGTTTTGGAACTCCGAACGCACCCGTTGTTCTTGTTCACCCTTTAGGCCCTGATATTTCGTTACAAACGGACTGAATTGAATCTCGAGAAGGCGAACCCCTGGACGCAACCCCCATAGCATATTCAGGACGCCATTTCCCAGAGACAAAACAATTGCCGTTAAAGAGTTCAAATAGGGGCTCAAGACTTTGGTCTTGACTTTGTTCAAAAGGCGTTTTCTCTTCATCTATAACTATAATTAAATATTGGCATCGATATATTAAGCGTATAGAGGCAGTGCTAGCATTATGGCTTTGATCGCAGCCAGCGGAGCAAACATTATTTCATGTCACTTCCATCAGAATGAAACCCTTGTGTCAAAATTGTTGACATTTGATCAATTAAGAGATTTTATATAAAGATAATAAATTTATGTTGGCTCTGGCGGGAGCTCAAAGGAATTTTCTCATCCAGTTCAGATGAAAGATTTTGGAAGCAAAAGAAATAAAAAGTGTATTCCATTCATTTCCTTTTCTGTACCTATAATCTTACCAAATTTATGAAAAATTTAAAAAAATTGAATATATAGATTCACAATTTGTAAAAGCTCACTGGCGAAAAGTCACTGGCGAAGGTTTATAGTGAATCGCTGGAAGGGAAGGTAATTACGGCCCCAGGAATTAGGGAGTTTTGAAAAATTAAGGAAAACATTTGTATTTTTTTCCAAATTTGCCTAAAATCGTTTGAGACTGTGTTTGCGATTAAAATTTGGACTGCACTGAGCTCCCTGGATTTTCTCAGATATATAAAATGCCAAGCAGCAAAACTGTCAATACTATGGGCTTCGCGAACGCAATTTGTGTTGCGTTGAAGATGAGCGTAGATAGCGGTTTGTGTATAGCGGATAAAAAGGTGCAGGCAGAAGTCTTGTGAAAACCTTGGAGCACCAAGCCTGACCATTGACTTCTCGAAGATTCTGATCACTTTGAAAATGTCGACGGATTTTGACGTTCCTTTATTTCTCTTCGAGCTGTCAGATAGCGAAAATATGCTGATTATGAACTCATTAGTAATGATAACGTAAATACATACAACATAACTTATGCCCAAGAGTTCTTATTAGATTGGAGATAATCTTACAATAACTTCCATAAACTAAATTGACTTAATTTCTGATAACTGTCAAATCTTTGCCTTGGCCAAACTTGAAGTCAACAAAGCTGTTAACGAAGGAAACCGGACTCTTATTGAATCAGGCGTCAAATCACGAAAAAACACTAAAATGATGCGAACAAAAACCAATCGGAAAGTCCTACCGACCTCAGATTTTCAGGCATAATTTTTGTGAAGATATCTAAAGAACTTTGAGATTTACAGAGATTTAAAATTTTGAAAAATCGAAAAATACCACAAAAATTGATTTAGTATGAACCGATCTTTTCCAAACACGTAGAGGATCTAAGTTCAGAAGAAAGGTAGGTCCTCTCGGTTCAGGCGTTTGGTCTGTAGAGCGCGCGCAAACACACATAAAAAAATAAAAAAAAACACAAGTGACTTTTTTTGGGGGTAGTGAAATTGAAGATTGCGCTCCGCTCGCTTCGCTCATCAATAAAGCAGTATATTTTGAAGGATTTATACGTAAAACTAATGTTTAATGGGATAATTTTTATTATTCCAATATAATTTATAATATTGTAATATAAATATAATATTTAATTTAATCACATTAAAATTCATCTATAAATTTCAACATGTAGAAAATAATTAACCTCTGGCGGCCATCTTCACAAATAACAAGAACTGCAATTCCTCGGGAATTTACATTGTACATATTTAAAAATATTTTTAGACGCTTGCATCTCCTTCTTTCAATACCTACTGTACAATTTCCACGGTTTCTTTTTGGTGCTTGTTTCCTTTCTATCTCCTCCCACCTCCTATCTATTTCTTGCACACCGAGATAGCTCTCGGTCTGCTTCTCCCTCTTTTTTCTTATTCAAGATATTGTACATCTTTCTTGGTAAACTGTTTTCATCAATTGTCTTCAATCTTCCATACACTTTAACCTTTCGTACCCCTTTTAAATCCCAACCTCTCCGCTGTTGAATTATTTTGTGTTATACTATTTATGTTACCCATCTTGGTTACTCCTATACTTCTAGTTCCAATACATGTCAGCTGGGCCGCTTCCATTGTTCTTACTTCTTTATTATTTCTTATATTACATTTACTTGTATATATCACGTTGCCGTTACATACATCAGAAATGGATCATAAGATGGTTTATAAAAGAAACCCTTGCGCCGTTCTGGGACGTCTCACATTCAAAATTCCGCCATTATATATATTCAAGGGGACAGATCAGTTCGCCAGAAAGTGGCGTTTCAGACCAAAAGTTGCCGACATTTCAAGGTTAATTTCATCGTTGATGTTATCATTTCTATTTTTCAGAATGTTGTAGAAAAAATACGCAAATAAGGAAGAACGTGGCCCTTTTTTCGATAATTTTCCCCTGGAATGCTAGAACATACCCCGAAACTCTACTATTTTTACCCTTTTTAGAGCCATTGTATACGAAATTGCAAAGAAAAATAAAATGGCCATGTTCTTCCTTATTAACGTCTTTTGTCTACAACACACTAAAATATTGAAATGATAACTTCAACGATGTGGCCTTGAGATGTCGGCAACTTTTGGCCTGTTTCGAGAAAAAAAAGTGCTTATTGTGCGATTTTGGCCACCCTGAAAATAAATTTTCGACCAAACTTTTAAAATGTGTACTCCTTGTTGGTCTAAATGTGTATCTTGCACGTGATGTGTTTCGTGCCGATAGGAGAAGATGTACTGAAACTGGTAGGTAGAAGTGATGTACCCTTTTAAACGATACTTGTCCATCAATTTCCAAATTTATTAGCACAATTTGTATTTTTGTCTCTCTTTGTAGTCCCACTCATTCACTTTTCTCTTTGCCTGACATAATTCTATATGTTTCCGTAACCATTTCCCACTTTTCACTTTCAGTAATATATTATTGTATCTCTCTATCTTCCCAAATTAAAATATCATTCACATGTAAATAAGGGTTAGAAATGGTATGTATGTTATTCAATTTATTCTGTTTGTTCAACTTTTCTAAAATGTGCCCCTGAACACAACTAGCAAAATAGCCATGGTAGAATCTATTGATTCTACCACAACAGAAGCGAACCATTTACCTTAAAATCGTTGGAATTGGGTTTTTTCAACACTTTGGTGATTGCTAAAGCAGTTTGCATATCATTTACATTTCAAATATATAAATTCCAAGCGAATAGAGGAAGTACAAGCATTGGGTGTATGTACTAGCACATGCACTAGATTGTGCTCCTGAACGCAGCCCGCAGAGCAAGATTGGGACTTCCACCACAGCGAAAAAGAATCGAACAAAGCATCGTTTATTTCGTACAAAAATATATCGAAATACCAAGCGTTTAGACCAAAGATACTATATATATTATATAATAACCTTCGGTTGTTTAGACTTTAGAGGTAGTACCTAATGCAAGTGCCCCTGAACGCATCCCGCAGATCAAACAAACACGGCGCCTCCACCAAAACGAAAAATTTTCAAAACAATGCGGTGAAATTTGACCGTTTAATTAGCTCGGCAGTCATTAAAGCTGTTTAAAAAAATACCACATATGAATGTGCAGTAATAATTAAATTCCAAGTGAGTGGAGGTTACGTCAGTAGCGCCTGGATTGATCTCTTTGTCAAGCTGTCGAGCTACGAGTAACGTCTGACACTGTAACTAGCTTAGGGTATACGAAACAAGGGGAAAATTACAAAGACTTTATTTATTTACCCGATTAGAACCCGTTTCTGCAGGCAATCGCTATTTAGTGACATAAAAGCCAGCCTAGTTTGCTGGCTTCAACTCCACTCGCCAACGTTGATGCGCGCTTTAGCCTGGTACTCGAGTTTGGCGCACTAAACTTGTTGAATTGTACATTTATTTGAACTTGGACTGATATATTTAAATTGAAAAAATTAGAGGTCAATTTAATTCAACTTAATTTAAGATTGTAGGTGTTTGATGAACAGTTTTCCATGCATAAAAAAAATCGAGATTTATCGAAATCCAACAGCCTATTTTCTGACTCAAGTGTATTGAAAGTACGAAAATATACCTTTATGGAATCTTTAACATCGATAATTTTGAAACATAAAGGTACTACCATAGATGAATGACTCATTCATCTATGGTAGTACTTTAAGTGTGTAAAACGTGTATCAAGCTTGGTAAAAGTAAATGCAATGTTGGACGTACAGTTCGACGCTGCAGTTGGTAGGGCGTTCCATGCGGTAGCCCGCCCTGAGCAGTTTGAACACGCTGTTCGTCTGGGTGCTGGGATACGGGTTGCCGCCGAGGGTCACTATCTCCCAGAGCAGCACTCCAAAAGACCATCTGCACACATCAAACGCACCGCCCATACTTCAGTCCACTATTGGTTCGAGCCAATATACCTGGGGCTGGTTGCAATAATAAGTCACGTTACAAGTAGGTCACTGTTGCTTCCGGATTGTGGTGAGGGCGGAGAGGGATGGGGGGGGGGGGTGGATCGAGAATCAGAGTCATTGCATTCGCAACAGGTCAAATCCCATTGCCTATTGCACAGGGGCGTAGGAAGGGGGGGGGGGGGGGATGGGGGTCAAATACCCCCCATGGAACCATGGAATTTCTACAATTTTCGAAATTTCCATTCCTTGACAGGAAGTTTTGTGCAGCCATATCAGATATTCACACTCGTCCAGCGTTCGCTGCCTGAATTGAATGCTGTGATCGGCACGTTATTTGTAACAGCTGTCTTTTGCGACCCTCTCAAAGGAATGCTATCATACAATTCTTTTGTAATTTTTCTCAATGTTCACTCAATACTTTATTGAAATCTGTTCGTTGAAATTTTTGGGAATGATGCATCTTTTTTTGTCAAAGAAAGAAATGCACGATGATTTTAACTCTTTTTCGACTAATCACTTTTTTAAACGCACGAGTATCTGCTAGTTTTACAAAGTGAACAAGTTTTTTCAATTGGATTGCCGAATTTCCCCATGCTATACCATGTCACTGTCAACAGCAGCACCAAACCAATCTCCCCGCACGCATCCGTCGCGGTCGATCTGCGTACGCCGTACAAGTTGACTTTTAGCGAAAATGTGACAACTAAAGCACAAAACAGCTCACACATCGCTAGTGATGTAGACTTGATGCAGTATATAGCTACTCTTTGCCATCCACTTTATTGGCAACTCCCCGATGCATTCCTTGCGCTACACGTTTTGCGAAAATGTGACAAATACAACTCAAACTCAACTCACACATCACTTTGAGTGGTGTACACTTGATGAAGCAGCGACTCAATGGCCATCCACTTTATTGGCAACTTCCCGACGCATTTCTTGTGATAGACGTTTTGCTCGTAGATGTCTCGGCTGAGACCGAAGTCCGATATTTTCACCGTCCTGTCCGCGCACAAGAGCACGTTCCTCGCAGCCAGGTCCCGGTGAACGACTCTGTTGCCGGCGAGGAATTCCTGGAGGCACGGCAACAGTTTCGGAATAGAAAAAAACTATTTCAAACTGGGATTTGAATGCTGAATCACAAGTCTCACTGGTTTCCCGCACTGGTTTTCACACGCTATAGATGTAGATTAAAGTTTTTGGTTAGCTGTCGGGATTCCGAAGTAGTAGGTACCTAGTACCTACCATCGTGGATTTTAACATGGTCGTTAGAATTAAGAAAGCTTAGATTAAAAAACAACTATTTTTTCTTTTGTTCTCGTTTTTAACGTCATGCTATCACCCTTGAGAAAGTAACTAGCATATGTTACGAAACGTTATATGGGAAACCTGAGACTTTTGACTTAGCATTCAAATCCCAGCTTGAAAAAGTATTTTTCAAAACTAGTGCTAAAGATAGGATATAGTAGACATCAAGGCACAGTGCCTTGAGAATATAATGTTCATGATTGCACTATCGCGAAGAAATGTGTTCTCTTTCCTTTAGGCTGATGTAGTGTAATTGCAATTGTAGTGCATATTGTTCTGTTAAATACATTTGCAGTACAGTTTAATTAGTGCAATTACTATAGTTGCTGTTGCCCTATAGCCCTATCTGCAGTCGGGTAAATAACTTCAAACTGGGTCCGAATTGATTAATTTTACTTAAATCGTGCAAACGTCAAATTATAGAACGAGAGCATTAAATTTCGAGCCCTAAATCAAAAAATGGCACTTCAAGTCTTCAGCGGTTTATACCAATAGCGCTTTGAGTATGACGTGAACATTATCAAGACAAAGGAAATTAAAATGTACCTAAAGCGCGGGTAAAAACATTTTTCAATGGGCAACTCACACAGCATGAAAAATATTTTTTAATTCGAAAACCGGAATGGAGATATGACATATTGTAATATCTGGATATAATTTTATCTGACCACACACAAGCAATATAGACGGAGTCATGCAATTCGCTACCGTTTGAGAAACTCACACCTTATTAAGTTCACTCTTCGTTTTACAAACAACAGTACAAAAGTATTTGCCTAGTTGTTACGCCATCACAGACACAGCAGCAAATTCGGTGTTCATATTTCCGAAAACCGATCAACCATGCATGAAGTCGAATTACCATTCCAACGGTGATCTGTCGAGCGAATGACAGCAGGTCGTTGGATGTGAGAAGGCCGTCACTTTTCGAACATCTGGCCCCAGCTAGGCAGCGCAAAACGCGCAATGAAACGAAAGAAATTGCACGCTGATTAGTTCACGAATTGACAGCTGCGTTGACAGCCAGACTTCGTGTTTTCGAGACATTTATCGAAGTTGTAGAGGCATACATAATGGTAACGTTATATGAAAGACTTGCAGCTTGTATAAGGGCTGACGCACTTTCACGCTGATTCACTAGATTCGCTGGTTCGCTGGGTCACTAGAGCAGAAATGACAAATACTTTTTGGATGGAGAGTTTACTTTTTAATGCACCTCACGCTGTTGGTAATTTACGCATAAGACGCTCACATTTTGAACGGCTATCAACATCTTTTAATTCCACTGACATTCATTTTGAAGCGATAGGTACTGTTTTTACAAAACATCCCAACTCGCGGGCACCCAAATTTTAGAAGGTGCCTGGAAAGGAATGTTTTTTCATATCTTTTAGTTTTTCATCTATCATCATTCCTGACAGGTAGAAGTGTTAAATTTCAGGCATACTTTACACACACCAAGAGCTGCCATTTCTGGGTGTTTTTTTACTTTTTAATTATTACTCCTCTTCATCTTCATCATCTTCATCTTCTTCATCTTCTTCTTCCTCCTCTTTTGCTATTAACGCTTTCCATTTTTCTTTTTCTTCCATGTTTCATTCTTTTCCGTTTCATGTTTTATTCTTTTCAATCTCTTTCCACTTTTCTCCTCTCTCTTCTATGTCACATTTTACTTTTTCTAACCATCTATCTCAAGGTCTTCCACTTACTCTTTCTTATATACAATATTACAATTTTTTCTTGGCAATCTGTTTTCTTCCATTGTCTTTAGTCTTCCACACAACTTCATTTAAAAGATAAATTGATAGAAGATAACCTCATGTTTCTGCGCCGCATGCGAAATGTTTAATTTCCATTTTTCAAAAATTGTTAAATTGTAATGAAAATTAAAATTTGTAACTGACGTTTATGTGTGCCGTCATGGGTGGCTGGCGGGGTGAGGGTGGGCTGTAAGATTAAGTTTAAAGTGTACCTATATAGTAATTTGACGTTGTCTAAAGTATTCATTAGTGTGTTTCTAAAGGAAAAATTCGTCAAATGAAAAAATATCGATAAACGCATGCCCCTGTCCGGCGCTTCTAAAACATAGGAGCCCTTAGGCTGTCGCCTTCTAGCGCAAAATACACTGGAATATTTCTACCAATTCGATTCTTATAATTTATTTTGTCACGCATTGTGAAGCCATGCTCATAAGTTCGCGAGTCAATCAATTCAAGGTATTCTAAAGGTCCTTTATACTCAGCTCGCAATATTGTTGGTTTTATCATCCATGCTTTGTGAAGACGCGCTCGCTTTCCTGTCCCACTTTTTCTGTTGAAAGCATTTCCTCGTGTTCGAGGATCTGTAAAGCTTATTGGCAAACTCTTCTGCAAACTCTACCTACTGCTTGTGTATTGGCATGCTACGTGATTTCTGTGCTAGTGATCAAATTCCACGATTCGACGAGGATCTACGCAAGTTGTTAGATTTATTGATGCAAAAACACCCACACACCCACCCGCCCACGATGATACGGTGGTCCTACGCATGCCAATCAATGTCATACCATAGATGAATGGAGTACTCAAAGTGGAGAGCGCTAAGTGGGCTTATAAATGGTAGGTACATCTCGGCGTGTTCGATTTGGAAGCTGCTTTGACTCAGTGAACTGAAAAGAATGGTTCATATACATAGGGGTGGTGGGGTTTACTAGCCTCACCAGTTGAAACTGCTTGTCTACTTAGAATAATGTAAAAAACCACTGTTATAATTGTACGATTTTGATGTTTTAGAATTAACTATAGGGCTTCGCGAACGCAATTTGTGATGCGTTGACGATGAGTGTAGGTAGCGGTTTGTATATACCGGATAAAAAGCCCCATGAAAACCATGGAGCCCCATGCCAGATCATTGCCTCCTCGAAAATTCTG
Source organism: Nemoura dubitans (assembly GCA_921293005.1). Lineage (NCBI taxonomy): Eukaryota > Metazoa > Arthropoda > Insecta > Plecoptera > Nemouridae > Nemoura > Nemoura dubitans. Next base: position 21,747,202 of record OV121075.1, read on the forward strand.
ATCACTCGAATATTTATACATTTATGACCTTCCTTTGTTTCTCTCTAGAGCTGTCTGATGGCCAAAGTATTCTTATTTTCAGATAAATGAGTAATTTGAACATAATGTAGGTACATATATGTAAATAACGCCCGACGGTTCTCATTATAATGGATATATATTTCTAGCGCGGATTTACTGTAATTACTTCTATAAATGAAAATGACCTAGGTATTTCTGATATATCGGTCAAATCTTTTCCTTGGACAAACTTGAAGTCAACAAAGCTTAGTCGCCAAGGTAACGAAGGAAATTGATTCAGTCCTCTCTCTCTCTCTCTCTCTCTCTCTCTCTCTCTCTCTCTCTCTCTCTCTCTCTCTCTCTCTCTCTCTCTCTCTCTCTCTCTCTCTCTCTCTCTCTCTCTCTCTCTCTCTCTCTCTCTCTCTCTCTCTCTCTCTCTCTCTCTCTCTCTCTCTCTCTCTCTCTCTCTCTCTCTCTCTCTCTCTCTCTCTCTCTCTCTCTCTCTCTCTCTCTCTCTCTCTCTCTCTCAGGCAACAGGAGAAACTTATATGACATATGTTTAAAAAAGTCCTTGCCGTCATTTGGGCTGACAGGCAAATGCGCTTGATCTGACGACATCGTTTATTGGAATTGTAATTATCAGCCACCCATCAATGGAGCTTTGGAGACGTTTCGTGGCGTTTTCTCCACGATCGGCTCGTTTCGCCTGTTCGTCGCCACAAATGGGGCGTTCAACCCTCTCCACAATGCCCGTGGTGCGACTTGCCTGGTACAGCACTACATAATGATCATTGAATGCCCAATGAATGACAACACTTGGCAGCTCGTCCGAATTTTCTATCGGAAAATTTATAACAAACCTTCCATCAACTCACACCAACCAACCTCCACATTAATCAACGGCCTATCCACAACAAACGGCAATAGTTCTCGACTCACCAACTTCTAAATTAGTTTAGCAAAAAGCACTATTTATCGTACGATCTCACTCTTCCTTCAGACACCAAACACACCTGTATGTACCACTTTACCGCAATGTCTTCTGTAACCGCATAAAATTTAGATTAACCCCAATTAGATCCAAAAGAGGCGCAGGAGTGGTGGAACAACAGAGCCATTATCTGCCAACGAAACGGTCAATTGCTATTTTTCTTCTAGTTTCGTCAAATAATTTTGATTGTACCATGTGGTCATCATACTGTTTAATGTGATACAATTGTGTACTTAAGTATATCGTGACGTTTTAAATAAATACGTATCGTTGAAAAAACAAAAACAAAGACAAAAAACAAACTCTCTCTCTCTCTCCCTCTCTCTCTCTCTCTCTCCCTCTCCTGTCAAACGCTACAAAGTATCGTTTGAGAAGGTTTCTAGATTTCTCTCTGCATATTTGCATGTCTGTGGGCCTCTGTGGCCCGAAGCAGAGCTGCCGCACCATACAATATTTGCACACTTTCATTTGGGCAGTCAGTTTGATAAGTGTAACTTATAATGCCAACGCATTTGGGATTTGAGACAGATCGGCATGTAAAGCTGTTCAAAAACTATACCCTGAAATGACCCATGTGCCGGGTGGCACGCGTACGGAGGATTCAAATGAGTAAATCTGTAAATATTTTACATATAAGTTTACTACTCCTTGAACTGCATAAACGCAATACATTGCTCCTTCAATTCCATATACCCACCAACGAGCATGAGCTGATGAGATGATTGGCATTTAAATTTCTATGGACAACCGATAACGATATAGTTGCGTGATGCAAGTTTACCGTGTTCCATGTCGTACATCTGGTTGACGAAAGCCGTCGGTTTGTTAGGACTTGACGGCGTCGCGACGCCGTCGGAGACGCATTCGACGCCGCTGCCTGTACCTACAAACGACGCACTGGTCACGTGACATGGCGGATAACGACTCGTTGTGACCGACGAGGGGTTCGTTTTCGTTTGGGCAGTGAATGGCTGTAGCAATGTGAAAAACAATTCCTAAATCTTGCGGATTTACAGGGTACTTTCGGCGTCAGCACAAAATGTGAAATGGGAAAATGAATTAAAGCAAAGTATAAACTATATAACTTGTCGTGATTGATGAAAGGCTCAACGATATTTTGGCAATACTTTTATAGGTTTGCTTTTATGCTTTCCTTGGTTAAACGAAATATTAAAAGACTGAGTATAACAACGGCGTCGCCAAAGCGACGAACGTATCAGCGTTGTGAGATGAGCGTTGATTTTTTGTCAAGTGTTTGTGAAGTTTGTAAAGTCTCATCGCTTTTATATTCAGAGCACGAAAGAAGCCGCGTATCTCTAGAAGCAATCCTCCCCACTGAAACTATCAGGAAGGATGCTTCAACCTGCAGCAAGCGATGGACGGAAAGGAGATGAAACTGGAAAAAGCGAAATGGCTAACCAGCTTCCAGCTTTGTCTTATTTCCATTTCTCTAGAAATTGGCGGTGAAATGCGAATATAAAGAGAGCCAAAAGATATGCAGGCAAATCTCAACAAATTCTCTATTTGTGTCATTATAAATACAATGTACTACATAACATGTTTCAAAATATGGCCGATAAATGAGGTAGCGATTCTAAAGATTTTGCTCCGCTCGTTTCGCTCGCTACGCCCATCACTAACTGCAGCGAATTTTGCGGTTTATCTTACAAAACACAAGGTATTTGCGATAGAGTTCGCAACCAAACGGCATAACAGACTCACACGGAATTTAAGAAAAAGCCCATTATATCTTTACGGGCTGAAGTAAAAAATTGATACTTTGGTGCGAAAATGTGTTACTGTGTGGTACTAATGTGTTACTGTGTGCTACAAATGTGTTACCGTGTGTTACAAATGTGATTCTTTTTTTAATCAGATGACCCTTGTGAGCCGAAGTGACGTGTAAGACGCTTACCTTCAGCGGAGAGCGCAAGCTGGGCGTATTTCACCCTCTCGGCGGTTTTGACTGCGTCGGCGTCTCCTTGACTCTCCTGCTTGCCTTCGCATAGCCGGTCCCATTCCTTCAACAGATTGTGTGGGTCACTGGAAACGCAGGGATTGGTAAAACCAGGCAAGGGTCTTTGTGTGTGTCACGGTAGTAGGTGGGCCAGAACAAGCCCAATCGACCAAAAGTGTGCTCGTGGAGTTTTAATTTTTTTATGAAAATTCAGGGTTATTCCCCTACCTTTACTGAGTTCAGAATGTTTTTTAAAAAATTTTTGCGACGAACCGTTCTCCAGATAGAGCCCCTCAAAGTTCGGAGAAAAACGAATATTTGGCAGTTGCAGTGTGTCACAAAATTCAATGCCGATTCTAAACCGTAAAAGATATCAAAAAACTTCAGAGAGATAATTTGTTCGGAAGAGTTTGTCTTACTATGAACTGTAGCTCAAAAATCAGAATTTTTACTTTTTATAGGGTAATTAGAAGGTCAAAGCGTAGGGTAAATTTTTTGAATTTTTGCAACTTCAGGGTGCGTTCTGAACAGCAAGGGATGAAAAACGGGAAACGATAATTTTTTTGTAGGTACCCTTCATGTAAACGAATGTTACTATGTTATGTGTATTGGTTTCGATAAGGGTTTCTACCACCTTCATTCCTTAAAAAATCATGAAATTCGAAAAAAACCGAAAATGGCTGTTTTCAGGGGTGTTTTTCGACAACTGGGAGTGAACTAAAAAAATTTAAAATGTATGGATTATGTGCTATACTACTTGAACTCAAATCCCTGAAAGTCCCGATTCCCGTATTTTATTCGTTAAGAAGTTACAATTTTTTTTAAAGGGTCTACTACCTTCAAATTTCATGCACAATTGCATGGCGAGTAGGCGAGTGGCTTACGTGCACACGCGGATTTAAGGTTCAAAAAGTGGTCAGAACACACTATCACAAGGGCCTCGGGGCCCCTGGAGTTTACGGGTGGGGGGAGTGGGGGGGGGGGGGGGGGGCATGCGCAAACAAATGAACTATTTAACTAATTAGTCAACTCAAAATACAAGATACACACTACGCGAGTATCACGGACTCGCATGCGGGGCCCCGCATCGATCAACTGCAGTTGATCGCTAAAGTTTAAAGAGTTTAAAGTTGAAACTTGCAGTTGAATGTCAGGCTGAAAACAAAACACCGCGTAAGCAGGGGTGGATTTAACGGTCAGCAATCCCACAAATGCGGACTAGGACCCTTTGGAGAGTATCTCGGAGGCCCAGGGACCTCGCTGGCGAGGCCCCTGAGCTTGCGCCTGGGGCCTCGGAGCCTGAAGCCCGCCTGTGAACGTGCGTCCATGGGGCACTGCAAGAGAGCCCGTGGACATCGCATAGTGTGTATCTTGTATTTTGAGTTGACTAATTAATGTTGTAAAAGTTGTAAAACTTCCTAGCTGTATAGTTCATTTGTTTGCGAATGCCCCCCCCCCTCCCCTCATCCGTAAACTCCAGGGGCCCCGAGGCCCTTGTGATAGTGTGTTCTGACCACTTTTTGAACCTTAAATCCGCGTGTGCACGTAAGCCACTCGCCTACTCGCCATGCAATTGTGCATGAAATTTGAAGGTAGTAGACCCTTTAAAAAAAATTGTAATTTCTAAACGAATAAAATACGGGAATCGGGACTTTCAGGGATTTGAGTTCAAGTAGTAAAGCACATAATCCATACACTTTAAATTTTTTAAGTTCACTCCCAGTTGTCGAAAAACACCCCTGAAAACAGCCATTTTCGTTTTTTTTCGAATTTCATGATTTTTTTAAGGGATGAAGGTGGTAGAAACCCTTATCGAAACCAATATGTAAACATTAGTTTACATGATGGGTACCTACAAAAAAATTATCGCTTCCCGTTTTTCATCCCTTGTTGTTCAGAATGCACCCTGAAGTTGCAAAAATTCAAAAAATTTTCACTACGTTTTGACCTTCTAATTACCCTATAAAAAGTAAGAATTATGACTTTTGAGCTCCAGGTCATAGTAAAACAAACTCTTCCGAACAAATTATCTCTCTGAAGTTTTTTGATAACTCAGTAAACTCAGTAAAGGTAGGGGAATAACCCAGAATTTTCCTAAAAAAATTAAAACTCCACGAGCACACTTTTGGTCGATTGGGCTTGTTCTGACCCAGGTACCAACATATACCAGTAGTATACTTACTATATGAGAGTTTTGAGTTAATTCCAAGCGGCCATGATAGATGAAATGTTGTTTGGTGCATAAATGCATCTGCATGTCTGCATCTTTTGATCCTTGGATCCGTGGATCCTTTGATCCTTAGAAATGAGATTTTGAAGCCTGACCTAGATTATTACAACATATGAAAAATACCTGTCGTCAGAATCGGAATAAAAAAAGCTGACTTTGAAAGTACTTCGTGTACTGCAATATCCCCAACCCCCACAATTTGTCCTTGCTGTTATAATAAAACCTCTCTCGTCTTGACACAAATTGTGCTCAGATGAAAGGTGTTGACTTTTTAAAATCCATGAAAGAAGCAAAAGTAAATGCATTAATTTTTCCTAAAAATGACTGGAGCGTATATTGGTCACTAAGTTTTTTTTACAACGGTTTATGTAAATGTTTTCACTTTGCGTAAACCAATTGATAAAAACTTGATGTCAAACATAATTGCTGCAATCTTGTGTGCTGCAATCACGGGCGCCAACGCCCTTGACGTCGGGGGGCTCGTTAGTTACCAGACGCCCTGAAACTCACACTGGACGACTTTCCCATTTCAATATTCCCACATCTCCAAATTTTCGCGGAAGGGTAGTTCCTCTAGTATTCTGTGTCTCGTGACGGATACCATGTCGTCCAAGTCGAAACTGAACCAGCCCCCTGCGGTGCGGGGTTTCCCAAGCGTAATTGGCTTGGTTCCAGAAATATACTAGTGGTGCCATCAAATATTTTGCGGGGGAGGGGGGGGGGGGAAGCATCATATTCACGCTACGCCGCTGTTCATTGGCAAAGAATAATCTTCCGAAATAAGCGTTACCATGGATATGATTTGACCAATTAAACGAACCTTCCTCAAGAACCTCTGCAAGTCACCCAGCGCGCAGTATTCGGTGACAAGCATGACCTTGGGGCCGCGGGTGCAGCATCCTATGATGGACACAATGTTCTGGTGCTGACCCACAGACTTCATCATCTCGATCTCCTGCAGGAATTGTCTCAGCTCGTCTAGGCTGGGGTCGTCTGCAACTCAACCATATCCAAAAAATGTAATTTTACTCTGCGATCAAAATTCCATCATCCATCTAGTTGTCATCAATTTCCACTAGTTGTTGACTCTAAGAGTAGTGATGGCATTGTTTCCCCCCGAATTTTGGCCGAATACCAGTAACAGCTGTTAGTGAAAACGCACCTTATGAAGTTCGCAATGATCCGTTATATAATTGGCTAGGATGGGGAAAAAACTAGAGAAAATACATTCGAAAAGTCAACAATGCTAACTGTTTTCCAAGAGTATACTTTTTCTTGTATACTATGTATGTGTACTATACTCCTCTGTGTGCACCGAAGCAAACATAGTATATATTCATATTCAAATATAAATATTTACATATTTACATCCTGACAAGTTAACAAAAAGTACAACTAGTTCAGCAATTAGTTTTGTTTTTCTAGAACAAGTGCGGAATTTTCGTTGTTTGGATTAAAATGAAATTTAAATTTAAATAATAATTTGGAATGTAAAATTAACCGGCAATTAGTAATTCGTAGCACAGCCAAGCGATACACGATTCGCCACAGGCAATATACACATAATTTCTGCAAAACATTAGAGGTTGAAAAATAGTTAGGAGTTACCTCTAAAGTCATTCTAATTGAAATTGATATGCTTAGCTATAGGGAAAGCGCATATTTCCTAACTATTTATAAACGTAAAACAGTAATAGACGTAAAGAGTAAAACGTAAAGGAATCCTATATTTCTATTGAAAGCAAAATTCAGACACACCTGTCGGTGATAATCGGTGATTAAAGCATTTTTGGAAAATTCGTACCGTGCAAGAATATTGAAATTTCGACTTACTAGGGCTTCACGAACGCAATTTGTGTTACGTTGAAGATGAGCGTAGCGATTTGTATTTAGCGCATAAAAAGATTGAGGCAAGAAGCGTAAATCATGAAGCAGCAAGCCGGACTATTGCTTTCTCAAAAATTCTGATCACTTGAAAATGTAAACGATTCTGACCTTTCTTGTTTCTGTCCGAGCTGCCGGGTAGCGGAAATATGCTCATTTTGAGATCATTGAGCAATGTGCATGTAAATACATAGATGTAACTCATGCCCAAAAGGTTTTTATTAGGTTGGGGATATATTTCTGCCGCGGACTTTCTTTCAAAAACTTGCATGCACGAAATTGACAAAATTTATAATATCTGTCAAATATTGAACTCAACTTCAAGTCAAAAAATGTGGTGTAATGATTCGATTTGGTTTCAATGGTTTCTAAAGGCAACAATCGAAATTGGGAAAATTTGAAAACAATACGCACTTTTAAATAAATTTCCGTACTTTACCAAACTTTCTCAATTGCCGAATATTGCTACTTTTTCTGCTTTGAAGGGAAGAGGTATGGAGGATTTTCTTGAAAAACGCAGGGGGTCTAAGTTGAGAACAAAAGTAGACACTTTGAAAATTCCATCCCAATCGACGCGGGCGTTTGGCCTGCAGAGCGCGCACAAACACACATACAAACAAACAAACAAACAAACAAACAAAAAAACACACACAAGTGCTTTTTTTTAGCAGTAGTGAAATTGATGATTTCGCTTCGCTCGCTACGCTCATCAAAAATTCGAAGACCCCGATGGAAATTCTCTCCCTTTGAGAACTGCTTGTTTCAAATTTCACACGGCACTTATGCCTGTCCTTTACTGCAGGCCGCGGCAACTGCACCCCTGTTTGTTGGCGAAAATGAGACCACTAAGTGGAAGTGCAGGGCTAAAAATGGTTGCAAGCTCTGAGCACAAGTGGTGAGCACAAGAGCTCAAGAGGTACAACGAGAAAGGGTATATTAAATTCCTTACTCAAAATAACTTTGAGCCAAGCCGGCAAATTGTATGATGTTTATAGAGAATCCCGCTTGTATCCTATCCTTCCCAATTCATATCCTATATATATATATATATATATATATATATATATATATATATATATATATATATATATATATATATATATATATATATATATATATATATATATATATATATATATATATGTATGATATATATATATATATATATATATATATATATATATATATATATATATATATATATATATATATATATATATATATATATATATATATATATATATATATATATATATATATATATATATATATATATATATATATATATATATATATTATACACAGATCTTGCAAAATGTGTACTATTGTACTGCAAATTTTATAGGTAAAGAGGAGCTTTCTGCAACTTTATGTAAATGACAAACATGCAATGTTCTGTTTCGTAAGCGACTGTGATGCGGAGAGGTATATAGCAGATGAAAGACATACGATGGTATGAGACAGCGTTCCGAAGTCCCTCACCTCTGACCATTTTGACTGCTACCTCGAGCAGAGGCAGCTTGTCCCCGGCGCGCCCTTCGACGAGTCCTTTTCGCACCACTCCGAAAGCCCCTTCGCCCAAAATGTCGCCTTGTAGGAGGCTGTTGAAAGGGATCTCCCACTTGTCGTCTACGGTGGAGACCGCCACCTTAGAACCCACTGAGCAAGCCGCCACGGGATGTTTCTGATCCAAGCTCTGAAAATAATAAAAGGATATACCTAGAGATTTACGCAAACTTAATAACAATATTTTTGTTGATTCACTTCTTATCATTTAATACCTATCGCTTCGGAAACATAGGTTGCAAATTGTGAAATATGGATTTGGTATAACAGGTATACTGGGATAAGTTCAGGTAACTATTACCTATACCTACCTGAAAATATCGAATTCTCTCTTCAGATCGCTTCTTTTTTGTGTATCGACGGTATACAAGAATTCCCACTCCAGTGACGAGGAAGAAGACGATCAGTATCGTCACACTAATTGTGAGAATGGTTACATTGAAGCCACCTGCAACTGAGAGAGTATTTTGAGGCGGTGCATTTGAATACATCAGTGATTATTAAATGGACAAAGCTCTCAATCCCATTTTTCCCATGGCTTTACAAATAGCGAGGGAAGTTATGCCTGCATGTATTATGCGCAAAGTGAACTTACTCTGTGTCTGTGTCGGTTTCGGCTCAAGTTTTCCCTGCATGATCCTCCTGGGTAGACGCGCCCACTCACTTAATCCTCCTGGGGAGTAGGCCCCGACCCACAAGTCCGCCGAGTTCCCGACGAGCACGGAAGAAAACGTCACGCTCGTCATGTTCTGCCGGGATGCGACAAGAGACAAGAATTAAATTCCAGATACCTCAGGTTGCCACATTCGATATTTATTATCAACGCCATACTCAGGTTGCCCTATATGTCTCCTTACCACTAGAAAATCTTCTGGTAATTACCACACCCTGTATAATATATACAAGATAAGTAAATTAATATTCAATCAAGGCATGCCGGCAGCTCGAATTAAAACGATAGGGGGTTTTAAAATGGGAGTAAAATGACTTCCTCGCAGATCGCTGGAGGCGCCCACAGGCTCGCAACATCGCCTCCAATGGCAGGCAGTGTGGCGACCAACATCTGTTGGACAGCTTTAGTTGCCTCATTTCTACTGCAGTGTTCCGAGAGTTCGATTTTAATGGTAATTTTTTTAAAGATCACTTCGACTTGTACCGTATGTTGTCGGTTCGTGTACCCTGAGTAATTTTTTACGGACATCTCCGGGCTCTAAGCACTACGCACTCGGTTCGTGTGTTATGGAAGATTGAAATTTCTATGCAGTTCGTTTGGTTCATATTTATTATATCCTATATGTAAAAACCCCCGGGCGTTTTAATTCTTGTATGCCGGCACGCAAATAAACAATCCAGCTCTCTGAGGCTGGGCTGCGATTGGCCGAATCACTCGTGAACTTAACTCTGTATTATAGTGCCATTGGAGAGTCATTGTTATGAACAAATTATTGTGTTACATTTGATAAGATAAGGTGCAAAAGAGCCATGGTTTGGTTGGTTGATTGGGCATAGTTATGAAAAAGTAACTAACATTATTTTTGTAATCTTTAATCTATTCAATGACCACATTGTAACCAAGAATACCGAATTTTAGTCCCTTACCCATAGAAAAACCAATAGAAAAACCCGTAGAAAAACCAATAGAAAAACCCATAAAAAACATTGAGCTCGAAATTTCAAAAATAATAAAAATAAATGCGCAAAATGACCAATAGGTGTAAGTGCAAAAAAAATGTCCCTTTATTATTGGCAATGGCAGTGCGCCCAGTGCAGTTGTTGGTACATACCCCCGTGACATTTTGGAACTCTATTTCGCCGACTTGGTTGTTGTTGGCCCATGACTGGAACCTCGTGATGTAGAGCAGCGGTGGGTGTTTGCTCGGCGCCCAGGAGACAAATATGTCGTGCAGGGTGCCGTTCACGTTCCAATCTTCGAGCTTGATCTCCTTTATCGATAGTCCCACTGGCTTTTCAGGAGCTGTGGCACAAGGCAATTGAAGAGTCCAACGCGTTCTTTATCATTTCTCATTGGGGAGCGAAGCGCGAGGAGCTAAATCTTCGATATAAGCTCCTAAGTATATAAATACCCACAAATAAATGTGAAATTTATAGAGACTTCTTTGAGACTTTTTTAAGCATTAAAACCCTAGCTTCAAATGCTTTTTACGAAGCTATAGTGCTAAAGATAGGGTGTAGGACAAGTAGTCGCGAGTACATAAAAACGTGAAGCGTGTGCTTCTGGGCGCTCTACAGACAAAACTTGTCAGATAGCGATGAAAAACTACAAAAAACATATTCTTTTGTACTAAAAACAGACTCTCTGATTTTTTGATAGATCCCATAGTGTACTATAAAGCCCAAAGGAGCACATTGAAGATTTGTTATATCCTGGTTAAAACGAGGTTTCCAGACCAAGGTTCAAGGCCACACCGTTAAAGCTCATGTCTGTGGTTAAAAGTGTGGTTAAAGTATTTATTATTGCGAAAATCTACAGACCCATAACCTGCTCTGTTTTTGATACATTTTCAGATGTCCCATATTTGTTATCAACTAAGACCGCCAGCGCTTTTCAACAAAATCGATTAGGTAGTTACTAACCAATAGAAATTTGCGAAAATGTTCATATTTTTATGGCACTAATGGTACAATAGCCATACTCTTAGGACCATAAGGCCATAAGACCATAAGACCAAAGTCAGAAGGCCATAAGGCAAAGGCAAAGGAAAAATAGCCTTGGTCACTAATCGCATGATAAAACAATTTCTACGCTGTAGGGATATATGTAGGTTGAGCCGCAAGTTCTGAATATTTTTTAACGAGACTTTGCAGAGGCTTATGCTGAAATACAACATATCTAACAGTGTTTTAGATAGGCCTGCTTCATGGTATAAGGATTGGTTTCAGGTGGTATAAGGTGGTTCAGTAGGATTGGAACCAATCCTTATACCATGGGTCTGCTTGACTCGTAATTCTCTTTTTATTCAGAAATTGTCACTGTATTTAAAGTAAAATTTTGCTGTTTCATACGCAATGCAATCAAACCCGTGTAGAATTAAGATTTTCTTATTCCATTATGGAAGAAATAGTAATTCACACATGGTATATTGTTAACAGCCTTCTGCTTTTACCTTTTTATATACTCCAAACAGCTACGCTCAACTGCAAAGCAGAACAAATTGCGTTTGCGAACCATAATAGGTACAAAGGCGGTTTTATTCAATTTTACTTCCACTCGCGACTTTTCTTCACGGTTTATTTTATCCATAACTAAACAATATTTTCTGTGGCGAATCGAAAACGGCAAGCATATTTTTATATTCAATATTCATGCTTTCACGTTCTGGCGTGTTTTTTCGACCTGGGAATGAATAGAACCATATTTTCAATCTCACTCTATAATGCCCTAGTTGCAAAACCTCGTGTCTGAAAAACGTTAAATTTGAAATAGACCGAAAAAAACGTTTAAAAAATATGACAGGGGATATTTTTAAAAATGATATATTTTTATGATTTAGAATGCACTTGAATGTCTTCTTTTGATTATTCATTCAAGTTCGGGGGTTTGCAGGCGGGAAAAGAACTTTTTTCAAATTGTATGATGATGTGTATTTTTTTTCAGAAATGCAGATACAAGGTGTTCAAATTAGGGTATCGAATATTCTATTCTTCTATGTTATTTATATTTTCTCTAGATCAAAAAAGGTAATTGATTTCAGACTACTGATGAGAGTAATGCCTCGGATTAGTAAATGATGATTAACCTGCCCAGCAAACCAATCAACAGGTATACTAAACTAAAGGATAGTATTGTTTTAAGTATTATTGAGAGAAAATAAAGAGCTCCACCACATTCATTCAAACTGAAATCTCATGAAGGAACAATAAAGTCAAGACAGCTCTCTTGCATTCGGAATGAAAATTTCAAATGAAAATATTCAAAATGAATAAAACCATTAAACAAAACGAATAAATTTTTGGTCACTAGTCATAACTCGGCCAAAGCTGCAATATCAATAAAATTAATTCGTAGTAAATCATCGTTTATTGATACCCGGTAAGATTTGCTGTGCACGTATAAAATACAAATTTTTCTCATTCACTTACGGCATGTGTTGAGGTCGTAGTCAGTGTATTGCAGGCAAACAAGGTCCTTGGACAAAGTCTTGAAAGTCAAGTATTTAGAAGGACCTCGCTTTGAGCCGTTGTCCACCCCTCGAACTTCCACGGTGTAGTTAGCGTCGTACTCGAGGCCAGGGATCACACACTCGTACAACTTGCTAGGCTGGAATTTAAAAATCAGTTTCGTAAACGAACATCTGGAAGTGCTAAGCTAAAAATTTTCATGGTTTGGAGTTGTGAGAGTGAAGAAAAAAATCGGCCAAGCCCAAAAAAAAAAAAAATTGTGGAAAGCGGTGTTTTTCAGGGGACCTGAGGGGAGGCGATTTTCGACCGAAATAACCTTGGAGGAAAGGATGATTTGAAAAGTTATTAATTCCTCTTCGATTTACATAATATTTACGCTAAAAAAAAAAACGAATCACATGTCGATCGACTTCTGGTTCTGTGACAACAGCAAGTTAATTGACATAAGCAGCCCTGCTGCAGAGCTAGCTCATTGCAGTGCTATGGTACATCTCAGGTTCTTTTGGCAGCGCCTCGGGGCATTGGGCCTATGCTAAACATTGTGGAATACCGGTTTGCTGCTGACAAATAACCTGGGACGTACTACACGTGTATTTTTGTTATCCATGTATTGTTATTTCACATCATGACCTTGCGGGGTTCGCGGCTTCAAATACTTCTATGAACGCATTATGTATCTTTGGACGCAATTATGTTGGAAATGATTTTTTGGGTGTGGGCTTGGATGTACAACGAAGAAATGTAAGAACGAAGAAATAAATCCACGTACGAATATTTGTTTTAGCAAGAGCTGGAATTAAAAAATAATAGCAGTATGTGTACCCCTGCCTAACGGCTGCTGTAGGTGGCAAGAGAGCAGGCAAAAATAAAGCTTTCCATCTCTTGCCATAGAAAATCATCATTTAAAAAAGTTCAAGAGCTATCACCGTGATAGCACGTGATCAAGGAGGTTGTTTCAAGACTCCTTGCAACCCAAACCCCTATGCAACCTCCTTGCACGTGATATCCCATGCCACCAATTGTTTTCTACGCTCCTCCCCCCCCCCCCACCTTATCACTCAACACAGACAAAAAAACACTTTTCACTATAAAAGTTGACATAAAATAGCGCGGGAATTCATTTTGCATTTGGATCTGCGGGAAAAGAGGAAATAGATACGCGTTTGATTACGTATCAGGATTGTAATTTGAGCCTGTGAAAGGATGGAACAGAAAGATAAAGTTATACCTGTGGTTATACCTATAGTACCACTTATAGCACTGTGGTGGTACGGCCGTTGTACGATCACACCAGTTGTGTCGTTATATCGTGTTTTACTTTTAACTTTAAATTTTCTAATACCCACGTCATTAAGAGGTTTCCACGTACATTTTGCACACAATCTCGAGTTGGATTCGACGATTGGCCTCTTTTCTTCCATGTTGTCAACACTTCATAACGTGGCCATGCACTATCTGCAAAATAATAGGCACATTAATGTTATATTATATTATATTATGTTATATAATATTAGCTTTCCTTCTTTCAACCCTCACGGAAATCGTAAGCCGTAACTTGGATAAATCCAGTTATCCGCTCGGGTTTCAAACTACAATATTCTCTGAGTCGGGGGACAGGGGCTTAACTATAATTGCCGGGCTGCCCGGGATCCTCAGGTTCAGGGAGACCTCGTGCTATTTAATTTACTCAGTGATAACCGGGTCACAGTTTGTTATATCTCTAAAATTTTGTAAAAAATTGAATTATTATATTATTTCAAGTAAGTAGGGAAGGTACCTTCTGGACTTTGAAAGCGTTCCAGTCGAATGTCGGCTATCTGCTCAGAAAGGTTTGCCTGAAAAGAGCATAGGCAGGCCAGGTACCGACCACGTGGATGAGCACATGGTGGCAGGGGATGTCATGTTCATTGATCGGTCGCATTCTAGTTTTGTCAAACCAGTTTTATTGTCAGTGCCTGCCTCGCAAAACTCGTGAATTTGTATATCTGGCTTGTATCAGATTTGTATCAGATTCCACACACCCGAACTGGCCTAAAAAACCTAATTTTATAGGTAGAAAATAAAATAAAAAACCCCTGGCATCATATCTTTTCTATGAATACTTCTAAATCACTACTTTGTTAATATTTAAGAAAACACATGTTTCCATGTTCAGATTCCATTATATTCCTGTTAATTGCTTCTGTTATCTTTCAATCAAGTTAATGGTTATTACCGATACCCTACCTTTCCGGTGACTTTACGGCGGTTACCTCGCCCATTCGGGTCGGAGGTGATGCGATATTTATTACAGCAATTAAAGGAAATAAATTAATTCACATTGTGATAACCAACATTTTTGCAAGTACGGAAAAAGTGACGCCATTTATGTGCTTTTCGTACAGAGCAGGAGCAGGACGCTTTTTGAATTTTCTTCTAGCTTAAAAATTACCGCATTTAGGCCATTGGACTTGCGTGAAATCCATTGCAAAACTCGACAGTGGGCCGAACTATCAGCTTGGTCGATTCACAATTCACGGAGCAAGGCAGTTGCTGATAAGCAAACTGGTCTGTCATTACGAGATGTGGACCCTCTATGCATGCCATCCAGTTCCTCCATGTGCTCATCCACGTGGTCGGTACCTGGTCTGCCTATGCTGTTTTCAGTCAAACCTTTCTGAGGACATAGCCGAAATTCTAATGGAACGCTTTCAATGTCCAGAGGTGTACTTATTAACGTAAGGACTATGGTTATTTAGGGAAGCTATATACATACACACAACACTGCGACAATCCTCTGTTGTTTGAAATATCGAATTGCCGACCTCAGTGGATGAAGTATAGCCACCTTTTCTTTAAAATATCAATTTTCCTGAGTTAGTACAAATTTTGTCACTGTAATTCGAAAGTTAAACAAAGATAGTGCAGCGATTGCGGCGTGTTTGATGAGGGTGCGTATTTTTTCTCTTTTGCGGGTGTCGTTTAGTGCGTACCCAGAAGATACCTGAGATATATTTCCTCGGCTGAACGCTCGAAAATATGTTTGACCTTGAAAGACCGCGCAATCTAAATCGAACATTTTGCTCTTTCGGATAGATTTCCCGTCCCTGTACTCTTCACTGCATAGTGCACTGTTAATTTCTTAGCCAACGCTGGAAGATAGTTTCAAACCTTAAAACTTAATATACCCACGTCCGAATCACGATGGGACAGAAAAGTTTGTGAGGTGCCGACGAAAAGAAGCACCCGTCAGCGTGCGATGCCAATACAAGTATCTTTGATCTACGTCAACATCTCCAGAACGTTGTCAAACTCTCAGAGAAAACTTACTGAAAAGCCAGTGAGAGCCATTGAAAAGCCAGACAAAAGACGTTTTATGTGATTTTTTAGGCGGTACCTGATCGGTGCAAACGGCATTTTTTTTCTTGGCTGCACAGGGGGAGGGGGAAGGTGGGGGCCTCATTATTTTATTGCCCGGGGGCGGTTTCTGACGTTACGCAACTCTCCATGCTAGAATGTTCTTGGAATGCACAACACTGAACTACTACCAGGAATTATTTATTTTGTATCTATTGATTTGGTGAATCTCAATGTATATCAAATTTCTGCAAACCAAACAGGAAATTGTGATTTTTGTACCCATGAATAGAAATATGTGATACAATTCTCATAATTCATTACAGAGATGACCTCAGGAAATACCAGGATATATTTCCAGGATATATTTCCAGGATATATAAATACTCAGGATATATATATATATTTTTTATACTTCGAGGTTTTTGGTAACAAGTTGGTTCCAGAAGAAATGGCTAGACAAACAGCAGCAACGATAATAAGATATTCCCAAGATTTCTTTTCAAATGGTGACGCGTCACCATTCGGCATTCGGAAATATAAAAATAAAAAAAAAAATGAGAAATTTACCATTTCAGGCATTCAAAACAATACACGTAGCAGTTCTTCTTTTATTGGGGTTTACATCAAAATTGGTTCTGCGGGCCTTCAGCCATTTGGTTTCTTGAGAGAGAACAAACAATCTCACAGTTTTCTTTCATTACTGTCGCCATGCCATGGCGTACTTATACGAAAGTGCTATAAATTCCAAACAAAGACTCCGCAAGCTCTGCGTTGTGTTTGTTCTGTATTACATTACAGCCGGGTAGTTTGTATATGAGTGCCTTCTAATCGCACTCAGTACACTGGAGACTGTCTGAAATGCATCGCAATCTCTGCTGTTGATTGCCTGTAGACCCCAGAGCCCTTGAGTGCAGCAGGCAATTACGTCAAGGTATGTTGTGAGACGAACGGGAAATTAGTTGGACATTGCAAAACCAGACATTACTAATATTAACACGAGGAAACAAAATTTGTGTGGCTGCAAGCTGAAATTATACAAATTTAGTCCTTTAATAAGTATTTTTTTCATAATTTAACGACAAGCAAACAATGCTACAGGGGTATTCAGTTAATTTTTTCAGTATTTGCGTAGTCCTTTGGCGATGTATTACACAAACAATATCGTATATGAAAATTTGAATTTTTTTTAGAAAACCGACTGTATCTTTTAATTTTTGATGAGCGTAGCGAGCGAAGCGAGCGAAGCGAAATCATCAATTTCACTACTGCTAAAAAAAACACTTGGTGTGTGTTTGTTTGTTTGTTTGTTTGTTTGTTTTTTTTTTTGTATGTGTGTTTGCGCGCGCTCTACAGGCCAAACGCCTGCTTCGAGTGGGATGAAATTTTCAGGGTGTCTACTTTTGTTCTCAACTTAGACCCCTGCGTTTTTCAAGAAAATCCTCCACACCCTTCACTTTCAAAGCAGAAAAAAGAGCAAAATTCGACAATTGGGCATGTTTGGAAAAGTACGGAAATTTATTTTTAAGTGCGTATTTTTTTCAAATGTTCCCAATTTCGATTTGCCTTTAGAAACCATCGAAACCAAATCGAAACATTATACCAGATTTTTCCCAATAAAAACCAACCCAATAAAACCCAATAAAAACCCTTGGGCATGAGTTACATCTATGTATTAACATGCACAATGCTTAATGATCTCAAAATGAGCATATTTCCGCTACCCGACAGCTCGGACAGAAACAAAGAAAGGTCCGAATCGTTTACATTTTCAAGTGATCAGAATTTTTGATAAAGCATTGGTCCGGCTTGCTGCTCCATGATTAGCATAGGCTTCTTGCCTTAATCTTTTTTTGCGCTATATACAAACCGCTACGCTCATCTTCAACGCAACATAAATTGCGTTCGCCCTAGTGGATATTGGAACATAGATTTAACATAGATTTAAACCATCAATGTCACTACTGCTAAAAAAAACACTTGTGTGTGTTTTTTTGTTTGTTTGTTTGTTTGTTTTTTCGTATGTGTGTTTGCGCGCGCTCTACAGACCAAACGCCTGCTTCGATTGGGATGAAATTTTAAGGGTGTCTACTTTTGTTCTCAACCTAGACCCCCTGCGTTTTTCAAGAAAATGTTCAAGAACTAAATTATTAAAACATGGCCTTCAAACAATTGACGACAACAGTTCCAGAATCCAGAGTCGAATCACGTATGTGGGCTACTAGTTGCCATAAGAAAAGCATTGCCATAAGAAAAGCAGGCAAATAAGAATTTGCCCAAATGAGTGATTGACTCTGGTAGTCGTCCATTCGAAAATAGCACCTACCAGATGAAGGGATCCACTGCACAACTGCGCTCTCTAGCGTTGCATTAATCAAGTTCAGCTCAACTGAAATATTCCTCACCATCCCATGGTTGGTGTCAACTGAAACATCGAGAACAATACACTTATTATTTTATTATTATGTACACAATAATATGTACCCCATAGCCTCGTAGCCATATTATAAATCGTATTATATATCATATTATAATATATCGTAGCCTCGTAGTTAAATAAGATTAAAAAGACACTTATTATTTTTTTTACTCTTTACTAAAATCCAGTTTC
Source organism: Nemoura dubitans (assembly GCA_921293005.1). NCBI lineage: Eukaryota > Metazoa > Arthropoda > Insecta > Plecoptera > Nemouridae > Nemoura > Nemoura dubitans. The sequence goes on from OV121075.1 coordinate 21,765,917, forward strand.
AATGGCAACATGCACTTTTTAAATTAGCACGGGGTACTTGAATAATAATAAGTTGCTGCTGCAGTAGAACTTCATTCATGCTTTGAAAGCAGACAACTTGTCGTCAGAAATGAAGTGGTATTGAAAATGTCTCCAATAGTTCAGCTAACGTTCGATATTGCTTTCAGTATTAGAAACATTCGTATAGGTATCAGTTAGCCAGTGAAAAATTACATAAAAAAATACAAAATCATTATAAATTGTTTCAAATCGTGTCAAAAGACACTCAAATTCCAACATTTATTCATGTGTGTCAATATGATAAAGAAAAAAAAACACTTTTCACAAATATTAAAATTTTAAATATTGTCTGCACTGGCAAAAGTCACATCGCGAACACGAAGTCCCTTTGTAATACAGTATGATTCAGTCGTGATTGATGAATGAATTGTTACGACATAATGTTTTGACAACATGCCCTGCAGAACCACTGGTTGGATGGGATCGGTCTATACTTGAGTGATGCTAACATAGCCTAGAAGGGAGGAGAAGAAGAAGAAGGAGAAGGGAGGCAGCGGCGCGTATGTCATCATATTCTTGTCGAAAAGCACTTACACTGTATTCTCTATATAGGTACTCTATGGGAACCGCGGGTAATTAACGTGAACTCCAAAAGCGGGAACACGAACAAGAGGGCTCCTCCACTAATTACGTAGAGATGTACAGCATGCTTCAATAATGAGAATATACAAAACGTTTATTAAACTGATGAACTGGAACCTACGCAGTTTTCACATTACAATCATGGCTAGGTGTATCGATGATTCGATGAGTATTTTTTGTATCCTGGGACCAGGAAGTTTTGCCGTTATCAGAACCTCACAAAAACACAAAAACAAAAACTTCTAGTGTTAAATCGAAATTAACAGGACGTCAAAGAAGAGTGTAAAGCGAGTGTAGGCGATTGGGTAAAGATATCACCGGCTATATCACATCCAATTCCAATTCCAATTTTAATTTCATTATGTCTAGCAAAACACAACGTAATACCTACGTAACTTCTACGAAGCCATGTTTTCTATATCTCTGTCTATGCTTTAACATGTGTGTAGTGAAAAAGAAAACGAGATATCGAAATCGCCAAGTAACGCAAACGACCACAAATGTTACAAGGCCTTAAACGACCCCTGGAATGACCCCTTAAACAAACCTTGAGCAAAACTTGAACGAACCCCTGGTCCCGGCCATTTATCTGACCGTGATATTGACCGTTCCGGAACTTTTCACGGAATTGCTGGTCGCCAAGAAGGAGCGCGCCATTAGCGGCGTCACGCTGAATTAGAGCGCCCACGTGGCTGATCACCTTTGACAGGGTCAACCGGTGTGTGAGTGTCGCTAATCACCCAATGATCTAGAGGATACCTTGCAGTTCCAAATCTTACTAAGGGCGTAGAGAAATGTTCATTCTTTGGTAGTAACGTAACACTGTGAGCCACTGTCCGAATTGGTTTTCTCCTTCTTTCATCTTTTTCAAAAGATTTCAAACCCATAAAAGTTTTCTTTTACTTGGTCCCCGTGGTGGCGGATGAGGTGAGGAGGGGGGGGGGGGGCGGGGCGGGAGAGTTGGAAGATGCGTTGTGATGGAAGGAGGCATCGAAGATCTTCTTACCGAGCCTCAGCTATCAGTTATTGAAAATATCTTTAAAATGATCAACTGCTGCGAAATTTTCAGCTCATGGGCAAAATAATATCAGTGATCCCATGGAGTATTGAATTTTTAAATTATTTAAATTAAAAATTCATTTAACTTTTTGCCTTCACTTTTTATTATCCGTTACAAGCACATATAGATTCACCTTCAGCGCAACGCGATTTTGCGTTCGTTACATTCATGTTTAATAAGCTTGAAATCTTGACGTACCATGTTTGTGGGGATTGTATTGCTCCTCTTGATCCTTCAGGTACGAGCAGTCTCCAGCACAGTCAAGGTCGTCTTCCTGGAGAGCAGACAAGAATGACAGACATTGATCACGGTCAGTTATTAGAACTTGCCAGTCGGTGCATATGCAATTTCGCTCTGCAATTTGACTTTGGTCTTGTTTTGAATCTCATCACCAGTCACCACTCCGCTAGCTCAGAAGGGAACATTCCTAAATAATCCATGCTGCATATTATTTCCTTTCACGTGTCTGCTTGATGCTCGGAATATATAGGTCACGCGACCTCAAATTGTCACTTAATTGGGGAAATCGGAGCCAAATGTGCTGGACCTGGAACACTTCACAAATTATCGGCGGACGATTCCAATTTCAAGAAGGTACGGATTGTTTTTGGCACTAGTTTTGACATAAACTACTTCATACTGGGTATTGAATTCTTACTAAAAGTCAACAGTAAGACATTTATTAGCATTCAAACTCCTGTTTGTAATGGTTGTTTTCAAGGGATGGATTGGTCCATTTGTTGACCTGGGAAATACCAGAAGAGCTGGCGTTTAGGCTGGACCAGGAACTGAGCCGAAATAGGTTCGGGAAAGTACGGAAATTTATTTAAGTGCGCATTTTTTTAAATTTTCAAAATTTTCAAATATTTCTCTTCGATATACCATCAAAACCACATCGAAACACCACGACCGGCTGTTAACGACGTTCTGAATTCAACTTATCTGCTACAAACAGCTATACGCTCATCTTCAACGCGAACACTTTGGCAGCGTTTTCTAGTACAAATGAATCAATGATGAAGAAATTATCTTTTATGGAGAGAGGGGGACAGGGGCTTCTGCCTCCTTAAATTTCAACAAAAAATCTCGGGCCCCCCCCCCCCCCCCCCATCACTTGCCTCATCTGGGACTCTCTTGTTCCCTCACTATTTCGGCGCAAAATCTGTTTCATGCCAACGGCTTCATAAGCTCCACAACCAGCCTGAGACTCTTCTTTCATATTAGAAATAAAATTCCGCATTATGTGAAAATGGTGTTGGAATTAGGAAACGATGTCCGTTCATGAAACATTATAAGATGTCGAACGGTATTCACGCAAACTAAATTTCTAACATAGACTTTGGCACTCACGCGAGTTCTTGCGTTTTTGTAATTTGCGGCCCAAAATGGCCACTCTGGCCCGTACACCTACAGTCTAGTGTTCTCCTGCCGGCTGCCCTAAACTCAAGAAAGTAAAAAGTTGGCGACAGAATTGACATAAGAGTAGCCGTTTTTGTGCGACCTAGCCGAGATAATGTGCCGCCAAAATTTCAGAACATTACAATATATCAAAAATACGTTGAAATCAGCAATCGGACAGATGTTATATTTCAAAATGTTATAAAAATATGTCTGTAAAGTTTAGTGAAACTTTTTTTACATGGGTTTTGAGAAAAGATTTGAACCCTAGTTCCACGCGAAAGGTTCTTTTATTTGCTAGGAACTAAACAAAATAGATTAAAATTCAGTTAGACCCGGCTTTGTCAAGTTTTTCAACTCCTAGTTGAGATCCCAACTTGGAGCCAAGAAGCGTGGTAAACCCGGGGGCTAGGAAACCTATTCATAACTGGCACTGTCTTTGAATGAATCATTAACGAATCATTCGTGCACATCCTAGAAAACGAGGCCTTTTTCGTATCCTGAATTCATTTTCTCACATACATTAAAATCAGCATGCAAGCACCCAAGGTTATCTAGCCGATGATCCAGGGGTGAAACGAAAAATAATACTGTGTGAGTACCTTTTGGATGATACCTAGTAGTAGCAAGCATAACATAATATTAACTCAGCCTGTACACTTTATTAATGTGTTAGAACTTAGAACTTAGAAAGCTAGAAAAAAAGGAATACTGTTGTACTCTTTCTCACTACAGGCGCGCATGAAGAGAAAACCAGTTGCAGGATATAGTGATACCACAGGTGATACCACAGGTGATACCTAAAATGAAAGCTATTTGCTCTTGCGGTCGCTTACAGACAGGGGTTGTCAGGATCCAGGAACATGAAAGTGACAATGGAAGGGCAGTACATTTATTTAGTTTTCTTTACAAACTATACACGGAAAAATCTAAAAACAGGAAAATGCAACATACTTTTTTATTTTTTTCTATTTCCTATATAGCTGGTATCTATCCTACCTCCTATCTATCCTGAACTTGTCGAAAGCAAACAAGTGCTCAATTATTTTTGGAAAGCTTCTAAAAAAAATTCGATGAGTTACTTTATAGACAATGCAAAATAATGATTCGTGATCGGAGGCCGAATAGAAAATATGAGAAACATCAAATTTTGCTTATAATGAATCTTATGTTTTGTTAAAAAAAAAAGCACCGTCGTAAAACGAAACATCAGAGAAAAAATGCTGCAAGGAATGCTATTTTTATCTTCAATCGTAAAAAAAATGTGCAAAATAATTTGTATGGTCTCGTTTATGAGGGTGGAAAGGAAAGCAGAAATTCTATCTACGTATGGACTTATTTACTTGAAAAAAAATGTTGTGTGGCTTCGTCGAGCAATCACCTATAGAGCCACGTGAGCGTGAAAACTCAGTAAAGAGTTACAAGAGGACGCTCGGGTGCTGCTAAAATAGTATGGTTTTTACTATTTGTGTTTGCGTTTGATGAAATATTCGAATATATGCGCACAAAAGACACAAATAATTTGAAACATCACAGTTTAAAGACATATTTACCACTGCACTCTGAAACCAAAGGGGTGAGCACGGTAAATTTTAGATACGGCACAGCCACAAATTAAATAGCGAACTTGGGGAGGCAAAATTATGTTCAAAAAGGTATACCAGCTTCGTTTCCTATCCTCGTGACCGCGAAAGCAAGTGTTGGCCATCGACAGCAAACAAAATTGCATTTCTATTTGAGCCGACAACCAGGGCTTTCTACATGAAAATGTTTCCCTTTGGTCTTGCAGCGCGAAAGTTGCTAGGAGGCTGTGGAAAATGACAGTCAAGAAAATCTCGTTCAAGGTCTCCGAGATACATTTTTCGCATGCGAGCAAATCGAAACAAATCCATTCAGAGGGCGCTGGCAGGTATTCTTATGAAAATGAATAATCATCTCGAAGATATCTTGGTCCAAATAGCAAATAAATGCAAAATAATAAGATCTTTTAACTACAACCCACAAACAATATATATTTTTTGTATTCTGGATACTTATTCTGGAACACCGAGACTAGAGTAGGTGGGGGAGGGGGACAATGATATAGAAGATTTCGCTCCACTCGCAAGATACCTACTGACGATGAAATCTGAATCCTAGCTGAATACCTGAATTCTACCTACCCAAATCACGTTTTAGTGGGATACTATATTATTCTTTTCTGGGGTGAATTTAAACCCCACTTTGATATATAGTACCGCTAGAGAGTAACATCTGTGGTAACATAATAATCAATGGCAATCAATGGCAAGTCACAAACCATCGAGCTTCGTAGTACGGTACGCGTACGGTACGGTACGGTAGCGTCATATTTTGGGTAGTTATTACTTTATCGCTAACTCAGATTTGCTATACGTTCAAGTGAAACACTCGGGATATTCGGCTGTCTAACGACCTTGAAACTTGAAATACAGGGAGACTTGGAGCCAAGTCAAAACGAACCTATACCAACCCTCAAGGTCATATATCCGCCAAACAAACCCAAACAAACCCCCACGGCCATTGCCTGCAGTGCATGTTACATTTCTGGTAAACAAGTAGCTTAGTGGCTTAACCACTAAACAGCCAAGTGGTCTAGGTCATGTCAATTCGGGTTTCACGGGACCATGCGTACTTTTAAAGCCCCATAAACTGTTGGGCCGTCCAAATCTTAGATGCGGCATATTCTGTGTCGGCCTCACCTCTGCGGTTACAGCTGGACCACTACAGCTCCAGAGTAAATCATCTGAAGATCACAGTCCTGAAGATGTCGGCGCCATCGCCGACGAAACGTCGACCACGGTCCTTTTTAGGACCAAAAGTCACTCGAACCAGAGAAAAACCGCACTACACCATAAATCATCTGACTTGCCCACATAAATGCAAAGCGTCTTATGGTAATTTTTGCCCACATAATGATTAATTCTGGAATTGAAGTCGTTCATTGAAACTGCTAAGAGCCGGTATTACAATATTTGTCAACTCGGGGTTAAGAGTTTCGCCCTCAGAAACAGATGAATTCCATCATATTGGTGGTTGCTATGAAAAATAACTTAACTCATACTTTAACTCTGGGACTTGTAAAAACCGGCCCTAAATAAGTTGATTAACCTTCATTAAAGCACCTGCAAACAGCGCTCAAATGTATTCATTAATGTGACCATCATATTCATGATATTTAAAACATGAGCGACCAACAAATCCATGGGCAGACAGACGGCATGAATATGAAATCTAGTTCATCCGTTGGATTGTTTACTAATATGCGTCTGGCACATGGCATGCGCAGCGGTGCACTTCCGACAGGGTATCCGAGGGTTTGCCAGCATTAGACTGTTTCATTGAATTTACTAGAACTTTTTAACATCTTATTAACAATGGAATTGATGGTTGTGATTGTGTAATGATTATTTTCCATTTATTTGCAATAAAATCCTTTTGCCATCTTCCAGGACACCCATTCATTTTCATAAGGATTCACCTTAGAGGGCATAAGTGGTGCATAAGGATGCCAGCGCGCTCTGAATAGATTTGTTTGGTGATTTAAAAAAAATATGATTTAGGAAAAAATTATAATTGCAAGACATTGAGAAAAAAGGTATGAGGTTAAAAATCTATAGTAGTGTAATGAGAATGGAAGAGACTAGGTTATCAAAGAAAGTACTTGGCATGGATGATTAAAGGGGATCTGGAAAATCAAGAGAGAGTCGAATTGATCAAGTGAGAAGAGACGAGAAAGTGAGAGGAGATAACAGCTGGGGAGATGGGAAGACTTGTGTAAGGTGGATCGGATACACGTGGTGAAAAGAGAGCTTATATATTGGTGAAATGTGCACCTGCCTCTCTACCTGCTTTTGTAAATGGAAAAGATACATTAAAAGTAATAAATATCCCAACATTAGAAGTAAGAACTCTCTTATACAAATTGTGTTCCATTTATTTCGCTTTACAAATTTACAATAATTTTGTAAACCTAAAATTTTTAGAGGGTGGTAAAAAACTGGAGACATTGTCTTCAATAAATACGGGTCGTATACACGGTTATCGGAATAGGGAATCATTGTTTCAAAATTTTAATTGACTACCACAAATATCTACTATAAACAAAACGCTGTGTTCAATCACGTACTATACATGATCCAATTTCGGGACCCCGGGCTGGGAGTGATGGGTAACTGGAAAGGGGAGCCTCCCCCCCCCCACATCCTACGCTCCTGTGCCGTGCTCAGTCAGTTATTTATGTCTACGCTGCGACCTTGGTCGATGGTTTGCATATGGACCGTGGTGAAATCACTGTGGTGATGCTTGATCGGAGTGTTTGAGAGATCACTTCTACGATTCCCACACCGAGGATTACTTTTTGTTTTTACCGTCTTTGGTAACCACCATACCGACTGGTGGCATTCTTCTCGCATCATACATTACTGTATATTCATCTTCCTGAGTCAATCTTGGTTGATCTTGGTTGAGTCAATCTTGGTTGCCGTATCTCCTCTGGTCCGTCGGTCCAGTGGGACAATGTTTGATTTAGTATGGTGTATTTTGATGTAAAATGTGGTGTGTGTTTGATGTAAATGTGTCCACTCTTGTGTAGTTTTGTGTGTGTGGGAACGTTGAGTTTATCCGGGTGCGATTTTACCTTTGACCACTGTTACCCGAAGGGGATAGGCAACTCCAGATATTCCATATGCCACATTTTCCAACCTCTTTCTGCACTGGGCCATACCAAAGGGATGCTTGAACTCAGTGGGCTGCAAGCAGTGGCGGCTCGTGAACTTTTGCCGAGGTGGTGCATTCTTGTTAATCGCTTTTTTTGCATGTCTCTTGGGGGTAGTTTTAGTGTATTCTGTAGTTGTCTGTACTTATAAGTACCAATTACTAATCGTGATAGATCTTCATACACACAGGAGCTGATTGGTTACGAGATCTAAGATGTTAAGTGTGGTAGATTGGAGGTAAATGGTGAAATGGAACACACGAACAATTCGTCGCCTGAAGGCAGATCACGTTTTTCCAGTGACGCCAAGAGACGACATTGTTATGACCTTATTCCGAAGAAGGCTATCAGAATAGACTAGTGATGACCTAGGGCCGATGCAGAGTCGTCACTGCAGAGTGCTCACTCACACTGAGTGCGTACGCAATGTGAGTGCGCACTCAGTGGCGACTCTGTATTCGCGTCCTACACTTGTAGGATATTTTCGTGAGTGATTGTTTTTTGTTTTTGATTTCCCTAACTCCCATTGTGTGAACTGAGCGGTGCCAGGTATCGACAACTTGCGTTGTAATTGCAAGCCGTTTGGCAAGGGTTTTAAAAATTGCCATAAGAATAATAACATATCTAAACAAATTCTAATAAAATATCAAAATATCTTCCTTGGCATGGTTCTCACATAAGCAGTACGAATTGTTTTGTGGAAAACACCAACATTTGTGGTACGAATGAAGCAACCTTTTTGACAATGTTGGCTGGAGCTCGCAGTGCGCAGCACCTTTCTCAAATTGGGTGTACTCAAGAAGGTTCCATCTATTTTATCTTCCACCAACATATCGATGATCACCTCACAAGTCACACACTCAGCTAATAGAACCCCGTTTGAAGTGCAGGCTTGGCTTGCGCCACTTACATCGTCTGCACACCACTGGGAAAAGCGGTGTGGTCTGTAGCGCAAAAAGAAAGGAAGCAAGAACAAGACCAATAACAACAGAATACTTTTAAAATATTCGTCTGATAATAGCTTTTATATCAGACGGTGATTGTTGTTTACATAAGGTAATGTTCCATGGGACAACAACAAAATTTCTTTAGTTTTGTCATCATTCTACAGCTGGTAAAATGACAAAATTTCATAGACTGCAATTCTCATGCATAATTAGTTTTCACAGTATTTGCAATAAAAAAATGACGATGACGAATCTGAGAAATGCTTCCTCCGGTCAGCTTACTACACTGAAACCCCACAATTTCCAGTAACTATCCAATAATGAAGACGGAGTGTAGTTTTAGTAGGTAGGTACAGTATAAACTGAAAAATAATGCTTGCCGCAAAAGGCGATTAGAGATAGAGGCTCCAGTCGCACGGATGGTTATTTTCATCTATTTAAATATTATACATAATAAATTCTTGGGACGCATGTCAACTTTATTTCTGGCGTTATGACTTTTTCCACAATAAAATTTAAAAAATGAGGTGATTCCAATTCCAAACAATACAATAACTGAGCTTCATTGGTTAAAAGAGCCCCCGTATTATTTGTCACATTGAATAAAACAACTGAATTTGCTAAATATCTACCGCCACTTGCACGCTAGTGATCCATAGTATGATATCTATATGGTATATGATGTCTGCCTCAAATATCATCATTATAATCTATCCCTATTTCTATCACTATTGCTATCCTTTGCAAGCTGCGTTGGTGCAATAGATGCTGGCTATTTCTTACCTTCCAGCATCTGATAGCTCCTGACCCCCCTTTCGGGAACCCATCATCTCACTGACCACCCACCCGGCACCCACCCACTCCAATTTGCGGTGACGCGGCTCGCGCCACCTTATACATTGTCAGCACGCCACTGACTGTTAATTTATCATCCTGGAAGTTTCAATCAATCATTCCCGGCCGATAGTTTTAATACAACTTGCTGTGAAAAACGATATTCCAAAGTAATTTCCAGGAATTGCAGTGCTTTAACACAAATTTATATCCATATTTTGTGAGATTATATAATAATAATGATAACTTTATTTAATATAATTTATTCATCTGTTAGAATAACATGTAGAATTCAAACACCAAGGATTCCTTGATATGTCCTATATTGGATTTTTTATTTTATTTACTGATCCTCTTCATGTTCTTCGCGAAGTGTATTTTGAGGGCGCAACGACAACCTTTTCGATTGCCTACCTACTCACACATATGCGCCAGTGGTATAGTTAATTTCGATTTAGCCTCTCTTATAGGTAACACGGATATTCCATGCGATGCGGCATATGCTGATATGCCATGGGTATTTACTTGCAATAAAATAAATAAAGGGTTGTATCTTTGGGGAAAACCTCATCGATTTGGGTAAATTTTTTAGATTTGGTTGCCTGTTACAAAGCGTAGGTATTTTCCAAAAGTGCAAAAACCATATTGTAATATTGACATAAATAATATTGGCTGAGAAATCAATTTTTGAAAAATCTAGTTATTTTGCGGAAATCGGTACTTTAAAGTCAACGGTCATCTGGGTAAAAGTGCCGAACTTGAGTTTCAACTTCCTATGAAAGTATTAACATGAAATTTCCAATTAGGCTTTTATTTTCTTGGTCGGACAAAAAATGTAGATGCTGGGTTGTACGGGATATGTGTTTGTGCAAGGCATGTTTTACGGGGGATGGGGCGCCGAGCTCTAGGGGGCGCCGAGGCGAGGCGTCGGCGTCGGCGTCGAGCGCCAAGCGCTTGACTTTGGGCCCGACTCTAATACGTATCAGCGCCATTTACAGCGGGAGGCGCTCATGGCGCCGGGGCACCAGAGCCTTCAAATATTTTGACGTGGGGGGAAGGGGGGGGGGGGGGGGGCAAAATAAACGCAATCACATCCGCGAAATAAAATGCATTGCATTGCCATTATCACCGCACGCCGGTACAAAGGAATTGCATTATTGCTTTTGGTCCCATGAGATTCTCAATACAATTCATATACCGATACCACAGATAGCCGATATTGGAATATCACATTATTCGTGTGGCGAGTTAGTTACCTGAGCTGAAAATCATCGTCATTTTCACAAAGGGATTTGAAGAGCAATATCAAGCAGAACCTAGAACTAATCAGCAGGATGCTTGGATACATTTAAATTGCATGCATAATTTTTCCCGGAAGTACCAACGCGTGGGCTGAAGAGAAAATCGTAGTCCATCGCACAAAAAATGAGACAAAAAGAGACAAATCTCACTAAAAATTAAATTAAATTTTCTGACACACTTCAGCAATGCATACTATAACCACTATGATGCTGCATTGGCAATGCGACACCATTCTTTCCAATTAGGGGCCCTAAAATGATCGAAATTCTTAGACTGGCTCAAATTTTGGTCATCTAATGTATTTCTTTGTTGTGACAATTAAAGGAGCCCTCCAAATTGCTTTTAAAAGGACATGTAGTGTACAGAATACCAATTAATTAAACATCCCGTTTGAATTTTTTGAAAAAAAAATGCGTAGGAATAATTGCACATTTTCGTTTTGGCGTGGCACCTCCTCGTGACGTATCCTTGGGGAACGGCTAGCGCCAGCAGCATGCGCTTGGCCGCGCTACGCAGTGTCTAGTATTTGGTCGATAGCTTTCGCGGTCGGGTCGCTTGCCGATTTGGAGTGAAAATGGCAGGACCTCCATGTAGTATATGGATCCGAAGTTCTCTCAAACAGAAATCGCGGAAAAAAATGTTAAACTAGCCGAAGAAAGGAGACGAGGGGAGTTACTTGACAGAAAATACCTTGTGGTGTCTGTTTTGTTTAGCACATCAATGTTTTTTGTGATTACATCGATAGAGCCGTGTTCAGTAACGCACTCGCCTTCCTGACACAACCATCGTATTTGAAATGGCCCTTTACAACAATTCGATGTAATGTCGCTGTCCAATGAGATGCAATTGCCACTGCGTAGCGCATGCTGCTGGCGCTAGCCGTTCCCCAAGGATACGTCACGAGGAGGTGCCGCGCCGAAACGAAAATGTGCGATTATTCCTACGCAATTTTTTTTTTTTTAAATTCAAACGGGATGTTTAATTAATTGGTATTCTGAACACTATAATATGTTCTTTTAAAAGCAATTTGGAGGGCCCCTTTAATCGTTCCAAATTCTTAGTTACATAGAACAATGTGCCAGACTCGCAGGAGCCTCGCAGGCCCCTGGCAAGCTGACAGTGAAATCTGCCCCGCGCACATCCCTGTTTAGTGGTAGGCCACAAGTTTGGCCAATATGATAGCGATTCATTAATATATTACTTTTTGCTAATATACCCGGGGGGGGGGGGGGGGGGGGCACAAGGGCCACCGTACTCTATCCGCTCGCCTGTCCGGAATGACCAGGCTGTAGTTACGCCACTGGCATTGACGCCCCAATTTTAGATCCCCCGGGGACCCTTACCATCCAGTCCGACACTGCCAATACAGAATTTAAATAAAATATGCAGGGACAAATTTAATTCAATAACTTTCACTTGCACGAGTAATGTAGACCGTACGTTTTCTGTCCTTTTTGGTATGACAAAAGAAGTCCTTATACATGCAAAAATAAATCAAAAACTATATACTAATTAAAGCGTAGGTATAAGTGTAATTGAAAGCTTACGCTGATCTATGACATTTCAGATTCGATTGTGTGATGCGATTTAAATTAATCCTGCAGTGAGATCACAATTCCTAACTATTACCGTAATTTGAAATATGAATTAATAACAACAGAGTTTAAACAATCAATCATTCGATTGACTAATCTGCACTTACTCGATCCAGGCCATTGCCGATCTCCGTAACGTAGTCGAAGGACGTGACGGACTCCGTGAAGTCCTCATCAGAGGACGCTGCAGCCATCAACGCCGGTAAGACGCCGCCCAGCAAAAGTATCCCTCCGAAACCAAACGGCATTCGCATGTTTATAAAATCACTTTTGAAAAATTTGATTAAAAAATGTACATTTCGCACTCTCTAAACCGGATGTACTTGCAACGCCACGGAAGCAGCAGCGACGCGCGGCGCGTATTCCAGGATCGCAGCGTTGTTTGTCAAACGCCCTTCCGGGACGAACGGCGGTCGAAAACTGTCGGCGTCGCGTTGCGTTTGCTGGTGGCGACGTAGGAAGGTAGACGTTGCGGGGCCGGACACCTCGTAGCATTCGCAGTTCTCACGTGGATTTTGTCAGACAGCGTGCGTGAATGAACACGAGCCTGCGATCATGCGCACAGAAGGCGAGCGTCGAGACCGGAGAGGCAACAGGCGGCTCACAGGCTAGACTCGACCCGCGCAGGGTGAGGTTCCAGTCCGCGGCCATAATTTTACGTGCAATATTTTGCCACGATTAATGAATAATGTCCAAATATTTGCCTCCTCTAGAGACTAGAGCAAACATGTTTTTAAAAGTGAAAATAATTAATAATTGAAGAATGACTACAAATACAAGCCTCCCCTTGCGCTCGAAGTGAAATGCTATTAAAATTTAAAAAATGCAGCATTTAATTTTGCTGAAAGAGTTGTTCGGACTGTACCGACTTTGCAGAATACAGGCACTAAAGAGACGAAAGTTAACTTGATTGGGTTCGGAGAAACGTAATTGTTCCTGGAACTTCTCTGCTCAATTGAAAAACAAACGAGTGGGTTTCCATACGAATCACAATAACTCTGTCGGTTCGTTAGCTGCAACCCTCGGGGGAGTTTTTGTAACGACATAAGATGCTTCTAGTCGTATTTGGAGAAAGTGCCATATTTTGGATATTTTTCTCAATTTTCAAGGTGGAGCGGGGTGGGGGAGAGGGAGGGATAAAAAAATATTTCAAACTCGGATTTGAATGCTAAAGCAAGTCTCACTGGTTTCCCGACGTTTCGTAACATAATATAGTTACTTTATCAAGGGTGATAGCTCGATATATATTGTCCGGCTATCACCCTTGATCAAATAACTAGCATATGTTACGAAACGTCCGGAAACCAGTGAGACTTTTGATTTAGCAATCAAATCCCAGTTTGAAATAGGTTTTATAAAAACTAGTGCTAAAGATAGGCTAAGTAGACATGAGTCTAAGAAACTTAATTGAGGGAGGGATGATAATGCCCTACGCCACTGCTGGTACCGTTCATTCATCAAGAGCTATTTGGTGAAGCCGGTCAGTTTAACGGGCACTGATCACTTATAATGAAAAAAACCATAAAAATACCTTTTGGCGACTGAAGAGCGCGAACACCACATTCAAACCACAAGGTGTTTTTAATTAATGGAAGTCTGCAGTTTGAAATGAATGGAATGATTTCCACTTCCCAGTTTCCAAAAGCATTATAACAGTAAACTTCACGAAATAGCTATAGGCGAACATACTTTTGTGATTGAATTATTTTTTTTAATTAGAGAGGATCGTCTCGAATCCCTTCAAAGATAGTATTCAGAAACTCGTGGTTATACTTTTACCTTTGACGCGATACATTCATGCTATCATTATGTCGTTCGGTAAACATTTTAGCATCTTTTAGATGATGCAACAAGAAAATGTTCATTTAATAAATGGCATACCATGAATTATAAAATCAATATCATCAACATTGCCAATTGCCATGAAGACATGTGGTTTGTGCCTAATTAATGCGACATCATTACCAGCCACTCCAGTCATCAAACCACATGGAGAGGCAAAATGCATGTAATTCAATGCCTTCTCTTAGTCCTAAGTCCATTGATCGTTGTTTATGTCTGTAGCATCCATGCGTGGACTCTCTCGTCTCGTCTAAACAATCGTGATGCATGAGGTGTGGATGTTGAGATATTGCGAGATGAGGGGAAAAGGTATTGTTTATAGCGCCCAGTTAGTAATTGTCTCTTAACCATTGTTTGCATCACAGCCAATAACTCGATAGTAAAAAATTTCTGAGATGCTTTATTTCAGTATACGCTCCACATCCTTGAAAATTTTCGTAAATTTGGTTGGTTTAAAAACGATGTAATCGATTGTCTTGAAAACGCATGGGGTCAAAGTTCAAAACAAATATAGATGAAACCCTGAAAATGCCATCAAAATGCGAGCACCGGCGTTGGGATTTGTAGAGCGCGCAAACACACAAAACAAACAAAAAACAACCGCACAAGGGATTTGTTTTGGGGGAAATTTAAGATCTAGCTGCGCCCACTAGGTTCATCAACCAGAGTTTAGACTTGATAGTGAATGTCGAATTGCACCGCTTGAACCATCAAAAATCTTACCTCAACTCGGAAAAGACGAAGCTGCAATCTGGTTGATTGCTGTACTGGAAAAAAGCTACTTTTCGCGACGAGTGAAGATGGAGGTGGTGGAGGAAAGTTTTAATTTGTTTGACATGATTGTGGACCTGGAATCCTGGAAATGCTAGAAGTTTCATCTAGAAACTGCGCTACACCTAAACCTAACTGCGTCAGCTAGCATGACCTTTAAATTTCCCAATGTAAGATAATATCATGGAATCAATTGCTCACCATCTCTCTTCTCTTGCAATAAATAAACCAGTGAGTATGGATTCCATTGGGCTTCTTCTCCAGCATGCAGAGAAAATAATAGTCAACTTACCACTCAATCAACACACTGATTTTATTGCTGTGAAAAAAGTATAAAGATCAGTGCTCCAGAAAGTGGCTTTTCAGACCAAAAGTTGGCGAGTTCTCAAGGCCACATCGTTAAAGTTATCATATCAATATTTCAGTATGTTGTAGACAAAATACGTAAATAAGGGCCAACTTGGCCCTTTTTTCGAAAATTTGCCCCTGGAGTGCTAAAACATACCCCGAAACTCTTCACTTTTGACCCTTGTTAGAGCCATTGTATATATGAAAGTGCAAAGAAAAATTCAGGAAAAGGGCCTTGTGCGACCTTATTTACGTCTTTTGTCTGGGAACGTACTTAAAGTATGTCACGCCTGAGGGGGTGGGTGGTGGGTTGCCAATGTGTGGCGGTTTGTGACAGGGAGAGCGCTGAGGGGAATGTACATACATTTGTGACGTCACACTTTGTTGTAGATAAAAGCAAAATTTTTAGAAGCGAAAAAGCGAAAAATTCAAAATTAGTTGTTGCTACGTACAAAAATACTTACTGTCCACTTTAGCTTCGCAATTTAGAAATAAACATAGTAAAATTTGTTTAGAGTAGCATTTCTTAGTCCATTTCGTATTCAGTTCCAAAGTCTGAGTTCCATTTTAGAAAATATGTTTGGGGTCCAATATGTGACAGTTTCTGACAAGGTGGGGAGGGGGTGTACAAAAGTGGCCTATAAAGTGTGACATATACTTTAAGGCTCCCGACTCTACAACATACTGAAATATTGAAATGATAACTTTAACGGTGTGGCCGTGAGAACTCGGCAACGTTTGGTCTGTTTCGAGAAAAAAATGTGCCAATTGTGCGATTTTGGCCACCCTGAAAATAATTTTTCGACCAAACTTGAAAAAATGTGTACTGCGTGTAGGTCTACATATGTGTCTTACATGTGATGTGGCTCATGCCGACAGGAGGCGATTTACTGAAACTATATTATCTGGCGGTGATCTTCCTCCGTGGCATGTTTCCTGAAACTTCGTAATTTTTGTCAAAAAATTGGTAAGATAAAGTTTTGTAATGTGCAGATCAACAATAACTCCAATTTTACATAATAAATATGAAATGTTCGAAGTGTTGAAACTAATCGCAGAAAATATAATATCTTTACCCATTCTGTTTTATTTACCTCCAATCTGCAAAAATGGCTGAGAGCTGGGGAAGTTTTAAAGATGTTTTGTAATTAAACTCCAATTGCAAACCCAAAAGGACCACATATATTTAGGAGCTGTGAGAGCCAAGAAAATTTTTTCGGAGTTGCACAAGCCCCAGACATTTTTTTCGAATTTGCAAGGGGGAATTTTTCGACCCATGGTACCCATGGAATCCATGGAGCCCATGAGGAATGATTTAAAAAAAGTCCACTGCGACTTTCGTTGATCTTTGGTCCACATTTTTTTTGCCTCCAAAGATGGCGGAGGACGGGGGGGTGTTGTGTGAGTCGCTTGTTAAAAAAATTGAGTTCCTAAATAAGTTGGGTTTAAATGAGTTGAAAAAGGAGTGTGAAAGACTTGGTGTAAGTAAAGTAGGGAAGAAAGAAGAATTACTGGAGCGTGTGAAAGTGGAAATAACAGTTATGCATGAAAAAGAATCTGTAGCTAGGGGGTGTGGCTGTGGCTCGACGAGAAGTGGCGGCAAAGATGTACAGGAGGGTAAATATGACATTGACACTGTGACGCTGCTAAAAGAACTTCTTAACGAGAAGGAGAGGGTAATTCTAGAGAAAGAAAAAAGGATTGTGGAACTAGAAGAGATTATTGCGTTACTAAAAGAAAAGGCATTGCAGAAAGGTAGTGAAGATCCACAGTACTCATGTGGAGTGAACGCAGTGAACTCCCAACAGATGGAGGCGCCAAGAGACAACTTGAACAAGTTAGCGGGAAACTTAAATGTGCTATACAGCAACAAAGTGAAGAATGGAAGTGAATCTATCAAAAATATGGTAGTCATATCAAAAAAAGACAGGGAAAATAAAAATGACATTGTCAAAGTAATGAAGGAAGTGGTTAAACCTGCTGAATTAGGGATTGGAATCACAAGTGTAAAGAAAATGAACGGTGATGTTATTATCGGATGTCAGAGTGAAAAAGATGTCAGTGAATTAATTAAAAAAACAGAAGAAAAAATGGGGGACAGTTTCAACATTAGGAGGCACACGAAGAAGGAATTCTGCAAAATAATGATCATCGGAGTTGACAGTGAAGACCAAAAAGACTACTATAACGACTGGGAGGAAGAAATAATGAAACAAAACAACATTGAGAAAATAAGAATAACCTACACTAAGAAAAACTACATAGGTAAATCAGTGAATCTAATAGCAGAAGTAAGAACCTCAGATAGAGATCGTTTTGTACAGGAAGGAATAAAAATGAACTGGAGGAGATGCAAAGTTGTTGACAGCATTTGGATCAAAAGGTGCTATAAATGCTGTGGGTATGGACACATTAGTGTCCAGTGTAAAAATGACATTGCTTGTGGTTTTTGTTCTGGGAAGCATTGTTATGAAAAGTGTGTGTCAGAGAAAAGAAATTGTGTAAATTGTAAAAAAGCCAATGAGAAGTTTGGCACGAAGTGGCCTATCGACCATGAGGCAAGGGACCAGCAATGTCCCTGCTACATCAGAGTTAAGGAAAATGCTAACAAACTGGCGGCAGTAGGTTATGATGTGCCAATCAAACAACAATAGCAACTAAAAAGGGTGGGGTATGAAAATGAAAATGAAAGTGAAGACTATACTAAATTAATACACTTAAATGCGCAAAGCCTAACTAAGCATTTTAATGAAATCCATGAGTTGATTAGGGAACACAAACCTAGTATGGCAGCAATGTCGGAAACACATGTGACAGCTAATATATATGACAAAGAAATTGAAATCGAAGGTTTCAACACAATAAGGTGCAACTCGCACTCACGTCACACTGGAGGAGTGTGCATGTATATAGATGATAGATTAAAATTTAAAATAAAATACAATGAGAGTTGTAAGGACATAGGTTTATGGGTGCTAGGAATCAGAGTGTGGATAAATAATGAGGTCCTAAATGTCTATGTAGCCTATGTCTCTCCAAATGGGAAAAAGAAAGAGGTGCTAAAAAAACTAAAAACTATTTTTGAAAATGAGGCGTATAAAAGAGAACGAGTGATAATAATGGGTGATATAAACTTTGACTGGTTTGGAAACTCCCATTTGACAAGAAAACTAAAAGAAATGGTAGTGCAGTTTGAAATGTGGCAATTAATAAAGAGTCCAACTAGAATAACAAAGGACTCTAGTACTTTAATAGACATTGTAATTTCAAATGATAAATCGATCAGTGCCACAACGATGGATGAAATAAGTATCACAGATCACGAGGTACTAGAAATAAGAGTATTCAATGAAAAAAGGACTAAAAAAATACCCAAACTAACTAAAGAAACTGAAAATTGGGAGCAATATGAAAAAGAGTATTTTCAAAGCATGCTATATGGATGTAGATGGAAAAGGGATGAAAAAGAAGTAAATGAAATGTTTAGTACTATAGAGGATAATATCCTAAAATGTAAGGAATGTTTTGTTAAAAAAGAAATGAAGAAAGTGAACCAGAAAAAAAGTAAACCATGGTTCAATGAGGAATGTAAAACCAGTGTGTCAAATAGGAATTACTGGTACAAAAGGTCAAAAATTTCCAGGGAGGTAAAGGATTGGGTAAAATATAAAACAGAAAGAAATTTGACGACAAAGTTTCTAAATTGGACAGAACAGAAATACTATGAGGAAAAAATTGACAAGGCTAAGAACGATGGAGAGAAAATGTGGAACACACTAATTAATCTTGTTAAAACCCAAAATACTGAAAAATCTAAGAATGAAATAATAGACTCGGACCTAACAATGTTAACTAACGATCTGGAAATAGCAGAAAAGTTTAATAAGTATTTTATTGAGAGTATCAATGATATTATAAAAAACATTGAAGTAGAGGAAGTCAACAGTAATCGGGGAAATAAGGTTGGAGAACTGAAACTTGACAACATTAAAAAATATGAAAGAGAAGAAGACTGTGAATTAACAGACTTTAACAAGATATCCTTGGAAGAACTAGATAAAGTCGTAGGAGAGCTAAAAAACAAAAAAGGTGATATGGATGGAATACCAGGAAAACTGTTCAAAGACTCATACCCTATAATAAGGGTGTACTTATTAGATCTAATAAATGCCTCGCTGCACAATGGAATTTTCCCATCTAGACTTAAAATATCTCAAATTGTTCCGGTGCCCAAAGTAAGGGGATCAATTAAAATAACTGAATATAGGCCAATAAATATGTTATCAATCATGGACAAAATAATTGAAAAATTAGTACATAAACAACTAACTAATTATATGGAGAAAAATAATCTAATATATGAAAACCAATCGGGATTTAGGAATGGCTATTCATGCGAAACGGCGATCCAAAATCTAATATCCCATTTCTATAGTGAAAAAGAAAAAGGGAATACGATAATATCCATCTTCCTAGACCTGAAAAGGGCTTTTGAAACTATAAACAGAGAAAGACTTATTCTGAAACTGAAAACTATGTATGGAATAACTGGAAACGCTCTGAGATGGATAGATGACTACCTCTCAAACAGGTATCAAAAAGTGAAATATGGAAATGAAAAATCGGATCTCATGGAGTGCAAGGAAGGAGTGCCACAGGGGTCTATACTGGGCCCCTTCCTTTTTATACTATACATCAATGACTCATATAAGTGCATATCATATAGCCAAGTCAACATGTATGCAGATGATATGGTAATGTGGACGAGTGGTGTAAACATTAAGGATATCACAAGCAAATTAAATTATGATGTTAATATAATGTCTAAGTGGCTAAATGTCAACAAACTTAAGCTGAATGAAAGCAAGTCCAAAGTAATGTATATAAACAAAGGAAGCTCCCAAGACTGTATAGACATGAGAAATAAAATAGTCATTAAAGGGATAGATATTGAAATTGTTAGCGAAATAAGGTACTTAGGAGTAATTATTGATAGTAAATTAAATTTCAATATACACATAAAAGCAGTGACAAATACAATTAGTAAAAAAATAGGATATTTATACAGAATAAGTAGACAGCTATCTATGTGGACTAAGTTAATAATCTTCAATACAATAATTAAGCCACATTATAACTACTGTAGTACGATTCTTGCATTAGCAAATGAAAAAGAATCCAGGAAACTACAAAAATTACAAAACAGGGCAGCAAGAATAATTTTAAAGGAAAACTGGTTGTCAGACCAGAAAGAAATGCTAAGTAAACTTAAGTGGAAGAATGTAAAAGAAAAATTTGTAATAGATGTATGTAGCTTTATTTTTAAAATATTAAATGGTAAGATGCCAAAGTACTTAGAAAATAGGTTGTCAATCAAAGAACATAACCACAATACAAGATCTGAGATGAATTCAGGTGTAGAAGGAAGAGCAAACAAAAGTATTTTTTATACGGGAATAAGAAAGTTTTATACACTCCCAACTTATATTAAAGAAGAGAAAGATTTTGTTAAGTTTAGTAATAAAATAGAAAACTTTGTTAAAATTTAAGAAATAAGAATCTATGTTAAAAATGAAAACTGACATAAATTGTAATTACATTAGCATCTGCATTGCTAAAAAATAAATACTTTAAACAAAATGAAACAAAGAACACGTCGATCCGACCTTTGGTTTAGTGACGACAACAGCAAATTAACTTAGGCGATGTGTATTCATTTCTAGCATATTCCTGTGTTATTTTCGCGCAGACGCCCGCTACACACAATTTCGTGAGCGGGCTAGTCTTTTCATCTATGTATGTCCTAGTCCCAAGTCCTAGTCCATGCACACACAAAACAAATTTTCCATTCCAAACATTGTTGAATTGTTGCAATACAATAATACTAGGGCTTCGAGAACGAGAACGCAATAATTGTGTTGCGTTGAAGATGAGCGTAGCTCTTTGTTGCTTATTAAAGTTGAATGAAGAACGTCGTAAACAGCCGATGTGTTAATTAGTATTTCCGAGTTTAGCCACACACAAAGTCACAATACCTTTTTGGGAAAATTTAGAAATAATACGCACTTTTAGATAAATTTCGGTATTTTTCCAAATTTCCCAACTTCGAATATTGCAATTTTTTCTGATTTGAAAGGGAGGGGTATGGAGGATTTTCTTGAAAAACGCAGGGGGTCTAGGTTGCGAACAAAAGTAGACACCCCGAAAATTTCATCGCAATCGAAGCAGGCGTTTGGTCTGTAGAGCGCGCGCAAATACACATATAAACAAACAAACAAACAATCACACTAGTTTTTTTTTTAGCAGTAGTGATATTGAAGATTTCGCTTCGCTCTCTAACGTTCGCTACGCACATCAATCAATTATTCAATAATTCACTAATAACATATTACATCCATATGTTATTATTTTATACTTTACCGAATTGCTCTACAGCACGCAAATAAGCACGCGCGGGATTTAAATACAAACAATGCAACAAACTACATACATTATATATGTTGACATTCCATCTTTCAGCAATTAAAATTGAAAATCTCTTGTCTCCCTGCGACAGGGGCGGATTTAACGGTCGGCATTTCCGCAAATGCGGACGAGGCCCCCACTTCAAGATTATCTCGGAGGCCCAGGGACCTCGTTAACGTGGCCCCTGCGCTTGCGCCTGATGCCTCGGAGCCTGAGACCTGCCTGTGGATTTGCGCCCAAGGGGCCTCGCTTGCGAAGCCCGTGGCCGTCGCATAGAGTGACTGATTTCACGTTGCAGTAAAAGATGTGGCCCGTTTCTGTCACGCGTGCTCTTTGCTTTAGTTTTAGCTCGTCTTTATTAGTAATTTAGTATACCTCACCTTTTTCCATTCGATTGCTGACGATGGGGAACTCGCACTGTTAATGGTTGTGTTTGTTTATGTTAGAATATGAAATTAATGGCAGATTGGGCCGCATTACGGCTATGAGTGTTGCAAGAACTTGGTACCGTTCCTAGCTGTTTAGTTATTTGATTGCGCTTCCCCCATCGCCGTTCACGGGAACAACATAAGTCGTGGCCCCTGCGATGGTGTGTGCTGACCACTTTTTGACCCTTAAATCCGCGCCTGCCCTGCGATTCTTCCTCTTCCGTCCTTTGCCGCATAATTCCGCCGAACATATAGGTCAATGTCATCAACGGCCCGGTGTTCAAAGTGATAAAAATCACCCACGCTGCCACTTCGCAATGAATTCAGTATTTTACGTACTATGCCAATTGCCATTTTACACCGCAGTATTTGTTACAGGGTGTACTTTTTCTGCCTGTTTGCCTACCTATTCATGAAGATACTGTGATTTTGAGATCGCAATTTTGGCAGAAACTTCAGTGACAATGGCACTTGATGACGCGATTATGTATCTTTTGTTATGTGGGTACTATGTCAAATGGCAAGGCAAGGATGAAGCTCTGGAACGAGCTAATAGATCCTGGTCAAAGTGAACGCGTAGCTCGGAAGTATTCCTACCTACACACTCGACCTCAGCCAAAGATACTTACGCAGCATTACATTATCGGGTTTAAAAATAAATACATGTATTATTCATACCGAAACAAAACACAATTCTCAAGCAGGAAGGCTGCTATACCTGTTTCGATTTCCTATGTACACATTAGTTCTTTAGTTTTGCATCTTCAGCTTCCTGAAACCGTCAAATAAGAGCAGTGAATTATGGAGAAGTGTATACGAGGAGGGGTGTCTATATGCCGTACGGTGCCCCTAGGCGCCATTCTAACAAACCGCAACGTCATCGCCAGATTTTTCCATAAATCCATTCCCTTAAAGAGACGTCATCGCCGCCTGAAAATTTCTTTTCATTCCCTCAAAAAACGTCTTCACCTCATTATTCCACTCAAAAATCAAAAAATTACCGGTCATCGCCTCTTTTGGTTCATAAAAAAATTGGCCCCTCGACCACCGGGACCCCTAGGAGCGCGCCTAGTACGCCCAGGCCTAAAGGCGCCACTGTATACGAGCATTATTTTCACAGTATTTATATGCATTATTGTTTGAGAAACATATTTTTTATATGAGCGTAGCGAGCGAAGCGAAAGAAGCGAAATCTTCAATTTCACTAACCCCAAAAAAGCCACTTACATTTGTTTTTGTTTGTTTTTTTGTGTGAGTTTGCACGCGCTCTGCAGGCTAAAGGCCTGCTACGATTTTGAGGAAATTTCATGGCATCACCTACCTATGTAGTTACCTATGTAGTTTACCTATAATAGTTATGCGATATAAACGAATTACTCTTTTTATGTCAATATCAGGTCCGCCAAATTGGGAAATTCGTCGAAAATTATTGGTCCAATGGATTGTCCTGGCACTGTGGCGTTGCGTGAATATGATGCACCCCCCCCCCGCACATTTTTTGATAGCACCCATTATATATTTCTGGAAACAAACAAACTATGCTTGGGCCGCGCCCCGCGCCCCACGCCGTTTGGAGCTGGTTCTAGTTTCGACTTTGACGACGTGGTATCTCGTCACGAGGTGCAGAACATTACAGAATATGGTCTTGAATGTTTTAAAAAAAGTCGCCAAGTGGTGCGTTTCCAAGTGTCCGGCACGAGCATAGGTGCCAGGACGTGTTCAGTGGGCAGGGGCCATGCCTGGGTAGAGGAATGATTAAGAAAGCCAATAGTATAATTAGGGTGCTGGCAGCTCGGGATGAGACTTCGGCTGGTATGATAGAGGTGGACCGATATGGTGCTCCGGTATTAAGTATTAGGTTTTGGTAGGTGGTATTATGGTGCTGGTGGCGCAGGAGACGGGGCGCCGTGAGTTGTACTTGTATGGCAGTTAGCTGGCTGTACATTCAAAGAACTGGGAGCTGACGCTACTGGGAGCCCCAGTGGCGCCTCCCGCTGTGAATTGCACAGAGACTTTATAAAGAGCCCGGCCTCATGTCAGGCGCTTGGCGCTCGACGCCGACTCCTGGCTCTGGCGTCGGGAGGCCAGAAGGCTCCGGCGCCCCCTGGACCTCGGCGCCCCCCCCCCCCCGCGCCGCGGGCCGGCGGGGGCGGTCGCTTCGCCACTGCGACCTGGCAAAATATACCATAAAACCCCTTTTACCCGAAAGATTTCCAGTGTTTTGAGCCGTGTTTCAGCCGTTGGCAGAATATTTTGAAAAATGTCAATTATATCAGGTGCGCCAAATTGGGAAATTCGTAAAATATTTTTGGTCTAGTGCATTGTCCTGGCCTTGTAGACCCAAAAAAATTACCCAAAAAATTACCCAAAAAAATTCCAGTATTTTGAGCGGTTAGTAGAATATTTTTAAAATAATAATACTTTTCAATTATATCGCATTTTTGGCGGATTAGTGTTCGTAGTCGTAACCTATCACCGATGCTATAACCTGACAGCTGATCTAGAGCCTTAACCTCTCGACGTATCTTTGCTCTCGACTCTCATGTGAACAATCAGCACTACAAGCAGAGCGCGTTGTAAAATAGGAGCAATTAGTATTAGTTGTCTCTAAATTTGAAGGTGAGACCCAGTGAGACCATAGGCAATAGAAATGTTGAGACATTTGGCAAACCCTGACAAGATTTGCTGGAAATGAAGCTCCAAAGAAACACATAACCTCAATCAAACTTGAAGGTCGCATTGAACGTTATCTTTCAGTATTGAATTTGTTGCTTACAGGTGAGATTATTCGTAAAAAATAGAGGTGATAGCTTGAATTTAATTTTTAAGTCCCAATTTGGTAACAGGAATAGTTTTTTGACAACCTTGAGAGGTTTTTTATGTTTGCCAATTTGTGAAAGAGTGGTCGAATGCAAATAAAACCTCTTGGCCATCTCTAGGCTATCCGCTTGGTTATCCTTTAGCGATGGTATACATCGATGTCCACCACTTTCTTTTTTCACCAATGCTTTTATCAATGGTACTCATTATAGATGGTATCCTTTATCGATGGTAGCATTCAAGGCTACACCAAACTTTTATAGCTCGGAGAGTTCTTTATTATAAAACTATTACCTAACAGTTTTTGTAAATATATTTTATACCTTTTAAACCATAATTTAAATATAAATCATCATCCAACCTGACATTGACTAGTTAGTCTCCTAGGTAATGTAAGTAAATTGATGAGTAGTGATTAGCATGTACAGACTATTTAAGCGTGGTCAGTGGTATTCAATTTATTTATGGCATTTGTGATAGCTCTGAAACACCACTACTCGCACAATTGTTCTAGGTAGGTGCAGGAACTACCTTCTTAGCATCCATAAAAGATTTATCAATGGTTATTTACAGTGCCAAGCACTAGCTCAGATTTTTTTAGAAATTGCTATCTTTTGCATCTTCATACCTATTCCATGTTTCCAATTAATTCTTACTTGGAAGCATTGATTGTGGAAGTAAGAAGTGAAGACCAAGGATCTCATCCAACCATTCTCAGATCTGACACATGATTAGGTACCGTTGAAGTAGGTAAACAGCTTTCTAATATTAATGCTAGATGGTTGTCGGTCTGTGCTTGTAAATTCAAAATTGTATTCGAGTCTTTTATGTGTTTCACCGACAACATACAAACAAGTTTGTTCCTAAACCTGGTTCTTCTTTAAATCCAATAGGTCCCAGTGCCCATCCTTTTTATCAAGCAGATTCAAGTGTCTACGTAGGCACTGTTTCTGGATCCAAGCTTTCTCTTGATGAGCTTTTCTCTTTCTCTTGAAACAGAAACATCAAACGTGAAAGACTCATAACAGATTTTGCTGATCTGCAAAAATAAACGAAGAAAGAACATGGATACCACCAATGCGAGTGGTCCGTCAAATTTGGGAACTAGCGACGGATTATCTTTGCAAGACATGGAGATTATCTTTTCCCCGCCGATCGTTTTTGATGAAAATGAAGGTGACATGCAAATTGGTGGTGAAGACGAAGATTCCGATGGAGCAGCGGAACCTAGTACATCCGCCGGCGCACCTGTTGCACTATCAAGGGAACAAGAGAAGGAGCTCACTAACAAGTTCCTTAATGGAGAGCTGTCATTTAGTGAGTATGCTGCATTCATGGAGGGAGTAGAAGACGACGAGGACAATGAAGGTGCTTCTATCAACGAACCGCTTGTTGCCGCTCAATTTGAGGAAGAACTGCAAGCAGCCAGAAACATCGGAAAAAAGAATAAAGATTCCGGCTCCGGTGCCCCTGTAAAGAGAAGGAAGCGCAGGCATCTCCCTCAAGCACTGCAAGGGCTCATGGGTGAAGCAAATTTGAGGTATGCTCGCGGCGATAGGGAGATGGCGGTCAAGATGTGCCTCGAAATCATACGGCAAGTACCGACCGCTCCAGAGCCATTTCAAACACTTGCCGGTTTGTACGAAGAGCTCGGTCAGATTGAGAAATCTTTGCAATTTTCGCTGATTGCTGCTCATCTCAATCCACAAAACGCAGAGCAGTGGATTCGTCTTGCCTGCATGTCCGAAGAACGGGATAATAAAAGGCAAGCTGTAACATGCTACTCAAAAGCTATCAAAGCCGATCCCAAGAATATTGACCTTTATATCAAACGAGGCCGGCTGCTGGAGGAAATTGGGGATAGAAAACTGGCCCTCAAGACATACATGAGACTTTTAAACATTCTCACTCCCGAACAAGGTCCTATGATCCTTGAAATGTCAAAAATGCTTGCAATGAAGTATCACGTTGATATGGAATTGGGAAAAGCTTGTGATGCCATGGAGGTTGCTTTCACAAAAATTCCTGATCTGATTTCGTCGGAAGAAGTAAACATGCTGCTTGAATTGTTGATCCACCTGAAAAACTTTGGCCGTTGCCTGGAAGTACTCGTACAATTCTGTCACATTGAGGTAGAAGTGGACTCGACAATCATGCACAACATGGACGAAGAACCTACTAGTACTTTCACAGTTGTAACATGCTCAATTCCTGACGATCTTGCCATTGATCTCCAAGCCAAGGTCACTGTAGTGTTGATCCACTTGAAAGCCTTCCACCTAACGGATGATTTTGTCAGTCTTCTTCTCGATAAGGCAACTCCAGAAGATGCTGGCGACCTCTACCTTGACGTTGCCGAAGCGCTAATTTCAGAGGGCAAGCACCAAGAAGCACTGTGCCTTACTAGTCCGCTTGTCAACTGCCCTAAGTACAGTTTGCCTGCTGTTTGGCTTCGCCATGCTGAGTGCTTGAAAGAAAGCAATCGCCTTGCCGAAGCAGCGACGGCGTATGAAGTTGTCATACGGCAAGCGCCTCAGCATTTAGACACTCGCGTGACACTCTCTGGACTCTATAGTCAGATAGGTCGTCACGATCGAGCTTTGGCCGTTTTAGCTCAAGATCCGTTGGAAGACGTTCTCGATTCTGGCTTGCTGTATGAGCGGTGCATGCTGCTGAAAGATGACGAGAGTCATGTTGATGACTATATAGCTGCAGGGCAGATGCTTCTTTCTCGACACTGCGTGGACATTCGAAATCGAGAGGAATTGATGGTACTTAGCCGTTTGCATCGTATAGACAAGAAAAAGGCTGCGCTAGCTGAGATCCGAAAGGCTCGAGGGGAACCCGAGGAAGATGAAAACGCTGCCGTGTTTGAGGATGGGAAGAATGTACCGAGTGTTCTTGAAGAATGGAATTTGTTGTATGATTTGTGTAGAGTGTGTGTTAGAACTGGGCGTTATAGCATGACTCAGAGATTGTCATTCTCTGCGCTCGGCTCTCATAGATTTTCTACCGATGTTACAATGCGCCGAGAGACAGAATTCCTTGCGCTCTGCTCGAGCATCCTTAATGGGGACACAATAATGGGATACAATCTGATTCGTGTCATTGTCCTTCGTAAGGAGAGCAATCGTGTGTGGAATATTTTCAACTTAGTGATCCAGCGAGCGGAGCACGTGCGGCACAATCGCTTCTTCATTCGCCTTATGATGCGACATCTCGATCACGAGGGATTACTGATTCTTCACGCCAACAGTTGTTTAGTTGCGGGAACCTACAAGTATGCTCTAACCGACTACGTCAACGCGTTTCGAGTGAACCCTAACCCGATGGTGGCATTGCTAATTGGAATAACGCTGTTTCAAATTGCATGCCAAAAGTTTTCTGCTCGTAAAAACTCGTTGGTGATTCAAGGCCTAGCGTTTTTTGGACAATACAAGCAAATGCGAGGACTTGAGGGTCAGCAGGAAGTGAATTACAATTTGGGTCGTGCCTTTCACCAACTGGGGCTTATTTCTCCTGCAATTCATCATTATGAGAAAGCTTTGGAATTTGAATCGGAACTAAATGCTGAACATTCTGCCATTCTTGACTTAAAGCAGGAGGCTGCCTTCAATTTGCACTTAATTTACAAAAATTCAGGCAATCGGGATATGGCTCGCTTTTATATCCACAAATATATTACCATCTGAGACATAAGTTTGAAAGCTTTAAATTCATGATAAGCTGAGCCTTTCAAATGTGCTGTGCCTATATCATATTTATTTATTAGTACCGAAAATCCATTTTTTTCCTGATTACTATTTATGTACATATATGCATTTTTAAATGATTTAGTAAAAGTATGGCCATTGAGGTTGTTGTAATGTTATTCCTTACTTTCTTCATCATTTCAGTTTCTTGTCAATTATTGGTACCAGTGTCTTCACATCATTACAAAGTCACTGGCTAGTGGCCCGATAGATTCATTTAAAATACAAATCTATCAATTTCTCATGCTGATTACATTGTTGTGACTTCTTGCTCCTCTTATCTTATCTCCATTCCAAATGAAAATATTCATACCCAGCTGTGAGTATCCACTAAGAATGACATTACTGATTTCTGAACCCAGCATTTTTTAATTCATTTGACTGGTGTGGTTTTATTGTTCGTGACAATTGGAACTTTGCTTCAAGGCGGTGAAATAGTTCGATGGTTTGGTGAATTTCAACTTTGTGCTGGTTCCCTGAGATTGTCTGGAGAAAGTCGAGTTGCAAAAGATATCCAAGAAAAGCAAGAAAAAATGCATAGAAATTTCAAAACCTGCTTGTCTTGAATGAGGCTTTAAAATGTAAAGCCTCTGGAGCAAAATGAGCAATTTTTCTAGAAAACTAACGAAACCTTGAAAACAATTCCAAAAACCACTTCCAGCACACAAATCATATGCCAAAAAGTGAGGAAATTTCCCATTACCAAGGTAGCACAAAAACGTAATAAACAACGTTCGGTTGAGATCGTAAAGGAAATAAGAGATAACTTGCGTTCAATGTTCGTGTAGAACCTAAGGAAACATGTGCAGTACGTTTTTGTGCTACTTTTGGGTAGGAGCACATGTGACTTAAATCTAAATTCTGACTGCAAATTACCTACCTTATCAAGACAACTGAAGTAATTATTTTCTAGGGCTGGCGTAACTCCGGCAGCCTTTAAATGGATACCGACACATCTAACATCTCATCAAAAATTAAGTTCAGCAATCTGTGTGGCCTTTTCGATAAAATCAGCTCGCTACCACAAAACAAGAAAGGAGAGTGCTTAAGAAAATATGTTGATTGGTTTCAAGATTTTGCAAAGAAAGAAAAGATATCCTATCCAACAATGGTAAGAATATTTTCTAAGGATGCATTAATTATTTACCTGTGCTGGATTACGCTAAGCTGTGTTATAACATTAGCAGGTATGATACTTACCACAGACTAGAAGAATTATGTAGCACAATGAACATTCTACACTTAGGTACCTTTATATTTTTTAATGATCCATATTCAATGTGACTAATAATGCAGAAAATAAACCTTACACATGATATAAATTTCAATCCTGTAGGAAGACAGCTTCCACCCAGTCTTCCGGTTGTTACTCCCGGCCCTTGACCGGGACCGAGGCCCGTATGGGATCAAGGAATTCACGCTGGCAAAGATGTACATCCGAGTCCTCTGCCTACCGAAGGAGGGAATGGACGCCCGCAAGCTCCTCAACTACAAGGCACCGCAAGCAGCGGGGAGTCAGGCTGGGGACTTTGCCGATGTTTCATACTGGGTGCTGAAAAATCGATGCCCGAAAGGTGGCCAAATGACTGTCGAACAAGTGAATGATCGTCTTGATAGAGTGGCACAAAAGCATGCAGAGAATAATCCTAGTAAGACTTGTGTTATTTTGCTGATCAACTTCACAGAACTATTACCGAACTATGTTATTGAATAATCGCATAATATTGAATAATATTGATGGTCATTTGACATTGTCTAAAATGGTCTTTATTTTGTTGTAGGAGGTGTGGATGAAGAATTGATGATTATGCTGCGAGCAATGTCGGCTGAAGAGCAAAAGTGGCTCATTCGCATCTTGCTGAAAGATTTGAAGATCGGAATGGGACAGAGCAAGATTTTCCGTTCTTTCCACCTTGATGCTCATGAACTGTACGACGTTTGTAACAGTCTTTCTAAAGTTTGTCTCCAGCTGAAAGATCCCGCTGTACGACTCAATGAGATTGAAATATCGATGTTCTCTCCCTTCCGAGCAATGCTCTCCGAACGATGTGACGTAAGCAAGCTCGAGACCATTTTAAAAAAAGGACAGCATTTTTTTGTGGAAACGAAACATGACGGAGAAAGGTTTCAGCTCCACATGAACAACGGAGAATTTCGATATTTTTCTAAGAATGGATTTGAATACACAAAAACATTTGGCGGCTCAGTAGAAAGTGGACTGTTGACACCACTCATTGTCAAACTTTTCCGGTCAGAAGTCCAAAGCTGTATCTTGGATGGTGAAATGATGGGGTGGAACATTAAAATGCAATACTACCACACGAAGAGTGATTATTTCGATGTCAAGAGCTTAAAGCCAGGAGATAAGCACAGACCTTGTTTTTGTGTTTTTGATATTCTGCTTTTAAATGACAAGGTGTTATCAAACCAGCCTCTTGAGGAGCGATGCCGAGTTTTGGATGCATTATTTAAGCCAGAGAAAGGAGTTATCGTTTTGACAAAACGGAAGAGTGTTACAAAGAAAGAAGAACTGATTGAAGCTCTGAACCATGCTATCGACAACAGATTAGAAGGGATAATAATGAAGGATCCAATGTCTGTGTACAAACCAAACACAAGGAAAGGTGGATGGTTCAAGATTAAGCCTGAGGTGCGTCTTAATTGAACTATTGAAAAAATGTATTAATACTCCACCAACAATAAAAAAGTAGACATTGGTTCATGCATGCATTTTGTAATCTACAACAGCAACTAAGTTTAGAAAATTATCTTATTCATGTATGTTGAATGAACTTCTAAAAATCCAAAATATTGTGTAGGGAGGAAATAATTGTTGTTCCAAAGTTTTTTGGGCATCTTTGTAATTCATTTGCAACTTATTTCAACTTTTACAGTATACAGACGGTCTGACGGATCACGTTGACGTAATAATCATGGGTGGCTACCACGGGACAAGAAACGGCCTTATAAGCCATTTCCTGGTCGCTGTCGCTCGTCCCTCTCCGGAAGCCTCATCGGCTGGTAAACCCACTGACTTTTACTCGATGGGCCGGGTGGGATCCGGATATACCGTCAATGAATTGGCAGAACTTCTCCTCAAACTTCAGCCGTATTGGAAACCAGTAATGCCAGGCATTTGCCCACCTGGTCTCCACTGGACCAAAGAAAAACCAGACTTTTGGATTGCTCCTCAGAATTCCTACTTATTGGAAGTAAAAGCAACTGAAATCTGCTACAGCAATCAATACAAAACCGGGTATACACTCAAATTTCCTCGTGTGGAAAGTATAAAGTATGACAAGAAATGGTTTGAATGTATGACAACGACAGAGTTCGAAGATTTGCGCACTGCTGCGGGCGGTAAACTTTATATGAGGCATGCAACTATGAGCGAGGAAGCGCCAACAGTGGCTAAAAAACGTCGAGTAGTCAGCAAACCGATAGCAACGCTGCCCGATCAGTTTCGCGCTGCCGATCTCTCCGAAGTTAACATTATTTCCGAAGTACTACAAGGAAAAGAATTTTGTGTCCTG
This sequence comes from Nemoura dubitans, assembly GCA_921293005.1. Classification (NCBI taxonomy): domain Eukaryota; kingdom Metazoa; phylum Arthropoda; class Insecta; order Plecoptera; family Nemouridae; genus Nemoura; species Nemoura dubitans. The sequence goes on from OV121075.1 coordinate 21,798,389, forward strand.
AGTGGATGGAAAGAACGTACAAAGCAAGAAATAGAAACAATGGTAGTCCAGCATGGAGGCAAAATTGTTCAGAACATGAAATCAACAACTTTTTGTGCTTTGGCTGGTGCCGAAAACAATCTGCGGGTGAAAAATGCAGTTAAATTTAAGAAGTATGATGTGGTTCAGGTAGAATGGCTTATGCAAGTTTTGTCTGAAAAAGGTTTTTCATTACCTCCATGGAAGCCAGCTGATTTAATGTGTGCTTCGGAATCGACTGAGAGAAATCTAAGTGTTACATACGACGAATTCGGAGACAGCTTTTATGAACCTGCAACTAGGATATCACTGGAGTTTTCTCTCAGAAAAGCTGAAGAAAAGAGGAGAGGAAAATCTATTGATCAAAAGGATATGGCAGATTTAGACATTGAACTTTTTTCCGATACCAGTCCTTATGGCATTTTTAGATTGTGCCGTGCATATTTTGATAAAAGTGCTGGAAACATAGATATTTCTTTTGAAATCAGTTCATTGGATTTTGCATTTTACGGTGGAAAAATCTGCGAAACGATTGACGACCAAACAACTCACGTCATTATTCAAACTAGGTAATCAAGCTCCACAATATCTCAATTTGGATTTCGGCTTGGTTCTGGCCTAGCATATTAACTGTTTGTTATATTCATTTATCACCTTATTCTTTATCTTTAGTGATCCGGGGCGTCTGAAGGAATTGAATACGCTCAACCACAGCCGGGTGACCAAGCTTTTAGTTGTTAACGCCAAATGGGTCAAGGACAGCGTCAGAAAGAGGAAACGGCAACACGAGCGCCAAGAATGCTACAGCTTATCTTTGCTGCCACCAATGGAAATCTAAGTCACTCTCACGATTAGGTGATGTAAAACGTTTAAGCATGATATATTTTAGAGCTATTCTTTTACTAGGTAACCAAGCATTTTTTAGAGTATTTTTGTACAAATGATAAAAATGTACAGTAATAACTTACTAATTACAAATTGCATATAATTAGTTTTGCTTGGTATGATGAAAAAAGCATACTAAGTTAGATCTGGCATTACACCACTTCTGATGGTCCGCCCCTCTGACGTCACGGCGCTTCGGTGTGACTTGCTGGACGGGTAGACTGTGGGAAACGAATACGGATAGCACAGGAGTAAGGCGGGTTTTAGCCGAGTTTGGAGACCTCTCAACAAGCCCCTGTTGGTCATATTATGTTGAAATTTAAACTACATACGAATCAGTATTATTTCTATTACGTTTAAAAATTTCATAAAGTTTTGATGGATATCTTTGTTGATAAAACGATTTAAAATGAGGGCGATTTCAATGTGAAGTCCATAAGACCTCACAATCTTTCCCACACCCTGGCATCGGCCTTCAAGCGCAAACACGCGGCTAAGGGTCGCTCCTCCTACCTGGACTTGTCTATTAAAAAATGTTCTAAAATATTTTATTGTACACATTCTATGCAGTTATTTTTAACTCAAAATGAGAACTCTTTATGAAATAATGGGGCATGTTAAAAAATAAGTACAAAATAAAAATATTTTCTAGTCACAGAAAGCAAGTGTATCAGATGTATGTAAATGCCACAATGTATTATATTTATAGTATGCTAGATTGAACAGGAACACATAAAAACTTTTGACAAATTCCTTTATTGAACATTTAAACTCTTAAAATATTTTAAATGGGTTTCATGTTAATTAAAACTCACTCCCACACAAAAAAGGGTTACAAGCATGAATGGTCAGCATTTAGCTAGCCTTTGGCACATGTTTTGCTCGTCAGTCACTTTGAGAGAAACTGGACAAAAAATTAATATTTATCTCGTGGCTCTAACAAATCTATATGAATGATAAATTGATGGGCACATTTTTTTTGTAGTCATCTATTAAAATGCGCACAGTGCCCGTATAAGTATAAAGCTGTGTTTACACGGTTCAATGTTTCGTTCAATGCATTGAACGAAACATTGAATGCTCTTGAAGAGCCGTTTACACGACTCAATGTTCTAAATTCATTGAAAATTGTGGCACAGCCTTCCAAGATCTTTGTTTCTAGAAGGCAGTAACATACACTTCCTTTTGTTGAAAGGAAAATTGAATGATATTTAGAACACGTCCTAAGTGAGAAAACATTGAATGAAACCTTGAATTCAAGCTTTTGTTCAATGATTCATTGAATTCAATTGTTGTTTACACGGTTCAATGCATAGAATTCAACCTTGAATTGAATGCATTGAACGAAACATTGAACCGTGCAAACACAGCTTTACCAACTTTTAAACACTTTCATTGTTATGATAAATAAGTAACAAAATGTTTACATCATAAACTGTTAAATTTTAGTAGTTATGGGATTCTAAGGTGTGTAGGTAGAAGTAGGACATATTTTTATTCATAATAATACTAGGTAATCAGTTATTTAGGGCTGATAAAACAATTACAGATTTAAAAGACGTACCAGGAGAACCAGCATATGGAAAATTTTTCCAATGTTTTATAATATAAATTATTAAATGATGAAATGAAAAACTTCACCATAAGGTGGTAACTAATTTTTTAAAGCAATCTCCAAATAATTAGTTTGCAGTGCACTTCATAGTTTGGGGCATGTTGGTTTGCCAGCGTCGTAAATGCCTAAATGGGCAGTTGGAAACTACATACAGTGGCCTGATGACAGGAAAGCACTGATTTTCAAAAACAGTGAAACATTGAATTATTCATAATCGCAGATGCCGGTATGCATTGCAATTTGCTGGCTGCCTTCCAGCAAAACATAATATGTGGAAATTGCTTTCATATTTCAGACATGTATCAAATTTCCATTAAATCAGTAGGTAAGGTACCTAACACAAATGTGCAATTTGCATCTGTTTTTGAGTGCTCATTCTTGGATTCATGAAAATTACGTTTTAGGTAAATTAATGATTATGAGAATATTTTATGGATAATCTAGATACATACATTTGTGGATATAAATTATAAAAGTAATTCAATGGTAATACAATGGTAATTTCAATGGAATTTGCAACTTTGTGCAAAGTTATCTACGACTTTTGTAGGTAGGTACGTACAATACCTGCTTTAATTACATTTTTTTAATGCCTACAAATAAAAGTAAATCTCTTGGATCTTCCATAACTTCAAAGTTAGTATTGGTTATTTAATATAAAATAAGATTTTTGTTAATATTGTTCAATGATAAATTAAAAATGCTTGTCTGAAATACATTCTAATTAATTCTATGTAACAATAAGAAAACTAAATACTTCTGTCACTTCCTTTTAAAATCAATAAAAAAAGGTCCAAGACGATCCAAAAATGCCGTGCCAAAAATTAATTCTAAATACCAACATTGTTCAGAAGCTGTCATGCCCTGCCCTGCAGTCCTGCCCAGTCATGCCTCATCAACCACAGGGAGAAAGAGGCGGGCGCCTCTTTCCGCGAAGCCCCATCCAGTAGTCTGATCGATCTCTCAGAAGTCGTGGGGCCCTGGCGAAGGAGGGGTGTTTTCTCGCGGGTGATTTCTCCCGGGGGTGGAGATCGTGTTCCAGCCATTGCTGACACTGCAAAGCACAAACCAATCAGTTATCGCAGCTAGCCGTGAGTAACCGCTACATTCATTACATTATGATGGTGTATGCCAATTTTAATACCTTGTTTGTTGCTGCTGATCTGGGTAGGATTGTTGGGAGAGTTTGATTTCATTGAGCAGTTGTTGATTTCGCCTCTGGAGGACTCGTAAATCTTCTGCGAGCCGTTCCTTTTCTCCTGCCAGATTTTCTCTGGCTTCTCTTTCTGCGTCAAAGTCCGCTTGGTATACTTGCATCTGTAAACAGAAGGCCAGGTTCTGAGAAATGCATAAAATGTTGTTAATTGAATATTCCATTATTAAGGAAAATGTATTATGTCATGTAAAGATCATTGTTTATGCTTTTTGCAACAGGCTTCCTTTAATTGCACCAGCTTGGAAGAATAGTTTGGAAACTGACCTGGAATCGTAGAACCGCAATGGATTCATTCTCCACTTCCAGGCCTTGAACCTTTTCTTTCAGTTCGTGGATCTCCAGGTCCTTTTGCGCAATAGAGTCCTCTAAGTTCATGATCTTTGCAGTCATGCTGTCGATTCTCTCGGTAAAACCACGGACCTGAGTATCGTAGTAGGCATTGTTCTGCCGCTCCGTGCTATTGGACGACTGCTTATTGTTGAGATCCTCCAAATCTTGAAGAGCACTTTGGTATTCGGAGAGTAAGTTTTGGTACTTCTTTTCCTTTTCTTCTAGTTTTTTGCTGAAATGAAATTATACTAAATCATTGTGGAGTCTACAGATATATTACTTTAAGCTAAAGAATTTGCAAGTTGATTTCCAGGTAAAATGTCAAACCACAAACCGTTGAATTTACAAAAACAAATTGGAGGATGGATGATAGGCTTATGCAATTAATGTAGGGTTTGATACATACACATTATCTCTATTGACTGCTTGCTCTTCAGCCAACCGCTTCCTTGTTTCAGCAAGTTCATAGTCGATTCCAGTTTCAGCATATCCTATTAGTTGGTTTTCTCCCTTTTTGATGTTTACAGAAGGCATGTGCTGCCAACTATTCACATCATCATATCTACCGAGGTTCGAGAAATAAGAACATGTCAATTTGCTTACAAAGTTATAGTAGCTTACAAGTTATAGTACGTCTCAGGTTATTTTGTCAGCTGCAAACCGGTATTCTCCAATGTTATGGTATAGGCCCAATGCCCTGAGGCGCTGCCAAAAGAACCTGAGACGTACTATAGCAATGTTATGGTAACACTTAAAGTTTCACCAACCTTTCTAGGGGTTTGTGCTGATTTTGGGTCACTTCATTTGCAGCATTGAAATCAGCTATTATTTTCATGTTTTCCTCATTCTGACAAGTCATAACATCTATTACTCTCTTCTGTTCTTTTACTTGGTCACGTAGCATTTCTACCTCAGGAGTAAGAGGGGTCGAAAAGGTAGGATCTCCCGATAACTGAACAAAAGAAAAATACCTATGTATTAAAGTATGCAAGTCTTCTGTAGCATGGTTTTTTCACAGTGCTTGGCACTAGTGATGTAATTGATGCAACAGTATTCTTACAGCTTGGACTAGCTTAAGCTTCTCCTTTTCAACGGCCTCAGTTCTTTGTTTCTGTGATTCCAGCTCTACTTTGACAATTACCACATCTCTTTCGAGCCTCGTTTTCTGCGCCTGCAACTTTTCTAGATCGACTGTCATTTGTCGTTTAGCTCTTTCAGCAGTCTCAAGTTGTCGATTCAACTTCTCGGTGAGCGATATTAGTTCAGCCTCCTTCTTGTTGTTCGACACCGTTTTCATCACATGTTCATTACGGGCATTGAGCGCAGCAACTTGCCCTTGAAGCGAATTCACACGAACTGTCAAAGATGTGTTTAAAGCTTGCAATGCTAGCGCTTCGCTTGCAGGCAATCCCCCATTGTCATTTTTCTGTAGTGCTTTTTTCAAGTCTTCATTTTCTGTCTGGAGCTAAATGCAGGATTTAAAAAGCAGTTTGTTGTCAGTATGCACAAAAATAGCAGTGACAGTAATTAAAAATGATTTTCAGCTGGTGTATCTCCATACCTTAATATATCTTGCTTGGCACTCTGTGAACATTTCCTTTTGGTGCTTGTTGTTCTGTGCGGAGCTTTCTTGCCACGCTCGCCATGTAGCAAGTTGTTGTTTCAAACCCAGGTTGTTTTGAAGAACAGTTTCTAAGGACGGACAGAGCAGGCAAATTTAGCGCAATCGTGTTCCCATTCGCGTGATTTGCACTGCTAGGACTTGGGACGTATTCTGTTAAACAATCACAATGCACAGGACCATGATTCCTCTCACTCATATTAACACCGCTGCGTGGTTTCATGCATCAATGAACAACCATAGATAGAATTTGTCATGATAGTTATCCCTAGCTAGTTGATATTGCTTAATGCATCAGCCAGCAAAGTAATGGAGTCATAAAATCAAAAAATAAAATTGATAAGGTAAAAGCCGTAAACGTGAACTTTCAGCTCCTGGATTGGATTCGTAACATTCCAAAGTACCAAGTGCCGATCTTTGGGTGAATTCCGTTCAGAATGCATTGTTCGCTAACTAACGGTCAAAATCTGTTCCGTAATAGCAATCGATCGCTATTAAGTGTTCCGTTATTTATGTTTTGCATGTTTCGATTGCTAACGATACGACTGGCAGTTTAGACTGAACGTTTTGTGCATTATCTAGCGAGTGGGCTATTTTCAACATCTTCAATCTTCATGGGTGACGTCTTTCTCTGCCTGAGTATTTTGTGCTCGAGTATTCTGTGCTCGGGACATCACGCTCGTCTGTATTCTCTGCCTCAGTTTTGCCAGCCTCGTATTTTGTGCCTGAGTTTTCTGTGCTTGGGAAATAATGCTCTCTGTATTCTCTATATCTGAGCATTTGGAGACAAAAATGATGGACAAAACTATCAACCAATCAGCATTGTGTGTTCTGAGCGAATAATGGAATACACCCTTTAAATTGGCAACCACAAATCATGTCCAGGGCAAATCCAACCTGTGAAAATTGCAACATATTGTGTACGTACCTGGTTACTGTACAATACTGTACAATACAATACTGGTTATTGGAAGGGCAACAAGGTAAAAAAATTTAGCTGTAACTCACCTTTCAGCCTGCTGTTTTCCAGAAGCAATTCGTTGACTTTTGTTTGTATTTCTTCTGCAGTCAACTCGAGAGATGAGCCACCTGTTAGACTCGTAACAATGGGGTCTTCCAAATGTGCAGTTGTTGTTGCATTATTTACAGATGGCAGGGGATTGCTTTGGAGAGACAGAGCATTGACGGTTGGTGGCAACGAATCAAACAGATACTGGCTTCCAGTACAAAATTCTCCGTTGGAAGGTGAGCGTCCAAGTACAACAAACGATTCCTCATCGCTGTGAGCTGAAGACTCCGATTCATTCTTGGCACGTTTTGAGTCTTTCCTCAATTCGTTCATTGTAACTAATACCTGCGGTGGATCTGCGGTAAGCTGGAACTGAGTTTTATTAACTGATATTAGAGCTATGTATATATTATGACAAATTGAAAGTTAGTAGGTCGGTGCCTATAACCAGGAAAAATCACAAAATGATAAACTTCAAAAGGAAATTTGTACTTATACAACAGCCTAAATATAAAAGCAGGTAAATAATGAGAACTCACCCAGCAAAGTTAATTATTAATACTAATTATGTGCTATACAAGTGCGAATTAATCATCTGAACGACCTTGGTGTATGTGTGACATTCCACTCCCATTTGCTGTCAGCTGTCTAAAACTCATAAATTCTTTGTGCGCCACCTAGTAGATAAACTTTCATTTAAGGATAAGTTAACTATTTGTAAGATAGAGAGCGCTAATTTGAGTCACGTTGCCTTGTTCGCAGCCGTTAGTCGAGACAATGAGCGCTCCTTGCCCCTGAAGAAACCAAGAATTCCAATGTATTCGAAATCTGAATTTTTTTTGCCAAGAAGAATTTTTTGGAACCTTCTTTAGGGATAAAATTTGTGTAGAAAGTGTATGAGGCTAATATTTTATCTAATAATTTAATCAATCCCCAATTTTTGACCCTAATTCTGGTTGGCTATACGTTGCATCGGCCACCAAAGCTGCAAAGCGTTTCGCCTGTGGCCTGGTGGAGATGTTCATCTCGTCAGAGGGGACCATTCAAGTTCTTGTGTTGGCCGTTCTTGTCGTCAGTAGGGAAAACATTGATACTTGTATTTAGCATTCTAACCCCAATTTGAAATGGTTTTTTTCCTAAACTAGTGCTCAAGATACAAGTAGACATGAGTTTATTGGCACAACTTTTACACATAAACCACACCTAACACCTAAATTATTATTACTATTGACCTACAAACTCGATGGTATGCACGGAATGCGTTACCATCATACTGTTGTGCACCACAGTACGTTGCATGATTTATTCCCGCAAATTGTTAGCCATTTCGAAGACTCGCGTGATAATGGAAATACGGGATACAAATTAGAAGCAGCGTAGGCACCATGGAATGAATGAACTGTCATTATGCCATTAACGCACGCCGGTGTAACGACATTTGTGGATTCCAACAAATATGGATCCTAGACAGTAAACCAAGGCCATGGCGTCACCCTCGGGTGTGAAGGTAGCAGCCTTACTTGCTGCTTGCAGCTGCTTGCAGCCACAGCCACCTTCGTCCTCTCTGTGTTTTGTTGAACAGATTATGCAAGTTTTGTGCAAGTTTTTCAACAAGTTTGCAAGTACCTACATTGTGATGGCCGAGTAGCCCGGGCCAGCACATTCTTATAAAAAGATTAGTGGGGTATTAATTGTATTCTTAATATTGCCTGTCTGTTTCTTGTGGAGTGCGGGTGGGTCGAAGAGTTCATGGAAAAATGTGGCAAGGTAGTTTCAAACAAAGTTGCAAGCCTGGGGAATTACTATGAGACAAGGGTTAGGAGTTTGAGTTTGGGGAAGTTCTGTTTCATGAGTTTCTTCTGGAAAGTAGATCATTTGAGACGAGAAGCTGAATCTAACAATAATTGATGTTTCCATGGACTTTTTTTTGCACCTACAGCCTGTCGCAATTCGCGTGAGCATTGAATGTAAATTCAATTACGTGAGCAAAGAAGCCAAATCTTACTGTTTCCATTCATTCTTTCGCACCTAACCTGTTGCATTTTATTTTGTTGATATTTAATTCCTATTAAATATCAAACCCGAAACACCCGAAACACCCGAACACCCGAAACAGAGTATTGTTCCTGAGCATTTCCGCGCATTCGAAATTAATGTGTGACAACTGATATTTATACATCCAATTTCAAATTAAGTTAGAATACCCAGAGTTAGAACCAAGATGAAACTGAATAAACTGACTGCCTGAGTGCCCGAGACACGGACTGAGGCACTACATCACACAGCGAAGATAACGTCACACAGCCTATAACGTCACAGAAAGCCAGATTTGTCGTCATCCATATTTGCTGCTAAACCTGTATAGGTATTTGGCGGGGTTGAAGCATTGGTTGAACCTGGGTGCTGCTGCTAACTGTAATGTACCTTGATGGACCTAATGGAGAAATGCCAGTGTGTTCGCATTTTAAAAAATTGGTTCATCCACTAGAGAATAGAGTGTGCTAGGTATGTTGCACTTGGCGCGCTCCATTAGCCAGTGGAGGAACCAATTTTTTTAAACGCGATTCGAATATAATTTATACATCATATAATCTCCTTTTCTATGCATACTCCCTAGTAGCCAAGTTGGTTAAGGCACTACTAGAATGGCAGGCGATACTGTCCAGGCGATACTGGTTCGATACCGCTCATCGGCACAATCGGCCTTGAGTTTTTGTCTGATCTCTGTCGGCGCAAGAAAACGCAAATAGGACACAAGAAGTGACCTGCGTACTTGCGCCATCCACAGAGCTCTCAGCAAGCTCGGCCGCCCCATTGCGGGGATGCTTGACTCCGGACGGTGTCGTCCGTCGCGGGTGTATCGGACCCCCTAGAGGAGTCCCAAGGAACCCAGAGTCCCCAGGTGCCTCACTGCCAAACTAGTAACTAGCCAGCGGCTTACGAGATAAACACCGGCTTGCGTCTGAATTCGGCACTCCGAGTAAATTGTCGTACATGACGTATAATTTAAATAATAAATCGTTTGCAATTAATCTCACTTTGGTATGATTACAAAGTTCCCTTTGTAACGCTCCTTACACGCTCCTTTACACTCCTTACGCAACTTTACGCAACATCAAGTTTCTCAGATCTGATAAGAGTCGTTGGGCCTATTCTTCATCAAACGCAGCGCACGGGACCGCAGCGCAGCGCAGCGCACTAGTACAAAATGTGGTCTGAAACAAAATGTCGGCTGCGTCTTTCGACTGCAACGGAAGTTTCCAAAACGCACTAACGCGACCTAAGCACCTGTCAACGTCAGACACATTCTACTACCGCCCACAGGGCCGACAAAGCTAGGTTACATATTTATGCGTGCAAACAATGGTTACAGATCATGCAATTAGAACAAATTTGAAATCATTACCGGAGAACATGCAACATAGGTACAAAGAGGGTGCAAGAAGCATTCACTCAAGGAAAGCCGGCGCTTCTCCCAAGAAAGGTGGGGGAAGAGGTAGCCTTTTCCGGCGATTACGAACAACGACAGCGAAACCATTTTCATAAAGTATCACTGCCGAGTCCTCAGGTGTCCAAATAGCATTGCATTTGCCATGCGCAGCAAGACATTTGTAATCGCCATCAAAAAAAACCTGCTGAGACGAATCGCGAAAGACAGGCTTCAGACTTTGACCAGCGGAATATACTGAATCATAGTCTGGATCAGGCACCATCGACGAGCACTGGGTGCCTGTCGAGGTCCAACTGTCAATCAATTCGAGCGATCCACGAATGTATCGCAGGTACGAAAGGAAGGGTTCGCAGTGTTAAGCCATCGGCGCAACCCAAGAGCTATCTGTCGGCTATCAAAATGTACTACACCTGATCAATCAATCCCTACAAATGTCGATACTTGCCAGTACAGTCGGTAACAGTGGTGGCTGCTATTCGAGCGCGCACGGTTCAAATGACGGTGCCACTGGGAATTTTACCCTGGCAATATCTTCTTACGGCACGAGAAAAACACCGACGTTCCTATGCTGTAATAATTTATAATAGGTTAAAAACTTTAGTTACATTAGCAATCGCATCAAGAATCGTATCATATACAAATGAGTTCAGCAACGTATATGAGACATTCCATTACCTCAATCTGTTTCTTCATCATAGTACACAACCCACCGCAGTCCAAGGTAAAAAACGCACTAACGCGACTTGGAAGTCGCATTTTGGGGGCAATTTTGGGCTTGAGTTTTTAAAATTCCATTTAGTTTCTTTTAGTGGAATTGTGCCAGTGATAGACAGGAGATAAAGTAAGAGAACACCGTCAAAACGCTTCTTCGTATGTTCCATGATCCATGTTTTCTTATAATTCAGAGTTGTCCTGAATCCGTATGTGCCTTGTGTGTGACTTGGTCGAACCTGGTTTAGCACCCATGTGTCACGTGGTCAGCACAAGTAATCTGCACTGCAATTAATCCACGCCCCGTTTTACTTACGAATCATCCGGTTTTATTCAATGTCTCTGTACCTACATTGATCAAGGAATGGGTGAGCGACAAAGTACCTTTTCGCACTACATTTATTACTTAATATTATATAACATATTACGTTTCGTTATCTTTGCGATTTCTGGTCAAAATGGGGAGGGGAGCCACAAGAAACGGGCAACCAAAATCACGTGACGAGGCCAGCAGATGCAGAGGGAACCACAGTTCGATAGAGAAGGTAGATTTTTGGGACATGGCTTCGAGGGGGATGTCTGTGTTAATCGTGTGGCAGGAAACATATTATATTAATTTGCCCCAAATTAGAGTGAGAAATTCTAAACTGTGACTCTTCAAGCCCCATAGAGCAAATAAAAGTGCATGTCTTGCGGTGCTTGCGTGCAATGAGCGTTTAAATTTTCATTACGCAAATTTCTGCCAAAAAGGAGTAGGTAGCGTAGAGTCGTCGCCGTCGAACTTCAGATTTGTCCACTTCCAGGATTTTTACACGACTTTGTTTCATGTCGGCGACATCGGGATGTCCTTTTGTTAAGAGTTTTTCGATGGGGCTAGGAGGGGGGGGGGGGGGGTGTTCTGTGAACTGACCTTGCTTGCCTAACTAATAACCAATTGAATTAACATGCCAGATAGTAAAAGCACACCACAAAGTGCATGCTTTAAGACAATGGGGAAGAATAATCTCAATAATTAATTTCACACTTTTTTTTGTAAACAATTAAACCCAACAAACCAAACACTTCACTAAAAAATATCCAACAACTTATTTTTACACTTATATCCTATCTTTCATTTAGCTCCAATAATAGATTCTACTGAAAACGATATCTTCGGCTTCGCTTTGAGGGCTCTCAGCGAGTCAGCGGCCTGTGGCTTGACCACTGTGAACGCGGACGCGACCGGCAAACGAGGGTAGACCACGGACGTCGCGGGCGACCAGAGGATGGTCGGCGAGTGCAGACTGACCGGAAGCAGGGAGGGCGTCAGTCTGACCCCGAAGCCGTCGGGCCGAGGCAGGAGGAGCGGCGTGTCCAGCTCGCGATCGGCGAAGGCACGTCGCTTACGCATGCGCTCGGTGAGCAGCGGGGGGAGCAGCGAGCCCCCTGGACTGGGGCACCTGGCGAGACGCTGTCGGTAGCCTGTCGGAAGAAACGATGCTTGAGTTGTTGCACAGTCGTGTAAGCCTTACCTTATCCCACAGCCTGGTGGACTCGGACGTATGGTACTCTATAGAGGCTTACGCAAACCTACTCCGGCCGCTCTCCAGCGTTCGGAAACCTGCTCGGAGTGACCCGATCGACGCTATTTTGCTTCCGAAAACCCAGTCTAGAGCGATCAGAGCGCTCAACTCGCGAACCATCTTTCAGCCTGGTGCGCGAGTTCTGTTTGTACGAACGGGCGGGTAATTTTAGACCGTTCAACCTACATTAACGTTTTAATGTGCATATACTGACAGGTAGGTATGCACAATATGTAAAATACTTACCAATACGATCGCCAATATCATAGCCAACGGCTAGTACTTTATGCATTACCGGTTATGCATTGCCAATAAAGTTCAGCTAGTTCGTTGTCGGCCATTTTCGAATTTCCGCGGTCGACTGTAAAGTTTGCGTTCGAAAACGTCCGCATCTCGGAGAGCTCTGACCACGTGACAGATCGCTCGGTCGAGTAGGTTTCCCAAAAGGCGGCAAACTCAAATTAATTCTAGTGTACGCGTGCGCAGCAGTGCTGCCAATACCGCACAAACCATTTCTAAGATTTTACCAGCAGTAGTTTTCCACTTTTGTCTAGTACCTACACTCGACAGTCTACAGATATGTCAGTCTACGTCGCAAACGTTGTAATTAGGTCGAGAACTGATTATTTTGCATTGATTTACAATTGTCGGTTGCCATTTAAGTGAATACCAACCGGCCCCGAACTGCGCTGACTGACTGGCTGCGCCTGAGCTGATCATAACGTCATGAACCCCTACTAGCACCTCAGCCCTGCATGCCTCGCCTATACATACCAAATGTTTCATTTTCTCCTGTATTGCACCCATTTCCGAAACAACTATTTTTGAATGCGTGGCACAATGATATTATATATTTTGAAACCACACAAATAAAGTTAAAAAAAATCGATAAGGAACTCTCGTGCTAACGAATATCAAAATAATTATTTCATGTAACCCGCGGCGCTCCTTGTGTCGAGGCGTCGCGGCGCCGGCGACGTCGTCTGCGTCCCGGTTGGCAAGGGGGGGGGGGGGGTCGTGTGTTTGCGAGGAAATGGCGACGTCCAACTGACCAGTTTCCTCCACCGATGATCACACTCATATACTCAACTCGATTCTTCTTCACAAACGACTTTAATTTCAGCCCGATGCCGACGCCGACATCAACGGTCGCTGCAGAGACTTGTACGCCGACGAAAACCGCGGAAAATCGTAGTCGACGAAAGTTTCATACCGTATTCAAAGTTTGATCTTATGAAAATGTAATTTGGGAATCTCGTTAAACTCCAGTAAATCACATATATTTAGACATAAACATGTCATGCGAGTGAGTCTGGAATGCAAATACTTTCCTTCAATGGATCTACGATTCTCTTTTACGCATTTCTTTAGCGATAGATTTTATCATTATTTCTCGCGACAAATATGCCCACTTCACTGCTCCGAAACTCAGTGCTACGGGACTAAATGTAACTATCACAATTTCCAAGTTCTTAAAATATCCATTGACTTTGCCTCATGACTAAACACTAAACAGTCGTTGTGATCAGATTTCACAAATAAAATTTGCTGTATTTTTACAATATCCATCGCCTCTGACTGCATTTTATAATATATGTTTTAGAATCTATCGACTCTGCTTTATACGTTACTTTTTATCAGAATGTACCTACTTATTTCAATATTGATGTATTTTTTAAATCAATCAACTCTGCTTTCAACGTTGACAGTATCTTCATTCATTTACAATATCCACCGAATCTAGTCAACAACTTTTTTTTTCTGAGTTTTTTTAAATCCATCGACGATGCTTTCTATATTATGAGTTTTTTAAATTTTTACAATGCCCATCGACTCTGCCTTAGGAGTTATTATCGGATTGTAATACATTGAATTTTTCTTTGTTTTTAATGTTATTTTAAAATTTTCCATCGACTCTGCCTTATGTGTAAACTATTTTTTGTAGGTTTATCGGAGGTACTAATAAATGATATTTATTCATTTTTTAAATTAATTAATCGACTCTGCCCTCTACATGACAATATTTTAATTATTTTTACAATATTAATCGACTCTGCCCAAGGTGTCAGGTTTTATCAGCTTGTTTTCATTTCTATTTTTCAGAATTTTTAAAAATGCTTTGCTTCCAACGTTAACTTTTTTTGTGTTATATTCACAATATCCATCGACTCTGCTAAGGAGTCGAACTACTTTTTTTGACTACTTTTTCTTTTTTGACCCGAGAGTTGACCCATAAAGCAGAGTCAATGGATCTTGTAAAATTACATCAAAATTCAAACGATTACACTCGGACTCAAAACGTAGTTCACAGAAAAGCAGAGTCAATGAATCAAGTAAAAAATAAAGTATTCAAATTCAAAAATTCAAATTAGTACACACAGATTAAAAATGCAGTCGACACATAAAGCAGAGTCAATTGTTCTTGTAAAAATACGGAAAATTTAAATGAGTACACTCGAACTCAAAAGTTTGTTGATAGAAAGTAAAAATACGTCAAAATTAATATTAGTACACACATATTTAAAGAGCAGTTGTCACTTAAAGCAGAGTCAATGAATCTAGTAAAAATACAGAAAAATTCAAACGTGTCATAAGGACGATGGGAAACATTTTCATGGCTGCGAATTCAGAATCAAATACAAATTAAATTTGTGCTATCGATGGCTGCCATGCCAGGCAACCCAACACTAGCTTTCTTGGCCACGGGCATAGAAAATGATGCACTTTTTTGGCCATCATTTTGATTCCGCCGTTACTGTGCTCCAAATACTGTGCTCCAAATACTGTGCTCGAAATACTGTGATCTCTCAGTTGCTGCATGGGGAGGAATCGTGTTTTATTGCTTTGTTCGTGGAGTTGTCTCACAACTTTCTTTTGCGGAAATTTGAGTGCACATATTTCCGAGTTCCAGACAGTCTTCTCTGCAGGTGGAGTCTTTTGGGCGATCGTGGCATAATATTTTAAAGTAATTTGATTCCAAAAATGATCGACGTTGTAGGTTAGATTCGATGTTGTTAATGAAGAATATGCAATCATCAGTTTAATGTCCCTGGAGTAGTGCACCAATAAGTATTTAAATATTTTTCGTTAATAATTTATCATTCTTAATTATTATAATATGGGAATGAGATGAAAGGCACACGTTA
This sequence comes from Nemoura dubitans, assembly GCA_921293005.1. NCBI lineage: Eukaryota > Metazoa > Arthropoda > Insecta > Plecoptera > Nemouridae > Nemoura > Nemoura dubitans. The sequence goes on from OV121075.1 coordinate 21,813,953, forward strand.
CTTTCTAGTACAAACCTATACCTATCTGAGCCTATACGCATGTTTACTATGTATAGGACGTGCCAAGAAAAAACAAAAGGGTATCTAGGTCCTGTTACTAAATATCCTGCAGCAAGCTTCTTGACAATCTGCATTTCGTCCCCAAACCTCAACTGCCTTACATTCTGCAACGATCGGCGTGATATTTCGTTAGCTATTTATTTAAGCTATCATCTTACACCCCCACAAGATCACATGGGGTCGGAAACCCGAGCCAGATGTGCCGAGATGCTAGCAAGGATGAGACCGAGGACAGGAAGCTGGGAGTTACTAATGAGTTCCTGCTTTGGAGCCATGCAGTCTGGCCCTCCTGGACATGTGCTCGGGGTGACGAGACAAACTCCCCCCCCCCCCCCCCCCACAACAATCTTCGCGGCCGTGGCCATGTGCGCAGCGCCCTTCCTTGATTCACGGATTTGTTATTATCCATGTGATAACCACAAAATGTTACTGAAAATTGAATCTGATTGGCTGAGAAAATATTGAACCCCGATTTTAGCCCCAAAACTGTTTAACCCTGTTTCGTGAATCTGGGCCAAGTGTGAGGACGGCGTTGGCGAGTAAATATTTGCGACAAAATTGTTTTTGTTATCGTCTATACTTCTATAGGTTTACACTTCTAAAAATCTTATGTAATTGCCGAAATATTTTCAGTGGCTATAGAACGATCCGCGGTATTCCAAGTGTACCGCAGAAGAATTTCTCAGCGGGATTGATCAGGCCAGGGTTTGTAAGTGTGTATATTTTTAGTATATTTATAGAGGACAATATCAATTAAATCTGTTGCTAATAATAGGTAATGCAAAATGCGTACAAATTGCGTAGTGCTAGTTTACTTTGCAAGGGTGAAGGGACAATAGCCAAAAACTATAGATAGTTAATCAATACAAAATAATAGAAAATCAATACAAAATAATAGAAAAATCACTGTTTTCTCTCATCTATTCTGGTTCGTTCCGTTAACTGTGAATGAATTTCAGACAATGACCCTAGCTCGCCAACGGTCTGCACTCGTTCTGGGTGGCCGAATCCGACGCGTACGGGACGTGACGCGGTGTGAGCCCAAACGTAATGGGTTCGCTTAGCGATTTTAATGCGGCCCCCAATGTTTGTGTTGGGTGTCGACAGAGCGATATGCTCCCGTCGGGAAAGCGAGCCGATCCCGTTCGCGGGAAGAAAACCTGCAGCGTTCGTTCCTTCCGTCAGAGCGACACTCTTTTATGAATGACTTGGAACACGCGATGAGATCTCGGTTACAACGCCAGCTGCGTGCAGCCGTCGCAAAGACAGAAGAGAGGATGTGGATTGCCGATTGCGCGAAGAGTTTCCGAAGAGCAAATAAACTCCTTCTGTTACCATGTCGACACTTAAAGCGAGACTTTTGAGTTCTAGTTCTGCGCGTCGTTGTCTTGTCTTCCGTACAGTGTTTTTTAGGATCGTCTTTACGATCGGGCAATTAAAACATACTCGCTTTTAGAACATAATATTATGCCTATAAAGATGAATTTAGCCGTCTTTCGGTTAAATTTATATATACATTGCATGCTGCGGCAAGTGGTCTAAATAACTAAAGGTTTTAGAGTCGGCTTTACCCGAGTTACTTTTTTACTGGCTGTTGAGAAAACACGCACAGGAATGAAATTGGAATGCAAAGTTCGGACTGATTGTCCCTCAGGTTGAATCTAACAACTTCCTACGAAGACCTAGTTTGCAAAATATGCAAGAAAATAATTAGTTATTGCACCGTTGCACCGTTTGCACCGTTGCTACGGTTCCCAACACGTTCCACAAAAACGTGCTTCAAAATAATGTAACAACTCGCATATTTATTTAAATACAATACTAAAAATCGTGAGTTACTGGAAGCCTAAGTTCTTGAGGACAGATAATCAGAAGTTCGGGCCCAGCCGACGACTCGTAATGCCGATCACGGTGGTCGTCGATGCAAGCATCAGCATCAGCATCAGCATCAGCATCAGCATCAGCATCATCGGATCGGATCCAATCCGAATTCGATGAACACCAGCCGGTAAATAAATCGGGTATTTAGCCCATACGGTGATATTTATACAAGGGCAGGTGAGTGGGCATGCACAACCACAGTCACACGTTATAATCTTATTTAAATTACGAAAGCTCGTAATTGGCTAGTTATTTTTTATTTTTATTTTTTGTTTTTATTTTGAAGCCAATGGAGGCGTGCGTACCTTGCAAGATGTCCCGTGCGAGCGAGCTCTGCTGCAGGCTGCGCAGGTGCTTCTGGTAGAGTCTCTTCTGAGCCATCAACGCCTCCGTCGACTGCACCCTTGACAGCACGTCCTGACCGCTCTCCGTTGATTGCTGTCTGCAACGAATCATCACACGGGCTTGCAACCAGTGACCGTTCGCCCTTCGCCGCGACACTTCGTCCTCGCCGAGTTTACGAATTTGACGAAATTTTGACTTCCTTGAAATTGGCATCTCATGAGCAGCGGACAATACAGTTGGGGCCGGTTTTTACATTAATTACTTGACGTACACGGAATTTTCACTTTCCTTGACACAAGGATTTCGCTACTTTTGTTCGTGGCTTACCCCCTCCTCGCGAAGTATTTCTTACGTCAAGTTACAAAAACTTTAAAAAATGGAGTCCATGCACTAAATTTTACTCACGTAGCATTCCATGCGAAATTGATCTGCCTGAAAAGAGTAAATTATGTATGCCTTCAAGTGTATGGTTTTGTCACAACTTTCAAATAAACTCTTCAAGATTTGAGTAGGTATTGTTGATATTCCCTCGAGCGACGCTCCCTTTATACTATATGGTACCTGACTTAACATCGTCGCCCAATCAATTGGGATTGTGGGATTGGGATGTGCTCAAGTCTGTCGACTGGTCAGGCAATCAAGTCTGTTGACTGGTCAGACAATCAAGTCTGTTGGGCGATGCCGAAGACTTACCTCCTGAGTGCCACCTGCGCCGCCATCACCCTCTGCCTCTCCACCACCAGCTGACAATTCGGACACTTGCACTCCCTCCACCGGCAAAGTCGCTTGTGCCCCTTCAGACAGGAGATCACGCCGTGGTTGCGACAACGCGCGCACTTGGGAGTCCTCAGCAGACGTCGTCCTCGCGACGTCGCCACCTTGGGCGTCGCCGTCGCGTCGTCGTCTCGACCCTCGCTCATTGTCGCGGCGTTCAGACTGAGCCCGCCCGTGTCCGTCCCGTGCTAAGACGAGGCTACTGTAGACGACATCAGGGATCAACCGCGTGTGTGCCTGCCGATTGGTCCGGGATGAGCGCTGGGCGGGGCGGGAACGACAGGTGACGACTTGAGTAGGAATAATCTTGCTTTTTGTAGCACCTATGAGCAGAGAAAACGATATTATTGATATTTCATATTGCTTTTGTCAAATATTCCTAGGCACAGGTTAAACTAGCCCCTAGCGACATTGTTATAACAGTAAGAATGGAGCACATTCAGATTAAGTTCCAGGAGGCCTTGATTGTTGGTCCATTCCGAGATTTATAGCATATTCTCAATTGTCTTGAATTCCAGCTTTCAGTTATCAGCAGAATGTACGAAACAAACAGTCAACATCTTTTTGGATATCACCGCCGGTAATGCATTAATTATTTTCTACGATAACACGTGACATTAGCTCTGTTTGGTTGTCCACGAAATCTAGATGATAACTATATTTCTTGCGTTTGTTTGTCCAGGCTAGGTTTCGTTTACTGCATGATTGCCTATGATGACGTCACAACGAAAACCGATATCTAGATAAGAACTACATTGCATCTTGTTATGTACTGGACAACCAAACATACCTATTATGTCAACATAACATGTCTGAATTTGAACTCACTCTACCTGAGCCGCTGTAACCGCGCTCCCGCTGTTTTAACATAACCTCTAATGTCGCGTAACATCCCCACGTTGCAGTTGGCCAAGCGACGTTGCGGGTGGCGACCCAGGGCGTGGATCCGACGCCGTCACGACCAACAGGCCCCGCGTCGCGCTGAGGAGAGGCCCGGCACTCGAGTCCAGGGCACACCTCTTGCAGCTGGCCAGGGGTGAAGCAAGCTGCGCGTCGACCACCGTATCTTTTGTCCCTGCCTTGCCGCGACTCACAGAGTCAGAACGACTTGCCATCGACGCGCTCAGGATCATCGACAAACGTAAACAACGATAAGGGTCTCCACAGCATGGGGTTTACCTACATTACATTACAGGGTCATTGCTTTTGAACTTTTAAATGCCTCAGAATGAGAATTAATAAAATAGCTGTGATAATAGGTACACTGCTCGTGCACCTTGGTTTGGTTTGGAAAGCCCGGTGTTTGCGAGAACCAACTCTGCAGACTATACCCACCATTTGGATAAATCTGATGCTCGATTCTGATCAAATTCGTCGATTATGTCTGCCTAATTACCGTTTCATCTTGCAGAATAATTTATGATCGACACAATGTTTGTTCCTAAAATGCTGCATCAGTGCTAGAGCTGTCCCATCAGCATGCCTATGGTTGTGTCCCTCAGCACAAGTCCCCGCCGAGAAAGCCTTCTCCACCCCCGCCATCCCCCGCTCGGGCGAACCCGACGCGAACGGGACGTCGGCGACGCCGTCGCTATCGCGCCCCTCCCGATTGGAGTTCCCGCTCACGCTTTTGGAGCTCCCGAGCGCCCAGCCGCGGTCCAGACCGCAGTCCTCGGCGCCTTCGCTACATCGAGAAGGCTCGCGAATCTGGTGCAACGATGTCTTCACCCTGTACCGCAGCGAGAGCATGATGCTGCACGACGAGAGCTGTCCAGACCCCGACGCGAAGCGCTTGTGTGCACGTTGCTGCAATTGGCTTTGTTTTTAAATCTGAATGAATGCCTTTCATTGTGTCGCATATTTTTAAAAAGTCTATAGATAAATATTGGTAATCAATTGCCTGGATAATCTGGCAATGATCGTGGCCTAAAGTCGATAACGCGCAAGTCTTTGCTTCAACTTGCTTGGATGAACTAAAATAAAAAAATGTATATACTAACCGAATGCTTACGTTTCAATATCCCTTTGAATTTTGAGATCTATATCAGTTCTCCTTTGTTGAAAATTATTGTTTTCGAAGCTGGTGACATGGTGACAACTAACTGAGACTTTAGTTTACAGTCACCTGTCAACGCAAACGAAACGATTTATTCTTCGCTCTATTGCTGACGATTCCTCAAAAATATTTTCAATGTTGGCGTTGGATGGCTTTGGTTCGTCAGATGCTTGACGGTCTGACACCCATCACTTTAAGTTCCTCAAATTTCCTACAACGGACACGTAGCAGTGGGCTTCAAGGTGAGAAAATAAAGGGACAGGGGGGGGGGGGTTGCTATTGGATTGTTTTATTCAATGTTTCTCGGTCTCCAAATTTTCACTCTTTCCGACCCTCAGCCACACGTTTCCCTTCATGATACGAACTCTAGCTTGGGGAAAAATATGTAATAGGACACAAAAACATGAATCATGATTGTCCCCCGATTGAGGCATTCAATTGGAATTGCTTTCTTAAAATTTTGAATGAGTGCGGTGAGTCAGGTGACTCTGTAGTGAGATGGGGGAGGAGCACCCTGCATGTAAATAACCAGCTTTTTTCGAGAAAGAGAGGTCCACTCCAAGCTATTCCAAAGTCGTGAGCCTGGAGGGAATAAAGTACAACTTCCTGAAAATAAACTGCCTCCCGTCAGCAAGGACAAGAGGAGGATCCCGTAGTTCAGTTGTTCCTTCGTCCTTAGAAGGGAGGATCCTAACGGGTCAGCAACGAGATTTCCACCCCCCCCCCCCCCCTCCCCTTTTTGGTAACTTATGTTCATGACCGTCGCATATTAAGTGGCTGGATCAGTTCGACAGAAAGTGGCTTTCAGACCCTTTTTTTCCACCGTTTGAGGGTCATATCGTTGAAGTTATCATTTCAATATTTCAATAGGTTGTAAACAAAAGATGTGAAATTGGGTAACCATGGCCCTTTTTTCGAAAATTTCCCCCCGGAACGCTAGAACCACCCCGAAACTATTCATTTTTGACCTTCTTTAGAGCCATGTATACGAAAGTGCAACAGAGAATTCGAAAAAAGGGCCATGGTTACCCAATTTGAGGTCTTTTGTCTACCACATACTGAAATATTGAAATTATTACTTCAACGATGTGACCCTCAAACGGTGGAAAAAATGGGTCTGTTTCAAAATTTTCCATGTTCAATTTTTAACTTTGTACACCCTACGACTGCTTCTCGACAAAATATGAGACGTTGTTGATACTCCGTGCCTCTCGTTATCGCGCTCGCTGGAGTGATGAAAGGAAGGGATTAGTTCACTGTAATTAAACATTTCTATCTTGCATTCGACTTGATTATTTCTCCTAAAGGATTTAAAAACACGGTATGGCAGGCGCATGAACAAATTGCCGTTTAGGAACCGCAAAAATGACTTTAGAAGTTCGATTCAAGTTGCTCCACGATCCATTCGGCATAACAAATGTAATGATGTCAGTTTAAATTAGAAATGTATCAATCAATACTCGTTTGCTGAAAGATATCGCTTTTGCAACTAATTTTGTTCCCGGAAAGCAAAGCTATCTGAAACTGTAAGAGATTATGAAGATATTGAAACATTCATGCGATAAAAGTATAAGACCCAAGTAGTTGATTATTTTCGAGTGATATTGTAGCTACTTAGTGATGTACAAAGTTTGAGTCAACTCTTCAAAAAATAAACAATCTGAACTGCTCCGGACCCTTAATGGCCCGATGCCAAAACAGTCGAATCTATCAGACACAAACACGACTAAAAATAAAACATTAATCATTTAACACAAATTAAAATAAATAAGAACTCTGATTAAAGAAATTCAGCAGATTTTCTCCCAAGTTACGTCATCATCCTATCAATAAATGTGCCAATGTGCACCAACAAGGTGGTAGGTGCACCCCATGGTATAAGGATTAGTTTATTATAGGTAAACTAATCCCTATACATAGGTACTATGGGTGCACCCGGCACCACACTCCAATATTTACATTCCTCTCCACAGTGCAATAGACGCTGACGCGGTGACATGCAAAAATTCTGGGCAATTAATGGCACCGCTGTATAGCTCGTCTCAAGTTGTGATGGCAGCAACAAACCGGTTTTCGACAATGTTATAGTATAGGCCCAATACCCCGAGGCGCTGCCAAAAGAACATGAGACGTACTATAGGTACTCGCAATGACAATACCTTTATGATGAAGCTATTTGGTACCGAACCACCTCACTCTGTTCTCCACGGACACGTGGGGTTGAGCCATGACCCGCCAGCTCGGAGGTCGAGCGCCGACTAATAACTTGGTAATCAACTAATTAATAAACGAGACCGGTTTTCGATCACTTTGAAACAGGCAGAGCAAAACTGCAATTGATATTTCGACATACCTCAAGCTTGGATATAATACAGCTACAGCCTAAAGAAGCTAAAAGTTATTACGTGTAGAATTTGATTGACCTTTTTTCGAAAATAAACGCGCCATTCAACGAAAAACAATTATTTTCACGAAGGTGCGACAGCCGACATTCATTCATAATGATTTCTTCGCTTAGGCTTGGCGGGGTGGGCCTTCATCACCGAAAACATGATCTTGTTGTCGAGAGCTGAAACACAACGTGGTACGAACTACTTTTAGCAGCTAAGTGACTTGACGTGAAGGCGTGGAAGGACGACGTCTGATCCGTGAGACACACCAACTGCTTGCGTAGTTGCCACCAACAGTAAGTGTGATTAAATCGAGCATCACGTTCAAATAGTTTCCCCATGACTGGAATTTATATCTCAAACATCTTTTCTAAGAGACGTCTTCGCCGTTTTCGTTTCACGTTTTGGATTGAACCCAATGTACTGAAAAAGAGATCGCCACTTCTGCAAGCATCTTCATTTTGAAACGAGAATGGCATTTTCTGACTAAGCTATGTCTTCTCACTTTCCGATTCACTTTGATTAAATCAGTATCGATTTGGTGTCGAAGTGACCGGGATATTGGTGTAAGTTAATCAAGAGAATATGCCCAGTGGACAGCGGTCGAGAACACGCGAAGCTCGAGTTTCTTTCGTCCAATATTGAATCAAGGCGATTGAATCGTATTGTCTTTCATGTTACAAGAGAATGATACGCTGAGCTTACAAATGCCGGAAGCGTTTTCGATTTCAGATTGACTTTGATATACTTATCTTCATGATATAACATAAAGAATATTGTATTTATTATTGACAATTAAACCGTAGTCTGAAAAAAGGAATACTAGCCTGGCCAAGCCTGGCCTGGCCTGCCATCTTCTGGACGGGATTACATTTTTCCAGAAGGGACAGTTAGCTTGTTTTATTTTAGATGTGGCAATTTTTGATAAGTTTACCCCTCTCCATATTGTGACACTCATCTTATAACAGTTGATATTATGAAGATGGGGATACAATACGATCACCTAAATTTCTTATCGATGTTGACAGTGTCCCCATAACGGAAGGTCAAAATGAACTGTTTGCTGACTTGCTGTAAGGGAAACGCAATACGCGGTCTCGCGTAAACGAATACAAAACCTAGCAAATGCGTTTTCTTTAGACACTTCAGCAATGAATCGGCCATCTATTATAAGGCACCCGCTTCTTTTTATAGCGGTAAGCGGGAGGAATTCTTCAGACTCCGGTTGTCACAATTCACATATGTGTAATCAGATATTTAGACACACCTTATTCGTGACAGTGACAGTGACAGTGACGAATGACAAGAGCGCATCCATTCATTAATAACATGTCATAAGCTATCTGTTTCTTGAAACAACAGTTCACACCCTCGCCTTTTGACAACGAATTCTTTATCTTCAAGTCGGCGAAATTTCAAAAGGATTCGAAATCTAGCTTTCTTGTCGACAAGATGATTTAAATTTGTTCTAATCCTATCATTATATCAAATGGCTTGCTTCAGTTTCTAAACGGTGGTCTGAATTTGGATCTAGGTTGCTGAAAAGATGGCTACACATGCTATGGCTGGATAACCTTCTTAGCATGTTTAGAAACCTAAAAGAAAAAAATAATAAAATTACAACCGGCTCATTAATATCTTTGATAATAATATTATATTGGTACATTTTGATTATACAAATTCCCAAATCCTCATACTTGTTTTGTAAACTGTTTACAAACAAAATTAAAATATAGGACTGGTTAAGTAATTTACAAGTTAGTTTTCATTTACAGTAAAAAAAAGTTTTAAAAATAGCATCTTTGGAAGAGAACACTTTCCCGGGCTTCATGTCTTTGTACAATAATTCTACATCCCTTTTGGCTATATAAGACGTTTGGCAAGTGGATAATTGTCAGTGATGGCAAGCCAACGTAGCTCGATCCTGTGCAGAGATTTGCTACCAGAAACCACACTCTCAAACTAATTTATTCAGTTTCTTCAATATTACATGCTTGTGTGGAAGGATATTTCTCCAACTATCGTGGCAGCAACTCAGCCATTTATTACCAAGCTCCTTTTTGCGTTTTTATCAGTCATTAACCATTACATTACTTGGTCACTCAAAAAAAGAAATGGACACTGGGTATCATAACATAAATAAGTACCATGGCCTAAAGCCAAAAACCTGGTAGTAATCTACAGCATGTGCTACTTAAATTGTTTCCCTTAATTTCACAGAGCCAACAACAAACAAAAATTCGCATCAAAAATGATGTTTAAAAAGAAAATAAATCAAAAACGTAACTGATTTTCGTTCCAAACCATGAAACCGCACTGCAATAGCAAAGGCTAGCAAGACTCATCGGCATAAGCACCATCTGACGGCACCAAGGCCCGCCAATTTCATCATGTTGAACAATTATTGAGTATTGACACAGGGATATCTGTCCACAGTACGCAAACGCACTGTCTGTGGCGAGTACACTTCAAGAAGCGGTTACAACGTCAATAGGAAGTAGGAAATTTACACACTTAGTATAGGTACAATCATTACATTGGAGGTATATGGACTGAGATGAGGGCCCCCTGCACACGTCTTCTCTTCTGAACTACTTGACAAATTGGTGTGACACTCTCCGTAATATCATTCTGATGCGTTTGACTGCGATATGCCTGCTGGCATTTTTGGAACTAAGGTAAATGCAGAGAACGAGTGCAGATGGGCTCAGACGGCTAGGGAAGCAATTGGTATAATTGTCACGATAAACGCTATCGAGTGCCAAGGCCGAACACTCCCAAAATCGCGGAAGACTTTTTCTATTCTACGTCTTCTGAAAGATAGTTTTCAGTCAATTAATAAAATCGTAGAATGAGTATATAAACGCAAATGGCACGTGAGTGTGAAAATACTGATAGTGTTCATTCTGCGGCTTGCTCAAAAGACGCCGTGTTATCCAGACAGACTTCAGTAACAAAATAATCGTCCGATTCACTCCAAAGCCCGATTCTTCTTCAAGAAATTCGTGATTAGATAAGACACTTTCAGATAAAAGGATCAAGATATAACACAATTCTTATCCTTGTCATCCGCGGCGCCGACGCCATTCGCCACCGGGTTCTTCTTGGTCGGCGATTTCGGCGCTGCCGCCGCCGCCTGTTGCCTCCTCGCGTTGGCCAACGTATCGTTGGGCACGTACGAGATCCGCACGCCGCCGTACGCCCGTCGCGGGGGCAGTTCGTACGCGCAGTCGTCGCTGCTAGAGCTACTGGAGCAGGTCGAGCAGTAGCTGTCGGCGTCGTCGTCGTCCTTGTCGCGACTGCTGGAGGCTGCGTGGTGGTCGTTCCTCGACCTCGCCCTCGTCCTGTGTGACCGTCCCCCGTAGCTCCTGCTGCGCGGGAAAGAGCGCTGCCTCTGCGGGCTGCACGCCTCGTCCGTCGCGTCGTCGTCCAAGTCACCCTCGGGCCCTTGAAACCGCACGCTCAGCGGCCCTTTTCCCTTGCCCTTCTTCATGGGCGACGTCGGCGCCGACGGCGTGGTCGGCTGGTGCTGTGGCGTGGTCTGATGCGCCGCCAACTCGGGCATGGACGACGCGTGGCCGTACTGCGCCGCGCTGTTGCCGTTGCCGTACGGGTCACTTTCGTGACAGGCGAGCGCGTTGTTCACGTGGCCGTACACCACCATGCTGTCCGAGTTGTTGAGAATGCCGTCGGCTTGCGAGTGAGACGCCGTCTGCCACGTGTCGAGACTCAGGCTGAGGTCGGCGAGGTTCAGAGGTTCGCGGCTTCGATCTCTCGAGGAGAGAAGGCGTTCCAGCTCAGGACTGGCCGCCTGGATTTCTGTAGCTATCGTAACGCCTCCGTGCTCCGACAGAAGACGCTCTAGGTTTCGTTCTAGCAACACCCTGTCAAGGCCTTTGCTGCAAGAGGCGGCTTGGGTGAGCGCAGTGGCCGGGAGAGGAGGCAGGCCGCGGATGACGAACTCCTCGGTCTGGACCACGGTGACCTCCTCGAGGACGTTCATGGGAGGCTCGGAGGTGGGCAGCGGCGGGGGCGGAGGCGTGGGAGGCAGGTGCGACTTCATGGGACTGCGCTGCAGGGCGCGACGACCCATTTTGGGGGAGCGCACGGGTGGCGGACTGCGCATGGCCTGCTGCAACGAAGGCGGCGGACTCTGCGCTTGGTGGGGCAAGCTGCAACAAGGCGCGGGATGTTATGATCAACTGTTCTCTTGGCTTACACAAACACATTAATCGGGTTGGTCGATAAAGAGACGATACATATGGTTTTGGGGTTTAAAAACCACTGCATGAGTAGGTGTCTAGGTATCACTCATTTCTTCAAGAACCAATGCCACCATTTAAGGCCGTAAGGGCACCATTTAAGGACTCAAGGCCACAATTTGAGGGCTCAAGGTCACCGTTTGGAAAATCAACTTATATATATGCCAGGGATTCACCGTGGGTAGGTATGTAAATTTATACAGATGGAGAAAGATCATCCTTCTCCTCTGACAATCCATAATAAGAATCTTCACAAAATGTTCAAGCACAGTTAAACCAATTTTTTAGAACCTTCCCTCTCTGTACACGTACACAACGCTATAAATTGTAAACACTTTGCCAAGATGCTCAGTCACTGTCGCTATAGACCAGGCTCCCCTTGTGTCGTACCTGAAGTTTCTGGAGTACTTCCCGCATTGCAGCTGGCCAGGCGGCGACGAGGGCGCCGAGGAGAGCACGGGCGACGCCGGCGGGGGGCCGATGGCCCGTCGTGTCAGTGCCGGCGACGTCGGCGGGGTGCTGGAGCCGGCGTCGGACGGTGGTCTAGCGCGGTGACGTTGGCGGTGCGACGATCGGGTGCCGGGTCCTGAGCTGTCCGACGGCGTGGGGGGCTCGCCTGGCGACCACGGGACACGGTGTTAGTCAGGGGTGGTGAGATTTGCTCTACCCAGGGCTCATCTACCTATACACTCTGTCCCATGAGGGAATATGTTGTAGTCACTTTTCCATGCCACTTTTGAATTTCACTTTACAGCCCTTTTTGCATGGCCTGTTCTCTCACGGGATAGCGTGTACGCTAGAGAAATTTGGGGTGAAGGGCGCAAGCCAACTCTTGTATGCCACTCCCTTGAGAACTATTTGAAATATTGTAAAAATTGGGCTTGGCAGTTATTAAAAGCGTATGCCACTTAGGAAAGAAACATTGATGTCAGTAGCTTGTGACCATATATTTTATGATTGTTTTTCCACGCAGCCTGCTAGACAAGCTTCGGGGCCATTTAATTGTTCAAGGTCACATGTATGGCGACACTATTGTCCACTTTCCACACAAGATTGTTACATGAGGACACTTAACTTTGGGCTTGGAATTGGAGTGGGGTACCACAACTGTTCGCCTGCAATGGGCCCAATTGGGCCCAATTTGCACACTCCAAATGCGTACCTTTGCTACAAGCTATCGAGCAGAAAATGGCGCCTCTCCGGGGCAAGAACGGGCGTCCCAACAGCGACGAGCGACACGTGTGACAGCAGAAGCACGTCTCGGTGGCGTGCCAATGCTGTCCCTCGTGACTCATCTGGCCCTGGTCGACGCCGATCGGCTCGCCGCACGAGTCGCAGTACTCGGCGAACATGGCGTCGAAGCAGTGCAGACAGTACGGCCGGCCGTCGCGCATGATGTAGCGCTGTCCGCCCAGCTGGCGATCGCATTCGAAGCACGCGAAGTGCTTCATGTGCCACGCTCGACCCTCGGCCTCTGTGCACTCGTCGGCGAGGATGATCTGGTGGACGGGACGCCGTCACAGGTTAGTTTCGACGAACAACTATGTCACTGCAAGAATCCGGCGATTATTCTAAGATTTGAAGCATAGGAGTATATGACTCAACAAATTCCTACACCCTTCGCTGAATTGATTTTGAAACTGCTGCTAGGAATAGTTGCACTGTTCCAATCCAAAATCCAACAATCTAAAGAGGATTTGCATATGAAATTGCATGCATGGAGGCACAAAGCTAATAATGCAGCTAGGTTGCAACTTGCAATGCAGACCCCAGCTCCTTTGCAGCTGGCACGAGGGAGTTACATTCTCAACTATCTCACAATGAGAAGACGAAACGTGCAAAGTTCATCTTTCCAACTAGAATTGAGTAACTAACGTGGAGACGTCGTCTCAAATACGGGCGAAACTATAAAATATAGTGCGGATTCGACCTGTAGTCAAAAGTTGCACCCAGAATCTGCCTTACTCGCAGGGAGTCTTCTCCCGACTTGGGACTGGCCTGGGTCCAGTGGTATCCCGACCGGTGACTTAACCGGGTCTCAGGGCTAGGGAAACTGACCCATGGCCTGGACTAGACCATTGGCAATCCGTCACACCTCATCGCAGGCCGAGCAGCGGGATTTGAGAGTCTCAGGGCTAGGGAGACTGACTCATGCCCTGGACTAGACCTTTGGCAATCCGTCATACCTCATCGCAGGCCGAGCAGCGGGGTTTGAGCGTCTCAGGGCTAGGGAGACTGACTCATGCCCTGGACTAGACCTTTGGAAATCCGTCATACCTCATCGCAGGCCGAGCAGCGAGGTTTGAGCGTCTCAGGGCTAGGGAGACTGACTCATGCCCTGGACTAGACCTTTGGCAATCCGTCATACCTCATCGCAGGCCGAGCAGCGGGGTTTGAGCGTCTCAGGGCTAGGGAGACTGACTCATGCCCTGGACTAGACCTTTGGAAATCCGTCATACCTCATCGCAGGCCGAGCAGCGGGGTTTGAGCGTCTCAGGGCTAGGGAGACTGACTCATGCCCTGGACTAGACCTTTGGCAATCCGTCATACCTCATCGCAGGCCGAGCAGCGGGGTTTGAGCGTCTCAGGGCTAGGGAGACTGACCCATGCCCTGGACTGGACCTTTAGCAATCCGTCATACCTCATCGCAGGCCGAGCAGCGGGGTTTGAGCGTCTCAGGGCTAGGGAGACTGACCCATGCCCTGGACTAGACCTTTGGCAATCCGTCATACCTCATCGCAGGCCGAGCAGCGGGGTTTGAGCGTCTCAGGGCTAGGGAGACTGACCCATGCCCTGGACTGGACCTTTAGCAATCCGTCATACCTCATCGCAGGCCGAGCAGCGGGGTTTGAGCGTCTCGGCGTGATGTCGCCCGCAGTAGAGCTTGCCGTCGCGGTAGAAGTAGATGAGGTCCACGAGCAGCTCCTTGCACACGCCGCACGTGAAGCACCCTGGGTGCCAGCTGCAGTTGGGGCCGGCGCGGGACGCGAACACCCCGATGTCGCCGCCAGACAAGCCTTCGTCGCACTGCGAAACGAGGGGGCGTCACACTACGTTCGTATCACAGATAAGTGCTGGTATAGGTGGGTGATAGTGGGGTTTATAACGAAACTAAATGAAATTTAACTTAGGTATTATCTATAATTCTTGTATCTAGTTTTGCTCCAAAAATGTTTCATGCAGTTTCAATCTCTCCTAAAAATTCTCTTGAAATTTTCGGGGTCGGTGGGTCGAGAAGTTATGATAAGAAAATACTCTTGCAAAACTCGTTTAAGGTATATTATAAGTACAAGAAAATTCGATCCATCCGCGGTGTTTCAATCAATTCGTCTCTACAAAATACAATTATTATAACATAGGCACTGGTTTGAGTAGAAATCATGTCAGTATGCTGCCACAAAACAACGACAGCGATTATTGCTGCTACCTTCAACATCAACCCCCATATCTCTTTGTTCTTTACTGTGGCTGTACACGCGGTGCATTACTGTGGCCAGGTCAGCATCGCACACTGGTGCACGGATAGTTAGTTGTCTGTCTCTGTTATCTCAGGACGGTGAAGGTGGTGACAGCACCGACTGACAAATTACTCCCACAATTGAAAGCGATCCATTGCAGATATCACATGCCGGGAAATGCAATTAAATTTCCATGTTGCCATTCAGCACACGTTTTGTATTTGGAGTCGCCTGCAAGGGTGGCGCGGTGGAACGACGGCGTTGCGACATGATAAATCACGAGATCAAATCAGACACCGTTTCGACGCGCGGTGTCTGGAATGAACCTGCCACCCTGACATTACGTTTCACTCTCCGCGACGGAATCTCCGCGTATGGTGTGGGTATGCAGTCATATCACGTCGGGACGAACAAATGGGATAACGACACAACAATGAGCACACCAACTGCATGGATCCCACGGCAATGCAAACATGAACGTTTTGGCTCTAAAGCTTGCAAAATGCCTAAAAGTAATAAACCTAATTTACAAATGCGATCTTCACGATATTTTTATATTTCCGGTATATACATCTACCTACATGAGAATCTATTTTCACATTATTTGCAAAAGATTTCAGAGTAGGTAAGAGCTATCTGTGGTAAAAGGTTAAGCAAACCTTTTCCATATAAAACCTAAAAGACAATACATATTGAACCACAAAGCTTTTCTTTGCTTTTCTAGATTTCCATCGCATATTTTACAAATGTTGACAGTTTAATGAAGTCGCCATCAATGCAAGAGCGCAGTCAAATACTCATTCAACACCTACTCACGCATGTCATAACATATTAAACTCCGCGTCACACCAAATACACGCGCCCACGGCACTAATTCATTTGCAGGCCGTCGATCTTCCGAGGTCGACGCCGACCTAGCGACCAGCCGCAGTTCACAGCCCCTCGCGTCGTCGACGTCGGCGTCGACGTCGGCGTCGGCGTCGGCGTCGCTGCAGCCCGTTCGTCCGCCATCTCTCAACGCCACTTGCCGCGCGGACAGATTTATCGGGGCACACGAAGTTACGGGCGGGCCCCGCACCCCTATTTCGCCCTGCATTTACGCTAGCGCCCAGCTGGCCGCGTGATGCACGCCGGCCTACACGGGGAATTGTAGTAAATCCCTGATTGCCGGTCGGGACTCTCTCCCTATAGGGATAAAGTATAGTGTCACATCTGTGCCTTGCGTTTGGGAGGGACGCATGTAGTTTAGGCGAGTCGTATACTACAGCACATGGCTATGTGCAATGTTTGCAGAATGCCGTACGGTAATAATGGGAATCTATCAAACTAGACTTGAAATAATTGACAGGATGACAGGGTAAGAGTAATGAGATATCCGATGATTAGAAATGTTATATTGCGCTATATTGAATACTAGTATATACTACTACAATTTTATGATGAAGAGAAGGTCACAATTGTAGTTATTTATAGATGAGACTGTTTAGTAGAAAATTGAAGTTACGGGCTTTTGTTTATTTTCATGTTTATGGAATACTTTTGGAGTATACCTGGAAGAAAGTGAAGTTATATACAAAGGTAGTATAGAACCCTTGAGACGATGGTAAACATAGGTATCTTGCGTCGAATCTCATCACTCAGTGACCGTAAAGTTTTATTATCAATTGCCCGCAATTGGGTGGATGAGCATCTGGAGATGATCCGATCTAGATCGGACATATGGCCGTAATACCGAGCAGCGATAGGACAATTCACAAAGAGATATAAGGAGCGAGGTACTGCATCGCCTAATGGTTCGCATCAAATCGCATAATGGCATTACGACCGCAAGGGCCTGGTTTCAACTAGCCACATGCTCACTGCAGGCTCCTCTAAGCGGGGTGCTCAAGTTTCGAGTGAAGGTTTCTTGAAGAGAGCGCAATTACACCAGACTTATTGCATTCAATTTTTTTTCGCCGTCACATCCATCGCTTTGTCGAGATGCATTCACAACTAAACCAGAAAGCTTTCAAGAGGAGTTCGCCGCAATTACACCAGACTTATTGCATTCAATTTTTTTTCGCCGTCACATCCATCGCTTTGTCGAGATGCATTCACAACTAAACCAGAAAGCTTTCAAGAGGAGTTCGCCGCCATTTTATATTTATACTACACCGCCGATTATTTTTATAAGTTTATACTCTTGTTTGATTATTTCTCCGCTTTTTTTCTCATACATATACCCGACCTTTAAGGGCATCAAAATAAACGTCCATTAGCCAGACCATTTTCTTGGTCACTGTAAAAGCTAAGTAGAAGAAACACTTGAAGATTTACGATGCTGCCGGCGTCCGACAACTAGCGCAAAAGGGGGAAAGGGAGCGAATAGGGGACCGGGTTGTTGCGATTTTCACCCTCCTCCCGGGGTGGTTGTCGAGTGCGCTCTCTCCTTCGCCGTCGTAACTCTCAGACGCTCCTCTATATGGAGCCAACAGCCTCCGCAAGACGGATAGGGCCTGCACTAGGCCAATCACGGGCCCCGAGGCACATGATTTATGGCGGCTGATAAGTGCACATATCCGGGTAATTACAAGTACGCGATACGCGGGGATATACCACGCACTTAATGAGCTTAGCAGCTCAGAGTGTATCAATTGGTGGGGTGTAGCAAGGGGCTGTGTAGAAATCGAAATGTATTTTATGTGTTAATCAATTACTTTTCTCACTCAGGCTCCTGAATAGATTCACTGTCGATGGAACAGAAAATAGAGTTTTTGGTGGAGGTGCCAGGTTTGTGGAATGCACAATTGTGTTGAGGGTTGCGTTGACTCCAGGGGTTCAGAACGGGGAAGTCGAGCTTTCACTACAATAACTTTTACCGAAAATATTAGCATAGAAATTGGATGTTTCTTGTTTTGTATTTTTCTCGGGCAGCATTCGATGATGACTTTTCTTTCCATTCTGAACGCAAACATCGGGGAGATGTTTTCGAGGGGGAGATAGAAGTTTGGGACCGGAGGGTGGTGGGCACAAGCTGAAGACGGTTCAGGAGCGGCCAAAATATTGACAGATTGTTGTTTCACAGCTGGGGGTTAATTATTAAAACAAGAGTCAAGAACGTTCATCACGTTGACAGGTCACGACGCTTATTGCAAGGCGACGCCAGCGTCGAGACGCCGACGTCGACGTCGACGCACTCAAAACGAGCCAGCTGAAAGTTTGCCAACTTTTTCATACTTTTAGTCTTAAATTGCTGCCGAAAAAGTATGCTATAAGTGTTTTATGTTTGGTCGTATAAAGTTTACAACCTGAAATCAGATTGTTTTCGGATGAAAGATGACCAACAAACATGGTTCATATTTCAAATTTATTGCATCTAGCTCCGGAACTCTCCTGGTATATGATTCTTACCAAACTCAACTGTCAAGCTGGAAACTTGGAGGCATAAATTTATCCGCCATACACTCACAGATAATCGCGTGATTCCTGCGTGTAGTGCACATCTCTTAATTTCTGATTCCACACCGTAATAAAACACGTGATACTCTCACGCTTCAAGCCAGTGGCGGATGTTCGGCTCTAAGACCGCCGACAAAAGGCTGTGGTGGTGGAAAAAGATTATGGAGGAGATAAAAAAAGTATCTGTCTACAGTGAATACCTTTTCAGTCGGAAAACTCGCCCGGAAAACGATCTAATAAATGTATTCTTCAAAAGGATAACACTCTATTCAGAAAAAAGCTAATACCAAGAAGCTAAAATTTAGAAAGAGCTAACAACGTTACCAAGCAAGTTACGTAAACAACGAGCCGGCGCTTGGTGCGATCGAACCCACTGTACCCCCTTTCTACCACTGACGCCAGGTACTCGGTATACACGTTCGACTCCAGAGCCGTTCATTACGAGCGCTTTCTGATACGAGGCAGAGACCGAGACCGAGACTCATTCTGCGCTTGACATTTTGACAGGCAGCACGTAGTCGGAGGCACACAGTGTGAGCGAACCGGAGCCACGCCGACCAAACCCGTCGAGAAGGAGATCTTTGGAAATGCTCGAGGCACGTAGTACTTTGCCTCCCCCCAAAACTATCAAGTTTCGTCTCCGCGAACTTCGCTTGTAAACCACACCACTAAGATGAAGCGTCTGGCTAATTACGCGACGGCTCTAATGCAATTAGAAGGGCTTCACCTTTTTCCACTTCTTGAACTTTTGTCACGCGAGAAACCCTGACGCAGACGAGTTACAACGGGAAGCGTAGAGAGGCCGAGGCATTCCGGTAGGTATATTCGCAAATTAGCTATGTTGATTTGGGCCCCACGCTTGATCTCGGAAGACTTGATTTAATTTAAATTTTAAACTAAAAGTTCGTTTTCTTGTTGAACTACCGCGCGGGCTGGAGTGAATTCTTTTGATTTCACGCCTGTTTTGGTCCCACGCGTTCAGCCGTCTGGTGTCAGGCAATGCGCTAGGCTCGCTAACAAATAGGATGTACGTGTCAGGATTACATATTAAACCAATTGTAACGGGGGACCGCGCGAAAATTCACTTCCGTTCTCTATTAAATAAGGAAAACCTGGCCGAAAAAGAGAATCTAGAGACGCGTAACTGGCACGGCCGGCCACCCTCGCATTTTCCCGACGGGAGGAAACCGTTTTCGCACCCTTTTCGCTGCAGTCACGGCTTATAACAAACCGAACTGGCTTCCTACCGTTCGACACAATGTGAACGTAATCTCATTCGATATTTGCTCCACCCCGCCCCCTCCCCCTCCCCCACCCCGTGCAGCTATAGACGTCGTATTGTAAATTCCAATCCAATTATTCTACACCTAGAGCTGCTTTCGGCGAGATAATTTAGCCGGCGCCACCTGATTTTCGTCTCTTTCTTCGTAAACTTAATTCTTCACAAACAATTCGATTTATGAAAACCATCCACCCCTCTGAATAGTATAAAGATGCTTACCAGAATTCCCACATTCATTTAAGATGCACTGACACCCCAGCAAGGCGTACCGGATCGATGGAAGGTAATTTCAACGAAGCGTTTTTTTTTCTTTAGTGTCTACTGTATAATACATTTCCCACATTTCAGTGATATCTCTCAACACAAGCGATTGTATAAATTATAATATACATCCTTTGTTGGCGTCCCTATACCAGTCTCTTCCGGCTTGCAAACCACAGGGGAAGGCGAGCTAGTTTTCTTTATTGCTTTTAAATGGAACGCTCCTAAAGTAATTAAGCTCTTCCCTTTTAAAACATCCACTCGATTCAGACGGTGGCCTGCTTAAGTCGGGGAAAACTTTTCTTCAGGAGATGAAATTAAGACAGAACTCTTACTTGCCACGTTCGAATCCCAATGTAAATGCACTGCCTCACAAGGGATTTATCAAGACTTCCGGTTCGGAGGGAAACTCAAGCTCAGGATCGGAACCGGTGTGGCTCGAACCCGGAAGTCTAGGTCCTTACACTTCGGACTTCTTACCCTATTGACTATCATTCGCATTGCTTCAATGACTAAAAGCACAATGGCTCTTTTAAAGAAGCCGATTCGTCCTCAGTTTGCTCCACAATTTGAATAAGTTCACCCCCTCGTTACTTGTAACTCACTAATGATCCGAACGAAATTATGTTTTCGAATAACTTTTAATACTTCAGTTTATCGTAATTACTCGCGAGCTACCTTTTTTAATGAGCAAAAAGTTTGCATTCGTTATTTTCCTCAAGGGTATGATTCGCAGAGAAACGGTGGCACACAATCTACGAGAATTTCCTCGTGATACAATAATAATTGGTGGGCCATTTACATAAATCTCTAGTAACTATAAAAGCATTAGTCAATTGGCACACACATCGAGCAGGGGTGAAATCTTACCGCGATGGGCACAGCATCTATTATTCTTTATTCCTAGATTGGCGCCTTTGCGCTTAATTACGGACTTTCGTAGCCTATACCTAGACACGCGCACTTGTTTAGATTGGTCTAGAACTAAAAGGATCATCGAAATAGTAAGTAGGAAGAACTTTGGTAGTTTTTGGGGCATCCCAGCGAACAATTTTGGTACTCAAGGGCAAACCAGGACCGTAAAACTATCAAACTAGAACCCACGGTCGGTTGCACGTCCTAGAGGTGTGACGTCCCACAGCATCTCAGTACGATGGGCACTGGGACTCGGGCAGGGTAGATACCGGTCTTTGTCACTCACCGCTTCACATGACATGGGCGCCGGCAGTTGGCGCACAGAGCCGCGCCCCAACGCCTCCCGTTTGCGCTGCGCGGAGAACAGACGCAGCTCCTTGCGCTCTTCGTCGGAGAGGCTGTGGCAGTAGCGCACCTCGTTGTCGTGCGGGGGTAGTTGGTGCAGCAGTTGGCGCACTCGGTACCGCTCGCCCACAGAGTTCACGTACGGCACCTTGTCCTCTGGTAGCGCCGAGAAGTACACGTGCACCTGAGGGGAGACAACGAAGTGGTCGTTAGACTCGTGGAAGAACACGACTACGACATGTGAAAAGCTCGAAATATTGCCCGGATCGCTTGTGGATCACGTAACTCTGGTCTTTCAGTTCTCGGTCGCAACGTTAAACAATATGATCGATATTATAAATCAAGGCCGATTAACGTAAATTTTAGTCGTTATGAAGATCCGGCCCATTTTGACTAACTCACAAGATAAGGTATATCTATATAGGGTATAGGTATTCAATTTTTGTATTAATAAAGGACGTTAGTAATTAAACAAGAAAAAGATTCGTGAAGAATCCAATTTATTGTTGTATGATATGGAAACAATTACAGTTCATGTCTTAAAACTTTACGACTATCGAGACATAAAACACTCGAATGCGGCAATGACATACTGATTTTCAACTGTCCTCGGTAATGACCATCAGTGCAGCAATTAATGGTAACTGAGAATGTGTATACGCTATGACACTGTCAAGCCCAGCATTTGCAACAAAACTAATGCCATTTGAAACTGCAATGAAAATCCATTTCCTTCCAGCAGAAAGCCACCGCCACCGCGTACGAATCGGCGTTTAATTTTCGCGACAGCTTTAACATTTCCATCCCGCTCGCTGCTGTGCATACATGGTGCACACTACATGCACGTGTTTCTAAACGAATTCCGTGTAACAAGATCGCGTCGATTAGACAATTAGCTTCCTAATTATTCCGTGGGCGCGAATGCGGCGTCGTGTAGCCGACCTCGGCGCACCGCTTGCCTCGCATGCAACAAGTTGGCGAGGTGTGCTCTAATCGGAGGTTATATCCATCCCACCTGACCCGCCAATGCCCGGCCTGACGTGGCCCGACTGCGACGCGACGGCCGGTTACGACCGCGTTTGCAACCACTTTGCTCGGCGTCGTTTCCGGCGTCGGGGTGCGGGGCCCAGGGGGGCTGGCAGTCGTAACCTGACCGCCGAATCACGCCTAACTAGCGCACTTTGCAGTTTACACGGCACTTCACGCACAGCGCCACTTGTTGGCTGGATGGCTGAGCTCTCGCGTCCGCGGCGTTATGTGGCAAAGGTGAAAAGGGAGTCTCTTTTTACTTATACGCATCGTCCGTTGTTATGTAGTTTATGGCGCAGGTCAAAAGAATCTCTCCCAGGAGTCAAATCATTTTCGTGGCGGAACGCGCGATGAAAAAGTATTGGCATGGGGGAAAATATCCCTCGGATTTTATTTGTCGGGTCGAGGCGGGCCATCGCAGCGTAAAGAAGTGATGGCGCTCGCTTTTTGAAACTCGGAAAAGTTTCTGCGTCAAGTTTACATGGGCGTGAAATAAGTTGCGGGGACCAAGATTCGAAAATCTTGGCTCTTAGTGAACGCCACTTACATTAGCGGCGAGATTTACGAGGAGCGCGCCCAACTGGCGGAAAAAAGCGTTTTAAATTCCACGCGTTGGAAGAAATACAGTTTGCTCTCGCGTTTAATTGTGTTTTCTTGGTGTTTCAAGGTAGACATTGACATGAATGAACGTCATTATCTTCATTACATTTGAGCGAAACCCGTTGGAGCGCATGTTTGCAGAGCCGAAATCGCCCAACATTTTGGGTGTAATGGCTAGTACTAATTTCAAAGTGGTCGTAAGTAAAGCAAAGGAAAATAAAAAATATATTCAGCACACAAGAAGTCACTATGCTGCACACTACTCTGATCACAGCTAAAAGCAGTGTCAACAACCTTGTCAATTTTTAGCATGCCTCGTAATTTGCAATCATTGAATATTAAAAAGTATTAAAAAGTAAGTGTAACAACTAGAAGTGGCCGATACGCGCCCATTCGCGGATCATCCATTATTTGTGGCATAATTACAATGATTATCTCTTCCAGAAATCAGTCTGTATTCGTGATCATTTCCTCGCCAATCATAATAATCATCCTCTAGCGGTCGCGCCGCTCGTCACGTGTTTAATAGGGCAGAACGCAGCGCAGTGATTGATCGATCGATATATAGGCGCGATCACTGATTATACCCTCGGTGCATTTCCTACATTGTTTATAGGTGCCATTCGTCCGGGCACTAAATCCACCAACACTGCACAGCCGATTTTCAACTCCAAATTATTAGCTGACAAAGCCACTTGGCAATAGAGACACAGTTGACCAACTTTATCTTGTGGAATTCTGTCCGAGAGTGAATACAAATGTGCAAACGATCGTATCAATGAGAAATAATGGTCCTACGATCAAGCCGGTCTCAGAGTTAGCCAAGGAAATCGGCAATGAGAGTCTGGTGTGAACACCAGCTGCATTTCCTTCTTATCTCCAACGACAGATCGCAGAATCCCAAAAGCGCATTGGGAATATTGGCAACTGCATTAAAGGTAGCTCACAATTGGCAGCGACTTTTCGCTTATCTCCATGTGAAGTTATGCAGATGAGAATCTTATCACGGTGCGATGCATTCCTCTACAGCTCTATGCACGTGCCTGGCGCATCTCATCTCGGAGGCTGTGGAGCTGGAGACTCGGATTGCCGCTAGGTGGTAAATAATAAGACGCTGCCCGTGGTTAGTCAAGATGGAAGAACCAGTTTAGCTTTTCGACATCGGTAAAAAAATGACCACCATCTCCCGAGGCTTACTGGACCATTTGGATGTGTACTAGCGATTGTAAACATATCGAGCATTCATATTTTATCTTCTCATTAAAAATTCATAGATTTTTCAAGGAATGCTAAACCCACAGCCGGCCCGGGCCAGCCTTATAGCAGCCCGATAGGAGTTCAGTTTAGGTTTCTGGACGTGTAATTATAGACCAACCGAAAATGTTGTCCATCGGGACCCTCCGGTGGTGGCTTGTTTTCCTCGAGTATACTCTCTAAATATGGTGCTCAAGAAACGAGAAACTGGCCCAAAATCAAGTTTCCTTGACAAGAATGTTATATCTTGGCGCGGCTTTTAATTATGTACTGCAAATATTAAATTTGCTGCGCTTTATACGCATCTACATCAAGATTGAGATAGGCTTTTACTGCTTCATTACAAGTTTGCAGGCTCCAGGCTACAATATACAAAGCATTTCTCAACAAGGGCATGCAAAGTCCTACCCTCAACATTATTCAACTAACGCTGTGTCGTCTCGTAAAAAACGTTGGTTCGAGCTCTTGTTTCGCTCGCCACGAGTTCTTCGAATCTATTTCTTATGCACGACCCACGTAAAAGAAAAGATCTCAAATTGGGCAATCATCTGCGGTGTACGGCCGTGCGGCGAGGTGCACTCCTCTGCTCTGCCGCTCCGCTCTGCCGCTCCGGCGGTAGCGTCGGGGAGCCAGCGAGGGAGGACGGACTTGTCGATGGTTCTGTAAGACGTTTCCAGGCAAGGACGTGACGCCGAATCCGCTCAGATTGATTTTTGGAAAGGGAATTGACGAGTGCGTGGCCAGAGCAGTGGAGGGTCGCAATAGATTACCGGCTCCCCCGAGATGTGCTGGCCTACCGAACTTCGGGTCGAATCCTGAGGGCGGCTGGTCAGCTTGGAGCTCAGACGGCCGGCGCATGTTTTATTCATGGCTAGATACAAATTTCAGGTTTACATCGTAACAATATGGAGCACATATCGCATATGATTTTACTGTTGGGCGGATGGGTACTCAAAAGTGATTGAAAAATTCATGAGTTCAAAGCCAGAGATGCGATGAAAAGACGCAGATTTAGGTAGATTTGAGAAATAAAGCAGAATGGGAAAACATATCTGGGGAATAAGTCGATTTAAAAATCTCGTTCGTTTTCAATTTCAGGTTTTCTTTGCGTTTGGTGGAGGTGCCGGGTTCAGAGGGGTAAAATAACCCTCTTGAGGTTTTACAGCTTTCGGTGCTCAGTTATAGATAAAGATTACATAGTTTATCATGCACCTGCATATCAAAATATCGCCAAGAGTAAGACCATTTCACTTTCGGCTCCTTTTCACCGAGCAAGTTAAAAAATGCGCCACTGGCTCCAACTATTTCAATTTTAAATTTCAACCTACTCTGAAAGAAAACGTCGGCGAGTAAAAAACAGCGTGTTTTCAATGTAGATACCATCAGGGGGCCGCAGTTCTTAGCGGCCTTTAGACAAACAGATGCCAAACGCAGAAAGACCCCCGCAACACTCGGCAATTACAAAAATCAATCCAGCTCGTTACACTGCGTTAACCTGCAAGATATCACCGAGATGATAATAACAGCTCCATGGTGATCTCCCCGTCCGAGCCGACAGAGCTCCAAGGCTCCCAGCCTGGGCCCGACCATGGATGGGCCCGCGGCTGCCATTAACCTTCGCTCTGTTTTTGGGGGAAATAATTATGATTTTTGTTCTAAGAAAAAAGCATTATGAATCGAAGCTACTTAATTTAGTCAATTCAAAAATCACCGCAGGGCAAAATGAATAATTTTGATGTTCAAATGCACGACTTCTTTGTAGGCCGAAAGGCAATCTCTCTCAATTCAAACATTTAATTCGGACCGAAGCCAGAAATGAAGCGGTCGTCGGATGTCGACTTAGGAAGGCGGCCTTCCAGCGTCTACAGTGCGATCAAATGAGCTCCAAAGAGGAAAGAAAAAAGTTGGGTTTGACAGCTCGCTGATGAGTGATGGTCATCTCAGATTGGCGTTTGACTGGCAGATGATGATCTGATCAGGCATGGGATTTGGTGCTTTCATGATTTATCCCAGCGTTTGATAGATCACATATAAGAGAGTGCATGAGGGTGAAAACCTTGGGTGAAACAGCGCAGGATGGGAAGCTAATATCACCATAGATATTCCATTCTTCTGGTCTACACTCCTATATATATGTGTGTGCTTCGTTTAACTTCTTGTACATTATCAGACCACCGAAGCCGAACGAAAAGCGAACGAGCAAGGAAGGGCCATAGTACGTGGTCAGCAAAAGTAATGGTATGTTTGTAAGTCTTGACGTCTTCCCCTTGTAAGCCTGCAGTTTATTTCTATCTGTGTGGTTATTGCCTTCATCATGAGCTTAGCAGACCACTGCCGCCACCGCCGATGCCGACGCCGACGCCGACGCCGAAGTTCGGGGATCGCCATCCCTCGATATAAAACTTCTTATATAGATATATTTTATTAGTGGCAGCGCGTGCAGGCACTAAGTGCCTCTAATGGCACGCCCGCCCCTTCGCGCCTCGCCGTTATGAAGGATGACCTGTGACCGGAATTCCAGATGCCCGAAAGCAGCGATGACAGAGCGATCCTGAGGCGGCAGATTGAAATGTGTTTGGCTTTAGTTTCTGATCTGGTTCGAATAAAGCGGATGCTGATTTAATTGATAATACGTCAAAAGATGACGACACAATTAATATTACATCTGCAGCTTGCAAGGCGTCCGTATAGCTTGTACGTTCGCTTTGAATATATGAGAGACATGACTTCAGTCTGAGAGCTCAATGAGTTTGCACTTTTCTATAAGGAATCAGCGAAGAATTGAGGTCTGTAACCCTAGGGAATCTATGCAGACTTGATGGTAAGTCAAGAATATCGTGTAAATAGTAGAAACACCTTACGAATTGTAGAGGAATTTGTTGTTATTTCGATTACAAAAGGAATGTTTCGAGAACGGGAAATGGTGGATTGGTGGTATTGTAAATTGTAACGCACACCGCAGAGAATGCTTCCTCCTTCTGCCAAAGATGGAGGTTGAGTCGAGATATTGGCATCGACAGTATAGGAATATGCTCCAATGGTCAATGTTCCATGGGCAGAAGAACCATAGAAAATAATTATACCACATTTGACATGCATACCGCTAATATATGTAATCATACGACAAACCGAATAAAGGGTAATAATCCTTTCAGTGGAAACTTGAAACTCATCTCAATGGCAATTTCTATTCCACACACACACACATCCATCGAGAGTTTACCGGCGAAGATACCTCTGTACACTGTCCAGTTTTCAGTCACTGCATATACTGCCAAGGGGTGAACGAATTCCTCGTTTTCCTTTTGCTGAGCTCGAACATTTCTAGGGGTTATAAAGACTGACGCCAAACTGAAACTTCCTCGATAATTTATTTGAGACGTGGTCGCATGACGGCTGGCGGCAAGCTTGCTTGGCTCATTTATAATAATTAGCCTCGCTTGTTTTATCGGTGTAGGTATTCTCGGTTCTTGTCGTTGCAGTCTGCACCTTCGGCACAAGAAAACCAAGGTACTGTGTTTTTCAAAGTCAGTGCAGTCTCTGATAATTGGACGTCCCACTTTCTCGCGCGGTGTTCACAATATCGATCCCTTGTGACTTCTTGCTGTTATAAAGTGTTATTATATTGAACCAGTTGAAAAATGTGAAAGCGTTCGTAATTATCGACAGTGACAATGTTTAGTATTTTTTCGTATTGTACATGCCTTTATAAATCAGCTGTGCCCATTCGCACTCCATTATGATTGTGATTTGTGTATTATTTCGATTCTTTACAAGATGAGATATCTAACGGTAATGGACCAAAGTAGCCGCATTTGGGAGTGAAATTCATTCACGTGCACATGGCGAGTCCCAAATATTCTCGGAATATTGTTAATCGCAAATCGCTATACTTTTGTATGGTAATTACAGATGTCCTCTGCCTTCGAGTTGTAGTTTTCACATTATTGGTTCTCTTATTTGAATAATAAGCAAGTCCGCTGAGGCGTTTACAGCTGCGTTTATGCGTGTTGGAAGGTAGAACTTAAGTGTAGGTACAAGCCTTCGGGAAAAGACTTTCAGCCAATCGAAGAATTAGAAAGGAAGGCATTTAAAAAAGTTCACATTCCATCGAGGATAGTATATATTTTACAGCCACACGCACGAGGTGGAATAACAAATGCGTTTTTGTGCGCGCGTTTTTACCTCGCCGGGAATTTGTTCTAGAGGCTCGAAATCTGACATCTCCAACGGCGGATACGCCAAACAAATCTTGAGCGGCGAAATAAATTCAAATACTATCCCATTTCATTTGATGCCTCGAAATGCAAGCCCATGATGTGTAGGTCGAGACAGCGAGATGCAGCCAGCTTGTGCCGTGCCAAGAACAAATAAAATCATGTAACGCAACATGCAGTCCGAGTAAAAAACAATAAAATTATTGCGCAAACAAGATGTCTAGTTAATGAACTCGCTCGTCGCCGGAATGAACAGCGAGCCGAATTCTTTTTCGATTCATTTTGCGGTATTTTCTATAACAAATGGACTGCGGGAAGCCGATAAAGAGACGACAATGGGGGAAGATAAATTGTCGACATTTACTGTTCGCACATGTAGAAATAAAACAGCTGTAACCAATGATTAAGCCGGTACTTTTAAATTGAATTGTATCGAGAGCAATTTATCTTCGCTTTTATTACAGCGAAAAACGTCGAGTTGTTAAATAATTACCTTAATTCACATAGATCGTCTGCGAATCACATGTGGAGCGCCAGAGTCCGAATCCTGCAGGACACAGGACTCACTCAGGACTCGCACATGTCCAGGATTCGCGACGGATAAGAGGTTTAGTTGTCAGGAGGGCGACAGCGACAGCGTCTCTGGCAATTCGGCTGGCTCCAGAGGGGAAGGAAAATTGACATAAACCTGGGAAAAGGCAGTTCGGCGAGCGGACTTGCACGTTGCAGTAATCCCACGAAATAGACCTAATTTCATTTCGCCTGCACATTCGCACACATATAACCTGCTCTCTTATTATCGCTATGACAGTTAGAACTTAAGTCGACTGCCCCGTGCAAGCACATCGTTTTATATAAATGATTCGTTGTAATAATAATAACGAGAATATACGCAGTTTCTCACCGAACAAAGCTTACATGGGTCCACTGAAATCCTAGATGTACGATTTGCACAAAGAGTAAACGCGCTATACCAAAATCTACCACCTGTGTTTGTGGAAATATCTCTATTTCAAAAAACCTCTTTGGGGCTCTAAATATTATAATTTTGATTTATGTTCACTACGTGTAAAGAACTAGAGAGAAATGTGCGTAAAGCGGTCTTCATATTTTGCAGCTATATATATACCTACACCACTGCGTATGTATAGCGCACACATCGACAAACAACATCGAATGAATGAAAGTGGCATCGTCGGCACACACAACTTGAAGTCAACCAAACGTAATGGATGCACTGACTGCAATGTGCATTGCGTTTGACTTTGGTGCACGATGAAACGTTGGATTTCACGTTCTGCGCCTGTCATATTAGATTCCGATCAAAACGTGTTCCACGATGAACAGAAAAACAATCACAACATCGAACATCGCATCCATAAAATAATCGCGCTTCGCTGCAAATATTTGCGACATGTTCAAAGCAGAAAGTTACCGCCATATCAAAAGTTCCAACTATAATTTGTAATTTATTTCCTGTTTTAAAACTTTTCTGTCTTCCTAGTTCGTTCGATGCCCATTGTACACAGCACAAAAACAACAGCACAACACAGCGAAACATCCGTGCTGTGTTACGCACATGCCAAGAGCCTAATTAACCTTTTAGCCTAATTAATTGATACTCTTTTGTACACCATTAACATCATCTTTCTCAAACGGCTTCCCTATTATGTTCACCTTCTACTAATGTGCCTGCGTATCTATCAAAACCCCATACCTGACTCTCTAGGGACATTTTACCTTAATGCCTCCGCTCTATGTCGGCACAAAGGGTTATTAAACTATTAATTAACATAGGTAGTTAGGTATACTGTTTCGTTCATCGCTGTATGCCAGCACTGCTCCATTATATGTGCAATGATTCCTTTATGCCCGATCGCAATAATGGTGTAGGTACCTACGGAACTGAGTGTATAATGTGAGCACGCGGCTTGCCATTGTCGACGCCGGCGTCGTTATGAGAGGCCGTCGCGACGCCGTGCCAGTCCGGACGGCGTCGGTTCGCCGGCTTCACAGGGAAACTGCCCCAATTATTACTACGAGCATTAGCAATGAGAGTGTAGTACAAGGGAGGATTTTATAAGATGGCTGGCGAATTCTCTCCACTGTGAAGTGAAGTGCATGTGTATATCTCTACAGAGGGTATAGTGAAAAGGAAGAAGACAATTGTTTGGTTGTAATAGAATGGAATAATTTTGGGGGTAGTTAAGAGTTGTGCCGGAATTGTTGAGTTAATCTTGGCGATAATATTTCAATGTAAATACTGTTGTTAATGTTGTTAATAGCCCGTGCTACGAGTCCTGAAAGCATGCGACATTGTGCGACAATTGCACTGGATATTCAGGATCGACGTAGCAAAGCAAAACACTATTACAGAGATGCCGGTCTAGAGATACTTTAATTGAGACATCAATCAGTTCTCTTCCGTGGAATATAAATGTGCAATAAAATAAATAAAGACAGTGCCGATAAAATCAAAGACATTTAAAGTCTTAATATAATTGGCAGTAATCTCAAGAAGTGGAAAGAAACCAGGGAATTTGCGGTCAACGAATTTTCGCACAATACCTAGCAAATGAAAAACTTGCAATGCTTTCGCAATACGTCCAGTTACGATTCTTTGATCTTGGCTTGTAAATTTTCAAGAACCCTAGCACTTACAAAAGGAAACAGAGCCAATTCTTTACTCGACTTGCATTTCAAGACAAAAGGTTTTAAATTTCACTAAACAGAAAAACAAGCCACCTGAATTTCCAGCCACCCCTTTTAGGAATAAAAATAATGCAACTCACGTTCTGTTTTATTTCTTCGGGCAGCGAACCCAAAAATGAGATGGCTCTCTGGGGTGTATTCGTGAGGTACAGTCCTCCTCACCCACAGGGCTCCTGTCAAACTTAATGGTGCCAATACACGGGGAAAACAATTGATATCCTGCCATAATGCGAGACTCGACCAGGGAACAGGATCAAAACCACCCTAAACTATATTACCGCATGTAAGAAACTCTCCCTTTCCAAACGTTCACTTCATTGTGATAATATGTTCAAAACCAAATCCATGTTGCACTATAAAATGAACATACGCACGTTTGCAAGAATATATTGGTACTTTTTGGGAGATATTTTCCAAATTTAATCAAATTATATTACCATGCATGCAAATATTTAAAGGCATTTGAAACAGTCGCGTTAATAATGGGCGTATATCATTCACAATAACAACTCTCTCTGTGCTTCCGCCTAGAGCCGTCACAGGCAATCGCTATTATAGCATTGGCTGATTATCCAAACACATCCAATAAAACCATGCAATGACGTCACAATATGCATGCTCGTACCTTGTTTGTGTCTAACAACTAACAAGGGTTGTAGATTAACATCCCCAGTCCCGCATGGCCGATAACACAGAGGGCCAGACAGATGCAAATTTTTGAACGCATTTTAGTGGATGTTTTGGCAGCGCCCCTCATTTGAACCAAACCATCACCCGATGTCGAACCCGATGTCATTCGAAATGATAAAAGCTTCGACCAATGCTCATCGAATCGTCGGTCACAAATTCGCTATTGCGAATTATTGTTCATTTCCAAGCAAGCGTTTCAGTGAAGAATGTTGATCATTAATTACAGGCGCAATTAAATTGGATAACAGTAATAAAACTAATTGCTGGTGTCGTACAACACTTCGGATGTCGATAACGCCAGAGGAATTCGTCATAAAAAGACAAGAGCATGACTGGTACGTTGTTATTTCGAAACAATTAAAGATAATTGAAACCGAAAAGGCTCCGTGTAATACCTCATGGATTTCATACGGTTGGTGCCTGACAGCAATTCAGCCCAACGACGATTTTTGCCAGCGTCATTTTTTCTCGTCTGGCTGGATTTTGCTGCAGTATATAGATAGACGTAATGCAACTCAGAATCAAACGGCAATTACCTGTTATTATCTCAAAGAGGTAAACGCGATGCTGATCTAGTTCTACAAGATTCTGGTAACACAAGACGCAGAGGGAAAATTGTGCTACCTACCATAGACCTACCTACCTATACCTGTACCTTTATACTTGTGCGGTGCACTGCATAATCGTGTGCCGCAACTAGTTTTCATGCGATATCTAATCCAGCATCATCTCAAGTCAATCATAAAAGTCTTTCGAATACGTAAAGGCCTATTAAAATGTAATTCCAGGCTATTAAACGCAACCACCACTCTGCTAGCGAATAATGCGAGCGCTGTGCTTCGAGTCAAGTCCACTCCATCGCCGATGCAGTTTCATCCGGTGCAGAAACGACCACGCTGCAATATTGCACTCTAATGAAGATGCACTCAGCGAATGCAGTTTGAACATTTAGAAGTGGATTGTGAATTACACGCTGCAATTCCCAGTTCTTATCAAATCACGCATTAAAGCTGACTAACGCTTTATTTAATCACGCCACTCTTTTATTTCGGTTGTCCCGTTATACTACCGCTTGGGTAAGTTTTCCTATTCTTTGACAAACCGTTTGAATTGCTCGTTTTTCGTTTTTTTCACGCATCGACGTCACCAGAACAAGCCGAAAACATCAAGAATATATCTAATTGACACCGGGTCTGAGGTAGAACTGTCATCCTGTCATGCTGCAACGAGCAATGAACATGGAATTAATAGCGATGACACCATGAGCATCGGCTCGGGCCCGTGCTCCCGGCAGCGTGATGGATTTTCATTTCGCCCAGACCAGTCCCTTCACGACAAAGACCCGAACGTACAATGTTATTAGCATTTTGATAAGTAAAAACGCACATCTGACGTTACATGTTAAAGCTGAAATGATTTCGCCGCTCGTCGCATAGCCAGTTTTATTAGAGAAGTAATTTAGTTTTTTAAATGAGATTGAATCAGTATACGCGATCGTGGATCGTGGTGTGCAACCACTCCTCTCCGGTGCGATAGACGAAGGTAGGTTAGACCAGTTTTAATCGCCAGTCTTGCCTAAGAAAACAATTACGTTGCCGGACAGCGAATCATCCATACATCATTCGTCGGTGGCATGACAAAGATCCGAAGCGGCGATCACATTTCCCAGCTCCATTGGCGGAAGCTGCGCGAGAGAGCGTCGCGCCGCGCGCCGCTCATTGACGATTCCAAGCCACCCTTTGGTGTGGACCAACGGACTGCCGCCGAATGCCAACTGCCCTAACATGGCCACAGAGCGGCACTAGAAAAATTTGTGAAACGCAACTGGGAGAAAAAATCTCGCCGCGCAATGCCAGCTTGGAAAGTTCATACAACAAGCCGTTGAATTCTTCGTCTCCTATACAAAAGTGTCTAATGCGTGGCTCTAAATTATTCGTGTAAGCAATAAACTTCATTAAGGAGTGGAAATCACAGTGTGGCGATATTAATTTGAGGAATTTACGATACTCAGGTAAACCGGTGTGAAGCAATTTACCTGGGAATGTAGACTTTTCAAAGCAGTATTTCGCTTTCGCGACGGGCTATTTACAGAAGAATGACGTCTTACCTGGTCAGGTCTCAATCCCGGCGGAACCCAAGTGTATTCCTCTAAAGCACACCCCGAGTCGTCATCCGACTGTGAATGTCTGTGGGGGTCGGAGGCCACTTGTCCGTAGTGCACCCCTTTGCCGAGGAGTTTGTCGGTGACGTCGACGATGGCGAGGGTGGAGGGGGGAGGCGGCGGTCCGGAGGGCAGCAGGGACGGCGTCGGCAGCGTCGGCAGCGTCGACATGACGCCGTTGTGGTCCTCGCGAGGACACTTGCAGTTGCGGCACACTTTTCTGCAAGCGCACAAAGAAGACAATTAGGGTAAGTTGATTTATGCTTATAGAAGACGAACGGTCAAATTATAGATCTTGACTTGACGTAAGTTGTACCTGAGCAATGACCATGCACATGCCATGATGGTGTTTAGAAGCAACCCTTTTCAGCTTTTCACTTCCCATGACACAAAGCCTCCTTATGGTTGTTCGAATGGGCAAAAAAAATCACAATTGCATCAAGAAGCGGTTTTCTTAAATGTGCTCTAGTATAAATCTTGTGTTTATCCTGAAGTCGTATGACTACAGTAAAGGGACATGTCTAATGAGCTAATATTTATCAATGTCTTGTTTTCAGATCTCTGCTTCTAATAAGACGTATCATCTAGAAGGACTGTTCTATAAAACGACTTAATTCGTGAATTCCATTAATCACAATTTGAAATGGGCTTTGTAGCACTCGAGACAGGTTAAATTAGTGTGAAACGGAAGCCTCATTTTCGTCTCATAACATCGCGTACCAGCCTTCTCTCTTGTCAAAGAAAACGACGCTACATATTAATTTCCCTTGCCCCCTGCCCCCCCCCCCCCCCTCTACACCATCATCATACAGCTCGACAAAGTGTACTAGAGCCCCGAGTTCGAGGCTCGTTGCTCCCAAACGTTCTTGCAGCGAAATATGTCTCAAAAGATGAAAGCCGCTTTTCATGCAACCTTTACCCTCATTATAATTGTTTGCATTCAGTACTCATAAATACCATGAATGGTTGTTACATTTATATAAGCTGGATGTACATAGTTTGATATTGCAAATACCTACACTCTCATATTTAACTGGATAATGCACATCCTACACTTGGAAAAAAAGCCGACTGAGTAATTTTGCCCGCGGGGCTGTAAATGTTACAATGTGCATCCATTGTTTTGAAGAATTATCATTCATTGCTATTCAGGCTTCAGAAAGAGTTTTATTTTTATACGACGGTGCCTCCACGCACATTCAGTGCAAAACATGGCGAAAGTATATTAGCATTTTTGTGTTTCCATTCAGTATTCGCGTAAAATGGCAGCATAATCGAAAATGGAATTTAAATTCGTGGTCTACGCCATATCATATTATCTTATGCAATTTACATGCGTTCATCAAGTATCGACTAATACATATGGATTTGGGCATGTGACATTGCGAAACCTATCTATCCGGACATAATGCATATTTTAGCAAACGTCCAACACAGAAAGTAATTACTTCATTCAAATTAATTTGGAACGAAATTTAAAATTCACTATTTTTCCACCATGTCCGTGTCAACGCTCCACCAAGTCCACGTCACTGACGAATGTCACCGAGTCAAGCGCGATCAGGATCAGCCGATGGAACTAATAGACGTCACCTAATAAAGGCGGATGGAGCAGGATTATCAGGAGCAACCCAGGTCCCAGGGAGCAACCCAGGGAGCTCTACTGCAGGACACTATATTGGCGCGAACGTCTCGACCTGTCTTTTGCCCTCCAGACCGCGTTGACTCGCGGATCTGTGGTTGGACTTGGCTCCCTCATTAATCATGCACTGCGATACTAGTCTTCAACAAAACAATCCAACAAAAGCACAAGAAGTATACTAATGGCGGCCGCCGAGACATATACATATCCTTAGCATTTCAGCGAGTACACAATTAATCATGGAAGCATATAGGAGGATAAGCGATGGCAATTAATAATAGTTATATACGCAAGGAATTTTATTTTATACATTCGGAATATAATATTTCATTAAACGTAACTTGTTCATTGTCAGAACGTAGATTTATATATATACAGTTAGGAGTTTTTAATTAAAGAGAAGAATCATGCAATATAATTTGAAAGTCAGCTCCAAATGTTAACACACATTCGAAATATAACCAGTCATCTTTGAAAGTGTTTAGGCTGCAACGTAATAAGAAGCATAGTTTTGACTGAGAGAATATTTATGGGTAAATTATAACATGCAAGCGTGTCTGATAGCTGACTAATGTGCGTTGAAAAATTGCATTGCAAATTTGACGTCCCGGAAAAAATTTGATAGGTATCCCATCCGAGACGTTAGAAATGTAGCCAACCATGGATGCCAGTGCGAATTTTCCAATTTTCAATTATCAGCACATTTGCATCTGCACACTAGTCAGATGCATCGGCACATCAATTCATAAGTCAAATTGAAGAGCGAGGAAACTAGATTGAATGGCATAATATAAGACTGCTAAAACCCCTTTTCAAGTTAGCTACGTCTCTTCATTCTAAGAAGATATAGGTCGGGACAATAATCTGAATAGGTATCTCATTGCTACAAAAAGTACAAGTCGAGTTCTAGAGGCACCATGAAAGCACAGCGGGGTAACAGGTAAGGTATTCCATTGCCAGAGCAGGGGATCGAACGAGCCACGTCTGGGCATAAAGCCATCTGTCAAGGAGCTTGTCAAGCAGATGTGATAACGCAGTCCTAACGCACCGACGGATTACACCCAATGGTTTGATGCCCCACGCCCCTACATTACCACTGCAGGATTACTTTTCTAGAAAGCCAGGGACCGGGATTTCAAATCTTCACTCAGGTAGGTACATTCGCGTCAGCGGCAAAGTAGTGTACGCATGTGTTAATTCAAATGCTTTGGGCGTGTGCACACTTGGCTGCGAGCAAACATTTAACGTATATCCAACACATAATAAATGGCATGTTTATGAAGGATTAAGATGTCGTGATTATGTTTTTCTCCTTCGAATGGCATCAGAACCAGTCGATGGAAAGTTGGTCAGGCCGCCCCTGACGACAGACACACAGATATTGAAAGTTGGAGGCGGTTGAATTATTTGTTGAGTTGAGAGTTGAACAGTATCTCGAATTACTTTAAAGTTTAAACTTTGCTTATAGCAATTAGAATGGAAGATCTGTTGGAGATTGAAGATTGTGTTTTACAATTATGATGGACCTCTTTTTACGAGAGCTCATTGGCATTAAACTACCTATCTCTTCCATGTTTTATTGGGACTGTTTTATTACGGTCACAGTTTGTAACTATTTGTGATTGTATTTTTATACAAGATGAGTAGATAATAAGAAAATGTTACCACTACGAGATTACAGGAAAGTTATACCCGTTTTGATAGAGAGTAAATTTGTAAATTAGTATATTTCAATGACAAATTCTTGTTAATTGCAGCGAAGTGATTTTGAACCAAGCGATAAAAAAAATATGGTAGCTGCGCATGCGGCATGAAAAACACTTTTTTCAGATGCTAACCTAAAACTTGTTGAGCAGAAATCACTTCGCGCGCTAAGAGTTTTTTTATGAGCAGGATATGCCAATTATCATCTCACAAAGCCTTTAGTTTTAGAGAGAAGAAGCGTCTATTTCCCACGTGCTTTTTACGTTTTTTGTAAGTAAGCAAATAATCACATTTGGAGCCATGTCAGTATGTCATTTCAACGGAAGAAACACTAACCATATACTTCACGAAAGAAGTGGTGTTGGTGTATAAATAAAAAGTTGACCGAGCTCTTCCTGAATCTTAAATTTAACCACAAATTTGTTACCAATTCCCAATTCTTCTTCGACTCCCAGCTGGGCCAAAGATGAGCCAGGTCATCAAAATACACACCGCATACCAGCATCGAAATTTCTTTTCCTACCGATGACATAGCACCGTGTTACGAGCTATCCCGCAATTACGAAACCTGCGTGGGAAAACGACAAGATAATTGCCAAAAGACTTTTACAAGAAGCCATCCTGCAGAACTGCCGGCAGGAACACAACACGTAGGTACAGCAACAAGGTGGATTCCTACACCGGACCCGCCGTGCGTAAGGCTGGGATGCCGGGCAGGGACCTAATGTATGCAGCATTGCTGCAGTTGATGCCGCCAACCGTGACACTTACATGAAAAAGGCAGCATGGAATAGTATTTATAGTAAAAATTAAACAAGACTGTTTATCGCGAATTCATGTTTCTTAATGAGTTTTAGATTGAACTGTGATTATTAACACTCGATAATCAACGTATCGGTCAGGTATCGCAAGGAATTACTGAAGACGCATATTTTTTACACGGCTTGGATTTCCATACTCGAAGAGTTATTTCCAAACGCATTTATTTCGCATTCTTCTCTAAGGAAAACATGTATAATATTGGGTTTTGATTTTTGATGAATCTAAGCGCGTTGATTTTCTGTGGCAAACCGAGGAAACCGGTTCGATCTTCCACTGCGATAAATGATGGATCAACAGATGAGGAGTTATTAGTTGTCGGCGAGACAATAGACTGGTGGTCCACGGATCGAGTCAGCCACTGCGCTATCGCCATCCTTGTGCGGCTAAGGAGGTGTTGCTTGACATTGGAAAAGTAGCACCGGTGGTTGGAGCACTTTAAATATGCTAATTATCAAGAAGTGATCTGAATTAATTTCGTATTGAATTGGTAATGCTTATAAGGATTGATGCCCACATAAAAAATGTATATAATGGTAGAACAAAGTAGATCAGGAGATATTATTGTTTTAGTTGTTGCGCAATTTAAATTAATATTGATACAATGAGGCCGGTACTAAGAAATACAAACATTTGCTCACGCCTAAAATTTTCCCGAGCTTGTATGAAGCTGTACTCTTATAAACATATCTTTCAAGAAAAGGTTTAATACTGGTCAACCCAGATATACATTAACCAGCATACAATACGCAGATATTTAAAAATGGCATGTAATTGCCTCACAGAGAGAGGACATTTTTCCCGTCACTTACATTACAACAATGCCTCAA
The DNA here is from genome assembly GCA_921293005.1 of Nemoura dubitans. Taxonomy (NCBI): domain Eukaryota; kingdom Metazoa; phylum Arthropoda; class Insecta; order Plecoptera; family Nemouridae; genus Nemoura; species Nemoura dubitans. The sequence goes on from OV121075.1 coordinate 21,853,078, forward strand.
TTCAGTCACATTCTCTACATAATCACTATATTTGCCTGTTATTAGAACAAAAAACACCAACGCCAGTGTTCGCTTTACGTGACTTCCTTCACAACATTTTCCACTAAATGCTGGAAAATAGCCTAGCACAGAAAGCAAAGTAATATAGGTAAGTACCTAAACTAGTCGTTATCCCATGTCACGATGCATTCACAGCTCTTGTCATCTTGAATTCAATCATCACTGGCCTCACTTGTCGAGTCCTCGGCAAACATAGTCGCAGTGAAATTCCTCGCCAGGCAGCGCAGCGTTGGCCAGCTACGTAAACAGCGCTCCGAGATCATTTGTCGGTTCGCCAAAGGGCAAATACAGCGACACACAGGAATCAGAAGGTGACAACAAACTTCGGCATCTGAGTACCAATATTTCGAGCTTGGAGAAGTGTTTCGCCCAATGCCGTTGTGGTTCAATATTGGCTCACGCAGCACGCTCGAGTCACGTGCAGGGGACCATGGCACCTCCACCGGCCTTTACTTAGCGGCACCTCCACCATTAAGCTTGCAGCTTTAAATTCGAAAAGTCGTGTGTTGAAATTACACAAATCTTCTGCATCTGCTGACTTGAAATGACTGCTTTTTGTTATTAATTACTAAATGTTGCGTATTCGTCTGCACTATACAAGATCGAAAAGTCAAAGTCATAATCTTTCCTTGGTGGCAGCCAGTTTTTTCATGCACCCAATAAAACTGTGGAAGAATGATTTGTCTAAAATTTCTAGGTGTGTGAGTGTACAATCTCCCAGAGTGCCTTCTCTAAACATTGTTTATGCTGTGTGGTGTGCGGGGCATAAATTACCAACAACCCGTGACACAACCATAATTAGAGGAAAATTAGTAAGCCTATATCCAGACTTGTACGTAATACAGAGCGCTAAAGAGGAGGAATAATTAATTACGAAAATAAATCAATTAGATTTATTCTGTATCACAGAAATACATTAGGTGGACATACGTGATAAACTATATTTTAATTCAAATGCGATATCCAATTGGTTACAAAAAAACTATAGAGTGTAATGGTAGTCACACTGCAGTTAATTCTTTGACACTTATAACCTAGACAAGGTTCTAATATCAAGGTTCTAGCTTCAAGTTCAAGCTACTTTCCATCTCCTAGAAATTGCAGTCAGAATGATGACACTCATCGCATCCCAGCAGACACTTAAGATCATTTTTATCGCAAACATCAGGCTTTGAAGCCTCGCAAAGCGCCTCCGTAATATTACCACATCAGTTCCCAAAATGATTAAAGCTGCGTGTGCAAGCTTTAGCACTGGCATCAAGCTCAACGATTCCTTTAATCCACATACATAACAGCTACTTTGAGAAGCAGTTTCCTTTCAATTTTCATCTTCTAAAAGTAGGCAGTAGCAGCCGACCTTACTAAAATACTAGCATACATATACTAGTCATGCTTTAAACACGGCTTTATCTGGGCATAGATCCCCCCCCCCCCGGCCCCCTCACATTATAGATCGCACTTAGCGGTCCTGCGGCGGTCTTGTTTGTAAATGGCTGCTGGATCGCCAGGTCATAAGTCACACCCCAGGAGGTCAAACGTCGCAGGTTCGCGCTGCACGATTTATATCCTTTATCTAACTTCATCCCCAAATAAGGCCAGCGTTTTACGCGACTACTGTGCTGCAATCCCAGCGTACGCGACTCGGTAAGGCTCTTATTACATACGGCGTTTGCCCATAAGGAAGTGCTCTCTTTATTTTACCACGGGACATATATTCGTTAAGAGCGCTGGTATAATGTATGTGCAGCACTTGGGGACGGTTATACTGTGCGTACCAACACTTTTCATGGCTGAGTGGTCCAGCCACTGAATAAATGCTGGATTTATACCCTTTATAGAGACATGTTTTTTCCCCACGTAAAGTGATGTGGCTTTTATGCAGATCTGCAAAATGATTTGTTACTGAATCTGTGGGTGCTTTGGATCGCTCGAAGTGACTGCTAAAAATATATTGAGGGGATACGTGTTTTTCGAAAATGCAAATCTCTCTATACGTTTAATGGACTTTTCCTTTCACATGCAAATAATAATTCAATACTTTTTAAGTGAATTTTTCAAACCCATCTTGTCATATGTGTCGATGTTTCCGTATGAAATACGACGAAGTCGTGGTCTAGCCACAATGGTGGTGTTTTTGTTCCTGACACAAAAAATAAAATAATATCTTGCTTTTTACGAAGGAAACATTTTTATATAACAGCTGTTGCATTCAGCTCTGAAAGACGGTCGGCTCTTAAATATTTAAACACATTTTATCACAGACATGTAATCCTCTAGTCAAGCGAGAGTTAACAGTGTTCATCGAAGGCTGATCCAGTTTGTGCTTGTGGACCAGTAGTCGCCACTCTTGTCATTAAATACAAGTTTTACTCCATGTTTTCGCTTGTGAGTTCCTTCATTAGAGCGTCGAACATAATATTAAAATATAAACAAATTTAGTTGACTTTCGACTTCAACAAATTTGCACACAGCTGATTACACAGAAATGTGCTCCGATGGATGGAGCCAACCAAGTTGCCTTTGGGCACGCCAAAAAGACTGATGCCGTGGAGTGAAGTTCACTTGAGAATCCGCGGGGCAAGTTGCGAATCCGCATTAGCAGAGCTTGTGCCCTCAGCCACGAAAAAGGTTCGCGTTCCGTCTCAAAACGAATTCCGTTTCAAGTGTCAAGGCATGATTACTAATTCAAGGAGCCGAACGAAAATTAGCGTGAATATGTAAAATACACAGAACACTATTGTAGCCAGCGAGTGGCCGCCATGAACGCAAAGCTACTAAAGTATCGACAGCAAATATTTAAATGCCACTTTTCAAAGAAAGAGCACGAGCACTTCGCATTTAACATAAAAAAATCAAGACTCCTTTCCCGTAAGGTAAAAATTTCTTTAAAAAATGCCGCCGCGGTTTACAACAAAACAAGTTATTGCAGATACATCAAAAAATATCAATCAATAGGTCCATACGCGACTTTGTACACAATGTGATTGGCAACAGTACAACTTGTCATTTATAATGGGCTTTTATAATACTTTTATACAAACGATTTAGCCGCGATTGGATATCGGTACTCCCGTTTCATCGAACATTTTCCCAAGAAAGACAACTGAGCACATGAAAATCGCAACGATTAATACATAAAACATGGGCATGTAATATAGCCAGAGTGCATGGCAAAGAAAGGACTCCGGTCTACCGAGCGATTAGTATTGTTCTTTATTGTGTGCTGTCCGTGTTTATCGCAGAATTGCACCTGGACTGCACACGTTGCATTTCATTTTCTGCATCAAGTGGCGGAAACTGGTTCGTGATTGGCCTGGAAGTGCCTATCGGCTGCAATCAATACTTAGTTGACGACAATGTCCGCACAATGGATCAACCATGTGCACTGCAATGGAATTGCAGGGTGATCTCTATGTGAATTATACCTATAGACCAACGGATTATCTAGTTTACTAGTTTGTAAGCAGCCATCAATCCCTTGTTAAACATCAGCTCAAGCCATCACATCGTAGATATACGTATTGGACAAGCGCATGCAGCCTGGACATCGGTGGACATAATTCGCTATTTAATTGACAGACCAATGATTGATTGGCAAATAAAATGCTAAGAGCCGTTTACCGAAGCACTCTTCTCACTATCAGATCTTTTGGGGGAATTAAGGTTTGTGAATTTCATATCAACAGACATCTGTCATTCTAGATTAATAACTTGAATTTGGTCGTCATGGCTGTTGCAAAGAAAGGCGAAGTGTTTTGCTGTCAATGACTTTATCTACGTGATTGGACGGAAGAGGTTACGACATTGGAATTAAACGTGTGGTGGGCTATAAAATGGTTTTCAAAAAATGTTTTATATCTGTGTAGTTGCAACTTGCAACTAAAAATAAAGCCACTAATAATGCAAGTGCATCTCATGCAGTTAAACATGACGCTCGCTGCACTTTCCCATGTAACTGTTGAGATTTATGTTGTTACATGCCACACAGCTAAGATAAGTCAGTAAAATAAAATATGGTACTATCAAAATAATTAAGTTTCTCTTGTTTGCGTATTTTTCTTCAGCCTACTTCTGAGCATATTATTAAAATGGAATTAGTGTCTCTAATAAACTAGAACGTTCATTGCACATACAAATTTAATACCTCCACATGCATTTAAAATTAATGGAATCGCGAATAAAATGTGTCGGATACAACTTTCTATACGCATATGTAGTATGTTTTGTTAAAAATTGACATCTATTACCTTCATTCCATAGATATTGTTCACTTGTTATTTATTACTTGGTGTAGGTAAGTTCGCACTGGTCACTTTTATGTCAGTAAATTGCCAGTTATTTGAAGTAAGCACAGCGTAAGCATATCATGGTGATTGTGATGGAATTGTATTCGGTAAACGACCTGAAATTATGCTAATGCATGAACATGAAACAAGAGCGTAGCCAAGTTATTTCCCTTTGGGCATTTTATCACGGAAAATGTGATCATTGAAACGAGTTTCGAAACTTTTAACTAACTATTCACCCAAGTCTACAACTAAATAGCCGCTTAATTTGGATATGTATATCGTAAGTTATTACAAGGACGAGATGGCATCTAAGAATAACCATTTGATAAGCAATCAATAATGATTTTATTAGAAGCAATCATGCTTGCCCATTTAAGGTTGACATCATTTTGTCTCTATCGCAGTCGTATCTCCGCACACTCTGATATTGATCAGAGAATGATTTGTAATCTGTTATCACGATGTAAAAAGAAATGGTAACGCCCAAAAGGAACTAGGTCGTACTGGAGCAGGCACTTCTCTGACTGTTTTAAGATATTGCCGAGCATCTTCAGCGAACAAGCCGCTCGGTGGGCGTTCCCCAGCCGCAGTGGGCTGTAATTGTCCAGACCAGCGCAGACAATATGGTTGAAATAACGGCGACAGATTAGAAAATAAAATTGAAATTCCTTAACAGGTGCAATGTGAATTTGCATAAATGACTAAGTGCACCTCAAGTGGGTTTCTATGCCAAATATGAACGATGCATTTTATAACAACTAACTATCTATTGCATATAGATTGGATGCAGTTGAAGGTAATTTCCTTTGCCGCGTGCATTGCAAATGTATAATTTAACCGCAAGTATAATAACAGCCGGCAATTGCAGCATTGCAGGTAAGTTTATGAGTGTGAAGACTTTTACATGACTCCCGTATAGCTGAGAATGGCTGGATTTGACCCTAAGCATTCGATGAGTACCTAGCTGTGAGCAGTCATTGCAATGCAGCCGAGTCAGTCAAGTCGGCCTGTACCGATCCTGAGTCTGACGTGCCCCTAGACACGACCAACTCAACGCAAGACAATGCTTTGCGTTTTCATTTCGATATAAACCAGTATGTGACACTGGAGAGATTATGGTAGCTGATTGTCTATATAGGCACAGGATCCCGTTCAAGACAGGATCCGAGATGGTGTATCTCTTTTCTTCCTTCTGATGTGTGTGCTAACTTATGGATGCGAATCGTGGCCAACCGCAGAATACACACAATGATTTCGGAGCGAAGAAAAAACACTCGCCTGGAAATATATGACGGAGCAATCAGATTTGCGTGAATGATCGCATTTAGTAAGATGATATTTCAGTTCGTACTTCGTAGAAAGAAAAGTCATCACTGGTTTGGAGGAGATAGGTGTCTTAGCGTTCATTGGTCTGTGGACTTGAGTTGATAAAATGTTTGGTTTTAATTGACTCATGTGTGAGCAGGTAAAATCGCCAGGAAGCCGACGCAAAAAGCCGTTCGGGGATTCGGCTTGACCGCAAGCTGTGGACATCGTCCAAAATGGCGTGCACCGATTTTGTGGCCGGACAAGCCATGGTGCCAATAAATAAATCAAACACATGACATGCAGATGAGGTCCTGCATGTCCAGGAGACGCGAAAGGTGTTTAGATTTTTAGTTAATTTATAAACTTTGTAAATGTCGCAAGCCAGGTTGCAAAATTAATGACAGTGTTCCGAAGGAAAAGTTTGTGTACCATGACGAAATCGAAGTGCCTATGTATGTTACAAGGTAATTTTAAAAGGTTCCATTTTCCAGGATCGACCGCAAAGAACATTTTTGAAGTGTCAAAACATGATACAGACTCATTTATTATTTAGAAAGCGGACATGTTGATCCTAAGTAAACGAAACGGAAGTTTTCCATCCATCGTTTCTAGGAATGTTCATTTTCCTGTTGTCTACGAGGTAAAATATTATAAACTGGTAAAGTAATTTTGTGATACTGCTCCAATTTCAGTTTTCTGATGGTTTCGTTGCTCAGAAGAATCACTCACTTTTCTTTGCTTTCAAACAACCAGCAAATGCACCCTGAACCTCCAAAACGTAACGACATTCTTCATAATATGTTCGAAATGATGGATATATACATTTCCTCGTAATTGCTATGTATGCATAGTCCTGCACATATGATCTGTCTCTTCGGAATGCAAACCGTTGTCTGAACGGAAGTGAACTCTTATAAAGATGACCAACTAAAAAAAAGCTAATTTCTCAGCCATCCTGCGTGATATCTCCATCCTCTACCCTAACGATCAACACAACTCAGACTTCGACCGAATGTCCCCCGCGTTTTTCATCCCGCCTATAGCCGACTCACTCGTCATCAACGAAGGGCTTCTCTCTCTGCAGAGTGGTCAGCATGGACATGGTGGTGGTGGTAGTCTTGGTGCCCATGGTGGTCGCCGTGGTCGTCCGACGACCGTACAGCTGGCGGTAATACTTCTCCTGGTCCCCGTATATCCAGCACACTTTCCACCAATTCCGGCACATCACGTTGTTAGTGCTAACCACGTTGGCTTTCGACGACATTTTCACTGGTTTTTATCAAACACTGGCGCAGCACTCAAATTAGATTCACCACTCAAAATAAAGAAAATCTTGCTTTCTCTGTAAACACATTCGACTTGATGAAGAAACTCATTATAAATATAAGAAATTAGCCATCTTTTTCGTGCACGTATAGTGGTCTAACATTTTATGTAATTCAATTTCTTAATTAAAAACGAACGAAGTTGATTGTGGGACATCGAATTTAATTGTATAGCCACGAGCGTCTTTGAAAATATCACGTTTTCTAAAATAACACTCGGCTCGCAATCTTTCCCGCCCGTGCGTTGAGCTCTCCGAGCTGACCAGATATCTTTAGGGGAATGTGGAAATCGACACTAAAGCCCAGTCGTTAACGATATCGACTAATTTCCAAAGATATCCTTCAAATGAAACAAGAAACTTGAATCACTCCTAATTTACACTCGTCAACACACAAAAAAACACAAACAAAAACACAACGTCGCAAACAAAATATCACTCGTCTGAACACATATCCACGGCGGTTGCACTAAAAGACACAGTGGAAAATAGCGCGGAAATTCACTTTCCACAGTCGCACAAAGCGTGTGGTGAATCGAGGCGATCGCAATCACATAAGAAAAGCCTGCATGTCCACTCTGCGAGAGCCCACGCCTCTGACTGAGTACCTACTGGCGGTTGCCGACTGTCGACTGCCGGCGCTCGCTGGCCCGCCAAGGAGCTCTCACCACTGTATTAGCCGTCTCGACACTGCGGACCACGATCGACCGGGGCACCCAGAGCACCTAGAGCACCTCAGTACCTCAGCACGGTCACTCCAATTTAGTCCAGGTAAAAAAGGAGAGCGGTCTTTAGGAAATCGTTTTTGATACCGATAGGTACCCGTGCATTGATGGATTTCCAAAAGAAACTTTCAGATGTTTTGCCTTTACGAAACTATTTACTACTAAGATTTACAAATTGAGCGCAAAGGTATTCAACTTGGACGGCCACGTTGACAGCTAGGTCGCAAATCACGTGATATTACATCCAACAATTGTGAATCAGGCCACGATTCCAAGACAATTGTTTGTGAGTACGTGATCTTGTCTTTTGAAGACACAACACAGAATTTTTACAGTCGTTTAAATATCCTCGTGGAGTTTGAAAATTCGTGACACAGGTTAAACACATTGTTTCGTCGTTTTGACAAAATTATGGCCCTGTTGTGACCCTGTGCCATCAAACTGCTATTTTATGATTGTCTTGTGATTTTATGTGCCGACTCGATTTCGCGCTCTCAGATTAGCATCAGATCCAAAATTCTCAGACATAAATTGCATCTAACACTTAGGCTTTAGGAAACATAAAAATAATTTTAGTTACTTTAGTATGTTTGGATGTCCTTTTAGTGTCAATAAAATGTGAATCTTGGGCATTTTAAAGAATGAATTCCTGGTCAAAATTGTTTCTCCACATTCTTCCACGTGCAGCCCATGACGCTAAAACGCATCTTTAATGTAGAAAGCATTAGCGGACGAGGTGTTCGTAACAGAACCATGAGAACTCGCTGTCGTCGCCTATAAACACTTGGACACGGAAAGCGTTTCAAAAATTACAGAATCACACTCGCCAGAACTATTTTGGTGACGAGCAAAAAGGCGCATGTTTTCGTAACAGTTGTAACACGATCCTATTTCTCCCTACCACCTGTATCCATTAGATTCTACCTTTGCAACCTGTCCACCTAATGCCAGTGCTTACACTAGCCACGCCGCCAGATATGCCTACCTGCGTATAGAGTACCACTCCACAAGGTTGCTGTTCCCTTTCACAGACGTATATTTAGAGGGGCTCCCTTCGGCAATGGCCGCTCGCAGAATTGCACCCAAACTCGTCAGGACAATTCATCGTCGAGAGTGTTCGATTCGATCGCAGCATCAAAGAGGATGGACCGCAAGGAGCTGGCTTTTTCGTGAGATGAATTGACTGTGCGGGATCTTCACCTGCTCAGTCGTGTGGTTAATTGGTGAATGGGATACCGCTTAGTAGCGTAAACTGCGTAATGCGAGATGGTCGATATACACTATGCTTATACACATTAGGAAAGGTATGAACATGGCCGAAAACTTCCGTTTCTTTCACACAACAATGAGTAATCAAATGTTAATTAATATTAACTTTCAGCTCGTTATCATTTTCGACCAACACTGGCTATAGCATCCGTTACTACTGGATAAGTTGATTAACATATGAACAGCAGGGGCCGACGTGTATACCTATACCCAGTTTTCTCATCATGCGATGGGTTATGTTTCATTGCTATTCACTATTTTTGTAAGGTGCGAATTACCTTAAATTATAAGTCTTATTATATGATATGAACCCTACAATTAAGATTCCCATCGATATGACAATGATGCGATCAAACAATGACATACATGCATAATGTGCGTCATTACGGGTACCGCGAGATGCAAAGTGCACTCCACTTTCGCACCCTACATCCACGTGATGAGAGAATGTGTCCTCTCCATCCGTCCACCAATCTCGCGAGACCGAGGACATGCGGAATTGTCGTCTTACTCGAGGAGGTGCAAGTAATACCATCTGAAGAATAATAATAGGTGATACAGTGTCCATTACGAATGTAAGAAGATCTGCTTTGTCGTTAGCGGTATGGTCCGCAGAGGTCCATAATCAAAGTGCCATTAACTTCAGCTCTAGGAGCGGTTCCTCTCAGACATTTAAACAATTTTTTTTCGCTGTGCATTATCCTATTGCGGACGCTTCGTCGTAGAATGAAAAGCGAACGAGATTGTTTTCCTTGGAGTCTCGAAGTGGACGGTGAAGGTGGTCCGACGTTGGATCCAATTCTGTGCGTCGGCATTACGAAGACAGCCGGCTGAGAATGAGAAATTATCCTGAAGAAATGAGTAAATGTTCGGTTGATGGATCTAACAAGACGCGGAGATTTCGACGCACGATAGTTTGACTTCAAAATACTGTTCCCTTCGCACCAACTACGAATCCCAGCTCATTTATCACGCTTGCCACAATATGTCCTTATACACAAGTTCAGATTCGATTATAAAAAGAGTACAATAGAAAGTTAGCGTCGCGAATTCGCATGGTCAGCGCCGCGGGATCGCTTTCTGAACCGCATCGCGAATGGTTTGTGTGTACAGGGACAGGTTGTAATTGGATGTGACACATTACTTACATCCTGCGGTTAGGCTGGCTCAAGATCTACGAGACTTATGAGTGAAATAAATCTACGACGCTAATATCATAAAGTACTGATTTATAAAAACAACAGCGTCGGACTGTCTATTCTTTTCGAAAGTCTACTATTCTCACCTAAATACATTATCACAACATCTGAATTTAAAGGCTTTGCAATTCAGAAGTGACCCTTCTAAGAATTGAAACCACAAAATGTTTATCTATCGGGAAATTATTCGGACGATTTCCTTTCGACCGAGCCACCATGCAGGGCCAGTGACACATTTCCAACATGAACATCTTTTGGTCCATCAACGAACAAGACGAAGCATGTAAGGGAACCCCCAATGCGGCCTGTCGAGACTGATCTGTGAGCGTGTGTTAGGAAGATCTACAACAAGAATGGCGCCCGGTTCCAGTTAACAGTTTCAATGCGGTGTGGCTTTGGGGTGGGGTGGGTGGGGTGGGGATGTTGACCACAGGGATCCGCGTACACATCCTGTGTCTTGCATTTCAGATGAGCTTAATGAGCAAAGTGCCAAAGATCACCTGTCACATAAAGCATGTGAAGATTGGAGATTCACAACTAAACATATGGCGAGTGGGTGGTTGTTAAGTGTTTGAACATGAAATACCTTCAACTATAGTTTTACGTCAATTTTACTGCTCATAACTTATCTCCTCGTTAAATTATGAAGTAATTGATTGTAGAAAGAGGAGAAATATTGTAAAGTGATTTCTATTATATCTTGGTAATACTTATTTGAGAAGCCGAAAACCAATGGTATTCGATTTCATTTTCATTTTCATCCCAAAGCTTGCGATACAAACTCAATCATACAATAATCTGAGCTCAATTATCTGAGCGTAATGGTATAGAATAAATAGTAGAGATCTTGTTGTCAATAAGAATGTACTATTTAGTATTTAGTAACACGACATTCGCATAAGTTTACTGGTATTGGCAACTGATCCCCGCAAGGGCTTTTGAATAGGAATTGAAATTACTATCTGCATAACGAACATGAAAATACATCTACACACACACATATCATGTTTTCAGAACACTATTAGCGTTGATGTTCTGTTGCCTCAGCTAATGAAAAACCTGGTGGTCTGCACAGAATGTAGAAGTTTTTCTTCATTCAGAGCAAACTAGAAATTGATAATCATCTAAATTATATAGACTAGCAAGGTAATTAGAGCAATTAGGTGCGCGGAGGATGGGGTGGGATTGTCCACTCAACTCGTTCTCTCTTCTGAAATGTTTAGCAAAAAACACTAAATGTGTGCGGCGTAATATGCGCTATATATGTTCAAGATGCGACGTCAGTAAACTGTTATGATTGATCGCTGCTCATCAATTCTATTTTCAACGAGAACTTTGCAATTCACAAGTACGCGATAATTGCCAGGGTGTTGTTACTTGTTTGTACTACCGTGGCTGGCAGGCCAGCACATGGAATTGCTCATCGCTGAAATGAATTCAGGAAATTAACATTTGAGATTTCGATCGGAATCTTATTTTTACTTCTCTCGTCGTAATGCGTTCGCTGACGCATTTCTCAGGCTTGTTACGGCTCAACAAAGAAACCACGCCTCGGCACGCTCATTTATTTCCACGCATAATCAGGGGCCATGATTGCGTTCCCAATGAGCCTTGGCGCTTCAAAGCGATTGGCGCGATGTGTTTCAGATTTGACCCAACATGCATCGTATCCGTCAAGGACCTAGCCTACAGTATTTACAAATAGCATTATGGTCGATTTTAATTACTTTTCACGCTGTTGCCGACATAATAACTGGAGTTTAATTATGACAAAAGTCACATTATAAGTCAATGGAGAGTTTTTCACGATTGTTATTTTGTTACGCGTAAAATAAATAAATAAAGCACGGAAGTAACGATTGATGGATTACCCGGAAAATGTTTGAAAAACTATACTATAACTCAACCATATTCCAGTTTTATGGCTAAAATTTTTTAATAGCATAACTATATAAACGATACATAAAATCTAGTATTAACATGATTGTACGAAGCTTTCATGTATATGCCATTTACACTTGTGTTATTATTCTGCATTGAGATATCAGAGCATTTCATAGAGTAGGTAGCCGTACACATTAAAGTCGCCATTGCATGCGGCAGTAAATAATTGCGAGGGATTCCATCCTTCGAAGTTCGTTCTCATCCCAATGTAATTCATAATAATGTTTTATATTTATGATAGAAATGCAAATTATTTTATGCATTTAGTTAGAATCTCATGGATCTGGCTGGCGAATGTGTATGTGTGTGTGTATGTGTATGTGAATGATGCATAAGGCAACGTTTTTACCATCACGCTATCTACGTACGAGGTGTAAACATGTTAAAGAATTAAATCTACAACACTTGCCAGCAATTCCCTTTCACCAAGGTCTGCAACCATATTTTCCATTATCAAAAACTTGTTAACAAACTGCATTGCAGCAGCACTGAAACTGAAAATAATATACGATTCACGACCGAAAGTTTTACGAAATTGCACGTTTTCCTTTCAAACTTCTTTTTCCTGTATTAAAAAAAGCATGACATGTTTCTATAAGCTATTCGGTCGCAGTATTTTTTTTTTGCACCAACCTATGTATTAGTAAGTGTACCTAATCGATCACAAACAATTTTTGTTGTAAAATAGTGATTTAAGACTAACGAATAATTAGCATCGGATGTCCTGGTCCATAATTTTTCAATTTTCGTGAACCTCCGTGAAAAATCACATGACACCATTGTTCTAAATACCTAATTGCTCATTTGTAATTGCAATAATCTGTGTCTATACCTCCTATACGGTTATGCTAGGTATATGCTATAGCCATTATATACTATAATGCGCTATATTCACGAATTAGTTATTGAAAATTATTTACATCGTTGGCTATAATGAACAATTATTAGCCAAACTAGATAGAATTTACTCTTAATAAACGAGCAATTCATATTCAGCAATACACTTTTATCTTTATGATGAATGCACTGATGCGTTAATTATTCATGCACTCCACAGACCGAATGTCTTCAGACATGACTGCGACGTGTGAAATGTGCTCTGAACGTGATTTTCATAGCCCGATGATAGGCGGTGCGGTGATCAGAGGAAGGTGAACGCTAATGTCCCACAGAACGAATGTGATCCCCGTCTTTAGTGTCGGCAGCCCGGCCTGTATCGGATGCGACTCCCAAAGCATATTTACTAACCCGTCTTTGAGACGTTTATTATCGAACATAATTCAATGTGAAGAATGCTGATCCCTGGAAAAGCTAGATTTTCAGAGACTTGAAACTTCTATCTAAGCGCGAGGCAAGCTTTAGATGAAGTAGAAGTATTATTTTGATGATATCGGGCTGTCCCAACTCCGAAATTCTTCTCCCATAATTTTAATAACACGAATACTGCCAGCTTTATGTTACAGAAGTCTTCCAATACATGTTCTGTCTATGGGGTCGAAGATCTCTCTTAGTCTTGAAGTAATTGTAATTTATGTTCAGTAAGAGAGCTCCTTATTTAACAAGGTTGTACAATTATGCGATTGCTGTGACGACTATCACGAGATGATTAGCACAAATGATCATGCATTAATTATTTTTGCACTGCGCTAAAAGCTCGGAGCGAATTCATAGGCATATATAATAAGGAATGCATCAGGAGAAGAATATATACATTAAAATAAGATTGCGGGATATTAATATAAAAATAAATATTCGTTCGTGTCTGCATGAATTTAAAAAATTTTGAAACACTCCACAAAAAAAATGTATTGGGTTCAAATCCCTTACGCCAACAGGTATTTTAATAAAAAGTTCATATAAGTATATATAAAACAGTGTTCAAAAATTGTTTAAAATCTCGGCAGCTTTAAAACATTGCATACCTCTGAGGAAGTGAAGAATTAATGGCATCTTATATAGTGGAATCGCTTGAAGTGCGACGCTATAGGGACAACATGAAAGTTATCTCAGCCTAATATAATGCAGGATAACGTATATACATTCTTAATTTCCACATATTGGAATTGGAATGGATCACAATTCCAAGCAGTTATAACGATTCGAAACTTATAGAAACTATCTCCTCGGCTGAAGTCCGTTTCGCGCGTGTGGTCCGGCCGATGACCAACGGCATTTCCAGCATCACAAAACCGATACAAGTCCTCGATTAATTGCATTGTGAAAATCTATTTATTATAGCTCGCTGTCAAGAGACGATACTCCAATGTTGCATCGCTCTGTCGGCTAGAGATACGCACTAAATACCGTCTATCTGGCCGAGCGCTATCGGCCTAGCGTGCCTAATGGCGCGGTAGCTCAGGGGGCTTTTCGGCCACACTCTGATTTATTGGGAGCTGCTCACTCAGATCAGGACTGGATAGCCGATCACAACAGAGTACACACATGTACCTACATATAAACGCCCGATTCACTGGAAGGACGGAGGGAAATTATAGTGATATGTTGACTTTTTTTAAATTAGTTAAAAAATGTGTCAACATTTGCAAACCACATCCAATAGTACCTACCCCTCTCCCACCACCGCATTCTCTATCCATCTCTCTTGCTGTAAAACATGTCTGAATGTTCTTTATAATCTTATTTACATTACGAAAGCTTGTAATTGGCGATTCGTTTTATTATTAAAGCACTAGCCGCGAAAGTTGGGGACCCGGGTTCAAATCCCGGAATAGGCAACATTTTTGGGAGGCTAATTTGTGTACATAATAATAAAATGTCTGAATGTTCTTTAAATTTTGTCAATCCAATAAAAAAAGTTGTACTGACCCAAGTTTTAAATTGAAAAACATATTAAACTTCTGGGTTGGTTTGAATTTCACATCATTACAAAACGCTGAAGGCTGCAGAATTTCGTAAGGGGTCGGAACAGGAAACGGATATAATGACTGGCTACGTGAAATCATGGTAGCTAAAAAAGAGTATTTTTTCAAATAGAAATCATGGAGTCAGAACCTAAAAGCGTCCCTCCCCCAAAGTACAACAACAGTCGTACTAAAACAGTCGATTATCGGAATGTTCCTGTCTTGAACATTGGGAGACAATTGCGCCCACGTCTTCGTGCAGGCGGCAGGCCTGGTGGGCTTCATTAGCGGTGTCCCTTCAGACTCTCGGAACGCCTCCGACAAAAGAAAGAGCGTCGCTCGCCACAGATTTATTCCAGTGGCCGCGGCTGAAATTATTACGTTAGACAAAACAAAGCGCCGCCATTAAAATAATTGCTCTCTGATTCGATTGCCAGAAGCAAAGCTAGTAACTATTTTACCGAAAAACGAGGGTGAAGATGGGACGGGCGATGAAGTTATAATCGTGAGAGTCTCAGCGTATCTCGTACAGAATTGTCTGTCATTGTACGGGACACAACAATAGATTATCGTCTTGACCTTGACGATAATTCACGGCCCGAGAGCCGATTCGATCCGTGCTATCAAATCTTGAATGTGGCCGAGAGAGCTTGGTCGATGACAGTGTGTTGTGTCTCGTGTTACGTCTTATTTTCTCACAAAACCTGCAATGGAGCAGCTCCGTCCACGCAGAAACGGGTGCTGGAAGCGGTCTGTCATTTGGCGCGATTTTGTTTTTTGGCAACTCATTCGAGTCCGAGAAATGAGTCAGTGGTGACTTTTCTGAGTCGCAAGTCACGAGTCATGCACATATGCTGATGCTGGATTATCAGAACAATCTCTGTATTCCCCTCGTCCCTCTCCCGATCAAGCTCAACTGGACCCGACCCTCTATCCTCCGATGTGCCAGGATCCATTAATCATGATCAGCTCCATGAAAACTGTCCGATTAAAATAAACGCTTTTTCATGTTATTTCGGTGAAAATTACATTATAATTTGAAAATTATTCAGGTTTAATGACGATTTCCAGCCGGGCATAATTGGCGTAGCCGAGTAGCCCACGGATCAGGCAAGAGTGGCAGCGTCTGGCCGAGCTCACCTTTGGGCTTCGCTGTACGCGCGGACGGTGAGAGATGATGTGATGTGTATAATTTACTAAAAATTCACAAAATGTCCGGCCTCATTCGATTTACCTACCTGACAAGACCGGACCACCCTGCTACTTATTTCGGAGAAAAAGTTCAACATCGGCGTTATGACAATGAAAGAAACAATTTGTTCAAATACCATTATTGTTTAGTTAAATTTAACAGCTCCCCCGTGAATCGGTTTACAAATTATGGAGAAAATGAGCGTTATTCTTATTCCTTCCGGAACACTATATTAACTCGTGATTTTTGGAAAGATATAATATGATAAAAGTAATAATATGATCGAAAAATAATTGGTCGCACCCCAATATCTTTAAAACAGCCATATTATATGTAACTATTGCCCGAACTTCCCTATTTCGGAATCATTAAATGATAAGTAAGTCATTCTCCAACCAATAGGAAAAAATTTGCAGGAACCATTCCTTTTTATTTTCCTTCACAGATTGATCTACAATGCTGTTCCAACTGAAAAAATGAGTCCACCGATACAATCGATAGATAACGTTTCATTGACAGACATATTAATTGCTAGATACAGACTCAATTTTGATCAACACGCTCGGACGATGTATCGCAAAATGAAATCAAAACACGGGAGTAATCGCCTGATTACATACAGACAGGTCAATCAGTTAGAGTTTGGAGGGAACACTTGGAGTGGTGTGAAGTGGGCAATAACTCCATCTACAGATGTGCTCTCGTCCATCAGAAATTGCCACGACAATGACAACGCTTCAAAAAACCTGGTGGTAATGTTACTTGTGCATGTCATCTGACAATGTGCAGTAGTGATTACACAAAATAATTATAAGCCACCTGCATTTTATTTCTCACCTCACGACAAACAGTCGTATAGCCACAGATGGTATAACTTTTCAATGATTTCAACGCGTATAAAAGCATTGGAAAAATGTGAATTCCTCAAAATATGCAAGATGCCGACTTCACGTAATGGACCAGCAGTGAATACAAACTACTTTTGCATCCTTCGCATGCTTATTTATGCAGGACTCCTACTGTATTTTTATGCTTTTTCACGGTTTAAGAGCCAAGTAATTAATTCAGTTGGATGTATTTTCTTTCAGTAATGTTCGGCACCTGTGTCTCTTGTCCTGTTAACGATCTCAGCTCAAACGCGAGAAGAATTTGATTATCTTACTTTTAGAGATCATCTCTGTATAAGTGCACCGACGTCCTCTATGCGTCCGTCCATATGGCCGCCGTAGTGAGGAAATTGGAATGGTGCTTTTAATATAAAAAACGAGAACACCTCCCTAAAGAAGTTAGCTGTTAATTACATTTAATTTAATTTGAGTTTAAACATGTATAATTATTGTACGAGGTATGTTGTGCATTAAAAATGTAGTGTAATTTGTAGAGCTGGGTTTCTAGGTAAAACCAAGAAAAATATAAAATCTTCTCAGACACAAAGTATGAAGATACAAAAGGTGATCAAACCGAGAGAATAAACAAGATGCTGTACAATTTTTATTACTTTGATATGGGAATAGCTCAAGTAATGATTGTATATGTAGGTTTCACTTTCGAGTTCGTATACTTTAAATTACGAACTATCACAGAAAGTAAGCGGAGACTTCAGAAAATTGACCTCTTCGTTAATAGATTAAACTATACCTACATTGGCTCAGGTTTTCAGACTGGATAAGGTCAAGGTAAATCTGCCCGATATTTTTCAGTGTGAGTTATTTCTTCTTAAGGCGCAGAGGCCCAGTAACGGCAGAATTATGAAAGCTTTGATTCAAACTCAATTCAAAATCTATGAATTATGCACTCCCAACGCAATTTACACCTCACAGCGCAGATGCTTAAAATCATACTATTAGGAGCGCAAATAATTCACAAGTTTCAAATTCTTTGTCGATCTCTAAGAACATCTGCTCTTTCATGATATTATAGAAGATTATAAAAAGATAGCCACAAATTTATATGCGTTCCATGGAATCATCGATAGAAATCTGTATCTCAAATTTAAACTTCGTATCGATCTACAAACTTTTGACAAAACGATGGCACATAACAATCTTAAATCATTTGCCCAAGGCCCATTTTTGGGTTGATCAGAAACGCAGACATATAATTTATTAATCCAGATAAAAGCTCCCTCTGTAGTAAAACTTCCCGTATAATATCAAATAAAAATAAAAAAACTATTGATTTATTACTCGAAGGAACTTACAGTTTCGTATCGTCACATGATCTCAACTACCTTGGTGGGTACGAAGAATGATCAATATTCGAATTATCTTGAATGTTTACTTCGATGGAAATACCAGCAGGCCTAACACCGTAAGCCATCTGACCGCTAACGCCAACAATTACCTATAAACATGGGTGAATGTATCAAAGTACAACACGTAACTACTATTTACTTGAACACTTAGTTCGGCTTGGAAAATCTTTGAGAAGATTACAATATTTTCGAGCAACGCGAATCGCCAACAAAGTACGTTTTCAATAAGATACACTCAACAAAATGATGTGATATCCATTTCCCTCTAGGAAGTCGGCTGTACCAACCTTTACGTCCTCACACGCCGGCGCACGTGCTCTCTGTTATGGACACGACAAACGATGCTCCGACAGTATACAATGCTGTGTTCAGCATGTTACGTTTCAAACGTAACGGATGCTTTGCGTTGCATATAAAAATGTATCGA
This sequence comes from Nemoura dubitans, assembly GCA_921293005.1. Classification (NCBI taxonomy): domain Eukaryota; kingdom Metazoa; phylum Arthropoda; class Insecta; order Plecoptera; family Nemouridae; genus Nemoura; species Nemoura dubitans. The sequence continues at coordinate 21,871,930 of OV121075.1, forward strand.
ATATAGTAAACACAATAAAACTATTGGATTTATAACGGAATCACATGACACAGCACAATTTATTATCTTTTGTCAAAAAAATATTATAGATTATCTTGCGTTTTTACGTTTTTTTTTGTTTGTAAAAGTTATAATAAACGAAAAGAAATGCATGTAAAAGTGGGAATCGGAAATTTGAATGGCTGGCATCACGTTCTTGTGGGTTTCAGAATGCCAGCTCCACGGGTGTAATAGATCACCTGGTCTGGAATCCCTCGCACTCACATCGAGAACACCACATGGCTTTACTTCCAGTGGCGGCGCGAAGGGGAAATGGGCGAGGTCCTTTCCTGCAGTCCTTGGACACACAACGTACTATATGCGATATACACCTCCAGTTTCTGTGATAACGCTGGAAAATTATCATAATAGAAGCCAAAAATTCCAGCATGAACTGAATTTCCCCTATTAAATTACCGACAAACGAGATCCTATATTACGGTGGTCCACATTATCTTTACGTTTCCCTTTCCCGCCCATTAATCAGCTCACGTGCGTAACTCTCCCAATCATCGATTATCACTTAACCAAAACACATATTTAACAATTTCTAGCCCTTCAGCACGGGACTTTCCATCCAATAACCACAGATTGAAAGTGAGAAGAGGTACAACTTCGCAGCTTAAACATTTGCAGGTGATTTGGGAAATAATAATCTACCAAATTGACTGCTGCTGTTCGTTTCTTTACCGCAGTCATTAATCTCTGACATTTCACTATTAAAATGTCGTTACAGGAAAGTTCTCCGCGCCGCCACTGCGAACGAATCTCTAGCCCAGCGCGGTCCGGGAAGTTCGTGTGTTGCAGGAAGTATCGCGTGGCTCGGGCCCATTTCGTCGCCACACAGAGCTCGTACTCTCGTCAGAGACCGTAACGCTATCGTAAAAATGACCCTTACACAAATCTGAATAGCCTATATTACCTATCCATCGTACGCCTATAGGTATTTTATTTGCTGTCACGGTAGCTAAAAAATAAAAATACCACAGAGCTTTCTTTGGCACCATCTATCACCCTCCGTTTCTCACTCCCGACCGAAGCGCACGCGAGAGAGTTGATTCCTCTCGCGTTTATTCTGATCCCGTGGTTAATTCTTTGTTTGTCTATGCGTGTAACAAAGAGCTTCAACGATATTGATTTCGCCTAATGATCGCCCACCGGCCATTAATCCGCCGAGCGCCTCGAAACGCACGGCCTTCTCCACACACGTCGCCGTCGACGACGTCGTATAATAATTATAAAAAGAAACAAAGCATAACGCGCGCTCGCCGCGTGATCTAAAGTAAATCATTAAGCCGTATTAATAAAGCAGACAGACGACGGTTTCGTTTGCCCTTGCCGACTCCGATGCCCATTGTTAATTAGCTTGGGCAAATAGGAACCACCGGGATGATAATTAAAAATAAGTAAAAAGCAAACAGAATGAATGGCATTCAAGTGTTGTTAAATACCCAGGAGTAAATATCATAAGGAGCTTGGCGAGATAATGTAGGAGAGAGGGAGTGATGATAAAGAGGATGAGATGAGTAGAAACGGCAAAAAGGTTAATGAGAAGATTGTTGAAGGAGACAAGGCGAAGAGAAGATCATAAAGTCGACGACGACGTTGAGAGAAGAGACTGTAACTTGTGCCAAGAAAATCTGGTTAAATATTCCGTATCGCTTTAATGGCGAGTGTTTACTCAAGAAAGTGAATTTGTAACTGAATTGGTACTAAGGAAAATAATAGCGCCGCCCCTTCGAGTGGTGTACTGGCCCTATATATGGAGTACCCATGTATGTATATCCTGTGTACTATGCTCACACATCTGACATAAGGTGAACACACATCCACATAACGACCTAGTCTCCCCGGAGCAGATTTTACGATCGCTCTATGCGAGCAATATCGTAGGCGCACGCGGGCCGGGCGAATGTGTGGCCCTTTCGTCGCACCTCGTAAACTTAGAAGTGTAGCACGACTGAGATTAATGAAGTTGGATCGTAAAACTAGCTGGGTAATTAATTCACGGACAGTTTAACTTAGCACATGCCAGCCCGTACGATGTTTGCTCAATGCTGAGGCCGAGGGTGGCAATTCAAATGATCGTCTCTCCCTGTCGCCCGATGCCGTGAGCAGAGGTGCGTAGTGCGTACTGCTGTTCCTGATGGTCCAGACTGCAAGATCACGGCCAATTGCGTGCCAGACAGACAGCATCAGTTGCAGATCATTACGTCTCTTACGAGTAGAAAAGTAAATAGACGGGAAATGTGGAAATCTCGGCAAAGCTAACTCGTCCAAGAGGACTACGTGCTAAACTTGTGTGAGCTTCCATATACACAGTTTAGTTTCCTTCGCATGTGAAAGCTTAGTTCAAAGCATGTGGAATGCGTGGAGTCGTTTTTGGGCTGAATATGCGGTCCTGAGTACGCATGCAGGGATGAAATCCGGGACTCTCCAGATTAAACTCGTGACATTGGGGGGTAAAAATACCGTTATTTAAATGCATGCATTTATTTTATATTTTGCCAATCATTACTCCATTATTTATAAACCTATTTTTTTCCAGGACGAGGTTTATCAAGTTTCTGAAGCATGAGGAAATATAGCTGACGGAGCAGGATTGAAAAACTCGACCCAGCAGAGGTTTGAACCCAAACCATGCCCCTTTTGGCCCCCTAGTGTATTGAAAGATTGTTGATATGCATTATTGAGATAAATGAAAACGATGACGACTCGCTGCTGCTTGGCTGCCAGTTGCAACGCTAGAGAAAGGATTTTAGCATATAGAGAATGCGAGGGATTTCTTTTCTCAATTCCTATGCGGTTATTGGCTCAGCTCGATCGAACTTTCAAAGAGATTTACTAACGCGATTTCAAGAAACCTCTCCATTTTCAAAAAGCGAAGATAAGGAAATGACCAGAGAGCGAACAAAACGTAAGCTTCGGGATTGAGATTTGAGCCGAGACTACGGGATATACGATGAAGGGTGAAACAGAGATTTAAGACCAGATGAAGTAGAGATAAGGAAGCTAATATAAAACGGAAATGGAGATGCTGCCCACGTACATAATCAAAACCGAACTACTTGAAAAGAAAATCATCTGCTCCTCGCTAGGGTCTGGTTATCTTTCTCAATCTTCAACTAAGAGCACGAACAATATGTAGCGGAGAAGGGAGCCGCCTCAGAAGCCATGGGGAGGCATGTACCATTCTTACAAACATTTACCTTCCTTAGTTTACTGAGCGCCGAGCAGCGCCGCGTGTTTACCGTAAGGCTTGGTCCTGATTTATTAATGAAAGAGTTAAACCATTGTTTTGAATGACTGACCTCTATTTCCTGATGACTTGAAACAGTACGATTTATTTATGGTGGTCACCACAAGACAATAAAATGCAACACAAAAGTTGGACGACTCCTTTATCTCTTTATATTAGCACTGAGATGGATTTTGGGGGCTATTGATAGCCACAAATCTATCTTACTTTCATTATATTTTCTTCTGCAACACTTTTTAATACTCAATCAAAGAATGGCCCAAATGAAGCTAAAGGCTTTGCTAATGCTTTAAACGGATTCACCAACGCTCTCTTCACTCAGTGTTTCAAAGTTCCCTCCATACAACAAATCAGTTATTCCCCGTCGGCGCTCTATAGATCATCCAGTCATCCAGCTGAACGAAAACCTGATCGAACAGCTTATCAACATACTTTCGTTTCTTGCTTTCTTTCCCTGATTATGACATTAAATAGATGGAGGCTAGTCTACGGAATTGCCGTTCGTCTCGTTAGGCTAACGACCAAAACCAAGCTAATGCGACAAAATCTCGGCACTGAAAGCGGTGGCATGATTTCGTTTCTCTGTTTGCCGCTAATGTCCTCATGCCGCACTGACGTGTCACAAAGCAGTAAAGGGAACCCCATTTGTTCTAGCAATCGCTATTAGGTGCATCGTGGACCCGGCACCTCCACCGCCCATCTTACCTGACGTGGCTTAGAGCGCAGGCGTCAGAGAGCAGTAAAAATTCCTTACCTGCAAACAAGAAAAACTACATGTTAATAATGAGCCAGGAAAAATATTAATTTATGCTGTGAACGAGAGTTAAGACATAAATTTTAATGGGTCTCGTTTCACAATGTTTATTAAGCTAAAAAAAGCATATATGTTTTTTTTAAATGTATAATCCCTGAGTTTGAGTGTGTTTTATTATAACGTTATTTTAAAAACTTTTGTGAGCATTATATAATTTGAAACTATTTACGAGTTTCGATAAGACCCGATTTTCAGCATCGAATTAAAAAGAAGCTTGATTTTTGAAAACCGATTATTACGGCAGCCTCGTAGCATCGTTGTCTAATTATTAGTCGGGATGCCTTTTAATTAGAAACGCCGATTGACATGCAGCTCGCGAGATTGCACCGGGTCACGTGATCAGGTGACGTCGCAGCCTCCGCGGCGGAGGAGCAGAGATCAAGTTGCGCCGAGTGCCGCTCGCAGCGCCAAAGTCTTGAGAGCAGACGGATGACAGACACGTGCTCTGCGGGATGCATAACAACTAGGGGAGCTAAGCCTGAGTGATGGTGCGAAAATTTCGCCCGAGCGAAAAGAAAAATCAATTGCAGGCAACGCCAGTCGGCCGAGCATGCCAAACACACGCATTGGCCGCGTTGAAATAATAACGACCACAGTAAATCATTGCCAGCGCGGGGGCCAGTTTCATTTATTTAATGGCGTCCATTTGTCAACTCGACTCATATCAGCACGATTCGTAAAAATACAGTTAAAATTAACTGATTAATCGTTTGGTACTTAGCCCTATTGCCTTAATCAGTAATCATAATTACCCCATAATGTGTTTGTGTGTTTGTATGTATGCAATGTGTGTTAATATTTCGCCATGGGTGGCTAATGGTTATGGGCCATGTAAAAAATGCCGTGATGTTTAGCGGCCATACTAGCCCTTGTATATAGGTAAATACCATAGATGATCTACCCCTCGCTGTACATTTGGTAACCCCCCCCCCCCCCCCCCGGCAAGCCAGCGCTGCGCAGCTACCTCTGTGCAGAGCAGCGGCTAAACTACCCTCTGGGGTAATGCATGATATGCAAATGTCATGGCAGTGTTTAATTAGATGATCGCGATAAGGGTGCGCCCACGGTGGGGGTTGACAGGAACAAGAAGGAGTCAAGGTATGCTCGCCACGTGGCGGTATTGCAGGCTTGGGAATCGACGCTACCCCTGCCGTGCCTACCGCGTGGCAAGCGTTCACTTCTCATTTCATATGAATAACTTTACGGGAATTTAATTAAGGGGATACGAAATATTTCAGTATTGTCCGTTGTTGCGCGAAAAAATAACGAAAATATACTACCACCAAAAAAAGCAGGGGTGTTGCCTGGTTTAAAATTCATACATGTAAATTTGGCAAGTTGTTTTTTTATATTTTTGTTTCAAAATGGTGTATATATAACGCCTGGAGCTAAACAGCAAAGAGACTACCGTTATACTACAGAGTGCTCTTCACCGCCGATTTTACTTGCAAATGATGGAAAACTGTCGTAAAACGTTTAAGATTATTTTCACTGATATCACAGCTTGAAACTTCACCTATGCTTTATGAGCGAAACCAAAGCAACCCTCAGCTTAACGTAGCCGGCAATCTCAGTCAGTAATCCGCTACCGAAGTGGTGGGGGCGTCGTAATGCCCCATCCCGTCACATGGGGGAGAATGTGGGACTCAACTGCCAGCGTTAGCACCGCGTCTAGCCGTTACCCGGGCCCGGCTGTAATATGCGCGTCGCAGAGCAGACAAAGCTATTCATTTGACAACATAAGGCTTTGAGGCGGCTCCACCACAGATAACAATGCTACAGAGCTACGCCACCACGCGATTCACGCATTCCCAATAAGATAACGGAGCGGAAAGCAAAGTTCCTGCGTGGGTGTACATAATGCACGCACGTTCGAAGGCAAAGTGTCGCCGAAGTTTCCCTTCGATCCCTGATCGCCCCCTTACAAGAGCGCGTGCTCTTTCCGTGCAAAAATGCATTGTTGCAGAAACAATGGGTTTCAATATGCATGGCTTGGTCAATGTTTTCTAATTGCTAATCCAGACTTCCATAAGTTAAGTTGGTGTGCCAATGTGCGGGGATAGTTTGTCTAGGCTCGCACGCAGGCTTGGCGTTTCTGTTGTCTTTCTGGTTAGGTGGGAACCGAGGACGTATGACTGCCGGTGGAATTATTCCAGTTATTCCAGTGCGCGCCATATCACTCAGGAGGCAAGCATGATTTATCACGAAAACCTCGGGCTTGCGTCGCCTCCATTTTCCCGGCAAGTAGGGGATGAAAAACCACCCTGAGTAACGAGCTGTTGTGAAGGAAAAGAGAAGGAATGTTCGGGGATTTTATTTTATCATCGGGAGCGGCACGCCCTAGAACGTCTCTCTGCCAACTATTTACAAACACATCCAGAAATCCACGACGGAAAGTATCGGGAAAACAGCTGGAATGTTTGGGACGCCTTTATCTAGACTAATTGAAAGGAAGCCAATTATTTACCCGAGAACGCGATACAAAAAGAAATTACACACGAGCTGGTTGATTCTATAATCTATCCTCCTCTGAAACTAAACATAGCTCAAAATCTCTCGGGGCACAGAAGTTAGAATTGTTATTAAAAATGTTCCAATTTGAAACTTTACGTGTTTGGGGATACGAGATTAATTTAGTAGAGCGTTTCGTTTGTCGCGAGAGGATGAAAGAGACGATTAACAAAAATGTGTTGCGTTTTCGTATTAATAACGTTGAGGGGTGGAGCGCGAGGCTTTTCTTTGCTTTTGGTAGTTGGGCTCCCCTCCGCTGTGATGTTGCTTCCATGAGAAAATGTTATTTATCAAAAGACGATCACTCTAATAACTAAGTAATAACGTGAATGGATCACAGGAAGTTGGTGGTATGAAGAGGGTAAAGAATGCATAAAGGAAGGATTGGGTCATTATGAAATAAGCATCCTTTCTTTCCGTCGCACGAGGAATGAGTAGGTGCCCACTTTACCTTCCTATATCTACGCCTCATAACGAGATTATTGTCACGAATTTCAAGTAAAAACCCAGCATGACTTCAGAAACTCGTGTGAGAAAAGGTGTGAAGTAACGACGAAAAGAATTAATGGCCAGGACGGAGGAAAATAATCGGGATCCTGACTTGAAATGAAAATGAAAGATGACGTCGAATTTTGTTTGCAGCGAAGCAATGGAGAAATTGATAGATAGGTGAATTAGGAGCTCTTTCCTGCGACACAAAATGAAGGAGGGCTACCGTTTAAATTTTGATTAAGACATCTTCTCTGAAGAGAAGATGGAATTTGTAGTCTACATTTTTTATTATTCCGATGAAACTAATTTTAATTAGAGCTCGTTTGGAAGTAGAGTGCATTAAATTGATTCTAATTTCTGTCTCACAGAGCGTCGCTCCATCAAATTTAATAACTACTTGACGCAATGCAGTGTACTTTATAACTCCACAAATATACGTTTCCTTGAAATCACCTCGTTTCATTCATCAACAAAAGCGTTCTAGAACAAGAGAGGCCAACAAATAAAATCACTTCGTTTTTCTCAAATTAGATTTCACCAACAGATTCGATTTTCCTCAGAGCGGTTCACAATATACCTTGCACAACTCTTTCGTAAACGCGTAGCGCAGCGTTCCATTGTGAAGTGAAGTGCGTATTGTTGCGCGCAAAGTCCTTGTCAAGGCAACTCGATCACCTACCCGACTCACGCATAACGTCCCCGCTAGCACGCACACGCCACGCACAATGGTGTGTACGCGCCACGCACTACGCACTACGCACTCCACAGTACACACACATTCTGCGCGTCTCGATGTGCGGTATATGTAAAACACCCTAAGCACCGCGGGACATGCGATATGGTGGGTGGAATGCCAGCATCGGCACCGACACCGGCAAACGCCGTCATACGCACGTGGTCGGTTCAGTCAATCACGTTATGGGAAAGATGGAAGAAAACACACTTGCGTATTTTCACGAATGTTAGAATTGCAGGAAACCACTGTAAGTCCGTAGCGGGGACTAAGCGGGCTCTAAACGGGGTCTAAACGGAGGCCAACGGTGGTCTAAAAATCACTGGCTCGCGGGTAACTAATTGCGTTTATACTTCACCGGATTGCACCGAGCACAATCAAAATCCAATGCCGATTGATTGCTTTCTAGATTAATCGAGGACCAGTGAAGCGTGAAACGGGCGATAGCTGATTTTTATGGTCTCAATTTAATAAACGGGTTGGATGATGTAATAAACGGAAATATATCTTTTTATCGGTAAAATATGATACATCGGGTGGTTCATTTTTATAGAATCTATAAGATTGTTAAATATCTCATAGAAAATCTATCTGACATTATTTCCACATCGTAGATCTCCTTTCCCACCATCTTATTTCTCAATCAATCAATTCACGCCCAATATCACATCACTTAGATCGCCGAATTTCACAATCTGATCGATCTGACAGTTATGGTAATCAGTGTAAAAACGGCACCGCGATTGAGATTTGTCCGCGGCTTAAGCGGACGCTTGCAGCTTCCACATCTCGACTCCACCCCTCGATGAAATTGGCAGCTGAGACACGTTCGGGGCGGCGACGGCGGCAATTCGCGACATTGCGCGCATTATTGCGTCGTGCTGTGCGCCCGCGATCTCACTAAGTCTGGCTGTCTCGATCCCTGCTTCTCATTACTCGTCTTTGTGTCGGGGCCACTCACGAGTGAGATAGCAGACGCACACACCCTCACCGTGGGTAATCCGCATGCGTCCGAATCAGCGGATTTATACGGTAGGTACACCCCTTGTGTCTTCATCAGACTCGATAAGATGGCGATCGAGATTGTGGACATGCTTTCGAACATGACTTTCAGTTATCAAAGGCTACTTATCCACACTATTTTAAATAAAACTATCGTTAAAAAAGTGCCAAGTTCTTGCTTAAACTTGGTGTAATCACATGCAATGCAACTAAATCTTGATAATGCTGTAGTTTATTTCTGAACCGTGAAAACACCTATGATCGCATGATGAAATAGATTAAGGAAAGCGAAGTCTCTTGATGATGAAGCGATCTACTATTCTGGGCGATGCTTGAGATGTCAAACTCAGATTACATCCAAAGTGTGCCTACATTTAAACGCGATCAGTGTCGCATTACACAGAGTTTTATAAAAATAAAGACTTGTAAGTTTGACGTCTTCGTATATAATCGCCCACAGGCCTGTACGCATGAGAAAACCAGCGATCCAGGGTTCCATACTTTAATTGGTAATCTCTGCAGATTAGGGTTTCCAATTGATAAATTATAATGCCGCTTTGATTTTAGTGTAATAGTTTCGGGTTTGGTTTCGGGGTGCAATATATATAGGAGTGCAAATTGGCACAAAGTTTTCTTACATATTCATTCGTTTCCTATGCAGATCCTATGCAGAATAGCGAAGTTATTATAAATGATTGGCCACACCACCGAACCAAATGTAAATTGAATGCTAAATAAATGGTTTTAAAGCCCGTCTGGAGGAGGACATGATAAGCATTACTCGTAACTTGAACCCGAGTTTCCCTGTGACAAACACATGAGACTCGCTACGAACGAATCACGTCGTCCTAAGAGTGATGAGGTTCAATTCCGCGTCGACAGCGCCGTCCCTGTCAATCACGTGTGATTTGAAAGGCTTGATTGCTATGCGCAGTTCGCACATACATTGCACGCACGATTGAACACGGTAGCGCGCCAACACGCAGGCTGTGTCGATTCGCGGCCGAATCAGCAAGGAGGCTGGTGACATCGAGGTATCAGTCTCGTACAAACGCGAGTGTCTACGCGAGTTTATGTCGACCTGCAAAGGTTTAACGAGTTCGGAGCTGGAAAATGATCAAATCTTGAGCACAGAAATTTTATGAGTTTGAGAAAAGTCATCTAGAAGATTGATTCCTTTTCTGCTGCAAGTATAACTCTTCGATATCGAAGGGGTTGCGATCTGTTTCCCCTGGTATTTTATTCGATTCCAGCAAAGAGGGAAAATGTTCGTTACTTAACTAAAATAAGTAGCTAAATATCTAGGCAGGATTTTAGTGTACAGGATGTAGGCCTAGACTATATTCTTGCAGGCTGAAACTGAGACCAATTAACGCGAGTACTAACAATATTCAAGACGTTGTTTGATAATTACCAGTGAGTGTTGTATGATTTAAAAGTGGACACATATTATACGCTTCAGATTTAACGAGAATGTCTGGAGCCTATGCAACCCATTCTTCTCCCGTACTCAGCTGGTTGCCTAACTTCCAGGCAGACAAAGTGCTCGTAAAGAAAAAAGAGAGAGAAGACGCTTCGGCCGAAGAAAGTACAATAAACTTGACTCACACTCCCCATTAAGTGGAATTTAGCTTCAGATTCTGCTCGCCTACAAAACTATAAAATATCCAACCCCCCCCCCCCTCCCCCCCCCCCTTCCCCGCCCGCGAAACCATCTGAGAGCGATTCGCATTCAATTGCAATGCAGAGAGAGGGAGGGAGAGAGAGAGAGAGAGAGAGAGAGAGAGAGAGAGAGAGAGAGAGAGAGAGAAAGATAGCGACGGTGATCTGAGAATACGACGCCGAATTTTATTGATGCAAGACAGACAGTATTTACGACATTGTCTTTTTAACTCTAGTTCAATTTCAATTAACAGTTAAACAGAAATGGAGCCTTCCAAATTAGGCGAATAGCAATTATAAATTAGCAGACAAAAACTAACGCCGCCACAGAACTTTGCGCTGCTAGACGAAAATGTAAAAACTGCAACATTTTGATGATATATAAGTTTTCAAAATAGCCATCCATCTTTTGCAATCAGGTTCCGGTAGCTGCAAAACCAGCGAACGCGGTGACATCCACGGACATTCGCAAGACGCATTGCCCGCCTGTTGATGCTGCGAATATTAATCCAGGGCTGAAAGCCTAAGTGCCATGGACCGACCGAGACCAATCTGGCTGACGCGAATTACACGCCGTAGCTTGGCGATCGGCAGCCCGCAAATCGATCCTGCATGAAGAAAGGTATTCCCTGAGCATGGCTGACAGCGTGGACTTATTAGGGCCCCGAGAATATTGCGCTAATTTACCATGGAAAAAGAGAATACTAAAACGCTAACATACATTGCTGGAGAGTTAAATTCAATTTGAGAATCTTACGCGAATGGTTCATTTTCAGTTTTCCACAATGTCATAATTAACGCATAAAAGGGCATCAAAGGAAAGACTACAATTTAAATGCCGTTTAATAACCTTTTTTATTATTCATTAATAATTCATAAACAAAGAAGCGACCTTTTGACATTAAAAGCAAAAGATGACAAACGTGAAATTAACAAATCCAGCTTCTTTATTGCCTCCCAGTTCAGCGCAAATTGAAAACCACGTTTCAATTATATTAATTGTGTTTTGCATTTTACTTCTTTTATGACAGTTTTATTTCGAAGAAAATACAATTTTCTTATTCTCTGCACCCAACGACCAGAGAGAAGCATTCAAATTGAAGCGCACATCCCGACGCAATTCTCATCAAACGCCACTGAAGTTGTTTACAGGCTAAAGCTGGCAACCACTAATTGAAGACTCGTAAGTCTCCGCTCGGCGGCGAAACTCAGACTTGCAACAAAGTCCAAAGTAGGCAACCCTTTAAAATAGGCTTCATTAGAAGCGCTCATTCAAAGCGCTCTGCGCGGAACAAAACGGCCGGCGACCCCGTCACGAGATGAGGGAGCTAGATGAAATGGAGCAGCACCGAGCTCGAGCACAAACTTGCACAATCAGAGGCACGGCAGAAAGCAGGCGGCCGCGCGGGGCTTTCGATGGAATCAGATGAAATCCGTCCGGATATTAGTTTATCGGTCGCCTCGGGGGTGAGAACTCGTCCGGACGGGGCTGGGGACAAAGTTTGGACGCTTTTATAGGGGTCGGCGGCGGCCGGGTAACCACCACCGCCACCCGCCGTCGGAGCGGAGGAATTTGCTATTTTTGATTGCGCGGCGTAGGCATATCGCGGCAAGCATGGGCGGAAAGTGCCTGGAGGTTCGAGGACCATTATCTACTTGCAGCTCACCGACACCCTCCGGAGCGCAGAGCGCGTGCGCGATTTGGCTACGCATAAAGCGCGTGCATTTCAAGTTGAAACAATGACACTTGATTCGGGGCACCTTTATTTCTGACGTTGGCAGCTTTAAAAGGGTCGTGGAGACCCTTATAACCATTCGTCCATTTTGCTGTATTTATATAATTAATTGTGCGATTTGGGCGATGAATGTACATGTCATTTATTTTGCTTTGAGATTTGGTTCGAATTCTCTGTAACAGTTGAAACGCTCTCTGTAAACCCGAGGATCTGTCAATTTAAGCCTATATGCATTGATATGGCATAGCAATTATTTGTTCGCTGTCAACGTTGAATTCAAACTGGAAAAAAAAGATGCGTCGTCAGCGTTTTTCATCGGTGTTTTCTGTTTCTGGTTACATTTGCTGCAACGTTGTTATGCGAGCGTCGGGCTTTGAATGATCAAAAACCGAGGAAATATATTACGTTCTGTTCAACTCTTTGTGATCGAGCAAACAAGATGAAAAGATCCAAGAGTTTTGTTGGACGCTGGTGGTCTTCGGTCCAAAAATATTGCGGCAAACACAAGATCTGAGGAAACTGAATAACAGTATTTTGTTCCGTCCAAATTTGCAAGCTTTGGCCAAACGAAAATAAAACACAAAGACAGCAGCAGGCATCCTATTCTTATATTTCGAACGAAAATCGCATCAACATAATGTCATTTCGTTAATGTTATTATGGATCAGAAAATCTGTTCGCGTTCTTACCCATAAAATGCTATACGCTGCCAAAAAGCGTGTGCCTCCACAGCCTTTTGACCTCGACGAAGAGAACGTGAATCCCGAAGACGCGAACGCTAAGCTCCATCTTCATTAGCCTCTCTCTTATTGGCTTATCTCACTCCCTTGGGGGTTTGAGATGACATTGGCTCCTATCCAAATGATGATTTTTCTTTTTCCCGTCCTTTCTTGTTGTAATAAAACTGAAGGTTGCCTGCAGCATTTTACCTGTCTGAAGCAAGTTTTAACATTATCCATCCCAGAGCAAGCAGCCAGTGGGGAAAAAAACATAAAAATATCTCCTATAGCTACATTTCCATAAAATCGCTCTCGTATCAAGTGGTTGAAAAGTTGGGTGAGTGAATGCCAGGCTAGTACTTTATCACGTGTCCCTGCAGACATGCCGAGTTGGTTCATCCATCAATCACCTTGCGCTTTGTTTCGACATTTTTAAACAACCGTTATAAAAGACAATGCGAAAATTTCATCTTTGTGCAATGTCACTCATGATTTGTCGTATAGCATGCATTACCAATATGTGATCTACATTGAATGCAATATTTCGTGATCCAAATTATACTATCCAGGAATTGCACTCTGCAATTCATTACGCGTGCAATTGTGTCTATTTTGTATGATTTGCGTTCAGCTCGAGAGATCGGCTAATGCCTTTTTGGATTTTGATCATTGTATTCTTTGAATCAGCTCCGATTCAGAACTCAGACAGATAGTTGCACAAATAAATGATTAGCGATTTTTCTAACTATTGTAACTTTCCACAAGTCACGTACTTTTTCTTGTTTCTTTAAATCCGTAAGTCAGGATCAGTCCAGCCAAGCCAAGATCTCATTGCAGATATACTAATACCAAACCTGCAAGCTGTGAATAGTGAATGCACAAGCCACTGTTGCAGACTACAATATGAGACAAAATGGTAATGCGCTTGACAGTATATAAAACAGAAAACAAAACTATAAGAGACGGATAGCCGATATCATATCACATTAAATAAAATATATTTTTCGAAATCATTGAATCGCAATTTGATTTATACGAACCCATTTCAACATCATATAAATTACATCAAAGTGCCGCAACTATTGCCAAAAACTGTCGTTCGCAAAAATTGGCAATTGGTTCATACAGTAATCTTTGCGTAGGCAGCCAGCCGCCTAGGTTATGGGTGGTTTGGAGCTGTGCGGTATAAATTTGCCCCCGTCCTCCCGTGGGTTCCACGACCGAGCACCCAACGGCGGCGACCCCCCTCACCCCCCCCCCCCCCCCAGCCACCAACGCATCGCCGGGACCTTCACGGGTCCATGCACTCGCTGCATGGACAAGGATTGAGACTTCGCCCGCCAAATTCGGTTATCGCTTTCACACTTGGCTACCCATCCACTCCGCAGCTTCCACGACCTTTTCCATACTCAATCATTCCGCCGCTTTTCTTCCCTCTGCTCTCTCGCTTCCTCCCGAGCCCTCTCGTTCTCGCGCTCTCGCGATCTCAAATATTATCGCCTTTCTTTTAGCGCGAACAATTTTCTATGTGCTTTTAAATATCTGTCTATAGCTTATCCACAAAAAGGAAAATAAAATGATATTCCAATAAAAGACGCGAGAGATTGGTTACTTTGGGAAATTGAAAGAAAGCCTTTAGATGCCGAGTTGGTCAATGAGCGTGATGAACATTTCATCGTCTCGCTTCATATTACGGCAGTCGCAGCTTCGTGCTATCGTTTCTTCTTTGACTGGACATATCTCCGTTTCGTCATTCAAGTAAGGATCCTTTGGTGTGCGCTTAAAACGTAATACGCTGCCACCAGCGGCTGCAATCACTTCCTACGTTGCTAGGGAAAAAACACGACCTCCGGGAAGCAAACCATCACCCGCGAAGATCTTTTCAAAGTTTTCTCGTTTAGTGAATCGGAGCCTTTATCTTCAAAACTTCAATCGGAGCTTTTCAACGAAAATTCAATTAATACAGCTGCAGAGCAGCCACATACAACATATTTAGCCGCTGTCCACGAAGTGGCTAGCTCACGACTAACGGATAGTAACAACAGTGTACATTTAAAAAAGTTGTAACCCAAAAAGCATCTAATTTATAGTCGCCCCATCAAAATATAATTTAGTAGCAAGTTTCAAAATTGACTTCCCATTTAAGCCGGCGCAAAGGGATTGAGAACTAACGACGCTTGGCTGACTTTTTTTGACTTGAATTGATGATAAGAAGTTTCTGAAATAAGCTAAGATTATCTTCACTCTTGAGCCTGGAGGGTTCAGTAGGCAAGGCCAAGACAGAGACAGGGGTAGACAGACCACGTAGCCCGCGCCGCTGCGTCTCTCGTAGCCATGGCAACAATTACTTGTCGCCTAGCTACACTGCTTGTGCTTGTTTTTCGGCCACCCGACCGAGTTTCCTCTACACAACAAACACCCTTTGACCCGCCGTGAAAAGTGCAGGAAATCACGCGCAGTGCGTGCTCGCTCACCGACTGCTATGTGTGTATAAACAGCCCCTCAACTATAGTCAGGATAAATAAGCTTTGGAGCGCTAAGCTTAGGGCATGAAGCTGGTGTTGCGTGGATGCAGGCCGCGGAGTTTTCACGCCGTTATTATTGGCGGCGCATGCACTAAGTTATGTGGTAGAGTTTTCTCTGATAAAAAGCGGCTTTTCTTTTTAAGTTTAAATCTGGTTTATAAATCCTTGAATTAATGCGGTACCACATCAATCAAGTCTGTAATCTCAAGCGTCATATATGAAATAAATAGAAATGAAGCATGCTTTTTTAGGTTAGGAATGGATAAGAATGAATTCTTTTAACCTGAATACTATTTTAATTTTGTGATTAATTTTGAATACATGTAGACACTAGACAGAAATGAGGTAAGTCGACAAACTTCCTTTCTCTCAGTATTTTTGTAAATTCCAGTCGGATTGAAAGACAAGCTTGAAAGGAATCATAAAAAATGTGTTGCATGTTTTGTTTGCTCATTCGCAAGCTAAGTTTGCCTCTGAGGGACAGCAAATGATTCTTCGAGTGAGCCTCCAGATGTGTGTTTTCTCCGCTTGTTTGCGGACTGTGAGTACCTATGTACAAATAATACTTACTTCCATTGCGCTAATGGTGGTACTTGCTTATCTTAGCAACATAAGAAAAATTGTCATTAACTTTATGGCGTGTAGAAATACTTGTCCTTCACAGTGTTATGGGTACAATAAAATAATTTTTTTGCATTCAAGGCAATAATTACAATTAATTCTATAAATATGCGAAAATTGTCTATCGTTTGATAAGCAGAGATATCAAGGTTTGCAAACAAAGACACAAAATGCGCGAGCCAAAAGATATAAGCAGTTGTCCTGAAATTCCATGACAATTCAAAACAAGCCTTTCAACAGCAATTAGTCAGATCTCCAGAAATTTCGTTGCAATAATATATGTGTATAATATATCAATGTTGCAAACGACTAAACTATGAAACGCACAATCATCCCGCCATGTTGATAACACGTTTGTCAACGGTCCCAAAGAAAAGAGTCGACCAGAAAAAACGAACCGAAAACTGGGATTATATTAGCATACAGATCGCCGAATCAAATCAGAAACGACTCCTCGCCAACATCGAGGCAACATCTAGCCAACATCGAGGCAACATCTAGGCAACATCGAGGCAACATCTAGGCAACATCTAGGCAACATCGAGGCAACATCTAGGCAACATCTAGGCAACATCGAGGCAACATCGAGGCAACATCTAGGCAACATCTAGCCAACATCTAGGCAACATCTAGGCAACATCTAGGCAACATCTAGCCAACATCTAGCCAACATCTAGCCAACATCTAGGCAACATCTAGCCAACATCTAGCCAACATCTAGCCAACATCTAGGCAACATCTAGCCAACATCTAGGCAACATCTAGGCAACATCTAGCCAACATCTAGCCAACATCTAGCCAACATCTAGGCAACATCTAGGCAACATCTAGCCAACATCTAGCCAACATCTAGCCAACATCTAGGCAACATCTAGGCAACATCTAGGCAACATCTAGGCAACATCTAGCCAACATCTAGCCAACATCTAGGCAACATCTAGGCAACATCTAGCCAACATCTAGCCAACATCTAGCCAACATCTAGGCAACATCTAGGCAACATCTAGCCAACATCTAGCCAACATCTTGGCAACATCTAGCCAACATCTAGGCAACATCTAGGCAACATCTAGCCAACATCTTGGCAACATCTTGGCAACATCTAGCCAACATCTAGGCAACATCTAGGCAACATCTAGCCAACATCTAGGCAACATCTAGCCAACATCTAGCCAACATCTAGCCAACATCTAGGCAACATCTAGGCAACATCTAGCCAACATCTAGGCAACATCTAGGCAACATCTAGGCAACATATAGGCAACATCTAGGCAACCGCGCATACGACGAGCACCACGGGCTGCCTATCCTCACGCACCCGGCACACGCACAGTCCGCAGCGGCGATCGCTAACGAACGTTAACGCAATCAATCCATTTACAACCGGCGCCCACCTCGGAGATGCACAGCAGCATCCGCATCAGGAGCAGCGCTCTCTGCGTGCCGTTGCCGTGTTTGGCTTTACAATACTGGACATCGCCAATAATGAACCTTCCCCTAATTCTATGAAAAGCATTGGCCCGAAAGGTGTAACCCGACCGCCACCCTTTCGCAATCCCTGGCTGGATGGAACGATACGTTTCCATGCCTTGTTTTGTTCCCATATATACTGACCATGGAAAACCTATAGGTTTATACACACGCTAACATTTTATTCTACCCTATATAAGAATTATATTCATTCATTTTGTATTCGATGGGGGGCATGAATATTTTCAGGCTTCCATGAATTTATATTAATAACTTTTGTGTGCCAAAAGACTGGGTAATAAAAAGTGTTCTAAATGCGATTTCTGGCGATGTTTTGGGGGCAATAACAGTGAAACCAGTGTTTGCGCTCACAGAATACAAAGTCCATATGAACAGAATAGGCTAATGAAATGTAATGAACTGAAATCGTAAAAAAATGCAATGAATTACAACAAACTCCAAGTATGATTTTCTTTTGATGTGAAGAAAGTAATAAAATGTACGACGCCGCATACATTTATGAATCAGCAAATCTAATGAACGGGACTAACTTACTTTGGGATGGCGCAGCTGTTGTTTGAGAAGCTGGCTGCTGCAATGGACCAACCAGTGAGGTTTCGCGCAATTAAACGCTTGTTATCGGAAGCGTGTCTAGCACGCGCAATCTGCGCACGCCTTTGTTTCGCGTGCAAAACTTTGCCGCTGCCCCACACACGGTCGAATTGTACCGAATTTGCGTTTATCTTCAATTAACTAGCGCTTTAAAAAATCAAGCGTGCGTAAATAACCACGCTAATTTCGCACTCAAATAAATTTATTCGAGCCTACCGTTCCACTTTTAGCCAACAGCAAACGAAAGGAAAGCCCATTCACTAGATGTTAATTGCAAAAATTTTGGTCCAGATATTAAGATTATTTTTGACCCGTTAGATACGAGAACCGTAAGGGTCGACCATAATGTTATGTTTCACGGAAAATGCGAGGGTAATTTTTGCGGAAAACTTTGTGCTAGTAGCAAGCTTATCCTGATAGTGAATGTTTAAGCATATGGGTCAGCAGTGGTGATACCGTCGAGTTAAAGCGTGTGGTTAAATAGTGGAGGTGCCATGTTCATGCTTGCTAGTGGAGGAGCCAAGTTTACGCTTGCTGGTGGAGGTGCCGGTTTAAAGCTTCGTGCTCATGCTAATTATGTAGATGCCGATTTTTCGTTAGTGATTAAATAGTGGAAGTGCCATTTCAAAGCTTGCCAGTGGAGGTGCCGAGTGTAAAGTAATGTGCTCATGCCAAGGACGGAGGTGCCGAGTTGAAAACATTGCGCCACGCACACGGCCGGCACGGGTGCACGCGCTTCACTTTGTCACGTTTAGTTTAATTTCGAGGTGATATTTCAAATTCAAACGAAAAAGTGCGTAAACTGCTACTTAACAAATCGGTCCGAGGGTGCATGTGACAAGCAGAATACACGTTATTATGTTTATCTCTATTTTAAGTAGTGACTAACAAGCCAACATTGCCAGTGGAGGGTTCCAACTTCCAACAGATCTTGCCAACTCCTGACAACTGATTTATTAACCAATCTTTCCCTTTCTTTTTTACAAAATAATGTTATTTCTGTTAATGTGGAAACACAACAGAATTTTTCTCGCGTCACGGAGGGCACTGGCATTTCTTTAACAATGCAAATCTCGATCAATCACGGCACACACACTATCCAACAACACATACCAAGCCGTATTTTCGTACACAGCTATAACATCACTATCACAATAACTTAGTCAATGCAGCCATCATTATCCACCCAGGCAAGCGCCATGCCAGCGCCAAGCGACACAATGCGTCGAAAGAGCGTGCGTCCGTGTTTGTTTTCGGCGTCAACAGCTGATTTCGGGGGCTGTTCAGTGTTCGGGGTGCCCGCCATTCGCGACATGTCACCGCCCGGCCGCCCGGCCCCGACACGACGCACTCGACGCCGACGCAAATAAAGATTGAGGGATGTCATTTGTCTGTGCGGTCGGTCGGTTGGTCGGTCGGTGGTCCCCCTTCCCCACCGACTGTGCAATCACGTGCACTAGCGGGTGTAGTTGTTCCCCGGGTTGCCCCGTACATAATACACTTGCTGCTGTGTCTGCGTCGCCGAGGTAATTTGTTTTACTCTCCAACACGACTTCTCTAAAGGGGTAAATGCACCGCAAATTGCTAAACTAGCAATTATACCGTGTTATGAGTCGTCTCCGAAGTGCGTGCATTATAAATACGTTCGTTTATTCTTCGTTACATTATTTATTTTTGTGGACGCGTGAAAATATGACGGGGCGCGTGGAAAGTTCGAGTTTGAGGGGAGGAACTTCGTTGATGCGACAGCGGTGAAGTTTCGGTGGCATTACATTTGGCTCTCGGTGGCTTGACACCGTCGTTGCCCACCGCTAAGAGGGTACTTTAATATTCAGAAAGCAACTCCAATTCTCCCCAGACGCGCGCTTATTCGGGGAGTCAATAACGAATTGTGAATATCGATACTCGATGCCGCCGCCGCCGCCGCCGTCGCGAGATGTCATTTCATCTGTAATATCTTTTGTCTCTGTGGTAACCAATAACCACGGCGCAGTCTTTTATATAGAAAGGGAAGCGACGGGGAGAACAAAAGGACTTTTATGCTCATTCACGCGACGTGGGGGACACAACAAAAAAACTGTAAGAAAAATCAACATTTTTGATTTTCTTGTTTCTATGCACATGGGTCGTAAATAATCCGCGAATCGATTGTTCTTATACACACCATCCGATATCTGCTCTTCACGAGGCAACAAATAACCATGGCCATTGTGCTTTTCTTTTATGGAAAAAGAAAATTCCCGCTCTCGAAATATATTATGGAAAAGTAAAAAAATTGCTGCCAGCAATTCCCAATATCAGAAACATGCCTTCCACACTTCCGGCTTCCAGTGCTCGCAACTCAGCCGGGAGTGTATTTCACGTTCGTGCCACGGCTAGTATATGCGTTTTAACCAAATCAAGAATCACTGGTCGTGATGGCGTAGTTGAGTGTTGCGAAACCTTATAAAAACGTTTCGACGCCAGCTGTCGAAGGGTGGGAACTGCCGTCATACAATATAAGGGTTGCTCGTGGCGTGGCGTACTGTGGATATACCTTATACGCCATAGGCGATGATATAAGGGACGAACATAAATTCTTGCCAGCTTGTGTGGATAGCAGGCAGAATGCATTTCCAGCACGCGGTGGCACCTTTATGCTTCGCGCACTTCACATACGAGTGCGACAAACGTTCGCCTGTCGAATTCTCGCCGTCGTAACCCACCTTGAGTCGTCATCATCGTTGACGGAAGAAATCGCCGCGTATAACTGCACAAAGTGCCAATATCACCGCTCAAGATTAATAAAAAAATTCTGTGAGATTTTACTGTCAAATTTGACGAGCACGATTCATTGCGTCGTTAAGAGTTTTGGTATTATATTTCGAGTGGTGAAATGTGCTGAAATATGTCGTTTAAAAATAAGCGTAAAATGTTAGTTTTATGCAAACTCGTAGGATGTGAAAAATGATATGAGTTATTAAATTTGTATTCCACTCTCATTTTTATCAGATTCATCATATAGGGTTGCTTTATACATCAATATAAAACATATTTTTAAGTAGTAGGTCCCATTATTTGTGAATTCAACTATATTATCAATGAATTCAATTCATTACTTCAGTCTATGGCGTACATTATTATGCAAATGTTACAGCCTAGAAGTTCGCAAACAAAATGTGATGTGGGCTGGTTTTGCCTATTCACGAACAGCCGTCAGCAGAATGCGTTTAACATCGAAGGGGTTGAAAATGAAAGAAATCGCAAGCAGCGACGCCGACTCCAAAAGCAGCCTCTCTTTTAGTCTAGTCAAAGCGACGACACATTCGCCGAGGGGGCTCGCATGCCTCGTCAGACTGATTTCCACACATGAGCCCTAAAAAGCGAGTTTACGAGCGCACATAACTCGGGGACTCGGTCCCGATCGCGCGATCATTTCATTTCCAAACCTGTAAAGCCTACACTTTTGTACCACTAAAACTTGGGACGAGACTGCCGAGAGTTCGTCCCGAATGTGTTTACGATGAGCCTTTTCGAACAGGACACCGAAGGGGGAAGGGTATAGATACCAGATAAATCTCCTTCCACGCGATGATCCATCTGTCC
Source organism: Nemoura dubitans (assembly GCA_921293005.1). NCBI lineage: Eukaryota > Metazoa > Arthropoda > Insecta > Plecoptera > Nemouridae > Nemoura > Nemoura dubitans. The sequence continues at coordinate 21,893,710 of OV121075.1, forward strand.
ATCACCCGTGTGTCTGTACCCAGCATCCGAATGGGTGCAGTTGACTCTCCTAGGGCGAGCTGAATCTCTAACTCAGATCTATCGCGCCAGGTCCTGTCACTTATTGGGGTGACTGATCTCTCCCTTGACTATCGTAATAAACAATCATGATACGAATTTTGAAAAGGAATGCTAATTTAGGACAAATAGATTACTTCTTGCCCGAGCGCGCCACGTGTCGCAACTCGTAAGCATTGAATCTAATTACTTCGGAGAGACTTGATCAAATAACTAGAAACACGTAATAACATCTACTTGCAATGCGTGTTCATCTCATTGTTGACTATCGACTGTATACACGCCAAGCCCAACGTGGTCCAACGAAAGTGTTCGCTCTCTCAACGTCAATGCTGCCTCAATGATTACACCTCGGGGACCAAAGACCAAACAAGACAATATCTCCTCCACAAGGAACCCGTCAACATCCACCGAATAAGCCAATAACAAAATATGAAAGATGACTTCTCGGATGAAACTTCACATGTTTTATACGTAGAACAAATAAGCGGCGACTGCGTTCTTGACATTGACGGATTAAACCTCCCCATCAGCCGGGCACATACGCACTCACGGCTGATGTGACTTGTGGGTGATGTGAATGTGCTCGGGCAGAGTCAGATCGCAGCAAGGAGGCTGGGTACATGAGGAGACGTTTGCCGTGGCGGCGCGGCGCGCCTCGGGGAGGAAGCATGCCCGATTGCCAACGACGCTGCGGCGAAACGACGCCCGTCGCCGCTGGCAATAATAAGTAATGCCTGTCAAGACACGAGACAATCGCCTTCGCCGTCGCCGTCGCCTTTGCCGAGCTTCGGAGAATGTGTTCAAGTTTACACTGATGCTGCCAGCTCGTCTGGAAACCGTGTTTTGACAGCTTGATGCAGCAAACACATGGACAATGGAGAATTATGACGTCACCATCTATAGAATGTTAAATAGAAGCGCAGTGATTTGAGAGTTTCAAATATAGTCTGTCATGATTATTTACTGCGTTTTGTTCCGAATTAACTGAGTCGAATGTCATGATAAATCACGTGACTTGTGTGATCGTGTGATAATGAGTAGCCACTAGCCCCCTGCGACGTGCCTAACAACCTGGTCCGGTTCCATTTCATTGTTAACTCAAATCCGAATCTCCTACACTTCAAAGAGCCGCTGGTCTTTATTGGGGAACAGTCGCAGCCTGAACCTGACTCAAACCGGACTCGATTCAAATGAAATAAATATCAGGTTCCTTTGTTGTGTGCATTACATCTTCAAAGGCATTGTCTGTTTCTCGATCGCGAAACGCGAATCGCGAATCGCGAATCGATCCCAGGTCAGCACACGAACGCATTGAAATCACTCCCAAGGAGCCAAAAACTCACCTGCATTCCGCAAACTTAATCGTCTGGTAATGTGGATATCCCCAGGGACGTCCAAAAACAGGAAACATCGCCATCGCTGGTCAACCGCTCCCGGTTATCATTCAAGTCCGATCTTACAATCGCGTCCCGATCGCACAGACGCCTCCCTCGCAAGTCCAGAACGCGCGTAGTAAATTCACTCGAGGACGCGGGAGAACGTAACGAGATAAGCGAGATTAAATATCCGCTGCGGCCAAGAGGGTGGCCGCCTCCATGCAAACACGGACACCCGGGCTAATCAAACACAAACACTTTGCGCGCCATAAACACACTCCAGTCGTCCGACGAATGACCGCACCGACCTGCCGCCCGACGTGTGCATCGCGTAGCGTCCGTCGACAAACTGCACCGCGTGCACTCGCGATCAAATAAGATCAGTTTATGGGTATTTCATTTTGATACTCCCCCTATTCGATGTACGCGAAACGACAGCCCACATATCACTAACCTACCCCCAATATTATCAACTAAGAGGGTCACCCTCGGTCGGCGTCGATGGCGGCAACCCTGCATGCATATTCCGAACACCTAAAACTGCGTTAACGAAATAGAAATGACTAACAATACGATTAGAGTCTATACGGCCAATATTCAACAGTGAACCCCTCGAGGCGATGTTACAGGAAGGACTCATCCAAAATCGATAATTCAATTGCAGCTAGCAGGGATGCTCGCGATGTTTTCATCGTGTGGCATTTGTTTTCAGTCACCGTCATTGAACAATGATGATGACGAGGCTGCGTCATCTTGGCTTGGCGGGGGTTGTTGCGAGTGGGGGTGAGTCACATGGGTGGCTGTGGGGGTTAGGAGGGGGGTCGTAGAAATTAGGCAGGGGATGCCAATGCGATTTACGAGTGTGGGGTATAAGGGGTTTCAGCAAGCAGTTTAAGGGAGTAGAATCTTTCCCCTATATACCCCTGAAAGTACGGGTCTTTAATTATAATGGAATAACCAAACAGTCTACTAATTAACTCAAAGTCGCGTCGTAACGTCTCGGCTTTTGTCGCCTGCTCTTCTTGTTGATCGCCGGTAATAAAATCAGCGACGTCTTCGGTCATAACCATGCCAGCGCTTTCAATTTCGACTGGCTCAGCGCAGCTAGCGTTACAGTCCTGAGTCTAGCCCTCATGGTCCTGAAAGCCCTGCATGGTGTGTGCTCAAACAGGACGAGTTGCATTATCTTGACGCTAGAGGGTTCTGTCTGTACCGCACGATCAGGGCTTCAAAGGGAAAACTAATATTTGTTCGAACTCGATCTGGTCAAGACTCAAGAGGATTCCCAAAAACATTCCTCTCCTAATTCGCTAAACTGCTGAGACAACATCACGCCGTCCGGACCTTTGAGCTTAAATATCTCCGTTGAGTTTACACTCCACTTGAAGAGACGAACAAAACTTCCACCTTTGCGCCGGATCAAGCTCGTGTGTATATGTATTGAGTAACCGTGTGTGCCATTTTCTTCCCATAGAAAGACTTCCGCGTCAATATTTTGATCGCACGCCCACAAATCGACGAGACGCCGATAATGGACGAGAATATGAGTCGAGAATCTCGAAAATGTTGACTCTGGTTATTTTTACAGCGCTCTGCTTCTGTGTTTGCATTGGTCCATTATTTATTTATAGACGACGATCTCTCGTCAATATTACCTCCCAGAAACCCAACCGCGACATTAAAGTTCTTGGCGACAATCTGTCTAGCTCAGGAGGAAGTCCCCGCCGCAGACAAACCACCACGTCCATATAGGTGAGATCACGAGGAGCAGGGGGCGAGCAGGACGACACACAATCAAGTATCCAGCGAGGGAAAATATTTTCAAGAACTCTTTTCTTTCCTCCCTGCTTCCTTTCTCATCCATCAGCACTTGCTTCCACGGTAGAAAGAAGACAGAAGGTAAAGAAAGACAAGTAGAGACTACAGGGTATGTTTACCACAGAGCAGAACGAAGTAATACGCGGAGCAAGGCGTGATGTCAGATGAAGACGGATGCTGTACGTTATTCTTGGCACTCCTTCCTGCACCGCGGGCTCTCAGGGATCTAGCAAGACAGTTAGTGCTGGAGTTGCCACCCATCATTTTCAAACACTGGTAGCGAACACGGACGGGCCCGTGACCAATCGCAAATGACAAAAGTCTGCCTACTTGATTCAATATGGTTAGTCGTGGCCATTGATTAAATCGTGTCATTCGGCATTGGTACCGCCCTCGATACGTCGCGGTCATGGACGTCTGCAGACGTTTGGTTTCGCCGAGGGGGAAACCTTGGATTATTTACAGATTGGCGATACAGATACAGATTCACCAATCGGCGTTACAAATGCAGAGTCCGAAAGAGGCATTATCAGATTCTTGAAATGCTTGGGAAATGAACATATTGTCTTATTTCACCTCTGAAATCGAATTTGAAAATTTTAAATGCAAAAATTTGAGTAAGTGGAACCAATGAGCAGTCAATGCGACTGTTCTTGCCCATATACTTGACCCCACTGAATGAACAGACTATAAACTTAACATCATATATATATGATGCTAAAATCGTTACCTGTAAAAGTATAAACTGGAAATGAATATTTTAATCATGCTAAATATGTTTCATGTTTTTATGTTGATGTTGCCTGTTTATTTTTATGCCACACAAGATGCAATCAAAGCTGTCAGAAGCTAGATATGCTGCTTGCACTTGTACGTACACCAAGCATGCAATTGAAAACCAATAAAAAGCAAATGATTTGATTTCAGATCATTTTTGCAGTTAGTTTGTTATGTCCTTGCTCCTTGCTTGTCAAGTTGGATACTGATCGCGATCACAGACGTCACAAGCTCGGACAGAGAGTAATCTACTTCAGTTTCATTGTGAATTGTGAAACGCCCGAGAGCCATTGAGTGCAAATTTCAAATTCTCTGCGAAAAGCGTTGGAATTTGGTTAATTTATAATCTATCTCAACTCCGTGTGCGTGGGTCAAACGGCATAGCAAATTATGTACGTTATTACACAGCTTAAGTTGTCTCGGACCTGAGCCTAAAAAGCATGTAAATTCAACCAAATCCTAGTTATTAATTCAGACCATTAGTAAAAATTTAATGAAAGGGGGAATGCACACACAGAAAAAGAACATAACTTGGCTTTTCCAGCATTATCCTGTCCGAAAATTCACATTTTTCAACAAATTCTCCGTCCGAATCGAGGCGTGTGAAGTGAAAATGTCAAATGACCGAATTCGCTGGTCCAGGAAAAGTTAGTGCGACAGTAACGACGATCACAAAGTGATATTACGGGTACATAGCCATTCATGACTAATCAATAAACGCGACCACTCAATCACTGCAAAGTCGGACACGAACAAGGCAGTGTATGTTAATTAGAAATCACAATGGTTTGCGTCCAGTCAGGCAGAGCGTGCGCCGCAGTGTCGGGAGATCGAACCGCGTTGCGTGGGACGCGCGGCGTAAAGCTGACGCCGCTTTAATAAGCTGATAAACAAGCATGCCGCGAATCAATCCCAGCCCCGAGGGCGAGGGTCTCGATCGCTTGACAGCGGGGGTGGCAGGGTGGCGGAATTTCGGCAGCGCTGATACGAGCGGATTAGTGCGATGGTGGATGTCAGGGTGCACATGCCCGCTCATTTGAACAGTTTCTGGATTGAATAATGTTTAAATTTGCGGGCCAAAAAGTGCGAGGAATACATTTTCAAGTTTCAAGCGATTCTCATGCGTCAAAAAAGCTCTGCCCCGTGGCGATGTTGCGTCATGATGAGATATCCAAATGAACATCTCGATTTGTTACCCGTGGCATAAGATTTAGGTACTATCCGATTCGGAGGAGATCCTCTGATTGCAAATCATAAATCTTACTTTTGGACCCAGGAATTTCGTTATAATATGCCAATAAATCAATAAATCAGCCGAACTTCACCGTCCATTCAGTCCGTATATTTTTAAGACGTCACGTTTTGTGATTAATGCTGCATTTTATTTGTTTTAAATATTAATATCACGGGACATTCGCGTTTCACCCGCACTCTGTGATTTACTACCGGAACTATGACGCCAAACTTATTACCTAGTGTGATTTATCTACTATTTCACACGCTTTTAGTTAAACCTGTCAAAGTCTCTAATAATACAAAATGAACCAAAAGCGATGCGTCAAATGGAGATGCCATGTTGCCCGGGAGAGTGAATGCCGGACGGGTCAATATTTATCTCCTATACGTGGACGGCAGAATGTGGTTTAAGGTAATCTAGTGGTAAATCCAACTTGCTGTCACGAGCCATGAAAAATGCCCTTTGTGGGAAAGCGACGTAATGAAGATCAATCGAGCTTTTCTATTTTGGGGAAAATAGTAATGAACCGTAAATGAGCTCGAGGATTGATTTAAATCGAAATTCAATGGCGAATTGACGAAGTTTCAAAGCGATGCTCCCTTTGAAATCACTTGTTCTGTCGTTGACAGCTGATTGTCGCCTCGCTGTGACGTCTCTGTGCACGGACTTTCGCGCCAATGGTTTCCAATCGAAGGTCACGCTGTGGGGCAGAGGAAAGGAAAACTCGGCGCTGCGGGATTGACGCGGCGCAGGATTGCTGAGAACAGGCTCCAAGTCTCACCTAGGTGCTAGAATGTCCCGCAAACAAACATGCCCCTGATTTCAGGCACACACATACTTGCTTTTTCATCTCCTCGATTAGGGAAAATAAATGTTACCCTTCTCACTATAAAAGTTTAAATGCAAAGGTGTTACAAGTTTTCTGTTTGCCACGATTAGCAGTCGTTTTTACTGGCAAAACGGATCGGTAATTCGGTGATGTTCAGAATAGCAGACAAGTGAACAAATCTCGAGTTAATAATCGCCGTCTTCGAATGCATCCAGCACGCTCTAACTTCGTGAAGCGCGATCTCAGCTCAGGACGTGCCATATGGTGCGCCACCGCTAAGGTCGAACGAATGCAAAATACCGATAGACCGAACGCCCGAAATAAACCCGGCCTCAGGTTGAACGTATAAACAATTTTCCCCGCTTACAGCTAAGAAACGGTCGTAAAACTGAACTATGCCGGCGTGGCAACGGATTTCCTGAGAGTGCCGCGAGGAAGGAAGGGTTGACGATCCGAAAGGAGCGAGAAAAGTCCGAGAAGATGCGACGAAATGTTGCGATCTAAACATCTGAGGTGGGGACAGAAATATTGGATAACATATACAATAAAAAGGGTGTAAGTTACAGTCGAAAACAGGAGTTTACGAGACAGGAATAATGGTGTATATGAGACGGCTAGCATGCGATATTGTAAACTACGAGAAATGAGGAACAACAAAACTTTATTAAGAGAACCCCACATGTTTCTATAAATGCTCGCTATTGGGCCTTTACTCCTATAGATATATGGACTTATATCGTGTAAACATGGTTGAACACACTTGAGAGCAAATTAATATTCTTGTTTTACAAGTCCGCAAAGCAGGTTGATTGAATGTGTGGCAATGTAGCACATCAGTTTATTGAACATTCGCCTGACGTGCGCTTGGCGTGGAAACGACGCCCGACGCCGCCCGACGCCCGGCGTCGAATGACAGACATTTCTTTCGAGCGTCGCCAGCTGTTACCGACTACCTTCGCGCTCTCCCACGAACATTCGCCGCCATTTAGTTACACTCCAATACGAATTACTTAGCAGGCGTTTTTATGGCCGATATCATTGGGTTTTATCGACTGTCAATATAATATATCTTGACAAATACAGGAATAAACCTTCATCCGACATTCGTCTAAATTACCTACAGCATAAAACCACAACCTGCCAGAGAGCTACAAAAGTTTATGAAGCACGTGGAGTCAGGCTATCCGGAGCGCAAAGCCTGACCACAAAACCAACCCCCCCGCAAGCCAGGCTATCTCGTCAAATTTCATCTCGTGCAATTCTGTTAAGAGTTACAGCGCAGCTTGACTTCTAATTCTCCCCTTTTTATTATTATTTCTCTCTGTTGTCCCAAGTCAAGATATAAAACCGTTGCTCTCTCGCATCTGTAGGACGCTGACTCCGGGTTCATTAGTGCAGCAGCATCGCAGGGACCAATCCAATACCTAACTAACTCATCCCAACCGTTCATCTTGCCGGTAGAAGTCTGCGAGGATGCGCGAGTCGGCAAAAGGCCGCGTTAGTCACAAAAATAACTTGCGAGTGCGCCATAAAACTAAAGATTTCATTAGCAGCGGTCGTCTGGGCGAACTGTGTCGGACAGAAAGGGCAAACGACGAATGCCCGGATGAGGGATGATGAGAAATGTCTTGATATGTTTCTTGGAGGGAGGGCTGCAAAGAACATCGAAGTCGTTAAGACACAGCTTGATTACTCGACAATGTACTGGGTATATATCGCGCCGATACAACAGAGTGGAACCTTTCTTTGTAATATGACATGCGACACTTTATGATGCCGTCGTCGCTGATTAATGAAAGCTAGTGCAAGAAATGTGGATACTTTTTCTCATATTTGGCACACTAACTTGGGTTCGTTAAATGTAGGACATGAAGCTAATGAAGCTCAATTGATACGCGAATTATTTCCTGGAAGACTCGCAGCTAGGGTGATTAAATGATATTTCGCGATTGAGTTCCGTTAGGGAATTACAATTGATTCGTAAATTAGCATGATGTAGAAAGGTACGTGTCATACAGAAAACTGTAACGAGTAAATAAAATTTATCCAGTCGTATTATACTAATTTGATAGGAGATTCTCTAATAGAAATCAGATCTAGTTTTGTAAAATACAGAGTATCGGAGTGCGTGTGTGAGCAAAATTACGTTATAAAAATGCAGACCCGCTATCAGCAGTGGACTGGAACTTTGTCCAAGACTATACAAGCGAGTCTTCGTGAAAATGTTGAGAATACCGGCCTGCTCGCCCGGGACCGTCGCGATAACAGCAATTAGAGAAAAAAAAAGAGAAAATGTGAAATGTGGAAGAAGCGTCGTAAAATGACAGATAAAGCAAGTGAAACACTTTAAGGGCGGTAGCTTTACGATGGTATATAACCTCGCCGTTTTAGGGACTAAAAAATTTGAAGATAAGTCAATGCTTCTTGGCATGGCCTGAAAAAAAGCTCAAGACGTATGTTTCCTACCGCGCGGCTCTCGGTGACACATGGAGAAAATTTACAGAACAAAACCCAAGTGAAGACATTCCATTACTACAAAATATGAAAGTGTCATCAAACCCAAGTGAACCTTTAAACATTTCCTCTAAAAACAAACCGCAGAAAATGGTTCCATTAAAAGAAACCCCGTTTCGTTAAACGAAGTGAAGCAAGAAAAGCTTGACGAAAAGCAGATAGCGGAAAAGGGTTGCTCTTTTCACTTAACCGATAGTTTCCCAGCCTCGTAAGTCGCCTCTTCGGCGGCCAGCATTGAGGCCTGACTACGACATGGAAACCCAATTAGTGCAGCATGGATAGCAACGATATGTCCGATCAGCATCGACTAATTAACGCCAGCTCGCAGCGGTACAAGTGCGTCCGACCGAACCACTCTATTTAGTGCAGCCGCCAGTTCGTGGCCGCTGCATTCGGAAAGCACAGCACCACAGCGAGGCGCGAGCACTTGAACGCGATCCGTCGAATATCAGTAATGGTTTTCAATTGCAGTTTAACATTACCAAGACACAGTTTTGTGAAGTCAACTCGCACGGATTGCATGAAAAAGTTCAGCCGCGGTTGAATTCCAATTGTTCATCGACTATAAAATATGCAATTTATTTTCCCATGTCAATTTCCTGCATCCGTATACTAGAAAACCACGAGGGTTTACACGACCAGATATTTTCTCCTCCACTTCAGAGCACATTTTTCAACAATTCAAAAAATAAGAGCATGCAAGTCGGTATTTCTTGAAATATTTTTTATCTCAGTAAAACTGCGCGCGCGGGCATCGACAGCATTGCACTTGCAGACATCTCCGTATGATGGAACGGATCGTTTATTTCGAGATCAGATTCGGTGCAACCAAAGGAAGCGGCTACAGAGCCGTGCAAGATCAGAGAGAAAACCAAAAAGCCTGCTACAGCGGCGAAGAAGCTGTGCGTGGGCGCGGGCGTTCATTATGGGAGTCGGCCAGGGCCCCAGAGAGAGGGCTGAATTCATTCGTGCCGTCTGTCATCTGTTTCTCGCCGCCTATAGTCAAGGGAAAAGGGAGCACGAAACAAGACGAAGAAGAAGATAAAGTATATAAAAAAGCAAAACAAAACTAGGCATGAAGCAGGAATGAGAGCGACTCGATCCAGAGACCGGAAGAGTGCTGGGATGCTGCTGCGCTGTAACATTAGGGAGTCCAGCCACATCCATCGCGAGGATAAGATATTTTTGAAGGAACCCTTTCACCACGACAGACCCCCCAACTTCAACTAAATGGTACACGCAGTTTTTTACTCGCACCTTCCGATGTAGACGCAATCAATTTGCACCCTCCCCTTTACAAATAGTGGCATTTCAACAGTTTTGCTTTTTCTTATAAATTAAACACTTTTTTCAGCCCTTTGGTTTTTCCATCCCGCTGTCGTGGATGATTCAACACCCGTTATGCGTGGTATGTGGATTAATTTTTTTTGAAAATTTATGCAAACGAAGTTGAAGACATGCTGACATTAAGGAGGGATGAAAATAAGAAATATTTCTGTGCGTGACAGCCAATAAAATAGGGGCGGTTCATAGACGTGCAGATGGATACGTAAATTAGTACAGGTCTTCCTAATGTGCGGAAGCTTCTAGTATATATATATATATATATATATATATATATATATATATATATATATATATATATATATATATATATATATATATATATATATATATATATATATATATATATATATATATATATATATATATATATATATATATATATATATATATATATATATATATATATATATATATATATATATATATATATATATATATCGTTCTCAGAGGCACATAAGTAGTAAGTCACATTGTGGAGTATCAGACAAGAGTTTTTTGTGAGTCCGTATTCAAGGAAATATGAAAGCCTTCAATCATGAAACGATATACGCCATGAAGAATACGAGTCTGAGCTAATTTCGTACTCTATGCTGGAAACTTTGGAAGGAAGATACAATGTTGGAACAGCCGCCAAGAACGCAGCTCGAACAAGAAATCATAAATGAAAATGTAGCGAGGGAGAAAGCGTTATTTACATTACATTATGAATGAAATAAGAATTAATAAACATGAAAATAATATAGTCTTTGGTTTGCTTTCTTTTGTAGACTTAACATTATTGGTAACGCAAATATACGCACGAAGCATATTACTAGCGACTGAAGACGATCACAGAAATGGGAATATACACTCTTGGAAAAACCTTTTTTTGAGAAGTTTGATTCGCACTCATTCAGTTAAATAACTCACTGATTAACTTAAAAGTCGAAGACAAAAAGAATTCTTCATGCATGCGCACACAGTCAATGGTACATACTTTCTTCTATTTATATTCAACTAGCCCCTTTCATGCTCATACAAATATCAAATTCCTCCGTTGACTTAACGAAAGAAAATCTGGCAGAATATTTAATATTCTGTAACTGTATCAAAGCAAGAACATTGTGAGCTCAAGAGCTCGGATGACGTTCGAATTGGTACATAAGGTTCTATTTGATAGTTTCATCCGAATTTCTTGAAGATGCTTGGGGAAAGTATTGTTTGCTTAGGACGTTCGCTCTAACAATCACCATATAACTGCAGAACGCGCCACTAAACTTCCAAACGCTTCATGCAAATGAAGATTTACATTTTAACGCATGTATCTGTATCCTTGTCAGGAACAAAAGCTGTGTGGTGTAGAACTATGTGCCTAATAACACACGGACGGACCAGAAGGATTCGGTATTTGATTTTCCCACAACATGGCAAATATAAAGGAGTTGCCCTGAGGGCGGCGGGGCAAAGGGGTTGATTTTCCGAGGGAATTATATTTGATGATCGGCTCTCCATGATGTAGACTGAAGAGCGTCCGAAAGTCCAGGAGAATGCACCGTTGTCGGCGACCTGTGGTCATGATAATGGTTTGAAAAGTGTGTGCTTGAGTCCGATGCCCGATGCAATTTGCTGGTCAAGTGAAATAGGGAATCGAATTCCTTGACCACTCACGGCGGCACTTGAGAATCGCTCGCTAGGGGAGGTGGAAATTGATAGTAACGTGGTACGAGCACCGAATAATCAATATGGAGTCGTAAATCATCTGGCCAAAGTTGTTGGGAACAGGGTGACGATGATGTTCAATGCAACAACACTCCAATTCTTGATTTTTACACGAGACGCTGGATTCATATCTTGTCTCTTCGTGTTATGAATTAGTACATCAATGGAAATGCATATTTGTATAATGCTGACCTCTATAAAAGTGAATTGTGGAAAATCGTTATTCATGTGAACAAAAAGCGAAATTTTTTAACTTTCAGTTGTAATGGTAGAGCAATCAATTCGAATTTCATTTGAAAATCCAGTGACTGCAATACGAGGGAATATATTTTTATAGAAATCAATCCGGTCGTTGACTGGGTGTGAAATAATATTTGAAATCGAACAACCGCTTCAGGGAGCTTGTAATTCAATTCAACGCTAAAATTGCATTCCATTTCCTCGCATTTCACTAATCCCTCGTTAAACTTTTAGCCAGCAAACGCCCGCAATATGTAGGTCTAGATGGAAAACCCCGGGAAAACCTTGGGGAAAACCGCCCGAATGCAAACGCAACGTAGAAGGGCGGGCTGTGAACATTGGGTTAGATATGCAAATGGCAAGAAATTAGGGCTTTAATAATTATGAGGGGAGGATGATGTTGATCTTGCATGTCAAAAACTATCATCCAAAATGCGGAACGTTAATTCATCATTTGTCAAAATAAATCATCATACAAGTACAAAAATACCCGTCTGCAGCTTTTCCACCCATATTTAGGTCTAGAAATTATTTTCAGATTTGCTCCTATAATACAAAGGGCTAGAAATTTCTTTTTTATTGTACTAGTTACCTATCCGTGTTTGCCAAGAAAATTAAATTCCTCGCGATGTATAGTACATAACAAGATTTATTGGCAATACCTCACGAAAATAGTTCCGAATTAGCTGTAAAGAATCTCGGCGCGACAAAAGAAAATACAAGAGATAGCCCTAAAAAAAAGCACATAAATAAGGTATCCCTAACAGGTGAAAATGATGAAGAATAATAAAAAACTACAATACCTGATTTATTTCATACGATGATCCACCAGAAGAGAAACAAACGTCCACCACCAATTAATAGCAGCAGCCTCAGCAGTTTCCCCGTGCAGCACTCGGTAACAAACCCCTGACAAGACACACAACACCAACTGGCCCGCGTGCACGCTCGCGTCTACGGCCTACGCACGGACACGGCACGCATCACGGCACTCGGGCACATGTCGGCGCGGCGCGGACTCCGCTGACTGATGCTGTTGCTCCTGTGTTGGGGAACGCACTGAATGGAGCTGGCGCGTCGCGCGGGGGCGGCGGCGGCGGCGCCGGGCCAGGGTCCGGGGGGCGGGGAGGCGGGGGCGGCACGCACGTGGCTCGGCGGACGGGGCGCCGAGAGGAGAAAGTGGGAGAAAGGCACAGGCGCATCGCGGCACAGAGCGCGCGCGGCAGGCCAGACGTGAAGAAGAATGGGGAGAAACTGTGGCAGGATGCGATTTCGGGCTCATCTATAGTTTATAGATATAGACACAGATTTCAATTAAACAGAGTATATATACCATTGATATATAGGAGCACTCTATACAATCATCAACATCCGATAGACACATTGATTCCTTTTTTGCAATAAAATCCAGCTTTTGGTTCTAAGTGGCTTCAAGGGATGAAATACTTTCTCTGACAAGCTGTCTGAGAATCCTGGCTAAAGAATCGTTTCCATGTTTATAGAAAATGGCGAATGAACCAAATTGGCACCACACGCTTATAGCCTGAACTCTACTCCAACTGTTGAAAAAAAGTGGAAAAAGCAGTCTGTGGGCTTGCAGGGATAAAGGGGTCATTTTTCACCACACACGCGTTGGCACCCCGCGCATTTTGGACAGCAGTATGAAACTTAACACTGCGGTAGGTTTGGGAATAATTTGAATGGAGCGAAGCCCCGACACTTGCTTAAACACAACGGGTCTACGCTTTGATCTCATATTTCTGGCTAATGAGACCATGTGATCTGGTCGGGGTAGGACTTCTATACTTCGAAATAAATCAAGACGTGATTTATGTGTTCGCTACGATCTGGGTGCTTCTTTTCATGTTCATGACGGGAAAACAAATTAATTTATCATCAATTAGTGGCTCCATTGAACCGACTTGACGGCTTGAGTGTCAGAACAAGTGCAAAGAGTCGCCGACCGAACAAACATTTGCTGCCGGTTTTTACTTTTTGGCGACCAGATATCCGCAAAAGTGGTCGGTGATTTTTTGCGACATGGGTAAAGTGAGTAGCGCGTTATTCATGGAAATTAAGACGATCAATTGCGCAAATGCTCACTTCACGTCTAGTGCACACAAAAAGTATGTCTCCTTGCGGTTAGTCCAAAGGTCGTGGGAAACAGGGTGTTTTCGGTTCAGAAGAAAGAAGACCCTCAGCTGCAGTCTTGGGTTTTTACTCATTAGTAAGGATGCAAATTAGTAAGATTGAGCCCAGAAGTTGCTCAAATTACGTATTTAAATTGATTTCGTCCAGTGATCCGTGAAACAATTTGCCTGCAATCAATCACAGATTAAAGGGGAACAAAAAGAATAGGGGCAAATAGAAAAGTGGTGCAGGGCAATTTCCCCATGCATGAACAATGCGTAATGGCAATGACTCCTATTGAGTTTTGTGGTTTGTGTGGCAGAAAAAGACCGTACGCTTTACACGAGCCGAACACCGCGGTGCGTAAGAGCATGGGGGATGCACGATGCCATACGCACTATGCGTAGTGCGTAGCCAACTCACGGAAACAAGGGGAAAACCTGCGGACTTGAAATTCTGACGACACACACTTGAGTCAAATTGGTTTACGAGTCCCCCCGCGCTCTCAGATGCAGAACTTTTGAATGACTCCAGAATAATAATGTGAGACCACACCACGAACCATGCAGTACACAGCACACCGCTGCGGTAGAGAAATATGGTGGCTCCATTTTCCTGACTGGATCTGTCACCGCGCGAGGAGAAAGCGTTCATAAACAACCCGTCAACATCGCATCGTACAATCACTGGAGTCACTCGATTCGCTGGCTTTCGGGTTTGTACTCAGTCTGGGCCCGCCTTGCTCATAAAAAGAACCGATACTTCAGACGATAGTTTCTCAAAGGACGATAGTGGTTCGTCCCCTTTCCTATGGTGGCCCCTCCGACCCTGTTGGAGGGAATCAAAAAGCTGTAAATAGTTTTGAAATTGAATCGAGTCGAGCGTAAGCAATTTATTTTAAGTATTCATCTGCATAACTCGTTAAAAATATCAATTTTCCAATTTTGCTATTCCTGTTCATTCATAAACTCATTACAAATTAAACAAAGAAAGGTGCATTTTCACAACACACGATTCTACTCTTTATTGTATTTGTATCATTTTGAATAGGTTTCGAGAACTCAGCTTTTTAATTATATTGTCCTGCCAATTGCAATGCGGCTACGATAAAGTTCAATTGAATCTCGCTTAATTTACTCATTCCATACGATCGCTGCACTAATGCACACTTGAAAATAGTAGAATTGAATTAATTGGTGACATTATATATTATAGTTCTGATTAATCATGCATCACAATTGCGCGAGTTTATTCAATGTTGCGTCGCTCTATAATTAAGTAATTGATATAAACACTAAGAATGCAGGCGCGCGATTGACAAGGAAATACAAATCTCGCGTCGCTTTAGGTAATTATAATTGCTTTCGCACATGTTTCGAATCACAGATCGCGACATGTCTGTAATTAGCAGCATCAGAAAACGCAATCGCGGCTGACCTCCTTGGAAAGCGTTAGGAAAGCAATTAAAAACGTATCAAAACGTATCGAAGGAACTAACAAGAATTATCGCAGGTGCTAATTGCAATCATCTTTTGATTGGTGCTGAAACGTGAAGATATCGACGTTATAGCACCAGAAAGAAAAGAATTTTTGAATTTGAAGCGATAAAAAGTAAGGCGTTTTACTTCTAGACAGAAAGAAACCTGATTCTCTCAAAAATTATGAGAATAATATGAGTTCGATACTTTATTGTACCTATATATTATATGTATACCAGTGGTATGATAAAACTATATATAGGCTATAGGGCGAGAATGTAAATTTTGCGTGCTCGATATTTAAAAAATGTGCATGCTCTGCTCGAGACTGGCACGAAAAAATGCGTCCCGCAACAGTTTAAATTGAATGCAAATGATGCACTTCTCACGAAGTGAATCCTAAATAAAAATCACTTCTTACGGTGAACGCGGAGGTGTCAGTTTCAGCAATCGAAGAAGGCGAGCGCGCGGAATAACTTCCCCGGCCGCGATAATGCCGTAGAACCACTCTCGACATTTATGAAGAATGTCGCGCCAATAAACGATTCGCATGCGAGAAAAGCTGGGAAATGGAAAAGCCACTTTTCACGTCTGCCTCGCCCACTTCGAAGTGAGTCTAATAGGAAAGATAGTGAACGTAACATCGTTATTTTTCGATTTAACATGTTAGTCGAGTAGGTATGCTGTAGGTCCATTGGGATCTCGAAGAATGCCACATCTGTGCGCTGCCTCCTATCCCGACCAAGGCAGGCACGAACGGGGCCTGACAACATGTTTTTAAACGGAAGGAGATTATGAGTCTTAATAAAAAGAGACGTGGCATCTACAAATTACTGGGACGATGCTTCATTTCGTGCCGAAAGGGTAGTGTCCCCTCGCCCCCCCCCCCCCGCCCGCCACCCAACGAGGTGTGTTGCCTATCTCTGGCGACAAATTGCAAAAGCACGTGCTATTTCCTGTTCCGGAGAATGGGGAAAAAATGCTTGCTTTTGAAAAAGCGATGAGACGAAAGCTATCACAACACTGAGGGAATTTGAACGCTGCAGGACTCATCTCGTTCAAGTGCACTCGCCGTACCTTTCTCGAATCGATTAATCTACTTGAAAGATGCTCTCACATGGAGCTCGACTGCAGAGCGATGTACTTTTGATTGTTTCTAAACGCGCAATGGCAACTTATGCAAAGATCGATTAAAAAATGCAAACCCTGTTTATATCATGACGTTTATAGATGAAGAACAGAGCGAATAATTTGTGCCGCAAAAAGTTGCGCTGCAGCCTCTGAAATGAATAAGTCTGAAATGTGCACAGTCCAGTGAATTCTAATAATTGAATATAGGGAGAGTTGCGTCTTCATAATCATCATAACTTGAAAAATGTGATTATATCAGTTGTAAAGACACGAAATAAGTACGTGTAATTCAAGATAATAACAACGGCGCGCGATGTAATTTGACGGCCGTAAGCGATGATGATGAGGGAATAATTGCTTCTCACTCCTGACGTGCCAGTAATGACGGCAAATAAATCACGCCTGCCTGCCCGGTCGGGATGTCCGACATGGAGTGCGGACCGACGCCAGCATCCCTGGTCCGATGCAAAACACGGTGCGCCGAGGTCGGGAAACTCCTTGATCGGTTTTCAGCAGAAAGTGCACTCTCACTTTTCCAGAAAGCTGGCGAGGCACATGATTGATTCGCTCGGAGGTTCGCATGCTGCCACGCCGTTGTGATGGACGATTGTGTTTGCCGTGCAAGCTTGCCAAACGCACGTCCGACTCTCAAGTAAATGCGCGGTCTTTTTTATGTGTGTTGGTATTTTCAAGAAAGTGCTGTCTCATTAGACTTTTCGGGATTTTTTTTTCAAATGCTAACTGGATTTTAATGCAGATTGTTATTCGTAATATGTTTCATGGCAAAGTTCGATTAATGCCTTGTTAACTTCCATGAGACTTACAAAATGAAATCTTATTATCATGAAATATTTACGGTACTAAATGATTCGCCTTTCTGTACCATTTCGATCAGCATTTTAAGTGAAACGACTCAAATATCCAATTTAACGATATTTCCAGTATTGCGTACTATCACCAAGAAAATACATCAATAATTCCTGCATGCTCTGATTTGGAAATCGAAAGCAAACGCGACAAACTCAAGTCTTTCAATACAAACACAAAAATTGTTGTGTATATTTTCTTATTTTCCCAACACGTGAAAATGTGAAAATGAGTACTTAAGTAAAATCCTTGCGCTCGAGAGCTGAACGACTAAGCTTATTTCGGCGTCGGCGTCGGCGTCGGCGTCGGCGTCGGCGTCGGCGTCGGCGTCGGCGTCGGCGTCGGCGTCTTATCGCGAGCATGCTAATAGCCGCGAGTGCAGCCTACAGCCAAAGCGGCGTGACTAAACCGGGGAGTTACTGCAAATTAAAAATACCGCAACCCACCTAAAGCCTCCCCGGTCCCGGGCAGCCAGCGACGCGGCAACGTGTACCACCCCCTTCGTCACATATTCATGGCTACATACACTAACCCCATTCCCATTCCCGTTCCCGTTCTCGTTCCCGTGCCGACCTACTGAAACACCACCACACGCGTAGCTCGGGCATAGCTAAATTAAATAATGCCATTTGTTTCTGAGTGTTTATGCAGCCGAATAAACGGCGGTGCAAATAAACGTAACCCAACAGTATAAACATGACTTTCGTTTAGCGAAAGTAATTGAACCTCTGAATTGACGCAACGGAGCTAGGTGCTCACTTTAAGCAACAGCAAAAAAACGATCGAAAAAACATAATTATAAACGATTAATAACCACCTGTCAACACCAGAATAATGCACCTAAATTTGCGATGCGTGCACTTATTGTACATTCGCACCTTCAAGGTAAACAAATCGCTATCCAATTACTAATTAAGACATCATGTACACAGAACATAGATTTCTGAAATCAAGATGGGCTTCTGAGCGTCAAATCGCGTTCCGCCACCATGCAGCTGCACCAGTGCGTGGGCGAATCCGTCTGGCAAATATTTACAATTGTTACGCTCTCGCGAGGGCCAGGCCAGCTTGTGGATTCGTTTAATTAAATTATGCACCAAAGCAAGATGACGTTTGCTCGCGAATACACGTTCAAAAACAGACATATGCCTCAACATCTACCCACTCATAACAGTTTATTGCAGACTAACCTGTGACATTTGCACCATGGCAGCATATTGATCAGCATGATAATCAGACATTCTTGTCGTATCCTAGAAAGTTTTGCAGCGTCGGGACGCTAGCATCGTCGTCGTCGTCGTCGTCGTCGTCGTCGTCGTCGTCGTCGTCGTCGTCGTGTATGTCACTGGGATAAAGGCGTCGTGGCGAACGCAGGGGGGTGAGTGCTGGAATTGGAGGATGCCGAGACCAAAATCGGAACGCTGCGTGAATATCAAACGAGCATGCTCGCAGATAGGGTTATTAGATCTGCGAAATAGGGGTAGAGATATAAGGCTATGTGTATAGCGGACCAGGGATTTTCGAAGAAGTTATGGCTGATTTTGAAATCCATATGCGTCATGGGTCGCGCGTGTCCGCCAAGATGGATGAGATCAAAAATATGTTAGAGTTTGTGTTTTTACTTCAGAAGCTCTTTTCGCTGCTTGATTACAAGTTATTTTGTCAGAAAGCTACGTTGAAGACCCACAACTCGAAGAACAATAGCGTAAAGAAGCGAAGATTGAATTTTGTCGTCAAACGGCTGACCCTTTTAAGCCCACGTTTGTAGTTTGAAATCACGAACATCCTTTCAGATCGTCAATTATCCTTGCACCATGACGGACAAAAAGACTCCCAGGCATTAGTCCTTGACTATACACCTATCCTTCGTTACCCACCTAATTCACACGGCGAAGGCTACGCGAGACTGAGTTTCTACGTCTCAAAAGACTCAACGCGCGCGCTAAGACAAACTGGCTACAAACTTCCAAAAGAAAAGTGTGAATTGTTCCGTTGATCACGAGCTGCCGTATACGTGTTACCCGCGCTCCCGCTGCGAGCAGAAAGGGATCATTCGATTCGTGTGGCCTGTACGCCGCTGTACGCCGCTGTACGGGACAAGGGATCGGCCCGGTGCAGGTCAAGTGGCAATAAGACGCGTAAATCTGTAGCTGGCAACTTCTCAATAACAACCAACGATTGTGCGGCGTGCTAGGCAATCAATAATCGAAGTCGAACCGACCGTGGACGCTGGCACGAGTCTGTGAACGCTACAAACAAAAGTGAATTTAGGGTGTTTTGTCGGAGCTTCTTCTCTTTTCTCGTGCGACGCACCGGCTCCTTTGTGGTGGATCACGCCGCCCAAACCGCATCACAAGGGATGTGACGAGCAACGTAAAAGGGTTTAAATATTTGAATTTTTAAACTGATAAAAATACGAGCATGCTGAAGATAAACATCTATGTGCACATCGGAACTTTTTCACGTGGACTGTGCGTGCAATATCGCACGTAGTGTTCACTACGTGTGCAAACGATTCGGCGTGCACACGTGTGTATCGTGAGATCGCACGTGCGGCGAACGCGCAGTCGAGAGCCGGGCGCGTGGCGCGCCGCGAACGAGGCCCGTTTCCACGCGAGACCATCATCTTTAAAAGTGTAATTTTAAATTCATACTCAACCACTTATACACACGGAAATTTAAGACGCTCTCCGCGGCGAGCTTCCTTTTGCAGTATACGCACATTCTACGCTAAAGCGTTCTACTTTCTTTCGGCCTAGTCCGGAAATTACGTCGGCTCACGCGTTAAGTATGAATGCGTAAAATGCGTGAGTAAATACCCCAGCCAGCGCCGCGCCCGGTCTACTGTATGTAGACTAGCCCGCTACACACTGACGCAACTAGTGTAGCGAGCTGTGCAGGCGGCCCGAGATTTCAGAAAAGGGAAAAGAAATCCACAGCCAGGAGCGAAGAATGACGACTCGCGTTATAGAACGTCCATAACAGGTTGTTAAGAGAAAGAATGAAAGGAATTTCGGTACCACCGGTGCGACTGTACAAGATGATTGAAATAAAATTAATGATCCAACTTATTATTAAAAATAAAACCCACAAAGTAGTTTGTTACAAAGAATCGAGCTGAAAACTGCAGCCAAGGCTCTTGCGATTGGTCGCAGGAAAGTATTATTCGAGTCACTTCTTCTATTTTGTTCTACACGTATTCTCTCACCCCTTCCTAGCCGCGTGCCCTAATTCACTTTCCGCTCACGTTACTTTGTTATTGTGGTGGCCGGGCCGGGCCCTTTTCTTCATTTTCCCTCGCCCTTCCGAGCAGATAACCACGTTGAAAAACTTGCCGCCCACGGCCATATGTTATACCTCGTCTAATAACCAGTGACGGTCCACTTTCCCGAGCCTCGTTCTACCGTCTAGATGCAGACGGAGCATCTTGCTGCTTGCATGTGATTTTTCTTCGCCAAACTATGACGACAAAATCTGCAGCATCAATTTGTCTGGACACCTGCGACTCCAATCTTCCGAACTCCATTTGACGGCGCGTCCATCGCCCTCGTCTGCCGGCAATTGTATTGCCTTCGATTCAGCCGCGGCTCAACACTCAGATCGAGCCGCGCGATTGCGCACAGCATCCGAAAAGCGGACGTGGACATTAATGACACATCGTGAATTCGACCAATTATTAATTTATTACCTCCGTACACAGAAAGCACGTTGTTACTCGTTTTATCAACTCTTTTTGCCTTCATGTAAAAACATGACATACTTATAAAAAATAAACATATGTAGCTATTCGCTTATGGATTTGAAACTCCACCATGACTAAAACGCAATTATTTTCTCCGTTCTTTTTTGCAAACCCATGGTCCATAATCCATCCGTTAGGTCGTCTGTTATCTATGCAGTTACTAGTTAGTGTGTTATATACGGGTCTTGACTGAGCCCGTGGAGCATGTTATCATCGATTCATTGTACTGTTATTGCCCGCCATTCTCCTGCACCTGAAAATGATGTGTGAATTTTCCGTCATCGGCGAACAATGTGTGAATTGGCCAAGGAATGCCGCACGACGCAGGCGCAAACGCAGCACTGGCCGCGGAAGTTCTCTCTGCAATTACTCTAATCATTAGTGTGTGAAACGGTCTGGCTAATTATCAAAAGTAAAGTGCCTTGGCCATTGGTGGCGGGGTGTTTATTACAGCTGTTGTATACAAGAGAAGATCATCCCATGCCATATTAGATGAGGTGTTGAAGAGTTTTGAATGAGCACGGTTAACATGTAAACTGCAATTTAAACAATGAAAGTAGGTACGTCATGTCAATTAATTTTAGTTGATTATATCGTACGAAATTGCGTGAGAATAATATTCGACATCTACCTTGTCAATAACACATTAATATGGAATCAGATAAGGACCACCATTACTTTGTTCAAAAACGCCTTCAATAATTCACAGCTGCAGAGTCGATTTCACATGAAAACGCAAGACATCCAAAAAAAAATCGTCCGCAAACGCAAAAAGAAGTTGTACGACGATTACAAAAAAAAAAAAAAAAACACCTAATAAACCTCCAGCGTTCACGGCGCAGAAAGACAAGAGGGTAGCAATCTCGTGGATAGCCACAGATCCGAACACGAAAATCGTCCCACAGTCGAAACGAAGCGTGAAATTGCCACCGCTGCAGCCGTCGCCGCCGCCGCTCATCTCGGCCCGCGCTACAATAGTCAAATCGTTGATCCTTGACGAGCCGCCGGTCGTCACCGGCGACTAATCGTCTCCGCCGCTGCACGGACCACGAGGGTACCGTGGTCGGAGCGAGCAGCCGATCGGCCAGATAAGATCTGTGCGATCGTTACAGCGGGCGCACCGCAGCCGTGGACCGTGGTGGCTGCAGCGAAGTGTCCGAACTTCGGACATGACTTCCCTTCGATTGTCAGCGATTCACACCATGGAACGTCGGGATCTGGCCGCTCGTCACTTCGAATCGGCGCTACCAGTGGCGGCTCGGACTTGGTTGGTTTCACGCCGGAGCTCTTCCTCAAACCCGACTCAACATTCGCGTTCGTCATGGGACTGTATAAACTCAAAATCTTCCACGGTTAAATTTGAATGAAACAGACAAAGACGTCTCAGGGGAAAATCAAGTATTTGTAATGTCGTATAAACTATAAGTGGTAATTAAGGCTCAATTTCGAAGTTGATAGAATGTCATTTTCTGTATTGAAGAGAGGATCACGGAATTATACTGTGTCCAATAGCTCGCCAAAAGGCTGTTCCAAATGTCAATCAGAAATCCCATATCAGGCGACTTTCGAAGACTCCTCTCTACTATATAGCCAAAGGGCGAATCCGATCCCAGAGTTCGAGTTGCAGGTCCATCCACATCAACTCCCCGCCGCCACTGGCTCACAGCGGCCACCTCACTCGCGGCGGACGCGGGTCACGAACTAAGATCGGGATCACGAAAAGCAGAGGTGTTCGGTTCACTTGTGCAGCGCCCGACTTTTTACGTTCAATTGCTGGGCAGGAAACGCTGATGCTGTGTTTCAATTGTCTTAATGTCGACCGTCGTTCGTTTTACTTGGTTTCCGAGGATGGTACAGCACGTGCTGGTACAGCGTTGACTTGGGACAATTTGGGTTCTCTTTTATCCATTCGATGTCGGGTGCTTTTTGGGAGACAAACTGAAGTTTAATGCTTAGTCTGAAAATGAAAGATTCTGAGGCGTCCATCAAGTAAACCAAAATTGTAACATTACTCAAGAATATAAGCGTAGCCAAAAATAGATCTGAGAAGAGCACGTCTTCAGAACAAAACTTTCAAAAAGTGTTTTTGAAGTTCGATAAACCTATAAGCTCCAACATCTAATGTCGATACCAAGAAATGTTCCTGTTCTCGGCTTTAAATTGCTTCTCATCCTTCAATATTCAGTGAAAAAGTTGAAAATCATGGAGAGAATTCAAACGAATTGTTCTACTTGATCTTCGTGAGATCTTCTTTGAAGGATAACCAACATCACAAACCTTTAACAATGAAACGCACGAGGCAGCAGAGCTCAAATGAAATAAAATCACGTTCCAAGATCCCACTTTATACCGCCGCGCTATAGACGCGTATAAATCTCGAACAATACCTCACTAAAATGGAACTCTAACGAAAAGCACAGACATCTTTCCAATAATCATGGCCAACAAATTGCCAGCGCATTGTTCTTTGCTGCACATGCGAACAAATAAGAATTCCTACCGGCGAGGTGATACGCATTTTCCTTCATAATTAATTAACAGTGATGGCGTGATTTGATCCAAACTGCATGCCACCATCCAGCAGTGCAGAGTAGTGTGATATAGACAACAGCATGTGGCGGGGGTTGGAGCACTCATTGTTCCCAAAAGCGCAGCGCTAGGGGCTGCCACACGCGTTCTGTCTTGTATTATCCGCCATGATTGTTTTCAACAATCGTGATAACATCAATCTATCAATCTGTCCTATGACAGTTTCAATTAATGTAAGCTTCAACAGAACATTTTCCCCTCTCCGTGAAAAGTATTGGACGCGGAAATAGACAGTTCGTGTACGCGCGCGGGAAAGTTGGGAATGGAGACAGATTTCCTTACCTCAGACTGCTAGCCGCGTCCGGGACATGCAATCACCAATCGCTCAGAAATGCAAAGGTCGTTCGCGGAATCGCTTACCTGCAACCAACAGAAAATAATACACATTTAGCAGATAATAATAAAAACCTTAATAAACATGTCACTTCTAATTGGCTCAGCTCCCAAAACGGGTTAAGAAATTTCCGGTCGTTTAATTGAAAATTAATTATCGTCGTCAAGCTTTTGTAATTATACCGCTCTCCGCCGTATGTGTACCACATAGGATACCGTTATACCAGGTATATAGCCACACAGACACATAATACAACTCGATTTAAATTTAGCACCAATTATACTTGACTTAAAACGTACGCGATTTATTTGAAATTTCTTTCAACATCGGACTTGGTAATATGGCATGGTAAGGCACAATGAGATCTGCAATTCCAATACCAAATGTTCCCGTTTGTCTCCTTACAAGTCTCACCGCTCCGTCGCGGCCACATCGAGCGTTTGCTCGTAATCATATCATTGTCGTCGATATTTTAATCGGGCTTTGTCGAGGCCTAGCACGTCTCGGCGGCGGCGTCGCCCTAACGATGCCGCCGCCGCCGCCTAAACGGGCGATCTGTCCCGGACCAGTGGCGTAGCTATCCAACATGTCTAACGTAGGGGTTGCCCGACACACAAACTGAGAGACACCAGCCTATATCGTGCCTTTATCAAATCTTCGATCATTTCATGGCTATTGGCTAGCAATGATCGAAGGTCACAAGCCAATAACGTACGAAAAACTGCTTGAAATTCGCGATTGCGAACAATTCTTTTAAAAAAGTTGGCTAATAAGCTTATTCGCTTGACATCATTATATTTTTCACAATGCATCTAAGACGTATTAAGGAAATCCGCAATTCAATTATTCTCGAGTATAGGTTATTATGTCTGACAACAAAGCAAGGAAAATTGTCTTCAAGTTACAACACGGACCGGGTTCGAGGCTGGCTTCCCCGGGCCAACCGCCACTGCACGAAACGCCAGCAAGGCGATGCTTGTGGCACATGGTTTCATCGCTGGGTGGCATTTTGCGCCCAATCCGCGATCCAGTGGGGACCGTATGACAGTATTAATTAAAACCGTAAACCACGACTAAACCCTCTCCCGCAAATACATATACACACACACCCTCTCCCCCGCCCCCGCCCCCACCGCCCTCACGCAGATGCGGCTAAATGCTGCTGGAGGGGAGGGGGGGGGGGGGGCTTGTGGTTGTACGGTGTGATATTTCACTGAGCGCTGTTAAATTTTGGACATACTCGGAAAAATTGTGAGAAATTCGGGTTCGAATAACAATTGCAACGGCGTTTCCCGAACAACCTGATAGAGAAATAAAAGGTTGGGGATTTTAATGGGTTGTCGAACATTGGTACACTGTATGTAGACAACGGTGAAATGCCGCTTCATACATTTCTGCCAGCAAGTGAATAGATGTGAAGACAGCATACTACCTACTTGAAAGAATAGTGAAACTTTTTTGTCGCAAATAGCTAGTTTTTCACGTTTTTAAGCATCTGGCTATACCAGTACAAAAGCAATACAACAACCTACCAACAGAGAGCATTGCATCTCAAAGAGCGCTCTCATGCCATAGTTGGTATACCTATACCTACCATGACTTCATTTACTCAGACAAAAAAACATTCGCTTATTAAAAATTACTAAATTATCATCGCTGTCCGTCTGTGAAATCAAGTGTGATCATTTCCCTTTCAACGTCGCCCGATTTACTCGTCATGACAAACCCATATTTGAAACTCATCGCACAGTACTCTGTTACACCGTAACACTTTTACACTGTAACACTGTTACACCCTGCGCGTATCGCCGATTATCTAATCTCGAGACTCGGTATAGCGTGCTTGAAGACGTTGCTCGAGAGTCATGCTCTCTCAAGTAAGTAATTGTAATATGGACGCAACACCCCGTGCCATGAGCTGACAGCTGGAATATTTCACGCATTGTTACCTTCTTTGTCTAGCGGCCTCCACAGGTAACGCCGTCGGAGGTGTTAGCAGTGTTGGTCTTGATTGATTGACGATATGTGAATTTTAAGGTCGTGATTGTGTAAAGTTCGGTGCGGCGGCATCAGCATTATCAATTCAATCTTAGGGGAAGGGAAGATGCGAATACGAGCACCCTGTAAATGTGCGGCAAACAGGGGATTATAAGCGAGGCATATTTCGTCGAACAATGGAAACGTACGTATGTAGAGGGTGTGAAGCTGTCCTGATGTACTGAATAAACATTGATAACGTATACCAAAGCGCAAACAAAATTTAATAAATTTCCAACAGGCAGAACGCTTAATCGATTTTGTAAGTTATCGCCTATATTTTCCAGGATTATGCATATGAATTTTGCAAAAAATACGGTTTTTTATGACGAAAGCTCATCAAAAATAACAAAAATATGAATATGAATGAGGAATTATATACGCTGAAAGATAAAAATACGTTTTTTGAAATGTTGTAAAATGTGCTGAGGATCTAAAAAGTTTTATGTGTGTTGTGAAGTGAAGCACCAGACACGGCATGAAAATGATGGTGTTTTTTCAGGAGATTCTCCGAGTTATTCCGAAAGAAAGAGAAAAAAGCTTAAACTCGGCACCTCCACTGAGAGAAAAAGCAGGAAGCGAAACCGTGTAAGCACGTCCCAAAAAAACAGCTGTTGCAAATTACAATAGATTGTTCACGTCTGCTATTATAGCCAACTCCAATCGAACGCTAATTATTCATAAATTGAATGATAATACACAACTGCATACTCAGGAGTGACTTAACGGCTGTTCAAATGAAATCAGCAACAAAGCTCGCAGCGCCGCGCGCGGCCGAAATGATAATTTAACGACGCGAAGATTCCCCCGCTTGAATCTCGGCACCTCGGTAATTAATTAAATGTAATGAGATTTTAAACTCGTTGCGTTGCGTTCTCGGGTTCCACTGGCGAAATGAAGCTGTAGCGGCTAGTCGAGAAAACGGTCGGGCCCCTCGGCTAGCGGAGCTGAAGCCACACATGCTTGAGGAAGCGCTGGAATTCCTTTCTGGCTCCTACAATCATTTCATCACACACACTAATTGAAGTGAAGTACGTTGCAAATTACGTTCAGAGTGTACACACTCTAATCTATTTTTTATACGCAGACCTCTCACTTTTTTATGTTCGTACATTTTTAACACAAGTTTATCAACACACATATTTTGTCGCCGTTTGGTAAAGTAGGTTCCTGGGCCCGGAAAAGTATGGTTTTATGTATTAAGTATACAATCTAGTGTCTGATATACGATTTGGGTTGATTATGGAATTTTATATCGATAAAATTTCATGAGAATTTTTAAGTAAAGTGAAAATCTTATTTTATTATAGTATGGTTTTATGTATTAAGAACATATAGTGTCTGATATACGATTTGGGTTGATTATGAAATTTTATATCGATAACATTTCATGAGAATTTTTAAGTAAAGTGAAAATCTTCTTTTATTATATCACTAATATATCTGTCACTAATATGATAAGAGTCAAGTCGTAAAGGTGTACCATGGTGTAATAAGGAAAACTAGTTATTACGAAGAAACAGCTTTATTTCTCATGTACAACAACGACAATGCAATAAATTGGAACAGACCATTGCAAGCGGTTTGAATTTCGACAGGCACATTTAAACACACGTCTGCACCCCCAATAACCATACATTCCCAGTTAGATTCAACCCGCATTTTCAATTTCATCGCGTCCCCAAAATTTAATTAGCGCTGAAGATTTATAAAGCTACCCCATCGGCGCCTAGGGACTCGCACCCGGAATAACGGTGAGTTGTAAGCCGGGAATATAGATCTTTCCGCGTCGCTTAAGCGGATCAGTAATCACAATTAAGGACCTGAAATGAAACATTTGTAGTCGATCGTTTCACTTTCATGTCGCCGTGGATAGACGCCGTCGACTGCGGCGACGTCGTCCCTCCACGGCGTCTTCTCGTCGAGGCTCATCTCGTAGAGGCGTCGCTTAAGAGCGGCGTCCAATTGGTCCCGCTGTTCTAATTTACAAGCGAGCTCACCACTCAGGTAGATTTAGATGTTAATTCAGACAAAGGCTCATCGCATCACATCTTGGTATAGACACGAAAATTAAATAGGTTTATTTCAAATAAAAAGGACTTCAGTTCAAAGCCTCCCGAAAGCAACATCTTCGGAAATCACAATATGTATGTTTTTTCAGAGTCTTTTATATATAGAGTAAAGACTACACGCGAGAAAAAATAGTGCCATGCTATTGTTCTCGCGGCCCCTATGGGTGCATTGGCCACATTTAAGAGAGAGGTAGGGGGGGGGGGGGGAGGAGAGATCTGTACAGCGATGATCGGCAAAGCGAGTAAAACAGATAATTTAAGACAAGAATCTCCATCCCGCGACTGCAGGAACACTGTATCTTGTTGGTGACTGCATGGAGTTTCTTCAGGACTGGTGTGGGGAATGTCTGACTTCGTGCAGGTAGGCCAGTAAGCTCCGCGTAGCAGCTTCTATAACATAGGGACGGACTATCTGTGTGTGTATGTATCTGTAGTTAAACTTAAAATGTCGATATCTTCAAAAAGGATCCCATTTAATGATGAGCACGTGGTTTTTGGATTGTCACTTGTCAGCCGGCTATCGCCGAGTCCTCGAGCCGCCACTGGTTATAGCTCGGGACTTCAGATCTATATAGGACAGGGTGCTGGCTACGAGTCCCCCCCCCCCCCCCGTTCCCGGTGATTAAGCTACGCGAAATTACGCGCTTCACTATCTTAATGAAACCCTGACAAGACGACGGGACCAGGACGCGCCGATATCGGGAGACTCAATAACTTGTAATTGAGAAGCGAATGCAGACCGCGGTAGCAGGTCGAGACGCCTCGCTTTAGTTGTTTGGATATTAGTTTTGGAATCTACGTCATGTTCGAGCTAAGAGTTTCCGTCACATCTGCTTTTCCTCTTCCGCAACGATTAGAGTTCCCTTAAAAATAGATGTTTGCAGAGAGTTTCCAGTGGCCAATGCTGCAACTGCCACACACGCTCGTGGCGCCATGAGCAAAGAATAACCGTTCCGGACGCTCATCATAAAATACAAACTTTTCCGTTAAAACGTCAGGCCAGTGCGCGATTTACGAAATGTCAGGTGTCAGGATTCGATTGGTCGAATCAATTCTAGACGAGGCCGAAAATAAAGCTGTCCCACTGGGAAGTCGACGTCAAAATGAAACGAAAATAATGAACACTCGTTTATAATTTCGTTTAGAGTGTTGAAAGTTAAGAAATATGCGCCGGTTTATGCTTTAGGGGCACACGGAAATTGCAAGATTTAGAATATAAAGTAGGAAAGGAAATAAAGTAGATAAGATAAAAAGATAAATCTGTGGCGCATGCTTGTAATATAGCAAAGGAAAGTGACAGCAGCCATGGGAAAGCGGAGATGAGGACAAGAGAGATAGGAAATGGGAAGGAGATGATGACAGTTCTTTAGAGGTAGACCTTGTGACAATATGGATGTCCTCTCAACTTGTTTATATAGTACAATGTCGGCATAACCTTTGCAGAATATCCAGGAACCGAGAGAAACTACTTCGAAGCTATAATGCTAAATTTCAGTATGGGCTCGAAAGACAAGATATATTGTCGAATACAAGAGAGGGCTGTTAAGTGATTTTATACCATGCGTCTTATAGGTGTCATCACCTCAAAAGCGAGGAGAGAGGAACGGGAGGCCGAGTACCGAACTCAAGTCACCGACACCACTCTTTGACTGAACACAATTGATTTACGCCTAATTTACATTATCATGCACCTGAATCAACCGCGAAGGGCTTTTAGGATCTCGTAAATAAAAATGCACGCTGCAGCAGATGCCTTTACGCAAAGTTCACCAAGGCGCTATACCAGCCTCTTGACGATTTTCATGATTTACTAGAATGAGAAATTAACGAGCTATTTAGAGGCTTTATGAAGGCTGTTCAATTTATTTAAATATCTCCACTTTATAAAGAAACAACCCTATGAAAATATCAGAGTAAAATCGCGATTTTTCTCTTTCATAAACGATTTACTGTTATTTAAAACGTAACGAGCCGGGAAACGCATTTTCTTTTGTGAATTGTGATAGCCAAGGGGAGCTCCTCCAGCCATGGAGCTTACAGACCTTCCCGCCGAAACTTTCCACTTTTTACCAACGAAATTCTGATTCCGGTGGCGGTCGCTCCCCCCAATCTTTAATCTGCTTAGTCAATATGCTGTGATGCATCCAATTTCTGAAATCCTTTTATAATAAGCACTGTTATTCTGCAGCCATAGCTCGCCGCTCCCCGTACATCACCTCCGATGCGCCAGCACATATCGTTTGTCATAATCACGATCTTCCCATATCAAAAGTCTGCAATCTCTGTGTCAAGTTTTCATTCTTTAGTCAAGTCATCTTTATAATACGCTTTTCTTCTTCATTCATCCCCTCTTCAACATTCCTACTCCTGTTCACAAGAGATTTGCTTAAATTGCCAATTTTGAAGGAAACCATATTTCAAGTAAACCTATTCTCTTCGTATACACTCCTTGGGAGTCCTCGCGAGCAGTTCTCACCCTCTCCCCGAAGCTTGCTTTACTTTATCATCCCTTCTCGTTCATACTGCCTGTTCAACTCACCTGATGTCTTTCTTATCCGCGAATAACTTGCCATGCACCGAGAGCGGAAAACCGTTCAAAGCCTCCCCGACCGCCCCGGCAAGCGTTCCATTCGACGTGTACGCTATGCGACTATGCGAAAAGAATGATCTTCGAAATTCGAGTTTGCATATGTGGGGACATGCCTCCACATTCCGTCCCCCAGAGCACTTGTAATAAAAGATGCCACTCCCGCCCGTCCGCCCCCTCCCCCCAACCGCCCACATATGGAATTTGATAGGGGACGTACAGCGAGACGTTCCGATCAGCCAGATCGAAATGGCTTTTTAAGATAAATCGCTTCGAATATATATATACGAGATGTGTTATGCATGCAAATGATTTCGAGATCGGGCAACATTGCGTATAAATACGCACTTTTGCACAAGTTTTCTAATAATCTACGAGTGGTTTTGAGCGCTTCAGTGCTCGAGCTCAGTAGCTGGTTCGTGATAAATGTGGCCTTGAGCTAATTCTAAAAGATTTGCGTGAAATGAAATGGTTTCGATTAGAAATGCAATCGAAATGTCCGTGTATAGGTAAAGGAAGGTTTGTATCTACGCGAATGTCTCAGTTTAGCTTTAGACGCGCTGGCCGGTGATCACGGGAACTGAAAGTCTGCGTAGGGTCGTTCTTTATATACGACAGCTTTGGGCTGATTCTCGGTTTTATAGCACGAGCATAGTTTATATTTTATGGAGCAATTGGCCATGATATTCTTGTACATCTATGTAATATACTTTGTGCTGAGGGATCTAGAAAAGGAGCGCAAGACGGTTTCGTTTGCGTTTAGATGTACCTCTATCAGTATTATTGGCGACCATTACAATCTGGAAAACAGCTACATCAACAGTAAACTTTTATTTTATCCCTGAACATTTGTAACCAGCCGTAGGGTTATTTTTTCATTATTTCATAGGCACGCGTTATGTAAATTTATCCGAAATATAAAAGAAATGCCACAGAAGCTTTCGACTTCTTTGTAGCGAAAAAAATGACTCACAATTTTGATGTCTTTGTTGCGATCACGACCCCGTCATGCCACGACAGTTTTCTTTCCATCGCATCGCAACGTACTTAACGTTTGCCAATAAAAAAGTCGATTTTATGTGAGAAACTCACGTGTTTCTAAATGTAAAAACCATGTTTGAAAAGTTTGCCGAGCCCGATGCTCCGAACTGCATGCCGACAGCGGCCACAGGGTTTGCACTTTCCTCGCCCACGCCGAGGGTATACGATCACGTTGCAGCCTAAAAGCACGCGCGGTGCAAGGAACTTTTCTTGCTCTCCGTGTTGTGCATTTGCAGACGCCATCACTTACGCCGTCGCGACCACACGGGGCGTCAGGGGGTGGGGGTGGGCTCGGGGGGGGGGGGGGGGGGGGGGGGGCTCGTGGCACTAGACTTTTCCCATCCCTTAATGTATTCTGCGTTGAAATCTCCCTTCTCTCGCCACTTCCACGACGTCGGCCACTCACAGCAAGCTCTCGACGGCGTCGGGGGAGTGGGAATTCGTCCAAATCCGGACCCGTGTGCCGGTAAAGAATTGCCACCTTATCGTGCCCCAAACATTAACATTTCCAGATCACGTTCGGTATTATCCCATCAAGATACTTTCTTTCCTTCGGTAAAAAAGGGAACAATTCACCACCCCATTTTCTCCAGTTTCATTTTTCCTCAGTTTAGCAATTGTGCAGCACCTTTCGTAGAGCGTTTCGTCCAAGAATCAAAAGGTTTGTGAACATTTCTCAAGTCGATTTTTTTAAAGCGCACGCTTTTATCCCCCTCTATCGACAGTTAGCACAAAGATTCAGTGAAGGAATCGCAAACGATAACGATAAAACGATAATATTCGTTTATTAGACCTGCGTTCCTTCCTCGCAAACATTGTTATAGTATAACTTCTGCCGGTGAAGTCTCGGCTCTTGACGTAACGCCGTGCTGTTAACTTTAACGCCACGTTGGAATTTATACCTCGAACGCTTTAAAGGATTCCGAGTCCTGGGAAAAGAGCGTTTATAGCCAGGACATGTTTTACTCATGAATTCCTGATATATAAAGTACGAATCTTAAACGTTCGGACCCTCGCGTGGCCGAAAATTCTTTGCTTACCCGTGAGAGTCGCCGAGTCTCCGGTATAAATGGAAACCAGGACGACGATTTACTTTTCTTCAAAACGGGAAAATGATGCTAACATAAATAAAAGTATCTTTCTCATTTTCAAACTGTAGGAAATCGAAGTGATTTTCTTTGCGCCCTACCTTGAATTTTTCAAGTTCTGATTCGAGCTGCAACCCTTCGCTTGGCATGACATTTATCATCCCCCTACGCGCCCCTTTGTTCGGTGCCCGATTAAGCTATCTGACCTCTCTCGAAACTTTTATATATAAAAACCCGACAACCCCCTTTCGAAAGCCTGAAACTATAAGCGAATGAAAAATCTTAAACTTCGAAAGCCTTTAAGAATTTCTTTGCCAATGTAATGCTTTATATCATTATTGTCTTTTATTCTCGGAGTTCGTCTTTAGAAATCGGAATAAGGGCCATACACAAATGAAGTGTATGGCGAAATAGTGGGGATGAAAAGTAAAGAAAGGGAGCCATGCACTTAAAAAAGCTGTTAGACTAAAGAAACAGAGTTTGCCACTCTTAATATTTTATAACTGGCTCCATGGACCAGTCACGGATCATATCAATAAGAATTCATTTTTTCCGAGTGTTTGCTGCGGTAATCCTATTACCACCACTGTGAACACATCCACCTTGGTTGCGACTGCAGTTGAGGGGGAGTTTTTTTGGGGGTAGGTTTCTGTCATGACTTTTGGGAACTTGGATGTACAAATAAGCAAGCGGTCAAGCAAACATACACACAGATTATTTACTGACTCACCAATCCAAGCTCACCATGAATCCACTTTGCCGGTTGCAACTTATAGCTGTCTACATTTTTAATTTCCTTGGATTTTATTACATTATACCATTCTTCACTCTGATTGCAGAGTGTAGACTTTGCCCATAAGCTGCGGCTCCAGAAGGCCTCTTCTCTGTTTATGTTCTTGTTTAGGTCATTAACGCTGTAACAAAACGTTGCGTTTGATATCATCCACGTCATTAAAGTAACTCCGCGCTCAACGTTTATAGAAGGTGCCTGTATATAGGAAATAAAATATATTAACCGGACCGAGCATTCTGGCGTGAAAGTTTTGTTGAACAACATTGTTTCTGCCTACACTTACACGTTTCGTACATAGATTTAATATTATCATGATTCTCTACGCCGAGTTCACTGGTTGAATAATTGACCTCCGCTCGTGACCAAGCCTTCTATTCCTGAATCTCTGTTTGATCCCGACAGATAAATCGTATTTACAAATGGCTCAGAGCGACTATAAAAACTCTAGACGGTCACTCATAAAACTATTAGCCATTTCATATAAAAATATATTTCAATAAAACTGGTTCTCACTGCATAATAAAATTCGAATGGAGTATATGTTTCATTATGATGCTGGCAGTGGCAGGTTTAATTAGTTGTTGCCGGTCTTCGATGAATGTAATGTAGAGGATCACAGCGGGATGTTAATTTATGAATTGCTGAATTGAAATTAATTCGATCAATGCAGGCTTGCAATTGTACCATCACGGTGCCCTAATTGGGTAGAAGATATGGGGAACTAGTATATCGAGTTTTGATATAAATTGTGGCTCAGATCTTCTTGTGTTATCAATGCAGGGAAATTCATTTCTCAATACGAATTATCCGCGTACCTTCATCCTGCGATGAACGGAGATAATTTAAGAATTCCAAATAAAGTAATCATTGAGCAAAATTACACGAAGCTTTGGTTTTGCAAAGCTGAAACAGGTGTTATAAACTGTAGACTAGCCTGATCCAGAACCATTTAAATGTATTGTGTTCCTTTATAAAGTGAAGTCACATTACGAAATCGGAAAAAGCGTTAGAAGTTGAAATGAATGTGTTTGCGGCCACAATCTGACCGTGATAAATCCGCCCCTGTGCCAAATTTAATTTAGGAATAGTACGCTTCAATACGCCAGGTGCTTGACATCTCTCAATTATTCAGCACTTCTCGTTTGAGTGCACGCCCTTAAATAACAAGTGCAGCTTTGAATTGGCCCAAAATTCGAATGCAATAGCAGTTGAATGCAATTCAACGAATTGAAAAATAAGAAATGCTATGAGTGTAGCTCCAAAAATGATTCCTGGTAGTCATACCTACACAGGTAGTACACAAAAGAGTGAGTGCTGTTCAAGAAGTATAAGTCTGCAGCGTAAAACCTGAAAGTCGGACGTTCTAAGAACAAGAATCAGACATCGTCTTGATCAGAAAGCATCATTATAAAAGATATGTCATGCAGAGTCCTCATCCATCCACTTTTGATTCAAAACTTGTATTTATGAGGCTGCATTCCTAAATGCCACACATCCCATAAAGTTTTTTTCGATCCGTCGCTTTGCTCGACGTATAACATGGAGCTCTCTTTAATGCATTAAAATTATTTACAACATCATTTAGATTAGTCGATTAATTTCGTTTGCATAAATTTAACTTGATCAAATCATTTTTATTTGATTTATCTTGATGGAAATTTATTTTTGACAAAGTGATTCCGCTATCTCAAAACTGAAACGTCAATCGTTGGTCTCGCTAATGCAGAAATCACTTTTTTCACTTTTTTTATTTCTTATTTTATAATATTCGTAGAACTTGTGGCCGAAAATTGGCGATTACGCTAATGGTCATTGTGAAAAATAACGTAAATTTTCCTTGAAAAGTGCGTCTGCAACTCGTTTCGAAGAAATACGTAGAAAAACAGTCCCTTTTAATTTATGTCGCATTCATGCATTACTACACGTCATTTCCTTTTAAGAAATTGCTCCCAAGCTAAAAAATACCTTTGAAAAGTCATTCGCAGTCTCTCCAAGACGCCCTTTTAGAAGAACATAGGGTAGAGGTGGCACAGACTTTCCACAGTTCTCCCCCGAACCACGGATTACGCACAGATTCGGTGCGTCCCGAATCCCGTGTCCCGACCCGTGATATGTAGCCGTTTTTATCCGCTGAAACTGTCATCTGAGGTAAGTTAGCCTGTGCAATGTTTTATGGAATAAGATTAAAAGCAATGCGTCTTTGCAGCGTTTTAGCCTTGTCGTCAAACCGACCAGCAGTCGTTACTCGTGACAACGCCGAGATTTATTTTGTTCCTTATTCGCATTGTCAGCAGGCGTCTTGCATTGTTCTCCCCATTTGAATCCGCGGACATTTTATTAATTCTAAAACATCCTGTGCTTTCAGGTTTTAGCGTTTACTTGAAACAAGCAAACAAGTTTCAAACTCTTGGTGGTATACTGTGTTTCGGCATACAAATTGGTTCCCCTTCATATCTCTCAGCATTTAGCGTGGTTACTTAAAGCTGTTAGTTGGAATTCTCTTCGTAACAATGCCATTTTCACCACACCATCACGATACAGTTTTCTTTCATTTGGGTTATGTTAAGCAAATACCTGAGGGACAAAGAAAAGTGCACCTGTTAAAACATGTACTTTCAAGATTTGTTAAATATCTCTCTCATTCTCTCTCTATACATATACCTACACTTCTTCCTCTTACACTGTTATTGTATGGTTTCAATTTGACAAACACCCATCAAAGCATAATTGCATCGTTTTCAGAATCGTGCAAATTTTTATTTCGTGGTTACGCCCACTTGTGGCACGCTATGGTTGGCACGTATTCTGCAATTATCCAGCTAATTATAGGCGAAACTTGAAGCGATTCTCTGCCAGCACATTGCAGCTGCCATAAGCTACACTATTCTGTTTTCATCGATGGAGTAGGTACTTGAAGTTTCCATCTTTATTACTTCACGTTTTATTGAAAGGGGGTTAAATGTAACATAACACAATGATTTTCCGATGAAATGTTATTCGAGTCGAGCTGAGTTGCAATTTTAATTGCCAACAGAATTGGAGATAAAATCGATGAAAGTAATTAGCATTAAGTAGATCTAATGAGTTTTAAAATACGATCAGTAACTTTGATGCTGCAGAAACTACTTAAATCTTTCATTCCAACCGTTTCATTTAGGTCGTGTAATGATCTGTACTAAGTTATCGGCATAATGGCCATGTCTTCATCCCCATGTACCAAGAGCCGTCCCCACCCATGGTACTTATTCGTACTATTCCAATATCTCTGAGTAAGACAAACAAACTTGTTTTCAAACTTTATCAAAACAATATTAATGGATGCACTTCACTTACAAATTAAATTTGATATCACTCTGCTTGCAATCACGTTTAATATTTGTGTGGAACTCGGAAACATTGGAGTCGAAGATATAATCGACAACTTAAATATATATAGAACTTGAATTGATTAGCATTTCTCAGAGTTAGCAAAGCGCTGTGGCACTAATTGGTAATCGTAATAAAATTCTATTGTCTGATAGTATTTTTATTCTGAGTGTATGGCTTAGTACATCGCATTTCAGATGACAAGCAAGCGAAACTTGTCGAATACTTTGAATGCATAAATCGAGCAGCTTGATTTCATTAATTTGTCCATCTCTGTTCAGCGAGCCTCGATCTAGGAAGGGAAAGAGGAGCACAAACGAAGATGGAAGTTTCCAACTATGCGCGACAACAAAACTCCGTCTCGAAAATGGCGTAATTAAAATAATATGGAACAGAACAATGAAAATAATCGGCGGAAACTTGAGAAACTAAACTATTATACGGAGAGTTCAAGTTGAGACATAAAATCGGGGATGAGGCGGTTTCGTTCACCTATTCATCCACTATGAGAGATTTTCCTTCATCTCCACGAAACTTTATTGCAAACAGACTGTTTTTTCACAAAACTCTAAACTTTCAGGTTTAATTTTGTTTCGGCTTTGTTGAAACTGCAGCCTTCAATATCCTTTTCGAGAAAGGACAACGATTTTCGATAAATGCAGCATACGGAGTGAAATGAATTCAAACACACACAAGGTAACCGTGGGCGCACATTGTTATACGCTCGCTTCGATGGAGCAGTACGTTTATGCGCCGGTGAAGCGTTGCCCTCGCGGGGCTGGCGCCTCCATTATAAATCAGCGTAATCAATTGGCACGTTCGCGGTGTCAATACTAATTGCTCAGATTGGTGACGCATGGGTGTATTGCACATTATGGTGATGACAATGATCATGTGCAACGCTTGGTTGCTGCACTTTCCAATGCACTTTCGGGGTGCGCGCAGCTGCCAGCAAATCACGTTGGTGAGGATGCACAGTTTGATACTCAATCACATGATTTAATGACATCTTGGTTATTCTTTGTCGTGAATTTGGATATGTTTTGTTTCAAAATAGAAGATTCAGTCGATTTTATATACTCAATCACCATGGTTTCATTCATAAATGTAAAATAAAGATTTTGACTGTTTTCATAGTTATTCATTCCTAGCATTTATCATAATTTGGATATGAGATGCAGGTGAAGATAGCAAAGAGCTCACGAAATACGAATGCACCTAGAGCCAATTTCTGTAAGATCTTTATAGCTTTTTGTGCGACGGTGGGGCTGTATTGCCGGCAACTTGGTGCTAATTCATCATTTCATTATGTTCGATTGCAGCGGAAGTGATAAAACATCAAGATACCTGTTGGGTCTATACTTTGTGCCTTGTGGTTGCGGTACATATGTACGGCATTGGTAAGCTCATTTTGGCGTTTATATGGGATGAAGAACCTCCTTCACCAGATAGATTCTGTTGGTGTTTTGATTGATCATCAGGGCATATAAGAATTAAACAAAAATGCAGTCATCGACAAGTTATCATTGTTATGGGCAAATTATTGTGGGTGACGAAAGTTTTGAATGTGCAAATAATATCTGAAGCGACATACCTTGCAGAAAACGATGTATAAATTTGATTAGCATCGTTGATTCTATAATAGTAGTTGCAAAACAAGTTTGCTTATTTGGCGAGCGCTCGCCTTGGGTAGCGTTTGAAAAAAGTGAGAGTACCGTGGCACTTGTAAAAGTGTCTATGAGTGGTGACCATGCACATTTGCATCGTACAGCGTACCTGTAGGTAGGTAGCTACTTTTCGATCGTAACGAATGTACCTGGCGCGATATTTCAGATGGTACCGTCGATTGTCTCGGCTCACGATTTGTAATAAACTTAAAGTGGCAATATGAGATTTCGGCAGTTGACATCATAATCGAACGGGGATGAACGCTTGCAATAAGTCAAATCGATGACCTGGATATATAATTATATGATATCGAACTCTCGCATGATGTATATCTGAACCG
Source organism: Nemoura dubitans (assembly GCA_921293005.1). Taxonomy (NCBI): domain Eukaryota; kingdom Metazoa; phylum Arthropoda; class Insecta; order Plecoptera; family Nemouridae; genus Nemoura; species Nemoura dubitans. Next base: position 21,932,869 of record OV121075.1, read on the forward strand.
AATGAGTAAACGCCTCCTAGAGTTTATGAGGCCAGCATGTCGGTGTGGGGAAAGCCTCATGAGGCCTCCCACAATAGAAAATCCGACGTAATATTCTTACATTCCCAAAAAAAAAGCACCGAGTCATTCATGAACCGTTAAAAAGAATCGAACGCGGCAATTTCATCAGCATTTGCGCAACGGCGATCGCTACCCGTCGATGGAATAATAAATATATTATTTAGTGTTATGCAAAGTAGTTGGCGGACGCAGTAGGTACCGAGGCGGAGCGAGTAGGTTGGTGGCTTGCGGTGCTCGGGCTTCGAAACTGGGTGGCAGGTGGGTGTCGGGGGGGCATCGTTGTGTCATCGGCGATGAAGATTGAAAGATGCAGTCCCCAGACAAGACGTGACGGTTCACCTTGCTTGCTGCTGCGAGAGCCCGCGTTGCAAATATTTCTTCGAGACACTATAGCTGACGAACCATGCCGTTAGACTCTTTGTGTATATGTATGCAGATTTGATACGTAACCCTCGCAGCTTGTGAAGTATTAGCGTATGCTTACAGTCGAAGGGATTCGGTCATCTGTTTTGTGCCTAAACCTTGCTGGATGCGGTTAATCTTGTTAACTGATCAGCTGTCAACTCTATTCGCATTCATCGATCATCAATATTGAAACAGCATCACGCAGAAATGAGATAAAATCATTTCACAGTTGCGGAAATTATGACGACGACGAGACGACGATAGCTGAACGAGATGCCAGTCGAGTACGAGTTTTCCCACTCAAAAATTAAAGAAGTCCCTTTTGCTATGAAAATCGGGCCAAGATATCTAAAGAAAAATCGAATTTAAAAAAGACACAGCTATAGGATGTCCATGTTACTAACTACATTGAGACTGAAATCAGGCATGTTTCACAGTTTCTTGGTGCCACGACCCGTCATCTACATTTCAGAGTGGCGCTTGGCTGACAAGTAGGCAGTCACCTTTGACTTCACACTGGTGCACGGTTGAGCTAAATGCATATTAGCACATAAACAGTGGAGCCCTGAGTGCCCGATGGGGAGTGCGGGGCACGGGGCACGGGGCACGGGGCACGGGGCACGGGGCACGGGGCACGGGGCCTTGGTCAGGGGGTGGCAACGGCGCTGAGCCAGGATATTAAATATCTAATGAGGCGGTCGTGAGCGCTTAATCCCCGAGAGATTTACTCCAACTCCACAATATTGTTATTACACTCAGTCAGTTGAACAAGTGGACCGTGAATGGAGATAAACAAGATTTTCGCACAGTGTGGTTGGGTGGTGATGTTGAGTTCGTGGGGTAAAGGTGTGCGATTGAGGAGCTGTACACTTGGGTCAATCCACACTCCTCAGCAACGTTCGGCTACGGCTTTTGAAGACGTCGAGGGGACCTATTGGGATTACGACTTCAGACTTGTGCCAATAAGGCAAAGTAATTGTGGTTGGCGTCCTAGCAAGAACAAACAGAAGAGGCAAATAATGCATGAAACATGTAAGTGTGTATGTGATTACTTAGTTACACACAAACTTGATCAAGAGAAGGTAATACCTAGATGCATTTGCTCAGTATTAAAGCACATGGGCAATATCGTTTTTTCCCTGATATTACAAGGCAAAGGCGAAAGTTACATATAACATGATAAATTATTTTATTTTATTGCTCGTAAACACACAAAGGCTCCGTTCGACACAGCATGTTCAAGCTGTTACTTTTGTAAACCTATACGTACATTTAATTGGCAAAAAGTGATCACTCGTTGCAAGGATGTAGATATATAGCAATGTGCATGAGTCCTTAATGAAACTGCGACAGATGTAATTTAGAAACTGAACCCGTTTAAACTTAACAGCTTTATCCTTGGCAAAACTAATGTAAAACGATAGAGATTATTGTCTTTACACCATTGATTGAACTAAACTTGTCTGATTATCGATTCGTTGATTCTTATTTTCATCTCGCATGTCTATATCTATGCCATTTCCACCAGACAATTTATTATTCAAATCAATCTATTTATATATTTATTACAACAATATTGCTAAAAGCATACAATTTATTTCTAGCTTCGTCTTAGAATCCCATAACAAGGTGTAAAGTAATTTAACTTGCTGTCAGTCATTAGCGCGCTGCTGTTCTTACAGGTACGCCATAACCTCACTTAGAGAAATATTTGCCGACTGCTTCAAGGCAAATATCATGGCCTTACGTCGATACCTTCAGCACGTAAGACTGTTTTACTAGTTTCCATTATTAAAGCTGTTATCTGTCTCCACCTTTGTTTAATAAGCTTGTACTAAGCGTCTAAGCCATGGGCCATGGGGCTGGAACCTCTTTGAAGACGGTCTCTGCACCGGAGCGAAGTAGCAACGTTCGCCGCACGAAACCGTCGAGCCAACTCTGCTCGTGAGTCGGGACTCGGGCTGTACGGGGGAGGGGGTTGCAGCATTTTGATTAATCATATTCGTTACTACATAAAGCCCCTTGATAATTTCATCATTAATAACCCCTGACGATATTAACACAACTAAACTCACGCGGGAACTCTGCAAAGTGAATTAATTCAGATAAGATTCAATTAAAACTTATGATTTTGATTAATTCAAAGTCTGGTCTCATTGATTTTTTGTTTTAAAATTAATACACCTCACTTTCAGTCATGCATTGTAACTGAAACTCTATACGAAAACGGTATAAACATTAGTCCAGAAAAACCAAATATTTACATAAGGACAAGACGATAATGAGATATGCTCAATATTGACTCAAGAAATCAATTTTTTCGGCCAGATGAGCAGCTGTTGAAAGTAAATGCCTGAGCTCGTTAACACCTAGTTTCTCATTACCAGCAATCAATGAGAGGCAAACGACCACCGGTGTGTGCTTAGCCCTAGCCGAGCAATGCAGCTTTCCAGACTGGACTCGCTAATCCAACAATACCTTCATTTCATAGTGATTAGTGCAGCTCGGGCTAGCACGGATTATCATATAGATGGCACATTACTGCCGTGAAAATAATAGTTGGAACATGACTAAGGCGGCGGTAGTCTACGAGGTACAGCGAGCAGCAGGTCAGATCGATTTTGAACTAATACAGTCAATTGCGAAATTAATTATCGTTAATATTGATTAATTAGATGGTTGAATTACCATTAGCTTATCGCTGAAATAATGGGTTAAAGTAGTTATCATAATTCTCAGTGCTAATTTATAGTGACTACACGATTCTTAGTTACTGCACTCTTTATAGGTAATTGAAGCTGGGTTGTAAATGTACAGGCAAATTGTAAAATTGAGTTACAGTCCACAAGGATAGTAATAATATCGATATAGTCATAACTTTGCGAAGTGCTCTGTAAATCATTCACAAAACGTTGTATAATTTTAGATAAATCTTTGTGACATCAATACATCCTTGGTTTCGAATAAATGTAATATATTTATACTTCGAAGGTATTTACAGCGCATATAAAATCTCAGAATCCTTGACTGATTTCCATAACCTCCATACCTATACCACAATGGTATCGACGGGGTAATGGTCCAGAGCAAGGTAATGTCCAGTGAATTGATTGATTTCATAGCTGCCCTAAACGGAATCTCACCGGATGTTGCCTGGCAGATGGTCGGAGCTGGACCACGACCGGTCGGACAGTTTTGGCAAGCATGTGATAACGACGTCGGCGACGGGCGTCGGCGTCGGCGTCGGCGTCGGCGTCGGCGTCGGCGTCGAGCGGACACATTGCTGCAGCCAGCCCAGCGACTTGGAACGTTTCATCATCATTCAGCGCCTAACAGCTCCCGGTCACTTCTTGAGTTGTTTTCAAAAAGAAGAAGACAAACTCGCACACTGTTGCGCTGACCCAGTTGGGAAAATGTCCGATTGCCTGGTCTCTAGTTACGGTCTCACCGTTTGAGCTTATCTCTTCGAAACGGGTGGACTAGCTGCCTTAATTACTAACCTGTTTTCAGAAATATTTTAACGAAATCGAATTCGAAATGTTCTCCTCGCTCAATTTAGACTCGCATAAAACTTGTCGGCCACCGATTCAATGGCGTCATGTGTATTGACAGATGTGACAGATGTCGGGAAATTTTCACTTAACATTTAACGAGTACCATTTACAACTGAACTTTTCGCAGGTATCGCGAACACAAACGTTGAAATCAATACCAAGTACATTCCATCACTTCAATTGATAATCCGTCTTCCATCTTTCTTCACCACACAAAACTCCTTCCATCCGAACGTCAGAACCGCGCGAGAAAAACGACATCACACACTCGTAACTCAGTTAAAACAAAAACTTCGCACTCACACGAATTGACAATTCATAATACAACGATCCGACAAACCGAGCACATTTTCAGACAAACAAGATCACAACACTCGCACCACTAGAAACAATCCTTGGATACCCGCGGCGTCAAAATTCCGCACTGCATCGCGAGCAATGCACACGGAGCAACTGCACGCTCGCACCACCAGCACACCGTCGTCCTCTATAGGGACACACCAGTCGTGATCACCAGCGAGGCCTAATCTCGGTGTCACCTGATCACGGCCCGCACTGACGACACTGGACACGGCCGCCGCAAGTCGCTCCCATAGATAAATGACGAGTGACTCGCGGCGAGCTTCGACGGACCTTCAGCAACTCGCCAACTCGCAGCCAGCAGCCAGCATCCAGCCGTTTCAACATCTCTCTGGTCCGAAGCACATTGCCGCCGCCGTCGCCGCCGCCGCTGCACAGCTACTGGTTTTTCCTTTCAAACCCACCGCGTTCTATTGATTCCAAAAACATTCCGACGTCCCCGAAAAACAGTTTGATTCAATAAGCGAGACAAATTAATTATAAGACATAAAACCAAACAGGAAAGTTGTCTCCTAAGCATTAAATCGTACTCGAATGTCCCGTCTAATCTTCTAGAAAACTTCAACGACTGCCGCACTTCGGATATATTGACATTAGACGCGGTTTGAATTTTGATTTTCGACGGCTAGTAACGAGTGCCGCGGCGCCCCCCGCGTCTGTGCGAGCGTCGGGACGCCGCCGTCGCGGCGCCTGGCCTCCCCGCGTCGCGCCGGCGATGGCATTTCAGACGCGAGCGCCGCGGAGGCTGAGACCCCAGCATGGGCCATTACTCCCCGCGCGGCCGAGGGGCCAGCCAGACCGCGTCGATAAAGAAAGTGCTCGTCAACTTTCGACCAAAAATATGACACGCATTTCGGGCACTTTATATTTGGCTGTAACAATGCCAGATGTGAAAGACTGTGCACACAGTAAAGTAATAAAGCATAGCACATCTCACATCAAAAACTAAATTGTATCTTCTACAGTCAAGTGTGTTTCACGTGAATTTAATTGACGTAATTAAAGACGCCAACAATAGGGGTTAGTTAGCTTTATGTAGGCCGTAAGAGAACCAATGGTATTATATATATATATATATATATATATACTCGATGTTTGACTGGGCAACAAAGGCTGTAGGGGCTAAGCATCCATGGGTTACGACCCGCAGATAAAATAATGGCGACTTGATGAGATAATAAGGCGAGGGTTTTTCTGTTTTTTGTGTTTAGTTGCGAGAAATTAGATCTTGCCGAATGGGGGCGACGGCGACGGCGACGGCGACATCTCGACGCCGGGTCACTGGCTGGCTGATGACAGTGTTTATCCATGTCGGCGTCGGCGTCGGCGTCGGCGTCGCCTACGAGGCTGGATATCTCCCCGGCACTTCGGTCTGGACCGAATTGTGGGGGGAGATGCGGGAATCGTGGTTAGTCATATCTCTGTTGCCCACACTGACTGACGACGTCAATAAAGCGACGCTGCTCTGAGCAACTCTCTCTCCTAAACCATCGTTTTATTTTGAAAGAATTCATTTCCGCCCGCGTTCGGTGCACAAAACACGATATTTTCTCGGCGTTGTCTTAAAAAAAGGGGTGAGGAGGGGGGGGGGGTAATTAGTGAAATGATCAAAGTTTTTAGCGTGTTTTAGTTTACGACGTAAAATAATTAAATCGCGGCGAATTTACCCTCTTGGCCGTGGAAAATATTAATTAAAAATAAGGATCATATATTGCTTCTCTTTTAGAGAGACCATTGGCATTTCCTCAAATGCTCGCTAACATCATTTTCTTCTGGCAAAAAACGCACAAAATTATAAATACAATCCAAGCAAATGATGTTAAAAATCGCTTTCTCAGGATTTTCAGCTCTGCATATTTTATGATGCGGACTTTACTAATCGCTTAGACATGAGAACACCATAAAAGAGTTGTTTCTTCAAATCGCCGTCAATAATTCACGCTGCAAAAAGATCCGGTAGCCCTAATAGCGCAAGCCTAATCAAGTAAACCATATTTCAAACTGCAGAAAATATTGCTTTCGTAAAAATGCGGCGAGTCAGGAGTCTGCCAATTTTCCAGCTTTAATTGGGATTTTATACTGCCGGCCATTTCACGCAACATCTTATTCTGGCTAAAAGTTGCAACTGCATCATTAAAGAATTCGATAAGGTGAAGAACTAATGGGCACTCGGTGAAGGTACATTAGATAGTCGTAATCAAGCATTCTCCCAGTTCGTTGTTCGTTGCAGCTTTAAGCAGCAGACAATTAAAGCTATTGGAATGCAGTCGCACCCAGGTTTAATAAAGCCTGAATTCCATTTTATGCAGAAAAAGTATATACCTTTAGATAAAAAGCCTCAGCAGCAATGGCTTAGTCTTCAGAGGAGCGGAAAGAATACGAACATCGTTTGATTGCATGGCAGCGAACTGCATCGGCATTCAGGTGCTCTTTGTCTCTAAGGTTTGGATGGAAACGCACCGCGATATCGCGATATCGCGAGTGGATCATTTTAATTGGATCGAGCGTGTGAAATCGTTTTGTGGGAACACGACCGGCAGACAAATATTCGCGTGTGCAATCGCGCCAAACCGAAATCTATCAAAATTCTACAGCTGTCTAAATCCGAGCAATAGCGGAGAGCAACCGAAATCTATTAATATGAGCGACCAGTTTATTTCCCATGCTCAATTAAAGTTACTATTTGTTCCACAATTTATTCCGCTTTTAATGTCTTCAATGTGAACATTCAATTTAGTTGGCGAGTCGACAGAGCTAGTGAGTTTTTGCTCTCGGTACAAATTATATATTTGTGCATTGACCATAAAATAGTGGCTGTCGCCATCGTGCGTCCAGGCCATAAGTTCCATAATATTTTTGCAAACTTGCAAGAGCGCCGTCTACCCATAAGCCAGGTGCGACTGCAACATCAATAGCAGATCAACACAATTTTTCTAATACTGTCAAATGGAATATACTTCGTTAAGCCAACAAATTTAGATGGCAAGAACTACAGACAAACTTTTAGTGACAGGCGACACTCTAAAACAAAAAGCCAGCCACCCCATGGGTATAATTTATCAGTATTTTTAATAAAGTGACCTGGTCAATTTTGTGTTATTATTTAGCTTGATGAAAATGTTCCACAGCTGTCAATAAGTAGTTTCAAAGCATTTTCCATTTTCCTAAATTATTTTGCAGGTATTCGTAGTTACCTTATAGGGGTTTCTTGCACAGTGCATCCCGTATGTATTTCCCCCAAGAAAAGGATGTATATCCAGCTATCACGAGGAAGTTTAGTAACCCAGGGGGTGAAAGAAATTGTTGTCATTTCTCTTAACGAAATCTCATCTCGAAAGGTCAAACCAGGTGCATTTGCATCTCCAGTCTTCATATTTGCAGATGCTTACAGTAATTAATGAATTCTACGCGGGGGTCTTACACCTCAAGGCAAAAAGATTATTTATCGTAGTGTCAGGAAAAGAATCGGGAACGAAAAAAGGGAAACTCGTGCACGCAGTGAGTTATCCCCCCCGTTCGCCAAGGGGGACATAAAAACACGACTGGGATTGATTTGCTTTGCAAGTGAGTTTAATGGAGTCGACAGATCGTTGTATGATTTGATTTGATTGACGTCATCAATCTGCCGGGGCTGCTGGAAAAACTGTCGCGATCTGGGTTCGCGCCGGATCAGGCAAATACACATGGTTGATACGTCCCATGTATGGGCAGATCCGTAGCGGCTCGTGAGTAAGAGATGTCATGCATGTACCTATCGTAACAGTGGTACAGATCCATATGGTCATAGGGGTCGTTTTTTAAACGATGTTACTTTTCTTAACTTCACAACTCACAAAATTGAATTCAGACTTCTTTAAGTAGCGATTGAGGAAATGGAGAGAGTGCATGAGGCGGCTGCGCTCTGATGGTTACAAGACTATCCCAGCTTTGCTTACGGATTTACATCCAAAAGGTCGAAAGTAATTGCTTATGAGGCAGTTATACAATAACGCTCGATCGTTCGCCAAATTGATAACGAACACAATAGTTTCTCCTCAGCTTTTAGCGTGAGCCCCAAGTCTGTCCAACTCCAAGCTCCAAATTTACGGAACTGACAGGTCACCACCGTAGACGATCGAATTATTTTTGCAAACAACAAGATTCCTTCGGTACCTTTAGCACACGGCAGCGCGCAGTCCGCGCTAAGCCAAACGTCGAACATATCGCGAATAAACCTAGCTAACAAATTGAACCAGTCTCGTTCGATCAGTACACAAATTACAGGTCATCCACCCACTTCACTATTCCACCGCCGCCACCGCCACCGCCACCACCGCCGCCTCGCGATTGATTCCCGCAGACATTCGCTCGGCTTTTTGCCGCGCTGACCGCGCGAAACCCACTTCATTGTCTCGGCCGAGCCAGAATGCGCAGCCAGCGTCGATCAAGAGCCCGCTTCCACGAATCACCTGCCGATTAACAACTGGCTAAAATATTGATCAAAACGTGGAAGATTAACTCGAAGATTTCGCGGAGACGTTATGATACAAATTACACGTCTTGCTGGTATCGATATTTTAGAAGGCTGTTCGTCAAATTCACTGCACAGGCATCTCACTTCAAGGTAAACCACGACTACAGAGAAGTGACCGGGGAGGTCCCATCTTGCGTGGACCCGCGTAGCTGATCGAACCCCAATTGGCACGCCATCCGCCTCACATTACGCCGCGCAGTTGTGCACGCTTCTCTCGCTAACGAGCTCCAGACTCCAGGAGAGCCGCGCATCTCGCCCTGGACCGGACAGCGGCGAGCAATGGACATGCGACGCGAAACCGGTGTGGTGACTCCGCCGCGAGTGTGTGCCGACGAGGATGGCCGACGGACCGGGAGCATGTATCAGACGCGAAGAATGTGTCTCTCCTGTGAGACAAAAATGGCATGCAGGCAGCCAGAGCAGCTTGCAGCTCTCCTCCATATATACTACCTATGTGTGACGGTATTAAACTTCTGTAAATCAAACTCGAGATGTTCGACCCAGCTAATCTTTCTGCGCATGTCACCTCGGCTATGGCCGGTATACATGTTTCGGCTTCGATGTCGCTATACGGCGGCCATTGTGGCTTACCAGCGGAACACCCTGACGCGTAAGCGCATTAATTTTTTTCGTGAATTAATATTTGTGTGTGGAATTTCGACCAGTAGAGGAGCTTATTTTCACTTGGTGCACACAGGACGTAACGTGATACGGGATTGGAAATGGCTTTTCGGTGTTCAAAATGGGGGTCTGCACCGTGACGCGTGATAGTAAGTGACAGTCGCAAGACAAGCGGCGATCGGCCGGTGTTCATCGACGCACGGTCCATGTGACATCGTTGGGAAAACGGTCACGCGCGGCCAGAGGCTGTGTACCTATACACTACACTGTACAGGTGGGTTTCAGCGAGCGACGTGTCGTGAAAGACACATTTCTTGACTCGCATAAACGCTACATCAAATACCGAACGAAAGAAAAGTAGCTTCGAAAATAACCATCGTTCACAGAACTTTATCAACGCTTCGAGATCGCGTCAAGCGCGGTGAACAAATTCGTTTTCATTGTTTTGATTTGTAAATGGAATGAAGATAATCGTAACCGGCTAGAGTGACGAAAGAAATGAGAAAGAAGTACGTAGGTATATGCTTGTGCAACGGCCGACGGAGTTTTCCGAAGAAGGAGGCTGGTTCGCGGATAGCTGCTGCAGCTGGACCACACACAATGAAGGACGCGGCGATGGGCGACCGCGGGCTCGTGAAATGTGAATACTTGCAAGTCCTTCTCGTCGGACGCAAATCGCGACGCATTTTCGGCATGCCTCGGACCGGGCAAATGCTCCTCCACTTTGCGCAATCTTCCGCGCGCAGATTCCGGGCACAGAGCTAGTACACGGCGATCTCGGAGATACGCGCCATCGCGAGCATGTTGCGATCACTGACGTCTTGGGAATCGGCTTGAAAATTGCTGGCTCCCTTTACCGCCGAGGTTTCGTACTATTTCAGATAACTTTAATTCAATTACGGCTCTTAAAAATTTTGAGTCATAAACTATACATTTTACACCCTAATGTCCTGTGTTGTATCTCTTTGGCAAAATCTTCGCAAAAAAATTCGCAAAAAAAAAAGTGTTTGGCACTGACAACGATATATTTTATTTAATTAGTAAAAGCATATTTTACTCAAATATGTGACCTTGAAACAATTTTTTGACTCGAAATCGCCAAATAGATACGATTTATAATTTGTTTTGGCAATTAATAGAATAACCATCTCATGAAATTGTGGCAGCATGAATACACATAACAAGTAGCTAAAATAAGTAAAGGGTCCAACACGCACTTTCCCAAAAAAGAGCGGAAATATAATAATCAGAGATTTAAATATATAGTAGCTAATTACGTTCTCAATTTTTTTACCAATCTGGCTGGCATGAGGCGATGTGTCGTGCAGTACCGCACAAGACTTTACAGTCTAAATTCGGGGTATAAAATCCAAGTCATCACGACTTGAAAATATAAGTATTGGCTTAAATTTCAAGTGCGTGGTAATGATTGTGTAGATATTATTACTCCTCTATGTTTAAAAAAACTTAAGTGGTCCACCTTCAAATTTTCCAGCGCCAACTAATGCAGGAACATAAAGTTAAATCTCATCCACGATTAAAGACATTCAGTCGGTTGTAATATGTTTTTCATTAAGCTTCGAGGAATATCGTAAAGATGCTCCTCGAGTACAATAAAAGCAATAAACAACGCCGAACGCTTTTGAAATAACCGCTTCTTGGCATCTTGGCTAATAGGCACATCCGCGGGTTTTCGGACGAATCGAATTTTTTGAAGATAATCTATTCGACTTATGGCTGTGAGCGTTCTAGAATTATTGTTATTTTATTTAGATACATTATTTTCTTTTCTCTTTCACCACACGGGTGGGCATTTGTGAAAGAGTGATACTGCTCTCCTCTTATAGGCTGTACGCTCTTGTGATAGCTTAAATATAGGGCAGTTCCCTACATAGCATTCACAACCATGCGGCGAACAATAGGTAATTTAAAACAATCATTTATATACGAGTTCAAATTATAAATAATATATTTCCATAAATTTGATATATAAAACGTATTGTAAACGTGAATCACCTTCTTTATTGTCTATTTGAAATAAATGCATTGCATATTAAAGCACAATTGAGTGAATTAAAATATTGATAACTTTCAACAATTCCATTCCCGATCTGAATTGAGCATAGGATATGATGTAGTTTTAAACCGTATATCATGTAGCTGAATTTGCAATGCACTCACGGGGACACGGTTGATGAATGCAGTTTGAAATGCAGTTCAGGGTAAACCGAGGGAAAATATTTAGAATTGAACATGAACGCTCTATGTGGCAGTATTCATGTAGATGAATATGATAATAATGATGGAACGGAGTTGGGAATGCATTTCCATTTGCAAACATTCACCAAGACTAGTTGCAGCCAATCATATACGCAGAGGTATACGACTTTATATATGTACGCTATAAACTATGAAACCAAATGTTAATTTCATTTGGAGTGATCGCTAGCGAACGATGGAAACGAAAATAGACAGACAGCACAGGACTTTTTAAAACGATTCACAAGCACAACATTCCATTTCCAATATTCATTCCCCAACAACAACATCGACCATCTTTATAAACGCTTTTTCACATTTTTACTAAACACTTTATAATTCCGTACCAGCACCGCGCCACTGTCCATTTATATTTCTAGGAATTCTAGTAACTATCGTCAGCGAATAAATATGTCTCACTCATGTAGTACTTCTTCTGCATAAGGTATGCATTATCTGCAATCCGAAGTGTAGCCCAGCTAACGATTTACCTCTGAGATATACCTATGTTGATTGATATATTAGAGCATACATTGCATCCACATGCATGAAAGGCCATGATTGGAGTGAAAAAAATCACAAACGTATACCGCCAATTTAACCTTGGATCACTGTAAAAATTTCCTGTCATAAAATGCATGGAATAATAGCTATACGAACGAATGCGTGTTCGTGTGATACTTGAGGCTACCTAATGCCAATGGACGCGACGGACACACTGAGTGGGCGTCCAAGTGGCTTTCTTGTTCTTAGCGACTTGCCTAAGATAACTAATAAACGAATCAAAGGAAGGCAGAGCAATAAGTTGATGCCTCCAATCTTCTCCATACACCTGCTTTAAATCGTACGTTGAACTTTTCGCTTCTGCACTTTTTACCGCGTTGCAAATTGCGTTACAAGCATGCCACATACGACGATGCCGTAAAGTTTCCTTGTCATATACGTCCCTATGTTTATGTTTGTTGGTCATGATGCTTATTTCAAATTTCTGCATAATATATTGGTATTATGTTCCATAACAGAAATGTCGATAAGATCTGTGTGCTTAAGATTCGCGAAAGCTGTTACGCTTTAATACCGTTTCGCAGCAACATATTGTTAGAAATTGCAGTGCATACTCAATATTTGATGAAATATTTTTCAATAACCATTATTACCGTCAGTATTGTTTCAATAATTTAAACTAACTGTGAATAAATTGAATATAAATACTCGCTCTGCCTTGCAGTGGGTGTGTCGACGAGTGTTCGAAAGGTTCAAAATGCTTTTGAGCATTTTATCAAGGTCTTGAATTCAGCCGGACCACATCCATCAAAGCCCAAGGTGCACAATGGATCCATAGCTTCCGTGTTGGAACGCGTATTTTGGGGATGAAGGCTATCTTTGTTCTGCGTCACATAGGAACCACGCGCGGTCGTCAAGGTCACCAACCAAGGTCATCAACCACCATGTCAACCACGCTTAATTGTATGCCACATCAGCAGCGCATCACTGAGGTTAAAATTCTATCATTGCAATGCATTTTACCGCCTACTTCGCTGCAATTCCTACTCTTTACTTAATTATTGCTTGGTATTAAGTTTTTTTTTCAGAAGCTTGCCATTAAAAGTTGTGCACAATACAGGGACTGTACCTACAGGTCTCTGTGCCGTGCTGTGATATCGTAGGTGTAAAGATTAGCTCGGTACACGTACTTATGCACTCTGAACGGGAACAACAGCTGCACTGCACTGCACAGCCAATAACTTATTGCGAGCAATAAACAATCCACATATGCACGCTGGGCTCGAGCATAAATGCATCAAAGAACCGCGCCTAGAAGAATGCGGTATGCGTTCGCTCATAATTAAGTAATAATAGGGAGGCAATTACTCTAAGCTAAGGGTCCGCGAAACTTGAACTGACTTGCTCTACGTGAAAATATGACATTAAGCTGTTTACTTTCGATCATGGCTGTCATTGGTGTGGCAATCTGTAATCGCATATTTAAAAAATCTCAATTTGAGAAGAAGAAGCGGGCAAAAATCCGATTCGAAAAAGTGTGAAGGAATTGGCTTACCGATATGAAAACACCTTTTGGCACGATTTTATGACAGGAACTCACCTATAAAAAGAAGAAAACATTAAATTAGATTAATTGTAATCATTTCAAACATCGAGTACATAAATACGGCAATGAATTAGTGTCGCGATGTAGTTTTAACAAGTCGTACAAGTCATACAGCTATAGGAATAAGTTAAATAGAAGTGCTTCTCTGGGTTCAGTAACTTTACAACTTCAAACGAAAGCAGTTCTGCCACGTTTGCTTTGTATTTTTCTATAAATCGCTTGAATTACATTGTCTGTTACACAGTCTGTGTTCATAAGAATGCTAAATACCTCAAATGAAGCGTGTGGAATAATACCAAGCGCAGGTTCATCAAGACTTTGTTCAAAACTGCTGGACTTGTTCAGAACACATTTAATTAATTACATAGTTAGTAGACAACAGCAAAATGCATTAATTTGATATGCATACAACAAAGTTTTAGCATCCCTCACGAGGAAATTACCCCATTGTCACCAAAATGCCCCGAAAAGAGGGGGCAATAATCTGCATAAAATCTGTCTTATTAGACTGAGAGACTGTTCGTCAAGCGCGTCTAACGTTATCAACAATGTATGCCTCATGGCAAACATGAATATGACGTGTCACGCCGTCTAAGTACGTGTACAAGTATTCAGCTGTGTAGCCATGCAATGTGCGCATGGATATGAATAATGTAACGTGAATATTTTAACCATCTCAACAGATTTATCCCCGGGGGCAGGCGCAAATAAGTTTGTAATTTTGTTTTTTGGATGCGGCGACTCTACTTTTTTTTTATTCTCTCCCTGTCCCCCATTTCTTGTTTCTTCTCGCGCACTCGAGAACTTTTGTTTTTTAAACGTCGCTTTCGCGGACGACCGCAGTTTTCCATCTCGCGGTTTTTGAAGTTCGCATGACGGCCGCTGCGTGCGCTATGTCGTGTGAATTCATTTCGAAACTCGAGACTTCCATTAAAAGTTGGAAATCGTTTTGGAAAACATAATGCGTGGCAGACGCCCTTCACGTCACGCTGGCTGGGGATGTACTCGATGGGCAACCACAGGCGCGCGTGCCGCACGTGCTGGCACAGCGGCCGCGAGATGGACCACTCACAGACAGCGTCATTTTTCCCATGCGTCCGACGGCGCTTCTGAGAAATGTCGATCGAACATCGATAGCCTTGAGTGCGGGAGGACAACACCTCCAAACAATCACAAAATAAATGAGCTTGTGTAATTTCCTGCAAGCGAAATGTACCTTCGAAACACGTGGAACTGAAATGCGGTATATTATTATGATATAACCGGGAAAAATAAGTATATCCCCGCTAACATGCAAGTACGAAAGTAATAACTGGGTAGTGGCAACGCAACGCAACGCAGCGGGGATAATGTAATTTGTGTAGAACAACGTAGTGGCGTAAATGTCTTTCTGACGATATGGTGATGTCTTGCGGTGGTGAAGGAGCGAAGGAGTGCTGGCAGCGTGGGTGAGGGCGGGACGGGACGCGGCCCGAGCGTGGCGGGAACGATCGCGCAGGCGCTGCTAATGGTCCGTGATTGCCGGTCGAACTTGATCAGCCTCGACACTTGCCAATAAATCACAATTAGGGATTGCAGTTACAATATACGCGAGCATAGAGGATTAATGTAATCATCAAATCATATACCTACCTACCTATGCGATATTCAATTTATTTTGTGTTTTAATCCCCACACAATAAAACGTATAAGTCTAAATTATATGATAGATTGAATGCAATGTATTGATATTTTTCTCTGCCACTTTCAACGGTTGTTATTCTCATTTCTTGGGCAATAAGAGTTTGAAATTAGTCTTTCGTATGGCAGTAGGCCTCACGTCCAAATTAACTGCCAAGCGAAATCGTTTGAAAACGCCACTTCAACATCAGCAAACGCCTCGCAGTTGAACCGAATACCTGTCAAAATTAGCGTAAAACATTCAATTTCGCGGCTCTTCTCGCGCCCACTCAACCCACCCCAAGCCAGCACCAATTAACCCTGGAGCGCTTCCCGAAAGAGTAATTAGCGAGACCACTTTAAACGAGCGTCCGTCTTCCTAGTCGGCCACGGACATTTCCAAAGCAATGTGGCTGGTGTAGCGACCGCGCTCGGAGACAGATTAACTCCGCTACATTAGAGCTAAAACGATAACAAACGGCGCGCTTAGGATTTGTGCATCGTATCTTGGTCCACGGGATACAATGCACGTCGCATCTGTGCATGCCGCGCTTTGTGCCGAAAGCCACAGACCTGAAGAAATTCGATTTTTCAGCGCGCACTTAGCACCGAGACATAGCCGGACCATTACAGGCGGTAATGTACCGCGAGTAATTTGGTTTATTTAAAGAAACCTTCAGCAGATATTTTATCTGGTACGCGTTTAAAATTGTCGTTCAAGTTAATCTTAACCTCGTAAAAAGTAATGTCACTTTAATATCGTGTACTATTATGCAGGTGTCATCGAGCGGTTCAAGAGTTTCCCTGAAAAAAATAACCCCTTTTAAAAGTGGAAAATAAGATTACACCCATGAATAGGTATGTCACGTATGTTGATGACATGAATTATAATCAACAGTGTAACTCATATAAGTAGCAATAGAACTTATGAAATCGTAAACACATTAAAAATACAAAATGTACGGTATATGATAATCAATTGGCAATGCCGCGTTCAGTTGACAACCAGATAAAATAGAACTCCAGGTCTTATATAAATCCCATGTGCTTTCCTTTCATTCATTTCTCCCGTCTCGCCCCTGTTTATGTGCCTATTGTCAACGACATGTACAAAGACATGTACATGAGTTAAACGTGCTCTGGCCATGGCTGGACTGGAATCGACCGGTGACATAATATACCTAAATGCTGATGGGCATACATGCTTTATATTGAGAGATGTGTAATCAAGTGATCACCCGTGGATTAATGGGTCTTCTCCATAGTATTAAGTGTGTTTTCTCCATAAAGACGGCGAATAGAGTTGAACGTGCGCTCAGGTTTTAATGGCGAATTATTCGAACACAATACTTGATTAAAGCGTAAGCTTTAAAGCATGGGTCTTGACACAAAAACACACTGCTGTGCGTGTCGAACGAGTGCCGGTGAACATGACTCTGCGAAGATGGACATCGAGGAACTGGAAAAGAACTTTGGGTTCTTAATGAGTTCTGTGATTTGACGACATTAACCATCAGAGCAAAACGTTAATAAATCACGAAAAAAACTTAAATTACTGTAATTTGTCTTACAATAATTATACCGTTTTATAATTGAATGTTACCCACCAAGCTCAAACACATTTGGTAAAAAATAAAGCAAATAATCAAAAACCTCTTGTTTGCCCAAGAGACCAATTTCGGAACGGTGAAACACTTCGTCTAATGACCAAAGAAGCTGCTTATAATGTTATTATAATTATCTAGATTGCTAGCGATCGTAATTTCGAAACTTTTCAACGCGTATCGCGCCCTCCAGCCATATGACAGCCCGAGTCATCAAACTATCACATTTTTCCCACCACCTTTCAGTTTTTATATTCAGAATGGCACCGAAATTGAATTCTTCATCATCGTGAAGCATGCTGCTTTCCATCAATATTATACGATCCATTATTTTGATAGCACTTATACTGGTTTATTCGTGTTTAATGCCCACGCCTCAGAGCCATACAGAGGCTCTCCGGCGAGTCGCGTTGGTGACAATGAAATTTAACTCGGTTTACGATCATAACGCCTCATTTCAGCGCGCTGCTAGGTTTTACCTCATGGTTTTACCTCTGCTTTTACTATCTCGCAGTGAACACGCCATACAGGCGCACTCCTACGACTCTATTCGGGCGTTAAACTTAGGTAAAAACTCATCCTCGCGCATTGAAATGCTCGTGCCACCATACATTACGCTTATCTTTTGAAACTTCATTTAATCTTTTACTGCATTTGTGTGTAAAGGTCCGTATAACTTATATTATTACGTGTTAATACAAAAAATGACCATAGAGAATGTTATAAAAGACACGTGAGCTATAGCTCAACAATTTTATAAGCTTTGAAAACAAATTAGGTATAATATAGATATTCTTTTATTGTGGTCATACATTATGAATTTCCACATATAATGGGTGATTGGAAAAATATTGTTTCATGCAAAAACCCAAACCGCACATCTTTGTTAAAGTTATTACCGTGTCAGAAACACATTTTTCTAAATGTAATTCTGTTTGATCGAGGTTTACATACACACAATTTAAATATACTCTTAATCATAGTTTCTAAACACGCATGAAATTATAGTAATTGTAACTTGCGAGTAGCCATGCATTACTTGCACATTCACATTGCAATCTTCATTACACATTGCATCGCAAAGAATGCAGCTAGCATGCTGCACGACTGCGCAAGAACCTCGAGAAAAGCTCGAGAGATCGAGAATTTTTCAAAAAGGCTGCCACCGCACAAGAATTAATATGGGCGAAACACTTATAGCGTTTTATTTTGATCGCGAGATGCGCGGAGCGTGGCGGAGTTTTAGTCGGGACACGAACAGCCTCTCGCCGGATCGCGGATGATGTTGGTAGCGGTCACTCGATCTTTATACGAGACGAGATCTCCTTTAATTGGAGTCCGAGCGACTTGAAGGGGCTTCTTGCTGACGTTTACGGCCACGTAAAATGCGATATACGACATTGTATCTCCGAGTCTATTCCTCGATTCTCTGAGCGAACAGCTGCATGACGGAAGCCGGGTGTACGATAACAGATGAAATTGAACAAAATTATCTATATAAATGCTGCAAGAAGATGGAAATGAAGAAACGGTATGTTCGATTAAAAGATCCATGTCTATGACTGGTTGCATATATATAGTACAATGTTTGGACAGCCGATTATGTTTCAATAACGTTCTAATGTTAAATGAAGTTGAATTGAGCTTCAGCGACCTAAAAACATTATATCCAAACAAAATGAGGTGGAAGCCGTTAGGACATTTAGAAATAATGAGGCTGTAAATAAATTTCTATAATGTTTCCCGTATCCAATTTCGCCGTACAAACACAAAGATTGGAGTAAACCCCGCAAATATATTACGGGTCTTTTGAGCGGACAAGAGGCACTTTAAAGACTACTCTCTTCAATTTATTAAGCAGCTTTCAATTCTTTGGCTCTTCCCTAAATATCAGGGTCTACTAGGCAGTCGGGTTCGTGCGCCCGATAGCTAAGACGACAGCAACCACAACCAGCAATAATGTTACCACATGCGGTCCCGTGTTACCTCGCATGGAATTTCATTTTGTGGACAATCTTTGAACTCAAAGCTATTCGAAGAAAATTGCGGAAAACTACCGGCACAATTTGACTGTCATACTTGCAAAATGTCTGAGAGAAACCAACACAAGCTGTATACAGCCTAGCAAAAATCGATTGTCAAAATCTAAAGAATTCACATACAGCAACGTACATGATATGATATAAAATAAAAATATTATGGAAATAGTTTGTCAATTTTCCGAGCAATAAAGTAAATACAATTGAAACATTTCAAACGTCTTCCGACAATCGATTCGCTCGCCAATTTTTATTGATCTGACATTGACAAAGATTAATTTCTATAAATTTTCTAGAGAATCATAAAGTCGGTTCCGGACACCCATCCTTATAGAGAACAGGACAGTCATGTTCTGTTAACTAACATAATGGGTAGTTAATCTTACGAGACTGAAGGAGCAATGAACCATTGTTGCAAAGCAAAGATTGGGAAGACTCTCGCATGATTACATTACTTCGACATATTCTGTTTATTGCCAGAAGAAAAAGGGTTGTTAAAAGACTAGTGTAGCTAATAAAGATGCAATGCGCCTGATTGCTCAATGACGAAGCGCTTGGCTGTGTCAATTGAGTTAGCATCACGTGACCAGGGTGCATCCAGTGATCACACGCCAGACCCCACAGGTAGATCCTCGACTTCGGCTTGCCTAATACGGCGCGTAATGGTACAGGCAAATCAATTAGAGTGTACAAATGAATAAATCCAATTAGATTTTGCATTAAGACTTTCGATGGGAGAAAATCAACTGTTATTAAATTGAAAACAATGGGTATCTATTTTTTTATAGCTCGAATAATGTGGTAGTGGCCCAATTCATTGAAAATTAAATAGATAACAAATTTTAACCAAACGATCATATTTACGATGCCGAGTCCACAAAGGTATTGTTTAAAACAAACTGTAAAAGTTGTTAATGAAATTCCCCGTTGCTTTCAATAAACCAAACAAAATTTAATATTCAGATCGATTTACCTTGATGTCCCGTAGGTAAACACAAACACAGCAGTCAGAGTGGATAGATTGGCTGTGGAGGAGCCGAGTACGATCATGGCTCCTCCACATATGTTAAACTGCCAGCCCAATGGTGCACCAACAGCAATAAAGCGACATGATGCACTTGGTATTTTGATTAAAACACATACCAAGCACTTCTATTTCATTGTTAGCTACATGACATAGCCTAATGTTTGTTTAACAGTCTGACCAACCCTTAGGCAAGTCAAATAACAATGTATGTATTGTGAAGGTATACACTCTGTATACACAGCGTGATTTTCATCTCAATTCTTTACGCAAGCAAGAGCTTCACATGCGTCCATAACAATAAATACGTTGAGCAATAAAGCTGTTAAATGGCAAGTTTTTCGCGGTAGACAAATGAACCTTCACTCACTACTATAAAGTGACAGCTTCAGCCATAAAATACAAAATTAGATGCCAAACTTGAAGATACAATATTATTAGTGAAGATAATAGTGTTGTTTGAGCAACGTCTCTCTTATGTGATTTGATTTATTTTCTGTTCGATACAAGCCTCAGGGCACGGTGAAAAATTAAAAGAATTTTAACCGATTATCGCCCGATAATGCAGGAAAATATCGAACGTTTTTGGGGTACCATTATTATAGGTCTGTTCGCTGATGAAGCCACTGATTACCGCGTGGAAACCTGAAAAGGGATTGAACACAGAGACCTATCATCTGGCTAACAATCACCTCGATTAGATAATACGAGGCAAGCAAGAATCCAGTGATTCGTTCGACCACTTTCAAAAGCACTCATCTTGCAGCACAGGACATGCAGTTTATACTAGCGACCAAATGTCAGACCAAACGTCAAGACGTCCCTAGAATAAGTTATTTGATAATCGAGCGCTAAAACAAAATCAGTGTTATCATTGAATAAATCGTGCGTCCATAGTATAGGTGCCTATTCATTAAAAAAATTAGAACATCGATTGTGATTTGAATATCAATATCAAAGTTATCACTGTATCGTGAATCGCGCGGGCCTTGTACGACCGGATCGGTGCTCTCGGACCATCAGACGAACAAGTTTCAGGTGCCGGGGCAGGGCAGGGAAGGTACGCTGGGTGTCATGTCAACTTAGCGCTCGGTGGGAGGTGAGCTAGACATTGCCTAACCAACCGAGAACAATCTTGAAAGCAGTATGACGACATTGACATTGAATTAGAATGGACGCTAAATTGCACTGCGCTGCAAAATAAATAACGCGAGCAACACTGATGCCGTTGGTGTGCCGTTTGAAAGTTTGCCGAAATATATAGCATCGTGTACTGTCAACTGTTTTGTGGCATTTCTGTATTCGTTTTCAACGTTGCTTTTCATGTAATATACGAGCTGATATAGTGTTGGGGAAACACAGCTTTCTCGTTTGCCGCTCAGCTGTTGCCATATTTATGAATATGAACTCGTGTATAGAATCGGTTTATTCTAGAGATTATCATCTTTTAATGGGATGAAAATCAATGCCTCGGCATCATCGGCGTCGCGACGCCGTCGACGTCGGCATCGCGTGGGGGCGTCGCGAATAATCTTGTTTATTGCCTCATGAATAAAGTTTGAAAAAAGCTCGTCGCGCGCAATATCGGGTGATGCATGCGAAGGCTACACTAGCGCCAGCCCGCGGAAGCTTTTAGCCTCCGACGTTTCAGAATTTAAAGGGAATGCGGAATGCAATATTATTCAGTCAGGAAAAAAGGAAATTCCGCCAGTCTATCTTTTCTTTTTGTGAGAATTCTCGCGAAATTGTCTGCACATTTTTTTCGGTCCCTTCGCGTGTTTAAAATGTCCGTTTTTTGAATTAGTTCGCTTATTATTGTCCGCCAACGATCTCGAAGAGGCGCTGAAATACGATTGTTTCGACATATTTTAGCATGGTCGAATGACGTTGGCGAAAATATGAATCTATTTATTTTTTCTCTGTACTGTCCAATTCGGGCCGCGTCAAATTGGCATGAAGAGAGAAGGGAGGTTGCACGGTACAGAAGCAAACTGCGAGAGAGCACCGAGAAAGCAGCACGCTACGCAGACGCTGGACCAAACGAGACGCGACGGAGAATCCTCTTAAATGACCACCTTATAGCTTCCAGCACTAATGACAGCCATCAACAATGAGCAGGCAACAATTTGCTGAGCGCTGGAGATGTATACAAAATAACTTTTAAGCTCTAAAGAAATAAAAAGTATATTTATTCCTGAGAATAGATTTAAAATGACGACAAAAGAAACGTAAGATGAGTGATAAAGAGCTGTGGCGCGTTGATGGAAAAACGAAAGGAAATTAGTTGTGCTAAACGGGTTTTTGGACATTTTTATGAATTTTATTAAGGATAATTAAGAAGGAATCAAATTTTAATGTCTGGATCACGAAGAGTGGACTGACGAGCTGAAAAATCGCTCCGTTTGTAGCCTTGGCAACGAGTAAATCTCGAAGCCGAATTCCGAACGAAAATGTGAGAACTCGACTGAATACCTGAACCACCTGAACTATATGGTTCACAAAAGTGAGCACAGAAAATGACAGAGACACTTACTGGCAAGCAAATAGCACACAATGATCCCGCACCAGATTATGATAATATCCACAGCACTTTAATTCCATTCCCATTGTTTCGACGACAGTCTAGTGCTACACCCGAAACCGAACACTGGTTTTAAAACTTAATTTGCGATAATGAGCAGCTGGATCATGCATTCCCTGGGCCCTCTGCGTCGAACAGGTCAAGGCACATGCGACCTGTGTGCAGTGGTTGTCTTCATGGCTAATTGCTTCGCATAAACATTGGCTTCGTTTTCAAGGGACAAGCCTACACTTGACACGTTGACTTGATGTGATATACCTCGCAGCGATATGTATAGATGCATACTTCGACTTTGTATTTGCGACATTTCATTTAAAAGTCTATTATAGTATACCCACCGCTGAGCAAATCTGCACTCTCGGAGCACACATTCGTCTCGAGTAAAAACAATAATCAAACGTGACTTTAACCACAACCATCATGTGCATTAATTATATTCGCTAAAAATTAATAATTCTGAAGTAGCAATTATTTATTTTGTAAAAAGATCTCACGCTGAGTTGTCATAACGCGATAAAACAACATTTCGCTGCGGCTCTCCAGCGTCGCGGACTTCAAATCCATAATTCATTTCCACCGCCAACTTCCCAAGGCTAATGTCCAACAAATCAAAACAGCAAGTCACGGCGAAATGACACTACTTACAAAAATCTGGTGCGACAAGAAAATTTACCACTTTACGTCCAAAAAAAATGTCCGCAAACGGAACCCAAAACGTCTTGAGCACTTGGCTTTATGCGCGCAACGGCTAGCGCTCTCTAGCGGTAATCCAGATGCACGAACAGGCGGCCGAGTGAGCGTATCCGATATTGATTTGTCCACGCAGAGGACAAAACTGTGGCGATGTGGAACAACCAGGTCGACAAAGACATGACCCGAGCGATAGAACACGATCAAGTAGCACCACGCTGCAAGACATGATGCTGCACGTGCACGGCTGGCCTGCTGTGTGTGTATGTGTGTGTGAGGTTATTTGCCAGATCGGGCACCCCTTCCCTATGTTGAATCATATAGATCATCCCTGTTGTAGTCCGCCGTTATTTACCATGTGTTCAAGCCCCTTGTAATTAAAGGGTCTGTTACGGTATCAATTGAAGGGTGCACTATCATTATGGTCACAGAATACTTTAGCGAAATTACCACACTACATATTATAGATAATTTACCTTGGTCATGAATATTTGATAAAATATATACCTACTCTATTAATAATCGAGAATGTTAGAAATTACAATTCAAAAAAACTTGTTTATTAGCCAGCCATAATTCATTTACTCGTGAATTAAAGTCCATTAAATCCATTAAAACTAGATGTCTACGTTCTACGAAAGCTATAATTCAAATTCTATGCGTTTTTTCCGTTTGTGATGTGTGAAATGAAGCGACGGAATAATGCCCCTTGCTATTCTCACCAAAAATAAACTATAGTCAACACGAAAACGCATGTGCAAGTTGTGTTTGAAATTTCCGGCCGCACCCTGAATTAGCGACAGCTCCACGGTTGCAGCCTGTCACGGACTGTCAACCGAAATTAGCCATGATAATTCGGACGATATAAACTAAAATGTCGCCGTGGTCCTGGACCCAGGTACATACAATTTAAACCGTTCGACCACGCGCCAACATTTGCACAGCGAATTACTGTGGGCACGAAATAATTATGGAATCGGAATGCCGTCGTCATTTTCCGTACGCAAGCGGCGCACATAAAACTGTAGGCTGCGGAAAATGACAATGACGCATGGACTCGGCGAGCGCGTTCGGCCGGCATGTCGACGGGGCTGGGACATCAGCTGGCGGGAAATCGTGGTGCTCCGTCCCGCGAGTCCGCTACAAGACGTGGAACTGCCGAGAGCGCGCCGTGTTTTCCCGTGCCCGCTGCAGTACCGGCACAATGTAAGCAGCAAGCTTTTTTTTTACACAACAACAAAATAACAATGGCGAACTGTCAAGAGACGAGATACGAGTTAAGTGTTTCCCGTTGAAAGTATTCAAAACAGCAGCCGAGGGAATTTTTAAATCAAGGGTAAAAAAACAAGCTGGGAAAGCTTTTGTGTTACGGTTATCCTTATCAAAATTATAACTCTGTTTTCTTTAATTAAATGAAGTGTTACGTGATTCGAATGGAACTGGAAGGCCTGAGTATATATATGAAGTTCGTTTTTTTTTATCCGTGTATATTTATTATAGGCGAGGAGTGTAACTAATTTTAAAAGTGGGACGCCCACACCCCGCAGCTATGGCGCAAAGTAGATCAGTCCGAACGGACGCTGCTTGCATTACTGTCGGAATTCCATGCAATATCACTTCACGATACACGAAAATAGCCGTACGATGCACAGAGAATACCCGTGATACTAGACAAGATGAGTGTTTGGATTGAAAAGGTCTCGCAAACAACAAAAAATACACTAATGACCAAAACCCTATACAAGGCAAAGATATACATTCGCAAATATTTACTGCGAAACGAATAAGGCACTGCTAATCACGAAGAATGCTGTTACATTTCATGAATTGCAATCCAATTTTTTTTGTCCACGATTATTTGCAAATAATAAAGTGCAGCCGGTCAACTGACTCAGTTAGATATAAAAGACCAGCTCAAGTCGGGGGGCCAGTCCTCAAGGAGGCTTGCATGAAGACTCTGTCCAATAGTTATCATGCCCTTGATCTGTAAACTCAATACGAATCCATTCATTTCGTTGATGTTGCAGCGTAATTGTTCCTCGTAACGCAATTCACTAGCGCTCGGTGTCGACCGTGTCTGATCGTTTTACTTTGATGTTCCCTCGTCGCAGCGGCGTGCCCTCCTTGCTCGTTGCGACTGCGACTGCTCCGGGAGCCGGCGACCGGTCAACCACTTGGAGCGATTGCTAGGGCACGGGAGCAGCTCGATGCCGAGACCTCTTTGCGTTATTGCATCCCGCAGAATCGGACACTACTTCGCGACACAAACACCCGAGCGATATTACAGATATTAATATCGATCCCCGTTAATGTATCCACTCATTGCGTCAGTCATTGCGAATGGGCATTAGTTCTCTTTAAGCTGTGATCGCATTTCTGATCTGCGTTCTTACTTTTTTTTATGCCAAAATAATAATTTTCTTTGCTGATCGAAACTGCATGTTCATTGCATGCCAATATTCAAGTCGATATACCACTGATTGGATGACAGTATCTCCTCATTGAAAGCGTGCGGCTTTAGGAACTCGTTGAAGCTTCCTAATTTGTTTTGGATTTTACTAGGAACAATATAAATTACAACATGTTTGTCAAGGAATTAATGAAAAGTAATTAAAAATATCCTGGAATTAATAGTTAATTAATGATTGAACAAGTCGCTAGTCTTTGATGTTTGAGTGAAACGGACACACACAAAGACTTTCTGGGCAGCGGTGAAGAAAGTACGAGACGGATGATGAGAAAAACTTTGAAATCTGATCTATTTAGGGAACGAAATCGGCTAAAGGGTCGGTAACCGATGAAGTCCGAATAGGACTTGAATTTGATTCGAACAAGAAATCAACATTTCGTCAAGCGATCGGTTGCATTTGACACCTGCTGTTCAGAAGATGTTCAGAACTTTACGGATGTTCAGAAATCTTTGAAGTTGAAATTATTAGCCAATCAATAATGGAAATTTAAGACTAATCTCAAGCGAAACATCGCCGCCGGGAAGCCATGTCCATTACGGCCATTGAGACCGTATATCGTCCACCAAGGGGTGTTGCTTTCGTAATGGACACCATCACAAGTAATTAGGCCCAGCGAAATTTGAACATCGGCACATCGGCACATGACGCGAGAGTGTCCTCGCGAGCCCAAGAGGGTGAGATCAAGAACCAGTTATTCGATCAGTCGGATTAAAAGCAAGAGCACACGAGACGCTAGATCGCCGATTCAATGCAAGTGAAAAGGAGGGGAACAGATTTATGCCGTGCATCAACAGCTAACAGGTGATATTTACTAGCCCGACGTGGACACAAAGAATGAATGTTCTATTAGAAAGAAAAAACTCGATTCTACTTTATATAACAGGTACGGCAACAATGCAATAGCCAGCTCACAATCATTTTCATCGACACACTACTCTCTTTTATTAGATCGAAAAACCTTATAAAGGCGATCGTGAAAGAATCGGATGAAACCGCTCCGGCAACATTGGCGTCGTTGGCCATTCTTGTGTTGTAGAGTTTTGAACAAAAAAACATTCACTAAAAACAATATGGCGTATAGTGCGAACGATTGCGATCATCGCGAGGGAAGGTAATTACTGTTATTACAGTTTGCAATACATACTTAGGACATCAGATGCACCGTGATGATTTCATTGAGTGCGGGTCCTTGCGTTGGTGACTATCAAGTTTAATTGATATCTTGTTGCGGACGTGGCAAGACTTTTAGCTCGAGCGAAAATTTAAAATCACCTTTATTTTTAACAAAGTTCAAGTCACTAACGCATACGTTTTTATGTACCAGATGTCGAGATTGAAATCAAGAACGTGCTTATTATACAATTTCACTTAAACGTACAAATAAATTTGTTGAAAAGCGTCGTGTACCTCTGAAAGTATTACCATTGCTCAACTTTATTTATTGTTTTTTTTGCCATTTAAATGTATAAATGCAATAAAGTTTCTGTATTATAGTTTAGGACGAAACATAATTAAACCTTATGAATAGTCAATTTGCTTTTAGTTTTAACCGTTTCTGTTTCACGAATATATATCTAAACTGAATACGGGGTTTGTTGTACTGTAATCAAAATAAGATTCGGCAAACAACAAAGTTTAGTTTCCACCAGAACGCATCTCCAAATTAACTCCATGGTTTATATTCCTCGCTATACATAGCGAGCGGCAAAGATATCACAACAAGAAAAACCAGATGAAATTTGTTGGGAACCTCAGCGTCCATTCCAGCACATTACCTAGGACCTAATTCCTACTAATCATTGCGGCTCTTTGTACTAATCCAGTCAGGTGGTTAGTTTAATTCGATTTGACAGTAACACAGCTTCTTTTCGACAACGGAAACACAATGTACGACGTTTCAACAGCCGAGCCAACAGGTACCAGAACTACTGCAGTCGACGTGACTTGATAGGTACAAAAGACAGGAGTTAATGCCAATGAAAGCGTTAATCAAGAAGCGAGTTAATCATTATAGGAATGTGCAAGGTAACAATCACGACCAAATTGTCTTGATGCGGTGAAGATCGGTTTGGTGGGGGGGGGGGGATATCGTGGAAATAAAATGGTTCAATCGATATCAATGAAATAAGAAACCTTTCAAGCCATTGGCATTCGTTTATAAAGATTAAAGGACCAATGAGTGCCCGTTGCTCCAATCTTTTGCTACAGTGGTAATTTTGTGCCGTTCACTTAAATGCGAACCGAATTAATTGTCCTTTGGTCTTTGGTATAATGATTAATAGAAAAACATTCTGCTTAGTCGCAAATCGTTAGTTCTTCAATCGGATATTTGGAGCACAAGCACAATGTCGGTAAAAAAAAAATTACCTAGCAGTGCCGTATACCGCTGGCACGTTGCCCCGTTCGTCAGAGAGACATTTTCTGTCGCTAAAAAGAGAACCACAAAGCAACCAAAGCGAACACAAATCAACGGAACAAAATATTGCCAGCCAGTACTTAAAAATACGGTAACATGACACACTTGGCCCTTCGGACGCACAAAGCTTTGAGTATAAAACGGGGAAATTAGGATCAAACGTCAACGTCCACCAAAATCCATCACTCCGCCTATGTTCCAGCCAAAGTTTCAGCCCTTGACCCTTCCGCAAAGGCCGTACGTCAAGGGAGGAAATAAAATCCCTCCGCGCCTCTACTATATACACACATGGTCCATGGAGCACCGTCCCAACGTTCCAACCCAACGTTCCAACAATGAATTCAACATAATTAGTAGAGTCAAGAACTCAGAAATATCTACATCTCAATCGAATACCCACAATCAGATAGCACAGCAGCGCAGCATGAGTCCTTGCAATATTAACTTTGATCGGTAATTTCTTATAATTCCAGTTGACAATTGTTTCTAATCTGTGATCGGATTGGCCGAGCTCCATGCTGATTCCGACTGCTAGATGAACCTGCTCAAGATTAGCATCAATTACACGATCGTGCACTGGTCATTGTCCACTGGGTCTCGACTGCAGATAGCTCTTGTGCTCACCTACATGGCTGCACACATGGACATTGCGGCCAGTGATTGTCGTGCGTGTTGATGTTGATGTTGATGGCATTCGGCTTGCGACATGCTATTGATATCGGCTATTTGATAGCGATGACGTGCACACTCCTTCATTACAGTTGAAAAATAAATAGTAATAATTGTAATTCAGGTTTGGTTACGCTCCATTGGTAATGGGTATGCTGGTCTGCTAGTTGCTAATCGGTTGAAAAGTTAATAAAACTTGGACATTATCGTTACAACGCGAGGATATTTCCGTAGATGGTGGAATGTTCATAAGCTTTAAGTTTCATCTCGATGAAATATCTTCGGATTAGGCAAGCAAATTGTCTTACTTGGCTATATAGTTTTACAAAATAGCATCAATAAAATATTTAAAGCATGTCACAGCTTTAGTAAGCTGCATTTTACACATATGCAACTGCTTATAAAGACACCCATTGGCTGATAATAATAGCAGCTCTTACATACTAAACTAACAATAAATATTTTCATAACTCAGTCAATGTCCACTGTTTAATTTAAATAATCGACAAAACTAGTTAATAAATCTGTTCGGTTCGATAGATCTTTATGGCCCTGCACGTTTCGCCTTTACCTTTACCTATCGAGTGCATGCTTATACACATCTTACATGTGAGCTTGCTGCGTGCATTGCGCGCTCCTTAATACGTTTTTAATGGACGAAATAAGCATCTCCACAACAAGTTTTTTAAACCTAATTTATATGTGTAATAGTCGCGCCAGAATTAGCTCATAGCGTGAATATCCACCAAGAAACAACCAAGTTTGCTATCGCCGAGAGAAAAAAAGCAAAAAACTTTCCGACAGCACTCATAAAGTCCTGAAACCTCGTGTGTGTGTGTGTGTGTAGGCACAAGGAATTTAAAATCACCAGTTTTCAATTAACCATTCGCCGAACCAACGGCGGTCAAATTTGTCCCGTCAGCGCGTCGCATCTGCAGTGGCAGGTCGCATTGCGCAAGCGCAGCGGGGTTTTTGCGCGAGCGGACGACGCACACCACATCGTGGTCCCGAACGTCGAGGTTCTTGTGCCTGGCTAATTAAAACCGTCGCAAGACAAATGAACCACGACGCATTGTTTTCAGGTCGCCGGCAGGTTGCATTGCAGTGCATTGCAGCTAATCACATAGGTACTGAGAACCTGCTTCGCTGCACATGGCCACGCAAGCAGCAGTGGCGACGGGGGTTGTATTTTAGACAGTCCGAAATCTATTCGCGAAGGAAGTCAACGCTCTTGGGCACATCGTTTGCTGCTGGATTGCTGATGCCGACACTTGATAAAGGTTGTTTTCGGGGTTTTAATGACACACGATAAAAGACTTTTACACAGCGTGGATAAATTCCTGTTTACAAATGAGGTTTTTTCATTTTATTGCAAAGTCGCTTTCTGGATTTTCAATTGCACCATACATTGGATGGAGAAAAATAAGTCAAACACAGAAACTCTTCACAAACTATAGAAGGTTACTACAATCTTTCACTCCCAAAAGTTCCAACTATGTGGTCAATTTAGGCTTAATAGCATTCCATTAAATAACACTCCATTCCATATTCCAACCCATATTATTTTATATACCATATTCATAAGATATAAATTATTTATATCTCAATCACAAGAATTACCCAGGGAGGAAACGCCTGAAGTTTATACCCCATCCTTACGCCACTGACAGCCGCCTCACGAGCAAAGCCACTGCATGCATGTGGTCCACCACACCGAAGGCCTCAAAGATGAGCTCAATGCATTGGTATTCACTCAGAAATTGTGTTACGCCCTCTCGTCCGATCTCTACTAGAAATGCTGCGTATTTTCAAACACGAGTAGATATAATAACACGTGGAAAACCACCATTACCAAACATTTAGAAAACCGACTTTATAAGAAACCAATTACTTGGAACAATTACTAGCGCTAGAGAGACCAAAGAAGGTGAAACTGGCTTGACCAGAAATTGCCTGTAGCGAATGCCGGAGCTATTACAAACAGCATTTACCCATCTTTACGTGCATTTATAACGCTTTTGATAGGTTCATCGTAGATCATGCAAACGTCATGAAAAACTTGCGAGCGTATATTATATAAAAATATGATTTTAATGATACTATAGCTATAGTGACGTCGACCTATTCCTTTAACCATTTCATATCGGAGATATTTTTTGTTTCAAATATCAATCATGTAAAGTTCCCATAGGCAAAGGAGGTACTTATAAGTTATAAGGATGTGTGGCACGATCTCTTTCAAATAGAATAATATGATTGCTGGCGATAATATTGATTGAATTAATTAGTTAATTAAAATTCCAGCGCGAGTACCACGCCTTTTAAAAGCTTGAAAAATGGCACTTAATTGTTGGGGAGGCGGACTGGGGTTTGCACCCTAATTTAACCCCTTCACCCGAGAATGTGCTGTATTGTACGTGGCTGAAATAGCGAAGGAAATGTTACACGATGCTAGTGTTTTGGCAAAGGTAACCGAGGGCCATACGCACAAATAAAGCCTCCGATATTTCCTAATCCCAATCCCCATCACACGCAAGGGTGCACATCCTTTCGGGGAGCGAGGCTAGCAGATCCCATTGCTCTGCTATCTCAAGTCAAATATTTATACACGTCCACCAATAGCGAGACAGCAATAGCACAGCTCCATTCTTGCACGTACACAACTAGAACCTGTCATCAGCTTACGAGCTTGTGTGACCATATAATTAAAACCAAAAGTTACTAAATATTATTGAGTGCTAATCGAAAGAGTCTTGATTTGTTGCTTCATTGCCTCCATCATTGGCCATATAACAAAGCAGGCTGCCAAAACTCCATGGCCACATTTATGAGATTTTCACGCAAAAAAAAACTTGATTCGCAATAATTCCAAAGTGATTTTCTTTGTCATTTTTACAGTTGCCTTTCACGGAAATATAGCTACACGTGGTGAGTTGCCTCAAAGTAAGTTTTTTCAAATACTAAATAAATACTAATCAGTGAAATGTAGTCAAAATATTGACTGCGATTAAGGTACCGTGGACGTTATCACGGCAACGCTTTGGTGACTTTGTCAGCATTCTCCTGACCACCGATCCTGCCAGATTGGGCCCACGGTACCGTGGTGTACCACGAACCGGGCCCATGGTAACGTGGTGTACCACGAACCGGGCCCATGGTACCGTGGTGTACCACGGACCGGGCCCATGGTACCGTGGTGTACCACGGACCGGGCCCATGGTACCGTGGAGTACCACGGACCGGGCCCATGGTACCATGGTGTACCACGGACGGGGCCCATGGTACCATGGTGTACCACGGACAGGGCCCATGGTACCGTGGTGTACCACGGACTGGGCCCATGGTACCATGGTGTACCACGGACAGGGCCCTCCCTCGGCGAACTTGGCTGCCTGTCAAACCGATCCCTCCAATACACAGCGGGTACATGGACGTTCCACCTTGAATCGAGCAGATCCGCAGCGCATGCGATATCACCTCTGAATAGTCTCACGCAGTCGACAGTGTTTATTATTCTGTAAGTGCCACATCTTGGCTCGGTGGATCCAGACAGAACGAAAGACACACGACGTTGTGCTGTGCTTATAACGATGTTATTTGAGGCGCACGCCACCGCAAAGCATGTACTGGTGTATGTACATATATCGTATAGTTAATGTTTTATTATCGTCAAGTTAAAGCCTAAACCTCTAATATTAGCTTATGCCAACTATGGAGCAAAACTGTATTGTCTTTGGCATTCGCTCCGCAGCTCCCAGTGCAGTATACGAAACAGGTGATATAATTGCGAAAGTTCGTGCCAATGCGTGAAGCGAGCACCAACTTTAGCTGGCGCAGAATCGTGAAGGTGAATTATTTCTACGCTCGACATTGCAAAGCCATTTTTCACCCCACTATACATATAGGTAGGTATACCTTCCCATACTTTTCATTTTCGATTTCATGCTCGCGCGCTTAGAATTTTGATGAATGCCCTCCGTTTTTTGTCTACACGAAATCAGAGTGATTGTTATGATTAAGTCGCCCCTAACATAAAACACAGTCTTGCACAAATAGTAAGGCATTATTTTAAATAATTATAAAGCGAACTGAAAGTGCATTTACAAATACAAAACGTGATCCGGATGTGCTGTAATTGTAACAAAAGTAGGGCCCCGTCAAACAATCATGAGATTGAGAATAAACAACGACTCGACCGCCTCTCAGCGGTCAACAATCTAACTTTCATTCGTTCGAAATATTAATAACGTTAATGATGATTATACGGTTATATCTACTCATGATTAACATGCAAACATTGAACGCGCGACTTTCGCATCGTGTGAATCGCGCTCTGGCGATGAGTGATGAGCTGAAATCTGTATCAGTCTCATTGTTTTATCGGTCTCGGTCGGCTCGGGTCTGGCCACCCCCTAGTGCGTTCGGGACCGGGTCCAAAATGGGGGTGCGACGGCGAACGGCGTCTGCATTCATGGGCCATTACCTCTGTTCTTGATTACACATTAGGGGAGATGCAGATTTGAGGAATTAACAAAACCACGCGCTGCGCTCTGTATACGTGGGCGTGCAGAGATAGAAGGCACCTATATGCATGGTTAAACCCGAACAACCAGATAGCCTGCTAGATTGTATTCCAAACCGCACGGCCGATAACTTATTGCCATTTCTATTCGGTCACACCGCAGTTTAAAACCCCTGAAATCCGCACGGATTTCATTCGAAATAATTTAGTTTACAATTGCGGGCCATGTGTTTTATCTTTCGCGTTATAGTTATTCACATCTAAGGGCTTAACAAA
The DNA here is from genome assembly GCA_921293005.1 of Nemoura dubitans. Lineage (NCBI taxonomy): Eukaryota > Metazoa > Arthropoda > Insecta > Plecoptera > Nemouridae > Nemoura > Nemoura dubitans. Next base: position 21,966,702 of record OV121075.1, read on the forward strand.
AAGGGATGCCGTTCTAATTTTTTGCTCATTAATGCGTGCTGCTACGAGAGGAGTGTACAAGCTTTGCTTTTAGCGCGATAACACAAAATAAAGTTTATATATATATTCCCAAAACTGGCAAATTACAAAGGCGGCGTACAGGCTTACGCGTTCGGGGGTTTCGTAATTAACTCCTTTTTTATGAACGCACGACAACGCCGCCGTCGAATCGCAACGCAACGCGCGCAAAAAAACACCGCGATGGCGTAGAAATTTCCTTGCGGTACTTTCCACGCCGGCGCTCCGTGAATGAAAATTCCAAACTGTCCTTATTTGGAGCGCGACCAAAACCACGACGCGCAAAAACCTACCGCGCTCCCTGCAAATATGTTACAATCCGAAACTAAATTGGCGTGTAAGCTAGACGAAAATAGCCGCTTCTATGAACCTATAACGAGCAGCCCGAAATCAAACGTCAAAAGCCAATACTCGGAACCAATTCCCAATAATTAATATGTTCACGTCGGTCCGAATCGAGCGCGATCATTTCAGCCATTGATTTCAAACATCCACGTTCAATAATTCCTCAGATAAACTGGACGCGTTTATCCGTTTCGTTATACACCCGCGACGCCAGCAAGGACCCGTCTGGCGCAGTGTGCAGGGATCACACACGTCCACACATCAAATCACCATCGCCGAGCCATCGCTCACCGGTAATTTGTGTTTGCGGTCGGATCTCGGCGAGATCGCAGCATCGCCGGTCCGCTCCTACCCTATAATCTGCGTTAATACACAACCACTCGCCGGGCCCATGATGGCTGGCCGACCGACTGGCCGGCCCACAGTGGGAATAGGAAACAATATGGAACGGAGCGCCGGCCGCGGCATAGCCATGCTGTTGGATACGTACATATCATGGGAAAAATACGTGGCAAAGTCTTATTTTTTCGTATCTCTCCCATAGCAGAGGTAAGGTACCTCTCCGCCAGCGATCCGTGAAACTCCCACAATCCATCACAGTACAAACCGCATCAAAATGTAATCAATAGCTCAATACCGAACGTGATTGATCAGAATGGAGCCACGTGCGTCTCAGTGCTGTGGCCGGGCACATGCTCGCTCTATACCTTCGGCTCCACGGACGCTGTACTTAATCTGACAATCAATCATCGACGCAGCGTTACGATCCGCGAAGGTGATCACTGTGTGCCACTGCGCCGGCGATAATAGCGGCTCTCTCACGTAAACACGGGGCCACGCGCCGGAATGCGACCATCTTCGAATTTATTCCAGTCTCCGCTCGGCGCTTTCTGGCAATATCATCGCTCGATGAAATGAAATTCCCAAAATAAAATCGAGAGCCGCTCCGTAAATGTGGTTGGTTCGTATATCCCACGCTTCAGTTCTCGTATTTTTGGTGTCGATAAATCGATGGATTCGAGCCTCCAGGGGTATGTAACTTAGTTTCTGGCACGGCGAAAATTACAGAGAATTTTCCAGGATATGTCCAATCATCTTGTGATTAAAAGTAGAACCGGGAACGGCCATGGCGAGTGTGGATTTGCAAATAATGATCCACGGTCGAAGCTTTAAAGGTCCCCCTCTTGCACACCATTTGCTAACTGCCTTTCAAGTCTCGACGTTGCATCATTATATCCAGAGATTCGAGCATTGTTGTCCGGGATGAGATTCCCTAATCCTGCCTCTTCATCTGGTATCTCCCTCAGAATGCTGCCGTTTAATCACTGCACCACTCTCCGTGCAGCTTAGGACATTGTTTCAGGATACCGCCCTCTTTAGCACTCTCCTTAGAGCTCAGCAACAAGAAACAACCCGACGCCATTATTGAAATATATGGATACGGAACGACCATTAAGGTATTTACAGCAACATTCGCCAAGACGGTATACGAAAGAAAGAAAACTGTGTCGCTAAGGTATAATAACCATCCTACCTCCCCTAACTTTAAATCTGTTTTTCCTCTAAAAAGAAAAATAAAACGCTGGAAAGTCATCGACAACAGTTCCTTTACACTTTACATTTTCCATGGAGCTGCGCCGCCTCTTTATTGCATCAGCTAAGACCATTGCAGCATGCCATTTCTCTCCGTGCTATGCCATCTTTAAACACGGAGGGGCAACGCTGTTATCCCTGCGTTCACACGAAATGTAGAACGATTGTCATTTCCATTTCTGCGTTGATTGTGCCCTGCTATGCGCGGCTATTGCATGCCAGTCCTCCTCCCGGTTCTACCCACCCGTGCTCATTGTAAAACCAGGACTCGGGAGCATATATCAATGGCACGACTCTCCCTTTCGGGATACACCGCGGCGCTCCTGTCACCGACTCATTGGGAACAACGCGCGTAATTTAGGATCTTGCCATGGTGCCAAGGACTTAGCAGATGGCACACAGTTCCTGATTAACACAGCCCAGGAAAGTTCCGTGCATTGCATGCCGTGGTATATATCATTATTCCGCGACGTTTTACCATGCCTTCCTGTCTGCGGGGTACAAGGGAGTTGGCAAAAACGATAATCTCCCTAAAACAATTTGCAAATTACTTTTTTCGAAAAAATAAAATAAACTTCTCGTGTAGTGCAATGCCCACTTTTCTTTCTATGATATTTCGGCTATAAATTTCATTTCTCACACCGAGAAAGCGAGAGTTTTTGTCGTGATTCGTTTTATGTGCTGAAAAAACGATTAGGGAAGTGAAAACTACAATTTTCCGTGATTTAAGAGACAGACCGTTTCCGATGGAGGCGCCATGTATCTGGAAAATGGGTATACCTATACAGAATGTCTCCTAAAGCTACGTTATAACAAGAGTAAGTAATCGCACCAATTATTCTCGCTGCAGCTCAAGTAGGTATAGGTACATGGTATTGCCACTGGGCAAGGACGACGTTCATTATTCAGTTCCGTGGCGAAGTTGCACTAGTACAAGTGTACACTAAAGTATATAATGCCTGGAAGGGTGCCGTTATGGGTGCCGGTGTGGGTCTCGGTATGGGTCTCGGTATGGGTCTCGGTATGGGTCTCGGTATGGGTCTCGGTGTGGGTCTCGGTATGGGTCTCGGTATGGGTCTCGGTATGGGTCTCGGTATGGGTCTCGGTGTGGGTCTCGGTGTGGGTCTCGGTATGGGTCTCGGTGTGGGTCTCGGTATGGGTCTCGGTATGGGTCTCGGTATGGGTCTCGGTATGGGTCTCGGTGTGGGTCTCGGTATGGGTGCCGGTGTGGGTCTCGGTGTGGGTCTCGGTGTAGGTCTCGGTATGGGTGCCGGTGTGGGTCTCGGTATGGGTCTCGGTATGGGTGCCGGTGTGGGTCTCGGTGTGGGTCTCGGTATGGGTCTCGGTATGGGTCTCGGTATGGGTCTCGGTATGGGTGCCGGTGTGGGTCTCGGTGTGGGTCTCGGTGTAGGTCTCGGTATGGGTGCCGGTGTGGGTCTCGGTATGGTGCCGGTGTGGGTCTCGGTATGGGTCTCGGTATGGGTCTCGGTATGGGTCTCGGTGTGGGTCTCGGTATGGGTGCCGGTGTGGGTCTCGGTATGGGTCTCGGTATGGGTGCCGGTGTGGGTCTCGGTGTGGGTCTCGGTATGGGTCTCGGTATGGGTCTCGGTATGGGTCTCGGTATGGGTCTCGGTGTGGGTCTCGGTATGGGTCTCGGTGTGGGTCTCGGTGTGGGTCTCGGTATGGGTCTCGGTATGGGTCTCGGTATGGGTCTCGGTGTGGGTCTCGGTATGGGTCTCGGTATGGGTCTCGGTGTGGGTCTCGGTGTGGGTCTCGGTGTGGGTCTCGGTATGGGTCTCGGTGTGGGTCTCGGTGTGGGTCTCGGTGTGGGTCTCGGTATGGGTCTCGGTGTGGGTCTCGGTATGGGTCTCGGTATGGGTCTCGGTGTGGGTCTCGGTGTGGGTCTCGGTATGGGTCTCGGTGTGGGTCTCGGTGTGGGTCTCGGTATGGGTCTCGGTGTGGGTCTCGGTATGGGTGCCGGTGTGGGTCTCGGTATGGGTCTCGGTATGGGTGCCGGTGTGGGTCTCGGTATGGGTCTCGGTGTGGGTCTCGGTATGGGTCTCGGTGTGGGTCTCGGTATGGGTCTCGGTATGGGTCTCGGTGTGGGTCTCGGTGTGGGTCTCGGTATGGGTCTCGGTGTGGGTCTCGGTGTGGGTCTCGGTATGGGTCTCGGTGTGGGTCTCGGTGTGGGTCTCGGTATGGGTCTCGGTATGGGTCTCGGTATGGGTCTCGGTGTGGGTCTCGGTGTGGGTCTCGGTGTGGGTCTCGGTATGGGTCTCGGTATGGGTCTCGGTGTGGGTCTCGGTATGGGTCTCGGTATGGGTGCCGGTGTGGGTCTCGGTATGGGTCTCGGTGTGGGTCTCGGTGTGGGTCTCGGTGTGGGTCTCGGTGTGGGTCTCGGTGTGGGTCTCGGTGTGGGTCTCGGTGTGGGTCTCGGTATGGGTCTCGGTATGGGTCTCGGTGTGGGTCTCGGTATGGGTGCCGGTATGGGTGCCGGTGTGGGTCTCGGTGTGGGTCTCGGTATGGGTCTCGGTATGGGTGCCGGTGTGGGTCTCGGTATGGGTCTCGGTATGGGTCTCGGTATGGGTCTCGGTGTGGGTCTCGGTGTGGGTCTCGGTGTGGGTCTCGGTATGGGTCTCGGTATGGGTCTCGGTGTGGGTCTCGGTATGGGTCTCGGTATGGGTGCCGGTGTGGGTCTCGGTATGGGTCTCGGTATGGGTCTCGGTATGGGTCTCGGTGTGGGTCTCGGTGTGGGTCTCGGTGTGGGTCTCGGTATGGGCCTCGGTATGGGTCTCGGTGTGGGTCTCGGTGTGGGTCTCGGTATGGGTCTCGGTGTGGGTCTCGGTATGGGTCTCGGTATGGGTCTCGGTGTGGGTCTCGGTATGGGTCTCGGTGTGGGTCTCGGTGTGGGTCTCGGTATGGGTCTCGGTATGGGTCTCGGTATGGGTCTCGGTGTGGGTCTCGGTATGGGTCTCGGTGTGGGTCTCGGTATGGGTCTCGGTGTGGGTCTCGGTGTGGGTCTCGGTATGGGTCTCGGTATGGGTCTCGGTGTGGGTCTCGGTGTGCGTCTCGGTATGGGTCTCGGTATGGGTCTCGGTATGGGTCTCGGTGTGGGTCTCGGTATGGGTCTCGGTATGGTGCCGGTGTGGGTCTCGGTATGGGTCTCGGTGTGGGTCTCGGTGTGGGTCTCGGTGTGGGTCTCGGTGTGGGTCTCGGTATGGGTCTCGGTGTGGGTCTCGGTATGGGTCTCGGTGTGGGTCTCGGTATGGGTCTCGGTGTGGGTCTCGGTGTGGGTCTCGGTATGGGTCTCGGTATGGGTGCCGGTGTGGGTCTCGGTGTGGGTCTCGGTATGGGTCTCGGTATGGGTCTCGGTATGGTGCCGGTGTGGGTCTCGGTATGGGTCTCGGTGTGGGTCTCGGTATGGGTCTAGGTATGGGTCTCGGTATGGGTCTCGGTGTGGGTCTCGGTATGGGTCTCGGTGTGGGTCTCGGTATGGGTCTCGGTGTGGGTCTCGGTGTGGGTCTCGGTATGTGTCTCGGTATGGGTGCCGGTGTGGGTCTCGGTATGGGTGCCGGTGTGGGTCTCGGTATGGGTCTCGGTATGGGTCTCGGTGTGGGTCTCGGTATGGGTCTCGGTGTGGGTCTCGGTGTGGGTCTCGGTGTGGGTCTCGGTGTGGGTGCCGGTATGGGTGCCGGTGTGGGTCTCGGTGTGGGTCTCGGTATGGGTCTCGGTATGGGTGCCGGTGTGGGTCTCGGTATGGGTCTCGGTATGGGTCTCGGTATGGGTCTCGGTATGGGTCTCGGTGTGGGTCTCGGTATGGGTCTCGGTGTGGGTCTCGGTGTGGGTCTCGGTGTGGGTCTCGGTATGGTGCCGGTGTGGGTCTCGGTATGGGTCTCGGTGTGGGTCTCGTTGTGGGTCTCGGTGTGGGTCTCGGTATGGGTCTCGGTATGGGTCTCGGTGTGGGTCTCGGTATGGGTCTCGGTATGGGTCTCGGTATGGGTCTCGGTATGGGTCTCGGTGTGGGTCTCGGTATGGGTCTCGGTATGGGTCTCGGTATGGGTCTCGGTATGGGTCTCGGTGTGGGTTTCGGTATGGGTCTCGGTATGGGTCTCGGTATGGGTCTCGGTATGGGTCTCGGTGTGGGTCTCGGTGTGGGTCTCGGTGTGGTTCTCGGTATGGTGCCGGTGTGGGTCTCGGTATGGGTCTCGGTGTGGGTCTCGGTGTGGGTCTCGGTGTGGGTCTCGGTGTGGGTCTCGGTATGGGTCTCGGTATGGTGCCGGTGTGGGTCTCGGTATGGGTCTCGGTGTGGGTCTCGGTGTGGGTCTCGGTGTGGGTCTCGGTGTGGGTCTCGGTGTGGGTCTCGGTGTGGGTCTCGGTGTGGGTCTCGGTGTGGGTCTCGGTGTGGGTCTCGGTATGGGTCTCGGTATGGTGCCGGTGTGGGTCTCGGTATGGGTCTCGGTGTGGGTCTCGGTGTGGGTCTCGGTGTGGGTCTCGGTGTGGGTCTCGGTGTGGGTCTCGGTGTGGGTCTCGGTGTGGGTCTCGGTATGGGTCTCGGTGTGGGTCTCGGTGTGGGTCTCGGTATGGGTCTCGGTATGGGTGCCGGTGTGGGTCTCGGTATGGGTCTCGGTATGGGTCTCGGTATGGGTCTCGGTATGGGTCTCGGTGTGGGTCTCGGTATGGGTCTCGGTATGGGTCTCGGTATGGGTCTCGGTATGGGTCTCGGTGTGGGTCTCGGTATGGGTGCCGGTGTGGGTCTCGGTGTGGGTCTCGGTATGGGTCTCGGTATGGGTCTCGGTATGGGTGCCGGTGTGGGTCTCGGTGTGGGTCTCGGTATGGGTCTCGGTGTGGGTCTCGGTGTGGGTCTCGGTGTGGGTCTCGGTGTGGGTCTCGGTGTGGGTCTCGGTATGGGTCTCGGTATGGGTCTCGGTATGGGTGCCGGTGTGGGTCTCGGTGTGGGTCTCGGTATGGGTTTCGGTATGGGTCTCGGTATGGGTCTCGGTATGGGTCTCGGTGTGGGTCTCGGTGTGGGTCTCGGTGTGGGTCTCGGTGTGGGTCTCGGTGTGGGTCTCGGTGTGGGTCTCGGTATGGGTCTCGGTATGGGTCTCGGTATGGGTGCCGGTGTGGGTCTCGGTATGGTGCCGGTGTGGGTCTCGGCATGGGTCTCGGTGTAGGTCTCGGTATGGGTCTCGGTGTGGGTCTCGGTGTGGGTCTCGGTGTGGGTCTCGGCATGGGTCTCGGTGTAGGTCTCGGTATGGGTCTCGGTGTGGGTCTCGGTGTGGGTCTCGGTGTGGGTCTCGGTATGGGTGCCGGTGTGGGTCTCGGTATGGTGCCGGTGTGGGTCTCGGCATGGGTCTCGGTGTAGGTCTCGGTATGGGTCTCGGTGTGGGTCTCGGTGTGGGTCTCGGTGTGGGTCTCGGCATGGGTCTCGGTGTAGGTCTCGGTATGGGTCTCGGTGTGGGTCTCGGTGTGGGTCTCGGTGTGGGTCTCGGTATGGGTGCCGGTGTGGGTCTCGGTATGGGTGCCGGTGTGGGTCTCGGTATGGGTGCCGGTGTGGGTCTCGGTATGGGTGCCGGTGTGGGTCTCGGTGTGGGTCTCGGTGTGGGTCTCGGTGTGGGTCTCGGTGTGGGTCTCGGTATGGGTGCCGGTGTGGGTCTCGGTATGGGTGCCGGTGTGGGTCTCGGTATGGGTGCCGGTGTGGGTCTCGGTGTGGGTCTCGGTGTGGGTCTCGGTGTGGGTCTCGGTGTGGGTCTCGGTATGGGTGCCGGTGTGGGTCTCGGTATGGGTGCCGGTGTGGGTCTCGGTATGGGTGCCGGTGTGGGTCTCGGTATGGGTGCCGGTGTGGGTCTCGGTGTGGGTCTCGGTGTGGGTCTCGGTGTGGGTCTCGGTGTGGGTCTCGGTATGGGTGCCGGTGTGGGTCTCGGTATGGGTGCCGGTGTGGGTCTCGGTATGGGTGCCGGTGTGGGTCTCGGTATGGGTGCCGGTGTGGGTCTCGGTATGGGTGCCGGTGACAGGGCTGGTGCTGGCTGATCGGAGTTGGCTGCTAGCACTCACGGTATTTCCCTTGTAAAACGTTGAAACGTTAGTTTCCAAGCTAATTGAACAATTTTATTCGATAGGGCTACTAAGGGACAGACATGTACCAATCACATGGCTGCCGAATAGTGCTGGAAGGTGGACAATAAAAGTGTAAAGTTAACAAGAGGCCCAGTAGCAATAACGTTATCGCTTTTATAACTATACGTTTTGCCCCTCGGCTGCATGCTTCCTAAAAATGACTTCTATATACGTATGTAATCTTTATATTGACATATTAATACCACTTTTACCATTGTAATTGTCTTGACAGTCACGCACGTTCCTTGATTACTTTGATTGTTCGGTAAATTAGTGACACTGCTGTTGGGCACGGATGCTGGAGGATGGCGGTCAGGACGCAGTCGTCCTGGGCCATGTCTCCATTAGAGGTCGAGTCCGAGAGTGAGTCCTTGCGGGTCCGGTGCCGCGTGCTCTTGTGAAACGCCTCGGCTGCCGGTGAGTTGCGTGCAAACAAGAAGACCCGTCGACCCGCCGGCGGCCGTCCGACGTGGGAATCTGTCGTGGCCATCAGAACTGGAGATGTGTTCCGATCCGTGCCGATACCGAGATGGACCAACCAGGCGACATGCGAGGCACGACCTGGCTCGTCTCAATAATCAATTCCTCGAAATACGATGCATTTTTTTCTGGTGTGTGTGTGTGTGTGTGTGTGTGTTTGGTTGTACGGATTTATATGAAAAGCGTTTCTCATCAAATTAAGTCCCAAAAAAATGTTAACTCGCTTTTTTTGCCTCATTCTTCATTTATCAATCGTGTCTGTCTGTCAAAGCAGAGAGTAATTTAAAATTGAAATTACATTTTCAATTGTGATGGCACGTTTTGTGTTATGTGTAAGGAAAGTACAATCTTAGTTTCTGATTTAACTTTGGCTTCGTCAATACCATTAGATATTCAGAAAGAATCTCGTATAACTAAAGTCGGAGACGTCGAGTGAAGTTCTTTCCCGCAAAGTGGCAATTCAATTTGATTCCCGATTCCAGCGCCGCCTTTCACTTTCAGTTCCAGGTGGATCAAACCTTTGTACTGCTCGATCAAGTTCGTTCCAATTGGCATCAATTTGTTCAGTAGCACGGACGAATAAAATTACTCAGAAAAAAAGATTCAGAATAAAAATGTATGAGTATATTCATTCACAATCAATGGCTTGGTATTGAAATAGTTTAACTCGCATATTCTTATTAATCGATGCCATTACATTTTCATCTCAACGAACGTGAGAACAGCGATGACTTTTGAATTGTGAATCGAGGAGCACTCGAGGCTGGGATGGACCTTGACGCAAGTCCGGGTGAACGAGACAGACTGTTCCTCGACGGTATTTCACGCGTCATGATTGAGCTGCAACTGTGCACAGATCACCTCGTAACCTGCAGCCATATCAAAGCAGCAGATCAAATCGCACTTTCGAACGATTCGAACTTCAAAAGTGCTCGGATCAACAAGTTCAAAATCAACTGCCCTGTGACCTAACTCCAAGTCCAACGCCATTTTCTTCTGCTTGTACATTCGCTCGGGGCCTCACTGAAAATAGTGTGTACATCTGAAGGCATCATCTTTTTTCTCAACCGACACCGCTAAATCCATGCAAATTCGGGTGGAGTAACTCAGAAGCATTCGCGTCACGTCCAATAAAAAGATACTTTCATTTTCATTTTTTTATCCCACCGGGCAATAGTGCAATGCAACCGCACGAGCAAGAAAAAAAAGAAGGGAAAAGAGCATGCACATCGCCAGCTGTAACTCATAGTCTCACTAAACTCTCCGTGGTAATACACAAGCTGCGCTCGAAAATCGTGTGATACGCCTAGGAGAAAGATGTACCTACAACAGCACACTCCTTTCATTTCGCTAGATCGAAGTCTACAAGCTATGAAGCAGAAATCTGGCCAACGATATACATGTGTGCGTGTGTGCGTGTGTGTGTGTGTGTGTGTGTGTGTGTGTGTGTGTGTGTGTGTGCTGTGTCCCATGTCAGTATAGATGCCTGATTAAATCTTCGCCTGACTCCATAATAAGGTACAAGGATGTGTATTAAGGCATGTCACTAATGAAATAGCACAGCACACCGCACCCTTATGGTATGCTATCGCTCTAACATCTCATCTTATCACACTGAGTGAGTGGAACCCGCGTGTGCTAGGCAAGAGCAAGGCATAGGTGTGTTCCGTACGACGTCGCCTCAATTTTCCAGTCCTCTCCAATGGCTCTTTAGCGTAGAGGTCCTTTGAAACTTCTCTTTCATGCGCAAGGCCTCTGATACAGTGTCTTCGGCTAGGTCTCTCTGTATCACTCCTCACTACCCGCCAACCACCATATATTCCCTGTAACGTCATCATCATTCTCTGGATGAATTCATCCCCTCTGCCCCAGCCGTTCATTATCAACTCCCTTCAATGCGTTTCCTGGAGTTATTCGTCACCCCTAAATTCACACGGTTTTCTAATAGATTTCCTGTAATTTTTGTGTCCCCCTCCACGCCGCCCCTTTGGCGTATCGTTGAGATATGTAATGGTTTTCGAAACGCCACGATATCGCAAACACGTGACGGAACGTACATTCGCACTAAACTTGAAATACTAAAAATATAAGAAAATCAATAAATAGAAAAAGTTGGTTTATGTTCTAGACGCTTTTACGACTCGTTCACTTCGACTGAGTCTATACGTAAATTTATGATAAGTGCATTAATTAAGTACATAGGAGTGGAGATGCTTTGGCCATACACCTCGCTGCTTCTGCCGCAATACGACATAGAAGTCTACGTCACTGCAGCAATTATAGCCATTCCCAACTCCACTATCGAACGAGATCACGCAAGTTCATCTTATATTTTCGGCTTCTTACCCAAGATTAATTAGAAAATTCTCAACTTGAAACAAAAAAATTATGAAATACGGTACTAGCATATTTAACACTCAGCTGGATAATTTTTTTAAACACTCGAACTGTCCCATCATTCACCAACTGCGCAACGCGATAGTCTCTTTGTTTCTTTGTGCACCACCTGTTCCGTCCTCTAGCCTTCCATGCAAAAGGTAGAATCTCCAACAGTCAAGCTGCTTCTTTTCTCAGCCGCATTTCTCGTTCTTCCATCCGTCCCTGCTATAGCTGCACTCTAATGAGTTCACTCTAATGAACTCATGTCAACGGCCACAGCGACATCCTATAGCGGCAGCCTCAGCAAACATCGACATCGCCGTCGTAGGAGGATCGCACCGCTCGAACATTCCGCAACAGCGGAAAACACAGGACGGAAAAAATCATGATCAAATCGACGACTGCATTTCCCTTCGTTTCTAACATGACTCTCCGTGCGTCCTACTCGGCTACGCCATACAATATCAAGCACATGTCTGAGAAAATCTACATCAGACGTCACAGTCCGCGGAGCAGAACGGCAACGAGGACTGGCTCAGTGCAGCGCTCACAGTCGCAGGTAACCACCGTGTAAACTTGTGATTTTACCAAACGACGCTGGTTAATTATGAGTGGCGGGCAAATGCAACACATTACGCTGCGTTGCGTTGCGTTGCGTTGCGTGGCGTGGCGTGAGGGGCTGCTGCACGCATGTTTGCTTGGGATTGACTTGTCTGATCAGTCACCACCGTGTCGAGCGTGTCGTCCGAGATACGTGACCGAGATACTCGACATGTCTCATCTTATTATCGTACGGTGTGCACTCCGCAAAGGGGCGAAACTGAAAGAGTCCCCCTGTGTAATTATCGTGCCCATTTCATAATAATAATATTAATAATATTTTTGTTTTTATTCCAGATTTATTACAACTTTAATATTAGAACGTCATTCATAATACAAACTTTACGTTTTAAAATTACAATATTTAGTTATTGTATAAAAACAATGGTCCAATAATAACTTTTTTTAACATGATGGAAATTTATTTGTCGTCCAACTTTCTTTTAATTTCATGAATATGGCCACTCCTCTACCAAATGGTCCTCTTTTACATGTTGTCGACACTAGATCATGCATCTTTTCACTACACCTTAAAATTATACTTATGTTCCTCTTTCAAAACTTTGCTTACAAGTTTAATTGTTATTTTTTTCACAGATAATACTATAAATATACATGCAAGTATATAAAAGTATATAGGTGGCATTATAGAATATTTTTTAAATAGTGAACTGCAAGAATCTTTAAAGACACCCCTGCAGTGGATCGAAACATGCGCTGACGAGATTTTACCATTTGATTACAACTTTTTGGCCGCATTAAACAGGTGCGTAAAAATGCATTTCCATACACAAAGCCCCCCCCCCCCCCCCCCCCCGACAAACAGCTGCAACTCGTACTACGCGCAGAGACTAAAAAATTATGAGAACAAAGCCCGATTGACGCCCTCTCCTTTCACCCTAAATAAGCGTAATGTCGAAATGATTGCCCGAAAATGCACGCACCGCCACGCACCTAGCGTGAGAGCCATTTCGCGGGACAAGATTTCGGCGGAGATTTCGCGTAGCTGCCGTCACGGAGGTGCCACGTTGATCGAGGACGGATCGAGACCCGAGTGGTCCTCGCGGTCGCACAGCGCGGCGGTGGCGATGTGATTGCTACAGAGGAGGAGGAGGAAGTCTACGCGATGATTAATGGATGGACGCAGATCCGTGTGGTCCACGCACCTTGTCAAAACACGTGTACCGATTACCACGGAGCCCACTAATAAACAGGTGGATATGATAATCACACCGAGCCGCGGTAGTTAGACGATTGCTGACTGGCCGAGGCAGAGAGTGAGAAGCGATTTATAGGCACGGTTTATAATTGCTGGTGTTCATTCGGTCTGCATCAATACCTTCCTGTTATGCCCCAGAAGATTCCTCGGTATTGATGGATTTAAGTTCGGACTCGCTATATACAGTGATATTATATTTCAGTTTTTTGTTGGCTTTAGGCAAATTAAGCCCACATAAAATGATAAATAGCTATCTGCGAATGCGAGCTGCTGCACCGAAAGAACCTAATAACATAAAATTAAAAATATTTTTAAGTGCTGAGAACTCGTTTTCAAAGTTTATGGGAAAATAATAAGATGAATTTATTTTGATATGGCTTAATATGCTAAGTATATGCACATGAGTTGCGGGACATTAATTAGACCAGCATATTGCCATTTAGATGAGAAATTATACAATGTAAAGTGCGGTTCTACTTTAAAGGGAAGTTCATGTATAGTCAGAACTGCATCTAGGTAATTATAGAACGATGTAACGTGTGAAGTTTATGCGCGAGTGGCTGACCCGATACCGGAAAAATTGATCAAAACATAAAACTTCGAACATAGAACAGACGCGCAAAACGTAACACCGTCAACAGGAAAGTTTTACGCAAGCCTACCCCACGTCCTAGAATGAAAAATCGCTCTTAAATATCCAAGCATATCGCGAGCAACACTTTTCTCGCGAATAATCGAGCACTTAGCGCATGATGAGGGGGAGGAGGGGGGGGGGGCGGAGGAAAGAAAACGCGTGGTTCATCAGGGCTGAATTAAACGGCGCGTTGCGTTTCGAGTATACCTGATGGCGTGCACTTGAAAACAAAGCCACTCCTCGCTGCACGGCGCGGCGATAAATAGATTTCCAATAGGGGCACTCCTCGCTCTCCGCGGGCTCCCTGCGAACGTGGAGACGCCGGGAAGGGCACTTGACTAACTACCCCGCAAACTGCTGACTTTTAGCAAAATTACACCAAATACTGGCTCAGCTCTCGAGGTGCACACTCCAACCACGAGAGGCGCGCAGTTCAACGAGCAATTGTACGACGCTCGAAATGAGAATTGCAATCAATTTCTATGTGTATAAGATGGAATTAATTCCGCGTACATGAAAGAAAGTTGCAGCTTGATGCTAGGCAAAAAATCACCGCGCATAACTCTCCGGTAATGTCTAGGTGAAGGTGAGCTAAAATACAATTCCGTGGCAACAAAAATAAACCAACGCTCTCGACAGTGAATCATATTCATTTTACACGTTCTCGTTACCTTATTTCTCCCCCACTCCTCGACACCAATTAAATTAATCCAGATATTCGCGATATGTTCGCGGCACGAAATAAAACACAATAATTCACTTCACAGCACACTCACAAAAACAAAACGAAACACACACATACACATACACACACACACACACACACACCCGTCCGACGTAGCACAATTAACAAGTGCAGCAAGTGCAACCCACGAAGATGCACTTACAAATTCGCCGTCGATGCGAACAGCGTGTTCGCCGAGCAACAGGTTAGCACCGAGTGTTGTTTCGCTTGGCGCGGCTCGCAGCTGGCGGGCACCGGGTTCGAGCCGCGGTGGGGGCGGGGGCGCCCGTCGACGGGGCAGAGGGGGCCACGAGGGGGCACACGGGCGGGCGGGAAAATTACCTACGAGGGAAACGCCGACCGGAAAAAAAGATCCTGGTCGATTTTTTTTCAAAGCGATACGTACGAAAACACGATGCCGTCATAAAAATCGCCTATCATGATTAATCAGTTTGAATGCATAACCGCTATACACGAACGTGCGTTTATGGGCTGCGCTCTCACATTCACTCACCTGTACGCTTTCCACGTAGAGCCGCGTGAGCACGTGATATTCTTTTAGTTTTAACTTCTAACCATACAGATCATCGAACGCGAGATGAAACCCTGTAATTAAACTACCATCTCCAAATAACTAACGCTGTATATCCTGGAGCTCTTGGGCAGACGGAAATCCTCCTCTTGGCAGCAGATCGAGAATAGCTTGCTTTACGCCCGCCATTCCAAGCCAATCCACGAGCTCATCTCGCACAGCCCAAGCTAGCAGTTAACTGTAAACTCCGTGATTTCTCGCTCTCGAAAATACAGCCCATCCCTCATGTGTTGGACAGCAAGTGAACATCATTCTTGTGTGCACGGCGCATACACGCGACGCTTATATCGACGACGAGTATTAGCATAAATACGGGTGGCGTCGGCGTCGGCGTCGGCGTCGGCGTCGGCGTCGACACGTGGTTATGAAGGGTTATGCCATTGCTAGTGACAGTCCACATGACGTATATGTCATACAGTATATTATGCATATCGTGAACCTATCATTACAGGCATATCTCCCTCATATACAGGGAGTATACATATATATCCTTTCCACGAAACAGCTGTGCCAAGTCCCTTTTGATACAAACGGGCTCATGAGTCCCAGAGGAGCCAATGAAATAGCCGGGACTCACGGCTAGATATGGTGCAACGTGTGACACGATGTACTAAGCTATTTGGCAAGTCCAGCGATATAGTTTCTGGAACATAGGGGATGCTGGTGTGCAGTGCTAGATATCCGGGAGAGGGCGATGAGAGTGCGATAAATCAGTGCAGCGTTCAGCGTACAAAGGGCAGTGAGACTGTGAGACGGAAAGAAACGTGGCCGGCAGATCGTCGTTTGGCCGATTCAATGCGAGCATTGCCGGCATGATGCATCGTCGAGGAGTCGCCGGTCGACACCTGATCCAGTGTCGACTACACCCAGTCTTTGTCAGGCCAGGACAGAGGTGAAACGGCCGTGCGCGACTCATTCATCCCCCGCCCCGGCCCGCGCTCGCGACGTCTGTCAAGATCAATAATGCGTGCGGACTGCGGTGCTTGTGTCTACTTTGTGCGTGAGTCTCCTCATTGTGTGCGTCGGACGCGCGTGCAATTGATGGACGTCAATGGCCATAAAACGAAATTGAATGTTGTCGTCGGATGATTGTCACATGTCGGCTAGATTGCGAACAGGTGTATAGGTGCTCGAATTGGTTATCCCCTTTCCATAAACATTGGGAATTGACATGCCATTCGAATATGTAATCGCAGTATACGCACGGTACACAATACGTCGCGTCTGTTCTCGAATCGAAAACATGAACGCACGCTTGTTTGAACTCATTCATTGATATTTGCGACGAGTCAATAAATTCGAACCTTGCGAGGATGCTACACGTTGCAGCATGTGCAACCTCTCCAAACATTGTTTCGGAAAGCAAGCCGAGTAAATCATTTTCCCGCATACATTATCGTCGTAAAATGTGCAGCTTTCCGTGCGCCGTGTCGACACGGGCACGGCTAGCACGCATCGCGCGTCAACCGTCGAAACAGGAGCCCAGACTTGATTAATTAGCATCACAATTTCAGTTTCTAACCATTCTTTTAGGTACTGAAAATGTTCTGCCTTGGTACAGGAAGACTTCTGATATGGGCACCATGAAGACTCAGTGTGGGAGCCTTCAAACAGTGCCAGTTGTTTTTGAGAACATAACCAAAGCACGATATAACGCTGTTTAATGTTGAATTGGTAGCTATACGAATATCAACCACTTTTTTTAACACACAAACTTTTAGTGACAGCCGTAAACAAAATTACACTACTTTTGTGTTGTGATTACAGGCTTGCCGAAAATGATCCGCAACTGTCAACTGTCGTAAAGTGTTTTTCATGGTATGGAAACATAATTTTTTTTTCGAGAATCTTATAATACCAACCTAGGTCCCTGTTGTTTGAGCCTGTCTCTAATAGTTAGCTTTTTGTATATAAAAAATAGTTTTGTAGTTAGATATTCAAACGCCAAGGGGATCCCGACATAAAGAGTCCATGAGGACATCTCAGATGAGTGACCTACCTCCAGAAATGCGGCGCGAATCCCGGACAGAGGTCCCCGCACTTGGTGCACCGCTTCTCAGGGTCGTCGCTGCACGGCGGCGGGGTGGGGGGCGTCACCACCCCGACCACGAAGTCGCTCATCGCCAGCAACTGCAACAATTCGGTGATCAAGCGACCATCAGTCATCACGCGCAGAGATTGATCAGTTGTCTGCACTAGCGTCATCTCCGATTCGAGCCGCTTAGTGAGTTACTGGTCGGGAAGGGGTTGAGCTGCCCCTTCGATTCTGTCAAGTGTAGAGGGTGAAAGACAGAAATGTGGATCGCTGTGATGTGGCTTGGGTGTCCACTGTCCAGTGGGGTGATGTTGGAGACTCACGAGACGAGATCACGAGAGAAGAAAAGCGGGAGCTTGCAGTCCTTCTTGCTCCATGGGCGATGATGGAGCAATATATGGCGTTTTCGATTAATTCGTATAGGGAGAAAAGTAAAGTATATGAAAGAAAAGAGTTTGTGTATAGGAGTCAAAAGAGAGCTATTTTCGGAGAGACCGTTTAATTTTGAACTCTTACCTGCCTGTATATAATTTGGGATATTTTGTTAATATTTGGGTATGACACTTTTGATGCCTGTTTTCAGGCCAGGCCTGTTTGACAGCTGGCATGAGCCTGGCCAGGCCTGGCATGAGCCTGGCATGGCCAGGGGCTGTTTGACCTGGTATATGGCCTGTAGCAGATTCATATTTCTATGATGATGCAACACTCTATATAAGCACCGCGCCTGTACGCTATTATTTTCGTGTGGTTAAATATTGAACCTGGAATCCACATGTCCATCACAGCTGCAATTAGCGGCACAGGTATCGACACAACGATAGGTGCCGATAGCAGTCAATCAAGAGCCCATTGCAGGTGGTAATCAAGAGCTCCTTTTCGCCACCACTTACAGATTATTAATTCCATATCGACATGCCTTTACATGGTCGCGCCAGAAATTAAAGTGGACCGAACAAATTACGCCTAACTAAATTCCACGTTGAGGAGCTCAAATTCACATTTGTTTTTATCACCAATTTTTCGTAACTACCTTATTAATTATGTCCCGAAATTAATGTGTGCCGTGCGTGTTGCTATTAATCAAGCTAAACTTATAATTGCTGCTGTTGCTGGGTGTGCATTGCGCGGTAAAAACTGAAATGCAGACGAGGAAGATCATTCAGTCGGTGTAATTAAATGCGCTGGTTTACAATTAAGTGCCCGCGCTTTCGCATAAAGTTCATTATGATTATAATTAGTACAGACAATCCGTGTGGTTCTGTCTTACAGGTGAGACGCTTCGCCGTCTATAATATATGGCACTACCGTATAAAGATGCATTGTAATAATCATCAAGTTTTATTAACATTTTGTTTTCATGCTTGGATGTATCAGTAATAAAATGTACTACCCATTCATTACCTAAGTACCTATTAAGGGCAGGTCATAAGGTATGCACCATAGTGTTAGTTCCTTCAGAATAGTTATTGATTAGCGTAGCGAGCGAAGCGAGCGGAGCGAAATCTTCAATTTCACTAACCCCAAAAAAACCACTTCTGTGTGTGTGTGTGTGTGTTTTTTTTTGTATGTGTGTTTGCGCGCGCTCTACAGACCAAACGCCTGAACCGATTTACATGAAAATTTAAGTAGGCCTACATTTTTCTCAACTTAGACTCTCAGCGTTATTGGAAAAGATCGGTTCAGAACTTTTTTAATAAATCAATTTTTACGAAATTTTTCGAATTTTTCAAAATTTTGAATCTCTGTAAATGCCAAAGTTCTTTACATATCTTCACCAATACTGATAAACGTGTCGACCTCATAGAAATGCATTATGCCTGGAAATCTGAAGTCGGTAGGATTTTCCGATTGGTTTTTATTCGCATTTTTGGAGTGTTTTTTTTTTGTGATTTGACGCCTGAATCAATAAGAGTCCGGTTTCCTTTCTTTCCTTGTTTACCAGATTTGTGGACTTCCAGTTTGGCCAAGGCATAGATTTGACAGTTATCAGAAGTTCAGTCAATTTCGTTCCGTTCCGTTACCAACTTACCATTGGTACAATACATGCTGCTTCATTTTTTCCGTTAAAATTTTCCCCTTCCCCTCGTCTTTCCGACTATAGGTAAATAATAAAATGCATCAGTGTAGCTAATGCATTTGCATCCCATTCGAATCCTTTGAGTCTCGCTAGATGCACTGCAGCTTCAGCGTAATGATGATTGTCTGCGACCGCAACAGAGTCACCGGCTGTCATTTCAATTCTCTCAAAGTGCACACGTGGTGGTGGCCTGGTAACCGACACATTTTCCCCGTATTGTGAAAATACAGCTGAGCACCAGCTTTCCGACCGCTTTCCCCTTTGGGGCCACCCGGCCGTGGTGCCAAGGTCGGTCCCAGCCCAATCAGAGACGATGGAGACAAGAGATAAGCTGTAAATCGAGCGACTATCTTTGAGGACGTGTACAGATGTTTGCGATTCTGTAAGCCATAAAAAAAATCAACCGAAACTTGTTATATTATATACATACCTCTTTGATCTTTCACTCGAACCGATAAGTTGCCAACATGAAGGTTTAACTAAATTTAAACTTGAGCGAACAGATTTTGGATAGTGAGCTTCGAATATCGTGAAAAGTCAGCATCCTATGGAACTTTTCAATAAAACGGTTGCGAATGTTAGCCAAGGTCCGGACAGGACACCACTGCCCCTCTTCACAGGTATCAACGCATTATCTATATACTGAGCTCCACTTTGAGGCATTGTAACGAGGAAAAGCGAACGAGTTGTTCTAATTGGCAACACAGCTTTCCATTTAAATGTACACAGTACATCGTAGGTTTTCCTTGAAACATCGTTACTGTTAATTTGTTTATCGAAAAATGCAAGCTGGCAACGTGCAACGTGTATTTGGCTCGCGGCTCGTCGCTGGGCGCGAGATCGCCGTCCGAAGCAGCGAAGAGAAGAAGAAGAAGATGGTTGCAGTCGGCCGGCAAGCGATGACCGCGGCAGCGTCCGGCGATGCAGCGGCAACGGGCTCAGCGCGCCGAGCCGCGCCGCAAACAACAACAGGGCAAAAACAACAGCAAACTGGTCTGCAAGTCGCAAGTCGATCGTCCAGACTAGTTAAAAAAAGAACAGTCGGCGATCAATTTGGAATGAGTATATGTATATAAGAGAAGTTTGCGAAAAGTTTTGCCCGCGTTCTTCGATCTTGTTTATAGAGGGGCAACATGTTGCCACCTACATTCGATATCGAAACCGGCTGTAACGAAAATTATTGATGACTCGTGATCTTAACGCATCAGCTGTTTAAAAAATGTCCGGTCGATTCAACCTTCGACCTACTTCTTTTCCGATTAGTTCAGGTGGTAAGGTATTGGGTTCGACTTTGAGCGCTGTCTAGTCGGGTATGAACGAACGCAAAGGATATCGACGACTGGATAGACTTCAGTGCAACAGCGCGTCCAGCCAGCTGGAAAACCAAAATTATTTATGAAACACTTCGCTAAATATTTGAAACGAATTGTGTGGTTTTAGTGTGGAAGAGATGAAATCGCCGTGCATGAACAGTCGTAAGAACAAGTTGGGCTTTGAGGATCATGACTTTACTTTTTCAATGTTCCCCTGAGAAGCAATGTCTATTGGCAACAGTTTCCGTCGATCATTTTCTGCCCCTTTTACATAACTCACAGAAATTTTAACCGTGATATCAAATTCAAAACGAATGTTTCCAATTCACTTTGCATCTATCATCCGTGGAAAAACTTGGAAAGGCGAATCAGATATGTTGAGATTTATGATATTATATAAGAACCAAATAGAATGTGGTTACACAAGCTAAAACAATTAACTGCTCTTTCAACGCCTCCACAACATGATCTCACAAAACAGAAACCTCTCTGCAATGATCTATCATCCTTTGGCCTGGTTTCTTCATTTACATCGCCTGGTTTCACTTTCGTCAACTAAATGGCACATCTCCAGCCAAATCTGCACAGCAACATCACTTTGCAAGCTGCACCGGCTGAATACCAATTTCTCCACAGCCTTTGATGGCTCTGCAATGAAACCCGTCAGTACAACGAGCCAAATCAAAAGCCGAGTACAAAATAATATTTCCTCCTCGAATCTTAACAAAACGTTCGCTTACAGCGCTCGCAAGCTCATTTGAATGTCAAATATACGCTATATCCACACAGACGTCCAAGCATGCATGTCAAGTCACAGACTCTCAATCTCTCTACCGAAGGGCGTACATCTCATTGCCAGAATTGTATATCGACACCCGTCCAAGCACAAGCTATATGCCGAAATAACACTAAATGGCATCGTCACAATTTCAGAGTTCTTCCCTTTGAACTATTATAATTCAGGTTCGATTAAACATGCCGGCAAAATACGAGTTAAAATTGTTTTCTCTTAAATTAGTATCGCCCAGAGGTTATTTCCATAACCAACTTTATATGTTAGAGGGCAGATACCTTCTTAAAAGTATATATAATCAGACATTTTATTATCTTCATGCTTTATGTGACGGCAGGACCCATTGAAAGCCGCACACATAGTTTTATAGTCTGTTAATTTAGACTAAAGATATAGAGGCGATTAAATTATTAGAATAATGATAAGAGGCACGAATAATTGATTCTTAAACGACTCCGTGATGATCGGTTGCGTGTAAAAATTAAGAGGCTGAGGCGCTTCGCTTTTAATGTGCCGCAGAAAGGTATAATTTGTACTTAGAGATTAATAGCAGTCCACGGCTGCCATCACGCATACTTTGCTGAGCGTCTACCGGATGACATTTTGCGTCCCTCGATCGAAGGAGCCGGCCGTTGAATCCTTATTTCGATCGACTAATTGATCTTTGTTGCGTTTTTGCACCCCGGCTTGAACTTTCCGTCCACTTTATAGTGTGATGACTTTACATGTTGAATATATAATCTTGTACTTATATATTGAACTTATTGGCCATTCTATTATCAAAGCAGTCGGTTCATTTACTTTCTAGCCACCCTGCAGTCCGGCTGAGGAAAACCTCTGTTTTGACAGTTCATCAGCATCACCCAGCTCGACTCGAGCACGACCGTTTCCATCGAAGTTTACCGGGTCTTTACTAAATCTTGTCACCATCCGAAAAGCTCATGGGCTCATGTGAATATCATGGCGTTGGTCAAAGTGTTTGAAGAGATCTCGCGCATACCTATCCAATTACATTTTCGAAATAGGGAGGTATACCTGAAAAGTGCTCGCTCTAGGTAAAACTACCAATGATGTAACGATGAGAAAGAATAATAATAATAATAATTGTATTATTGTCCAACTACATGGAGATACACAAATTTTTATCTAGGCCCGACACAATATATTGAAGCAGGCCAGCCACGCCTGACGCTTCTTGTCTCTTCCGGGAATGAATTCATTCCCTATTTTCACTTTCTTCTTCCTCTCTTACCTCGCATTTTTCAACGATCATCCCCCACACCTTCTCGCGCCACCATTCCTTTTTTTTCACTTCCTTCCAATCGCTACCTCTTTAGTAAAGAATACTAAAAAATATTAGTTTTATTGAAAAATAAACGTGTATAGTAAATAGTAATCCTCTCAATACACATTGTGGACACCCATCAATGAAGACTTGAGATACAGATAACTTGGGCTCGTCATGTCCGTCCAATTGATTGAATCCGATGCGAAACGTTTTCCCAGCAAATCCTATTGCACGGACGAAATGTAACTCGAGATCATGTACGCTGGATCCTTGGCAGCACCGCGAGTATCAACTACCAACTACCAACTAGTTGCAATTAAGCTGCTGGCAGAAATTACAGTATCATGACCAGTTGTTAGACCAGTGTATGTACTTGTTAGGCACTAGTTACCTCTATTTCTGCAGCACGTTGCTCGTGCGACCATGCATCCAATGCATCGCGCCGAGCCGAACATTCAGAACGGCCCTAAACACTTACAGTAATTACAATCATCGTCTTATACAGGTGTTTATCACGGATAAAAGACATTCCGTGAAATTGCATTATTAGCCGGAGCGATATTGCAGAGGGAAACTGAGCGCACGAAACTGAAAGTATGTCTCGAGCGGTTTTTAAAAACGAACCCAACACGGTATTTTTGTCCGGGCGCCAGAGCACGCAACGAGATAACGCTGAATGCAGCAACGGCGAGAAGGATTTCGAAAAGGGCAGGAGCAATTATAATAATTACAATCATCGACTTACGGAGGTGTTTATCACTTCAGCTTCAGTGAAAATACCCACTCTCCAAAAGAAAAAAATCGATATGCCCATTTGGCCGATCACGATTCCAAAGAGAAACGAACCAAAAAGATTGATTTTACAAATATTTTGCGCTGATTTTTTTCAGTTTTTCTTCTCTCACAGACACCCTGGGTATCTTCCAGAGAGAATTTAACTGGACTTCTGGAGTATGTTATGCTACAGACATCTTCCAGGCACAAAGTGACAACATATGCCAAAGACAGCGACATAAATCTGGTTACGAATAGCCGACTCCAACGATATTACTAAATCACTCATAAATTTATCATTTGCACGTTTGACGCTTTCCTCTGGATTTAGAATTATTACTCACTGAAATTGACAGAGCATCGCAATTAACAGCAAAGCACCGCTTAACTGTCGAATTCCTTAGGAATCCTGCTTTTCGCTTCATCTCCAGCAAGGTCGAACTGGCAAGTATACTAAAGCGGCAATGTGAGAGATACGTGCCGACATGACACCTGTTTGCCGTCCTCCCTTCTATCACCATCACCCTATCCTATCATTCACCGTCGGCGCCACAGACCAAGACGCCGGTCGCAGAGGCCCCGCTGTCAAAACCGGTGCGTCATTTAATACAAAAACGAAGTTCACCTATCCTACAAACAAATGTCATCACAACCATAATCAATTCGAATCCTGTAAAGTGTAAACCGTTCAAACAAACCGGGGTGACAAACAGCAAACCACCGCATAAAACACTCCTACAAAGGTACCCTTATAACTCCTCCCCCCCCCCCTCTCATTCACCTTCTATATCCGGCGGAATCACTCTCGGTGGTTTCCACCTTTCGCCGACAGCCACATACCCTATTGTTATGGGGGTGGTGTGCGTTGACCTCTCAAGTGGGTGAGAGGGGGGGACGGGGCGGGCCCACCCCCCGGCCGGACAGGTGCACGATCTACGGGTCGACGCCGCCACCCGAAACGCCACCCTGCCCCGGCCACTTCACTTAATTACACCGGGAGTCCTCGCGATATCTGATGTCTTGTGGCTTTCGGGATATCTGTCCTTTCCACGCAAATGGGGCGACGACTGGCTGGAAAATCAGTAATCCTCGCGTGGGGTCACAGTGTATTGCCTGGAGAAATTTTGATTCTAAAACTATTCTTTCAAATGATAGTAACTAGCACTATTGGTTATTTTGGTGTTGTTTTATTTTTCAGCGGTTTAGCAATTAGCATTCAAATCCCACTTATTCATCAAATGAACCTGGAACATTATAATTAACATTTTTTCGTTTTTTCACGAAACAGTGCTTTGATGTTTCCAGCAAAGAGTTGTCACTCCACATTAAATTTTAGCAAAATAAAAAAATAATTTTTTATTTTGGAGGTTCTCTGTAAAACCTCCTCGCACACAAGGGAAGGTACTGACTACTAATGTCAACGTATATAATATCGCTCAGTAGAAAGGAGTTACTAAATTAAAATAAGGGGTAATATAACATGGGTAATTAATATTATAAAATGCCAGGCACTATAAAAACATATTTTTCCTTCAGTTGTAAGTACATTGCACCTTCATAGAACTTTATTATAGAGTCACATCATACTTGCAAATGCAGTTATCCTTTTGCCAACTCTAAACTATGATACCTAACAAACAAGCTAAAACAGATATAGGTACATTCGATTATGCACGAAAGCACCCAGATCCGTTCTATCAATGGCAAGTCCAAAAGACGGTGCATAAGCACATAGCGACTGCAAGAATTTGCGCCGCATCTGAGATCAGGCTTAGCCGAGAACTCCGAGCACCAAGTCGGAGTCACACTGCACGCAAGGCAGAGGCGAGACCCGTGGAAAGTCACCTGCAGCCGGGTTCAGCTACCAGTAAATATCAAGCGTATCAGATCAGCGCACGGGAGACAGAAACTACGCAGCTAAGGCAAGGTAATTCGAAATGGAGGAAACTCGTGGAAAGTGATATAACACGAGTTATCACGAATTATCACGAGCGACGCACATTGCACGATCAGCTCAAGTCAACAAACTGAACAAGAAAGAAAAGAGAAATATATTATCCTTATGATATAAAAGCAATATAGCATTGGTAATTATAATATTTATAATGACTGATTATGCCTATCCATTTCCTATATAGTAAGTGGATCAAACCTAACCGTTGTTCCTTTAAATCACGTTTCGTACAAAAGGGGATTTTCGACGTAAGGATTGATTCTCTTCAATTCCGCTATTGATTTCATTCTCGAACGATAGAGATTCTATATTGCTTTTTACGCATGTTTCGCAACTTAACACAACTATGTCTCTGTAATTGATTTGATTACAAAGGCAAAGACCAATTGCCTGCATGGATACTCGCAGCTGGCTCGTAAAATAATCTATTCTCGATTGATTGGTGATGATCATACCGAATTCACGGGAAAAGATTTCTATGAATTGGTCACAGATGCTGGAAAAAAAACGCGGATTAATGCAGAATTTTGGTCAAATTGAAACCCAATTAAACTGATATGGAATTTCTTGCTACCAATAAATAAAAGTCGTACGGTATTGGCTCATTCATCTATGGTATTGCTGCAACCTAATGAGGAGATATTTTGTGAGAGCATCGGCAACCATGGCGGCAAAAATCTAAATGTATCGACGATCTCGAAGAAGATCGATTCGGTCCCCTAAGAACAGACTGATAATGATCGGCCGAAATTTAAGACACTCAATTATTTCCAGGCCTAATGTTGTGAGAATGAGAGTGGATTACGATCGGCGCCCCGAGGCACGATTAAATAATTATTCGCGCCGCCGCCAACAAAAACGATAAAGAATATCTTCAACGAGTCTAATAAAAATGCACAATTTCAAGATTTAGAATTACACTTACAATAATTACAGTAATTAGATGTCATATCTGTCTTATAAGCTGTCCAATGACATTTAACATCAAAATGACTATGGTAATCATAATTATATAGGTATAGAAGATGTTATTTATATTCTTTTTTGTCAATAAAATTCTTCTAATTAATAACTTCCTTCATATATTGAACTAAAATTAATTAGCGGAATGATACAGAACGATCCTAGATGTAGATATCGCTAACTATATAGCCACGTGTAGCTAAAAATCTTGCAAAGGTGTTGCGTATTTTCTGATAGCTGTTGTTTAGGGCATGTAGATTGGGGAACTTGCGATGCTCCTTCAATTCAAAAAGTAAATTGAAAAGACTGTCTCGGAAAGTGTATGCCCGTGAGCATCAGCTCTGTACTCGAGGAATGCACCATGACCATATGTACTTCACCATCACCAGCACAACAAGAACGAACAAATGGCAGATGCGGCTGTCAGTGAGTGCGCGAGACATTCTCTGGGTTACTCAGCGGACATCCATGGTAATTCTTCCCAACACTGCAGCCATCTGAAGCCGTGGAAGCATCCGTAACTCTTACTTCGTATAGCCACAGATAAATAAAGTACTCTTATTCATCTGTGGTAGTGGTACATAGAAAATGGAAACTAACCATTTTAACACCACACTGGTGGTAATATCGGAAGAGACCTGCAGGCAGAGCAATAAACGTTGCTATGGATCAATCTGAAGATGCTCAAGATATAATTTCTTGAACTCTTTCATCGTCTAACTGTGAATAGGTATATACGGCACGGCAAGATCCCCACTGACCAAAAAGAGCATGACATGAGGGCCATGGTCCTTGGCAATTTGTAAGTCAATCTGGAAAATCAGCTTTCATCACGGAATGTATATTATTTATCGAGGTCTCAATTTGTTGAATCCTGCAATTGGTGCACGACGCTGCCAGCAGGACTTGCATTTCCTATATACGCGGGTACACTACCTACCTAGAAAATAATATGAAACGTAAAAGTACTATACATCCACTCAAACTAAACCGCTGATCTTGTCAATGTTCACAGTGCAAGATGAAGTACCATACCTACTAGGCTTACCTTGATTTTAGCCGCAGATGAAAATGAAGGAAGTAGAGAACTTTCTTTCCAGCACTCCAGTAATCCTTTGGGGTCGGCACCAATTCACTTTGTGATTACACAAGACATTGCCCAAACGTAAACTGATAGGGCATGCACACGAAAATATTTAAAACCAAAAAGCACACGTCACAACACTCGCACCAGAGAAAACAATAATAATGGTCACAGTGAAAAATAATTACTCAATCGTGCACATAATATGATTGTACAAACACCGAGCACTGACGAAGGCTAGCAAAAAAAATAAATTATGAATAGGTACGTCAAGCAGTACGAAATAGACAAGACATTATGTTGCCATGCACACGATTAAAATGGTCATTCGCTGGTCGCAATTTATTCCATTCAATCTATAGGTATCAGTAAAAACAAACTACCAAAAACTACAGTAAATAGCTAGGTATTTCTTACACACGATTGGTTTGGCATAATACGACCTTACCTCGTTTAACTCTGATTCACTAATATACCGAGCAATATGACAGCAACGTGAAGAGTACGGATACGCCATCAATTAATTAAAATCTCGACCACGCGCACTCCGAGAGAAGACGAAAAGTTACCACACAACCATGCGTGCCGACATTCGAAATAGCTCTAGAGCCGTGATCTACAGGTGCCCAAACCCACATGCGCACATATTGAACACTACGCAACCGCTATCTACGTGCCAACATGTGAACTTTTCCACACTGCCTTTCGATTGGAGGAAACGAAACGGATTTCATCAGCTGATTTCGATTGCAGTAATGGTTGACGTTCTTCCGTCACCTCGGCTTGTGCCTAAAATATTTTTCAATTCGGTGTAAAGCATGCTAAATTATAGTAATTATTTTATTCAAGTTGGTTAGCTGTGGAACATTTGATGCAGGGCACAAATTATAAAATGGTGTACAACATAGATTGGATTTTTCCGTCTTTGCGACAGCCATTTAGATTTTGGAACCTTGCTAGTTCCATTACCATTGCAGCTGTTGGCCTATTCAGCAAAGTAATAACAGGTAAAAAAACCTTTAAAATTGTGCTCGTCATATTTCGCATCGGTAAAGCATTCGGTTCCATTCTCTACCATATGCAAAATAACGCTCATTTTTTTAAACAGCATCACCATTTTTTGTGTCTACATTAGCTGTAGGAGTTTTAATCTTGCATCTCCTATAAAAATGTCAATATTTTTCTTTTTCAGACTGGCTGAACACCACAAATGTTTACAATAAGGATGTTATTGAGAAGGCTATCGAGAACAGACCGACAGATGTACCCTTGATAACTGTATCAAATCACCAGTCCTGCTTTGACGATCCAGGACTATGGGGTATGCTAATTTTGCCATCTTAATTTACAAAGGTAACAATTATCGTTGTTATTGATACTTTTTTAAAGTGATCTTAGAAGTTCTTAAAGTTTGCATAGTTCATTTGAAAGTATTTGCTCTCTTGCAGGGGCTTTGGATCTGAGACATGTGTGTTGTCGAAGAAAGATGAGATGGTCAGTTGCGGCCCATGACATCTGTTTTACGAACAATTTTCACTCGTATTTTTTCATGCTGGGGAAGTGCATACCAGTCATACGTGGGAAAGGTGTGTATCAAGTAAGTTCATCCTTCTACCACAAGCCGCAGACTAAAGCCTAGCATAATTTACATTAATTTGTGCAAAACTATCTATATTTTTTTATTGTTTCCAGCAAGCAATGGACTTTTGCATACAGCAACTAAGTCTTGGACACTGGGTCCATATATTTCCAGAAGGGAAAGTAAATATGACCAAAGAATTCGTTAGATTAAAATGGGGCGTCGGACGTTTGATATACGAAGCTCCGGTACTTCCTATCGTCATTCCCATGTGGCACATTGGCATGGATAGCATCCTTCCCAACGAGCCACCGTATTATCCACGGTTCCGAAACAAAGTGACCTTGAACTATGGAAATCCCATAGATCTGAATGCAATGGTCAGGCAACTCAGAGAGACTTCTGCATCAGCGCAGGAAGCAAGGAAAGCCATCACGGACCGAATCCAGGAAGAACTGATGACACTCAAGGCCGAAACCGAGAAGCTACATCTCGTTGCTTTGCAATCCTGACCCAGGGCCAGAGTAAAACTTTTACCTCCGAAACGCTCTGATGGTTGACAAAAAGTTCGGTTGCTAGAAACCAGTAATTATTTAATTTTTAATATTTTTACTGAAACCTATTTGTTTCTTAACCCCTTTTTTTTATAGACACTTATTTTTTGTGGCACTGGAATTAGTGTTAGTACATATCACATCTCTTAAGTTGAAGCATGAAGCTTTTGTATGTTTACTTTTTTCATTGACGGATTGTGATTTAATTTTGAAGTTATTTCCGTGCGAATATCAGGTATCTTCTACACGATAAAATCTCTCGGCTGTGTTACGATGTGAAGTATTCTGAAGACGGTTTTAATCCAATAGCACCTACTAGTAATTGTATAAATACATGACAATAGATCCATAAGCATCCTAAGTGACCACCTGCTAGTTATGTGAAATTAAATTTTAGTTAATAGGTACTAGATAGCCAAGTGAAATAAATGTTGGGAAATACGACAGGGAAATGATAAAATGTAAATGTAGAATCACAAGTTTAAAAATGCTGCAAGGTACTTTGTTTAGTACAAATTCTCTATTAGCTTTTAGTACTTGACTAGTAGCGACTTAAAACGATGTAAAAGATGCTTCCCTGCCTTTTCAATGAGCAGCTTATAAGTTCCTGATTCCTGCCACCAGACATTTGATTTGCCATTATTTTAATCAAACATAAACTTGCCAAATTTTTGAAAGCATCAAACAATTGGTGCCAATCAATCATGCAAGAATGGTATTATGTGTAAAAACTTGAAAGTATTTTGATTTTCACCATGCACCTGCGGCTCTAACCATGGCATGTACTTAAGAAAGAGAATGCTGGCAAATCAAAATGATACGCTCGATGTCAAGATAATTAAATGATATTGTGATGCATAGCATGTCCAATAATTTTCTCCAATAGATTGTCGTTGCAAATAATGTTAGTTATTAAAGATACATGTTACATTTTATAAAGCACTTAAGTAATTCAACAAAACTTAGCTTGTTTCTAGCTGGAGCAGCTTGCTAAATCTGAGCGGGCTGCAAGTGAGAGAAAGCAATTTTGGTATCATCCCATTTGCTCTTGCCCTCTTCTTAACATCTAGGGCTCGATTGTGTAAAAATATATCTCGGTATCCGAGGGTAACCAATCAATTGCTAAAAGTTGCCTATAGATCTATTTCAGAGGGCCATGCCTCTGATGACCTGTCGATAATTTTACACAATCGCTACCGGTAGTGGCAATTAAAACTCACTATGCAATAGTGAATAAAATGTGAAAATAAAAGCCTGTGGTGCATAAAAAAACCATTATGATAAATCTGTGTGACTGATGGCATATTTCACCAACTCCGTTTAGTTGCTAAGCCACGTTTAGTTGCTTAATTTTTGCATTTCACGAAATTCCCCAATGCTTCCGAAATTCAACGGGGAATTAGTTTAAATAAACTGCGAATCGAAACTGTTTGTGAAATGCACCGAAGCTATGCCATCGGCTGGATTTTCAACGACATTCAGGAAAACCTAGCTTAGAAGGGATTCAAACTGTGTTGGTGAAATGCCTTTGAATAAAATACACCCTCACAACCTATCAAGGATTATATTAGGCTTGAGTGTGGATAGTTATGCAGCAATTTCACTGGCCTATATCGAATAGGATCAGACGCGCTCTGGCTCGGAACGCTGATAACGAAATCCGTACCGGTCACTCGTCACAATTGATTATCCACCGGGCCCCTCTTAAATGTTTGCCTTCAAATTCATGAAAACAATATTTATTTTTCTAATCTGAACCAAACAATAATTGCTGTGCAGCCATGCATTCTACTAACCACTCCATTGATTGACACTTGACAGGGCCCTCCAGTGTGTATTTGTATGGGTAGGTACCCTGTTAGCCAATACACACATACGCTTCCGAGTCCGTGGAGCCTTTCGGAGTGTTTCGGGCTCGAATGTGTGCAAAATGCAGGGGCTTCAACTGCGGGCGGGCAAGGTGGGCTCCTGCCCACCCAGAAATTATCAAAGGAGCGCCAAAAGGAGCCCCCGCCAATTAGTTTTTGTTGCGTTGTTTACTTGAAAAGACCTAAAGTTGTCAGTTCAATGTTGTCCAAGCCACATTCAGGATCCAAGTGAACTCAATTTTAGCAAAACTTGCTTTTCATATTTTCACTCTTTATAGTAGGAGGGGGGGGGGGGGGGCTGGGTGCCTCTTTTTGGTTTTGCCCACCCAGTAAATTGGCTTGCCTGACGCTTCTGGGAAAATGCGTAGAGTAAACTGGCTATAGGTACCTAATAGAATTCTAATTACTGGATTCAAAGTTCGACAAGTTGAAATCTAGCGTGTGTTCACGTGTGGGCTAACTGCAACAATACAAGATTTCGCAGTTTCTGGTATTTTTCGTAGGAATTTCTGAAGTCATTAGTTTAACGGTTTTTTAACCAAATAGTTTGTTCTACCGATGGTGAGGTTTGGCCGTTGGTGCTTATGATTTCAGTAATAGTTCAGAAATCTTTGGTACAGAGGCACAGTCAAGGTGCAAGAAGCGTTATAATTTATCTTGCAATTAAAATTACACATAGGTAAGAGTGTATTATTCAAAATTGTTGACATTTATCGACAGGCTTCTAAGATTGTTAATAAATATCAATCACTGTGAAACATGTTAACTGTCAGAAAAGATGGGTATAGGCTAGAGATGTCGGCGGGTACCAAAAATTGTACCCGGGTACCCGTGGCCATTACCCGGGTACCTGCGCGGGTACCTGGGTTAGCTAGAAACCCCCAAAAAAAATAGATTCATAGTTTACATGTAAGTGTATTTGCTCAATGTGTCCAGTCCTCAATACCCATTGTAGAAAACAATTAGGAGTCGCATTAATATAAATTAATGTTACAGCTGATTATCGCTACTTAAACTGTATTTTGAGTGAACGGGGCCTCGAAGAATATTTCCGTACAAGGGCCCTGCACCCTAGTCTGCGGCTGAATAGCAAGGAATAGGATGCTGATTCATGTTTTAGTCACATAATGTCCATTATATCAATTACCGGTGACGAGCCTTAATGACAGTTACACCTAGCAATGGCCTATAATATCAAGAACTGTTACTCACGTCAAATAGTTAACTTTATTTTTAATTTTTTACTTTTTAAATCCATACCAAATAAAGAATACTTCACAGTTTCAAACAAGTACCTAGTTTAGACTTTGGAATAACTATTTGTTTGGAATTATTAAAAAATATAATCAAATTAACTAGGTTCGAAGCTGGTTACAGAAGAGCTAATTAAATACAGTTTGCAGAATATACTTCAGTGAACACATCAGCACCTAAGAAATGGTATACATAATATAACAATCAATAAAATAATAACATGTCATTTTGTAGTATGGATGTAGATAAAAATATTGAATAACTTTGACTAGTTAATGGAATAATCTGCTGCATAACAACATTTAAAAAAAGTACAAGTCAATAATAAATAATTGACTGTATGACTTCTTTATCGGCAACATCCGCCTAGCTTATCATCGATACGTAGCTGGCTCCAGCGGCCGACCGCAAATGAAGCATGCCATTTACTTTTTGGCGCAGCAGCATTTCAGCTGTTCAACATAACTTTATGATAGTTACTGATTAATTATTATTTTCTTTACATATTTATCACATCACTTTAACTTAAGAATTGCTAAATATCAGTTTGATATTGCATGCCAGATTTTAACATGTCATCTTGTTAGCAAAAGCCCACTTTTTGCTTTTGGTCAGGTCGGAATATTAAAGTACCCAGTGCATGAGTACCCTGAAAAGCCGTCCATGATTTAACAGCTTGTACAAATATCATAAGGCAATTGATAATTCTCTTTTCTTCGAAGCACATCATTGGCACAACATTCACCGACATTCAAGATCTAGCTATGCATTCAAATTATGCCGTTCCAATCGAAAGCAACCAACATTGAGGCAACTGACGCAAGACAATAAATAAAAATAGCTAGTACAAACTCAGAGCGACTATTGGACGCAATTGAAATCAGCGGATCTGATCATTAGCGGCCTTGAGAATGGGAACAGTCTTACAGCCTGATTTCTCTCCCTAATGATACTAACATGGATTTGAATCACATATTCTATCATCAACTTTTCAATCGATATCTATCGTGAATGTTTTCTGAAGATGTTTCAATTATGTACTTAGGTTTCCAATATTAGAATCACCAAAAATGGTCGAAAGAGCAAGTGGCTTTGAAAGATACGTGATCTGTGATCACTGGTAGTTCACATATTTAACAGCTGAACTCAATTTTGATGCAAAGACTTGAAGGAATTAAGCGCAGCAAATAATATGAGACACTGACACGGACCTCTGTAAAACTGCCTCCAATGTAAAGCTCCCCCAGTCCAAGCAACGTCAAAACCGCCGTGATCAATGCTGGCCTGTCTCAATGACAGCAGCACGGCACCAAACCAGAGGCACATCGCGTAAGATCAAGGCAGCGCCCTGGCCGAGCGCCGCAGAGCGCCCTTGTCGAAGTTGCATATCGAGCCTAGCAGAGCGGACCGCTCCGGCGGAGACGTCGGCGACTTGACTGCCGGCGACATGTCGTAGGCCGGCGGAGCAGGAGCAGGGGACGCCCCGTTCATACCTACGCCATCATCAACGCATTACTCAACGGATGACGCTATCGTGTCTAGCCATGCGGGTTACAGCAGAATATCGCAAGCTACTTCATATTAGCCCAATTATAATTAGTAGCTACAGTAAAAGTACTGCATGCTTGTCAGTCGAAATGCACAAAGTGAAGAATAATATTAAAAAATTTACGGTTATAATCTAATCATTGATGCTGTTGAAGCAGGAATCTTTGCCTAACTGTTCACATTTTTGTGGACAACAAGTTTTTGATCTAAGCTATTTGGAAATTCTAACTGAAAACCAAGAACACCCCCCTACTCTAGGTAAGCGCAGTCTAAAATGTATTAATTTTCACAGCCATCCAAAGATTCACAAGACTTTGGTTCTTTGCCAGGAGTTCAACACATGTACAATTAGCTGGTCCCAATCCTGCGACTTCAAGCCCACTTTATTTTGACAAAAGCCACAGCTTTGGCAATGGAAAAGATTAGTGAATAAGGGTCGAGAGTGCCCAGTGTAAACACACTCTCATTGCCAGGAATTCTAAATCCTTGGACTCAACGCGACACCTACCTGAGGAGGACGACACGGTGGGCGGGGTGACCGTGCCAGCAGACGTGGCCGTGCTCGTGCTGTTCGGGCTCTCGGAGCGCTCGGGAGACTTGCCGTTGGCCGACAGCCGCTGCTGCTGTTCCTCCTCCTCCTTCAGCTGCCGGCGCTGCCTCTGCACACGGAGGAATTGTTTCAGTGACGAGTCCAAGGAAAGTTTGGAGTTGCCTCCGAGACAAAGTTACCTACGTAGCAATACGTAGACTCGGGTTTTAATTGACAAATCTCTAACAAAAAGGCCCTATTTTTACAAAATCCCCACACACCAACCTTAGCACCCATTGCTTCCTTTGCAAGAACAAGACACTTACTATTTTGCGCTTCCTTTGCTCTCCTTCCGAGTTCAGCTGTTCTTGTACTCTGGCCACTCTTCTCTGATGCCTCAACTGCAATAAAACAAAGTGTTCCATTTACTGTTACCTGCAAATTAAATAGTCTCTGTCCAAGCATAGGACAATATTAATTTATTTTTTCGATATTTTATGTGAAAGAACAAGAAGTGTATTGTGAACTATTATTGATCAATGATCACTGATCAATTAAGGAATCATACCACTTTTTGCTCTTCCTTGAGTCTGGCTTCGATCTTCTGACAAGCGGCCTTCAGAGCTTCTCTCTGTTGCGAAGGGAACTTGAACAGCTGCCGATGAGACTGCATTTGGTGACGTGGCAATGACCCATTGGACGATGCAAAGAAATGGTGCGCGGCCAGATCGGCGATGCTTGGTAGATGCGATTTACAGGATTCAGATGACAGTATCGACTCCAGCACGGACTCTGTTGAAAGTTTGTATATCCCATGTAACGTTAGACAGCACAGGCTCTAACATGATGAACATTGGAGGTGGCTGGTTTGGAGGATATTTCTTATGGCTCGAGGTATTGTTTTTCAAGGGACATACACCGAAAAACTCAAATTTTGCTCATTTTTGCTGAGGCTTGTGGAAGAAGTAATTTTTTTCTTGCCTCTCATAATTCCTAGCTACGAAGTTTTATTGTCGGAAAAATAGACTTTGCACTACAAAGCTCATCAAACATTGCCTCGAAGACATTACTATGTCATAAAGGTGGCTGGTAAAAAAGTAAAACATAATACGGTATACCAGTTGGCTACACTATGACGAGTGAGGCTGGCTGTCCTATCAAAATGCACCCAGACCCTAACTCACTGAGGAGCGGCGGGCAGTAGGGCGGCAGAATATCACAGACTGGTTCGTGCAGGGGTTGGCCAAACGCCATCTCGTAGAGCACGTGGCCCAAGCAGTACACGTCGACGGCCTCCAGGGTCTGCACGCCGCGGTGTTGGATGAAGTATGGGCGGTAAAAAGACGGAACACCCAGAATACCGTTCTCTATGTCCAGAAGTTTCGCCACCCCATTTTCAATTACGATGTTGCCTGTGTGTAGGTGACCTGGACAAAAGTTTGCATGATATCGGTATCAACACAGACGAGCTTAACGACAAGTCCTAAATAAAAAACTGCAGCATTTTTATTTGTAAATAAAATTGTTTGCCGTTTATAAGATAAATACTGTGCAGACTGTGCCAAATCAAGTTCAACAAAGAGAGCCGAATTACAAACCGAGGTTAACTCACCATAAGGAATGCCTTTTTCATGTAGAAATTTGAGTTGTTCTAGAATTTGACTGCCGAACAAGGCAACATTAACATTTGAAAGTGTCTTGTATTCCTTAGGATTGGCATACTTTTTAATAAACGGATGTTTGGGTTTCGACGAGCATATAAGGTCTCGCAAACTACCAGCGGCGACGAGGTTCCGAACAACGTAACCGCCGACGTCGTTGCAGCTCAGCAAGTCTATCGGTTCGATGAGCAAGTGCTGGAACGGAACAGGGGAAAAAATCCGTTAAGGCAAACTAACAAAAGTGTGATAATCTTTTTTAGAATATTTAAATAACCCACCTCTAGGCTGCCCAAAGTTTTGAAAATGGCTTGCAGTTCACGGTTTTCTATATATTTGTCAGGTCCATGTTCGACCCAAGAAAGTATTTTTTCTACTTTCAGATTGCTATTGTCCTTGATAAGAAAGTAGTGTTTACGAAGCCTCCAACCTATCTCCGGCAGTGGCTTCACAACCTCATAATTGGCCTCGCTGCGAAGAGCCATCGAAACATGCTGCAGGGCTAGCTCTGCAGGGAAAGATACATTATTTTAAATCAACCGTGAGCATTAGTAATAAGACACTGGTCAATTTTGTTTCAAATAATTTTTACAAACCATGAAATGGTGTCGCATAGTTGTCTGGGTCTAAAAATCTTTTCATTGTCAAGGTTGATGATAGAATGGGGTTGACCAGGATTAAATTTAAATAATTCTGAAATGAATACAGCAAGTTTTTAATACTGATGACTGATGAGCAATGACATTGAAGTTCCACACTTTTTTTTACTATGTGTGAAAGCGTTCTTTTAAAATAGGCAAGGAGATCTGTCTATCGGTTTTGTAACTTTTACGTTATGCCGTTATTGGTTCTGATGGATAAAATCCCTACTGTAGTACATGTCAATTTTTTAACTTTGTAACCGAGAACGGCGAAATCAGAGAATACATAATCGCTCTACTGGTTAGCGATTATGTAAAAATATATTTATCGGTTACCCAAGGGTAACCCAAGCTAAAAACTCGTGCCTTTTTCAGTGGGCTGTGCTACCATCATTGATAAATCGTCGAAGACTTTACACAATTGCTATTTGCTACCCAAAAAGTTGGTTGGTAAGTAATAAAAAAAAGGTTAGTTACTCCCAGT
Organism: Nemoura dubitans; assembly: GCA_921293005.1. Lineage (NCBI taxonomy): Eukaryota > Metazoa > Arthropoda > Insecta > Plecoptera > Nemouridae > Nemoura > Nemoura dubitans. The sequence goes on from OV121075.1 coordinate 22,003,835, forward strand.
AAACAAATCAATGATTAAACGTTATAGCTCACCTGAAGAGCTGCTTGCCGGTCAGCAATAAACTCTCGGTCTAAGTTGCCAATCAGTTTTTTGCCCGGCAGGGGCAGATTAAGGCCCGATATCTGCATTGCATTGTGGAGTGTTGCAAAGTCATTGTATCGCTTGTAGATGAACCAAGATCTTTCTGGTAAAGGACCACGTTGTACACGAATAATATACTCCTGTAATGACAGAAAAACACTTTTTAAACTACAGTAAGGTAGGTACTAGCATTGAATTTGAAGCCTTCAAACTAGGTACTGAATAAATTACTCAAATTTGAACGCACTTCGACCCTATAGCCTCATTATGGGTCAATTTTCACTAAACGCCATTTCTACCGAGTGAAAGAAAGGGTTTGAAAGCAATATAATGTGCAAGAATCATTTCTATTCAATTACATCCCTATGGCTCATCAAATAATTTGCGTAACTTGATCACAAGTTCACGAGTGACATAACACTTCCTCATCTCTGCCTGTCCTTATGCTCATCATTGGTTACCGTATGTCCCTGGATATTTTGCGTGTTCTCGAACAAGCATGACAAGATTTGGGTATCGTCTAAATACACTTTTCTTGCCACTTTTTTCTCAAACACAGCCATCGAATAGCGAACTGCTCTACTTAACAATAAAATCGAAAATACGCCTCAAGTTATCAAGACATGAATCAACAGCCGCCATTGTTTCCCACTGCCCTTGAATTTTGGAATGAGTTGCAGATCGATTCGAAACCTTATTCTGAATAGGCGGTGGAAAATAACCGCACAAATTCAAATTACATTCAGAACTTGGTACCTGCTATTGGTGCTGTTTTGAAAGGAACCTTTTTGCATTCGAGTTCTTAAAAATTAACAAGAACCTTGCATTTTGGGTGTGGGAAAGCCAGAAGTCATATTAGATTGTTTGTACGCTCAATCGGAACATTTGATCGTGTACATTCGATTCCATCGTGTGTAAATTTCATCAATGATGGAATCAGACAAAGTTGCAGATAATAAAGCCAATGGACAGGAAAAACCTGGTAAACCGTGCAAATTATTCGTGATAGATTTGACTGTCAGCAAATTATTACCAAATGGTCTGTGGCAATTGAATGTTAGTTCAAAACATAAAATTACCAAAACGATGCCACTAGTCCATGACGGTACAGTTTGGATTCAAGGAACTGTAGTGCATACTTCACCACCCAGCACAATTTTTTTAGAAGATGAAACTGGAAAAGCACAGATAATATATTACACTTCAGTTGATTATCCAATGACATGGATTAAAAAAGGTAGGTACGAGTAACGACTCTTAAAAAAGGAAAATGAAACTCGGGAAAAGGAATCTTTTTCATAATCTTTTAATCGAGTTTAATTTATATTATTATTATCATTATGGATATCTTGATTTTAGGTGCATACTGTTTGGTAATTGGTAAATTATTGAACGTATCAAGTATACCGACAGTTTATGCAATGAAACTTTCATGCTTGGATACCAGCACAGTACATAAACCAATGTGGAAAGTGGAAGTAGAGGAAGTTAAATACCTACTGACAAATCAAATAAAAATAAACTCACATCCATAAACACTACTTTTATAATATGGAACTTACCTGCATCCTGCACATGAATTGATGCACTAAGAGCAAAGAGGACCTTGGAATCAATTGTGTTGGCTTTCAAGAAAATATGGTGCTCAATCCTCCATCCATTGATGCAGTACCACTACCACCCGTTTGCGGTTGAGAAGAATGCCACAAATGTGTATGAAGAAGAAATTTTCTAGCAATGCAACCACTAATATTTCCAATGCAATAAGTAAAAAGTATTAATATGTTAATTGTTAATTACAACTATTGTATAAATTCAATGCCACATAGGTAATATAATATTTTATTTAACAATACCTGCATATAAATATTGGCTTAAAGACAGTCAATTTAACAGTGTCCATTTCATAATTAACCTCGTCGGGAGAAAACAAGTGTCTCTGATTGGCGATTACTTTCCACTTGATTCCACCAGCTTAAGACATTTTTATTTTTTAGCTTTCATTTTGCTGTATTAGCTATAGGGCTTACACAATTTAGTAAATTATTGGAAAAAGTCCATATCGTTCCACCACATGAAGTTATAGGGGTCCCCATGCTCAAACTTCTAACTCTTTAATTAACAGTTGTACTAGTAGTTTCATTGAATAAATATGTAATTGCTCATTATTTTTGAATGGAGGACCACCAAAACATTTTGCAGTTTGCTTATACATAGGGAAAATATTTCAATGTCAGTCTTCTATAAATTGCAAGGTAGTGGATACTATTTCAAAAGTTACCAATTCTCAGATTTTCATTCAGGAACATTACAAAATTACCAAAATGAATAAATACAATATGGTTGAATAACTACAATTATCTTCAATTAACGGCAACTGAAGCTTCAGTGGCCGCTTATGCGATACCGCTGACACAATCGTTCAAATATCAGTGGCGGTGCAGTGTTACATGATGAGTCAACAAATGCACAAAATTCTGACTGGTCTCAAAGCCTATGCTTTGGAATGATGCTAAGGGAACTTATTTTTCCTACATTCCTTTAACATTGTGAGTTGTGACACAAAGGAGCAATCCCCAACGGTAATTGTCGTATCCCAGGTAAATTAAAACCAAAAACGAGAATTTTCGTAGACGAGAAACTGCCGAGACGTTGTAGCCAGCACTTGAATTTCGTAACTCTTTTGTGTCAATCTTACTCATTTCTATGGCCCAGTAATGTTGGCATCAAAAACGGGTTTATTTTAATTTCAGCATAAAAGTTATATTGACCCGCTGAGCTGGAGTATGAGTTTCACGTGAGCAGTCATCTCACATCGCACACATTTAAATTGACAAGCTACAAAGATACATATGCTCGGTAATTTAAAAGTATACATTTAAATTTAATAGACTGCTATTTTTACCGGCAAATTATAATGCTCGGTTTCCACTCGTTGTAAATCGTAATATCATTTTTGCATGTTGCCATCTTATAATACAACATACATACTCCTAATATAATAACACCGATTGAAATTATAAAATATAATTTAAGTTATTTATAAGCTCGTTATAAATTACGTTAGATAGGTATAGTAACATAATTGTTATTTGTTACCAGTTATATTATAAATTTAAATATTGTAACTAACATAATAGTAATACACAATTGTATTTAAGAGATATTAGATAAAACACTCACTTTACTGTTATTAACATGTATATAGATATAGTACAGTAAGTTTTTGCAAATACAATTAAAAAACACCAATAGAGTTTATGTATAGTTATTAAAAATGTTCCACTGTCGTTTACAGACGTATTTATCATTTTTATGTAATGAAATCGAAGATAAAAACTAGAACTAGTTAACTATTAAATATTATTTATATCATTTACAACAGGGCAGTGACTGTTCTGGTCCCATTCGGCTCACTCAGTGGACGAATGAATGCTGGACATGAAAGTAGCACGCGGCTACGTCACCATATTGTGATCAAGTCCTCAGTGGTCAAGTTGGCCTGACCGTCAGGCCGTCAGGAAACCAAATTGGCAATTAAACCTTTTGCAGTCTACCACACCTTGCCATTTAGGTACAACCCTCCCTTAAATAAATACTAAGTAAAAATTCATCGTAGTTTTCTGTAAAAAGCAACTCGTTGATTTTTCCTTAAACTCTACTTAATGAGTATGGGACTTGCCATCTATTTTCTCCCCACCTTGATTTCTAGCACAACCTGACCACCGTAGGCCTTAACAACTTGAGCCGTTGTCTCAATTACAGTCGGACCATTATTTCCTAGCTCTAGGTTAGTTACGTCAACCATTGACGTTGAAACAAGCTCAGGACATCGTACATCCTGTACTCTGCATAGCCTGCTCCTTGGCCGCCTCTAGGGACGCAATATCTTCTAGATTGTCTTGTGTCAACCCAACTTCGTCAATCTTCTCGTTGTTGGTGTTGCTTTGGAAAACTTCACTGGATGGAAGAGAGCTGGCGGATTTGTCTTGACTCGTTGATATCTCGGCTGGCTCGGAACTTGCGACCGAAGTAGTTGGCACGTGAACCTTTAGTGTAAACGTTGTGAAATGTGATAGAAACTTGGAACAATTTCCAATGATGACTGCTTTAAAGGAAGCATCCTAAATACTGAATAGTATCAAGCAGGAGACTTTTAGAACTTTGGTTTTTGTATGTCAAATTTGGCTTTTGTTAACGTTGTGTACCTACGTAGCATAGGTTATGAACAAGAAATCAGTAAACAAACCACTACGTAATTTAAAAACTACACTCTAGGTTTCAATGCCAGGTGGAGAATATACCAAGAATCGGTACTAAATGTCATAGAATTTTACAATGTGTGGAAAACACTGAGACCCTCTTTGCCTTGCATTCAGAATCCCAGGTTCATTCTTAAAACCAGCAAACGTTTAAGATTCAAACTCATTCACCATTTTGTGCTGGCCGCTTTTTAAAAAGTGGTTTGCGTAGAATTGATTTGCTTACCTGGGCTACGACAGACTGTGTCGGTCCGTCGAGACTGTGACTGACGTTCCGAGACCGAGGGAGCCGAGGGGAAGACGGGGACGGCTGGTTGGCCAGCAGCGCCTGCTGAAGCTGCTGCTTGCTCGCCAACAGCTTGCTCAAGCCGCTCAGCTGGTTCTGTATTGCTAGCATGAACGGTTTGTAACCAAGGCTGAAACGAGAAACAAAACGTCGTCCCATCACGTCGAAAATATTATATTTTAACTATTTTCTCCCAGAATAAAGCTGACAAGTTCACATGTCTACAGCTTAAAACAACTCTTTCTGGAAGACTATGGAACATGGGTACATCCATTGGGTAAATAGATCTAGGCAGAGTCCCACCGCTAATGCTAGAGTGTCTGCGTAGCCACCGAGGCCACAACCCGAAGTGTCGGTTTCTCTCGCCAGATAGCGCCAGCAGCTCTTCCGGGCGCTTGTTTTCGAACGTGGCTTAAAAGCGGCGATTGCTATGACGTAGTGGCGCTGTAGGGGTTAAATAGGGGAAATCTTGTCTGTGGGGGGAAGAGCTGCTGGCGCTATCTGGCGAGAGAAACTGACACTTCGGGTTGCGGCCTCGGTGGCTACGCAGTTACCCTAGCATTAGCGGTGGGACTCTGCCTAAACCTATAAACCCAATGGTATATCAACAAACGTGTAAGTAGATCAACCTCTCTTACCATTCAGTACTGCTCCACTGGCAGAGAGCACAGAGGCCATCTTTCAGCCTGAGGACGGACTCGACGGACTGATCCTGCGAGCGGGCTGCGTTGGTTGTCCGCAGCACGGCCATGGCGTCGCGCAGTAGGACCGAGATGATCAGCGCCCACTCCAGGCAGTTTGCTTCCATGAACAGCTGCAGCAGGTACCTGCGCTCACAGAAAACCATAATCAGAAAGGTTCAAACGAGGACCTCAGGCATTTTTGATAGATATTACAAAGCTACAAGCACATAGTTGTAAGTTGTGGAAAAGTTTACTCAAAAGCAGACCACTGTTTTGAGTTGTTATCTCCAAAAGACACACCCCATGATTCAACTATTAAATGTCACTCCTTAGTCCTACCACAAGAACTACACAAGGGGAAAAGAAAAACTACTACCAAGTAGGTAGACAAAAAAACAGTTCCTCGCCGAGCATGCTCAGTGCCGTATTGCGCTCCACTCACCGCAGTTGCACATCTGCCTTTGGCGAGCCGCGGTTGGCCAGCTCCTGTGACAGCTGTTCTAGCAGCTGCGAACTCGGGATATCGCTCCAACGGCTCTCACTGGTGTCTGATGTGGCGTACAGCTCCCGCTCGTCGCCCCAAAGAGAGCTCTCTTCGCTCATCATGCTGCGCTCGTCTGCAAAGCCAAAGCGGCAACGGAAAGATAGGACTTTACCTTGTACTTGAGATTTGAATACGTATGAACTCTAAAACATAATATTAGAGGCTAAATTACATTTCAGCACCCCTGCTCAACCTGGAAATGCACTGAAGTGCTCTGTGCCAAAGATCTAATTTTATCACTGAGGGATCTAATTTAGCTTCGACTTCACTCTCAAGATTTTCCCCCCTCATTTGCATGCTATTGTAAGTTGTGTAATTCTTATCTCCTTCTCTATCAAACTATCCAGCCACTCACTTTGTCAACTTTAACCATGCCATAAGTGAACTCTCGTCCCACTGTGGAAAACGATTGTTCCAATGCAGGTTGATGCCATCTCATCTCTTTTATTCTGAATTCTTTCATTTGTTACATCAAAGGGCTTTGCTCACCTTGCAGCAGATGTGGCATGAGTTGTGCCTCGACGACCGAGCTGCTGGGATACTCGCTGGCGGCTTGCACACTCGGTGGGTACGGCGCGGGAAGACCGACGGGTACGGCGCTTGGGAAACTCACGTAGCCGCTGTCGCCCACGGGACTGCCCCCTCCCACCACTGCGGCAGGCGGGACCGCATCCGCGCACGGAGACGTTGGCGCCGAACCTGCACGCACGCAATCGGTGTGAGAAGGAGGGTAGCTCATGTACTAGCCGCTGTCCCAAACAAGGCCGCCCACTCCCTCCACCTTGACAATCCTTGTAATGCGAGGATCAAAAAACAACTGCGCTATTTAACTGGATCATCTGCATTACTTTGTTTTCAGTTGGCTATACCAAACCCTACACCGGAGTCCATGACAAATAATCATCTTAGACATCAAAATAAAGTTTCAAGTAGTCTTAAAAGTTAAAATCTTAATAATAACCAATAAGTTACTAATAACTATTATAGGTAACAAATCTACTACTATAGAGGCGTACGGAAACCTACTCGACCGAGCGATCTGTCACGTGGTCTGAGCACTCCGAGATGCGGACGTTTTCGAACGCAAACTTTACAGTCGACCGCGGAAATTCGAAAATGGCCGACAACGAACTAGCTGAACTTTATTGGCAATGCATAACCGGTAATGCATAAAGTATTAGCCGTTGGCTATGGTATTGGCGGTCGTATTGGTAAGTATTTTACATATTGTGCATACCTGTCAGTGTATGCACATTAAAACGTTAATGTAGGTTGAACGGACCAAAATTACTCGCCCGTTCGTACAAACAGAACTCGTGCACCAGGCGAAAAGATGGTTCGCGAGTTGAGCGCTCTGATCGCTCCAGACTCGGTTTTCGGAAGCAAAATAGCGTCGATCGGGTCACTCCGAGCAGGTTTCCGAACGCTGGAGAGCGGCCGGAGTAGGTTTTCGTCAGCCTCTTACAGGTAAATGGAAGAACTCCCCGTCCATTTGAATTATCGGCGGAAAGTTTTTGCACTTCATGAAAAACGTCTAGAAATCCCAGACCAACTGTCATGTCCGCATATTTATTCTACAAAAAACACTGAGCGTAGCTGCTGTAGGTAAGTGTACAGTATAATTCATTGTCAGTTTCTGATTTATTGATCTAAAAGCATTAAAAGCAAGGCTACCTAGCGTGGAAGTCTTGCGCTGCAGGTAGTAGGCGACCGGATGCTGCAGAACAGGGTATGGCCAGGCGAAGTCCTCGTGCAGCTGCTTGAGCACAAACACAAAGTCGTCTGCGCGGGCGGCGCGGTCGCGTTCGCGGCCCAGCCACGCGACCAGATGGAAGTCGAGTCGCGCGGCAAAGTGCCCCAGGTCCGTCAGGCGCTGGGAAGTGAGCAGGCGCCGTGCGTGGCGTTGGAGAATCACGTCAATGAAAAACTCCTCCGCAGAGCCGAGCCCCTCGCTGTCGAATAAAAAGTGATGATTTAATGTCGTATGGTAACATTTCATTCATCATCCATCCATCATTCATCGTCATATGCAATGCTAATCAGAATATGGCCATACTTTATTCAAATTACGTCAGTGTATTTTGTAGATGAAAGTTTTCTTAGCCAAAAAGTATCGGATTCATTTTGGCAAAGCAAAGCAAAGGTTATTTTATTTAAAATGCTCTTCTTTGGAGGAATATTTAGTGGGGCCTCAAATGGCTGAGTAAATGTGATGGCTGATGGGATAGGGACAGTGATTCCATTTTTATCTCAATACAATTCTCACTATCTGATAAGTTCAAAGGCTTCCCCACTATTCTTTAAAACCAAAAATCGAATGCCGTAACTTACCAAAATGAACCCCTTAATTGCGTGGTATGATCACAACCGCATGTCATAATGGGGCAAGCGTCCGAACCCGCTCGGACGAACCAAACTGTGAGGCGGAGCGCATTAGCCGGACATACCTCGAGTCCGCGCGGCCCGTAGGCATGGACTTCTTGCGGCGCATAGGCACCGACTTGCTGGTTTCTGCGCCGCCGCCCGGGCCGCGCAACACGTCACGTTGCGTCGTGCCCGACTCGAGCTGGGCCGCCTTGGGCGTCGTCGTCGTGCTGAAACTCCGACCCCGCGACACCTGCGCCGACATAGCACCAATCCAATGCGTCACCAATAGCTCACCAATCGGTCAATCGGTCCTTCCAATCTATCTCCACGTGCATGGATAGAACGTGCTACTTTATGCTAAAATTGGCTATGCGAAATCTTTCGTAATTCGTAAATGGAGCCCTGCAAAAATGAATACCAAGACTTAGCACCAAAGATACTGACTATTGTCCATACTGTCTATATCTATTACAGTTTCACTCGTTTGGCTTCATCATTCTGAGGCTCTCTCCGTCACATATAGCAGGACCACAATTGAGTGTTCTCACCTACAAACTAGATTCAAATTTTTTTTCACACAACCTTTGCTCCACATGGACCAGTATCTGCATAGACACTTTGCACTTTGGTACATACTTGGTCCCTTGGATATATCCCATAGACTGGTGAAGAAGCCCCTTTTTTTGCAACCTTGATAGTTGTCAAATATCTGACATATGTTCAGTTTTGGGATCAGTTCAGGTCAAACACTTCTGCTCAAAACTTTCATAATCAGTATCTATAGTGCTAATCATAGATCCTACCTGTCAATACAAGATGTGGACCCAGAGAGCTCCGTGACCTCACCTGCATGGTTCCGAGCACGAGTGACAGGTCCTCCTCGTTCGGACTAACGGGCGGAGTCTGAGAGTTCATGCCATACTTGGACGGCATGATGAAAGACGCTCGTGGCGACTCTACATCGTTTGGGTCTGAAATCACCACAGTTAGAAATTCAGTCCTCGCCGCACTCTGAACCCCACTGCAGTTAGCAACTGTTGGTGCACGATGACTCACCGATTGCTCGTAGAAACCGGACCAAGTCTTTTGAGAGCTCCCACTTGCACTGGTCTAGCGCAGCGTCAAGGAGGAGTGTCGCGTACTGCCGGCTTATAGTTGACGGCTCCAGATTCTGCGAAGATAATATAAATTAGATACCATGTAATCTAAATGTTTCAATCCGAGACAGACAACTGAAGTTCAAATTATAAATTAAAAACCTGCCATTTCTGCTTCACAGTTTTTTCCTTCAAAAAGATTTCCAGAAAAAAAGTTATAGCCAGCGTAAATAGATTCATAATTTCTACTCCGTCAAAATGAGGTGGCATTTACAAGTAAAATGAATGTGGCCTAGCGTACCTGAAGGATAATGAGATAAGAGGCCGCCGTATCCAACTGCTTCTTCGCCAAACACTCCTGGAACAAGTCCTTGGGCTTGCCGGCCGCCGAGAACAGATAGGGCCAAAGCGCGATCTCCGTCTTCCGTGCGCACTGCACGACTGTTTGAAGGTAGACTGGGAACTCCTGTATGAACTCGATGACGCTGGGCAGTTGAGCGTCGGGGATCGGCTCCTTGCTGGTCGCCTCCTCCTCGAGCACCTCGTGCAGCAGCAGTTCCAGCGAGTGGGGGAAGTACGGGAGGTTCGTGCAACTGCGTGCGATCTCCCACGCGTGGTATCCCAGGTTGCGTCGGATCAGCTGCCGCAGGATTTGATGCAGGTACACTTGACTCTGGAGACGGGACAGTAGCTTGTGGTCAGTTGAAGGCAATCAAAATAGGCAGTCATGAAGAGTAACATCATTAGTTTTAACCTTCAACGTTTCGATGCTTTAAAACTTGCAAATTAGTCTAGTTTCAAACAAAAAATGGTAATCTACTTAGTGCCGGTTTTCCAGTGGCCCGTTTAGATAATAAGGGTCCGTTAGCAAGCAAAATTAAGGTTCTGATTGGACGTTGCTAGGCAAATAACAAGTTAACAGACCATTAGATATTTAACGTGCCACTGAAAAACCGGGTATTTGTCAATCAAATTTATTTCCTGATTGTGTAGGTTGGACCTTTGAGTAGGGAATGGCTTTGACTGAGTTAAGAGTTACGGGTTTTTAAAGTAATTTCATCTTCTGTTAATTGCAAGTCTTTGCATAAAAACCATGCAACTTCTGAAAAATGTTACAAAAGTCGTTCAACTTACGGTTTTTTCTAGGACGGAAAAAGGGAGCGAGAACGGCGAGTTTGAGTCCGACGTGTAGAGCATTGTGTCATTCTCGGCTCCTAGGAGTATTGCGTCTTCAAAAAGTATCGCTGCAAACGACCAACGGACAAATTTTATTACAATGAGCATTCTATTGCATCTCAACATCCAAGGAGATGTTTCCGATGGATCGAAAAGTTACTGATCATTATCATTAGCAGGGCTCATTGAGGTACATTACATACATGCATTTTTCAGCACCGTTCAGTAAATCCCACGGGCACATTCCTCTACGACCCACAACTTCCTTACCACAAATTTTCCCAATAGAATAACACCATTCAGATGCCCTTGTCAGCCAATTGCAATCTTATTGGAATACAGGGTTTACAGGGTTAACGGAAGGAATTTGAATAATTTCCCACATTCGGCCCCCAGATCTCCCTTCTACAAGATGACATCCCGGTGGGCAAGGGAAAGCAGCAACCCTCAGCAGCAACCTACCTAGCGGATAGATGCGTAGCTGGAAGGGCAGCATGATGCGCTTCGACATGAAGGTGTGCGCCTTGTCGCCGTCGCGGGGGAACAGCGGTAGCCACACGCGCATGCCGTGCGCGCCGCAGAACAGCCAAAGCGCCTCGGTGAGGTGTGGCTTCTCACGCCGCGACCGCCGCGGAACCCACACGTTCTCCACGCACGACGCAAGAACCGTCGGCGGAGAACACGTGTACACCTGCAGGCAAACACCACGTTACCAAACGGTTCGGGCTGTTGCTGATTTGTTAGGGGTGTGGGTAGGTTTTTAAAACGTCTGTCCTTTTGGAGAACCAAATCTCAGTTATCCGGTCTCGCGGCCAGCTCTGTGCACAAAAAAGACTGATGGGAAAGTAGGAACCGTTCATTTGTGAGCATACTAGTATTTTACACTATTCTCTCGTTTCAAACACAACCACAGTCAACCCTAGCGTAGAGTATGTTGAAAGTTGTAAAACTCCAAGTAAGTAACACATGATAGCTCTCTGAGAAGCTCTGTCAGAAGATCTCAGCAATCCTTAGATGCCAATCCTTGAATCTACCATTGGTCCATTGAATCTCCTGCGCTTTATCGGCGCCATCGGCGTACCATGTCGTTCTGCTGATTGTCGAGCAGGTTGCGAGGGGCTTGCTCCCTGAGCACCATGAGCAGCCGCCCGCTGACGTTGAGCATGATGCTCTCCACCTCCTTGGCCGCGTGCCGGCCCGACTCGGTGCGTAGCGCGGTCAACGTCACCGACACCACGCACGCTGGGTGCACGCACAGAGCCGAGATGTCGATGCTTTGCTGGCGGGTTACCTCGATGCCGCCAACTGCGAGGAAAAAGCAAACGCTCAGGAGGGCGGTTGCTAACGATGAACCTTGTGCACGTCACTCATTTTGTATACCTAGTGTAACCGGCGATGGGTGTTGGCCATGGGTTTTCTGTTGCTGATTGTTCAGAAAGCAGTTAAGGTTAGAATCTTTTTTATAACATGGATTTCCAGAGGAGTGTGTTTGGAAGTGTTTTATGGAATTTGTGGTGAAATTCTAGTGGTGTTCAATTTTATTTTTATTTTGTGATCCTGATATTGTATAAGAGCGCTGTACATTAGTTTCTTATATATTATATGGTATCACCATTGAATAATAAGGCTTATTATTTTATGGTATCACCATCTAGTTATTGACTTAGTAGCTCCCAAAGAGCTTATATCCAAATTCATGAATTTTTTTATGTTTCACACCTCTAGTTAGTTGCCAAATATCACTTAAATCAGAAATATTTTAAGTTCACTACATTCAGTTTGGGTGATAATAGCATGAAATTAATCTCAAATACTTGTCGTCAATCACAAGTTGAGTAGGTACCGAGTACCGACTAGAACATAGAGCAAACGAAACAAGTTGCATGCTGGGGCTCACGTGTGTGGTTGTCTTTGATGGACAGCGTGTAGATGGTGATGCGCCCATCGGCGCAATACGTGATGAGCCGGTCGCGCAGCGTGTTGAGCAACAGGGCCTGCGCGGAGATGCGTGTCACGCGCACAAACGTGTTGTCCAATCTCGTGTCGCGCGGGTAGATCCGGATCTCGTCTCTGTCAAACGTAAGGCAACGTCACGTTCCCAGCCTTTGGTCTTAGGTCATGTAGGCCATGTCACCATTTTAAAGTTAACCACAATTTTGTTGCTCTTTATAGGCAGATTATTTTCCTATAGGTAGCTAATTTGAAAACCTTCAATATGATTTTTAACTTACAATACAAACATGCATTTAAGTCATGCAGATATTCCAACAACTCGTGTCTGATAAATTGTGAAAAGACTAGAGATCATTAATGGGAAAGCTATCAATCAACAGTTTCCTTTTGCACGAGTAACAGCCGGCCTACGAATGGAGAATCTCGTTACCTGTTCTCAACGATGCTGTAGCAGCCGACAATGACGTGGTCTCGCCACCAGAGCAGGCCGCCCGTGACAACAAAGTCCTTCTCCTGTGTCTCGTTTCCGAAGAGCTTCCACTTGCGCGAGACCATCGAGTAGTGCGCCAGTCCCGTGCGGCCGGCCACCGCCAAGTTCTCCCCCTCCGAGTCAATAGCCGTGTACTGCAGTCATACCACAACACACTCTCACGACCGGTTCACAAGGCAACAAACAATGTTACGTCTTACAAAAAAGTTGCTCGTCTTAGTTGAAGTAAGGGTACAAATGGTTGAGTAATAGGTCGAGGAAGGAGTAAAGAAGGTAGGAACGCCACTTAACTGAGAGAGAATTGGGTGTCACAATAGAAGTAGGTAAAGAAAAAGAGATGACGTTCCAATAAAATGCCTTTTTCATGTGATGTGACAGGATAATGTGCGTTTGTGTCCTTGTTTTAGCAAAAATATAAACTAAATTTATTAACATACTCGCGACCCTCACCCGCTAGTAGGTTGCGTTTCTTATTACTTTACCGCTTCCCCATTTACTCAGCCACACGTCACCCTACGTTAAAGCAACCCGTCTTCGCTATTTGAGGTTTCTTTGGTTGGTCAGACCTCGCTAGGGCAGAGTGTCGACTCACCCGGATGGGCCAGTTGGTGCCCGAGTATGCCGATGGGATGGGCACTACAATCCACTGCTTGCTGCCCATCAGCGTGCTGGTGACAGTCATGTTTCCGGCAGCCGCTTCCCCGAATACGTCATCGGGCTTGTAGTGGTCGCGTGGTCGCTCGCTGTAGATCTTGGTCAGGTTGTTGCCGAGGTTGACGAACATGCGGTCCTCGCCTTGCAGGTACAGGTGTCCTTGGTGGCTCTGTCATATTATTATTATCCATTAGTCATTACTATTACATTAATTATACTTATTAGTTACCTATATCAGCTACAACTGACGAGCTCATACAAAACTGTATTTTGTCAACGGGCACAAATAAACGAAATGAAATGAAAACACTGTTATGCCAAGGCAGTGAATTTTCAAGGGGAGACGAAACCAGATTGTTTGCGTACTAGTAACTTGTTAAAAAATGTTTGCCTAGTCAGAAAGAGCTTGGTGATTAACTTTTGTATTACTAAATAAATGCGTGATGCAGATTATGGTGTTTGTACTGGTTATCGACTTGTATTTGGAACTATTGTTGTTTTCTGCATTTGAGTCTGGAGGAAATTATTGACACATGTCAGTTAAAAATCTCAAATAACTGCACTCAACAAAGCCTAAATTTTAAACAACTTAGAAGAACTTAAAAGTAACCTAATTAGTAATAACTAATAAGTATATTTACCATGCATGGGTTCACAGTGAGAGCACTCTTGACAAAATCTAGTTGAACAATACAATCCGAGCTTTCGCCATCCTCTTTGATTTCTTCTTGGTTCTGACTTGGCTGCCGCTTCACCATCCACAGCTGGTAACCCTCAGCAGACCACTCCTGATAAACGGGAGAAACCAATAATCATATTTAACATAAAATGTGATCTCATTGCTTCATGCCAGCATAGCCATATAACTTTTACAATACCAATAACTCAAATTTTGCACTTTCATTAGAGTATTTAAAATACAATCGCATGCAACCAGGTATATTAAAAAAATTAAGCCAACTCAGATTGCTTATAATTCCCCGAGCAACTCACCATTCCGTGAACATTGAGCGGGTTGCACCGCGCGAGATCGACGTGCAGTCCGTAGTCCCACCCGAGCGTGCACATGAGCAGTGCGCCGAACGTGCTCCACAGCGAAACTCCGCCCTTTGCCCAGGCGATGGCAACGGCGCAACCGTCAGGCGTCCAGCGCATGCAGTGCACCGCGCCCGGGGAGCCCGGGTAGTCCTTGCTCGACAGGATGATGTGGTGCGACACCTCCAGTCCGCCCGTGCTCTCGTCGATGCCGTAAACAATTGCCTGCGAGCTGCACAGGGGTGCGGGTGGCGCGGTTAGTTAGAAATTGGAAGCGCAGTGATCTAATATTACGTTGGGGTGTTCCACTCTGACCACTCTGAAGTGAAAGAAAAATAAATTGAAGCAGGTTTTAAAATGGGCGTTATAAGGCTGGTCAAATAGTTTTGATTTGGCCATACATTACAGTAAACAGGTAATTAAAATTTATGATCCTGGTCAGATTCCCAACTGGTCCTTAAATTTGTGTACATGGTTGGAGTTATAGTTCAAGGGAAACTTGATCTTGTAAGTTGCAGTTGCTAAAGCCACTGGTTCTTGTCTGTAACAAGCTCCAGGAGTTGTATTAGCTTTCTACTCTATTAACTTTATTTACATCAAGCAGAAACCGTTCAGTCTGGTTAAATTTGAAATAAATACAATATCATAACTTGTCTCACTTTTTCCGCCCAAATACCAACAGACGGTACTTGTGGTTGACGCTCGCGCAAGTGGCATCTTCGATGTTTTGCGCCCATATGCCCTGCACTTGCTGAAAGTACAAATGTATTTATTAATTAACCAGCAGGTTTAACATGAAACCTATTACCTCCCAGTCTTCTTTTATAATAATTTGTGAAAGGGATTAACTCATTAACTTTCAGGAGAAAAACAAAATAAAGTATGTTTCCAGAAATCCATACCATTACCTAGGTGGGTATCATGCAGAAATTCATGCTGAGCTAATTAAGGTAGTGATGGCAAATGGCAGTAAAAGAAAACAAAGAGAAAATCTATTGTCTTACCGTGTCGATTTCATTCTCAGACAATCCAGATTGGTGCTTTAGATAACAGAAGCATTGAACAGATAGAGCAACATTCCAAATTACATGCACAAACAACACGAGAAGCAAGAACACAGACACGCCCTCAGCACAAGTGCAAATCGGAAGGTAGGCGACAGTCTCAGGACAATGAGTCAAGCAAATGCAGCAAATGAGTGCAATTTCATTCAAAACATGGTGAATTTTGATGTCCAATTTTGCATGGTCAATGCAAAACAAGAACTCTGAGTAGGTACCCTATGCAATGAATGAATTAAAAAATAACATAAGATAGGTAAAATAGAAGCAGGTTTTGAAAAGAGACCAATAGGTAAGTCTAAAGTTGCTTTTTTCAATTTCAATGTCCCAAAATTAATTTTACTATCATAAAAATACTGAAAAAGATGTAGAGAAAACATTATTTGAGATGGACAAGCTGAACTCTTACTAGGAGTTCGCCCTCGCATTTAGTAGCGTTGTACATTAGCAAACCTAAACTTGTGTCAAGATGAGTGAATCCCTTCAAGAATGATTAGACATATGCAATGAAGGCCTAAATTTCAAAGTGCACCCCAGGCCATTTCGACAAAGTCAGCCCCCTGGCTACATGTATCAATATACCTAATCTTATAACTGTTCTTAATAAAGAATGTGAAACAAATCTACACTCCAAAAGCACTGCATTGTAAATGAATATGTGGTTGCAGTCATAAAATGACCAAATCATGCTTATAATTTCGTAAAGATGCACTGGTAACCATTCTCTAAGATAACAGCAAGAGCAAAACACAATTACAGACAGTACAATATGATTCTACTTATAACATGCAAACAACAGAAAAAAGTAGGTATTCACTGAA
Source organism: Nemoura dubitans (assembly GCA_921293005.1). Classification (NCBI taxonomy): domain Eukaryota; kingdom Metazoa; phylum Arthropoda; class Insecta; order Plecoptera; family Nemouridae; genus Nemoura; species Nemoura dubitans. Next base: position 22,020,345 of record OV121075.1, read on the forward strand.
TTTATTTTAGAATTGAATAATATTAATTAAAAATGTAATATGTGTATGTGTATGTGTGTACCTACCTACCTAGTACCCTATTTAAATTAACCATTCTGGAGCAAAATTTTACAAAAATGTTACTGAACTCAGTGAAAAGAAGTTCCAAATTGATTGATGTAGAGCGTATGGTAGGTATGTAAATTTGTATTATAATCCAATAGATGCCAAGATGAGCACTTGGATCCAAAATCGTTAAGTACAGAATTTACGTTATATAACCAAAGGGTGATATAATTAAAAAATTGCATACAGGAAATAAAACCTGGCAGTAATACTAATACCATGCACACAAAAATTTAACTTACATTTGGATCAAATTTAAGTGAAGCAGCCGTCAAAAAAGCAGCTCGGCCATCATTGAGAACAACGGCAAAACCGCCCACCAATGGTGAATACTCAATGTCGACAATGTACGTATTTGCCTCCACAATCGGGATTGCTGCAAACCACAACAATTGAATGTAGGCACGTTTAACAAAACCTAAAAAGAATACCATATATCCTTGTCCTTTCGTCTAGAATTATTCCCACAAACCTTTGGACACTTGTTGATCTATACAAAAAGGAACTCGTCGGAGATCCAAGCAATAGTCCCGATTTTGAGTGCCATCCCATTTATATCGGAGGACATGGCCTCTGGTGGTAGCAAGCATTAGCTCGTCGCGAATGCACACCAAACTCGTGATTCCTCCCTCAATGCCCACTTTCTCGGCCTGAAAAGAATACACGGTATCAAACAATTTCAATAGGCCTAACCAACCATATATATGACATGACATGAAATATTATTCATTTAAGTGATTCACAGATAATTTTTGAAAGGTAAAAGGAAAACATAGGTCTTTAAATTGACGGATATTTACTTACAAGAGATAGGTACAATGGTGGAATAACTTCTCTAATAAATAATTCTGCGCTATCCCGACGTAAGTTTGGGTGTGGAGAATCAACTTGCTCGTACAAACTTCGTGTTTCAGCTACTACACCAAGTCTGTATATAAGAAGGTGGCCGCCTGATGTCTGGAAAGTACAGATGTTTCAAATATGTTTTATTCAGTTGTACAATCATTCCAGTCAGTAGGTAAGGTATAGCTCCCGAAAGTACGAATGATAATTTCATTAATGCTGCCAATTGTACTGATATAGTGCCCTTTTTAATAAATGCTTTTGAAGAACACTCCACCATGGAGAACTTACTGCAACCACCAGCATGCTGGAGTCGGGCCTCCATTCAACAAGTTCATTCGTCCCAATGTCGTCAACGCTTTCATGTGACCGCCGGTGCGAAACAATAGGAACGCATGGCTGTAATCAATTAAACGCAAATAAACTAAACTGAAGATTGTAAATATTCAAGCATAGGATCATTAAAAAATATGGAAAAAGAGTTGCATTAGCTTAAAAATTAGAGTGATGCTAAACTAACCTTGCAAAACCATATTAGCAGAGAGTCATCTGTCAGAATAGCAAATAGAATCTTGTCTCTATTGCACACAACTTGCCGGATCGAACACTGGCCCTTTTGAGGAATGTTTAGTACTTTGGGCCACCCAATGGGAAAGTACATTTTGCTTAGAGATTTAGTTATTTAAGTAACTATCATAATAATAGCGATATGACACAAATAACACGTCCCATTTACGTCCATTTTGAATGTAGATCTGCGGTGCGTGTGGATAGTCATTGCCCTGCTGTGACCACTGATGACCTTTCTTCCGGCGTGTAAATAGGCTGATTTGATTGAAGTTTAGAGGACGGCACGGCTTCGAACATCGAAGAGAAAAATAATTCTTCGCAACAGGGTTATCGATCAAATTCAGTGATGAAAAACATAGTAATTTTTGGAAGTAGTGGAAACGTTGGTCAGTTTTGTGTTGAAACTGCAGTCAATCAAGGTAGGTGTCTATACATTATAAATCATTGATTTCTTGTCGGTAAATACTTCCTAGGTACCTACCATTGAATTTGAAGCCTTCAAATTCAATTGCTGCTACTACTACAATAGAATAATTTAAAGTACTACCTACCTATAATAATTTATTCATGAATTTCTTGTAGGCCTAAATGTTCGTGTACTGCTGCGAGATCCATCTAAGCTTCCTGCTGAGTTGAGCTCTAAAGTGGAGGTCTTGACAGGAGACGTAACAAACTCTGATGACGTTACGACAGCAGTTTCTGGTCAAGATGCAGTTATCGTCACACTAGGGACCCGCACGGATCTTGGTATGGACAGTGTAATGGTGTAACTAGTGATGGGAGCACGGGAATATTCCCGACTGAATATTCCCCGGAATATTCCCAAAACTGGGAGTTTATATTTAATAAATTCTAGCATTATTTAAAGGATGTAAGAGTAAACGCTCCAGTTAGAAGGCTGTGTGCGATGATAAACTCAAATTAATCCTATAGTGTGTTACATTTACATGTAATGCATTGCTGCAAACTGTAGAAATGATTTTTTTGTCATTTCTATTCTTTCTATAAATATACTGTGCCAGTAATATAAATTTTGTCATCAATTTGTTTGGCATGTCTAATAAAGTAAAAATGTCTGCAAAATTCCCGTTTTCGGGAATATTCCCCAATTTTGAATTTGAATTTATGCATCACTAAGTGTAACCTTCAACATAATATCGCTTTTAAGTTTGAAAAGACTGCGTTGGTATTACATTTTGGTAACTTTCCATTGTAGGACCCACGACTGCGATGTCAGAAGGCATGAAGAACATTGTCGCAGCAATGAAGGCTCAAGGGGTAGAGCTAGTCTCTGTTTGTCTTTCGGCATTTCTTTTTTTTGAGCCATCTAAGGTTCCAGCTAGATTCCTCGAAGTTAACGCCGATCATCAGCGAATGTACAATGTGCTGAAAGACTGCGACGATCTAAAATGGGTTGCAGTATTACCAGGACATTTCACAGGTATGAAATACCCAAGTCACCCCAAGCTATTCAGTTCCTAAACCATTCAACATGTTCAAAAATGTCTTTAGATTTTCCATGCATTTTCTTTTAGATGTTAATATTCATATTTCTAAATTAAAAAATAAAATGAAATATTAATAAAATACTTTATTAAGGTAAAAATGTAAAAGAAAACATGAGCCTCAAAAATGTTGCACATTTATTCCCGATTTCTTTAGATGACCCTCGAGGCACCTACGTTGTAAAGCACGATGCTTCACCTGGCCGCACAATTGCAAAGCGAGATCTTGCTGCTTTCCTAATCGACAGCCTGTCAACAGCCGAAAATTTCCGGAAACGCTGTGGAGTTGCTTCACAGCCGAAGGAGGCATAATACCTACCACATCATTTCTGGTTCAGAGAATAAAAGTTAACAAGAACAAGACAAATGGAGTAATACTGCAGTGCTGAAATTTGGTGTTGGTTTAATATACGTAGGTAACACTCTTTAAAGCTTTTCATTCCAATATTTTATTATTCAATTGATTATAATTGATGATGTTATTAAGCACAAAGTTATTAAAGTACATAAATACATTTTATTAAATACTGTTAAATTCTCGTTTTATTTTTCTGTTCCGAAGTCTCATACTTGCGCTTATTTAGGCACAGGGTTGGTTAATTTTAATTGCACTTCTAGCATAATATTAGAAACAAGTTAAGTAGGTATCTATAATATAATACAATATTTGGTTTGCTTGAAGTGGCTGGATAAATAAATATTAAAATGAACTCTTCAAACTAAGAACTAACATTTGAAAAACATCATAATAAATAAGTTAATAGTGAAAACAGTATTTTAGATTTTATCTATAATATTTTATAAGGGTAAATTGACTAGAGCTACAATGCCTTCTTCATGAAAACTTTTCTAGAAATTGTTTGGACTTTGGCCTTTGATGGAATAACATTACATCTAGGAACTGGCATAGGTGGTGGGGGCGGTGCGGCAAGACTGCCGGCAGATATTTTTACACTTTCCGATGGAGCATTGTTTTTAAATAATGCATCGCCAGCAAAAAGGCTAGACCCATATATACTGACGGGTTCACACTTAATATAACCAAGCTTCATGTAAAATCCTTCCTTGTCGATTGTAGAGAGATAGGCCATCGACACATTTTTGTTCTTCACATAATTCTCGGTAAGCTCCATTAGAACTTTCCCTAGACCACGGCCTCGTAGATCTGAATGTATAATAACAGATTCAAAAAAGCATGCAAGTGGGAGACTTGGTATTGCAGAAATTTTACTGTGTCCTATGACATGATTCTTTTGCACTACTATTAAGTTCGTGGGGAAATTGTCGCAGGATGTTTCAAGACCTCTTCTGCGTGCAGTCATACTTCTGGGCCATTCTGAATTCAAAAGCATACAACACTGGTCTATGTACTGGCTATTTTTATGTAATTCTAGAACCTCCATCCCAGAATATGCCACATCCAGAACCAGCCCACACCACAGATTGCCCGCACGTGCACTTTTGACCGATCATATATTACACCCCTCCACACACGGACGCACACCCTTGTTTGGTCACCCTTGAACCTTGATGATGAACTGTCAAAATCACCTGTATATGTCAGTGTGTTGTGTTTCCGTCTTGCGTTGTTTTGGTTGTGACTAATGTTATTATGAGTCTAGATTTTGTATAATCTTCTGAAACAACACTACCTATACAGCATTCGCAACTAACTAACCATCAGTTGTCCACAATATAAATATAAAAGGAATCAATTTGACCATTAAACATGATGGCTGGCAGAGCTCCTCTGCTTTCAGGTTAGGAACATCGTTTCAGTAAAGTATTTGAGTTCATATTGTATTCTCAATATAAATGTAGAATGAAGAAACTTCACGTTTTTCTTGCAGATAACCCTTTGGGCAAGTCTTGGTATGACAGCGCGTGGATTCCGATGCTTAATCCGTCAAACATAATGGACTATTTCTCGGAGAGAAGTAATCCTTTTTTTGATAGAACATGCAACAATGAAATAGTGAAGATGCAGCGTCTGAATCCAGAGCAGCTTAAGTATGCTCTTAATTATTATTACTGCGGAATTTACTCTTATCATCGACAACTGTGTGTGAACACTGTGTAGGTAATATTCAACGTTATCCATTTCAGCAACATGACTGGCCTGGAATACATACTGTTGCACGTGCAAGAACCAATACTGTATGTGATTCGTAAGCAACACCGCCATTCACCATCGCAGTGTACACCTTTGGCTGACTATTATATTGTAGGGGGTATTGTTTACCAAGCTCCTGATCTCATCTCTGTCCTGAATTCTCGACTGGTAGATATTGATTTGCATTCCTATAATATTTTTCTCTGCCATATAACTTGAAAGAAGAGCATGAAAAATATCCAATTTCCAGATTTCAGCTGTGCACCATCTTCAATCAGCATTTGAAGAAGCCAGTTCCTACTCCCGCTACCATCCATCAAAGGGATACTCTTGGGACCTGAAAGAACGCAAGGTTCCCGAACAAACAGTTGTGAAAAAGGAGACAACACGGGAAGAGCCCAGTTCGCTTTTCCAACGTCAGCGAGTGGATATGTTGCTAGGAGAACTTGTACATAAATTTCCACTGCCTGCAGCACCGGTGCAAAAAGCATCTAGTGAAGAAGTGAAATCTGAACCTCGAATTGACATTAAGACTGAAAAGCCAGATTCACAGGTTCAACGCAACATGAAACCTCCGCCAGAGAAGAAACCAAGAATAAATTAATGCTGCTAACCATTGTACTTTTATCCTACCAAATTAGCAATTAGGATACCTACAGCAAAACAATTTTCCAAACTGTCCTCTTTGGACTGCTGTCAATTTATAATGTACCTATTTGTAATTGAAAGAAAACAAAATGTAGGTACCTAAATATTTAGAAAAAATAAGAACATCAGTTTGCAATGTGCAGGTCTATTTTTTATTGCCTGATTTCTCAATAAATAAATAATATCATGAATGATTGTATTATGCTAATACTAGCAATAACAAAAAATAAGGGTGTCAAGACCAATCCTCTGTTTATGTCATCAGGCATTGCGTCTTCAACCACTGGCTCTCTGCCCAAGTGTTTGCACTTTATATCCACAATGCTGTCAAACACATGCACAAGGAGGGTTTTAAGAGTGCGAGCTGCTTTCTTGCCGCACAAAACAGCTGTTTTTGTGAAGTAGCAATCTGATATCTCTTCATATGTCTTACAAATAATCTTCTGATCACGTCTCTCCTCCCAGTCGGCTGGACCAACGCAGTCTTCTAGTTCGTCGTGTAATTCCATGAAGCAATTGAGATATTTTGAATATGTCTTCGAGAACTTCTTCTCATCGCAGAGCTTATGATTCATTGCATGGACTCCATTGATAAGCTGCATATATAAGTCATTATCATGAGGGGGATCGCATGAACTTGTGTAGTTGTCGATTTTTGATATACTTTTCTTGATTTTCTTGCAGAAATGATCAACAGGTTCTTTTGTAGCTAAATTGACAACACTTTCTGGGTTTATAGCTTGCAACTCTGCTAAGTACATCATTAGCTTTTCTTCATCACACGGCAATAATTTTGTTTGTGTTTTTTCAGAATCTTGAACTTCTTCGTCTTCGTTTTCATTCTGTTCACTTTTTTTCCCTTCTCCATGAATGAGGAACAGAAGAATTAACAACGTAAGAAATTGACCAGTTTTGTATTTTGACATTGCCATAAAAAATATACTTTTTTATAAAATTCAGATTATTATAATGTATTGAGCAGCACGTATCTCACTGTTCTCAAAATAAAATCTACACACTTTCTTGTCACATTTAAATCAGTGACAAAAAACAAATTTAACTGTGATCATAAGTATCTTTCTGGCCGTGACCATGGGCACTTGCCGGCTATGGCTGACAGACAGGTGGCACAAAATGAGGTATCGCAACTTAAAACCTTTTCAAATAACTTTATGGGAAAGTAAATAAAAGTGCAACTCAATATTCCAGAAAATCAATAACAAGAGAGATTGTTGTTATAGGAACTCAAGTTTGTTTATAGGTGGTAATTGATATAATTGAAAAGAGGGTTGTTTATAATATGTAAAAATAACTAATAACTACAGTTAAAAACATTAACAGAATAACCTCTTCTGATTAAAGTCATCTTTAGCATCAAATTTTGAGGGCTTTTGGCCAGTCACAACATATTGTGATTACCAAGTTGGAAATTATTTGAAGATACACCAAGATAATATATACATACCCAATTACAATTTCAACATCCCTTGGAAAGCATCATGATGAACATACTTCCAAAACTCATCAAGAATATACCTGTAGCAAATTACTCAAAGAAAAAACATGTCCCGATATTTTTAAAAGACTACATTGTTTTTTTGTTCAATGACATAACAATTGGTTTGGCGCACTCTAGTTCCGAGGGTTTTACAGTAAGTTTTTTCAATAGGTATTTATCAACTTTTTGGAATACATATTAATGTTGTAGCTAAATCATTATTTACTATTTACAACGTCAACAGACCGAGTTACTTGTCGGGCACAACAAACCAATAACGGCAATGTGCATTTCACTGTGTGATTCTCGATTTATGTGTTCCTGTTGTTCAGACACAGTAATTATATGGGACTTTGGAGAAATGTTCGTAAACGGAAACAGAGGCAAGTGGGAGAAACCATATACCTATTACTCTTTCACCATCTTATTATTTGTCTAGCTAATTGACATGTTTTTACTGTTTTGATTGTATCTGTGCTGAGACTTTTCCGAATCCCATTTATCTGTCACCTAATAGTTTGGTTGTGGATTTCTCTGGCTTTCCTAAGAAAGTGTGTTGTACAACATACATCAATCAATCACTCTGACTATCCCTTTAGTGCACATGCAAAACTGTTTCTTCCTAAATGTGTCCCATCCACTCGATTCCATTACCAAACATAATCCCGCAGCACAATTAGGTACGCGAGCAGTTTTTCCTGTCATCGTTTTTAATGCTTATAAATTGCTTTTAACATGTATTCCATCAATTCACATAATAAAATTAAGCAGTGGCATACCATGAAAAGCTGCTTCCTCACGTACTTTTTTTTTCTTTTAAAGAAGCTTAGGAACGATATAATAAATAAATATCATGGTCTATCTTTGCAGATATCTTAATAATCAGAATACATTCTCTAATACAGGTGCTAAACCCAAGAAATTCATTGTCGGAGTTGAACTCGGACCAATAGAATTTTGTGCACTCAGCTGGAAGTGGTTAGCTCTGGGCCAAGATGGGAGAATTATTATTATTTTCTTACAGGTAGGAAAACCGTTGCAGCGAACCGTATTTATTAGCCCACTTAATCTATAATGTGCTGTAATTAGGTAGGTAGTCAATATTGTTTAGAATTTTGGTACGTACCATCTACCGATAGGTATAGCCATGAACATAAAATGAATTCCACGTGTTTTGCGTTAGATAACAAGTAAAATGTTTACTTTAGTTTCAAGCACAGAATAGTAGAATGGATGAGCTTATTGGTGTTGAAGAATATGAAACTTTTCCGCTACGACAAAAAACCTCGTTAGCATGCTTTTCACCTTCCCAACCGAACATGCTAGTTGTTGCTGAAGACAACACTTTCAAGGTATGTTACTAGCTCCACACTCCACAAATTTAAAAAAGTATACTTTTGTATTTATAGCTTTCTCTAACCAGCTTTTATAACATTTCTTTCGTTTTTGGCTCTGCAGTTTATATGGACATATAGGTACCTACCCGATTATTGGGGTACCTGCCCATCCAAATGTATCAATTCATAGACAGATTTGTTGTATGAAATTTTCTGCAGAGAGGACTATAACTAAACATAAGAAATAATAATTTCATTTATGGAATAACTTTTGAGGACTCTGGCCAACATTTTTTAACTTCACAGTAAACATTTTTCAATGACAGATTAACTTTGATTAACTCCTGTCTTATCCTGCAGATTTTGGATGTCTCGTCACGTCAGTTAGTTTATCAATCTCCAGGTTTCGGAACTCAAGCCTTGACTTTCTGCTCGTTCACTAGCGGAGATAATTCTAAACTAGTACTCGGGACAAATAAAGGACAAGTGCATGTTTTCAACATAACAGATCTAGACGTTGTTTCTCCCTGGAATGTAATTTCAGTGGACGTGTGCAAGACACTGACGCAGGCAGAGAAATGTGTCAACGGTTGGTACCTATTTTTTAAATTGTGCCATGGATATTATTTATTTCTCAAAACTTGCACAGCCCAAAACTTGAGCCAGAGCAGATGAGTTCCCTCATGTGGTTCACCCTCCTAGCCGAAGCACTTGGCGCTCGCATTCGGAGCAATTTTACGGCCCGGAGGGAGCAAGCTCCAAGTGCTCCAGAGCAAGTTTTGGACCGAAGCCTTTAATTTTACTCCTGATTGTTTGAAAAACAATTGTTTAAAAAATTATCTTTGGCTGATGTATACATTGTTTTGCATTCATTATAATTTTTCTAGATGCTGATTTTGGGGAAAGAAGCGGTGAGGCCGGCTACGTTGTGTTTTCAGCAAAGTTGTACTCACCCATCAAAGTAAATGAAGATGCTTTGAATAGCACGACTGGATTATTTGACAACGAACAATCTGGCAGTGCACTGAGGTAAAGAAGTTAACCCATAGAGGATAAACTAAATGAATTGTTTTACCATCTAATGTTTTGGTCACCAGCGTAATGATCACCGTTTTGAGTTTCCCACTCCAATTTGGGACAGATCAACACATTCAGCCTCTTGAGCACATGCTCCAAAATTAACCTTCTCTCTGAAACAGTGGTTCCCTTATTACGTATCTAGACAGACTTTAAATTGGAAATGTCAATAGTTCTATTCTAGCTCCTGGATCTATGCTGATTGTGTTCAGCAATCAAGGAATAACAATATTTGATTGCAAATCTGCAGATTGTCTTACTCATCTTCATATATCAGGTAGGTAATATCAAGTTTCATGTGGTTTCACGTAAATATTACTATTTTAAAAGCTTGTTCCTTATGGAGAAGAACTCATAAAACTGTAATGCCAGCCGAGCAGAAAATATTGCCGTTGTTTCAATATCAATTGTATGGGAGAATATCACAATTAATCACGATAAAATAATTACACTAATATCTCCAAAATTCAAATATCAGTCTGGATTTTTAGAGCTGGTCCCAACACGGTCTCTCGCACTTGTTGAGTATGGAGTGCTGGCCGGAGAATCCCTGGAAAAGCTTATATGCCTCGTCAAGAGCTCAGAATGGGATGCCGACATTAGCATGGTCTCTCTTCAGTGCAGCGGCATCACATACAAACTTCCAGAATCGACTTCCTCCGTAATACCCAAGTATGCGCAGTTATATGAACACCAAATTTAAACACTTGCCCTAAAGTATTTTTTCATGAGTGTTAAAAAACATCATGATTGAGATAAACTAATAAAAAATAAATAATAATAATAACTTATTAAAATCCATGTGCCATATTAGCTTGATACAATGCTACCTATCTAGAGGTCCTGTTGAAGCCACATCTGTTCTACGAAGACAAATGAAATTGTCTCATGAAAGATCAGCATACAACTCCAAGGACGAGAAGTGGAGGGGCAAGGAAACAACTTCAAAGACAGTATTGTCCTCATGCTATGGAAAACCAACACAGCAGAAAATGTTCATTCCACAAATAAACGACCCAAGCAAAAGCACTACGTCCAAACAAACGGTAAGAAAATGCAAGCCCAGTTTGAAATGTGTGTGTTTTTTAACAAGCTTTTCAAAGTCTTGAAAGACTGATGGGATCCGTAAACAATTCCGTTTACGATACTAACCAAAAATAATGTGCACATCGTTGTTCTTATTTTGCAGGAGAAATCACCTCAAAGTAGCGCTGTAAGTGCTCAGCTTCTATACATGAAATCATTGCCAAGCTCTGGACCTCCGAAGCAAAGTGTTCAAGAAGTATGCGTCAGCGAGACAGCCTGGCCCATCCGCCTTGCGCCTTCAGGTGACATACTATCAGGGATCCAAATCGGATCCGAACGAACCGTTACCTATATTAACAATTTTTCAAGATCCTGACTGGGAACCAGAACCGTTATTTGGTGTGACAAATATCGGTAAATTTAGCGGCTCCATAAACGTTCCAAAAGGTTCCATGAACTCAGAGTTTTATATTATTTGTTTTGTAATGCTTGGTATGATTTTATTGGTGATCCGAACCAGAACCGGAACTAGGATCTGAAGGAAATGTTTTTTTTATGGAACCAGAGCAAAACCAGAACCAGAGCCATTTTGTATACTAATGTACAAAATGGCTCTGGTTCTCGGTAATTAAACTGGATTAAACTGGAAATAATGGAAATTCAGACATACAGACAAGTTTGGACAGCCCTGGACTATTGCATGCCCCAGGACTTTTGCAAAAGTTCAGACTTTCAGACAGCCTCCGACTTTTAAACATGTTCGGTCTCTACTCTCTTGGACTTTTGGACAGCCTCGGACTTTTAGACAGACTCGAACTCTTGGAAAAATTAACATTGAACAGTTTTGGACAGATGAGCGTTTTTGACTAATGCTTTGGGCTGGGCTGGACCGAAAATGTTGAGGCCCGTAAGACTTTGAACCAGACTTGACTCGCGACCAGTTTGGTGAGGGTGATGGAAAGCCAACAAATCCTGCTTCTATTTGTGCCAATTGTGAGGTTCCTATTCTGGTTATTTGTATTGGTTGCAACGTATCATTTGTATGTATTTGTAAACGTGGTTGCAGGAGACGGCAATTTCCTTGCGTGCACAACTTCGTCGTCAGCGATCTGCGTACTTCCATTCAAGAACTTTGACCTTGGGAAAAGCGTGAACCTCATCAGTCACGATTCGACAGTCAACGCTTTGCACTTCAACCTCGACTCAAAGTGGCTGGTGAGATTTAGTTACTAACTCTGAGCAATATGTTTAATTTTAATTGCCTTGTCAATCTAAAAAATTCAAAATGTTTGGACTACATCATAATATCAATATGTCATTATATTCTCTATTTCTCAATCCAGATAAGTTGTTCAAAGGACTCATCAACAAAGGTTTGGGACTGGAAAAATAAAAAATGTGTCCTGAATATTGACAAGAAGAAAGAATTAGAAACAAAGAACCATCACCAAAAGGTAAGTCACACTTTATCAATATGTTAACCATTATTTAAGCAAATAGTCAATTGTTCTATATTCTAATTGTTTTGTATTTTCATTCCACTAGCACACAAGAAGTGGCAATCCAGACATAATAGATGCAAGTTTCTACTACATGGACCAATTCCTGCTTGTTGCATCAGGCAATTGTCTGGATATGTACTGCCATCAACTAAACAATCCAAACACAAAGCCATGCGGCTCGGGTCTGTCCCGGAACAAACTGGTTCACACAGCACGAGCCCCGTCGCAGAATATTACTTGCTTTTCAGCCGCAAATCAACTGCATTCGTGTATCCTTCGAAATGGTAATGATCTACGAAAGGGAGCATGGAGAGAAACGCAAAGGGAAAGTCCATTAAAAAAGCAAGTGGTTTACCACATTTTAATTATTTTCCGAGGCCACTGAAGTTAAGCAACAATTATCTCAGTCAGGTATTGTGTGGGTGACCATCATACTCTCTGACCCGAATGCAGAGTCGACACTGAGTGCATCACACTCAGTCCGCACTCAGTGCGCACTGAGGGGACAATTTATCAATGCAAATGCCAACTAAGTGTGCACTGAGTGAGCACTGAGTGTGAGTGTGCACTCAGTGACGACTCTGCATTCGGGCCATAGCCATAATGGCCATGGCCATTTAGGTGAGAGGTTGAAAGGATAGTTCAACAGCTTCACTCATCTTGATTATACATCTCTCGACAGCATGGATTAGTGGAGGAATCCTGTTGTTTACGTTTTGCTGTCCTTTAGAAGATACATTTAGCTGGTGATCCCCTTGGTGGGATTCATTTGGTGCCTCTCGGCAGATTCAAGAAATTGATGCTCCGGCGACAATTGTGCACAACAAAGCAGCTTAAGCTGTACCTTTTGTTTCTCCTGCTTTTTCATGTCTCTTTCTCACATCTTTGCCTGTTGCCAGACTCAATATTGCCATTCAATCAAATTGGGTTTTATCTGCAACACCATCTACCTCTCATAGCGAGCGTATTTACCTTGACACCAGAGAAGACATCGTCCTGTGTGGATGTTCGGACAAGTCGGTGCGTGTGTATGACATGAACGCCGAGCGTTTCTGCGCCATGCTAGCTGACATTCACGCGCGACCGCCGCATCGTCTGCGCCAGGTGACGGGTTCGGCCTGCACCGCCGAGATGCACGATCTCTTTCTCACCGCGGCGGTCACTGATTGTGTCAGGTATGCAAATCACCTTCAAGGCTTGTTGCATTATTCACTTCTTCAAACACTGCCACACGTGTTTCCTGTGGGGGGTGGGGGGGATAGTGTAAATGACGAATCAGTTGTCGAACGATATTTCATCACTGACTTTTCTACAATTGTCACCAGTGGAGTAACATCTAATCCGAGGCCCACAGACAAAAAAATACTGGGCCCTCCCACTTACCCCCTTCTCTCACCCAGATACAAACAAAACCCCATTTGCCTGACTTTTCACTTACTTTTCACTGGCTTCTCAGTATGTTTCCACAAGAGTTTGCCAACATACCTACTGAATATCTTAGTCCTTACAATAATACTCTGCCATCTCAAAAATTTTAACATATTGTAACTTTTAAGAAATGTCAGAGAAACAACAAATCTGTGGATTTGTAATACAACTCAGAAAATTCAAATTGACAACCTTTGCGACGCCCTCTCTGAGCTAAGGCACTCAGGCCCCTAGCGCACACCTTCACAGCACATGGGAATTAGATATTAACATTACTACTTTCGAACAAATACTTTGAAACTGTTCTCACCTTCAGGCTGTGGGATCTGCGCTCGGCACGCTGCGTTCAAAAATACTCTCGTCACGTAATGAGAAGCTATGCGGCCGGCACCGATGTCAGTCCCTGTGCGCGATACGTGGCAGTGGGCTCTGAGGATAAAGCGGTACAACACGCAGTTTCACATCTCGAATTCGATTCTTTGGGGAGATTTTAATACTTTTTGGCCCATTTGTAACTGTGGAAAAGTATAATTCTTACATCAATATGTATGTCCCTAAACACCCTGATTTAATGATTTAAAATACTTTCTGGTAAGGCTACCTTTTTGTCATTGGATGTGTTTATTTAAGTAAAATGCCAAGGGTCATTTACAACTTTAAATTAGCCATAAATGGTAATCAGCACAGTGCTTAAAGTTGATATGAAATGCACCCTCCTACCCAGCTGCCCTAAGCTCTTTATCATGAAGATCAACATGGTATTTCTAGAAAGCAGGCACACACAAAATATGAAATTATAAAATAGCAATCAGCATACCTTCTTTAAAGAAGGGTGTACAAAATTTGTTTACAGGTTTACATCTACGACACTCGACAGCCGGAAGATTACCTCGGTAAACTGGCGGTTCACGGGGACGTCGTGACGGATGTTGCATTCAGCCCGAACAAACCGTTACTGGCTGCGTCTTCGCTGAACGGTTACGTGACCAGGTTCTCTGCATGACTGCCTTACTGCAGCCACATTTGAAGCTTGGATATGAACATAGTATTTTGAGAATACTTTTATACACATTTTTTTTTCATTTAATCTGCCTCTGCTTTTTGAGAGATACACTTTTCTGATAAAGATTGAATGTAAAAAAATCAGTCGGGATTACAATATTATTCAATACATTGCATAATGAGTCATGATACATGTATAATTCTACTGTAATTTGGGCATCAGTTATCAGATTCTTCAATCAAGTTGCTGATTTTCATTTGTACCTATGTCATTCTTGGATTCACAAGCCTCTTCTGCCTTTCGGCAGCGTGCTGGAGGAAATATTTCAGGGGAGACCGGGTACAGCAAGTCTTCTCTGATTGGACCTTGTGCTTGCTATGCAGCAGGCAGAAATGTCAGCCTCTGATGTCAGCTGCACAACAAGCACCAGCTGCAGCCAGGCCACCACCGACAGAGGGCTTGAGGTTATGGTCTGGTGAACCTACTAATGTTTGACGTTGTGTACTTACAGAGGTGCTGTAGAGGGGGTTTAGCTGGCTATCTAGGGTATCTGAACATAGATGAACTTGGCACAATTCGCTTGACACAACGTATAATTTATAATTTGTTGGGAAATAATATTAATTACCTACTAAGAGAAGTGAAATAATACTTGATCATGGTACTACACAAGAAGTCAGAGTATGCACTAAATTACCATATTTTACAAAAAGACTTGAATGATAGGCAACAAATTTGGAAGGACAACATTAAAAGCAGGTTTGTGAAGTGCTTTTTCATAATACATTAGGGGCACTATCCATCTGGCCCCGTAAGTCAAGTTTTCATTCAATTCTCTCCGTGTTTTTAGGGAGTCGCATCGATCATTAAATCGAGCAGATCATTATTGGTCTTTCCAAATATCGGGTTGTTTGTGTGACAATGATGCCGAAGATGAAGATGTTCTCCTGGATAGCATAGTGCCGCATCGGTAAGTTTCGTTCAACGTTTACATCGAATGATTACATCAGTGGAGAGAATGGGTTATTTTATTTACATGTAATATTTTTTCCTTTCAGCATAAAGCATAAAGCACTGTTGGCCAAGTATAGAAGTAATCAAGCTGCAACCATCGATGGTCTGCTGTGGTCTAACGATGAAAATGCGACCACCAAAAAAAGTCAGCTTAATGCCGTTGCAAGTGAAACACATCAGGCCTTCATTGAACCAGCACTTCTACGCAGCGAGGAAGTTGGAGTGCAAACACCAAATTGGCTCAGTGAGGAGCTAGTTGATAATTGCAGCCAAGAATTGAAAGAGCTTGACAGAATCATGAGCTTAAATACAATATCAGACAAGGTACCACCATTCCGCCCACCGTCCCCCATTCCTCCAGCCGCAGGTCAAGACACTGTTGCCCCGGAACGCCCTCTCACAGTTGCGGATCTCATTCCCGATTGTCCAAATCAAGAGCCAAATAGCTCACGCTCTTTAAGATCCAGTCGATTAGAACGAAGCGCTGGCTCTAGTACATCTCGAAACACTCTAACCAGAACATCGAGGAAGGCGTATTTCTCCAATAAGATGACACCGTTTGCTAGTTATGGCTGGAACAACAAAGCCGAAAGTATGGGCAGCAAAAAGACCTACAATATCAGCGCCCCAGTAGGTGAGGTCGACAGCCATGCGGTCCTAACTCAAAGACGTAGGCGTGATGATGTCGAGAGATTTTTACGAGAGGAGGCTGACCGCAAGCAAGCAATGCCAGTAACGCGTTCTCGATCGGTTGTGAACCACAGTAGCATCTGGAGGAGTGAGTATCAGGATAGATTTACGCCAGAACAGTCGAGTGTACGTAACCCGAGGAGCAAGAAAACAAGGGCTAGGTCAGTTTCTGCCGTCCGACCTATATCAAGTGTTCAATGGTACAGGGGAAACGGCTGAGAAATCAGCTACTAAACCATACATAAATTTATACGGAATATACATTCCATACAGCTCTCATTTAAATGGCATGAGTTTGCTGCGCATTGCTGGTTGCAGGTCTTTTACTAAGTAGGTAAATCAAAGACCAATAAACAATAAATCATAATTGTATTTATTGTGACTGAAGACAATAAAATGCTATGGTACCTAATTGCCATCCTGGTCAGAGAGTGGAGACATTCCTTAAAATACCGTATTATAAAATTCAACATATTCATGTTCCTGGAAATGGCAGGTTGTCATTTTACTGTGTAAGAAATAAAATTCTTTCTTTAAAAAGTTATCCTAGTCTGAGATTAAGTATGCCAAATTCCCAAAAATGCACACAGCTCACATTGGTCAGATACAAAAATCACCTCAGTAAAACTGCGGACACTTAGGCATTGTTGGTTCCAGATCCATCTGGGATATACATTTTGGGAAGTCATCGGCAATCATAAATTGGTCCTGATTGCGGCTAACAAGTTTGTCTAGGTATCCAAACCAGTAAATCACCATGCCTGTTCCAAATCTAAAACAAACAGATAGAATTTTCAGTTTATATATTGGGAATTGAAACTTGAAATATAATGTGAAGAGCTAGATTTACGATTAGCATTTGGCAATGCCTGTTATAGCCAATACACATATATCACACTTTCGAGCCCGTGGGCTGGAGGAAGCCAGTCGGATTCTAAAGCGCAGTGTGTATTGCAAATCCGTCTTGTTTTTGGCCTCTTACTGCCCTACTAAGGAAGAACACCATATGTGCAAAATATCGATCCTGAGATATTGCATCAAATGTGTTAAGTAAAAATGTGGTTTAACTAAGTAAGAGTACTTGCCTATTAATAGGAGCAACTTAGTTAAAACACCGTATCGCACACGGTGAGACATTCTGTCTCAGCGCACTGCATCGTTTTTTAACACAATACTTAGACAAAACGCGGTAAGTGAGTAGATGCCGTGTTCTATCTAAGAAACCTTCGAACAGGAACGTGAATAACTGATTCTACGGTGTTCCAACTAAGTACAACGGAAAGATGAGAAAAAATCTGTAAAGCAAATTTATCAGACTCAAAAACCTCAAAAATACACAGACGGTGTTCTTTCTAAGCAGAGCAGTATAGCGTTTCAGGCTCCAACGGGCTCGAAAGCGTGGAAAAAGCTCAATGTGTACTGACTATTAGGTGGTGTCGTTAAGGTTCAGTGGTCAGGAGTAAAACATCTTTTTGCCATAGATGTCTATATATTTTTTTTGGGGTTTGGACCTAACTGCTTTTGCTTTTTCAAATAATTGTGGAAAAATATTACAATGTTAATTCCAAGGGTTCAAATGAATGTGATTTTTGTTGCATTAATTACAACCCCTTGTATATATATCTCCAATAAAAGATTACAACTAACCTATTCCAGTAGCATTGGTACTGATCTTTGACGTAACCCTTGTGAGTCTCCTCGTCCCCAAAGAGGGCCTTGCTCTCGATCCAGTTGATTATGAAGCCGTCGATGACGGCTGGCACGTCCAACTTTATGTCTGGTGTCTTGTCAAAACCAGTCGTGCGGAGGTCGCCTTCGCTGCGGAAGATGAGGCCAGCTGCCCTGGCCAAACGCACCAGCCGCATCTCATATTCTTGACCGAGTGAGCTACAAAATCAGGAACATTGGTGTTACGCTCTCTACTCGGCTACCTTGCCTGATCTATGACCTTCGGTAAAATGCATTTGGTCGCACCAGCAAGAATTTTTTGTTTCTAGATTGCCAAGTAGTGATGGGCAGCAAAACTTTAAAATTGAAACTTTCATACATCCAAAACTTTCGGAAAGTTTTCACGAGCTGGCATATATTTACGAAATTTACGAATTTGAATTTTAACAAAAAAAGCTAGTGCTACCAATATGAGTTTGTTGCTTTCAAACCACTGGCGCTCACTTTAAAAATTGGTTACTTAGATTTTACAGCTTCTGTAGGCTGCAGCACTGCCCTGCCAGCATGCTGTCGGCTATTTTGTGAATGTGACAGACATAAACCAAACTTAGGCAAATCTTTTCCATGTTAAACTTCATGCTGCTACTTGTGCGATGTAACTGCAATCAGTCAATAAATAGTTAGTTACAATCATGGTTAAAAAGAAAGGAGATATCTGGAGGTATTGTGAAGATCTGCCAGCCAATCAGAATTCTATACATTTCACGAAAATTTTGTGAAAATTTTGCCAAAAGTTTCAAGCATCATAAATTTCATAAATTTGCCTATCACAATTGCCAAGTGGCAAATATTTGATTTTATTGCGTGGTTGCTTGCAGTTCCAGGATTGGGTTGTTCTTTCTTTATAAAAATGTTCAAATTTGTAAAAGGGAATACACAGCTGTTGTATCGACTGCTTTAGGGCACCAAATATATGGGCCAATGTTCTGGGTACGGGGGTAAGAAACTTAACTCACCGGTCGCCGGTAGGTGTAGCGGGGGTCCCGAGAAAGCCAAAACGCAAACACAATTTTTTTCTGCACCACTTGCTTCACTCAGGTGAACATTCCATCTGTCTTTACTCCTTAGTCTTTCCTCATTCTAGTCCTTCCACCTCATTCCAAATTTCAATTGAGAAAAATAACTTGCTGCTTTTCTTGGCATATAGGTACATAGTAATTTCAACGTAGTTCCACTTACTGTTTTATGCAGTCTGCGATTGGTCCATACTGATCGTCGTGTAGGGTACATAAAAAAGTCTCCATTGCCAAGTGAGGGTCATAGATCAACGCTGGGTTTTTCATCAGGCTTGTTATTGTCATCCTGGGCAGAGGATCTTCGTTGACTGCTGACTCCTCTTCCTCCCCCTCCTCATCTACTTGCTGTGATGTTGTTGCAATGGAATTTTCTACCAAATTCAATGCATTTTCAATGGCCTCTGATAACGTTGCAATTGCCATTGTTTCTGTCACCAAATCTTTTGTAGGTGGATCTTTTTTCAAAATCGAAACCGGTTCTTTTTTTGGAAAATTTGATGCAGGGATATTTGGGTGGCTAACTTTGGCCACTACCAACTTTGAGTTATACACAGTTTCCTCTTCTATCATTGCAGGCCCTTCAGCTAAGTTTGACTCGGGGATTTTGGTGGATGATGCTTCACCATTTTCTTTCACTTCGTTATGGTACCATTGTTCGACAATCAATCTTGCAAGGAGTGCAGGAGATAGGTCAATTTCATCAGACATGCGAAGCAAAATGCCTTCAGGCTGGCCTTCTGCAACTGCTGCATTGAATCTGCAAAAAGAGATTCACAAGCTCATCTGTTTGAAAACCTTTGAGAGCAGGCTATTCTATTAGGTACTAAGGGATAGTATTTGCTTTGGTAATATATATATTTTAATAGGTACACCTAGATGCCCTCAACTTTCTTACAACTATTTCAATTATCAATTGTCATTATGATAACTCACCTAATGTGCAGATCTTTTGCAAATTTGCTGATTTTATAGTGATTTTGTTTCATTTTCCGCATATACTCCAACGAGTAAATGCTGCCGATCGTATAGTCTGAAACACTGAAAGAGTATGCTTTTATAATAAATGTATTCACATGCATAGGTAGGTATTGTGGGCGTAGGTATTTTTGTCTGTAGCCGTAGGTACCTATTGTTAATTTGAAGATTAAACCTAGCAATTAATATGTAAATCTATCATAATATTTTCCAGCAAAGTCTGCCCAAGAAAATCCGATGCTAGTTGGTTTCGAGGAGAGCAAGTTAAACGGATCAAATATCAGTGGAGCTGGCATCCCTCAAAATATGTGTGGACTATTTTTAACATAGTCAAGGTATATCCTGTAGGTAGTACCTACTATGTCTGTGGAACATCAGTCTGTAGTGCCAAATGGCTGGAAATGGGGAACAACACCAGGATAAATAATCCTTTATAAATGTAGCCCACTAAATACCCCAATGCTGAAGCCACCATCAAACCGGATTCTTCACGAACTAGGCTGTCCCGAATCTGGCCTAATGACTAAATGATGACCAGAGTCAATCTAGCAACAAGTAGATAAAATGTGCAAATATACCTATGCATTACCTACCTAAAAGCGTTAAGTCCACAACAACGCATTGCAACAGAAAGGTGTAAATAAATATATAAATACCTAAATTATATTTATGTAACCTCTCAGATATATGTACGATTTTTTGCCTCCAATGCATAATAAGTAAATTACTGATGGTGTTTTCGGTTGGTTGCTCGCAGAGTGCTCTGAGATCACTCGAGAGCAAGTTGCATGTTCCGTTGGTCAAACTAAAGTGCTCCAGAGTGGAAATTGAATGTTCGGTTGGTACGGTTGCTCCCTCTCAGAGTGCTTTTTCTTGCTCTGAGAATTTTGTCAAATTAGCACCAAGATATGGCAAATCGGAGCAGAGCAGCCCATGCACGTTCGGTTCAGTCGCTCTGACAGCAAATCTGCGAGCGAGCGTGACGTCACAGGGCAGATTACCTTGTGCTCTCAGAGCATACCAACCGATAACACCATTAAATAAATTATTAAAGTACTGATGCCTGGTTTTACCTAGATTTTCAACTCCTAGCAGAGATCCCAACTAGGAGTTACAACTGAACACCGCCAATAACATGCAACGAATTCAGTTGTTGTAACTTCTAGTTGAGATCTCAACGAAGGCATAACTTTATCCTATTTTATGTAGGGACTAACCCATTTTTGCGGTGTCTGCCGCGGCCTTTAGCGAAAGCGTTATGAAAACGTTGCGTCACATCATTTCATGGTTTGAGGTTATCCAACTTACTCTGGAAAGTTTTCCTTCAAAATTTTGAAGCACTCCCTATCAGGAATTATTTTTGATCCTTTCGTATTATTGATAACAAATATAATTCTCTCGTATACGTCATCTCTCATTTTAAAATCAATTACGCTGAGCAGTCAGTAATTAAAAAGTAAAATAACACTACCCACGCTCACGGAGTCTTACCCGCGTGCTAAGTTGCCTACGACCAGCTGTTGATGCGTACAGTCGCGTCATCATCACTATGGCAACGGGATATCCACAACACTGCACAACACCTTTGCAACTGACACTTGACAGTTCGGTAGTGGGGTGTGGCGCTTTTAAAGGCGTTCACTGTTTAATACCACCACCCATTCACTAATTGGTTATCACTTTTCTAAATTTTTGTAGATACGTTGGTGTGCAGCCCGTTTGCTTTCTCATAGAATTATCAGAATAATATGAGCCATGGTTGTAATTGACCAATATTTAGAGTTGTACGAAGCCGAACAAGTATCGTCAGGATGGAAAGGATTTCAGATATTTTTTTATGTCTTTGGAGCTTTAAATAGTATTGCAGCTGCATACACATTTGGCTTCCTAAGTCATTACTATCTTGACTATAATTGCCTATTATACAGTGATGTGACATTTTCAAAAGATCCAAATGATCCAGCAGCTTACGCTGTTAACTCAAGCTTTGGCTTGGGGAACATTGATACTGAAAAAACAACATGGGGAAAGGGAGCAGTTTGTGCATATTGTCAATATGTACCAATTTGTTCTTTCATATTTTGTTTTGTTTGGGCAACATTTTTCACTATGTGTGGGAAAGGAGGCAGAACTGAACAAGGGTATGACAGACAAACGAATGGCAACTTACCAGATTATTTGAGTATACCACATCATGCATTTCAATAATTATATTATTATTTATTTCAGTTTGCCTGCACCATGGCGAATCGTTTATCCCGCATTAATATTCAACTTAATATTCTTCATCGTATCTCTGGTGGCAGTATCAATGCTTCAGGGTGGAATAGCGATGTTCTGTAACAACTTTGTGAGGAACATGAATGAGACCTCGTAAGTATCTAGCTTTGTTAGTTCATTGCAGTACCTAATGAATTTTCACTCAATTATAAGTTACACACAAGTACCTTTCACAATTTCCAATAGATGTAAAACTGTTAACCTCAAGCAATTTTTCTTACATTTTAGATGTGAGAACATTGACCATTACAATAGGAAAGCACCGCGACAATCGTTCACATACATTGTATTGGCTCAGGTATGTCAAAAACAAAACTTCCTCCCTTTCCCGGTCATTTGGTTCAGCTGTTATTTGAATTACAAATAAGTTCAGTTAATATGTTGAATTCCCACCTACTCTTTATTTGAAATAAAAACAAATTCAATACAAAACTGTAACAAAAAACCATTGATAAAACATCAAACCTATGTTTTGCCTATACAAGCTAAATACAAAGCCAATTGTATGCGATAGTAGGTACCACATATTATACCGAGGAATAATTACGCTCGACTGCATATTGTCAAATACAAATCAAATGGCTCTGCAACAGGTTTCACCAAAAAAACCTAACAAAACCTTGCTTCCCCGCCCTAAAATCACTAAATATTATAAAATCACAACGAGCTCCATCTAAGAAAGGCAAAAGAACACACTACTAGGACCATCCGGGATAATAGGATTATACCACCACATTACTTCCTCTATGACAATACATTTCCACAGGTTTCCACAAGTTTATGAAATTGATTTTTTGCAGCTTTTTGGGTGGTTGAATGTTATCATGTGGCTTCTCAGCATTGCGATTCTTGTGCTGAGGTGCATTTGTGTATCCGACTTCGTACTCTACAAAATAGAAATACTAACGCCGGACTCGACGGAGGTATGTCCTAGTGTAAATTTGTGTTTTTACTAGGCCAAGATCAAAGAGTTTTTCTTGATTATGGCTTGATGTCACAGGTGAATGGTTTAGCCATGCTGAAACGAAAGTCAAAGTAATGCCAGTGGACCGCAACCCCGAGGTTCAGCGTAGGGACTACGGAACTTTTACGTTATGCCGTTATCAGTTCTGATGGATAAAACCCCAGTTGTCAATGCAATTTTTTAACTTTGAAACCGAGAACGGCAAAATCAGAGTTACGTAATCGCAGTGCTGAACAAAATGCAAGTCAATTTGCATTGCAAGCAATGAAACCAATGTGTAAATGGATAGTCCAACAAATTTAGCTTGATAATATACAACTCGCAACTCAAAGTCAAACCGTAATTAGCCGTGGTGTAATAAAGATTCCATATCCTTAAATTAAGGCTATAATTGTGTAGTGCAATCTAAGAAACCTATTAGGGGACTGAGCGGTGGTTCTAAAGTCCCGCGCACAATTGGAGTAAGAATTAGAGTAGCAATAAGAATAATGAACAAAAAAGTTAAAACATAGGGAAACGTAAGCAAGTGCACACAATTGGCGCAAGCTGTGAAGTGTTGGGAGTAACGATAAGAAGAGTGAATAACGAGATGGAATATTCCAACTTTCTTATTGCTATTCTTACTTCAACCAATCAGGGATAAGTATTTTTTGAAAAAAACACGGTGCAACAATCAAACTGTTGTTGTCACGACAACGGTTTGAAGTTTTCCTGTCACTGACAGCTGTCAGTGAACATTTTCCACGTTTTTTAGCAGCTTGTACCTGTGCTTACTCTTATTGTAATTTCACTATTCTTACTCTTACTTCAATTGTGCGCGGGCCTTTAAACTCATCATCACGGCTAGGGAGTCTTTTCAGACGATGGATGATTTTGACAAGATATTTTGTTTAAATCTTTCAAATATTTCTCTACTAGGGCTACTAGGACTACTACAACACAATTTGTGTTGCGTTGAAGATGAGCGTAAAGGTAGCGGATTGTATACAGGAGATAAAAAGGTGGAGGCCGAAGGCCTACGAAAACCATGGAGCACCAAGACAGACCATTGCCCTCTCGAAAACTCTGATCACTCCAAAATTTTGACGATTATGACCGTCCTTTTTTTCTCTCTAAACTTGTCAGATAGCCAAAATGTGCTAATTTTAAGCTAATTGAGTAATTTGAACATATATACATAGATGTAAATTACGCCAGAGGATTCTTATTATAAGGGAAGGTAAATATCTAATGCGAAATTACTTCAATTACTTCCATAAATGAGTATTACCTATTTCTGATATATCTGTCAAATCATTGCCTTGGACAACCTTCAAGTCAACAAAGTTTGGTCACCAAGGTGACAAAGGAAATTGATTCAGGCGTGAAAAAGTACCGAAAATCACGAAAAAACAACCAAAATGCTAATAAACACCAATTGGAAAAACCTACCCACCTAAGATTTGCATGCATGATAAATATTTATAAGGTCAACATGTTTAGAAAATTTTGTGAAGTTATGTTAGGAACTTTTAAATTTACAGAGATTCAAAATTTTGAAAAAATCGGAAAATTTCGTAAAAATTGGTTTCTTAAAAATACTCTGAACCGATCTTTTCCAAAAACGCAGGGGGTCTAAGTTGAGAACAAAGGTAGGTACTCAAAAATTTTCATTCAAACCGGTACAGACGTTTGGTCTGTCTCTACAGACCAAACGCGCACAAACACAAAAAAACTAAAAACAAGTTACTTTTTTTTGGGGGGTAGTGAAATTGAAGATTTTGCTACGCTCATCAACAAATAATTTTTATTCCCAAACCCATTTACATTTATGATTAAATACTATGATTTTTATTGACAAAAATCCTTATCCTGACAAATTAACATGGGTCAAACATACAAAAACAAATGTACTAATTAGGTTTTATTGTAAAACTAGGGAAGCTACTGAAATTCGTTTCTTACATGGAGGGGCAGCAATAAAAATTCATATCCTCCTATTCACTCTCTGAAATTCTCTTGCTTTAGAACGCGACAGTGCAGGGATCGGACACCGCTCAAACCGACGAGGCTGCCGCACCTGGCACGAAGGTGATGACCAAAGCAAGTATTGAAGAGCGACAATTGATCTCTTATGACTACGAGACTGATGACAGTTCTGGGAAACCCTTCTCTACTTCATCGCGATCTGTCGGACTGGCCAAAAGCAAAGAGAAAGAAATTAATGACGAGACAACGGCAAAGAAGATCAGACCTCAAGATGATGATGGAGAAACTTTTGGGACTCCAAGCCAATCTGTTACTTTTGACGAGAAGATCAGGCCACAAGATGACGATGGCGAGCCGTATGGGGCCTCCAGCCAGTCAGTTACTTTGGACAAGAAGAATGGCGTACAAGATGATGACAGACTACCTTATGGGGTCTCCAGCCAGTCAGTTACTTTTCAAGAGGGGGTCAAGTCCAAAGTTGAATCTGAGACTGAACCAGCAAAAGAAAAGTCTGATGAAATAGTAAAAATTAATGAAGACAGTAAACCAGACACAGGGAATCCAGGCTCAAGCACTTAGTTTATGATTCTACAGGCACTAACAAATGCATGTAATGCTTTAATTAGGTAACTATAGTTGGCTCTGGTTGTAATTAATGTAGGTTTGAATTCCCAGATCTTGAAACTTGTGAATGAGGGGGTGAAAGAAAAACAGAAACAATGTATTTAGTAAGGGTTGCCATAATTGTGATACGTTTTAGAAGCATCCTGGTGCCACATTTCAACCAAAGTATTGCAACAAGAGGTGTGTTTGCACTATAAAGAGTCTCGGGGAAGATTAGAATTACGAACCGTTTCGTGCATCGCAATAATATTTACCGAGGCGCAGAAAGGTCTTCCATTATCACGACCCATGACATTAATTAATTCACATACAAAGCTCAAGTAATGTATGTGATTTTTTGAATAGTGGAAATGGCTCAAACGCATACATTAGCCAAAATCTCGGGCGGTTGTTTAAAGTCACATCACAGTCGTTTTAATTAGATATCATATTAAAATCTGTAAACCTAGAGATAATTGCATATTGATAGAATGAACTGTAATGACAGCTCAGTAGGGCAAACATTAGTAGAGTTAACAAATAGCATGGTGTATTTTTTTGATTTGATAAACAAACAAAAGCATCAAACTAAAAAAAAAAATCATGACTACCATTCAGTGAAAAAGAAGATACCATTTCAGTAAAAAAAGACACACACTACTTACCCACAAACACTCAAACATAAATTTTAATTTATGTTAAGACATAGCAATTAGCAACAATAATAAATTAATAATTATGCTCTCAAGAACTCGTTCACTATACCACCGCCAGTATCACTAATTTGTTTGTGTAAACAGTGTTGATATTATGTATAAGTTCAGGTTTTGTTTCTGAGGAAGATGCAGGGTATGTATAGGAATTGGAACCCATCCAGCTCAACTTAGGTGGGAGTTAAACTAGGGTTTATCCCACATCCACCCACACCTAAGTTTAGTTGGCGACTCAATTGACAAGGTTTTTCAGTGCCCGTTGGTTCCCGGGTGCAAGAAGGGTGGGTTGATACAAAATCATAGCTTTTATACCTGTATACAAAATAAATTACAGCATGGAGTGCTTTTCGTTTTAAACATTTTAGGGTTTATATTTCAACAGTTCAAAAAATATTGTACATTTTGTTGAACGGCACGTGGTATGCTTATTGTGTTATTTTATGTTTTTTTTTTTTTGCATAGCTCAAGAATTTAAATTATCTTAA
Source organism: Nemoura dubitans (assembly GCA_921293005.1). NCBI lineage: Eukaryota > Metazoa > Arthropoda > Insecta > Plecoptera > Nemouridae > Nemoura > Nemoura dubitans. The sequence goes on from OV121075.1 coordinate 22,047,436, forward strand.
TATTAGTATATTAGTAAATTACACAGGTTTGAAATTTACAACCAACTCTGCTTTCTTATGGTTTATGCCAATGATAAAGAGACAATAATTTTGTGCAAATTAACCCTATTATGTACATAATATATATTAATTAATAAAGAGAGGCTGAAATAAGTCAATGAAATAGATTGAGTATAATAATATTACTTCATATCCCTTTGACCATGTTAGAACTTGCAGCGTACCTACCTACTTCAGTAGGTATCAATGGACCAAGTAAAATTTTTTGGCTAATAATAGTAACTCATTGTATTATAATATTACATTATTGTTCATATTGTATTTTGACAAGGTAGAAAAAATCAGGGAAAGGAAAATGTTTTCGTTTTTATTTTTAATGTCTGGAAGGATGACGTGCTTTGCGCTCGGAATTGTGGAAATACTATACACATTGTAACACAAATAGGTACCTACTCCAATAATGCTTCAACAAGCTGAAGCCTTGAAAAAGAGAGGGTTTCGTCAGTAAAGCCTTTCACCATGAAACAAGTTTTATTGGCAAATATTGACAGGTTTAGGATTACCTGATTGGAATGGCTATGCAGATGCTATTATAATAATCCCATTTTATTTTCTATAATTAGTTAATGGAAATAATTTATGCTAGTGTAGCAAGCAAAGCAAAAACTTCAATTTTGCTTGCCCGCAAAAAGTCACTGCCTGAGTATTTTTCTTCTTTTTGTTGGTCTGTGTGTTTTGAAATAATATTACCTTGACCCTTTACTAACGAAATATACATTTCACACATTGACTATCTGTTTTCAATGTTTTGCCTTCACTCGACTTTTATCAGCTACAAACTGCTACGCTCATCTTCAACGCGTACCGGATCAGGTTGGCGACCGGGCAAATACCCGAAGGGCCGTACTGGCTGGGGCCGCTTTTGCAGTCCAACACAAGAACAAAAGAAACAATAAGCTATGGATGGAAGGAATTACCTGGGGTCGAGCCTCACAGGAGCGATGTTGAAATGGACTAATAGGGAAACGCAGATTACACATTATTTCTATTAATTGGACTTTTGGAATCATCCGCTTTTTTTAGGTATTCGACTTTTGGAAAAGCGAACGACATTGAAATTATTTTCTGTATGGGCCAATTTTTTTTTAAATGCCCGGGTTGGTTTTTTCCCCTATCCAACCCTGATGCGTCCACATTGCGATCGCAAAGCCCTGTTTATTAGCATTGTAGGAAAGTGCTTTTTGGCCCTGTTCATTCTATCGACTCTAAAAGGAATTCCTTTAAGATTATCAAATTTCATGTGCAGTGGCTGCAACTAAAGAATCTGCAACTGTACAGGTACCAACTAGAGGAAATGAGCAATTATAATCTTCATGGTGTTCCAGGGCACGGAGCCCATGCACCATGGAGGAGTCACTCTTTGCACATGGTCAAGTGAGATAAATGTATCAGCAGCAAGTGACACTCCTGGCATGACAGCAGTCACCTCTGAGTTAGCTAATCAACACCAGCTACTTACTAGACTACCTACTATAGCAGCCGCTATTGGTTTAAAACATATTTGCAAACCATAGTCATCAAACGACTGAAAATCGTTTCAGTTCAGATTAAGTTGAAATTTGAATATACATTTACATCATATATACAATGTCAGGTAATTTTCAATGTTTTGTTTTGTGTGTGTCATAAAGGGTGTATGCAGGAATAATTATCGTTCAGTTTTGAAGGTTTCGAAGGTTTGAATTTATCGAGTGTGCGCAGGCTAATGCAATTCAGTGATGGAGAAAACATCTAAAAGAGAATGTGTTTCTTTTTCAAGGTTCACACAGAAAGATCATTGTGCACATGCTGCTCATCCATTTTATAGCAGCTGACTGGGTCGAAGTTTCTGTATTGAAACCAAACGTTAAACCAACAACATCAATTACCAACTCGAAACTTGGATTTCACAGAGAAGTAGAAAATTACCCTGAAATGGAAGGACATCCATACAGACAAATAGGTCTTGTAGCTAACTCTTCCCACGACATAGAGTTCAACGAAAAGATGCTATCACACATTCAAGGGTTTACAATGGCGCCACAGCCAGTGAGCAAAGATGAACAAATGGACGACCAGCAGGAGTTGCCGAGCGATTTAACTGCGCCTGATCAAGTACCCGAAATGTTGCAAAGCGTACATAGAACGCTGATGGTTGAAAACCCGAACACTCCCAGCAGCAAGATAGAATTTCTCCGCGGACTTAGGAACAAGATTCTTCACAAAATAAGTAAGAAAACAACACCTTTATTGTTACAAAATGTTAACTGTTACTGTGCCGGCAGAAAATTTTTCTGAATCGGGTTGATTTTCTGTTACATAATCAAACCCCACAAATGTCTCATTTACATTTCTCTATGCTGGATTTTTCATTCAGACAAAGATAAAAGGTATACCTACGTCTATGACAACTATGTGCAAATAACCCAGCAGCAACTCAGGTCTTAACTTGCCACAGATCACAATTGGCTTTGCAATGGATAGGTAAGTACCTACCTACCTAAACATCAAACCCAACACATACATTGTTTCAGAGAGAAGCATGGAAAACGTTTGGGGTCCAGAAACCCGACAAGCCCGGACATCCAAAATGGGCCACCCGTCATTGGAGAGTGCGCTTATGTCGATATCGTTCCTTATATTTGCAGTGTTCCTCATCAAACTTATTGAGGTGGGGAACAAATTGAAAGAGTATAAGATTATAAAAGAACTTGCTCAAAATTTACAAAACTAGTGTTACAAAAGCTCATATCAAAGCCCTAGAACTCAATATTCATTTGCATATTCACAGCTAGCACTCGACACTTTCAGAATTTCCAGTTACTATGCTCAGAGATTTACAAACAGGCAATAGTTTCTTGTAGCTTCTATTATTTCTTCGCAGCAACTCATCCAGAGTCTCAGTGGAGGGAATTATGGTAACGGAAACGCAGCGATAATGCAGGTGGTGCCATCATCAGCCTCGATCATAGGGAGGAAGCGACGCGATGTTGAGAAATCGCTCATAACAGCGCGGATTATTACATTAATGGACGATTTTCCGGTAAGTCAAAGCTGTGGTTGTTTCTTATATAGTTAGCTTGCAAAGTGACACATATTACTTGTTAAATGTGACACAAAAAGAAGATAAAAATGTACAGCCAAATTGTAAAATAGAACTTTGGTAGGTACCTTTTTCATCCCCCATTAACACAGTTAAAATTACCTACGTAAAATAGTAAATTGCATAAATTAATCATTAATTGACAATAAAATAAAATAAACCCATTTACCTGTTTACCCAGGTAATTCTAGTTTCATTATTTTTTCCAGCTTCTCTACACAGCAGCAAACTGAAATGCAGACACTCGATATAATTTCTGGAAATGGAACTTGGTGTAGGATGGTTGGTATTTGGTATGGTGGGGTAGCCAAACACACTGCAGGGATGATGATCTCTTGGAATTTTTATGTACGTTAAGAATGAGCGCACCACAGGCAGCTCAGATGAAAACTTGTTCACTGGCAAGCGAGTCGGCAAACGGCTTCACGATCTCACGAGTGGCAAAGTAGAAGATGAGGCCAAATGTAATGGAGATGGGCAGAGCGGGCAGCGCCTTCTTCAAGATCGCCAGCAGAAGCAGCGTCAGGCACAGGCCCTGGGGAATAAAATAACAAAAATATCACATGACCTGTGAAATCTGTTCAACATGCCAATAATCTATCAGGTCAAATCCCATTCCTTAGTCCTAATTCATAAATAAATATTCACATCTACTAGAAGTTGGTAAGTGCGTCATACATTGAACCCATTTTATTTCGGAACTTTATTAAGGACTGGTATGACGGAGTGGTTCAGAGCCAAGGTTAGATGGTGGTGTAGAGTTCGGTTCTGCTCTGGTGGGGTTGACTTGCGGTCCTACAAAGGACCTTAGTCGGCTTTTCGTTGGCGTTGGCGCCAACGTGTCTTTTTCCTAATTAAAAAAAAACAATAAACCTAATGCCTAACTCTATTCAAATTTAAAAGTGAACATTTCCATTTCCACCAAGATTGTTTAGTACCTAACCTGCATTTAAGATTGGCAAATGCACAAAGGTGTCAGCCAAAACTTATATAACATTACTTCACAGGATACCAATTTTACGCTTCCATATTACAAGCTTCTCCCAAATCCAGTTGTGCAGCGAAATGGCACCGTACCCTACAACGTTACCCGATTTCAAACATTTTCAAAGGTTTCTAGGCTTTAATTTAATGCTCATCTTACTACTGTACTTATGCTACATTACTAAACTATACTATGCTTATACTTAGGTACTTACTTCATGCTTAAATGACTTCATAATTTGATCCATCACGACTGGAATGCAAAGTATAATATGACTCACAATCAAGATGGCGACAAAGCAGGCAAGCGTCGTGTTCCAATCCCCGTAGGAAGACGCTTTCCCGACGAGGACGCTGTAGAAGATGAAGTCGCCGAGACCGAGCTTCACCCCGCGCTCCTCGTCCTCCTCAGGATAGTCTTGGTGCGGGGGCGGCTGTCGCCGACCCCCTTCCGCACCCCCTGGCGCCGCCGCAGCCGCCACTTCGGCGCGTCGTCGGGCGCCGCGCTCATCACGCGACGACTCCCACTCGGGGGAGAAACCGCTCTCCGCGTCCTCACCTGCCAAGGAACACATTCAGCTCAATGGGCTGACAACGAAGACCCAGGAAATGCTAAAATAGCAAAAGAGTGGCAAAAAAGTTACATCACTGGGAAAAGTAGTAGATACTATAATAGTTGCTTTTTGTTGCAACATGGCAGTGCATCTGGCAGTGCAAATTATATGCAACAATAAAATTGAGTCAATTTTATCTTTTAACTTTTTAAAGCTTTGTACAGCTTGTTATAATCACATTTCATATAGGTACTGAATAATGAACCTACGTCAATGATGATGAACATTTTAAAAGTGCAACCGTGCAACCGGCACTGGTGCAACCGAACCGGGCTACAAAGTACAAACCTAGGACCTTCTGATTTCTGGTCGGGAGCTCCACAAAAAGACTGTTGAAAGTCCCTTTGGTTTGCTGCCTCAAACATTTAGTTTTTATTTTTGCTTCTGCCGTCATGGGTTAAAAGTAAAAATCTTTAATCTTAGCATGACTTGTGTCAAGATGAGATAGGGTTTTTAATTGAACTCTCTAAAAACCCTAAGCACGTTATAGAAAAAACCCCATCGACAGTCCGCCCCTCTAATGTTACCTAACTTGACGGAGGATGTCTTGCTCCTCTCAGCTTGAGGAATGCGTAGAATCGTGAGATTCTGTCCTTCTTACGGTGTTCGATCATACACAGACCCAACGCACCTGTCGAGACGCGCTGCCTCGAAGGCGGCTGACTCCGCTGCGGGCTCGAGCTCACTTCCCTTCCCTCCGTTTCGCCGTCACCGCTGGCCACACTCACGTAGCTGTACATGAACGTAGCTGCAACACAAAAGAACAAAGTGCAGTCGGTTAGGCCCAGTTACGCCGCTCATTTACAAACAAAACAGACTTATTTTATGGCGATGAGACTTACACGAGTATATGAGGGCCGGGAAAATCTGCTCGTTTCGTTCTTGTGCTGTCTCCACTAGTATTCGCAGCGGTCCTTTGGGAGTTAACACGGCTACCAGATCTGTAACAGATAGACAACAAAAATTAAAATGACAGATTTGGGGTTATCTGGTGCTAACTGCACCAAGAGGGTGGAGTTCGGAGTCGGCGACTTCAACTTCTGAAGGGAACTCGTTGGGAAGGCATCTTTCTTTGGGGACTGGAAGACGCTGCTTGCCTGCTTTGTCACCACTCACTATTTGATTGAGTTTTACCATCCTTTGCGATCCTGAAGTGATGAATCCGAATCGGTCAAGTCATTTAATTTCGATATTATAATAGGTACACCAGGACTTGGAAAGTGTGCCAGTCGAATTTTGGCTATGTCCTCAGAAAGGTTTGACTGAAAACAGCATAGGCAGGCCAGGTACCGACCAGGTGGATGAGCGCATGGAGGAACTGTATGACATGCACAAAGGGTACAAATCTCGTAATGACAAACCAGTTTGCTTATCTGCAACTGCCTTGCTCCATAAAATGTGAATCGACCAAGCTGATAGTTTGGTCCACAGCAAGAAGAAAATTCAAAAAGCCTCCTGCTCCTGCTTTGTACAAAAAGCACATAAATGGTATCACTTTTTTCGTACTTGCAAACAAATTGGTATTCACAATGTGAATTAATTTATTTTCTATCACTGCTTTTGTTAACATCGCATCAGCTCCAACCCGACTGGACGAGGTAAGGTAACCACCGTAAAGCGACCGGAAAGGTAGGTTATTGTTAGGTAATACCATTAACTTTAAAAGAAAACAGAAGCAATTAACAGAAATTATAATGGAATCTGAATATGGAAACATGTGTTTTCTTCAATATTAACAAAGTACCAGTGATACCTATAGAAGTATTCAAAGCAAAGATAATATGCAAGGGGTTTTTAATTCTATTTTCTAACTATAAAATTAGGTGTTTTAGGCCAGTGCGGATGTGTGGAATCTAATACAAAACTTGCCAGAGAACAAATTCACGAGTTTGGCGATACAAGTTTCACTACAAAACTGGTTTCACAAAACGAGATCACAACCGATCAATGAATCCCCTGTCACCTTGCGCTTATCCACGTGGTAGGTATCTGGCCTGCCTATACACTTTTCAGAAAAACCTTTCTGAGCAGATAGCAGACATTCGACTGGCACGCTTTCAAAGTCCAGATGTGAACCTAGGCAAGTATTAAATAACAGGGATCTGTTGAAACAGCGCAAATAGACCAGTCGCTGACAAACCGTGAAAGTCAAAATCCCTCCATCCAATTCAATTACTACCAGCAAGTAAAGGCTGGAGGGGAAGAAAACCAGACATACTGTGCAAGCAAGCATCTGCAACCAGGGCCTCCCAATGGCCGGTGGTGTGCTCTGCACTACAAGCTTATTTGGGCATCCTATCTCCTGCTTTGCTGGATAGGGTTGAGATGGATAGATGGTTGCTGGATAGGGTTTGGATAGAGAATGAGTTCATTTAAAGAATGAAGTGGAAGACTACAGTTCCAGAGTCAAAATTATGTGGGCAAGTACTTGCCAAAAGAATAACAGTGCATTTATGTGGGCAAATCAGTGATTGACTCTGAAACTATAGTCGTAAATTGTTAGGTCAGTTACCAACCCCAAATGGAGATGACAGCTAGCACAACCCAAGTGGTCCATTCTGGAAGGTACTTGATGAAGACGAGAGCCATGAGAGCAGCGACGAAGATGAGGTACGCTTGCTGCAATCGCAGTGGCCCTTGCCAGTGAATGCAAATCATGCCAACTATCCCAAAGTTCCACATGAATATCGACAAAGTGATGTAATCCATCGGAATGTTGTATGCTCGCAGCACTTCTCTGAAATAAAGGTATTTCACGTGGATTGAACATTTGGCCCATGGTTTAAAAAAGCCTATTTACGTAGGTAACATTGTGGTTAGTGGTAATCTGCTTCTGTATTATCCGAGTGATTTTATTTACAAAATTAGTATGTAGAAGCCAGTACTAATTATTACTAATTATTATACTCACTCTAAATATAAATATGAAAAAATAAATAGCAGCATGAGAGATGAGAGGATCAGCCATCCATGAATAACCTGAAATAAGGAAGCATCCAAATTGCATAAACAAACATATTTTTATCTTACCCAACAGTAGGTAGGTTTTGATATAATATTTTCTTGTGTCGTTTCAAACCCACTTATTGGTGGACAAAAATGTAAATAATCTGAAATATATAACTCACCTTGTAACAACGATACTTGTACAGAGCAATAAGTAGAACCGTCATTACTACGATAACTGCCATTAAAATCATCGAGTTAGCCAATGCATTCCATACTTTTGTTCCGGTGTCAGGAGAAGTTTCATGAAATGGTGTGTAAATTCTGAAAATTTTAAGAGAATTCCAAATTTGAAGATAGAAGTTTGAAACATAAATGTAGGAATGGTATACGCATGGCATGTGTTAGTGCAACTTACAAGTAAATATCCTTTGTTGTGTAGAAATTCACCGAGCTGATTGTGGCAACAACCACCAGCATGCACAATGACACTGGTACAAAGAGTTTAATGACATGCTTCGCTCCATACTTCAACTCTTCTTCCTCGTCGATTGGCCAGTCAGAATTTTCAGGTTGTGGTTGATGAGAAGAACTTTGTCCTGCACGATGTCTTGAAGGTGGTTCAATGCCATTTTCCTGTCGAATATTAAATATGAATTGCTTCAAATAAATAGACATGGTGTGTGGGTAGGTAGGTAGTTTACAGCTAGCAATGCAGCAAGTTGACACAGTGAGGTAGCAGACTCAAATGTGACAGTGGACTGTTAGTGACTCAATGAAAAGTGACCAGCCCAGAGCAGATTAAATATTAAGCCGTTATTTGCATCAAATAAATTTAGCATACATCACTTTCTGATCTGGAAGTCCTTTGTGTTTGCTTCGGTCTCCTGGCAATTCTTTCACCGCTTGGTCCTCCTGCAGGGTCACTCCGCGTTTGACCGATGAGAGCGTCCATCAATGCTGTTCGTTCGTTCACGGAATCTTCGCTATCAGACATTCATAAATGAAAAGTAATTGAATAGGAAAATCGATAAATAAGGGCCTAAAGCGGCTTGTGTCATACCAGAAGGCGATTTATATGTGCATGTAGGCGTTGACGGGGTGACGAGCGTCGGCCATTAGGCTGTCTAGCGCTCTCTAGTGTCAAACTGACATTAAAATCAAGGTCTTTAAAAAGCGGCCTGCAAATCAGAGTCGACAAGAGCATGAAACAAACCCACAAGTTTCAAAATTAAAGCCAAAGGTCAATACAAAGCCACTTGTCGTAAAGAAAAAAAACTAAACACGAATCCAGACGGCGCTAATTAGGTGGAACGCTTTCGAGCCATGAGCTGCATGTCTCGATTAAGATCGAGATGGATTTGCTATCAAAAGCGTTTTAAAATCTAACGGGCCATAGCCTGAAGAATCTATGCCTGTAGGCTCGAAAGAATTGGCAAGTATTTGTTATAACACATTTAAAAAGGATAACGCTGGATAACATGGAGCCGTCACAATTACAGAGCATGCGTCACTCAACTTTCAATAAAGGACAAAATAAAATAACATTATTATTGAGAAATACGAACAATTATCTTTATTTTATAGACGTGAGACAACATAAAATTGAATAGTAATTAATTGTTTGTTATGTTCAGTCAACATTTAATGCTTTGCCAGTTTTCTCTCTTCCATCCACAAAATCATAATATTGAAATGAGCATTTACCCCAGCATAAAAATAAATTCCATAACTGCATCTTGAGACCGAGCAGACGCAGCGAGACACAGAAATGAAAGAGGCACACAGAAACCGCAGCACACAAGTTAGTTGACTTCGACACTTGCTGCGGTTCCTTCGACGGGCAGCCACTTGGAGCTCTCGAGAGCGTCCCATAGGTTGTAGTCCCTCTCCAGCAGCTCGCGGTTCATCTTGTCCACGTCCAGGGGCGTGTAGTGATCTGCGATAGATAAACATTCCGATTGGTAGCAGGTACTTTTTAATCAAGAGTATTATGATATTTCTGTTCCTGAAAAAGTTCAAACCTAAACAATTGTACTACATTTCATCCAAAATTCTAAATACAATCAAATGAGGTCTCATTATAATCTCAAATTACTTATTTTTGAATGAGGGAAATGAGTTAAGAACTCAATGTAATTGTTCAAAATCGCAAAAGCTGATCAATTCTACAGCCAAAGCAATAAACTGGCTTTTAGTTTTACCCAGTGCAAATGCAGGCGTTATCTACTTAAAATAAGCAGATTTAACTGGCTCTGATTCACTGTATCAAAAAACGCAGCAATTTGAGTCCACTTACCGACAAGCTCCAGCCCATCATTTGGGTTACCATTCTCTGCATATGTTTGCCCCTGAACATATTCCTGACTCATCTGGTAGCCATTGGCGGCAGGATCCGTGGCCCCCTCGTAGTAACCGTTCTGCCAGCCCGAGTACGACGACCAGTAGTTGGGGTCGTAGTACTGGCTGTAGTCCTGGCTCGCATTGTAGCCAGCGGGGGCGGCGGCGGGGGTGGGAGGGGCTGCACTCTGAGCAGCTCCAGACGTCGGGCTGGCAAACACAGCATTCAAACGTTACAACTCACGGATGCATCTTAATCTAGGCAAATGCCATGAACTTCATTCACAATGTATTGCAATTTTCTGCTGGTTTTGACCTGACCTTGAGCTCCCAGCAAATCGATGAGGCTTTGGCACAGCGTTGCTTATTTTGAGCGGTTTGCTCCCTAGGCCTTTGTAGCCATTCATTGCTTGGAGGCACTGCTTTTGTTCCTCTTCTCCTGCAAACCTGATAAAGCCGTAGCCTTTACTAAAGCCTACATTATCCAGGATCACTGAAACCAAACATAAGAGAAAATAATGTTATTTTTGGATAAAATTAAAAAATCACAACGTAGCAATGACAAAGGTATGCTTAACGATTTACATACCTTTTGCTGTTCGGACAGATGGATATCTTGATGCAAACGTTCTGTAAAGATTGTAATCATCAACTTCTGGTGTGAGATCACCAACCCAAAGAGAAAATTCTCGTTCGATTGGTGGACGGCCCGTTGTACTTGCATGATTCAGTTTAAACCTGACTGGCTGTAAAAAAATATATTCAAAGTGAACTAGTATAACCTACTTGGAAAGCAGTTCAACAATTTTATTACCATTGAATTCGTATGACCTAAGAAGATGGTAAAATTTTTTCATACCGGTTGCGAGTTTGGTATGATTTTCCCACTCAGCTTGTGCATTGCATTCAGAGCAGCCTCATCAGTAACAAAGTGAACAAAACAGTATCCTGCAGGTTCACCTGTGAACTTATTCCTCATAACTTTCACATTTTGAGGGTGTTCATCCATTCGCTGAAATGCAGACATGACAAAGCTCTCGGTCATGTACGGTTCCAACTGTAAATAAAACAAAATATTAGGCAATCTTAGGTTGTATTCCGTAATTCACTCAGAACGCCCTGTTCGCTAACTAACTGTCAAAATCCATTCCGTAATAGCGGCCGATCGCTCAGAACGCACGGCCTTCTCGTTTCATTATTCACGTTTTGCGAATTTCGATAGCAAACGAAACGATCAGCGTTTGAAACTGGACGTTCTGTGCGTTATCTAGAAAGCGTTCTATTTTCCACATCTTCATATGGTTGACACTTGACGTCTCTACTCTATTTTGACTAAAACCCTGCAATTAGTTATTATCCAAGACTGTGTTTGGTGACATAAATGACAGACAAATCAATCAACCAATCAGCGATCTGTGCGTTTTGAGCGAATTTCGGAATCCAGCCATAATACTATCAGGGAAAGGAGGTGAAAATAATACAGGCGGCATAACATGCGTTCTAAATTCAATCATACAGGCCTACTAATCCTTAATCAAAGGATTATTATTATTATTATTCAATGGTGTGATGTTACCTATATAACCTCAAAGATTTTCTCATAGATAATTTATAAGGGATGTTTCAGAAACATACAAAATGTGCGTACTTACACCACCCATCCATAGTTGACAGTGAACCAAAGGGTTTGACATGATGGTAACTTTGTTTTACGTTTGGCGCAGAACTTAGCTAAATCATATATTGCTTGCAAATCTCAAACCGCTGATACTCTCCTGGCACCATTTGCAAATTGCAGCAGAACGTCTTGTCTTGTCTGATTGGTCCTTTAGGTTTCAGTGTGTTTGTGCGGTAAAGTTTAAAATTGTCATATGTTGCATTAATTAATAATATCTCAAGTTTCAATATAATTTAAGAACAAAATTATCGAAACCTTTCTTACCATCGAGGAGTTGTCAGTTTTTTCTAATTTGTAGCTAAAACAAATAAGTAGAGATATAGGTACTTGCATTTGTGAGTAACGGTGAAAAGAAATCATCCTGAGCAGAGAAGCCTCACTAGGTACGTACGTTTTTCTTTTGGAAGGAAACTCAAACTTTAATTGGATCAACCTCATTGGGCATATCAATCCAATTAAACAAAATATCCTACAACTTTGAACTGTTGAAGCCAGAAACAGTCTTCACTCCTAGTACTATGGATCGGACTCGACTGTTCATCCTTATTTTTCTTGTAATATTTCAATGGTTTTTGGGTGAGTTTGCATAATTTAGTCATAACTAAATTTAAAAAATATATTTCATTGGCTCCCTAGATGAAATGGTACTATATTTTTAACAATTGTTTCCACTTACACAATTTCCTTTTAGCATCTGGCTTGATAATTGATATATCGGTGCCAAATTTTAAACAGGAGTCAGAAAATGCCACGCTTCGATGTTTGTACAACCTTGGGACAGCAAATACATTGTATTCAATCAAATGGTACAAAAATGAAGCCGAATTCTACAGATATGAGCCAAGTGATGCTCCCCCACAACAATATTTTAGCCTGTCAGGGGTTTTTGTAAATGTAAGTAATTTACGAAATCACAAAATTTTGAATTACAGCTCTATTTCTTAATCAAATAGGTACTTGAAAAAAGTGCATATAATATTCACTTTATAGCTCGAAGATTCAAATGAATATCAGGTATCGCTACTTAATCTCTCGCTGTCGAGTAGTGGAATATACAAATGTGAAGTAACCACAGAAGCTCCGGAATTCCACTCAACCTCGGCAAGATCCTTCATGACTATTATAGGTCAGTGCTGTTCTGCTGGTCCAAAAAAATAAAGCTGTGGCATGGAAAAAAATGTTGGTGCCAAACAATAAGTATAGCCATTCTTAAAATTAAGAATTAAGAATTGTGAATTTTACAGCATTGCCGGAACAATCTCCTAAAATAAATGGATTGCAGGAAATTTATAGCAATGGTGAAATAATCAATGTGAATTGCACATCATCCCCCTCTATGCCAGTTACACCACTGGCGTGGTATGTTAACGGAGCAAAGGTAACGTACGAATACCTTAACCCACCGTGCAAAGTAGGAGCAAAGCGCAAAAAAAAGGAAAAAGAAAAAAAAGTAGGAGCTTAAAATATGTGAAGCCTGACATATAATATATTGTAGGTAACTTCCATCCATGCCTTTACCTCCAGAAGCTTTATATTTTCCATTAAACCAAATGAGCAATAATTTGATAATAAAAATTAGAAATATCATTTAAAAAAAATACATTTTACCATTCTATAAAAATAGACTTGTCTGTTTGATGGTCCCGGCAGCATTTGCAGGCATGCTCGAGCTAGTAAATCACAGAGAACTGCTACCTGGATATATGACCCTGGATTGAATCTGGGACTTCCCACTCGCAAAGCTAGGTGGATAAGTAAAACCGAGAAGTTACATTGCAGGCAAACTCATCGTGGCTTACAACATACGAAGCCACACCGCACCGGGATTCCAGCCGCGAGACACTTACCGTCAACTTGAATGTCGAAGCAGGCCAGCATCTGTTCCCCTCCCGAGTGATGAGTCTCCGGTGTGTTGGATCGCTAGCCCGGCGCTCATGGCAAGACCAGAAATGGACCACTCTCTATCAATTAACAAATGGTGCAGTACAATAAGGACAGCATTCCGTTTACACCCAGACATACAATACATGCAATAATTTTGCGGCCATGTGAACTTCTGTACGAGTTCTGCTGCTTGGCCCATTTGAATGCAATCCCATCTACATATTTAGAGATGACCACCTCACAGGGTTAATTAATAAAGGCAATTGTCTTTTTTCAGGTCAAAATAACATTTCACCAAATTATGGAGGAGTAATGCAATTGATGCCATTATTGATTGCTAGGTATCTATCTCTACCAAAATGACTGCACCCAGTAAGAACAATTAACTATGTTCAAGGAAGGTATACCCAGTGGTGAAGCCCTAAACATTTTTTTGGGTATATGCTGGGTGACCAGACTATCAAAATATTATTGGGGGGGGGGGGGGGGGGGGGGGGGGGGGTGGAGAATGATTCATTTTTTACAGCTTGATATGAATCCAAACCATGACCAATGACCAAAATAACACCACAGGTAATACGACCCTGAAGTAAATACTGTCAACGGACTACCCACTTTTCGGATTAAACTATGCATTTTGAGAATTACTAGGTACATTGCATGAATTTTGGCGAGAGTAAGAATTGTCTTTGCAAAACACATTTCAAAGTTTTGCAAATATGATTTATGGAGCGTATACTCTGTAATTTTTTTTGGGTATACGCTCGCCGGTGTAGAAAAGTTTTTTGGGTATATAGCGTATTCCTGCGTATACCCTCGTCTACACCACTGGGTATACCTATATGAACCAATTTCTCCACACAATTTGTATTGTAATTGTAAAAGGAATAGAAAATTGAAGTTGTAGAAGATATTTTCTTTTAGGAGGGAGAATTGATGTTCATAAAATAATTAGACTAGTTAAATTTCACATGAGATGTAACTATGTTAAATAAACTATCTCCTTGTGGTTGGCTGCAACGTACATTTTTGATTATGAATTAAACTTAAAATAGTTTACCTCATCATGTGGGGTTTGATTTTTTTTTTAATTGATTTCCGATGTAAACGTATCTTGGGACAGCATACTTTACAATGGTCAATGTTATCCATGTGGGAATTTGATTTGAATATTAGACCACAATTCGGACATTCTATCTCATACACTGGGTCAAAGTCCACTGTTGTAATTATTGAATATATTCTAGTTCAGATTACTTGTCATTGATTGGTGAGTCTTATGACCAGAAGTTGTATGACCAGGTTGTACTGGTATGCTACAACTTTGAACTGTTGAAGCCAGTTACGGTCTTCACACCCTATAGTATGGAACGGACTCAACTGTTTGTCCTCATTTTTCTTGAAGTGTTTCAATGGTTTTTGGATGAGTTTTTCAGTCATTTGGTCTAAAAAAAATTTAAAAAAAAATTTAATTAAGAGGAAACTAAACGCTAGTGTTTTCGTCGTACGCGGTGGTTCACGCGGGAACTTCTTCTGGCCACAAATACTAACACAGGGGTTCGGGAAAAAATACACATGTAGTTAAAGGGTTGTTTGATGTCGGATGGTGTGTTAGGTTATTTTACTTTAAAAAATGACAGAGGTAAGCATTTTCAAAAAGTGCCTAAAATGCCTCTTTTACGGCATTTGTATGTAGCTCGTAAGGAAAAAGTAAGCCATAACTTTGATTAAAAACTATCATCTAAAATCAATTGATTCTTCCTCGATCTATGGTATTTTTCCAGATTTGTTCATTAATAATTGTTGGTGTAGGAAGTTCCCGTGTGGACCTCCGCACCGACCCCTGGCCACGCAGCGTGGCATGTGAATCCTATCATTTCCAACGCTCTTAACACTCATATCACTTGATAAAATGCTATTGTATGTGATCACAGACGTAAGGTTACCCAGACGTTCTACCATACCTAGTTATGGCTACAGCAAAAATTTGGTGCTAGTATTTTGGCCGGCAATCGCTGGGGCGCGTTGGCAACCTATTTTAACATTATCTACCAGCCCATGGCACAAGGTCAATAATAATCAAGGGACACAATGTTCCTTGAGGTAGTTACATTTATGGCTTCATCTACCTGGCCATGGCCACTAGCTCAATATAATGAAGGGACCAAAGAATGATATATAGTTCCCCAGGTTGCCTCGATCGGGATTTTGAATATGAAGTCGCCAATGCCACCCGGCTCTCTAGACTCTCTGGCCGGCCATACAGAGGCAGGCAGTTTGTTTCAGGCACGATTTTCATAGAGCTGTCATTGCTGACATTTGCTGTCAATGCTCAACTTTATTTCACGTTTCCTATGATGTGAATGTGATCTGATAAACTTAATCTTTGTTATAGAACATATACTTCAATAACCATTATGCATGCCTTCTACAAAGTGGAACGCTGGTTTGTGCAAAATGCCAACAAACCAGAAATTCATCTTGAATAAAGTTTGAAATGGCTAGCCTGGTGAATTTTTAATTTACTGACAAGAAAACATAGTCTCAATAGCTTTTTTGATTCGCTAACCTTTATAGTTTAATAGGAATGAAACAGTTTTTTTATAACGGTATGTAACATCAAAATCTTGATGTCGAGAACTTTTTTGACATTTTGTCAATGTGTCATATAGTTGAGAGCAGTTGTGTGAGTAAACACGGGTGCTAAATGCCACTGAAATGCCGATTTATTGAAACCTAATGTTTAGAAGATACTTCCCTCTCAATCCTGTATATGCATTGCAATTAGCTAGTCGTTTCAAGCTATTATCGTTTCTACCTATATATCTGCCAAAAACATTACTGGCTTTTTCAAAATGTCATCCATTCAAAAAACATAGCCACTGCTTATTGAATACGTTTGTATAACACCGAAAATCAAAGAATACAGGGAGCAGTGTGGCACCGCTGACGTCACGTAAACCTAAAAACATGGGACATTGAAAATGCCTGATCCTGGCAACCTTGGTAAGTATGTATGAAACTAGGAAGGGACCCAATTTTCCACAGGTGGTTACAGTTACCTTGGTTACATACGATTTATAACAACAAACAGGGGCTCCATCCCTTGAATGCTGGCAAAACTATTATTGCGGGCTGAAGGCTTTTGCATTGCTGCTTTAGTATGGGAGCAGGGAGTGGAAAATCTGGGTAACCTTTTATCTGTGATGTGATTATGCATTCTGACCAATTGTTTTTTTCTGACACAATTTCCATTTAGTGTCTGGCCTTTGATATATCGGTGCCATATTTTAAACAGAATTCAGAAAATGCCACACTTTGTTGTTTGTACAACCTTGGGACAGCAAATAATTTGTAGCTAATTAAATGGAATGGTACCAAAATGAAACCGAATTCTACAGCTATCAGCCAAGTAATAAATCACCAAAGCAATATTTACGCTGGTCAGGCCGGGTTTTAGTAAACGTAAGTTATAGGTTTGTTATAAAATTAACATACACAATTATATATTAAAAACTGCAAAATTATTGTTATATTTCAAAATAAAAATATAATAATTTGAATTAGGTACCTTTATTTCTTTTTTTAATAATTTATTATCGGAGATCACTGAAGTTAAGCAACACTGTGCTGAGTCAGGTATTAGATGGGTGACCATCATACTCATGGCCAGCTCTGTTTGGAACAGAGGTTAGTGGGATTAGGCTAGTACAACAGATTCACTCTCCTTGCTCATAAACCTTGTGACAGCATGGATTGGTGGAGAAATCCTTATTTTCAAGTGGTAGGTACCGTTCTCGGAAGGGAAGTTAAAACGGTGATCCTCTTCGATGCTTTACGACAGGGTGCGACGTGCATGAGTTTCCCTCCCGTCTATAGGCTTGGCTAGGATCGTCTACTCATCATTCTTATTCACCAATGCCATTAGACCAGTGACCCAGGCCATGTTGTCGAAACGTGCGTGGTTCAACACTACAAATCAATCAACCAATTCAAATAATTAAAAAATATATGTGCTCTTTATATAGCTTGAAGATTCTGATGAATATCAGGTAACGCAACTTAATCTCTCGCTGGCGGGAAGTGGAATGTACTCATGTGAAGTAACCACAGAAGCTCCAGAATTCCACTCAATCGTGGCAAGAGCCTTCATGACTATTATTGGTCAGTACTGTTCTGCTTGTCAAAAAAAAAATTAACAGTGGCATTGGAAAATTTAGGGGCCAAACAATAGGTTTTCTAAAAATTAAGTAAATTAATATATGGTGTTGAATGTTACAGCATTGCCCAAAGAATCTCCAACAATTAATGGATTGCAGGAAATTTACAGCAATGGTGATATAATTAACATTAATTGCACATCAGCTTCCTCTTTTCCACTTACGCAACTACTAGTGGAATGTTAACGGAGCAAAGGTAACGAACGAGTTCCTTAACCCACCCTGTAAAGTACAAGCAAGAGTGACCATGGGTAGCTCAATTGGTAGAACACCATTATTTGCAATCAGGAGGTCCCATGCTCGGTTAAAACATTGTAGAGCATCGTTTTCTTTAGAGGCTTTACTAGGCGTTAATTTAATGGAGTACAGACTACAAACAGATAATAAATAACTAAATTGCTGCAGGAGAAAAATAGTAGTTGTAGGACTCACACTTAAGTCATGGGCGAGCAAACTGTGTACCTAGCAATAATCGGCTGAGCGATTGGGAAACCAACCACTGTCTAACCGAGACACAGACTGTAAGGTGTAACTACTGTCTAACCGAGACACAGACTGTATGGTGTAACTACTGTCTAACCGAGACACAGACTGTAAGGTGCAACTACTGTCTAACCGAGACACAGACTGTAAGGTGCAACTACTGTCTAACCGAGACACAGACTGTAAGTTGTAACTACTGTCTAACCGAGACACAGACTGTAAGGTGCAACTACTGTCTAACCGAGACACAGACTGTAAGGTGCAACTACTGTCTAACCGAGACACAGACTGTATGGTGTAACTACTGTCTAACCGAGACACAGACTGTATAAGGTGTAACTACTGTCTAACCGAGACACAGACTGTAAGGTGCAACTACTGTCTAACCGAGACACAGACTGTATGGTGTAACTACTGTCTAACCGAGACACAGACTGTATGGTGTAACTACTGTCTAACCGAGACACAGACTGTATAAGGTGTAACTACTGTCTAACCGAGACACAGACTGTAAGGTGCAACTACTGTCTAACCGAGACACAGACTGTAAGGTGCAACTACTGTCTAACCGAGACACAGACTGTATGGTGTAACTACTGTCTAACCGAGACACAGACTGTAAGGTGCAACTACTGTCTAACCGAGACACAGACTGTAAGGTGTAACTACTGTCTAACCGAGACACAGACTGTAAGGTGCAACTACTGTCTAACCGAGACACAGACTGTAAGGTGCAACTACTGTCTAACCGAGACACAGACTGTAAGGTGCAACTACTGTCTAACCGAGACACAGACTGTAAGGTATAACTACTGTCTAACCGAGACACAGACTGTAAGGTGCAACTACTGCCTAACCGAGACACAGACTGTAAGGTGCAACTACTGTCTAACCGAGACACAGACTGTATGGTGTAACTACTGTCTAACCGAGACACAGACTGTAAGGTGCAACTACTGTCTAACCGAGACACAGACTGTAAGGTGCAACTACTGTCTAACCGAGACACAGACTGTATAAGGTGCAACTACTGTCTAACCGAGACACAGACTGTAAGGTGCAACTACTGTCTAACCGAGACACAGACTGTAAGGTGCAACTACTGTCTAACCGAGACACAGACTGTAAGGTGTAACTACTGTCTAACCGAGACACAGACTGTATGGTGTAACTACTGTCTAACCGAGACACAGACTGTAAGGTGCAACTACTGTCTAACCGAGACACAGACTGTAAGGTGCAACTACTGTCTAACCGAGACACAGACTGTAAGGTGCAACTACTGTCTAACCGAGACACAGACTGTAAGGTGTAACTACTGTCTAACCGAGACACAGACTGTAAGGTGTAACTACTGTCTAACCGAGACACAGACTGTATAAGGTGCAACTACTGTCTAACCGAGACACAGACTGTAAGGTGCAACTACTGTCTAACCGAGACACAGACTGTAAGGTGCAACTACTGTCTAACCGAGACACAGACTGTATAAGGTGCAACTACTGTCTAACCGTGACACAGACTGTAAGGTGCAACTACTGTCTAACCGAGACACAGACTGTAAGGTGCAACTACTGTCTAACCGAGACACAGACTGTATAAGGTGCAACTACTGTCTAACCGAGACACAGACTGTATGGTGTAACTACTGTCTAACCGAGACACAGACTGTAAGGTGCAACTACTGTCTAACCGAGACACAGACCATGCGTCATGTCTATCCGTGCCACTACATCTCAAGTTAATTTTTTCCATTAATCCATTCAGGCTCAAAAGCCATTTTACCATAAGAAATAATTAAATAATAAATGTTATTTATTTAAAAAAAAAACGTAGATTCCTAGTCATGCCCTCCTGATGAGGAATCCAACCCCAGCTTATGCATGCATGATTTTAAATCACAGGGAACTTCAACCTCGATCGCTGACCACAAGGATTGAAACTGGGACTTCCCGCACGCAAAGCTTGGTGGATAAGTAAAACCGAGCTGTTACTTCGCAGGCAAACTCATTGTGGCTTACAGCATTTACCGTCAACTTGCAGGTCAAAGGAGGTCAGCATCTGCTTCCCTCCCGAGTGTCGAGCCTCCGGTGTGTCGGATCGCTAGCCCAGCGCACATGGCAAGTTCAAAATGGGCCGCTCTCTGCCATTCAACAAATGGAGCGGCACAAATGGAGAGCATTAAGTTTGCATCCAGACACACAATACCCGCAACATTTTTTGCGGCAATGTACACATCCAAGTTTGAAAGCGGAAAGCGAATTGTTAATTTTGAGACAAAGCTAAATTCTGCTGCATGCCCTGCCCAAATGCAATCCCAACCATACCTACTTGTTTTGATTAACATCCCACATGATCAATTAATTAACATCATTTCACCAAATCATGGGGGCATAATGCTATTGATATCAATATTGATTGCTCACTATCTCTACCAAAACAATTACTTAAATAATTTACTAGGTAGTAGGTATATACATTGGCCTGCTCCAATTTCTTTCCCACTCCTGTTTGTTTGTAATGAAAAGGAATGAAAGATGAAAGTGAACAGGATATTTTCTTCTAGGAGGGGATAGTGATAAATGTTCATCAAATAATTCAGCTAGTTCAATTTCACATGAGGATCTTTAATCCCCATTGTGTCACTATGTTTACTAAACAACCTCCTGGTGGTGGCTGTACATTTTGATTATGAATCGTTATGATAACATAATAACCTTAGGATACAAACTATAATAATAAAAAATTGAGATATTAATTTTAAAATTAGTTGCTTTAACCAATTGTGAAAGCCTAACTGGTTCAAAATACTCTCGAAAATAATTTCAAGTAGCAAGGAAAATAATTGATGATTATCTATATAACTATTATAACAACATGTTATTTAATTTGTACAAAACTGCAAGGAGGGATTCTATATATTATACTAGTAGTGGTGTTTATATTGGCTTTGCCACTGAGAAACTTGTCCTAGTGATCCTGAGACTCAAGATACTTTCTGGACACATCAAAATCATTGGCTAATCGACATAAAAATAAGCAATGTTTAAATTCACAGATTGTTTGGTGATTGGAGGCCCAAAAATCATAGCAACAGTTTATATTGTATATTGTCTTTCATGAATGGATCCTATATCAAAGTTGAATAAAAAAATTAAGAAGTCGCTGATATTCACACCAAGGACCAAATTAAAATGCTGCTACAATCCTTTTCATCAATGAAATACAGACCATTTATTCATGAATGAGGAAGTAGCCACTTTGAAAATGCTAAGGCACTAGACATCAGGTCACTAAGATTGAATAAATTGCTATTATTCAGGCAGTGGGTTAGTACGTTACCTGGTCTAGTACAGTTTGCTTTAAGAAAATCACTAGATTACCGATCTATTTTCACATTGTAGAGCAGTGGCAAGCCAAACCCCTGAAAATCTGTGCACATTTCCAAGTACAATTCTGCTCGTGGTCAAGCACCGTCTGAAGATGGTATTCAGTCAGCACTCAAGACCCTTTAGAAGACATCTAACAAGTTGTATCGATAAACGATAATTAATTACACAACATTATTTATGTCAGACATGAAAAGTTCTGCCATGAACAGAGAACATTGCATTTTGTACTGCTGTCACTTCATCATTAGTGGCCTTCACGCCGCGATCAAAGTTCATGTTTCACATCGGTTAACAGAGTCTACGGCGACTACGATTTCTCTCTAAATGTAATATATCATCAATTTACATCGAACATTTTCACAATCACATTTATACAAATACCGGCAAAGCCAGCCTGACATGCCAAATAAATCTACGAACGAAATACACACTCCTGCACGAGCAAAGTCGAAGGCCGAGGAAATTCTCGAGCACACAGGTCAAGAACTGCGTTGCCTGCTCCAGAGCCACACCGTGCGCCCGACCATGCATTTTAACGAGAAGTGCTTCCAACCAAAGTAATGTACATAAATTCATACCAACATCTTCTCCTAGAAAGGCAATCATTCCAATTAAATCTAAGTTCCCCGGCAAAAATGATTGGCTTTGAACATTTCTTGCGAGCGTATAGGTACTTTGTTGACACACTTTGCCGATGCACTTCTGTCGACTATAAAAAACAAAAGCGGCCGTTCACCTCGCCCCTCCCCCATCGAACGAGGCGCGAGAGCGAGCGAGCGCGGCCAGTGCACCGATCGGTTTCGTTAAGCTGCGACTACCCGTGAACGGCGTGCAATCGCTGTCCATCGTTATACAGCGACCGCGAGTGTCGACTGGCGTTGGCGCTCCGTCTCCTCCTGCATCTGCACCTGGATCGCGGCGTCCACTAGCAGGTGAAGGTACGAGAACTTGTCCTTGTCCTCGTCCTCGGGAGGCGTCGGCGGCGGTGTCTCCTGCGCAAACTTCCCGCTGGAGCGCTCCTCTTTGCCGGCCAGCCGCAGCAGCTGCGCGTGCGGCGGACTCCAGTACTCGGTGCTGGCGTCCCCGCCGCCGCCCCCGCGGAAGTGAGGCGCGGCGGGCGGGCACGGGTAGCGGCTCACAATGACGCTGTGCCAAGGTGTTTGTCCACCGCCGCCCCCGCCGCCGGCTGCCTCCTCCTCGCTCGGCACGCTGCTGTCGTACTCGCCGTGGCTGTCCTCCTCGCTGCGGTACATGAGAGTCATGTTCTCGTCGTAGTCCATCTCGCGCGGATTGCCGCCGGCCGGGTCTTGCACGCGGGACTGGCTGGGCGAGCCCGAGGAGAGCTTCTTGCCGCGCCGAGAGATTGTGTAGTGCTGCGGGTCGTGGCCTTCGCGCCGGATCATCTCTGGCAAGATGCGCCGACGTGCGTTAATGAACCAGTTGCAGACCTGAGGAAGGAAAGCGTAATTTTTAGCCACTTGCATGGGGGGGGGGGGGGGGGGGGGGGGGCTGGTTTCTTCAGTCTGGGAACAACGTGTTTAACTTTTAATTGAATAAATCTATCATTTTGTGGATCCATACTGCAGTGCAGGGCAAAGATACTTCCAAGTTCCTACTTATAATTTGTACTCTTGCAAACTCAGTTATGAATAGGTAAGTTTTGTATGAACATTGCCCGTTGCTCACCTGCAAGACTGTGAGGTTGGCCTCTTGCGACAGCGTGAGTTTCTCGGCGTCGCTGGGATAGGCGTTGTAGCGGTGCTCGTAGAGCCAGCGCTTGAGGATCTTGACGGAGTGCTTGGGCAGGTTGCCGCGGCGCTTGCGGATCACGTGCAGGGCCGACGCGCTGTGTCCGCCCGCCGCAGCGCGCCGCCCGCTCGACGTGCTCGAGTCGTGCTCCTGGTCCGAGCCCGACGACTGGTCGTCTGTGCTGCTGGTGGATGAAAATCGCTCGCGAGCTGGAAAACAAGGGAGACCGCGCTCGTTAGTCTTTTGATCAAAGTGAGGTTATTGGTTTGGGGATCGTGCTGTCCTAAGTGGCAATCCTCATCTCTGTACCATCTCCTGACATGCCCAGCAGGAAACCTGGTCTGAGCGTGGTAAGTGGCACTGGCAACTGGCAAGGTTACCTTCCAGACAATGCTCAGGCAGTGGTCATTGGGAATAAAATGAGACACGGCCATTTCAAATGGCAGCAGCATTCCCAGCAGAATACTGATGGAGGTAACTGGCATTCCATAGCGCATTGCACGCAAGTATCACACATACAATTGAGGCAATTGAGTATACAAGGGAGTTTTGACTGAGAATTTATCTGTGTTTAGAAGGCCTTTTGAAATCAGTTCACTTTCCTTTCCATTACCAATGTGATGGAAATAACTTCTGACGCTCACATTAGACATTCCATGCGAGAACAGTAACATCTAAGTTACGTGCCTGCTTAGTGACCGTTCCGCTCTTTGAAGAGACTCGGCGTGCCATAATCTCAGGCCCATCCAGTGACGAGTGCAGCATTGCAAAGACGGAAATACGGTTCGGGTACCTAGATGCTAAATGTCGCTAATCTCGTAGCATCAGAAGCTGTCAAGTGAGAATGATAGCGTCGGTCGAAGAGACACCGATCAGTGAGCTATGCGTCTAAATCGGGCCGGTCGGCACTTGAAATAGCCGACGCAGCCCAGTGGACCGCGCGCACGCGATCTTTTTGGAAAAGGTCACCTGCGTCTTTCGAGTCGCGATTGCAAACTAACTAGGTCGTCACCCCTAGTACCAATCCTTTTGCCAGGAGTGCCAAAGCTCGGTACGGGCACAGTTTTGCTGATGCCGGAGTGTGGACTTTGCAGGTGAATAGTTGCCGACAGCCAAACAGGAATTAGTGATCTTGACGAACTTTGGTCCATAGGTGGGGAATTAGCCCTTACAAGGGTTGATTTTCTGAATACTTGTATCAGAAACATATGGAGAAGCCCGGTTGCCGGTGGTGATAATTACATAACCGTATGCGATGTCTTTATTTCGCCAACGGCACTCTCTTTAAAAAATATAGTACCAGATTTTCACACTAGTTCACACACATTTCTACTAATTAGTAATTATTACTTTAACTAGACAGTCGACTAGCATGGCTAGATTATAGAGTCGTGGAACTGGCTTAGCAGTTAGCAGTAGCATGGTAAATTTCTCACTACATATATACCTTTTATATTATGCCAAGCGTTAATTGTTCAATAATAACAATAAATTGGTAACCAGATTTTCAAGCCTTGTTGAGGTAAATTGAATTTAACATTTTTTTGGATTTCCTGGAGGTATTTCGAGATTCTGAGATATTCAATTGGTGGTCAGAAGAGTGAGAATTCCGTAGATATTTGTTTCGTCGCGATCAGACAACGGGTGTGGCCAGGAAAGTGTACCCAGCAAGTGGTAAATTCTTAGCTGGAATTGACATCATTCAATGTACCGGCAAAACAGGGTTGTCTTAAAACGACGGGTGAATTTTTCGAAATGAAAATGGTGCGATTGGTTGCCAGGAGTGCGAGCATTGCGAAAATATAGGTTTCAACGCGATCCGACCAAAGGTGTGGCCTCGAAAGTGTATCCCGTACGAGGTAAGGGAAGCGGCCCGAGTTCACAGCTCAATGAACAGACTTGAGCCTTCGATATCGAAAATCTCAAGTGCATAAGCAAGTGGCCAATAAAAACAACATGAAACTACACTTGTGAAAAAAGCGCAAATGAAGATGCGCTCTGTCATCTCAGTTAGTTGAAGTTTACGGTACAAAAATAATTGAAGGAAATGAGTGAAGAGACGATGAAAAGCTGAATTCCGCACACTAACCGTAGTTTAACAGAGGTGTTTGAATCGGAAGTCAATCTGGCGGCATTTCAATCAAACGCCTGTCTTGTGTAGATAATGGCATTGTCCGATTCAAGTTTTTCAAGGTTTATCTAATCGACAGACAAAAGGAAACTATTTCTTGCATTTCATTTGCAGACGTTTCCCCTGCCGTTGTTGTAAAACTTTGCAAAGATTTTACTGTGAACAGCTCACTTGCGAGATATAGTTTCTAAGCTTGAAGTAAGAATTCACTGTATAACACCCTATGGCCGATAGCTTGCTTGGGGTTATCGCGAGATACGTGATGTGAGAAGCTGTAATCTTAACCCTCCACTTACGAAGGAAAGGCAATGTTCAATCAATAGTAATACAATATTATCATCGGATCCAGCTTATCTTGTAGACTTCCGACAACGTGCTTATCAAATTAAAGGACTAGTGAAAAATGTCCTAAAAAGAACCATAACCCTTTTCAACCCCCCTCCCCCTCTTACACAATGACATAATGTAATAGTTCGCTAGCTCAGCGCAACTGTCCCTGAATGTTTTCTAAATAAGAAAACGACACGGAGGCGACTCGAAAAATCATTATTCGGTGCCGAAACTCGAGCAAAAGAGAATCTTGTCCATAAATCTTCAGAAAACAAACTCCGTTAAGTATACAATGCAAAAACCCGCCAAACACATGGCTGGTGTTGGTCTAATATCGTGTAATGATAGCGAGTATCGGCGCCTCGGCGCCGTTTACCTGTCATTTAGCACGTGTTGATTTCCATCGGCTATAAAGGCGCTCGCGACATGGGCCTGACAAGGCGAATCTCAAAGCTTTTACAATGAAAACGTGTAACCAAGAGCTGACCTACATTGCTACATACCAACAGTGAGAGATAAGTGTTTGAGAATTTAAAAACACAATATCTAATCAACTACATTATTATCGAACTATTAGACAACGAATCAAATTATCAATGAGATGTTTTTACTCGACTATAATCTCGGAGAATGTCAATTTGATAATATGCCAATAACTGATGGATGGCTCGTTGCGATGCATTTCCTTGTAAAGACATGGCACTGAGAAAAGCGCAGCAAAACTGATCCAGATTGAGTTTTGATATCAATTTCAATTTGGGAAGCAAAGGAAGGGATAAACTTACGGGTTTTTGAAAGACCCTATAGCAACTTCCCTTATAGCTAAAGTCAGGGTCAAATTATCACGGAGACAGATCAACGCGGCTGCCAAACCAGTAAATGAGTGAATTCTATTACAGCCCGTTAAAAATGTATGCAACGATAAAATAATGACGGTAATTCCCACCAATTTAAAATAAAGATCCCATTAAAAGAAAAATATTATTAATGGTCGTATGACCCTTCTATAACTAAACTGGTCCTTCCACATATTATAGGAACTCTACCAAACACTATTTTTTAACCCATACAATCGTAAATATGATAAGACATCGAATTTTACATATTTCGCGCTATTTATCCAAAATATTTACCCTCGAAACAGTATTTGCTGCAAATGTGTGCTTGGAAATTGATAAGGAGTCCGAAACACTTTGCTCATGATTGCCTGGGAGTAAAATCTAATATTGATTTTTTACTTATCCAGTTGACAGTGACAACACGAACTGGATTTTTTTCTCGCAAGGTGCATGAACTATATCAAACCGCTATCAATCGCTGAATAATTACCACAGATGGCGAGCCCTCAAATGCAGTTGCAGCGGCTAATGCCCGTTAATAATTGGCAATCAATATACGATTGACAAATTTATAAATACCAGACAAGCGTTAGATGAGTTGCGGTCTAATAATAGAGTGGTTGTCAGTAGCAGCATCGTGTTTAAATAATGGAGGGGACAGAACACGAATCGAATACTCATTTGGATACGACGTTTCATGCGCATTCAATGTGCCTACTGATGCGAACACAGTTCCTGTGCATTGGCAGCGTACAGATTTGCGAACACCGTCGCTGCTAAAAGACAGCCGCGAAAATACGGAACAGAGGTACCCTGTGAAATTGACAATGCTCAATGGAAAAACTTTTGAAGTGAATTTACAAATCTAGAATGCTCCAAAGAAAATATGGCTCCAACAGGTAAACACTGTCTACAGGCTAAGTACGTACGCCTAGACATTGATTTGACTTGGTAATGAACGCAGCGAACAACTTTGTATCGAAAGAGAAACTATAAATGACTGGCGTCAATAGAGTTCTGAAAAAGTATACCGACATCTTGAGTCCACGTCCGTAACTATACACTCAACGCATGAATGAAAGATGCAGTCGTTGAATATCGCCGATGATTGATTTGTAAATACTTTCACAAGCATGCATTATGCAACGTGTCGCGCGTTGCACAAAAACGCATCGGTGCACTCGGATTGCGGTGCACCGGCGGACAGCGCGAGCGTGGCGAGGTTTCGCGGTCTGTCGGATTCTGTCCGATTCGGCCACGGTCGCCCGAATCCTGAAAGATTGTTACTGTTTACGAATTCAATCGGCCTGTTCTGTAGCGTTGCCGCGCAACTATCCAGTCTAGACCGACCAACGCGGACGAGGTCGAACCATGCTAATAATAATAATGTCCACAAACGTTTTGCGTAAATAACATAGAAATATGTTCATTTGACTTTGCCAGTGTCTGTCAACGAAGCATGCAGATATTTAGCATCGACTTTGGCTCCAACACACGATTCGACAATAACAAAGATGTCCAATGTCGAAATTGTTGAAAATCAATATGGTGCAATCATTATAATTTACCACATTACCCAATGTAAACAACACGAGCTATGTGAATGAGTTTCAGTATGCCAAAACAGAGATAGCGAGGGTGGCTGCCTTGATTGCGGGCTGCAAGTAACGAATTACTTACGAAGGTCTTTGACCTCGATCTAAAACAACACTAGAGCCGACACATTTGATCGGAATTCGGTTCTGAACCGACTGATCAGATCGCGAGGAGTACAGGTAAGCCCGGCAGGTAGGGGCATGCCCGCCAGTTCTGTTGGGCAGATGTCTAGCGGTTTCTCTCTTTGCGGCAACCTGCACTCGTTCGGTATACACCGTAGGACAAAGAGGACGCCGATGCTGACAAAAATCATGACGGGGCCGACGGTATAAAGTGGTAGCCGCGTGCAAGGCAGCTGCACTCCACACCAATCTTCGTGCTACCTCGCTACACTTTTCATTGCCTTCATTTACAAAATCGTCAAAGTTATACACCGGCTCATGGCTAGGCGTTAAACAACTTTATAAATAAAAAATGAGACATATTTGTACTTTTTGGTGTGTATATTAAAACTTTCTCGAAAAGGGTCAACTTCTCGCGACTTCTTCGACATTTCTTTAGGAACTGTTATTTCCGCTGCTGGTGATCTCGAACATTTTTATTGGCACCGATCGAGATTCGGAACCTCGTTGCTGTAACATTCCTGCTAACAATTTCATGATGTGAAGAGCACAATATACCTTAGTACGAAGACGGTCCAAAAGCACACAAAGGTCAATACGACAATATCGTTTTTAATGCCAAACTATATTTTCATGACAAGTTTAGATTAACCCGCGTCAAATAAATCGTTGTCAATCGTATGATTTAGGCAAGAATGATTTGATCCTAATAGTGCTTGGCGGTGTTGGTTCTTGGTGGTGTTGGTGCTTAGTGGTGTTGGTGCTTGGTGGTGTTGGTGTTGGTGCTTGGTGGTGTTGGTGCTTGGTGGTGTTGGTGCTTGGTGGTGTTGGTGCTTGGTGGTGTTGGTGCTTGGTGGTGTTGGTGCTTGGTGGTGTTGACTGTTGGTGCTTGGCGGTGTTGGTGCTTAGTGGTGTTGGTGCTTGGTGGTGTTGGTGTTGGTGCTTGGTGGTGTTGGTGCTTGGTGGTGTTGGTGCTTGGTGGTGTTGGTTGTGTTGGTGCTTGGTGGTGTTGGTGCTTGGTGGTGTTGGTGGTGTTGGTGCTTGGTGGTGTTGGTGCTTGGTGGTGTTGGTGCTTATTTGTATTCCCTATGGCAGCAACGCGTCGGTGGCGGAAAACAGGAAGGTTTTTTGGTACACCTTGTAAAACAGTAATTCTGTCATGTGAATTGTAAAAAACAACCATTTCTGACAGGAAGCTCAATTTTACGAAATGTCTCAAATGTACACCAGCTTCTTATTTCTCTTTTTAGCATTTTATACTGATAAGAATTAACACCTATCAAAGTTCATATGTAACTTCTTTACGAAAACGATAAGGCATTCTGACATAACACACCATGTAGTTTCTTTATCAACCACTAGATATGTCAGAGCCTCCCTTGGAAGCATCAAGTTTGTTTGATAAGTTTCACAGCTTCACTGATATAAAGATAAACACTGATTAGTTAGCGATAAGCACATGCCACAAGTGCATCTTGTCTAGAAGATGCAGCATGCGGATGTTGCAAAGTGATTACATGCTGCAAGATTCACTGTTTACATATACCTAGGAGAGAATAAAACGCACTAAATGCCATTATCACATTTAGCACCAATTTAAACCAGCAATTACTATGAGTTAGATGCGAGTACATAGGTACACT
Organism: Nemoura dubitans; assembly: GCA_921293005.1. Taxonomy (NCBI): domain Eukaryota; kingdom Metazoa; phylum Arthropoda; class Insecta; order Plecoptera; family Nemouridae; genus Nemoura; species Nemoura dubitans. The sequence goes on from OV121075.1 coordinate 22,077,529, forward strand.
CTAAACTAAATGCACGAACAACTCGAAATGCATCATTCACGTCACAATACACACGTCGCAACAACAGTATCCCCTGCACGTTATTATTGTTCTCGAATCAAAAAACCAAGATGTAACTTCGATTAACGTTCAGTCAATACAAAAAGTGCAATGCCATAGCGGTTAATCGCGCAAGTCTCGCTAGGTACCAGGTCGGCGGCCGCAGCAAATCGAGACCAACTTGATTGATCGCCAGTTTCTAGTGTATTTTGCACGCGCAGCACACAACCTTGTAAAAACGGTCCGTGCTCGCTAACATCCACCCCCGTCCGCAGGTAGGTATATGCACGGACAGACGTGAAAAGGAGCAGGAAAAGTCTCTCGTCTCGTCGAGGCCAATCACCTGAGATAAACCAGGCGACTCGAACACACGAGTGCGCGCTCTCACATGCCTGAAACTAGAGCACCTCCTCAGCGTACACGTCGACTTGTACCGGCCTGTGCAACGTGACAGGCGATCTGCAGGCACATGTCGCAGATTCTGCTAATCTGTTCCCTCGGCCCCTCCTCAAGAGTCAAGTGCATACCTACCCAATGCCCAGTACCTAGCGTCACGTCGGCGATCGGATGCGGCTAACGCCTAACGGCAGAAACGATGTGGATATTATCGAGGAGCGCGGCGCGACATTTTCGGGTCACATTGCTGGCTGTCACCGACACGTGGACCACGTTGGAATTAGCTCACGGTGGCTGCCGGTTCCGGTAGCAAGGTAGATGATCGATCGTTGTCTCATCTATGGTATACACAAGCCGTATTCACTCACGAAGGTATAATGACATACAATAATCTAATTTATAAGTAGGTACCCAGTCAGATTACCGTCTACATGATTCGTCGTCGGAATAAAAATGTATAAAAGTTTGCGTGCTGCACCGTGCGTGCTGGTCTTGCACCAAGTAGCGATGTGACCAGAACGACAGAAATAGTTTCAGCAAAGTTTGAGTGATATAGGAAACTCTAAAAACAAGTTACATTTTCTTATGAGGATCTTAGACTATAGAAAATGGCCGTATACAGCTTGTCCATAGAAACAGACGCTAGCGGAACGTACAATTTTCCCGGAAAGGGGTAGGAAAAACGCTTGCAAAAAGTGCCCGTGACACTAAATGTTATGTTTCAGCCTGCCAGCCCGCCCGAGCGTAAATGAAAGACGTACAAGTCCATGAACAATGGCGTTACGATAAGAAAAACCGGTGTGTACATTTCTAAAGGTGCAGTGCACGTATCAGAATGTATGAAACAATATATCCAAGCGCGCTGCACATAAAATGATCAAGTGTCAAGTAAAATAATTATTGCAATCAGCAAACGGGTGAGGTGAACTCGAATGTTGGAGAGAAACTAAGAAAACACAGAGCGTGCATTTGCACCATGTGCACAGACGATGTTAATTTACGAGATATTATCACATTCACATCGTCATTAATTAAAATGCACCAGATATATACACATTGAGAAAACCAGTCGCAATATTTTAATATCCAGATACGTGGAAATAGAGAAACAGTCCCCTGAGTATATAAAGGTAGTTTGCTAATAATAATAATATCTCCCTGAAAGTTACTGCCGCTCACTAAATGCCATCGATTTAGTCATTTTGTGCAGATAGAAGAGCATGCCATTTCGAAAATTGGCAAACTTGTGATACTGCGAATTGCATTTGCGCTTCGAGTAGCAACATAAATTCATTCAAAAAATGAATTGGGTATACAACTCAGCATTCAAGGCAGAGACTGCATTACTGATAAATATTTACGTCAGTGCGTGATTTGACAGCTGTGGCTAGAGAAGGCTGGATCGACCAAAGATCTCGGACTGGCAGACAACACAAGAAATCGATTACGGCGCACGTACCAGTTACTTGTGACTTAAATTCATTCACAACTTACAATCCACCGTGGCACTACAAATAAGAAAAACTACAGTTTATTTCAAATCGAGTGCCTGTTTTCAGCATTTCGATCCCTTCAGTTGGGCAATAAGTTCCGCCCGACCGAAACAGCGTTGTCAGGACAATAATTAACATACTCTGATTTGTCCTGGAACGTAGCACGCCTCCAGCGCTACGGAGGCGCCAAGAAGAATCGATTTCCGCAACAGCGGAAACAAATCAACCGGCGCTCAGACGCCGAGTGCAACCGGATCTCGCATTTTTTTGCGCACACAGATTGGTTTCGATCTCAACATTCCGAATCCAACACAAATCGGAAACCCCCAGTTTAAAACCACACGTTAAAACTTAAAACGATCACACGTCACACCCGATCGCAAGCGTAGAAAATTTATGTATCATTATCAAGTGGAATGCAAATTATGAATATAGATCTTCATAAAATCTCGTAACGTTTCTGATTAGTGGCCGGCGAGTGAAGAATACGCAGGCCCAAACTTTGTCCAAAGTCCGGATGTCACAACGTGCCAGTAACATTGCATGTTTGGTGTAATAGCGAACAATAAATTACAAAGCAGTTTATATTAATATTTGTTATTGTGATTTATTGTGAGGTCATGACTGGCTTGGTACCCGATGGGTTGTCAAAGTATGAAGATCTATCTGACTAACTGTCGACATCGACTTCGACGTTGTCCCAAAGAGCAAACGATCGCTTTCACAAACGTCATTCTGCTTGCACGTCTCATAAACAACATCCGGTGGCTATTCCCGCGTGTGTAGTGCCACTATCACATATGTCCAGTTATCAGACAAAAAATGCTATTAAAATAAGTTAAGGGTAACGTGATAACAGGTAAAATGGATACATTTGGACATGGCACGGGGAGTTTCATTGCTGATGTCAAATTCGGATGGAGTGAAACAATGTTCAACCATGGTTTCAGAGCGTCTTTTCCTGAAATGGGAAACGTCAAAGTGACGTATCCGAGGTAATTTTGTTATGCTTGAGCCGGCTCAGGCTGGTACTAATACCAGCGCTTGTCAAAGATAAGAGCAATGCGCCAAGTGCTAGCAGCTACTCCCTGCCAGATATCGACGTGGGAAAACATAATACTCTGTTTTTAATTGTAGGTATAACAACAGCTCCAAGTTCTATCGCGTGGCGGGGATAAAAACAATAACAACAATTTCTGTGCCACATAATAATCTTGACGGCGGTAGTATTTTATATTACACAATATCGTGGAACAGATAAACCATCATTAGGAAAGTAAAACGCAAAATAATAATTAGCACCTTCAGAACTGTGTCAAGCCGTAAGACACCTTATCGAATAATCGCGAGAGATGTTTATCAAACGAAGAAAAATGCGAGCTATAATTATAAACTATCGCATATGGACGCAATCGAATTAAAACTTCAACACTGATTTGATAAAGGTGATAATCACAGATGAATAACTCAACTTGAAACGAATCTTCAATTTCCAACATCATTCTCAATTTCCCAGCGCCTTATCAATTGCAGCCATTGACACTCTTGACAGCTCGATAAATGGAGTGCACAATTCACTAGCGATATCGCTTGATTAGAGGCTTTGCTGGCAGACTGCGATGAGATTAGTCGGTGGCGATCGCTCGACAGCTTTATTGGTGACCGCGCGTAACCGAAGCCGCGTAACCGAGGATGCGAAACGTGGGAGCCGATTGACAAGGGACATGCGCGCTAACTGACAACTGACAGACTGGCAGACACGTGATACTACGTTCTAATCATTGATACGCATGTGTTTTCATCAGGGACTATAGTTTAAGTTAAGCATTATCACGGTTATGTGTTAACCAGTAGTAGGTCACCGCCACAATGCATACTATTTTGAAACGTCCTGCCAAAAAATCATCCGGATATTAGATCCCTACCGATGACACCAGTTGATCCTTTCGACTATCTCATTACAGGTAAAAAAATAGATTACTTCGAAAAATCAATGCAACATACGTGACTTTTTTCAACAGTTACAATCAAAATCTCATTTCTTTCGTCGCCGTAGCACAATAAACTTCGCCATCGGCTCACATAAACAACCACGTGCCTTATGTCAACGCAATGACTTTCAATAAACGTGACACCTCTGACGTCAAGCCACACAGAGCCACTGCAGAGACACGCAGCGCACGGTTCCCACTGTCATAAAACATCGTCGTCGTCGGTGCACCGGCGCCAAATTACCTTGCGCAATTAGCGTGGGTCTATGCTGTAACCGTATCCGATGCCTCTGCTGTTCTCTTCGATCGTGCTGGTGATCCACAGTGTGCAGCGCACGGGTGGCCGCCTTGTGCTCGGCGTGCGCTGTCATTATAGACATGTCCAACTCAGGTAGCATCTCTCACTCGAGGAACAATCACTTCTCTCGCACCCACAACACACACACACACACACACACGCACGCACGCACGCGCACAATGTCGCACGCAATGCCTTTCGAGAAAACACACCGACGACAATCAGTTGACCGTCCCCGAAATTCAGCTCGGATATCCGTGCCGGTCGTTTCACTCGCGGTTCGTACCGTATCGATGCTCGCCCGCGCTCGGCTCGCGTACAACTGAAGTTTCCTACGACGGAGCGCCGTCTATCTGACAGCGCGTACGCCTCGCGTTGCCGGCGACTCGGCGCGGCGTGAGGAGGCGTCGCGGGGTATTGCTTCGCCGACCGGCGTCTCGACGGCACGCAGGAATCCGCGACGTCGAGCCAACGACGGGCGACAGCTCGCTGCTTTTCGTCCCGACCGGTCGACAGGTCGACCAGCCTTGCATCCAGCACTCGGCTAACCTTTGCGCTAATTGCGTGGACGCGGGTTGATACCCGTCGGTGGCGGGCCGAGAGTCGAGCGCACACCGCATGACGTCGGCGACGCGATGGGGATTTTCGCCGGGTTCCACAGTGCCGGAATGCGCTGGGAAATGTCCATGTGCTCCTGGCAAAGCGTCGCGATAAAGGTCTCGACAGGCGTGAGCACTGAGACTATATGGACTGTCGTAATGAGGACCGGGGGCGGGAAGCCCATGGCCTTTGCCTAAGTTTAAATGTGGTCAAATCAATTTCAAAAGTATTCAACCCGAAATGAAAGTAATTCTGACACGAGCTGTCAAATTACGACTTGTAACTTAGCCTTAATTTCTTAACGACATGTCACACTGACATTTCCACACCGACACGTTAATTAAATTACGATGGCATTTCGAATGCGATTGGGAAGACAAACATATCACGTCAACATAGCCTAATCGTGGCGAGTCAATTTCTCGCCGGTCCGACGCACGAACCGGACAAGACAAACACCCCGACCGACGCTGGCCATGGCTGCCGAGCCTCGGCGAGCCGAACGGCCGTGGGCCGCCGCGCACAGACCGTCGGCTGTCCGAACCCCATTCGCCGACGAGATGCACATCTGCATCTTGAGCGACTGCAAGCAATCGCAGCATCGATCGGATGGAGCAGAACGGCGCGACCGGAAATCCGCGACGGCACGCTCGACGACATCGAACACGGCAATTGGCTTGGCAGAGAGCGCGACAGTTTCAAGACGTCGTCGGCCGCCCCGTGAGATCCGATCATCCGTCCGCCAGCGCTGGCCGTTGCGGATCACCGGTCAATTGCTCAGCGCTCGGTGAATAAACAAACGGCCAGCCAGCCCGCTAGCCAGACGGGAAGGAATGAGTTGCGATATCAGTTGAAGCGATGCCGAGTCGAGTAGCTCGGCGCCGAGGCTTGATTAGCTTCTCCGTGCGCTCGATCTGAGCGACTCGGGCTCGTGCGACCATGCGACGGCGAACCGATGGACCAAGGGCTCATCGCCAGTGGCGTCAGTGACGCTGCGACGCTAGGGCCGAGGACTCTGCCTTGTGGCCTTTGGTAGCGGACGACCCTACACGCATTGTAAGGTTTCCGGGTGTTTTCTGCGTTGATATCTCGAAGGACAATAATGAGTTTGTAATTACGGGGTTGCCACTCCACTCGCCAGTATAGCTGTTGTTTTTATCAAGCTATCAATACTTTAGAGGCTTTCTGTGGTATCTTACGACTGGCTCTTATTAAACGCTACAGTCGACGCTGATTAAAAGAATAAAAAAGTCAACAGTCCTTGATTACAGAAATCAACAGCGCATCGCATGCAAATTGGCAAGCAAGTAACCCAAAGTGGTCGCTACACGGATTCCACGACAGCGATAAATAAATAACCAATAAAAGTCAGCCAGCCACATTCACGGCTTCCAAATCAAACATTCGTGCCGCGCCAATTCATGCTAGCGTATCCTTGTCCAGGTCTGCAGCGTCGACCCAGCACTTTCAGCAGGGCACCTCTCCTGGGCAGCGAATCCTCGAGAGCAGCGCCAAATCTGAAGGAAGCTGGTTGCAGCAAGCAAGGCCGTTCGTTTGTCGCCTACATAAGCGGTGGAATGCGATAGGTGGTCTTTATGTGGAGCACTGGGTCATTCATTCAATTTCCTCCGACTGGTCTGAAGGAGATGAATGGAAGACTCTAGGCTTGGCTAGCGCTGCTTGCCGCGGAGGCTGCGATGCCGCTCATGATTAGATCGGGCCCCCCGGCGCTTCGTGAGCTGGACGTGCCCATTCCTTCGAGTCAGCTTTATTGGCCGTAAAACGTCATTCGATTGGTTTCCGATGATCGTGGGACAATTAGAATCTGTTAGCAAGGTGAGCCGGATACATGTAGGTAGTAGGTACACGTTGAGTGATCGGCAACTCTTTATCAAGCGTCTCGCTACATTCTTGTTGCGATGCACACTTTTATACTCAACTCTGCTGATTGTAAATTGATATCACACTGTATACGCCGAGGATGGGATAAACTCGCCAAAAATTGTGCATTTCAGAAAAAATGGGTATGTCAATATGGAGGAAAATAATATCACACTCTAATGGTAATGTGTAACTTATAAATGCCGATTGAAAATATTTCCGATAACACTGTTATCACGGTTGTGTAATAACGTGAGTGCTGATTTTTTTAGTGGCAAAAAGAGAAACCCGACACTCGACACAACTTAGTTGCAATTTCGATGGATTGAAAGATAGATATTGCTATGCAAAGGACGATCAATACCAGAATTACGAACATACTAATTAAATGTTTCAACGAGCTTTCTTCTAGAGGCACGAAACGTGCTAACTGTCATTCTACAGAAACAAATTCTTGGAAGCTATATAATTCCCCGTTCACGAAGTACCGGTGCTCACGGGTAGGTATAGATCTCATGCCTACACACACGCAGCAAGCAGTACACGGTTATTGTCAAATATGGCACTGGCTTGGCACAAACCTGTTCCAGGGAATGCACTCGCCCGTGCACCAAATCGACAGAGACGTGACCAGTTTAATCATTCCGCAGTCCAATTAGCATCGCTATCGATTGCGCGCCAACGGAACATGCGTCCGAACATTACTGCGATGCATCGCCAAAGTCAGCAAAACCAATACAAAAATTACAGTGCGCACAACTGCAATTTGCAGAATAATCAGCAATGTTTTATCATAAAACTGATTATATCGGAAGAAGTGTATTAATAAACAAACCTATGCATTTCTCACAGCCTTGACAGATAATTACCGCATAACGCAAATGCACCACACAGCGATTTTACATCAAAAAAAGTAAAAACTTATTGAAACTCGTAAATGAGCGCACCATAATTAGATGAAATGGACAAATTTACATCATGCAGGGTCGCTTCGTTTGCGCTACGAACAGTCATCAGATGACCTGGATTTATTCATATTTCTATAAAAATAATAATGCACACTCACATGCGATTGCAAGCCCACGCCAAGGAATACAATGCCCATTCATACCGGTTTTTATCGTCAGTTACCTACATGCGTTTTTTGACCCACGCTGTTGGCACATGTGTACTAGTCAATGCACAATTCCATTCACAATAATTACTATAATAACATCAAACGAATGTATCCAGCGAGTTGTATCCAGCGAGTAGAGTGGTTTGACTAAATACGAGCTACGCTGTTTCCTGCCGGTCCATTTGTACCCGAGATTCACGCGTGCACTTCCTTATTGAATTCGAAGTAAACACAATAAACACGGCTCCGATGCGCAGCCGACGAAAGCATGAATGGAGATTGTGAATCGCCCACTCTCGATTGTTTACACAGTAAAAAGCTAGAAATAGGCGGGCACAAAACCCACTACCCCCTCGACAAAGTTGCTCGAGCAGCAATAGGCAAAATAGTTCAACAGCTAGGGGGAAGGGGGATGATGAATGAAAAAATTGTCGATTAAATCAGAAACATGGAATCCTTTCAAAATCACTTCGGCGGCCAGCAAAAACCTTCCCGAAATGTGCATGGCGTGAACGTGATGCAGTTCCCGCGCGGCGTGCCAAGGTGCATAATCCCGTGCACCGCCGAGCGTGACCACGCGTGGTCAGCGGTCTCCAGTCAAAACAACAGTCGGCGATCAGAGAGGGGCATGGACAGGGGCGGGGGCAGGGGCGGGGGCAGGGGCGCGCATATCCATTACCAATCACAGCCTGCACTTGTAGCGTGCAACCGAGAGTGTTTTATCCGTTTGCGCGGGAAACACATGGCCAACTGGTCGGAGAGAAAGAACGACGGCCGCACATACGAGACGATGTATTGTGATCGCGAGCCGGGCGAAAGAGCAAAACGAACCGTTGTATGCAAACCATATGCGTACAAGCGCGTAAAAGTATTAATATAAACCATTTTTTGTGTCCCATTCCGCATAAACTATAGGGCGACCACTTTCGGCAACCTTACATCCGACAGACTATTAATCGTCGAATTGATCTAGCGTGTGAAATCGCGCACCATAGCCACACCACGCGAAGAGGAAGCGAACGGCGCGACAAGGACTTCGATTCACCTTGGAAGAAACTAAATTCAAACAAAAAAAAAACGGCGATATAAAACGCACGAAAACTCGTGTAGGCAGGCATCTTAGCGGCCGCACGTGGACGAAAAGGTGGGGGGTAGATTATTGTTCTTGTAAATCGACAAGGTTTCGATCGAGTTTATACGCGCCAGCTCGGACAGACAAGGTGACTCCACCGCGATGTTGATGGCGTTCTAACTTCGACCAGATTTGAACTTAGCTCGGTAAGGACATTGGGTCATTAGCAACGAAACGGCAGGTGATGACCATACGATGGTTTAGCATAATACCAAATTTCTGAAAGCGTCCAAGAAGTCTTTTATGACGGACGTGCGCGCTAACTGCGGTGGCGCCCTGACCTGACGGTGTGCCTTTATCGCAATATAGGGGCCAGGTGACCGGGGAAATTACGCCACGGGACGCGAAATGTACACCAATTAGAGTTGCGAAATGAGATGATAACAGATTTGAAGCGTGGCGGCACAGACGGCACAAGAACAGGTGGCGTCGGTACATTTCGCTGGTCACGTGCTCAGCCCGGACGCATTGTACCACAACCTGCCGAGGGTCGGGCGGCTACGAAGACCGCACAAAGAACACGTGTCCAAGATCGGTGAACACACTCGTAATGACGGACACGTGCCGTCGACTTTTGACATTTTATGCCGCTGCGTCACGTGATCGGGGCGATCGCGTGAGATTGGAATTACAGTTAGGTCGGAAAAGGGGCGAGCTTTCAATTATTGTGTTGAATAAATCGTCAACGTTTCGAAAGCAATATAGGTCTTACAACCGGAGTAGATACGTATCAGGTATAAGACTACTTTAGCACAAAATCTGATCTGCAATCTTACCGCTCGTTTTCCCATCCTGCCGCAAAGATTATTCCAGCGCCACCCGATCTGCCCATCGACAAAAAAGGAGTGCGCTTCAGTGATGTTACGCGGTCAGGTGGTCGCTGCTCCCTTCAGAGCGACCGGGGTAATGTTCGCGCCGGCGAGCACTGAGCCCGCTGAGAGAGGACACTCGGCGTCGTTCACACCTTCGCCGGTCATTATCACGCCGACAGATCATCACATTTCATGCGTGTGCAACTAGAACTGCACGCGGCGTCGGCCGTCCGTCAGCGTTACGTGTATAGGTGCGGCTCGAACGAGGAGTATAGGTTCGTCAAATTGCGCCGTAACCGTTCGATACGTATGCCCATCGATCGAAAAAGTCACATAAAAAAGTTTTATACCGGGAAAAGTTTGATAGTTTGCTATATAGCCTATATTGCGCAAGGATGTTAGTGGATATTTTCGAGCGATGGTGGAAATAATGCTGCATTATGAAAAGTTTGACGTGCTGAACGGGACGTACGATCACGGTGAGATCACATGACAGACGCGCTTTGGCCGCAGACCAAATGCAAAGCGCGTGCATTCTTCGCGAGTTCGTTCGGTTCTTCCGGCCGCCAGCGCGCAGTACCTGCGCTTTTGGAGCCGCGCCGCCGTGCGCAGCCGCGCGCAGCCGCGCGCAGCCACGGACAGTCGCGATTGTCGCGCCGCGGTCTATTCGCAGTCACCGAGATGGATGACATTTAACGCGGCTGCCCCGCGCACATCACGGGTCTATTTCCATTGTTTTCTCTTTGAGTTTGCACATTCGGAAAATAAACGACGGTGTCACGCGGCTGCGGCGACTATTCTCGGCCGGCAGATCGCGGTCGCAGGCGACGGTTTGAACCAGTCCATTGACTACGCCGATTGGGTCGTGGTAAAGGGCCGTGGGGGAGGGAGGCGCAGATAGTGTTAAGATATCACCGGACATATCACTTGTTTTCTATATCATTGTCTATGTATGCTTTAAATTGGGCAGCGAAGTAGAAAACGAGTGATTTCGTGGTGATCGAGTTGATACGGAGTTACACAATCGACCTTATGGAGACTGCAGCAGGGACTGCAGCAGGGTATCGGGCCTTTCGTGCGAGCAAAACAGCACAGAAACATGCACTGGATTTAAGGACAAGCGAAAGACAATAGAAATAAACTCGCACACTTTTAAAAATTAGCCCACCACATGGGTGGTAACCGGCGTGTAAAACGTTTATGATTGCACCCATTGCCGACAGATCCGAAATCGAGTCGGTCAGCCATCGTTCACACGCGAAGGAGTCAACTTTCTTAATCGATTATCATAACCGCGCGGCTCGGTGCGGCCGTCGTTGCATTTAGCGCGACGCCGGCGCGGTGAAAGTGTCCGTGCACGCGGCCCGTCAAACGAGCCGGACACGCGTGATCGGAAATGGGCGGACCTCGCACGGCCGCAGGCCGACACCGAAGTCGACGTCGCCGCAGCAAATCATCCTCCTTGATCTCTTCAAAGTTCACGTCCCTAATCCCCGATATACATCGTTTCCGAGGTGTGCAGTTACCGAAAACTGGAATTCACACCTGCATGTAAATCGCAACATTATAGGAATAAAAGCCATGCGGTTGAGTCGGAAACGCCGGGCGCCAAAGTAGTGCAGCGTATGATCACGTCCGGATGCGTCGCATCGCTCGCACATGGCGCCATTGCTCGAAAAAATTGACGTAATTTATTCACCGTCGATAATTAAAACTCTTATTAAAGTTGTCACAATATATAGATCCGTTTCGCCAACGAGGCACGGCACGATATAGGTACGCAAGACGCCGGGCATCAATGTCGTTCACATAAAAGGTGTACGTCATGATTTGACACTACAGACCGAGGTGTACACACAAATTAGTCTTTTCCCAGGCCAGTCGATGGGTATATATAAGATGCATAACACGTACGGCAAACAGTACTGTCTAGAGCCAGCTAATTAGCGAAATAGTACATTTAGATGCAGGTAATTTTCACAACTCGTTACAAAGTTTGCTAACTAAATTATCAAGAAAACTAGTGTCAACCAGAGTAATGATAATAAGTAACAGTTGATATTCCATTCCCGTACAATAAATGTTCATCTTTCAGCATCCCGTAGCGCTTGTGAAAGGAGGAATGGGGCGAAAAAAATCTAGTTCGCACACAATTGCGGGGAAATGTCTCTAATGACACTCAGATGGACAGGTGAAGGGTGGCTGCTCGACGCCGACGCTTATCACGGTCTACACTCCAAAGGGAGCGGGCTGTCGCTGCAGGAGGCATCGCAGTCGGACCTGCCGCGGGCTTGACGACGACGTCGCCGACAACTGACGACTTCCTGTCTGTCGCAAGATGAATCTCTATCAAGTGCAACACGACCAGATCAGTCACTATACGCACATTTCCAATCTGTGCATATGACTAGTACCTCGTATGCTGATATGCGACGCCTGTGGGGCTTTCGTGACGGTCCTGTAATGCACAGTACACCAACACCATCCCTATTTGTAAACATTCCCTATACTCCCAGAGGTCCTGAAGGAACAGTACAATGATTAAAGGCTCGTGTTGTGTTGGATTTCTGCTGTGCGTTGTCAACTATAACATCAGATGGCAGATATTAAAGAATCTCGCCGTGGTGCGACCCCGAAGGATTCTGGTTTGGCAGACATCTAGACTGAAGCAGGACTTCAAAGCTCCACTTGTAATTCCTGTTTGTTGCGCCGACACGGCATTCTCATCCGCCCGACTCCGAGTCTAATTTGAACAGGCCACGCCACGCCGCGTCGCAACGAACGAGAGCGATAGGTAGGGTCTAGGGGCCCTTTTCAAGTGAACGCTCCACCAGGATTTTGGCACGCTCACAACGTTGCATTGTCAAGTATTATAATCGCCCCACATAAAGATCCGGAGGCACAGATCCCTGCTGCAGAGACCGGCCATTGGCCACACACTGACAGATTCATTGCATTTTTTCTCGTTTACGCTCCTAAGACATTACTTTTTGCGCAAGCATTTGTGTATCTAGCAATTCCTAAACTGCGATATGACTTTCTCGAAATGAATTATAAAGGTACTTGTGCACGCCCACTTAATCCAAAGTAAGAAAAAAAGGTTTCATTTGATTTACAAAAATAGAGTCATCACGAGACAGCAAGAACAGACGGACAAAAACTGCGAGTCGCAGAAGAATCTCCAAGTAAAATGAATAAGCATGTTTCACAGACGCTGACGCCGTCGGCGCGGCGGCAATCATCACGGGAGATTTCATAATTGCACCTGTTACTTCACGGAGAGCGACAAACGCAAGCGGCGAGCTGCCGACTAGCGATTGAGAATAGCATAAAAGAAGAAGGATCGAGCGAGCCGTGGGCTGGCGTCGCGCGGCACGGCACGGCACCGGCGGCTAGACACCGGCGAGGCGGGCTATTTACATCGGCCTTTCGCTTGTTCCTTGGTGGTATGCGCGGTGTGACGTCCGTCCGTGTTCCTCCGCGCGTCTCGTGACCTATCGGCGTCTCGATGCCGCGGTGCCGTCGCGGCGTCGGCGCTCGGCATTCAACGTCGGGCGCCCTATTATCAACCTGCCTTCTGGCTGGCTGGCTGGCTGGCGTCATTGATGTTCACCTGTGCACGTCAGCGGGGGTGGAGTCCGTCAGCCGCGTGCCCGCTGTCGGTGCCAATGCGATGCAATTGTCCCGTCGAGCCTCTGTGCTCGTGGAGGCTGGCTTCGCTTTCTCAGAGGATGAGCGGTGCAATCTGCCACTCTAATCAACGTTTGTAACGTGATTCTACACTTCTAGAGAAACACGAAAGTAATCGAGAACGATCTCCTGCGCTCGAATGCATCGATTTCCCAATGATAATTGAATTTTCCAGAACTTCAGGGAGAGAGCAACGAGAAACGATATAAAAAATACTATAGTTTCCCATATATCCTCAAGATGCGAATTAGTTTTCTTATAGTGTCCCGTAACGCCATCGCAGAAATACCAAGAAAACGGCGAGCGTAAAACGAAGGTCTTGATGGGTATGATGGCGAGACCAAACGGTATTGCCAGCAACACGGCCGGTTTCGAGAGAAGCTATCTACCAGACAACAGCAGGGGGTTGCTTTCAGATGACAGACGCGCGAAATAAAGTAAGCGTCACGCTTCCACAATTCTCGGTAAAACGGCAGCGCGCGGCAAAACAAGTAGCGAAAGAGTTTTTCCCATCGCATTGTCTGGCTCGAAAAATACCACCGCGACACGAATGCATCCTCCACGACGACGACGACGTCGAGAGGTCGCACAGAGTCGCTCTCTGCCAGGACTTCCGCGGCACGATTCTCAGGTGACGCCCCCTCCGTCCCGGCTGTCTGCGAAGGCGCCGGCGATGGGCACACACCGTCGGCGCTGACGAGCTGCCGTCTCGTGCATCGTGCAATTTCACGTGTGACGTGTACAAATATTGTGCACTGCCGCGTGTAGAATAAACGAGAAAATAATTTCTTGTCGCGGCCTTGGCGCAATGCAAAGAATAATGTAGTTATTATCAATGAACAAACAGCCTCTTTTATGCAGATAAATGATGTACCGCGTATTATTATAATGTATGTCTATGTACGCGAGGGTCACAATGTGGCGACACTCGCAGCGAACGTCGTGCAATTATATCCTGCATGCATTCGCCGCGCAGAGCGGAGGTGCCGGCTACTGACGAGCTAAAAACAGCACGTCTCTCGCACTGAAAGGGAAATAAAAACGCGCGTCTGGTTTTTCACCTTCCGTCGGCGTCTGGCGACGAACGCTAATGATAGCGAATTTCCAATTCATTAGGACAGAATTCACTAATTAGGCACATCATAGGAGGTTAGCAAACCGCAGGCGGCGCCAAACCGAAGAATACAACTGCAACGCCAATAGCAAAACAAGAGAGTTTGTAGATAATATAGCTACAGAGTTATAGACGTTTTTCTAACACAATGCCATATCTCGGCGCCAGAGAAATTACATAAAATTATTACTCGTGATTTCGATAAGATTAGTGCAAGGTAGAGGCTGATATCAACACAAAAATATTTATTTCCAGATAAATTGTTCTCGATTCAATTGAAGTGTTGGAGTTGCACAAAATGCCCCGCAAAGCATCCGCTCTCCACCAACCTTTTCGGCCTGGTAAGTAACAGCAACACATTAGGAAATACAGCCTAAAGTGCAAACAAACCAAACAAATGACAGCTCAAAGCTGCTCGTTACATTTTTACGAACATGGTTACATGTTTGCAGAGCGCACTTTTTTATCATTCACTCCATCTTGACGAACCCTAATTTGAGATTACACACATTTTGTGCAGCTACTCGCGCTTGAAGAACATCCTCCACACGTGTGTTTGTACGCGAATCTGGAGGAGATAGGACCAAGCGGGCCAATGTGCACTGATAAACTTCTGTGTACTGTGGAGATCCAATACCCGTGATTCTGCCATCAACCTGGAGCTACTCACCTCACCAATGTCTATCGATAAGATTCAAGACAAGATGACAGAGAAAACGCAAAGAAACGTGCCTCCTCCCAAAGCCGACAGTGACAGTTGATTACACTTGACGCGAGCGCGACAAGTGTCGACTGCGCAAATAAATAAAATCGCCGCGCCAAAACGGCGGCATCATTTATCTCGGTAAAAGTAGGTACAAGTCCCTATAAAATGTCACAATTATCTCTTGTAGTTAGGATATTGGGAAATGTTTGTGAATAAAATGGTTTGTGATTAAAAGAGGCGGACCGCACAAAAGAATTGCAGATTCCTACCTACCCCATTCAATTTCTTTTTTATTGGGTATTTATAAACCTCGACCGCGCCGAGCCTGTACAAGTGCCTGGGCGCCCCCTGCCTTACCATAGCAGAATCGGACAGTGATCAGCTGATCACCCACCCAAGCCGGCGTCTAGGCCGAGGCATTGTCTCGACCACTCGGCGCACGTACCGCAGACCTGGTCAAAACTCGACGCCGCAAAGACGCGATTGGTCTTATCGGCATCGGTCTAGCGGTGGCCTAGTGTTTGGGTCGGCTGGCACCAGCAATGCCGCACAGCACGCGTACTAAGGATTAGCCCTGCCCCGCACCCCTCGTCGACAACTACTCTCCGTGATTTCGCCCGGGCGATTTATAGGCGTCACGCCGCGCAAAAAAGGCCTAGCCCGATTTCGAGATATGGAAACTCGCTGCAACTAACTAGGCGAGTTCGTGTTTTGTGCAAGCCAAATTAATTGTCATTTGCAAATGGTTCACGTACAGGGCAGTTAGGACCTGCTGTGAGCAAATATTGATCCGGAGTTTAGTGTAACACTTTTCAGAGATGCTCAAAGGCCAAAGTTCTATAACAATTCAACTGTCTGTATGTTAAAAATTATTTTGAAACAAAAAATATGTTTCATTCTTTACTTGCGGCCAAAATCGGCCCACACCTCTATGGTATATCGCGTTTGCTGGCCTTGCACCGGCACGCGGCCACCCGCTGCAAAGTCGAGTTACAAGACTTTTCCCCAAGGTGGGTCTCGCTGCCAGGAATCGGGAGGCAGAAAACATCCAGAGATTTATTACGCGCCAGACGGTACATTTTAGCCGCGGGCCACTCCTGGTTACAACTCACCATGTGCACGCACGATTTGAGAGAAAGCCAAGGGAGGAGGACAGGACACGCAATTTGGATAGCTCCGATAAAATGCGACTTTTCCTACAAGTATCAACACATCTGCAGCTATATCAGAGGAGCCGAAATCGCAGTCTTGAACGAAATGACGGAATTCGCAAAGCTGCTATTAAACGAATAATTGACCGTTTCACTTGTCACCCCAACGGCTGTTCATTTGAGGTGAGTTCCGAAAAGGGAAAATGCTTGCGCGCAACATGCTTCCAGTCTGTAACAATACTTCAAGAAGCTGTGAAGCTTGAAGCACGTGGGTTCCTTGGGTGTACTGTACCAGCTGCACGTAGGTACATGCAGAACTGTGCATTCAAAGGAAATGCAGACCAACGAAGATTGCAATGCAGTGCACGTCGTTACTGTTCCTGCAATGCTCTCCTGCCATGTCATCACTTCGCGCAATGCATCTATGCAGTCTAGCATACACTTTAATCAATAAAGTTTGTAACATAATTGGCAATTAAATTACTAGAGAGATTATACATATTTCTGAACGTTTCATGCTTTTATATCCTTTTTATTGCTACATGTTTTGTGACCGACGGGTTAACTTGACAGAATGCCACGTGTTTACAAACACGCCAAAGGTATCGTCTTACAAAGAAACTGGCGCTAAATATATACCTTCCGGTATTTGAAAACAAACACACAAACCTAGTTGTGCTGAGTGTATGAGAAAATCGCTGTTACCTAAGGGAATTTGCTGCAATTTTCAGTCATCTATGTCCAAGCCCGGATCGCGCGTCACAGAGGCTCTAAACGAGAAAATTGAAGAGCCTTCTAGAAAGAAGAATATGAAGACAAAGCCTTCTGGCCAGGCCAGGCCACGAGGGGCCGGGGTCACACATCCCACGGATGTGACGACGGACACAGGTTCGCGGTTGACACTGACAGTGACAGTGTTCGCGTACTTTGTCATGTGAATTTGACAGACGCACAAACGGCGCGAGCTGTCGACGTAGGTATTTATTATTGTAATTTGTAATTGAATTCAGTGCGCGGTGCCGAATTAGAAATCAATTTTATTCACTCCGACTGTCTACTAGTGGACACGAGGTGGGAACATAATGGGCCAACAATTTCAAGATTGTGCAATTTCGTAACAGGTCTGAGTATATAAACTAATAATTGGTATCTCCATCGTGTGCGAAGGTAACTTTTGAATACGCAACGCCATTTTTTTCAATTGCGCTACGCGGATGTCTTATACTTATTGCTAACGCTAACAGACAAAACAAAACAATGCCCGTGTGAAATTTGAAAACTTGCAAGATATGAGAATGACATGCCCGCCAAGGAGCTGACAAGAAAAATAATTTATGTCTGGTAACTTACTTAGTTCCAGAAAGTGAAACAACAACAATTAGCTAAGAACTTGAACCTGGCGTCGAGTGGCGAACGATATAATTAAGTCACGAGAAACGTAATGTGCCATGAAAGTGGTTAGATAAATCAAGCGGAAACGCCAAAAATTTTACCAATAAATGTGTCTGGCAAAAAATAACGAACTCCCGGGCGCGTTGAGTGAAGGAGACGTTGATAGCCGACTAGTACATAAACCGTGATCGATGTTTGCAGAAGCAGACAAGCTCCACGCGGTGTTAGGTTTCCGCGCGGCGACCTTAGTTCAAGTTGTAAATTTTGATAATTCTATTTGATTTTCTTCCAGTTTTCTAAAAATAAATAACATAAAAGAGTAAGCTGCACTATGCGGCTGGTGTTCGAAGACGCTGCCAAAAACACTAAATTAAAACAACGCCCGCCGTTGCCCCGAACATTTGGAGACCCGACAGGCATACGCCATTGGAAAATAATCTGTCGTTAAAAGAAGACTCTGGAGACAATTAAACCGCGCGACGCATTCTGACCTTCGCTGTAATTTGTCCGCTAGATAAAAGAGAAAAATTCGATCCATTCCTTCCCAACCTTGATCGTAATTGGGAGTTCGCTCAGAGGATTAATTTAGACGAAACCGGGACGGACCGAAATGTGAAGTACCCCGTTTGACCTTATGATGATGCCGACTCACAAAAGATCTGCATGCGGTACAGCGCCGCAAGATCGTCGAGTATGCGGCCAAATAATGCGAACGCTTGATGTGGTCGCACTAAGGCGTCTTTGCGGCTTGTCTCCTTAGGCCGACCTATTCTTATAAGCCTGTGCAGGAAGAGAGGTGGCGATTGGCAAGGCAACCTCCTGGCCCGAGTATAAATGGAACAGATGAATCAGCTCTCAAGGAAACAATGAGAAGACGACAGGAAGGACTCTGTCGATGCCAAACTCCAAAATATAGAATGCCGACGCGAGCGACATACCGTTCAGCAATTAACGATCGGAATAGCTCGGGATTTCATTGGGGCGCCGATCATTACAAAGAGTTTATTACGAATGATCCTTTAGCGAGCATAAATCACGATGAATTACTTAGCATTGGTAGACGCCGCCAGGTCAACAGCGAGATAGTAGCTTGTTTAAGCGGGTTCAATAAAAAATAAATCGTCGATAACATGAAAAGAGCAGCTAGAGAAAGCAAGCCATTCCGAGCGCCACTTGGCAGCTACCGACGTCGCGACGTGGGAGGACGACGCCACGAGATGCGACGGACGCTACTTGGGAGTTCCTGGCCAAGCGCCGCCTGCTCACGACGCTCCTGCTCCCCGCTCGGATGCGACTACGAGCGCACATAGAGATTACACAGTAACGAGTGCACGTCCCTCGGGGCCCGCGTCTCGACGCCGCAGTCGCACCAGAGCCGACGCACTGCCGCTACAATTGGCGGCCGCCGTTCGGACAGATTACGCACAATAACGGCTAACAAATCGCCGGCAATATGACCGCTGCTCTCGCTCCTTGTGCTTTTTTTCCCACTCGCTCTCTCGCTCTCGACCGAATGATATTATTAGCGCAATGTGGATCCACTGCCAAGACATGTCTGACTCTGGCCGTGTCGCTATTATTAGCCGTCGGCGGTGGATGTAATGGGCCTGGATGTAACTCACTTCTCTCGTTCCTCGTGGGCAGAGACCGAGAGAGTTGACACCTAGCCGGGTCTCTCGCGCGCGATCCTCCCTCCATCCCGCCCGCCAGCCCGCCCGTCGGCGTCCTCGCAGCGGCGAACGCCAGAGGGGGAATGACATTTAAGGTGTGCGTCCGATCAGAATAACCACGTCTGACAGACGGACGCTGCCGACGTCGGCGTCGGCGTCGGCGTCTGCCCGCGTGCATCGTCCGTAAGCCCCGCGCGCACAGACACACACACGCACACACGCGATCTCAAATAGCTCGGCGCTTCAGGCGTTTAGGCGGCCGTCCAGACGCGCCTCGGAGAGACGTCCGAACCATGCTCTTTAAAAAACATTGCTTTCAAATACCAACAAGCCATGACATTAGAGTGCATCGCGATGACGGGATGAGGCAATTTTCGGGCGGCGGCTACCGATTTAGACACGTCGACGATGAGAGAGTGCGTGGATCGGTAGAGGAAGCGTTGTCCGCCGCGCCGCTCCGCGCGAGATCGGCGGCGGCGGCAGCGTGCGCTCTGCGCGGCGTTGTAACTCGATAGTCCGAGAGCGCGGCGCGGTTCTGCCAAATGCAGGCATCGTCGACACCGCGTCTTGGTCGCCCCGCGGACCCGATGGGGGGACGTGCGCGGGGGACGCACGCAGGGGCGACAATCACGCGCCGCCAGTGCGCCACTCGATTGTACCGCGCGCCCTCCGCGAGCGCGCAAACCGCCCGGCGCCAGCGAAATTTCGATCCCCATTATACGCACTAATCTCCGCGCTAACAAACCCAGGACTTCCTGCGCGATTCGACGCACACATTGATGCACCGAACGAGGAAATAAATTAGATTACTATTTATAGACGTCAAAATGACTAATAATATGTCAAAACCCAAACGTCAGAGTGACAGTTGACAGCATAATTAATAGACGGCATGGCCGTAGCCCACGCTTTATTTACTTTCAATCCAGCTAGCGCGGTATCTCCGACCGACGCGGGTGGCGGCCGGGCTGCAGGCTCGGCGTGGTGGACAGGTGTGTTCGCGTGACGGCCGTTGGTATCGCGACACAATGGATGTCGCGACCCGTCGCGGGGGCAGAGGTGAGTTCCCACAGCCAGCTCCTAGCCTGCACCCTCCCGCCCTCCGACAGCAGCGGACGGCGACGACGTCGTCGCAAACCACTTGGCCATTTCCGGTCAGTGCCCACATGTGTGCAGTACAACAGGGCCGCGCTGACGATCAAATGATAGGATAGGCCGCTACGAGTGCATCGTAACCCTGAGCCCAGGCTTCCTGGCCACGAGTAGGTACCACCTAATTAATGCTCTTAGTTACCGACCGGATACTTTAATTTGGAAGGAGATTGATAAGCATCGTGGTAGGAGTTGGTAAAGGATTTTAATTGACAGCGGGGCATGCAAAAATAATGTTTAGCATGTTATTTGTCACAGCTGTTTGCATTTAGGCTGAAAAAGAGGTGCCTGAACAGGCTAGAAAGTGGGTAAATGGGCGAATTGTGGATATAAGATGATAGCGGGGAGGGAGCAGGCCGCGTCCTCTCGTATAAGAACTGGTCCTCATTTGCCGCAGTTGAAATGACCACAGGGAATCGTGGCCTTGGACAGCGCGGTGCATACCACGTGAATTTGATATAAATGGCATATTAAACGTGGTCTCTCAACCATTAATGAATTTATTTCTTCGCAATTTCAGTGAGCTTTTCTTCCAACTAGATCACGTATACCTAACCGGACTAAAACGCAGAGGAAAAACCGAAACCTCCCGAGTGTATCCTACAGCCTAGACCGGAGTCAGACACAATCAAATAACCTTTCAACTCCGTCCGGCAATTTTGGTCGCGGCCGGACGGTGGTTGAGGGGTGAGGGGGAGGGGGTGGGGGTCCCGCGCCGCCCGATACCGTCCCGGCAAACGTGCGATAAACGCGCGGCGAGGTCGCGTCCTGCGCGCCTCTCAAGGATCGACGCCGATCGGGGTCACTGGTGCGAAAGATGCTGGTTATCAATTGATTTGATACTCGGTGCAAATCTCGCCACACGGAGTGGCCGTGACCAAACTGCAACTCTGTGACCCATTAGCCGACGTCGCTCTATTCAGTTGCTAGTAGATTGACGTCAATCTGGTCATTTAATAAAACCGTTCGAACAATGTCCGTGACGGGAAATATTGTTTGATAAGTTCATTAGATGCTACGGGCGAAACGGAGGCTGGCAGATCGAGCGATTCGGATGGGAGGCGCGACGCAGGGGCACATGGAAAGAAAAGTCACTCGCTTTGCGCTCTATCGCTCATTTCTTTCGTGTTTATTGCATGTCCGTGGCCTTCGAAGGTGTAATTGCAATTAGCGTAGCGCCGCAAAAACGCGCGTTATGAGGCGAAAATAAGTCAGACAAGTGACAAGCAGCGTGTACGATAAGCCTCGCAGGACAAGCGTAATCCCATGTCACTGATTGTATCCTGCCCGGGGCTATAGGGATATCCTGTCATTTACAATGGTAATCGCTTTCTCACTGAAATACAACGAGCGCGCTCGGATTTCTTTTGGGTCTACGACATTCTCGAAAAAAGTAGCTATCCATTTTCATATTTGAGTGCGTGCACGGTGCAAGTGCGACGGGGAACGCGAGGCCGGGCGACTGGGTTTCGACTGTTCGGGGCACACGCCGCACGTGGCTCGGTTGGATGAGAACGCTGAGCGGGAGGAACAAGATGAGGCCCCGCTTTCCGATTTAGGTCACCAGCTGCCAAATGGTGTTTACTCTAGTCCCGACAATACTGCGCCGCAAAGGTTACCTCTTTATATTGGCGTGCGTGCAGCCTAGAACGTCACGTGGAGAGCTGTCGAGCCAATGGAAAGTGAGAACAAACGTCCAGTTTTCGAAAAAAATGTGTATTTTTGGATATTGAAGATTGTATGCAGCCACCAAAATGATTAGTAACTTGGCATTTCAAAGCCCCTTGCCATTGCACATTTTGGGGCCTCCGGCTGGGGTGCAGGTACGAGCTTGGAGCAGGTATCGAAATAACAAAAAGGATCCGTTTCTTCTCGTGTCAAAAAAGCTCAGCCTGTCTCCTGATCGGCAACTTTCTACAGCGCCTCGCCGGTCGCGCCCAGCCTGTCGCTGGCCATGCTTGATTTGTGCGTTCGAACCTGGCGCGCGAGTGTACGAGCACGGAGCACCCGACGTCACAGCGGCCGGGCCCGGGGACGTGCACTTTGCGTCGCGGCGAGCGTCGCCAGCGTGTGCAGTGCGTGCAGCTGCTGGGCTGGCGAAACTGCACTCGGGCGCGACAAGTGCAATGTGCATCGGGAGGCCAGTTCACAAAGGCTTCCAGCAAAATCGGTTCATGTTCTTTGTAATTTTGGGATTTACAAAATGGAAAAACTCGTGTGCTTTGCCTGACACGGATACTTCATGTAAATCATCACTAGAATATAATATTTCAAAAATACCTTTGTTTGGCCAAGTTATAAAAAAATACTATCGAAAAAAAAGTATATATATTGTTAATAAATATATATTATTTTGTATTACCCAATTATTTTATTATTTATATAGCTAAAATATTTTTTTTTATAAATTCAATTTCAAGAGACATATTATATCCAAAGTGATTGCCATCTACAGCAAACGCTGCAGTGTGCATAATCCTGAATACAGCCCAGGAAGAACACTTTCCAACCAACGCAACGGGTATACCGAAGTGACGGCTGCACGACCATGCTCGATTTCCGGCTTCAAATCCCGCGCGCCAGCGAAACGTCAATAGAACAAGCCGCTATGCGCAAAGCGTGGATTCCAATCCCACGGAACGGGCGCTTGAATGTCCACATATTTAGTTATCTGCGTTACATTTGGGGGATAGGGACGAATTAGTAGACAAAACTCGAGTAATCCGATATGTTGACAGCTAACCGATCAGTATTCTATTATAAATGCAAAGAACGCGAACCTTGTACCAGACGCGGTGCTAGACAAGGACAGAAGATGACTTTTCGGAAGACGTCAAAGTAGACGCTTGTCAAATAAAGCGAGTCCGTATTAAAAAATTATGCTCAAAATATAATTGGGACATGAAAATGCGAGCTATTAGTAATGTAACAGCTATCTGTTAGAGGGTACAGAAGATATTCGCAATATAAATAGTTTATTTCAAATCCCGCCATCTTGTCTTTGACAGGAGCGCAATGTTATGGACTAGCTGTTACGTAGGTATGTGTGTGAACCCCGATTTGCTTTGACGCGGGGCTATGCTTTATGTATCCACACCACGTGTTTTAGACATATCAAAGATCGACACTTACACCATTAATTATGATGAAAATCACCCTTAACTATATTGGGAGCATAAAACACATCGAACATAGGCTATAAACAGCAGCCACAATGAGATGGAATAAGCGAGTAGTCACTTACAGCGTTTTATCTTCATCATTTCTGCGTCCGCCGGGACGACCACGAGGCTCGACGAAAGACGAATTTTGAGACCGTTTGGTACCCTCACTGAAATATTCGCACCGTCTTCGGGTCTTATTGCGTTGGAGCAATATCCCAGTTCAGCAGAAAACGTCCCAGTGGTCTGAATAGAGATGCACAGATGTTAGAAAATCCTGACGTTATGTTGTTGCCTACACGAGGTGTCAAACGAAGAAGCGATTTCGTTAACAAAACGGTATTCAAAGACGGAAATTCGTACCGTCTATACGTTAAAACAGTTAAGTATCGATTTATAATTACACTGACAGCGATGTGGATCTGAAACCCGTTTATAATAACACTTTTAAGCCGATGACAGTTGCGACGAGATGCTTGCGCGGTTCGCTGGCTCTGCGAATGACAGACGTGACAGGTGAAGCTTCAACGGTTTGCTATGGACGCCGTGACGCCATCTATTGGGCGTTTCTCGAGGTGCGGCCACTTCTCCTCCCACATTCTAGAAATTCTTTTCTGGAATCAGTTTGAATAATTATTTCCCCTGTAAGAAATCGAAATTTTGATGATATGTAACACAAAATAACAACTGTTGTGGAATTTCTAAGAAGGTTCTTATATGAAAACTACTTTTACGAAAAGTATTGAATTTATTATAAATTATTCAATGATCAAACCAAATGATCAAAGTAACATGGGTAGGTTTTGGAAAATTAACATTTTTATTTCAAACAAATCACGTTACGCCGGGTCATCGACGTTTTGCGATTTCAAGTGCACGCCCAAATTGTATGCTCGAAAGTAACATATTACTTTCAAATTAAGGCAATTTGTTTTATAATGTTCAGATCACTACCTACTCGATTCGAACGGCGCTGCACTTGTTGCAGCAACAAGTGCAGCGCCGTTCGAATCGAGTAGGTAGTGGTTCAGATTAATACTGTGATGGTGCTTCTTTCACACTTGAGCAGCTAAGCAGTGGCGGCTTGGGACTTGGAAGGTAACGGTGCCAGCTCCTTAGATCCCCCGACACCCACCCACCCCAATCGACAGGGCGGGGGTGTAATGGAAAACTGTTTTTTTGGAAATCATGCATTTATCTGTTTGATTTAGCAGGCGATCTTCGATCTTTTTTTGTAGCAGGTAGTTATCAAAAGAAAAATAATTATGTTTTAAGAATCTTACAACATTATTTCAATTATGCTTTGATTTGTAGCTCAAACTCACAATTTACTGTGATTATTCTAGTAATAATAGCTATGTTACATGCATCGATTTATTTGGATCGCTGGCAGAATGCGAACGCACATTTTGTGACTAGGTCGCTTATGTCTGACAATCCCTATTCAAATACCAATTATTTTCGTTTAAGTACTTTGTAGGCAGCATCCACTAATCTATTTGCGGAGCAGCAGTTACGTTAAATGCGTTGAAGTTGCTGCGTTGCTATCCATGGCCTTATCCATATCAAGGCCTTTGGCAATGTCCTTTTCGCAGCAAAGAATCCACCTAGCCAACAACCCCTCGACGCCCACCCCAAGGCCAGCCAGTCAGACACGTACCCACCCTTTGGAACCGGTGCCATGGCTAAAAATTACCAAAGCCAAGCCGCCACTGTAGCTAAGAATAAGTAAAAAGCTCGCAAATAAATGCCGGACCGTTGGCCGCATCTTTGATTTATATTATAATATAAATAATAATAATAGGATTATGGTTTCTTAACTATGGATTATGGTAATTTTTGGAGCCTGATTCATATTCCAGAAACATTGTACAAACATTACTTATTTTGAACTCATGTTTATTTATTTTATTTTATATATTACAACAATTTTCTATAGGTACAACTTTTACAAGCAAAAAAATGGCTTCACGAACAAATTTAATAGCTATCTGGTTTCGGAGCCTCTGCGTAATGTTCACTCTTCTTGCGCTCGGACATTATGTATTGCCTATGTCGTTCAATTCTCATGGCCTCGAAGCGTTGAATCTGTCAAGTAAAAAATAATAATTGGTTTACATTTAGACATACATCCCATAGTGAAAAGGGGAAACAAAATCTGGTCATCTAAGAAAAAAAGAAAAAAACACAGGTGAAAAGGAAAAAGAAGATGCAGATGAAATTATAATGAAAATTATAAGTTTCTAACATTGTTCATATTTACCTGCTTTCTCATAGTCACGCATTCTTTGAAATCTGCCATTATATCGCTGCACTTCTTCTCTCCTCTGCCCATTCCGTATGCTTCCAGGCAGTCCATCATAGCCATCTCCATGTCCGCACACTTTCCGTAGTTTTGGTGGTTCAACATCCCTCCTGTCAAGTCCGTGAACGGAGTACGGAGAAATGGTCCAAGCGACATGATCGATCTCAGCTACGGTACTGCTACTGTTCGGAAAAAATGAAGTAATTCTTGGTCGGCAACTTATCTAACAATAACGACGGCCACAAACGATATAAAATACATTTTCGAGCTAAATATCCCAGGGTCCAAATGTAACTGACATTAACCCCAATTAAATAGCAATAAAAAAGAAGGTATTTATTAGCTTTATTTAAGGCTATAATTGATATACCAATCTATAAATATAACGAGAAAATTAAGCGTGCCTGCTATTCTAAAATAAAGTTACCAATTACAATTATAATGCAGAAATATTAGATTTCCAATATAAATTTGCACAATTTGATGAAAACTTTGTGACAGAAGATAATTTAGGTACACACAGCGCAACCTCGGGTAGATTTTACGAACTAATCGCAATGGATTGTCACTTCCACGTGCGAATTTTAACCAATCCGTTACGAGGTTTTTCCAATTCCAAGATGGAAGTTCTGTTCGCGGTGTGAGGTTGTGATTATGTGTGAGGTTAAATTAAAACGAATAAAATCTATTGATAGGGCACCGTAGTCATGAAGAACAAATCGGTTATTCATCTCTGTCTAATAGCGGGTCTTATTTTATTAGTAGCTCAGTTAAGCCTGCTTGCTGTACTGATATTCCCGCTTGAAAAGTTTCAGCCATTCCCCATCAACGATTTACAAACCCTAGTGAACATTACCTCAAAATTAAATTTGCCAATTTTAGCTATTGACAGTGAAATTTTACACCATGTTGCGAGTAAAGGCAGACAGTTTGCCAAAGAGTGCATACTATGCAAGGGGAAATTTCCCATTACCTTTATGGTAATGTTTCGTGGACTTGAATCAAACTTTGGTGTCAAATTGCTACACGAGTTTCAGAGAGCTGGTTTCCAAGCTGAGATATTTATAAATCAACACCCTTCTCAGAAGGCACGCAAAATGTTGACCGACCTTTCACTATCCTATTTCCTAAAGAAGGAAACTGTCATACATTTAGTATTAGTTCATGAACGAGAAGGAAACTATTGGTGGTACGGAGACTTACACAGCGATCCACTCTATTCTGATAAGCTCTCAACTTTTGGCTTATCTTTGAGTGATGTTCATCTCATGAAGACTGAAGGAGCATTAGAAAAGTTAAATACAGAGTTGGTACTGTTGGATGGCATACCTTT
The DNA here is from genome assembly GCA_921293005.1 of Nemoura dubitans. NCBI lineage: Eukaryota > Metazoa > Arthropoda > Insecta > Plecoptera > Nemouridae > Nemoura > Nemoura dubitans. Next base: position 22,104,962 of record OV121075.1, read on the forward strand.
ACTGGTACCTAAAGACATTTCACGGTTTGTGAGGGATGCTGCCAGCTCTCGGTTCCAAGAATGTAATCACACCCGAGCTCATTCTTTCCATTTGAAATTCGGAAAGGACACTGGCCATGATGCACAGAGATTTTCACACAGAGCATGGAAACTGTTGTCAAGAGCCAAAACCATCTTGGACAAATTGCGTGTTCGCTTCTGGCTCAGCAGTGGAACATGCCTAGGTACTTTTCAACTTGTGATTCAGTTCAATGCTAAAATACGGCGATACTTTTAGATTTTGCCTTTGCCTTTGTCAAATAAAAGAAATTCTTTCTTAATTATCTAGCATTTTGTTAAGACTGTTTGTGACTAGAATCTTGACTGATTTCTAGTCGCACTTCAATCAGTAGTAAAGACTTTCTAAAAATTTTTAAATTGTGCACGTGGGCTTTTTCTAATAGTGTGAATTTTCAGGCTATTTCCGTCAGTGCGACATTATCCCCTACAGCAGGGATGTAGACATTGGAATCTTCATAACGGACTACTCGGATAACATCATCCCGGAATTTGTCGCACACGGGTTTACTTTGAAGCACTGGTTCGGTCGAGTCAATGACAGTTTGGAAATATCCTTTATTACTGGCGATATAAAGCTTGACCTGTTTTTCTTCTACGAGGAAGGGCCCTGGTTGTGGAATGGAGGAACTGAAGTCGGCACTGGTAAAAAGTTCAAGTAATGCACTCATTTATTGACTTTTCAATATTAAATAACAAATTTAAAAAGATATAAATACCTATAGTTGGAATCATCATCGTACTGTACTGGTTCAAGCTGGCAGTTATGCGGTAGAGAATTTCCTTTTCTTTCTGACCAAGGGCAGCTTCAAGTTTACATCCATTGGCAACAAGCAGATTTTTTTGCTTTTCATATGTTATTATTTACTTCCATACTATCTGCAATGTTTTTTGATGCGGTGAGGGAGACTACAGACGCCCCCCCAGCCGTAGTTGGGTCTGTAGTCTTGACTATCGCCGGCATTCTTTGCCATTTTCGCAGCCAGTCTTTCCGACATTTCTGAGAAGGTGTTATGCAATTGATTAGAGCTGCTCTGCATTCACATTGTGTTCAAAAGTGCCCTAACGTATAACAGCTCCAGCTAAAATGCTGTGTGATGGTAAACTGAAATTAATCATAGTGTAACATGCTTGAATTGCCGTTTCCAGGTATTTGTTCCCAAGGTTCACGCTATGCTGGACGGAGTTCATGGACCTAAAGGTCCGTGTGCCGTGTGACACTCGAGCGTATATCGAAGCCAACTACGGCCGTGATTGGTTTACTCCGGTCAGCGAATGGGATTGGAGAACGAGCGCGTCCAATGTTCGAGATAATGGAGTGTGGCCCGAAGATGAGTGGCCACAAGTAATACAGGTCAAGTCGTGAGCATCACCGTAAGAAATTGGTGCAAGCATGACTGATCTTGGCTTTTTGCTGGCTTATTTCAGGAATACTTAATTTTTGGGAATATAAGGCTAGCAATTTCAAATTAAAGAAGATATTAAATAGATTTGCTTTGCAAAATTGACGATGTAAACATATAAGCTAAGCAACGCTTAACTATGGAAAAAGTGGATATTGTCAATTACGAAGGTGCAAAGTGGTAGCCATAAGGAAATCTTTCCTTATTTTGCCCACCACTAACAGACTATTTTACTTATAATCACAGATATAAGGTTACACAGATATTCTACCATACCTAGCTATTGCTACAGCAAAAATTTGATTCTAGAAATTTTGCTGGCAATTGTTGGGGTGCATTGGCAACCAGTTTTAACATCATGTACCAGACCATGCCACAAGGTCAATTATAATCAAGGGACCCAATGTTCTTCAGGTGGTAACAGTTTTTGCTTCATCTACCAGGCCATGGCACAAGGTCAATATAATCAACAGATCCAATGTTCCTCGGGTCGTTACCGTTACCTTGGTTCCAGGTGGTATAACAACAAACAGTGTCTCCATCCATAGACTGCCGGCAAAACCATTGCGGGCGGAGGGGTTTCGTGTAGCTGCTTTAGTATGTCAGTGGAAAATCTGGGTAACCTTATATCTGTGGTAGAAACAAAAGCAGGAACCATACTCCAGTTAAATACTTGGAAATGGATAGACCTTTTGAAAACAGAAAATCAATCTTGGAGTGCTATCTCAGTTGGTAAAGGCCATATTCCACTAGGGTTGCAACCTGCTGATCCTAGGCCTTCTTACCACAAATTTACTATCACCACCAATGGAACAAAACCATTTAGAGGGCCATGAATCGGCAGGTTGAAACCCTACTGGAATATGGCCTTAAGATACTGCGGAATGTGTATCAACTGTTATTGTTGTTACGTTTAATCAGGAAACTTGAATCTCTTGAATGCACTCTATTGGTGCTAGCATTGTGCTCTCTTCCTATGTTATGAGATATTTTGGTTATTTTTAGTAATTTTGAGACTTAATTAGGGTGCCAAAGGTAGTTAAATAAAGGATGGGGCATGGGAGGATAGTGCCAAAACAATGGTATGAGCTATGGAGATACCTAGTGTGTGAGTAACCCCTTGGTTGCTTCTGCGTGATTTTGCTCATTGGACAACAAAAATCAGTAGGCCTTTCCCACTTTCAGTGCACTGCATAGTGAGGCATAGAATTAATTTTAAACTTTTACCACTAAATGATCTGACTGTATAGTCATTGCTTATTGGTAAATTAGAAATGCCTCTTATTCTCTATTATTTATAAATTATATGTGCACCAATATTGAATGACTGCAGTTCCAGAGTCAACCACAGTTTTGCCGTCATAAATGCAATGCCATTCTTGCGGCAATCATTTGCCCACGTAATGATTGGCTGTGCCTAGGGATCACCTAACTTTTACGTTATGCCGTTATCGGTTCTTATAGATAAAATCTCTATTGTTGTCCATGTTAATTTTTTAACTTTGTAACAGAGAACGGCAAAGTCAGGGTACGTACCTATTTGCTCTGCTGGAACTCAAGCCATCCATTGTTTTAAAGCTAACAAATGCTTAATGGTAGACATGTGAAAAATTACTCTTTTTTGTTTTTTCCTCATTTTGTTAGTATGGCTTTCTTGTGATAAAAATGCACCATGCTGCGTTGATGTTGTACTTCTTCTACCTACTTGCCGTTATATTATGAACATTGTAATAGTGTAGGTATAATTAACGTCCTAATGTCTAAATTTGGTTATAACATAGCTAGGTAAGCACCTTATAAAATCTCTTGTCGGTTTACTTCTAAAAACTATCATATTCGTTCTTAATCAGTGGTGTAGTCGAGGGTATACACAGGTATACGCTGTATACCTAAAAAACGTTTTGACACCGAGCGTATACCCAAAAAAATAATACAATGTATACGCTCATTAAATAATATAAGCAAAACTTTGCAATGCGTTTAAAATTGAAATGTTTGAAACTCTGTATTTATTATTGAAGGAAACTTGAAAAAAGGATTCCCTTACTGATATCCATGGTTTATCTGCCCAAATATACATAAGCATGTCTTAGCATGCAGCAATTGCTGGATTCGGACAAAATATTGTGCTTCAGAAACCTTAGAAACGGCAAAATTTTTGTCTGCGGCGCAATGGGTGTGATGAATTGGTGATGAAAAGCAGTGGCCCGGGTCTAGTTTTTAACAGCAACGCGTGGTTTTCGAACCAGTCTGCCACTGATTGGTGTATAGCCTTTATCAGATTAATGTGTGAAGCCACCTGATTTATAAGATTAAGAAATTTAGTACAGGAACCTTCTTGAAGAATAAGTCAATTATTAAATATGCAGTACTGACCAACCCATTATCAAGCCCCAAATTTACCAAAAACTCGTAGATTTGCTCAAATGAAAACCTTGAACTCTAATTTTTTTTTTTTGGCTACACCCACCAAAATTTTAAATGCAAGTCTGCCCCCCCCCCCCCCCCCCCACGATCAAACTTTTATAGCCGGGTCACTCAGCGTATACCCCAAAAAAATTTAGGACTACACCACTGTTCTTAATTAATGTCCATATTTGGTGAGTTAAGAAGGAACACTTTTTTCAAGCGGAAAAAACATTTTCATGATTTTGTGCCATTAAGATTTTTACAAGAATTTACACTTGGAACTCTAGCATAAATCCATTACATAAGTAATATATTAAGCCCTGTTTTACCAACTTGTTCAACTCCTGGTTGAATGTATGCTCACACAATTGAAAATAATTCAATTGTGTAGTAGGTACCTAGGTGAAAAACTTGGTAAAACCGAACATAACTAATCATAATTTTATTTATTTATTTCTGGTTTTCACTTCTGTTACAACATACTCTGCTGCCATTCCATCTAAAAGCTAGTATATAATAATAAATAACTGTTTTTCCTAATCCTGAATATATAAAACTATTTTTTACACTTCACAACAAGTCAATTGAATATCTTTAACTCAGCAAGTACTGTTGTCATTATCATGAGGATTCTTCAAGATTCCACTCAGTTGGTACTTAATCTGAGTGGTGTTAATTTCTTCCTCTTTCGATTCATGCTCTTCTTCCTCTTCGAAGGCATCGTTGACGAAGGGCCGCATTTTGTTGCCATAGAAACGGACTGCTCCACCATCTAGATGTTCCAAGAGAAACCACTTTAGGGGCAGTACCTACAGTTTTGTTATTATGTACTATTTTTTGAGATTTAAAAAAATATTAAATCAATGTTTAGCAGTTGCATGAAAAACTGTTGGTGTCTCAATGTGAAAACTGATGCAATAAACTTTATATGAATGTTAACATATTTTGTTTAGTTCATATTTTTATCCATAGACACACAATATTCCCTTCCGATTGGAACTTAGCGATCCAAAATAGAACTCACATCCAGCCGGAGGACCGTACTTTGGTGGTGGCTCGTAAGTGGGGATTGGCGTTACGATGGTCGGTGTCTTGTATTTGGGGACCGGCACCGGCCCATTGAACTCCGGCTCGTACTCGACGTATCCGACCTCGGAGTAGACGTCCATGAACGGAGGCACCAGCTGGTGCTGGCTGCTGCCCGGGAACCACTCTGAGGCTCTGCTAGTCGTGCTGTCCCGGCCAGACATTGTTTCTTGCTCGCTCGTCATCCTGAAAGGTGAGTGCAAAGTTGGATGACTTCTTTCAAAGAGCATGTTGGTTGGTCATTCATTGTTATTTGTTAGTATTTGAGCAAACAAGCATGACTACATATAGTACTCAAAAAGAACTTTCATGATTTATTTTATGTTTGTGATTGCCAACAGCTGCAGTGAATCTCAGAAATAGCTATTTGTAGGAGAAAATATGAGAGCATTTTTTTTGCATTTTCAAGCTTTGCCCTTGCGATTATCTCCAGACGACCGAATTGAAAACACGACGGCATAATGCGGGCGGGGGGAGGGGGGGGGGGCTATAAATTAAATCCCACAGAAGAAACTTATTTATATGTGGAAGGAAATAAGTAATTCCACCTTCAAAATGTTATTCTCCATATGACCTTGAATAAAAAGTTTGAATTTTCAGTCCATTTTTTAACGTTTTAGAACTACCTGCAACCGTTTTTATTTCGCTCAGTCAGTTTGAATTTGGAAGTTGATTTTAGTGATTGAATTTCCAATGTACACATTCATAAAAGTACCTACCTAGGTAATAAAGTGTGGTGTTATTCTATTCTTTGAATGTAAGAAAATAGGTGAGTTTTGATCTAATTGAACGTAAGAAAATTGAACATATGGGTAGTTACGGGCTTTGGCAGTATAGGCGACTGGTCTGATCGCGACAGGTAGCTTACCTGGCATAGTCCCGGATGACTTCGACACGCCACACGACCAACAGGAATACCAGGAAGATGATCAGCACTCCCACAGAGATTCCCACCCAGAGGAGCATCGCTCCTGACGCGTTGGGGGGCACGTACACCTGTTGGAGAGTGGGGAGGATCAGTAAAGAGCAATTTGCAGGAACTAAATAAGGTAGGTACCTAATCATGCAAATTGTGGTGGTGAAACGCAGAGTTGTCGGTATCAAATTTTATGTCATGAACCCATGAAACAAAAGTATTCTCGTGTATTCGTTGTGATTTGCTTTTGTATAGTAAATTTAGCTACCAACCCATTTTACACAATTCAGGTGTTCAGGTGTTTTACTTTGCAGCCAAAACAGGTATGAGGTATGATGGTAAACAGGTATGAGGTAGGGGCAACCGGGCCACAAAGAAATGCAATATACCTTTGACAATTCTTACATTGGATTGGAATAATGTAAAACCTTGTAAAACCATTTTGATTGGTAGGTATAAAGTACCGGTTTTTCAGTGTTCGGTGTTTCGGGTTTTCAGGTTCGTTAGCAGGAAAATAGAGAACTCTGATTGGACGTTGCTTAGCAAATAACAAGTTAACAGATCGGTAGATATTTTTAACATCCCACTGAAAAACCGAGTCTTATTCTTAAACTGTTAAACACAATTACATTGCCCGTGTGAAGAATGAATGAAAAGCTATAAGCAGTGAGGTAGATCATGGGGTAGATCAAAGATACCTACTTATATAACTAGACTGGGTATGTACCCGAGTAGTCAAGTGTGCTTACGTAGAGTCCCAAAGCAGTCAACTCAGAGTTAGTGGCAGCCACGGAGTCCCACATTTCTTGAAGATGGTCTGCGGTGAGCTCGAACTCATTGGGGTCGTCATTCGGCGTGATCAAAGCCACGGATATGTTCGACTTGACGCAAGTATCGGTGTCTGGCCACGATACGTCGCATTGGATGACCAGCGACACCACCACGTTGTCGGAGCTGTTGGTGGCACATTGGTGTATTTAATCAGTAGGGGCCCTTTTCGACCAAGTATGTAGTTCTCTGGCACAGGAATGCCAGTGAAGTCGATTAATGGTGGGAAAATAATCTATTTCGATCTATAGTCCTGAGCAAGTTCCGAGGAAAAAAAGGAACCTCATAGAGCCGATTTTTTAAAGAGAAATTAATCATCCCTTATCAATATCATGGGTATAACTTTTGAAGGGTTCTTTACATCCATTTGGCTTGTTTTAGAAGAGGCCTCCATTTATAAACATTTGTTTGGCGGTGACCATCATTATGGACCCGAGGAGTCTGGGCTGTTGCTTCACTAGTGATCCGAGGGGAAAATCACATGTTTACATTATTATGACTTGCGTTGCTTCTTTATCATGGTTAGCTTTTGAAGGATTCTTTACATCCATTTACGCTTGCTGTCGATGGGGCTTCCATTTATAAACATTTGTTGGTGGTGACATACCATTATAATGGGCCAGGACTGTTGCTTAACTATTGATCCCAAGGGAAAATCACTTGTTTACATTATCATGACTTACGTTGCTTCTTCGGTCATCACGATATTATTTTCTTGTGCATAATTATTGGCCATGTGTGCTACAACTGTTTGGAATTGTTCCAGCATAGCCGCAAACTGCAATGAAAAGATGTAGGCCGGTATCTATCAGATTGCTCTACATTTTTGGAATGTTTAGCGATAATTGTTTGGGATTAATCTAAGGAATCGTACTTCTTTGGGCTTCTTTCCTCCCAAGAACACGGTGATTACGGTAGTGATGTTAGCGCCTGGCGTAGGAAGCGTCGGGGCGGGCGTTGTTGGTGCAGGCGTCGTTTCCACCCTCACTGAACAAAAAAGAGATATTCAATAAATACCGCGCACCAGTCAAGAGCATAGCATATAGCTAATTCTGCAAGGAATTACCACAGTTGTGAATCCAGGGTACGGATTCGTATGGCCTAGTTCATCAGGACTGATTGGTAAGTTGGTACCGAAAGATGGCACAAAGGGACGATTCTGGTTTAATGCTTAATCGGTAACGATGGTTCAATGTTGGTTTAAATGTTATTATCCAAGACATCTAATTACCCAGTTGGTATTTAGTATGTATGTACCACAGGTAGGTATCATTCTAGTACTGTTGCAGTTACATAGGTACTTTTCCTTACCGGCTCTTTCGAAGCTTAGGCTGAATCCTCCTCGGAAGCCATCGGGGGAGTTGGTGACGAGGAAAACTGTAAAGTCTGTTGACTCAAGGATACGGAATTTCCTTGCTTTGCTGATAACAGCCGTGAAAAGAGGGTTGGACTCATCTTGCCACAAGTTTTCCAGCGATGATCCTGGAATAGAATTGTGATTATTTTCTTTGCGGAGTAGAAAATTTGCGTACGTCGGTACTCTTGGTTCGTGAGGCACAATGGCCAGGAAAAATCTTGATAGAGAAAAGAAGAGGTTTAGTAATGAGAAACCGCGAACCATTCGTTCAAGGAAAGAAATCATGCAAATCTATATGTCACTCTACATTTCCCCGCAACAACTTTGAAGGTCACCGAGGCCAAGAAAGATAACATCATACACTTTTCGATGTTGCGCCATCTATAACTGTGCAATTCAGGTGCAATGCTTGCGATTCATTAAAAACTTATAAAACTCTGTTGTTGTAGCGCTATGGTCTATATATAGACACTTTTGCATGCGGTTTGCCTGTGCCTATGCAGCGACCTTATCTGTAAAACTGCAAAAGGCATGGAAAAGTGACTACTATAGCGATGCAGCGGAAAGGAGATATTCTAATGGGACAGAGTGTAGTGAACCAAATGCATGAATATCGTCTACTGAAATACCTGGTCCAATGATCAAGAACTCTCCGTTAACCTCGTTGATGTTCAAAGACTTGAGAGTGACATCTGCCGAGAAGCCATCTCCAACATTGACGGTCCACGCGAACCCAGTGCAAGTGTCATTCAGATCGCCGTCCACGACGATGTCCCCTCTTTCTTCGTCCAGCGTAAACGAGCAGACATTTCCCTCGAACACCTTCTCGCGGTGCACGAACAGAGACTGCTGGATCCGCACCGGCTGCCATCTTGGCGCATCACCGTCACCGTCACCAACAAACTCTGCGATCTCCTCAGCATCCGGCTCCAGGATTTTCATGTGCGTTTTACCCGATGACTCGCTGTCTTTCACGTCAAGTATTTCGACATCGTGGTCAACTTCAGAAACTTTTTTACCCGAAGTGTCTTTGTTGGGATCATCAACTTCAGATTCGGTAAGCAGATCGTGGCTGGATCCCAAATCGGGGTTGATTCCTTCATGCTCATCTGATATCGTGCTAATTTTATCTGTAACTCCTTCGACGTCCTTGGGGATGATTTCTTCAATGGCCTCTGTCAGTTCAGGGTGGAACGTTGTGTCTTCAACGTTGTCTGCTGGGGACTCAACTGGAGCTTCGACTTTGTCCGTGAGGGGATGGGGCGGGGGCTCGGCGTTGGTTGCCAGCAGGAGCATGCTTCCAATGTGCACCGGCTCGGAAGAGGTCTCGGCTGTTGACATATTTTGGACATCGGGGTTATATATTCTCCGCACAACATAACGCTGAGGTTTGAAAAAATCGTGACTTTAACCCAAATACTCTCCTCAACCCTAACTATCAGCAGTAAATTATTCAAATTTAGACTCAAAAGTCTAAAAAATTAACTCTCATTGAGCCAAACATTATCCCCCTACCCCTCTTCAAACATGAGTAGGCCCCAGGTATTGCATGCTGGTTAGATATATCCTGAATTTTCCACAAACTTCAGCATAATATTTTGTTTAACTTGAAAATAAACTTACTTACTAACAACCTAAATCTATAGGGTGGAGTTTAAAAGTTACTTTTTCTTATAGCAATGCCAGATCAAAGACACAGGCTTTACAAAAACGATGGGTTTCAATAATATTCTATTGCGACAGCCGCAATGGAGATTCGTTATCAAATGGTATGAGCAGAATTTTCATCAATTTAAAATCGGTACTCACCACCATTGCAGACAGCCGTGCAAACCAAAAAAGCTTTTAGGGCTAAGAGCCACAAAGCCATTTTCAATATTAACTTTTAATTGATCAGAGGAAAAGAGTTAGTTTCCTTTGTAACGAAATAGTTAGTCTCTGACTAACGCAACTAGGTACTGCAACTAGATTCGATAAGCGCCTAAATCGAGAGATAAGATACGATCAAAGATAAGCCTATTATTGTGCGCTGTGACGGACATTCATTGCTTAGCCCAGGAATTGCGAGTCCTAATGATAAGGCATTAAAATAAATACAGTTTGCGTCAGGTGAAAAACTTGATATACTTGATTGAGCAATCATTTTATTCCCACACAAATTTAGACTTGCAAATGTATAATTTCTAATTAGCAATTACTATTTGAGTTTGGTGAAGAATACTAATTGAGCAATCGAGTTCACTCTGGCATCCTTTGAAAACGCCGCGTGTTTTTCTCCATAGCTGCAATTTCATTTCATGTCCCTTTAAGACTCTTCAAGTCGTTTCCAATCTATAAATCCTCTCTTTGATTGATCCATCCATTTTTCTATAACAGGAACATTCTGACTAGAAATAAGTCTATAGCAACGGGCAGGATGTGGAATCTCAGCTGAATTAATTTCGATGAGTTGACGTCAATAATGAGATCTGCAAGAAAAGTATTTTTGCGATTTTGGATTGGTTGCATATTTGACAGGATTATAATATCACGCTTGATCACTCTCTATAGTGAAAAGTAACTGCACTCCATTCTTTAACATACAAATTCATTATTTTAAATTGTCTATACAAGTACCAATACTCCATACTAACCATATTACGCTTTGTAAGAATAATTCAAACCTTTTGTTCAGTGTATGATAATCGGTCTAGCACAGTAATTCTTTAACAAGAGCCAACTTTGAAATTAACTGTTGACAAGCCAATCAAATTGAGAACCATTCAACCAATGCAGAGATTTGATTGATTCATGACGCAAACCATCCATAGTAAGTCGGTGACAACATAATTACAGGGGCAAGTGAGAAATGATTATAATTATTTATTGATCCAGCCGCAGCCAAACGGCGTATACCTACTCTAGGGAGCAATGAAAATATGTATAGTAAAATCACCATGTTACTGATAATAAAGTCATCACTACCTGATTATTGAGGTAAGTCATCAACAATGATTGATAATGTACATTAATTGAACGTCGCAATAGTAGTACTAATTTGCTGTTTTACGTTCTCTCTCCGCAACCTGGCACCTCCACTAACAACAACAACAGGGTTTACTAAAATATCATTACTAGGGCTTCGTAAACGTAATTTGTGTTGCGTTGAAGATGAGCGTAGCGGTATGTATATAGTGGACGAAAATGGGGAATACTGTGTTAGTTCCTCCTTTCGTTACACCCACTTAGGATTAAAATAAACAGCCAAAACATTGCATTTGCGTTTGTTCCTCCTTCAACTCTTTTACATCGAGCGTGGGATGCTGCACGAATACACACAAAATAAAAACACTCACACAAGTGGCTTTTTTTGGAGTAGTGAAATTGAAGATTTCGCATCGTTAGCTACTTTAATCAATTGTCTGAAGATTTAAAAAATCATATGCTCGGTATTGCTGTCTAAGTGCCAGTTTACGACAATTTTAAGTTTCAACAAGTTACAATGATATATTTAAAGTAAACACGAATTTTTACCATACGATTTATATAGTAGACAAATACGCGATGCCATATTATCTTCATGCCTGTTATGTTGGTATGATTTTAGAATACTATACTAGTAGGAGATGATTTCAATGATGATTTCAGAATTCCAATGATTCAGAATTCGTATACTTAACAACGCCCTTTATTCTCGACGATTGGTACTCGGCAGAATGGAAGTTACCGCGCCCTCAAATCTAGCACCACAAGTTTTTAAAGTGTATCACAAAGGGGTATGCTACCTACGCGGTATTGCAATATTTAAGGCAATATTTAAGTTAATACATCTGTGGTAAATGGTAATAATAATACTGTACGTAACACCCAAGTGAAAGGACAAAACTAATAAATAAACCATGGGAATTGGACATAAAGCTTGCCCTCGTGTTCAGCTGTTCGTACTAATTTAGATGGATGACCGCTCTACAATTTGTCGCAGCAGGAGACAAGAGTTAGAGCACAGGAATGTTAAACAACCACGGTAACAATTGTCTTCATTCACCGAGTGCAAATCTCAACATCTTGTGCTCAATTTTTATGAACACTTGCATCGCTGCGAATAGCAGAATTAAATTCATTTTAGAAAACGCATTTGAATTTGAAATTCCGATAAAATTCCGATTTGCATTGAAGAATTTACATTCTCGTGCCATTTAACTTACGAAGTAGGTATTCGATTAGAATTACAAAACACTGAATTAAATGTCTCAATATAGTACAAATCTGCTGCTGATGCGACTTATTTGTAGAAGTAGCCGTACCTACTTCATTGCTGCATGATATTATCTAGAGTATGGGTGTGGATTACAAGAATTTAGGACTGCAATTAAACAAGCATAAGGAACTTTGGGCGTAACTTCTTGTTTCAAATCGTACAATAATATAATGTATAGCGAAGTAATGGTATAAATAACTTATTACTTCGTTGCTTAATGATATACACATAATGCTGCAAAATCTGAATCTTGAACTTTGAAGCCTTCAATCATTAAATCACTAAGTCCCAACAGCGGTTAATTAAATTATTTACTCTTCAAATCATTGATCTCACAAAAAATTTAAAGAATTTAAAAGAGCTCCGATTTTATTCAAACCGAACCGTAACCGTCAGCGCGCTAGTGACTTGAATGCACGAGAAATTCTCGAACGGAGTCAAAACAGTGCCCGTAAACTATTCGCTCTGTATCCGCCTCAATCCAAACCCGTGTAGCTACAAGAAACAGAGCAATCACGCTCTTATCAGACATTGCAGCATCTGACAATACCACACAATACCTTGTTTTGGCAATTGGCATTCCACGTCCGACAGAGACGAAGATATAATGCTCCTCGTGATCTTTTCGGGATTAGAACAGTGAACATTGCAAGTTGACACACAGGCTCGACAACTGAGAAAGCCTCGCAAAAGACAAAATTGTGTTTCATATGAAATATCGAATCTTTCTGTAAGTATGTATTTGGTTTACATAATTGATTTAAAATTCAAATGTGCACTGATAGATTATCGAGAAATATTCCTAATATTTCTTAATTGGCAGCCCAAGGAATTCGGCTCTTTGCAAATCTGTTGAAAATTAATACGCAGGCTCTGTGCTCTGATTTGGAACATACGTGGTAAGCTGGAGATTAAAAAACCTCACCCCACACATTTGGGAGGAGCGGTGGTCGTGGGTCACCCACCCAAACTCTCCACATCAAAACATTTGATCGTTTAGCATTGCGTCAGTGTGGCCCATTCGAGGCGGTTTTGGAAGCTTATTCAGTGGCGTTGTTGGTTCTTGGATAAGCAGTTCTTGTGGCCAACTTAGCTAGACTTTAAAGACATCTTCGCTGCAGATTCCTCCAGGGTTGGGTGTGTTCAATCACAGCTTCCATCGTCCAAATTGGATGCTCGCGTTTCATTTAAACCGTTCCTGCTTCTTCTTACGACGGCTCGATCTTTATCAGCCTATTTAGCGCTAATACTTCTCGGGGAAGGGCGTCTAGCTGCAAAGGGCGTCAACGACGATACAGATACATTTTTCACACAAGTTAGCATGCAACTGTCTGTCAGGAATTTTTGACTCTCCCAAAACTTTTTTTTTCAAAATAATATTAAACATTCACAACATTAGCATTTTGTTTCAAATGCTTCAATTTGTTTTTATCTTTTTTGCAAGTTGCTAATTATACTGAGTGGGAATTAAAATTAATTATCTCTCATTAACATTGAAATGTGACCAGCAATATCTTATATCTAAATTGGTAACGAAGTAGGAGTATCAATACTAAATAGTTTTCTGGGTGGTCTAACGTCAAGAGCTGCATCAATTGCAGATTGCACTTCCGATGCAGCGGGAGTCTTCCAGTGCAATTCCTGACGTCGGGGTGTCACTCGTAGAGGTCTGATCTCTGATGTTCGGTGCCTGATGCAGAGATACGCAACGACGAATTAATCTCCTCCAGGACATGAGTGCCTGCCTTCTCAAAACATTTTTACAACCGGTCAAATGGAGTGGTTATCAATGTCAGTCACTTCTTTTGTGCAGAGAGCCGAATCCTAGAGAACAGTCTCAAGTAAAGAACCAAAATCTATGACGTATAGCCAGAGGGATTTGTTTTCCTGCTCAAGAAAATTTTACGCCACAATTTTTAATTTTTATGGTGGTTTTAAGTTGAAAAGGTAAAAGAAAAGTTTGCTCGAAACTAGCTGAAGTTCGCTGTGGAGTTGCCGTTGGCAAAGAGTGGTACACTAACCATAGAAGCCTTCGACCGCATACAAGGTCGATTATGTCTTCGTGATTATGAGTAACATATCTTATTTTTTTACAATAGCCCAAAAAAATATACATAAGCAAAAAGAATGTAACGTGTTTTAAAGTAGAGCTTAATTCGATTTTAAGGCGAGCGATCTATGTCGATGAATTCAAGAAAAATGCAGCCCAAGGTTATTTTTAGGATTCATGCATGGGTTTCTTTTTGTTTGTACTTGGTTCGACCACTGTGGCACTACGTTTACTTTTTTTGAGGTACTTTATTTCGAAAAAGACACAAACACTCCGGGCAAGACCGCAAGCATTACACAATTACTGCTTGGGGGCGACTAATTATCGGTGACACACTGAAATAAAACAAAATATTTAGAACATTCCGTATAAGTAGGTATAACCATAATTGATTCCAACTTGAAGATTTGACATACCTGTCCGAAGTACCAGAGAACTTTAAAAAAATCTCCTAGTTTTAGTTCACGCAAATCTTCAATGTCTTGACTCACTGATTAACCATGAGTACGGAAACCTCAGTGCAAACATACTTGAAGTTTTATTTCTAGGACAGGCTCTAAAAGCATGCATTTTGCAAAAAAAGCTGGCTGCTACGACGGCTGTTAAACAATTAAAGCATGCAGTTTGCAGCTAGTTTGGCGGTAGAACAAACTCCATCCACAATAGTTGAACTACAATGCACGCACCCCAAAAACCGGCACCTCTTTTTCAAGGCCCCTCAAAGTTCCACAGACTCAACTAAAGTTCTCAGACGCAGGATACAAAATCAGAGCTGACACCGCTAGACACGACGTGAAAGTAAGGGAGGTCCCATGTAGATCCGAAAGCGTCCATTAGCCCATGTCTTCTCGGCGAACACTGATCGTCCTCGCCGTGTGTCACAGATAACGACATGCGGACCACGCCGCTGTACGAGGGACAGAACGAGAACAGATTTGTCGCGGCCGATGTTAATCGAGGCTGGTGCAGCGCTGATTGATTATCACCACTAGGTTAACATGTAAAACCACTTCTAATGGTGTCCGGCCTCCAATTAAGTGGCCGAAAACATGGAAATTAGTCGAGTGCAGTTATTGGCCAGCCCGTTTTATGTTATTTCGAATTTCGAAGAATTAGATCGATTGAATCATTTGGTTATTTGGTATATATCCATTCTTGTGAGTGTGGCAGCCGTCCTTTTTCGGTTTGTCTGGTCGATTAGGGCGAATTAAGAAAGTCTGAGATCAATAATGAGATCGATATTTCTTGATTGGTATTCAGTATATTATTGTGTCTTGCCAGGCTGGTGGAAATTTAAAGAAAACTGTATGGCAATTCGATATAGGTTCAATTTCGAATGGTTGTCTTCATATCTACTCTCCTATCCAGGTCTCAGGAATTGCATATTTCATTCATAACCAGCCAAAAACAAATAAAGTTGTAAGGTGAAAACGGCAGTCGTGTTTCTGTGCGGTCTCAAACTACACCGCATCATAAACATTTCAATTAAAACAACTTACAACAATCGGCAGTCGAGCAATTATATCACATCTAACTTATTTTCGCAGCAGCGATTTTTTAAATTGCCCCATGCTTTATTAAATTAGCTAAGATAAATAAGAGCAATCTGGCCTATACGCGCCGCGCGTCTACAAGATCGCATCATGTGGGTGTCCAGCTCGAGTGACTAACATCCACGATATGCAGCGTTAGCTTAGATCGATGCAAGATCACGGTATGAAGTATGGACCCCCAGCCGTGATGCTGGGAGGATCTGATACTACTGTACGATGAACAGCAGGGTGCATTTATCCTTGCTGAGGTGAGCGCAGTGAGGTGTTTCCTCCGATCCAAGCGCGCATCTTTGCATAATCTGTACCCATGCGAGCTGCCTGCTGCCTGCTGCCAGCCGGCAGGAGACACGTACCTACTTGCGGGTGCTTGCTATAAGTTCAAGTGGCGAGGATATAGGGACGGTGGTACTCGACAGTACTCACTACTCGGTACACGAAGGGAAGTGCATGCATGCACGCGACCGTTACTATAGACCATTAACTATTGACCATAGCCAACTGAAATCTATGTTTTATATGTAACTTTCCTGGTAGTGGCCATCTGAAAAAAATAATTTATTCGATTAATTCCCAAGAGCAAAGAAATGTAGGAGCAAGAAATTAATCGGTTGAGGTGAGGTGCATAGCTATATCCAATTAAAATTGTGAACTAGATGTGTGGGCTTAGATTTGTGTGCGTGCTCACAAGATCGTTGGTATCATCTATATATATATATATATCATGGGTGTAATTTGTATCTTAAGCTGAGCAGTGTAATACGTGGATTCTTAATTATAATTTCAAAATGGGTTTGCCAATTTCGTTGTCATAGAAGTAGTAGAAGGAAGGGCAGGGGCACATTGGTTTCATTCACGATAACTTGGTTTGTGCCAAAATTGTATACATTAAATTAGATTTTAATTAAGGTTATGTTTATGTTAGCCTCCTACCTTTCATTCTTGTCTAATTAATGAAGTCGAAAAGTTAACTTACCACCTCGTTTCTTAATTAAAATAAAGCAAGTTATACAAAAGCTCTCTTCGGTTTGATAATCTCATGTCTTAACCATGCTGGCACGCGATATGTCTGATCTGGACATTTCGATTGAAAAATGTCTGTCCTGAATTCGCTAATTATGAAACTAGTATACTTTGTGAACCATTATTTCCCTCCAGAGGCAATGTTCCATTTTCGTGAATGTCGCTACGATGGTTCAGACATATATTTGAGAAAACTCCACGGTATATAATATGTGTTTAGGTACTGGCTTTTTCAATCAAGCAAAGTAGGTCCTTTGAGTTTTATTAAAGTGCATATATTCAACCAAAGATACAACTAAAGTGAAAATACATGTAAGCAACCCTTAAACGGCAGAAATTCAATTAATGTTATCGTTCTCTTTTAATCTTATTTAAATTACGAAAGCTCGTAATTGGCTATTCATTTTATTATTATGTACACAAATTAGCCTCCCAAAAGTGTAGTCCATTCCGGGATTTGAACCCGGGTCCCCAACTTTCGCGGCTGGTGCTCTAACCGCTGAGCTAAATGGCCATTAAATTTGGGAGAAGTAATTTGCATACAGGGTGAGAATTGAATGTCCCCAGGGGGGTATGGTCCAGAGTCTACGAATACTCATAGTGGCTCTGGTACCGCGTGATGCTATACTGCAACCACATTTTACATTCAACCTCGAGTAACTCCAAATTAACGTTGGATGCGTTGAATTCTCTTTTAATCTTATTTAAATTACGAAAGCTCGTAATTGGCTATTCATTTTATTATTATGTACACAAATTAGCCTCCCAAAAGTGTAGTCCATTCCGGGATTTGAACCCGGGTCCCCAACTTTCGCGGCTGGTGCTCTAACCGCTGAGCTAAATGGCCATTAAATTTGGGAGAAGTAATTTGCATACAGGGTGAGAATTGAATGTCCCCAGGGGGGTATGGTCCAGAGTCTACGAATACTCATAGTGGCTCTGGTACCGCGTGATGCTATACTGCAACCACATTTTACATTCAACCTCGAGTAACTCCAAATTAACGTTGGATGCGTTGAATTCTCTTTTAATCTTATTTAAATTACGAAAGCTCGTAATTGGCTATTCATTTTATTATTATGTACACAAATTAGCCTCCCAAAAGTGTAGTCCATTCCGGGATTTGAACCCGGGTCCCCAACTTTCGCGGCTGGTGCTCTAACCGCTGAGCTAAATGGCCATTAAATTTGGGAGAAGTAATTTGCATACAGGGTGAGAATTGAATGTCCCCAGGGGGGTATGGTCCAGAGTCTACGAATACTCATAGTGGCTCTGGTACCGCGTGATGCTATACTGCAACCACATTTTACATTCAACCTCGTGTAACTCCAAATTAACGTTGGATGCGTTGAATTCTCTTTTAATCTTATTTAAATTACGAAAGCTCGTAATTGGCTATTCATTTTATTATTATGTACACAAATTAGCCTCCCAAAAGTGTAGTCCATTCCGGGATTTGAACCCGGGTCCCCAACTTTCGCGGCTGGTGCTCTAACCGCTGAGCTAAATGGCCATTAAATTTGGGAGAAGTAATTTGCATACAGGGTGAGAATTGAATGTCCCCAGGGGGGTATGGTCCAGAGTCTACGAATACTCATAGTGGCTCTTGTACCGCGTGATGCTATACTGCAACCACATTTTACATTCAACCTCGAGTAACTCCAAATTAACGTTGGATGCGTTGAATTCTCTTTTAATCTTATTTAAATTACGAAAGCTCGTAATTGGCTATTCATTTTATTATTATGTACACAAATTAGCCTCCCAAAAGTGTAGTCCATTCCGGGATTTGAACCCGGGTCCCCAACTTTCGCGGCTGGTGCTCTAACCGCTGAGCTAAATGGCCATTAAATTTGGGAGAAGTAATTTGCATACAGGGTGAGAATTGAATGTCCCCAGGGGGGTATGGTCCAGAGTCTACGAATACTCATAGTGGCTCTGGTACCGCGTGATGCTATACTGCAACCACATTTTACATTCAACCTCGAGTAACTCCAAATTAACGTTGGATGCGTTGAATTCTCTTTTAATCTTATTTAAATTACGAAAGCTCGTAATTGGCTATTCATTTTATTATTATGTACACAAATTAGCCTCCCAAAAGTTAGAGCACCAGCCGCGAAAGTTGGGGACCCGGGTTCAAATCCCGGAATGGACTACACTTTTGGGAGGCTAATTTGTGTACATAATAATAAAATGTTATCGTTCTTTATCGTTATTACTCTACCATGGCCTATTCCCAACAAATTCGAGACAGGACAATTACCATAGTGCGATTGTGTATGTATATTATGGACATAACAATAAAAGTTTATTTTATTAGCCGATCGGGGCATAGGATCGGCAGGTTGCGGCAGTAGCGTCCAGTCAGTCGATAGTGGCTAATGATTGATGGAGATTAACACATGACTCGGTTTATAATTAAGAATATGAAAGACTGGCGCCATTAAATTATTGTACATGCTCAAGTAAATTAATGACTAAATTATCGAGTACGTTCATTTTATGTAGTACCTACGTATATCTTTAGCAACAAGGGGAAGAAAATTATGGCGATGGAATACACTTGAATGGAGATTATGGTGTTGATGTCATTATAAGAGATATCTTTTTGATGGTTTCTGCATTCTTTACAAGTTTTTTTTATTTAGATTAATTTAATATGTTTTAATTTAAATTCGATTCTATAGATTGCAAACATGAGCTTGCTGAAAATGTGTTTATTTTATTACTACATATTTTGATTAAATTCACATAAAAACTACAAAATCAAATAAAATTTTATAAAAAGATAATTAGTCACAACTCGCATCTCTACTGCACATTGCGTTACATAATGAACATTTATTTCTTACAAAGCCTAATTATCTTGCCCATTCATAAATATTATTAAAACCATTTGCGATATTTGAAAGTGTCACCACAAGTGCCACCAATGGAAGATTTTCTTAAGATAGTTTTCTTAGCGAACACACTGCAATATTACGCCGTGATGAAATTCATGGCGTCCTCGCTGATGTAAATTATCCTCGTATTTAAGAAACAACACAAGTAATATATTTTGACAATACTTGAGATTTAAGACGGAAATTATGTGAGGGCTTTTTGGCCACATTCTGCCCAAGAACATTCAAAATTATCCCATGACACCAAGTATAGCTACACAGTCGATTCAATGATGGCATGTCGTTTTTGAATAGTAAGAAATACCAACACTTGATTGTCTTGGAACTATGTCAATGTAGCAATTAGGTCGTTTTTAAAATTCACGATTTAGATAGTAAATTGTCAATAACGCCTCTACCTTCGTGTGTGTAGCCTGTTTGGATATTTATTACTAATTCCGACTGATGAGAATAAAGGGCGTATACTGTTGAAAATAGGAAGCCTTCAGAACTTCAACACATCCCATTGGCTAAAGAAAAGAAGGTCCTAATTCAAAATTTTTCCATGCATGTTACATTCTTCAAAGAATTTGCTCCTCTCATTCATTTCCTTTCGAAACGATCACATTTGTGGTATATGTTTAAATTATTGATCCGTGAACGTGTGTATAAGGCACACAAAAAATTAATTGAGATATCAATGAGACAGCTCATGTAAAAGCTGAATTGAATCAATTTCCAAGAAAATCTAGTTAAATGTGAAGAATCAAAACACATAATGGAACGCATTGAAGATTGACGAACAACACTAGTCTTTATAAATCTGACAAAACTCAAGCAAAAAACGACAAAAAAATCAAGCGGTATCGAAAGGCACAAAAGGCAGCACCTTCAGCTTGAATACACTCTCGATCATTTCAGCTGATATTGTCCGGATTACAATGCAAATAGAGCAAGCAACCAAACAATTGAATAAAACTGATTCTTAAACTCTCTAAAATTTCTCTTATACGTACACCACATTAAAAAGTCGGTAAGGCAACTTCATAACATTCGTTTATAAGGAACCGCACAATTTCACATCGCGCATAACAATTGAGTTCAGAAGATCCACGCTCACCGTACGAAGAATTTCTTTGAAGATGGCCCTGCCTATATCTTTGGTTCTTTCGTCCAGTTCTCGCTTAATCCTCGAATCGTGTCCTCACCATTACCTGTGAACTCATTAGCAAGAGCAGACCAATTGAATGCCAGCAACTATAAGCGCGAAGGTGTTGCGTTAGGTGCCTCGTTAGCCAGCGGTCTAGGCTTGCTAATAAAATCGTTTCCCCAGCAAGTGGCTTCTTTGAGAGGGACCCAATCCTGTAGTGAGATGTCACGCTGTTCGTGGCTTAGTAGGCGTGCAAGCAAACTAGAGAGCGGTCAGGAGGAAAGTGGTATACAACTGAAACGATGTAAATGTCATCTGTATAACGTAAGAGAGTATTTATTTGGTAAATTGATCACCAACCAAATCTTGTTAGATTGGTCTGTTTCACAGTAGACTTTAGCTATAAAACTTTTTATGACATCCAAATCAGCATGTTTAGACAATCGTTTGGATTGGCTGTATTCATGACGGTGAAATAAAATCAGTTGAAATATATCTGAAGTTTTGATGGTTGTCTTAATAACGACAGTAGTTGGCTATTGTACGACGGCTCTGGCGCGGCGGTGTCATCAAAGTCCATGGTAGGATGACGCTTCTAGGTCTTATTGCATTCGAGAGCGGATGTCAAAGATGAAGTAATCCGTTATTATGTGACTAGAAAGTCTCTTGGTCTTGCAATTGATTTTACAGGATGTTGATCATTTGAACTGCGTCCTTGCCCCCTTATTTAATTGATTCCAAACAATATTTACAACAAATTATACAACTTATTACAATAACTGTACAGCGTAATGATGATAAAAGCACTGGTGAAACACCTAGTTACGATGATACATGGGTTGCGCGGTGCATTCTTCGTTGCACAGTGCACGCAGCTCGGGGACGACGGACGATCGCCTTCGTGATTCGAAGGCGCTTGCCGACTCCACACTCCACACTCCACACTCCACACGTGCATCGAACTCTCCGATCTTCTGGGCTACACATTACACTACGCGCTCACCATGTAAACGCTCCCCGATGGTTTTTTACTTTTAATAACTTGCTAATAATGTTTATGAGGCGTTTTCATATCATATCATCCCGATGTTTCATACCAATTAGATAGCTTATAGAAATGCAACTAAATTGAAATTCCGTATCAGAATCGTGCGAGTAAATTACACGGCTTGGTAAGAAGCCATTACATTGTCTATAAATGGAGATTCAGTCAATTCTTAAAGGAATCGATAACAATAGAACCGTGTGCTAAGGAGTAATATTTTCTTAAATGACTTAGCAGAGCCCCTTTAACTATGCAACTCGACCGCTCTTGTACGCCTATTTCAGTTTCAATTTTATCTCTTGAATATTCGCAATCAATTTATCACATGTTTAATAATTATTGGTTATATGCAGTCTGATATTAATTAGTCCAAGAACAATAGTAATCATTTCTCAACGGATAGCTAGCCCACGTACGAGTAAATTATACTGTAAACCACAGAACATGTCCGACACACCGTGTTATTAACCATGAATCACATCAGATTCATTGTCGAATTGTAATTATTGTGGCTTTTGATATTGCAAATAACTTTGTGCTCGAAAATATTATCATCTGATACAACCTTGACGTGACTTATACATTGCCATTTTGTCTGGGTCAATAAAACTGCGAAGCACCTACAAATCTAAAAGAATAAAATGCGTTCGCTTCATTTTCACCTCCAAGCGTCAATCTGCCTATACGAAAACCACGTGATTAAATAATACTGTGATATATTTTTCAAAAGGAGATCGTGGTTTTTCCACTCGTGCATTGCATGTTACTTGCCACTGGGGAATCATTATGGTACAGTACAAGTCTGTAAAGCTACAATCCTTGAAATTGCAAACCCTCTTTCAATAGCAGTTATCCCTTTACCCCACCTATGACTCCATGACCCAGAGCTGATCTCGAGCGGATGACCCCCAGACAAGTTAACCATTTCCACCTCTTCGTATAGTACGGTAATCACAGGGCAAATACCCTCTGAGGGTGGGATTCTTTAGACACAGACGTGCACTGTAGCTAGATTGGATAGGAGGCAGTACGGGGGTCTTCATCACTTCGTCAGCAGCCCATGGCACCGCTTCGTCACCTAGTCAGTGGTTAGCCTTGCTCCACTTGTGATCTCAGACCGTTGCATACTGGACCAATACTAGCCTTGGCTTGCACACATGGACCAATCATCATCGGCCAATGTGTCTTATTGCTGCATGTAACAAGTGATTTGTGAACAATAATTTATGACATATTGTTTTAGATTCAGTTCTCAAAGCAGTATAATAAGAATAATTGGGGTCTGTCTTACTATATTTTGGCACTGGTTATAATGTAGAATGGTGCTACCTTGACCGTGTAGTCTGGCTATCTTTTTTAATTGGGCTTTAAAAATCAGGATTGGATTTTTATTTTTGCTCGGATCTTTTTAATTCAATCTTCGGTCATGATCTAAAAGATTTACCTCGTCGAGCTGTTAGAACAAGAGTTAGCGTTTGAATTTGATAGATCTAGAACGTGATTGTACATTTTAAATTTGGGGCCCACGCATCTTAATTGGTACTTTGACTTGGAATAGCCTTTATATATAGGTAGCCGATAAAGCTAATGACTCAATACAAATGCTTTCAAACAAGTGCATTATTGTTAAGCCATTGGTAAATTAAATGTATACGTGTTTAGACGCAGAATTACGCTCAACTATACGTACCAAGAGCAAGTGCTAGAGTATAACATTATAGTAAAACAAATCATGCGTATATAATAGATTGACAAACGATCTCTAGCCGCACGGATGCACATGCACCTCTGATGCGTTATGCATTTCGTGCTGCATTCTTCAATTTACTTTACTGATATATACATGAATCAAGAAATAGCATAAAATCACTGGTCTGCATCTTGACATGCTGTTGCATGGCTTGATTACACTTCTTATCTCCGGAAAGTGTGTTTTTCTTTCGGTGTTCCGACTCTTTTTGCGGTGTCGGTGCGCTGCTCTCCATCTCGACGCTCGTTTATGAAGGATGCATCGCCAGCCAGGATCTGGTTTACCTATCCGCTCGATGGTCCAGCCTGTGCAGCATCTCAAACAAACGAGTTTGCGCGGCTAAATCGTGCACCGCGGCTTTCTGTTAATAATACACCGGGAGCAGCACATTTTTCTGCTCAATAAGATCTAGCTTGTATCCAACTTATGTGTTTTGTTATTATAAATAACGTCTGATTTATATTCGATAGAAAACGTGGATTGTCAAAAGAAATCATTGCAAAAGTTATTTTATTTATGGTCTAGCCAAGATTCTATCAGCGTGCAAAATGTTAACTTTGAAACATTTCTCAAAGCTCAAAGCCACTGACCGGTCGCCGCATTGACGCATTAAGATTTATTCGGCTTTTCATTTAGAATAAGATTAATTTCAATATTATGCAAGCACGATTAGCCGTCTTTGGGATACAACAAGATGTTTTTTATTCCCTTTTATGATTGATCGGTTAGCTATATGTGCTCAGCTTAAGCACGAAGAGTACATCTACTTTTAGACACGTAATTAGCTAATTAGCAATCGTAACTTATAAGAGAGTTATCAACAAGAAGGCATAATTATAGCGTTACGAAAAAAGAATAAGTAGATTTTATTTTACTCCTCAGCCACTAAATTATTTAACTGCTGTATTATTTATTGGTGTGGCAGCCAATACTTAAAATGCTGATTTATTCGGCGGTTATCAACTTACTTTACAGGAAGCTTCGAAAAAAAAAGATATCAAATCGATTCCCGCCTATGCAAAAGTCGCCACGAAAGATATCGAATGATTAATCGTTAACACAACGCTCCTTTTATACCTTTTACTGTTTTCTGTGCGGAAACATATGGTCACTATGGCGGCAATCTCTCAAAGAGTTTCCCCTTCATCTAATCTCTCCTCGTCTGCTGAGCAGCGAAGTTCTCTTCGGAGGGTCTGTGAACAGCCGGGCGCCCATTTGTAGCGTAGTTCGGTGTTACCCCGAGTAGAGTTTGTGACTTCGCTGCCTGAAAGAGTTTCGCACAAACAACAACTATTTGTCCCGCGTGAGTGCATACTCTTTATCCACATCCATATTCAATTAACGAAATACATTATCCGAGCGTAGGATCATTGCGAATATAACTATAGATTATTTTCTAATCGCTTTCAAAAGCAAATAGTTAGATAGCAAGTAGCAACTATGCTCCAGCAAACTCGGCGCACAAATACAGCGCTGGTAGCTTGAGATTGACAGTTGAGGTACGTGATACCTGCTTTATGGAAGAAGAATGTCAAGATTGTATCAATACTCTACTATAGCGATACTTTAATCGTGATTGATAAACTCCTAGCTAAGTATTGCTGTAGGTATTATAAATCTTTGTATATGTCAAATTGCATTTTTAACCTGGCATAGTAAAAGAATAGAGTAAAATATTTTATTATATTTTGCCATCAAGCATTTCTCGTATAGGTTATATTATTATTTGAATCTTTAGTTTTATGGGGATAATGTATGCTATATATGCTGAGACTATTACTATTATATATCAAGCCTGATACTTCAAAATATAACTAAAGACGTTTTATTTTTAATTTATACCTGACTGAAGTGCTCTTTACTCTAAGACGATTTTGAAACATAGGTTGGAGCATCTTTATACTCGCTGATCTTGATATTATGCATGCGATGCCATTCTTAGTTTTTCAGTACCTATCTCACAATAATCATCTCAGATTCATGGTTCTTCTGCGTCATAATTGATATAAATTGAGGCATAAACATAATGAAAGTGTTTCTAAATGGTCGCGGTCTCTCTTTGAAGATCTGCAGATTTTTATTGGTAAAAAATGCGGATAATTGCGAAATTAAATCAAGGTGTAATTTCAAACAACTGCATGTGTTACAAATAATTCCATGCTTTGCTCACAGCCGTTTATTATCCGCATAATTATTTAATGAGTTTCATAATAATTTATAGTTTATATCTGCCGTGTCCTTTAGCCATGGATGAAATTATATCTGAAGATCTGATATTGTTTTTTAGGGGCAAGGAAAATTTATCGTGGTCATAAACAGTGTTCAAAAAGAAATTTGCTACAGCGGTTGCAATGTATTTACAATGCTTCTGCTAAGATAGTCAGCCCAAGGTAATTTTGAACATATAGTTTTATGCATTTTCATTTTAGAGAAACGCAAGGGCTACAATTTCGGATCCATTTTTCATTTAGAATACAGCGTATACGTATATCTGATCGATGAAGCATGCAAGCCTCAGGATATCCAACCAAGCCACAAATCAAAAATTATAATACATTTTGCAATTCGAACTCGATGCAAAAAAAACACGATTGGCATCCGAGCGAAAAACGGAGCTAAAAACGATTATTATAAATATATTAAGTCTGAATATTTTAACACCCAATTTTCAGTCGTTGCTTAAAAAAACACAACACTCAAAGCTTCGTGTTTCGGCTTAAATCCGCAAAAAACTTTCGCACCTTTCCAAGCGTGGGCATAGTAATTAGACTGGCAATTTTGCTGGAGTCTGTCTGTCAGGCAAATTGTTTTCTGTGAGCTGCGAGCTGCTAGTGCCGTGATGAGGAGCAACACCTGAGACACCGTCTCATGTGGCTGAGCCTGTCGATCGCCTGCAGCCTCTCCGTCTGCCCTGAGCAGCACTTCAATCATCCATCAAGACTAAACGGAGTCAGAATTAATTTCGCTAAGAGAACAGCTTGGAAATCCGATGGCCGATCTGCACAGGACGAGGCGTGTGCACATTTTGCTACCTGTGTATTCGATTTTATAATCCGTTTAAGAGTGGATATACGTTGCAGTGTGTTATAAAAGCAATTCGTTATCAAACGGCTCAAATGGAGAGTGCAACCGCGAGCGAAATTAATTCAATGAAATCACGCAGGTCTGTCGATCAGTGATTGGCTTAGGGTCGGCCATCGTAATGGCGGAAATTATTTTCAGCTTGCCAGCTTGCACGAACGCCAACTTGCCAAGACGTAGGTATAATACAGGTACCCTACGACGCCTAGTACAACTAGGCATTGATACGTATAGCTATATACCTTTTCTCGGTAATTTATACAAACGGATCTAATACATAGTAGACATTGTGACACATATTTAGTAATTTATCAGGTCATGGTTGATCTAATTATCTTTTACCACAAAATTAGCAATTTAAATCACTTTTCCTTTCTGAAGTTTTAAATCATAAGAAATAAGACAATAGCTGAACTGGTTAATTGATTAACTATCGCCTAACGAGCGTCACTTGTGTATTCAATCGACGAATTAGTATTCAAAATTTATTGCTTTTCGTTCCGCTCAATAAAAGGTAAGCTAAACCCAGGAGCACCCTAAAACCTTTGACTGCCCCGCGTTCTCATTTTAGAGGAAACGGTCCCTCAGACATAGGCTTTGATGATAAATCAATCTACAATCAAATTTCTTTCACTTTTTATTACACCCGTACCTTTGCGTGAGTCAGTGATTATTAATAGGCATGGTATCATAATTTTTGAAACGCTATAACCGACCATCTATTTTATTATTGGTCCAACACGTTATCTCCCACTAACAAAATCACAGCGCCAACATGCGATTGTTCAACTTCAACCTCTCAACTTCCCAACGTCCATTCTCACGATTAAGCGAAATAATAAACAATATTTAATTCAATTTGTCGATGCACAGGCCCATGATTATCTAAACATATCTCTGATACCATTTTATCACGGGGGATATAAGTACATAGCATTTGCACCGAAAGACTGCACCCTACAATTCTATCACTAATATTGGTTTCACAAATTAGCCTTGATCTATAAATTATAAACCAATAGGAAGTTATACTTTGAGAGCTGCCATAGTCAGCCAAGCCTTCATTTTCGGACTGGTTTGGTTTCACGAGAGTATTACCTACACACACAAGACTTATGTATGTGTACGCGCACACAGGTGAACAGACCACGTGAATTCGATTCACGTAGGTGCAAGCACGTGCAGAATTATTCCACCTTTAGCAGTATTCGGCCACACTTTCGACAAACAACGGCAATTAGGTATCGTATACCAGATACCTACTTATATCGACTGTATCTGGTTCAATGTTAGCAATAAGTACCCATATATCATTATCAAAGCTTAATTATGGTTAATCGGCAACGGTGATCTTATCAAAACACCGTACATTTTAAAGTACATGCTGATATTGAGTGCAAGTAACATTACATTTTATGCATTTTTAATGCGTTAAAGTATTTGCTCATATTTTGTGCGGCAACCGTCCAAACAATTTTAGTTGACAAATTTTTTCAAATATAAATTAACAAAACATCCGAAGCATGACATTTTAATTAAAGACATTTCGCTCGCGTGAGAGGAGATGCCATCAGCACACCTATCAGACAATATGCATTCACCTCAGAGTGTTTAAGACTTTTACTAAATGCCTACATCCGTCTGAAAAGCACATGTTCTCCATAAAAACTAAGTATATGGCGTTATGTAAACGAAGCTACGCTCCGACACCTGCGCCGCACTCCGCTCGGTGATAGCCAGCACCTCACCGCGCCTCACCGCGCCTCACCGCGCCTCACCGCGCAGGCTGCAATTCGTCGAGCGCACTTATCGTGCTTGTGCCAGCCCATAAAACGATTGACCCCCTTGCGTCTAACAATCGCCTACCGGTGGTGGGCGTTGCTCCGGCATCGCTCGACGAACGGCTTGGCCCTGGAACTTTGCTGACGCAGAGGGACGAGAGCCCTGACAGGTCCGGCCCCGGGTACCCTGGAACTTTGCTGACGCAGAGGGACGAGAGCCCTGACAGGTCCGGTCCTGGGTACCCTGGAACTTACCCAGCACCTGGGTCCTCAGGACTTAGCGGGATGAGTCTCTTGCAGGGGTTCCCGGGTCTGCCTTGGGGTGTCCTGCCACTTGTATCTTAGTCCGCTCGGCCTCAAAAAAACTAAATTTTAAACGATAAAGCAATCCTCATTGAAGATATCAATATAACTGTGAAATTGGTGAAATCAAACGTTATTCATGCTTAGATAAGACGCGCTGCAGATCCAAGAAAGGAACAATTGCTCTTCTTGCCAGCAAATTAGCTTATGTTTCGTTCATTCCTTAAACTAAACCGCCGTGCGGTATTCGCATTGGGCTTGATTTTTATTTGACCTGTCCTGCTCCTCTTGAATGAACAGTCATGCGCATATGGCACATTTATTTCCAGAATTTCAGGTCTCATTAGTCCCCCAATCCCAAATCCATTCCCAAATTCATTCCCAAATCCATCCCCAATCAATTTTACGAGGTAAGATGTAACTTGTTATAGGCTTGCAAACAGCTTTCTATCTTTCAAGGTCACTCAGTATTTCCCGTTTTTCGATCGCGATCGCTGCCCAAAACACATGGTCAAGATGTCTGCAGGGACTTCAGGCATTGAACGGAGTCGACGTCAGCCAGACCAGTGGCGTAGCGTTAGGTGTGGGAGGGGGTCTAGAGGGGGCTAGGTGCATCGGGTACCGGAGTACGGGGGCGTCGAAAGAACAGAAAATTAGGACGAAATTAGGGGGAAATAGACATTTAGGAAAATACACAATCAAACGTCTTGTCGCCACCTTGTCCACTCTATGTATCATGCATTTGTGGGATAAATTTACAACCGCATTGGCAGAGGGGCGTAATTGTGTTAGTTTGCTCAAGCTTAGTACTCAAAATCATTTCATATGGCTGTCAGTTTTCAAAACAGAAAATCTTAAGCCTTATATGACAGTATTGGTTAGAAGCACATCGATTTTGATGACAGTATATTTCAACCCCCCCCCCCCCCCCCCCCCCCCCCACCTTCCCCGCAATTTTAAGACGCAAATTTTAAGGATTCCCCGGGCGCCCTCGACTCTCGCTACGCCTCTGGGCCAGACAGGCCCGCTTGCTAAACACTGCATACAAGTCACGTATAATTACCACAGATGCTGTGCTTCGTAATTGACTTGCCTCGAGATTTTCAGGTGTTTCGCCAAATTACTAAGCGAAGTGTTATTGCAGCAAAGGGGCCTGGCCGGTGGACGAGTAGCCGTCATTTCAGTGGTGGGGCTGCCACTGAATTCTCGATGGTAACGCGGCTTCACGTGGGGTTCAAGAGGTCAGAAAGAGCCGGTCGGGAAGATGAGTTTAACTATTTCGAAGCAGGAAAAACCTGCAGAGGAATCAACCACAGGTACACGAGAAATATAAAATATTGGCTGCAGCCAATCTAGATTGACGATATCAATCCTACATAATGTTTCTGAAGTGAATGATGAGCAATGCATCAATCTCTGCTATACTATAACAAAATGCATCATCGGTATTGCACGTGTTTTTCATATTGATATATCGCATTACAAAATTATGACTATAGGTATATTGTTTCAAGCAAGTAAAGCAATTAATCAAATGAGACTGACTGGCTGTGATTGATAATTAATGATTAGATACATGTGATGACGTTTCGTCCAGCTAGCGTCTTCAGTTCAACTTTTCAATGTAGTATTTTAATTACGAGTTCTACTCACGGTGGTTTGACTTTTGACTCTGTTGGCGAATGGTATAGGTACCGGTACCTCTTCGTTTCTTTCAAATATTCGCCATGCTACGTGCCAGGATTCAAGACATTCTTACGACAACAACTACTACAACTACAACAACAACAACTACAACAACAAAACGAAGTTTTGAACTCTCATCACCAACCTTCTGCTGAAAATTTGTGAAATTTAGCAATCACTGTTTTTTTATGAAAATGGAACAGATTTCTTCCCCTACACCCAGAAACAGATAAGCCCACCCCTACATAATTCAGACGCAGAAATATGACCGAAAGAGTGTCGAAGGCCTTTAAGCTGGAGTCCCGATTTGCAGAAGGGCTTAAATGCTGGAGTCCCCCATTTGCACAAGAGTTTTTAGGCTGGATGGCTTTTAGTCTGGATGGGTCATTTGGAGAAGGGTTTTTAGGCTGTATCGCTTAATTGGAAAATGGCTTCTTGGGTGGAGGGCTCATTTTGAGCAGGACTTTTTGGGTGGAGGTCTTTTTGGGCAGAGGGCTCATTTGGAGAAGGTACTTTTGGCCGGAGGGCTCAGATTAGCTCCTAATTTGATTAGCTCCTAATTTAGCTCCTAAAATAACCATAAGGGCAGATTGGGATATGAACCTAAGAGAGGACTAGCACAGCTCGACTCGCTCATCTTTCAATCTGACTGCGATTACTCGTAGAGCGTTTTCTAAGAATACGTACAACAAGATTTCCGTCAGTCGTATAGATATTATGCATGTTCGTCTACCCTCTGCTTCTATCAAATGGAAGATATTATGCATGTTCGTCTACCCTCTGCCTCTAACAATTGGAAGATATTATGCATGTTCGTCTACCCTCTGCTTCTATCAAATGGAAGATATTATGCATGTTCGTCTACCCTCTGCTTCTATCAAATGGAAGATATTATGCATGTTCGTCTACCCTCTGCCTCTAACAATTGGAAGATATTATGCATGTTCGTATACCCTCTGCTTCTAACAAATGGAAGATATTATGCATGTTCGTCTACCCTCTGCCTCTAACAAATGGAAGATATTATGCATGTTCGTATACCCTCTGCTTCTAACAAATGGAAGATATTATGCATGTTCGTCTACCCTCTGCCTCTAACAAATGGAAGATATTATGCATGTTCTTCCACCCTCTGCTCCTAACAAATGGAAGATATTATGCATGTTCGTCTACCCTCTGCCTCTAACAATTGGAAGATATTATGCATGTTCGTATACCCTCTGCTCCTAACAAATGGAAGATATTATGCATGTTCGTCTACCCTCTGCCTCTAACAAATGGAAGATGCAGATGCAACGTCTAATCGATTAATGTGCACGTAAAGGTAAACGTCGAATGCGATTAATAGACAATGATTTTCAACTTATTGCCTATAATCTGTCGAATGACGATAATTTCAGTCCGGCAATTATTGCCAAGGAGATGCAACAAGGGCAAACCGATCCGGCGCAAACTCTGCGCTCTGTGCACGATAAAATAATTAGAAATTCGTGCAATTGCAGGTACACGTTTGCCCGATTCCTCTGCAGCCAGTGCAGATGTCGGCGATGATGATGATGATGATGATTACATCATTCAAGGAGCAGAAGTGAGAAAATAATACGAACACGAAGAAAATAACTATATTTTCAATGCCATTAATGTAAAGACCAATGAATTCTTTTATTTTTATTTTTTGAATTATGACGGTGGGTGGCTTTTCAATCTTTGTAGGTACAGGATATTGCACTTCAATCCTTTTTTCTGCAGTATTTAACGCATTGAGAATGCGTGGTTCAAATTTGATTTGGAAAGCTCATTTTTGCAGTTTCATCACAAAATAATTATTATGAACCAAAAAATATTACTCATTCATTGATTAGTAACGCAATGCAGTTAACTTTTCTTTCATTAGGTATCTGTGTTGCTAAATAAGTCCGTGATTTAGGTACCATTAACCCAACAGAGCGGACCCGGTCCATTAGGCCTATATAATTTTCCCCAACTTACGATGGCACATAATCACTGTTGGCAGGAAGGGTAACAGCATGCACAAAACCCAATCTGTTAAGCCGACCACACTTCTATGGCATGTCAAATTTTATCCACATTACAATTTGTTAAGTATTACTACACTGGGCACTGCAATCATCATTAAAATATACGCGGGCCATTAATATTTCTTCTGTTCGAAATCCAAAGAAGTTTTTTGGATGGTCACTGCTGCTTATTCTGGGATCAGGCACAAACTAGAACGGAAATTGAAATTTAAACTGCCGTGTTACTGAATATTGTGTTTAAAATGAACGCCAGAGAAATAGTTTCAAAAAAATTAGATATTTCTTGTGAAATTATTAAGTAGAACCTGATCTCTGTCGCAAGCTAATTTTACTTCTATGTGATATCTCAATTTTTCTTTAATTACAAGCTATAATTTCACCATCGCGTCGGCGTTTTATAGTTATCAATCACGACGGGCCATGGAGATGCGTGATCGGAAGGCGTCACGAAGTGATCATCCTCTCAAATACCCTTCAATGTTTTCCTACCACCGTTTGGTCCCGGCGGTCCCAGTGAAGATCTGCTGTCAGAACGCCAGCGTCCGGACCACGGACAAGTATCGTTTAGCAAACGTCCGCCGGGGGCAGTGTAGTCGAGCATATGATAATCCCCATTGCAGGTTGATTTGTATTCGACCGACGTGCTAGCGTGCCTTCGTCATGTGTGTTGCCACTGCCAAAGAAGCTGCAGGTCTGAGTCTCTGGAATAAGAGACTCCTGAGATCAATCACATCCAGCGAAAACAATACATAACAATGTGAACAATATCGGCAAAATGTACTTCAGGGAACAGTCTACTCATTTCGCAAGCGCGAACAATTAAAAGATATTCAGGAGTCAATTTAGTATGCTCGAGCTCGATTTGTTTGAGATATTCCGTGCGTTGAACTCTCCGAGATCCTTCGAAGGATCTTTAGTGCTTTTTATTGCTGGTGATATTCAAATTCGTGATCCATTATAGTTTAGCGCTTCACTCCTTTTTAGCATGTGATGTTGCACCATTAGCCCACGGGCCTTTTGTTCCGCACTTTTATTACGAAATCTAAGCAAATATATTTTATTGCTTGGCTGGTTTCTTATAACAATGTTTATGATTTGTGATAAAATGATTTGGCTGGGTCATAAGTCGTCCCTTGTTTAGCACGCTATGTTGTAAGAGCACAAAAGTTAAATTTTCTTATAGACTCCGATAAATGTGGGGAAAAAATATATTTTTTGAAATTTCCAAAGCGAATTTATCTTTGTTACATTTCGTTCACGAAAATGTACACCGCTCATGATTGGCATACGTGTTTCTAGTTTCTACGCATGTTGAATCCCGAGTGAACATATGGATTATGATAATAGCATGCTCGCTGTATACGAACTAGCTGCATGGGGAACACGGTCTTGAGATGTTACATGAGATGTATGAAGCGATCTTTGATGTAAGGAAGGTGGCGCGGATCATGTTCGAGCATTGATATGTGACGATGACCTTAGAAGCTAGAACAACAGTGTGGGATCATGAGAGGAATATCAGATGTGCTGTAATTGCTTTAGGATTGAGGAGTTGCTGTGGGTGTCTATCGCATCATTTGCCAATCTGATCGAATTGTGCCGGAGGCTTTGGAACCACTGTTAAGCTGGAAGGATTTGCTATTTCCATATGTTGCAAGATATAAAAATAAAAAAGCGCTCTTGTGGTCAAATTTGTATAGAGCAGCGCATTTTATTCTAACGGGGTCATTTAAAGATCGTTAATGTTTAAAAGCAGTATTTGGCAAAAAGCATTATCTATATTTCTCTCCACATGTTGCACAAAGGATGTATGTGTTACTAATTTGCAACAAAGTGCGATGCGTCGTCCCCGTTTGGCCACCAACCAATCCACCTAAACACAAAGTCCAGATGTGGAGTCAATCCTCATCGATTCAAAGGCATCTCGCCGCGCTAGAAAACACAAATGACGGGTGCTTCTGGCGCCCCAATCCACCTACCGTGGCGCTCTGCATGTGGATTCGCCGCGCAATGTGCATCCGAGAGGAATGCGTATTTGAATAGAGATGAATTAATCTGATGTGGTGCATGGCAGGAGGACGCTGTGATCGGGCCGTTGTGAATAAGCAGAGAGATCTTGGGTGGCCGACTCATGAATGATGACTGATTGCTCGGAGAATATGCCAAGCTGGGACGGATACGAGACGTGTATTAAGCAAGAGCCGAAACGGTGTGGTCATTTGCTCAAGGGGTAACTTATACAAGAAACTAATCTCTATTATATTTAATTATCACGCTAGTTGATTGATTTTTAATTGTTTGCCATTTAAGTAGCTTGGGACTGGCAATTTTTTCTTCCTTTTGGGTAGTATGCCCTATGTACGTAATCACGAACTACAAATTGAATATCGAATGTTATTCCTGCTAAAAGTTATTTTCTAATTATACTCTAAACGAGCGCTATTAACGTGATAATTCCGTAATTGTGAATAATAAGTATCATCTGATTGTTTACTCTAGAAGAATAATGACAATGAATTAGCGGCGTAAATGGACTACCCACGAGGAGAACTGGCCCTGGCCATGACGAATAAAAATAGGCAAAGAGGATTTTCCACACATCATAAAATGACTTCTCAGACTGGATTGTCTATTCTACAAACAGCGCGTAAATGTTTCTTCTTGCACCTCATGCTTGCACTCCTTCGGCAGGGCTCGAAATGCGCCATAAACTCACAATAATTCACAATAACCTACATATAATTAAAAACCACGCCATTTAAATATATAACTCCTATAAATACAAATTATCATTTAAAAGGAAAACCTCTACATAGCGTTACGTCAGCGGCGTCTCTCCCTTGTCACTCACCGGCGTGCTGCATGGTCATGCAAACGGCTCGGTTGCGAAACGAGCGACCGCTAATTTTCGCTCACTTTTCATTGCGTGTCGCCGAGCGCCGCGGCACGCCGAGCGGAGGTGCACGCTGCAGTCGATACCAAGCCGAGGAATTATTTAATGAGGGTTTAATTGGATAAATAGGCACACCGATTTGCATATTTCTCCGACGCAGGTTGGTATAGGATCGCGAGGTGACACAAGCTCCGTTTGGGTTGAACTGTACGCTAGAGTGTCGCAATGCTCACGAATATAGTTCATTGTTACCGACATGTTGTGTACTTGACATAGTAGTGCGTTAATGTGTAGGGACTTTTCCAATGCCTTTGACCGGTGCTCGGTCACCAGAATAATCTCGCTGCTTTTCCTTTCAGATATTTATTTTTTACTGTGCCGGTTAACAGTCATACGAAGAAGTGTTTGTATGATTTACATGGATATAAAGTCCAACATCAGAGTATAAACTTGATCTAAGATCATAGGGCAGGGCAGTTACGTGCAGTACCGATGATGGCGAACAGAAGTGCTATTTTAGTTTTTATAGCCAACTCTATATAGAGACAGCGATATGGAACTTTTGAATTACGATAGTAATATAATGAAGTTAATCGATAATTCTCGTGATTGTCATAATATGTCGATAAAAGGATAGGGGTTGAGCCAAAATTCATTTTTATGTTTTAAGATCAAGAGACCTTTGATCTTTTAGCCTGACTTCTGTTCGTTGGTGCAATGTAATTTCAGTTATTTCTTTGACTAATGTATTCGTAGAGACAAACTATTCCTATATATAGCGGTGAGAGGAAATGCGTTTTGCTGCATTATGCACAGATGACAGCAAAGGACAGTTCATGTTGCTGCTTCTCTAACTGACACATGTGTGCAGCGTGCAGTTTTCATCTATAGATCACGGAGATGCAGCGAGTTGACTGCAAAAAGCTCGCTTCCATTCACGTGTCATTTATTACTGATTTGTGGATCAACACTGTACATCTACAGTGACTTTGTTTCATTCGTTTTTTAAGATGGATGTACAACGACGATTGTTCCTTTATGGAGGGAATACAACAATGTTTTTAAAGTGGATGGAAAAAATAAGAATATGTACCAATTTGCATAATATCTCGTTATGTTTAGTGTTCGCAGTTAATTATTTCCATGGTCCTGTTGGCAAAATTAAAATCATTGCTGAAATATTTAGTTTTGCCCTTGAGTGACTGCTAAATAAAGCTTTTTGAATTACACGACTTTTTAATTTCATGGTTTATTCAACCCTACGGTGTTCATAATACAATTATTTAACAGTACTTATCAATTATAATAATATATTATGCATAGTTTAGAGTGTCTTAGAGTTCGTTTATAAAAATGGGGACTATTTTTGTGTGAAAGTATGGTGTGACAGTTTTATGAACCTATTAAATTTTTGCAGATAGCATGCTTCAAACGTTACTTGAGTAATTTCATGTACTCTAAGTACCCACCATTACCGTTGCCTAAAAGAAATGCACGAGAATTCTCAAACATGAAACACTTTTGGCAATGCAGTGCCACATGCTAAGAAAACTCAGAATGATCCTATGAGAGCTTCGAACACCCTCTACTTTATAACCCATTTAAAGTCACTTAACAAGCAACCGTAGCAACTACATCGTCACTTAGCAGTTCGCATTGAAAGCCAGTGGGCGCATTTCTCTTCGCAGATTGCTATCTCGATGCTCTATATAAGGACTCCTGCATAGCATTGAACTTACGGCTCTGTTCACTCTATCAATTACCAGTACTTTCTTATACTTTGTTTTGTCTTCATTTATATATAAGCAATTTTATATTTTGAACTCCAGTCAAAGATCAATTCTAATATAGCTCACTCCCGGTGCTTTTCTTGGCTGATTCGTCGGCTAATTGACCGAGGCACCTATCTAGACGGTTTCGCTTCTTAATACGGAGAACGGAGATCTGAAAAGCTAGATGAAAAAGAAGTTACATCATTTTCTTGTAGTCATGGCACGTAAATGCTTTGAAACTTAAAACCTGTCGGAGCGATATATAGAATTACCAAATGGGTCTAATGGACAAACTCAAAAATAGCAAGAGTTTGCGTGCAAAAAATCAGTTCGGATTTTTTAAATATCCGGGGACAAGAAATTGGACACGATAAAATGCACGCAACTGAAATGTTTTGGTTTGAAAGCGAAGCGCAGGAATCCGAACCGCGCATTGAACTTCCCAGGGTCGGCGCTTGGCGCGCTGATAAACGCGCTCTCGGTATTCGAATTCGAATTCGTTGGCAGCACTCATGTCAGCACCCGCCGTATAACGAGAGGAAACCCGAAATAACGATAATTTATCTGAGTTTATCACAGGATTAGTACTCCTCGCTGGCATTGACAGTTATTTTACCGTCGTGGATCGTCTAAAATGGCGTTTTCTTCACTTGCAACAGCTCAACACCGCTCTACACCTGTCTTGCAGTCTTAACACGACCAACATCAGAAAACCGATAAAAACAACTATGTTTATTTATCTGTGAATAAATGTAGAGGTGACAGACGCCCTTATAAGTCCAGTAATGGAAACTAATACAAGATCTCTGAGATTCCTTCACTGTTGCTCGGGAACCAAAATTGTTAGACGCAGTACGCGATCGTAAAGCAATGTAATGAAAAACCGGTCGATGGAATTTTTATTTTTGTAGTCCGGGTGTGAGCACAATATGAAATGAAGGATTTCTATTTGGAAGTCATCGGATGGTCTGATATAGTTGGAACATTATTCAACATCTTGTCCGTAGTTTATAACCATCGGCCCTTTGTTTTTATGGGGATAACGAGCGGTAAATTGGTAGATTTTGAAACGTCGTTGGGTAGAAAATGGATGACCTGAAACTGGACCGATTTGGTTAAAAGCTATGTGCATTTCTTGTACAGCGATAAAACATTTTGTGCAAAGCATTTCATAGAACAGCAAGTGACGGGCTTGTCGCATAGTTTGATTCAGTGCCGGGCAACGCATTTATTTGACCGAAGTATTTATTATTTATTACTTAAATTTGTGTCTTCCGAATGCAAATGGAGTGGATGTTTTTTGAAGTGCACTTAATATTTATCATGTCTATACGCATAAAAACATGCGTTCGCTGTTGGAACGCGCTTTCGCTGCTTTAATAATCAGATTCTTTTACGGCATGCCCCAAATTATGTCAGAGCATAAGAACCAAAATATTTTAAACGCGACACAAAACATTATAACGAAGCGAATTTAATTTCTTTTCGAATGTAATTGAATGTTTCATCCATATGGCGGCGCGTAAGTTCTCTTAGGCATTTTTCCGAACTCGTTCCATTAATAGTACGCCAGAACGAAATAAAAACGGCGCATATAGCGCGTAATCTCCCAAGACAAATCGCCTGGAATTTGCCAACCGATTAGAAAAAAGTCTAATTGATTTCTCTTCTATGTACAGTTGAGATGTTGTCCGGTATTCTCTGGAAGTGTAATGCTCGTCCGTCACTTTTCCGTGATTGTCTTGAGCTGCATTGGGGCCCGCCCGCCCAAGCGCTCCACAGATCGCGTCGTCCCGCGGATGCATCTTGCACTTCGCAGATTCTTGCATCAATTAGTATACGCATTCCCACGTTGCAGCTCGCAAACATCGCTCTTTTTGCCATCTGACGCTTTTATATAGTTGCCTCGCCATATAGCCAAGACGTATTCTGATATCCATCTCTGGACATCTAGTGGGGCTTCATGCTTTATTTCTTTAGTCTACAGTGATGCCACGAACTAGAACTGCGATGCATAAAGTGTACTTTATAATGCACACATGCTTTTGACAAGGATTCACTTCTCTTTATGATGCATACTCACTTCAAAAACCTTCATCATCACTATTATCACTGATGATTAATGAAAACGATGTTGTTAATTTTTAGGTTTTTAGCCTTGAGAGTTGAGTCGTATATGATCAACAATAGCCCATGTCTTTTTATGAAACAGTATAACAAAATCCCTTGTCGCTTTATAGTTTTTGTTCATACAATATAGTAGATACAGTCCACAAAATAAGGTATCGTACGCCCGCTTATTGCAGATTGAATGCACGTCTTCGTGAACCTAAAGCGTAACGTAATACGAAATGTGCTGAATTGCAAATGTGTTGAAAACCAAAACATGCACACGCATTAGAAAAACGTATGAAATCATCGTGTTTTGCACGTCGTTTAAAATATTCGTGCGTTTGTAAGGCCATACAATAATTAGCATCGATTCAAGATGGTACAAATCTGTGTGTTGTTTCTTGCTCGTCGGGCAAGATGTCGCGAGCGTGACCATCCCGGAGCACTACGATTACCCACTTGGGATTATTGTGCCATTTCCCTCTGTAATCATCGTGATTGATGTGTTTATGAGTTGCGATTGCATATTCGTTGCCACCCTTTGGCTACAAGACTCTTCGACGGTGGGCTTTCAAAAATCTGGCTATATAGCGAGGACGGAGAAATGCAAAGGAGTATTTATTGGACAAAGTATTCTCCTGATACTCTCCTTCACTAAACATGCCAATGGTATTGTTGATTTCCTATTCGTGTAGCGTCATTGCCATGCAATTTCAAGTGATAGCTTATTTCAATCCAAGAGGTGAGACTATTCTTGTTCAAAATGTTTCAGATCCAATCTGAAAACTGCATCTGGAAATCCTTGGCTGCAGTATTTAGTTGCGCTTTCATGCACTTTCATTACGCAGCAACATCCATGATCCGCTTCAACTGCTTATTCACGTTTGAAACATCAGTCTGCAAAATGCAAGTGTTTGCATGATTTGTGGAATTTTGTTATTCTCTCATTTGGTTGAAAAATAATCACGAAGATTTGTTGTAATAAAATAAACAGGTTTTCAAGACGAACAATAATTTTGCCATTGAAACTTATATTTATCTGATAGACAAATATTTTGTAAACTGTATGATTAGAAATATTGCATGTATATTTATTGTTGTTTTGATTTTCTCTCTTTATCAGTCAATTGCGCCCACGCTTATCGTGATCCATCCGGGAAATGCATGGATGCAATCCAGCAATTTGTGCAATGCTGCTCAGTTTATGACGACCGCGTCCACCTGCAAAACTCAGCGTTAATGTTACTGCATCGTGTACATACTAAGTAATAACTAGTAAGTAATAACCAATAGGGCTGTCGGAATTACTTGTGGCAACTTTACCTATAAAATAAAACTGAATGGTACATATATTATGACTTTGAAGAAGGTCGTAGGCAGAATTTCCTTTTATATTTGGATTATTTTCTATATCATCCACTCAGAAATAATTTTCTGTGCTGAAAAAGTACAAAAAAAGATGAACGCTGGTTAGTCAAACATAAATCCAATCTAGTTAAACATCTTACGATTTAATCAAATCAATTAAAACCGCTTTAGATGAAATCAGAATTAATCAGAAGCCTGAAACACGTTTAAACCCACAATTCCAGTTCCGATGGCGCCTCCCAGAAGGAAACACCATCGCAACTCTAATCCTCAGGGGGTGTTCCTTGACACCAAGCCACCGTCCCCGTCACTGTCACCCAAGGCCCACTGCCACCTATAGCTGTAACTCTTGTAACAATGACGTCACCCAGGGCTCGGTGGCGTGCGTAACACCAGCTTGAACCGTAGCGAGTGCTAGCGGCACGGACGGCCGCCTCGTCACTGGCACCGCCGTAGGGTGGTAACACCGCGTTCCCGTGGTTCGCCGTCGAGAACGTTTGCCGCAACCAGCCAGCAGTTTCTCTACAGGGTCCGTGGGCTCTCGTCGACCCAACGGACTTGCACCTCGAAAGCGTCTCGCGGCTCGCTATCACCTCGCCCATTCGCGGCTTGATACACTTTGTCAAACGTTTTCGTACGACAAGGGGTTACTAGCGTCTTAAGTGTTGTCAACGTTTAGTTGATAATAAATTCAACTAGTGTCTTACGGCTTTTATAACTTTTCAATTGGTTTTTTGAGATCTGTGTCAGATTATCGTGTGTGATTATAAATTAAGATTACCTGTATGCGGGGATAAATGATTTATTGAGTACAGATCTGGGCAAGACGGTCGTTCTGCTTGGCGTTTCGGCGTGGCCAGACATATGGTGGCTAGAGAATCTGTGCTGTGCTGTGAGTGAGCTGCTAAGTTGCGGCTATGTCAGAGTCCAGAGAGAATCTTGTCCTCCAGGACGATGATGATCCTGAGTGTCCTGCCGAGGAGGTGGCGACGGCGCCGTCGACTCCTAGGACGGCGATGAAGCGCTCGTCTATGGAGGAGGAATGTATTCGAGATCGTTTGCGAGTCTCGTTGCTGAGGCAATGTTCGGATCTTCTGGTCGCCGATGGAGTTACTAAGTTCACGCGAGAAGCGTTCAGAAGATGTTTTCTTGAAAAGGTAAGGCCGAACGGAATTATTTAAATAGGGCTCTAAAAGTGGACAATATTGTGGATTACCGATCGATCCTGGTTATTTGTGGAGAAAGGTGGATTCATTCATAGATTATGTTACGCTGATGAATCAATATTGGTCGTTTTAAGAGAGTCAAGTACCATATAGCGGTAGTGGAAAGTCTATTTACAATGTCGTAATCACTTTAAAAAGAATTTGGCAAACTCCTTAATTGATAATATTAACATAAGATCAAGACATATGGTGAGCGCTCGTCTGTTCCCAATTTTGATTCATGTCTGTAGTATATTATAAATTACTTTCTTATTTCTATTTCAACATAACTTCTGAGTTTGCCATCTTGTTGTTTGCCTAGGAAGGTAATACTATTTGATTACCATTTGCTAATATTTGTTTCAATATACTTTTTTTATGTAAGTGGGCGATAAATTGAAATGCGTTTATATAAACTCCCTTTGATAGCTCTTGAAACAAAAGTCTGACATTAATCCTCATGAGCAACTATAAGCTATGGATAGTGTCAATTTTCTCCATCACCTATACTTTTGAGTAAAACCTTTCATTTTTCGTTAAAGCAGTCATATGAGTTGAGTTTTTGCGATGAAAACTAGTTGTTCTAGTTATATTTTAAAAGAACGATTTTTGCGACCTGTTCCAAGAACTGTTAGCTCGAAATTGGTCTGAAATAATTGTACATACGAAGAGTCGTTCTACAAACGCCACATTGCATCAGCGCCTGATTATTGGCATGCACTTTCTACAACACACCTGTCAAAATCATACCACATTTTCGGGTCCACCTTGCATGTCCACACTGCCTTTCCAGCACACATTTTCCGTCACTTCACTCGCAACTCTGTTTTGCCTACACACATTTATTCTCCACTAGCATTGTTCACCCTGCACCCTTGTCCTCAATTACTGTTCACTAGAATGTCCACACTGTCTATAGCCGGTCCACAATTATCTATTCCCCACTTAAAAAAACAGTCTTATCTGACCACAATATTCTGTAAATAACCAATCCAATCCACCCGAGTCATTGTTACCGAATTGTTGCACCACCGATCATGAAATGAAAATGAAAATCTCTACGGAAGA
This sequence comes from Nemoura dubitans, assembly GCA_921293005.1. Lineage (NCBI taxonomy): Eukaryota > Metazoa > Arthropoda > Insecta > Plecoptera > Nemouridae > Nemoura > Nemoura dubitans. The sequence goes on from OV121075.1 coordinate 22,148,016, forward strand.
GTGCATTTTTTTTGCACTGCAACCCATTAGCTAGGAAACTGTTACAACCATCGAATGCTATATGGGTGCAATCTTTTTCGTGACGGGCCGTTAAAAGTACAAAACGACCGAGATGTTTACGCAAAAAGCCCTTTGTTTCTAAAGCCATAAAGTGGGCAGCGCATTTAGCGGCATCGCACGCAGCGTCCATGATGGACCGCTGTGTTGTGTTACTGCCAGCTGGTGCACATGCGAATTACGCTCGTCTTAATGAGACTTTAATGTCTTCATTTGATTGGGAAGATGGAAAGGCCAATTCGGTTTTTATTAGCACCCGGTGATATAATCTTTTCAAAAAGTAATCATTGGGAAATAGTCGTAATATGTCTCACCCATAAATGGCGTGGAAACGAAAGATGCAGACCTCAGGCTCAGGGAAATCTTCCGCTGTTAGCATTTAGAGATATTGTGACTTGTGAGTGATACAGAAACGCCTTGGGCTGTGTGTGCTACAATAACACTACTAACTTATAAAACACTGAAGCTTTTTTTTCATTCGGCAAGAACCAATGAAGATTAGTCTTTTTGTAGGTCTTTACTGCGATGGTAACGCCCTTTGCAGCATGCAAATCTCGTGGTTGGTAATGTGGACGGAATGAACCCCTTCCCTGACCGCGTGCACGTTCTACTATAACCACCTGTAGCTGCAGTAGAGCACGTTACTCGGATTTGAACTGTTTACACCTGTTTCATCATTTGTCCCGTTACTGTCTCAGCAAGCCATCAGTATTGTTCTTTGGCTGGAGTTGGAGGCTAGACGTATCGATAAAAGGCATGTTTTTAGGTAAATTGTTTCGATGTGTCCATGAGGACAACCACAACTGATCGTGACTGATAATATGCGATTGATATTTCTATGCTGATTAATCAAATTGCCTTTAATTATTTTGCAATGAGAATGTTGGAAAATAGGCCGAGCAATTCACATCGACCTGCGAATTAGGCTATGTCCTCGCGAACGCGTAGGTGGTTCAGCGGCTTGACTTATCAATTTCGCAATCATTCGCATATAGGTACGCCGTACGATGTGGTTTTTATAATGAACCAAATAATATTTCACTTTCACATATTTTAATATCGATATATACCTTCAAGATTTTATCCTAGTTTTGAAAATTATTATTGTTTCTTGTGCACCAACAATTTCGCGAATGTATATATATAACCACCGTTGTTATTCCAATCTTGATTGCCATTTTCATCTGCTCCTTTTTTTAAGGGAAGGGAAGGGAAGGCTACACAATTCTTCACGCCATCATTTTACTCTCACTTTCACACTATATAGCCGCGGATCGTTTAAATCTTGAAAACCTAGCACGGTAATTACTATCACGGTATCGCCTTTTTCTCTTTGCGATTGAGACGCCAATTGCCAACTCTGATTATGTTTCATTGTAGCTCAAGATGACGTCCCATTCTTGTGCAATTAATCCTTATACACCAAAGATGAAATTGACTTCTTATTAGAATTATTACGCTCCGGCAAGACGCATTACAATTACATTCGTGTTGGCTGTACGAAAGCCAGCCTCAGCCAGTCCATCGCTGTATGGTATTCAAAGTGTGTTACTCCTGTGCCTGCTTGCACAACTAACTCAACATTATTGGCGGAATGGCATTGAGATCTGCGAGGATATTTTTATTTGGCACATCGTTTTATTGTGCTCACGCTCAGGCTCAGACGAGACTCTTTTCTTTGGCAAAATATTAATTGCTTATTTTTAAATTCATATTTCGTGTATCAAATCCAAGCATGCATCAAGTAAATAAAATTCCTCTGCCGCGCTTTAAAACACGCTTCAAAACACGCTTCAAATTAAAGTAACATTTTGCAGTGTGGCCATAATTATGATGGTGGTGATATGAATAGAAATAATAACATGTATATCTAGATTAACACTTTTGAATTGCATTAGGTGCTATTCAGCAACGTTCCAAAACCTGAAAAAGCGACAATGCATGAAATCGATAATTTAACACCGCTGTATCTCAAGTTGAATGTTCAGGCATCAAGCTCAAGCAGGTCGTTCAGTAAAAGCAAACGTATAGAAGCCGCAGTAAATTGGTTCTCAAAATGCTAGCCAGCCCAGCTCACTGAACGAAGGTATCATAAATTTGGTAATCAAAGCACATGGCATAATGAAGGAACATCAAATGTTCGTACTTGGCGGTGGTAGTCGCCTGCAGGGCAGGTGCGGCATTCCCACCTTTGGAGTTTGCACACTGCACAGTCTTTGCATGCGCCAGGCCATGCGCGTTATTGGATCAAATTGGTAAATCCAATTTTATTTTCAAGCAAGTTTTTTCAACATCCTACCTTACATACTATACACTATATACACTACAGTACATGTTCGTTAATGCCTTATGGCTAAAATTGAGTGATATGTTACATCTTGTTGGTAATTATAATCAAAATAATTAAAATAAAACAGCTTCGTATTACTGGGTTAACATTTACTTATAGTTAATAAATATATTTATTTTTTGATAATACGAAATTAGGTATCATGTCCACGATATCGCTCGAGGATAGACAATAATTGAGTGAGAATATTAAACTGTATCGAATATCTTCAATGCTAAATGATCTATGCAACGTCCATTAAAGTATCTGACATTTTTCCTCGTAAACACATACCAGCGCGAACCAGAGCGACATAATCTGAATCTTCACAGTCATCAAAAAAATAAAAACAACATCTCAGTCCCATAGACTGATCGATCAATTTAAAATCCCTTGTGACATCTCAAGTTCTGAACATCACCTAAAGGCGTGGCACCCTCAACCAAACCATTGTCAAATACCACTCAGACAGTCCAGCTACACGGGTGATACATAATTCGCAATAGAAAAGTTATCAAAGTTCCTTGTACTTGTACCAAGGAACGATCCCGAAAGTAATGCCCGGCGCTATTAAATCATCTGCACATTGTTAACGGAGCCAGCGTTGAAAACTAGTCATCTAACAATGACACGCCTTAGCAAGCGTGAACGCAGCCAACGCAGTACCTTACCAGTTACCAGTTACCATACCAGTGGATGTGTGTGTGTGTATGGAGACCAATTTCACGCACAACTCGCCGGATTTCGGCTAGCTCATAAGTCTTCTTCTCGCGGCTATTCAGGTGCCTTGATCTGAGTTACGACTACGAGCTCTTTGACGAGGACTTTTCGTCTGGAAGTTGTTAACTATGTAATAGCTAAGCTGCCCACTATAAGGGGGCTATCTCCTTTTTTGATATACACTATTATGGCAGGCCGGCCGCCGGTCACTCGACATTGAGTGGTGTTTTGATACGAGCTCACTCAGGTGATTCAGACTCAGAGTGGTCAACGTCCAGGTGTAGAAGAGTGACGTAGAACGCATAATTCAAAGCTCGAGGATTTATCGCCGATGTGGATGACCTTGGAACATTTATGTAATAAGGTCGTAAAATGTAAGTAACTGTAGAGTATTATTAATATTTTTATTGGTGCCGACTCGTAATAAAAATGGTAGGTTTATTTTACCTGCCTGGGGCGTATATCTATGCGCGGAATGATCAACTGGTTTTTGATCTTAAAAGATGTGACCGCAGCTCGGTTTGTGACGGTTTTAATGGGTTTACTTACTTTCGTTGGATCGCCGACTGGATTACCGAGGCGGTTTTGTGTATCCGTAACAAATCTTTGTCGGCTAGGGAATTTCACACCGGGGAATCAGCGCGGCGACAAGCGTTTTGTTCTGGCACCTCCACTATTTTTTTAAAGATTTTATTAAACCCGAAACAAGATATCATGGAAAAGTTGTTTCAATTAAACATACATTTGACATTGAATTCGGACCGAGGCATCCGTGACAAAATATTCAAATTGTTTTTCTTGTAGTGTGAAAACTGCCAGCAGACACGGAATAATCTGCATTTGAAATTGAAATATAGAGATACTTTATTTAAAATAAACGTTTCAATCGTTTGTTTCAGAAGCCTTCAAGTTATGAAAAACTGATGTCAATATATTACCTGATAATCATAGATTTGCGTGCAGTGCAGCATAGTGGACTGCATTTCACTGTTTTACGAGAAAACTTCTATTTCAAACACCTACTGGCTATACTTATACTTACAACTTACAACTGCTTCCTTCACCTTTGCTCATCTTTCTATATGACGCATAATTACATTATTAAACCGTAGAGCATTTAATCGCGACTACTCGTAACAAGTTGTTCGCAGCATCTTCAGATGCGCTGAAGGCTTGCACCTAAGCTTGCAACAGCATGCTCTCTTCATCTTACAGCATCCAGGATCTTCGGAGGCAGCCAGGCGAGCGCGGGTCGCTACCTCTTCGGATGTCGTCCCTTGCAGACGCCTTAGAGGAGCCGAGTCTGGCAACAGAAGGCGTACCGTCTTGTTCGCACTAATGTTATTAACTGGCGGTCACGTGGTCTTAATTAACCTACGCAGGTCAGCATTCAGGTGGCGCGCAGTCGTGCTCGGTGACTTGTCTATACTCTAGGTATGTGGCGTGGCGTGGCATGGGCTCTGTTGCGAGGTTAATTAAACAAGGGGGTGTGTTGCTTGCACGGTGTAATTATCAGCACTAATAAACTGTTAGAAAATAGTAAATGAGGATAAGGAGGATACGGAGCGTGTTATTTTGTGTGTAGTTGCTTCGTAATGAATGGTCAAAGGTTTTAAATGATTTATGCACAGTTTAAGTGGAAGGTAAATAAATATTTCTGATGAAAACACCTGGCAAAGTATGGTACTTACCTATGTATCACATTTTTACTTACTTGTGCTTATTAGCTTGACAAAAAAATAGCTATGGAAAGACGAAATATTCACAAACAAAAACAATAGAGTAATGAAATAATTACGTTTGGCTCCAAAATATGGGTTAAAATATTATAAAAAACATGCAACGGAGGTCGTTTGGCCACGTGAAAAACAGTAACATTAACTAACATCGCCAAATAATACGTCCCAAAGAGTAAAAACAGTTTGACTCCGACTGAATCTGAGCGATATACCTTTTATGACTTAGCACTATACTTCCACGACTTAATTTTCTTCCTGGATCTGTCACAGCTTTCCACCCGTTTCCTCTGTGCCGGCCTCCAAGACAAATATGATGGATAGTATTGTCTACGAGACGTGTGTTGGTTTAACATTTAAATGCCATCTTAAGATAAGCTCTCAGACACTGGACATGGTCTGTCAGAAGAATACGATAAAGTAGTTGTTGGAATCTAACAGGTAGCCCCACAATGGGACACTCTTTACGCCTATCGCCGCGCGGCAGACACAACGTTATGTTAATGGACAAACGGGCTTGTGTTTAAGATGGCTGCGTTATGATAATATGATGATGTGGCTCTTAAGTGTATTGAAATATCTTAATCAACTTGTGCGTAATTCCGTTCTTCGCATTCGCCGTCTGTGATGTGATGAGCTAGAGACAATGATTTTGGGAGTATTGTCTTGCGAGTATCAATAGCAATAGACATGTGGATAAGGATGCCTATTGTTGGGCTGAGGTGTCGATGATTGGTATTTATTGTCACGGTTTTGTTAAGATGTAAGAGGTTTAGGTTTTACTTCGCAGATAGTCACATGTCGATAATTAATTAAGCTCCCTATGACCAGACATTTTATAATTCTTGAAAAAGCTGGCCTTGGCGAACGGAGGTAAAGCTAACTTCAAATATTGTATTTTATTTCTATATCGAAATTACAAACCATATTATTTTAACCATTGTCATTATGTAGCGTTTTATTTTAAATTCACTTTAGGTACGAGACGGGCACGTAAAAAAAGGTCATAACCATTTCCAAATCAATCCGTAACGCGTCCATGATGATGTCTATAATAACAGTTGACGGTCGTAAAAGGCACTGAAAATGATAGGCCACAGCACAACAATTAGCGAGCACTGATTATACAGTTTTGTCGGCTTTTACAGCACGCTTTTCCCCTGAAACTTCGAACTAATTTTCAAAAAAACCACTCAAGCATCAAACACTAAGAACGTGCTACAATAAATACAGACTCTTGTTTGAACAGTATGGTATGTCCTGCTGATCAAGAGTTTCAGTTATGGCCGAAAATAAATAGCAGAAGAAAATAAATAATAGAAAGGTGTAAGTGAAATCGATAAAAGCAATTTAGAAAACTACTAAAACGGCCTTAATTTTCAAACCGAAGTCGTATGGTTGGCACTTAGCAATCTATACAAGAAGATCAAAGTATCTGTGTAACCCAACGCGCTGGATGAACCAGAACACATCCGAAAAAGTGCAACATACCAGCCTCCTCCTAAAGGCCCAGCCTGTCAAAATAAAGGAGGCCGCCCATCTGAGCTATTAGCTCCAGTCGGCATCTCCAGTCGGCATCGAGAAACTCAGAGTAAGTTGAAGACTGCCGACTGGTCGAAATCGGCTGCGAATCTAATGAATGGCTACAGCACGATAGGTCATTGCATCCGCACTCATCCACGCGCGATCCCAGTCTTCGCCAAGCGCAGTCAGCTGCGCCGCGACTGCAGGCTGCTCACAAGTGCAGTGTGTCAGTGATAGCCCTCGTCTCCCGTCGCGTCAGCGTTCAAGACGTTCAAGACGTTCAAGACGTTAAAGACGTTAAAGACGTTCAAGACCCACTGTCATTACAACATGCATAATCACTTCTAATTACCGACAACAATATGCAAATTGACATTCGTATAATATGAATGTCTAATAAGAAAGATAACCTTCGCGGTTTTTTCGCGTGTTCGTCGTTTGATCTGGTAGATGACTGCAGGTGGTGGATCGTGTGTGGAGACTGGAGAGGCCGTCGCATGCCGTACCCCCTGGCAGGGAGTGGCCAGGGGGGATGTATTGGAAGATTTACGGCACACACTTTATCGATATTTCATATTTTAATAAGAGTTGTTTTTTAGAAGATTAGTATCTTCAAAGGTCGGTGTGTAATAGGCAAATTAAAAAAATATATATATGTTTACATTGGGAACATGTCAATAACAACAACAGGAACAGAAAAGCGTTTAAAATAGATGTATATTCTGAAAAATGCGCAACGTTTAATGATTTACGATAAAACTTATTCGAGATTTGAGATTTGTTGAGATTTGTCCCTGGCGTCCCCGGCAGGTTCGCGACTGCAAACCTCGGAATTAGCATACAGCCGAAGACGAATGGTCCATTCGTCGAGCGTCTCCCCGTTCGGAGGCGCGATACAAGACTGGCTAATGGAATCAGACGCGTCAACAGAGAACAATCTCGAGGAACAACTGAATTGCGTTCACCTCTCACCTCTCCCGGCTCGCTATGAGCTCCTCAGACTCGTCGAGCCAACGATGACTCTCTTACCAGTGTCGTCTTCAATAGCTAGTCACAAAAACCACAGGTACTTTCGGCTTTTAACTCTGAATTAAACGTTGCCGTCAATGAAAGGTATTTCCTTGAACTATCACGTACCAAAACTCGAAAAATGAAACCAAAAAGTTAAGGCCATTGATTTTTGTCATTCATTCGGTCGTTTATTTGATTTAATTTATTCCTCCAGGGTCAAGAGAGTCGATGCACTCCCCGATGCATCGCCTAAAGTGCATCTTGCATGTCGTCTCATGTAATGCCCACACATAAATGCAAGCGCAGCGTTTGTAAATCGAATCACTTAGTGGATGCTCATGTCCGCACCTTTGCTAACTGATAGACTAGAATATTAAAGATTAGGAGCTAGAACAAGTGAAACAAATTGCTCGCCGACGTATTTGGAGCTCACGACTACATGTATTTAATAGTTCAAAAGCGTATACCGAATCAGAACTTGCTTAGAATCTTTTACAAAACTCTTCTTTCTTTTGTGATATTATTAATATTATTATGCAGTTAACCCGTTTTATGAATCGTTCGCTGAACATTTAGCGATCGCCCCTGCAGAGAAGATGGCTCCCCGACCACCTTGAATTTTATTCCTCATTCTTCATTAAACCGCCAACAAAAGGCCAAGGTTTATGGCGTTGATTTACAGAAAGAAGCATTTCTTTTCGAAGCATCCTCCGCTTTTCCACTCTCAAGCCAGTAGGTAATTCATAAACTCGGTAGTGTAGTTTTGAGCGCCTCGCCACAACAGTCTGTGGTAACTAGTAATAATTCTCATTTAATGATCGAATTATTTTATTACAACCCTGAGTATAGAGATGATATCGCAGTGAGAGTGTTGCAGTTAAATCCACATTAGAGTGCGAATGCCCAGGCGCCTTTTCTGCCGCGAAGTCATTTTTGTTGAGAATATAACCGCGCAAACCGCTTTTTTTTATTGTAATGCTCTGAGCGTTTTACGTGACATGTTGGTACACTTGCAAAATATCAATGAAGCGTAATCTCAAGTATCTTGTAAAAGTCTAAACTCTTTACAGACATTATTCATTCTCTCCCTTTGCTGTGGGAATCGAGGCTCAGATGTAATGAATCATGACATTAAACGCATTGTCATTTATGGGGAGTAAATTGAATCAGCAATTTTAAAATTTATGAGTTTACACAGCGCATGCAACATTATCGGCTATAGAAAACGGAATCTGAAGAAAGGTAGAACACCTCATAGGTCCTTGTGAATACATTTTGATTAGTGATGTGGCCCACTGACGTCACTTAATTTACAAAACGATTGAACATATTCTCAAAACATACTCGCAGCATGGGTTTTTTACTTTTTTAATGATACAATACATTACAGATTGATAACAGCAGAAGGAAACAAATGGTAAAACGTATTTGTTCTCCAACGTCTTTGTGATACGGCTTTCTTATCTCCCAGTGGACAAATGCATTTGAGTTGTCCCGTAATCTGACGAGCATTGTGTGCATTGTGCGCATTATTAGCATGTTGTATTGGCGTTGGTCGCAATTTCAACCTTCCATAGCAACTAGCATCCAGAATCCAGCATCCCGCTACTGTACCACAGCCGGCCATCCAAGTGATCCTAGTCCAACCCCACGCTCTCGACATGACATCTTCATTAATTCAGACGTAATAACCCACATCGCTGCATTGACAGCTGTTGATCTGTCTCGGGCTAATAAACAAGCAAACACCTTGCTTCCAGTGGTTACTATCTATAACCGGGGGTCGGCCATCTCCTCTCTGCATTTTATAGATCGAAAGACTGTGATAGCTTCAGGCAATAAGGTTGGAGCTGGACATTTTAGCTACTTTATATCAGCTATAATGGAAGCTAAATCGTAAAAATTTGTCGATCATAAAATCTTTTTGAGAACTTCTAATAAATTAAGTCACAGCTGTGGTCACAGGTGCGTCTGAATTTTAATTATACAAATAAAATAGTTTGAGCCTATCAGTTCTAGACACATAACATGCTAAGATTTAACTATAAAAATTCTATCATAACTTGGCCTAAACGCAAATAAAAGGCAAAATTATGCTGTGAGTTATGAGCTTCTCTCGAGAAGTTGGACCGCTTTCTACATTTTTTTGTTGGTTTTGTCTATAGAACACTTGTACACGTATAATCATATCATCATTTGCATTGATTTATAGTGACCATTCAAGGCAATACATCCTGAAATACAAAGTTTCACACAATAACGTTTTGCTAGTTTAGCGTAATTAGCGAATTTGACCATGGTCCATTGCACATCGAAATATTTGCCAGCATGAACATCATAATTTCTCAATACTGCGCCGTGGGCATTTGTGATGTACTCTATTGTTTGGCGATACCAGGAGTTGGTCAGCCTGGGGTAGTCTAGTCGAGGACCTCACATACAGGCTCAGTGCTCCTCGAGATCATAGTCTTCATAGTCTGTACCAAGTGTACAAGACTCAATTTTGGCTGGGACAGTCTTGTGGTCTAACCTACTAAAGGACACACTCTCCCCACATCGTAAACTTCTTGACGCCTTTTCTGTCACGTCACGATATCCACATTGCATCAAAATGCAATCTGTGGTTACAGAAACAATATTTTAATTTTTATAGATTTGACTGTCTAATAAATATTCAGAGTTACAATGCCACAAGCTACAGTAACAAGTATAACGATTTACCTATTAGATACCATTTGCGAAAATTCTGTACTTGCGTGCATCATGATATTTTAGACGTGAGCAACTTTAAAAGATGCAATTCTAAAATGTGAAATTTAGATCAGAATAATTGTGATAGCTGTCAAGACTTGGGATGATTGATTGATGCAAATTTCTCACAGTAAAACTCAAGTCACGTTTTGTTGTTGTTGTTTCTACTAAGTATATAGTGCATCAGCAATTTATGTATACCATACCTATACCCATGACAACGGAATTTGTGTGGATCTCAACTAAATATTATTTAAAATGTACCCGTAAAATTTCTTTATAAATGTGACCAAAGGAACAAACTTACCGGGGCAAATCAACACGAACACACATTTACTCTTCATATTTTATGAACTCAATATAATAATAGATTATCTTTGAAATCTGGTCAACCCACAAGCTTGTCATAAACTACCTATTGTACCCTCACACAAGCTGTAATATTATGTACGGAGTCAAGTTATAAAATCGTAAACCATCTTCCTACACGTGGCAGCGACAACAGGAGTATGTATATATGAACTCGCGTCAACATTGCAACCTGCAACTGCGGCCTGTCAGTTGCATGCCTTCGTCTGTCCAACCTTCCTCCGCGAATGAATAACCAACCATAAGACACTGACTGAGTACACTTATGATATGTCACCATAAATTCCTGGTGATCTGTTAGTGCAACATTGCAGCTGAGCTGAGAGAAACAGATCTCCTGCATATGAGAGAGAAAGAGAGATTAATTGCGAATGCAGACGGCAATGGTCGTCAGCTCGCTTTGGCTGGCAAGAATTTCTGAAATGCTACGAGATTTGTTGAATAATTTAACGTATTGACTGATTGATTAATTAGTATGTTTATACCATTCGTTCGCTTGGTAATTTATGTACTAGTTCTCTTTCACTCGTATTGCCCTGATTTCTGTGTTGCGCTGGCAAGGGTATACATTATTTTCATTTTTTAGCTTTGATGCTGGCTAGGGTATATTTTATTTTCAGTTTTTTTAGCTTTGATGTTTAATGGAAAAGATTTTGTACAAGGACTTGACCAGATATTAGAAAAATATCCATCGGAAATATAATTATTTTTAGATTTTATTATACGTAAAAGGAGTTCAAACTTGTTTTAGTTTTCTTGCCGTTACACGAACTGAGTTGAATGAAACCCCTTGATCACGGGCCAGCTATTAGACTATAATAATATTGTAATTCTTGCCTCGGCATGGCGTTCACAGATAAGACCTACCATCACAGATGAGCACCTCTAACAAAATCTCTCGCAGAATCTGTATCACATTTTAAGATCTCAACCTTCAAATGGGCAAAACCAGTCCATTCCGCAAACTCGAGACGATATATCGAGAGATGTCTTCTCCTCCCACAATCACATCACAAAGTATAAAACAAACTAAAAATCCCCGACAAAGCTGAAAAAACTATAGAATTTAGCTTAGTAAGCGCATTGCAATTGAACGATAGAGGTATGAAAAGAGCAAAGGCATGCACAAGTTGGCGAGCAATGCGATGCATATCACACCCGAGGGACCTCGACCTGGGTCGGTCGTTGCTCGGAGAATGGCACCTCTGGGCAAGGTAAGGGGTGGAGGTGCAGGCATGGCGCGCAATCCGGGACCAATCGAGACCTACACGACATTACTGGCCGCATGCAATTTGCACAAATGTTTCTCGGATTGATTTGATTTCGCATTGCGTTACGAGTGTGACTTGTAAATGAGCTTCAAATGCCATTGGATTGTTCCAGTTGCTCCTGGGAGGTTGGAGTAGCACAGAAGGAGTTGAAAAAGTATGTTGTTGGTCAGAATGGGGACCAATTGATGTCACGAACTAATGTTTCAAGTCACAGAAAAAGAATTGACATTATTGGACTGGTTTTCGATCGGTGATCTATGACCAACATTTAGCTGTTCAAATATCATAGAATCCAGGACTATACCAACGCAAGAGGATTTTTTGTTTTCTGTGTTTCACTCATTGAGAAAATTACACATATTCTAAAACAACCACACATTCTTACTGTGTATATATATATAGAATCAAAATTAATATAAATGCGATTTTGAAAAGCATATACAGCGTGCAGTTTTATGTGAATGTATGGTACCTTTATTAGCCCAGAGTTCTGGCACCTAATCCCAATCCCACATACAAATTTCACATTCAATAAATGCGTAGGCTGCGTATTGGCACTTGTCGAGCCACCGAATACGCAGCGCCATGGTGTAGGTACACGGTGTAGGTACCCATACACGCACATGTAAACATAATCACAACGGAATCTCACGACTCGCGTCCAATCTTCGTACGTACGTGTTTTCCAGCCGAGATTCATGTTCTGATTATCAAGATTGTTTTGCATCTGAAAGTAACCTTAATCACTATAACCAGAAATAAAGCTTAGTGAAGCACGTACAGAATTGAATCTGAAGAGCGCGGATTCACCGGAGTACACCGAGTGACTTAACATTGTTCAATTGCTCCTATCATGGAACTCATAAGATTGGTCTGTCGTATCATGCTATGTTATTGTCTTTTGAATAATAGCATCACGTAATTGTTAGTGTAATGAAAGATTGGATGCGGCGGTTAATGAGCAGGGCAGTCATGAGGTGCCGTGGCTTCGTTGAGAGCGTCTGGGCGAGTCTGCTGCTCAAGAATATTGTCAAGGAGTTTGTAGAGCGCGCTTAGCGCGGAGCCTCATACGCTGGAATAGACGGGCATTCCATGAGTCTGTACGTTCCCTACTGGGGTTTGGACAGATACTTGACGTGTACCTAGTAGAAATAATTACCGAAGTAAAACTCGGGGTTTCAGTAGTCCGTTAAAATCCTAATGGTATGTTTATTTGTTATTTGCTTATCAGCGTCCAATCAGAACCTGTTATTTTTGCTACCAGACCGTTAATGGTAATAAGACAAATTCGATAAGTTATAAGAACATAAAAACATATAGCAATGAGGAATAAAAGCGCTAATATATATATAAGAGTAACGTGCTAGTCTGTTATTAAGAATTGAATACAAAAGTAATTGTGAAAAAAGTAGGACCTCGTCTTGTGAATTACAAGCAAAGACCGCCTTCCTCTGACTAGCCCAAGTCGCTTCTTGTAATGGGATGACCAGAAAGAAATCTTGATTTAAATTCAAACACACGTTATTTAATTTTTTCCTATCGTCGTTTTAGATGCTTAACATGACGGGCAGACTTCTTACTAGTCACTTGGGCTACGCGTTATCTACACAAGAAAATACAATCTTGTTCATTAATTAAAGCTTTAATTACTAGCACGTCACTTTATTCTTTGAAATAAGCATGATGATTGGTTGGAAGGTTAACACCCAAATTATTAGCTACTCGTGTAATAGGTACCATTTTTTTTGCAAGTATATATCGTACTTCATATGTGCGAAAGACTGGAATATTTGTTGAAATGATATCTGAAAATGCCATGCACTTTACGATTTTCTCTAAACAGAATCCCAAAATAGGTATAATACGACGCAAAATGCATTTCAGGTTTTTTTTCTTGCATTCACCTACACACAAACTCTTCGCGCATGTTTGGATTTTGCTTGAAAATTGTTGCACAGTCATATCGAGCGAGTATTGACATCGGCAAGACATTTCTACAAACTAGCGCGGCAAAAAGAGCGCAAAAAAAATTGGTGTAGCCTTGACCTTGGGACTGCCGATGAGATGAGGAGAGAAACACCCGTAGCTCAGATTTTCCAAGAAATTTTAAATGCTTTTCCTCGGAACAAACGTCAGGTCAATCGACAATAGAGCCGATAATTACAAACACAGCGTACAGCATTTCAAATCAACATATTTCCACGTAATCACGACATTCTAGAAAAGTATTTAAAACCTCATTATCGATAAAACGAACCAATAAAATGGAATCAGAACGTTGCTAACAAGTTTGTTATTTTTATAAGTACACTCTTTATAAATTAGAAAACATAAATCACATGCCATTGTGGAAGAGCCAGGCGTGTGCAAATTACAACATCGTAAGTCATAATAACTTGATTTCTTTGCTGACCACAATCGCAACCAAACAGCAAACACTTGTACTAACAAAAGATGAATGAAAAAACATATAAATCCCTTTTGTTTTTGACTTCTGACTATATTTATATGAACTGGGACAAAAAAAGGAATTTCAGTCTCGTCATGAGCTGTCACTGTCATAATCAATTACACTTGGTAAATAGGCCAGTGCGTGCCTGCGAAGGTGTGTGCTGGCCACAGATCAGACATGCGGAGGTGCCTTTTGCAGACTCTTAAACTGCCCAGCAGCCAGAGTTCGGACGGCTACTTGATATCATTCGGGGGGTCTTTCACATCCCAACCTCTCCACTCGACGTAATTAATAACCTTATAAGAAAAGTGGCAATGGTCATCAAGCGATTAAATCCAATCGACTTGATTTAGAATGAATGATGAATGATGATGGCAGGCAACGATTAACAAGAAGTTGGCTCATTAAACCCTTTGACCAATACGGCAGGCCTATAGCAATTACCTAACTTCAAAGAATTTTTTCAAAGGAACAATTATCATCAGATGCTTTTTGCTTGGCCAAGCGTAATTTGCCAAGTGAAGTACAATAATTAGGTTTGCCTGGTGGAAAAAAACTCCAGTTGTTGCCCGTAATGAGGCGGCAGAAACGAATATATATTCCTTCGTAACCCAAAAGGAATGTGCAAGTATTTGCAGCGGCCGCGTTGCAGCTACTAATTGCAACCAATTTCATTGTCTTCGTCTGATATTTTTGGATGAAGCAATTAAAGTTGGTGTCCAGACATGTATTGTATCTCGTGCCCTCGAAGAAAGTGATGAACTTTGGCTACGAAAGACGACGACATAGAACATATACCTATACGGATACCTATACATTCAGCTTTTATCTTTAGCATCTCGCTGCAAAATTTTCTTAGCTATTTCAATAGATATCTATAGTGGATAGTGAAAGGTAAATTCCAGCTACGCCAACACATCGAGAATAATTGCAGAATTAGCACCTGGATTTAAAGTACCTTCATTTGCGTACATTTGCACTGGCGATTACCTCCATTATAATTATTCATTTATTAAAGTGAATTTCAAGTTGTTCACTTGAGCGAATGTTTATCTTATACTGGTTATTATAATAATTTCAGAACATAAACACTCTATGAAACCGTAAGTGTTAAATAATAACGCAGTATAAACACTGCATACAAAAGACTTGATCATGTAGCAACAATCTTCACGCACTTATGCGATCCTACACACTGAAATTGGCGATAATCATTCATAGTTATCTCAGTTTGCACCTCTGGTCACAGGAGAGATGAATTGGCGAGATTATTTTCTGCACAACATTGTTGTGATTCCGCTTCGTTCGTGTCGAACACACAGTCGGAGGAGGGATCGAATAATTATATGCATGCTGGAAGAGTTGTGACCATTGCAGTGAGATGCAGACTTATACACTGTTAAGGTGGTAACAAAAATATTACTTACCTGCTAATGTATGCAGTCTGCCCAAAGCGTATCTTTCAAACACATTTCTGTGTTTTGTAGTGCCTGTGTGTGTGTGTGTTTATGTGAAATCTGATTGCTAATCATATAGGGAGCGTGATAAATTATAGGCAAAGGTTCAGGAGTAATGCAGCGAGTTGCCAGCACCTAGTCCATCAGAAGACATGGTTATATCCCTGCTGCGCCAGTGAAATTATTTCTTATACCTATACTGACAGATGAAATGTAAAAGTTCAAAATCATTATCTAACTAAAAGGAAGCCATTCCATGTACAAATAGCAACTACATTTAATTAGACACCCCAAAGGCGATGCGATTACGAGCCTCAAATGCTGGAAGACGAGTGGGCTAAGTCCACGAGGCACAGTCGCCCATTATTATCTAACAACGCATTGGCAAAAAGGCAAATTGGTGCTAGAGATTTTGCCTTGCTAAACTAACGTGCCTTTTGTAAAGGCAGCTGGAGAGTCTGAATCATTTCAATATAAGTCGTGCTCCTACTTATTTGATCGCCAAAGGAGTGATTTCAATGAAAAGTGCATGGGAAATTGAAAATGTTTAAAAAAAGGATTACTTTGTAACTATTGCTTCAGATTTTTCAAAAGCGGTATCCTTATTTAATGTATATTCAATTAAAGCAGCCATAAAATATCCCTTTGGTGAAAAATATTATCAATTCATTCCTCGTACATATCGCATGCACAGAACGTTGGTGTAATTGCTAGGAATTCGAACAAAGTGATGTCGTCGTTGAGCCTTGCAGCCTCTCCCAGAGCACACGATTGACTGCCGAAGTAAAAAAGAGATCGACCTGATCTGCAGATGGATTCTTTCTTGGAGACAAACGACGAGGCGGCATAAAGGATCACTGCAGCAGCAGCAGCAGCAGCAGCAGCAGCAGCAGCAGCAGCAGCAGCAGCAGCAGCAGTGATGCTGTTCGTGATTCAGGAGTCACGCCATCACGGAACCTAGGTCTCTGATCTGCGAGCAAGATCTATTGGATCAGTGACTCGGACTCAGTCAGCCGTCGCCCGACTTTCTGAATCGCGTTGCATCAATATCTTTAGGTGTGTAGGTATCTGTTACCTAGACTATACGTACGTGTATGTATGCACCTAGTGATATACCATGCCATGTACAATGCAAGGCACCTTACCTTTCTTGGGCATCTATTCATGAGATCTATGCCAAGTGCAGTTGTCTTAGTTTATGTGTTTATTTTGCCTAATTAAAAACAATATAGTAGTCTTAGATTCAAACTGAGGCATTCTGATGCTGAAAAATCTGTATCGCCGAAGCTCAATGTGCTAAGGTAGAATACCTAAATCTGTGCACAAAGCATGAAAGTCGCGTATTATGCGATTTAATTCCATGCAAATGTTACAATTTCAACCAAATTAACCCGAATTTGGACAAAGATTTAAAGATATGTCTTGAACAAACGACAATTCAAACTATTGGGTTCTACTACAAATTCGATTTTGATTTATAAACACACGCATAGCTGCTCCCGCGAAGATTAAATGCTTGACTGTGTATCCGAGCTGCTGAACCTCGTCCAGCATTCAATCCCCTACATAGCAACTCATCTCACAAACAAACAGCGAGGCACAGCTTCTCTCAGATCACCTTCCGAAGCATTGATCAAATGCCGCTCTCGATTAGCATCATGTGATGCCATTTTAAAACAAAATTATGATCTTATCATTTGATTGCGTTTTCATGTAATTGCTTACATATTTTTATTTATTTTTAATAATTAATTCATCGTGCATTAATACAGTTTGTTTGAACTCTAAACTAGCGAGACTAAATTATGTTGACAGCACTTTATACAATTAATGCCTGCGGCGATTAAGTATTAGCGAACAACAATCACAGATGGGAGACTGTTGCAATTGACATGGCTGAGATGTAATTAGGACAAGTTCTACTCATTATGTTGTGTGGTCTGTGACTTTCAACGGCACCGCACACCTATAGGCACACACCGTCTTTTTCTGGCTCACACTATATAAAGTTACCCATTAGTAGGGACATCTGGTCACTCAGGAGTCAGCACACATTCTAATAGATCACAGACTATACATCACTTTTGGACAAACAAAGAGGTCAGAGTTCAGTCTCAACAATTAGGCGATATGCAATCAATTAATCATTGGACAAAGGTGTAAGTCAGAGCAGAACAGTTAACACTTATTAATTACCAAGAAGGTGCAGTGTATGGCTAGTGTAACTATAAGGTCTTTGAGTCATTATGGTTCCTTTCTTTAATAGTCAACGTGTCAATGGCAAATGTATCATACCTGTGCACGTATTGGTATATCGCGATTGCACATTTTATTACACTTTGCTTTTAGAATTCGAACTTGATTCTATGAATAAAATTAACACTGGCAATTAAAACAGCATCATTAATGGAGGTGTCGTATAAATAAAGTGGAGTGATTGAAACCGAGTAAAGAGTTATGTGTTCCAAGCAAACGACACAATTTACATATTAAACCATGGTCAAGAAAGTCGATAAAATAACGCAACGATTATAAATGTAATAACTATTAAGGGAAATAAGTAATAACACTTTTGTAATTTGAAGTTTTCTATGAGTCATCAATTATGTTTTGATGAAATTGATTAATGCGATTCAACAATGGTATAAAAATATAAAGGTCTGTAGCTGAATAACGAATGCACGAAACTAAAAATAGGTATTCGCTACTAATCGGTGCTGCGTTCAATAAAATCGATTAAGAAACGATGAAAAGAGAGACTGAATACGCGCGAGCTGCGCGATTCGATTGTTTGCTCGATAATGGACGCCGATCGACTTCGAATGAGTCTCATTGGATCTCCTGTGTTCCCCGTCGTTCTTCTCTTCACTTGATTAAAGTTCCATGTACTCATCTAATGAGCGTGCGTCGTAGATGTAGCCAGGATGCCAAACACCGGCTATTGGGCTAAGTTCTAACGCCGCTATAGTCGGTCCTAGCTAGAGAAAAATGACCAAAATGACCAAAAGGTTGACGCGCCTTAAAGCCCCACTATTCATTCAGTAGTCGAGATTTCAGTTACCTGTTAAAGCAGGTAGTTTTGGCATCGGTTATCAGATTCTTCACCCAATTTTGCTACTTTGCATTTGAATTTTAGTCCTCGAACCACCACCGAGCCCTCAGCATTTTGGCTGCGCGCTGGGAAAATATATTTAAGGGGAAAGCTGGGCAAAACACGGCTCCTCTGGCTTGGACCGACTCTAGTTGCTTCGGCCCATTGCCGACGAAGACTTATATTGATACTCTCCAGACAGTATTACTGTTCCTGATGAATGGGAACCACGCTGCGGGCTTTTTCAATGCACTCCACCGCTAAGAATGAAGCCACGTATTCACTTAGCGTGCGGTCTAACTCTTTTTCGCGATTGCCAATAATTGACTTGAATTATATGTGAATCCTGATTCTTTATCATTGTGGCTTCACGAGCAGCGCTTTGCGGGATGCCTTTTGACAGCGCGGGCAGCGTGGCGTTTGTTACCTAGGCGGCTTTCAATGGCATTATTATCATTGCAGCTTGCAGCGTCTTTGAATACGCTGAAGTGTGCTGTTTATTGCAGGCGTAGGAATCTAGCTTATAAGGACCAGGAGATTATTTTCATTTAATTGGGATACATTATAGTCGCCCATTCTTTCGATTTGGCATCCTGATGCATCCTGTTGTTCGTTTCTGAATGTACCTCATTTAAAATTATTTTCATCACCTTTTTAAGGTATCGAAAAAAGTGACTGTTTATTTATTTTATGCATTTTTTTAAGCTCAAGGACCTAATAATGTCCAGGTTGATCCAAATGTATTTTTACACAACACTATACATTGGCTTTATTATGAGATAAATCTTCTGCTATTTGCATAATAGTTTTTTCATCACTAGGACTAATTGGAATAACTCCCACATTTGTGCCATAAATATAGTGTGCAATACAGGATAGCAATCGCCGGCTTGCCGCACAGACGGGAAAAGTTCCTTGGCTTCTCACGAACACAACAGGTGTTATGGAAACCAGCCAACTGACCACTGGTGTATACTAGGTGAGGTGCACCTCATTTCACGTCGCACAGATGAATTATATTTGGTTTATCTGTTAAAAATTTGAAATTGGATTACTACGCGATTTCACAAAGGTTGAATTCTTATTTTTATATAGTCCACATCAAACGAAAGAGTAAGAGAGACGGACAGATTCCCTCAAGACCACTCTAAGCTTTCTTTTTGCTATTTCATTGGCTGCAACTCCCGAATGATCTAATGTCTTGGCTTTTTATTCTTTATGATCCATAACCTGATCTCGCGAACTGAGATCAACAGATGCGATATTTTTTCTTGCGCCTTATTTGCGCAATCGCATAACATAGCACCGCACCGGCGGCACCCTAACCTACGTCAAAACCGCGTCGGTGGAGGTGCCGGGTTCTAAAATCGACCATCACGCTCGCAGCGACAACCGTTCGAAGCTCGCACTCCAAGCACAACCAATAATTCACAAAATAAATCATTGCTTCTGGTATGCAAAGCACCCACGCACCGGCTCTAAGCATCACAGACTCCACCTGTCCAACTGTTATCTAAATCTTTTTTCTGTCTTCTTATATAACTCAATTACGCTCGTGGCCAAGCCGCCATGTGCTCTGGTCGCGACTCGTTCGTGAGTGGCTCTTGCTCAGTAGACGGTCAGTAGACATTGAGTACTGGCCAGTCTTTTCTCTCGTCCGATATTCCACACTGATAGCACACACCTTTGAACACGTTAATGGCACCGAAGCTCATTGTGAGAATGTTACAATACTGATCCAGCCGATTGCTTTCTTATCATTATATTTGAAGAGACGGTATGATTATGTTGTACTCCGAGCTGGGTGGCCACCTTCAAGTCATTGTTAAACCATTGGTTAAAGGTACCGACCATATGTGATCGAAGATATCGAACATTTATGAAAGCAACTTGTACGCTGGTTTTGCATAATGCGAAATGGTATAATCTTCAATGCTGCATATTATATAAGCTCATAGTTTATAATGTTAGATATAGTTTCTATAATTACAGACTTGGTGGTTGTGAGTTATTTGTTTATGTTGTATTGGAGATTCCATTGATAAAACAATAGTTACAAAACGTGAGAAAATAATTACGATTTAATACCAACCCGAAGACATTATTAAAAGCGCTGCAAATGTTGAGTACAACTTGATACGTTGTAACTCCGGCAGTTTATTATTTCTCGTGTTGACTTTGAAAATCGTACAAATCGTCTCTATTAAATGCTGTTTGGAATGCAGGTTAAACTATAATATTGCAGCGATGTAGTTCTAAAATCAATATGCGATGATATGGTCGTCTCCTACTAGTGGTATTAACAGACGACGATGCTTAGCGTTCACCCCTTTCTAAAAATCTCTGTGGTATACATAGAAAGAATCCTTCCATACCTAAAGGAACCAAATGAATCAGAGGCCATGTCGCCTATGGATTTGAATGCAGGACTGGTGCCAGGGTTCAGGATGTTGCGGATAAAAGTTTGATATCAGACGTTACAGTTTGCACCAAAGCTTTTTAAACGATTTAGGAACACACCTCAATCTGACAAGTTCACTCTTATCCCACAATTACCTGTACTTCTAATGCACCTTATACACCTATTAATTCTGCAATTTGTGTTCATTCTTATGCAAATTGAAATGCGCTCTTGAGCCTGAACCATGTCGACAAGGACAAGATATGGAATATGCTTAAAGCAGTGTTTTATTAGCGGTGTGTTAGTTGACAAGCTTCACCTTTGACTTATGTAATGATGCACATGTTCATATTAAGATTACTTCTCTTGGTGCACTCACTCACAAATGCACGAACGTATGCATACTCACTCACACACTCACACACTCACACACACACACTCACACACTCACACACTCACGTCAAACAACGGATTGAATTACTTGCAGTGCACTTTCACGACTATGCGGCTAGATGCACTTGTTGGTAAAGTTGCACTTGCATGGTCGCTGCATACGAGTTCAGTTCGGTGTTTCGTGTTGATTCCAAAGTTCACCGGAAACTCGTATCTTGAATTGCATGCGGAAAATCATCGTATCGGGAGACTTTTTGGTATCCTAGAGCTCATGTACTCATTTTCATTTTGCTTGCATATAGATACGCCGCGGAATTTTGTAATTTGGATCATACAGATTGCAAATAAATTTGTCAGTTCTATTATTATCACATCTTTCCCCCATTTTTAAGCCACAACTTACGCCTTATTACGAGCCCCATCATCAACCAGTTAGCGCAGTAGCTAGACGTCATTTTTTCATTATGGTCGAAGCCTTTTTCTTTGCATTTTTTGTGCGACATAAAAATGGTGGCACCTATTATAAAAATGTCTAACCCTTTTTATGTAAGCTCATCTCAATTATTAATTAATTATCGATCTACAACAAGATCTTAAATAATGAAACTACAACCTGAGAGTCTGTCGTAGGCGTTCCCTCTTGTATAAGCATCGTACAACACAGGCACCTAATCATAAAATACACATTGATCGTCGATCTTGAGTGGATTAATTACCGGGGAAATAACGAGATGTGCAATAAAACACAGTGCTCTGAATCAAGCCGCCAGAGCATCGTTTTCAATGGCAAGCCCATGTTCGTGCGCTAGCTCTCGGCGTAAGTGAAAAATCTTGATCTTGTATTGTCATCTTTGATGTATCTATGCGAAGTTCATGCACGCGCTTATGGTATATGGTTATCCACTCAAAGAGTTATGCGGGCATAATTTATTCGAGCATTCATGTTTTGAATAACGTTATGATCGTCTCTATTCTTTCTCATGCATTGTTAAAACTAGTGTGGCAACAAGACTAAAACCTATTTTATGATACATCTTCGTATATGAGGCATTGTCTCGGAATAAATCTGTCTACAAGTGTCCCTTGATGTTGGTACTGGTGGGGATGGGCTGGTATTGCACATTGCCTTGGCACATAAAGAGACATATCAGGTCAGATTTCAACAGACGAGACACCCATGGGTAGGTATATCATGTGATATACCTAACCATTTTGCTAGTGTCAGGCAGCACTGGAGAATATAAGACGAAAAGATAATCTTGTATCGTTGCCCCTGAGCTATTGGAAAAGCGTAAGCAACGCCGCATCATATCACCTGCATAACTCAACTACTGCAAATGATCGACGCTCCCAATATTTCGCACTTTCTTTCGAATATCGAATATTGTCAATCGTCATAAGACATTCCTTTTGTCTTGGAGAACAAAGGTAAGCTAATTTGGTATACATCCGCCAAAAGACGTTGCAGTCAAAGGGTAATTTCCTTTCTAAGTCCTGCATCAAACTCATGGCGAACGTTTAGAATTTGTTCGTGATTGTTTAGAGAACGGTTTCTCTTTGGTATTTGGAGGGCTTGAACACATGAATGGGCGGTTTATCAGAAGCATTGCTTAAAGAAAATTGTACAATAAAATTGATTTTTCGGGTCACGACTCACACGAATTCGTTTCTCAATCAAGTATCGTTCCTGCGATAAGTGTTTTCACACGTTCAAGCAACGCAGAGGCGCTGCACTTTTCTCACATCGCACTCACTTCTGAGTTATGCACCTGGCTGGCGTGGCAGTCAGGTGTCAGTCCGAGTTGTTGGAGGCGTTCAAGCCATCAGTTTTATCAATGGGAGTCGTGAAGCGCCGAGAATCGCGCTGAATCAACACGCTGTCATCAGATGTCAATGAATCAATTAATTACACGCATTGTAGCCGCGCAAAAATCTCTTCGCGCTCCTTGACTGAACAAGCAATTGTATGATAATATGTGTATGGCACATGAATTTCACCGGTGCATAACGTGATTATCGTTGCATTACAGTCCGAATCTTCTCGGCATGTCTTGCTAAATTGCAGTTTAATATGCTGAAATCACGTTTCGGCAACCTCTTTAGAGAGCTTCCCGTTTTTTGAAGCGAACGCGTCGGCGGCATTATCTAATGCGTCGTTAAATTTGCTCGCTCGTCTCACGTCTCGCTCTCCGATGTTCTCGAGTTAATTCCTTCGGAAACAAGTGGAAACTTCAAAGGAATGCACAATTCACCTCTCTGGTCGTTATCTCGCCGCTGCCGCCGCCGCTGCAGCCGCCGCTTCCAGCTATATCATTTGGCCAGCGCTTTTTACTTTAACAAAGCAACAATTTCTTGTTTTTCAAGCGGATTCCCTCAGCTGGCACGAACGGCGCGAATTGAGTGACAAGGGAGCAGACAATTGCTAGCTTCTTATAAGTAGCCACTCATTTCGTAAATCGCACGTTATGGACTATATTGAACTCACCTCGGTGAAAATCCTGTCATAACAATTATAATTATATCAAATTAATTGATACACCTCAACTTATTATTCAATTATCTTTACACCATCTGTTAACTGGTTTGACGATTCCATTGTAATTCATCAACGTCATCCTATGATCGTCATCATCAGCAGTCTAGCCACAGCTGGGCAGTTTAGTTGGTAGCGTTCGTGTAGATGACACTTGACATTAGAAATTAATTGATCCATGCAAATAATTTGGCAACTCTGTGTGGAATATGAAATGACCTGGCTCTCTCGAAACACATGAGTTAACATCAACTTATATTTTCGAAATTAGGACCCCGAAACTATTTTAAATGAATCCTGATTAATCAAGGAAAGGTCAGGTGGCCGGCAATAGATTGATTTTCGCTCCTTAAATTGCTGCTGTAATTTGTAATTAAGAAAAAAAAGCAACAAGTTCGCAATGGAGCGAAGTTCAGTGGATTAAATTAGTTTGAAATGGTACGAACAAGGGTATGGCAAATACACCGTTGATCTTCGAAAATCGGTAATCAATGTTCGGAAATGACTTTTCACGGTGAAGGAGATTAATGTGTCTACGTTCTTGGAACTAGCGGAAAACGTGACTTCCATCAATTATGGAGCATTATGGTTAAAAGGCCTTGATACAATTAGATGCTGCTTAAAAAATTGCACTGTTCATTTTCACTATAGTTGCAATGAAAATCTGTCTGCTTCCAGATGAAACTGGCTGCTCCTTAGATGATCAATAAAAGCCGACAAACAAATCATTCTAAACGATATTTATATCCATTGCATAATTTTATACTCTCGTATAGTACAAATTATATTAGTGCATACGATCTATGATAGATTTTATGAACATTTATGTGTAATGCTTAAATGGCATTAATGACATTATCTGTATAATAAGTAATCTAGAATTGTATACCGCGAAAGTGTTCATACCCACCAGCTGATACAAGTAATAACATTTCAACGTACGATAGGTGGGTACTGTTCTCCAAGTCGGCAAATGTATTATTATGCGAACTGGTTTCAATTTTATGGTCTTTTGTAGGTGTTTAAGGCCATTATTCATTTCACTCTTGGCTAGGAAAATTTCTATCACCGACACCTCCTCAGCACAATAATGGTAAGACTTTCTCGAGAGTGTACTATCCCATATGCACATAATGAAAATATATCACATGCAACTTGAAATTATTCTATCATATCTCAATCAGTGCACATAATTTATTACTCAAATCTTATTATTTTAATGGCCGTACTTTAAGAGCAATTTAACCGACAGATTATGATTAATCGCACCACCAGATATATTTGAGAATACTTTTAAAGACAATGCTGGACTATAAAAGAATAGTTATTAAACCATACAAGACGACTAGATATAATATAATAAAATGTCCAATGTTGATGAACTGTCGGATAAATTTGACGTTCAAGTTAAACACACGAATTCTCTTGAGCCAATAAAAGGGCGTTGATGAATAAATTGGCTTGCTCTTACAAAAACCGGATTTTGATTTAGCTGGACCCATATAAGGAACCGCTTAAGATCTTAGTTGTTGTTAGCTATTGAAGTGCGAGGTAGGATCCTTTTGTTTACAAGTGATCCCTTGACTTTTGGATCAGTTGGGAAGCTGGATAATATTAAAGCCACATCACCGTACGGGGTCATCTGTCGGCCGTCCGCTTAAAATTCGATCGCAGCTTCCTTCACAGACAATCAACCACCGGCGAGCTCCTGGAAATAACTTACCTAATGTGGTACGCATTCTTTTACACCAGAGTCCAGACCCACCATAGCAAACACCTTCACAAAATGCCATTTAATTAATAGGGTTTTAATGAACGTTACCCGAGCAAATCAGCGTTCGTTGAACCGTGGCTTGTAAATCACGCAAGCATGCAGCGATTCCTTGCCGGCGGATCGTTCGTCTAATTGTATCTTTCATGCTCACTGACCCCGGCAATCTTTCGCTCAGTTTGTTTACATTGTAGCAAGCGCACTAGGTGTGAACTGTAATTGCTCTGCATTCCTCGCTAATTGTGTGATTTCGACGTCGATGCAAATGCAATTCCATTCAGGCTTCATTGGCTATATCGTGCTTGCGGCATGTTTTCTGCCCGTTTTCGACTTCATTAAACGGTGTATAACTTAATGTGATGATTACTTATATTTCGACCTTAGTACAGCGTTTTACAGGAATGCACAAAATCGTTTTTTAACTTTATTATACTGCTCTGAACCGCACTTCACGCGAGAATTGCACATTATTCTAAGTCACTCATGCTCTCTTGCTAGGTTTTACTTTTACTACCAAGTCTGCATGACATTAAAAAACAAAACAGCTTCCACTACAGCAGATACGTGTAGCTATCTCGAAGACATTGAAGACGTGTCTTAGTTCGGTTCTATTCTCCTGTTGATGGCCGGGTGTTTAAAGACGATGGCAAATCTAGATCAGCTCTGCGTCGATAATGGCCGGCCGCTGGAGTTCGATACTATGATTGCATCTTCGTACACGGCTCTGTTCATGTTATTCTTCGTGTATTATCCGGCCTTTGTTTGCGTGAACGAGTGCACGTGGTGCCAGTATAGGAGCCACTGTTTAATAGCGCAGGTGTCAAAAGGTTTGATTTCTATCATTAGATGATGAAGAGGTTTCGTGATATTACAGTTTAATTTTGATTAGAGTTGTACAGAAGCTTTCAGGTAGGTTGGCTCCATCGCTCCCAGTAGTAAATCTTCGAAACACTCGCGGCTCGTTGCTCAACATCACTCTGCATCAGTGCGTCAAGTTATACGATTAAATTGAGAATTCACTTTGCCGTAATTATGCAAGAAGTCACAAAACTTGTTGAAAGTCCTACAGATCTTGAACCTCTGGCCCTTAAAAATAATGGGCAGATGTTCTTTTCGGTACCGTGCTCCTTGCTCGTTTATTTTCAGTGCCAATGAAGAAATATTTTTCCCACAGGAAAGGTAATATTTGACCATGGTAGATATGGTATAGATTTCTTGGCAAGAAGTCACAAAACTTGTTGAAAGTCTTACTGCTCTTGAACCTCTGGCCCTTTAAAAGAATGTGCAGATTTCCTTGTCGGTACCGTGCTCCTTGCTCGTTGATTTTCAGCGCCTATGAAGAAATATTTTCCCCACATGAATAGTGATATTTGACCATGGTAGGTATGGTATGATTTCTTGCATGCGCTTTTTGAAAATAATTTCGTTTCCATGCAACATTCCTGGTTAAATCTAGCGGAACGATGTTAGTACAGTCATAGATGAATGAGTTATTCTTCATCTGTGGTACAGTGAAAAAGTGCGCTGACCTAGCCGGCTCCAGCGCGTGCAGTTTTCGCCGTGAATCATATTCATCAGACAGAGTGACGCGGTAGCTCACCGCGTACATAGGTTTTACAAATTGAGGGCTCAGACCGAAGTCCTGCGGCTGTCCGAAACGCATGAGATATTGTCCGATCAGATCTGTCTGCTGGAGGTCAGACTTTGTCTAGCCAGGTCCATAGGTTAGGTTGATCAAGTTTTCGTGTTTGATTCATTAGAATTAAAATTCCGTGGCGTGTGTTCTGTTGATACCAGCATTGAAATCGCCGAGAATTCAAAAGATACACCATTGGCATAGCGAGATTCCAAGGTCAAGCATTTCGACCAATAAGAAAACATCATTTTCACGAAAGTTCAATGCTTTATGAATTGCTAGTATTTAAACATGTAAACCTATAATACAACTAGAAATAGACGTAATTAATATTTTAAAATATAACAAAAATTATAATTCATAATTATTGACTTCAAATGTTCGAAATGTCAAAAACTCGGTGTTCTTACCCAGAAAATTTACTTGTATAATTTTTCCACGCAATTATTGATTATCAGAAACTCTAGCGTACAAAGGAATGCATATTATCTTTTGTTTGATTGTGGCCCACTCTTTAAAGTCGTCGCACAAACTGGTAGCCAGCCTCCGAAAGAATCTCCGGAAATTTCTCTGGTCGAGACCCATGTGTTGACCACCTCCCCCGAGGCGTAACTCGATATTAAATACTGTCAGGTACATGCCAAAAGTGCATTCCTGTCCCTCTCATTTGGCTGAGTGGGCCATTTATGGGCACGTTATAAGACACTTGAAATTAAACGGCTATCTGAACTGACTAGTGACTTTGACCCGATTTCTTGCCAACCTAAAACATAAGACACATATTACACATCAGAATTCATATGTCGCTGTACGAAATTACCCATGATATCATATTTATATTTGAAAATATACCCGGTGTCGTATTTGTTTTGTAAAGTTGTCCGTACCTTACAACCTGTTGGCCAATTTTTACATAGTGTTTACATATCAACGTGTGCTTTTAATAGAATAAGTTGCTACTTTACATCCATGTGCATTTGAATCAGAGCCAACGTTCGATAATTTTGATTGATGACTCCAGCTAGATCGACGACAATGATGAATGGATATGAAGAGTACGAACCACTTTGATGCAGAGGAGCGTCCATGTATTTACAGAGTTGGTCACTCGCAGAGGCAAATGCGTGTCATTTCCGCTTGCAAGCACGCAGTATACGAGACTTCGCGGCAGCTTTTGAAAGCATTTTTTTGCAATTCAAACAATAGGGTTGTATTTTTATTGATTGCTCTTTAAGTGTACAGTTCGATAAAAGTAATTTTATGATTGGATGTGTCTATTTAAGACGACAATGAAATTTTCAACTCATGTAGGGAATAATTTATAATAAAATAATGCTAGTCAATCCCTTTTGTTATTAAGAGATAGTCCCTGAATTCACAAGCGAGGTTTTCTCGGATAATTTTGTTACCTCTTAGGGCCGGTTTTACAATAATTTTCAACTCTGGGTTAAGCCTAACCCTCAGAAACAGGTGAATTCCACGGCATCCTATATTGGCGGTTGCCATGACAAATAACTTAACTCCTACTTTAACTCCGGGTTGAGGCACATGTAATACCGGACCTAAGGTGATAACCACTAAAATACACTGAAAACAATATTAGAACTTTTTAGCAGTTAAAAAAATAAGCCCTTTTAGCCCCGATAATATGTATTTATCTCTGCTTTATGAATCAGAACCCGTAGTTTTAGTTATTTAATCACAGCAAAACACTATGATAAGTTTTCGTTAATCAGCTTTAGCAATGCATGCGCACGTTTTTCCATTAATAATAATCATTGACTCATTTTCTGTGTGTGAATTCGATGAACAGTTCGCTTGTCATCAGTAACATCAGTGTAATGTATAAATATTTGCAGGTTATTTGCAGGCTGCCAATAAATTATCACCTAAAGATAAACTGACAAATAAAACTAACTGAAAATTGACAGTAAAAACTCTTACAAGAGATGGTATCTTCTACTCTTATGTGCGACTCAGGGTTTTTGTCATTGATTAAGCACAAAGATTATCGACTCTTGTTTTATTCAAATTACATTTGGTAACATCCTTGTTGAAACGGTTTCCTCTGCTAATTCCAAACACACACGGCTCGATATCAATTCATGGCAGGTCGAGGGCACACCCTGAAGACCTGCAGTGATTTCTTTTAAATTGGAACCATTTTTCATCTGCAAACATCCGTGATTGCCTTGTGGCTACATCGAGTCATGGGTTTGTATCCTGGCACATAAGTGTTACCCCCAGGTACCTACCTACATACAAATATTGTTTGATAATATGACGTGTTTCTTGATGATCACAGACATAAGTAAATGGTATTTTTGGTGGTAATCAAATGCAACTGTCAAAAACAATTACGAATGGCTGGCATACATTGCCAAATCATTGCAAAACCATTGCAACCAAATTAGCAAAAGAAACTAACAATACATACAAAATCCCACTAGTCTGAGTGTGTGAACATATCAGTAAATAAGGCGTTTCGCTAGTAATGGCATCACACAATCATTTTCATCCGATAAAACTGCCAAAGAAAGGCGGTAGCTCGAAAGATCGCCCGAAAGACCAAAGTCCCATGCATCATCTTGTCTGAATGAATAATGCTGTGTCAACCCGCAGCAATGTTCTTGTTATCTCGCAGACATTCGTCATCTGAATCAAGCAAACAGTCTGGTCTAATAATATTATTGGCCTCTGAATGCTAGACAAATTGAAGCGCCATTGGACCGGATCGTTCATAACCAATATCTGATTAAAATTAGATTCATCTCTGCTACTGCCATCTACAATCCAATGCGGCGAATATCAATGTATAGCTTTCTGTATAAGACAAAATTACGAAACAGCGTCGTGATGTGTCGTAGATTCTTTCTTACGAGCTCTCTTCAACAAAACAATGTTGTGGGTGTATGCTCGTTTTAAGCAGCATTGTTCAACAGGGGCTTACGTTCAATAACTTTATTAATGCCGACTCACCTTAAAATTGCATTCGGATGTTAATGCCAATATGCATTTCAAGTAACACAATACCGAAATCCCACCGCTGCACCTTTGTACACCTAAAACAGTGCAATTCATAGTATGCTCTTTACAGCATACCTTTATTTAGACGATGGCTACGCCCCATGATCGTCCAGTATTAATGCCTTTCAGCCTAAGGTAGCACCTCGGGTACTATTTTGGTGTTTCCATTGACTTCAATTAATGCTGCTTGTGCTGACTCTTAAGCTCCGCTTGCCGCTTGCATGTAACTGCGTTTGATTGAATTCATTTCAATGCAGTAATCGTGACGTCTAGTGTGTATAGTCTAATGGAGTTTCTTTCACTTGTTCGCCATGATTGATAAATGTAACTGTAATGTGTATTGAAACACTAGGTATTAATAATGTGTTATAATTAATACGTGTTACTGCGTTTGTTTAAATGTATCCAAGCGCAATCATCTTGGTTGATGGTTGCAGTCTTTAGGGGCGTTAATGAATCTTATTGTTGAGATGAGTTCTACATTGGTGTTAATTATCTATTTGTGTGACTTATCAATGTAGCGTTACCATCATAGGAGGCGTATATTTATATCGTATTGCATTGATGGCAATTTTTTGGTGCTACTAAACTTTATTGGAATTGAATATGAAAACATAATATATCGGCAGTATTGTAACTACGATCAAATTAGCTCATGTATAGTCCAGCCAATTTAGTCATGGTTGTCAATCCTCACTGTTGAATGCTACTTACTTAGTCTTCATCATCCTCCAGGAATTTCATTGGACATTGAAATTTTATTTTATTCGCAAGGCCAAGTCACGATGGGTATAAAATTGCAAGCAAATGATGTTTAATCCTCCGTGCCAATATCTTACGTCTGTAGCTGGAATTTGAAACCACCTAGATTCGAGTTGCGAATGAACATGTACAATAAATTATCGAGGATCGGGCATCGAGAAAGTTGTTGTCTTAGATTTTTCCTTGTAACATAATTTTTGCATTAACTGGGGTGTTAAAATCATAGCACGTGATAAAGAAAAATAGCCCGCATCTCTCCATTCTCTTCTCTCTATCTCTCTCTCTTTGCTAGTTACACTTCACAAACAATCCTATCTGAATGTTTTATTAATGCAATTGAAGCAACATCGAAAATTCGTTACTTTGGCCAAGTACACCATGTTTTGGCCACGAGTTTTGAGACGTCAAAGGCGGTGGCTCGAGTGATAAATTAGAACATGCGCATTTATTCCAATTTGTTTCTCTTCGTGTACATGTAGCATGCAGTGCACCGTGCACGCTTTTATAAATCAACCAGTCAGTGGATTTATTGCCAAATTTCTCGCAATCGTGCGTGCTATCAATGGGCTTGAAGCATGCTCTAGATATTTTTTTGAATACACATTCGTCTTCCAAAAATGTGCAACTGTATCTATATTTTAGCATGTGCTTTTGAAACACGCTATGCTGTTTTGGTTGATCATTGCGTTTATTTAAGGCGGATTTATTTTTTGATTTAAGAGTCGACCTTGAAAATGTAAGATGGAAAAAATGGACGGTTTGTCAGTTTCGAACTTCGACACTCTACGTAAGCCCATGGGTTTTCCTGGAAAGTGGAAAGTGCGTTAAATGCCAACGGGAAACATGAAAGCTCGTCCAGATGATGCCAAAAGATGACAGCGATGATATATCAAATCGATATTTTTCTGAAATGTCCATCTGGTTCTTTTTCAGGAGCTCCTGGAGCGATTATTTCGGCTGTTTGATCAGGACTGCGACAACCTTCTGAAGCAAGATGTTTGGGTGGAATTCCTTAAAGGGCGACTTACGTAAGTAGATTATTTTTTAAAAGTTCTTATGGCCGGTTGCACCTACGTCTAATCAGTGATTACTCCGTTGATCATTGATTACAATTTGATATGGTGTTTTACCAATGAAATTGTCGAATTGAAAATAAATTGCAACATGAAAATGAAAGTGCAACATGAAAATTGCACGATTGCCATGCACTCGGTATCTAGGGAGGGATATGCATTTTCATTCACCCTTTCATATCACCCTTGATAAAGTATCTAGCATATGCTACGAAACGTCGGGAAACCAGCGAGACTTTTGATTTAGCATTCAAATCCCAGTTTGAAATAGTTTTTTTCAAACTAGTGTTAAATAGGATAAAGTAGACATGAGTCTAAGAAATTTAATGAATTGAAATTAAATTTGAAATGAAGTGCAGTTTAATTTGACGATTTCAATGGTAAAACACCATACCAAATTAAAATCAATGATAAAGGGGGTAATCGCTGATTAAGACGTTGGTGCAACAGAACTGTAAGAGAATGAGCAGAATGGCGGAGATTTCAACGCAAGGTTGACGGTGACTGCAGTTGCTTCTTTCGGGCCGCGTCGAAGGAGACTTCAACGCGCTAACAGGGTTCGAAAATAATATGAGGGAACTGAACTCACATCTACAACTTATCTCAGACCACTTCGTACAAACCAATTTCAAACTGAGCTACAATAAGCCGGCCCGCGTTACGCGTACAGAGTGTTGTATATTATTAAACACATTGCGTGGCTCATTGGAAGAAGTGAAGAAAGAATGCTCATGGACAAAATACTAACCATCCTTTTTTCTCCCATTGCTCTAGGGGTTCTTTTTTATTTCACTTGATCTAGATTGATATAATTCTTGTTTAGGATCACGTAATTGCTTTACACACCTTACAAGGCTATTAGCCTTTGCATAGTTCATCACAATAGTCGCAACAAGAAGACTAGGAGTGACGGTGCAATATTTAGACCATCTCTATTATCTTCTATTAAACCAGCCTCATTTGATCAGAGCAGCCCGCTACGAACTTATTACATCCTTTAAAAACGGAATTTCAGAGTTTATACGCAGTTCAGACTGTAAAATGTGTGATACGTGCATGCTAGTGGAGTCGGGAGCTGTCAGCAACTAGATGTCTTGCAATTTGACTCCCTGTTCAAAATCATCATAACTGATGGATTTTTAAATAGGAATTTAAGGCCGACTGATCTAGTAATGAGAGCTGTCGTATTTAAACTGATGGCATACGTAATACATTAAAAATGCATGAGTTATTTAGAAATTTGAACTCTTTAAGATCAGTACGAGATACAAATGTAGAGAGGTAATTGGTTATTTGATAGTTATTATAGTTATTACTGGTCTCAGTATTGTTAATGGCAGGCCTTTATAACTAGAAAATGGTCCATAACCTTTCAACACATTGTTTTTCAGAATGATATTATGACAGATTGAGGTTGTTAGTGTCAAAACTTTGGCAGACCTCACGTATGGCCAGAAGAGTTAAAGCTTTATTATATATTATACAATAAATATAATTTCATACCAACGGTGCTAGACTCCAAATGCATACAGTGCTCTGTCTATCTATATAGCTATGTGGTTTTGTTTTGTCGCTTTAGCGAGGCAAGAAAATTCAGTTCGGATATGTTTTCGTAAATTTATTGCCGTGTTAACTGCAAAGGATTTGATTAAGCGAAGTCAATTATTTGAGCGTCCGATAAGAATGTGCTCCATTTATGATCACAGTGCCAGTTTCCCTGGCTCTCAACTTGGCAAGACGATCGACCACCAACGATTCACTATCTCGTTGCATTTGCGGGACTCGTGAATACGATTATTCCAACTTTTACATGAATAACTCGCAACTCGCAATCCATTTATGAACATTACTTTTCAATTATTTCCTGAGCTAACAATCTCATTGTACCTATAGAAACACATCACCTTAAGTTGATTCTAAGCCAATATGCCCGCCAGCGATTGCCATCGTTATAGTTAGCGAACGCCTTTTTAGTTTTAAGGGTCAATCGCGAATTGAAGTTATTTATTGTCGGAGCTCTCTGATTTGTAGTAGAGGGACTTCATTACGCAGTCCGCTGTTTCGTTGATATTTGCTCGAAATATTCCAGCTGAAATCAGCTCTACATTCTTGCGAGAAGTTCGCATGAGAGCGAGTTGATTTATCTGTTCTCTGTCGCGAGCGGCTTGTAGCTCTCGACCAGGGAAATATCTCTTCGAGGACTGCTCGACGATTCTTGCCTGTCTGCCGGCTAATTTGGTCAAATAAACGTAGCAAAACGCGAAGGTCTTACTGAGCCAAATCAAGTAATGACCATGTTTACGTGGTTCGGTGAGATCTAGAAACCACTCGTTTCAGCAAAACGACCGTTGTTTGACGCATCGGTAACGAGATACGATTATACGGGTAGCTTTTCATCTCAAGAGATATCTATCTTATCAAAATTAGCCAGGAATCACGACGAACTCATTTTGGGTGGAAATTTAATTTGGTTCTTACAATGTGTCCAGCCGTAGCAGAAAATGGTATGGTTTTTTTCTTCGGTGGAATGATAATATGCCTTGCAACTTATAGAAACGTACTGACGACTCTTTTTAATGAAAAGCCAAGAAGAGCCTACCAAATCAATATTAAGGATAATCTTTTTTCCTGAATATATGACAATAATTTCCACTCGGTTTTCATACTGCAGCAATGGACAAGACATTTAATGATATCGAACCAGAATCTGCTTACGACATACGAGTCGTTCGACCTATGTAGGTAGAGTTCCGCATAATGTATTAACCTAAAAAAAGTCTTGGTACGAGAAGTGCTCTGAATCATAATATAGGCGATATTCCTGTTTTTAAATCGTGCAATTTACTCATTAAGCAATTAAATAATTGCTAATTTCCGATTTCAAACTTGATTCACGCTGGTCGTAAACAAACTTGAATATTCTTTTTTGACATAATTGCTAGTATGTTTGCGTTTATTTTTGTAGATTACTCACTTATATCCAGGCAGCGTCCCAATATTTACGAGGGCTACCTGCAATTGACGCTTCATGTGGTCTAGCTCTTTACATACATCAACGGAGTCAACCTACATCCTACAAAACCCTGGAAAAGTTTTTTAGGCTCATATATAATATACCATGTACATCTAGTACCATGCAATGAAGCACGACCTCACAGGGTTCTTTTTAAAACTCAACTTAATGTTACGTGATTTTTTTAAAGTGAAGCCGGCCATGTCCATGTCAGAATTCCCAACAGATTTTTGGTACAAATAACCCAACACTTTACCTAAAAATTCTTCCCAATTCTATATTTCAACGACAGCTTCGCAGCTCTGTGAAATTACAGTACCTACATACGCGAAGCCTTAAAGAATGCTGTTTCAGAATGCGGACCAGTCATTCAACTTTTATTTCATTGTAGTTGTCAAAACGTTCGCATGTGTAAACATATTACCTCCCTAGATATCAATGACGGCATGTTTGAATAACTGACATTTCACATCCATATCTCACGCAGGTTGGACCGCCATATCAGTCTCATCTGGAGCGCTTTGCTCACATATAAAGCAGCTCCTCTTGCTTTTGTTTCAATGGTCGAATCCCATGTGTCCCACCCAACACGGCGGCTGGCGTGCAGGAGGTCCTTACTGTGAAGGACCAAAACATTCCGTTTTTGACGTTGATTCAGAAAGAAAGTGAAGCAGAAGACGGGCGTCTTGTAAGATTATTCTGGTTGTCAGTCTTCATCAACAAAGTCATCTTTCGGACTGGCTTAGAAATATTTCAGCCAGCAACTGATATAGAATGAATCCTCTGCTAAATATATCCTTGTCTCTTGCTTAAGGATGCTTTAATAGTGCAATTCATTAAGTTATAGAGAGGTTAACAGACAGGTTATAGACAGGCTATTGAATGCTAAGTAACCTGTCGACCCTTTAAGTTAAAACTTCAAGTCTATGAAAATTATGCTGATAAATTTGTCACTGCAGAATTTGACAAAACCACTGAGTCTATCCTGAATTGAGGCATACTTATATCGGTTTGGTTACATATTTTCTACCAAGTCTTAAATTTTAATTTTTAATACACCGTCATGTTATGTCCTGCAATGGACTAAAAAATCGGATAAACAAGCTTTTGATTAGCCAAGGAAGCGTCCGGAGCCAAGCAGTGTTTTACTGCATTGCAGATTATTGTTATTTTGCCCTCGACAGGGTTCCAACGCGACACTGGGCGCACTAATCACGGGAGAATCAGGTTTCAAATGATTACATGCAATTTGGACGTAAAGTCAGGGGACGTTGGTTAAAGCATGTTATTGGAACGAACAGGACCCGTGATTGAATGTTTTATAATTGATGCGTGTATGTTTGCTCTTTGCAACCTACCTGGTCATTACGCTTGGTTATTATTCAGGATAATTCGCCGTGTCCTGCTCGTCGTATCATTTTAATGCGACGTGGTCTTTCAGGCCTAGCGGCGGCGGCTTTTTCTTGTCAACAGAACGCGGGTAATAATTTCATGTGGTTTCCATTCAATGTTTCATTCCTGTAGGATATATCTTTTTACTGTAAAGCGGTTTTTCCTCTCCTACCTTATAAAGTGGTGACTTGATATATGCTGTCACTTGAACGAACCCCATGGTATTTTATGGCAAGTGCGGGTGATAGTTATCAAGTCAGTGATCCTGTTGACATCTTATTGTATACCATTCATTGTTGATGGGTGTTATATACCCAATTATAAGATGAAAATGCAATGACAATTAAATTATTGATTGAATCTATCTGATCTGCTTCTATAGTAGGTATAACTAAGTTAGTAGCTTATAGCAAAAGTTTATTGCAGACATTTGCAGTCGAAGCTCGTTTGCCGCTGCAAGCCTGCAACTGCGCTATTTACTTATTAGCATATCGACATAAAATACAACATTTAGATGTCGCCAAGAGGCTCAGCATCCAGCAACTCCGCGCAAAACAAGAAACTTGAGAATTGCATTTTCATTACCGCCATCATTTTATCCTGAAATTTTCACATACAATTTCCCTTTTTTGAGACCAAGAACGAGGTGAACAGCGGTGCACAAAACTGACATCCACTTCTCATTTTATTTTTGCTAACCGCGTTTTCTGCTAATTGTGTGCCAATTGTTGGGGGGCGTGCCAGTGGGTCGAGGTAAACCATTGAATCAGAAACGCCTTCCTCCCCCACTTTTTATTCCATTTCAGTTTTTAATCAATAGCCTATAGGCAATTTCTACATTCACTCCATGCAGACAGCCTCCTTGACCAAAGGTGATTACTCGGTGCACAAAGTGAAGCGAATGCTGCCAGCAGCCGGCGAGATATAAAGCAGACTTTTGTCCAATGCCGTTCAACCAAGCCTCTCAGCTGTCTCTGGCTGTAAGCGCGAACCCCATAGTTTTTATCAATTCAAAGCCATACCTACTACACAACCAAATTCTGCATTAGTAACCAAAGGCAATATTGTAATGCAATGTTATAATATTACAATCGTGTCGTAGAGTACACCTGGGTTTACAGCTAGCAATGTCAGTGACACGAATGTCATGAACATTGGCTCTGGACAGATCAGAGACTCCATGGCAGAGTCGCGAGCATGACGTCATGCACGTCCAAAGTCTCTGATCGGTCCAGAGTCAATATTCATGACATCGTGTCACTGACATTGCTAGTTGTAAACCTGCACATACATTTTCTTCACCTTCACAGAGATCACCCCAAACATTGGGTTGAATCTATAACGAAACCCTGCTACAAATGCCCTTTTCCCCGAGCTATTCTATTTAGTGCCAGTTTGACGGGCACGGGTTGGTCGACATGCGTGGTGTGACTTATGGCGCCGAGTGAAAGGAGCGATGCAAGAACGGCTCATGTCAGACAAATGAGGTCGGCTGCTGCACTGTAGTGCTAATGATGCACTACTGCTCTAATGGCGCTTCGCTAGCAGTCGTATTTTACACGCCTCTTTGGGCCTGCCCATTTCTAGAAGACGTCATTTTCAAAACGTACCACCGATCAAGCTTTTGGGCTGCAAGTCCTGGATGAGCCCTCTGCTTAGTTTTAATCTTGGTCAACGAGGAATCGGAGGATGATTGTGTGACGTAGACCATCCGGACTTTGAACTGGGTTTTTGGTGGAAAATACTACACAAGTTAAGCAGAACGTGTTTTTGGGGTTTTCCGCATTTCGCGAAGAACTCAATGTCGTGTTAAGAAATTGTTATGCCTTTGAATGCCAACCGGGGTTTGAGGAGCGTCTCCGCAACAGAACTATGTTATTGTGTGTGTTACTGGGCAAGACGTGCAGTGAGACCGACAGTGAGGTGCCCGCAGCTTCCAGCAGATTTGCCTTTGGGGAGAGATCATTCCGGTGTAGCTGGTAATCGCATTGCAGGTTGAGCTTTTAAGTATCCACTCCAGACCAAATATAAGTAATCTGAAATAGGGTTTGTTTCACTACTACGGTTGTGCTTATTGGAACCCAAATCAGTTCTGTTCATTTTCAGTTTTCTTAAATTTCTGTTTATTTCCCATTGAAATTTTTTTTTGTTGCCCACTGCCCTGCACCAATTTTTGATCGAAATATATCGTATATTATTGGCAGACTTAAACAATTACTTTTCTCTGTAAATACGCTTGGAAAGGCGATAGGAAAACCAGGGAAACCGGTTACAAAAAGCTTTCGAACGAAGCACAGCACAATCCACTTCATCCCCGAGAAACGTTCAATCGCCCTGCAAATTTCTACATGGATGCAGGAAGTATTTGTTCAACGGAAACTTGTAACAACACAAATTCAAATCACAGCTGGAGTCGGATCTTTTATTTTGCTACCCTTCTTTTTTAAAAATCTTGAATTCGTTTATAAACGAATTGTAAGAACATAATATCAATGTAATAACTCCCATGGAAGTTCGTGTGAAGAGTACCTAAACAAGATCATCCTTGAGGCTGTGAGCAGTGAAAAAGAATTAGCTATGCAATACTCCACACACGCAGGTCGAATGTGTTGCATATATTAATGTAGAAGTCGAGAACAGCTACTCAATGTCTATGGCTCCATCTGTGGTACTCGCTGGGATCTAGTTCATTGACAGTTCTCACTTCGCTCAGATATTTGCATGTGCGGTGACGGGCGGAGTTCGATAAGCTTGAGTCCATACAAACAAATTTGGGAAATAATTTTACCAGGGTGGTTTTTCCGCGAGTGCTTGTGACGAGGCCGAATTGACAGTTGTTTATTGTAAGCTGGCGATTGCCTACGTTTGGAAGGTGAAAACACCATGAACAAGGATTTATACGCCGGGATAGACATCGGCCCGACAGCAATCGGAAGAAAATGCTCTAGCGACAGTGTCAAGGAAATACAAAAACGCAGTGACGCTCTCATACCGAGAACCGAAAAGGCGGAGGTTCCAAACCAAAGGAAGAAAATTGCGAGAATGTATTTAAACATGTTAGTTGGAAAAATGATAACAATTCAGTGTTGGGACAGTGCGACAGTTCGAGACGTGAAGGACATAGTTGAGATGGGCAGAGGGTTCTCGCGCTCAGAACAACGGATTTTCTGGCAAGGAAAGGAACTGGACGACTCTCTTCTCATCTCAGAATGCGACGCAGACACCAACGCCGACGCCGACCAGGAAGGCGTTATCAACATGGAACTGAGGTGGCAGCCCATCGCTTCCCCCAATGCTCACTTTAGCGTGAACGATAGCTCGGTGCTTCGGCGTTATCTTTAACAAATATGTGTGATCTAATGAAGAATGTAATTCAAACAGAGTGATTGTGTTTTGTAATTAATATACTTGCTTGTTGCTGTAATATTTCGGACTATTGGATGTTATTGAAAAGAAGTCAAGGTGATGTTATTATTATTATGTTTGGAATTGTTTAGTGTCGCCATTGATATAACTAGTGATTAGATTGATACTTGATCTGTGGTCGACTTAATGGTTGATTTCTTAGAAATGGTTGATTATAATCAATGCTTCACAAAATGCTGTCTGTATAGTCATGTGTTAAATATTTTTCCCACGACTGATAAAGGCAGGGGAATATGTGACTTAAATAAACGCCAGAAATAGATTTTTTGCCAAGCTTGCCAGTTTGTTACCTTATTTTTTCAACATTCCTATCTTTCTGCATAATATGTAAACCCCTGAGATTAACAGAGTATGTTTTTTTTCATGGTTTCACACAAGAATTAATTTGGCCCATGATATTTTAAGCATCTAACATAAGTACTTAGCAGTTTCTCGATGTTTACAGCTCTTGTGTAAATCCAAACCCAATAAAGCCCTGCTTCAACGAACAGATTTGTTTCAGTATGAGTAATCAGTTGACAGTATAGCTCCAATCCTTCAATCTAAATTCGAAATGAACTCATCCTTCTCAGAAGAAAACAATGCATTAAATTACTTGTCTTCAGGATGAAGGCCACATCACATTACCGTTGCGTTTAATTATTTGAATGAATCATCGTCCATACTTCAAATTGTCGCCGACTAGTTTGCATATCGCGATATTTGATCAATGTATGTTTCGTTACAGGGATGAAAAGCAGATCGACTTTGCAGAACAGCTGGAGAGCGTTTCTTATGTGCTTTGCGGTGAAGATTCCATCAATGTGGAAAAGTTCTGCCAGATATTCCAGGCGAAAGGGGTAGGTAGCGGCTAGCTTCCCCGCTAATCTCTTGTTTCAAGCGAC
Source organism: Nemoura dubitans (assembly GCA_921293005.1). Taxonomy (NCBI): domain Eukaryota; kingdom Metazoa; phylum Arthropoda; class Insecta; order Plecoptera; family Nemouridae; genus Nemoura; species Nemoura dubitans. The sequence continues at coordinate 22,189,095 of OV121075.1, forward strand.
AGTCTGGCTTGTTATTTAGCAAGTTATTTAGCATTGAGACAAAGGTCTCAATGCAGTGCACACATTCTTTAAATCTTTATTGCACCTCACAATATCTCAGTGCGATTATTGCAACTTACGCTAAATTTAAAACTTTGGCTTGACAGGCTCATGCGGCTAGACCCGATTGAGTCTTTCAAACTTTCCCACTCCTCGAGCCAAAATTTTTAAAAGTTATTTCCATTATGATGTCGGTAATAACACAGATGATTCATAAGATATCCTTTTTTAATACGGCTTTTATCAAAATCTTTTGTCTGAATTGGCGACATCGCTTGTACTCTTTGTATCAATTCTTATAAGGCGAAATGACAGCAATTGTTGCTCTTCGTTATTTCTATTTAAAAAAAGGATTTCTGATGCGAGGCATCCATCTGGAATCGTAATGATACCAATTATCTTATTGGCTCTTATTGCCGCTCCATAGATGGTGATGAATTACTCGAGATCTGTGATATATCTTATTTCGATTTTTTCCGATTTATACGATTCCTGTAATCTAGCCATCATGGGCAGTCATGCATGAACACTCGAAGTCTCGAATGTCTGAATGATGAATTGCAGTCTGAAATTGCAGTAGGCTTGTAAGTTCAGCGAACCATGACCGCGTAATGTGTAGTGAGCCCATGTGATTATTGAATAATGACGATTAACTTTTATGCATTCCGGTTTTGTCGGTTCTCTGTTCACTAGATTGTGGACAAACTGTTTCGACTGGTCGACCAAGATTCAGATGGGATCGTCTCTCCGGACCAGATCATGGAGTTTCTCGCAAACCTCAGCAATTCGCGGTAAGCGCTAAAAAGATCTAATGTAAGGTATTTTAGACATATCAACTATAAGCCAGATCACCGAATATAATAGGATGCAGATGATTACCAAATGTTTACTTTCATTGTGTGTATGCTCTTGTTCAGTCCTCGTACCGGCTTCGAGCAAGGAAATCTCGAATGGCTGGAGCAGCTCTTTAGACAAACTGTCGGCGACGAAAAGGAAATTAGACGAGATGACTTCAAAAAGATTGTCATTTCAAAAAACGTAAGTAGTTCTAGTTGTTTCTACCGCTCTTTGATAAACGACAGCTGACATGCATTCCATTTGCTGTATAAACGATTCGATTGTTCCCATGATATCAGCAAGTGAATAAACTGCTGACAGTTAATATAAGCTGATTATGACTTCGTATAACCGGGGAATTGGAATTTGGATGCACACTTCACAAAGAAATTCAGATTCCAGAACGTTTATCCCAACACAAAGTCTCTTACACTCCACGAGACCACACAACTGAAATATCTTCATTGATCACACAAATGATTGTCAATTCTCGTATGGTCAGGACTAGTATGGTCACTATTATGGTCAGGCTCAGGACTAGCATGCTCAGGTGTGGTCTGCTCTCATGGGCACGAGGAACAAAAATGTGATGCTGATACGGCCAGTATTGCAACCTTTTTCATCTTGTACATTGGCGGTATGGTAAGGGGACACTGTGATCATGCTATAATTATAATCAGTGTAATTCTTATAGTATCAATCATTGTCCATAGTTTTCAGAAGGTGGAGTTTTTGGCCTTTGCAGCCTTTGATTGCGTGCATTTTCCTTCACATTGCAGCCGTTCTTCACTGAGAGGGTGTTCCAAATTTTCGACAAGGACAACTCCGGGTCGATCTCGCTGCAGGAGTTCATAGACGCCATGCACCAGTTCGCCGGACAGTCCCCCGATGACAAGATTCGGTTTCTCTTCAAGGTCTACGATCTCGACGGTCAGTGCCAGCCCTAGACTTCAAGCCCTAGTGCTCCAAAAACGACATTGAAATGTTTCCAGTTGTTGAAATGTTTCCAGAGGGTGGCATGGTGGGAGAGGTGAGGCGGGGAGGGGGAGGGGGAATAGTCTGTCTGTAAGCCATGATTTTTCGAGTTTAGGCTATACTGTTTAGTTTTTACTTAGCTAAGCTCAAGTCTCCAAATTGGAATTGATGGCTTAATTAATCAGTATTGTCACGGTGTGTATATCATCATTCATTTCCAAAAAATGTGTGGTGACCGGGGGGGGGGGGGGCAACACCCCTACCGTCCCTTGCAGCCCCCTCCCCGGCGTTGAAATATACAGGAATGTTCTGAAAAATGCAGATGCGAGGTAGAATATCTTGGTAAGTCTACAAATAAACCGTTTGTCTCTTGTCACCACCCACACTCAGTTTAGAGTTTCGCTTTGACAACGCCAACGTGCCACGAATATGCCCTTACGTTTGCCTCCTGTTGCCTCCACCTGCAGGCGACGGCCTGATCCAGCATCGCGAGCTGCAGCACGTGATGCAGGCGTGCATGGAGGAGAACGGCATGAAGTTCAGCGAGGAACAAATCGACGACCTGACGATGGCTCTCTTCGAGGACGCCGACCCCAACAACAGGGGCGCCATCACTTTCGACGCCCTCAAGAACCAGCTGCAGAAGCACGGCGGCTTGCTAGAGAACCTCACGATCAGCATCGACCGATGGCTAGTGCCTCCTAAACCCAAGGCTCCCCCAGCGTCGCTCCTGGGAAAGCTGACTGCACTGCGCCCCTACCAGTTGACCATACCGTACATGAAAAACAATTACGTCTACCTAATATTCGTGGCCATTTTCACGTTGATCAATGTTGGACTTTTCATCTCGCGGTCGATTCAGTACCACCTTCTCGGCGCCAACGGATATGTGATCATCGCCAGAGCTTGTGGTGAGTTCTGGTTTCTCTGTAACGCTTCTTTCGTCGGCAATAAAGCTGATCGAAATTCATGCCTGTACTTTTTCAATTTTACAGTAACAAACATATTCACTTCTTCCTGCTTTGATGTAAGCGCACTACACATTTCAACCCCATATATCAGCGCATGTCTTCAGGTGCTCACTAGGATACATATAAGAGAGTCGATCTAATTGATCAGGAGTCACAACTATAAACTATCTCATTGCCTCCAAGCTGCGCGCTGTGCTGAGAATCTAAAATCTACACATTCTTCCCCAATATAACGCACTGCGCTCATCCTCTTGTATCTCTGATCACTTGTCTGTCGTCTGATTGCTGATCAGAGCTTTCTGTGTTGACCCCGTCCCGCTAGGTCAGTGCTTGAACTTCACGTGCATGTTCGTGCTGGTGCTGATGCTGCGGCACTGCATCACGTATTTGCGCACGCGCGGATTCAGCATGTTCCTGCCGCTGGACCAGCACATCTACCTTCACAAGCTGACCGGCGTCACCATCTTCGTGTTCAGCGTCGTTCACACAGTGATGCACTTCCTCAACTTCAGTGAGTGTCGTCGCCCGTCGGTGGTCCAACATGTCAGCGATCCAAGCTCCAAGCCCCAACCTCGTGTCTCAACAGTAATTGTGTGGAACTTTAGCAACATCTTTCACAGCTCGCGGCTTACTCTGCTTTTACTTGTTTTGCAAAATGTCTCAGATATACGCTTGGAAGATTTTACTTAGGGTGGCACTGTCATTACTTACTTATTGCTTAAAATTCGCCAAGGAATTCGGGATCCTTGAAAATCTTTCTCGGACCCTCGTTCAAGTTCCGAATCAATTGAATTTCAAGCCTCTTTGTCCCTGAAAACTGAAACGAAAATGAATTCCCCTATTGACAAGAAATAAACCACGTGGCTAAACCAGCGTCTTTAGTGTTCCAATATTAATTTCCAGTGTGATCTCACCCTCAGTCTCATCTTAATTTCAAAAGTGTGTCGATCAGCATCCCCACGTCTCACGTCCCACAAAATGGCGCGCTCGCAACTTCACCCTTGCACGCCTCCTCCTCGCAGGCGTGATCGTGGTGGCGCAGCGTGGCGAGGGTCAGATCAACGCCGCCAACTTCACGCTCAGCGAGTGGCTGTTCACGAGTCGCCCGGGCAAGTTCGGCCTGGTCGGGGGGTGCGCCAACCCCACCGGGGTCGCTCTCATCGTCATCCTCATTGTGCTCTTCATCTGCTCTCAGACATTCGTCCGGCGCGGGGGCAGCTTCGAGGTAATCCTTGCATTTGCTTGTTAGAGGTTGGGGTAGAGATTTTGGGATTTTGAAGCACGACAGAAATTCGTGAACGTTGCTGATCACGACCCATTGGCAGGGGTAGAAGTAACGAAATTAGTTCAGCAAAATGCTGACGAGGATCCCATTGAAATCTATCTTCCGTGAAGAGCTCCCGTGGCAAATTTCTAACTCAATTCCCCTTCGTTCAGTTGCCACTTTTCTGAAATTTCTCGAAGCCCTGCCAGAAATGTGTTGAAAAGTTTGCGTTGAAATATATTTGGTAAAGATTGCTTTTACTTTAACGTGGACAAATATCCGAAAGGACCCCCCCCCCCCCCCCACCGTGGATTTATATTGCTAGACCTATCTACTAGGCCCGTCAACTTTTGAAATCACGGTATTTTTAATGTGCATCGCATATAGCTCGTTTTGAGACGAATTGTGCATCCCACAATACGATTGTACTCCCAACAGATCTTCTACTGGACACATTTACTCTACATACCGTTCTGGATCCTGGCAATCTTCCACGGGCCGAACTTCTGGAAGTGGTTCATCGTCCCCGGCATCATCTACGTCTTAGAGCGAATAATGCGGCTGGTGATTCTGCGATCCGAACGAGGCAAAACATACATCAGCTCTGGCTTGCTCCTGCCTTCACGAGTAACCCATCTGGTGATCAAGAGGCCGCACCACTTCCTGTATCACCCCGGCGACTACATCTTCGTCAACGTCCCTGCCATCGCTAAGTACGAATGGCACCCCTTCACTATCAGCAGCGCTCCCGAACAGGAAGGTAAGCGTCTCGAATTGCTGGATAATGATGCACTTGTTTGCCGGGGTCAGGTTTTGATATTTCAGGAACTGATAAATATTTATCAACTTGTTGTTTCAATTGAATTGGACTGGCGTTTGCTACTTTATTATCTACTACTTTTGTTTATGTGATCAGCACTTGAATGTGATGGTATAAGTGATGTAGACATGGATGTTCTTGGTTTTACCTCTAGACAATCTTGAAGAATGTCAATTAAATGGTTTGCAATGAAAAAGAACACTGTGTATATCGGAATACGCAATGAAGGGCTCTGATTTCATTACTACTTTAATTGTCTTTAATTGGGGGTTTAATTAATTGCCAACAGCGTTTGGCTGATGGAGAGTGTTTTGTATTCTGGGGATGGCAGCAGTATCAGGTTTGCTTGCACGTGTTAGTGCTAATAAAACACGCAGTTTTACGAGAAAATGAGTGTCATTAGAGAGGCACTCAGAAAACAATATTTTGCCAATTAGAAAGATTATAAGAAACACCATTATGTGTTGGCATCTAGACATTGATATAAATAATAGATTTTTGTAAGCACTTGGCTTGGCAGTAAATACATTACTTGGTGTGCTGTGATTTCTTTAGGTTTCCGATCTAGTTTTTAAAGTGATTAGACCACAGATAATTTTACTGTAATATTACTTATTCATTCCCTATGTGCACATGATTTAAAATGTATTTATTGTATTCCCTCTTAACTTATCCCACAAACACAATCTGGAATGTTGTTATGAAAGGGTTCAGGATAACCTTTGAAAAACGCTTGGAAAATTTGTGGGAAATAATAGGAAATCATGATAAATGATGGAAAATAAGGAGACTCCATGGCGTATAATTGAAACCCATACCATAGGCTTCCAGGGATCAGGGCATCCCTGCAACATGGTCCCTTGGAGAGAAAATCTTGGGAAATCCATAATTCAAATATAGAAGCATTCTTGCCAAACCTTCCCATTCAGGCACCAGATAAATAGAAGGAAACTGCAATACGCTTGTCCTGTTCCAGACTACATGTGGTTGCACATCCGCGGAGTGGGCGAATGGACCAACCGTCTGTACAACTACTTTGAGATGCAGCACGAGAAGCTGCACAACGTAGAGGAGGACTTGAAAGACATCAGCGGCAACATCGTCAACAAGCGACTCACCGCCGTCAACGGATCGCCGGAGAGCAAGGCCACCACACCCATCAACAAATTCCGAGCGTAAATAATAATAAGCCATGCCTACCTACTAAGCCATAGCATACTACATGCCTACTAAGCCATGGTACCTACTTAGAGTGACCTTATCAGTTCCTAGTTAACTTTTGTCAGCAGCAACGTTCAAGTGATGTAGTCAAATCATATTTCGAGAATATTCTGTTTCAAGGCCTAACATTTCTGTTTTTAGAAATATAAAAAATGTATAGAGTAAGTAATAGTTACAACTAATTTACTTGTTAGTATCCTAATATTTCTTCCTTTCATCTTTACTTTTGGCAATACCGCTTACGGCTGGAATTAAAAGTGCCTTAACTCGACAGAGTTAAAGTAGGAGCATAGGTAGGAGTGATGTATTTTTTACAACAACGGATGCAATGAAATTCCTCCGTTTATGTGGATACGACATTCACCCAGAGTTTAAAACATTGTAATTTCGGGGGTTAAAGACCAGTAAGAAGCATGTCTTTACAGCTCCACACTGCTTTCCGATTGCAGATCGCTGCAGCGCAAGTTCTCGAAGCGCGAGGCGGTGGCCTCGCCAGGATCGCGTCCGAAAACGGTCGCGTTCAAGAACGAGGGGCCGAGCGTTCGCGCTGCCTCCTTCAACGAAGACAGCTCCACCAGTGACAGCGACATAAATCTCAACTCCTCAACGCAGAGTGCCACCATCAAGGAGCTCAACAGTTCCAACAACGGAGCCATTAGTGGTATTTATTGCCGATTTAAAGTGGCCCCTAAATCCAGAGTCATTTTTTCTCCGTTTTATTACAAGAAGCCCATGCTTGCGATAACTTTTGCTCTGCGGTATCTTGGTGGACCAGTTACCGTGCAGGATTTCAGAAATTCCCACGGTCATAGGATATGGAAATTATAAATTGATTGTTTTATTATTTGTTTCACACACTCTGCCAATCACCACTTCCCTGGTCTCTCTTTCATTACGGTATAAAACTCGTTGCGATGCAAAGGCACCCAGTGACGGCGGGGAAAACTCCCAGCAGAAACATTTTTACCCGCGGCCCTTGCTCCATAGCAAGATGAACTAAAAGCTAGATAGAAATATACCTAATAAAAGATAGTAATATTGATTAGAAGTATATCTGTAGTAATATGGCTTTAATTTATGCTTGTGGTTTGCACTCTACTATGTCATAATATATGTTAAGTCATGTAATTCATGCCAACAAATTCTCATCTCTTTCTCCCTGTGCTTTGCCAGCGTTCCCTCAGCGCAAGCTGACGCCCGAGCGCAAGCTTCACATGCTGCTGATGACGAAGCAAACACAGAGTCACATGCCGATCGCCAAGTCCTTGTCCATGCCCGACATGCAGACCAGAACCAAGAAGAGAGAAAGACTGCTTGTGTATGTATCTCTTGTTTGCGCTATCCAGAATATAGGCTCGGGAATTTCACACTAGTTGCAATTCTCGATTTGAGCAATTAGCTTTCATGCCTTAAAATCAAAAGTACCTACCTTGCCATTAAACATTTTAAAGCATGACTATTGAAGAAGACTAATTTGACTTCATAGTTTACTCAAATGCTTAAATTTGTTCAGTTCAAAATTTGGAAAGCAAAAATTGAACTTAGCTGGCTTGAATATGTATAGTGTTTGATGAATAAAAACAGCTTCCATGCAAGAAATAAACACACAAATATTTGAAGCTAATGGTGACTGTCTTTCCGCAGATTGCGTGAATACATGCGTTCCGAGTCAGAAAAGAGTTTCGACGAGTGTCAGATGCGTCGTGCACGCCTCCAAGCGCTGGGCTTGGCGTACCTTAGCCCGCAGAACAAGTCGTTGGCGCAGAGCTTCCGCTACATGCGCAACAAGCCGACCATCATCGCGTTCAAGACGCCCAGTCTGGAGCACTGCGAGGCCAAGAACTCGACGGCCGCTCTCGCGTTGCAAGGACGCCAGAACGGCAACGGCAGTCCGTGTCCAGAAGCCATCGCTGAGGAGGGCCGCGCTGTCTCGCCGATCGGGCCCAGTGGCAGCGGCACTTTCAACGCAAACGACGGCGCCCCGACGGCCATGAACTATCCCGTCGGGAAACCGCTCGAGGTGAGGCTTTCAGGGCCGTAGCAATTTTGCTTTGCATTATATAATCTGCAAATTAGTAATTTGTGTAGGGTGCACAAAGCTAATAACTTACATTTTAAGAAACTGCATTAAAAAAAGTGAAATGAACCACACATTTTAAAAGTTGGTATATCAGTTTGGTGCAAGCTTTGATGCCTTGTTGCAGTTATATTTTATATGATTATAGTTATCCTTTGAATTCCAAAACTCTTGTTCCATTGGCCGCAACGCGTGCAATAAATGCAATAAATGCAATAAAACCATAATTCCAGATCTACTTGGACGGTCCCTACGGCGCACCATCCAGCCACATCTTCCAAGCGCAGCACGCCGTGCTGATCGCGACCGGCATCGGCGTGACGCCGTTCGCGTCGATCCTCCAGTCGATCATGCACCGCTACTGGAAGGCGCGCCACTCGTGCCCCAAGTGCAAGTTCTCGTGGGCGAGCGACATCCCGCCCACGGTCATGAACCTGCGCAAGGTGGACTTCTTCTGGATCAACCGAGACCAGCGCTCGTTTGAATGGTTCGTCAACCTGCTCTCACAGCTGGAGATCGAACAGGCCGAGCTGGGCGGTGCGATGGAACGCTTCCTCGAGATGCACATGTACATCACGAGCGCGCTGCAGAAGACGGACATGAAAGCGGTGGGATTGCAGCTGGCGCTGGATTTGCTGCACGAAAAGGTATGTGGGGATGCTAGGCACGAAAAAATATAGGAAATCACTTTTTGAAATGCAAGCTTGGGTCAGTGGGAGAAGTGGTATAAACTATAAAGAAAGAATTTTGCACAGAATGACAGGGTGTTAAAAATGCATTTTTTAAGCTCCAATATATTGGTTGATTATATATTCTCTTTTCAACCTCAACATCAGTCTATCCCTATCTAGTATTTTGTTGATGGAGCCTTTAAGACCCATAAAACTTGCATTGTTGAACCTAAGGATCTGAGAAAGGGCCACCACATTTTTGTAATATTATTTGGGCAACAAACATATTCAATTCTACGGGGATAATTTTTGAGTGGAAAATGCGGTCGCAAAAATTCAGCGCGTACCAATCTCTTTTATTTCCAGGAAAAGCGAGATCTGATCACCGGTCTGAAGACCCGAACGAATGCTGGCCGACCCAACTGGGACAAAGTCTTCAAGCAGATTCAGAGTCAAAAGAAAGGCAAGATTACGGTGTTCTATTGCGGCCCTCCCCAGCTGGCGAGAATCCTTCGCTTTAAGTGCGACCAGTTCGGATTCAGTTTCCGCAAGGAAGTTTTCTGAGAGGCTATTCACCTAGTAAACGATGTTATTGCTTTGGTGAATTGTAACTTCTGTTACTATATCATTCTGTTACCATTAGATTTAGCAGGAGAATAATTTGTAAATTGTAAAAAAAAATTATTTGAAAACTAATCTGTGATTCCATAATGAATGGCGCTGTTATGGATTGTTGTGTATTGTAATTTTTTCTGTGCCGAATTCTGATCTGAGAGTTTATTAAGTATTTGATGGCATTCAGCCTCAGACTTTATCAGTCGTTTAGATTTTGAAAAGTGCTTAACAATAATTTTTGAAAAAAATATTTTGGATGCATGTACCATTTCTAATAGTTCATAATTTATAAGTTGCCACGCAAATATACTGTATTGATTAGTTCAGCTTCAGACTCTAGTACACTCCAATGCTTGAAAGGAAATTTTGAGAATGCAAGTGTGAATGAAAATATAGTGAAAACTATATTAGGTAAATATTGATACCATATTCATATTGAATTTTGTTCATAATGTAAATAAAAATATCGTGTATTTTCCTCATTGTTAAAAACATAGACAGGATTGAAGTTTTTAGCAATAATCTAATATTTTATACGTAGATCAGTTCAAAATAAAGCCATCGAAATAATACTGTTGAAAACATTGTGCAAGGGTTTCTGATTAGCTGCTTTGTTTGCTCATAGAGCGCAGCACCATCAGCTATTTTGGTGGTTTGAAACTTGGGAGTGAGACGACGACGGCATGCAGGATTCTGCAATTGCGCGAGTTCCAATTCCAAAATTTCGTGGCATTAGGTGATAACAACACAATCAATTGCCCCTGTTGGCTGTTTCTTTGCATATGGCCCGTCTGGCCTCGAGGTAATATGTGGTGATTTCTGACATTGATACCTACGTAGGTATTTGTTTGCGTTAGTATAAATATAATTGAAGAGGGCAGCCAAAATCGCTGTTATTTTGAAATACCCAGCAGAAAAACTGTAGTACTGGGGTACTCGTATTTGTTTGAGGTTGTGGATACTGTTCAAACTGGAGATACATTAATTAAGTTAGTGCGAAACTGTGTCACGTGTTTTCCAAAATAGAAACAGATTGCATTCCAGGCTGAGTCCTGTCTCTCTCGTAGGTGCGCTCTTTGACCTCGGTCTAGTGACCGAGTTCAACCGAGTTCAACCCCTGGCTATCGGTATCTACCTGTCAACAGTCATAAGGTAAGTTTTGATAACGTAGACTGAATATTACCGACATTCCTATAAAGTACAAACACAAAATGTACATTAAACACAAAATAATTGGTAAGATACCTGTATACTACCATAGATGATATACTACCTATCTACTCATAAAACGAAATGTCAACGAAACCGCATGAAACCAAATGTGTAATTGTTGGTTTTTGGAGTTGCATCTGATGGTCAATTCTTACTTTGTGTGGAGTGAATTGAGGTTGTGATAAAAATATACATGTTTTCCAGAAGCTGGCAATCCAACCTCAAGCTTTCAGTTTTATGACGATTTTACACACGCTCATAATAATTCTTTAAATTGGAAATAAAATTGCCAGATCCAGTCCGTTTTGACAGGCCAAATAGAATTCGGTACGATTGTCTTTGCTTTTAGCTGCTGTTACGTTATTACATACACAATACGACAGAAATTCGGACCACGACATTTGACTCTCATTATCCCCGTAATGACGCGTACTGTATATCTTGTGTCCTTATACATAATACTACCTCGAAGAATCAGCCTAATTAGGGAGAGTCAATAAACATCCCCAGCCCACTTTACCATAGTGCAAGGCAAATTGTCAGCAGACACGCTCAGCAGCCTTCCTTAGTCAGCCTTAATGAGCTGTTTAGAGGAGATGTTGAGAGAGCCTTCTCCAATCAAGCCAGCCCGCTGACAAGAGACGCCAGGTGAATAATACAACCAACTCTCGGGGAATTTACATTCAATTGAATTTTCAAAGTTACGAACAGCTATTTGCGTAGTGATCCAAGGGAGGAATTATGTACCTTTATAGGTCGAATTCCTTCTGTTTATTTTGTTGGGCAAAAGGTAGGTATTTGAAAATAAATGTACAGCAGAGACTACAGACGACACAAAAGAGAAAGATACGCTTTGAGCAACGTCCCATTTCTACGTTTCCCGTTGATCTAAAATAAAATGACCACACAAGGAAGAAGAATGAACTTAAATATCACACTTATATCATATCATTACATGTTTTAACAACGGATTCCTAAGCATTTGGAGCTACGCCTTTTTGCAAGTACCTATATTATAACATAAGTTTTAATCCCTGAAATTGCTTATCCTTAGTACCTAAACGAAACTCCATGCTCAAAACCAATTTCCGAACGCAGTTTCAAATTCCAGAGCGTACCGACCGACGCGGCGTGTGAGTGCCGTGCAAATAATGCCCTGCACCCACACCAGAGATGGTAATAATTAGAATGTTGATAGTGGATGTCACCACCTCACATCGATCTCGGCTTAGAACTTGTAGCAGACGCCGCTGTCCATTGTTTAATTACTAATTAGCCATGTAACCCATCATCAGAAGACCCTCAAAGTTCCCACCTCCTTCTCTCCCCTATAAACATATATTCCAGTGTCGGCTTTTACAACATTCCCATCAAGTTAATGATGTTTACACTAACGGCCTCTTAATATCGCCGCGTGTTTTATCATTGTAAAGAAGACGCGACAAGAAAACAAAACGTGGCGACGAGCAAAATGTGCCTCTCTGGTAACACGCGCACCATTCGGCCTTCAGTGCACGTCACAGTTCACCTCGCTCAGTAAATCGTCTTACACTCTTACCTGTGCGAAAGGTAACTCTACCCTAACCTACCCTTAGCACGTATTACTTATCACACCTTGCACGTATCAGATGACACATCTTCTTAATATGGTTTTAATGACGTCTGCTTAGTATAGAGTTCAGTTCCCTCATTTAAAGTTTGCTTCAAGTCGTTTATTTGCACAATTATAAAACTGACTCTGATTGCTAAAGAAAATAAAATATGTCTTCAAACATAAGGTTGAACGTGGTTATACACTTATACATACATATGCTCTACTTTGCCATTGTGGACGACATTTTTTCTGCCCGAAATTGAATAAGTATACAACTTTGTGATATCTGCTATCATATAGGTACTGGCAAAACCCATGCCTCGATTTTGTTGAAATTTTCAAAGGACATGGATTTTTTTCTCAATTCAGCCTGCGTTTTTGAGAAAATGCGATATGAAAGTTTTTGAACCAATCAAAATGTGCGTAGACGCGAAGCTCATCGAAATAAAGCATCACTGGAGATTTTGGACCTGCATGGCTTTTCGTTCTCGTTTTATTTTGAATTGGATTTTTTTGCGTACAATTTTTACGTTTTCACACGAAATTCAATCAAAATCGTTTCGATTTAAGATTTCCGTAACCCATTATTCAAGAAATTTTGTTTCGCAATACTGTTGTTTGCAACGTTCTGCATTATTTTAAATATCTACGACCTATAGGTCGGAATTGAGCTTATAAGCTCATCATCAACGCACCACAAACTGCGTTCGCGAAGCCCTCGTAAAACTCAATATACTTTCCTGAAACACTTAATTTTGATTAGATTCGACTACTAAAATGGTCCAGTCCAGACTAAACTAGGTTAGACCATACGACGTCCCTTCATTATCGTGCTCGACACTGCATAATATTAATTAGAATGCGTAATCGAGACACGGGATCAGATAGCGTCTCATCAAGGGTGATCCGCGGCATCAGAAACGGCCTATCACTATAATGAGATAGTAGTTAATTAGTGCGAGATAATAGGGATAGGCACGCTCTAGTGGTTTCGCCCTCTGGCCCGGCGTCCTGGAATTATTTACAATAGTTGCAGGGTCTCTTCGGGAGCCTTTTGCTCGGGACTTGGGAGCAAACGCCGGAAAACGCCGAACATCACAGCGAGTTCCAATAAATAACGGTAATTGGAAGCCTTCATCCAGACTTCCTCTGGGTTTTCAAATTACATTCTATTTTTGTGGCGTCTATTCATCTTTTTAGTAATTAAAAAATTTACACAAAATATTGTAGCATTAATTAAAACTTATCGCTAATAGTGGGCCATACGGTTACCATATTTATGTTTTTTTATTTTTTATTTTAAAATTTGAATAAGAATTTTAGATGCATTTCACACACCTGTTTCGAACACCGAGTGTTCCCGAAATGTTGAAGGGAAAAATACCATAAACCTTCGTAGGTATATCAAGGCACCTCCACGATTTACTCAGCACTCAGCAACTCATAATATCATTTGTAATGAGAAACGAGGAAACAAACGCTGCGAGAAATGAAGTGAGGACTTGATTTCTAAGCGCAGACTAGCAAGATACGGGACCTCCTCTTTTGGCCCCCCCCCCTCCTCTCACCCATGCAGGCTGCACCTACGTGAGATAGCAGCAAGCAGCATTGTTTTGCTACTCGCTGCTCCATGCACTACTCCTCCATGCTGATAATTGAATTTCAATTGGAATTTCGATCCCATTAACCGCGCTCGGGTTTTATAATAACGGCAACGGCAACGGCAACGGCAACGGGGGAACCCGAACCGCGGGGACGGCGAAATTTCGCACACGGAACGACCCAAAATATCGACCAACTTCAATGAGCCAAAACCGATTCCACGGTACGGTAAAGTCATGGGTACAGTCGTTCCCACAGCATCGATATACGTCTGTGTTATCTTTCATGAAAGTTAATTAACATAGCACTCTCGATAAACAAAGACTTTTAACCATTATCGACAATCTTTTAAGAAAGTTAACAAGTTTCAATTAAGTTTTTGATAGAAATATTTAAATTAGTTATTGATTTTCTCTGTGCTGAGCTTTGAGCTTATCAGGTTAAGACAGTTTTTTACTTACATCTTTTCATGCTTCAGGCGAGCTTTATTTTTCTTATTGCAGAGTGGTAGTAACTGGTAAGTGCACCTTATATACCTTTTGTAGCAACCTCCATAATCCACGGAGTGATTTTTAGAAGGAAAAGAAAAGGGCAAATATTTTATCCCTAGCATAAAAGGCGCAGACAAAGTAATTGGTAGAATGCAATTTTATAATCAACAAACTCAAAGATAATTTCCATATCCACATGCAAAAAAACCCCATATTTTCCATTTTGCATCATATATAGGTAGTACAGAAATAATGTGCAATGATAATTGATAATTAATGGTGGTACCTATATCTGTACTTCACGAGTACTCAGTCCACTTTGAATACCTACATACTTGTACCATGCACCTCGGCGATACCCAACGCCACTATTTTGGCTCTACGTAGTAGGTGCCTATATAGGAGCAATTAAATACCTCTTGGCCGACTCGTTAAAATTCATTACATAATTCACGGCACGCCAGTAAAGGGACCCACGGCGATAGTATGCGCACTTTATGGGTGCACCGAACAAAACTCGCGCTAATAGCTCTTGTCCGAACGTTTTTGCATCCCCCCCCCCCGGTCCCCCGTCCCCTTCCTCCAGCCAACTTCCGCCATCATCAGGTGGATGTGCATGGAGCAAGGAAGTAGTGTATGCATTATAACTTATAAAAGACTCACACAGATGAGCTAACAGAAAGGTTGGTATAGGATTATAAAGCACAGATTTACTCCCCAGATAGTTCACCACAAAAAATAATCCTAAGACTCATGTCTGCATTTCCGAACTTCAGCACTAGTTTTCAAAAAAACTATTTCAAACTGGGGTTTGAATACTAAGATGTCCCAATTTAAATCAGTTATTTAAATCAGTTTGACTGCAGTAGCTAAAACCCAAGCAGAAGAAGTTTTTCGAATCCATCTATCTATACCTGGTAATTGTGGGGGGGGGGGGGGGGGGGGGGGCAGAGATAAATTACGGGAAAGATTTCGCGTGGCATTACTATCTGAAACCTATAATCATATTGTGTACATTCAGTTAAAATTTACTACCTATATATAATAGGGTACGTATATATGATGAAAGAATCAGAATTACATTTAAAATTATTTTGATGGTTGTACTATATATATATATAGGAAATAAATAATCTTCTACCCGTTACTAACAAGGAGAATTAAATTTGCCTGAAATGGCGATCGAAAATTTATAAAAATCTTATATCGTCGTCCGCTTCGCTGGGTAGATTTCCCCTGCCAAAGTAATTTTCATTCTGTTGGGAGGCAATTTCTGTCTGGTATAATCCAGCCGCGTGGCCAGGCCGTGTGCCTGTCTCCTGTCTCCTGTAATAAGGACTCTGGGATGGACTGGAGCAAGACAGGAGGCTGGAGAGCGGACGCTGGAAGCTGGAGAGCGGGAAATGGAGAGGTGACCGCAAGTCTGAAAACCGCATGGACGTATTACCGATGGCCTCCACTCGACAGGGTTCTGCCTCTCATCCTCTCATCTATCAACGTCACTTGCGCCCGCAACTCCCGCAGTTTGCTTTTGCTAATTCACTCAAATCATTTTACAAGTGGATACATTTTGATTGGAAAACTTTGCGCAGTCTCGCAGCTAAGGCGAGCGTTTTGGCTTCTAACGCGAAGAACTGACAAGGTGAAAATTGAAGATAGAATTATTGTGGACTGCAAGAAAAACGTTTCAAACAATAGATACGAAAAACCGTCCAAAAGATATTCAAAAACCTTCGACCGTAGGTCACTTTTAAGAAAAATAAAGTATTTTGCCCTAAGCCAACTAACTTTATCCCGGGAAATGACCTCAATTAATATTTCATCTTTCACTGGCAGAAATAAAGTAGTTTTTTGGCTTCCAGCTTGTCACTATGAGGATCCGTTTCCGTGCTTCAAAATCCGACATTTTCGCGTAATCGTTTCCTATGAAGCCTGTCTTATTATTGATCTCTCGCGACTGTGATCCGATACATAGTTGGCTTGGCCGCATTCAGAGCTTGGCTGCGGCGGGCCGGCTATATTCCTTGATAGATTTATCACCTTATTGGTGTCGACAATTGAACATCGAGTGAATGATTGGTTTCCCCACGAGACAAGCCTCATCGATCTCAATTACTCAGTTGAAAACGAAAGAAAACACTTATAAATCATATCAGAAGAAAGTTTCGATGTTGTTCACGACGAAAAGCGATTAAAAAACCCTCTCACACCTCAGAGAAGTTTTGTAAATTTTGTAAGAAAAAAACACGAATTTTTTCTGAAGCCGATCCAGTCTATTTCAGAGGGTCATCAATTGAATGAATGTTGGCCTATCAATTATTGTGCAAACAGTTCCAAAGAACCTTATGTGCCATTTACCAATGAGACCGACCTTGCTTTCTGAGCCGAAGAAATTAATTATCAATAATGAGGTAATTTTTCTTCTCATTTTCAGCTATCCAGTCCACGAATTTATTGCATTTAGCATTAATTACTAGCCTCATTAGTAGATCATTAGTAAAGGAGTATGAGGGGAAACGAAAACGTATAGAACAAGTGATGTGAAGAAAAAATGGGGTTATTGTCGATGCTGACGGTTGTATTCTGTGCAGGGTTAGGGTGCTACTTTTTCAACTCTAGAAGGGTGCCAGACTACCGACACCAACTCGGTGGAAAATTACCCCCCCCCCCCATCCCATCACCGCATCTGCCACCCAACAACCCACCCTCACCTCAGATTCAAGTACACGCTACACTGCGGATTCAACTTGTCGGTACGTGCGATTATCACTAATTAGATTGAAACTTTATGACATTAATTCGATAAGGAACGTGCTCTGAAAAAAGTTGCCGATATGAAATTACTGTTTCTAACTTGAGTTTTTTTTCTAATTTAGTCGCTGTGAGTTTATTTTTAATTCACATTTATTAATCAAAATGTGAATTCGATGTATATCTACTCTGCGCTCTCTAATCCATCACTTTTAAATTTTGAGAATATAAAAGCACATTTATGTGTCGTTTTGTTTCTTATTGCTTAAAATGACGAGCATGAACGATCACGTCGCACTTATTGATGTCACATGTTTCTTGCCCTTTCAAACGAACACAGTAGACAGTAGTCATTCGAAATTACTTGGTAACCTACGCTTACATCTGAATTTGAATTATTTAGCACACATATTGTTATTGAATCAGCTCAAATATTAATGATCGAAAATCAGGATAGAGGATCATGGTTGGCAAATGCAAATTATGCCATATATATATATACAACATATATATACAACATATCAACCATATTATACATATCAACTAACATAACCATACTACGGAGAGTAGGATCTTGCTTAGCATTATATAGCAACAACTAATGAAGCAATCCAAATCTAATTAGTCCCTTATTAATACTGAAAATCATAATAATATCAGTTGATTGAAACAGTGCATGCCCAAGATTCTGTGCTCAAACTCGGTCGACTAATCTTACAATGCTCTTGAAGTGCACTTTGCAGAACAAACAAGAACAAGAGTAATCATATCATGATATCGAGATGAACATTTGAATGAACTTCAGCGGGAGTTTCTAGCAATGTATTTATCTAGTAGTAGGTAGAGCAGTCAGCAGCCTCGAAATAGCAGTAGCTGCTACGTGCCATGCTGATATACCTACACCGGGATGCCAGCAGCAGATAGCTCTAGTTTTAATGACGCTGAAGCTAAATAGCGCTAGCTCGATCTGCATTGCCTCTTGCTGGAATCCCAATGGAAATCATCCCCTATCGTAATTTCCAGCCACGTTCGAACACACAGTAACGCCAGCACAGTTGGGCATGGGAATTTGGAGGAGGGGGGGGGGGGGGGGGGGGGCGGAAGCGGCAGATTTTATACACCATGTTATTGCAATTTGGTCGCGTATTGGGGCACCATACAATAAATATTGCCGTAAGATGTTTTTGGAAGCGCTTTTCCAGTAATTGAATACTGTACATTAAACACGGAAATGAAATTTTAGTGGGGACTTGAGAAAAGTCAGAGATAATTCGTAATTTTTGTTATGTATCTCATGTCTTGTGTATCGTTTTTGGCAAGCGTGATTTATTTTTCAGGAATACCTATAACATGTTGATATTGCGTGTAGCTTGCATTTGATTTTGCTGTTTATTTATAGGAGTTGTAGGTAACGCTAAATCTATATGGTTGGATACTTTAATCTTTGGATGTCGCAAGTTTGCTTGCCGGTGACATATATGGTTTGAAACGGCGTTGTCGATTTCAAACATCCATTTCTCAAAGAGCTAGAAACCGTTTTGACAAGAGAAAGATTTGTAGCGTGCCCGCTACCGTTTCGCTGTCGAAAAGTTGCCTCCGCTACTGTGAGTTTTCAACGAAGTTGATTCACTTTTCTGCCTCTCCAAAGAGATGGGCTAGCTATCTGTTTTTTTAAAACGGTGGGAAAAAAGTCGAGTTGCGGTCCCCTGTCGCTGATAAATGATTAGAGGCACGAATTATGGGTTAGTGTGGACATTTCCCGCAACCACCACTTGATTTACTCGGGTTTTAATGACCGAGTTACTTTATTTGAAAATGGACACCGAGAAATTATTTTTACTGGTCTGAAAATCGCCGAGAAACACATACATAAAAACGCATACAGTAATATTGTGTTTCCTCTTTAATTATACATACCAGGGGCTATACGCATGAGCTCTGTCTAAGAGTGGTCTTAGAACTTTGTATCTTGCTTTTCGAAGCATTGAAACTTTGCTGCAATGACGTAGGAAAAGTTAACCGTGGCGTTTTTATTTTTCTTTCAATATTATGGTTTGAGAGCGCTTTGGTAAGTTGAATGCCTATGGGCACAAACACATTTTAAGACAATTCAGTTCAGATTTGTAAACGAAAATTTCGATGACTTGAAGAAAATGAATATATGATAATAAATAACTTAATTTGCTTTTTTAAATTTTAAAGCGATTCTTTTAAAATAATTGGTCGCAGAATAAAATAATTCGAATTTACCATTGCATGCTAATTGGAAACAAAGACGCCAATTATTACCAAAAATCAAAAATGTGCAGAAAATACATACTTTTATTGAAGTTTTAACGGTTTGATAGTGTAAATTTAAAAAAAAAACGGCCAAATTACATCTGTCAGCATAACACAATGCTTCACAATACGGTGAAATGTAAAATAGTATGATACGTACGCTTGCCCTAAAGCAGTTGCATTGCAAACTTAAATTATTTTCTCAATGTTGAGCGCATTTTATGATCTTTATGTCGGTGATTAAGAACCATCAAAAACAGGCGAGCTAAGCTCTCTTTGTTTCGAGGCGTTATCTCCAACGATTCAAATGTATAAATTCTTTACTTTCGGCGAGTTGAAGGTAGATTCATTTATTCAACAGCGCCAAACCAATGAATTTAATTCTCGAAGTTCACAGGGAAGTAGGCCACTAAGTGTTTAGTGCTTTCTACTAGAAATAAGTCATTGCAAACAGTTCGCCGTTTAGTGATATACAGACGATTAAATAATAACTTACTTTTAGAAGTTTATTGCATTTCTAATATATGTGATATACCTACAGGTTGCAAATAAAGATGCAAATATTTTAACAGTTCGAACAAAACCATATCCCAGAGGGGCATCATTTGATCCAGTTTTCCATTCACAGCATGCATGTGTATTATACCTTTATTGGGGAAATATCTAGAAAACTTTTGTGCACACCCAGAATCTACTGCGATTTCCGCTTGTTTAATAACATGAAGTAAATAACCCATATATGCGAGTGCGATGGGTGCGATGGGTGTACAATACAATTTTAATTACCTTGCCAGGAACAAAAGTTATCATCAGCTGCATAGCGACACACAGCCAAATAATATCTTTCGAGCTTCATTTTAATTTTCTATGAGTTGTTTTGGTCGTGGTTTAATTAAAATTGAACTCCCAAGCCGCGGCAGTCGCTGTTTTGGCTGCAACTTGGGCTTGGAATTAAGTATAGCTGCTACACATTATTATGAAGCAAGTGAATAAACTGCTAACGATCTCCCACCGAGGCAAACTTCGAAACAAAGAAGTGCAACCTTACGCCGCGCTGGGACTCCATTGTTTCCCACTTCTTTTGCCGGCCGGGATTAAGGAAGGCAACTTTTATCCTCCACCCGACCCGAGTTTGTGAGACAATTTACATACCGTTCACCCGCGTCAGCTACTTGCCGTCTCTCCGGGTAATTTTCAGGATATTTTAGGGAATATGCGTCTTATGTACACTTTGTTGTTTATAATTTTAACATACTTTTAAGTTTTAGTGAGAACCCTGGCCATGGATAATGAAAATTTCATCTACAAATTTTGGCATCTATATTTCTAAAAAGTTACAATGAAAAAGTTGTATGTACAGCGCGTTCCACTTTCTGTACTGTTGTCAAATGCCGTTTTATACTATGTGAAACATGATATGAATATACAAAAATGGTTGTCTACTTTCAAATTTGCTAATGCAATCAGCACATCATGCTTTGAAGTCTGCCCCTATAAATCCTTGCGGTACTAAACTATATTATTTTATCTCAGTTTTGCGTCATATTTGTATAGGTGTATCGCATCACGTGACCGTCAAATCCCATCAGAGACCTAATTAAAATATTCATCACAAAACTAGAGACAAATAGCTAAATAAAAGAGCAGCATGCAGTTTGAAACTGGGAATGCAATCATGGTATTTCATTAACCAGCTGTATGTACAGCCGTGTAATTGAACTATCTGCAGCAACGCGTTTCTCCAGCGCCTCACTGTCAAAGGGCTTCTGTGACTGCAGGTGCAATAGCAGTGGCGTTCGTCAGGAGTCAGGACTCTTACACACAAAGTGACAGCTTGTTCCCACGATTTATACTGCACTGGCTTCTAAATAATCATGTGGAATCAATGACATCAAAAGAAAGAAAAAGTCGACGCCGACAAAGTTGATCGAAATACTTGTCTTCTAACAATAAGACTTAGACGTAAGCGGAAGGCACAGTACGTAAGGCGCAAGTAATTCTACATTCATTTTAAAATGAGATTGCATACGACAGCATTCGTAAGGACATAGATATGCAGCCACAAGCTCAACGAAAAGGCTGGCCGCTGGAGCCGTAGTTTAATTGGCAATCCCCATATTTATGGTTATGGAACTATTCAACTGCAGTTGGTACACGTGCGAATCCTCACAGCCAAGCCGCCACTGGCGACAAGTGGCTATAGGTCTGTTCCGATCGGAAGCGCTCGCAGCATGCAGAATGCAGAGCCCTTGTCGGGTCAGTCTATCGATTGATTGGTATTGACTGGGAATCCCCCCGAAAGGAATTCCATTAGACATGTGCTGCAGTCAATCTGTGTCAGCAGAGGTGCAATCAAAGGCAACGCAACGCAACGCAACGCAACGCAACGCAACGCAACGCAACGCAACGCAACGCAACGCTACACTATGGGTCACGTGACCAACGTGTTGTTGTTAGACGTGTCTCATTCGCTCATTGCTGAGAAATACCGAAGATCTTTCCTTTAATGCATTGCTTTTTATCTACTTTACAGCGATATACTTTTCCAACTCGAACACAATTTCATTTTATTATCGGAGATAAATTACTAAAAACAACTTGGTTTCTCACCCTGCTTGACTCGTCGTACCCAACCTGGTACGCAGATCATTGTGAAAGCGGAACAGCCATTCCAAAGTCCACAGGCAGTCAGTCCACTACAGTACGTCTCAGGCTGTTTGACCGCTCCACGGGGCATTGGGCATACTTATACTTTGTAGCATTGTAGAATACCGGTTTCCTGTGCCATCCGAACCTGAGACGTATCATATTCATAGGTGCTCTGTTCCGGCAACCAAATTCCCAATCACGGTTACCACTGTCAGCCCGACACAGAATCCTGTGATGTGCTCTGCATAGATGATGCATCGTCGGTATCTGCCACACCGGATGTAATTCAGTTTGTGATTGCATTCATTCCGCATCCAATTTGTTAATGATTACAAATATTTGCGACGCGAAATCAATATTGATTAGCAATATGAAAAAGGTGATGTGTTTTGCATGCATGATTCATCACGTTAATTAGTAGCCAAAGCTGATTACATCTCTTTATCCGTCGCAGATAGATTTATGATGATGGATCGGATTTAACGCGGTTTTGTTGCGTAGGTAGAGCAAGCAGTAATAATGATGGACATGTTTTTCTGGACAGTATAACAGATTTTGGGGCATGATGTACTCGCGTTACGACTGAAAGGCCGTGGCCGATGGTGTACACCAAAAGGTTTACGATTGACGTCATTCGGTTTCAGGTGAATATGGGACCCTGCATTTCATTTTGGAATTGGGGTACAGATATGTGGGGCTATCCACGTACAATACTTTGTCATGAACTTCTTGAGGAGATGTAATTACTGAGTAAACTACTGTAATAATTTGTCCATTCAATCAGACTTTGACGGATAAAGTTATCACCAATCGCCAGTGCATGAATAATTTAATATGATGTCATGTGCTTATCCTATCTTTCAACTCCCAGACCATGTCTGTGGCATTTCCTATTCAAATGAAATTTCCAATAATGCATCCTACTAATTAATGTTTCGAGCAATTCAATTTTTGACAACCGATTTGTCAATTGCCATGATAATGAGCTGCCTGCTGTCCGCCACGGCTCCCGGCGGCGAATTCTCAGCACTCGGTCAGCACTCGGCCCGATGTTCGAGCGGTCGGTCGATAGGTCGGTCGGTAATTCAGCAAATTGTCAGCAGTCGGCTGTGACGTGAATTGCCCGGTCGAGGTGACCGCCATGTCAAGTGGACGCTGAATTACACTCTTGGATTCGGTGACGGCATCATGCTGGACTACCGCACGACATGCCCACTTGAAATTATCACTCGGGCTCCAGTTGAATTACCGGGGTGGGTGCCGTTGCCGCCATTGGTCGCATTGAGTGTGAATCGATGGAGCGATTGAAGTATTGCGTTGGGTTTGTAGCAAGGCACTGGCCTCATGCACGTGTGGACTATTTTGGTTCTATAGAATGGATTGATGAATTGTGTATTTTGCACGATGTGAAGTGGAGTAAGTTTTTTACTTTTGAGTATCGCCAATTTGACAGGGTTTGTGTTAACTGTCACTTCGTTCTGGGTCTGGAAGCGGGCAAGAAAAGTAACACGCTCATCACGGTGCTATCTTTGGCACTGAACCGCAAGAGCACAGAGAAAATTGTCTCCAGACAATGTGAAGTTTGACTCGGTTTTGTCACCTTTTTGTTGTTTTCTTTAAGGAAAGCATGCGACACAGTTTGCGGTACTGCTATACTAATCACGTGAGCGAGAATTCAAGAGAAGTAATACAGCACAGCAAACTTGATCCGTCCGCTAAGAAACACCACGCTCTCGTATCTTCATTTTCATCGGAACGTTGGAGGAGTAAAGGAATTCTCTCTTTGGTGGTTTCTCTTCCGCCTAGTTTCTCAATAAAGTCTTTAAAACGAACCAGCCAATAAGATGTTTCAATCACTCACGCTCCCCCTCCCGGCCACCAACTCCTTATCAAGCTGAATCGCAATTGCCTGAAAGGTAACTTAATGAAAACGAGGGAAAATCAAGTCTGTAATCCGCGGCACCGGATTACGAATCCATGACACATCCAGCTCCGATTGTTTCCACGGGAAGTGACGTCAGGTGGACGCCGACTCGGCTGCTAGAGTCGAGAGCGTCCACGAAGGCAATCGCTCGGAACACCGGCACGAAATGATTAACGATTTGTCAGGACGCCCGCTTAGAATTGCTCTTACTGCACATGGGGGCTTAATCTTCGTCAATATTCTGTTAGGTTGACGCGAAACTCGTGGAGCGTTGGCAACGAGCTGGAAGAACATCAGATGGGGAGAATGTGGGGTAATTAATCAATCAGTTTGTTTAAATAGTTTTCAACATTTAGAAAAGATAAAGAGAAAATTTAAGGTCGAATAACATTTAGTCAGTTCCCAAGATTTATGATTGCAAACATTTCATGTTATCAGTTTATTACCATTTTGTGGTCCATATCGTATAGTTAACCTGGATATTATCCAGTGGAGGTTTCATACTAAAGCTGTGTAAATAAGCTTATATTAGATTTATTAAATGCAGGGAATGAAACCAAACTGTCAACTCAAATATTAATCTATCAACATCTTCAAGTAAGCTAAATCGGTTTTCACTCGTTTTCCGAATATCCTCTACAGTGCTCTGGTGGAGGTGCCAGTTTCCCGGCCCCAGTTTCCTGCGCGTCACATCGTAACCTTGAACGTTTGGACGAAAATATTATGGAATTGCTTTGGGTGTCATCCGTCATTATACAATAGCGTTGTCAAATCGTGAAATGCTCGAGGAATTCATTGAATTGGGGAATGCTTGTGCTTTCCTCGACACATCAACAGTCTGCCGATTCTCGGCGTTCAAAAGGACACGGAATTGAATTCTGGGCGGGAAATCTGACGACACGGTTCTTATTGCACTCCTCTTATAAATTGTTCAGAAACATACGAAAAATATACGAATACAAGATCATATCATTCGGAGATAGAGATATTGAATATGAAATATTGTTTGCGGATACTATGTTTTTCAAATTGAAGTTATATTTGTGCTTGGAACAAAAACTGGCAAACACACAGTAATTTTCAAACTAAAACGATACCTTATATTGTAGTTTCAACATATTGCAGCATCATATTATATACATGCATTCGTACAGTTGTTCATTTTAGTCGTACTTCCACTATAATTCGGGGTAATAGAAGTATGAAATTCCATAAATGGAATTTATGCATAAATGCGAAAATGTTTGAAAAAAGGCACAAATAAAGGGTCAGGGTGTCAAACCACAATAAAACTGATAGAAAGCACCAGCCGTTATTGTCAAATGTCATTTGTAAATTTAAAAAATATCAAAGCATAGATAATAATATGATCTCAAAATTATTTGTGAAAACATTTTCAAATTTTGGCGAGCGACGTTCACGTATGACAGAGCTTGAAAAAACTCCAGCCTCCCGGTCGCCCCGAGTATATTTCCCGAGTTGCCTTGTTCATGGCGTGTCCCAAAGAAAAGAAACCCTCCAACTTCCGCCAGCCAAACACCGCATGTGTACAAGTTTAAAAGGGGTGAAACGAACTAGCAAATTACTCTGCAAGCGATCGGATGAGCTATTAAGCCGCCTCGGCGTCCATTAGCCCACGGTTGGCCGACCGCTTCTCGGCTTACTCGTCTCGGATGACATAACACAGCTAGCGCTCGCCGGTACGGCTTCTTCGAGTACCCACCTTAGGTGCCGCTCTGCGCTGCCTATCGTCCGAATTGACGAGCCCCAGGCAGTCACGGAACAGTGGAATAAAGAACGAAGACGAGACGGAGACACTCAAATGGCGGATTAGATGGTTTCGTGGAAGTCACCGTGGACATCTTCTATTTTGGGATTGGGAGCTACGTAATGAGTCATTGATCCGGCCCCTTCACTACTTACACACGATGTTTTTCGCGCAATTTCAAACGCCACTCACAATAAACAGTGTCACAAAACTGTTTCCCGTGCAGAAACAGTCTCGTCGTCACAAAAAATTTCAACCAGCTTTCTGTTCCGATTTTTGCAACAAAACACATTTTGCATATTTCATTTTTTGTTTTTTGTTACCCTCTAACGGCATATGCTGTATCCCAACATGCTTTTACATATTATTATTTTGAAAAAAAAATTCCAAGCGTCTAAGGAATTTGATAGAATGCTCTTGAAGTCAGTTTTTTCCACTTCCGCTCCAGCCGGCAATCCCATCATAGAAAGCAAAACCAATTTCCGAGCAATTCCTTCGTCCACCGCTCGCACAGTTCTTGCAAAAATACACGCGGATTCGTCTGTGCTAGTCCCACGAACACGCACGTACACCCACGCACGCCTCCGCACGCTTGCTTTGACTTTTCCTACGCCTCGAGAGGTGAAAACACGAAACGCTGCGTCGTTGTTGTGGCATTGGGCGGTTGCACGGGAGGTTTGAATAATATTCCATGATTTGAATCAAATAACGTTCCAGAGAATCTCATTGACCAAGGTCGTGTAACGGACTTTAGGGTTTTAAACAAACCACACAAGAAAAAAAAACTTTTTAGGATATCATTGCATGGTGAAGAAGACTTTAGCAAGATCTTCCACTTTGACCACGTACTATATATGAAAATTATGTTCAAATTGTCAGATGCAAACATGTAAAATCGATTTTCTTGAATCTCTAATGACCTAGTGTCGAACAGCACCGTATATTACCGTCACGTAATAATACGACTGTATGATGTGTATCAGTCGGTTACCAAAGACAGTGTTTTAATTGTTAATTGCAATACGAGATATTATTCACAAGTCGTTCTGATGCAGAGAAGTAGGATGGCTTTGGATAGCTTTTCCAGGTAGGGAAGTCTTCTTTGAAGTAAGGTGGACGCTTTTGGCAAAGAGGATAACACATTGGTTGGCCTGCTCAAAGAGCTACTCCGCTCTGGGTCATTCACTAGTTGGTCTAGTTAATGCGATTGCTTTCTAATGTGTGCTGGTGGAACTTGTAAGAGCGTACAGATTTTTTCCAGCAAGGTAGATGTTGAGTGGATATTTGATTTAATATTTGTTGGCACGTGTATTTTGTGGAGAAGAGGGGAAAGTGTGTGCCCTTACGCAGAATGCCGATCTCATTTTATTTACTATTTTACTTTATCAATAGTGGATTAATTTCAAATTAACAGGGTGTACTTTGCGTTGTTAAATATGTATCACATTTATTTGATTTTGCCGCTAAAAAGTGAAATTTATGAATAATCTCCGTTTGATGATTTTATTTGACCAATCTGACAGAAATAATGTGCTTTTCAAATGATCATTTAGCAACAAAACTAGCCATGGGGTCAACGCAAACACACTAGGGGCTGGGGTTGGTAATTGCAACGGTCACCTTTGAAACGCACACTGCAAAGAAGAGGTGGCCAGTTTGCAGTGGTAGCACTCAGCTGCATTATGATGATTCGCAAACCAATTAATTTCGCTTGTATGTTTATTCATGCTGTTGCTTTATTGCAAATTAACTTTTTAAAATTATTGATTAAATGCTGCTGGCGCCGTGAAGCCGAATTAGCACACAAAATTAGTTGGGAATTCAGTTTTGACAGCAGCGCTTTCAGTGGGGCTAGTTGGTTTTAGTTTGTGTACCTACGCCTACCAACTGTAAAACATTCTGGTCACACGACTCAATACGCTCGCGGTAAAATTAGTTGTCCGTACGTTTGATTCGCTTTTCATTGATGTTGGTCGCAGTTTCGCATTTCATATATGCACTGCATATTGTAATTGATAATATTGACATTCAGAAATACACGTGGGAATCCATAAAGAAAAAACATGCATTCATTAGCGCTAAAATTTAAATATGCATTAATATTTGATTTGTCTGTATAGCGCATCATATTGATCGTCTTCATAAGTTTTTATGCATATGCATATTATTTCCGTCACCCTCTGAATTTTGTAAACATCTGCTTGCATCCAGGATAATTCCAGGTAACGGCCATTGGCTAAAAGTCTCATTGTGATTGAAGCGAAGCACGGAGCAAGGCGTTAGCACGGTTGTGTAAAACTTTGGTGTTCATATCTCCAGCAAATACTCCTATCTACTTGAAGTTAATTTATTACGTAAACTGCGTTGATCTCTTGTGGTATTTTGGTATATTTTTGGTAAAAATTTCTTAAAAATGATATGCCCTTTTAGGTTTGAATTCAAAAGCGATATATTTTCCCGTAGAATCTTAAACACGGCCAGTTTCTACATTTCCACTGTGAGAGAGAGGAACCGCGTCAAGCAATAAAAATTCCGAACTGAGATCGACCGGAACACGTAATCTAAATTAATCCAATGTTAGCAATCTCCCCGCATTTTCCTTATATGAAAAAGCTGTGACAAGAAGTGGCAAAAATGTAACGCTTATATTACATTCCAGGACCATTTTGGATGTCCGGTATGAGGCGACTCAAAAGCAAAGAACGAGAGGAAATATCAAAGACTCTCTTTTGTCGTAAAAGAAGTGTGTCCCTGACATGGAATATGTTCCGATCATCTTGAATCTTGATCAGCTTCCGTCCCTAAAAGCTCTGCGGCATTTCGCTGCGGTACGTCATTGTGTTGCTGGTTGCATTAAGCACATCACTGCGCTACTTGATTCCAGACCACGCAGCAGCCGAGAACTAAAATCACATCGATACCGTCGCAATTAAACATTAGAAGAGAGCGAATATCGAATACATTTTAGGTGCGTCTTGAACTCAATTGTTTGGTGCCTTATAACATTATTGACCTCATTATATAATTTTAAACTAACATCAAAAATGTTTTCCCGTCATACTTGAACCAATTTTGCGTGTTAATAAGGAGTTAACTACATGCCAAAATCTCTCATATTGAATTTCCAAATGCAATGCAGTTATTATAATATGTGTGTTTGTAACGTTTCTTTTTGGTATGCAAGTTCAGAAGATAGTTTGCCTGACACCACAAAAAATTGTATGGCAGCTACTTTACGGTATGTACGTTTAGACTTTAGAGTATAAAATAGATGCGGAATCTCTCCTTCTTACAAGTCATAGTATATTGCTATATCTCAGTAGATGGTACGAATGCTTCACTGCTTTTGCCAGTTGAACTAGTTCGCGGAAGTTTTGAACGTGCTCTGGTCGACTTTGATCATCGGCGCTAGCATTCAATTCCTCGTCAGTTGCCCGCTCGAGCAGCCGAACTGTGAAAGTGCAAACAATCTGATTAACTGTCTTACAACTTAAATTACTTCACCGTGCGCGAGCAGCATCTCTCCAAGGGTTCAAGAAGTACAACCCGCCCGTTGTACACTTGCGCGACTTTTAATTACTCCCATTAACACGCCAAGAGCCAAACCTGGTACGCATAAATCGTACGCAGATATCCAGCTGACGCCGCGTTTCCATACACACCCAGACATCTACACACACATACACATACCGACCGGAAATAGACAAGGAAAACGAAGTCGGTCTCTTGTGACGCATATATGCAGCCGGAAGCTGGGATATCTTCCGAGCGCTCGGTCCGGGCCTGAATGGCGTCGACGACGGCGCCAGAATGCGGCGGTCGGCGACGGCGCTGGGAAATGATATTGTTGTCGTGGAAACATTGGCGTTGCTCATGTAGAAAGTCGGACGTCGCTGCGACGGCGACCAAGTTTCCAGCGTCGGCGTCGGGCTACGGCGTCGCCGTCTTGGAGGGGATGTTAGCTCAAAGTCTGCCCGTGCCCGCCTGGGTTGTAATCGGACGAGGATTAAGCTGATCCTTATTTCTTATTCCTTGCCCGCGGTGCGGTGGTGCATGGTTTATCCGCGGGAACGCCGCTGCCAGTGGAATTTAGAAGTAAAACTAGGACAAAGATTAGACTTGAGATGTCTGAGTCGGCTTATCTTCTCTCTCTTTAAAGATCCGTTAAGCACCTCTTGAATAGGAATTCGATCAAAAGCGGGAGGTTTTGTTAAAATTGCAGTGTATAGGTACGTCTTGTATCGTGATTCGTACAGTGAGTAGAGAGGAAACGTGTTACCACTCTTACCCAGCTCCTTAGTGAAATAAAAATAGTTTTATACTGATGCTTTGTGGTAAAACGAAATAGATTTTTTTGATCACTCCATTTTACTCAATTTATTTCCTGGCCAATATGCCAGTATACTTTTCAGTGTACGTTCATTCTGAAAGTGCGCTTTGGCCGCCGCCTGGGGAACGTGTTCCGAAATGCTAGCACCACCGATTACTTACCGACGCGAGACGGGTGCGAAACCGTTGCTATAAAGTGAAAAACGCCAAACATGGCGATATTACAGCAAACAGCGGGGGGGATGGCGGTGAATTTCTGCTATCGGCATGGAAAAATACATCGTCTTGATAGCTTCTTATGGCCGAAAGTACCGTAAAGATGGTCGCGACGTGACTTTTTGGCGCGCAGAGAGGGCGCCGCGACGGGGGGCGCCGTTTCCTGTTTGCGCCGTGCACTACGTGCCGGGATCGGGCGTTAATAGCGTCATAGAAGACCGCAGCGCTCGACCGGACTGTCAGACCGGATCGGCTGGGCCGCAGAAGACGATCGCACCACTACAAACAGACATCCAGACATTGGAGGCAACGATAGATGTACCAGTTTCCCCCTTTTTGTTGCGTCGCAGAAATTGTGGTTTTTATGGTTTGTTGAATCAACCGTTTTGCTATTCGCTTACGTTACAAAGTTTCCTATCTGCTTTCGATCTTTTATCGTGACTTATATATTATGGTACTATATCTCTACGAAATGCGATACATCTTCCATGAAAACTACTAAATCTGGCGGATAATGTATCATCCTTAAAATGTCAAATAACGAGCTCGATATTGTGTCTTCGATTTCGTAGATGCAACACGAAAAGAAAAGCGCGTCTGGAAAAACCGACCTCGTCGATGTGCCGGAGGTTTACATCACAAAAGCTACATGCTACTTCACGAGCAGTATTGTGAGAATCTGAACTGCCTTCTCGACAAGTGAGCTCAGCAGTTTCCCTTCCTATTTTTAAAGAACGCTTTTACGATCCTTATTTGACAGCTACCGGATGTTTGTTTGGCCACCAGAAAATGGCTGACCGTCTTCCGTCTGGCTGAGTTGAGACGAGGGACGTGTAAAGGAAAGTGACGAAAGTGAAACTAAACTTTTGGAGCACAATTTCGAGGTCGATCACTTTTTTTACTCTGCCTCGCTTTCTTTAGAAATAGCGGTTCGCTGGCCTCATTTGACTTGGTGTACCCAATTCCCGAACAAAATCGTTCAATCGAGGGAAACACGTTCCGAACTAACTTATTCTGAAACGCAATGAACCTTTCTTTGACATATGTTCGAAATGGACCGGAGCTTTTCGCCCCCTTCAATTTCAAAAAACCATCCTCCGCAGATTTTTCATCAAGATTCGCTCATTTTTCCAGTGGTTAGTCGGGGAGGTCGACAGCTAAAGCGGACCCTTTTTCAAATTTCCATGCGAGAGGCGACGTGAAAATGTGGCCATTATTTGCATCGGCCATGCATACCAATGGACCGCCCATCGCGTCCCCCCCCCCCCCCCCCACAGCCGCCACGCGGCGAGATGTGTTGTCAATTAAAGGGAGAAGAGTGGGCAAATGCAAAGATGACCCGTTAAACACGACGCCTGTGTGCATTGCCCCAGCGGACGTGACCGAAGCATCGAATTTATTTTGCAACTCGATGCCGAAAGATAATGGGCGCCGAATTGATGCAAACTCGTTTACGGCCAGTGGGTATATGGGCAGCGCTTAGCGCTGTTATTGGATGTCGGTCATAGTCCTACATTATGTTAAATTAAACTTTTAATTAAAGATTTAATCGTTTCATAAACATTACAACATTACAACATTACAACATTACAATGTTTAAAGCTTTATATTTTATTCAACTGCACCAAACTTGGTTATTGACGCTTGAATGTGCCAAATACCTTTCACAACTGGACTTTACCTTCACACAAGAAGAATAGACCGTATTTTTCAAAAAATGTTACGCTAGGAAATAAATTGCCGATACAAGACCAGAAGGGGTTAAGAATCTAAAAGTTTCTTGGCCACATAAAAGTGGCAAGTCTCAGGGACTAGGGACTCGGTGCCGCGGCCGAGCCTGACATGGGGGGCTCTAAGACTGCAAAGTTGGGGTGCAAAGCGCGGCGATCCGCCTTGACGTACCGCGACGGGGATTGCCGTCGTAAAGCCGGTCCACCGCCTAAGTCCTTCCCGAGACGACCGGGCCAGGCCGAGGCGACTCCTTAAGGTGGTGGTGCACATGACCGATCGGAGCCAATCACTCTTCCACAACGGTGCGTCTGTTTCGTTAAAGTGAATTGGAAACTTTTGAAAATGTGTCCATGTGCTTGTTTCTGTTCACAAGCAATGAAATCTACGGAATTTTCAAGAAAATTACGATGAAACGCTATGTTATTTTTGTAAAGCTCATTTCACAAATAAATAAATCAAATGTGTAGCATGCACATTAACTCTCATGATCCATTAAATACACAATGATAATAATACATTTCCAAAGCTGTTCTCCGAAGCTGTGGATTATGAAAGAAGCGATTTCTCATAACTTATAGTGTTTTGACTTTCCTATAAATAAACGATGTGAATCTGTCATTATCAATCAAATTAAAAAACATGCCTACAACTGGCTGTTAAAAAATATACTCGCAAAAGTGAATCTTTACATTCACTTTAAGTTCTCTAGGATATGGCAATAGCAGGCAATCCTTTAAACACAGTAAATTTCATTCAAACGCTTCTGTGCCACAAGTCTACTGCGCAGTGTAGCCATGTAGCCTTGTAGCCTTGTAGCCACGCAGCCACTGTAGATTTCGTGTCCGTGGACGGCATTTCAAATAGCTAATAGGCGGGTACGTGCAAAGTATGCCGCCCGGTAATCAAATCAAACCGTGTTACACTGCCATTTCAACCAACTAGACGCCAGATTAGCCCAGCCACGGGCTTGAGTCTTCCTACCTAGAACCTACGCTACAGGCCGCCATGCCATATGAAAAGTGGAATTATGTTCCGAGGGAAATGACATGTTCAGTCGGCATTTTGCTCGTGGAAATTGTATGAACGACGTCGTAGAAAAAAAAAGAGGTTGCATAAAAGCAGAGAGTTGTTACAAACTGTTTGTATTTTTTCATTACTTTTCAAATTGACGCGTTTTAGCCGACGCAAATGGATAACGCGAATTGGACGAGCGTGCTGTCAAAGTTAATCAAAAAATGTCTCGTTTTAATGGAAAATTAAGAATTGAGCTGTTTTATATGTTTTTTTCGCATCATTTTCTCGTCTTTGGCGGCGTAATGTTTTTTATGCGCAAACGTTCATTAAAGTGTAATAATTCATGACTGCGTTTCTTTAAAAACGTCTAGCGTGACAAAAAAAAAGCGGAAAAATTGTGTCAACAAAAATGCACTCAGATTTTGCTCGGCAATTTTGCTGATGAATAATTGCGATTTTTGCACCCATGCATATTCATGACCGACGGAAACTGGATAATTTAATACAAGCGCGAATAAAAATCGTATTTTTTATGTAATTTTGTGCCAAATTGTACGCTTTTGGCAAGCGTGCAGAAATAGTGGAGGTGCCAGGTTTGTTTCTGTTCTGCGGGCTGCGTTCGGGGGGCAAGCTTGGGTATGTGGTCAGGATGCAATGGAGGGGTGAGAAGGTGACGGTTTATTTGTCTCTATGATGTTTTATATGTCGAGAATTATTTTGCACACTTATTATACTTAAATTATCACTAATTTTCAGTGCCTCTAATTTTATATGACAAAATATGCCATACCATTTCGATTTAAATGACGTAAGAATGTAGTTTGACAATGCACTTTTTCGAAATAAAATGGTGTCAAAGTCTTATTCGTTGAATATCATTATTTGTTGCTTATACCTTTTACGTTTTATTGTGATAAACATTTGATTTGAGTTCTTTTAAATTCAAGGATTCTAGTTTTGTTTGTTTTTTGTTTCACAATCCATTTTTGTGGTTTTACAGTGATGTGAATTTGTGGTTTCGACACATTGACTTTTCCCACTTGTTTACCGGTTTCCAGAGCTCATCTTCCCCATATGTTTCCGTCTTCGTAAACCATTCCACCTATTATTACCATGTGATATTCTAAAATAGTTCAGCAAAACTTAGACTTCCCCACTGACCATTAAAGAATCCATCACAGATCTGTGCAATATTGTTTCTTCCGTAGTATGTCCTTCGAATATTTTTTCGGCAATCTCTGACAGGCCTGACCATTACAGAATCCATCACAGATCTTTGCAATATTGTTTCTTCCGTAGTATGTCCTTCGAATATTTTTTCGGCAATCTCTGTCAGGCCTGACCATTACAGAATCCATCACAGATCTGTGCAATATTGTTTCTTCCGTATTATGTCCTTCGAATATCTTTTCGGCAATCTCTGTCAGGCCTGACCATTACAGAATCCATCACAGATCTTTGCAATATTGTTTCTTCCGTATTATGTCCTTCGAATATCTTTTCGGCAATCTCTGTCAGGCCTGACTTCACGACATCCATGCAGCCGATACAATAATCTGGCAAACATCGCACCGTAACGTCTTCACCATCCCTTCCCCTTCTTCTCACCCATCATAATATCGATCTATCGTTGTTGGTGGAGGAGCCAGAGCCATTTGCTCTGCGGGCTGCGTCTAGGGGCACATAGGAAACCAAATGTGTCTCATTCGCATGAATCCAAGTAGTCAATTGTCTCACACATAACATATCTCACCATCAGATAGTTTTGTAAATAAGTCTCAAGGTAAGCTTAAGCAATAGTATAAAAGCAGTCCTATTGAAATTACGAATATTTTCCCAGCAAAAGATATGAAATGAATCATTGAATTTAAACTTGTACTCAAAGTTTTCTCATTTGGGGCGTGTTCAAAATATCGTTCAAGTTTCCTTTCAAGAGAAGGGCCACTGCCTTCTAGAAACAACAGTTTTCGGAGGCTGTGCCACCATTTTCAATTAATTTAAAACGGCTCCTGTCAAGTGCAATCAAGTTTTGTATCAATTTGCGAAACATTGAATTATCTTTAGACAATAAAGTATTTTAATGTTTGGCTAGAGTGATTAAATAAATTCAATCTTGCGTTGGATTTTGTTTCTTTTCTGCGTCACAGACTGCAGTCTTTGATACTTAGGACTGTAAAATTAATTCTTAAAAGTATGGCTAGGTATACTTAAAAATCTTCTTCACTAAGGAAGGAAGAAATAAAGTATGAAACAGTATTTTACAGCACTTGTGTCCGCACACTATTTACACAAAAATGAAGCAGCTTGCTAGCTTTGCAACTAGTTGAAAGTTATTTCATGTTTGCCGTATGAGTGAAACTTTTGCATGGACCGTATCTCCCCTTGAAGCCAGGCAGCACGTGGTGAAGGCCGCTCTGCTGTGAGTTTATTGTTCGGCTAAGTACTCCACGACGTTTATGTTGCGTGCACATGTAGTTGTAAAGAGATGAAATACTGCCACTGGTTAGCGTGCGAGCGACCGGCGGAATAAACGTCCCGCTTCCTTGGCAGCAATTGCTTCCAGTCTTGTCAGGTGGACGAATCCAATTCATAGCTGTCGGGAAAAGTAAGCTGTAGGTAGTTCCAATCTTAATTTGCTGAATCGTTTATAGTCCTAAAATGCACTTTTTGTTATTGAGAATGTCAAATAACAAAAATTTATTCTGGAAATTTTAAATATTCTTTTAATAACCCCGATAAGAGCACGACGGAGCATGTGCAAAGACAAAAATTCAGGAAAGGTTTTGTACAGTATCTCGAAGTATTTTCAACAAAGAACATCTTGTCAGTTCGCCGAGTTTTCTTTAACGATGGCTAAAATACTTTTAGAGTATATGTCTAGACCTCACTGTGCAGGTCACCCGAAGAGTCTAGCCACTGAGCCATGAGCGACCATACCGAATGACACCCCCTGCACCGGATAATATCCCGTGATCCCGTATAATGTACCGGTTAATGTCCGGCCATTATTTGCAAACTTCTCTCCGAGCTAACACGATGCATTTCACTTATGAAACATACGACGACATGTTCTATGACGCCATTAAACCAAATGACGATCGTTTAAAGTACTACGAGTACATCCGCGCAGCTGATTGTGACGTCACTCCCAAACTTTGGATTATGCGAGCGGAGCAAAATGACTAAATCGCGATTGCTATGAGATCCATATTTTATGTTGACAGTAACACTAAGACGTACAGGATGTGAAAGATCTTTCGAGGGTTTAAACGTCTTAAGTTTTAACAGCGAGATGCACTTTGAGTTCGCAGACGTATATTAGAGTTTTAGTGGCTCTTTATACCCTGGACGTTGAAGAGTGTTTTCCTGCTTCGATTTGCAGTGAACGTGGATTAGCTTCGGAGATATTTTATGCTTTTATCTGCTTTATTTTATTTAAAGGGTTTTACGTGTTTTTTTTATGTGTAAAGACTATAGATTAAGTTCATGTAAGTACATAGTGAAGAGAAGCAATACAAGACACAATGTTTTTTGTATGCTTGACCTAGACAGCTTCAGCTGACCAATGGTAGCTTAATGGTAGCTTCCAATTTTGTATCTCCTTTAAGAAATTGCGTTCTCTGCATTACGACACAGCCTTAGTAAGGACACAACTGACGATGTCCTAATTTTATTGATTGGTTTTCCAACCCTTTTTTTCCATTTCTACTCAAAGAAATACTCATGGTTTTGACAGTTTTGATCCATCGCTGATTGCCTTAAAAATACAAAAAAAGGCAATGAAAATATCCAATATAAGTAAGAA
Organism: Nemoura dubitans; assembly: GCA_921293005.1. Lineage (NCBI taxonomy): Eukaryota > Metazoa > Arthropoda > Insecta > Plecoptera > Nemouridae > Nemoura > Nemoura dubitans. The sequence goes on from OV121075.1 coordinate 22,225,951, forward strand.
TCATCTTCATATCTCTTAACTAAATATAATAATGTCTTATGCTATTTAACCGTCTCACAAAACTAATCATGTTCACCGAAATGTGACAAGAGGCAACTATATTTGATTATGAAACTAGTTCAAACAAGAAACTGCAATCTTGTTGCACGTGTTCTTTCATGGGAGTGTCTCCATTACACACTTAGCATACTCACTTCATCCTCTTGTTGCTAATTACACCTCACCTAAGTGGTAATGTGCTGTGTGTTCTCACTGAAAGTTTCTTAGTCTGCATCTTGTAAGCGACTTTATCGGATCTTTAGAATCTAAGTTGTACAAGCAATGATCTAAATATGCGAAACGCTTTTGTAATACTAGAAACAACCGTTGAATATTGAGAGAATGTTGTATTATATTGTTTAAATATGTTTAAGTCCATGTGATTTACTAACACGTGTCCCGATTTCTCTCAAAATCTAAATGTTCAATTCGTGTGGTGCAAATTGCAGCTGGCAGGAATTTGAAATCGTCAGGAACTTTTAAGTTGGGCTGTGGAGCGTTAAAAATTAAACACACTTATCAAAAATGTCCCAAAGTATTGAATATTATATAGGTAACCCCAATCAACACGTAATCGGCGTTATAAGCAAGGAAACAAGGTTGGTTTCATTATTATGTACACAAATTAGCCTCCCAAAAGTGTTGTCCATTCCGGGATTTGAACCCGGGTTCAAATCCCGGAATGGACAACACTTTTGGGAGGCTAATTTGTGTACATAATAATAAAATGAATAGCCAATTACGAGCTTTCGTAATTTAAATAAGATTAAAAGAAGGTTGGTTTCACTCTTCAATTGGAGATAGATTTTAGCCCCCCCCCCCCCCCCCCCAAATACAAAGCGCAAGTCTAAATGATTTCTGTTTAAGATCCTCCACCCCGGTCTAGCTTGAAATACCACTGACCATGTCGCTGCCGGAAACCATCACCAAACAAGGCCAGCATGGACCAAACAAGAAAATACTTAACACATCTCTCTTCTTTGATTAGGAAATAATGGCGAAAACGTCTGCAGCGTCTCTTATTTACGACTGGTCTGTAAATTAAAACACACACTATACTTAGCGAAATAAGCAGACAACTCCATAAAGTTTCTCAGCTAGTTAGAAAAAGTAACCCTAAGCCGTGGAGCCATTAGGTTCACAAGCAGCTACGTGGCGACGTAGATTGTCATCTCCGGGTGTCCTTCTCATCATCCGGTTCCTTTCCCCCGACTCGTGCACTTCCTGTTTCTCTGGAGCGCACCGGAAATTGGGTCCATCCATTGCAGACGTTGCCCTCCTAGCGCCGACGCGGGCTGTGAATATTATTTCATGGTCTGGCCGCGGTGCAAAGCGAGCGGTGCAGAGCGACACCCCTGCCGGTTAGGGGATGGGGAGATCGTGACAGCTGGAATAATGTCTTGCTTTGTGTTTTGAGTCCCACGTCGGGGGCTTAGATGAGCGTCGAAGGAAATTGAATTCTGTTTGGTGAATTGAGCAATTGGGTCAGGGCCTCGTAGTTATCAGAGACGCGCAATTGCGATTAACGGATGGTTCATGGAGGCAAAATATAGGGTTTTACTACATGTCAAGTATTCTATCGTCCTCATTCCATATCCATTTTTAGGATAATATCCGACGATGAAGATAAAAAAAAAGTGTTCATGTAATCGAGTTGCGTTTCTTCGCCCGTGTGTCAGTATGCAGCTCTCATCCATGGGACACGCATCACGAGCCTGTTGGCGTTTGTCTTGGGGAGCAGACGCAGTCTTCGCTGTCCTCGGCGTCGTTAAGGGCAGCCTCGCCATCCGGAACTCAGCTGCAGTCTTGGTGGGGTGCCTTTCAAGTCGTCTGATCCCGCGTGCTTCTGTCAACAAAGGCGCACATGGTATGGTCGTCTAGTGTACATTGTACAAACCTATACGTTTCTGGGAGTTTTGACCTTACGCACTTTTTAAACTACGCACTTTTTAAGGCGCTTGTGAGAATTTTTAATCAATACATTTTCCAATGAGAAAAATAATAAATTTGAAGGTGGGCGGCAAAAATGTGAACGCCAAGCCGCAGGTTCAGTACCACAGGTATAGATAGTAGAATATTGATTGACATCTTGTTGCTTTCTCGAGATCAATTAACGTCGCTTAGCTTCATCGACTAAGCAAGAAGTCCTCACATTGGCCTGCTCGCGTTTCAGGCACACTGCCGCGGGAGTCTCATGCGCTCGACGTAGCTCCTCGGCCAGTCGGTTCCACGCCTCGTCGCCACGCCTCGTCATCTCAACTTCAGGCCTGTCTGCAACCTAAGAACCATCCGCTTTAGTTGCGTCTCCGCAGGGCAAAACTTTCACTCGCAATCGAAACTAGAGCGTCACTTCCAATGAAAATCCAGGCGTGTGAAGGGACAGTACATCTAGAAGTGAGGACGACCCCCATATCCGCTTTGATTACCATATCATTGCCCAAAATAAATGCGTATGTCTGAACAAATGGTCTCATCGCAATGAAATATGTACCTTTATGAATGTTTTAGGCGCGGAAGTCCTACATAAAATGGAAGTAGGTTGGCGCTTTTAATTTGTAGTTGCCAAGCTTAGCCGACTTCGACTTTCTGTGTGCTGCTCTATCGTCGTTGTCTAGCGCACAGGGGGTGGCGCGGACGTGCGTGGAGCAGTCTTGAGCGAAGCGCAGTCCGCCGGATCGACTGCGACATTGGCACATTGATCCGTCTGTTAGAGGGCCCCAGAAACATATCCACTGTACTCTCTAAAATTAAGTACCGCTATATAGTCGAGTTCTAAATCGAACGTGTTCGGTGTTCGCACAGAGAGAAAAAGATACGAGTGTTAGCATAAATGCTAATGCTCGTAAACTGGTATACACGTCTCGTAACAATACACGCCCTTCGGATCTCAAGCACGATAACCCTTTGCCTCCGAGCTGCTGGTACTCCGGTTGTCACTATTTCCCCCAAAAACAAGCATTTCCAGGCAAAGCTGTGGGCGGAAAACATGCTGTCTCATTTCCAGAGCAGCTAAGTCTTTGCTACACTTTCCTTATTTTTCTTTGTCGCCAACGCTGTTTTCCGTTTCTGAGCAGCCAAAGGAAAATAACTGGAGGAAATTGCTCAAAATAAGTGAAGTTCGAAGGTTGAAACATTCCTTCAGAGTTTTCGAACAATCGGTACTTTCGTGTGGTTGCTATAAGATAACCAAAAAACACAAATGTATACACGAGTAGTTACATTCACTCATGTACCCACACTGTTACACCTACACCTACACAAACAAAAACATAGGACTGATTTTCAAAATAACTGAATGGAGAGTCTTCTCTCGCTTCGCTCGCTCATCCAATTATATTTGCCACAGCAGTGTTTTTCCTAAGGCAAAATATACCCATTTGATCTTTTAAACAGCTCCCTTGTGTACCTGCACCCTTTGAACTTTTTTACCAGAACTTTGTACTGTTGAATATTTGTCATGTCTAGCTTTCATTTTATTTCGTCAACTCTAATAATTCGTTTACTAGTAGCATGCCCGCGCCCTTTCGGCCTCTTTACAACGCCACTATGTGTGACAGGCGCCCGAGGTGTTTGCCGTTGGCGGATTGTTTGTTGTTCGGGTTTTCTCGATGCCGGAAAGCTAGGGAAAAGCTAGGCCAGCACTGACTGCCTTTGACAAGTTACTCTATCAGACACACACACACAAACACACATACTTCCGCCCTTTGCAAACTCAATCCACCCCTTGCATTGGAGGCAGTGGAAGCGAGAAGACTTTATCAACAATACCTCCATCCGTGTTGGTCTAAGAGCCGCGCGACAATGCCCACGATAAGACAAGACTCTGGCAGCGAACTGGCGATGACATCGACGATTGCCTTCTAAGAGTTTATTGCATTTCAATTCGATTCCTTCGGGGCGATGCTGACCTGACCCATCGCCAGTAACTGGGCGACAATTTGTCTTTTTGCCTTGTATGTCTTTGGAAAATGTTTGATTGGTATTTTATTCTCCTAGTCCCAAAGCTTTGTTTCTGCAAGTTAAAACAATTCACGATTTACAATTTAATTGCATTTTTATGTGATGGTGAATACGCGAGAACAAACTCTTGAAAGCCGTCCGCAAAAGTCACCACCTGAAGTGGCAAACATTTAAATTGTTTTTCATGCCTTCTTCTACATTCATCGAATTACCAAGGTTGTCCTTCCATATTTATTTTAAGCGGCTATCAAGTGTTGATCTATCCATCACCTAACCTTCACTACTACTTTTGAGGTTAGGTCATCAATGAAATGATATGATATGTGTGGCTCTCAAAAGCACCCAAGCGATGTGCCGAGGATTTCAGTGTTACTGACAGGACATAGTTTAGCCGTAGGGGATGGAATCAAGCCGAGGCCTTTGAGTCAACTCCCTGATGTCAAACCAGCAATCGGATGCAATCACATGTTATGGATTATATTCAATTAACGCGTACATCAACCGCATTACAATGACCTGCAGCTGCCAACCCGTGTTCTACCAGTGAGCAGCTCTCAGCTACCGCGAGCATTGTAGCGCTATCACTGGAGTGCCAAGCATAACATGAGCACGCAGACATACATTATGACAGGCAACAAAAGCCATTGTTTGGTGTGCATACATTGCTAGTAACAGTGGCAATGTGATCGTTTTCAGATTTGATATTGTGTGGAGAGGTAGTGCTGATTAGTTGAGCTTGATTATGCTGATCATTGTGGTTTAATTCAAAAGACCTGGAATCTGATGTTATAAACTTTTTAGCTATTCTACTTTTGGATAAATTCATTTTAAGCACCATTGATTTATTGTTCCCTGATATTTGGAAGTTGATGAAAAATCATAAAAAACGATGAAAATATATTTAGTTATGAGAAGATCAATTTATGAATGTACCATTATACCATTATGACAAGGTATATAATCTAGTTTACAAAACAATTTGTGGCAAGATTACTGCCCATTACTTTACAAACTTCGTAAAAGAAGACATATACGACTTCTTGTACGTCAGGAATGAATAATTGTCTTCCATATCTACCAACAGTCTCATGACATTATCCTCACTTCATGCTAAGTAATAAGCCATGTCATTCACGAAACACAACAATTGGTTGCATAGCAATATTTTATCATTCTAGAAGTATGTAGAGGTAACTCCTGTCGCTCTAGCTCATTCGAAAAACAAAGCACATACAAAATCAAAGATTTTCTAGACTTAAACGAAGCCACAGAGCCTATAAGCGGAGCGCATTTTCCCTCTTCTTTTGTTGTCTGTTGTCAATTTGCCGATATTTCTCATTATTTTCTTCTCGCAGCCGATGCACCGGGCACTCTTTGAGTTTCTCTCATCTCCTGTGCCGGTGCCGGTGCCAGCGCGGTGATATTAGTCGTTTCGATTCGCTGACTGATGTTTACGACGAGTCGCGACATGAAAGAGTGTCGTGTATATTCTTTCCCTTGCTCTCGGCAGACGACACAGTGCACCACCACCACCACCACCACCACCACCACCACCACCACCACCATGCAATCAACGTCTTCCGAAGACCGAGGGATGAAAGGCATCTTGTTGCACTAGTTGGTTCAAAGGTTTTCATCAATGAGTTGTTACTTCCGATAGGTAGGCGCTGTGCCAACGAGCGGCGATGACGCTCGAGACACACAAAAAAAAAAGCAAAAGAATCCTTTGCAACCTGTGACTATACTTTCTTGCTTTCTCTCCTCTCTCTCTCTCTTTTGTAGTGGAGCTGGAAAATTGGAAAGTTACATTCTTTTTTGTGGTGGTGTGCATTATTTATTCTTGAAATAACGTATTTTGAAAGAAGTTATAGTATTTGTATCAGAAAGTTGTTGAAGTTATATAATAGTTTCAAACAAAGCTGTTCAAGTTAGTAATGTTAGATTTTCTTGTAGCTTTTCCGTGTTTGTATGTTAGTCAATTGTAGAAGGTCCTTTTTACGTGGTACGTGGACAAAGCAATTGTATGTGGTCGAATTTGACAAGTATATTTTTAACGTCATTCGGCATTGCGCGATTACATTTTAAACTTTGTCACGTAACATTTTCGTAGCCAGTAGTTACGGAGAAGCACCTTTCTTCTCAACGAGCGACATTGTTTTCCTCATCTAACAAGTTACTCGTAAGCAACCCAAATACTAAATTGTTTGCCAGAAACTTGACTATAGCGCGCCCTAGTTCCAAGATCTTCCCACTCCGGCACACACATGCATAATCAGTATAACGACCAATATTTGTTTGACCAAGCTAATACTCTGTTTACCACGGACGTGCTACATTATGGTCAGTGAGCGAACACGCTCTGCTGTTAAATTCGGGATTTCCATCTGTTTGCTCGTCCTCACGTTCCCGCTCGTCTTATTCCAAAGGCCGCATTCCGCCTTGCCTGAGGCGGCGCGGGCGCCAAGCTATCGCCAAGAGCAATGGGCGAAACGAGCCACACAAGCTGGCTTCGTTGGTCAATGCAGACTGGAGATGGATGCAGTATTGGGTCATTTCATAGTTAGCCATGGGTATGAACATCTCAAAGTTGATCAATATTTTATCGTGAAGTGTATGATGTTAAAGATTTTTTTTTAAATTTAGACAAGAGTCTATGCAGTGTGTAATGCATTATCATGGATTATTTAGTTTGAAACGCTTTTACCTGTGGTTCTACCCGTCGACATTTTACTTCCTGATTATATTTTATATGACTATTTTGTAACGAAAAATGATAACCATTTGAAATCACTGTGATATAATTTATTTTAGCTGGGGATGATTGTAACATTACTACGCAAAACTTAGTAATACAAAAGTATTATTATTATCATTCTGGTTTGTTATTAATAATGTACTTCGCAACTATAATCACATACTCCAGGTGCCGTTTATGTGTACATAGCGTTCGCAAAAGAGTTGCTTTTGAAACATAACCAATTTAAGTGGTCGTGCGAACTGAATACAGTGAGCTTTGATCGAAGGTGGATACAGGACCTACCTCTACATTCTTGGATGGAAAGTAATTGAATTCTATTTTATATGGGGGCCCTCTCAAACATCATCGAGTGAATACGCCTACAAAGGGGTGTTTATTTGTGTGTTACGTTGGGATCGCCACTGTCTGTTGACAAATCCGTCTCTCTTTGATCGGATCGGTGGCAATTACTGGAACGCTTTGGCGAGGCAGGGACTGGGCAGTGTGTTCCGCGGTGGACGCAGGGGTAGAAGCACTTCCGCGCGACTTCGGAACAGGGGAGTCGTCCACATCGGAGAATCGCGACAGAGTGAGTCCGTACGAGTGACAGGTCTGAAGGCCCGCGCGTTTGGTCGCGCTTCGCAGTTCGAAAGTTTTCTGCACCTCAGGGGACTGGAGCGTTGTTAAGTCGTGATTCTACGATACATTTTCTAGCCAGAGGAAGATCAACAGTTGACAAGTAAGGCATAGAAAACATAAAGCTGTTATTTATATTTGTGTTTTATTAATTCCTTGTTCACTAAAAATGATTGTAATAAGTAAATCCGCAAACTTTTGACGCGAAGGTTGGAAATTGTAGGTGAAGCAGTGAGTCCGCGCAGATTAAAAACAACACTTTAATTGAGGCCATTAAGAATGTCGAGTGGTTACGTAGCGTTAAACGCCCTGAACTGGGCATATAAAATGCTAAAATGAATCTCGAGAACATTTTACTAATATTTGCCTGATCTAAATGTGTGGGCATGTACGCATGCGTATTATATATTGTGGCTTTGATGGTCTGGTTGCGACACTGAAGCTTGCTAGAGATACACGATGCCCACGAAAAAATCAAGTTATTTCGGTGGCGGGACTGTTCACTAAAGCCAACTAAAACATTGCCGCGGTCGACTTAGAATCTCTGCTCTTTGGAAGTAGACAAAGCTTTATATCGCCTCTTCTTCTCGCTAGAGTTCGGTCCATCCACCTTGCACTAAAGCATCCAGACTCCTAAATCTAGGCGCCGCGACGCCTGCAGATAGCCGGCGTCGCGACGCAAAGCGACGCCAAGCTACGCCGGGGTGGCGTCCGCTTGCCACAAGGTGGGATTAATCTACGGCTGGATATGTCACATAAATTACGATCAAAACATTATTACCAGCAGGCGAGCGGTGTGCTTTCTTTTTCAGCAAGTAACACCTCCCGCTGGGCGTCTGATTTAACCTTGGTTTAGTGTTATCTTTGAGCATGCCCATAAATTATGCCTAACACGTGGAATTTACATGGCTATTAAAAAATGTTTTAAAATGTGTTGGTTGGATGGCTATGTTTACTGGCCGAGGCTTTGGGTTTCAAATCCCCTTACGATGGCCACATGCTATAATTTGTTTTATTGACGGCAAATTTGCATTACTGAAATGAAAATATTTTAGATTGGATTTAGATATGAGCGTCTAGTAAAAGGTTTTGCACAATTTGGTAAAATCTAGGTGTGACTTATATCGTCCAGAATTTTTTCCAAGAGGGAAACTCTTTTCTCTTTGATAAAAATTGTGAAGAAGCACTCAAAGGATTTTTATATATTTTTTAATCCGAAACCCGACATTAATTTCTGTGTGTAAGTATCAACCCGCTGAAGGCGCCATGTTCGGGAAACTGTCGCACTACGGGCAGATTATAAACCTTCCGCAATTTAATATGCACCGAGGCCCGTCAATTTGCACAACAAAGTTGTTGAGTAAAACATCCAATTTAGTTACCCCTGTCTTTAAAATTCCGCCTTTTCGTACACCGAAGAAACACGCATTGTTTGACTTCATAATGACAATAACCACCATATATTAAAAATTCCACAGCATCATTTATTCAGGCTTTACCCTCCGCAAAGGATTTACATAATTTTCACGCATGCCATGATGCCAGGAAAAGGCTGCCCACTTTGAACGATATTGTAGATTGTAGTATCGGTAACAACGCAGGCATTGTAAAGTCACTCTCAAGCTCTGAAGGGGGAAACCAAATGTTTTTCGACTCCAAGAGTACCTACTAGTCAATATTTACCCGGGGTTTCTATTTCAAAATCGTTCCTATGCACAAGCTCTTTGATCACAATGCTTATATTTGTTGGTAAAATTTTAAATCACAGAAAAATACGATAATACCTTGTAACCCTATTATATTTTTTTTCCGAAAGAACGACCTGTTATTTTGTTACAGGCTTGCAATTAAAAGATTATTATGTAGATAATATACGTATATAGAATACATGCAAAAACGTGGAACATTCGATCAATGCCCTCACTATGGCTTCAGTGCCTAACGGATATGAAAGTGCACCAGTAGTGACCAATTCAATCGTATTTAGACGTGGAAACTTAATATCTTAAAAAGGAAACGCTCAATTCGCTGACTTAAGATCGAATTAATTGAAATATAACACGGCAAATGAGTCTTGGTTGTCTTCATAATAGCGCGGCTCAGGTTAAGTATTTCGGATTAGAAACTCGATATTCATCGTATAATCATGGTGGAATATCGACAGGAAGTATTCACAATATCAAAGCCACGAATATATTATTTTCTCTTCAAATAAGGACGCCCGTGGCGGAAAATAAATCTGCTCTAACCTCTACCTTTGCGAGCTGTGTGCATACTCCTTATGTCTATTGAATTTACATAAAAGGAACATCAGGGATTTATTTTAATGTTATGATAAATCCTACGTCGATCTCTCTCTACATGCTCTGGAAGTTTCTATAAATGCACAGATTTAAAACTTCAAAGAGCCGTTTGTATGGTGTTCTTGTACTGAGTTATTATTGCTTCTAAAGCTATTAAAGTTGCCTGGATGAGGAAAATGATGATAACAATAATAACAATAATATGTTCTTCACAAAATATTCTTAAGCCACTTCTGAGAATGACAGTATCGACTTAGAAATTTGAGATATGTGTGTTTGAATTGATAGGAGGTATTCTGGAACCTTTATACCGAACAAAAGATCGTAAAAACATTAAAAAAGACACACTTCTCCTGTCATTTCAGAACAGTATTGAAAAGCGGTTAAAAAAGCTCAGTACAAATGAACAATAATGTGGCCTTGTTAATAAGTTCAGATAAAATTGAATCAGAAAATGAGGTGTCATCGTATCACTGTGCAGGAGCTTTTAAGTACCATTTAGATTGATCAAACTGTGGTAGGTGTTCAGTATCATTTTTTCCCGAGCAGTTCATTTTATATTTTCACCGTCAAAGGCCACAAAATGCAACACAGTTTTACATGGTTCATAAAATACCATAAAAAAAATCCCCCAAGAATCCGTTAGCTTAGGCTGGGATTAAAAGCTATCCATGCGAGATAAGTCGGGGTCAAGTCACCAACTTATCAATAGATGTTGACCAGCGAAAATGTTTTATCATGTCATAAAAATGGGGAAAATCGTGTGGGTGTAAAAGCCATCAGCTCGGCGGGAAATGCGCCCGGCGGCGCGACGGCGCGGCTGCAGGCAAAGGCCCGGTTTTTCCGGGCAGGGGACGCGGGCAAGGGGGCGGGGGCAAAGGATTTGACATCGTATCAACTCAGCGGGGTTGTAATGGCCAGTGATGTGTGGAATTATTGGATCCCGGACGACAGGACCAAAAACGGACTGTTTGCGGGACACCCGTCACTGTATATAGAGTTCGATATAGATGAAGAAAACTTGTTAGTTATTGCCAGTGGTCATGGATTTCTCCATCTCTCTCGCGCTTTCCTACGCTTTTATTTCTGCGCGTGTGATTCATTGTGGTTGTAAAAGACTGGATCACCTTCCGACGTGACGCCATATCAAGTTCGGGCTTCGATGAAGGGGGTGGTTGGGGGGGGGGGGGGGGGGGGAGGAAGCAAAACGACCGCTGGTCCAGCAAAGTAGCAAAGCATGTTCGTTAATTAGCCCATGACTAGCTCATCTTCAGGTGAACGGGAAAAGGTTTCCCATTGCGCAAAACTTTTATTTCCCTCTCGTTCGCCTGTGGAGCTCATGACTAGTTTCTATGGCTTCGGAAATTAACGAGTGTCTAATCAATAGTCTGGAACGACGGTGTGGGCAGAGTGGGGCGTAATTAAAATAGTCCGCTGATTCCCCGTTAAAAAGGAAACCATTAAAAATCGTGGCGAGCCGGTGACGGCGATATTGGATCGGGCGGCGGAGGCTACGGGAAAGTTTTGACTTGTTGCCGTCAAATGGTTTTTACGTGCGCTCCAGTGGCGGCTCGTGATTAAAAAGCATTGGACGTGAACCACAAAAATGTGGATTTTCGTGGAAGTTTTGAGGTGTTTGAAGCTTTAAATTGGAAAGTGAATGCCGTTTTGTCATTGAATTACACTTTCTTTCTATTCACCTGCGTTTCCGTGACATCCAATACTCGACATTTTACATGACTCCACATTCATGATAGGTAAGTCTCGCAAAAATTGAGAAGTATGGTCAGTCGCCACTGCTGTGACTGCTCAATTGTCTATACTAGAACCCTCATCTCCCATCTGAATCTATTTTGCTCCTGCACAGCTTTTTCGGTCAAACAAACTCGATAAAATTCATTTAACATTCCCCTTTTCTCGTTCTGACCTGTCATCCGCCACGGCAGTGAATTGCTAAACGATCGCACGGGTCGTTGGCACAACATAGTTATTTAATGTATCGTTTCATACAGAGTTCAGAGAGTAAGGAAAAGTTTGAATTTTGCCAATTTTAGTGTAAAACAGATCAAAAAGTTATTCACTGTTATGTGCATATCCACTAAATGGCAACGCCAGGCTCGAATTTCACAATAATCGCATTTTGATTTCGTATTTGATTACTTCTCGCACGAGAGGCTTTTAAGCGTGGGCACACATGTCTGGTTGTGTGAACCCTTGTTAACAATAACATGTGCGCCGCACAGATACACACTCGCAATTCCTACCCGTGCGCCCCTAATTCCGCCCCGGTGTGCACGGTTCTTTTCGCACGTCACGCGAGCCGGCCGTTAAAATGACACACTAGCTGCGCGAATGCATGGAACGCTTAGGAGCACTTTCTTCTCTCTCCTTTCACCTTTCACCGCAAACCCACGCTGAGTTCACGTATCGATGCTACAGCAAAAAAAAATCGATAGGGATAGAGGTGAAATGGTGGAGGTGCCGGGTCGGGTCTGCTCTGAGGGTTGCGTATAGGCGCTTTAGCTTATTCGTGCTGTATCTGATTTGTTTTGTCTACCTCACCACACATAACCTCAATTTATTGAATTGAGGACCTTGGTGATTATGTCATAAAATAATTTCAGTGTCCGACATAATAATTTATGCGACATTTCAGCCATACCTAATTTCTATCATAATACAGGCAAAATAACCGAGCAAAAATAATTACGATTAGTCCACTTTCTGTGAAATTAAAATTTATTTAGGTATGCACAAACGCCATTCCGTGCGTCACATTAGAGTAAGGCCTAAATTATAAGGGCGTCCACCACATAGATAAGCCCATTTTGCATGGCTAATGGGTTAATTATATGCTATCAATTAATGCATGGGTGTACCTAGCCGGGTCATTAGAGTGTCGCCAAGGGGGGAGGGGCGGGAGGGGGGCGGGATGGCAGCTGGCTGGCGATCACGTGATGATGCAGTGCGACTGACTCAGTCGATGCGGGGAGCCGTGAGGTTAGATTGATAGTCTGCATCCGGGGTCATCCCTGTGTCGGGTCGCGTCTGCATCAGAAGAGACAGAGGGCTGCGAGGGGAGTGGCTGCCACCGTGGAATGTCGAGGGATGTATATTGCCGAGAGGAATATGTATACGCCAATGTGGACACAGATGTGTCGCTCCAGTCGACGAAGCGACACCAATTCGCTGTGATGGAATCGGAAATGTTGGCCATCGATAAAATCGACTTATTTGATGGCAAGGGGTTGGGGCTGCTGTGTTGAGAGCCGGGTGCCATGTGTGTGGAAAGGATTTCGGGCATATGTCCCGAGGCACTTTAACTAGCCGCCTGGTTTTTGGTATTGAATATTTAATATGGCAAACATAATGTTTACGGCGCGAAGGGAGAGGAATTTTGAGGCAGAGATATGCGACGAATCGTTCTTTTGCTTCGGGCGGCATGTTTTCGGAAAGTTGGCCAACTTTCCTAGAGCTTAAGAACCTGTCTGGCGAGCGCAATCTCACGTCGGATTCGACGGGGAAAAATGTCTCCGTTCGTCGAGTTTGGAAGCCAGTGGTCAGTTTCCATCTGGATGTTTGTCTTCGCCGAGTTTCCGATATCGGAAAAACTATTTGATCGTGAATGACACGGCAAATGATCAATGGTTTGTACGGGCGGTGTCCACGTAGCTTTGGACGGACGGACGCTGGCCCGTTCGACAGGCCTGTCCTGTCCGGCAAAAGGCGCAAAGCCCGTGCTGCATGGAGCCCTTGGACGGACGCTGGCCCGTTCGACAGGCCTGTCCTGTCCGGCAAAAGGCGCAAATCCCGTGCTGCATGGAGCCCTTGGACGGACGGACGCTGGCCCGTTCGACAGGCCTGTCCTGTCCGGCAAAAGGCGCAAAGCCCGTGCTGCACGGAGCCGCCCGCGCACTGGCCAAACTCGACGCCGACGCGCGGCGAGGTCGATAGATGTAATAAATAAGCGAACCTTTTCCTCCATTCACCGTGAAATGACAGCTTTGAAATCGATTGCACGAAAAGCAAAGCGATTGAGGAAACAATAAGAAACGAGAATGGAATAGAATTGGGAATCTGTTAGAAGAAGGAAGGAACTGAACTGAAGCAAAGAGAGGACATGGAAAGATACGTGACTGGAATTATTGATGACATAGACAAAAGTGCTGAAATGGTCTCTCCGACGGTAGCGTAGAGAGCGTTGCTTTGCTGGGAAATGTGCCGGTAGTACCCACTGAGTTAAATCACATTGAATGCACCAGGTTATATTTTCTCGCAGCTATGACGGGCCAATTTCAGTTATAGCAAAGAAGAAGAAAATTGTGCTGAATGTGGAAGCTTGGATTATGTGTGTAATCAATTCAGAAAACCTGCACAGCTTTTGGATCTAAAACCAATACTACCAACATATGTGAGCTTGCTAGATTTTTCTCATACAAACTACAAACGATAAATTATTCTACGTAGATGGCAGAAAAATTTCTGCATGTACCAAGAGGGGACGCCGATTTGCTAGCTTTTTAGCTTCCCCTTCAAAAGTACAAACGACTCCTTTGCGTTTGAGGGAAACTGCACTTCCAGCACACTTGAAAGTTTATTTCTCGAATAGCATATTTTCCTGTCCCTTCCAGTATCGCTTTAAATGGCACAACTATCGGTTTCCGTAAAATGATCACATCGATAGAGCGAGTCTATTTCTTTTAAGCTCTAGCGCTCACTTTATTGGCCCTCAGGACACGGCGTGGAGCGCGTGCAAAGGAAAGAGGGCCCTAACGTGTTCTCTATGCGAGGCACGCATGGTGAGAGTTTTCCTCCGCTTGGACCAACGTATCGATTAATCGCGTTGGTTCGTGCCACGGAACAACACTAGACAAACACGCCGAGCAAACGATTACGACACCGGACAGCGATACTCGTTATGATTGTGTTCAAATCTCACTGGTGAATGTTTGCCTTCTGATCAATCACACGTTTCAACTTCACTTCTGTGCTTTCTTCACATGTTTCAACATGTCTTCTGTGCTTCCAGTTCCTTCACATGCTAATCGAAAACATTGTTACTTATCACGGGATTTTAGGATCGAATTTTATGTTTGTGATTACCATTGGTGGGTATGTGTACCTATTTGTGTGTTTATAATGCGCCTTTTCATCGGCTCGATTAGTTCATTGACGTGCGGGAGGAACAATTATTTCAAAAAGTAACTCGATTTGGCTTTTCAGCAAACGTTACGCATGGGATAATTTACACAAAAACTTTGCCCAGATTTGTATGCGCGCCGAGCATCAAACTCATCTTCGTTTCCGTTCTCCATTTCCACCTGGTGATTGCTTCGTCAAGTATTAAAAGCATCCGAAACCCGTGAATACTAAGCTGGCCATGCATACCTCTGCTTTTTCCTGCTAAAATTATAAAAAATTCATAAACACACTAAAGGTAAATCCAAAAAATGAGCAAATTTTTATCGTGCCGTACTACACCTATATCGTACTGGTACAAATGCAACCAAGTTTTGTTTTGTATATAGCCCCGGTGTCGTGTCAAGAAAAATTTCATTTCCAATTTCCCCAGCTTCGAGTTGAAGCAGTGGAAAGCAAGAAAGCAAGGAAGTCTTGTAATCCAGGGTAGTGTGCGGGCCCAACGGTGGCACTAGCTCTGCAGTGTGGAAACGTATTACATTTTTGTGCTCATCTTCTGCGCTGAGCTATAAGGAACGGATTTAATCTAAACATCAGCTTGTGGGTGCCTCTTGCCGGAAACAAATTGTATCTTTCTGAACTGTTGCAAGGAATAGCCGCAGGGGAAAACAAGTGGAGCCATGAGTTGAATTCGAGTTCGAGGGAAAAGGCAAACAAGATGATTACTCAATAATGAAAAATATAACACGATGGAATGTGACGTCTCTTGAAACTCAGCGAGAATGTTACTTTACTTATAATACACAGTCCGTTAACTTTGGCCGTTACATTGATTAGTGCTTCGTCCTGACGTAGACACTCACAGTTTCCCCTTTTTCTTGTCTTCTAATGTGGTCCAGAAAAGGGATCTTTATCCTGAGCTTTATATAGCCATGTTTGTCCCCATAAAAGGCGTAAAGATTGCAAAGCCTATTGTCTAGATAATTATTTCGCCGCAAAGAGGCAATTGATGACCGTTGGGGCTTACACTCTCCATTATCAGCGCGCGTGCTTTCTCCGCTTTCTCTGGACGCTGCGTGTTTCGTGTGGGCCGGGCTTTGTTGTAAGGAATCTGTCCGCAGTGTGACCTGAATGTGCGATAGGAAATCTAGCAGCTTGCGTTCAGAAACACAGCGGCGGAGCGAAATGTCAAACCACTGAGCGGATAGGATTTTTAAATGGATTTTCCAGTTTGGAAAACCCAAAGTATTTTCGTAATGTTGGTCACTGTTTTTGGTATGCAAGAAACGTGCTCAGCTCAACACTTAAAAGTAAGTGTATATAGGCATTTCTTAGCTCTCTACACTTTCTACATAGATATAGACACGTTTCAGTTGCCATTCATGTTTAAAATAGTCATTTGTGTTTGAGAATGAGGAGTAAGTATAATAACCTTTACAAATAAATACTTTCTTCAAGTTCAATTTGGCACTGCAATTGTGTCTAACGCAGTTGAAGTGATGCCATTCTGAGGAAACGTAATTCCCCTAGGCCATCCAGGTCTTTGGGATACCACTCGCCAGTCGCCACTGACTCCGCTAGCTCCCAGCCCCCGCGGTTTGTCAAAGGGGAACAATGCCGGTCAGCGCCATTCACCCCGACTGGACCCCGCCAAACACTTGCAACTCCTTGCCCCGCCGTCCCCGTCGCCGTCCCCGTCGCACTCGCGGCTGATGCACGCTCGTCCAGCACATTTTTCATCGTCATTTCGGATACAAAGACATTCTAAGCTGAAAAGAGTAAGAGATGCCTTTTGTAGGTTCTATTGGCGAAGAAAAACTAACGACATTAAGACAGGAAAAGATAACAGGATTACTAGTGGGCTTTCTTTCATCTTCTTCGTATCGCAATGGGAAACTGCTCGTGTCAATCAACCTGTTAAAGAAACCAATTCACCCTCGTTTGAATAATTAGATGAGAGAAGCATCGCTAAACTTTATGAAAACCATATTTTTTCGCAAATACTTCTTTCAGTAAGATAAATCCATCAATTTCTAAAGTTTTCGTCTCAACTAACGCCATGCACACTTCCAATGAGTCTGGAGCGTTTTCCTCCGATATCATTCAAATTCTAAAAGATGCTCAGCTGTGCCGTATATTTCACACCACTCGTGTATCTTTGGAAAGCCATCGATGCTCACTTGAGGAAATATATAAGATGCCACTCACTTCCTGAACCCACACGCGAGATTTTTAAATCGATCCGTGCGTTGGCAAAAATATTCCCATTCACACCATTTTCTCCTCAAGCATTTTCGTAAGAATTTTATCATATTTTCCACTTCCTTCCTCACACCATCCTAAGACTCTGGGCATGTAGCTAGACATTTATAGTATAATTTCAAATACCCTTTACCATCTTTTTCCCCAGTTTATTAAAGCAATTTTTTATCGGAGTCCAATATTGAACTGGTAGGGAATGTAGGGAGGGAACTGGAAAACAGGGTGCTGAAAGGGCTGCATAATTTTGCAAACGGCAAGAAAACATCGTTACGTTTAGGTGTTTATTTAAACCATTAACAACGCAGTCAGCTAGAAATTAAAAGCATTTCTGCGATCTCATTAATCGAAGCAGAATAACGAGTTGACAGTTGACAGTTTGCATAAACTCCAGGCACGCCAGCGACAATTAGCAACGGTGACATGTGGCCCGTGCTTGCCCAATGCAGCGTCGACCACAACAACGGGACAAATGCGACTTGGCCAACTTCTTCGAGTGCGGTTGCGTGTACAATAGTTTATTAGCTAGGCGCTAGCGACTCGGCGTCCCATCCATCTTGATTATATCGCAACACTCGTCGTTGAGATCGTCGCGTTAAATGATCACCGCCATATTCATTTCCCTTGATGGAACACCTCTCTGGTCTCGCACTCGTTGTAACTAAATTCATTCGTCTATAGAGATGAGCTCTGTTCCTCTGCACTTGGCTATCCACTTTAGATATCCATGGCGACTTTTTTCTCTCTTCCATACCATCGGTTTTCGTGGCAAACTCGGCGTTTTAGTTGCGCTCTCTTTCGCGCTCGGTCTCTGTGGAGTTTTCCCGGCCAACCCATGCCATTTTCCGGCCACTGTTGACAGTTTCTGACAAAGTAGGAAATAATTCAGCTTTTTATAACACACTGGCTGCAAAACTGTGTATAAGTTTGGTTGTAGCGCGATTTATGTACGATAGTTTTGCAGGGTTTATGTAGCGTTTGCTTTGGCGTTTGCTTCGCTTTTTTATGCAATAAATTGAAGTATATCATCATTGAAACAAGCCTACTGGAATGATATTCTATTAAAAGATTGTGCACTTTTATTGATTCAATATAAATACTATCAAAACTTCCCAAAAATGTGGCAAACTCTAAATTTATGTCGCCATAATATTATGGTGGAAATAAATTGCTTTGGAGCATGGGTGCCTGTACAGCTCAAGAGCGATTGCCGCATTTGTGGGGCGAAGTGCATGCATTTTTGGAAAAGCATTCCTGTGAAAAGCCAACATATCTGGGAACTTAATTTGCTATCGAACATGGTCGAAGCATCTGTGTTTTGATAGAAGTGGGTTGTAAAATCGGGCAGTGTACGAACGTGAACTCATATTTCATTAATATTAAACTAATCCAAAGAGATGAACAAATCTGAGCAACTCTCATTCTCTCTCAGTCTCACTATTATTTATGCATTTCAATTAGTTGCCGCACAGCTCCGTGTTTATCAATTCCTAATTTCTAATTGTCTAAATCGGAAACTATATACAATAACAATTAGACATCAGAGCCAGAACACAACTGACATTTTCATATAAATTGAAACGAAATACCAAGTGGCAAATTTCTGTGTTTTTAGAGTAAAAAATTTGATTCGTATAGTACCCCGTTTTACTAAAATAATAATTGTTAATAATTGTTAGTAATAATTGTTTTATTAAAATAATAAAACTAACAGCAGTCGGTATTTAAGATTTGCAATTATTGGTGTGACCACCGTTACTTCATGGACCAATCTTGATGATATCAACTCTAGCTACCGTCAAGCCGCTTCGACTTTCCAGCCCATAAACAAGCAATGTGAACATCACGTCCTATAATAATCCACCGTGCTCGGAACGCAACTATAAACGTAAACAAACCAGACGACCTCGGCATCCAACTTTACCCCCGCGCCGTCGGCGTCGGCGTCGGCATTGGCGTCGTCTTTATCATCCGGCGTCGGTTTAGATTCTCACAAACCACAAACTAAAACATTTAAAAATGCCTCAAAATTCTCAGTGATCAAAACGCAACAATCACCTTCGACAGCCCCTACGACCCCGTCCCCCTGCTTTCGGCGTCGGCGTCGGCGTCGGCGTCGGCGTCGGCGTCGGCGTCGTCGCCTGGTCGTTTCGCGTCGCGTCGCGGCTGGGCGGCCTGTGGGCGCATAGTCTGTCGGCAGCCTCCGACTAGCACGGACGCCGCCTGCCACTTAGCAGCGCTCAGCGACGCCGCCACGCGCGACGCTCGACGCTCACGCGGCCACTTGCCACGCGATTTACCGGGATCGTTTCAGGAACGCGGTCTCGACACGTGGGGACCAGGGATCGCTTCTTGCTGTGGCCTGGTGAGATTTTTTGCACGGTTATTTCAAGTTTTTTGTCATTTTTTTATTGTAGTTTTGGCCTGATTTTTTGGTCGGTGAGTTTTCTTGATGAAGGTTATAGATGCACTTTTAGAGTGCATCGTGCTATCGCATAAGGATCTTTTGAGCATCGTTTGATTGCAAATATGTGGATATTTTTTTGAATACTTTTCTGTCCTGAATCTGTAGTCCGTTGAGATTGAAAAGACTTTAAGGTTATGGCTCACATATTGATACATTTAGATTTATCCCAAAAATCGGTAGTATCGTTTTCGGGATTTGAAAAAGTTCAGTCGTTTTCGATGTTCGAGAAAGGTAACGGAAATTCATTCGGAGGCTGACAAAGCTTATCAAATTTCCTGTATTTGATGGTATTGTAGTGGATTGATTTAATGGAATTGCCTACATAGGTACTTGTTAAACGGACAGGATAGAACCAAAATTACACAACACTCCAAAAAATACTCACAAAGCCATGAATTTATTGATAGCTGGAAGTAGAATGGATCGAATAGTTTAAATTGGTTGAAAATATTGATTGTGTGTTGCAATTAAATTAAACATTGTTAATTGCTATCGAAAATTGTATTGAAAATGCAGCTGCATTTCAATTACGCTACTTTTCTTTCCACATATGTTGTTTTCAATGGGCACTCGGTTCTTTTTGGTTGGTCGCCGTGATCCGCCCAGAATTCAATTTTCATCTCGGCGCTAAGTTTTAATTATTTAAATTCCATTCTCCTGTGCCATAATTATAGCGATTTGAGTGGCAATCCGTGTCAGGGCGCGATGAGGTCGCAGGAGATCATTGTTCAAGCCCCAGCTCGTCGCCGGGCGCGAAAAACGGAGCTATTTAGGAACAAAACGGACAGAATAACTGAGCAGGGCGCGCGTAGCAACCAATCAGATTGTTTAGAACAATCGGAATAACGGGATTAACGCTGCGCGGGAATAACGCGAGAGTAGTTTTTAGCTGGACACCTTTGACGAGGAAAAACTGTCTAAATGACTCGCTATAAATCTTGCTAACGCGACTCGCTACATATTGCCAGCAAGTTTGTGACGTGACAGATCTGTCACCCTTGCCTGCTAAATAATGGCCTAGCCTATTTTTTAATTTCATGTTATACCATATGAAAATCTTCTAAATTGTGTTTCACTGTCATTAATTTGTTCGCGCGTGAGAGAGGATGGCTATAGCCGTCAAACTTCATCAATTCGGCTTTTCGAAAACTGAGGGGTGGGAAATATCTTGATTTCCAAAAGGAGAAAATATCTTGACTTCAGTTTCACTTTTCTTCAATATTTCATAAGACTCAATTTGTTTGATAATTTAATTGAAAATAAAGTTCTATAAGAAACGTTGACAACAGACAACGTTATAACAAACGTCATTGTTCAATGATAAGTCAACCTTTTTCTGTATCACTCAAACCCCTCATACTTTTCGCCTACCCCAAAGAATATTGAATTGAATCAATCTCCTTTTCGCTTTATATAGACGTGCGCCCACTTCAGAAAAGGAACATCTGTCGATCAACTGTTTGTTCCCAGTATATTGTTATGTCAAGATCGAAAGATATTTGATTCTGGATTGAATCCACGTTCCCTCACACCCTCATATTTATAGGCGCTAGCACAGCACGTCTCATTCGACTAATATTATAAACCATCGACATGCAAATACACAAGCAGTTGGGAATAATAACCATGTAAATCTTTGCAGTGGCGCATTCCTCACGTTGTTATTTGCCGTTATTTACTCACAGTATATACAGCAAGATTAGTGATTCGCGCAATAATATTCAGACAGCGAGACTGCGCGATTTTAGCTTTCTTGAATTCAGAGCCCGAATCACAAGATCGTTTAGTTTAAGTCCTTAGACAAGTGAGGGAAAGTGTTCGTCCACAGCTTTGACGACTCTCTCGTGAACGTCCGTGAACGTTCGTGAACGTTCGTGAACGGAGCTATTAGAATCCCAGGCCTGTGAATGCAGCACGCATAGCTGTAATATGATAGCACTAGCATCTGATGTGGTAAACCCTTCGGCGTCCCCTATAATCCTCCCGCTGAGTAGAGTGTTTGCGAGATTAGGCGGCGTGGGAAGTCGTGGAAGATTCCCGGCTGATTCCCGGTCGGCGCTAGTGGGGAATAGGGTGAGGATTAAGGGATCATTAACCGCTGGCCGGAGGAATGGATCGCTCCTTCAGGAACTTGCGAGTAATTATGAACTTTTGGGTGAAAGAATCGTCTTACTATTTTGAAGGTAGGAATGAAAATTCTAAAAGCCAAGAGGTGAAAATTAATAAGTTTGGAGTTAATAATCGTGTTTAAGCTTTATGGGTTTCTTTATATAAGAATTATAGAAGAAGGGAATTTAAATCTGTTGTTTTCATTAAATCTGAGAGTGAAAATATTTTGTGGTTTAGCTTCTTGAGCTTAAAAGTTGGGGACAAAGATTGCTTTAAAAATTGTTGATGCCTTGGTAAATTATGCAAAATAATATAGCATAGAAAAGATTATAAAATATTCACAAACCCTTCTATCTGTGCACACACATATTATTTGAACAACAGGATATTTTGCCAATATCAACTACGTATGTGTCTCATTTTTGACTTATCTGACGCGAACTTTTACAAAGTTGAAAGTAAAGTTGCGTATTCATATTTCAAAGTATACCTATCAAGTTCTAGAATAATTTTCAAATAAAAATAAAATAACCATATACTGTCAAAGAAACCCCTAAAATATATGCAAGCCTACTTATTTCGTAGGGTCATAAATCCCTTTTTCAACATTGTCACATTTATCCAAAGCATTTTGTAAAATTATTGCAATACATTTTGCGAGTTGTAGAAATGTATACATGCTATCATGCTCATGGTACCTACCCATAGTATTCCTACATGGATATTAATGTCATCGTTAATTTCCCACGGTACATATAATATGCAGCAAGCTTGCTCATGCTCATTACAACTTACAAGTACAGCATTTTGCCTCTCATTTTGAGGCAAGCTGTGTACACATTATTTTCTGGCTGCCAGATACCACACGCACACAATACTATAGTATCAGCAACTAGAAATGTCACGCACCTAATGTAAACTTCTGGTTACGACAGAAAGACTTGCTATAAAACCATGTTACAGTTCCAATGTTTTGTCTTCACCTATAGTTTATGCTTGCTATACGCACGTCACATTTAAAGAAAACCGTGTGTTTTTACTCGAGTGGCTGTATCTTCTGCAAAGAACCGGGGTGAATTTTAAAATCATCATATTTTGTTGTCTGAAATCCTTTGCTTCGCCCATATTTGATTGGCGATTACCATTTCAGATAAAAATTTTCATGAATTTCAAGCCCGCATAAACACAAAGTGCTCAGCACAAATATATGTGAACCTGTAATTATAAAAAAACGGTTACATTGCCCCACGTTATCTTGTATAATCAGTAATCAACGTTCATTCATCCCTTCTTTATGCCCGAACGTGTTTGAAAGAGCCTCGTCCTCAATCCTGGTCGACCCGATTCTGAAGGATCAAAGAACACTCCATGCTTATCATTGCTGCTTGAATAATACGCTCATGGCTAGCTATATAGCTAGCAAAATATGAAAGATATCGTCAATCCTCATCTCGTTTTATGCACCAGGATATTCATATGCTCAAGGGATGTCATGTTTATATGTTATCGTAAAACACACATTTTCAAATCCCAACGCAGGAAATTCAAGTGCCGAGTCGCGAAGCTTAAAGCAAGAAGCGACAGTTTTCAATGAATGCTAAAATATATTATGGAGGATTTAGTAAATACAAAGATGACTGTTTGCATATAAAATTAATGAATAACATTCGTTAGGGCCAAGCGACGTTTTTTAAATTACTTATCTTGCAACCTTTTTGCACGGCGTAGATGTGCACTATTTGAATAAGAGATGCGCATAATTTAATTTTGAATAACGTATACATTTCCCTCAGCCGTTCAATGTGCCACATTTGTGGCTTAACGTGTAGTTACGTTGCTGGCCACTATACCCTGCGACTCTGCCTTGCGTCTCTCGGTCCAGTCTTGAATATGACTTCTGCCAGACATTTGCCCAAAAGATTCAAAACTGCTCATGTTCATCAAGGTTCTAACGATCGAGACGTTCTGATTGCCAGAAATTAGGTATATGTTGTTTATTATTTGCCCAATATTGATTGTATATCCGAGGTAACCTCGTTGACCCTTTCTGAGCGACTAGTCAGTCGTCTACCTGCCCACTCAGATAGAGGAGCTTGCCACTGCGCAGTAAGTAATTTATTAATGATTGGGTCTTGGTTAATTAACTTACGTGCGATTGCCATCGTATCTAGTTCAGTCTATTCCTGGATATCACTACAAGGTACAGTTTTGTACGTATTAATCATCTTTTGGCACAATTATTGTCAAACACCACTGTTCATTAAGACGTTGCCGCTAGACATAA
Source organism: Nemoura dubitans (assembly GCA_921293005.1). Taxonomy (NCBI): domain Eukaryota; kingdom Metazoa; phylum Arthropoda; class Insecta; order Plecoptera; family Nemouridae; genus Nemoura; species Nemoura dubitans. The sequence continues at coordinate 22,249,884 of OV121075.1, forward strand.
AGTGGCAAATGATTGTTCCGGCCTCAATTGTTATATCCAGGAGTTAAATATTTCACAGGTCACATGACACATACATTGTGTCTATCAGAAGATATAAAAAACTGGCACTCTCTTTTTTATAACATGAAACAGAGAGTAGTCAAAATAGCGGTCCACCTCGAGCTCCAAAGGTTTGAGATTGATTTCATACGCGATGTGTCGGTGCATTTCATCCCTTGGATTGAAGGCTGCGTCCACAGCGCGTAATTGGTGCCGCACAAAGTATAAGGTACAAAGTAAATATTAGCATTTCACGCACGAATTAAAGTTCAAACGGAGATTTTAGGCTTGATGTGGGTTCGGTTCTGGTCGGTGGACCGTTTGATTTACCGACCAGTTTCTCATTGAAAATGCTCTTAAAAAATATCTAACATTCAACCCTTTTCCGAAACCACCAACCCTTTTTTAGATTACAAAAAAATGTCAACTTGCGTTTCGTTGAACGGTGGACCAATTTGAAGAAATCTGCTAGCTTTAGTTATTTCCAAAAGTTTCACATGCCCTAACAAAAATCAGACCCAATCTTGGCGCGGAGCAGGAAAGAAAGGGGTATAGAAGACGAGCGCACGATTGCTAGGGGATGTATGTGTGTATGGGGGTGGGGTGGGGGTGTACAGCCACCACGTGCCTATCTTCAAAATCAAACACGATAAAAAATGTCTGAACTTGGTCCAACCTCTGGTGTTTAGCTGTTACTGGAGGATAGAAGAGGGAGACCGGCGCACATGGAGAGAACGTGAGAGCCATAGAAGTCAATTGGGAAGTTTGCCCAAGGCGGGAGTCGAACCGCGCGACAGAAGTAGTAGCGCACATAGCGGCGTCCCTACCGCAGTGACAGATAGGTGTGCGATCGGCCAGATTACTTGGGGCCGCTACGGAGTCGAGTCAAGTCTAGGGTCGAGGCGGTTAAATCGATGTTTCTAGGTGTTTTGCCCCGTCGGGGCTCGTTCGGTGATAGATGGACACCGACGCCGCCCTATTTAAGCCAATCCAGTCGTGTGGAAATTGTCACCGCAGAAAACCGGCCGGCGATTCATTTGTTTGCAAGAACTTGAATGCTTGCACTTCTTGTGCACACGATTACCACAAAGACGACTAATAAATCAAAACCGTTGGCGAGCTCTTTTGGGTTTTGTGAATAACTGAGGGAAATAAGTAATTCACTTTTTGGGTTGGTATTGTTCGGGTTAAATAAATTGTATTGGAATTATTAGCTGGGTCTTGCCGCTGACAGACCGGTAATTAAGCTTCATTCACAATCTGAATTCTCCTCGTCAAATGTCTCGATGGCTTTGCAGTTTGCGAGGACCTCGCTGGTTTGAGCAAGTAAATTGTTTCGCAGCATTTGCAGGCTAAATGTTATTGTTAATGACAGCTTAATTACGAATCCATTTTCTGTTAAATTAACAGCAATTATAAATCAGAATTGAAGAACGTGCTGGCCTTATAAAATTTGTCTCAACTCGCAATTAATCTTATGGCACGAAATTATTCTCTCTTGTATGGTGCGACACAAAATGTAGCAGTTTGTTGAACAGTACCTACTGTATCCTCGGGTTGTAATCATTTACAACTTCTATGTTATTTTGAATTATTTTTGTCTTCTGATAATGTGGTGCTACAAGTATTATACATGGTTCCTAAAATATATACAACTTACTGAACAAGGTATTGATCTTCTTTTTGCTGTATTGTATACGCAAAAAATTAATAAATGCCATAAATGAATGGCAACGTTCGCATCAGACGAATTGAGTGGACCATTTACTAATGTTATTCATGGGGTTTGCAAAAGTTCGTAGGTTAAATTAAGAATCAACCAAGTAAAAAATCTGTTCAAAACGTTCGCGTAAACAAGCTTGCTTTAACCGGCTCTATAAAGTTAAAGTTTTTCTTCGCCCCGTTAAGCATCTCCTGGCATGAATTCATGCGTGTAATACAAGCGCAGACACTGTGAAATTAAAAAATTAAAAAATACTTTTGACAAAATGCCTAAAAACTGTCTAGACACTGAACGACAACTGCTCACGCCGAAACTGTGAAAAGTTGCAGTTGCAATAGCGAAGTAGCAAATTGTCAGGTATGCGTCGCATTCAGTCACTTCGAGAAAATATGGGTTTATTTCAAAGTTTTTGACAATTTGCAGAGCCATGTCAAAGAAAATAAGTTGAATATTGAAAAACCTTATCATAATAGTCCCCGAACTTAACACATAAAATAAATCTACCCAGACGAAATCCATTTGAACGAAACGATCCATGAGGTTTATATTTAAGTGCAAACCGTCACCTAAAGAATTAATCAATTCATTGAATTGAACAGCCATCATCTAGCCATGCGCCAAGATAAAGTGCACCAGTAGCCCTTTACCGCTGTGTTGGGGAGGGAGGGGGAAGGGGGTTATAGTGATCTCGAATTCGCAAGAGATCGTGCCCGCTCGCTGTCCACCAGATTACTGCCTGATGGCGAGTTGAGGCTGTAGTGCATGATGTTTATTGGACAGTATTTGTACAGACCTTCACCAGTGGTAAAAGCACCCCTTCTAGTCGCAAGAATACCAATTATAACATGGACATACGCTCCAGCGCCAAGCGATGGCGCTAGTCCAATTTCCACTCGCCACTGCGCGGACGGGAACAGTGGGTTTGACTGGAGAGTATTAAAAAGAAGTTAAAGCTAATTAAACCAGGAGAGAAGTTGGCTCCACGTGTTTTATAATGCCGCTCATTTTGGTATAAATCGGAAACTTTTCGGAGAACTGGCCAAAAATTGTATGTTAAGCGCTCTTGGTGAAGTTCTCGTTTGCTGCATAAAATGGCTGTGTCGAGTTTCATTCAATAAGGAGGCAAATAAAGTTAACGGTTCGATGGAATAAAGATTTTTCTATACAAAAATAAAGACAGATATTAACAAACAAAAGCGCAATATTATGAACAAGTTCCAGATACTGTAATGTGATCAATTGCGTTGCACAACGTTCTCCAAGAATTAATTTATTCGAGGCAAGGGCTGAGAAATTTTCACGGAAGATATTCTCCCATTCATTTTCCTGTTTGATAAATTGTTTTTATCGATGGGAAAAAATAGGGTTGAACCCAACATTTCTTTTTATATATAATATGTATGCGCGCATCTTCCTTGTTCAATTTTACGAAATCCGATATTCTTCGAATTTTATTGTTTGCCAGGAAAACGTTGTGCGGCGGAGGGGGGGAGGGGGGGGGGGGGGGTTGGGCAGAGATTTAATATTTTTCGTGGGCTGAGAGTGTATGTTACGAAGGTTTCTCTCAGAATTTTAAGGAGGAAAATGCACGTTTGCTGTTTGATGTATAGATACTCTAATAGCGTGTGCTCTGTTCATCTCGAGCGTGTCGCCACATAAAGTAGTTACAAACGAAAACTTCTGAAGCTATTTAGGAATCATGGCATCGCATGGAATAGAATCTGAACAAATAATATGTATTTCCATTGGCAAGAAAATGTGGGATCATTCATTATTCATGTTGCAACACTAACACTTCTAACATCTAATCATTTTTGTCCACTATTATGCTCTAAAGATCATGCACTAAATTCCAGTCAAAACTCTGTGATCACAGTCTGGAATTGCCAGCAAAATATCTCTAAATGGTATGCTCGCTCCTACACGTAACCTATTTCAAAATTGTCAAGAGATTACATTTAGCATTAATCGTCACCGAGAACATAATAATTATTTACCCTTATCATTGAATGTACGTTTCGCCCAACAAGGGCACGATGCTTGTTCCGAACAAGACGTGTATTTAGAGTTAAGACGGGCTGAACGCATGTCACTTGAACGTCTGTGGTATTTCAATGCATGACACCAAGCGTTCGAGCCGCCAGCGACTAATGAAACTGTGACGAGTACCAGCTCGCCGCAGAAATGGGCGTCCAATTAGCACAATAACAAACAGCTGAGCGGGAGGGAGGGCGGGCGGGCGGGCGGCCGGGCGGGAGCCCACCTATAGTTGCTAAACTATACTTTAATTCTGTAAGGCATTTTATTTGTACGTAGATATTCTGCTAATGGACCACAACCAAGACCGCGAAGCAAACACGAACAGACGGATTTCAGATTGGAGACCGTTTTGGCTTCATTAGCAAAACACAGCACACCGCAGGCACATCGTGCTATACGTTGAAAAAATGTTTCCAACTACAAGGCATTGCAAATTTAGTTAATGCTTGTTTTGTAAAACGCCCAGCTCCAGTTTTAACAGAAACACACTACATTAATTTGTATTAATTTTGAAAAGTTGTGCCATTCGTTGGATGAAATCAGTTTTGACGTAGACAGGGGATTTAAACTGCGTTGACTTTGGTGTAAAAGTTTCGAATCCATGTTTATCGATCGTGTCGAACATTTCGGCACGCGTTCTTTCAAGATATACCTCGAGACACACGGCGTAGACTTATTTCCGAGAGTAGCTTTTTGTAAGTAGGTAGAGTCCATCAGTAAGTTAGCGATTTCTGCGAGCCACGGTATGGGTAAAAGAAAGTAATGGAAACCTTAATGGACGGACACAAATGAGCCATTTCGTCGGGTGTTTAGCCGTGTTCGTCTTTTACTTTTAATAGGTTTGCAATGTTGGATGTGCAGAGCTCTAAAGTGCTGGCTAAGGTTACTAGAAAATAAGAAGACTCGCGGGGATTCGCATGGCGAGAGAGTTTGTTGCAAAGAAAAACTAGGCAAACTTGGAATGGACGAACGGTGTTCAGAGTTGTATGTTGAGAGGTGTAGGTAGCGCCAGGCGAGCACCAGGGGCGCGGGCGGGCACAAAGGTATCTATCGGCTTGTCCATTACGTTACTTGCTCTATGGACCACTGAGTGTGTAGTTTGCCACGAAACAACATCATATCAATCATAAGCACATGTTGTAAATGGACGGAGTTGACCACAGATAGCTGTGAACATGTTTATGGACGTTGTTTCTTGCATGCGAAAATATACGAGCAAATGACATAATGGATTTTCTGGAAAATAGTTAAATATTGTTATTTTTTTTTACTGTATGAAGTTGTGGTTGTACGAGGTTTTCCAAGTTACTTTTTTAAGACAAGAAGATCAGCACCTTACAACTATAATCGGTCGCCATGGTAATAATAATTGGCCCAGAATATTCCAGATTATTCAAGAAAATTCTTTATGATAGCCAAGTAATGAATCTACGCCTGGTTCTGGTGAACAAGAGAGATTGTAATCTCTCGTTTGGTTGTTGTGGTTGATGACGGCAAGAAAGTGCCGTGGCAGTTTCGACTTCGTTCTGAGCAGCTGATTATGTGGAAGCAAATAGGCACATCGCATCTGGGACCATCGAGAATAATGAGCCAAGTTTCCATCGAAGCAATAAACTAATCAATCAGCGCAGGGTGCGGAGAGCGGTGATGACACGCGGCGAGGGGGGGGGGGCACGAAACTATAAATCTTCCCAGAAGCGTGAGACGCAGGAGATGATGAGAGCCTGGATTACTCTTCCGGCTGACGTGAGTCTGAATCGATTAAAATGAGCTTATCGCAGACGCATCTTGTCTAATTAATCCGTCTTATCCAAAGTGGTTTATTTGTCTCTTCATTGGTTATATATAAAGCATTTAAATTAAAATATTTTCCGAAATTAAGGTTTGATGCCTCTGAAAGTTTTCATCAAATTTTCTTAGCGACTTCCGTTCTCATTCATTTCAATAAATCATACTTTTAAAAACTTTGCGAAGAGTTTTGCAATCGAGTAAGACGGCAATTGAATTCCCAGAAGCCGATGATGAAAAACAAAGGCATTTTATATAAGCGTGGCTGTTGCCCGGAGAAATGCGCCTGTGTGTGCAATCAGGAATCTACAGGAGAGAAAGTAAATTACCGCCACAGACGCCAAGAAGGCCCCGTTTTCCTGACGACACGAAGACATCTAACTTGGAAAACAAGCCGCGTAACTTCAAGGCGGCCCGCTCATCACGCGGCCCGCGGAAAAGCGGAAAAGCGGGAGCGAGAAAGCGGGAAAGTTTTCTTACACACACCGCGACATCTGTTCCGGGCCTCCACCACGTTTCCAAAGACTTTTACAAATTGGATGCCGGAGAAATTTTCAGTATTCTCTACTCCGTCACTTTCATAAACTCTGGCAATTCAGTTTCTTAAAAAAAAAGTTACGTCCGCATCTTACGACTAGGCTGGTGTTAGTCCGCTGTCAAAGTTTCTCAAGTGCCAAAGAAGAAGCTTTTCGCCAATATGAGCTAATTTTTGTTTGTTCGATGAAGATATACTTTTTTAAACTGAACTTTTACGTTAACTTTTCCTTTTATTTAATGGAATAGCGCGGGTTAATAAGTCTTAAGAGAGTTCACAAGAAGCAATCTTCTCTGGCAATGTTACTCTAGTTCTGCTCCGTTCGTTTTATTTACTTCCTCACAATATGTTCTTGATCACGTTCAACAATTAGAGAACTAACGATCGCTGAGTTGCTAGACTTTCTATCTGACAGCACGAAGCCACCATGCCTATACTGCGATCCGCCGTGAGCAGCAGTGGCTCATAAACTTCGTGAATAGAACACACACGAATGAATTTCCACAGAATATAATAGTGAGTAGGTATTCCTGGTGTACATTCATTCTAGTCTAGATGCATGTTGTCTTCATACTGAAATGCTTCAACTTAGTGAGTGAGAGAATGTCAAACAGAAGATAAAAATACTATGACGATGTTTTGTGGTGGCCCATTTCAAGGAAATTTTATTAATTTTCGGGTTATTTTGGATTTAGGTATGTTTGATCTTTTTTGTCTAACATTTCGTGTGTGAGCAGGTTCTGGGCAAGTTTTTATGATTTTTCCCAGGAGGATTTTCTTCAAAAAGAAAGTCGATTTCATTCGAACATGTTTCGATATGCTATATATATATGCTGTGCATACATGCAAAACCGTCTCAAAGAATAGCGATACCTGTCATATTAGTAAATGTTATTATCAATATGTATATTCCTGCTCAAAGGTGAGACATGTCCTCCGGGCGCTATTTGCTTTGAATGACGAGGGTAGACTAGGCAAAGGATGTGTGTGATTTAATTTTCCTGGTGACCTGCTTTCGATTTGTCGCCCTGTGTTCAAGTTGTAACTAGACTCCTCGGAAGTGTAGGCGTTCAAAGTGCCCTGTCGCCTTCACAACAGGTGAATCATATCCGGTATAAATATTCGTTGCTTTTCACCATGGTCCTCAATATCGAAAACAACTGTTGGTGAAAAGTTTGTCACTGTTGCCGGCACTTCAAAGCACTCGAAAAGTGCAAGCAAGTTCCGGTGAAATTGTTTAAAAATAATTCCGTTATAAACACTGAATAATCATTCTAAAATAAGTCCGCTCATCTGTTTAAATTGGTAAAGTAGAATGGTGTAAGATCATTTTCTTCATCATTGCTATAAAAGGAAGAGAATCCCATTTATTTAATCGACAAAATCCCACATAACATCCTATCCCTCTCTTCCTTGGCTCGTGTTTAGAGCTCGTTTTTGGGGTCCTCGAGCGTATCGCAATGGAACCAAAACGCAGAGGTGGCAATCACATCATTTGCAAATCTCTTCCGGAAATCTTTCATTTCCATCGTAATGAAGCAACCTTCCCATGGAACAAAAAGAAATCTTCTTGTATCGAGTCTGTATCAATCTCCTCGTGTTTATAAATAAATCAAAGTATCTGTGGTTTCCTAATAATATATTGTATGCAAATAATCGTTGAGTTTCTCTCTCCAATCAGAAATCTTAATACATAGCTCTTATCGCTCTTGGTATAAATAGCTTTTCCAATGTCTGTCAAGGACCAATTGAAAATACCTACTGTCAGATTCCCTACAGTATAAACTAGGAAATGCTGCCAAAGTGTTCGCGTTGAAGATGAGCTTAGCTGTTTGTAGCAAATAAGTAGATTGCAGAACGTCGTGAGAGGACTTGGATTAATTAGTATTTCCAAGTTAGGTCACACACAAAGTCACAATACATTTTTGGGGAAATTGCTCTTGTTTCTGATTTCAAGGGGATGGGTATGGAGGATTTTCTTGAACAGGCAGGGGGTCTAAGTTGAGAAGAAACGCAGACACCCTGGAAATGTCATCGCAATCGAAGCAGGCGTTTGGTCTGTATAGAGCGCGCACAAACAAACAAACAAACAAACAAACAAACAAACAAACAAACAAACACACAAGTGTTTTTTTACCAGTAGTGAAATTGAAGATTTCGCTTCGCTCGCTACGCTCATCAATGATTTAAAGCATCTCAAATTCTCCTAAACTCGTACAAAAACACATCTGCTGCGATTCAACTTTTTCTGGACACTTGCAGACATTCGCGAAGTGATTCCTTACAGCAACACGTAACAAAATGGTCCCAGGTCGCCAACGAGGCCGCTGGTTTTACAAATGGGATGCCAGATTTGGAGAGGGGCACAAGTCCGAGTGCCCCAAATGCAAATCGGTGCGTCCGTCAAGCACGGAAGACGTCGTGGCGCGGCGCTTGAATCATCAATTCGCTAATAGATTCTTGCGTGTAATTGGACTCCAAAAACAGTTCAATGATTATATTACTGGAAGAGAATTTATTTATAAGTTTCCTCTATCATGCAAACCTTTAACAACCTTTTTGTATAGTTATTTTGATAGGTACCTTTTTAATTGGACAATTTCCCTTTTGCGCAGTATTTTAAATAAATTGAGACAATTTCTGACAAATAGAAGGGTACACTCACTATCAGAAGCATGTGCTTACTACACTTTATTGTTAATTAAGAAGGAAAAAATGCAGATTGAAGCCGGACTTTTGATCAAAACCGTTGCGGTGCAAAACTCCATCAAGTGTGCTTTGGGGCAAATTTTCAGGACGCTCAGTTTTAAATCTAAACTAAATTTGGTGCTTTCTTAATCTCTCATAGAGTCAAGACTTAACCTGCACCGATCAACGCTATTATTCAAATGCCTAATAATGTGCGTGCGTGCGAACCAAAAGGGTAATAGCTTTTTTATTTTTGGCTTCGTCAAAGCACGCAGTAATTTAATATGTTCCTCGGACATCAAAACATAAGGTTAATACAGTCTCTAGATATTAATTTTAAAAATATTTCCCTTCACGACGAAACATTTTTTAAATTAAAATCTTCAAAGATTCTTGTTGTACGATTGGATACGGTGAGCTTCGAGCAATCTGAAAAGACAGAGAAGCAAAAACAGGCGTGACAAATTTGCACACTTGCTTGAAGCTATGAACTGACGAAAGGAACTGCTTTCTTGGCGAACAAAGTTAACAAGGTTTCCAAATGATGTAAGACTCGCGTTGCAAACTCGTTTGTTTGTCGACTGCACTCGGCTCCTCTCGGAAAATCCCACGTGAATTGTCTATAACTGCCTAGCGAGTAGCGACTAAGAGAAACGGAACAAACGAAGGCGCGCGGGGCTGCGAAACCACACGAAGGGCACATCTGCCTTCCATCCAGAGATTCCCTCCCCTAGTTCCTCTGTATAAAACTTTGGGAAACAAACCCCGACCAATGCTGTGAACCCAAAACTTGAGCCAAGTTAATCGGTCCCCGAAGCTGCTCCATTCCTCCGAAGTTGCTCTGCGCGCTCTCTCGGCGTTAGACTAGCAGAAATTGGCAGGTAATACGCTCGGGAGAGATTCCTTAACGATACGAACAAATCTCTGGAGAATTAATCTTTGGTTTTATCGATAATGAAATCGAAAATCTTGTTTGAAACTCCATCGAACTATAGAAGTTTAAGTTGGAACTCGATGAACGAAAGGCAGGATCGCATGAGAAGCGTTTCGTTACGCTGGGAAAATCAACTTGTGCAGGCCAGTCGGCTATGGTTCGCTATTGCCACCATGCAAAATCAGCATAGCGGAAGCTGAACTAAAGTATTAAATTGGTGCAGCTTATGAATATTGTAGGTGGTGATAATTGGATTACATTTTAGTATCCGGTATCAAGCACAGTCGTCCGCATACCGCCCGCGGATAGTTTTGACTTGTAGGTTATTGATAGTCTCGTAATTTCAAACACTTCGCTGCATAATAGACTACATCGGACTGTGTGTACTTAGGACGTGTGATTAATATTTCATTATGTTTTATAGTTGACACAGTTCATGTCAAATATGTTTGCTGCTTTATTTCTGATATTTAATGTGTCTCCATTTGTCTCAATTTGGTGCACCGAGCATATCCTGTTTCAATTTAAGCGACTTTCACATTAATTAAAAACACTGCAGTTACTCGTTGTTGTATTAGATTGTGCAACAAGAATTTATTGTGTGCACTTAAAATTAAGGTACAATAAACGAGAAAAAAAATGCACACATATTTATTTTTATTTTCTGTGCCTAAAACAAGGTTTTATCTTTATTTCGTTTCATTCAACAGAAAACACATGTCTATAGGAATTAGTGATCTCTCTACTAATAGCGTCCACTTTTGTTAAAATGCTCGAGGACTTTCTAGATCTCAATGACTGTTGCACCAGTGGCAAAGCAAAGGGCGGCTCAACTATATATATAGTTGTGCTAAAAGCCCAACTCACTTAACGACAAAAGAGTTAGGATGCGGATAGGCTCAGTAGCTAGGATGCTTCGAGTGCGAAGGGCTGGTGCGTATGGGTGGGGGGGGGGGGGGGGGGGGGGGGGGGAGGGAAAGTGAGCAGGCTGACAAGAGGAGGTCCATGGTTTCCACCTTTAGAAGAGCACTGAATCTGACACAGTGTGTTCCGTTGGGGTCCACGGCTGTGTTCGTACTTGTTGAGAAACTTTGGCACTCCGTTCAGAGCAAGGCCTAAGCGGCAAAGAATGAGCTCGGTAAGGGTGTTGTTTGCGGTGGCTGCCTGGCCTGGTATACACCCTCGTCATTTATACGTTATAACTTTCAGCGGATCGCAATTATGTTACGTGGGTGCAATATCAACCTTGTGTTAGATGGGATGGGTGGCTGGGCTGACGAAAGAAGGACGGAGGACGAACGCAATGTTTCATAACTAGTTTGTTATATAACTTTGTAAAAAAAAAAAACAGAGTCTCGTGAGTTTCATTTTTGTTTTGAGTTTACCTTTGCAAATTTGCTACCAGTGGGGGAGTGAAAAATTTCGTATACGCTCGTGACAAAGTGAATTAAATAGAGTGACGTTGATAGAAAATATTATGCAAAGGTAAAGCTCTCTTTTCTGCTTTCTTTCTATAGTTTGTGATAAGCCGAGTTTTTCTTTGAACGAATTACGAGATAAAGCAGGAACCCTTGCTTCTTTATGAAAACTCGGAAATTTCACCGAACTCATTTTCGTAGCCCAGCAATTTTCGTCAAAATTAATACCATTTTACGAGAACACTAGATATACGTATATACACTATATTGAATTACACACAAAGCATGGGCTTGCATTATTACAAAATTCAACTGGCAAACTCTGAAACAAATTTATTATAAAAGTTTTGCTTACCAATGGACCAAAAAAGTTCATTTCATCTAATTACATTCAACCATACTCATTTATATAAAACAAAGAAAAAAAGCAGCCATAGCGTAAACCGACGCGTACCATTTACACAGTATTTTATGTGACCATAATTTCCATGATGGCATGGAGATCCAGCTGCAACCGAACAAAGTGCAGCCACTAACAAAATTTAAGCCGCGAAGACCGATATACCTGTACCTAGCCCAGTAGCAGGATATGGTGATGGCAATTACTGGAAGTAATGCTCCCCATAAACCCGTTCTTGCGTGCGCGTAACATGCCAAGCGTTTTGTCTGCCACGCGTGCGGCAGTGCGTTATAAAATTAAAGCGGTCGGAAGAGCAAAAGCTTAAACGCAAGCACACAAACAAAATTAAGACCTAGGTAAAACATGTGCGGCCGGGTTTCGAGTATAGAGAAGGAGTCTAGTTAGAACGCGGCGATGCAGTTTCATTTATTTGGTAATTCGGCGCGCTACGCGACCAATCCTCTTATGCGCGCTTCCCTTTTTCGAAATCCTTTTTTTAACGAATCAGTAACAGTTAAGATTAGCATCAGTTCCGAACGAAAGATTTTCAGGAACCAAAAAGCATCGTTATTTCCTTTTTATCGTCGTTGGTTTTTTCGTGCTTTGCAAAATAATGGTGGGACAAAAACAGAAAATGACAAATGGTTAATTAATGGTTAATAATGGTTAATAATGGTTATTAATGGTTAAATGGTTAATAGGGGATGTTTCGCTAGCTATCACTAGAATTAACTAATATTTCTGGCTAGTTTGTATCACTTCTTTTGTGTCTGCTAAGGCTTTGACACGTGCTTTAACGCATTGAAGCTCTCAGATCACAGGGTATCAAGCGTTGATTATAATCGATTGCAAATCTGTTTAAACCAACAACGGAGGGGAGAAGACAGCAGCCAAGCCCATGCGTCCCAGATTTCAACAGAGCTGGGCATGGCACAAGCTTAAGGAAAGCTGTTTAAGTTACACGACTAGACATAGCTAAGTAGTATCGTCTAGCCTGGAATATTTAGGTCGATCTCCTCGCAGATGTAGGTGAAGCGTACCGCTCTAATAGCAAATCAAGGCACCTCCACCAGAAGTAGTATGAAATATTGCTGTTGCTGTTTATTTTGTTAATCTCCGCCTCTTTTTTTGTCTGCATTTATTCTACAGTTTATAGTTCGCTCAAAAAAAAAGAAAACTACCTTATTTTCTGTTAAACGTATACCTCATTATTGTAAATCATTTCAGGCCTTTTCAGAAAGTAAACACTGATATTGAAATTTTAAATAATTATATTTTAATTCACATGTATTAGAATTTCAGACAAAAGCTGCGAAAATGTATAAAACTTAACAAAACCGCCTGTCATAAACTTGACTAATTCCGAATGTTTGTGATGTTCCAGAGAGGAAGCTGGAGGAGTCCACTCCTGAGCAATGACGCCATCACCTTGTTGCTGGCCAGCCCCGTTCGCAGCCCTCTTCACTTTGGGTGAGTGCTGACTACTGAGTACCTAATTCCAGATATCGTACTCAACGCTCCACCGACAACCGATCATCACATGCGAAAACAAAGACAGTCGATATCCAGGCGAACATCAGGGATGAAATTTCTCTCCAAAATACAATATTCAACAGAGTCGTCAAATAGAATCATTACGTCAAACTGTGAATGGGACCCAGTTGTGCGTAGCGACTAACGAGGAGTTCCCCAGTATCTACGAAAGCAGTCGGCGTGTAATTCAGGTATGACTGAGTTCAATTAGAGGATAATCAGGCACGTCGAATGTGCCAAGCAATTTCTGCGCTTTATGTAACAAACCTATTCGACGTTTTGTAACGTTACATACTGGGGTGAATTTTGTATGCTTTTCTTTATACGTCTCTGGGAAAGTCAATGCATAGCTCGTTAGTGCAGCTGAGAAATGTAATTAGCTCTCATGGCGACCATGAGGGATGATGAGAGGAATTAAAACAGTCTGATAGGAGTTTTTTGCTGAAAACTATCCTATTAGAGTTAGAATAAATAATCAGGTCGTCCTCAATGAGGTCAATGTTGTCCTGCTAGAAGTGGCGCTGTAAAATGGCAGACGATGCTAAATATCGCACCAATTTAGATTGCTCAAAATAATTGCAAGCCGAACGAATCATTTGCTCTCCGCGTCTTCGAGGTAGCTCGGAGTAGCCATTTTCTCTGAGTGGTGCGTTTAGAAGCTATCAAATCTTATGTCCAGAGGCCGAGTCTGGTCTGCGGGCTGTGTCTAGGAGTTCACGTGGAGGAGCCGAACTTGCTCTGCGGGCTGCATCTAGAAGTTGACGTGGAGAAGCAGAGTATGTTGTGCGGGCTTCGTGTATGAGTTAGCGTGGAGGAGCCGAACTTGCTCTGCGGGTGCATCTAGGAGTTGGCGTGGAGGAGCAGAGTATGTTGTGCGGGCTTCGTATAGGAGTTAGCGTGGAGGAGCCGAACTTGCTCTGCGGCTGCATCTAGGAGTTAACGTGTGGAAGCAGAGTATGTTGTGCGGGCTTCGTGTATGAGTTAGCGTGGAGGAGCCGAACTTGCTCTGCGGGTGCATCTAGGAGTTGACGTGGAGGAGCAGAGTATGTTGTGCGGGCTGCGTATAGAAGTTAGCGTGGAGGAGCCGAACTTGCTCTGCGGGTGCATCTAGGAGTTGACGTGGAGAAGCAGAGTACGTTGTGCGGGCTTCGTGTATGAGTTAGCGTGGAGGAGCCGAACTTGCTCTGCGGGCTGCATCTAGGAGTTGACGTGGAGGAGCCGAATATGTTCGTCGGGCTGCGTTAGATTCTGGGCTAGCGTGAAGAAGCCAAGTTTCCCTAATGTACCGCGTCAAGAAACGTGGAGGAGCCGAGTATGTTCTGCTGCTTGCGTTAGTTAGCGTGAAGGAGCCAAGTTTGCTCTGCGGACTGCGTCTAGGAGTTAGCTAAGATGGTCTTGTTCAAGCATTCTTGTGCAAATCGAACCGAAGATTTGTTGTCTCTTTTCTGAAGACATGATGGCTAAACATTTAACAAACATGGAAGTAGTTCTGCAGCATTTGGCGTACAACTTGTATGCTGGATTGTTATTGAAGAAATTTCTCAGTTAATTGAGCAACGTATCGTGCTTGTGCCGCTTCTGAGGCAGCGACAGCAGCACGGCACTAAGTTAACACCTCAATTTCCCTCTTCAAGGATATTATGCCACCCATACAGACGACCACACCTTGCTCCTCCCTTTCCTATCAATTCCCATGACTAGCAAATGCATCTGCGTTCAGCTTTCGCAGCGTCTTGCTCCATGCTTATTGCTTCGTATGAACAGCTATGCAATAAACGCGATCGAACATATTTAGAATTCTATGTTACATCTTTTCTCGCAGATTTCATGTAAGTTCCTTTTTTGAAGCTAAGCACGCCAGATTTACAATAAAACTCGAGTGAAAAACGCATTTTACTCAGAAAATTGTAAATTCTGTCTACAATCCGAATTACAAATCGGCTACCCGCAGATACTGACTTGATCAATTTACAAAAGTGTTGGAGAAGAGTCTTTGAGGACATAAACAAAATGCAATTTACTCCTCAAGAACACGAACATCCGCATCCCGTGGCATGCGTTTTGCGCATTACTTTTGGTCGCAATTCGCAATATGTACTCGTCCGAGTAAGCACTTGTCCATCTGGTCACTGTGCAATAGACGACTCGAAATTGTACGTTCCACACATTTTATGAACAACTATTTCGCTTGCTCTACGATCGTTGCCTTCATCGCGACGTCGACGCCGACGCCGACGCCGACGCCGACGCCGAAGTCGCCGTCGACGTCGGCTACGGTGACCTAATTGAAACTTTACTCCCGGCGTCCTAGCCGCATGACCACATGGTGTCAAAACTGCCGGTCTAATACTTGTGGCATCTGGCGCCACAAATTGAATTTCCCACCCCCTCAGCCAACTCGTTAGCAAAAGTGCAGTTGAAATGAAATCATTTTTGTGACGTGTTTTCCTCGATGCTTGGCGAGATTTTTTTATTATCTACCTCCGTTTAGCACCAGCGATAAAGCTTGGAAATCGGTTATATGTGTGGTGTTTATCTTGTTTATGTGTTTGGCTGGCTACTTTATTTTTTTATTCTTTCAAACATTTCGCTTGCGCCTGTTTCATTTCCTTTTCTTGATTGCTTTTCTAAGACTGTCGGTGGTTCACAGTATAAAAATTACGGAGAGATTTTCCTCATCTTTCATAAAAGCAATACTAGTATTGTATTCCATGCCAGAGGGACCTCTGTTTATCCAGCTCAAGGAAGATTCTAGTACAACCAGGATTCAACTTCAACTTCAACTTCTGTATCCAGAGAAACTTAAGAACGGCTTATAAGCGGCAAGGATCTTGTTTCAAACATTACTTCAAGTGTTGCGGAGAGTAACATATAGCAAAATCTTACTTATACTTAAGAGCGCGGAGAACTTGAATACGGATATGTATTATTAAATTGGCAATTATTTACTAACTCCCTGGCTCTTGGGTTCGGTTTGCCATCACTCCTGCTCAGTCATCTCTACTCAGAAACCGTTACATTCAGCGTTATTTGAAAAGGTTTTCTCCGAGTGAGCGCCACCCGCCACTCGCAATGGTAGCAAAGGGTAACTAAAGCTGAGATGGGGGTTCCCAAAGAAGGGCCCCCGACCGCGACCGTCCCCGAGCAACGGTAGCAGAGGCAGCATCTGGTGAAGGCTCCTTGCTCGCAATTCAGGGCGTCGTTAAATAGGTTAGAAAACTTGAAAAGGCCTCTCGTTTTCAATGGGCCGTAATTTTAATTCGGCTCGCTGCAATGGAGTTGGTGGCCTGGCGCCGAGATAACTAGGCGCCGGAATCGAGTCAGCAATTCCAATAAACTGAACGCTGCTCGCTGCGCGCCGAACGATAACATTATAGAGGCTGGATGGCGCAAATGAATACTAAGCAGGGTGCTATGTGTTGGAAAGTTTTTAGAATTTTCAGAAAATAGGAAACTGTCTGGGTGGATGCAATATTACTTGAAAGCAAAGAGAAAATGCACTTTTGAGAAAAGTTGCACGCCGAGTCACATTTTCATCTAATTCAAATAGTTTCCACTATGAGTCAATCTAAGAGGAGTTACAGTCTGCGTTAAAAGTTGCAGAAGAAAGAACCATCTTGAGCTCAGATAGACTTTTGAAATAATTACACAGTCGAAGGCACAAAGTCGCGGGCCAGTTTTTCCCCAGCCCGCGACTTGGAAAGTTTTCCTCGCCAACTTTGTCACGCAATTCGGTGGTTTTTCTTCTATCAATAGCATATTTCCTCAACGACGGAAGACTAATAGCTAATAGCTTATGGCCTTCCAAAATAAAGTCTTCTTCCCCAATCAATCTCTTCGCAATCCTCTCATGGTTTCGGCTATATTATGCGTTGATAGATCGAGGAATTTCGTACGCTTTTATATCAGCATTAGCATGCGGAAAGTTAATGACTAGCGGTTTAAGCTCGCTCTTCACATCTTTCCGCGACCAAATAACCAATGCTATGTTTATGTTCGTCGGTCTTCTTAATATCGAGCGCCGAGCCAGCCTGGCTCACTCTATCTCCGCCTCACACACACCCTCGGGGAGCCTGTAGCTATAAGTTGTGTGCTTAAAAGATCCGCTCGCCCGCTCTCGCTCTCTACCAGCTCGCTACATCACTAACAAATTCATGGCAAGCGCTCGCTAGTGTGAGGGAGCTGCTAAATCTTTGGGAAATGTGAAAACCACGCGAATATTATTTTGCTGCGAGCTATGACGTTGTATTATAACTCGATAAGAAATTAATATACATGATGACATTACTGTTAAATAAGCATTAACGAAGTGTGCGGCGGCGAGAATAAGACGTTTTTGTGTTGATAGCTACTTGATAACATTCTGATTACTGAAAGCAACACCAACTGAGTTTCAGAACTCATTACATGCTGACGTTTCATTTTGAATTTTCTCTTAACCACCGACCCCCCCCCCCCCTTCCCCTCTCCATCCACCGCCAACAACCGAACTCCGTCCGCATACCAGATAATTCATCTTTCAACAGTTTTCCGACGCCTTGCTTAGTCATAATATCGCTAAAGCAGCTGGGCAAGGCGCAGCTCACAAGAAATAGATTGAAATTGTTACTTTTCTGCGGCGAAACACATTGATTTCGTGTCACATTTGTATCAGCACATCTGTAACATTTAACAAATTGCATAACTTCTCGCGCTTCAAGCGATGCCACAAGTAGATTTTTTTTTTTACAAAACGGTATGTTCATTGAAGTTGATTTCATTGAAATTTGCATGAAAAAACGTTACATAAAGCAAAAAAAGTAAAAACTTTGAACAGAATGTGGATTTAAAAGAACGAGATTTGAAACGCAGACTTTAATACTTTGCCGCTGGCAGCCCACTCTAGTGATACTCGATCTAACTCATGAACACCCATGTACTCAACCTCATCCCTTGTGCATTGTAATAAACCTCATCACTTCTGCGTTGTACTAAACGCCATCACTAGTGCGTTTACTAAACCCCATCACTTGTGCGTTGTACTAAACCCCATAACTTGTGCGTTGTACTAAACCCCATAACTTGTGCGTTGTACTAAACCCCATCACTTGCGCGTTTACTAAACCTCATCACTTGTGCGTTGTACTAAACCCCATCACTAGTGCGTTTACTAAACCCCATCACTTGTGCGTTGTACTATACCCCATCACTAGTGCGTTTACTAAACCCCATCACTTGTGCGTTGCACTAAACCCCATCACTCGTGCGTTGTACTATACCCCATCACTAGTGCGTTTACTAAACCCCATAACTTGTGCGTTGCACTAAACCCCATCACTTGTGCGTTGTACTATACCCCATCACTAGTGCGTTTACTAAACCCCATCACTTGTGCGTTGTACTATACCCCATCACTAGTGCGTTTACTAAACCCCATCACTAGTGCGTTTACTAAACCCCATCACTTGTGCGTTGTACTATACCCCATCACTAGTGCGTTTACTAAACCCCATCACTTGTGCGTTGTACTATACCCCATCACTAGTGCGTTTACTAAACCCCATCACTTGTGCGTTGCACTAAACCCCATCACTTGTGCGTTGTACTATACCCCATCACTAGTGCGTTTACTAAACCCCATAACTTGTGCGTTGCACTAAACCCCATCACTTGTGCGTTGTACTATACCCCATCACTAGTGCGTTTACTAAACCCCATCACTAGTGCGTTTACTAAACCCCATAACTTGTGCGTTGCACTAAACCCCATCACTTGTGCGTTGTACTATACCCCATCACTAATGCGTTTACTAAACCCCATCACTTGTGCGTTGTACTATACCCCATCACTAGTGCGTTTACTGAACCCCATCACTAGTGCGTTGTACTAAACCCCATAACTTGCGCGTTGTAAGCGTACTACGTGGAGTACTCAAGTGGGCGTCGCTCCCCTGCGCGTCGCATCGCATTGCTTATCACTGACGTCATCAATACGCGTTATCAGCTCTTTTTTTTATCAGCCACCCCATCAGACAGGCGTGTCGGCCTCATTGTCAAGGGACTTCGAGGATGCAGATGCCATCGCTATACACGCGTGTTCACAGAGATCCGAGAACCCCGTTCGCCACACAACCAGCAAGAAAGCCATTAAGAACAAAAGGAAACAAGGGTGAAAAAAATCGACGCCGCAACCACTGTATATATACTGTATATATATATAGATAGATATAATACGTGAGACCGGAGCAAAAATGGATTCTGCTACAGGGGTTGAAAAGAACAATAGATGTGCTATTATATGTTCGTCAATATATCACGTGAGACTGTTGTATGTAACAGAGAAAGGAATATCGATGTTCTATCTCAGTACTGTGTGTAGGTGTGTATAAAGAACGAAAGTTAGGTGCAAGTGCGTATAAATTGAACTAAAGACTGTGGATAAGTTCGGCCGATTGCCGTGTAGACGCGGGCAGTACAGTATTTCAGAAAACTCGTGCCTGGTCGTGCTCATTTGAGCTTTGATGTTTACACGAAAAGCTTTGGGTTGGTCGTCCCACTCGCATTGAGAGGAGGCAAATTAATTGCGTGTGCTGCCACCAAGGATCGCCGCTTGTTTCGCTTCTCCGTTGGCATACAGCAACGCACGATAGCAGTATTTGGGTTTTCAAGTTAAAAGGCCGATTATGCGCCGTAAAGGCCCTGCTTTGATTGCCAGCTCTTTCATCTGTGCGCGTTTCTAGTCTTTATCTCCTATCATTGTCGGATTAGTGCAGTTTCGAGTGCAAGTCGTCAAATCCAGACGCGTGAGATTTTGGTAGAAGGCAATTAAATGTGCGCCAAAGGATTTATTGGTGGCTAATCTGCAAAGACGCAAAAGAAGCCCGCTTTGTGATCACGACCACATTTTTTCAGTAAAATTCAGCTCCTAGATTTAACTTTTACGACGGGAACAACGGAAACCTGGATGGCAAGCTGAAATTTCCTTCTTAAATATTGGCGCTTTTCAGATTACAAGCAGACAAGCATAACGGCAGTTGCAATGTTCACTATGAGATATTAAAGAATGTTATTATGAACTTTTTTGTTGTTCCAGTTCAATAGACTGATTTTTTTTATGATAATAAATATGACAATAGTGCACCCTGTTTATGGCAGAGAAACTTAAAAGTTTTCCATGACGGATGCAACCACACTCCATTCACGGCTTTCGGATGAAGCGGTGCAAACTTTAGTGCTCACTAAAGCCCGGTGTAATAGCATCAGGGGAATATATTGCATTTTAGAATAAGCTGGTTCTGGGGTTTATGGTGCTCAAAAGGTTACGCCTATACAATAATGAGATATCACTATCAAGCGTGATGCTGCTAAGGCCCGTTCATGCCCCGATTGCAAATGTTTCATGGCCCATGACTGGCTCTACAACCCAAATAACAGACCAGTAGCCTGCATATATTGCAAATAGTGTTTGCGATACGGTGTATACTGCATACGGTGTACCCAGCATATGGGGGAGTCGATTGCCTAGAGCTTGTCATTCACTTTTTACGGCACACCTATACACGTCCTATATATAGGAGCGAAATATAAAAGCAGCTACAATGAAAATCGAACACCCCTACGTGTTTAACTGTCAGTTTTACGGTGGTTTTGTGCACGGGGGCTTCTCGCTGTCATAAAAAGGGAATGGGCCTGTTTGAAAACAAATTGTTTTTTTTGTGGTGAAACTCATTTGTCGATAAAAAAAAATAATGTTTTTCAACATGTGTTTGAACGAGGAAGGATGTGTTAAAATGCAATTGGCATGTGGGCTTATAATATGTGCTCGGTGCTACGCCTCAATCTGAACCGACTGGCGGAGTGTCACCCCGACTCAATCGAGGATGGGATTGCATGCCTTGGGCATATTTTTAGAGACTTTATTCCCGAAGATATGTCACGAGCACGCCATGTTTTCTGAATTGTTGCAAAGAAACGGATGTCGATATCCTTGCAGGAATCGCAAGCACCTATGTAATTTGCATTGGTAACAGAAATATAACCATTGTGATTAAATTTCTAATGCTCAAGTCTGCTTGTACTACTTTTAAAAATAACTTTTCAAACTACGATTTGAATGCTAAATAAAGTATCACTGATTTCCCGTCGTTTTGTTTCATGTACCAGGTTATATCCTCAAGATTGATAGCTCGTCTATCACCCAGCTGAAACCCTTGAAGAAGTAACTATATAGAATATAATATGTTACGACGAATCAGGAAGTCAGCAAGTTAATATTAAAACTCCAGTTTGAGTTTTTTTTGAACCCCCCTTCATAATTGCAACTATTCAACTTTAACAAAATATTCAAGGCCTTCGTTTCTGCCTCAAGCCTGTGACCTATATGGGAGAATTCGGCACCCCGAATCGGTCGTGCGCTTTGAAACGCGACCAGCCGTACGCAGTCCGGGGTACGCACTACGCACTGCGCAGGGAGCGCGCGCTTTTTTGACGTTGATGCCGAAGCCGGATCTGTCTTTATCAA
Organism: Nemoura dubitans; assembly: GCA_921293005.1. NCBI lineage: Eukaryota > Metazoa > Arthropoda > Insecta > Plecoptera > Nemouridae > Nemoura > Nemoura dubitans. The sequence continues at coordinate 22,271,481 of OV121075.1, forward strand.
GTTGCCTTTCATCTTGCAGCATTGTTACGCGAGCACGTTCGCCAAAGCGTGGCCGAAATGCACAAAGAAATAAAATACAAAAAAAAAACAGGATTTATCAAATATATACGTCTAACTACCGACAACCCCAAAACTACACAGAAAACGGGACAGTGAGAGAAAAAGAGAAAAAGAGAGAGAAGAAAACGTAAAACTTTTATTTCCATCCGACCTATTGTACAAATTCTTATATTGTGATCATCGCGATTTTTTTTCGCGTTTACTATATATGTGACGTCATATCAGATTTTCTTTCTAATACATTTTCTGTTTCTGATGCCTTTGTTGTATTCGCCTCACATCGTTTATTTTTCTATCTATATATATATACACACAGCTTTCTTTTCGCTTCTGTCAGTTCTCGTATCGGCTTATCGCATTGCAATTGACACAGAGTAACGTCTGCTCCAGCTGTGCTTCCAATTTCGCCTCGGCCCTTCAGATATCGCGAGGGCACATGCAGCTAGGTAATGATTGGAGCTTCGTGGGGGGCTCCATTGGTGCCATTAGTCATACACAAGCTTATGTACACTGTATGCTCTGAAAAGCGCTAAGCTGTTCACATTTTTCAATGCACACTAACGAATAAGCAAACCAAGATAGGCATAAATACAAGTCGCAAGTAGACTTTGGCGCGGCTCGGCCTTTTTTATCTCTACAAAATGTCGATAATTTGCAAACCGGTCTGTAAATTTAAAACGTTTTTTTCTGTCCAGAAATTACGTTTTGGAATCTCTTATGCGCATGTGTACAACCTAGAAAAGATGCAATAGTTAACTAGTTTTAGACTTGATGTTGATGCGAACTTTAATGTGACACGTAATTTTTGGAGCATGTGGAGCAATATAAAACACCAGCTCACAAATACGTTTTGTGTGAATCAGTCGTGCGCATTCCCTGCTACTCGTGCTGTTGACTCAATTCCTATTCAAACTTTACAAATTACACGTTTGCAAAAACCAATTGACACAAATATGTCAAACTAAAACATGCATTAGACATACATTTTACACCTCTGTTGTTTTCTGCATTACATAAACATATCTCATTCGTCGCTTCTCGACAGCCCCTGTTTTTTACTCGGCTTGTGTTTAGCCAATTGAAGTGCCGCGCTCGATCGCTTCATGTCAAAATGCTGTAATTATGACACCAGCGCGAAGCTGCTACTTGTATATTGACGCCGAATAATTAACTTGTGGCTGGCCTGGAGCGCTGGAGCGCTGGAGCGCTGGAACGCTGGAACGCTGGAGCGCTGGAACTCTGGAACGCTGGAACGCTGGAACGCTGGAGCGCTGGAGCGCTGGAACCCTGGAACGCTGGAACGCTGGAACGCTGGAACGCTGGAACGCTGGAAAGTTGGAACGCTGGAACGCTGGAGCGCTGGAGCGCTGGAACACTGGAACGCTCTAACGCTGGAACGCTGGAACGCTGGAACTCTGGAACGCTGGAACGCTGGAACGCTGGAACGCTGGAAAGCTGGAACGCTGGAGCGCTGGAGCGCTGGAACGCTGGAACGCTGGAACGCTGGAACTCTGGAACGCTGGAACGCTGGAACGCTGGAACGCTGGGACGCTGGAACCCTGGAACGCTGGAACCCTGGAACGCTGGAACTGTGACAGCGTTTTCTGTGACGCCGAAACAAAGGCATGGGGACGCATGTTCAGTTGCAGATAATCCAGCACAAAGCCCTAGCATACACCAGGGTTTTTTGTTTTTTAATAATCAATGTGCGATTGGATTTGGAAATATTGAGTGCTGCGTTATAGTAGCTGAAGAGTGTTTCATGTTTTTTCCATTCGTTGAATGGTGCCTATATACGTGTTTTAAAGAATCTATTCCAATGGCCGCTGGACGCTGGATTGGAATTGGTTGAATCCTAATAAAATTATTATGGCTGCAATTTCTCATCAGGACGTGACAGATCGCCTCCTGGACTGACTTTGGAATTTTTAAGCGCTCGGTGTACAGCAAAACATTCGCCATTCATATGTATAATATATATATATATATATATATATATATATATATATATATATATATATATATATATATATATATATATATATATATATATATATATATATATATATATATATATATATATATATATATATATATATATATATATATATATATATATATATATATATATATATATATATATATTTTTTTTTTTTAATATTATTTAAATTAAATAGATACGAGCAAAGATATACGCGTCTCAGTCGAAGCTCACAGCAGTTTGTGGTACAGTAGGTATTTCTAATACCACCTATTTTAATGGCTGAACTTGAAGAGATTTCTCGTGGTATAAAATCGCTAAAGCAGAATTTTTTCATGCGATTCATTTGAATCTTTCACGCAAACGCGGTCACTTCTTACATTTTTAAACTCAATCGTCAATATTTAAAAAAGAAAATGCTTCTTATGTAGCATTTTCACAAACAACCAACCAACATGAACGATACAGCTATACATTTTCATCCAAGTCTCAAAGGAAAATTCTTCGGAGATATTTCCTAACCATGCTGTGCGATGCATCAATGATTGCTCATTAACCAAGAAAAGTCGGTACCTCCTCGCGGGGGATGAATTTGTATGCAAGCCAGACGAAGCTAGTGAGTAGTGAAGCTGTGTTCACGTGCCTTGTCAGAATGAACGTCCTTTCCTGCGGCGAGTCAAGCTGATGCTGATGCTGATGCTGATGCTGATGCTGATGCTGCCGCTTCATCCGAGCGCCAGGAGCGCTGTGAGTTGTGTGCCACGTTATGGCAAATTGATGTTACCGGAGTTTGGCACACCTCGTGGGAAATCATAAAGAGTGCATGTCTTCATATTGTTATTATCTATAAAGCTATAATAATGTGCAGACGTTCAGACAGCGTGCCAACATTGTAATATTGTTACTTTTCGCTTCGCGGTTGAATATTTCTTGTTCTTTTTATAATGTGTGTAAGCGTACGAGTATGTGTGGAATGTAATTGAACGTTGCGGCTTTTTGGAACATTTCGTAAATGTGTGCGGTGAAAAGGGGAAAGAAAACTGGAACTGATAACTAGACTGCACTCGTATTATTAGGAAAAGTTCAAAGGAAGTGAGACTCGTGTATGAAACCCTTCATTCGGGTCTTTTTGAATGAGAAAAGGCAGACGGTTATTCTTTTTCTTTTTGGTTTCAAGTTAAATTGATTGTCAAAAGTTCGGGCTCCATCATGAAGGATGGGGCAAAGATCAAGAACGGATGCACATGTCAAGTTGCGTTGTAACGGATATAAGATGAAACGGTGATTTCCTTGTCAATCCTTTGAGTAATCGATGCAAACTTTCGGGCGAGGGGAAAACCGTGAACTGTTTTACATGCAAATAGTTTTCCGCTCTAACTTTTTGATTTGACACGCGGATAAGACATATTTCCGCACGACAGATAATAATCTCGAATGTAATTTCACCGGGAGACAACATTAAATGTGACAGAAATGAAAAATACTTTGCGATGTTTCACTGCGATGAAATTCATGACTGAAATAAGAAGGTATGCATTATCGAAGATATATTCGTGCAGATGCGGTATGTAGCGGAGTTTTCCCCAAGCTCTGAACATACATGGAAGTGAAAGATGGCTTCAGCCAACTTTAGTTGGAGATACTTTTACGGTTCAGTATTTTATAGTGACCCCCATAACTCGTATGAAATTTTTATTAGCTAATTCCAGAAGTTAAAAATACTCGGATAATAAATACTACATAATGTATGTATATGTATAATAATTGCTGCTCCCGTACATAATTTACCTCGTAAAAATATGCATTCTAACGCAAAGTAATTTAAATCAAATAGGAAACAATTATTCGCAGTTCAATCAATAATTTATGCATTTAGTGCAGATGTTTCCACATCGAGGTACATGTGCACATATGATATGCTGTAGGTAATTAATTTATAGATCATAATATTATTTCATGTGGTATCAGTATCATCTGTGTTGTGTTGAAAATTATGTGGGGTGCAGCAGTCTTTTTACTTGTGGCTAGTAGTGCATTGGATACCTAGTATTCATTGTCCAGCAGTGCAATGTAATTCGTGAAAACGGCACAGGTGTGTTTAATGAGGCAACTCTCCAAGTAATGTACATGCGCGCGCGGTGGTGATAAGTTATCACCTAATGAAACTAAAACACTGCAAACACCCATCCACCCCATCCCCAATCCCCCATCCCCATCCCCCATACACCTATACACAGTGAGCAGCCAGCGCAAATACAACTCAAGGCACCATGAATTTATTAGCAGCCAACTATGCATATAAATAAACCTAGCGTTTCTTTCGTTTCTCGGATATGGTCTGGATTAAGTTTAGGTTCCTATATCTATAACTGAGTATAGGTACATATATACGTGCATCTAAAATAAAATAGTGTCGTCTTTCTTTGTCTTTGTCTTTGCGAAAGTGATTTATTGTCTTTTAAGGATTGCGATTCGATCGTAGCGCCTCGTTTTACATCCGTTATTTTTCAATTACATTAAAAGCAACTGTTTTGACTCCTCCGAGAAACACAAGTATACCTCAGTCGTCTCACACCTATTTAAAAGATCTCTTAAAAATGCTCTTTAAAAAAACATTCTGGGTTTCCGCCAGGCAACACATTTTCCGATGTCAAAAGAAACGGTATCTCCTTAACATCTTCCCTCCAATTTTGTGAGCTAGGTTTTATGGAGTGTTAAATCTGTTCATCTCATTTACATTATTCTACCAATCGACGTGATTATTTGAGACTGTAGATATAGCACAATTAAATCACAGAACAAGAGTTTGTCGTAATTTAATTTTAATAATCTGACAAGACTTGTTCAGTCATCTGAAAGGATATTAACCTAGTTGGCAATTAAGCCAGGCTCCGACTGCCCTATTTCAAATTCCTACTGCCCTGCAAGCACGGAACCAAAGGAACACTAGGAGCATGTTTTTCACGTTGTCTTCATTCTGCTCGGCTGGACTCAACTTCGGGAACGTACAACTTGGACTGCCAAGAGACAATAATTGTGAACCCAAGCGGCTGTCATTACCAAGCGCTCTGATATTGCCAAAGAAACAACAATTATATTTACAACCGAAAACACACACTGTGATATTACGAATAATTACGGTAGATCTAACAATTATATTTTCTACTCATCTTCTAGGAATAAAAATAATATGCTGCTTCTTTCCATTTGTGTGCGTTAGCAAGATTGGGACATGAATCTTGAAAACGTGGTTTTTTTTTTCTTCGGAAACCAGAACGTCCCTCGTTTAGAGATACTCTTCATCTCCACTTCACGATCGCGGTTTGAGATCGCAATTTTTGTTTACCTGAAATACCTGAAAGTGAAAGGTAAGTTTACCTACACAAAAAATTATACTCACCTACACACAAAATAATACACTCTAAGGTGCTTTGAGATGTTTGGCTTAGCATAATCATATATAAATATTTCTTCGTGCTATTGTTGTGGGTTGAACTCAGCAACTCACAGGGGTATGCCCAGCAATATCTCGAGGCAATCTTTAAGATCTTAACAATCTAAGCAAGTTGCAAACTTAATTCCACATCTCCAAACTTGGTCGGTTAAGTCGTTGATATTATTAGCGTCTAGGACAAAGGTTAATCACAAGTACCCTCATCTCTTTGCGGCGGGTGGCTCAAGGGAATATTTAGCACACGCAGCCTTTCGCTACATAGCAAACTATAGACGAGCGAGACGAACATTTCGGAAAGCGCCCGAGCTACGTTTCAAAATATAATTATACTTCAAAGCGACAATAACACTATGTGTTGGAGATCCGACTCCCAAAATTATTCGGATGATTGCTTTCTTGATTTGAAATGGCTAAAATACACCATACAAAGACAAACGTGCATTCCATTTCAGCACACTATCGATTTAACGCTTTACACTTTTCGGTAAGGCAATCGCTTCACTTTAATGACATTTTGCGTTTGAATATCGAATTTAGAACCCTTTTTTATAACCGTCACTTTTGCGATGCGCCGAAATATATCTCGAAACCATTTCTAGCGTGCTTCAAAGCGATACGAACCCGTCGGAAAGAAGTCTGGAATTGTTTCAATGCCTTGTCTGCCTGGCCGGCGCTGCTGACGGTGTCCAATATCGGACCGACGACCTTTCTGGACGTCGCCTACGTTCGCAAACGACGCCGTTACGCCGCTCTCGCATCATGCTAGTCTAAATAAGACGTCGGCCTGACCGTTTCTTGGCCTGTGCTATCCCACAGGACATTCGGGACCCCTCGAGGGAGAAATGCGTTTATTCCCTTAAACCTGATCGTAGGCCATTTCTTCTTGTTTCCATCGAAACCGTGTTTGTCCTTGTCCTTTCGGCTGGAAAGATAAGGTTCGAGAATTTTATTCTGTTAAATGTTATGGAAATATGAAATAATATGTGATCTATAAAGGGATTTATTCCTATCTGTATACAAAGGTATATAGAAAGGTGCAAAGATACAAAATGAAGTAAGAATCAGAATGATGTAACGATAGTAATTAATGTTGAAATTCAAGAGGTTTGCTTCCTTAAGTTTTTTTTCTAAAATAAGAACTTTAACGGCATGACACCCCAAATTATTAACGTTTCCAAAAAGCATTTGAGAGGCATAACAAATGACAATACCGTAGTTAAATCGTCTTTGTACTCAGCATTAATGTATTTACACGAGTAAAGAACTTCTGAGAGAATAAATTAATTCAAACCTGTTGCTTCCCACCTGTGTAATAAGGGCCAGATCCGTGAGATTGAGTTTTTGTACCTCCAGATCTCAAGTTACCACCAATGCGTCGCACAAGGTAATTTTACATCAGCCGACGGCCACTGACACGATAGTTTTGGATGATGAAATATAAACAGCGGAATATGAAAGCATCGATAGAATGCTGGAAGTTGAAGTACATTATTTTAACTTACACACGCGTTATTTTATCGTACAATATGATTAAAGTATATATTATTTTTAGTGACAATTGCGATTGATCTGCCACTCATGATAAGATGGCATGAAGGCTCAATTTAAGTCTGATTACTCTAGGCAAGTAGCGATTGCGTGTCACGTGGTTAATTGAGTCAAACGAGACGGCCCTGAACCAGTGCCGCGACCGACGTAGATGCAGCATCGACGGCGCAACTCAGTTTCACTTGGTCACTTGCTAAGATCGGCTCTGCAAGAGCGTACTCTCGCACACACTTGTGTAACAGCTCCAAGGCTGGATAGTGTCATTAGTTCTGTGTTTTTAGTGGCCTCTGGGGAATAATTAACGCAAGGTATTTATCTTAATGTGGATATATTATTAATAAATCGAGTGACGATTGCAAAATGATTATTTTCTACATAGATATTTTACAATGTATTCTTGTTTATTCGTTAAAAATGCGAATTTATTTGTAAATTTGTTTTCAGAATGGAGGTGCCTACCTGGATACTTGTCGTTTTGGCAATAGTTTTGTTAGTGTATGTGTGGGGAACGTGGACTTTCAATCATTTTGACAAACTGAAAATTCCGTTCGACAAGCCTACTGTGCTCATCGGCAACATGGGCCCGTTCGTCTTCCAGCGTCAGTCCTTCGGAGACATGTTCTTGGACATTTACAAAAAGTACCGGGGATGCGGTTTGGTCGGATTCTTTCAATTTGGCAATCCAGCCATCATCGTCCAAGATCCGGAATTGATCAAAATGATAACTTTGAAAGACTTTGATCACTTTACCGATCATGTGTCCATAATTCACGAAGGAAATGATCCACTCTTTGGAAGCTCCTTGTTTTCTTTGAGAGGTTTGTACACTAGTTAATCACATATTTTAATACGCCTAACTTTTTCTCATACATTAACAAATTGCGTTGCTGTATTCACATATTTTAAGCAATTTACTAAACAAATGAACATTCCGTCATACATTTGTTTAGTAAATTCACCACATTCTCAATTGCCATGCAGGAGGCAAGTGTATCTGCTTAGCGTATCGCCCAGCATATCCTGTGCCCGTCCCATCACCAAGGTCCCTCTGTGCATGCGTTTGCAACTGACATTGGCGTGCCGACAACTATTTGACCATCACCTCCAAACTCGCTCTAGGCGACCGGTGGAAGTTCATGCGCAACACGCTGAGTCCTGCGTTCACGTCGAGCAAAATGAAGGCGATGTTCCATCTGGTGACCGACATCGGAGACCAGCTTGCCGAGTATCTGGATGCCAAGTGCAAAGGTCCATAAACACAACAATCGCTGCATCATTGTTTGCTAAAATTATCTGAGGATGTGGAAATTCTTGTCATCGTGCCCTGGTCTTTTATTGTGTGATTCTTCTCCAGACAACGGTGGCGAGCATACGCTGGAGATGAAGGATCTGTTCACGCGATTTGCAAATGATGTGATCGCTACGTCTGCCTTTGGGATTCACTGTGACTCTCTCAAGCAGCCAGAGAATGAGTTCTACCTAATGGGCAAAAAAGCTGTCAATTTTGGTGGTACACAGGGACTCAAATTCATGGGATTTATGCTTAGCCCAAAGCTAATGCAGGTAATAAAGATTTCAGATTGGTTTCATTTATTTGATGGTGCATTGTATTTGAAAGAATCCAGTGGATGTTCCGAAATGAATTTGTGACGATGGAATACCATTTTCTTCAGATTATGAACATCCAACTTGCCCAAACGAGCGTATACGAATTCTTCCTCAACCTCGTCACGAGCACAATGTCGAAAAGAGAAAAGGAGAGCATAATCCGACCTGATATGATCCACCTATTGATGGAAGCAAGGAAGGGAACACTCAAAGCCGAGAAATCAGATGACATCAGCGATGAAGTTAGACACAACGTCAAAGGAAAAAGTAAACAACATACCCATTTCGTTTCATTTGCACCAGAGATTCAAAAGTAATGCATCTCAACCCATTGCCAATGACGCTGCTTTCCAGAACTGACTGACGGTGACATCGCCGCCCAAGCGTTCCTCTTCTTCGCCGCAGGATTCGACACAGCCTCCACCAACCTGTGCTTCATCTGCCACCTCCTGGCCACCCACCCCGACATCCTGAAGCGTGTGCAGGACGAAATAGACGGCGTCCTGGAGAGCGGGAGCGGCAAGATCACCTACGAGGGCTTGCAGAAGATGAAGTACACCGACATGGTGATCAACGAGTCCTTGCGACTCTGGCCGCCGGCCGTCGCGAGTGACCGACGCTGTGTCAAGCCGTACGTCATCCCGGCAACCAGTTCCAACCCCGCCGTGCGCCTCAACGTCGGGGACGCGATCAGTCTGCCCATTATAGCGATTCACCGAGACCCGAAATACTTCGAAAACCCGATGGAGTTCAATCCTGAACGATTCAGCGAAGAGAACAAGCACTCGATTAGCCCGTACACGTATCTTCCGTTTGGGGTTGGACCGCGAAATTGCATAGGCAAGGACATGTTTATCTATTTAATCTATTTGTTTCACTTTACTCTCTGAAGTATTTTGTTTCCTTAACCAACCACTTACCTTACACTTGCAGGAATGAGATTTGCATTGATGGAGACCAAGATTGCCTTGTCTTGCATACTGTCCCGGTTCGATTTGGAAGTGGTTCCCAAGACGCCGAAGGAGCTGATTCTGAACAAGAAGTCCTTTAACATGAACATAGAGGGTGGGTTTTGGCTCGGGATCAAACCTCGGACCAGCGCCTAAAGACAAGCATTCAAATCAAAATTCACTTTTTAAATTTTAATTCAATCGGATATCAATGCAGTGCCAGTACCGACCGAACATACTTGACACCAAATGTGATTAATGCCATTTCCGAGCGTTGAAGATTTGTACAGTATTAAAATTTAATATAATTCTTTTTGCTTCTTTATTCTTTTCCATAAATCATAAAGGCTAAAGAGGTGTACAACGCCAATGTATAAAAGCTCTACTTATCACAATGTGTATTAGAGTTATTTTACACATATTTTTACAGTTTAAAAAATTTTTCCTTTCCTTATTTCTTCATAATTTCTTCTCTATTTACCAATACCATTCACCTCTCTTTACTATTCCACAATTTTTCTGCAATATTTACTTCTTCCCAGGTTTCTCCTCTTACATCAAAGTCTCTTCTCATTTGCTCAATCCATCTCAATCTTGGTCTTCCAGCTCCCCTTTCTTCATAATTTATTTCAAGTGCTTCCTTTGGTAGCCTTGATTCTCCCATGCTAATTATTCTACCATAGAATTTTAACCTTTCTCTACCAATTTTAAAACATAAACTCTCTACTCCTTACTTTTCTCTCAATATCTTGCTTCGTATCTTGCTTAATTATATATGGAATGAAAAAAATATTTGTTTTTTAAGTAATAAGCATGACAATGAAATAAATACCATTGGAGGAATATATGTTTTCCAAAATTATTTACAGCCATTCTCTCCCCAAAACTATTAGAATGTCTCAGTTGCCATGCTCGGAAATTTTATGTATTGATTTCTTTTGTATTTCATATTGAGAAAAATAAGTGCTGTAATTAATTATATAGCAGTGTGTGTGTGTATAGGCACATGAAGCCATTAATAGCATTGCCAAGATAACATTAGCTCTGAGATACCTAGATAGGCAAAGATAGTTAACCTATTCCTTTGTCATTTTGTTTGTTAGGTATTCATTGCAGATATGAATGTGTGTTATGATAATGTTTTGGTCCATTTCTTGCTTTTTTTCTCTCGCTAACACATCTTTATCATTGATGTGATGATCCTGATAACGTTCAGTTTGGTTTGTGTCTGATAATTCGAGCTCATGCGTGTGCAATCCATCCCAATTGTGTTTTAAATAACCTAATGTGCATCCCGCCTTATTAGGTAGTGCATGACGAGACAACTAGCGAGATAACATCCTTGGACCAGTCACGTGTTTTATGCGCCTGTGTCAGTCGAGCCAGGTCAGCCGATAGAGTCGGTCACGCTAGACTTTCCTCTCTTTATTTACTCAAGCGCCAGGAAGACACATCTCGATAAAAAAAACATTAAACCGAGAAGAACAGGTGGATTATATTCATTCAATTGTGATAATTCATATGATAGTGTTGTATTGTAGATAGCTCGTATTTTAAATTAACTTGGCGTTTTGCCTATACGATGTGTTACCATGGAGTAGTCTGAACTGGAGAAGTCTTTGTCAAACAATAATATCAATCAACATCTTAGACTTAGAGCATCCATATTATTACTGTGACTCTCATTATATTTTAAAGCTTGTAAGCTTTGATAATATGCTTTCCATTCTTCAATCGTGCTTCAAAATATCGTGATTAAGACGCTGACGTGTTACAACACAATTGTGTCGTTAAAACTCATACCTTTATTTCAGGATGGTCCTCACATGGATCCTAGTGGTTTTGTCCCTGATTTTGGCGGCTTACTTCTGGGGAACGTGGACCCATAAACGTTTCGACAATGCTAACATTCCATTCGACAAGCCTACGCCCTTACTTGGAAATATGGGTCCATTTGTGTTTCGCAAGAGATCATTCGGAGAGATGTTCGAGGATATGTACAACAAGTACAAGGGGAGTGGCCTTATCGGCTTCTTTCAATTCCGTCAACCTTCTGTCATAGTTCGTGACCCCGAGTTGATTAAGCTGATTACTGTCAAAGATTTCGACCATTTCACCGACCATGTGACGCCGATTGGGGAAGAAGACGACCCCTTGTTTGGAAAATTCATATTTGCACTTAAAGGTATTTATTAAAATGATATCTCTAAAGAACTTGACTTACCTACCAAAACACACAAACATATTTCATCGCAATGTATAGCATTGCCGATCGTGATAAGTGTTGTTGTAACTATAACAAGAACTAAACTACTAAACAATAACTGCCGAAGAAAATTAAAATATAATTATCTGAATTAACTATTCAGGTTAAAAATGTAACTAGGCATTGTATAATGATCCACATATAAGGCCCAATAAACACTGAACACCCAATGAGAAGATCGCGTCCACACATTTTTCGGGGTATTGTTACAATAATTGTAGAATATTAAATTTACTCATTCAAATAGCTCTGCCAGTAGATGGCCCTACGGTTTGTTTAGCATTCCATGTCCAGTTTGGTTAGTTTATTTTTGGGAGCTATTGCTTAGGACAACCAGCTATTTCTAAGGGTAACAAGGTATTACTAAGGGTAACAAGCTATTGCTCAGGAACAAGGATAAAGGTCTTTGTGTGGGGTGGGTTGGTTTTGGAGGGAAAGCAGCACATTTCAATCACTTTCATTTTTGACTGTCGCTGCATTTCGTGGTATTGATTTTTGTAACCAAATCAACTTTTCTTACCTCAATGCTCGATGCTCAATTAGTCGATTATTCACAGGTGACAGATGGAAGTTCATGCGGAACACTCTGAGCCCTGCCTTCACGTCGAGCAAAATGAAAAGCATGTTTCATTTAGTGGCCGATTGCGGAACGCAACTCGGCGACTATCTGGAAAAGAAATGTCAAGGTATACGAATGTCATTCCAACCATAATTCCAAAATAATTATGTCGATAACTGTCAGATAAAAAGGCGCCTTTTTGTGTTGAAGTAATAAAAGTGACCGCTGACGAATTATTGTGAATTATCTTTAGAAAACGACGGCATGGTAACTACAGATATGAAAGATCTGTACACGCGGTTTACAAATGATGTGATTGCCACGTCGGCGTTTGGTATCCACTGTGATTCGCTGCAGCAGCCGACCAACGAATTCTACGTTATGGGAAAACGCTCTGTTGATTTTAGTGGCACGCAATTGCTCAAATTCTTTGGCTTCCTTTTGAGCACAACTCTGATGCGCGTAAGAATTAATTATGTAATAACCATTGCGACCATTCACGACCATAGGGTCGCGACCATTGCGACCCTAACCATTCACTATGTATTATAGTACATAATCTACGATGCCAAATACACTTACAATATTGCATTTTCAACAGCTTCTAAGCATTAAATTCGTGCAGAAAGATGTAAACAGTTTCTTTCAAAATCTGGTGAAAAGCACAATCGTCCAAAGAGAGAAAGAGCACATAGTACGACCTGACATGATCCACCTCTTGATGGAGGCTCAGAAAGGAACCTTGAAGGCCGACAACCCTGATGATCTCGGCGGAGAAGTCAAGCATGATGTTAAGAGGACAAGTAATGACCCAGCGTCAATTGAATGCAGTTTTTCATCAACTCGTGGTCATTTCGCAATCATTACAACGCGGTTCTCCTATTTTAGCTTTGACTGACGCGGACATCACTGCGCAGGCGTTCCTTTTCTTCCTGGCAGGATTTGACACCGAGTCCACTCACCTGTGCTTCCTTAGCCACCTTCTGGCCACCAATCCCGACATCCTCGCGAAGGTGCAGGAGGAAATCGACCGTGTCCTTGAGGACGGCGGGGGCAAGATCACATACGACGGGTTGCAGAAACTGAAGTACACTGAGATGGTGATGAGTGAGACTCTACGACTTTGGCCACCAGCAGTTGCAACCGACAGACACTGTGTCAAGCCATACACCATTCCTGCCACGGACACGAACCCCAGTTTCCACATGAAAGTTGGAGATGCGATCACGTTGCCTGTTCTAGCGCTTCATCGGGATCCAGAATACTTTGAGAATCCGCTCGAGTTTGATCCTGAAAGATTTAGCGACGAAAACAAGCACAAGATAAAGCCGTTTACGTATATCCCTTTCGGCGCCGGACCTCGTATCTGCATAGGCAAGTTTTTGTGTGGGTAATCAGTGTACTACGACTGATAACGATTGTTTTCTGACCGAATGTGTGAATTATTTTAGGGATGCGCTTTGCTCAGATGGAGACCAAGGTCGCACTGGTTTGCCTTCTGTCTCGATTCGACCTGAAAGTCGTCTCGAAGACGGCGCAAAAGATGGCCCTCAACAAGGAGACGTTCAACATGGGCATAGAGGGAGGATTTTGGCTCGGTATCACGCCCAGAATCAAAGCTTAACAGTAATGAAGCGGGGCTCCACGCACTATTATATCTGTTTATCTTCATTCAATTATAGTATTTTACGCAAAACTTTTCAAAATCCGAACCTAATTATTGTCAAAACTAACAACATGTTTTAAACGTTTTAAAATTAATCTGTTCTATTAGAGCTTAGAAGCATGCGTAATGTCCTGTGTGATATGGTCACAATATGTTTACATCAATAGACATTAACATTTTTTAACAATAAGCCTTTGCTTTTTTCTGACTATCATTGACTCAAATATATACATGAACTTTGACCATCTGACACTGACAGTGCATTATTTGAAGAGCAAATATAAACACAGATACCAAACTGATAGTGGATATTTTTACCGAACATCAGCCTCTTCGTCAAATTTTGCGATTTTTTATTGCTGCTATTGCATATTATATACCTATTGCATCACACACACTATAATTATCTTTCAAGAGTAGTTAAAGCGATGCGTTGAGACCTAAGCCATCAGTTTGTTAGTCGGCCTCAGTCAGAATAGTACACTTCATGGAGTAGGTTGTCTTATTAAACAGTAACATTGTTTTATAAGGTTTAGGAGAAGACTAGAAAAGTGAGTGTAAGCAAACAAAATAATATATACTTATTCACACTAGCTATAAATTGGCTTTTTATTTATACGTTCCTAGGTAATCGTGTCCGCTTCCAGGATGATCCCTACTTGGGTGCTAGCCATCGTGGGTCTGGTTGTCCTGGTGTACTTGTGGGGAACGTGGACATTCAAGCATTTCGACAAACGCAACGTTCCATATGGCAAACCACTTCCCATTGTGGGAAGCATGGGTCCGTTTGTTTTCAAAAAGAGATCTTTTGCCGACATGCTTGTCGACATGTACAACGCACACAAGGGCAGCGGCTTGATTGGATACTTCCGTGCACGAAAGCCCACGATACTGATGTGTGATCCTGAGTTGATCAAGTTGATCACAGTCAAAGAGTTTGATCATTTCATCGATCACTTCGCGCCTCTCGGAGAAGAAGACGATCCACTTTTTGGCAAAATGCTTTTTGCAATGAAGGGTATGAATTCTGTTATGGATACACGTTGTAATGAACTTGGGTTGTTTTGAGTTTTGAATTATGAATCTCTCAATCCCAACGGACAATTTTCCCGCCGAATCACTAGGTGACCGGTGGAGACAGATGCGGCACACGCTGAGTCCTGCGTACACAGCCAGCAAAATGAAAAACATGTTCAGTTTAATCGCTGAATGTGGCGAACAACTTGGCGATTATCTGGAGAATAAGTGTCGAGGTATAGAAAAAAATATCAAGCTAATTCTGAAAGCTCTAAAAGTTCTTCAATCTGGTCATCGGAAACCGGTGACATGGTCAAACTAATAACGATATCTTGTATTCTGCTTTAAGAGAACGGTGGCATGGTCGCAACAGACATGAAAGACTTGTACACAAGGTTTGCAAACGACGTGATAGCAACGTCCGCATTTGGGATCAAATGCGACTCATTGAAAGAGCCGGAAAACGAATTTTATATGATTGGCAAAAGATCTGTTGATTTTAGCGGAACTCAAATTTTGAAAATATCCGGGTTTCGCTTGTTTGCAAGCTTAATGCGGGTAAGAACATAAATTGAAAGCAATAATTCATAAACATCTGCAGATGACGTGTTCGTTTAATATGTAAAGCTTGTTTGGTTTCTAGTTCTTGAACATAAAGTTGATGCCGAAAGATATTATCGACTTTTTCCAAAATCTCGTACGAGATACAATTTCCCAGAGGGAGAAAGAAAATATCTATCGACCCGACATGATCCAACTGCTGATGGAAGCCCGGAAAGGGTCGCTCACTTATGACAAGTCTGACGAGCCTAGCGAAGGGGTCAAACTGCACACCAAGAAATTTGGTATAAAGTCACACCTTTCTTTGGTAGACAACATTATCATATCACCAAATTAATAACCACATTATCATATATCAAAACACGGATCAAGCACGCATTTAATATTCGCTCAACAGAATTTACGGACGAGGATCTCACGGCTCAGGTGTTTGTGTTCTTCCTGGCTGGCTTCGACACCTCGTCCACGAACCTGTGCTTCGTCAGTCACCTCCTGGCCACGCATCCCGAGATACTCAGACTGGTCCAGGACGAAATAGATAGCGTCCTTCAGGAAGGCGGCGGAAAACTGACGTACGAGAGCTTGCTAAAAATGAAGTACACCGACATGGTGATAGATGAAACGCTGAGACTGTGGCCAGCGGCAGTTACAGTGGACCGGGTGTGCGTGAAACCCTACACAATCCCAGCCACGGCTACGAACCCTAGTTATCGGATGGAGGTTGGGGACTCCATCACCATTCCCGCCTTTGCCATGCACCGCGATCCGGACCACTTTGAAGACCCGTTGCAGTTCCGACCTGAGAGGTTCAGCGAAGAAAACAAACACAACATAAAGCCATTCACGTATCTTCCGTTTGGCGCTGGTCCACGCTTTTGCATCGGCAAGTTTGGAAAGCTTTGGAAAGCCTCATTAAAATCTTGTGCTCACTGAGCGGGTGGTAATAATTTTGCTGAACTTGCAGGTATGAGGTTCGCTATGATGGAGACGAAGATAGCTCTAGCCAGTATTTTGTCTCGCTTTGACCTGAAAGTTGTAGAGAAGACCTCTGTGCCGCTGGTACTCCAGAAGAAGACTCCGTTCTTGACCGTGGAGGGAGGTTTCTGGCTGGGAATAACTCCAAGAACGAAACAGTGAATTGGGAATGGATAGGGTTCTGATTACATTTAACTTTTTTTTTCTAAATATTAACCCAAAATTAAGTATATATAACTTATAATTGGTTTAAAATTGTTTATCATCAATATATTTTTCGCCTAGCATATATTTGCATTCTAATATCACTTTATGCTAACTTTATGAGCAGCTTCAATTTTAAATAAATAATTTTCTTCTTTTAAACCAAGTTCTTCCATTTTTTCCGTACAACAAGAGAAACTTTGAACACTATTGGCTAATAGCTATTGGAAATGTATTTCTTAACTGGAAAAACCGTTGGGGATATAATTTACAAGTAATTGCGCCATGTTGTGTCAAGTTTCAGTCGAAATGTATCATTTTCTTATTAAATGGTCCAGTCTAGAGGCAGGTTTTTTGGCAGAGACAGCGCTGGTAAAAAATCTCATCTTATAGTGCATGACGCAGACATATCTAGTTACAAACTGATTTACGGAAGATAGCCACACTTTTTTAACAATATTAACTGTGAGTCCCTGCACCCTGAAGTTCCTAAACATTCAGCGATGTAAAAACGCAAAATAAAACACTTTTCTCATTTTTTCACATTTCTCAGAGTGATCAAAACGCACTATCGAGGTTCTAGGCGCTCTGAGGTCGCGACGTACTGTGATCCTTGTTGTGTTTTGACTTGCAAGTAGTGCACATGACACCCACACCCGTGTCTCTTGGGGCTGAACAAGAGCATTTTCACTTGCTTGCTGAGGGAAGCTTCTGGCTAGGGTTTACTTAATTCGATGAACCGGTAGCCTTTTAACATTTTGAGGTGATTTCTGGACATAAATTTCTTCAACTCGTAGATGGTTCCTTATTTTATCAATTTATTTTACGCCAGCAATTATTATTAACATTGTGTACAAATCAAAGACAAGAGATGTCTACCTATATAAGTAGTACGATCATGTGAATAGCATCGATTAAAGATAAGCAGATTCATTTTCAGTACTTTTAAATTGCTTTGTAATAGCATGAGATAATGATTACAACAGCTGATAAGTTGAATTAAAAATGGAAGTGCAGATAACGCTCTAGCCCTTGTGTGATAAGAATTTGGTCGACGATCGGTATGCTCGCAATGCAGTTGTGTTAGTTGTAAACGGAATATGCATGGCGGTTGACACAGTCATCAAAGTGCTAATAACTTGAAAATAATTTTGAATTGAAAGCAAACTCAGTTCTGTACCAATCTATGCATTTATTGATTTTATCATTCATGCGATAATTTTGTCTTAAAAAAATACATCGCAATGATTCCTACATGGATTCTTGTTGTATTTGTGACCATAGGATTGGTTTATTTGTGGGGCATATGGACCCACAAACATTTCGAAAAGTTAAAGTTGCCGTTCGACAAGCCGACTGCTTTTGTCGGGAGCTTAGGTCCATTTATTTTCAAAAGGAAATCTTTTGGCGAAGTGTTCATCGACATCTACAACAAGCACAGAGGTTGCGCTCTGGTTGGATACTTTCGCATGCGAGACCCTAATCTTCTTGTGTGCGACCCAGAACTGATCAGGCTGGTAACTGTCAAAGATTTTGAATATTTTGTGGACCGTAACACACCACTTGGTGAAAAAGACGATCCATTATTTGGGAAATTCCTATTTGCATTAAAAGGTTCGTGACTCCTGCATTACTAATAGGGCCATTTCGAAGCCCACAGGCTTATTGGTGGTCCGAATATAATAGCATTTATTTTCATATTTAATATGTTTTAAGGTGAAAATTGGAAGTATATGCGGCACACACTAAGCCCTGCTTTTACCTCCAGTAAAATGAAAAACATGTTTCACCTACTATCCGAATGTGGTGACAATCTTCGAGACTACCTTGGAAAGCAGTGGGTGGTGTATCTTCATTGGCACATTCTGCTGCTTTTATAATATAATGGGAGCATTTGATAAAACCCTGAATATTACCGTCCAGAGAGCGGAGGGGTGGCCACGACGGACATGAGAGACCTGTTCACGAGGTACGGAAACGACGTGATCGCCACCTCGGCGTTCGGGCTCCAGTGTGACTCCCTACTCCAGCCGGAGAACGAGTTTTATAGGATGGGCAAAAAAGCGGTCGACTTCAGCGGCGTGCGGTTGCTGAAATTAACAGGATTCAGGCTGTTCGCCGGCCTTATGAGGGTAAACATTTCTTATATGTTAACACCACGTTTCTGGAAGTATTGCTACTTGAATAATATATTTTATTAACTTATTTGATATTAGGGTTTGAACATCACACTCATCCCTAAAGACGTGCACGATTTCTTTCTTAATATTGTGACGAGTTCAATCGCCCAGCGCGAGCGAAACCAAATTGTGCGACCAGACATGATCCATCTGCTGATGCAGGCGAGGAAAGGGACACTGAAAACTGAAAACGCAGACGAGCTCAAGGACGAGATAAGTCCCGTCGCGAGAAGTAGATGTACGTTGCAAACATTTTCAGACACAATTAGTCCCGGTTGTTTAATTGCGGGATAAGTTCATACGGACAGTTAATTAACTGTCCGTTTACTTGCAGTAAAGGCAATAAATTTTGTAAGATAAAACGAACCGCTTTTTCTTTAATCAGCTGTTGAACAGCCGGGGCGTAGTGAACGTCTTTGGTGAAGCACATGTTTAAAATATGCGTATTTTATTTTTGCAGACTTGTCTGATCTGGACATAACAGCCCAAGCATTTCTATTTTTCTTGGGAGGATTCGATACAACCGCCACTCAACTCTGCTTCATCACCCACCTCCTCGCCACACATCCTGACAAATTAAAACTCGTTCAGGACGAAATAGACAGCGTCCTGGAAGGTGCCGGAGGAAATATGACCTACGATGGTTTGCAACATATGAAGTACACCGAGATGGTGATCAACGAGACCCTCCGACTGTACCCTCCTGCGATCTCTATCGACCGGAAATGCGTGAAGCCGTACACCTTCCCCGCCACAGACTCGGGTCCAGGCTTGAAGGTCAAGGTTGGTGACACGATCACTGTGCCGGTCATCGGCATGCACCGCGATCCATCATACTTTGAGGACCCGCTGGACTTTCGTCCAGAGAGATTCAGCGAAGAGAGCAAACACAAGATACGGCCGTACACATACCTCCCTTTTGGGGCTGGACCTCGTGTTTGCATTGGCAAGTGATATCCATAGTTAAAGAATAAATATGAATAAATATGTCTTTAAATTCAAGTTAATGGCTTTGAAAATACTGACGTGGAAAAGTACTGATAGTGATGTACCTAATGGAATCCCTAATTTGCAGGAGTGCGATTCGCTACGATGCAGACGAAGATTGCGTTGGCATGCATGTTGTCTCGATTTGATTTGAAAGTCATCCCTAAAACACCTGATCCATTGGTACTCGACAAAAAGTCGGTTTTTCTGAGTAGTGAATCCGGATTTTGGCTAGGAGTTGCGCCTAGAAGTCAACTTTAATTATTTTATTCATTATTGTGTGATAATAATAATAACTTTGTCAAAAAATGTAAGAATTTTGGCTCAAAGCGCTTTCAGCCTCTGACCTAACGATTTTATTTCTAAGCTGTCCGAAGACCTTTTGGTCTATCAAGCATGGATTTTAAGCTTTGGAACTGTCTCCTTCTGCACGTAGCAGTGGGTGTTCTTAGAACGCAAATAAACTTTCCGTCTGGTGTACACTTGATAGACCTTGTACACAAATAGCCAATCTATGCTGAATGACCAATCTATGGTTATGTCATGTCAATTATTTTATTAAGTCGATTTCTTGGGGTACGATAACGCTTTTAAATATAAAAGTATAACCAGTGCAAACCATTAGTATTCCTGATAATTCGCAAGGAACTTTGTATTTGGTATTGGTTATCTTTGATAATCTAAGAACTGGAATGAAATATGATTAAAATTGTCTAAACACCAGTAGCTAAATTTCAGCAGCAAAAAATTTTCCCTTGGAGAATACAATCCATTATCTATGAGTATAAACTCCATTTCACGTTAAGGAGAGTCGCGTGTTTCCAACTTCCTCGTGGACCCTCCGCTACTAGACACGAGCTAAGAGCTTAAAATGTGCCGACACATCCTTTTGTCTGACGTATAAGACATAGATTGTGAGTTATGAAACACTGCACTCATGACAAGCCGCAAGAAAGATGCAGGTTCACCTTCTTAGCGTGAATGGAGTATAGGTACTGGCTGTAGTTCCCCTCCACTGAGTCCTCCACTCCACTTCACTTGGTCCCTTCACTAGGTCCCCTCCAGTGGCATCCAACAGCCAATCTCCTTGACAAGATCATTCCCACCAGACTCCAGTAGAATAAGTGACGTACTACTATCGGGACCGCGCTGCGCTCGCCAGCTAACTGACTTTTTTATCCTCACTGAATTTGTTTCTATTATCAGAAAGGTATGGTTTTCCTGCATTAATAAGTAACGCATTAAGAATCAGTGGTTTATTTTCATACTGATCTTTGTGTTGAAATTCCAGGATGGATTTCACCTGGATCCTGATTATTTTGACACTGATTCTGGCGACGTATGTTTGGGGAACATGGACATTCAAACATTTCGATAATCTCAACATACCTTACGATAAACCACTTCCATTTCTTGGAAACATGTTGCCTGTCTTCACAAGGTCTAAATCATTTGGTGATATGGTAGAAGAACCATACAAGAAATTCAAAGGAAGTGGATTAGTGGGAGCATTTCAGTTCAGGACACCCATTATAGTCGTATACGATCCTGAATTAATCAAATTGATAACCGTGAAAGATTTTGACCACTTCACCGATCATTTTACGGCGTTAACTGAAGATGACGATCCACTGTTTGGCAAATTTCTATTTGCATTGAATGGTTTGTGACTAAGTATTTTTGTGTTATTACGTCACATTACTTGGTGGACACATCTTATTATCTACACACATTGCAACTATTTGCATTGTCGCCAACGCTTCATAAAAAGCCAAAGTTGAAAATTTGGCAGTTAAATCATCAAATTAATTCCGTGTCCAAATTGATACAGGTGACAGATGGAAATTCATGCGGAACACTCTTAGCCCTGCCTTCACGTCGAGCAAAATGAAAAGCATGTTTCATTTAGTGGCCGATTGCGGCACGAAACTCGGCGATTATCTGGAAAAGAAATATCAAGGTACACACAATTATTACACATAGTGATTGTAGTTGCAGGAAATATAAACATGAAATTTACCAAAAACCAGGTTCCTTCAAACATAAAAAATATTTTCGTATCAACGAGCCTAGACTTGGGAAAACCATTGCGTTGTTGAATTTTTTATTAGACCATAGTCCAAGCGCAAATCCGCTTTGTACCCTCTTGCTTCCTTTGTCGGTGCAGACAATGGGGGTGTGGTCACGACGGACATGAAAGATTTGTACACCCGGTACGGGAACGACGTGATCGCGACCTGCGCGTTTGGGATCCAATGCGACTCCCTGAACCAGCCTGACAATGAATTCTACGTGGTTGGAAAGAGGACGGCCAACTTCGGCACTGGACTGCAGATATTGAAAATGATGGGATATGTTGCCCTCCCCTCGCTTATGCGGGTAATCGAATACTTTTTAGCCACGAAATACGTGTCATGCGTGGTCATACATTGAAAATTGTTTTTAAATTTTCCTTGTGTCATCAGCTTTTTAAGGTACAAGTAACGCCGCGAAAGGATTACGATTTCTTTAATGATATCGTACAGAGCACGATCACACAAAGGGAAAGAGAAAACATAATTCGGCCGGATATGATTCACCTCCTGATGGAGGCAAAGAAGGGTTTGCTAACAGCTGAGAGGCCTGAGGAGCTCGGCGATGATTTGAAGCACAACGTTACGAGGACAAGTACGTAATTTTCAATACTAGTCTGACATTTGGATATGCTCACTATCCCATAGGACAACACACTTTCCGCTTCAGCACCAGTGTCGAACATTTGCATGCCTTTTACCCACCCATCTTAAAAATGGCGGCCTATCTTGTGACACAAGGCATGCAAAAGTGTCACTCTCTCATGGGACAGTAGTGTATGTGCGATTAGCAAGAAGAGGCTAAACCATGCTGTGCCTTTTCTTCTCAAACCAGCACTTTCGGATGCTGACATCACTGCACAAGCGTTTCTATTCTTCCTGGCTGGATTCGAAACAACCTCCACGAACCTCTGCTTCGTCAGCCACCTCCTGGCCACGCATCCTGAGGCTCACCGACGAGTCCAGGACGAAATAGACAGCGTCCTGGAGGAGGGAGGGGGAAAGATCACATACGAAGGATTAAATAAGATGAAATACACTGAAATGGTCATAAATGAGACACTTCGACTTTGGCCTCCTGCAATCGCCACTGACAGAGTTTGCGTGAAGCCTTACACGATTCCTGCCACGAAGTCAAACCCTCGCCTGCATCTCAAAGCTGGAGATACGATCAGCATCCCGGTGCTACCTATCCACCGAGACCCTGATTACTTTGAAAACCCGTTGGAATTCATTCCTGAGAGGTTCAGTGATGAAAAAAAGAAAAAAATTAAACCTTGTACTTACATGCCTTTCGGTGCTGGACCAAGAATTTGCATTGGTAAGATTTTGCCAAACTATAGAGCAGCAGCAGTAAAAAATATTGTCTTAAGAATTACAAATTCTGAGATCCATTCAATCTCCTCAAGTATCCAATATTATACCAAGCAAAAGCCATCAAAAAGTCCATGACAAACAAACTTATGACTACGTTTCAGGTATGAGGTTTGCTATGATGGAAACAAAGATCGCATTGGCCTGCATTCTATCACGGTTCGACTTGCAGACAGTTCCGAAGACACCGAAGCACCTTGTGTATTCTAAGAACACCATGAACGTCGCCGTTGAGGGCGGCTTTTGGCTTGGTTTTGCACCCAGGACAAAAGCTTGAGCCAGGTCGTTCACGATGACCGTCAGTGCTTGGCCACACTTCTAACTTACCATTTTCGAAATTGTAGATCGCCGGTATATTCACGTGTTAATCCACGGCCTCCGGAAGATCTCATTATGCTTCGTTTCGCGCAAAAAAATTATTTCCCAAAATATGACATTCATAAAACAACTTTCATGGTACTCGAATAGCGAATAGCGAATAGCAGGTTTCACAAATACGATATCAGTCGTAAATATATACAAATATAAAATGCTTGTGTCTATCCGAGACAAGAGAGAGTTATTTTTCACTAAGAAGTACGGTGCCATAATATGAGTTTACAACGGTATTTTATGGAAAACAAGATACATAATAATGATGATAACTGCAAATTATTCAATCTCCCACTTTACATTAAAGCTATAAGATAACTGATCAACAAGAATCCATATATATATTTTTTATTTTAATAAACTTTTATTAAGAGATCACATCCAAATTTAAGTTACAAAAATAAGTGTACTTTTTATTTGTTGTCTCATAATTCCCACTCTGTCACTCTGCGGCTCGTGGCGAAGGTGGGGACTAGGTGGAGGACCCTGAAATCCCAAGGTCGGGCTGGGCTCTCTAGTTACGAGCCTATTTATAATAGTATCTTTGCTAGTTACCTACCAAACGTCAGTTGCAATTGTGCGTCAAAAGACGCACAATAAAAGATAGTTATAAAAGATAGTTATAAAGATAAAAAGAGAGCAAAGAGAGAAAAGATGAAAGATAGAAGATAGTTATAAAATATTAGGTAATAAAATTAAATACTATGAAATATTATGTTTAATTTTATTAATAAGCCATGAACGAACCATTAAGTTTTTAAGAGCATCGAAACGTAAATGCATTTATTTATAACTATACATAACTATAATTATAACTAAAAATATTTATTTTACTTAAAATTTATTCACAACTACAAGTCTACAGAAGCTAGAAAAAACGTGAAATGACTTTGAATATTTCCGGAGGATTGGAACAAATATGCATTCCGTTCCGTCACGCAACTTTCGGTGACTACAGTGATTGAGTGAGAGGGGATAGAATTAACGTTTTCATTGATAAGGATGTCCATTTCCCCCTCCACTTTAGAGCGCTGTACCAAGGACAGGTTGGCCTCCTCAAACCTAACAAACTTAATTACTCACAAGCTCATGTGCTGAGCTGTAAGCAAGACCGCTCTGGCTCAGTGACATTACGCCATCTGCCAAAGGTACGGTTGTTTA
This sequence comes from Nemoura dubitans, assembly GCA_921293005.1. Lineage (NCBI taxonomy): Eukaryota > Metazoa > Arthropoda > Insecta > Plecoptera > Nemouridae > Nemoura > Nemoura dubitans. The sequence goes on from OV121075.1 coordinate 22,296,476, forward strand.
CCGGCATTGTATGTTGACATTTTGGTGTTCTCTGACAGTCTGTTTGAATATGTGTATTTTTGTTAAAACTGCAGGATGGATTTTACCTGGATTTTGATTATATCGGCGTTGATTTTGGCGGCGTATCTTTGGGGAACATGGACGTTCAAACATTTCGACAACCTCAACCTACCTCACGACAAACCGCTTCCATTTATCGGAAACATGCTGCCATTCTTTACGCAAACACAATCATTGGGTGATATGGCTGAAGATTTGTACAAGAGATACAAAGGATGTGGATTAGTTGGAACATTCCACTTTCGGACGCCAGTGATGATCGTGCACGATACTGAGTTGATCAAATTGATAACTGTGAAAGATTTCGATCATTTTACCGATCATTATTCGCCGCTACGTGAAGATGATGATCCAGTTTTTGGGAAATTTATTTTTGCATTGAAAGGTACCCATGGGTTTAACTTTATGTTTAACTTTAACTTTATGTTGCAACACTATTTTAACTATTACGGTATGGAGTAGGCTAGGTCGGACCAGATAAGATTACACATAATCAGAACAAAGAATTTGAGAACACAGTTTACAGTGAATATAGTTCATAATTACTTTTTTTCTGCCACAAAAACCTACCTCAGATTTCAACAATGATGAGTAATATGTTCTAAAAGGCAGCAAATCGTCTACAAACCCTACGAATATATCGAATTCCGTATCCAAATTGATACAGGTGACAGATGGAGATTTATGCGAAACGCACTGAGCCCTGCCTTCACATCGAGCAAAATGAAAAGCATGTTTCATTTGGTTGCCGATTGCGGCACGAAACTCGGCGATTATCTGGAAAAGATATGTCAAGGTATACGAATTTTATTTTATCTAAAAACAACTCAAAATTTAAATTTTGCATCGTTTTTGTATTTCTACCCGCAGATACCCTGTGCGAACAAAATTTCACCGCTTTTTTTGTAGATTGTTTAGTTAAACACAAAATCAAAAGTTAAAAAAACACAATCCGATAACATAACGTTGAAACTGTTAGCCTGTCCATGGCCTTTTTTGAAACTAAGGTTATATTTTATTTTCTCCGTGCAGAAAACGGGGGTGTGGTCACGACGGACATGAAAGATTTATACACCCGGTACGGGAACGACGTGATCGCGACCTGCGCGTTTGGGATCCAATGTGACTCCCTGAACCAACCTGACAATGAATTCTACGTGTTCGGCAAGAGGACTGTCACTTTTGGCGGTTTGCAAATTTTAAAAGGACTTGGATATCTTATCTTCCCCTCAATAATGCGGGTATAGTGATTTTATTTGCTAACAAAATACCTGTAGGTATTATTTTTAAGGTAAGATTTGAGCTTAACCATTTGTCCATTAGTTTTTTAAAGCGCAACCCACGCCGCAAAAAGACTACGATTTCTTTAACAATATCGTACACCGAACAATCGCGCAAAGGGAGAAAGAAAGCATAATTCGACCGGACATGATTCACCTGCTGATGGAGGCAAAGAAAGGAACACTCAGAGCTGAGAGCCTTGAAGAACTCGGTGATCAGGTCAAGCAATACGAAAAGAGGACAGGTACTGTTTGTAGCCAGGAATGAGTATTTTATCTCATTATCATTGGCATAGAGTTACCTCAAACAAAACTTGTATATATATTCCCAAACCAGCGTTAACGGATGCCGACATCACTGCACAAGCGTTCTTATTCTTCCTGGCTGGCTTCGAATCCACCTCCATGAACCTGTGCTTCATCAGCCACCTCCTGGCCACGCATCCTGAGGCTCTCCAGCGAGTCCAGGACGAAATAGACTGCGTCCTTGAGGAGGGAGGAGGCAAGATCACCTACGAAGGATTAAATAAGATGAAGTACACTGAAATGGTTATCAGCGAATCGCTGAGAATTTGGCCATCCACAGTCGCCATTGACCGGGTGTGCGTGAAGCCCTACACGATCCCTCCCACGAAGTCAAACCCGTGCGTGCATCTCAAAGTCGGCGATATCATTTCCATTCCCTTGCTACCTATCCATCGAGATCCTGAACACTTTGAGACCCCATTGCAGTTCATTCCAGAAAGATTCAGTGACGAAAACAAGCACAAAATAAAGCCTTGCACATACATGCCATTTGGGAATGGACCACGAAATTGCATCGGTAAGAATTTTCGCAGTCTTTCGTACACCAAGTGCTGAAATTGGAAGCTTGCTTGCGTTTATCAATTTTGGACACTGAGAACATAACGCCTGCAACCCATTTTTTGAAATCAAACCTGATTTTTCATTTCATCAATAGAATGATCTCAACACAAACACTAATGTTTTAATCAAGATGTCAATGAAAACATGCATTTGAAACAAAATATTGGCTTTGTTTCAGGAATGAGATTTGCAATGTTGGAAACAAAGATCGCATTGGCCAGCATTTTGTCGCGATTTGATTTTAAAGTCGTTCCTAAGACAGTGAAGAAGTTGGTTTTCACCAAGTCGATGGCCCCTGCCATAGAGGGCGGCTTTTGGCTTGGCTTTGCGCCCAGGACGAAGACTTGAGTCGTACGGTGGACCAAACCAATGGATTTCCCATCTGGTTCCACGGTTTTATGACATCATGTGTATTGATACTCTGACACCTTTTCATTGGATTCATTAAACATGACATTTCAAAGTGTTGTTTTCCTGAATGAATGTCTTAATATAAAAACATTTTTAAGGGAAGGGTTTCTATGGCCAATCTAGCCAGCACTAGTATTATCACACCTGCCACAAGAGCTCGACCACATCCTTACTCACTCCTAATACTGTTTCCCAATCCCTTCACTGATATCTTAAATTTTATTTAAAAAATGTTTTTTTAACCAAAAACCAAGCAAGGCGACGGAGGAGAGAATATAGCTGCATATATTTATATGTACAATTTGAGTAATGGTATGTTGAGTATAATGATCGGTTTTTTAATAATGTGGCTTGTATGGGCTGGCGAATTTGTAATCACTATCACTGACCGAACGAAAGAAAATACGTGGAACCTTGACGTAGAGTCTTGAAATTGGCATTGTTTGAATTAGAATTCCCCTCCCCCAACACACGACAGATGAATGCCATGGAATAGGTGTAGATACTTTCCGATTCACAACCGTCAGTAGATACAGTGCTTTGCTGGTGTCAAGTACGAGGCTCGCACGATTTCTTTTCTGGTTGGATAGCACTTTTAAACTTGCACCATAAATGGTGACAATCTGATATCAGCATAGTCGAAGAGGTAGTATTATCACATGGAGTTATTCTTTGTTTGGCGGGTGCGCTTTACTGGTGGTCTTATATAATTTATTATGTGAATTAAATTTACAGAATGGAGTTTACCTGGATTCTTATTATTTTGGCGTTAATTTTGGCGGCATATGTTTGGGGAACATGGACGTTCAAACATTTCGACAACCTCAACATACCTCACGACAAACCACTTCCATTTCTTGGAAACATGTTGCCGTTCATTACTGGAGAAAAATCGTTTGGTGACATTATTGAAGATGCGTACAAGAAACATAAAGGAAGTGGATTAATAGGAGCATATCAGTTTCGGACACCAGTTATAATCGTGTTTGATACTGAGGTAATTAAATCTGTTGCGGTTAAGGATTTTGACCATTTCACCGATCATTACACAGCGTTAGGTGAAGATGATGACCCACTATTGGGGAAATTTCTATTTGCATTGAAAGGTACGTGTTTCATATTTTTAAATAATTTCGTCAATTTGAGACTCACAAAGTATGCAGTTTCGTTTTCACAAGTATGAATACAAGCTCGGTCAAAATTATGGCCCATCTAAGTATACACATTCACTTTTGTCAGAGTATAAAAATGTTATGTTACAAAAGCTTTGAAAAATGCCAAGGTCTTGGAAATTGAATACCGGATCCTAACTGACACGCAGGTGACAGATGGAAGTTCATGCGGAACGCTCTGAGCCCTGCCTTCACGTCGAGCAAAATGAAAAGCATGTTTCATTTAGTGGCCGATTGCGGTACGCAACTCGGCGATTATCTGGAGAAGAAATGTCGAGGTAGGAACGTGTTTCAGCCTTAAAGCACATTAAAGCAAAAACTTGATAACAAAGTACCTTACTGGGTATAGTATATACATAATATACATAACATATATACATAACGGATAAATTACTACCCTTTTAACCGCGGCGCCAGTGGCGAATGGAAAGTTCAGAAAGGGCTAAGATGTCATAGAAGTAGAACCCTATGGAGCCGGAGTGGCGAACTTGTTTAGAGCCGCGGTTGGATGGTGAAGTAGTGTACGGTTTTGCTCTGTTGTGAGTGACATTTGGTCCTAAAAAGGATCGTGATCGACTTTTCGTCGGCGTTGGCGTTGGCGTTAGATCTTCAAACCAAATGTCACTCACAAGTCACAACAGAGCGATATCGTACATTACACCACCAACTATAGAGCTATTTCCGAACTGTCCAGTTTCTTGTTACAAGAAGAAACCAAATCTAAGTATGTGTCCATGTTTTCGTGGTGCAGAAAACGGGGGTGTGGTCACGACGGACATGAAAGATTTGTACACCCGGTACGGGAACGACGTGATCGCAACGTGCGCGTTTGGGATCCAATGCGACTCCCTGAACCAGCCTGACAATGAATTCTACCTGGTTGGAAAAAAGACGGCCAATTTCGGTAGTGGAAAGCAAATTATAAAAATGTTTGGATACATTCTCTTCCCCTTTCTAATGCGGGTAAGAATTCATCGGAGGTTACAAGGAAACCCATTCTGTTACTACGCAACTTGCGTTTACAACTTAAATTTCTGTCCATCAGCTATTCAAGGTGCAAGTAACCCCAAAAAAGGCCTACACATTCTTCCACGACATCGCCCATAGCACAATCGCGCAGAGGGAGAAAGGAAACATAATTCGGCCGGACATGATCCACCTCCTGATGGAGGCAAAGAAGGGAATGCTCAAAGCTGAGAGCCACGAAGAACTTGAGGGTGAGGTGAAACATGAAGTTAAGAGGACAGGTAATTACTATAATAAACAACAATACAGTATTTCCGTCATTGATAAATAACCCATGTCATAGAGCTTGGCTTTAATCTATTTGTATTTCCAACCATCAGTATTGTCGGATGCTGACATCACAGCCCAAGCTTTCTTGTTCTTTCTGGCTGGATTCGACACAACTTCCACGAACCTGTGTTTCATCAGCCACCTCCTTGCCACGCATCCTGAGGCTCTGCAGCGAATCCAGGACGAAATAGACAGCGTCCTTGAGGAAGGAAATGGCACGATCACTTACGAAGGCCTAAACCGCATGAAGTACACTGAAATGGTCATAAGCGAGTCACTTCGACTTTGGCCTCCTGGAATCGCCACTGATCGTGTGTGCGTGAAACCTTACACGATCCCTGCCACGAAGTCAAACCCCCGAGTCCATCTCAAAGTCGGAGACGTAATATCGATTCCCATGCTCCCTATCCATCGAGATCCTGAATACTTTGAAACCCCGTTGGAGTTCATTCCTGAAAGATTCAGTGACGAAAACAAGCACAAAATAAAGCCGTACACTTATATGCCTTTCGGTGCTGGACCACGGATTTGCATCGGTAAGTAATTTTCTGAAGTAATTTTCGATCGAATGAATTAACTTTGAAAACTTCAAAAACCAAAAAAATATCAACTTACAGCAAGCTTCACAAATAGTGCTTCACCTGTCGTCAATTGTGTGTTGCTGTAATTTAAGTACGTTGATTATTGAATATTGAATACTGGTGAGAAAAATCATATCGATTCAATTTGATATCTGATAAACAACTTTGTTTCAGGTATGAGATTCGCTATGATGGAAACTAAGATTGCATTGGCCAGCATTTTGTCTCGCTTTGATTTGAAAGTCGTTTCTAAAACACAGAAGCAACTGGTTTTTGTCAAGAACTCGATGCTTGTCAATGTGGAGGGTGGATTTTGGCTTGGTTTTGCACCGAGGACTAAAGCTCGAGCCAGCATCAGCAGTCGTGGCACCTAAAGCAATTGCATGCCAGCATGAGGAACCATGGATCCTGCAGCCCCGAGGATAGAGACAGTTGTTTTGTCGTGGCCGCTCGGGGATCTATACTTATGGCCTGAATCTAATTCATCCGCTCCAATTACAACGCAATGGTTGACTGATCTTGTAGCGCCACTTGGCTGGAATTACTCTTATCTCATTCATGATGTAAATGTCACTTTCATGATGCTGTTCGTCGTTCCTCTTCAGCTCGCCCATTCCTTGTTACCATTGATATTATTTTCAACATTCATTGGTGTTGCATGCAGTAAAAGTGAATATTTTCGGGAAATTTTTATCGGTCTTTGTCAATCAAGTACGTGTCCAAAAATCATAACTATATCGAAATTGAAAATGGCATATCATTTAGAGATAGTTTAGCAAAAATATATAATTAAAAAAAATATAATGAAAAAATATACAATATAAAATATATAAGGAGACCCCGTTGGAGTTCATTCCTGAAAGATTCAGCAACGAAATCAGGCACAAAATATAGCCTTGTACATACATGCCTTTTTGGATTGGGCAATGAAAATGCATTGTTAAGTAATTTTTGGAGTCTTTCGTACACTAAGTGCTTAAATTGGAAGCTTGCTTGCGTCTTTCAATTTTGGACATTTAAAACAAAACGCCAGCAACTTAGCAACCCATTTTCAATCATAACTGATTTTTCATTTCATCAAAAGAATTATCTCTACACAAACACTAATATTTCAAACAAAATATCAATGAAAATATGCATTTGAAACAAAATATTGGCTTTGTTTCAGGAATGAGATTTGCAATGATGGAAACAAAGATCGCATTGGCCAGAATTTTGTCGTGATTTGTTTTTAAAGTCGTTCCTAAGACAGTTAAAAGCTGGTTTCCACCAAGTCGATGGCCCCTGCCATAGAGGGCGGCTTTTGGCTAGGCTTTGCGCCCAGGACGAAGACTAGAGTCGTACGGTGGATCAAACCAATGGATTTCCCATCTGGTTTCACAGTTTAATGGCAATCACGGGAATTGCATTTGGACACCCACTTACCTTTCATTTTTTATCGTCATTATAATATTGAAACTGGCTAAGGGTTTTCATAGCCAATCCATGCCAGCGCCAGTTCCATCCATCCGCCACAAGGGCGAAACCACTTCTTTACTCACTCCTTACTGTTTCCCTATCCCTTCAGTCATTTATGTAATTGTAGAAAAATTCGCTGTTTGACAAAAACAAACCAGGCGACGGTGGGGAGAAAATTAGATGCATTTATTTCAATGTACAGTTAGAGTATAGATCTGTTGAGTATGATGATCTCTGGCTAATACATTATTACTGTCATTGACCGACCGAACGAACGAAAAGGCGTGGATTCTGATATGAAAACTTGAATTGGCATCGTTCGTATTAGAATTCCCGCGCCATTCCCCCCACCCTTTTCCCACCCCCCCTCCACCAATGACAAATGAATGACAAGTAATATTCCGATTCCCAACAGTCAGTAGATACAGTTACGTTGAGTTCTCAAAGTCTGCTCACAATTTGTTATCTGGCAAGATAGCACCAAATACTATAGCACTTTAAAACTGGCACCATAAATGGTGACAATCTGATATCTGATTATTTGCTTCACAGGTGCGCTTTACTGTGGGTCTTGTATAATTTGCTCTGTGCTAAATTTACAAAATGGATTTTACCTGGATCCTAATTATTTTGGCGTTAATTTTGGCGGCCTATGTTTGGGGAACATGGACGTTCAAACATTTCGACAACCTCAACATACCTCACGACAAACCACTTCCATTTCTTGGAAACATGCTGCCGTTCTTTACTGGAGCAAAATCATTTGGCGACATGATCGAAGATTCGTACAAGAAATATAAAGGTAGTGGCTTAATGGGAGTATATCAGTTTCGGACGCCAGTGATAATCGTGTTTGATACTGAGGTAATTAAATCTGTTGCGGTTAAGGATTTTGACCATTTCACCGATCACTACACAGCGTTAGGCGAAGATGACGACCCTCTCTTTGGGAAATTTCTATTTTCTTTGAAAGGTATGTGTGTACTTCTCTTTTAAATATATATATATGGATTTTTAAAAACTATACAGTTTTGCGTACAATATTGTACTCAAGCTCCGCTCATCCTATGTCCCACGTGGTAATCAAACGTTCACGTCTGCCAAAGCATGATAATATCATGTCATAAAAGCTTTTAAAAATGCCAGGGACTAGTGAATTGCACACCGGCTCCTAATTGATACGCAGGTGACAGATGGAAATTCATGCGGAACACTCTGAGCCCTGCCTTCACGTCGAGCAAAATGAAAAGCATGTTTCATTTAGTGGCCGATTGCGGTACTCAACTCGGCGACTATCTGGAAAAGAAATGTCAAGGTAGGAAAGTGTTTCAGACCAACATCCACCCATTTCAACAAAACATGTCAAAAGCAAAATGAAATGCATATAACTTGATAGCAAGATATCTATTTGGGTTCAGCCCAAAAAATAACGGCTAAATCACTTTCCTTCGAACTGCAGAGCCAATGGTGCATGGAAGGTTGAGAAAATACTACAATTTTATAGAACAATGGTTCTGTTTTCGAACTGTCCAGTTTTTTTTTTTTACTAAAGGAAACCTATTTCTAAGCATGTGTCCATGTTTTCGTGGTGCAGAAAACGGGGGTGTGGTCACGACGGACATGAAAGATTTGTACACCCGGTACGGGAACGACGTGATCGCAACGTGCGCGTTTGGGATCCAATGCGACTCCCTGAACCAGCCTGACAATGAATTCTACCTGGTTGGAAAAAAGACGGCCAATTTCGGTAGTGGAAAGCAAATTATAAAAATGTTTGGATACATTCTCTTCCCCTTTCTAATGCGGGTAAGAATTCATCGGAGGTTACAAGGAAACCCATTCTGTTACTACGCAACTTGCGTTTACAACTTAAATTTCTGTCCATCAGCTATTCAAGGTGCAAGTAACCCCAAAAAAGGCCTACACATTCTTCCACGACATCGTACATAGCACAATCGCGCAGAGGGAGAAAGGAAACATAATTCGGCCGGACATGATCCACCTCCTGATGGAGGCAAAGAAGGGAATTCTCAAAGCTGAGAGCCACGAAGAACTTGAGGGTGAGGTGAAACATGAAGTCAAGAGGACAGGTAATTACTAAAATAAACAACAATACAGTATATTAGTCATTGATAAATAACCAATGTCATAGAGCTTGGCTTTAATCTATTCGTATTTCCAACCATCAGTATTGTCGGATGCTGACATCACCGCCCAAGCTTTCTTGTTCTTTCTGGCTGGATTCGACACAACTTCCACGAACCTGTGCTTCATCAGCCACCTCCTTGCCACGCATCCTGAGGCTCTGCAGCGAATCCAGGACGAAATAGACAGCGTCCTTGAGGAAGGAAATGGCACGATCACTTACGAAGGCCTAAACCGAATGAAGTACACTGAAATGGTCATAAGCGAGTCACTTCGACTTTGGCCTCCTGGAATCGCCACTGATCGTGTGTGCGTGAAACCTTACACGATCCCTGCCACGAAGTCAAACCCCCGAGTCCATCTCAAAGTCGGAGACGTAATATCGATTCCCATGCTCCCTATCCATCGAGATCCTGAATACTTTGAAACCCCATTGGAGTTCATTCCTGAAAGATTCAGTGACGAAAACAAGCACAAAATAAAGCCGTACACTTATATGCCTTTCGGTGCTGGACCACGGATTTGCATCGGTAAGTAGTGTTGTGAAAATAATTTCGATCAAAATGACTTTAAAAACCAAAAACAGATCAACTTACAGGAAGTTATAACTCAAATAGTGCTTCGCCTGTCGTCTATCGTGTGTTGCTGTAATTTTAGTACATTGATTAATGAATATTGAACCCTGGTGAGAAAACTCATATCGATTCAATTTGATATCTGATAAACAACTTTGTTTCAGGTATGAGATTCGCTATGATGGAAACTAAGATTGCATTGGCCAGCATTTTGTCTCGCTTTGATTTGAAAGTCGTTCCTAAAACACAGAAGCAATTGGTTTTTGTCAAGAACTCGATGCTTGTCAATGTGGAGGGTGGATTTTGGCTTGGTTTTGCACCGAGGACTAAAGTTTGAGCCAGCATCAGCAGCCGTGGCACCTAAAGCAATTGCATGCCAGCACGAGGAACCATGGATCCTGCAGCCCAGAGGATAGACAGTTGTCTTGCTGTGGCCGCTCGGAGAACAATACTTGGCGTAAAATGTCATAGCATTTTAAGATAGCAGCAAAAATATATAATGTCAACCATAACTGTCATGATATAGATATTCGTGTAGCACGGGCAATAATTTCAAAAATACTGTGTAACAGTACAAGTGTGGCATACCTGTACTTATTGGTAATGAAATGTAAGACAGTGGCATGAAGCAAAAGAACGTCATACATCTTGCGATTCGCTCTCTGTTTTACAGACACGACACATTACCAGTTTGTCTACACTTTTGAACATCATGTCTTGATTCCAGCTTCCATGCTCCAGGAGTTAATCAAAAAGCTATAAACACGCATTAAAAACGCTCCACCAATGATTCCTTTTCACCTCCACGCATAGCACTTAATGAATAACTCGCAGGCACGAAACCAACAGCCGCCATCCCGCCAGATTCTTATCCCCAATCGATCGATGATTACAAATTTGAACTATTTGATGGGACGTACTTTAGGTTTACACACTCAGGTCGTATATAGCAACCCATCACAACTCGTTCTCTGTCCAGCAAACTCATTAGTACGTCATGCTATCTCACTTTATCAATCTCACTCGAAATGCCCTTATTTCCTTCTGGACGTGCTTGACCACTCGACGCCGGGTATATTGCGAATTAGTTGACGTCGATTCGCCCTCCAGCCGCACGAAGACTCCAGGGAATCGACGCCGACGCCGACGCCATAGGATGCTTATATATATAGAGGACGTCGAATTGGGGCTAAAGCGTCCCTATGCGCCGCTCCATTACCCAATCTCAAGCATCCCAATGACATCGCAAAACGTTACATCTATATAGGCGCATTAGTGCTATAAAAATATTCAATCACTACGAGATGTGATAGTAATATTTTATCGTGCTTCATGAAACTTTATGATGTCGTCAAAGAACTAAATATTGTCAAGCCAAACGGCAAATGCGGTCGCTGATCACCTGGTGAATTTCATTAAAATGCGGCATGAAAATAATGTGAAACAAACTCGATGAAGCAGATCTCGACGTTTCCTATATCTTTAGTGTCGGTGGAACGAATCGATCGAACCGGAGAGTAGCTAGCGTTTGATTAAACCTACATTTTTATTCGGCACGTGCTGTTGCTGTAATTGGAGAATACTCGACCCACGCAGTCTACACCGGGGTTTATTCATCAATTAAACAAACCTTTGAGCTAGAAATTTAATTCCGCCACTTCAGAGCTGGTCTCCTCTCTTTAGAGATAGCACTGTAAACGTCAGCATCCAGTACACAGCTTCACAGTTCACATAACAATTAGGGAAAATGACTTGTCAATTCGTTATAATTTACATCGCCGCGTAGTCATACGTTTCGGAGTTGCAAAACCGTCCAGTAAGCTTCATTCATACATGTAAATTAACCAACTGCATAATGTCACGGTATACATACCGTGAATTTGAGCTCCATATAGCTAGGCTCCACTTTCATAATCATTTGCGATAATATGAACTATGAGCAAAAACTTGAAAAATGTCAAAATGTGCTCTATTGAAAGCTCTGACGTCGTGTACTGTGATTAATTTGGTCGCAGCTCCATGAGCCCCATGCGGGGGGACGCGAAAGTCAATACTTTGGACACAATGTCGCGCAGAAATTGCTGATCAAACTTGGAACAGCGCGACTAGGCGCTGTAGTGCGGTCTCCTGGCAGATGCGGGCTCGACGATTTGCGGTCTTCCCCGCACTCTTGATGGGAATTCGCGGTCCGGCCAGCTTTGTTGGTGTTTGATTAAACAAACGAAGTATGTGACTCGTTTGCGTTAATTAGTTTATATCGATGCTTCTGCAGTTCTGCACGCCGATTTTAGATCCTGTATACTCTAAACATCTTGGTGCCTTTTTAAAACCAAGTTTAGCAGTCTGCTATTATACACCTTTAACGCAATTAGGCATTAATACAATTTTACAAATATTCATATGCTTATTTCTTTTAAAAGCTACCAGTTTCGCACGGTCTGACATCATATCAAATTAAACTTCGCTGAATGTATAAGGTCGCCCTTCTTCATGCTTCTCATGAAACTGTTCAACTAAAAATAGCTCTTGTTCCACCAAAGTGCTTTCTATGTGGTGAATGAATACACGTCGGTTAAATTTCATATATGCCGAAGCAGAAACTTCTGAGACTCTTCAGGTGATATTCTCGACTCCCGAGACTTACAGAAACAATATTTATACTTTCTAAAAATAAGCCCTCTTCGCTTGCAGATTATTATTGAACAGATCCGTCATATGGGATAAGAGACAACATTGCCAGAGAATATATCTAGTCACTATATGCACGGTAATCTAAACGTAGCGTTTCCGAGCATAATACCGCGCTCTTCCACTGCGTTGTTCCACTAGGGTATTCCACGGCTGACTGTGCGGTGGAATAGTGCGAGCCAGCTCGTTTACACCAAACACAGTTTAGCGGTACGTGAAATGGGATTAGCGGCAGGAGCCAGGGCTTACCAACTACGTTGTCTTAATATCATAAGCCGAATATCACATCATCGTGATAATTATGTTAGGTTGTTACAGCATGCATAAGTGCGACAACATTTTCATTCACTGCGAGGGTATAATGTTGTCAATATATTCTGGGTTGTTCCTATAGGGTAGGTCCAAATACATAGCCATTGGTGTATTTTCACGTTTGAAAAGCTGTTAGTATCTTAGTTGCCAAGCGAACATAAAATTGTGAGTTGAAACTCAATATCAGAAGTCACATTCTAACGGCATACACCCTCCCGTGGATTAATCCCCTGCCGTGAAAAGCATTGCAATTTCCACTTCGCTAGAGGATACGCTCTTGTTTCTTATTTACTTCGGTTATCTCATTTTCATTTCAATTTCCAGCATATTTGTGTTTCTCCAGTGACAGCACTTTCTTATTTGCCAGTGCCTCGCAGCAAACGGAATATTATGTTAAACTAGCCTAGTTCCACATGAAACCAACTTACCAAAGAAACAAAAAAAATTGAGTCTCCGTTTAAAAAAATTTTTTTTTTTATGTACCGGAAAGTCCCCCTTGGAAGTTCATGGTGGACACATATTTCGTAAACCACTCATAATTGCAAGATATCATGGAAAAATTAATTCATAAAGCAATTGAAAAGTTAAATGAATATTTACTTAACTTTTTACTGGTATCATTGATTATTTTTGCAATGCCTGATATACTATATACATTCAAAATTTGTTCTGTAATCTTGGTAATATTCTTTATTATACTTAACGGACGTCATTTATATTATTAAGTAATATATTATGGCATTATTATTTGAGATTTAAGCAATATCTTGAACAATAATTAGACAGAAAAGGAGGACGCAAAGTTCCAACAACACACGAAAAAAGAACGGCATTTCAATAGATTTTTTTCTTTTGATTCCATTAACGAATGCCCCATGTAAACCAGCAACCCTTTGAACAAAACCGTCGGAAATCTGAACGCTTTTTACACACTATCACTTCTTTTGAAAGCTGCTATAAACTAATTCCACCATACACACAACTCTATCCAAACCCTGCACCCGGAGTGCACTAAAAGTGCAGTGTACCTCTGATTGAACCTAACCAAGGTACACAATGTTGCGGACGCATTACCTTTTGTATGCCGTTTCCTGGTGGCATCACAGTGTCGGCTTAGTCTCGATAGCATTGCAAACAGCAACGATATAACGGGCAAACAAACAAACAAACCACAACTGGCGCCCAGCGCAGCGCATAATGTCCATTGATCCTCCGCAGCAATGGAGAGCATTAAACGGTATTATCACAGGTATTGTACGCTCGTAAGTGGATGTCTTTATCATTTGTGTGCATTGCGGTCTGTCTTATCTTGTTGGTTTGGTTTGGTGGTACAATTACCACTTTCAGTGGCCAAATGTTGCAGAGGGTTGATATATTGATAGGAATAAACCGTTTGTTTGCTTATTCGATGCAGTGTTGCAGTGTTCTCAAAGCTCGTAAACTGCATTGCAACGAAACTTATAATGAAATCTACTGGAAATAATGAAGTGGTTTTCCTCAATCAGCTCCGCGATAATAAAAACAAAAACTTTGCTTTGATGTATATATGTATATATTCAGCAATTCAAAAAAATATTACCTATATCTTTCAGCAGTAATGGTTGATGCATTTTCGAACAAGGAGTTTTTTCGATTGTTAATTGGGCAGCGTTCCAAAACCTGATATTTAACCAAATAATAATCATGGTGGAGCCAAAACTGGGAATACAGTAATGAGAGCATTAATCTAAGAAGGGACTCCATTATACCACAAAGCTATGCTTGATTACAGCTCGTCACGTTGAACTATATAATTGTGTAGAGTCTGTTGGAGCCTAGCGCTCCTGCACGACTCTATCTTACTTACCTAATTAATAAATATTGCTTGGTGCCTTACAGTAGATCTTAATTATAAGCCCCAGCTCTGTTTCCAGCAGAGAATTTATATAAACTTTCTATACTATCTAGTGTGAAGAAATATTTTTATAACATTAAGAGCTTCGTCAGTTTCGCAATTTTCTCAGCAATACTTTGTGTAAGCGGCACACTATCAAGGGAGTTAATAAAGAAGGTAGAGCAAAGCCTATAAAAGACGTGCCATAATTTAATTAGTCTAAAAGTACAACCCCCGACAGAACTGGGGGGTAACTACGTGGCTCCCATACTTTATTTAGCCCTGCGGTGCAAATGGGTATACCTTGTTCCGTTATACCTTAACATTGCTACTGAAAAACCATGAGAGGATTCACAATCATGACACTTTTTGTCATTAGAGCATTTCCCTCATTTGAATATTTCTTTTAATATTGCGTCTTATAGTATTTTCTTTTAATCACTAAGTTACGGATCGTACTTTAGTATAAGGTCCCATTTTGATGCATTTAGTTTCCACCAACATACTAGTTTTTGTCGTATATGTATAGTTTTGTTAGTAAATAAAAATTCACAAAAAAATATCTTGTATGCCATTCCTATGCATTAGACACATATATTTTTAAATGTTCCCCTGTAAAAAGCGTCCCATCCACGTGCGCACGAATTTAATAAAGTTACATTGCAATGTATATAATAGTAAAAAGGCAATCCCGGTGGATTAATTTAGGCAGCGTAATGAGATGAAAGTATGAAACGCTGGGTCGCCGACGTCGACGCCGACGCCGACGCCGACGCCGACGCCGACGCTGAGGATAGTGACGTCTGGGCCGGCTGCCCCAAGGCTCCAAGAGCGTCCGCAGCATAAAAGTATAATATTCCACATCTCGGCTTACAGATGAGGATGAATATATAGCGGCCGGATTAGCGAAGTGACGCGCTGAGTGTTATGGAGTTAAATCCCTTAGCAAATAAGAATAACATTGTGAAAATACTTTTTTCCTGTTATTTTGTATAACAGGCATGAACGGAAAGTGGTTTAGTAATTTAACGTGTAATTATCAGTGTTTTCCGTGGACGAAGTATTAGACAGTTTATTTACCATATAGCAGACCGAGCGAATATATTTTGATCGTAAATTATGTAAATTGAATTATTTATCATTTTATTCGTTTATTTTAGCGTCAATCATTTTGTAAACTGTATATTATGTAGCACGTAGGTGTCGTGCATTTATCACTACAGTGCAGAGCGTCTCTTATCGGAACGACGGTAATTAAAAAGAACGTCCCCGGGCCTGACGCGTTTTGAATTTCTAAACGGGTACGGACTATAATGCTGCATCTGATGGCATTTTTTGTTTAAAATATTGCAATTTGAACCTTTTCATCTGCATGCTCGTTTCTATTTTATTTTTAAAAATATATTATTGATCAATTCGAAGGAATATAACAATTCTTTTAAATTTAATCTCAGTTATTAATTTTGCATTCTTAATTTGATCAGTGCCAGCCAAAACAAAACGACTATTTTAATCTACACAGCGCGAAGCAAAGTCGCAAAAATCGATATTCTCCCAAAGAGTCTTATTTTTGTTTTAGTGATTAATTTCAGTTTGGTTTAATTACGGCTAGTCCCATTCAGCAGTCACGTTTTTCAGCAAAAAGGATAGATTGTAGTTAAGTAAAAGAGTACGAAAGCAACGCTTCACAGCTCGCCGCGTCCGACCGTGCCAACCCAAGGCACAGCCACCGCGCGCGATCCTGTGGGAATCGTCCTGCGCCAATCGAATGGCTTCACACTACCATGTCCTCAATTCACTTCCACCATTCAGGACAATGACAAACGATCTCATTTTATATTTCATCTCACAATGTATACCGCTACACGGCGCCTATTTCTCCTAAACCACATGCACTCGGGTGCCGGTAGCCAGGGCAGGGCTGGGGCTGGGCAGGGCTGGGCTGGGCTGGGCTGGGGCAGGGCTGGGGCTGGGCAGGGCTGGGCTGGGCTGGGCTGGGGCTGGGCTGGGGCTGGGCTGGGCTGGGGCAGGGCTGGGGCTGGGCTGGGGCTGGGCTGGGCTGGGGCAGGGCTGGGGCTGGGCTGGGCTGGGGCTGGGCTGGGGCTGGGCTGGGCTGGGGCTGGGCTGGGCTGGGGCTGGGCTGGGCTGGGGCTGGGCTGGGGCTGGGCTGGGCTGGGGCTTCCGCCTCTCCTGGCTGACTCCGCGTGTGAAATATTGCTTCCCTCACTCCCCAACTCAGACGCCTACCCACCCGCTCCGCGCATTGGCCTTTAATTGCATCGTTAGCGCAACACCTTTCACAGAGCATTCATTCCAATGTATATTGTTACCTCATTGCTTGGATGTAATTAAGAATCAGTTATTAGAGGCAATGTAACGAGTCGATTTCATTATATTTGCATATCCCTCACGTGTGACTGATTTATTGCCTTTTTGCTCCTGAGCGCTCTAACAAGAAGGCGACGACATGATGAATTGAATTAATATCACGAATTTGTGCGATTGATTACGCTGCTTAATCTTCGCACAGTTTGTTGATTGCTTGGATTTGACTCCTCACTTTGTCTTCTCCCGTTCTGCGAGCGTTCCTTTCCAGTTGCAGTAGACTGATAACAGTTATAAGCCTTTTATTCAGGGCTAATGAAGGAAAGAAGAAAGTGAGCCATTTAAGGAGGCAGTTCCTCTAAATTTCTTTTAGACAGACACATTGAAGTGTCCGCTCAATTCTCTTGATACCGCACGTCTAAACCCTGCATCCCGTTAATAAACCCGCCCCTGTTTGTGTGTTGCAGTGGCGGGAGTCGTGCTGGCGATGCCCCCGCACTTGCAGGGCCCGGTGTTCCTCCAGGAGCCCCCGCCCTGGATGGAGTTCTCCAACGTGTCGGGCGTGGTGCTGAGCTGCTCGGCGCACGGCAGTCCGCCTCCAGACATTCGGTGGCTGGACTCCGCCGACAAAGAATTGTCTCACATTCCGCGACTAAGGTAACACCGGATTTCATTCCAGCAATTAATTTTAGGTTGCAGGCTCAGATTTCAGTGCAGGTTGCCGGCTCAGACTCCAGTGCAGTTTCAGATTCCAGCGCTGAATGCAGGTTCATATTTTAGTGAAGGCTGCTAGCTCAGATCACATAACAGATGTATGGCTCAGATTCCTTTGCTTGTTCAAGCTGCAGATTTCATGGCAGAAATCAAACTCAGAGTAGATTGCAGATTAATTCAGGATATTATTTACATCAGTTAAACCACCGACCAGATCTATACCGACCAATCTATACCATACCTAGCTATGGCTAAGACAAAAATTTGATGCTAGTGGTTTGGCCGGCAATCGCTGGGGTGCGTTGGCAACCTCTTTTAACATCATCTACCAGGCCACGGCACAAGATCAATTATAATCAAGGGACCCAATGTTCCTCAGGTGGTTACAGTTTTGGCTTTATCTACCAGACCATGGCACAAGGTCAATATAATCAAGGGACCCAATGTTCCACAGGTGGTTACAGTTACCTTGGTTACAGGTGATATAACTACAAACAGTGGCTCCATCCCTTGACTGCCGGCGAAACTATTATTGCGGGCGGAGGGCTTTCGCGTAACGTGCTTTAGTATGGGAATGGATATCTGGTTTAAATTCGTTTTTATTCCTTGAAATTAGCATGGTTATTATTAGCCGGTGCAAGATAGCGTACATCATGGACATCTTATTCTAAATTTACATAGTTCTGTTTAAGATTTTCAACGACGGCTTCTCCACGTTACATATTTTCGCCCTTGTGATATTTTAGCGATCTGGTCATACAATCTTCCAGGATATTGTCCTTTATCGAGATATTATAAAAACTCATGGGAAAATAATCCCCATTAGCTTATCTTCAGTGAACTTTAAGAATTTCCTTCTATACAGCATCGTGAATTTAATTTTTTTTTAAATGCTTCTAACATTTGAGTCTCGATCACACTGAAAGCGTTCCCGATGCGATGGAACGCTACGTTTATCTTGTGTGTAAGAGGTTTTTCATACGCCAATATGTATCAGCTCACTCGGAAAAACAAGCTCAACACAAGACAGTCGTTTTCCCATTTTTCCAGCACAGAATTCTCGTAAAGTCAAGATCTACAATGTAAATATTGTCTGAAATCTGATGCTGTATGGGTACCGTATACCAATACCAACATCTATAACATTTCGCATCCGATTATCAGCTATTAGAAGCAATGTACTGAACGCTCACAAGGTTTACGTCGGTATAAATCTTTTAATTGTATGCGTGCGAACGTAACTTTGATATTAGTATTGATGCGGTATTTGAATGTGTACGATCACCATCCCTTTATACCCGGGCATTCCGATATTCTCAAAGCTTCGGGATCATTCCAAAACCGTTACAGAACACTTGACTGAACATTCGGGTAGTCCGTGCATGAAAATTGTGCGTTGTGATTTGAATGTTCTCTGTTTTCTGAGATTGTATGTAATCAATAATGTAGGTTATTAAATTTCTTACACTCATGTCTACTTTTCCTTGTGCTGTCTTTACGATAAATTAAAATTCCGTGTCGCCAATATATTGATGTATTCTACAATTTCCTCGCGTGTTTTCAAGTATTTTGCGAAAGACAATGCTTTGAAGTTCTGATCATTTAATTTCCAACCGTTATCTGTTATCAGTGCTCAATAAAATATGATCTACTAGACTTATAACTAATCATCATCACAAGCGTATACTGAATCTACGTATTTTTTTCTTTTCGCCAAGAGGAAAATATTTCCGAACCTATTAATAATGTGACGAAAACTTTTCCTTCCGCTGAGTACACGCAAAAAGTTGCATTCAAACGGCTTTTGTTGTTAAATTGTGTAATGTACTAAATCAAATTTCAGTTTTTTAAGACTTACAACAACTTACACTTACAGTGTACACAACAAATTTCGACAACGATTTAAAACAACTATGATAGCCTGGAGCGCTTTAACGAGCGACGGCTTTGTCTTGTCGGTTGACAGAGTCTCTGACATATCTACAATCAACGTTTTACAATGTCTGAAGAGGACATTATTAAACTTCCAAGAAAGATTCACAGAAAACGAGCGCTGTAATTAATCAAATTTCTTTGCGCTATTATTGCAACGTTTGTGTTGTTGGTTGCAAAAGACACAAATACTGATGTTGATATGCACTAACACGCAAGGACATCTACAATTGCCGAGGGTTTAGATTGTTTCACATTTTTATTACTCTATTTATAAGGATATAAAAACTAAAATCAGGTTGAAATATTTCGACAGCTAAGAATAAAACTATAAACATTGACAATCGGTAACGCTATCATATAGATCCAGAAAAACTGGTTGTAATTGGCATTAGGCGAACAAAATTGGCACGTGATACCAGTGGCGTAACTTCAAATCGGAGGCCCCCGGGCAAAATAAAATATGAGGCCCCCCCCCCCTCCACCCACCCAAACCAACTACACCAACTAATTTTTACTAGTTTACTAGTGCCTGTAGCTCCTTGCGACTTTTTATTCCTCTTCTGGGACCCGCTTAAGAATACACGTTTGTTGGAGCTCATCGCACAAGCGCACACGGCATATCAAACTAAGTAACTAATCGGCAAATCAATCAGCGCATAGGCAAATCACGGCAAATCCACTTGCCATGTACCGAAACTCACCACAGCCGGCCAACCCCCTCTCGCTTATACCCAAAGCCAAAGAATACTAACCAGAAGAAATCTTTTCCATCTAAAAAATGTACCATTTCAATTTTTACGAAATTTGAAATACCAAATCATGAGAACGGTAGTAACTCAGAAAATTCTCCGAAGCTCAGGGGGCCTCTGAGAGCCCCCCCTGAGTCGGAGGCCCCCGGGCTTTGCCCGGTCCAGCCGGGTGGTAGTTACGCCCCTGCGTGGTACTTCGCCAAACGCACGTTCGAGTTAACCATAATATGCTCAAAATCGCGCTATTCACCATGATAGGAATAAAAGCTGAATAGGAAATTCCCAAGCGCCACTTCATGTCAATTTGCAATTTTCAATTTTCAATTGCACTGGATGAAGGTACTCACGGTATATAGCTACAAAATATAATAATAAAAGAGCAGCGGCGGGCGAACGTTCGAATTGATCCGAAAAACATGAGCTGTAAAGTACATTTAATCCCTCCCGCGTTCAAAATCCACATGAAACCGCGTCTAGCCGTAGCGACTTGTATATAGGTGCCATACTACCATTCCCAGTTTAAGCACAAAAATCATTTGATAGGAGATAATTCCCTTAAATTCCAAATAAATCTCACATCGCACAGCGAGCCACAAGTATCCATTCTACGGCTGTGTGTTATATTATAATGTGATGCATAATCTGGCGCTCTGGTAGCACTGGATTCGCTGTGGACGGACAGCTAGATATAAGCGTAAGCATGCAAGCATGAACAAGCATCCACAAAGCTTTATCCGTCATGGAAACACAGAAATCCTTGCCCAACAAACGCCACTAACCCTTCTCTTCTCCACGCGACTGCTCACGACGCCCCCTTCCCCTCTCCACCCACCGCCCTTCCAGACACGCCACTCCACCGCAAATCTTGCGTAAATTGCGATCTGTTTCAAGCTGCAAAATTGTATTGTTAAAACACACATTTTTGTCTGAAAAACAAAGATGGCTTAAATGTTTTCATTTTGCAAATTTCAATTTTTCGAATATTTGTAAAACTCGTATAATTGTGACATTTGTAAAAGTAATTGAATTTACTATTTCTTTGAAGCACAACCTAAAGGATAAATCTCTGCAGATAAGTTACCGCTCTTCAGATGCTCTATAATAAAGCCAGAGTGTTCAATTCCCAGCGCAGTGCGTTTTCAGGATTTCTGATATACTCCGACACTCTGTGCCGACCAGGGTATTATCACTTCCCCCGGCCCGGGCAGCATGTGTCAGCGCGAGTGTCAGAGTGCCGAAATCGCGGTCACCTCGCCGCGCCGCTCACGACTATCTGGACAGGGAAAACCCTGGAAAAGCCCATGGAAAACCTTCTCTATTGAAATCAGGATCGCGCTGGCAGAGATTGCTTTTCTTTTCACGGTAAACGCACGATCTTCCTTGATATACTCACGTGCATTGAATGTGCAAAGGCAATCGGCTTGTCGTTCTAACGCTCGCGTTGGAATTGATGGAGATTGACGCCTTATAAACAAGAAGGAAATAGAAGAGCGATGATTCTACTGTACTTGATTGGAGAGAAAACAGGGGATCTAATAATTCTTCCAGTAATTTCATGCACATTTTTTGTCTATAAGTTTAGATCTTTGAGCTCATGCTGCTCAACATAACAACATAGACAACATAAACATACACGCAACATTATATTACCAACATACAAAGTTAACACAAATTAAACCTAACATTGTAAAGAATCAAATTCTGACAACACATTTTTTGTAAAACCAAAGCCATGCTTTTCATTAGCTAATTGAATAATTCCAGCCATTTCATTTTCATCATGCAGTATTACTCTTTCGTTTTCAACACCAAAACTAAATTAATTACAGCTTTGTCTTTTTCCTCCCCCAAAACAACTGTTGTTCGTAGAGACTGTTGTTTGGTTTGTTATCACTTCATGATCCATCGTGTTGTGTGAGTCCAGAGGATTATTCGGAGTGGAAGGGATTTAGAGTTACAGTCGGGTAGAACCAGAGAAGACGAGTTATCAGTTATCGCTAACGGGTCGTTTAGCAATGGGTTATTAGAACCTTTAACCAAGTTAACTAATTTCCGTTCGTATGTTAGTCCTCGATCACCGAACTCTCGGCTTCGGGCTGCGTGCTGGGAGGAAATATTTTATGGGAAAGCGGTGTAAAACTCGCCTTCTCTTGTTGGGCCCGACTACAGATCTATATGCCGTTACCTCAGTACCTTTATACTACCATTTTGCCACTGCGTTCAAATTTTTTATGCGGTCCAGATTTGCGTGTCTGCAGATTCACTGAGCGCCATTTCAATTACCAGGTGCAATGTGCATTGTACATGGTGGCTGAAACATACCCATTGGCATTGAGAGTAGGCAAGGGAAAATGCATAAGTACTATATAGTTTTAGTTTCTCATTACTGGTCTTTTATTTACTACATTTTCATCAACAGCTGTTATTTTCTAACAACAAATTACTCAACCCGTGTTTTTAGTTAGTTGCAAGTCTCATTACGTATTTTCGCATATGCACTTTAATCAAATAATTTTGGCGTGTTCATAGAAAAATGAATCATAACGAGTTTTTTTTTCTATCTCTACCCGTAGCTAAATCCATTGAAAATGTAGTGGCTTCCATGAATATCAGTTACCAATTAGTTTGAAAACGATGGCTTTGATACAACAACATAGATTTAGAACATTTTGCGCACTCTTTTTATTTGAAAAGCACGGAACAGTGCTCGCTGTCAACCAGCCAACAAAACTCATCATTGAAAACGGCTTTATGCAATTGACGATATTTACGAAACGTGCCATGTCCCAATGGCCATGTAACCAGAAACTTTTCCACCCAAAAAACAGTTAAAAAATGTTTTGTAAAAGGTATTCCATGATGAAATTGTCGCCCCACCACTCGACGGCCGGTAATTCTTCGTGGCGTTGATCGCGTTCGGTGCAAAATGGACCGGACGGGTTAAAACAGAGGTAATTGGCACTCGCCAGGCGCCCACTAAGCATTGCGCCTCGCCGAATGCGCCCTTCTGATTATTCACGACGTCGTTCGCACACCCCCACGCCTGGCTCGACGGCAAAAACAGTGCTCTCTGCAATTCCTTATCGATAGCCGATAATTATTAATGGAATTCCATTGATCTCCGACAAGGACAAAAGCCTGACGAGTGGAAACGTGAAACTTTAAAGAGAAATTTATCGTTCCGGATAAAAATATAAAAAAAGTTCACGTGTGAAACTGTGAATTTCCCAAGATTATCGTGTAAGGCTGGAATAAAAATTTTCATCGCCTTTTACTTTTCACTCTATAAATCATTACTCCGTTGTTATCCCAAAAACAATTAGACTACCCTTGCGAAGAGAAACTTTTCGGCGAGGAGATCGGAAAACCAATATCCTCATTCCTCACCGGATCGCGCAAGAGAATTTGCAATAGAATTCCTAGCGCCCGCCCACAGCGTTAAAATTAAAAAAGATCGATAGGTGGCTAATGATCTACCAGCGGCAGTTAATTTTCATTTGCGCAAAAACGAATTCAAATTTACGGCGAAATAATTTCGTTACTAGGAAAAGGTATGTATTTCCGTTTGACACAAGCGCGAGTGGTAACTAATTCTCGAATCGAGAGGACGGTTTGACCTTTTGCCCCCCAGTCCCCCCCCCCCCCACAGCCCCCCACTCTCCATCACCCGCTGACTCACCCTAAACCGATACCCAACTGAGTGATCTCCGCGATCGCGTTAATAAAACATGCCGTTACCATCTCCCATAGACGCCAGTGCTACCAACCGCGCACACCCCATGTTTGGCGCAGTCCCGATAGCGATAACGATAAACACAGAGCACGCCTCGACTATTTCTCGTAGGCATGTTTTTAACCCTGGCTTGTTATTCGTATACCTTGTTGGTGGAGTTTTTTCTGCGAGGGAGAAAGATCAACATGTCAGTACTTCCAACTATTGGCATGTTGTAGCTTTAGGTTCGTAAAAATAAAATAGGTCGTAAAGGAGACAAACTATAAGCGAATATTTCACGTAAATAGCACGTAGTTAAATGAAATAGGTAGCACACAGAATCAAAATGATGTTTCGGAAGTTGTGATGCTGTTTTCTTCACAACTTGGCTACTTTACTTTTTGGAAACCTACTAAAACCACAAATAAAATGTGCACATCGTGTTGTAACCAGTTCAATATGAAAGGCTTGGAAACTGTGCCGATGGGACAGTAACTTACTGTTATTCAAAAAACTATGCCAAAATATGACTTGCGATTTTAATTTCAACCTCACAACAACGAAATTTCCCCGGCTACGGTCAAACCTGGCACCTCCACCGCACGCTCCATTCTTTAATTAGTTCCCGTGTACGCGTCCATTATCTCTTTACGAGACGGTTGATTGCGTTCCGAGTTATGGAAATTGTGGTCTAGTTGGTTCCGCGAGAGAGTTGTTGAAAAGTGACAGACTAACAGTTGCGAGCTGCCAATTTCGCCCCCCTCATCCGCACTGTGATAGTGGCGCTGCCCTCGCTCTCTCACTCGGCGGCTCAGTCGGTCGTTCGGTGTGGCAATCAGCATAAAGCGCGGCACGCAGATGCTTTATTCGTGCTTTGCATAAATGACTGGCATTTTATATTCGATCACGTTCGATGACTGTCAACGATAAATTGATACTTTTCGATGGTTATAATTTTATTCTGTATATTTCGTGAGAAATATACTTTCCATCTAATGGTGCTGTCGAGTTGATTGACTGGTAATATTCGCATTACCTAGATTCGTTTTTTCGTGGATTTTTGTAAATGTGTTGCAATGAAATTCAGCATAAACAGGTCTGCGTTGGTCTTAATAAAGCAGTTGTGAAAAGTTTTACCATATATATAAAGTTCAACATTTGTATCGGAACTCTCATTGCACGATCATGCATCCAAAACCACTCGAGCTTCGAGCATGATAATTATAACAACGCCATATTGTTTTTTTTTCAACTCATCGCCATTTTAATGGAGTCATTAGCGAAATATGAAAAGCTTTCCTGGCAGACATCAAAATTAATTAATTCGGATCACAGATCTGATTTTAATTGATGAGCGGTGATTTTGTCACCGAATTGATGTTGTGCTATACATCGAGAGTTCAAATATATTTACACAGCTGCAGCGTACTATACATTGTACATAAAAAGCCATGTCCGATATAGGAAACAACAAAATTTTTTGCTGTCCAGCTCGAAAATTGCGACCAGTCTCGCCGCGTTATTTGGTCCACACTCGCAGTTCGTATATTTAATTGTTGGCTACTTCATTTGTGTGTCATGAATTTTCATGAGCCCCCTCTGTTGGCCTGCGCAGCGTTCATTCCCGCGAGGTGGTTGGGGGGGAGGGGGGGGGGGGGGGCGGAACAGGGTAAAGTTGGGCCGCGGCTGGCGTACACAATATTATATTCTGCAAGTTAAAACGGAACCTAAAACGTTCCGCCCATTAAACATAATGAATACAGATTTGCACGAGGCAAATTTTTTCCAAAAATAAAAAATTACTTTCGATGTGTTTTCACGTTTTTATTAGCAACAAAGTGTACTTTTCATGCATTTTTCTCGTATTGGCAATTGAATTGCACTTTGGGTAATCGGTATTTTCATTTCACAAAAACGTACTGCAAGCGAGTATGGGTTTCATTACATTTTTAATAACATTTTTAAAAGCTTTCCCCCCACTTAATTTAGAACGCTAGTGTGGCGGCAGCGGTGGACTGACATAAAACTGCCCTTGCGCCGGTGGGGGGGGGGGGGGGGGTGAAGGGCTGGGTGGCTGGTTGGAGAGGTATTCTAGCTCGCGTTGAGTTTGCCACGAATATTGTGCCGGCAAAAACCGGAAGGAGCGACAATTTCCGGCTGAACCGGTTTGTTGGACATCATTACCAGTCTTTTGTACTTTTCTCTGTCGTCGTGTGAAGGACTGGCATATTTTTCCCCACTTTCTCCGTTAACACGATGCACTCCCGTGAAAATAACAGCAAACAAAGCTTATACATACAAACACTACACGCTAACAGTATGAAATCCATTCTGGCAAATTTAATGAATCTGCTAAAAGCAACACGTTTATTAGCACATGAATGCTCTGTTAATCTCTTCCCCTTCGAGCATTGACAAGCGTATTCAAATAATCGCCGTTCATTTTACTGGAAACTGGTGGATAAAGCTCGCTCTCGTTCAAACATCAAAGGTGAATTAGTAAAGTCAAATGTTTACATTTTTACCTGTACGCGAAAATATCGCGTGCAAATTAATGGATTTTGCAGGGTCGATGGTTTACGGGGGAAATATATGTTATGGCTGGTGCTGGTTTAAATCTGTCTGGCTAGATGAAGATTTGACCTTCAACATTGTGACAGCCTATCACAGAGTAAGCCAGCAGGGTGCAGACACAAGGGTTGAAATAATGAACCACCGGCTTGTCTGACTTTAAATCTGCACAAAAGGACTTTTTTTCAAAAACAAACCATAGTATGTTCAAAATCTAGATTTTAAAAATATTCTAGCTTTTTCCCACATTGATCTTCATCCACTTAAATAGTTATTCCAACATTCAAAATCAAGCCCGTGAACGCAGCCCGCAGAGCGAACTGTTTGAAAAAAGAGACGACCAAAATGCTGGGAATAACCATAATGACTAATATTGTTTTTTTGCATCCATCATTGAACTGAGGTCCTACCTAAGAAAAGGCACTCCGACCAATCTGGGCCCTGAAAAAATTTTCCGCGTGAACGCAACCCGCAGAGCAATTTCGAATGTTATTACTTTAAACCAAATTATACTGCGGTAAATTTATATCCTTTGGGTACCCGGAACTAGAGATAAACTAGGAGTTAAATATCAGGCCCCCAAAACCTGACGTATCGTTAACAAGATTATGAGATATATCGTCTTCGAATTAGCAGCTCATCATTGTCTCAACACTCTGACCCTCCCCGAGAGCAGTGTAATCTGCAATCAATTAGTTTGGTCCATTCGCAGCGGCAGTCCGCGGCGAGCACTTGGCCCCATCCATACATGTCGCTCGGCTCAGTGCACCCCCCCCCCCCCCCCCCCCCCCCCCCCGGGCGCCGCGTAACCGGGTAGCACGGGACCGACGGGAGTGCTTTCACCGGTAGCGCTCATCCATTGTGCATGGTCCACGACAGCGAGTCGATGCAGCCTCCAGGGAGTCGCCTGCAGCGAACACAGTTCGACACACTCTCCAGTCTACTCGATGTCTGCAACAATCGGCGCAAGGAGAAGTCTAGTATCGCTTTCAGGCAGATTAGCGTATCGATGGAACCGCACTCTCCCAGCTGTTGTAAACCGTTGGAACTTCAATCATGTCGGGTTCAAAAAAAATTAACTGTTGCCTGATAAATGCGGGACAGTCAGTTTCCATGCACCGTTGAAGGTGAGGACTGTACATACACACCAAACCTTACAATTCCGCGGTTAGTCGCGTCGCCAATTAGTCTTAATCGCCATGGCTGTCAAAACACCGATTGCCTTTTCTGTCAACACGAGGCTTCAATACAACTGGTCCTATTCGCAGATGGGCAGAGTGTAGTGTCGTGTTTATCGTATCTACTTTCATCAAGAGTCCTAAAGTTTGGAAATAAAATCATGCTTACGTACTTTTCTTTGGTACATTCTGTCAAATATTCTTTCGTATGTACTACGTTTAAGGATTACTACTACCGCCTTCATAGCTATGAGGTCGTACATACGATTGAAAAGTTTTACTCAACGCTGTGCTTTATTCTGTTTCGCTGATCTAAATACTGAATAGCTATTGGTGTGGCATGCACTTGCATGGCAAATCAGCGGAGTTATGTCTCTGTTTTCGGGGTTGGGTCAGCTTGATGTGATTACCCTCTATTTCAGAAGATTGGCGAGGGCGGTAGGATTTTATGCGTTCCAAGCCCGCCATTCGGACTCGATCTGCGGTCGCGTGATTATCACAATCAAAACCATTCATCTGATAGATGATATGTATAATTTCACGATCAATTTACTATGCGCATATTTGAAGTCGCAATTACGTTCGATTTTGTGTGTGCGCGAGCTGGCTGCGATTTACATTTGAATGTTCCGATATGAAGTTATTACATCAATCGCAAATGATGATGTTTCAATTCAAATATTATGTCTCATTTATTCTAATACAGCTCACTTGCCGCAATGGTTTTTGCAAGGGAAGTATTTGCGGTGTCCGCTTAAACTGATGGGGTGCGTGATGAAATATAATAGCTGCAAACACGAAGACGGAAAACTTTTCTTCTTGTTAGTTAAGTTGTGGAAACTCATTTCCTTCTCTGTCGAGATTGACAATATTATCAACTGACTATCGCGGCTAATGTTTCGTTCTTGGAAAATTTATAATAAGTACAACGCGTAACTCAGGAAAAAACGGCTCTTAATCGTCGTCATCTACAAGGAAAAGTGTATTTCTTAGGGTATGAAATAAATGGAATTCCTCTTAGATAACTGCAGTTTTTTTACTTTCGGCGGTCGCTGATGATCGTAAGTTTCTTATCACTGTTCTGGCCGTCTAATTCAGAAACTTGCTGGTTGGCATTTTTGTTGAGGAATCATCCTTTATTGGACATTCTCTGTCCCTATTCCACATGGCGGAACGGGAAACTTGAAAGTTCGCTCACGGCCATTTTCATCGTCGCAGCGCCCGAAGTGTGCGTAAAATCTGATTATAAGTTTCCGAACTACTCACAACATTTTTAATCAAGTCCTGTCTTACACCGACTGCCTGGCTTTCATAAAGGAAGCAAAAATTTATAATAACATCGTACTTGTAGACGACATACACATTGAGAGTTTCAGAAAATTAGATTAGTCTTTCGTGCTACAAGAATCTATCAATTTTCAAAAACTTGACTCCCAAAAAGGAAAAATTGAACAATTCTTCAAACAAAAAACCAAGAAAAAAGTCGATGCGTAACAATACCGCACACAAATATTTATCCTTCCGTTGTCAGTAAATACGAGCTTGATATTGATCACTGTCTTCACTGGTAGCCTATCTTAGTAGGAAATAAAAATATCTGTTACAGCTGCTGTGATGTTTTTTGAGAAAACAACCTGTGCTATTTCATACATCTTTAGGACTTATTTCGTGCCATGTTTAAATTCTCCGTGAGAAAAAGCTTATTGCTTGGCGTTGAGTGTCTTAACGAGTCTTCTCCCACAGTCCCTTGCTCCGAGCGTGCCGAAACGATGACCTACGACCGAAGCGTACCTCGTTCTCTGCAAGAATGTAGCCTCCGCCCCAGCTCCTGACCTCACCCTCAAGCATTCTGCCCTCTGACTCGAGATTGTACATTCCCCCCGCTCTTCCCTAACATTATCTTACCCGGTGTAGAAGACTTGGCCCGCTTTTATTCCAGTACTTATGTTCTAACAACCCCATGGCTACAATAACTAAGAGTGGGTTTGCTGCCAGCTTTGGCCTTCCAGTTTTATCGTTACCTATTAGCCGGTAGTCTTTAAACAAAATTCGCGGCGTTAAGTATTTTCCAGTAGGTATACCTAGCCTCCTTATTCGTTTTGTTGGTTAATGTAAAACTGTGCTTTTAGTTCGTTGAGAGAAGAACAAGATGCTTGGCGCCTGCTTGCTTCGCTTACTTAGTCTTATTTGTTATTTGACACCCTTTTAGCGAAACTTTCAATATTATACGTTCGGAGTACGACGATCGAACGCTTTTTGTGTGCTAGAGGTGGGTAAAAAACACTTAGACCAAGTGATGTAAATAGAGCTTGTAAACTAGAAGAAGTAGGTTAAACTCGTTTAATGATAAGCTGGAAGAACTGTGCTTCGTAGTGTTAATCATTAGCATGATTAATTAAAAGGTTGTTCTCTTTAAAATACTTATAAAGCAAAGAATTAATTTCCATAAAACTAGAACTGCGTCCATGCAGGTAGCTTGCTGGAAATGCCAGTAAATTACATTTATGAGCTGTATGTCATATCAATAATTGAAAAAAATGTTGCTCTTGGTAAACGCATTATGCGTTCAACGCAAAAGGAGATTCTTCTCCCAAATATCTCTAACATAGGGCGTTAATAATCCCTAAAACCGGCATTAGAAATGTATGTTATACATTTT
Organism: Nemoura dubitans; assembly: GCA_921293005.1. Taxonomy (NCBI): domain Eukaryota; kingdom Metazoa; phylum Arthropoda; class Insecta; order Plecoptera; family Nemouridae; genus Nemoura; species Nemoura dubitans. The sequence continues at coordinate 22,327,037 of OV121075.1, forward strand.
CTATAGTGGTTCTAAAATATTAGACTAATTGGGAAAGAGATGTATAGGGAAGTTGGGAGTAAGAATTCTTTGTTTTGTCATCTGCAGCCCCGAACTGGTACGTATTTGTTCTTGTTCCTTCCTAATAATTAGCAAACGCCTGAACGCAACCCACAGAGCAGACCTGGCACCTCCACATCCGTTGTTACATTTGGCAGTACTAGCAAGCCAGTCGAAGGTTTAATTAAATAACATCGAACATTGAAATTTAGATGAATTTTATTTCAATTTAAATGTCACACTATTATTATTCGATAACCATGTGCGGATGATTGTAATGATTGGTACACCGTATCTGCTACACGTGCAAGCATATCGGTTCACCACCCAGAATAACATGGCCCATTTATGTTCTCTAGCGAGTTCCTACTTTATCAAAAATACTAGCACGAGTTTGCAAATCATACTACTTTTGTTCACATTTCAAAGGGTGTTATTTTTCCCAGCAATCAAACAATACAACGTTTCGTTGCATAAAATTTACTGCTCCAGTTTTTCGCCATGCACATGATCATGTCAACTAGCACTAACTGTTATTGAAAACAATAACAGCAATTATTTTATTAAGTTTTCTAACCAAATGTATGTGTATGTCTGAAGAGAATAACGTGTAGACGCGTTCATGCAGGTAGCTTGCAGATGCCTGCGCTTATAATATACAGAGAACTGATATATGATCCTCGACTGGGCTTGAGTTGTATGGACCTTGGCTGAATCATGCATGTAAAGTAGGCCCGCGAATGTAGTTGCGTACAACTGCTGGAGTTTCTGCATGCTTGTCTAGTTTTGTTAGCGTCAGATTTTTGAAATATGCAGCAGTAAATCTGTTGTCTTGTCACAAGCGTTTGCCGTTGAGTTATCGCACTGAATTCCAAATGTGAAAAGTTATGACCGAAAGGCAGTAATAGTACAATATAACGCGTCGGACATTAAAACTGCGAAATAGGCTTATGTTATGGTGCATAATTAAAATACACTAAATTTATACAAGTAGCGTATGCCACGTCCAACGACATAACTTATTGTTTTATTAGAATCGGTACTAAATTTTTAAAATATAGCATTTTCATTAGATGGCATTTACGCTTGTGCCACTGCACAACGTCACAAAGTTAAGCTTTTCCTTCTCACTTTTCCCGTATTAACCATTTGCATTTTCTCCCATTCTAGCTACTCAGAAACATCCATTCTCGTTCGCAGAAACAAAGAACCGTCGTCCAACCTCGTAATCTCGCGCAACTAAATATCATCAGTCTAATTGCAACGCTGAGAAATGTAAGCAAATATGTGTTAAAACGCGCGGAAACTATAAGCGAAGTAATTTCGGCAAGGAGCTGCTACTGCGAGCAATCCTCTTATGTGAGAAGCTAGAATGAAGGGATGTTACTGACTTTATTCCGCGGGCTTTTGTTCCACGTGGCTGGTCCTGACTAGAGGTATTGTTTTCGAGTAGCAGGGAAAGAACATGAGTCGCTTCCCTTTACTCGTGTGCATGGTGCTACTAATATCTGTGCAATTCGTGTTGAACTTGCTCTCGTTAGCTCTCTACTCTCCTCTATGTGCAATGGGAGACTCTGGACAGAAGAGTGGCAGAAAAGGGACTCAGTTTGGGAGTTAGTTTGTAGTCTTCATTAACCATGTAAAACTCTCACGAAATAGATCTGCCGCTGAGTTGTAAAATTGCATGCGACCCGAATTGGTTGTCAATATGGCTGTGCTGTGATAATATTGAGTAATACTTTCTTGGCATCACAGACTCTACATTTAATTATGTCATCCTTATTTTTACCTTTTTCACGATGCAGAATTAAGCCCCAGACTTGTGGTAAGATACATTTCGCTCTCATAATCAACCTTTTTAAATTAACTTCTCTGCGTACCCAGTTTCGTCACTCGGCTAAGACTCGTCATAGGGATTGAAGATTTTAATTACTTAACATATTTTCCAACAGCTCTTCTCTGACTTCTGCTATCTTATTTTATTTATATTTATGCATGTGGAATCTGTCAACATCATCCAATTAGTTGCGTAGTTCTGTTTTACGGTCTGTTTTTATTTAAAGCTACCTTTTTCCTCTTCATATTTTGTATCGAAATATTATTTAATATTTCTAAGCAGGTATAGCTTTACGTATTCGACAGCATGCTTCTCATTAAAACCGCATTCTTAACGCTTCACTTTGGTTATTATAATAACGAAAAGTGTTATCTATATGTATACCCACTACCTTTGCCATGGTAAGCAGAAGCAACCTACCTTCAGCCAGCCTTTCAACACTTCGCGATTGAGAAGATGCAGTAAATTGAAGAGCGAAGCAAAGCTTAAAAAAATAGCTCTACCTCGTCATACTGAAACATGTATAACAGACCTTTCCCATTCAAGAGAAAACTTTTTGAAGATTCTTATACAAAGTGGTCGTTCCTTTTTATGCTTTGTAAATCTGTGCGTTAGTCTCGGCATATTAATTACTTTGTAAAGAGTTTCTACTACAAAACTAGATCATAACACACTTGACGTGTACCTACCGGTGTCCTCCCTAACTCGCACCACAACATTATTAACTTCTGGAAAAGACTGCGAGTTAAATCGTACGGAACCAACATCAGAATTTTAGCCATTTTAATTAACTTTGACATAAGATATGCGACCAAACTTTACCTAACCTGTACCAAAGTTAATCTTACGGCCACATAGTCTTTCTCGACCAAACTTACTCTCCAAAGTTAATAATTATTTAAATTAATTTAATAAATGAGGACTAATTAGGGAGTAATGAACGCCGCGAGTAAATCATTTCGGCGTCGTTGGCGTCGCCTCCACGTATGCTAAGCAGTAATTCTAAGTGAAGTGGTTCTAGCCAAAGCTGGAGCCGGAGCGAGCATCATCAATCCATCCCGCCTCCACCGCTCCCGCTGCCGCCAAACTTGTCACGGAACCCATGGCAAATATCGCGTGTTTGCCCGTGATTATCTGTCACCGAGCGCGCATGATTTAACGCTACGCGATTAACGCCTCAAAGTCAATAAAATTATAATGAATGATCAACATCCGGCGAGCACGTAGAAAAATAGAATGGCTGCGGTGATGGTTTAATCAATTATATACGTGTACAAATCACAGTAGGTATCCGAGTCTTTCGTGCGGCATATGGAAAGATACCGTTAGAGTAAGAATTTGTAATTATTTTAAGAAAATTCTCCGAGATGCGCTCCATTCTCCGTGATTCTCCAGCCATTAAATATTTACGAATTCTTTTCTATTCCCAACCCGAAATAGACCATTTCCCCTAGCATGCAATTCAAATCCAGATTGCTGGTAAATTATGAACGCACAAATTTAACCAATGCCTTTTATGTTATAACAGTCGTTATACGCAAAACTCGATTTCATTTTTAAAACAGCCTGGACGTTTCCCTGCGGCCATGTCTACAGGATCGCATGGCGCAAGACATGGAAAGTAATGGCCTTCGTACGTTCGCCGCGGATTCCAGCCGCGCTGCTGATGTGAACTAATGGCTGATTTGTTTAACATCCACGCGACAAACTCTTAGTCGCTGTTCTTTATGGTGCCTACCGTTCCAGGGTATCACTCGTGTCAGCAATATTTCTACTCGCTGAACAACTCCTTTTTTGTGGAAAGAGCGATATGCTTTCATTTGGAAAGTAATTGATTAATGATGTTGATGTTTGGCTTCACTTGTTTTTTTCTGCTTGCCCTTTGTCTTTGTGTCATGGCGTGCCTATGTAGGTAGCCTTTGCCGCCGATCATTGAAGAGCGCGCGGCTGATTGACAAGTGGATTGTGTTCTACGCGGCTAAATATGCGTGTAATCAGGCGGAAAGACAAGGGTGCGTTTCGGGCCAGCTAACACAGAAGTTCGCTTGATTACGACATCGCTATTCTGTTGTTTAAAAATCGCGTTGCAAAAAGCTTTTCACGGGATATTTTATGGTCTGTTGAAACTTTTGAAATGCATCGATAGTTATAGCAAAAAGGTATAATGATAGTCGTCTGTCGTTTTCAGCTCTGCGTCTTGCAGCGACGCACCTCCACTGCTTGCTGTTCACATACGATGTTGATGTTGCTGACTTGGGTCTCCTGTCCTTGTTTGTTCCAGGGAGCTGCTGAGCAACGGCAGTCTGTACTTCCCTCCGTTCCCTCCAGAGGACTACTCCCCTGAAGTGCACGCAGCCACGTACCGATGTCGTGCCTCCAACACCGTCGGCGCCATCATCTCACGAGACTGCCGGATACGAGCAGGTCAGTATACCTACTCAGAGGTGCACTATTTGCAAAATAAGTCTCTTTTGAAATGATTCGAAAATATGGCTCGGGAAGTAAATGTGAAAATTGATGCGGAGGCGGAGGCGGAGGCGGAGGCGGAGGCGGAGGCGGAGGCGGAGGCGGAGGTGGAGCAACATATAGTTACCATTTTAGTGTCCAAAGCCATACATTGGCAAAAGAGTGTACCTACCTTAACGGCTGAATTAGCAGTTTCCTGGCCGTCTTTGTGTTTTCGTTTGCTCGTTTGAAAAGACGAGGCTGCAGGCTTCTATTATGACCACCGAATTTCGTGCTTCTAAACTTACGATCCCAGCTGGCATTAAAATCTAGTAAGACAAATTACACTATTTTATTACACGCAGTTTCCTATAAATACACAGACCCTTGTCTTTCAAAGTTTATAATTCATGTAGTCTATTGTGAAACTGTTATTCAGTATAAAGCTGCTACTTTGGTATATATAAATATAAACACCTTATTAAGAAACTAATTAAACCCTTGCATAAAGCGAAACACGAGAGAGAAAATAAAGCTTCACTCTTTTAACTTTTTGTGTTCCGTTACAATTTAAAAAAAAAAAGCCCTTATTTCAAAAGTTCAAGCGCACAGGGCGGATAAGAAAAACAATGTATGTACACAGAAGTGAGGAGCCCTTACATAGGTTGATTCAAATAATCAACTGCAGTGTGCACACGAATCACACACTGTGTGAGCTGCGAGTGGGTTCCAAGGGATCAAAGTCATCATCGGGCAGCTGATGCGAGCCACTGCACGTCAAAGCCGGAGGCTGTGGCAATCAGTTCATGCATTGTGCCATAACGAGCTAGTCTCGCTGAAATTTCGATGCACATGCGCCAAATCTAATTACGTATGTACATAAAGGCGATAATTATTCTTCGACAAATTGAAATGTCAACGTTAATTAGATGTCATGGGATTGAAAGCTGCTGTTCTCTGATCATAATGACATGCGGTATTTGAAAATCAAACGCTCGACGTTTCTATGTTATCTATGGACTATTCATGAGAGAGTTATGATTATTTTGATTGGGTGTTGATCGATGAAAGTCTGCTTTAGGAGGTGAACTTTCGACTTACAACAACTTAGTTGTTCGGTGTAAAACTCTCGGATAAAAAAGAGTATTTTTCTGGTATGATTTTTTTCACCAGGGTAATTTTGAGATATTCACTTCAATGAAAATTTTTACCCGAGAAGGTTTCAAAATAAAAACATTCGATTTTTGAAAACATTGAATAAAATAAAAGAATGTTCGCAGTTTGCACACCCATAGTTCTGAGCTTTGCACACGAACGTCTGTCCGCTTACTATATCCACTTGGTTATCTAAATACTCGCTGCAATTGACTTGTGCAATAATTATTATTATGTCATGCGGATATTTGTCATCACACTTAACATTACCAAAATCATGGCATGGTTATATAGTGAGCACGACCGCAATATGATGTAAAATGTATTACAGAAGTGCATAGAACAACATGAATAATAATACCTCGGCTGTTGTTCGCGGTTGTCGTTATGTTTGCACATTTATTGGGGTCAAAATGTCAGTCAAACACACGTTATCAAGAGGCAATTAGCGCAGATGTGTGCGCCCGCACGCAGCTAGCACGCATTTAAACGAAGCGCCGGTTTCGAATTAGGTATGCCACAAAGTAGAGTTTTCAATAATATCCCATGTTCAACAGAAGCGTGTGTGTGTTGTTGGAGTTCTCGGAACAGAGTCCTTTATATGGTTGACTTTATAGTAATGAATTTATGTTCATATTTTATCGCATATATACTACTTATATTCAAGTTATATGGGAATGAAATGGTCATAGCTTCCAGTAGTAATTTGTAATACATGCTTCTCTCGAAAATTATGGTTAAATTATGTTAAAATAAGCAATAAAATGTTTCTTTAGTTTGGTTTTTGCATTTGATAAGTTTTTGAACAATGCAAATTTGAGAATGTTGAGGTGCAGTAAATTAAAGTTATTTGTGAGTTGGATAATATACCTGCAACGTATACAGCATGCATGTAACGAGAGCCGTTTGAGGGGTGCTCACATTTTCAGCGAGTACACGCTTCTTCAAAACGCTGCGACTGCTTGCTAATTAGCAATCGACGTAATTTTATCCGCATCAGAAAGCTCTACGAACATACCGTGGTTATGCTTTTTCTTGTTGCAAATAAAAAACTTGCAACCACTTCAATGGCTGAAACTAGCTATGAAAATGCAGCGCTCATACCTACTTGAGCGAAACCAACTCTCGGGCAAATTGAAACAGAGAGGCTCAAGCCCGGTCGGTAAAGTTACGTACTGTTATTGCCATTTCTTTCTCTAAACTTTTCTCGGTAGCGTACATATGCAACTGTGATTTTCTTGAAAAAGAGCTACATCGTTACTGCTTGCAATTTTAAACTAAACTCGTTGCATTTTTCTCAATATAAAGTTGCATACAAAGTAAAACCAAATAACATGTTATATTTCCATATTGCTGCAATGCAAGTTACAGTCAAGCCCAAGCGTACGACCTTTGTCAATTATTTATATTTATCGTTACAATGTGTAACGACCAAAATAAACCCCAAACAAACTGTTGATTAGTGCACCTTTGCCACAAATTACAGTAAATAAATCAATACATTGCCCTAAATTTCTCATGTCATGACTGTATCAATTATTAACTTCCGATTAGCAAACAGGATTTCGGTTGCGCCTCCAGCCTAGTACACTCCAGAGAACAGTGCCGAGCACCGAGCGGAAATGCATGGTGAAATGATCCAGCAAGTTCGACGCAAGCAGCTACTTGTAATAAGCTCTAGGATTTGCCTGTGTGCCGTTACATTATTCATTTCGGTTTCGTGTGCAGCTCTAATCTTTAGCAACAGCGCACCAGACCGCCGAGCGACGTTGTTTTCGATGTACGTAGATGGCCTCCCGAACATCGGAGTACATGCCCGCTTTTCCGCTTTTCCATACACTCTACTTGAGCCTCCGCAACGCGCCGTGCTCAGGTGTTAATGTGTAAGAAAATTCGTTGGGAGCTCCGGTAGGATGAGTGGTTTCCTGGAAAACCACGTTTCCAATACATAACCATGATGTGTGTTTCAATTTCCATTTGGTGAGTGAACTGGAAGTATATCTGACCGTGGGTTTAAGAATGCTGCTTTAAGGTTGAACTTTTCACTCAATATAACGGTTATTTAGCATGCGCGTCAAGATTTAGACTCCATCTACACTGCACTACTTTTAGCGATGGCTTTCATCCACAGACATAATATGCTCCATATATGCGACATCCAGAATCTTATGTATTAACAAGAAAGACTATAATTTTGTGAAGCATAATGTTCAAAGATATTTAGTTCTTAGGTGTAAAGAGTGTGTTGCTAAATACCTTTGCGAATGGAGTCAGAACTTTCGAGTTCGTCAATAAGAGTCCAAGCATTATATCGTCGTATTGGGGACGGTAACCTAATAGTCCAACGTATTGGTAACCTTATTAGTCCACACTTCCTAATCCCGGCTGCCAAGCCTAAAGTGATTTTGGAGCTTGCATAAAAGTTATACCGAACCAAAACACAGGTGTCAGTTCAAATTATTATGATATTTAAAGTTAAATTAAGCCCCACTTGATTTATCGATTAATTCCAATAACGCAATTCCAATAACAACTCGAAATATCCAAAAACGTCGATTTCTTCCGCCATCAATACTCTCACTTCTACCAACCCATGTCTGTCTCTTCGTCCCTCGCAGACGTGGTCCAGGCGTACCAACTGCAGGTGCACAACGTGTTCGTGATGCGCGGCAACATCGCCGTGCTGCGCTGCAACGTGCCGAGCTTCGTGCGCGGCCTCGTGTTCGTGAGCACTTGGCTGCGCGACGAGCCCCTGTTGGGGCGCACCGCCGTGCATCCCGGGGGGCGTTTCACGGTGACCGCGGCCGGCGCGCTGCACATCAGGGACACCGTCGCCGACGACGCGTACTCGCGCTACTACTGTCAGACGATACACAAGCTGACGGGAGAGCGAAGACTCAGTCTGCCTGGTCAGATTATCGTCTCGGGTGAGTGGTTGGGGCGGGATGGTACCCTGAGGCAGTGTCTGGGGACGGAATTTTTCTTTCGATTCAATAAGGAACCTCAGTTTCTGATTTTTCTGTCAAATTTCGGGCAGAAACAACATTTTTCTTACCGTATTAAAACAAACATTTCCTTCGCTACTTCTGCTGCAATAAAAGTGGATACCCTTTAACATTTGGCCTATGCTGCCAATAATAAAACATCGCAATAGTTGATATCCCGTCCTGTCAAAAGGGAAAAGAAGTTTCTTAAAATTGGATTTTTTTTTTTTTTTACATATAGTTGATCTTCTAAAAATCTTAATAACTACAGAGTAATGTTCGACGTAGTGTCTGCGTTCTCCAGCTCTCCGACTCTATAGCTCTCAGATTGGCTGTTAAATTTCGTACAGCAATCTTAAAATTTACTGTTCTTCGAAGTTGCCTCTTCTCTTCGCGCATTGGGTTAAACTCGAACAAGTAATTACCAAACTTGGCGTAGCATCTTCTTGTGTAGGTAGTTGCAAAAGTTAACACTTTGCTGAAAAGTTGGAATCAAAATCGTAATAGTGCTGACATGCACTCGATTCCCAAGTAATCTTTAAGTTTCTATAGTAAATCGGGTAGCACTGCGAAGTAAAGAGCGACTGGTTGCTATTTTCTCGTAGGTACAAAACAATTGTTAATTCCGATCATACTTTGATACTTTCCTAATGGAATTAATATATGGTGAACTTCCAAACTGCAAAGTAAAACGAATTTCTTATCGCTGTCTAAATTAGTATTTTAAATCAAAACTAAATTGTAAGATAGCGCAAATAATAAGATGAGTATAGAAAAGTACGCAGCAACTTCTTGCAATATTTTAAAAGTAGAAAATCGCAATAAAAGCAGTGGGTAATATGCATTCAAGTAAAACTGAGGAATCCCAATGACACCTATTTGTTGTTGTGTTGTGTTGTGCAGACCCGGAAGCCAACGTGCCCCCTCGGATCGAGCACTCAGTGCCATCGGTAACTGTGCGAGCCGGAAGCCCCGCAGACCTGGTGTGTGCCGCACAGGGATCGCCGCCGCCCACATACACGTAAGAGCCCTCACACTTCCCCCTCGGTCTGCCCTCGTGTACCTGAACGCAGCCCGCAGAGCAGATCCGGCTCCTCCACATGGTGCCCCTGAACGCAGCCCGCAGAGCAGAACCGGCTCCTCCACATGGTGCCCCTGAACGCAGCCCGCAGAGCAGAACCGTCTCCTCCACATGGTGCCCCTGAACGCAGCCCGCAGAGCAGACCCGGCTCCTCCACATGGTGCCCCTGATAGCAGCCCGCAGACCAACCTGTGCTTCTCGTGCCCCTGAAAGCAGCCTGCAGGGAAAACTCGGCTCCTCAACCTCATGTTTCTTACAGCAAACCTGCAGAACGAACCTGGCACCTCTACTCAATCGCAAAAATTTAATCCATTTCACCAGTTAAAAGGAAACAAATAATTACACCTCGTGGTAATGAATAAATTTCAGTTACAAAATCTCGTGTTGTCACTTATGTATTCGATATTGCGATACGTGCACTCGAAATAGTTTTGTTACAAACGGTTAATGATGTTTTTTTCATTGATTGTGAATCCTTTATCTATGTGACTGTAAACAACCCCCCCCCCCCCCCCCCCGCCCCGCCCCCTACGCTACGCACTGAGCCAGTGATTGCCCCTAACCGAGCTCGACGTGTTGGCCGTCGCGAGCAGTTGGTACCGCGACATCGAGGGCTCCCTGCTCGAAGTGCGCACGGGCTCGGTGCTGGTGCGCCCCCTGCAGTCGGTGCTGCAGTTCCCGCGAGTGCAGGCCGAGGACGCCGCCAGATACATCTGCGTGGCCGGCAACTCGATGGGCGAGGACCGCAGAGAGGTCACCTTGTCCGTGGTCACGCCGCTGGCCGTGCACATCAGGCCTCAGCAGCAGGTGAGCTCAACGCGCTAACGACTGGCACTTTATTAGCAGAGGATCCTTTATTTTGCCCTCCTTGGTTCACTCAGAAGATCGCTCTCCTTAAAGAAAACGAAGTTACTAACCACTGGAAATGTCACTGTTCTCATTAAAACAGTTTGTATCTGTTTTGGAAAGTGCATAAAAAGATGACCGACTTAATGAACTATAAAAGCAACTATAATTTGGGAACGTATAATCACGTCCTGCTATGTCACCATTCCGGGGGTGGCCTTACGTTTAAACTAGTTCACAAAGCAAGTTGGGTACCCTAATACTTTGTGGTGCTCTAGTACTTTGAGGTACTTTGGTACTTACTACTTAGTGTCTTCTGGAGGCAAGGTTTTCTTTCCCGCCTCCACCTTTAGGTGGTGGACGCCGGTTCGGCCGCCACATTCAACTGCTCCGTCCAAGGAGGCAACGGCGGTCTCCACATCTCGTGGCTGAAGGACGGCCGCCCCCTGATGGAGAGTCCCCGCGTCGACTTGCTGCAGAACAGAGAGGTGCTGCTCATCAGGAGCGTGCGGAAGGAGGACAGAGGGATGTACCAATGTCTCGGACGCAGTGGAGACGAGACGGCGCAGGGCAGCGCGGAGCTCACGCTTGGAGGTGCGTACGACTTATTGGTTCAAAACCGTTCGGCATATACAAGATATTTTAGAGATATATCTACATTTAAAACCTCTGTGCTCCGTATACCTGAGTTGCAACTTCATCTGTTTCGTAATCCTGTTAATTGGGTATGTCAAAGACCGGTCATAACGACTGTCATTTAAGAGGATTTATTCTACAAACCAATTACCAAAATCTCTTAAATAGTGTAGGCGTGGATCAGTTCATATACGTCAGTTATTTACTCAGTTATAGGAAAATGCGTCAGTGCCATCACTAGTGATATTAGAAAATTTAATTAATTTAATGTTTAAAAATAAATATACCAGTTGTTACGAGAGGGGCAGACATATATAGTCAAAAGTGTACACTATACCATAGAAATATGCAACCACGTGCATCATCAAGCTCTTTAATGTCATACAATTAATTTCAATGCCATATCAATGCATTCTCGTTAATCCGATTGCCATCAACCCCTGCTAATGCGGCACTGATCAGCTTTCGGCTACTGCTGTTCGTTTCGACCCTAACCATCAGCGTGCACCCTACCCTGCTCCTCCAGCCGTGACCCCCGAGCTGCAGTCGACGTTCATCGAGCAGACACTGCAGCCAGGCCCGCCAGTTTCGTTGCGATGTGCGGCCTCTGGTAACCCACCGCCGCGCATCATTTGGCTGCTGGACGGGGGCGAGTTGTTGCAACGGGGCTACGTACTCGGCAGCTTCCTCGACTCCAGCGGCGACGTCATCAGCCACCTCAACATCTCGTCCGTGCGTGTGCAGCACGGGGGGCTGTACACGTGCGTGGCACGCAATGTCTTGGGCGCCGTGCAACATTCGGCCACGCTCAACATTTACGGTACGTACTCTGGGCTTTTGTGGGATGTTTTCACGGTTCAAGTGACGACGACGAGGCCGCGAAACTGATCGAAATTATATTATAACTATTATGAAAATGCTGCAGGGAAGCCAATGTTTGCAGCTTTCATATTCGGTCTCATTTTTGTACATTCAATACAGTGGCAATTTAGGAGGCCTGCTCCATTCATTCGCCACACATATCAAATCAGGGTTATGCATTATTAGTGCAGTGCATGAATGCATCGAGTAGATAAATTTGCATCAACCGACTTGGGGTATAAGGTAAGTAAATGCCTATAAAACACGTAATATATAACCCCACTTCCTTTAGTATAATATAATGTGATATAATGTGTATTTAGAATTGATTTGCTTTTGACGTTCACGTTCGTCATCGGGGATGTGATGTTATGTGCTGTGCTATGAATTAAAGGTCGTGTCGGAATAGTCATAGATGAATGTTCAGCTATGGTATAACCATAGCTCTATGGTATAACTGTCGATCGCGAGGTTTTTATGTTTAGAGTATTTGGAATACCGCTCTTAACTCTTCATTGCGCTCTCCAGTGTCAATGTCACATGAATATAATATAATTGGATACGCAATCCGCAAATATTCCAAAAAATACCGAATATGCCTAATAGTATTTCGTTCTTTCCTTGCATGCAAATTTAAATATATTGCGGGTGTTTTGTTCACTTTTAAAGTCAAATCAGTACCGGTATATTATGATAGTTAGGAATTTTAAAAGTTGTTAAAAATCTTCACAAGTACATGTTTACTACATGAAATACCTTTTATATTTATGAATGTTGCTTTGGTGAACTCAGCAAGTGTAGAAACCTGTGCAAAAGATTTTCTACAGAGCGGCAGACATTTTGACGGTCAATAATCGCTGGTGTGACTTGCGCAGTAGACATGTGCTCAGAAAGTGAAAATATTTTCAAGGCGAGAAGATGTGAAGTGAAAGAATGTGTGATAAAAGTCGCGAAAGAGGGGAAAGCACGTTGAAAACGGAAAGGTTGTCATCAAAATAAAGAAGTACTTCGGATTATTTCACATTTGCATCAGTTTTCTTCTGTGTATTTTCGTAGACTGTTGCGCAAGCGATCAATACATTTTGCCATTGGATTTATAACCTTACTTCAACTTGATGTCATCTATTCAGCCGAGGCTAAAAACTTCCAAATATGCTTCCACGAAACGTCGTATCTACTATTATTCATTCATCACCAACATTAATTCTTCCGAAATATCTTTCAAATGCAGTCTTCCCGTTAAAAGCCGTCGATAATCAACCAACTTTCGAAAATGTATTGTTACCGAAGAGTGCGAAGGTGGTCATTTGCGGAGGTGGGGTCATGGGCTCTGCCGTTGCATATCACTTAGCCAAACTTGGATGGGGACCACAAACAGTTATCGTCGATCATGGTATATGTGGGGGAGGAACATCATGGCATTTATCAGGATTGGTCGGAATGTTCAAGCCAACTCTGACGCAAGTAAAGCTAACAAAAGTCAGCGTTGAACTTTACAAGGAACTTGAGAGAAAAGGATATAAAACAGGATGGAAGCAATGCGGAAGCTTGTGCCTCGCTCGAACAAGGGATCGGATGACGGTATTTCGTCGAATGAAAGCACAGTCGGTGTCCTGGGGAATCGACTGTGAGTTGGTCACACCAAAAGAAGCACAGAAGTTGTGCCCTCTCCTTGCAATCGATGACCTCAAGGGCGGGTTGTGGATCCCAGGTGATGGCGTCGGAGATCCATATTTAATTGGACAATCATTGATAGCAGCGTCAAAAGAAAAAGGAGTTACAGTCGTGGAAAACTGCACCGTTCAACAAGTCCTAAGCAACGACCGCAAGGTATCTGCCGTTTCAACGAGTAAGGGAAGTATCGACTGCCAATACTTCGTGAACTGTGCCGGCTTTTGGGCAAGAAATGTTGGAAGACTGAGCGAGCCGTACGTCAAGGTCCCTCTACACGCGTGTGAACATTACTACCTGCACACAAAGCCTATCCCAGGATTGGATCCGATGCTCCCCGTGGTTCGCGACCAAGATGGTCACATCTACTTCCGAGAGCACGAAGGCAGACTTCTCGCAGGCGGCTTTGAGCCAGAAGCAAAGCCAGCATTCGAAGACGGCCACATTCCCAAAACGTCTGAAGACCGATTGCTGCCGGAAGATTGGGACCACTTCCACGTCCTCCTAGAGCAGATGCTGATGCGTATACCGAGCCTGGGGGATGCGACCCTCGAGCGGCTGTGCAACGGACCCGAAGCCTTCTCGCCCGACTGCAAGTGGATCGTTGGCGAGGCGCCTGAAATCTTGAACTACTACATCACGGCCGGCATGAAGACTGTGGGCGTTTCCGTCGCAGGTGGCATCGGCAAGGCCACCGCGGAGCTCATCGTCAACGGCACATCCTCCCTGGACCTCTACGAGATGGACGTGAGCCGCTTCCTCGGGCTGCACAACAACCGCAAGTTCCTGCGCGACCGCGTGCGCGAGGTGCCAGGCATGCACTACGGCATGAACTACCCGTTCCACGAGTTCACGACGGGCCGGAACCTGCGCATGTCGCCTATCTACCCGAAGCTGCGGGAGGCGGGCGCCGTCTTCGGCCAGGTCATGGGCTACGAGCGACCGGCGTGGTTCGACCCGAGCTACAAGCCAGACGTGGAGCGTGAGGGCACGCACCCGTACCGCATTGCGTACACAAACACCTTCTCCAAGCCGCCCTGGTACGACTGGGTCAAGCAGGAATACAAAGCGTGTCGGGAAGCTGTCGGACTCAGCGATTACTCGTCGTTCACCAAGATCGATCTTTGGTCCAAGAGCACGGAAGTGGTCAAGAGCCTGCAGTACCTGTGCTCGAACGACGTAGACATCCCGGTTGGCGGCATCATCCACACCGGCATGCAGAACGACCTGGGCGGCTACGAAAACGACTGCAGTCTCGTGCGACTGGCCAGCAACCACTACATGATGATCGCGCCGACGATCCAGCAGACGCGCTGCAAGAAGTGGGTGCAGAAGCACCTGCCGTCCGACGTCTACCTCAGCGACGTCACCTCGATGTACACCGCCATCTGCATCATGGGGCCCTTCACGCGACAGCTGCTCTCCGAGCTGACCGACACCGACCTCTCGCCGAAGTCTTTCCCGTTCTTCACCTACAAGGAACTCGATGTCGGACTCGCCAACGGAATCCGAGCGATGAACCTGACGCACACCGGCGAACTTGGGTACGTCCTTTACATCCCTAACGAGTTTGCGCTTCACGTCTACTCGAGGCTGCTCGAGGCGGGGGAGCGATACGGCATCAAGCACGCGGGCTACTACGCAATGCGAGCAATTCGAATCGAGCGATTCTACGCATTTTGGGGTCAAGATCTCGACACGACGACTACGCCGCTAGAATGCGGTCGGACGTGGCGAGTCAAGTTCGATAAAAGCATTGATTTCATCGGCCGTAATGCGTTGCTCAAGCAACGAGATGAAGGCGTGACGAGGATGTTTGTTCAACTCCTTCTACAAGAACACGACGTGGAAGTGGACGACTGGCCTTGGGGCGGCGAACCGATTTACCGAGACGGCAGATATGTCGGTGCCACGACTACATCCGGGTATGGGTTCACGTTCAAGAAGCAAGTTTGTCTTGGCTTTGTGCAAAACATCGCTGACGACGGAACGTTGCTGCCCGTGACCCAGGAGTACTTGTCGGCGGGTAGCTACGAGGTGGACATTGCCGGGATGAAGTTCACCGCCAAACTCAATCTGCACACCCCATATCTGCCGACCAAATATCCGGACACGGAGAGGGGCGCGTATCAAGCTACCAGGGACGGGTCTACGGAACGAAAATAGGCATCTCTATCCGACCGGTCTTGATCCGTGGAAACGTCATTTCCCATCTTTTGTCAACTTAAAGGTACCTTTTGATAAACCAGCTTATCTATTTCTTGTTGAACTATTACATTTAGTTTTGTTAACCTACTAGCGTTTATAAAAAGCCAATTGACATTATTGTTAGCCAAGAGTCTATTATATTATTATGATACATAAAATTTGTATATATGAGTCAAAATATCTGCTCAGCAGATACAAAACACCTGTTAGCAGTAGAGTAACGAGCTGTCGTCTAGCTCTTAAATAACTAGACGTGACGTTTTATGCGCAGCATTCCAATCTGTTTGGGCCAATGTCTTTGCTCAATGTGTTTCGAAAGTTCAAAGTAATCGGTCAATTTCTCTCAGTCGCGACTTGTGCGTGACGCTAGATTAGCTCACTAGGCCTGCTTTGTGCCAATGATATAAATTTCTCTCCTGCCTTTGTAATCAAATTGTATGACCTAGTCATTGATTTATTTTATTAGATACCTAGTTTAATAATACTAGTCATAATTAACTTGGGGCTGTTATGAAATGTTAATGTATTTCATTTAGGAAAAACAGATATTTGCTTGGAATGTTTTTAAATCTAGCTTTGTTGCCTTTATTGTTACAGATTTTTATTTGTACTAAACAGTGATTGAGTCAATGATATTCAAATTTTGATCAGGTGCCTTACTCGTAAAATTACGGCTCACAATTTTAACAATATTCCCAGAATTTTCTGGCTGTCTGTATTATTTCTTTATAATATCTGTGTTATTAAACGTATATCTACCACTTGCTTTAAATAGTTCTTTACATTTTTAACAAAGATATACCTTTACCCTGATACATTCCCTTTGTCTAGGTTTCGAAGTTATCTTTTTAGGGAATTGTTAGTATACTGTCTTATTGTGCATTGATCAAAAACCAGATTCCTGTATTTAACATAAGCTACAAAAGCTACAAAACATTACGTAAGCTACAAAATGTATGCTGTCGACACAAACGGAATTATTTTACAAACTTAACTAGCAACTAATCGACATCGCATTGAAGACGACGCATCCCAATAACCCCACCGTTACGCCAGGCCCCCCTTCTGCGCGGGGACCGCAGAACCTGACGGTGGTTGCGGGTCTCGACGTGTACCTGCGCTGTCCGGTGGCCGGTTTCCCCATCACGAGCGTCACGTGGCAGCGCGGCGGAGACATCTTACCATCGCATCTGCGTCACAGAGTCTTCCCCAACGGCACCTTGCTCGTGCGCCAGGTGGAGGGGGTGGCCGACAGGGGCGAGTACACCTGCGCCGTCACCAACCAGCAAGGGCAGTCGGCACAGGGACGGCTGCACCTTGATGTCATGAGTGAGTAGCTACGTGCGAGCGCCAGCTTGTGCAAAGAAATCACAGCAATCAATGTCAATAATATTCATTAACATTGCTTCTACCTTGTTTCTAACTTTCAAATATTAAATAATTTAGTTTCCTACAACAAAGTCAACTCAAACTATAAAATTATCTTCAATCTTCATATTTTAGTTCACTCAACTTTCCATAAAACCTTTCTTCTTCGCATATTTTGCACCTGCCTAATTAAATGTTTCCGTGTCTCACAGGACACTTTTTGCCGTTTCTGAGCGCAATCATATATTGAACTAGGTATCTTCTAAGCATCAACATGTAGAAATGCCATATATACATCAAAAATGACCTAGGCTGTGATAAAGTGTGTGACACTCTTTGTTTCCATTCCAGAACCACCCCTGATCGGTCCATTTTCGTTTACGGACAACCTCCAAGAAGGCATGCGGGCGCAGGTCTCGTGCAGCATCATCTCGGGCGACTTCCCGATCAGCATCACCTGGCGCAAGGACGGCGGGCCGCTGCCACAGGAGTCAGACGTGCAGGAGCAACACCATCAGTTCGTCAGCAACCTCATGTTCAGCAATCTAGCGGCTCGCCATTCGGGGCACTATACGTGCATCGCAAGCAATGCCGCAGCCATCGCTAACTTCACTGCCAAGCTCATCGTCAGGGGTACGCTTGTAGATGTAAAAAAAATTACTCCAAACTTAGTTCACTTAGCCTTTAAAAATATATGAGCAGGAGTTCAATTTCTACTCTATTTGAAACTGCCATCTGTTTTTTTCATCAAGTACCTTTACGGTGTTGAAATTCTACCTGTTGTGACAAAATTTTCACTCACAAGGAATTATATTAAGTGCGCAGATACTTCCTTCATATTGCCTTAAAGTTAAACTATTTTTTTAACGCTCGTTGCAGTTGCCCCAACTTGGATTACGGAGCCTCAGGATGTGTCCGTGCTATTCCAGCACCAAGTCGCCCTTCACTGCCAGGCCGGGGGATTCCCCACCCCGTCAATCACTTGGATGAAAGCCAAAGGTAAATGAGAATTACATTTCACAGGGGAAACTTACAAAGTTTATCTTGCATCTTCCATGACGGCTATTTGTTGAAGGTCCATAGGGTGTAATATGTTAGGGGAGGAATAAAGTTAGACGGTGCGCAACTAACCGGAGAGTGAAGAGGGTGCCGTGAGAGTTTGATGATGTTGAGATGTTGAAAGCTTTCATCTTATATCAATGACTGAACGACGGTTGTAAAGACATCTCTTACGTCTTACAGGTACCCAAGCAAGTGACTTTGCACAGCTGGAGCAAGGCCATCGGCTATCCATCTCCAACAACGGCTCGGTGCTAATCCGCGCTGCGGACCCAGCACACGAAGGACACTACACGTGCCAGGCCAGCAACGGCATCGGATCCGGGCTCAGCAAGGTCATCTTCCTCAGGGTCAACGGTAATACATATATTTAGCAAACTGATACCAGAGAAATGCCATTTTCAATCAGTCAATATTGAATTTTCCAAATTCATATGCAGAGGAAATTGGCTTGCAATGCACGCCAACTGATTTTTAAACAAACATTTTTTAATTGCAATTTGCATTTTTAGTTTTTGGTTTAACCCCAACTCAACATAATATTATTGTCCAATATTCTTTAGAAAATTACAGTGTTCAATTATGCTACATGCTATTTTTGTCGGGGGTATGTTTGTAGATGTAAAACAGGTTACTCCAAACTTAGTTCATTTAGCCTTTAAAAATATGTGAGCAGGAGTTTAATTTCTACTCTATTTGAAACCTCCCTCTCTTTAACCACCTCTTTAACATTTTAATTTTCCTAACATAATTCCGTAACCACAATGGACGAAAAGTGAAGGCCAGGAAACTAATTCCCCTCCCCCGTCCCCTGCCTCAGTTCCGGCCCACTTCCGCGCGCGCCTGCTGAACGTGAGCGGCGTCGCGGGCGACCGCGTGACGCTGTCGTGCGAGTCCGACGGGAACCTGCCGCTGAGACTGTCGTGGTCGGCGTCGCACCGCCCGCTGTCGCCCAGCCACGCGCCCGTCACCGAGCGCCAGACCGCCACCGGACTCGTGTCCGAGCTGCACCTCGAGGCGCTCACGCGGCGGGACGCCGGCGCTTACCGCTGTCTCGCCACCAACGACTTCGGCCAGGACGAGCTCGTCATTCATCTCTCCGTCAAAGGTGACCAATCGCTTTTAGTTGAGTCTTGTCACTAGCCAGCTTCGTTCCAAGTATTAGGACACCTGTTTTTATTTATTTTCTTCTCAACTAATACTATTGTGTAAATTTGTAGATGGAAAACCACAGTTGACATGCAAAGAAACTGAAAGGTTTGAGCTTTGAGTTCTATGCATTTGAGAGTCCCAGCTGATAGCAACGTTTATAGTGGTAATTAATATGCAAGGAGGGATGATGAGCTCATGCATGAATGCAATGCCACCTATGCGCTGTCTTGTTCTTGCCCTTCGTGTTTACAACAAAAAAACTTTGCCGTGCCCATTATTTTTTTATTATTTTATTTTAAAGTTTTGCAGTGGCAATTGAAAACCAAGAGGTATCCAAGCAAATGTACATAGGGGTCAATAATCCACATCTCCTCAGCCCATTATTGCCCCGGACTCCGATCTATACCGCCTCCTACATTCCCGCAGAGCCGCCGGAAGCGCCGAGCCGTTTGGAAGTGCTGGAGGCTGCCAGCCGTTGGATCCGCGTGACGTGGGGGGCGCCGTATTCCGGTCACGCTCCGATCTCGCACTACGTGGTGCAATTCCGCGAGGAAGAGAGCTCCTTCGTGGGCGGCGCTGCGTGGGCCAACGTGACCGCGGACGGCACCTCGCGCACGGCCAAGCTGTCCGCGCTGCGGCCCGCGACTGCGTACCGCCTGCGTTTGCTCGCCGTCAACGAAGTGGGCGCGGGACCGGCCAGCGAGCCGACCATCACGCACACGCTGCAGGAAGGTACGGGCGCGTGCGGTGGAATCTTGTCCTGGGAATCGCCACGTGGCTTAAACCTTGCTGTGCATGGTTTACCCCCATTTACTTTGTAGACAATCGTGTTTCCCGCCATTCCCATTTTACGCGCTGAGTTGTCACCGAGATATACCAGCGAGAGATAAGAGGTCCGCGTGTACGAAAAGGTTGGCGACCGCTGCTCTAAAGCACTAAATAATTTGAAATGAACCCAAATTGCTTAGATGACCTCTCTAATTTCCAGCTCCGAGCGCTCCACCCATCGATGTCACCGCTGAGGCGACAAGTTCGGAAGCCATCCTCGTCCGGTGGAAGGTAGGTCTTCTCTTGCACGATTCAGTCTGGCCATGTAAATTGCTAACTGGATGGCGGATGCACTGAACGGACTTTGCTCCACCTTTAAAGAGAAACTATATCAGATTAGGTACTACATCTTACTTTGGGTCTGCTCTGGGCTTGTACTATCAGTTTTCTTGTCTGCAGGATGAGCAAAAATCTCCCTTGGGGTCAGTGCTACAAGTGCCTCAACCCATGGTTAATGTAAGAGTTAAGATACTTGTCATGGCGACCGCCAATAGGTTACCGTGGCACTCTTCTGTTTCTGAGAGTTAGATGCTTAACCCAGAGCTGAAAATTAATATAATATCGGCCATTACCGTTATCGACCTCAGAATTAGGGAGGAAAAAACACGTGTGTGTCCCAGCAGTGTTTGACGTACCAAGTGACCCCCAGCCGCCCCTGGTTACTTACTCCAACGGCGAGATCCTCGGCTACCAAGTGGGTTACCGCGAGAAGTCGTCGGTGGCGCCGCCGCAACAGACCCGTACGGTGCGAGGGCGCCACCGTCTAGAGGTGACCTTGCCCGGTCTGCGCCACTTCACCGGCTACGAGGTGACGGTGCGAGCGTTCAACCAGATCGGCGCGGGGCCCGCCTCCGCCACGCTGCTAGTCACGACTTTGGAGGGTGGTAGGTAAATATGACGTGATCCATGTCCGCCGGCACACTCGAATGCATGGCTGCTTGCACTGATCGTGATTTTAGGAGATGCCATTTATAAGGCTCTGTCATTTCAATTTTAAAAATTCTTTACAATGCATTTTTGTGAGCAGTTTTTTGCTTGGCTTATTTTTTGATTATGAAGTTTATTTTTGAATTACCATTCATTTTGCAAAATGTTTGTTTTTTAACTTTGTGAGTTGTTCCTAAGATTTCCCAACTCCTTTCAACCTCAAAACGTAACACCAAGAAGCTCTTGCAGTTTGCAGTTAATGCTACTTATGATTGTTGTAGTTAATTTGCACATTCAAACATTACCTACGTTATGCCATGTGTATGTAGCTTTATTTGTTTGCCTCATCTATTTAGAGTATGCCGTGATTCAACATTTTCCTATCACTATCAGATGTACCCGTGAATCCGTGGGGTTAATCTCCAAGTCCATGGGGAATCCATATCGCAACCCCGGACATTGTTTGCCCATCGATCCTGACCGCAGTGGCTCGGTGCAGTTCCAGACATGCCTCCGCTGGACCTGCGCTGCACTGCGCTGTCCCCGCAGAGTCTGCGCGTGCGTTGGGACCCTCCGCCACCCGAGAACCGCAACGGCCTCGTCGAGGGCTACAAGGTTGTCTACAAGCAACTCAACTCGACCACCGGTACATTAGCCAAAATGTCCCCTCCTTTACTGGCATTTTTCTAGACATTTGCGTGCAGGTGAATTGTGTGATGCAGGTTCATATTTTATTCTACAACAATAATGTGCAGCCAAAATTTGCTAGCAATCTATTTATTTATTTCACTATGTTTACCGGCCCGTGGCCCTTACATGGCAAGGGTGTGGGATGTGAAAAATATAATAATTTATATAACTAGGGCTTCGCAAACGCAATTTGTGTTGCATTGAAGATGAGCGTAGGTAGCGGCTTAGAGTAAGTAATGGACTTATTACTTAATCTAAGGTAGCGGTTTGTGTAAAGCGGATAAAAAGGTGCAGGCAGAAGTCCTATGAAAACCATGGAGCACCAAGCCTGACCATTGCCTTCTCGAAAACTCAGATCATTTGAAAATGTAGACGGATTCTGACGTTCCTTTGTTTATCTTCGAGCTGCCATCAGCGGCGTGCCGACAATGTATAAGGTGGCGCGAGCCGCGCCACCGCAAATGGGGGTGGGTGGGTGGGTGGTGCTGGGTCCCCAGAAGGGGACCCAGGAGCTTGCAGGTGTTGGAGGGTAAGATGATAGCCAGAATCTATTGCCCTTATGCAGCTACTTACAAGGGATAGCAATAAGGATAGCAATAGGGGTAGATTTAAAGAATGCTAGTTGAGACAGACATCATGCTGTGGATCACTAGCGTGTAAATTTAGCGACATAAATTTAGCAAACTCTGTTGATTAATTCACTAGGCCCTTATGTCTGTGACTCTAGGCACCTTTGAACTAGATATGCGATTCATTCAAAAATTTTCATCGGCCCGGCCCCGAAAGGCCCGAGAGGCTAGATTTTTTGAGGCCCGAACCGGCCCGACTTTTTCCCGGAAAGTTGAGTCGGCCCGACGGGCCCGAAAAAGACCGAAAAATCACGAAAGCCCGAAAAAGCACGATAGCCCGAAAGAGCCCGAAAAAGCCTGCGAAAGACCGAAAAAGCCAGAAAAAGCCCGAAAGCTCGTAAGGGCTCAAAACTGCCAGAAAAAGCGCGGATTACGTAAAAGAGCTCGAAAAAGGAGGAAAGAGTCATCGAAAGGAAAGTTTCAACAACTCTAGTTAACTCAATGCATACTTTTGTTCAAAATCCTGATTAACATAGCTTTTTGATCAGCCAGATAAAATATCGTCAATTGATATCTTCAAATATCGTCATTGATATCATGATATCACAATATGGGCATTGATCGATTCAATGAATAAGCCAACAGGTACCTACCACCATTGGGAATCATGGAATGAGGCAGGAGGGGATAGCTTCTTTGAGAGTGAAACACGGCTCTTCTTAAACCAGTGAAAATGAGATAAGGTCAGAGTTCAGAGTGTGCTTATACATGCGGGCACTGTCTTATAGTGGATCATTAAGTATTTTCACGTATTACCGTATTGTCAAAAAATAATTTTGATGCCGATAAAATTTAAAATCTCAAATTTTACCGACAGCCAGAAAAATTCGCAAAGCCTGAGAAAGCCCGAAAAATCCCGAGAGCCCGAAAGTCGGGCCCGGTTGGCTCGAAATCGAACATTCTCCGCCCGGGCCCGAATTTTTTTTTAAAGTTAGGCCCGAGTTAGGTTTCGGGCTTTCTCTCGCATCTCTACTTTGAGTTTGAACCAAGTTCATCGTCTCTCTAAACATTTCTGGTAACCAACCCTCTGTCAATTTGGTTGCTTGGTGGTTGGGGCACACCTCCAAAACACATGGAGACACCAAAATTGGCACTTACAACTATACCAAAAGTCCCAAAAGCTGTGAACAGATGTTGGCTGAGATTGAGCCAACACTTCAAAGTTGAATCAGTATATTTACCCTAACCAGTTCAACAAGCACAATTGGTAAGCACTGCACTGTTTCGATATCGGCGCTAAAATAAAACTGGCTACTGGCGCTTTACTTTAAGTACGGTCTTGTCCAAAGACACAAAATTCGAAAATTTTCTCAAAAACACAAAAAAAATAACATTTTTGTAACCCCCCCCCCCCCCCCCACCGTTGACAGTTCCCAGAACCCCTATTCTGTAACTTTTCCCAAGTGAGATGACAAGAAATGAGAGCCTATGTTTTCATATGAAACAAATGAAGGTTCTCGCTCTCATTTCATTTCATCTCACATCAGAAAAGATACAGAATAGGGGTCCTGGGGTGGGTGGGTGTCTGTGAACTATACTCGCGCCACTTGGCCGAAGGCCTCAGCACGCCACTGGCTGCCATATAGCGAAAAAATGCAGATTATGAACTCATTGAGTAACAATAACGTAAATACAAAAGACATTACTTATGGCAGAGGGTTCTTATTTGATTGGAGATCAATTTATGACACGTATTTACTTACAATTACTTCCATAAACGAAATTGACTAAACTTCTGATAACTGTCAAACCTTTGCCTTGGCCAAACTTGGAGTCAACAAAGCAGGTACCTAACCAAGGAAATGAAAGAAACCGGACTCTTATTGAATCAGGCGTCAAATCACGAAAAAAAACACTAAGAATATGCTAATAAAAACCAAACAGAAAGTCCTACCGACCTCAGATTTTCAGGCATAATAAATATGTATCAAGTCGACATGTTCATAAGTTTTTGTGAAGATATGTCAATAACTTTGACATTTACAGAAGTTCAAAATTTTGAAAAATCGAAAAATTTCGTAAAAATTGATTTATGAAACCATTTCTGAACCGATCTTTTCCAAAAACTTGGAGGATCTAAGTTCAGAACAAAGGTAGGTCCTCTGAAATTTTCATCTAAATCGGTTCAGGCGTTTGATCTGTAGAGCACGCACAAACACACATACAAAAAAAAAAAAAAACACACAAGTGACTTTTTTTTTGGGGGTAGTGAAATTGAAGATTTCGCTCCGCTCATCAATAATTTACATTCAAAATAGTATTATGTAATAACACTGTGGGTGAAGTTGATAAGTGCTCAAACTAACCAACATTGGAAAAGGACCTTACTTGTTGGTTCCAAACATAAACAACCTTACCTACTAACCGATTAACCAAATAAGCAATTTCTATCTAAGGTACAACGTTCCCAGTCTTCTAACGTGCAGTGCACTGTTTCCCAGGTGGAGTGCCTGAGGTGGAGGTGAAGAAGACTACGAATCTTGAGACAAACCTGCACGGGCTGTCCAAGTTCGCCAACTACAGCGTCAGGGTTCTCGCCTACACTTCGAGCGGAGAGGGAGTCCGCTCCAATCCAGTGCACTGCATGACGGAAGAAGACGGTACGACAATATCATGGGCTTTGTCTCGAGCATGACTCGCCAGAAATTTGAGTGTGGCATTGCCACTTTATTCGCCCAGTAGATTGTATTGAGGCTAACCCTGTTTCTAAGGCCCAGTATTACTAATAAATGCCTCAAGCCAGAAATCAAATAGGAGTTAAGTTATTTTTCATGGCAACCGCCAATAGGATGCCGTGGAATTCATTTGTTTTTTAAGGTAGAGTTAGGCGCTTAACCCAGAATTGAAAAATTTTGTAATCCTGGAGCTTATCCTGACAGTTTGATGATTGATGCCATATCCGTAGGCATTAACACTCCGATCTGACCTCGATGTTTTGTCTTGCTTGTCCCTGCAGTCCCTGGGCCGCCGGAGCAGATCAAGGTGCATGCGATGACCTCAGACAGCATCATGGTGGCGTGGACCCCGCCAGCCGAGCCGAATGGGAACATCATCAAGTACAACATTTACAGCCATGCGTTAGCACAGCATGGAGCAAAGGTAATTGCTAGTTGGTTACCTAATCTCTTGGATTTCTATTTTGTTATTGTAGTTTGCAGTTATTGCAGAATGTAATTTTTTATTTACAGCTATATGCAGTCTATATGAGTTAACATAATTTCAATTCTTAAACAAACTGATGATCCGCATTCACACAAATTACCGTCGTTAGAGAAGACTATTGGAATTTGGTACAAGGATGTCACTGTTACGTAATCAATGCTTGTTTGTAATTGTTGTACCTAATTGTTTGTTAAATTGTAGGAAACTCAAACTGATAGCAGGTTCTTTTTTTTTGCAGGAAGTACAGAAGGAGAGTGTTTTCGGGGATCGCGAACTGCTGTACGAAGTTCACCGGCTGAAAGAATCCCAACGCTACGAGTTCTGGGTCACTGCATCGACCATTGTCGGCGAAGGAATGATCAGCACCAAAGTGTCGCAGCTTCCTACTTCAAGAGGTACCTTTGAGAAACTGACCATTGATAAACAAGACCATGACTCACAGACAACGAAACCTTTGTTGTCAAAAGGTCTGCAGATACCTTGCCAGGCACTTCAGCAAGATTTTGGACATTCCCCTCACCTTCAAGCTACATTATTATTTTTCCTGTGGTTGCAGAATGAAGATCCTGTTTGTTAACTGTTATATTATCTGGTTTGCTTGTTCAGTGTTCTACTGATCATTTGTAACTAAACTACCCTTCAAGCTCAAAAAGTACTGGTGCCAATTTTTCCCCACTTAGCCTTTGTTATAACTGTTATTTAATATATCTGTGACATCTTAATCTGCTTCTGCTTTGGAGTGACTTCTATTCTACATGAGTCGGTCCATTCGCAAGCAACGCTTATCCCGTTTCAGCGCCGGCTAAGATAGCGTCGTTCTCTCGACGCGTGGTAGCGGGCGCGGGCCGCGGCGTGGTGCTCCCGTGCCACTCGG
Source organism: Nemoura dubitans (assembly GCA_921293005.1). Classification (NCBI taxonomy): domain Eukaryota; kingdom Metazoa; phylum Arthropoda; class Insecta; order Plecoptera; family Nemouridae; genus Nemoura; species Nemoura dubitans. The sequence continues at coordinate 22,353,489 of OV121075.1, forward strand.
TGGGTCTGCCGAAGCCGAGCCGGTCGTGGCGCGGGCCGTCGGGGGCCGCCATCGGGTCCACGGCCGGACGACAGCTGCGGGTGCTGCCCGACGGCGAGCTCGCGCTCGGACAGCTGCGCATGGACGACGCTGGGAACTACACCTGCCAGGTGGGCACGGCCTCAGTATGACCCACAGGCCACACCTTCCACTCTCTCCTAGCGTCTGCTTCAACAATCAGGGGAACTACACCTGCCAGGTGGGCACGGCCTCCGTATGACCCACAGGCCACACCTTACACTCTCCTAGCGTCTGCTTCAACAATCAGGGGAACTACACCTGCCAGGTGGGCACTGACTCAGTATGACCCACAGGCCACACCTTCCACTCTCTCCTAGTGTCTGCTTCCACAGTCATCAGTCGTCACTCATCAGTCATCACTTTTTAATAGTTTGTTCAATGAACACAACTAATACCTGCTTAACTGCATTGATATCACTAGAACCAGTGTTTCCCACATGCTAAAACCACATGCTCCCACATGCTCCCACATGCTCCCCCAGGCAAGATTTCCCCTATGTAACACTACAGCGCCACTACGTCATAGCAATCGCCGCTTTCAAGCCACGTTCGAAAACAAGCGCCCGGAAGAGCTGCTGGCGCTATCTGGCGAGAGAAACCGACACTTCGGGTTGCGGCCTCGGTGGCTACGCAGACACTCTAGCATTAGCAGTGGGACTCTGCCTAAACCTATAAATCCAATGCAAAGACTATTAAAACAACCATGTCTGTTGTTTATAATCTCTAAAGCAATCCATTTATCACTTTGCATGTATGACTTATGTTGTTCTCAAAAAGATACAAGGTTAAATAATATGCTTGTACCATTACCCCTAGAGGAAAAAATTTTTGTAGACAGTTCAGCCATGCTTTCTTTCCAAGTACTAAAGAAAATACAGTTTTTATTATTTTAGACACTCATTATTCATTGTAAATAAAAATAAGAGATAAAATAAATAATATATTTTTTTAATCGAGAATGTGTGTGTGTGTTGGTTGCAGGTGGAGAACATGTTCGGCAGCGACGAGATCACGTACGGGCTGTCGGTGCAAGTGCCGCCCGGGCCGCCCACGCTGATGGTGCCCGTCACGACCTCGCGCACCATGGCTCTGCAGTGGAGAGTCACCGACAGCGGGGGCAGTCCGATCACCGGTAACGCGTGCAGACAATACCCAAGTACCCAGCGCTTTCGGGGGACGCACCATTTGCAGCTTTGCAATTTTAAAACTCAGAACTGGCTCATTTCCTTTTTTCAAGAAAGGTTTTGATGCACTGCCAGTCGCCACTGATGCACTTTGAAATGCTTTGCTCTGACTTTTAATTTTCCTGGTCAACCTACTTTATAATTGAAATTAGGGCATAATTCCTTTATCATTATTAAGTTATGCTATGTGCTGCATCTGCAAGTACTTTTGAAAGATGGTCGGAACTCGGAATGATCATTTCATCGACCACTATTCCCGTTCTTTGAACACTTTAATGGTCCAACAGTTAATCCTTTGATGTAACATTTGGATTTTATCCGTTTCAAACACAAAAGAAGTTGACACTAATGCTGATTTTCTTCCATGTCCAAATCAGTTTTTTCAACACATCGCTGGTTCAGCCTCTGTGCCTTTCGTGTACTATTTCAGTAGGTTGGACCGCCAAATCCGTTTGCCCTTGTGCTAAAACTGCATTGCGTTTCTCACGAAGGCTACAAATTGACGTACAAGCGCGAGTTTGGCGAGTGGCAGGAGCAGGCGATCGACGCCGACCGTAAGTCGTTTGCGCTGGAGGGGGTCAAGTGCGGCTCCAACTACCAGCTGTACATCACCGCCGTCAACGCAGTGGGCGTCGGCAAACCAAGCAGTCACGTCACCGCCACCACCAAGGGAGGAGGTGAGGCCCGGTCATTTAGATGCCTGAAACTTCGGTGAATATTACACCAAAATGTGCTTGAAAGTTAGTTTTTAGTAGTCTTTAGAAAAATTATTTCATAAACATAGTGCATATGATATAACTTACATTAAACAGAGAAAATCTTGGTAAGTTGTCTTATATATGAAAATAATATTACTGTACCACCCTAAATCTGTTGATGCCTTTAGATCTTGCTTAATATTCGGTCAAATTCATCCTTTTTCTTTACTTCTTTTTAATTATTGCCTTATCTCTCATGATTGGTTTTCAATTTTAACAAACCAAACTGTTCCCTCTCCCCTTCCAGCCCCTCGCATCCCGTCTCTAGAAGAGCTGATTGTGGTCAACTCCACTTCGGTGACGCTGTTCCTGGACGCGTGGCCCAGCGGCGGCTGTCCCATGCAGTACTTTGTGGTGGAGTACCGCTCGCGCGGACAGAACGGCTGGACGCTTGTCTCCAACAACATCCAACAGGAAGAGCTGGTCATTCCCGACCTCTCGCCTGCATCCTGGTACGCTGTCCGGGTCACCGCCCACAACGATGCCGGCTCCAGCAGTCAGGAGTTCACGTTCGCCACGAAAACAAGGACGGGCGAGACGGTTCTGCCGGAGATGATTCCGGACATGTCGGAGCAGCAGGCTTCGTTCTACATGCATCTCAACGTCATCATTCCCATCATCTCGGGGGTCATTTGTACGATAGCGGCGTCTATCTGCATATGCATCATTATACATAGAAGGTAGGTTATGTGAGATCACTGATCTCTGGCACTGTTTCCTTCACAGTTCTAGACAAAAATTTTCTGCAAACTGAATGCAATTTTTCACACAATGGGCGACCACAGAAAAGACTTTGCATTTTCTTTGCATTTGCATTTACTGTAACTGTGCCTGGCCAATCCATGGCGGGCAATGGGCAATAGATTTTACAGCTTTCATTTTTGTAGGAGGTAATAAATTTGAGTAGGTGGTTTCAGTTGAAACTTTAAATCGGTTTATAATATATGTTTTCTAAGGACGTAGCTAGGTATGTAAATCTTTAAAATTCTCGTAACAAACTCGCCTCAAACAATTCTCGTAAGTTTCTTCTTAAGTTTCTACGCCCACACTCTTCATTTATCCAGTTCCAACAAGCCTTGAGCCCCGTTGATTTCCCCGCTGCCGCAGACACTACGCAGGATACAAGCAAGGCGACACGGGCTTCGGCGCCAAGTCGCTGGCCGAGCTGCAGAACGAGCGCAACACGGACCACCAGAGCGGAGGACAACACCCGCCCCCCACGCAACTCTACTCGCCGTCGCCTGCACGAAAGGGCGACTCGTCTCTCAGCGGACACAAGGGAAGCGATACCTCAGGTCGGCAGCACCTCGGTTAGCCACCTTTCACTTACCTCCTCACGCTTGTGCTTGCATCAAACTCGGCCTATTCTATCGACACTTTTGGTGAAACTTGTGCAACGTACTTGGACTATTGCTTTGTTGATTTATTTAAAAGTTTGAAAATATAACCTATTCCAAATGACTACGAGCACAGACTACGAGTCTATCATGCTTTATTTGGAATTCTTGGGATCTTAGACATTTGCCATTTTAATCCTATGGATAGGTAATGATCCGTTGTCTACATTTGTCAGAATTCCCCTTGCGTTTTTTTTCTAGGTATTTTGCATGTTGGCTACATCTAAAAATCATCTCTGAAATATGGGAAACATTTTCATTGTCATCAGTGCACATATGTAGTTTCCTAGATTTACTGCACACTGTGTAGGCTTCTATCATTTAGTATGCTATATCCACCGACTTGCCATTGAAGTCGTGAAGCGTATTCAGCAGAAATTAATTTGAATTTTGGCTTTTACCAACCTCAAACTTGTTCACATTACACCAAATTTTTTTTATTTGTATTTGAATTTAAATTTTCCATATTCGTCCATTACGCAGCACAAAACCCCCCTCAAATGCACTTTTCTCTTATCTATGAAGGCAAACAGAGAATCGTTGACTGATAAATCAAGTAGAGGCGATGCGAAGTGTAAATACAAGCCGTCTCTTCCGGACTTTGCTACTAATTGGGCCCGGACTGCGGTCCTCAGGTCCGGACTACGAGATTTGCCCGTACGCCACGTTCAGCCTGCCCGGCGCGACCGCCAACAATACGCAGACGATGGATTACTCGATGCAGTTCCAGACGTTCAGCCAGCAAGAGTGCTATTCGGGAAGGCCGAGCACCTCCGGATACGGTTCTAAGTCCAACAACAAGGAATACTATTCGCGAGTGCGTGCGAAATCAAGCGGTTCGAGGACTTCGTCGGAAAATAAAGGACTTTCGAGAACGTCGAAGAGTCCACCAGACGGTTTGAGCTTAGGTAAATGGATTAGCTGGAAGTTATTTTATTGTGAGGGTTTGCGACTTTCATTTCATGGCAAGTCGATGGATTGGCAAACGTCACAGCTACGGCTTTTACCAGTTTAAAAAGAATTTAAATAAATTTATCAATAAGTCTACATAATGACAGAAAAAAAAAACACTTTCCCTCTTTGTCTATCTATGTCTTGCTTTCTTTCTTCTTGTCTACCTTCCCTTCTTAATGTTATTTGAATGAAGTGGGGTTTTTAAGGCGTGTCTTCAATTTGGAAATTTTGCGCCTGATAAATGTTTTTTTGTCTGCTCTGTTTGTGGATAAGTTGTGGATGTTTGATTCATGAGATAGTATGCTTAGAATTTACGGCATGAGCTCTTACAGCTATTGCAATGTTCATGATCATTCATAAGCTATGAACACAGACACAATGCACATGCACAATATCTATTGTAGGATGGGAGGAAGAGCACAAATTTAGTGATGACAGGGCGGACAACACCCCACAGCAACAAAACAAACAGTACTGCAGGCGAATTACAGAAACTTTTCGTAGCTTGAAGATAAGAAAGCTATTTAAGCTAAGATTTCGTTCTGTAATTTGCCCCCTTGTTCTAGGGGGGGGAGGAGACTGAACATGATAATGAACTCAGTGATGCATGCGATTCTTTAAGCCTCGGTACCTCGATTCCAGAAATCTCGTGCATCTCAAGCCAACAAACGTTGCCGATGTCTGCGGCAGCGTCGTCCGGCTCCAACGGACACCGCCGCGCAACCAAGTCTCCGCCGGCGCACCACGCAAAGGACGGGGCTGGCGGCGCGGCCTTTGCGCGATCGCGCAGCTGCACCATGGCCGACCAGGCACACTCGGACTCCGACACGAGCGGCGCAGACGTCAGTCCGCGCAGGGCCGAGGCTAAGCCGCTGCCCGCGCAGTATCGACTGCCTCCGAGCAATCACAGTCGTGCGGCCAAGGGGCAGACGCACCATGGTAGGTGTGGAAAGACTTTAGGACTGCCGATTTTCAACGGATTGTTACATGAATCCCGGCCACTTAATAGCCCACTGATGCAACTCTGCCTCTAAAAGTAGCAGCGAAATAGCCTACTAGATAACGAAGGGCAAAATAACCAATTGTGTGTTCCCATTGACAATAAACAAATTTATTTGTTATTTATTTATTTATTTATCAATTGCATGTCATGTCCAAACTCCAAAGGCAGGAACACAATCTAGATTTATTTTTAATTCCAGCTATTTTTTAGATTTTGTTAGCCTATAGAAGTGATATTGCTTAAAGGATGGTGGAAATTGAGATCTCCACCATCAATTTTCTATTATTTTTTAAATCTAGATAGAAAAACAAAACTTTCAATTTTAGAGTAAGAAATCACACATTGCTGTAGACCCCACATTCGTATCGCCATCGTATTCGTAGCAGATGTGACTTCAGTTCGACAGCTGCCTCTTCACGCAGGATTGACGACAGTAGCTCTCTCTGTTTTCCGTATTAGAGACGTCCGTGTTTGAGCTGGACTCGAGCACCGAGTCCACGGAGGCTTCGCCGGAGGTGACCCATCGGCCTCACCGCCGAGGCATGGTGGGCCGACGGGGGGCGCCTTCCAGGTAGTGCAAGTAGGTGCTGCTCTAGCGACTAGCAACTAGCAACCCACTCTGACCCGGTGATGCTATGTCATTGCAACCCTACAGCAACCCAATATGCACACTGTAACTACCATATCTGATTCAGTAACCACTGTCAAATCCAATTTTGGTAAGCATGATCAGTATGCAGCATGCTGAACCAATTCTCTATCTATTCTCTAAGTAGGCAGGTGCATCATATTTGCATTGAAGCACATTAATTGTCTCAGTTAACTTTCATCCCAAAGTTGAATCTCTATGTCCTATTCTCACGCCCAAGTCCCACTCATGTGCACAACTCTGGTCGTCTAGTTCCTTAACCTACCTCCAAAAAGAATTTAGAAATTGTTCATTTTTTCATAAATATATATTGTAAGTTGTAACTGCTTTAATTAAAATGTTATTTACATGTAGTAGCACCATGCCTGAAAATTTTCACCAGAAATTTATCTCAAATGAATGTTTCATTGGCATTATTTTTGTGTCAATTTTTGCTGTATCAACAACAGATTCAACAGTAGGTAGATTTAAAAAACATTTCTGCTGCCATTCTCAAGGCGCAAGTACCTACCTAAAACGGCAGTCCGTACTCAGCAGTCAAACATTAGTGAATTTGCAAAAAGCACAACCATTCTACGCGACAATGCATGCATAGCGTTGTTCTGGTACTACCTGTACCTGAGCGATCTGTCGAGTACTTGCTAGTAAATAAATATTAAATAGTGAAGATAACTGTCTCATTTAGCAAAGTGTAAAAATAATCATTTGACCATCGCAACTAGTTTTGGTATTTTAAATCCTCTGTAAATATCCATGTAGTAAGTAGCTGTGTGTGACTACTGTTTTCCCCCTGGCATTAAAGGCGTCGATGTTAATGGGCTTCCATGGTGTTACAGAGTGCGGAGCGGAGGTATGGAGGTGGTGCCGTTGCAGCCCCCCTCCGGCTTCCTCGACGGACAGGAGCTCTCTGAAGCCGAGTGCGACCGCGCCACTAACGCCCCCGGCTTTCCGCTGTTCCGCCATGAGGAGTTGCAGCAGGAACTCTCAACGCTCGTCAAGAGGTGCGAAACCAGTGATAGTTTTTTGGTCCAGTTGGGGAGGTGTATGAGTATGATCTATTGCTTTGTGAACAACAACAGTAGACCTTAATTTAAAGGCACAATAGAAAATTCTGATTTGCCTACAGACCTGAGCTCAAAATTGGACTCATTGATCAAAATTTTCTTGAACATTTTGTTAGTTATATAGCAATTCATTTTATTAAGAGTCCTTCAACATTGAATCCCAGTGCTTTTAACTAGAAACCCATGGAAAGTTCGCATCGCTGTGCATCGCTAACGTCATTTCGGGTGTCAGGTATCGTCAAGAGCGGGACCGCGAGAAGCAAGACTACACGATACACGTCTGACTCGAGGAGCCCGTGCAGTCATTTGCCGGCGACGCTTTCCGCAAGCAAGTCTGGCTGTGACCGCTCGAAACCGCCAAGTGTAATCGATCACATATCCTGGCCACCGGCTAGCAAACATTCACAACGGCCTCGGACTAAAAAGTGCGCTACTTCGCAAGTGTATGTATCATTCTTCAGAAAGCTTCTAACCTACCAGGACAAGTGGTGTTGTGGGTTTTACCACGTTTTACCGTAACCAACCGAAATGTTTTTCATTTCTACTTTTATGTTAAGCATGGTCTGTCTATCTACAACCAACCTAACCCTTGAAGGCAATCATATTTCCTACAAGTTATTTGAATCTAAAAAGGAGAATCTCAAGATGCCAATGAATCTAGTCCTGGTCTACAGAGCAAAATGAGAAAATTACTAAACGTTTATGCTTCATATTTGATTTATGAATGATTATTCAGATTGATTTTATTTAATGATATTCTATTATCAATGATTTTAGTGGAATAGGCAAACCAACCACATAGAAAACCCAACTACTTAAATCATTTTGTAATACTTGCACAAATATTTTCATTTCTTCCAACGGTCTAATTTGAGCTCATTAACCTGCGGAAGACGATGTGCTCAAACTTCCGACCGTTATGCCCTGGCTGTAGTGAGGGGTCCTGTCAATTTCACGGCAGGGGTAATGTTCTGTGCACAGAATGTTCTCAGCGGTACCATCCACGATTCATAGTGCAATGGTGACTTAAATCGATATTAAAAGTAGAAGAGAAAATAAGAAGAATGAAAAGGTAAAATTAAAGTAAATTAAGTGATGGAGCTTTCATGTCTCTGCTGTGTCCTGAATCTGCACATTGCAAAAAGAGATACTTGTTATTAAAATATAATTATTGTGCATAGGTAATTATATTGTAATTAAAAGTGAACGGAGCTTTGTTGATACCACTCGGCACTCTGTAATGATCTTTTTGAAGAATAGGTTTTCTGTGGACCATCACAGTATGTTTGTTGAAAGATGAAAAATTGTTTAGAAGAGAATGCCGAAGATAGAGGTGATGATATTGTTGATTGTGATAATTGATTGGGATCCCGATTCCTGTTTCCTACCTATACAAAAAGTATAACTCTGTGATGTTACGAACTAGTATAAGATATATATAACGATTTTGAAATATACTAAATATTTATTAATTGGTTTCAAATTTACACTAACAGTTAACTCCTTCAAATTTTCATATGGAAGAGGTATACAATCACACTAACACACCGATTATCTTACATTTTATCGACACTCATTTTTAAGTCATTTGCACAAAAGTTTGACTCAACAGTTTTAAGTATTGTATCACGCATTTTTTTTCAACCTCTGTTATTTTATTTTTATTTGGTCTTTTGTTTTGTTATTTTCAACAGTTTTCACCATAGCTTGTATAGTGACCAAAGCCAGTACCACTACTGCAGTATTCATGGCTTCGTACAGCAGTTTCGGAGAGAAGACCGTCCAAACGAACAGGTGGTACCTCTGGAAGGTGACGAGGACCGTGTACACTGCCGTGGGAAGCATTCGGAGACTTAAATTCGTATGAACCAAATTCGCCAACCAAGAGCGGAATCTGAAACGGGGAAAAGTCAGATCATCAAACCATGATTAAACCATGATTTAACCATTTAACCATGACCAAACCATGATGGAAGGTAATTTGTAAATATTTCGTGTTATCAACATTGGAATAGTTAGGAGCGGAGACGACCGAAAAGTATTTCCGTCAATGCAGTGCAAAAAACAAACGTTATCATTTCTTGCCATGCCAATTTCAATGCCAATTTCAATGAGATTATTCTTTCCAAGGTTTATTTCCTCAAGTAAATTGCATATTTTCATAGTACTCCTTCCTCCGTCACCTTCGTTCGTGCTAACGGTTGAAACAAAATACATAGACGTGGTGTAAAGTCCAGTACACATAATGTTTTTCTACGCCTTCGAGCCCGTGGGCTGGGCCCGTCCGAGCCTATTGGAGCCCGAAACGCTCCGAGAGGCCGAGAACAAGAAGGGATTCGCAATATACACTGCGTTTTAGAATCCGACGGGCTCCAGCCTCCATGCTCGAAAGAGTCATGTGTATTGGCTATAACAAAACTACTCCATGACTGCCATCTAGAATTTACCCTGCATCAGAAAGCTCGACTTGGCTCGCCTGATCCAAAGTGAAGCTAGAGGATTTATCAAACCCCATGATAGAGAAAAAATACCTTCTCAAGGTTTAATCAATGTCATCACACTAAGCAAAACCTGTCGTTAACATCATGATACCTCCACCTCCAAGCTGAGTAAACGACCCCCTCTCATCGCTACCCGCTCTGAACGGTGAAGTCACTCACGTTTGGAACTCGGACTTGGGGAAGTGTCGCAGTATGCCGGTGACCAGCAGTAGCTGCGAGAGCACCGGTGCCGAGTATGTGTGTGCTGCCAGCAGCATGCTGCACACGACCGGGCTGTACTCGGTCTGTCCGATGTAGCCAGATGCCACGTCCACGCTTGCCAGGCTGTTGGAGTTGCCCTGCAGAGAAACGCAATGATCGATGTGACTCGGCATCAGTCGGCTCAGATGCTGCATGTGTTACATGACTTATGGCACGCTTGCAAAGCATTGTCCCATTTGACCCGTTACCAAATATTATATCCATTAGAGCAGCGGTTCTCAAAATCTTTGTGTACATGACTCCCTTGAGAGGTGGTTGAATTTTCGTGGCTCCCCTGAATGATCACGAAAGCAATCTAATTTTCACGTTTGCATAAGGTGCCTATTTAATATATACGTTTTAAATAGTAGACCAAGAGTGTAAGAAATGCATGTCAAAATATTTGTTAATTTGACACTGACATGGATTTTTGTAAGAGATAATTTGTATTGCAATCGGGATTAAATATTATTTCTACAGAAACATACAGATTGAAGCATATTATGGCTTACAAAATTCCGCAACGCCCCTGACTGAAAGGCGCGACGCCCCAGGGAGCCGCAACGCACAGTTTGGTACCATATCAATAGAGGTTTCAAGAAAAAACAATTAATTGCAAATTACAACGTGAGGATTTTTTAGGTAGGAAATCTGTGGTTATATAACATAATCATAGAAACGAGAGGTGACGAGAGAGGCACACCTTGAGACGCTTAGTCTAATTACCAAAATTTTTAGGTAAGCTAAGTGCTACGAATTTTTTCCAAACTTCAAAACAGTACTTTCCCCTCACACTATGATTTTGCCGCATAAGCCGGTCAAAACAAGTAAAAATTATGTTGGCAAACAATTAAGATCCACAGGCAGACCAGTCGCCTCGGTAACGTCAAGTTTCGGACTCACCTGATAAAAATAAAATACGGTTCCCAGCCAGACGTGGGCGACTACCATCCAAGTGGCGCGGCCACTGGCCCGCCCATGGACCTGGTAGAGTATGTTGTGCAGCAGCCGACTTATGAGCACCTGGGCCGAAACAAGCACAATGTTGTGCGGACGATGCAGCAGACCGCTGAGCAGGATCCAACAAGACGTGATCGTGCACGCAATCTCGTTCAGGATTTGAAGCGGTTCAAAAGTGTTCTTTGTGTAGATTCGATGCTGCGAGATTGGCAAAACTATTCCCAAGAAGAGTAAGATTGACAGGATGCACCATATGATTTGCACTTCAATGATGCCCCTGAAAGATGATATTGCGTTAGAACGTTACATTGTGCGGTAAAGCATATAAAATTATTTCGGTTAAATGCCTCACCCTTTGAATCCAGGTGCATATATTATTTTATTTTAATAGAATTGTGTGTATATAATATCAAAGTGTGTTTCTACTAAGTTTACCTCGACTGCGGGTAGCTGAAGGGCATGAAAGTCCCGCCAGTTGCCCCCCGATAGCAGTAAATATAAAATACTGCAAGTGACCACAGAATTCGGCAACGGAATTTACTCGATTGGTGAATGCTACCACAGTTGGAGTTGATGTGCTCTAGGCAGACAAAAATAGCAACAAGACCTAAAAATCAAAAATAACAAATTAGTTAAATTCAAAAATTATTAGTAGCCCTGCAGTCTTTGTCATGGTTCAAAGGAAAATATTCCTGTAAATATAGCTGTAAGATGGAGACAAGCATAGTTGAATTAGTTGTGACTTTTTATTTTGTAATCAAGAGAAACTTCTTTAGCACTTGCCTAGAATCATGACGAATGAAAGCTGCAGTTTATTTTCTGGCTCATTTAGCCAATCTCCGATGTCTGGTAGCGTTGCCCATTTATCGCCAGTCTGGTTCCATTTCCTCAGCAGCCGATGCAAAAAAATCATGCAACCCCACTGCATAGCCAATCCACTGTCTCCTGAATTGATTACTTCGTAGAGTAAGACTAGTGAAAACGTTGCCCAAAGATAGTACCACACTTGATGTTCTTCTTCTATGAAACTGCTTGAAGCTAGGCTTATTGCATGCAAAATTGTTCCTCCTGTCAGGAACACACTTTTATAGTCATCAGAATAGATGGTTTGCACAATTGTTTTCAGTTTTATGAACCCTGTTGTCATGATGTATAAGTTAATATTAAAAATTACAGCAGTAAGGCATGTTATTACAAGTGGAATTGTAGTGTGTTGGCACAATAAACTGTTGCTTTCACTTATGTGGCACAATGCAAAGTTTAGTACTAACACGATGGAACACAATGAAAATATCACCACGATTCGCTTTCTGACATAAGAACCTTTTGTGTTAAGTGACTTTTCCATGAGAATTATCACGATTATCTGAGGAAAAATGAGAACATATTTTAATTTATGAAAAATTCAATGACCCCAATGTAAATGCATCAACCTATTAGATCATACCTGCCAAAGAACTGAGCTTGCCGTGGCCATAGAATAGACATCAAAGTTGACCAATGATTCAGCAAGATCGGCACTCATTCCTTGCAATGCAGACATAAACAAAACCAATGCTTCAGACAGCTTTGTTTCAGTCATACGATCAGAGGTCAGCCATTTCTTATAAATGGCAATAGCTTCTTTGTATGTGTGCAAGTGGTTACTACCACTTTTAGTTTCATGCAATCTGTGCTTTACAAATTGTTTAAAAACTTGTTGCGCATTATAGTTTATTGCGTAGAGCTGCTTTCGCAGAGGCAGCTTATGAAAAACTTGCGGAATGAGTTTTCCTAGATTACTTGCCGGAATTGGCAGCCCCAATAAAACAGACAGCGTTGGGGCTAAATCAATTTGTGATACTGTTTCTGGTTCAACCTCATTATCTCTGTAAGAAAAAATGTATATCGAGTCAATTTCACATAGGTATAATGATGACGCACATAGTTCCACAGGTTCCTATGCCGATTTTTAGAGCAAACTTTCTTTTCCTCTTACTTAGGTGATTGTCCCGAACATAAACTGCCAATCATGACGATCGGCACCATAACTTCGGCAAACGAAGCTCCTCCGTGACTTCCAGAATCTTTCATTCCATGATCGCCACACACAACCAACATTGAGGGTAATTCTGATGTTTTGTCCTAGAATATAATTGTATTTGACATTTGCACTATGTCTACAAAGAGCATGGAAAATGGGGTGGGAAATACTTACTGATTCTATGAGCTTGTAGTGTATTCTTTTAACAACCCTATCCATTTCTTGCAGTTTGGGCTGTATGTGAGAACTTCGGGGACCTTCAAAATGTCCAATATGATCCAGTCCGAGATAATGGAGAATCATAATCTTCCAATCTGCGTTATCCAACTCGAAAGTAAGGTGACGTGTCACATTATTGTCAACCTAAAAGTTGAATTAAATTTTAAGTAGGTACCTTCAGTATACTGGCTGAATCTACATCGGGAATATTGGTATTTATTGAATATTTGCAAACAATTATTATTTAGAGAAATTCCACATTTTTTTGTCATAACAAGAAGGAATTATGGATTACCTCCACAAAATCTGAGACGAAAAATGAAGTTGTGCCATCGCTCCTGACAAATTTGTTTGGAAATAATTTAAGCCATGTGTCATCTCCAAAGAAAACCATTTTCCAACCATTGTTTGAAGCCTGTGTTATAAAATTGTCTTCTACTATCTCACTGCTTCCGAAGTTGAATAGTACATCTACAAAATTTGGTACGGTTCCCGTAGTCAGGGCCTAAAACACATTGAATTAATTGTCACAATAATCAAATTGCCTACCAATTATGTCCATTTTATCATTTTTATGTGATCTTACTTTTATACGTGGCATTGTTACTGTTGGAGGATCAGCGCGCCCAGTAAAGTGGCAGGCCCGTTGGTTTTTTATCAATGAGTGCATATACGGCATATTTGTGGACGCTTGACTTCCAGAGACAAAATCCCATCTCAGAGCATCTATAACCATAACTACTAGTTTCCCTATGTGTGGTTGGTATAAAGTAGACACATTTAGTGGAATTTCTTCCACATATGTAGGCAAATCCGTTATGTCTGATATTGAACCATCACATTTCTTAATTGGAAAAAACCCGTATAAAAATAAACTGACTGAAAACACTCCAGTAAAGAGTAAATAATAAGAAAAGTCACGCATTTCTATGTATTTCAAATATTTTTAGGTAAAAATTGCAATTTGTTGTTGTCTCCTGGCTAAGTCTGGAACTCGCAGTTGTCATTGCAGGTAGGTATCTAGTGCATGATTCCACAAGCACTTCACACAGTGATTTGATCTGCTTCAACTTATGTTACTTATGGCATTGTATTTCCAAGCACCAATGTATATTTCACAGTTACAGTTTCAGGCTCTTCATTTAATTTTCCCACTATCCATTTGTGTGGGAGTAATTCCCGGCAGCCGGGCGGTGGCCAATGAAATCAGCTGTTATCTGACAGTAAAGTGGGCTGGAACGTGAACTGTCATTTATCACTTTGTGGTTTAATTTCCATTGCAGATCTAGTAGGTTCGTTTAGTTTTTATCAAATTTATTATTGTACTCTAGATCTCATTAGACATTAGTGGCGACAAAACATTTCATCAGGCTGGTAAGTACTTATTTTTTCAATGGCTATAAATCAATAATATTTCCACTGTCTGTAGAGTTATTAGATCTGTTAGGATTTTGCTAATGATGATCCCACGACCTTGGCATGGCATAACTAGAGCTCTACCCACAGTAGGATTTTCCCAGGACAGTCCTGGTTTTGAGGTCCCTGTCCCGATGTCCCGAGAGACACCACCCGGGACGCCTAAATGTCCCGTCCCGGTATTCCAGTCATTCCATTTTAATAATTTTATCCTTTTTATTTCAAATAATTTATCTGCGTAGGATCTTTGTTATTTTTGTGTAGTGCCTTTTTCAAGCAATTGTTTTGTGGATATGGTGTAGTTGATCACAATAAGCGGCCCCAATCCATCATCGAACCCCTTCTGAATCCTTACGTTTTAACTGTTTTTCTTTAATCTGCCATTATTGTGTATTGTAGGGGTCAGAAAATGGGAGTGGGAGCTGCAAAGTTCGGTAAATTCGGTAAATTAGACTAATTTAAATCATACATTAGAGGGGGGGGGGGGGCATTGCATTATTTTCAGCAAGGTGCAGTTTCCCCACGTTACGGCCATGAGTGTATGGGTATATTGACCCCCCCTCACCCCACCCATACAAAAATGTCCCGGTTTTTGAGTTCGAAAATGTGGTCGAAACCCTAACCCACAGTCAATTGAGTTAATGACTTATACCTACCTAACATATTCTCTGGCCTAGCGATTAACATGTAATAACGGCATACCTAGCGATGCAAGGCCATGAAATAAGAATTAGTTTAATTTAATTTAAATTTCTCTTGCATCTTGCTTCAAATAACCACTTTCATTTTTCCAGCCCATCACATTTTGGTAATATTATTATAGTATCTTTGCTTTTGACTCATTGGCTGCTATTTTTCCCGTGCTCTGGCTATTGTGAACGATTGCTCATTTTTATGCTCTCAGTGTTATTCCTCCCGTGTTGCGCTTAGGGATGCAAAATGTTTACTATTCAATATGTTAACACTGTTGGTATTTTTTTTAGAGCAATGGTTTCAAATGTAGAGACTATTTGGAAAGAACTGGCAGATGAAGCTCCAAAGACTGCACTGGACTTGTGGTGGCCGAAGCTTCTCACAAATTACAGCGATGGCAGCAGGCACTACCACAACACACAGCATTTGGTTGATAAATTTGAGCACCTAGAGTCAGTGAAAGAAAAACTTCAGAACAGAAATGCAGTTGCATTTGCTCTTTTCTTTAATTAGTAAGTAATCTACCTATCTAAAAACAGGTAGCACCTACAAATTTTAATACCGATATATTTTTTTATTGTGTATTAAATTCTTTGATGGCAGAGATACAAAACATGAAATTCCAGTTCAGTTGATCAGAGCACCAGCTGTGACAAATGCAGGTTTGGAGCTTAATTCCCCTAATATCCAGATTTTTTTATTTAAGTAGGTACTATAGATCTACTGCTTGCCAACACAATTTGTGTTATGTTTGAGATAAGCATAGTTGTTTGAGGCGAATACAAATGTGAACGCAGAGCACCGTAAACAGATTGGAATTTGAGAAATAACTATTTCTTGTATAATTGGCTAAGGAAATTCTAGATAGAAGCAAGTTTGATTGAATTATGTATGAAAGCGCAAAATTTGACTTGAAAAAATTGATTCGTGCAAATAAAAAGAGAACTTAAGGAAAACAACCTAAACCCAACTTGGTGCTTTATTTTGAAATGCTTCACATCTTTGCAAAGTTTTGTAAAAACAACTTATCATTTGGCAGTACAGTTCCAACAAGTTTTTAAAAATTACCTAAAACATTCTTGTCAGTTTTTATCAATTCAAAAAATATAATGTCGATTTCACAGGAAAATGCAATCGGTCAAGTCGAGACCAATTTTAAGTTTATCTATCATGTTGTCAGAATATTTCTTATAAAGTTTAGCAAGCGGTTGATCTGTAGAGCGGGGACAAACATGAATAAACATACCAGGTGTTATGTTGTAATTACACATGATAATTTTACAATACAAGCTATTTTGTTGTTTAAAAACTTTTCAAGTGAACTTTTTGATATTTGTGTATATTTACCATTAACACCACTCACACCACTTCACACCTGAAATTTTATTTTGCAGCCTTGAGTACGACCCAAAATCAGTAGACTGTGAAGAAAAGAACCTGAAGCTTTTTGAAGAATTTGCAGATGAAAGCAACATTCCAAAGGTAGTTCTATGTATGGTATCTGGTAAGGGAGTACGTAGGAACTAGGCAGTGGCGGCTTGAGCCTTGGCCAGTACTGGAGCAAGATCTATTTAGCTCAGACAACCACCCACCCACCCACCCACCCCACGGGGGGGGGCTGAAAAAAAAATTTCCAACTAGAATTCTTAAATTTTATTGGAATTCGTAAATAATTAATAATCATTTGGGGTTTTCATAATCTTTAGCTACGTTTACATTATTTGGATAGAGACAAGAAAAACTGTTTGAAAAACTGTGAATACTAAAATCTTTTCTCTAATGTATCAAAAACAAGTTGTGTTTCTTATTTCAATTCACTTTCGATAAGCTCTAGGAATCATTATAATCTGATCGTGATCAGAGAAAGAATTGACGGTATCGCCACTTGCAGACTCGGCTTAATTAAAGAAACGTGCAGCGTATTAAATTGTATAGAGTTATGAACCAATCATATTGATATTATAAATATTTGTTACCAGTACTAGCCACATTACAAGCCAAGCTATAGGCTTTTGCTTTTGCTCGTTAGCTTGCTCAAAGTGATAGAAAAATTATCTCGCATTGCTCACCATAGTTGGTGGACGAACCAAACTTGTTTAAAGAGCCTTCCAATGAGCAAGAGCTTGTATTTTCACGTGTCCGTAACTCTGCGAGTGTTGATTGATAATCTTGATTGTCTATCATCTATATACTCAGGGGCATAGGAACTAATTTTCTGAACTGCCTCATTAAATTTGCTAAAATTAGCATTATGGCTGCACCGACTTGGCAGAATACGAGCACAGTTTGAATGAATTACAGAAAGTACGGATAATACTGGCGATGGTTTTTTGGTTCGAAGTAACATCAAGTTTCGTGGAAAATCGCTATACCTACTCGGTTCAATAACAAAACAGTTTCTAACTCAGTTCGCTAGCTAAACAACCCACATGGGTGGTGGGTGGTTGTGTGTGTTACACTTGTTTTGGGAAAAGCTCGAATATTGGAGTGATAACTTAAACCGTGTGGCCTTGAAGAGTATGCAAAATTTGGTCTGAAAGCATCTTTCTGGCCATAAGGAGACAGTCCCGCTTCGCAGTAATGAGTCGAATGAATCAAACCATGATTTTTTAAATAGAAAAGAGCAATGTTTTCGGCCTTTATCTAATTTCCATAATGCAATTTTTTATTGGGACGAGGGTGTCCCGAGATTTTGCGCAATACGCCGGTGAATTAGAGGATATTTTATTCAGAATTAGAGTGCTGAGATTGCATTTTTTATGCGAGCACATGTGGAAATGTGAATCGGATGCAAGTTGATAACAGAACCAAACTTTATTGCATTCTGTTTTGCATTGTGGGTTACTTTTACGTATCATTTTTGCATGGCTGTTGGTCTAATATACCTTAGGTCATAAAATAACTTAAAGCCAGTGGTTTTGTTTTCCATTATTATTTATAAAAACATTTTTCTATATTAAAGTCGTCGATGGTCGTCGATGTTGTTGCTGACATGTTGGGTGCCAGTCAACACATAGTATACATGACGTACCCACCCATCTTAACATCCCCCCACAGTCCCAACGTACCAACCACGGTCCCACCGATCTACGGACCCATCCACGGACCCATCCACGGACCCACCCATCATCACGCACACCACCACCCACCCCCTCGAGGTACTGGAGCGCCCGCTCCAAATTACTATTGCCAAGCCGCCACTGGAACTAGGATGCAAATAAATAACACATTACGACGGTCTTCTGTATGGTTGATCAACCTAAAATATAATGCACGTTAGCTGTACATGCTTGCTCTAAGGTGGCAGGCGAGAGACTGCTGCAGCCGTTAGCTCTACATGCATGCTCTACGGTGGCAGGCGAGAGACTGCTGCAGCCGTTAGCTCTACATGCTTGCTCTACGGTGGCAGGCAAGAGACTGCTGCAGCCGTTAGCTCTACATGCTTGCTCTACGGTGGCAGGCGAGAGACTGCTGCAGCCGTTAGCTCTACATGCTGGCTCTACGGTGGCAGGCGAGAGACTGCTGCAGCCGTTAGCTCTACATGCTTGCTCTACGGTGGCATGCGAGAGACTGCTGCAGCCATTAGCTCTACATGCTTGCTCTACGGTGGCAGGCGAGAGACTGCTGCAGCCGTTAGCTCTACATGCTTGCTCTACGGTGGCATGCGAGAGACTACTGCAGCTCTGCCCGACACGCCCCCGGTCAAGCCGGAGATGCCAACATAATTAATACATAACACTATGATACTCAATCGAGCCACAATTCCCTGGCAACATAAAGACTGCCCTTGCTTACGTTGGCATCTGTGCGGTACAGGACTCCGCGCTGCGCCAAGAGGTGGTTGCACTGCTGCAGGCCGCCGCCACAAACAGCACCGACGAGCACAAGACTGACGGCGTATTCGGCGCGGAGGACCTGCACTATTTCCTGGACATTGACATGGCCGTGCTCGGCTCGGAGCCAGCCCACTACTCGAGCTACACGGGGCAAGTGCGCAAGGAGTATGCATTCTTGCCAGATGCCATTTACCAAAGCCTACGACTCAAGGTAACTGAATACCTACCTTATTTTTCTTTCTCTAGGTGCCAAAATATATAATATAGGGGAGGACCTGGAGGGTTTCCATTGTCTTTTACAGCTATAGCACAGATAGAATTGGGTTACCCAGATATTCACACTCCCATCCTAAAGTGCTACGCAAAAGCCCGCCACCCGCATTAATAGTTTTCCGGCAGTCGAGGGATAGAGCCACTGTTTGTTTGTTATCATCTGTAAACACCTGTGGAATATTGGGTCCCTTAATTATAATTTACCTTGTGCCATGGCCTGGTTGATGAGTCACTGTACCAGGGATTGGAACCTTAACTCATTACGGTTCCGGTTCCGGTTCCGGTCCAACAAATTTGATCTCAAAGGGTTCGGGTTCCGGTTCCTGCGGAACCGAAACTTCAAACGGTTCCAAAAGGTTCCAAACGGTTCCAAATTTGTATGCACTCTAAAAAAAAAAAAAAACCCTACATACTTTCTTTGGTTCAGAGAGTGCTTTTTGACACTATTTTGTCACTTCAAGATCAATTTCACAGTGATTGGGATTAAGATAAAGTACAATGCTATATTGCTGTGTTCTTGACATGTTTGGTAGGTATATTCATCATTCATCATAATTATTATTTTCACGATACATTGTTGGTCAAGCACAAAATACTGATCTATCATATTAATCTAGGACCAACCATTTTTAAACCAATGACTCTCTTTGAACATGCTGTTTTGGCCGTGTGTTAGAGTGATCAGAGAGATTGGTATGAGTAATTAACTAAAACCGATTTTGGGTAATTTTTATTATCAAATATGTCGGGAGTCATGCAGCTTCCCTATTTATACGAAATCCAAAAGCTTTGCAAAATTATTTGTGGTGCGTCGCTTTGCTGTACGTTTCTCACTCTCTCTCGCTAATGTTTTCAAATATTAATTATTCGGAATATACTTTTTCACACGACATTGCATAGCAGCTAATCCCTTCTCCATAACTCTGAATTCAGATTGCCAGCAGACACAGAAATCCAGATATTTCTGGCTATCAAGAAATACCGTCTTATTCTGACTTCTAAAGAAAAGCAAATTATACGAACGTAAATACAAAATATATCGCTCAAGTGTGGTGCTGATTTCAGCTGAAATCACGCATTCTATAAGCTTGGGAGAGACGAACAGCCGGCGACTCACTCTAAGCCTGAAGAACATTTGCAAATACTTTTTTTTTCATATGATATCAACGGAAATTTTGAAGTTTTAAAATAGTTATCACATCAAATCTTCAAAGAATAAATTTACTGTGGCATAAAATTGGAAAAGTCTGCCAAGTTTGGAACCGAAAAGAACCTTTTGGAACCGAAACAGAACCGTAACTATTTATTTCGGTTCCGGTTCCGGTTCCGGTTCCAATCCCTGCACTGTACTAAGTGAATCGTACTCATCTCGCAAATTGTGCCGCGCGAAAAGCCAGAAATCTTAGATAATTCATTACAACTCTATCTTTTCAGAAAATTCTTTTAAATATGTCAACTTCTATTCATATTTAAGTTACAATTCTATGGTAAAAATTAATTTCAAGAGGTTCCTTTAAATGTCAGGCTACAAAAAAGGTACCTGCATATTATAGCATTTGGTTATACAGAAAATGAAAACAAACAGCACTTGTAGTCGTACTTACCTAAACTGTTTGCTTGGTTTCACTTCCAGGTCTTGCAGAATTTCTTACAAATCCCCAATATCTTTGCAAGTAAAGAGTTTCGCGAGAAGTTTGAACATCAAGCACGGCAAAATATTCAATCGGAAGTTGAGTCTTTGATGCCTTAACTTTGTTGTGATGTTACGCAAAGCATTTTAGCACAGTTGAAGTTAGAAAAATGTCTTATCGCCAGTTAAATAGCAGTTTTGTTTTGCAGCCTGTTGAATGTAATTTCTTCATTGAAAAAGTCACTCTCTTACATTACAAGTTACCTATGATGGGCTAAGTTACAATTCAAACTAGTGGAAATATTTTCTTTGGTAAATTTGGTAAATATTACTCAAAATTACATTTTTAAACCAGGATTATGTAACTGAATCCCTCACATCATGTGCCAGCTTCACTGCTACAATATGTCCTAGGGGTAGTACCTAGGTGTACCTTTAAAGTTATAAGCTCCTAGCAAATCTACTAAGTTGTGAATCTAGTCTATGATCAATGCTGTGAGGAGTCTAAATGGCTTGCTGATTATACTTGCACATCAACACTGCCTGAGCTTCTTAGCAAATAATGTTAAAATTAAGAAATTGATGTTGAATGTGAATTGTGATAATATATGAAACTAGTCATTTTACACATGCATAAGTGTAACCACCACACCTATGCATAGCAGTAACTTTAACATTTAATGTGGTTTGGTACAATTGTTACATTTGGGATTGGAGGGTGAGGCGTAAAACCAGATTAACTGATTTTCCTGCCATAAACGACTTAAGCATAACTTTTGCCATAATGACAAAACCCTGCATTTTTTGTTTACTGTCATATTTTGTAAGCTTGCTGTGATTATTGTTTTAGCTGTACCAAAGTAATAATTATTCTATAAGAAATCCATAAGTGCAGCCGGTGCGCTGAAATGGCTGGAGAAGGGAGGCCAGAGACGAGGGAAGAGGATTTGGTTGGTTGAATCTGGATGAATCTGGTTCAATCTATAACAATCTCAAACTAAGTCCACCTGGGGCCTCTCGCACTACACAAGGCTCTACCGCGTTGTGGTGGAGAAATGTGATATTGGTTTATCCACTGGCTTAAAGAGTGTGATAGGTATGTTGCACTTGGTGCCCTATTAGCCAGTGGATGAACCAATTTTTTTAAACGCCATTCAAATATAATTTAAAAATCATATAATCTCCTTCTCTATGCATACTCCCTAGTAGCCAAGTTGGTTAAGGACTACTACAATGGCAGTGAGAGCGTCCAGGCGATACTGGTTCGATACCGCTCATCGGCACAATCGGCCTTGACTTTTTGTCTGATCTCTGTCGGCGCAAGAAAACGCAAATAGGGCACACGAAGTGACCTGCGTACTTGCGCCATCCACAGAGCTCTCAGCAAGCTCGGCCGCCCCATTGCGGGGATTCTTGACTCCGGACGGTGTCGTCCGTCACGGGTGTATCGGACTCGTTTATTGTATTTCATTTTTCTGAGTTGGAAGTCCATATTGATCTCATTTTAGACAGGGCAATTTTTTGGGCGATCATATTAAGAATGTACCTACGCCCCAAACCCCACCAAACTCCGTGATTTTTTTTTACGTACAACTCTCTACGCTAGGAACAGTTCTGAGTGCTAGCCACTCTGCGTGACGTCACAGCAAGGCAGCACTATCTGTTGGCAAGGCTGGTACTAACTTGTGGGACTAGTGTTCATATTTACATCTGTATACCACTATGTCTTTAGTTCAGTGATTGGCTACCAGGGCCACTGCAGTACGGATATTGAATTCTGCGAGCAGCCGAACCTAAATCCAAAAACCTACTTGGCCTGGGATCGAAGGGTCGCCACCGGCTTACAAGCTTACCAGGCTATACTCGCTTCTGGTTTCACTCTGGGTACACTGTCGTATATGAATTAAATAACACATCGTTTTGTATTAACTCTCTTTGATATATCACGTTCCTCTCCTTCCTTATACGCTCCTTGAACGGATCAAAATCAAGTATTACAGACATCAGATAAATAATTTTCTCAAATCTAATAGAGTTGTTGGACCTGTTCTTCACCAAGCGCAACGCACGGCTGTTGCCTGACTAGTGATAAATGTCGTCTGAACATGTCTGCTACATCTTTCGGCTGCTATGGAAATTTACGACTCGAGGGTAAAAACGCACAAACGCGACTTCGGTTAATTTCGCCCAAGCACAAGGCAACGTCAGACACATGGGTGACTCTACCGCCCGCGGGGCCGGCATAGCATAGTTACGTCTGGCTTGTGAATGGCCGAGTTGATGCGTGCTCTAACTACGGATATAACAATAAAACATATCATGCAATTATAACGAATTTGAAACCAATACCAGAGAACATGCAACACAGATACAAATAGGGTGCAAGAAGCATATCACTCGAGGAAGGCCGGCGCTTCCCCCAAGAAAGGTGGGGGAAGAGGTAGCCTTTTTCGGCGATAACAAACAACGACAGCGAAACTATAAACATAGAGTTACACTGCTGAGGCCTCAGGTGTCCAAATAGCATTGCCATGCGCATCAAGACATTTGTAATCGCCATAAAAAAAAAACCTGCTGAGACGAATCGTGAAAGACAGGCTTCAGACTTTGACCAGCGGAATGCCGAATCAGAGTCCGGATCGGGCTCCGTCGACGAGAAAATTGTATTTTTATTAAAAGCTTGAAGACACATTTTTTGTACAGCAAGTATATGGTGGGTGTGGGGCGCACTGTCCCGCAGTATTTGGGGTCAAGCTGCTGGGAGAAATGGTACAGTGTCAAAACATTACACAGACATAGCACACAGGTTAACTCTAATCACATAGACAATCGTACATCGTAGAGATCATACGGCACCACACTACACGTAAAACAACCTTCCATCCTTCTTTACAGATATTAAAACACGACGCAGGCATAACACATGTGGTAACAATGAACACAATAGGGCATCGTATACACCGCAGGACCCAGCTTGCCGAAGTCAGGCGTTGCCG
Organism: Nemoura dubitans; assembly: GCA_921293005.1. Lineage (NCBI taxonomy): Eukaryota > Metazoa > Arthropoda > Insecta > Plecoptera > Nemouridae > Nemoura > Nemoura dubitans. The sequence continues at coordinate 22,377,345 of OV121075.1, forward strand.
TTCGGTGTTTCGAGGGTACATCGCAGAGATCATACGGCACCACACTACACGTAAAACAACCTTCCATCCTTCTTTACAGATATTAAAACACGACGCAGGCATAACACATGTGGTAACAATGAACACAATAGGGCATCGTATACACCGCAGGAGTGGCCCAGCTTGCCGAAGGCAGGCGTTGCCGTTCGGTGTTCGAGGGAACAACATCGAGTGTCGTTTGTCACGCCACAAGAAAAGGAAATAGGTAAATTATTTCATGGTGAGTCTAATATATAGTACATATCCCTGTTACCTTTTTTTTTACCTGAGGGAGTTATTCGCTATGGCTAGAAGTTGGTCTAGCTGCTCAGCTCGGTGGGGGTGGGTGGGTAGGACCGTGGTGTGGACCGTGGGTGAAATGTTATGTAATGTGAAGAAAAAAAAAATGTGTGTTACATTTCAAATGTGAAATGTAAGTGGCTCGTGAGTGAGTGGCTATCTAATGGGCTTAGAATGACGTGGCTTTCTGGGATTTCACGCAAAGATAGAGAGTGGATTTGCCCCTTCCTCGAGAACCCATGCTGCTGCCAGACACGAGCTACAAGTTTCAAAACTCACCAGCCATGTCTAGCGGACAAAAGGCTCTATGGGAAGTTTTGAAACTCTTAGCTCGCGTCCAGCAGCAGTGGGTCCTTGAGGAATATGCAAATCTTGCAGGCTTGGAATCAGCACCGAATCCTCGGCCTTTTGGCTGCGTGCTAGAACCGAGATGCTTGAGCCAGGCACAAAGGGATTGGCAACTTCCTCGAGGGCCCACTGCTGCTAGACACGAGCGAAGAGTTTCAAAACTCAAAGCCATTCCAATTTGCCGGGCAAAAAGGCTCTATGGGCAGTATTTAAAGTAAAACCATTAGATCGCGTCGAGCAGCAGTGGGTCCTCGATGAACAGGAAAATTCACTCTCGTTCTCAACGGGAAATAGAGTATATAGCAGGAAAATCTTTCCGTGGGTCTAAGCCATGTGCTGGGAAAATGATGACTTGGGCAGCGTAGAATGTCGATTCATATTATGTCATTGTGCTGCTGCTGCTTCTGCTGCTGCTGCTGCTGCTGCTGATACACAATGGCTCTCTGATATAGTGAAGTAAAACTCCTTTTACCCCATTTACCACTCCCTACCCCTTACTTAACCACATTTTCTAGGTCCTTTGCGGGCTGCAAGGTATGTCTATTACCTAATGCAACCTAATATATTTATCAGAGTCTGATCTTAAAAAAACTAGTTTTATCCAGGGGCGAAGCGTCCTATGTGACAATGAGACAGTGTCTACCCTAAAAATTACGTGATGAAGTTTTTTTTACGGATCTTTTACGTTTATTTGGCGAGTGGCTTGAACGAGCTCGGTGCGAGCTGCATATGCATTCACACTCGCGCGCCAAGCTCGGCTGTAACGCGAGCGCAACCGAAGAGCTACGAGCGATTTACTATTTGAGCACCGAGCGAGAGCCATAGTTGGAGATTGTCTCCTCGCATAGGGTCTTATACACTGGTCCCCGCCGCCCGCCGCCCTCCGCCCGATGCTTGATTTCCGAGTCCCCGCGGCAATAAAATCGCTGCGTTTGAGACGCGTCTCGGCTCTGTGACTCCGTGCCGTCCTGAAAATATGTGCTTCGGGAACTGCGTCTCCGTAGCACAAGCGCGCTCCGTGACGCGGGACATTTTTCAGGTTTAGTAGTAGCGCTTACCCATGGTATAAGGCGCTTACCCAGCGTTGAAAGCGATTAGCATTGCTTTCCTGCTCAACGTAAACCACAGCACATGCAAGCTATTTCGTCCTAAATACTAGGTAATTTAGTAACGATAAGGTTCATATTTCCAGCCAGCATGAACTGAATGAACATGACCGTATGATCGAACTATCTATACACATTTTTTAAAGGCACTAAGACTGATATTAATTTCATTTACCGTGCTCCAGAGAGATGATGGTACCCCTACGCACGTGCCACTGCCAAATGTACGTAATATTATGTGTGTCTCCCCCATGAAAATATCCACGCTTCGCCCCTGGTTTTATCTGACAGCATGCCGTGGAACAGCGTTTTATTGTTGTTGAACATTGCCTCGTTACATCGAGCTTGAAAAAAGACCGGTCGCATGTCCCTATAGGGCAGGTAGCGCGGTTACCGATTCACGCTGTTGTTATCGACTTTCAAATTGCTTAATTGATCAAGTATTAATCAGCTGGATATCCGATAGATAGCTCTTTCAGTTCGCTTTCGTTTTAACACTGGGACCTATTCGAAAGCTTCTGCCGTATAGCTGGGGCATCGCTAGTCAGAATGGTCCTCGGACAGAGACTGGCACATAGAAATAAAAAACAATTCTCTGCAGGTCATTGACTGACCGGACTCTGAATCGGCGTTCCGCTGATCAGGCAAAGTCTGTTCCTGCTTTTTCGCGATTTATCGCAGCAGATGACTTTTCGGGCAATATGCGGGTCGCTTGACGCCATGTGTCTTGACATCCGTTATTGTGGGAACAGGGCTCTCTCGCATCATCCACCTTTTTTTGGACCGACTTTGTCGACGGCCTTCTTTGGTGTGTGCTTCTTCCTCCCTCTGCTGCATGTTGCATGGTACTTGTGGTATGTGTAAAATTTTGGTGACCGGTGAATATTTTTGATTGTGTTGTAATGTGTTAAATGATTGTGTAATAATGATTGCGGTTGTGGTTTCAAAATACGCAAGAACAAGCCCTTTGCATGCAATGTAAATTGGTGGTTTCCTTTAGATAATGCTTCTAGTTCTATCTCTGTATGTAATGAGAAACGCGGCATATCGTTTGCTTGAGCCGTGATTAGAAAAAGTATGTCCATGTGAAGTCAGCCCCGAATCATAGGTGCGTCGGAACGGGCGCAGACCTGCGAGAGTTGGAGGAAATGCTGCCTTCACAGGTTTGCCTCAGGACACGAGACTCCTCTGCCGCCGCGCCGAGATACTCATTGAAGTATCATTGTGAATCAATAACAATGATGTTCATCAATTAGTAATATGCATGATAAATACTCATTTAGGTGATTTACGTGATCAATACACCTTCAGGTCGGACCCTTCCCCACAGGCCCCTCAAACCCTTTATTATTATTATTATTATTATTATTATTTTTTTTTTTTTTAGCCGGGGCCCCCATCCCGCCCCGGCTTGCATGGCGATCGCTTCAAACTACATCGCCTCTGCCTCACGCAACAGAGATTGTGCAGCCCGTTGTCAGAACAGGAATCTCCGCTGCGCGTGCATGCAAGGATTCGTGCAAGGATCAACTGTGTCGGATATAGGATATAAAAAGCCCCTCAAACCCCGCAATTTCTTTCACCTATAGCTCAGGACGTTATGAACAGTTCCGAGTGCTAAACAGATTGCATGCCGTCACAGCCCGGCAGCACTATCCGTCGGCAAGTATGGTACTAAACGTTTGGACTAGTGATAAAATTGGCATCTAATAAACGTTGATTCAGTTCAGTGATTGTCAACCAGGGCGGTTGCAGCACGGAAATTAATTTCCACGAGGCATTGTACATTATAGGTGTGTTTTTTTGTCTGCTATACAAACTGCTATCGGTCCGACTGACAAAAAAGTCGAGCGATGCACGAGTGTATCTCATGCAGGAAAGGAAGAAGCCAGTGTTAAGCCATAGGCGCAACCCAAGAGCTATCTGTCGGCTATCAAAATGTACTATACCTGATCAATCAACCCATAGAAATGTCGATACTTGCCTGTAGAGTCGGTATCAGTGGTCGCTGCTCTTCGAGCGCGCATGACTCAAATGACGGTGCACTGGGAATTTTATCCTAGCTATAATATTGTCAGTGGGGTAACTTCAAATCGAATGCCCAGTAGCAAAAAAAATCTGGGGCCCCGATCAAGACTCGCTTCGCCGAATCCACTCTCCAAAGAATCCATCCTCCCAAAAAAGACATGCCAGCGCCAAAAAGTCAATCCTCCCCAAGAAAATAGGAAATCGCAAAAATATTCTGTGTCACTTTGATGAGCTTGATGAATATTGACTGAGCAAAACTCAGTAAAATTATTTTTGAACTAAAATTATTTTTGGGCATTTCCTTTGCCCTTTATAACGAAATAGTGATTTCACGCATTGGCCCACTGTTCTCGACGTTCTGCCTTTACTCGTTTACCCGCTATAAACCGCTACGCTCAACTTCAACGCAACAAAAATTGCGTCCGCGAAGGCCTAGTAGGTATTACGAAATTTTCTTCTACAAATTTCCTGACTTCTTTTACAAAATGTTCCTATCGGGGGCCATTGAGAGGCCACCGGCCAGGCCCGAGGTCCCAGAGCACTGGTATGCCTGCTCCCCTCTAGTTACGCCCCTATTTATTGTCTTCTTATAGCAACGAGAAAAACACCGACGAACCCTATGCGAACGGCAGTTTGGAACTTCCCGTGAAATGCTTCCCTTTTGGACACTACTCACAGGGCAAGAAAGAAAGTCGATTTTTTCAAGGATCCCTATATTTATGCCTAGTTAAGCAAAACTGAGCCGGTCAGTACGTTGGATGGGTGACCGCCATGCACATGGCCAGCTCTGTTCGAAAGAGAGCTTGGACAAGAACAAGTACAAGTGGAAAAGAACAAGTCGGAAAAGGACAGTGTGGATAAGTGGAGGAATCTTTTCTTTCGAGCAGTACATTACTTCGGAAGGTACGTTAAGCCGGTGACCGGCCCTTGATGCTGTTAAGACAGGAGCAGATCTTATATTGTGCCCTCCTCGTCTCCCTTCCAAAACTCACCTTAGAGCCGGCACCGGGTCCACTCTTGACCCCCTTCCAGGCCAGGACAGGGTGCCCCTTCAAAGTCTCGCCTCGGAAACCGAACAGAGTTGCACCAACTTCATTTGTTCACCGCCCCCCCCCCCCCTTCCCCCATTTCCCCTTTCCATGGCAATGGTTTTCCGGCAAGTGGCAACCCTCAGACAAATGAAAAGTCGCACCGACTGTCATGCATACCAACAAAATCACGAATACATTTTCCCGCAAAAATATTTCCGCCACTCGAAAACATTTCTCGCGATCCAGTAAACGCTGGTAAACAACGACAAACTGCTACCACCCCATCCCCCAAATGTCGCGATTCCCGACCTCCTTATCGGGTCACATGATCTCATCTCAGTCGCTGGCCCATCTCGATCCTGAACCTGCCTCAACATTGTCTTGGTCTAGTCTCACGTGTTCCCATGTCTTCCTCCGAGGCGTTCTCCACTTTATCACCGGCCGATCGGGAGAGAAGAATCCTCAATCTTGCCAGGCTCGCTGTTTCGGGGACCACGTTGTCCGGCAGGCAGATATCTTCCGCCCGGGAAAGGCTATTGAAGGTGGGTTGCACATAATAGTATAAGGGCTGCTTGCACTGCTAGTAAAGTATTGGCAAAGGGCTTGAATCTCATGTCACAATACGAAAACTTAATATTTTTTAAGTTTTCAAAATCTAGGAAATCAAGTTGTATACAGTACCTAGGTATACCTATACTAAATAGTCAAATTGAAAGCATTATTTTACCAGCAAGTTGGGTGAGAAGGGGAGTGTCCTCCCGCGAATAACAAAAAAATCATCATAGGTACTTAACATTCCAAAATATCGGGAACGAAACATCTTCCTTGGATACCATTCAGCAACTGATATTAAATCGATATGGCGATCGCGCCCCCAAGCAGTCTGCACCATGGGCATTGCACGTTGTGTTTACAAACCAGAGGCCCAGAGAGATGAACACGTACCGCCTCGAGTCGAAGAGTCCGTTCCAGTCGGGAAAAGTGGCGTCGGTCATCGAGGAGGTGCTGACCACCGGCCTGCTCGAGGTCACCTACGACCCCCAGACCGCACCCGCGCTGGCCATGTCCCTCTCTGGCGACATCCGGACCCGCGTCAAGGCGCTGCAGTTTGACAGGTGAGCTGACATCTACCATAGCACATGTGGCTTAGCATCTCGTTTATGAACACGTGAAACGAGGTTTTGACAGAAGAATTTGACAGGTAATTCAATAGATTGTTTTCATTTTATTTCAAGGTTTGTATAAACCTTGGTTTTAATTAGGGTTTAGGTACCTTATATCAAGTTCAGGCATATCAGGGTCGTCTCAGGTTCTTTTTTCAGCGCCTTGGGGCATTAGGCATACATACCATAACATGGTAGAATACCGGTTTGCTGCTGTCAAAAAAACCTGAGTCGTACTATAGAGGTGATTATTCACCGTACCTACCGTGCCAGGCCCAACCCTCTCTTCTATCTTTTCGATGGGGTCACATTTAATATTTCACACCTGCTGGATTGTTAGGTACCTAGGACTTCACTCGTCAAGGTAATCACAAATAATGTTACGTCTGTCCGCGATTGGGAATGTTTATTTTATGAGCCAGTATGAGACTGACCTTATTTGCAAATTTTCAACTAAACAAGCAAAAGCAGCGGAATTTACGTTAATTTCGTTCGCATATTATATTGTTGATTTGTTGCTTGAGTTTTGTATGCACAACTAACAGGACCTGTAATAAGGCATGAGTTAAATCGATTATATCATTGCTAAAGCAGTAATTTGTAAAACTAAATAAGCCAAACCACTGCATGCAATGTGAAAGTATATCCCCTGCCCCATCCCGCAACGGTCGACCCTACCGGTCGAAGCCTAATTATCCAGTGCCCCTTGCAGGTACAAGCTGGTGTGCGTCGTGGAGATCGGCGAGAAGCAGCAACATGGCGTCTACTCGGCCTTCCGGTTCCTGTGGGACGCCGACAGGGACCGCTACGCTGTGCACCGTTTTGAGAACTTTTCCCTGTTCGCCGTCGGCTTCTGCTTCGGCGTCTACCACGAGTGAACGCGGCGTGGAGCTGTCGCGTCTTCCCGTGTGACACTGATGTTCCCGTGGGACGCTGACCTTTCGCCGTTCGGTGCTTTGGGATTAGTATACAACGACAAGCATAGCACACAAATTCAATAGTTTCGCGGAAAAAGACCAAAACCAAAAAAAATTATACCCTATAGCCAGGGGGTGCGTTATTTGGGTAAAAATAATTCTTGTTAAAATTCTGTAAAATATAAAAATGAATTGATAATACAGAGAATAGTTTAATTAAAATATTAGTTTTGGGGATTAATGATAGGGAATTCAATTTTCCTTTTCTCTGAGTTTTAAAAGGTTAAACCTTAATTTTGATAAACAAGACCAATGTTGTATTTTATTTATTCCAGATTCCTCCTGTATTTCATTGGATGTCTTAAGTTTGTAACCTACTGTGAGGGCACGTTTGCATAATTTTACAAAATTTACTTCACTTTTACAAAAATGGAATATGACATTGGCAATTATCCTGTCATAGCCAGAGGTGGAAACGTCCCTGATGGGGGAAAGCTGGTGAGACCATTGGGTCACAAAGATACTTTTTGGATCCAAACAGTGGCGTAGCTACCGCTGTGCAGCTGGTACTGTTTCACCAGCACCCAGGAGCTTTTTCCAGTCAGAGTGGTCCACGGGTATTGGCTCGAGGGCCGTGAAAGGGGGAAACGGAGAGTGGGCCGGCTTGGGTCCACCCTCAGCTCGCATCCAGGCCAATCTTTAGTGCCGGCACCGAGTCCTTCCTTTCTTCTTCAAGAAGATCCTTCATCTTCAACAATAATATTGTCCCTTTTATGTGCATTTTATATGCATTGTCCGTGCATTTCTGGTCGTGAATCCCTGGCCTGGTAGGCAACCCAAGCTACACGCGAGTTCGCAAGGCCAGTCTAGACCGAAGGCTGAGTGACCAGCCGCAGTTTTCGACTAAAACTTGGGCGTGAAACTCGCTCTTGCTACCAGGCGTCCAGGAGAGCGAGTAGTCTCGAGCTCCAGTCTCTCGTCGCTGCAGATCCCAAGTTGTACTTTTTGGAATAAAAGCTGTACATTGTTGAATGTTTTGTTTCATACCTGCGTCGTACTTTCCCTAGCCAACGAATTTCGATGGATTTATTTATGTCTGTGAATTTATTTGAACATGGTTTCGTGGCAGTTTTAAATCGTTTGGACAGTCGATCTTCTTCGCTATCGGAACGGCCGATCTCATGACAGTTGACGATGATCACGGTTTAATTACCGAATATGCCGGACAAAATATCTGGCTACCGAAGCCCTAGAAACAGCAACATGTTCCCCTGCGACGCCAAATGACAAAGAGCTTGGACAAAATCGGTGAATTTCAATGCTTCTTCAACAAAATTTGCCGACCCTAAGACTCATCAGCTAAATTAGGGACAATGATATTACTATCTTACTCTTATACTGTCATTTACTATATACACAGCTATTTACTGATAGCTATAATCAGTGCTTTTTTTGTAAAAATATAGGTGCCGGAACGCCAATTTTCAAAAAAGAAATTTACCATGTTTATAGCAGAGGGCTCATGAGGAAGGTGCAAATCCACCTTCTTTCTCAACATGAAATGGAGTGCTGGATTTTTCCAGCGATCGGCGCGCGCAAATATTCCCGCAAATGTATAATTTTTTTTAGTGTACCTACCGAAAAGAGGTGCCGGAACGGCGTTCCGGTGCGTTCCGGCACAAAAAAAAGCACTGGCTATAATATGATGCTGATTAATATTGGTTCGGGTTCAGGTTCAGTCAATTTGAAATTTAGGTAGTACGGGTTCGGGTTTTTTATTTTGCGTATTCCGATCCGGGTTCGGAATCTAATTCTACACAAAATTACGGTTTTTTCGGGTAACGTTTCGGGTTGTATGGCATCCTTATAGCCTTTCGAAAAAGCAATTCCCTAAAAAACGTCATCGCTCTCTTTTAGGATTATCTTCTCAAAAATCCATTGAACACTCCTGAAAGGATCAATCGAATAAAATGCAGGGTGTTGAAAAATCTGAAAAAACCAGGAAAATAATACCGATTCGGGTTCAACACAGAATTACGGTTTTTTCGGGTTACGGGTTCGAAGGCCCTGACCGTTGCAGCCACGATCCCACCTGTCCCTTATATACTTAAAGCGAAATCTTCAGTCAAATTTGTCGGCACATCCTAATTTGGAAGCTTTCCAATGATTTATCAACTATTTATTGAGGTGGCGAAAATGAACGAAATTTTGTCCCCTTTACTGAACCCAATTGTCCTAATGAGGGAGGTGGAAGAGGGGGGGGGGTCATTTTTATATCTTGTAATACGTATAGCCACTTCACTGACCCCAAATAAACTCATGCTGAAAGGGTGGTCTGGAAGGGTGGGCGGGGGGGGGGGGGGGGTTGCATACACACATATAAAGATGATGAAGAAATCCATGTGCACTAATGAGCTGCTATTAAAACACTCTTTGTTTGGGCTATAGTATTGCTATATCGACAATTTTGTATTGTTGATATAGCTTTATGTGCTTATTGGGGGAGTGATTCCATCCCATGCAAGGGTGAACTACGATACGATCGCTACTGTACGGTAGTCGGTAAACATGTAAACCAAATCAGGCATTATTCATAAGAGTATTCACTATAGTTCGTCTCAGGTTCTGATGGCAGCAACAAACCGGTTTTCTACAATATTATAGTACTGGCCCTTGCCCCGAGGCGCTGCAAAAAATCGCGAGACGTACTATATTCAGTACAGCACTAGTAAGTATAGCACTAGCATGATAGCATCTAAGCTAGTATCTACTAATATTCAGGCAGTTTTAATAATGTGTGCATGGTAAAGTACCGAACGCAAATAGATAAAAATAATAATAACAATAATTGGCTAAATGCCTTGTTTGTCAGTAGTTATCACTGTTCCGGAAAATTCATGTGATGGAAAGTCCATCCACCGAGAGGGAACGGCCGTCACATTTCATTTCCCCCAGTCACCGACTGCAATGTACCTAATTCCTAAACGTAATGAGCTTGTTGTCTTCAGTTTGGATTTGGAATTTCGATAGGTAGAGAATGATATCTATTGAAATCTGTGTAATAGAAAAATAATGCCTGACCGCATTTGCTTCGAAATCGATTTTAAATAGTCATTAAAGAAACTTGTTGGTAATCTAGTGGTCTTGATCCCCAAATCCAGTTATGCATAACATGTTGGAAGGCTATTGACCCCGAGACAAATCGCGCGAAAAGTGGCAGATCTCCCCTCCAACGCCAGTGGTCCAAATAAGTTTTCTAATTTTATTTTTGGATCAGTTTTAATGAAGATTGAAGTGGATAGTTTACGACAGAAAGATAGTGATAATCATATCTCCAGTGCCGGCACTTCAGATTTTCAGTCAGCAATGTATGGAGAAGTGCGAAATCGATCAAATCAGCTGACATCCCAATTCAAGTGTTGGCCACAGCTGTTGCGCGACAGCAGAGGGTGTGAACGAGGTGTAGGAAGGAACGTTTTAATTAAAGTGACATTTATTTGTGTAATTGTAATAGCAGTGTTTAAGGGATACACAATGAGCAAAACTCTGGAAGCACTTAGTCCTGGCGATCCAAATTCATACTCTAGACCTGGTGAGTACTTTCCCCTTCTTGAACCATTGTGTTAAACCCGCCAACTAGGCACCTCCTGCTTCCTCAGAAATTGTCGGCAGCCGAACAAGAACTACAGAATTTATTTCACCTCTCAACTGTTTTTTTTCTTCTTTCTAGAATAAGCAAACAATTTGCCCAGTGTTTAAATAATTATCGTGATGACAATATTTAAGCATCTTCTCTCCAAACTTGGACCTAATGCTCTCCGCAGAATTATTTTAACGCCTCATATTAACAGCCAAAATATTTCCTTGCGCCCAACACATTGCTCCTGCAGTAACGCAGCAGCAATGATACAATCAAAAGGACTCAGCTTGACCGATCCAAATTCATATTCAGAACCGGGTAGGATATAATAACCCACTTCAATAGTAGTTGTTGCATGTTTAGAAAATCCACAGTCCTGACACCTGGGGTTTGAGTTGCATTATGCTACAATGAATCCTTTAACTTTGTAGACGAAGCTGTGGTCACCCACATACATCTGTCTCTGAATGTGGATTTTGAGAAGAAAGTGTTGTCGGGTCATTCGGAATTAACGGTCCTGAAGAAAATAGGATCCCAGTTGGTAAGGATATGTAAAATAAACTGCAATTCTGTATAGTACCTACCCATGTATTGCAAAATTTCTGGTGTAGCTCAGCAATATTTTGCTACACACTTCTGAAATCATAAAGTGCGCCCGCAAAATTTTACAAGTCCCGACGTATGGGCTAGGCTGCAAAACAGTGTAGTTTAAAAGAATTATCTCATCTTACCACAATTCATGCCTCCAGAATATAGCTACTTGTGATAATAAACACAATTAGGGTGAACAGGAGTCTTTTAAACAAGCAGTTTAAGCCAGAAAGACGTGTGTTTTTCCGCACTTGCCCCTCGTTCCGTCATTGTGGGCTCAGAAATTCCAGAAGCAATCGTATGGGCTTTGCCTGCCATGCGCTTTCCACATGCTACGGACGTTTCAGGTTAGTTTTCACTGTGAGCCAGCTGTCATTCTCGTTTACAAGAGTTGTGTACATACAGCCCATCTAAAAAACATGGATTTTTCATTTCATAGATTGAAAGTACATAGATTTCATAGAGTACATTTCATAGATTACTGCGCCGCAGAGCAGGCAGATTTTAATTGTAACTTCAAAATTACATGTTTTAGGCAAGTAGATATGTACATCGTGCAAAACTCCAGTGTCTTTCCGATCGACATTTGCCAGAGCAAAGCAGCTACTGATAACGAAACATGTTTATCAAACTAGTCCCATGGCTAGCCACGTGTTAAGTACCCGGCCAATACCTGCACTGTTTTCAACCGAACCTGAAAAGGACTTGTATGTTTTATCGACAGGCGCACTTTATGTTTTCGCAAGTGTACCTTCATTTTCCAATTTGTATTGTTTTTTTGTCAACAGATTCTTGATGCAAGAGATCTTGTAATCAAGTCTGTAACTGACACCAAATCTGGTCAGTCATTAAAACACAACATCGAAAGTCCAGTCTTGACTTTTGGCTCGAAATTAGACATATCCTTGCCAGAAAATAACGAAGAAAAGTAAGCATTACATACATGAATTGTTTAGGAATACAATAATAAGGTAGCTAGTATTAAGATAAAATTGATTTATTACCATTTACTACTGCTTTTAGGTACGTTATCAAGATTTCATACGAGACATCCCCTTCATCAAGCGCCTTGCAATGGCTTGCTCCAGAGCAAACGGCAGGAGGAAAGCACCCTTACCTTTTCAGCCAGTGCGAAGCCATCCACTGTCGATCTCTGATGCCCTGTCAAGACACCCCTTCAGTCAAGGCAACATATACAGCTGAAGTAACCGCCCCTTCCGAGCTCGTCGTCTTGATGAGCGCAATAAGGGAAGGCGAGCCAGCAACTGTTACTAACGGCAGAACTTCCCACAAGTTCCGCCAACCTGTGCCAATACCGTCTTATCTTTTGGCGATTGCTGTAGGTCCTTTAGTATCACGCAAAATAGGACCCCGTTCACACGTTTGGTCGGAAAAAGAGATCATAGAAAAGGCTGAATATGAGTTTGCCGAGACCGAACAGATGTTGGCGACTGCTGAAGAAATTTGTGGGCCTTACGTTTGGGGCATTTACGACCTTCTCGTTCTGCCGCCTTCGTTCCCCTTCGGCGGCATGGAGAATCCTTGTCTGACGTTTGTCACCCCAACTTTACTAGCCGGGGATAGATCGTTGGCAGACGTGGTAGCACACGAAATCTCGCACAGTTGGACTGGAAACCTGGTGACCAACAGAAACTTCCAGCACTTCTGGCTAAACGAAGGTTTCACGATGTTTGTTGAGCGTAAAATTCTGGAGCGAATGCGGGGAAATGCTAGCAGACATTTCTCAGCCATTGGAGGACTCAAAGACCTCACCGACACGGTAGGATTACCTGACGACATAATGGTTGATATGCCTCATGTTAGTATATATAATATATATTATATTAATATAATATCAATAAAAAATAACTTTTCTCTTAAATGACAGATTAAAGCAAGGGGGGAGGACGATCCATTGACTTGCTTAGTCCCTGATTTAAAGGGGATCGATCCTGATGACTCATTTTCTACTGTGCCATACGAGAAAGGCCATACTTTCCTATTCTACCTTGAAGATTTGCTCGGAGGCCCAGGTAAGATTATAACCACCAAAATCAAACAACATAATAATCTCTCATAATTAATTATGAGAGATTTATGTATCATTTTTACTCCTCCGTTTATTGTCGACTAATTGAAAACTGAATTGTTTTCAGCTGTTTTTGATCCATTTTTGAAAGCATATTTGAATGAATTTAAATTTAAGTCTCTGGACACTGATGACTTCAAGAAGTTTTTATACCAGTACTTTTCCAAGAAGACCAGCCTCTTGAACCAAGTTAACTGGCATGGATGGCTTTACACACCTGGAATGCCGCTCATTATACCAGAGTAAGAGATCTTTCCCATCCCAAGAAGAAGCCTCTTGGGATTTTGTTTAAATTCCCTTTGCAATGCTCAATATGTTTAATAAATTTCCGTTAGAGGCTGCCCTAATCGGGGACTGGAGATCCACTCTCCTAAATCAATTGTTCTTTAATTATTTTGATTGGGCTTATTTCTTATAAATTTGCATTATATCTATCATTTTATCAGTTTTTTAAAGACCAAAAATTGGCCTTGATCAGTAAAGGGGAGGTGAAACCACAGTCTGTGATTGCATAGGTACGACACAACCTTGGCGGATGCCTGCACCTTACTTGCCGCACTCTGGCGTGACTGGTCCGGCGACTTTGAGAGCCCGTTCCAAGCCGAAGACCTTGAGCCGCTCAGCTCGCTGCAAGTGCGCGAGTTCCTCGCACAGCTGCTGGAGCAGGAGCCGTTCGGCATCAAGAAGCTGCAGGCCATGCAGGCGGCATACAACTTCAACGACGTCGTCAACTGCGAGATTCGCTTCCGGTGGGTTTCAGTCCAAGATTCTTGGTTTTAGCGGCATTTACACTCGACTGCTGGGAGCCGAAAGCCCTAATACTGCTGCATGAATTATGACAGTAAATTAAAATATTGAATTAGAGCCTTGCAACTTATAAAGGAGCTCTGAGGTAAATTTTACAAAATATCTATTTTCAACCTAAACTTGCGTGACAATTCAAAGTTTTGTGAAGAGAATCTATTTTCCTTGAAAATTTAGTTTCTGAGCTAACAATAACTGCTTGGGTTTAAGTTGAGGTAGTATCATAAAATTTATATCCTAAGCAGCAGCATATGTAATATTCTGCTAAGGCAAAGCTGAGCCCTTCAGTTGCCCCCTCCACCCATTCCTTGCAGGTTTATCTACAAGACGAAAATGGCGTTATTTGGTTTTGTCGAGTGACAAGGGTTTGTTTGCAGATGGCTCCGCCTTTGCATCAAGGGCCAGTGGAAAGAGCAGATCAGCCGCGCCCTGGCGTTCGTCACCGAGCAAGGCCGGATGAAATACGTCCGCCCCATTTACCGGTAAGTGCCGCTGGGTCATCCAGTCGCAATGCTACTGGAGCTCAACATGCAAACTAAGGCTTAACTATGATGATAGAAGGCACTGCTTCTAAAAACTTTGATCTACCTTACACTTGATTATTATTTAATTTGCAAAGAAAATACGTTTCTAGTTCAGAATTGTAATTGTGTGTGCACTGGCACATATCCAACAACTTGTCTTGTGTCAAAAAATATCAGTTAAAGCTCTCTCAATTAAAATTATTCAGATGTCAAAAGTGGGGTGAATTGTTTACAATGTCACATGCCTATGGTTTCTACTGCTAACAGTGTTTTGCTTGCTCCGTCCAGGGACCTGTACGCATGGCCAGAAGCCCGGGCAGAAGCCATCGAAGTGTTCAAAGCACACCGAGCCAACATGATGTACGTCAGTGCATACACCGTCGCCAAAGACTTGCACATCAGTAGCGATTAACTGGCGGACTGAATTAGACCTCACTGCTCTGCTACCTGATTGATTTGATTACTGCCTAGGTACAGGCCAATTTGTTGATGATGCTTTATTATTATCGCATCTCTATCATTACAATTTGGAAATAAAAATCAATAAAAATAACGTTTAAAGGTACACTTCTGGACTTTTAAATCCCCCTAGTCGAATTTTGGCCATGTCCCCAAAAAGGTTTCAACTTTTAACGGTATGTCTAAAAAGGGCATAGGTAGGCCAGGTACCGACCACGTGGTGAGCTACATTCAACTGGGCCACATTCGACCACGCGGATTTAACACTCCCGAGGTGTAGGTACATTATAGCAGCTGTTCTTGGCCAGCTAAACGCATAACTTCCTCGAAACTGAAGTAAGCATTTCTAAAGTAACTTGATTTTTGGAGTTCAACATAATGGTATGCAGCCATTCTTTTCTGTTTTGATTTTGTATGTAATTAACTAATAGTACCAAAAAGCTTTGGTTCAATAACTTGTGCATGTACTGCACTTCTTAAATTCCTGCTAGGTGAAGGGATTATGATTTGAGAATTTAGACAGAATAAATTTGAAAACAGTTAAAATTAATTCTTGGTACCTATATTATTTATATTACACTCACGGCCTAGTAACACCCTACACTTTCACTCTAAATAAAGTTATGTTGGAGGTATATTATTCCCCTCCCTCTTGTCGAACTATCTAAGCACATAGTCTTTGGGTAGGTCAACGACTTTGGGGAAACTCAATACTTCTCCCTCTGAGTAAGCATCAAGTCGTTTGGGAACTGGTCGTGGCGTTCGCAGCTGATTTGTTACGTTTTCTAGAATATCTGCTGGGACGTTGGTGTCAGGGTAGATGTGAAGTCTTTGCATTGTGTAGCGTCTCTGAAGGTTGCCTTTCATGCTGTGGTATACTGCTTTCCAAAGCACCTTTATGAAAAGAATCATTTATTAAGGCCAAGCGTCAAGACGATCAATAAATCAAACGTGGGAATGGTAATGTTACATTGGTGCTTCATAAAGTTAACTTGAGAATTGGTGGTGAATGCGGAGTAAATAGAAGGAAAAGTACATAAACATTTAGACAAACACTTAGCATACCATTGTAGGATCCTTTTCGTGAAGTTCCCACGCCAATGTCCACGATGCTCCTCCTGGATACCCAGTGTGATGAAAGTACACTCTTTTCTGCCATTCGTCTCCAGGTAACGCAATGTCCCGGCTATTGATAACTACCACATGGTCCCCACACTGATCTGAAATGCAATGAGATCATTGAAATGATCAATTGAAGTGAATCACAAAACAAAAAGTGTAAAAAGTCCTTATCGTAAAACAAATATTTCCAGAAATCCTTTCTAGTCCATTGTTATGGATTTTAAAGGCTGCTGAAATACTACTTACTTAATGGATGGTATATTGGCTTATGAAGTCCTTGGAGATGCTTTTTTATAACTATCGCGGATTCGAAAGGATTCTGCCATGAAGCATCAAAAACGTGCCAAACTCTAGCAAATGTTGCCCATTGCTGGAAAAAAATATAGGTTAAACCCGACCAACTGATAAAAATATTAAACAAGGATTACTTAATAACTTGCCTGCACTCTTTTGTATGCACTCATTGTATTTATGTCGGTATATAACTTAACTATCTCCCTAATATCGACAACAGCGATAGTCAAAAAATTCACCCCAAATAACCATTTGCCGGGCCAACTTCACCTCGCTCACAGCCTCTAGCGATAGAAACTCGAACTGCTAATCCACTAAAATCAAAACAAGTTCGTTCAAAACTTCAAATGTGAAACATGGCCGCGGTTAAGTTAAAATCAGGCGGTGACTCGCCTTCGCAACACGAAGATAACTCTAAATCCAATCACAATAAAGTATATTCGTTCACTGTTGTAGACATAAGCATCGTCGTTCTTTCTATGATAACTTTTGTCTTAGATCTTAGTACAGGTAAGAAATTCGGCCTTTGTTTACATCGTACACCCCCCTCCACCCACCTGTGGAACACAGCATCTCTTTCTTTGCCCATGGACCATCATGTCCTTCAATTTAATCCTCACACTTTTTTATGCTCAGATGCTCCGGATGTTAGACTTGGCGATGAACAACTCCAAAAACTGAGTTGAAACAAGTCTATGGTACCAAGTCCTTTCACATATTTTACTTGGTCACTACATGGCTTTTTCTTTACAGATATAATTTTGATAGTCAATTATCTGAATCATGGTCACACCTATTGGGCACTTAGCACCATGGTGTTGGTCCTGCTACCTGCTGCTGTCGTCCAAATGTTCAGCATGCGATGGCACATAGCAGATGAATCCGCTGATCCATATCATTGGATAACTCATTTTCTACTTTTAGGAATTTTACACAGGTAAACAGATACGATATGCAAAACTTAACAGTGTGTCGAGAAGACAAAAAATTGGCCCGCGGTATTGAAAATAAATTTGCTCTTATAGGTACACTGTGGTAATGAAAACAGGCTTAGAGGCAAGATCATCAGGAGATTCAATTGATTTTCAACGCCTTTTTCATCAGCAAAGTGACATTTGTATGTTACATTTGTTTGAGTCATTCATGGAATCGGCACCACAACTAGTTTTACAACTCTACATAATGATTTCGCTCGAGGGATGGTACAGTTGGACAGGTAAGATTCTTTAGTACCTACCTAATACTAATATTTATTACATAGGAGAAACGGGGAAAGTTTCACTTGTAGGTAACGTACCTGCTGATGCAACAGGTGTAGGTAGGTACTAAATACATGGTTCAGAGTAAGTCCATAGTTAATTATCTAAGAATCTATCACGAAAATGTTACCATGTTCCTATGGGGCAACAATTCTAGGCATCAGGCATTTGGGAAAAGAGGGGATATTAATTTTCAGCATAAAATTCCTAAGCATTGCATAACAAAAATGAATGCCACAATGCTTTAGATTTTAATGCACAAATAGGTTTCAAAAGTTACAAATCAAGTAAATTGTGAGTGTGACTGAGTTGTGAAACAACAGCAAGCCGAAACCGACAATACCTTTGCTCTGCGGCTTTCAGCGCTGTCGGCTGCGGTGTCTCTTGGCTCGCTGGCGTGGGCGGTGGCGGCATACACACGTGCCATGCGCAAAGCCCGGCCGGACAAAAACTGCGTCTCGTGGCCAGGTCTCGTGCTTCAAGCCACTTGGCGCGGAGGAATGCTGGCCGCGCGAATTGCTGCGCTTGTCATCTTCGCCCTCGGCTTCCACTCGTGGATATTTATGCTTCTCGGTAAGTCTAGTAACCAGCAAAATTTATGTCTTTTGCCAATCTTATGATTTTAGCATTTTCTGATCTCAAATTCCCTGAAAACCTGAACTTATTTGGTTTTGGACCTACTTCATTAAGCTCTTGACTCATGGGCTTTGAACCGAACCAAATATCAAAAGAATTATAATTTTTGGTTGAACAGTAATTGAACTGGAAACGAAATAATAAAAAGCGGCCCTAACTGTAACTGAAACGTTGCCAAAATTATATAATGGTTTATTTCGGTTCACAATTTTGGGAATTTCTCATGTAAAACTGGTTTCTTCCTGTACCATATATGTGCCCAAATGGTGAATGAACTGTTTTCTTGTAAAACTTTACGCCATGCAATGCCAAGGCAATCATCAAAGGAAACATGGAGTGCTGCAAATAAAGCAGTGAAGCAGCAATAAATGAGACTGCTTATTAACATGTCAGTATTATTTCCAATTTACAGCACAATTTTAAGCACTTGTAAGTTGCAACTCGCATCTAGTGAAGACTGATGACAGATTTAAAAAGATATATAGATCAGTGCAACCCCTCCGCATGATAGCTATTTTCGGTGCGTACTCGATAGGGGCAAATTTTCCTTCTGAACCGAGAAGAAAACCGCAAAAAATAGCGGTTCGAACCGAAACAAAATTATTATTTTTTGGCCGAACTGAGTTCTCCGAACCGTAACCATAACCGAAACGAAAAAGATAACAGTTCAAAGCCCTGCTCATATTACAAACTAATTATTAACCAAATAATATGCCTTTTCCTCATTTTCACAGGGGTCCACTGGCTTGGTATGACAATATGGGTAATCTACCAAAAAACGGACTTTTGCCCAACATGGTGGGAAGAGCGTATTTACAACTGTGTGGTCGGCGTCATATACTGCTTCTGCTTCTTCAACCTCCAAGAAGGCAAATCCCGTCATCGTGCCCTAACCTTCTACACCGTCACGGTGACGGAAAACCTTGCGTGCCTGGGGGCGTTCATTGCGTTGGCCGGTTCGGCCCGTCCCGGCCTCGCGCAGATCGCCGCGTTCACTATCGTGGGCGGTACGCTGCTGGGTCTGTGCAGCATGCTGCTCTACTATCGGTTCTGTCACCCGGCGGGACCCATCACTCTGTGGACGGCAGCGACCAAGTGCGACGTCGAGCACGCCCTGCCGCCGACTGAAGCTGACACGTACGCCACGCTCCGATCGCTGAAGCACCATTGCCCACGAGACAAAGACGACTCGATGACCAAATCAGACGGTCTCGCTTCGCACGAAGGCTCTCCGCACTCGGAGGTGTGCACGGACAAGAAGTTCCTGCTGACGGGTTGGGCGTCCTGCCAGCCGGCTGCGTTTGGATCCAACGAGCTGGACGGGACTTTCGACGAGCCGGAGGCCGGTGAGGGGGACCTGGCGGAAGCGTCCATGGATCTAACGTGCGATGGAATCAACCTCTCCGGTGAAAGCTTGCGGCTCAAGAGGCGGGGAATCTGTTCCCCAGCCGAGATAGTCCAGAAGCTGGATGAAGATAAGCAAGAAAAGATCGTTGAGATGAATCAAAGCAGCGGACAGAATGCCAAGGCCAAGAGGCGAGCAATCTGCTTAGAACCTGATTTGGAGGTCGAACTGGAATTAAGCCTAGAGAGAGATGGAAGCCCAAACCCACAGAAGACGATTGAGTGTCGAGAAGAGTTGAGGAAATTGAAACGACGAGGCATATGCCCGAATGATTCGAGTGACAATATTCTCGGTGACAACACTGAAGTGATCACAAGAAAAGAGGACGAGAACTGCAATGAGAATCCACCTACAGAAACTTTTCCCAAAAGTTCGGAGACCGACTCCAGCGACGACAAGTCCAACGCAAACATGGAGCAAAGCGAAGGCTCGCCCAGCGAAATCCTGTCGGCGCCGAGCGAAGCTCTATCGATGCACGACTACGAGAACATCTGCGCTGTGAACATAGCACGCGAGACGTGGGGACTTCGCTCCTGGCAGGGCTACTCTGACATCGAGACGTGGCTGCACGACGACAGCGTAGTGCGCGACCGACGCCGCGACACGCTCAGCACCGTGACGTCGGCGTCGTCTGAGCGTTCGGGCTCACCTCCTCCACTTCCCTGCCGGCGGCCGGCGCCACCCACGCGATCGCGCCAGGACGACTACCTTGACACTCTGGTCGACGACCTGGCCGACTGCTTGGCCGAGCCCGACTTTGACAACTCGACAAGCGTGTTCGTGGCGAGGCCGTATGTAGCTGACCAGCATGGCGTGTTCTTTCTGCTCGACACAATCGAGGAGGAGGCGGAAGACACGAGCTCGGATAACTTGAACATCAGGACGGGCTCGGCCAGCACGCTGGTGGCGACCATCGGCGAGATTAGGTCGCGAGGATCGATTTGTAACATTTATAATTCGCAAGAGGACGTGTGGCCGCTAGAAGAGGTGGAAACGGAAGACGATGATAGAGTCAGTGCACAGGCAAACGTTCTTCTTTCTTCAGGTCATTCACGCTCTCATCTTACTCCCGAGGAAGTTCTTTTCCTCTCGCAGCTGCAAGCTGCTCCTGATTCCGAAGTCAAGCCAAGAAAGCCAAGTCTTTCGCCTGCGAAACTAACACCTACCAACGAGCGTCAAAGTCAAGAATCTGACAATTCAGCACATTCACTAAATGCGGTGGATCGTAAGCTTGTGAGTTTTGGAGAAACTCAAGTGTGGGAGGGTGATAAGAAGCGCACGAAACCGAGAAGGAAGGTATCTTTGCTTAGAGAAAAGTTTGAAATATCAAAAAAGGATAAAAGCTTTGCGCTCAGCCTTTCTGATTCTCTGCTCACAGCAGTTTATTCTGAACCAGCTATTCACGGATCGACTGTTAATATTCTAGAACACGTTCAGCAGGAGAGCCAGCCTATCGTGCCGTATAACAAAGAAAACGTCACTCCCGCTGTTACGAGTAGGATAAGCCAATGGAATAGTATTTCTATCAAGCCTCACAGCGGCATTTCTAAACTGGAATCGAATAAAGTTATATTGCCTCAGGCAAGTGAACTGAACAAAGTAAGCAAAGGAAAGCCAAACTTTGTGAATCTCAGAGAAAGGAGAAGTACATTCTTGAAGCAAGTGTTGTCGCCACCCAAATTTCAACAGTGGGTGAAAAAAGGTTCGCTCTCTCCGAAATCGAAAATAGTTCCTGCATCATGACCTTACGACAAAAAGTCGTCTAGTTGAAAGCACACAGTACCTACCATTTTTTAATTCTATTTTGCTTCTCAAGTTAATAGTCATATATCTAGGTGGCAAACTTAATTGTATTGTGCCTTTTTCCTTTCATTTACGTCGGTGTATTTTATGTATATATTAGTATAAAAACCTCTCTGGATTACTTTTCATCCACACTTATCAAGGAAAAGTATATCTCCCGATTTTAAATCCTCAATATTATGTATTATTATCTTGCAATTACCTTACTGAAAGATATGATTTATTGCTGCATATCACAGTGACTGCTTTTATGTACTACTACCACTTTGATAAAACTCTTTGTGACACGCTTTACTCATGTTAATGCAGGTATGTAGATTACTTATCAAATAAAATGAATATAAATATATATTGCTGTCTAGTAAACAAAACACATAACATTTTTATTTCTGCTATCTAAGTTTAAAAATGTGTTTACAAAAATAAAAAAATTATGAGACAAGCTAGAGTATGACCCAAAATGTGACTTCGATCTTCTATGTAACCTCCTTTCTAACAGAGCGCCGTTCGAATCCGGTCGGCGGTGAGGTAGGCTACCCTCAAAGTTCTTTAGGCCGAAAAATCTTGTGATTATCAAGAGTAGGATACATGCAAATGGGTAGATGCAATCAGATGGTGGCAATGCAATAATGACTGAAACAGATTAATTATTATTTCAACAAAAATTTTATGTACAGAATACAAAGAGTAAAGAGTAAAAAAATTATTTCATGGCACACTGCTATCAAACAATATTGATCAATAGTAAAGATCAAGATTGTATATCGCCTATTTGCGGAAGTTTGCTTTACTTGGAGAATAAAGGTATGTAGGTATGGTATTAGAATGCCTGTTTTGTTTGAAAGTAATGATAGCATCGGAAATGATGTTAGACCGTGGATGGAATGAATTAAGCCGGTTTGTAACATGCTATGCTCTACACGAAAACTACCGAGATTCACACGAATGTCGTGTGAAACCTGAGAAAATGGAAATATGTTTATGATTGAAGGCAGTTTCATTTACGAAGCAAGATATTTTTGTTGGTTTTCTTATACAGCTGACAGCATTTTACCGAGGCATGACCAAAATTCATTCAACTAGTTCTGGAGTGAGGTAGGAGGTTCTCAGTTGCTACTTTTAGAGCAAACAATAGTGCGCCGGTTTGACTGAAACATTTCTGGTTAGATCCCAATTAATTTACAGAGAACCTAGTGACTTTCAACATGCTTTGGTTCAGGAAAATATTGTTTTGTATATGATAATATATCGGCACAAATGACTGCACAATCTTTCACAAATTAAGGATGCATGGAATATTTTTCATAAAAGTTTTGAGAACTAAACAATCATTTTTCAATCTATACAGTCATGCCGCAAGGTTTTAGAACTAATAAGTATAGTTACGTAGCTTGATCGTTCGACAGAGGTAGTTATGGAATCATACCGTTATAATGAATTATGCTTATTTACAGTGGTTGTATTGAAATGTAGTTAGCTATTTCCAGCTTCAAGTACTGCATTTCTAATGTTTTGTACTCTTTCCTAAAGAAATCACCGAACATACAGTACAAGACAGTATAGGAAGCATAAGCCAGTTAGCAAATGGCTGGAGATTGGAATAGTAGTTCTTTCCAGCACTAACGAGCACAGCATGGTTTGGTATAAATCTGTAGTCTTATAAAAATGTCTTTTCACTTCTTACTTAGCATTATAAACAACAATCTTTGGTTGAAAAAACAAGTATCACATGTACAAGACACAAAAACACAAAAATTGTATATTCTTATTTTATGTATACCTAGTTTACACCTTATTCTTTATGGTACCTATGTACAAAAATTATCACTGTTCAGTATTTGCATATTTCACGGCATTGCATTCGATCGTGGCAATGCCTCCATACCACCCTATGTCACCTTCCGTTGCACGAATGAGATCTCGAGATAATATAATAATCATAAATTAATTACACATTCACATACATTACAAGTAGAACTTACTTTGTTTTTATGTTTTTTTTTTACAAAATTCACAAAACTCTCTCAGGACATAGTTAGACAGTAGGAGATATTATTTGTACCTATTAACAATGAAATCTTAATTCTTGTACGAAAACATCAATTTAGGAGTATCTGTCATGGCTGGAATCAATCTTGTGAATTCCATTTTAGTTGATTACTTATTCATCGTAAGTAATTGAATCGCATCGAAGACGGTCGATTAAAAATAACCACTCGATCGCCGACACAAGAGTTTTTTTGGCTTTGACCTGATAACGGTGGATAAGTTCACAAAACATCGGATCCCCCACTAATTCGGTTATGGACCACGCATGCAACCCTTAGTCCGTTTCTCACGTAAAAAACCGCACGCCGCCAAAACGACGCACCATCGTTCACTCACTCGCATTAACCTAAAATAAATTACGAACACTCGTCACGGAAAAATGAATATCAGCCGAACCTTTCCTTCACCAGAAACATTAGTTTCTTCTTCCCTTTGTATGCCACCTTCATGTTCTCCACCAATTGCGTGAACTGCGCGTGCCCATCGTGCGCGAGAATAAACGTGTCTCTAGCTTTCCCGAGAAAGTCGATGAAGTCGCCGTAGTGCCTCGGCGAGATGTGCGTGAGCCGCGAGTGCGTTGTGTTGACGTACGCGGCCACGGCTGCTTCCAGCAGCTGGCGCAGCGGCGGCCGGTCGTACGACAGCGCCTTGACGCCACCCCCGCAGCCGTTCCGACTACTGGACCGATGGTGGTGGTGATGGTGATGGTGCTTGCCCGTCTCGGCCGCGCCACTCGCAGGGTGCGGACACGACATGCCCGGCGCGGTCATCGAGCAGCGGCGCAGGATGTCCGACAGAACCGTCGCGCACTGCACGTTCTTCACCAGCAGCGGGATCATGTTGGTCAGCTCAGACTTGCCCAGCGAGTGGCTCAGAGCACACGCCCAATGGATGTCATTGATCGCTGGATGGGTGTCCTGAGGAATCGGTTCAAGGGTTAGATCCGGCCAGAATGGGAACTGTAATGATGGGGAAGATTTAGACATAGATTGGGGATCCATTTCGTCTAACTTCTAGTTTCAAGAATTCAACTTTCAGGAAGTGGGATTATTCAAAACTTTCACGTTTACACAACCACTGATAGCCCCAAAAACTTCATTTTCAATTGCGATGACGATAGTTTCTACTTCCATCTTGTACATGAGCCAAAAAGAAATTCGAGTGGCAGCCCTCACCCAGAAAATCCACCTAAACACTCAAGTAACATCACACTCAAACTCAGAAAGTTCTCTGTATCCTCTAGTAGGTACACCTATACCTACCTCTTACCAACTTTTAAGTTCGACAATGGTTTCAGCTGTACAAGTGCTAAAAACAGGAACAAACATAATGCACGTGATATTAGTGTATGTCTACGTGCTGCGTTGCCTACCTGATTGTACGCAAGGTGAACGTTCTTCATGGCAAGCATGGCCAGCTTGTAGGCACGCGTGGGGTATCCACGGTGCTCCATGTAGCGCGCGATCGTGAACAGCTGCGACGACGTCATGATATGCGAAGCGGCGTCGATCACGATCTGATACGCCGTCTCAAAGGCAAGCGCTTCGTTCTCACACAGAGTTAGCGCGTTCAAGGCACAATTGGGTGGATCCTGGCAGGAAGAAAATGAGAAACGTATTTGTTAGCAATTTTGGACAACAATCTTACAAAAACTGTTTTGATCATAATATCTAACATAGAAATGTGGCACTGAAAAACAGGCCAATTTCTATGTCCTTTTCTTATCAAATAAATAATCTAGCAGTTCACTTTTTCATTTTGCATTCAATAGATTAAGGGGGGGGGGGGGGGGGTAACAGACAACTTGGACAAAACATGAAGGCATTATGAGTGTGTAAACATACTTTGGTGGCACACTGAAGGGCTAAATTCCTGGCACATCCAGACAATTCTTCTTGTTGAGCAAACGTCAGATTGAGTCTCATGATCGTGCTGTGCGACATGATGGTGGTAGCCACAGGTCCTGAGGAAACAAACAATCGAAAATTTACATCAAACCACGTCGAGACCAATGACGGAGAGTTTGTTTGCCGGAGGTCAGAAACGAGAGTTTACCTGTGGCTTCAGTGGCAGTGAACAGTTGGTACCAGTTCTGCATGATGGATACGAGTGCTTCCACGCCAACCTCCGTGGCGCACGTCACCAGCCACCGCACCATCTCGCGCCGCCGCCAATTCAGCGACGACAACGTCATGCGCATCACCTGTCAAAAGCACGCCAATTAGAATGCATTCCAAGCAAGGATTCTTGTGCAGGTCAGCAAATTGAACTGAGTAGGTCATGTGTAGGGATTGTGTAAAGTTATCGACGAGTTATCAATGTTGCAGGCCCATTGAAATAACCAGGAAAAGTTGAGCTATCGATCAGTTACCCTTTGGTACCGATATGTTTTTACACTATCGCACCCCAGATTTAAAGAATTTTGTTGTCTTTAAGTAAACAACCAAAAACTGCACCACACAAAACTTCAAGTGAACTCTGGTAGATGAACATCTTTTTGATCATATTTGATATAATATGAATGTATGTTATCTATTATAATGCCCTTCCTAGTCATTCCGTACCCACTCGAACACAGTAAGACTGGATGGGGCTAGTAGTGGATCGTACCTGCAGTCCAAGCTCGAACGCAACGCTGAGCAGCGTCGGGTGCCGCGGGCCGTTCTCCGGCGTGGCGAACCGGAAAGCGTCTTGCGCCAGCTTGAAAAGGTGCGACGAGCTGTGGATGTGGCGCTGCGCAAACTCCAGCACCGTGCGAAGCCGCAACACTTCACCTACGATACCATCCGAACATCGAACAAAGATATTAATAAAACTAGTAAATTCAAGGTTTATGTGATGGTCAATCCGACTTGCTTCGAAAAGGATCTTAAAATGGGTAAAGAATCTACATATAACTCTATATATCTACATACAATTCCAATTTCAAATTTAGCTCTGTAATAAAAAATATATATATCTTTCAGAGGAAATACTCAAAAATTCAATTTATTGTACCTACCTACTTTTGAAAAAAATACCTGACAATATCTTAATAATATGGTAAATAACATTC
The DNA here is from genome assembly GCA_921293005.1 of Nemoura dubitans. Lineage (NCBI taxonomy): Eukaryota > Metazoa > Arthropoda > Insecta > Plecoptera > Nemouridae > Nemoura > Nemoura dubitans. The sequence goes on from OV121075.1 coordinate 22,403,986, forward strand.
ACGCTTTATGAAAACTTGTCAATTAATGTTTGAATTCTAAGCTTTTCAAGCAAGTCTAAGTAACCATGGTGACTGGTACAACTAAGTTAACGAGCTTCTTATACCTTTCGCTGCACTCAGCATGGTTGACGCCAGCGCACATTGCTGGGTCTCGATGTGACCCAGCGTAAACCAGCGCGGGTACCGGCTCAACACCAGCGACGAGACGTTCCCGTTGACCGGGTCGTCGGCGTCTTCGTGCTCTTCCAGTATCGGAAGCCTGACGAGCGGATAGAACAACATGTCAGACAATGTTGGAGAGTTTGGGAGAAATCTCATTCGTGGGAAGGGTTCACAATTCAATAAGTATTGAAATTTGGTTCTAACTTATGAAAGCTGACACCAGTAATTAGATAATATTATGTACAAAATGTTTTGGGAACTATTTCGAGAGAAAACTCATGGCCTAGAGTAAACTTTGCAGGTCAAAGAGCATAGGATATAATTTGCATATTTATTCTGAACTTAAGTTGAAGTGTAACGTATCCTCACCTCATTGCTCGCAGCCCAACTTCGTACGCTAGGTCCGGATAGTAATTGAGCAGCGCTAGGAATAGAAACCGAGCAAACGTGTGCATGGGTATGCTCTCGGGATGAATGCCGAGACCGAGCCCACTCGAGGGCCCGCCTTCGAGCAGCACGATGGCCTGCCGCCGGAGCACTGCCACCAGACTGTTGTCGAGTTCGATCTCTTGCAGCTTGGCGATGAGCCGGTCCTCCTGCTTGCACGACTTCTCCTGGGCGTAGAGGCCGCCCGGCATGATGCGCTGCTGGCCCAGACCGATGAGCGCCACCTCCACCGCCAGTGTCAGGTACGTCTCCGAGCGGTCGCGCGAGGCTACGACCGCAACGTGGTGGTAGCGCGGGGGGACCGTGCTGCTCGTGTCTTCAACGCCCACGGGGTCTGCAAGGGAGTGGCAAACGACCGCGTCAGTTCATGTGGTAGAGATTCGGCGGTCCAAATGTTTGAAATACTTGAAAGTTTGAAATGATGACATCAAGAAACGTGAGCCACTACTTAAGTTAAGAGAGATTGAGATGGTTTAATTTGATAAAGAGATATCACAAACCACAGAAAGTCTAATTATTTCAGCTCCATATGAAAAATACCGTAACGTGTTGTGGAAAATCCTCGCAGTTCTATGCTTAAACTCCTTGGCTAGACCGAACCGTGACTCACCGAAGTAGGTGGGTGTCCTGGGCGCTTGGTCGTCGGGTATGAGCGATGCGTCGGCGAGCGTGTCGAAGAGACATCCGACCGGGTCCAGTGGGTGGCCGACCCATCCGTCGCCCCAGCCCGAGCAAGCGCTGCTGCCGCCGCCCGCCGTCGCCGTCGTCGCCCCCGCGCAACGCGAGCCGCTCGACGAAGGGCCCGAGCAACGCGAAGACGACGCACTCGCACACCTAAACAAGCACGTCGACGTCAGAGATTCGACAGAGGCGTGTTTGCTAGGCTATTCAAAACATGCTGTACAGTGATTCTCTTCGAGGATATGAGAGTCAAGCAAAAAATTTAGAACCTGAATTCATATTGGAACATGAAATTATCTGATAGCAGTTCTAAATTGCAGTGTTTAAGCAGGGCTGCAAATAAAATATCTAGGTATAAAGACTTGGACCTTTGCTGTATCAGACATTACAATAAACACAGATGAGAATCAGAAGTGAGCATGACAGTAACAATAATTCTGCTCAACTCAGAAGTTGCCAACTTTCCCAAGGTTGTTCAGCCGGACACGAACAACGCGACACATGTGTACCAACCTTGAGCTAGCGTTTGCCGGGCAGCGTGAAGTGCACGCGGTGGCCGAGCTTGCACCGGCTGCGTTGCGCTGCTGCTGACTGTCGTGCCAGCGCCGTTGCGCCGTCAGCTGCTGCTGCTTCATGGTGCGCACCACCGACACCGCCAGGCGCAGTGCTGCGCCCTGGTGGCCGTGAGAGCGCAAAGCGTCCACGCGCGCGGCGCACGTGGGCAGCGGCTCTGTGGAGCGCGGGCACAGTTAGATGGGGGTGGACCACGGCACTGACAACAGCTGTTGATACACTGGGTTAAGAAGCAAGTAAACTTATCATTTCATACCTATGTGTCTGGCTTGACCCCTACAAAGGTCAGCGCAAAAAATTCGTCTCCTAAATCCATTCAAAAGCAATATTTCAAAGTGGGTGCAGATGAAAGCATCTAATATTTTCACAGCTAGAAATCAGTGGCTGATTTCCATCCTAAAGCCCCTAGCAATAACTAAGGGCCAGTTTTAACAAAATTTTCAAAGCCAAGTTGAGATCCCAACTTTGAGTTAAAACTGAATTCAGCCAATCACGTGCAGCGAATCCAGTTGTAACTCCTAGTTGGGATCTCAACTAGGAACTTGGTAACACCGGGCATAAGTATTTGAAAGCCTAATGAGGAACATACTTCTCACAAACACAGGGAAAATGATAGACGACAGTCCACGTTCACTAACCGTGCCAGAGCGGCTGTCCCTGCGGGTTGAAGCTGCCCGAGCTCTGCGAGCTGTCGGGCACGTGACTGCAGTAGGTGTCGCTCGACAGGATGTGCTTCAGATGCATGTTGTCCCACGACATGGACACGGCGTCCAGCGCCCTGTGGAACACCGTGCGCAGCACCGCGGACGTCGACGCCCGCGCGTGGTTCGAACGTTGCGTGCCCAGGCGCGAACGCCGGTTGTTTTCCCTCGCGCGGTGGGCGGCGCTCTCCTCGTCCGAACTGCTGTCCGAAGTGTCGTACGCGTGGTGGACCTGCGATGGGGAATCGGAAATGTTGCGGAGATCTACGTGTGTGCACGTTCCTATGTGGCCTATATTTTGGGGCAATGTAGTTTGTCTTGCACTATTAAATTTTGTATGTTATACTGCCTTCGTTCACTCTGTTGTTAATAGTGCACGATCTCGCTACCTACTTAATTTTCTAAGAAATCAATGTCTGGTCCTGAGTTCACCGGATTGCTGTCCTGGTTTAATGACAGCTAAATGCACTGCTAAATGCTAATTTTGACTGCGACCGTGACCGATAATGCGCGTTAGTTTGCTCACCCCGTCGTGCCGAGGCGCAGGCTGCGGCCGAAAGTCGGGGTCTTCTTGCGGACACGTGTCGATCACCGTCCACTTCTCCAGCAGAACCTTCCAGTGCAGCTTCTCATGCGAACTGCAGTGCGGGTTCAAAACGATGCACACCCACAGCGCACCTGCACCGAGAAACGAGCCACGTCAACGCCAGCTCAACGCGTGTCGCAATAATCTAGGGGGTCGGCAACCAGCGAGTCTACTTACCGAGTTGATCCCAGAGTTGACGGCACTTGTCCGTCATCGGCGTGCCTTGCGTCTTCCATAAGACTAATCTCGGGTCACACAGGAACTGTTCCGTTATTAAAGTCAACATTCTCGCTCCATTAGAATCTCTAGCGCGTAGCATTTCTCGTACCTGTAACAAAATATTTCACGTTATCTAATCATTTTGGAATCTTTCTGACGATCAGGTTCCGAAACATCTCGAGCTCTCTGTAACAATGCTTTCAGTTTTAGACCGAGGCATGTTGCTGCTTTGCTTACCTTTGAAAATAGTGAATTGAGCTGCTTATTGGCATTATAGTAACTGCCTTGAGAGAGGTAGGACTTGACTTGCTCGCAAACTTGCTCCTCGTCCAGGTGCCAGCTGTGGTCGTCGTCGGCACTCGCCCCTGCCGTAGGATCGGGCGCGCCTGCACAAACGCATCGGTAGGTACGGTTAGTTGACTAATATCTCTACAAACTTACTGACTACTGCTCTGTGATATTCATAAATAACTATGCCGCTGAATCTGTGGCAAACCATACTTAATCTCACTTAAATTATTCTTCCAAAAGCGTCAAAATTGATAGTGTTTCTAGAGCCCTATAAACATAAAATTATGTATGCAATATATGTTAGATGAGCTTGTAAATGGCCACAATGGAGTAATTAATTGATACTTGCTTCAAGGTCACGGTTCAAACTAAGGGGCTGCACTTGCAGTCAATGATTTCCCTCGCTCATACCTGGTATTTGATTGATTTCCGATCGCTGCTGTAGGATTTCGTCGGCTAGTTTCTGCGCGGTGGGAAGCACTTCCGTGTGGTGCTCTGAGATCAGGTATTGGATGAATTTCTGCAGTTGCTGTCTGTCCATCTGCAGCAGGGTTTCTGTGAACAAAACAATTCAATTATCATTAGGCATGCTAATAGAACATTGGACAGATCTCTGTGCCACTGACCAGACACATATTTAATTTTCGGGACTTCAATCAACTGAAGTAAATCGAATCCCAACCATTTTCAGTAATATTTGACGGGTTTTCCCAAGGTAGGAAAGCTTGCAGTAGTTCAGAGACCAGTCTGCCGTGCCATTCTAAAAAACCGTGTTTTGTGTTCATCCAGTTATAGATTCTCTCCGCTACAACAATTAGCTGATTGCCCATCAAACGATCAAAGCTCCGGCCGAGTGGGGAGGTCAATTGTTCGTCCATCGCGCGACTGATAAACATTTTAATGAGCACTAATTAATAGTGATCCCTTCTACAGCTCCTGCAACAGCTCTCCCGTGCAACGCGCCACGCAACGCCAAGCCACGCCACGAAGCGAAATTTCGGCTTCGCCAATTTCCCACGAAGCAAGCGAGCGGTCCATCAAACGATTATCATCATCATTAAATCGTAACAAATGAGCGCTCGACGCGAGATATATAATATAAATTAAAGAGATGTGCTCAATTAAAGCGGCTAGCTCCTTCAACTACAAGAGAGCAAGACGATTGACGCGTCTTGTGTTGGTTCCCCCTTTAAACGGCGCGCTTTTTATGATCTGGATCGATAGAATAACGCCCCTGGTGGTGAGCGGGGTTGGCTGCTGCCGCGACCACAGCACCCACCCCCACCCCCACCCCCAGCACCCTCCCTAGCTCCCACCCCCCAGCGGCGATCGTGCTCCTGTCAAAAGATATCGCGCTCGCTGTCCGATCACGGTAGCGCGGGTGACCGCTACGTTGAAAGATGGTGTCCGGGGATGTAGAACAAGCTCGGGCCTGGTCAGCCGGTCGGTGATTGAATCCTGACAGCTCCCGATCCATCAACCATGTCACGTGATCGCCGAGGAACGGGGGAGGCCAAAAAACAGAGGCGGAGGATGCAAGGATGGCCGCTGCTGCAGCCCACACGCCGCTCGCTCTACCCACTTAGTAAACGTTTTGTTGGCTGTTTTGACTTCGTGTTGGCCGGGTGAGGAAAGCATCAGCGAGTCCGGTGAGGAAAAAGTGGCGAGAGAATCGAGGCTCCCGAGAAACGACGGTAGGTTTCCCCTATGGGTGGCAGGGCATGGACGGGGAGAATGAGTCAGTGAGCGATTGGCGGAATTGGTGCCGCAACTCGCGAGTGCCTCGTCATTAATTGATCGTGAGAAATTGAGCTGCTATGATCGAGTGGCGAAGTCTAAAAAAACTGGATTTAATATTGAACTGGACGGTTTCTTTCAATTTGCTCCAATGTGGTCGGGCCAGCAGAGGCGACCGGCGGTTGTAACGAGGTGTTGCTGGTAGGCGCAGTGAGCCATCATCTATTGGACCTATTGAGAGACTGTTCCCAGAAACTTTTCTTTCATCGCGCGCGGGCAGAAAGAAGTCGCCGCGGTGAATGAAGGAGGAAGAAAGTCGTGACAAATTGATTTCCTCTTTTATATCCCGAGCCAGCTTCCTTTTTCATCTCCTCGCCTCTAGTAGATCGCGCAACCGACGCCGCGCGGCGCGGACCACTCGACGTGATCCTTTTTTGGACGCGAAACTTGCGAATTGCGATGACATGATGGAAAGTGAAAACTAGCACGAACCCATGTCGGAAACCGCGTCTAAATTACCCAACAACGTCAATGTAAGCGACGTTCCTGTGCAAATGATTGCGCCTGTGCAAGTGTTTGAAGGTATACTTATACATATTACATTCATGATTCATGTTTTGTGCGTTTCGCATCTTCAGCCTGGTATGTAACATGGCGTCGGGAGAATTGAAATAACGTCAGATTGCCCCAATTAAAGAGTCCGACGAACCGTTCCTCATGAGTCAGATTGCAAACAATATTAGATTCTAATTTCCCCTGTAAACGACGAAAACGCCATGAGCACCACATCGTTTGAGTTAGACATGGCCTAGCCTTTGTCCCAGCCAATGGTAGTACATTTTGATAAGCAAGTAGATTCCTCTACCATAAACCTTCCTTGCTGATTCGTCTCATAATTGAGACACTCCAGCATGAAGCTGGTGCTGTCAAGATGAAAGATTGTATTAATTATGAATAATAATGTATTCATAAATAATAACTCCGTTGTTGATGGGCCAGGCAGTGTCATTAGTTCGCGATCTGAGGTACCCATCCGAGGTACAGGATCTCTGGCCTCTCAAGGCGAGCAACCGGATTCTATCATTTATCTTCAGACACTGGAGAAGGATGGTCATTAATCCGCGCTACGATTCCTGGCCTTTGCGATTGTAGAAAACTCAAGTTTAAATATGAGAGCAGATAGCCCATTATCCAGGGCATGCATCTCTCGAATATTGATGTAAATGTAAATTTTCACAAAATAAGCAGTATAGATTTAAAATGATCTGCCATGCGATCTCGTTTTCAGTGGCTCCTAGCACGAAATATTTAAAATCTACGTAACAATATTAGATTCTTGAGGAACCGAGCCATACTGCACTTCGGTTCCTTGACACGGTATAGGTTCAAGTTGAATGATGGTTCAAATGACGGACCCTTGCACGCTCCATGCGTTGATTCCCTCGTGCATCGATTACCTGATTACAACCATCCAAATCCCCAGAAGCCATCAAGCCTCGTGCACAAACTCTTCTCGCAAGAAAATAATAGCGATAATAAATCCATACAATCTTATTCCTGAATGTTCAAACTAAGTATTTCCACGACATCGACCTCAATTCTATCGAAGTCGATGGACATTCGGTTGAAAACACACGGACACTGCACACTGCAAAGGCAACTCAGTGCGTTCGGTCTGGAGTGTGGAGTCTGGACCTAAGACTCGTACCCCACTCGACGCCATATTGTCCGTGGCTGTCCCAGCATCCACTATCCAGCCAGGTGCACCGACCATTTTCACCGTTGACCGATTTCTTTCTCGAATCAATGCGTAATCAAACGTGCCCACGGCTCTTTCACCGGGCGCAGCCTGCAGCCTGCGATCCGAGCAGCTCACGTCAATATTGAATGACAAACGATGCCCGATCTAAGCAGTGTGCCCATGGGTGGAATTCAGCCCCATCATCGCGAGACTTGTATGAAATATCGAAAAATGTGACACCCAAAAGAGCACCCCACGATGAATACATCGACGTTCTTATTAACTATTCTTGGGAGATTGACAATAGTAATCAGTACATTCATTTATATCCCTCTCAGACTCTCAGTCAAAAGCTATCGCACACAAAAACGCTTCACTTCGGGACATGCAAAGGCCGCGAGGGCAAAGCATTCTGTAGCATTGATTAAACTACGGCTGGTTTTCAGAGTCCCCCGTTCTCACCTGAGATGGGCACACGCAGTCGGACGCTTTCCGCGTTCCGGATCCGGTACAGCGACAGCGCCACCACGTGCTGGCACCAGAAGATGTCTTTCGTGTCGCAGCTGCATGTCACGGACGTGATTTTACACCTGCAACAGAACGCAAGCCGTCAGCAAACGCCAGCAAACAACCCATCCGTGCAGTGGAGGTTTCTGCTGGAGAAAAATAAGGAGCGTGAATACCCCAAAAACATGCCCAGAGTGCAGCACTGGTGGCGGTTCTAGCAGCTAGCTACTGGAAAAATTCATCACGTTGGGGCAATTTGGTACAAGGGAATGGGAAATGATCTTGTTTCGAATAACAGGAACGTTACACTGTAAAAAGCAAATCTGTTCAAATTCATGTCTGGTGTAAAACACCCGCACGATCAACCAAGCTCTATACACGACAGAAGTTGCGTGATGAATTCCTATGTGGCTGTTAGCTAATGAGATAACGAGATGAGTACAGGTAATCACTAATCAGCACGTGGAATTGGCAACAGCGCCGATCGCGTCGCGTCGTGACAGTGGGAACACGATTAGCGGGGTCGTTGGATGCTCTGCACTATTGACTGCCGTGTGTTCCGAGTACCCAGCTTTATCCACGTGTTTAGCAGCTACTTCATTATCATCGACCGAGCAACATTACAAATGCAATAGGTACACATCGGTGTTCGGTGCAGTGCTTCAGATAATGCGACGGGAAATGCTTATGCGATTGAAGTACCTAAGTGTAGCATTAGAACTTAGAAGTGGAGGAAACTAGAAGTGATCCTCTAGCGTGGAAATCTCAGAAGTTCAGAAGTGTCAAGTGAATGCCTGAACCGAACGCAAGGCCCGTATCAAGTGGAAGGATTATGGCGATTACGAACACCGTTTTCTTACTCTGGATGCAAAAAGAATTGATATCACATAGTTCTCCTAGATTATGATTAATTGAAGCATCACGTGTACTCGCGAATCGATCGCGAGCACCGTACGGCTGCCCTGCACACACGCACACGCGCGCACGCGCACGGGAGTAGCGCAAGGTGCCTATCTTCCCGGCGACCCACTAAGTCAACGTCGCGACGACTCGGCGGAAGGAAGTGTGTACGCCGTATGGGCATCGACCTTCCCGACCCACGTGCGTCTAATCGTCGGCAAACGCGCACCAACGACTCCCTAATTGTTGTGTTTAAGACAAAACCTACATCTCGGTATTAATTACCCGCTCTGCAGTCTGCACCGCACGTTCGGCATTAGGTTGTTGTGTGGTTCAGTGCAGTGGCACTGTGGCACCGTGGCACGGCGAACAATCATACCCGGGTACCCACCTGAATCGTGCTGCCGAGAATCCCATTAGAATTTTCTCAAGAAATCGTACCGCAGCGCAGCGACCGAAAAACTCAATTTCGCGTTTAATTTCTCGTATTACACGCGGATAATTATGATGAGGGAAGTCATTTACGCCGTTGGGAGAGATCGCTCAAGGATTTCACGTAACAGTGAACGGGGAAATTTCAATTAAGAAAATCGTCGTGTTTTTAATTTGTTTAGCAAAATACATAGACATCAGTTTGTTTTATATTATTACATATTCGAAACGAAATGACCTAGAAATCTGGCAGAGAAAAGTTAATCAAACAAGACCCTAGACTTTTCGTGAGGTTGGACTAAAGCAGAGTGAGTTATCTAAGACACAAATAATTATCTAACACTCCATCGTAAGGGCGGCGGATGTGTGGCCGTGGGTTCCCCTCCAATCGCAAATACAACACGAGCATGATAAATAGGGCCTTCCTGTAATAAGTAACGAAGTCCACCGACCGGAGCAGATCGGCAGACCGCGGCACCCAGCCTAAGGACTGAGAAGGTTCGGGTTCGATCCCCGAGTTCGCGTCATTCGTCCTGGCAGAGATTTTCTAATAGGTGTCTTCAGTTGTAGGTAGAGGCACGTCCCGTGAGAAGCCAGAGAAGCCATGTTCAAAAACGCTAAACGCGCTGCTGTCGCATGATGGCCAGCATTTCCTTTTCCAAGTTCTACGAATGCATTTCTAAGCACATTTTCAATTGAAAATCTGTCGCTCAAAAGTTGGAAAAAACTTACGTGCACAAAAGAGGCTAAAACAAAAAAAGTCCGTCGTTCTAAATTTCTAACGGGCATCGCATCATGGAATGAATTCGCATTGACATTCGCGTATTCATTAGCTAACAAAACAAACGTTATATTCCTCTTCGTTGTGTAGGCAAAGGAAGCGACCCAAAGAATAAAGAATGAATGAAGATAATGCGCAGAGAATGGCTTACAATAGTTGCAACAACAATGGTGTTGGAAAGTCAAAAGACAGCGCCGCATGGCTCTGAACTTATTGCTATTCGCTCCAAGACTCAATGAGCAATGGCGTAGCTTTACAGGCAGGGTGTCAAGCCAACTAACTGCAGCTACATGCGATGTAATACAGAAACGAGGCTATCTGCTAACAAGTTTTTTTCTTGCTATCGATCATCTAAATCAATTATTGTCATTGTTTTCAAGTTAAATTGACTCAGTGCCTACCTGCTGAAATTATATCAATAAAGTAACTTCGTGTTTGAGATTGTGAGATCAATACTACATACACGTTTCAAAACTAACAGATTGTTTTTGATGATTCCGTTTGGCGAGAAGACAAAATAGAAGTAGGTACTATGGATGTCTCATTTCTTGTTGGTTGCGCTGCGTGCATTTCAAAATTCAAATTGAGTAGATGCAGAACAATGAGCAGAAGAAAAGAGCACTTTTAGCTTTTGACGCAACTATACACCCACAGTGATACTAATTATTTAAATTCTAACGCCAACATCAGATGCAAGTATTCAAATCCGGGGTTATTTTTCCCGCACATTACCGCCACATTGTTACAAGAGCACACGAGCAGCCCCCACGTTCTCGCTTCGGATTGGATTAGACGATGGGGATTAAACGAATAATGCGCGATATCGTATTGCGTGGGGAGGGGGTAGGGGGACGCAAGACACGTGGGGCACATTACCCATGTGTTATGTGTGGGGGGGGGGGGGGGGGGAGAGGCACACAGCTCGCAACGCGCTCTCGTGGCGGGGATAACAAACACATAACATTACGCGGCTAATTCTGCAAATGTGTCACGTGGTTAATTTGTATACGAGAGGTGCGGGACTGGCCGCCCCCACAGAGGGGCGGTGGGGGGTGGGGGATGCACCCCTCACGTGGAAGGCAGGGGCGGGGATGTGTGAAAAAATCAGGAATATTAATGTTGTGGTTTTACAACTTTTAAGGTGAAGTTCCTCGCTGATGAGTTATGATGACAATTCTAACAGGGTATGGGTTTTGATTACAATAAAGTATGCATTTGTTGGATATATATACTGCCAAAAATTATAATACTTGGCCTACCTAGGATGATGAAGCTTATAGGTAATAACTCACAAAATAAGCTTCAGATTAAGAGTCGTTCTTTTAATTCTAAGAGGATGCCAGATAATGGTGTTACGTGCATTTGGACCATGGTGACTGCGGCGAGTCCACTTACCGGTCGAAGCTGACGGAGACTTTGTACTTCTTGTCGGGGTCCAGACTGTACGCCGAAGATGTGGGGCTGCTGGACCGAGGTGTCGCGACGACGCCGCTCAGGTGGAAGCCTGGAACAATGCAGAACGACGCTCTTGAGTCGCGATTGCTAATTGGGCGTCTGCGTCGGCGTCGCGGCGTGCATAATTCACGCTTCGAAACTCATCAAAGGGCCCCACTGCACCGGCGACCCCCCCCCCCCCCCTCCCTCCCACCTTCCCCCCAATTTGCGCTGGGGCACAGCGGCCAAGCACCATTTCACTTTTATTACAATCAAAAAATGCAATAACTCTTGCATATAAAACGGAAAACTTTTTTATAAAAACACCCCTGCGCCATGACATGCGCAGCAGCTCACGGCGAATTACATCCATTGGTACATTTTGAGTCACGTATTATAGATTGTTCTCCAGCTATAAAGTATGATTTTTCAAATAGTTTGAACAAAGCTTTTGAAGCCCGATCAATGTTATCAGACAATGCTGCATGCTGTTCCTCTATCAGGCTCTGACGTTCGCTCAGGGACGCTGATATTAGCTGTGGGCCCATTGATAAAGCTTATGGGGGTGATCTTTATGCAAATAGGGGATGTGTGAGTCATGTAAATTACAGCGTATGCATTAAGTATTATACAGTATGCAGCACTGGAAGTACCGCTACTGCAATGTGTTTATGTATTCGAGGGTGGACGCAAGCATGGAATGGATACTTAAAACTTTAGACGTATGCATTATGTGTAATACTCCAGCCGCCAAAAGTAATTTCCATTCCTAATTCCTCTATCGGATTCGTGCCAGCGAAGCCCTTGGCTGCGCGCGCTGCGCCGGGCAGCGCAACGACCATTTTTACGAAGCGCGAAAGTGGATTTCGAACTTCAGGGAATTTATTATGCAAGGTTCGAGCCAAAAAAGGGTAAAATAGTGTGGAGGAGATAAAACAGACCCGTATGTTACCTAAAAAAACATGGCAGCTACGAGACTGCAGAATCATTAGTTGTTGTTGTAATCTTCTGTGCTTATCTCACGATTTACTTGGAAACGGAACCCTACTTGCACACCTATATTACCGGTAGAGTGTGCATTTTAAATGCCACCACATGTTTGGAACGAAGGTGGAAAGCATATTGTGCATGTAAATGACACCTGATTCCTAGGCAAGCTCGGGAACTGGAGTTGGTAAATACGATGCAGTCGTTGCCTGCCGTGCCTAGCCGGCGGTGCCGAGTGCCACTGCCGATCGAAACGGGGAACACGGGGAAGGCATGGGCATGGGATGGGCGTTTCGCTCGTCCTGTCAGTTACACAGGGAGTCTCCCTACAGGCGCTACATGCCAGTTACAAAGACACGACCAGACCTCGAACAGCAACACAGTACACACAGCAGAACACACAACATTGCAGTCTTTAAACTCTCTGTGGCGCGGCTGCTTTACCATACACACCTACCTACCTTTACTAGCTGAATTTTTATAAAGATTAATAGCACCAGGGCTTTGACGTTGAACCTTGCGCGCAAAAAAATAAAGAAAAAAGAACGGGTAGAATAATGATGCTAATTTGATCGTGCGAGCCCAGCCGAGTTGCCAATTATTTAGGCGATTAATTCGCATAACTCTTTTCGTATACAGCAATACGTTACAAATGCAAGAACTGAACCATTTTCCTTTTTCCTCTGTCCGCGTGTGTTTTTCCCAGTGAGCTACGCATTTCGGTGAAAGTAGCGCGAACACAATCCCCTATAATGTGTGTTTCGTTTGCTGCAGATGACGCGTGAGGTCCTTATTCCCCGACGCACGTGTCCTGCGTGTGAGCTGCATCGTCCTGTGCAGGCGAGTGGCGTACCCATGGTAATGAGGCAAAGGGTTGCGAAAATGTGCACAGGCAGCGAGACCTGACGCGCAGCATTAACGCTCTGAGGACGCCCGATTATTGGTGCTGCCATCGGCTTGCATCTAAATCACTTCGATTACTTCTTTGAATATGTAATTTACGCAAACGCCGTGAGATGAGCTTTTGTTTTTTACATAACATGTGCAGCAAACGGGAAAAAAAACAATGCACATATAAAATTAAACTGGTATGGTACCGGTTGGTTTTTTGTTTAGGCTATAAGGAGGAATTTAAAGGCAGGGTAAAGCAGTTTTAGGATAACAAGTAACAACCAATCGTGACCAGTCCTTGTGTTGGTACGCTATAGCTCGACCGATATAGAAATTCCTTTTGGAATCACGAATAGGTTTTTGAAGATGCTATTGTGGATCTTGGCTCGCAACGGCGCGGGTGTGCTGCTTGTTGCCTGTTCCGGCTAAACATATCGATGACTCTGTGAGCTAAGAATGCCGTTCTCATTTTTCCAAATCAATTTCCTAATCGATTTGATTTGATTTTGTAAAGATAGAGAAGAATACTGTATATACTATGGTGTAGATTCAGCTTCTTCTGATAATATAGTTACTGTATGTGATAATAGCTGGGACGTTCAAGGCTAGAATCCCCCCGAAGGTGAATCTCTAATATGCTTTGTGTGAGCTTCATCAATACATCAGTCGTGTCTTGTTTTTGCCTTGCCTGTGAGCAGCAGGCAAATAAAACCAAATCTTTGTTCACGAGCGCCTCGACTATATACGCACAAGCACCTTGCAAAATCAATGACTTTATTGACGCCGAAAATCTGGGTTAAAATCCTTGTGTATCGCCGCTTCACATTGGCTGAAAGTCTGAAATCCTAAAACTGTCAAATACCCAAGACCGAGTCGAAAATATTCCCAGCAGGCAGCAACTAGGGAGTTCAAGAAGTTCCCAGGGCCAGATCAAGACATGTATGATTGATTTCTTTTTACATTTCGTTCGAGCTCTAACGACAATTTAATCAATTTCAATCGTAGTCTGGGGGGAGACGTTGAGTTCAGACGAAACTCAAGGGGAGAGAGCGAGTGCTTTATGAAAAAGGTCCTCCAGACTCAAGAAGTCAGTCACTCTTCCTTGCCTTCTCCACTGGAAAATCAATTGCGTCGATTAGCAGATAACAGAGCAGTCAATTACACGGCACCAGACTTTGATGAATATAAATATCTGGTTGGACGAACTGAATAGTGATTTGCGCGACGGCGCATTGCGCGCACAAATGTAGAGTGCACTTTGAAACGGTTGACTGACACCAAGCTCACGGAATGACACTCTATTTACGATGCGGATAAACTTTGACATGATTTTATAGGGTCAATCATAATCGAGAAACTGACGATGGAAAAGTACCCCACGGTAAAATGCCCAGCAAGGAAATGGATGAAGAAGACGACAAACCGAGTTCCACCGATGAGTTAGGAATGACGGATCTACGGACACACTTCTTGTTTAACCGCCTCTGGTTTGCGGTGCAACGCCGATCATCGTTTTACTTTCAACGTTTGCTGATGCAGAAACAAACGGCCGCAAAAACACAATGCTATAGGTAGAGGTACGCGGCGAAATCCGTGTCCGAACACTGTCGCTTTTATTTAACCATGGGCAATCATGGCGCATGTACACATTACTGCACAAGCGATCGAATTAACGAGACGATGGAACGAAACAGTGGATTTCTCCTAACCAGACAAAACCGTCCAATCCATGGATATGCCGATTGTCAAAATTAGTACACCCCTAAATGTTTTAATTCTGGTGTTGTGTTTGTAATCGTAATGCAGATTTGAATTTGGGGAATAACTTCACGGTAATTTTGTCTCTCCGTCATGTGAAATCACCTCAATCAGTTTTGGAATTTACGCTCCGAGTCTAGGCCTGCAGGTAGGTAGTAGGTTGATATGTACACGGACGCCGAAAGCTCTCGAAAAGCTCTTGATAGGTTAGTGTCGCCCGTTCAATTAGCATAGCAGTTTGGTCGTTAGCGTCGGGCTAGGGACATGCCGTTAAAACGCCATAGCAAGATATCACTCCTGCCGACATGCTGCATATTATATGATGTATTGCCAAGTCAATACATACACAAGATCATAAATCAAGAAGCCTCTTTTCAAAAGCTAGTTTATTTTGCTTCTCATTATAATAATTATACAATACTAGTGATCGTGAGGTCAGCGAGTACTTTGACCTCCTACATTGGTGGACAATAATAAATTCAATCTTCGCGCGATGTGACGTCTCAAACTTGTTATGAGAAGCTCCGTATTTCAATTTTGCTAGTTGGATCGCACTATAGTCATCCGCTGTGAACGAGGCTTCAAACTTTAAAAGGATGTCCTGGTCGCAAGATGAACGCACATCTTCTCAGCGCCGGGATGAGTTTTCAGTTGTGATAACCTTAGTAATTCTCGCAATCCCAATTAAAAACGACCGTGTCGATGACGAAACGGCGAGAGAACTTCACTTATCCGACCATTTAATTCGGCTGCGAGCAGAGTGGATGATCGGGGTCCTAAGGACTTGCCAGCAGTTGACAGAGCGCAGTCTACCGGGCTGTCAATGCCCGTGCGACGGTGCCAGTATTGCCAGCACTAGTGGAAGGAAAGTGGAAGGACCAGTGTGTGTGTGCGACTCGGAGCCGAATAGCGGCACCAAAGTTCGAATCCCGCACCAATGAGAATTGTCCCCGGTGCCCCCTGACTGCCCCCTCCCACCCCCCTCCAGGCCCGGGGGCCCTCGGGGCCGCTGCGACCCATGGCTAACCCTTGTAAGTCGGACCAAGCGTGAAGAAATGCTCACCCTACCGTACCATCATCATTTCCACAAGAGATCTCGACATTATTTGTGATGCTTTCTGTTCTATTTGTCGTCTTTAAACTTAACTTCATTATTTAGAAATTCGTAACCGTCGACTGTTGTTTTTTATTCTCTTCTTATATTAGTTAGTACCACGTCTATAAAAGCTCAAGGATCGTTTTTCCGATTCATTTCACGGGAACTGATTTCTGAAACTTGATCAGTCGCAGAATTTTTATACATGGACCCTGTCCATTCAATTGGACAGAGCTCGATTTATATAAACATTGAGCACATTCAGAATTGAATGCAGACCGGCAAAGAATGAGAAGATGCTAGGGGCTATCATTATTCTTCGGCTATCCTGCGTGCTCGGCAAGCACGGCCATGCATGGCTGTGCCAGTGAATTATGATGGAAGGCCCCGCACTGGATTAAAGGCCCTCGACCTGTGACCACCATCACTGGCCCTTGAAGGCCACTTCTATCTTTATTCTAATTCAAAAAACCATGGACACAACACAACACAATATAGACCTCTTAGAGCTCTGCAAACGTCGCAACTCGAGTGGTAACGGCCGGCTGCCGAGCCACCACACTTTCTGCGTTACAATTAGATACTTTAACAGACGTCGTTCTTTTAACATGTCAAGTAGCCGACTTGATTATTAAAACTATATACAAAAGCTGACGAAATGTACTTCTTCTTTATATCTCTATTCCCACATCCGGACAGGTGCCACTGCCAGCCCGTTGCGTTTTTAATGTTATACAATTAATATCTGTGTGTTTTTTGTAGCGTTTGTGCGTTCGCGACAATGGGTCCACAATGGGCCGACGTAGCGCCTAGTGCCCGCCACGCCACGGCGGTGTTTTGACTCGACGCTGCGCCGCGCTGTGCCGCGCTGCGCCGAGCATCTGCAGCCCCATGCGTGGCGTGCGTGCGCTGTCTGCCACGCACCGTCCCGTCGGCTCACGCGGAGCGCGCACTTTTTACCCCGACCCGGGGCCGCCACACCCGTCGGGTCGGGGGCACATGCGCCGCGCAGCAAGGGTCCAATAAAACCTATTTCTAATTTCGAATCAAATCGGCCATGTGAAGATTTCGGATTGAGATTGGCTTGACGATGGAAACCCAGCGGTTTGGCACATGCCACATGGCTGCATCGTCCCACTGGGCCTTCTATATAGAAGGCAAAGGCAGCTCCTATACATGTAGGCGAACTGCGAAGGAAATGCGGGAGATTGGGAAACTGAAATGTGAGGCCCGTCTAAAACAACAATGAGGGCTCATATTTTAGCTAAATTAATGTACCCTACGCTCAGCCACCAAGGGCTCTATTTTAGTGAAATTATGTGAGTACTTTGTACACCAATGTCCCATATAAATTGGCTCACGTTTGCGCAACGTGACACATTCGTATAAGGGCCCCATATTTTAGGCCTGCAGCGCACAGCCAACGGTGATACATACACCAGGATCATTTATACCAGGAATTCCATTTCCCAATTTTGATTGCATCTTTTTTCTCTCTAATAACGTGAATGGGCAAATCCCAGCTCATGCCGGGAAGTGGTCGATATTAAACGAACACCGCGATCGAAATGCCCGTTAGAAGTTACAGAACAACGCGGTCGGAGTTCCATGTGACAATGAGCTACGTCACGTGTGCATTACAATATAATATCGTCTCTTTCCTACCCAATGGGCCAGTGAGGAAGTGGCTAAGTGGTTAGCGCGAAAGAGCGAGCGCGAGCGTGCGTCCGATGGGGGGGAGAGACCGAGACAGACATCTCGTCCATGGGCAAGAGGTCACGCAGCGTCGGCCGACCGACCGACTGGACAATGTGAAATATTCTCATTGAATTCCACGCAGAAGGCTGGCCCATGAAACAGAACCGGAGACAGCAGCGAGAGACCGATACTCGGCATCTTCCTCGAGAGCGGCTGGACCGCGGTCTCTCGCCGAGCGAGGGCGTTATCTACGAAAAAAACATGGGCTCTAATGGTGGGTTGACCGCGCACGCACTGTGAAATAAGGAATGTCCGATTATGAAATATAACGAACAAAAAATAATAAGAAAATTGAAATGAAAAACAAGAAGAAAAAGAGAAGAGCGTTTTCGGTGCGGATTAATAGGTTTGGTTCGAATAGTAGAGAAGTCGGTTTAGGCCTCGCTGTGTTCTCGCTTGCGAGCGTATTCTACGAGCAAGCGAACACGAGCCATCGTGGGAACCAGATGAGGTGGGTGGTGGGGGCCGCGGAGGGGCAGTGTTGCCGTTTTTCCCCTTACGTCAAGGTCGCCGTCTTTCCCAGACGCCGAGTGGAATGGGGAGCGGAGGGGCGTATAAAGGGGAAGTGATTCGAGAAGGGGGAAAATAGTATTCTATATATAGGTTGAATGTTTCTATATATATGCATATAGATGTATATACGATGTGTGGATTGAGAGTGTAGCGTATTATTCTTTCATGTTATATTCGCACGTCACGAAACCCACCCACGATATACTGACATATGTGTCATACTCGAAACATGAGGCATAAATATGTCCATTTAAAGTTGAAACGTCCCAGCTAAAGACGGCGGCCTTCCGATCGACATGGAACGATGGCATTTGATGCAGTTATGCAGCCGCGAAATGAAGTGTTCCAGCCTCGCATATTCTTCTCACACTTGGCCATTTAAATCTGAGGTTTCGCAAAATGAGTGCGATATTTAATTGATTGTTTCTTAGTCGTTTATTCATTAAGGCGCTTGCCTTCTACGTAGAGCTACATTCCTTGAAAACACCTGTTCCGAGGCAATATGAAACAAAGGCAGTGCGGTCTCGCTACAACTCCTTCGGCGAACTAACTGCTATCTGCAGTTCGATCGATTTTGCAGCTACATCAAAGTGTGCAAATAATTTGTCACCCTAGGAAGAAAAAAAACTGATTCAATGTTTGATGTAGTTCACGCGATAAAGTGAACACCAGCGCAACCGCAAGCGCGAGCAACGCGTTTCTGCGCTTAATTTATTAATGAACCTACGTCACTACAAATAACTTGACTTTATGACTCGAACTTTGTATTGATTCATTCAGAAATCGTGATCACATTTCCAAGAAAAAATGCGCATAAAACGCCCTCGAGCACTTACAAACAAACTTAAAATGAAATAACTCTGCCATTCTAATTACTGAAATACCTCGAAGTACACAAAAAAAACTCTCATCAGTGCACCACTGCCGCAATAAATGCAGAGAACATAGAGGTTTCTCTTGCACCTCCTCGCAAGTCTCAACTCATATCGAGCCTCATAAAATGAAGCAATGAAATCCTTATGTACATTATTATTATTACGCGATTAACACGTTATTTATACCCTTTATTATACGAGGCATTGTAGTTTTACAAGAGCTGCACGTTATGGACAGAAGGTGGTTCTCAATAAAAATAGCGTGGTGGAACGAACGGCGTTGCAGCAGACTATTAAAAACCCAGACGAAGATAATAGCATAATAGGCTGCGATGATATCGACTGACAAACACTGTCAAAAAAATTTGTAAATTTGTTGGGAGTAAGGATGTGAAAATTAAATGACAGGGACATTTTTTATGGGAAACATGAACATTGCACACAATCTTAAAATAGAGGAGCTCGGTGTTTGAAAATTTCATGTACATCGTGTAAATTTCTGACTGCAAGTCGTCAAGACACAATGTCATTACTATCCGATATTTTATACCTGCGCATGAATCTATATTTACTGGCTCCCCAGCGGAAGTCACGTCTGCCGTGCAGCATCACTCCAGCTACCTGCCTGGTTTTACCCCGGACCTTCGGTTTAACCCTTGAATCCCTCGGTTTGTCAAGCGCTATGTAATGTTCTTATTCAATGGTAATTTTTGTGAAATTCAGATGACGAATTTAAGTTACTCAATAATAGGACTAAAAAGTACAATGGTCAAAGCACATTTTCCCAACAAAAGTGCAACTTTAAATCAGTGTCTAGACTCAGTTGATGTATATCTCATAGCTAAAATAGATTAAAATGATGTAACTGCAAATTTTTTGATGTGTTGACTGCAAATTTTGACCAGTTATGAACAGCTAAAAACACTCATCCGCATCACCAGCCTGCCATTCACCGATCCCATGAGACCATGGTGTCAAAATGGCCCGTTGTCAAAGGAATAGCGTCGTCAAACACCACGTATCTGCTTTGATGAAAGCTGTTCACGATTTTCAGCCATTGCCAATGCAACTAGATTTAATTGATTTGATTGCCATAATATACAATATACTATATACTATATACCATATACTATATTGACTACTGAATGTGCTGATGGTGTCGATTTTTTAATTATTATTTTTCCAAACAGAGCTGTGTATTGAAGAATTTTGACCGATTGTTGGCCACATTATTTAGCAAAGTCCTGACGTTCTAGAAGTCAAATTACAATGTCTGGATAAGAAGTTATCCACAGGATAAGGTGAAAATTGAGGTATCTGATTGGCTGTTGCTATGGAGATAACAAGTTATCCATGGGAGATAACTATTTATCTGGACATTGTAATTTCGGCACAATTACGGCAACTTCTCAAAATTGTTCCTTGAAAAGGGCCTCGTGTTTTCCATTAAATCCTATTTATATAAATCAATGATGAAAATGTAACGTCGATACCGACTAAAGAATCCATTGCAGTTATTGAATGTAATTACAAAATACCTTTTTTTTTTGTCCTGATTTGATCATTTTACATGATATTGGATACTTCGTCTTTTACTCTTTGTCAAATATTCAGTAATAGTATAAAAACACATAACAAGTAAGTATTGTTTTAGAATAGTAGATAGATGCATTTGTAGACTGTGTTGCCATTATATAAATCACTCGACCTCTGTAACACAGGCGGCACTTCAACAGTTTTTTAGAGAAATAAACTTATACTATGGCTTCGCGAACGCAATTTGTGTTGCGTTAATGATGAGCATAGCGGTTATCTAGAAGTTATCTAGATGGATAACTTGTTATCTCCGTGGTCACAGCCAATCATAAACCTAAATTTTCACCTTATCCTCTAGGTAACTTCTTATCTATACATTGTAATTTATAATATGAGATTGCTCTCGTGGTTTAGCAATTATTATTGGCAACCAAAAGGATTTTATCAATTTCACCCGATAAGTTTCAATGTATACAAGATATGTCGTCACAATGGGATGGCTACTGCCACAGGGCCCTTTGACAGCCACTGCCACAGGGCCCTTTGACAGCCACTGCCACAGGGCCCTTTGACAGCCACTGCCACAGGGCCCTTTGACGAAACTTAATGACCTACTTTGGTTATGACTTTGACATGACTGAGTGATACCTGATCATGACTGTCCACATGGAACAGATCATGTGGCCCGGAACTGTGGAGTGCAAATATCACAATTCCTGTGCAAATCGTGCCAAAAGGCAAAAACGTACCATGAACTTGACACTGATTCCGATTTAAATGAAATAGATTAACTTGCATCAAGAGCAAGGCACATGCATAACATTTTGCAACATGAAAATCCGGCATGCCATTAGATATTGCACTAGATTCATGGCGTGTAAGCTGGAGTATCAAACTTAAAAAAATCACTGTCAGATTCGTTACCCATCGAATTGTTCAGATAACAAAACACTTCAACTCACTGGTTTACAGACTTTCATAGCGATAGGTACTTTATTTTACCAGCCCTGCTTATAATAGTATGCATAAGCTCTTGCAAAGTGAAACAAAACTCGGAAGATCTAAGTGCACCAATTACATCAATTCACAATTTTTTTACAAAAATGCAACAATTCCTGGCAAAGTGGGAAAGCTAGGACACAACACTAGTGTAACGTTGTGTTCAATATTGCATAGAGACCACATTACTTCCTCGGAGCATAATAAATAGCAATCAATCCATATTCCTGTTGTATTCATGAAGAGAACAGACGAGACAAGAGAGATGTCTGCATTGCTTAGTTTGTTTCGGATTAAAATATACTGTTTTTTCAATCAACCTGCGATAATTGCATTACAACGAGACTTTCTGCTCTCTATAAATGGTTAATGTCTAATAATATCAACGGAAATCAATAAACATTCGTATGATTTCATTCTGCTGTCTTCGGTGAAGGATTCCAATTTAGATGTTTTCGATTTCGAATATCAACAGATTAAGAACTCCAGACAGTTTGCTATAATACAAATTATAAGTTCAATATCAAAATCAAAATTGAAAAATGAATGTTGAATTAAATAAAGGGGGTTTAGTTGAGTTCGATGAAACATGCGTTAATATGTTTGTATTTGCTATATTATTGAAACCAACACTGTGCTACCGACTTTGTTTTTGAGGCTGTGTGTACCGTATCGAAGAATGCAGAACCAGCGTCTTTCTGCCTGCGGGTAGCAAACTTGCGAGTACCTGCAGCCCGAGCGTGCTATTTTCGTCACTTTAGGGGTGTTTCTGGGATTCGTCACTGGCTCGTCCAGCCCTGCAAGTGCCTTGTGCCCCTCGTTTGTGTATCGTGGTGCTTGTGCCATTAGCAGTGTGAAGACCATCGCATCAACACCTCGAGCTCTAGTGCATCTGACTGACCGTGCTTCAAGTTTTTGCTTGTGACTTGGCGATTGCTGTGATTTCTCACCGCATCGAAGGTACGTAATACATTGACTATTATTATACAATAATTATAGCAAATATTTTTATAAAATTTATTCTTATTGTTCACATTATTCATATTATTTGCAGCTTACTTTGAGTGAAGCCATGGTCATTTTACCTCCAGTTAGCGTTCCGTATTTGAACTAGTGGTGTTAGTTTGATTCGTATTTTTTTGTCTCTCGATTATAACTAAGACATGTTATGATGTTTGTTTGCAAAGTGAGCGGCTGCAGTTTCAATTCTTCATCAGTTGTTGGATATACGTCTCATTGCAACGTTATTCACAATTCGGGGCCAAGCAAATTATTTTACTGTGGATTAGTCGCATGCAGCAGACAATTTCGGGTTTATAGCTCCTTTACGAGTCACTTGCATAGGGACCATAGCGCTGCTAGACGAGAGTGCCCAACAAGCCAGTCGTTTGTTAATGACGCTAACATAGAAATACCCTGCAGCGTTTGTTCCAAAGCATTTAAAGATGTAGTTTCGTTGCGGTCCCATATAAAATGCCATTTTGATGGCGTTCTGCACATTCAATGTCCGCACCTAGGCTGCGATAAATCGTATAAGATTGAGTCATCATATAGGTGTCATTTAGCCAATAAACACAGAATTGAAAGTAGTATTTCTGTCCAGCAAGCATCCGAAACGCCAATAGAGGGTGTGGAGGGGTTTGGTTATATTGCCGATAGATTTCTTGGTCATGATGAAGATGACCCTCCAATCGCTGATCAACATGATTACGATGCCCGACAGACTTATAGTAATGACAGGACACAACTTATCCGAAGTCTTGCTCATTTTTACTTGACTCTGTCAGCGAAAAGCCATGTACCCGAAACCACGGCACAGGTGGTGTATGATAAATACGCCTCGCTAATGACACTGACTGCGGACATGCTTATACGGGACATAAAAGTAAGGTTCAAAGAAAATCCAAATCTGGAAGAAATTATGAAAACCATAGAGATTGCAATTCACGAAAAAATATCTGAAGTTTATGGTCCACAGGGGCCTCTTCATACTGTTTACAGAAGACGTGCTTTTTTTGAAAACAATTTCAATTTTGTTCGCCCCATAGCGGTACGCTTAGGGCTAGACCAAAACAACAGGGAACGCCACTATCACTACGTCCCTCTATTACAGTCCTTATCAGCGCTTCTAGCAGATAATTCCGTCTTAGAGCAAATTCTTGAAAATTCAGATCGGGATAATAGATCAACCGATGGAAAATACGAAGATATTCACGATGGGTCGCATATGAAACAACATCCTCTTTTTTCGTCTGACAGCACTGCTTTACAAATCATTCTTTACCAAGACGAATTTCTTATAGCCAACCCCTTGGGTGCTAGTAGAAAAGATCTCAAGATGCTAGGAGTGTATTACACACTGGGAAACCTTCATCCTTGGAACCGTTCAAAAGTCGACCCGATGCAATTGCTTTTGATTTGCAAGTCCGTCCATTTGAAATATTTCACAGCCGATGAAGTTTTCGCACCCATAGTACGAGATATTAATAAGTTAAGAAACTCTGGGATTACTGTAAACGGTCGTTGTTTTAGAGGAACTCTGGCACACATTTCTGGTGACAACCTAGGCTCTCACTTTCTGGGGGGCTTTGTTGAGAATTTTAGTGCATCCAAATACTTTTGCCAGTACTGTATTATCAATAGGAACGATTTTAATGAAGGCCAGAACGTTGCTCCTATAAGAAGTATAGAAAGTTATGACACCGACGTTCATAAAATAAGGGCTGAAAGGAAGCGTAAAAATTGGAACGAGACTGAGGGAAACTGTCGTGGGGTAAAAAGTGAATCGTTGTTCAATTCTATTGCTGACTTCCATGTGGTAAGCGGCATGCCACCATGTATTGGGCATGACATATTCGAGGGCATTGCTCAGTACGACCTACCTCTAGCATTTAAACACTTTGAAAATGAAGATTGGTTTAGTCGAGAGGATTTGAACCGGAGATTAGACAAATTTGACTTCAATATAATTGGGTCGAAGGACAAACCAGCTCCTGTTTCGAAAGGTGTGAAACTAGGAGGGCACGCTGTCCAGACCTGGGTACTAATTAGAATCATTCCCATACTAATCGGCGACAAAATAAAAAATAAGCAGGATCCATGCTGGAGAATGATATTGCTATTAATATTGATCGTACAAATTGTTTGCTCTCCTAAAACTAATATAAGCACAGTAGCTTTTCTCTCTGATGTCATACACGAGTACATTCAGCTAAGAAAAAACAACTTTCCCCACAGTCCCTTACGCCCCAAACACCATTACTTGACTCATTACCCTCGATTCATTACGCTGTACGGGCCCTTGATGAGATTATGGACCCTACGTTTTGAATCTAAGCACCAGTATTTTATTGCCCATATCCGAAATGCCAAAAATACAATCAATGTTACAAAATCATTGTCGATTAAGCACCAATATCTTCAGGCATCTTATTCAGTCAATGGTCTTTTTTCTAACGACAACGACCTTAAGAAAGGAAGTGATTATAATTTAGAAATGACAAAGGACAGTGTGAATTTGGCTATTCAGGGTAACTCGGAACTCCAGAGGTCAACGTTTTTGATGGTAGGCAGTAGCTGCACTTTCCGCAGCATTTCATATGCTAAAGGAGATTTGGTCGTGCTATCGTCACAATATGGATGTGTCAGCCTACTTCAGATTTTAACCATTGTAAAGGATGATAAGGGGTCCTTGTATGTGTGTGGATATAAAGCTATCGGTTATCTCGAAGAGGATCTGCAGGTGTATAACATAGAAACATCAACGGAGGTAATTTGCCATGGCTTGCACGCTATCGACGATCCGGAGCCATACCACTCGTTTGACTGCCTGGGCTTCACAGCTATTGTCCTCAAGCATCTCACCAATTAGCCCTTGGTACATAATTTATTTATATAGTTAGATTTTCATTTGCTTAAATCTATTTTTTCAACCCAGCGCTAAAATGTTTTGTACCTACTATGTTTCAGATGGATACCCTCATCAATTTCTTACGGGCATCGATTCCAGGTCCCTTTGACGAGGGAGCCATATTAGGCGAGCTAGAGGACATTCATGGAGTCACCGAGATGGAGCACCTCGAGGACATCCATCAAGAGATCTTTGACACTATGAAAACTATGCCGGGCCTCAAAACTCTGCAATATTCTAAATTAAAAAAAGCCGTTCATCTTCATTTCCAACCATCAGCTTCACCAACCACACCTCTGCGAGAACAAAATAAATCCCAAACGACGCCACCATCATCGTCCTCAGCAAGCAACCCACTTTCAAATTTTGACGTACCGTACCATAGATTCCCGGCAACAATTCGGAAGGCAATAGAAAACGAAACGATGATAGAACCAGATCAAAAAAGAGAAATGATAAGAAGTCTCTGCGACGAAATTTACGTGATTTGCCGGAACCCCCCCAAGGCTTTCCTAACAAGAATTTCGAAGGAGCTAGTCGCCACTCATCCTGCTACCTTCCGGGAGGTACTAGAAACCGGCGCTGTTATAGCCGAGGGGCACACAAGCCTTGAGAAACAGTTAATAGCCAGATTGACTCATCTAAGAAGACAAAAGAGAGTGAATCTTTTCCCCGAGGATGAAGAAGGCACGCAGAAGAAGAAGGCACGTACCACAAAAAAAGATAGTTATGGTTGCGTGAACTATTTGCCAGCAACGTTGCCTGACAATGAGACGTCCGCTACTCAGCGGGAAAAGAAACAATGGTTAATGGAAGAGTTCAACAAAATTTCTAAGGAAAGAGACAATGAAAAGGTCAAAAAATATATGCAAGACACCTACCCCTTTCAGAGGAAATTGATAACAGAAAAAGCCACCTTGGTTGATATAAAACAAGACTGGCCGTTCCTTTTTGAAGTGAGTACCTATTTGAAATTAGCTATTTTTTTTTTTTTTTTATCAAATCAATTACAATAGGTAGTCATTTGCTTGCCAAAATGGCATGTGTATAGGTAACCTACACATTAAATTGTTTTTTCATTTAAAGTTTAAAACATGTTACCAAGTCATTCAAGTTTTCAATTAACTAAATCTGTTTTTTATCACTCATCCAATGGATTTTTGCCAATTTCATATGCAAATGATTAATTTCTTAAAAACTGTTGCAGTCCGAGTATCTGTGCGACCACTTCCAATCGCTGATGGGCTTCAACCTGCACGAGCGTGCAGAATCGGCATGCACAAGCTACGTGTCAAACGTCCACGGCTTCTTGAAAATGAAAGTGGGCATAAGAAGCAAGCCAAGGGACCCCGAGTCCGACAAGCTGCTTCGAGACGCCATAATCGAGATGGAGACGGCTCCTCGAACGAAAAAAGAGGAATTCGTATTTCTTGTGGACATGCTGGGGACCTACTGGAGGGAAGACGTCGCCAAGTTTTTTTTAAATTACAAGGTATGTGTTATAGGTACCTCTATTGTAGTGTAGGTCCCTACTATAGGTACTTGTTGGAATGGCAAGTCTTCAAAATCAAATATAAGGTAACTTGAAATATGGAATGTATTTGAGCAATAATGTTATTTTCTTGTAAATTTAAGTATTTATTTCAAAATGGCTATTTTTCAAACTGGGCAAAAACGTTAAAGTAATTTCTATTTATCCTACCAATATTTGGTAAAACTATACAGCCTACTCTAATCTGATAAAAATTTGATTTAAATACCTATAACTAGCACATGACTTGAACCAGCATGAAAATTTAATGGATTTGCCTAAGAAATGGCAGGATTACTGCATTCAAGTTATTTGACTGATAATATAAATGGTTGGTTGCAGGACACAACCAGCCTGGCCGATCTTGAGGCCGAAAAGGACCAGCCCAGCCACCCCCACATCGCAGTCTTGGGCGAGAGCCTCCATGACGGTTCCCGGTGCCACGTGATGGTGGAGGGCATCGCCCTGGAGGAGAGCTTCGCCCCGTACGAGGCCATTCTGTTAGCCTTCGCCGCATATTACGTATATTCCATGGAGTATCCGGTTCATCTGGCTTCTCTTCTGGAATTTATGCAAAGGTAACTACTTTTTCCTGCGATTTTCTGTTCGATAACGTATGGGATTTTTGTCTTTCTACCACTTTTTGATATTGCTTTATCAAACATTTTGAAATATACTAGCGATTGGGCGGCCAACTGGAAGCAAGTAATTGAATCAAACATGTAAAATGGTCAAATTGAATAGCTGTGAGGATGTCACCAAGTATAATCAAGGATAGGAGCGCCCTTTGAAGGGCAGAGGCATTGGGTTTATAGTATACAGAGTCCCAGCGCTAATGCTAGACCCTCTGCGGAGCAACCGAGGCCGCAACCCGCAGTGTCGGTCGTTCTCGCCAGACGGCGCTAGCAGCGTTTCTGGGCGCTGGTTTTCGAACGTGACTTGAAAGCGGCGATTGCTATGACGTAGTGGCGCTGTAGGGTTAAATTAGGGGAAATATTGTCTGTGGGGAGTGCACACAGGCGATATTTTCCCAAATTTAACCCTACAGCGCCACTACGTCATAGCTCCACTACTATTTAAATCCACTTGAAAAATCAAGATGCTAGCTACTTTTACTTCTTGCCCAAGTTGGTTCAAATCAATGGACAAATTTGTGTTCAATGAGTTGCATTAAATCAATTGGTAAAATTAAGTATCGATTCATGTTCATCAAGACTTGATTTCAAAAATAGTAAGCCTATGATACTTCATGCAAATGCAGTTGAATTAAGTTTGAAATCAACGTATTGAAGGAAAAATAAAATCAAGTGAATGTAGCTTCTACTGGATGCAAAATCCGTTGGATCAGACCTTTTGCACTGGAGTTTCCGAAGTGCTTCAATATTGACACAGCATTTTAAATCCAATATATTTATGTTTAAAATAAAAGAGGGAGGGGAGAGCCAACATTTCCTCTCACATGTAGGTTAGTGTTTGGGGAATGGTTACAATAATACCTGTATGTTTTGTGTTCCAGGAATATCTTCCAAATCCATGGAGAGGGGTCGAAGGCGGCGAGGCAAAAGAGAAATCCACCAGCCTACGACGCAAAAGTTTTAACTATAACGACTAAAGTGGCAAATTATATGCGTGTCTGGAAAAGAAAATAATTTTGACTGTACATATTTAGAAAAAGAATACTTTTATTTGGCTGACAATGTCATTATTTTCGTTGCTTTGATTGAAATAGTTTTGATTGTACATATTTAGAAAAAGAATACTTTTATTTGACTGACAATGTCATTATGTCCGTTGCTTTGATTGAAATAGTTTTGATTGTACATATTTAGAAAAAGAATACTATTATTTGACTGAGAAATGTCATTATGTTGATACCTACTGAAAATAAAATGTATACTTCTTTCATTAGCTTATTCATCTTGCTTAAATTATTATGACATAATAACTCCTGTATTCTCCATCCTAAATCCTGTGTTCTCCTGAAATGAATTTATTCACATTTTATTATTTAATTTGAAAAAAATTAATGTCTGGTTAGGTACATATTTTGATTTTAATTTAGTACTATACATTTGAAAAAACATGATTTATGTTAAATTCCCCTAACCTTTCCTGCTTATTTGCAGTAACGTTGTAGGTATAATAATAACGGTCAGTCCCTAATTTTACAAATATATTTGCCTAAATTTGCAGCATCATTTCAGGTTATTAATAAACGCGCATCGCGATTTTTACTCTGAAAACCTGCAATTTCCTGTTCATATTATATGGCATTAATACCTGGGCAACTAGGAAAAAGTATGCCCATCGTGTAAATTTCATTGCTCATGTGCTCTACCGTTTTTACCTGCGCGTCGGAGGGATCTTCAGCGCGCGGCGCAAAAATTCACGGCGGAAGTAGGACAGAAATTTCTACCTGCGTGGCTTGAGATTTACAAAGGCTGACGGTGAGACCGTGCTTGATGTCACTTTCATGTAAAAATACGTTTAAATTTATGACAGTGAACACTGCAGTAAGCAGCTCTAGTTTCGCTACTGTGATCCTATTACGCTCGGAATGGTTTAGCACGATTTTGCCGTAGATTTCGCTATGGGATATATGAAGTACACACCTTGGCTTGGCGCTTGCTAGCATGTGGATTCCATCTTGCTAATTTGGACCGGGATCAGCGGCCAGATGCTTTGCCAAGCTCAAAACGATGTGCCACAACTATTTCACGGGGAAACTTTGAGAAAATATGAGCTCCAAAAACGTAAGTTAGTCTGATAGTTTGATCTAAATCCCCCAGAGTACGCCAGGGAGCCAATTTCCACCTGCGCAGAACTTGGACGCCTCCCTGACTTTGGAGACGAAGAGCAGTAAGAAAATGTGTCGTCTGCAAACTGCAAATCATCCGCGAAACATGGACACGAAGGGGCGCTCAGAAAGTCCTTCCAGACCGCAACTTCGAGTCAAGATAATTTACAAAACTTCGCTGTGTGGTATACGAGCAAAGAAAACCCATAAAGGAATCGTCTGCTTCCCTTCCAACTTCCACGACGCACATAACCTCAAATTCGTTTGCCCATAACCTGTCTTAGCTGCGCGCAGCGCTGTGCTTCGGGTGGATGCAACCCTTGCAATCAAGCCTTCTTATTTATACGAGTGTTACCAGGCACCCATAAAGATAACTTGGTCCGCTGAGCCCAGGGCCCTACGCTCGCTCAGAAGGGACGGAGGGTGAATGTTTAGCCAAGGGGTTGTTGATAAGCACAAGGAAAATAAGGGTGGAAATCCTGCTCAAAGCACGAACGTTGATTAGTGAACACACCATGCACACGCATGCTCAGTAGTAACGTGGCCGCTTGTTCATGCCTACACGTTTTAGTTTTTCCCGCACCCTTTATCAAAGTGATATCAAACGAAACGCAGCGGCCATCGCGCGCAGCACAACCAGCTTTGCGGCAATTAGTGACACTCGAATGGCATTATGTTATAATAATCTTCATCGTGCAATACGTCATTATAATTCGATTTGACTGTTGCAAGCCGGCGATACGTCGAATCGGGCGTGGCACGGCGATCGGATATTTAATATGAACCCGTCCTCCAATGCAATGCATGAAAAATCATAGATCATCTTCGATTTCATTGACAGCAAAACGACAATATCGGATACCTCATGCCACACTATTGTTATTATTATTATTAGCCGTCAACGAGTTGTGCAGCTTTAATCGTGTTTAAACCCCTTTCGCTCTCCGTTCGGTATCTCCGTCTCACTCGCACTCGTGCGCAGGGAGCGCGTCGGAGATTCCACCGAGTTCCCGTTCATAGATCCCGTCCCCGTCCCCCTCCCCCGCCCAGCCCCACCACCGCTCGAGCCCCGACGTCTACGCCGCCGCCGCCGCCGTGCCGCACAACTCTCATTCTCTATTACAAATGCTTTTCTTTTCAGTTCGACACTACATACACGACAATGTATAAAATGTCCTCCTACGTGTTCTACAGTAAGCATGTCAAGATATTGTTCTGAATAAACAATGGAGGTGCATTTCTGCTGGTTGACTCGATTGATGGAGACTTTCAGATGACAGACGCCATGGTACAGCGTCTTGCGTGACTTGTGGCCCACTAGATTTAGTTCCACTTTCGAATCCGAATGACGACAGTGCAATTTGATGTGCGAGGATTCATTGAATTCAATAATCATGATTCATGATTCATGATCAGAGTAGTCATAGATTCAATATAAATTTATCACTACCGCAGAGCCGC
Organism: Nemoura dubitans; assembly: GCA_921293005.1. Classification (NCBI taxonomy): domain Eukaryota; kingdom Metazoa; phylum Arthropoda; class Insecta; order Plecoptera; family Nemouridae; genus Nemoura; species Nemoura dubitans. The sequence continues at coordinate 22,435,290 of OV121075.1, forward strand.
CTCTATGGCATCAGTGATTCACTAATCGTATACAGTCAACTCATGTTTGCCCATTGCCCAACGCTTCTGCAGCATCCTTCTAGCGAGACGCTTGCTCAATACGTCTTCGTTTCAAGTGATCTTCAAAGTATTTGAGTTCGATTCGAGATATAAGCCCTGGCCACAAGTTTCAAAGTTTCCCAGGATAACAAATTCCCACTAATTTTCCCTACAACTGCAGTGCAGCCCTTTGAAAACGAACGAAAGTCAAGTCCGAAACAGTTCAGCTTACCCCAAACAAGAAAACCATTCCATATCACGCCTGCGCCTGCGTATCACGTGCAAACATCTGGCAGTGTTTTGCCTCCCTACAGACAGCAAGTGAATGTTTCAGTCAACACCCCTCGCAATCGCATCTCCACAGCATCTCAATCTCGTGCACCGGTCACCATCTCGCGCCGACTCCAGGTAAGTCCGGTCCCCGGACGGGCACCGGCTCTCCCGACTCGTCCCGCTTCTACGTCAATCTTCTATAATTAACGACGTATGCTCGCAAAAGAGTGGTGCGGATCAATGTTCAGCTGCACGACTCCGCGCGACTCCGCCGCCAGAGGAGGAGCCGACTGGGCTTATTTTTTCCCTGCTCAGAGATCGACGCGGTGTTTTCGTGTCGGATCGAGTAGATGTCGGTAGGTACAGAACACCCCCTGCCCCCTGCCCCCCCCCCCTTTCCAGCCACCCCCGCCGCTGCCCACCCCCGTCGCGATCGTAGCGCCCGCGCCCTGCGCGTATTGATCTGGATATGACGTCACGGGGACTTATGAATGATCCAGTGCTTTGCCTCTAACTAATCCATCGTACTCTCGCGGGGAGCATACGAGATGCACCCCAGCCCGGACGTGAGCTAGCTGCTGGAGCGGTGATGTCGGGATGCTGTGTTACCGACTGTGCGAACGAGTCTCTACGTTTTCTTTGGTGTGCGTGTGTCTGTGTGTCTGTGTGTGTGTGTGTGTGTGTATATCCCGCGAAGAAGAGACGTGTTATCGAAAAACGCTTGTTATGTGCAAAAGTGTCGCTTTTTCCATTTTGTGGGCTCCATTCAAGTCAAAATGTACAATTGAGATGTCGCGTGAATAAAAGATATTCAAAAAACAAAGCGCTGTTTTTTGCTATTTTCTGCACAAGCTTCTAGCGTTCTAAAAGAAAAATGAAAAAAATCTTCGTATTTTTCAAAATTCTCTCATTTCAGTTTACGTTCGCTCTATATAGTTTTTTTCTTCAATTGTAAATTTACATTGATTGGATGAAAATGTGTAATGAGATCGAAGCTCTAATTCAAGGGTCTCTGTTATTCTATTTTCCTCCACGTCCAAAGCAGCCTCGTCGCAAGTACCCGTTCAATCCCGTGAACCGTGAACCGTGAAAATTGGCAGTACATACGACAGTTAGCACCGATCTGCGAACTGCCTTGCCCCACGCTCCGTCCCCCTAATGAACGGTGTTTGACCCCCCGTCCAGTGCGATTAGCGCATGTGGGGGGGGGGGGGGGGGCGAGGAAATGGAAGCAAGCCACGAGCAGGATGGACCGTCATCGCATCTCATATCCATAACGTTCTCATCCGCACCGAGGGCCGCCTAATTGTTCGCCGGCGCTGTGAGAAGACCGGCTTGCTGTATGACGCAGACGAGCACAACGGAGGACTCTTACATTTCCCATACACATTTTTCGTAGATTGTTGCGCGCGTATACAATACGGTTCCGCAGATCTTTACACCATAAACGAAATAATTAAATCGCGTATAAATAGTTTGGTTAATTGGTTAGATTTATATGTTAAATAGCTGTTGAAGTTTACGAGCCCGGAAATCATTATGCCCAGCACGGGTATTACGAGGTACATAATGATAATGCCATGCAGTAGATGTACATTGTTGTATATGAATATAGAGGTAATATTATGTATAACAATATTGCAGATAGTCTGAGCCAGTTCCCTCTAGGCATCAGCGGCCAAGTAAGCAGGGAAACGAGATCGAATTGAAAGCAAGACTTCGTGAGGCAGTTCATGCTGATGTCCGAACCGATCTCGATCAAAAGAATTGCTAATCTTACGACCGATGTGACGTACGTAAATAAACCGACTTTAAATAGACTAATTACATCGAAATGCATTACGAAGATAGCGTGCTGGAAACTTTAATGGGAAAGGTAAGGATCGATGGTCAGAGCAGAGAATATAAGCATGCACGTGCGTGCTCACAGCGAGCCTTGATCAGGCCTGATCATCAAAGATCAAGCAAGAAACCCGAGTACCAAAACTACATGCTAACTAAAGAAGGTAACCACAACCGTAGGCCATCGTCAGCGCTTATGGGCACTACCCATGTTTTAAAAGGAATCTCATATATTGTCTTATGGAAGAAATCAAGGATACAGGTTCCTTTCATTCGATTCGACCGTCCGCCGCCTTTGGTACATCGTACAGCATCGAGTAGAAAAGTCTCCAACGATCTAAGGAATCTTCGCTCGGTGTCTTCTTTGCCAGGACGCCGCTCGCCCGGCACGGCCGCGCCCCCAAAATTACATTAATTTGGCCGCCGCCGCCGCTGAGGCCACCCCTCCTTGGTATAGGAGCGCTGCACTGGTGCCCCCACCCGCCCCCCTGAGGTTCCAACCCCCCCAAAGTACTTTCCCTGACCATAAACCCCTTAGAGCAGCTCTCTTCCCGTCTGCTGGAGCCCACCGCCACCCCGCCTCCCAAGACGGGTTGGGGCTAAAGAAAACCAACCCTCTGCGATCAATACTTGCTCTGTGCAGGCGCCCCCCCCCCCCCCCGCCCGTGTATACACGCGGGTATTACTCGAGTACATTGCGGCCACACGCTTTTTTGCTGCTGTGTTTTTAAGGGTTTCGAGGGGCGTCGCGGCGCCCGTTGCGTGGGCGCCGTGTGACCGTCGATGGAGGCGTCGTGCTGACTGCTGAGTCAACTATCTTCGGTGTTTTTCGAGAGCAATGTCAACTCGGACGGCGAGAACACATTTCGGGACGAGATTGGCTTGCGCTCCCCGGTCCCGCGTCAGGTCCCCCGCTCCAAGGGGCTCTGAGGACGTTGGCTCCACGAACATATCGTCTGCATGAGGGAATTAAAGGCGGGCCGAATGGCGAGTGTTGCATGGCCAAGGGGTTTAAGAGGCGCAGCCCCACCTAGCATCTTAATGCATTTTTCAGAGGTTTTGAACAGCGTGAAACTAAAAAAGTTATAAATTTTATGTGATATTGCGGTGAGGGGGAAGCGTGTGCAGTATAACTTTGAAATCATGTCCAGCTGAAGCGCCATGTGACAAGTTTGTCACGTGTGAGATGTCACTGACAGAGCAAAAGAAGTCATTTATGAATTTTTTTTGCAAAACGTTTCAAAAATCTCGAGTGTAATATTTATGTCACTTAAGCCACCATTTGTCACACGGCTTTATACAAATGCACACATGTATTTCATGCGCTTTTTCAAAACTCGAGTGAAGATTGTGAGAGAGATACATGTAACGACTGTGCGGGCATCACAGTCACGTGTGCTCCTGCGGTCGGGGATGGTCGGGGATGATCGGGGATGGTCGGGGATGATCGGAGAAGATCGGGGACGGTCGGGGACGGTCGGGGACGGTCGGGGATGATCGGAGAAGATCGGGTATGGCCAGAAGACGGACGGTCAGAGAAAGAATCAGAAGAGTCCGAGGCCACCACGAGGAAATCTCTGCGATCACCGCCCACCTCCAAAGATGCTGCAGCGCTGACCGCAAAGTCGTTCACTAAAACCACGGGTTTACGGAGACGCAGAGCGCTCAGACTTTTCACGTTTATTTCGTAGAACGTTCGCTCGAAACGAGAAAGGTTTCTTTGTGGATTACTGATCACTTCACCATTTTATTGGTTTATCCTCATCCTCTTGTCCTCAGCCTTCCTTCTGGGAACGGCAATGCGCGGCTGATGGCCTCGCAGGATGCAATTATACTTTGCGCGAATCCAACACAGTCATTTGCGATTTGCTGATTGCACCTGCTCTGATTGCACATCTTAATTTCAATACGATCCAGACATGTACGGCTCGGATTAATAATCGGCCGGAAATATTAGACACGGCCAGTATATATTGATAATTCATGTGGGTCTTTAAAATTTCGTGAACATAAAGGCGTATTTTTACGTTATTACACTTTTTACGGCCGAGTTTTGTTTGGAATAAAGCTGCGTCCGGCGATAAAAACCCTCTTTTTAGTTCTTTTTCACCACCGCAATAAATGCATTTCATTAATTGGGTCGTTAACAGACACGGTGGCCTTCCCCAGTTCCCCTGGTTTCCATTCTTCGGCTGCGGTACATCACGTTCGCGGCAATCCTGCCTGGTCCAGACGAAAACAACGGCGCACCCGGCACAGCCAGCATCTCCGCCTGACAATCAGTGAATCAGACTCTCCTGGATTCAATTATCACCATGGCGACAACCAATCGCGTGCACTGAATTTCAATCAATCCCACGACGCAGCTCGCCTCGCACTGCAGACTTGGCATTTCTTTCAAGTTTAAACCTGGCTCTAAACAAAGTTATAGGTTTCTTCTTTTTTAGTGCTTGCTCGTATCTGTGGGCCGCTCCTCTTCAAGCTTATGAACAATCGAGAGCGTAGGCGCAGTTATTTAGACATTCTTCTTTGAAAATTCGGCCGTTAAATTCAAGGAATCCAAAATGAATCTATCAGCCATCGATTAATCGACGGTTAGGACGTTTTGATCACAAGTCTCATCTGCGCAGCAAAGTAATTAGATACCTACCGCTAGAGAAGACACTCAGTTCGCCGAGTGAATCGAACCGATAGGAATCCTTATTTGCAGTGCACTAGAAATTCTACCGCGTCAGGAATGAGTGCAGGGAAAACGTGTACCTTGCACCCGCCGCCATTTTGAAAAGCCTCGAGCACAATCGTGTTTGCTTTACATTTAGGCTCCCTAGCGACCAGCAAATAATAAAAATAAATACGCGCGCGGCGAGTGCGTTTTATCAGCGGGCGCTGCGTGCCACGCATAGGGGTGACTGGCAAGTGACGACGCCGACCGAGGAGCGCGTATCCCGAAGAATTAATAAGGAAGTTAAGTTGATACGGCGCGCGGGAGAGCGGGAGAGCAGGAGAGCGGGAGATGAGCTAGGGAACCGCTCATGTTGTGTATACAGTGGCAAGGAAATGTTCAGTTGCTATAGGGGATGCTCGCTTTTCAAGGGGCACTGCTACACTGAGGGCTATTAACTCGGGATTTGGATCCAGTTAAAGGAGATGAATCAGTATTAAAGATACGTAGGGTGTGGGGGGTTGGTGGGGTTATGGAGGCGAGAATCATATAAACGATCGTTTTCGCTCTCACTGTTCTAACTTCGTTAACAGGGTAGGTGGAGTCTGGGCTCGTCTCAAAAACATCAAGCGTAATGATAATGGGTACCTCTACGTTGGTTCTTTCATATGGCCAACAACTTGCGAGGAATGGCGTTTTTTCGGTGCATCGCTCCATCGCTGGTGATTGGAAGTGTTTTTATGCATCTACGCTCAGGGTATCATCGGTAAAAACTTGTACAGGTATTTGTTATTGGTTTTCTCGGAGAGCTCTTCTCAGGCTTTGGTATATACAGGATAGTTGCTCACGAGTTCAACAAAAAAACACAGCTACAGACAACATTTTCACATGATAATAGGATTTTTTGTATTTGTAAACTGAAGATCTTCATCGGTAAAAACTCAGCCATGTTCCCAAATTGGTTCGGTCTGCCAGAGAGTTCCACGCCATGTTTTTTTGCCAAGTTCGAAACACATGCCCTTGTAGAAAATGAAATATTAATTCTTTTCTTTGGCATGTTGCGCATTGAAATGCAGAAGAAAGGAAATGGTTTGCACTTTTCAATTTCCATAAAAGGGCGGCGGGTGTCCAACTGAGCGGAGCGAAGCACGTGCAGTGCGAAACGTTTTGAAATCTGCGGGCCAGTCAGGTGAAAGCGTGGAGGTGTCCAAAACGCCGCCAGGCCCGATGATAACTTGGGGTTGGGAGCGCGTACCGATGGTGTAAACTAGAAAGAGGGACAGGGGCTGGCCGCAAAAGCGGTGCAATAAAGAGGGTGGCACATTGGCAGAATGAGGAATGGTACAGGTGGCATGCAGGTTGCACGTTCGTTTCTTGATCAAATTGTTTTTGCCCACAAATTTTGCAATATTGGCTGTGTTATTTATTTTACGTTCCCTATTTATGCAGGGCACTGGCAGTGAATGGCACTTGTGTAATGAAATGCAGCATAACAGTTAACAGCAAACCCCACGAAATATTTCAACCGAATAGTGTGAGTCTGGGTGTCCAATCTTAACGAATCACCACGAAAGGATTGTTTATTGGCATGCGGGGAGGGGGGGGGGGGGGGGGGGGGGATCGTTTGGTCTTTAAAATTCTCTCCCAGCTTAGAGTGTCTGTGAAACTTGGCCAGTTTTCAGCATCGAAATAAACTAGGGAGAACTGTGTTATAACTTATAAGTTGGTTGTTGCATGACAATGTGTAGGTGGCGCGACTGGATTGGGAGGACCCCTCCCTTTCACAAGCAGATCAGCATCCCTCAATGGACCAAGAGCTCTGGCATTGCCCGCTGCTCGACAGAAACTGTTAATGTTAGCGAACAAGATTAACATTTCGGCTCTCCTCAAGAATACCGCACTGCAGATATTCATCCAAAAAGCATTTTTGTTTCCCAACATTACAAAAAATAACGCACACAAAAAAATGCGAAATCATTTGGAAGTAAAATTTAGCTCATGTATAGAATGAAATCCGGTTATACTCTCCATGGTATAATTTTACTGTTTTTGTATCAAAAGGTAAAATTATAAAATATTCCTTTGTGTGTGTATGTTATGGTGTTATGGATTCATTCAATTCTTGTATAATACGTAATTGAAATGAAAGCATGAAACACAAAGCTGTGGCGTGCTTTGTGTAGTTTGTCATGTTTATTATTAATGAGTAACGAGCTAATTAATGCGCCCAAAACCATGAAATAAGCGCACTGACTGACGTCAACTCTGCCCCGCCCCCCCCCCCCACGCCCGGGACGAGAGCGACATTTAAAAAAAAGTTCAAATATAAATTATGGAAAAGTTCATTTCTAACACAGACATTTCCCTGCATGTTTGAAACCCCTGGAGGTGCAGCCATTGTAAATTGAGTCAGGCAAAAAACTTATTTTTTAGATTTTAGACAAATTTGCCTGCTACGGAGTAATAAAGAAATTTCGAAGCTGGGAGGCCATTCGGAATGCTTTCGCAGCTGTGGGCTGTTTTTGTAAACAGTTTGTCAGATGACAGTTTATACAGTTGATCGCACATAATGGCGGGCATTCAGTGACGTTTGCCCAGCGAGCTTATAGGATGCCGTTGAGGACTGGAGTATTTGGGAGGCTGCGTGGCCTGCATGGGCACGGCAGTCATCCTCGATCGCACTTGGATAGCTTCTTTGCCGCGGTCAAAAATAGCCAGCGCCATCGCCATCGCGCTGGCACACGCGTCGTCGGTGGGGACGAGCTGTACGCACGATTTTAATGATTATACATTTTTCAATTTTTCAAGAATTTGGTGTAGATCGAGTTGTTGTTTGTTATTATTAGTATTTTATTTTTATCACAAGGCAGACCTTTAAAAATGGCCGCTCGGAGAGAGTTCTGCCAACCATCCTGCATCAAAAGCAGAGAAACGTTGGAAATAGCTGAATAGTGCCGAAATAATTACACTTGTCACGAATTCCATACAATACCTATCGTTCACTAGATAGATTTAGGGTACAAAATGAACGTCAGCAATTCAGCATGTAGTAAACTTTTCAGTGGTGAGTTCCTGAATGATGTTAAAAGAAAATGATGTTGTTCACTAAAGATCTGTTCTGTGGAAAGAGCTAATTGCCAATTGGCGGTCGAAAAGGATTCGCAAATCGTCCAGTGAATTACTGTCGTCATTGTTGTGCAAGCTGCAACGAATCAACGCAACGCATAAACACAATGTCAAAACGTCAACGCACTACCGCTAACCAGCAAAACAAAATCCATCAAACAACCAAAACGAGTTTCCAGTTCCACTCCGCGGGGACACAAGAAATCCCTGCGCATTTTTCAAATAATGAGCTCGACTGACGACTTCCTGCGTATGACCCGAACTCCTCGGGGGTCACGCAAGTGGTCTGGCTAGCAGAGTGTCAAGGCAAGGAGCAGGAGGAGCAGGAGGAGGAGGAGGAGGCAGTGACATATGGCCGAGAGGAGACTGTTGCATATCACCACGGCCAGGACTGTTTGTACACTCGACGTCGCCATTGATGTGGGGGGCCAACATCTCGCGGAGGAATGCAGCCGAGCGGACCGCTCAGGAGGACCTCACTTGACAGCCATGCCCCTGCCCATGCAATCTGTTAGAGGCTAACGAAAAATGATGCTTCCTCAAGATAATATCGAGCGGCCATCATAAGTATACTCGCTAGGCTGAGAAAATATATAAGGACTGTTAAATTCGATACTGTAATAACAAATGGGGTAGGTTTTATGAAAGGGACGTTGCTTGTTTCGGATTAAAAATGCTCCAGAATCATGACAGTCTAAATTTAAGTTGACGTGGACTCGCACATCGGCGTAATCCATCAAGATCCCTGCAAATTGTTGGGATAGTCGGTCCTGACGCAGCCTCTGGAAGAAAGAGCTTACCGTCAGAGCAGTTGGCAATAACAACAGCTGCCTGCAGCAAAAATACGGGGGCTCTTCCGAAGATAGAGGATTCTATAGAAAACGTTGGACACAACACACAGAAGACGTGATTTAGCTGTGGGCTGCAAGCCCTTGTGCCGTTACCTTCTCTTCGACAGCACACATAAAATTGGTCGATGCATTCTCAATTTTCGAAATGCTTTGAAACCCATGTGTTCAGAGAGTCCTATACAAATATATAGTTATAGGTTATAGTGGTGCAATGCTCGTCAAAGATAATTCATGGTTTTCAAAAGAATCGTACTTTCAATAGGAATCAGCACAATTATTCTTATATGCTACCGCGTACGTGTATTCTGTGGAAAAAGTGGAGTCGCAATCGACTCAAATGCTACTGGCTGCCAAGCTAATTTCCTTCATTTCCAGTGTCGCGGGGGTGCATACAACTCGGTAATTTTCACAAGAACTAAAGGTGGGAGGAAGAAATCACCTAGAAACAGAGGGCATGCCAATAATGTACAATTCACCGAGGGTGTTGGGAACACTTTCCGAACACGGAGCGACATCTTACCAGAGAGGAAAATAAAATTCTATGCTCACGCACATCGCAATACGTGTGTGTGTGCGTGTGTGTGTGCGTGTGTGTGGTGCTGGCAGAGCCGGTACTGGCAATTGCGCGGATCAGTGAATGGCCTAACAACGCCACTGATTGATACCACCTTGGTCACATTCCCGACCTGCGCCCGCCGGCCTGGGAGAGAGGGGACAGGGGTCAACGCATCTACCACAGTCCACAGTGAGACAACCAGGCAACGAACCTCGGAAAAATGACGACACATTCTCGGAGACATCCCGAATAACTGGAAACGCAAATGACTGAGCCCTTATTAGCTTTTTTTTCTTCTTCGGTACAGCAGAACGCACAAGATGCCATCGCCCACAGAAGCTATAAGTTACAGCCGGTACGGAGCAAAGCAAACTCTCTGTTCTTTTGGTGGAATGCTAACCATTCAATCCAACACAAACCGAATTATGAATAGAAGCCGTGGCGAAGAATGACTCGATGGAATTCAAGCACATGGACTCGCCTCGGTCCTGTGAAATTGTTTACGAATTATTGTCGACGTCCCCAACAGTCAAAAGTCCATGTATACACGGGCTTGTTCAAAAAAGTGGCCAGGTTTTTTTTTGTATATATGGACATCGTAATATAATTTTATATCATCATCCTAATTGAAAGCGATGGCCTTCATTGACGTACAAAAAGTGGCCTCATAGACGGGAAGTTCACTGGCTAAAGCTTTTTACTAAATATTCTTTATTTGGTAATCTAGTCGACCGGTCCTGTCGGATCGGCAATCGCGGGCAGGCTACACGTGGTGGACCCAGCAGAGCACACAACACAACACAACACAACACAACACACACTGGCGCAGGCGTGTGGGGCAGAACCGGAGCTCATGCAAATGAGAGTAACGGATGTCGTCCGGTCGCTCGAAGCGCTACACTGGCACGCTGCCCCTCCCGAATCCCGCTCCCGACTAGCGATACAAACACCAACTCCGACCGCCGAAGAGCAATAAGGAAAATCGATTAATTCAAGAAAACCAGCGACTATAAATCTCGTGTTAATCTTTTGGTCACGCTAATAATTTGGCACAGGCTTGTCGAAGAGTCAAAATATTAATAGATATAAAATGAAATATTAGATGCGCGGACGTCGATGGCAAGTCAGAACGATTGCTCCATCCATATTTCAAGACGAGATTAATTAAATTTATATTATGTGCGGAATACCTGATAACATGAAACTTTAGATACCTAGGTAATAATGAAGCTCTTATATTGGCAATTGAGCAACTCAAAAATGCGTTTGGAATCCCATGATAATTGCCAATATAAGCGCTGAATCAAATCAGTGATTCCATTTCAAAGTCCGAGCGGCATTCAAAAGCGGCAAACATTTACGGGCAAAATGTTTATGGCGCGCATTTAGATCAACAACAATGCAGTTTTATCGCAAAAGCGCAATAATGGCATTGGCATTCCGCACTGCGAGCGGCAGTCCTAGGAATGGAAGCGTTCAAGTGGTGCGTTGCGAAACGAACCATCCTTGCCGTGCAGACAGTCATCCTGCAGATCACCGAGAAGGGCGGAGAGGACGGAAGAGACCGCTTGCAACGTCAAGTGCCAAGTATGCAGCCGCTCGGTTTTTTAGAGGCATACGCGCTGCTCTGGGTAGCAATATCAAACGTGGTCGCTTGCCATTTCTAGCAAATACCACAACCGCCTTTGGCACTGTCGGACTGGTTAATAATTATATTTCCTGTGCATTCTTTATAAGCCACTAGGTTTTTTTGAAATGACGCCATCCAAACTAATCAAATATTGTAATCAAGACCTCTACGCAGACCTAATCATATATGTGTGCATCATTTCTAGCAAGTGTTTGTTCTACGTGTTTGCGAGGTGTTTAACATTTAAGCTATACGAACAGCTAATAGTTTTCTGCAAAACAATTTTGAAACATCAAATATTTGCAATAGGGTGAATTACGCACACTTATATGTAACTGGAATATATACTTCTCAATCTCGTCATCGCGTACGCATGAACACACAATAATTAACCTTGAGATTTTTCAAAATAATACCGATAAATGATTGCAAGTGTTTTCAAATTGATTAAATAAGGTCGACTCGACTCTATCGTAAGCCAGCCACCATAAGGTACAACAGTAACAGGAAATCTTGTAGCAGGACGCTAAATATGGGTCACCCTTCGGCACACAGAACACAGATCGCGGCGCACCGAAATAAGAACGAGATAAAAGACGCTTTTCAAATAAGATACTAGTAAACTAATCGAGAGATTAATTGCACGTTTACACACGGGTTGTTTTATATCGAACTTATCGCGGCTGTACATAAACCGATGCGAGACGGCCTTCACTTGCAAAATCACCAAGTAAATAATTGTACATTACATGCTTTTTAATTTTGGACGCCTGATTTGACACCATTCGAGTGACACTTAGTATATTGACAGTATTATAGTCCTATATATGATAAACAAGAGATAGGCGCCGTGAATGATGCTGCTGATACACAGGATATAACTCATCACCAGCCTCTGTACTCATTATTGGCATATTGCACAATCTCAATACAATCTATCTCATATTATCATTTCTAATGCAGGCAGTCACTAGGGCTAAAAATCTCGACGGACGTACGAAAAATCGCGCTTGTTTCCGCGATTGAGCTAATCAATACGTCATTTCCATCGCAAAGCTTGCTGCTGTTAATCGGGAAATTTGTGGGGCGATGACCTTCAGAGGGCAAGAAAGAAAAACAAGTGGAAACGCTTCAGAGCGAAGCACGTTTGACATTAGGCCTCAAAATAAATTTCAATTGCCAATTAAAACGCGTAAAAATGTATTAATTAAATTACAGTATTGCTCATGAACTTTTCAGAGTCGTAAAAAAAACACAAATTGTACAGAACAACGCTTCAGATATGTGCGGCTGTAAACCACCTTCGAAACGCCCAAAACTCTACAAACAAATTTATATTCAAAACTTTCCCACACACTTCAAAAATCGCAAAAACATGACATGCCTCCGGCAATAACCAGATGACCACATCAGCGCAGCATCCACACCGACCACACTCTCCCGAGAGGATTGGACCAGCGCCGAGCCGTCGCCATCGCGTCACTCCAATGGCAGGTCACGTGACAGCCACACTACCCTCCAACGTGCACCCCAGGGCCCTCGCGTCGTTGAATGCTGCACCGGCTGGCAGATACCCCCCGCCCCCCCCCCCCCCCGCCCCCGGCCACCGAGGGACCGCGCCGTGCCTGGACGCCATCGCCCGCCCAGACCTGTCCCAGACCCGTCCCAGACCCGTCCCCGACCCCCGCGCACAGGTCACATCTGGCTGCAGCACATGGGCCATTGGGGGGACGCCGCTGCGTCGTGCGTAAACCTGTCATCCTGATTGCAAACAGACCCTCAATTCCACGGCACCCATCGCGGCAACCTTCCACCGGCTCCCAGCATCCCATCCCAAGAGCGCAGGCTCATTTTGATGGCGCACTTGCATCTATCAGCACCTAAATGTCTTAGACGCGGGGCCGGCGCTCGCTTATCGTAAATGAGAATCGGTGGACGTTTACGACGCTTTCAAAGATGGCGTCAAGACGAGAGGATAGCGATGGTGGGTTTTGTTTACCCTGGGTGTTAGACAGGTCTCGCCAACGGTTTGGGAGATGAAGAGGCGACGGGAACTTGTTTCTGTGGCTCACGCACAAAACAAAAACATGGATATTTCCTATTTTCATTTCAGCGAAAAGAAACTTGGAAAACAAGAAAGAAAATGGGAAATTGTCGCCCCCCCCCCCTCATTGCAGTTAGATAACAGAGCATATTACATTACAGTTCGTAAAATCTCAGTCTCGTTTTTTTCATGCAGTTTATGGTCGCATCTCCGGCCGCCACTGCTTGGTATTTTGAGACAAATCGCTTCAGGCCGAGCCAAGACATGGACCAAAACACAGCATCGAACTGCGCACTGTTTTCACGCGCCAAAACAGACGCTAACGAAAGTGACGGGACCGAAGACGCCGTCAGATTCTACCACAGAAACATCGATTTTGTTCGCGAATTTAAATACGCCGTCGCTCGACGCAATCTTGCGCTTTGGGACCGAGCGCAAGTATTCAGCCAGACCCAGATGGGGATTCGAATTGCCGATCGCAAGTGAACCAATACGAACTCGGATATCGCAGGTGTTGCATAAATTGATGCGATGCTTATAGTCTCGGAGAGAGATAATGTGGTTCAGTCTCCGGATCATCGATTACCAATGATACCGTATCGATTTGCAAGTAGTTCAGCAGAAATTGTTGTTAATTTAGCACCGCGTATTTCGTTGCATATCCGACGGAAATGGCGCAATTAGAATATTGATGCGCATCTGTATGCTTTATTATTTTGTTTCCAGCTCTGTTGTGTGCGACACAAAGAGCGAGAGAGGGAGCAAGATCGGAATTAAAAGTTTATAAATTTAAACCATTGTATTCGCTATAGTCTGTAGAGCTATCTATCATTATTAATAAGTAACGCCAATGGCAAAATATTATCAAAATTGTAATTTCAACGTACATCAAAAGGGATTACCATAAAATCAACATAACAACAACGGTTATAATTAATTGCAATAATAATTTTAATTACAATAATAAGCGCGCATATTAAAAAGGGTTTTTGCGCTTTTGGGCATAAGGTAATGGGCATCTGAAGCAAAGATGTGTTATCTATATCCGTTAGGATACATTATTTCCAGTACCTACCACAGAGAAACGAATTTAATGCGGGTCTACTAAGTCACAAGCAAACAAAAAACGAGAATTAATTGAATGTTACCACACTGTTAAACGACTTCTTCTCCAAAAAGGTTGTATTTCATTTTCAAACCATTACCCCAAAGAGACGCAGATGGCAACATGGCCACATTTAAGAAACTGTTTTTAAAAACTTTTGGACGTACCGAAAGAAGAACCTGGAAACCGAACGTGCAAATCCGAACGTGATCGAACTAAATATCCGAAAGTTACACGCAGAAGATTAAAAAACAACAATATTGATGCTTCTCACCTAAGAGGAAGTATGGGTACCCACTACTAAACCCATTACTTACACTTCTACATTACTTTCATTACTTACACTACTATAGTAAACCCATACTTCCTGTAAGTTCTCACTCATCAGTCGCGAGAAGATGATGACAGTAAGCTGTCCGTTGATCACGGTTTTTGTAAATCACAAAAACAAACCGGCAATTAGTCGACGCGGAGTAACTAGCAAGTATGTCCGGCGGTCCGGCCAGCGCTAGACTGTCCGCGCGTGCAGACATCACGTCACGTGACCTACGTGCACGCGTGGTCACGCAGGCGTGTAAAGCGAGCGTTAACACCGCAGCGCGGCGATTATTGACAGACAGGAGCCAATGCCCAGTGGCCAGTGACCACGGCGCGCCACGAGGGGGGGGGGGGGGTCGTGTCAATCACGCACGCTGCACGCAGCGCCGTGTCGTGTCGTGGCGTCGCGTCTCGGCCTGGCGCACGACAGAACCCACCGCTGCCGCCAATGTGCTGGCCCAGCTGACAGGTCTGCGGCGCGGTGGCGGCGTCGAAAGACCAGCACCACCGAAAGACCAGCACCACCAGCAAACAGCAACCAATAGGATATTGGTATAGCAAAGAATTTTGTTTGTGAGTTTCTGAGACATTTTATAAATGAATACACTCTTTTTTAGGAGTTTTCTGTGCGTTAGAGGGAATTTACTGAATGAGAGCAAAAATCTCGTTTTTTGACAGGTTTAACATCGGATTTAGGAGGGCGCGACATCAATAACGTAGAAATCGCGCCGTGATATTAGTTGATTCGAAAAAAAAACGACACGGTACATTTCTAAACGAACGTAGGTATATGTCGAAGCTTTACAGCAAAGTGCAGCACGTGTGGGTCCAGAAGGCGACGTCTCCGCCAACGCGTACGCCACTGGCCCTCCTGCCCAGCGACTTGGTAATGGAATAAAAAGTCGCAGTCAGATGTGCGGCCCCACGCACGACAGCGGCGGCGGCGGTGGCGGTGGCGGTGGCGGCCCGCTATCGATTCCTGATTACGATGCGACGCTGGCGAGTCGCGGCAGGCAGGAGCAGGAGAGCCTCGTCCTGAACCGCGCGCCTGCTACTTCCACCACTCGCGACGCGGCTCGACGAAACTGCATTACGATTATTTTATACGACACGTGCGGAGAACATACGTCGGCGTGTGTTTCATTGCCATCGCGCTGTCAACTCCCGTAATGAACATTAGATTATATTCTTATGCAAGTTAGAATGTACTGTGCTGTATATTATGTATATATACAACACATGAGCGGAGGCTTTGGGGCCCATTCGGCTTTGGTGCAACTGCTGTGCGTGGCAGTAAAAACGAGACTCTCGAAATTAGATTTGGACACGGGGTGCACAAAAGAAGACGATTGGAATTAAAATGACGTCATGAAATGAAAGAGAGCGTATTAATTCAGTAGCAGGAGCGACGGGGCAACGCAACCCTCTTCCCCGGGCCTGGATTTCCTAATGTTCCCGAGGTAGTTGCTCGACTCCCTCGCTGTACGCAGCCCGATTGCGCCGCGATCTAATAAGCTCTGCGCTGCGAGGCATCATGTGCGTATAAGTGCGTGCGTCGGGGATTGCCGTAGGATTGAAGGTGGGGGGGGGGGGCGCCCTTGTTGAAAGAAGGCGCATTATTTATAATTCCTCATTCGTGCGTTAGCCGTCCGGGGGGGCTCATGTCGTACTCGCTTTTCGAGGAACACGTGAATCCGAGATGCGAGCTGCTCGTGTTCAAAAACATATGCGTTTGAACTCTTTTTCTTGCAGTTATTTTCTGATATAGGGGGGCATTTTTTGTTGTTCGCTCAGAACTTTGACTCTTTCGGTAACTTTTGGATGGAGTGTATTTGTTAATATTTCAACATATTCAATCGCCTCCATCTTCGCTGACCTCGTTGGTGTTTCAATGGCACCTATGAAATGGATATGTAGTCGCATAAAATGACTTGATGGCCATTGCTTTAGAATGGTAACGCATGGAGTCATTTCAACGAATGGAAACGGACGCAGAAGGCCGATCAAAACGAGAATAGTAAATAGCAAAAGCACATAAAAGTCAGACGAAATTATTTCAAAAATACAGCGCCATGAAAAATGTTTAGTAGTCAAAAGATACATTGGCACTAACGTCATGCTGCACCGAGTCATGAATTTGAGAATTATTCGTGGTGCACACTTAAAATGCGATCGATGGCACGTTACATTAATGCATTCAGTTTCATTAATCAATGATGAATGCATCCGGCTCGCTTTTATATCAAATTCGAGCTGATCAAATATTCGAGGCCTGCCATTGGACTGATACGAGCCGATGGATCGCAGGTTTGTGCGATCCTGTCACCCGATGCCGGCACGATAGTGGTGATGGCGTCAATAATATTTAATAATAATATCTATACTTTAGCCAGCCCATTGGAGTTATACATTGCACGCATATCAGTCTTTCTACAAATATATATGTGTGACAAGTGGAAATTGAATTGAAGCATTCCGATAAGCGATTACGAGAAAATAATACCACCGAAATTAATATACGAGACTTTTTATAAAACGGGAAAATTTTCCGATATCGCCCAGCATTCGGTGTAAAGTATAAAATAATAGTTTATTATGTTGATAAATGGCAGATACTGCATTGCATATAAAAAACCTTAATGGTGCTACTGACATTTATTACGTGATTTAATTTTATGCGTTACTGCGAGCTTCCTCCGCCGGCCCATTCGGATTCCACGATCGCGAAAATTCGATAAAACAGTAATAATAAAAAAATAACGTAAAATCGCGTGAAATGCGTTAGCTCGTGCGGATATCGAGCGACCAAGCCCGGCCTGTCGCGTAATGACAGATAATAGCGATCCATCGGAGATATTGGATCGCTACGCGATGCATGCCTGTCCATCCGAGCCGCAGGGCCTCGGATCAGCGCACGGCAGACATAAAAACGCGGGTTGAAAGCTGAGGACTGGGGCGGCGATCGATCGCCTTCGTCTGCGTGTCGGCAATCACCGGTTTCTTGAACCATCGTGATCACGTTTTATAATCTGTTGTGCTGCTGATTAACTTGATCGAACTCACAAAGTATGTAACTGTCATCGAAAAACAAAGTGAGGGCCAAAGGATGCGATAGGACGTTTTGCTAGCTCATAAAATTGATACGACATCGATTGCCGTAACAAAATTATCGAAACTTTAATCGGAAAGATTTGTTTTTCCACGTGATTTTCTTTCATAATCTATGTGAATTAACTCACACAGCAAAGTCCGTGTTCCATGAATCGCAAAAATCACCAAAATCGACACGCTACGGAAGAGATCGTTTACACGGTACGTGATCATGTTAGCTAATCAACAGGTATCATTAAGCCCGACACTAAAAAGACATCAGGGTAAAGCGAGCCCACGAATCAAAAGCCGTCAACAGACCAGCAATCCCTTACTGTCCATCGCATCCAAGCGCACCCATACCAAAACCGGCATCAAAACCCCAGGAGGTATCTCAATAAAACCTTGATCAAATTAAAACATTCAATCGCAGACGCTGCAGCATCGCTCAACGTGCGGCCACGTCTTGACGTATTACGCTCGGACACGTGTCATCACTACGCGGCCAGGTGTGCCCCTTGGGGGGCGTGGGGGCGGAGGGGGGGGGGGGTCCGACCACGGTCGAGCGAGCCCCGAGTGACGTCACAGTCGCGTGCCAGTGTCGCGTGACGCGCGACGCGTGCCTCCCGCACACGCACGCAGCGGCGCCGACTGCGCGGCTGCCCGACTGCGCGCAGCCGCCACGTAGCCGCGCGTCTGTGTCGGGATGGACACGAGGCACAGAGGCGTCTGGCGGAACTCGGCCCGGCGACGGTGGGAGTTTCGCTACGGTGTCTCGTTGGAATCTCGGGCAAGAGTGCGGCTGAGATGTGATGTGTCGGGAGCAGAGGCGGGGCGGAATGATCTGTTTGGTCCGTGATATGATGACCTCCAACTTGTTGCCGCTTAAATTGGACACGGATTGAGAATCTGTTGTGCAGGATTTCATTTTGAAAGGATTCCAGCTGGTCAATCTAAATTCGCAAGCTTAAAGAGTTACTCGTAAGGTTTCGTCGTTGTTCTCACTTTAGGTATTTGAACATTTTTAGCATTTTTAGTAGGTATATATTAGAGCATTTCAGCATTTCAGAATGTTTCGTTTATATTATCAATTCACGCTGATTTGGTCGGGAATCGGAATGGCACATAGTGCAGACTGCAGAGCAGCGAAGCCATAAAAACCTAATTGCAGATAACGAAAGATTTAGCAAATCAGCTCACGCGTTTGATTAGCATGCGGATTGGCTATTTCTGCACGAGGATGTCAGCGTTTCCCGCTACGAGCATTTCTGGTGCGTGATGGGAGAGCGAAAATACACTAACGAGGTTCGATTTCCGTTAGAGCGCACCGCGCGCTCCTCGCGAAGTTTGAGCCCGGTGCTCATGAGCCTTGGGCCCAGTCTGCACTATAGGTAGTACGTCCCAGGTTCTTATGTCAGCGCCTTGGGGCATTGGGCAAATACTACAACATTGTAGAATACCGGTTTGCTGCCGACAAAATATCCTGAGACGTACTATGTTACCAAGACGTTTGCAGCAAGTCCGGGCAGGCTGCAAGCCAGCATAGAATTCGTGTGTAATTCGGAAGATTCAGGTTGACATCGCATTTTCAACCCGATTATTTAAAAAGGGTCTATCTACGGTCGTGTAGGTTATAAATGTCGTTCAATTACATTGATTACCTATCGCTTTCAGTTTCATGCAATGAGGGTTCGTTTGACAGCCCGCCTTTACACGGGTGTAAATCGTAAATTTTCTGTTAAAAATTGTCACTCGGCTTTCACTTGATGGTTTGGCCTGAATATTTCAATAGATTGTAATTGAACCTGTATGCATGTGCGCAATTATAGAAACTTTTTGGTGGTACCAAAACGCACGAAATTTTATCACATAATTTCATGCCCTAAAAAGTAAAATTCTTAGATTGCTAAATATGACTTCACCTGAACATTGCTGATTCATGTTTCATATCTTCTCAGTGCACCGTCCAATCCTGCATATACTTCAACTTGGCGATCGTTTAATAAAATGAAAGTATTAAATCTGTTGGAACGACTCACCAGGGTAGGATACGCAAACACAAATAAATCCAGCAAAATGACTGTGATTATTTCCAATTAGAACCTAATGATGTTCAGTACTGATCCACGTGTCTTTGCAGATAAACGTGTTAGAAAACCTAGCGCATAGCAGCAGTTCCCCGATTTGCGTGCTGGACGTGTGTCAGTCCTCTCATAATGACGGAGTCGATCGAGCGATTCGAACTACCTGCCGGGAGGCGCTACCTGTTTACAGCTCATATCGCAGCTAATGCATTTACATAAAAACTCTCATAAGGCGAAGACGCATGTCTGATGGGGCGTCTGTCGCGAGCGGCAGACATGCACTGCAATCGGCTAACACATTGCATGTTTTGTGTGAAGGTAATGACTCCAAATGAAGACCCGTGCTGCACTTTGATCGTTTTCGCGACTTGCCTCCAGATGAATTCGTCTATACTTATTCACCAGGCTTGATTTGAATGTTCAGCTGCCGAGCGCGAATAAAAAACGCAGACACCATGAAAAGTCTTTTATTTGCACTATTAATTTTGCGCGAGCTGAAATGTTTAGTTGAGTTGCATGATGTGGTTATACAAGGTGGTAGCCAAATGGTATGCAGGTACAAAGTAATGAGGCACAGGGCAGTTTTATCTTTAAATTTTAGGATAATGGAGGCCTGGCATATGTTATTCAAAAACATATTCGAAAAATATTCATGACCAAAGTTATTAACCATAATTATAGCATGATAATATATTATGTGGTCGCTTCAAGAAAACCTACGTCCTTGAAAATGAGTTTTGAGAGAAATGCAGCGATTTTAGAATCCCGTTGTGACGTTTCGTTGCAGTATAACATGTAATTTAGGGGTGCACTTCGTGTTCATGTCATCCGAGTCTGAAATATCGCGTTGGTCCATTTGTTAAAACTGACGCGGGTCTTCGAAAAGCATCGAAGTGACTTGCACTGCACGTGTGCTTCGTTGCCGGCATCGACCGAACAACTTCAGGTGGCTTAGAAGTTGATTGATTATCAACGCAGCGCGACGCTATCAAACGGTGCCAAGTCGCTGCCGTTCTAATTAACAATTATACAAGATTTCAGAATGCTATTGCCAAAAAAAGTGTGATAACCCAATATCGTTCGTGTAGATAGGCACTTCGCGAAATTGCTCCAAGTTATCGCTTGAGTGGTGAAATTATAGTTTTAATCAATGTATATACGACTTCATCGTTTGAACTCGGCTGAAATATGTACTCGGCACATTTACTCGTATCGTCAATGCATAGAAAACACAAACACGCCAATCGCAACCACATGCATGGGGACGGCAACATGAACGCAAAAAGGAATTAATCATCCAATTACTCAATGCAATTACATCAAATTACTACTGATTACGAAACGGCATTTTTCAGTCCTCCTTAGAAACATCACCCCTAGTTCTCTGCTCTGACGTTATACAAGAGTAACCATGCACAATTATAGGCTTATATTTTCATTCTGGCCACTGACTGGCCTGCATTGTCCGCTGCAGTTAGCATAACGAAGCAAAATTAACAACAATGCCTTCGCGCTGCCCTCAACATCCTCTATTCGTTAACTTTTTTCCTCTCTCTCTTGCCGCCATGTCGCGTGTACAGAGATTAACATGAAAAAGCAATCTCCATCTATATGCGTAGACTGCGCGCGCACGCTTCCCGCAGTTCTACGGTAGCAGGGTAACAGTAGGACATATCGCATGGCGAGGACGCCATTACTTTGGCTTATGCAACCGTAAATTCATTACAATTTAATCCATAGGAGAGTTGATAGCACGCGGGATGGTGCACACTGCACAAGCACAGGGCCGGTGTAGGGGTGTCGCAGCGATAAGGCATTGCGACGGCAAAGGTCTGGATTGAGCCGAGATGAGTCAGGGTAACTCACAGTCACAAGAGAGCTCTTACGGCTCACGGATGGATGCTGCGAGTGACGCGTGTTGCATCGAGATATTATATTATGCAATTGCCGGGGTGGCGAACGACGGCGCATGGCTGTAGGGGAGTTGCTCTTGGCTGATGTGAACCGCTCTGTGATCGGGTAGCGACATGGAGCCCGCGGGATGGATTATGTTGCGTTGTGCCCATCATCCCATGTGCCTATTATGTGTGTGCCTGTGTTTCTTGGCGTTGCTCGACTGCACATGACAGCGACTCGTGTGATATATGAAATGAAAATAGAATGATATGAAAATGTTACGCCCATGTTCATGTTTTGGCGAGAGTCGGGAGGTTGCAGGCGAAGGTTGAAGTTTATTTTAATGAAAAGTTTCCATGTGAATTTAATTGTAAATTAGTGTGATGAAGCTGGTAGGTATTTACGTGAAAATGCCAGTATTTTTCAGCGTTGAGGAGTATTTTCATTTTCAAAATACAATAATTCCGAAGTGTGTATAATGTTTATCCGATATTGCGGACGAGAATTACTGTTCTCCATAGAGTGTGAGTAATGTAAATAAATATCGATGCAGGGTGTTTTTGGAAAAACAATATCTTTCATGCATCGCCGGACGTATTACTCAAATCATTTTGGCGTTTATGGTTTGCAGTTATATTGGCAATGGCAAATGATTGATGAGACATAGAAGCTTGTTATACGCAGTGGCAGAGGCAAGCATTTCCGTGGAATCAAGTACACTGTTTTTGCAAATAAGCAAGGTATAGTACAAGTATCTTCACAAAGAGCGAAACAATCAGAGCTCAATAGTCGGGCAGTTCATGTATGATTGCAGTCAAGTCAACGCAGACAATTATCATAATTTTTAGTTTATTAATCAATTAACTAGCAATTAATAAATATGCCAGTCTTCTATCTACAAAGCATGCAATATGTAAAACATTTCAAAGCTAAATTAATACTTCACAGAAGGCGTTATGTTGCTTACGTCAATTGAGGCATTGCACATAAAACATAAAATCAAGATTAATAAATAATTTTTGTAAAACATGAAGGCGCAATTATATTTAAATTTAGAAATCGAGACAAGAAACGGATGTGTTATATCGCCAGTATTATTTTTGGCTCAGCCAAAGAAATTGGGCGCCTTTTTATCGGACAAATGAGCGAGTCAAGTGCAGGCTCAATTTTAATGAATAAATTTCAATTAATTAAGCAGAGAATCTTCGAACCTTCTCATATTCCGCAAGCTGTGGTGTTTTCGAATCAAATTATGATTTTTTTTTGCATATTATAGTATAAGCGAATGAAAACTACGAAAGTTTTAAATTACACTGACCATTCATCAACATGATAATATTCTTCGCGATCGCGAAGCCCAAACTATTAAAAATTGATCATTATACATAGTTACATAGATAAAAAATAAAAATAAAAACTTGTCCCACTCTTGACTTCTGATTTCAAAACTGATGTGGAGCTCTGTCCAACGGCTCAATCCCCTAGCGGTCAGTCAGTGTAAGCTAGGTCAGCACCCAAACAGCAATGCGCTATTGAAGGTCACGGTGTCAACGGTCAATGTTGCCGTAACGAGTTTCTATCGGAGCCGGAGACGATGCGAATGACATGTGTAAAAATCCTACGCAAAAACTTGTAAATAACCGACTAATTTTGAAGTATCTACGTGCAGTAGTAAATAAGCCTGCCAAATTTCCTATTAATGTCACCTCAAATTATGGAGGGGTGTTTCTCTTGCCAGCTCTTTCGTGTGTTGACTTTTTAGACGCTTTACATGCAAAAATAACACACATCCTGCAATGCGAAAAGTTATTAGCTAAGGCACACTGACCAATGAAATACAATTCTGAATTACCATACAATTCATCGTATAGGCTGTTTCACCTCTAGAGATAGCACATCATGAGCTTCACACTGTACTCAAGGGTCATCACTTCTCTGAACAAACATAAAATGATCCCCGCATATCCTGTGGCTAACCCATCATCCTCGAAAAACATCCTTCTTTGTCAAGCAAACAGGACATAGCTTGTTATAAATTATCTCTTCTGATAGTATAGAGTAGAGAACACGTAACTTCAAACAATACTGTCACAAAAACCAATATTTTCATTCCAGAATATTCATATTATTTCAAGGGAGTTCCCATTATACATTCTTCGCTCATATAGCATGGTTTTGACAATATATTCCATTGTAAATTTGTTCATATATCACCAGACATTTCTGAAAAAAGACGTAGATCAAATAGATGGTGATCAATGTGCATCAATAACATTAATGACATTCAAGGTAGATAGAGCTGACAAATTTATTGCAAGTATTTGCACGCAATATGAGAGGTCACATCATAAATGATTATGCAGCTTTATTTATGACCAAGGATGGGTATCGCATGCCTTCCTACAATAGATCCACGCAACATTCAAAGCGAAATAATTATCAAGTGACAAGTGAATGCTGTATTGATGAATCTTACACCCTTGTGAATGGAGTCGGGCTTCTGAGAATCCCCAAATAGCGTCTCGCGAGCAGGCTAGACAGACAACAAACATGCTGGGCTACATGTGTCCTTCTCCTAGCCACACACGTGGGCCCTCGGGTATGGGTCTCGCGTGCTTGGTGCAGAATATGCATAAAGCACATGTGTTTTTCGAACGGGAGCAATTATATAGCGAATAAACGACCCCTATGGCTGTCAAATAAAGAGCGGTTCAGGCTTAAATGCGATCGATCCTGTCAGTTCTATAGAAGCTTCTCCTTTTGGTACAAAAAATTGCGCTTAGGCAATTTGAACTTTTTTTCGAATGTTTTTTTGTGGGGAAAATATACTGGAAGTTCGGTCGTGATCCATGCCATATTATGATTTATTCAAATTGACAGACCGAAATTAACTTCTTGTCCAAGTTCAATCAAAACTTACTGGTTTGAAGGGACAAGGAATATGCTCAAACTTGAAAATTAAACTTTCTTTGTTCAAGTTTAACTTTGTGAACGAGATTCACAGTGCTAGTATACCTAAAACCCAAAGACGATTGCATAAAGCAAAACTGAGCGACTTTTTGGGAACGGTTTTCTAGGAAAATGTCCTTTGATCTGCTACGTGAAGAAACGATCTATTTTCGAGCGTCACTGCTGGTGATTATAAACGATACCTGATCTCACCGAATAGCATCCAAGCCCATTGGCAACTGGCAAGACCAAGAAGAACCAATGTGTCCGGTTGTGCTTATTGAAAGTCCGCAATATCAGGTTTGGAACTGGGATTGACCTGAAGGCAGAACCGATTCGAGTTCCACCTTTGGTACAGATTAATGTCGTCACATCGAGTTAGCTTGGCCGTTGTGTGAGGAGCTGAAAGACACGGCGTTATCTTCAAAAGGACGCGAATTCTATTTCGTACAAGTACCTACCCTGTAATGTGCACTACGGCCCCTATATGTGGGTCGAAATAGGAGTCTGTAGAAGCGTATAGATCACAATTCACAATGAATGCTGCCTATATGTATTTTAGCCTTTCATGCCTGCTTGTGTGGGTTTCTCATATGCTTCGTGATCCACACAATAATAACGGAAATAAGGAAGGGGAACTGGAGATATACAATGCTAAATGGGATACTGTAATATTTCTTTAAAGCTGTGTTGTAACCGAGGAAGGTAATGCTCATGGTCTCAGGTGGCCAACATTTATACAACTTGAGAACATAGTGTTCTTGTTTTTATTTTTTTTTAAAGAATTATAACTAATTAAGATATATACCTGTGTGTTCGAATAACGTTATTATTCAGGTTTGGATGTATTTACTGGAAGATGGGAGATTCTAGAACCAATTATATTTTCTAATTTGCGTTAATTGTTCGAATGAAATATCCATTACACTAATTACGCGTAGAGATATGACGCTGAAGTGATGTGCATGGTGCAATTGCAGCAAATTGCACTCCGCTTATCAATTCGCATGTCTTTGGTAGCGTATATTTTTCGAAAAAATGACTCTTTTTTGTGTCGCACTGTTGGTATCATTCGTGTTATAACATATAATTCCCAGCTTGGGCAGTGACAAAACAAACCCCATAAAACCACCGATGCAGCTGCCCGGTTGGACTTCGACAATGGAATGCAATTAATATTTTATCGCCACAAACGAAGAAAAGAAGTTACACTTCGAGTGTCATGCATTGAATTTAATATATAAAAAAGCGGATAGGTCCTTTCAGAATAGCTACGTAACGCTTTTTCGTGAATTCAAAAATTCGGTACCGAATTTAACCAACTTTTGGTGCTGAATTTGTGCCGGGTACAGACAGATTAGGTAGTCTTTCAATTATGGAGGAGCAATTAGGATCGCGTGCTAAGTATTTTATTTAGCTCTTAGTTAAAAGCTAAAACATGCCTTCAGCCAAGAGACTAATGAATAGAACCCATGATTGTGTGTGTGTCTGTCATACCAGCCAAGTCAAGCCAAGCCAGGTCGAAGCATTATTATCGTTCCTACTATTATTGCTCAAGTACAGGTATACATTTACCCATTCTATACTGTTCCATAATTAAATGATTTGTTTCGCGACAGACACTATACCCCTATCGCCTATCCCACGCCCATAATATGCATTTCCATTACCTACTATGTCTTTCCGACATTATTTCCATTTGAATATTTTATCCTCTTG
Organism: Nemoura dubitans; assembly: GCA_921293005.1. Lineage (NCBI taxonomy): Eukaryota > Metazoa > Arthropoda > Insecta > Plecoptera > Nemouridae > Nemoura > Nemoura dubitans. The sequence goes on from OV121075.1 coordinate 22,461,474, forward strand.
ATTTAGAGTCATGTAGGGAGCAGTTACAGAGTAATTCCGAGCTTAAGGGCATAAATCTTCGTTTAAATATCTACTTTATTTAAATTAAAACCATTCCATGCACTAGATTCTTCGTACACATACTATACCTAACTGTCGCAACGAGCGCCAAACACACAATATGCATGCTCTATCCAAAAATGTATATCAATAGTAATGCGAGCAATATAACCAGCTATATAATGCACCTTATTGTCTAGTATTATATTCATGCCTACATACATGCGTGTTTTGAATCGTGAAAAACGTCAAATAAACAAAACCACAATCATTAATAGGGAGTGTTCGGCGCGTTTTTCGTGGCATAACCAGCAATCGAAGTTAATCTTTCGGTTTTTTCATCGCCACCACATGCATTATTATGGTCTCAAGATATAGCGCTGGCTTGGTCAACCCGCGGTTTCACTTCTCCTGTAATAGCCAATAAGAACTATTGAATATATACGTGTTTTGTAACTTATTGCTCGTATGCCAGTGTCGGTTTTAGAAGCAAGGCAGATTGCATTACCAGCAAGGCTTGGATGGTGAAGCTATAGCTAAATAGTAAAAGGAACTATATTACTATGATAATTCTTCATCAAGAGTCGCGGCATGGTATTCGTTATTAGGTGGGCCATTCGTCAGCAAGAAACGCAAAGGAAAAACACAATGAAGAGACAGGAAGAATACAATAATGATGTCTTCGTGTTGTTTTACCAAATATCACAGGTAACAAACCCAAGCAGCCATCTGCTTGCCCCGTCCCGACTGAAACACGTGAAAATAATAGGCTCAAATCGTCGGAAACTGCTTAGAAATGCTTTAAAAAAGCCATCAGCTGCCCCACCGGGGCCTTACAACCGAGTATAGTTGGCTTCATTAAACCTTCATGTATATCTTTAAGAAAAATGAGAATATGCATTAGTAGCCTATAGGTGTATACTGGTAGATTATTCACCCTTTGATATTCAACGCTGTTTCTTAATTTATAAATTAAAATATATAAGGTTATCAACCCGTAAGGCGACTTGGCGTTGAATATTTATTATTTAAATATAGGAAACCATATGTGCCGTCTGCATGATAAGAGCCTACGTAACTCCGATGAGTTGGGAGTACTAAACCGGCACAGGTATACGCCTCTGAAACGTGTCTCACCTCAGGAAACAAGTCGGTAGGTACCTATATACTTGCGTCTTCTCCCAGCCATGCCGGCTAGAGCAAGAGACTTCGGCAAATGTTTATTTATGAACCCCCTGTAGCAATAGAAGGAGATAAGAGATGGAACCCCTCTCTGGCATTATCCACGCAAGGATGGGTGCAAATGCCACGCATCAATACTTCATTTGAAATGCTCGTGTGATGTCTACTATTCATGGTGCACATGGCACAGGGGTGCAACTGCAATCTCCAATCGCCAATCGATGTCGTGATGGTTCATGTTTTTCGAATTGATTTTAATGTTTGACCGGCCAGTGGGTCTTATTGCGGTTAGTATCGGCAGGGTTTGATTGGAGCCAAATGAGACTGAAATATGACAATCGGAATTCCTTGAAGGCGACTTGGCCGTCATGTAGCGATATGCGTTGATTGTAAATCGACGCTGTACAAGTAGGTGAAACATGTGCATTGCATTGAAACCCAATTATAGCGTCATTAATGTATATTTTGCCTTAAATAAACGCTAATTCAATTTGTTCTTCGACGAGCGTGGACGTAATATCAGTGCTGTAGTATAAGCAGTGCCGACGCTTGTTAATATTTATGACGAATAGTGTGTGCAAATGCAGAGTACAGATACGTGGCTGTACACTTTGCATTGCAGGAGAGAACCGGTGGTGGTTTAATCTTTTCCGTATACATTTTTTTCAAAGATTGAATAGAGGTGTGTTTTTTTTTCTGGCCAGCTCCAATCCTGTTGACCAGTTGTTAGTAATTAAATATGCATGCGGCTGTTATACAGGGCAGGGGCCAGTTTCCCGAAGGTGTTGACAGCTACTGAAGACTTGAATTTCGGTTGGTCATGAGAAGATGCCGATGCGCACCATAGTAAGATACGAAATAATAATTAACATGCACAAACGGGGTCTTTTTTAAACGAATCATTGTATATTTTGTGTGGCCATTGTCGTATACCGCGTATAGAAACATGCCGAACTCTCATGATTACAATAATGTAGCCTTTGGCATGTCCCTATCGCAGTACACCGCAGCAGTACCTACATTATACCATGAACCCAAATAATTATTATGTGCCATGCATTGAAATACACAGGCAAAGCCGTGCGGACAATGTAATATAAAAACATAATACGATAGATTACTTCGCATCTGCGCTGCGCTGCTAGGCGATTACCTCGCAGGTATGGCATTACATTTTGATGCACGAGCACTGAAATGTTTCGGCACCGCACAATTGTTTTCTTTAATTTGTGCCCATCTTCGCACTGGTCCAGACCATGGGTCCAGACGGACTCGATGTCTTTACGGTCGGGCCCGAGCCACAGTTCCTCTTTAAACTCAAAACCACACCAGCTTGCCGCCTGCAGCCCTTTTCCTCGAAAGAAGCACCTCACTTTTCCTGCAATCTAGATCATTGTCCGTTGGGTGGGTGGGTCCAGGGTGGGTGGACCGGTGGGTGACTGTGCCCATACGAACGGCTTCGTCACAAACTTCTGCTGCATCCCCGACGCTCGATTTGCTTTTGAGAGCGGCGCACCGAATTGCTTGCATTCCCAGCTAGACGATGGGAAAAATGGGCGCTTTAACCGTCAGACTGAAGTCCTGGATCGTAGGGCGAGGGAGGGGGAGGAGGAGGGGAGGGGGCTGCATTCAGGAGGACCCAAACATATTCGTGATAGAACCAGAGAACGTGCAATGGTATGGAATTTGGATATTGCTATTTCAGTATTTCGAGAGTGTAGTATGAGAAGACGATTTTGGAATGTTCTAATAATGAAATTCATTGATGAACGGTATGGAAAGGAAAGGAATTGATCGAATTTATTGATATAGAATAATGCCATGGATATACTGGGATTCCGGCCCAAATTATGTTTGTGGAACACAGCACACTAATTTAACCGACCGCTCCAACGAACGTCGGCTGGCATGCATCACAAAGGAGCTATTGTTTATAAACGGCGTCCTTTACGTATGTATATATAAAACGTATAATACAACGAATTCAGAAAAGCAAAAACTCGTTACGTGTATACTTCTAGCGGAGATTAAAGGCCACTAATTGCTCTGACCGACGTTTCACTTGATATAATCAAATTTCATATTCACGTCATGCGGAATCAAAACTGGTCGAGTTGAACAGCGTATGGCGATCGCGCGACTGTCGATAAAGATACAGTTAAAATCCCGGCGATAACATAAAACGGCAAACAGGTCCCGGCCGGTACATAACAATATTCGAAACCAGAGCGTGGTTGCAGCGAAGGAAGCGGACATCTCGCAGACCCCTGAAGCGCAAAAGCAAGCTAAAACGTAGTGGGCAAACGCGCCAGAACGAACCGTCGACTGCAGCGGGAACGGATACAATTAAGTTGATCGTCGAAAAGTTAATTAAGAAGAAACCGTCGTGGTGGTGGCGAGAAGGCAATATATTTCAATTGTTTTTGCCATCTTTTCGAAGCGATTATGCTGGTGCAGTGGGGGGGGGGGGGGGGGGGGGGGCTCTGACCGCCCTTTCCGCCCAAGTCCCGGCCTTTGCCGAGAGACGACCATGCAGGCTGGTAGGGGCTCGATAATCAAACAAGAAAAACACCAAGCTCACGTCTCCCACGGCACAGCCCCCCTTCGAAAACATATAGTGAACAAGAAAAGTGTATAAATTTAAAAGCCAGAGGTCTTAAACTAATTTCAAAGCCTATACTTATTCGATCGTTTTTCTTGCGCTCAAACTCCGCAGAGGTATGAGGAGTGCGGGCCACGGAGTCGAGAGGCAACTCCCATTAAAATCTCTATTCACTCTCTTCTGGCCATTGCCATTTCAGCCAAGGAGCAAAATGGATCGTTACGATATTTTCAAGATGGAAGACGTTTAAATGCACTCGGCCATGGGGAGAACAACCAATTACCTACGTTTTAAATAATATATAATCAATCCAAAAACGAGAATGCTTTTGCGACCCGGGGTTAAAATCCGATGCATACAGACCGAGCGACGATTATACCTTGGCTTGAATTGCTATGAATAATAATGTTGTCATTTTCAAGACGAATATTGGACTGACGATGTTAAGAAATACATTTACAAGACTTCAGCGTCCTATTTAAATAAAAGTACCTCAAAAATGTGTTATCTTTCTCCTAAAAGCTCTTCAAATATGTCAACGGAGACACGACAGGAATGAAAATCGTTTTCAAATTTTACTGTGCATCCATCCAGGTGTATACTATGGAATATACAATCCAATTTATGTACGCTTTTTCATGCTTTGTAGTTCGTACCTAAAGGCCCCTACCTAGGTATATAGGTGTAGCCTGCACAAAATCGAAACTGATAAATAACTCGGGTTTACTCCAGTTTTACAGGGTGCTGGGCCGGGGCGCATGAAGACAATGGGTGCATCGCAGACCAAAGGGCCAAACAAACACATCCACCCTCAACCCCCTGTGGTCTGCACCAGTGTTTGAACAGGACAAAGGGAGGCAAAACGGGGCTAAGAGATTGGCCAGCGAGAAAAGCTTCACCTTAGCTGGAAATTGGACACGTTTTCTAAGAAGACAATCTGAGGCAGCAAAGCAGTGCTCGCCGTGCATTATCATTTCCGAGCTGCGAACCAGTTTCATGTTTTTAGAACATGGGATAATTGCTGTCGTTCATTTTCGATTCAACTAGAGAGTAATAAAATACGAACAGTCACTTGGGGCCGGTTTTGACAAAAAATGTTATTTCTGCCTAATCGGATGGACCGAGTATTAAATAATGAGCTGTCACTAGATTGGCCGTATCGATTAATGGTATATACACAGGTATAGGTGCATATTTAATTATATGGATTAGTTAGCTCCAACTTTGCGGTGGTAAAACCAGACGAAATAGTTTCCCGAATCGAATTTTCTCCCAGTTTTCCTCATAATCAGTGGAATTGTGTTTTCGTAAGACTCGTTCCATTGAATATCGGATGCGAACAGCGCGCTAGCTGCAGAGTACGGAGTCTGCATCGATGATAAGTCAGTCAGTGTTACTGGTTGCTCTTGGTAAGGTACCGTGCATGTGATGACAAAGACAAAGACAAAGAGATCTGACAGAAACTTGTTTGCACATTGCAACGAGTTGCACCGGATGTAATCCTAACAAATGAAATTAAAACTACCCCAAAGAATCTTCCTTTGTCGACATAATAGCATCGTCCTCCCTGCCTTTAAAATATAGGAGACCCTGCAAAACATCAAATATACTTAATTTTCACCAGAAGGCCGTCATCATCGCGGACATAATAATGCAATTGGATCGAGACCGGAGGGCGCACGCAAAACCACCAGTTTGGAATACCAAAATTCTATAGGTTATACGAAAATTAATACCTTGGTCATGTCGGAGGAAAAATAGGTGGAAAAGCGACTTTGATGTGGGGTATATAACATGGAAGTATGGCACACAGGCAGCCCGGCAAACCGTTGCTCAAATGCTTACGGCATGAGCATGATTAAAATATTTTATACCGTGCATATGAACGTCAATATCTCGGTTGGCTGGTTCGAGGATGCAGTGGCCTGCGTGCTCAGAGGAGCCCTTACAAGTGAATGCAAATTATTCCGCTCGTCCCAGCCCGCGTGTTCCGGTTTCATCGATTGCGAGCATCCCCCAGAGAATTCAGCCCGACATTTCATCGCATCGGGCGCAGTCAATACGCGGTTCACGTGTCTTTTTCAAAACTGCAATGTATAGGTCAGATCTTCTGGTATCGAGTGGTATTTTTGGGGACACTTGGCGTGGATGTTTGGACCACTTTTGACAGTGGCTGCTACCTCTGGGGTTGACAGCTTGGTCGAGAGGGGGTGGCGTCGAAATGAATCTCAAGCTTCTTGCCCCTAATCAATCTTAGTGCAACAGAGCAGAAGACGTTCGTTACTTTACTACCCGTCTTGCAAAACAGATGCAGTAACAGCCATGGTGAGGCATATCGTATAGTTTGTTACCATCTCGGTTTTGGGGGAAGAAACCAGATTCGTGCATTCTGTGCATGTGAAGCATGAAATTATAAAAGCCGCCATTTATTCGCCCCTTATAAATGCACGATTTCCCCTGATTTGTAAAACGAATTAAAATTGGGTCCGATCGACCCTCGTCATTGTGCTACAAACAATCGCCCTAAACGATTAGCTTAGCTAAGCTGACACGCTGCCCGATTTAAATTTGGCTTTTTAGCTATCGCATTGTTTTGAACTAAACGTATTTGTATAAGATGGAAAATGCACAGCGCATCGGCATCGTCCTGTGGACTACGTGGTTGATGCAACCGAGGACCCACTCATCACAGATCCACAATCCACCGCAAGGGAGCAAACAGAAAACTTGACGGATTGAAGTTTCTCCACGACCAAACTTTCGCGGGGCACATGTTTTCTGGACCGCCTAGTGGTTTGATGCCCCCCCCCCCCCCACACCCCGCAAGCCGCTCAGGCAGGACCCAGCCACACACACACACACACACACACACACAGGAGAACTAAAGAATACTGTAAACACAAGTGTGTATGCACCCTCCTCTGCACCCCCACCCCGTGCCCCTACCCGCAGCATCCACCGACCAAACAGCAACCCCCCGCCCAGTAATCTCCGAGCCTCAGGAGCCCTAAGAAGCCTTCGGTCTCCGCTCTCAGATGTGAACCACTTCTTATACCGAGGGCCACACATCCACAGCATCCACGCTGAAAGATACTTCGCCAGCGACCGGCACAAAAACCAATCTCCATCTTTTTCGCGGCTCAAAAACATTATTGGAGCCCTTGAGCTGCACGTTTTCTCTCGAAACCAAACTTTTTTGTCAAAGTTTCAGCGTTAGTTTTGTGTTATACTTTGGGAGCCTGCAGTTATTATCAGTTCTCTTTTTCCTAGCATGCTTTCGATGTGCCTATTATCATTCTGTTATTCTAGTGTCTCGAGTGAGACAGCTGAAGGGATGAGATATCGTGTAGAATTCTACTCATGAAAATAGTGTATAGCTAATGCTATATGCGGTTAGTGCTTACTGCAACTGCTTTGGTCTATGGTTGGTTGAAAAGGCTGGAAACATGGTATAGATAGACTATAAAGCGATTAGAGATAAGTCTTATAAAACACTGAACCTCGAATTCTCAACTTCAAATGTCGCAATATGGTTCGAATTGATTAGTGCATGGCAAAAGGTTTCTTCCACAAATAATTAATGATCAATAATATATACCAATCAATGTATGTCTACAAAAAAGTTGAGGCCAAAGCCACGCTCGACAAATTTGCACCACTTAAATAAGTGTGTGTTGCATTGGACAGAATATTTTAGTTTTTTGTGTAACTACCTACGCCATATGTTGAGTGTTGGGAAAATAGCACTTGCCTCTCTACCCGGTATTTGCTTTTGAAAAACGCACTTACAATTTTGTCACATGGTTTCGGTTCCCAACAATTCAAATTTCAATATTTTCATGAGTTACTTAGAGCCGATAGGTACTTGGAAAAGTTCGTGCAGTTCAGTTTTCAATGATCATGATGCAGAACAATAATACATACGAATATACTGACTGAAAAAAGAAACACTCTTATTTGCCCGAAATACATAATTGGCACTGAAAAGAAAATGGGGAGTCGCAGCTAAAGGACCTGAGAAAATATCGCGCAAAAGTTCAATTGATAAGGGTCTTTAGGGTGCCCTATTTCTCATTCCGACCTTACAACCTCTTGCAGTGTAAGCGATGGCATATAGCAGCTATACATTGTCAATTCTGTCTGCAACTATAGCTGCTGCAGCAGCAGCATAAGAAACCCGAGCGGTCTGGAGGGTATTTATCAAGTTCTTTTCAAAGGTTTCCTGTAATGCACATGGTGGAGCTTGAAAGACTGTTGCGATGCACGGGAAGGGAGACCACTTTTACCTGTGTGTGTGCGTGCGTGCGTGGTTGTGTGAGTGCACCGATCTATTATAAATCCGGAGATCAATGAAGAAAATAAAAATAAAAAAAACGTAATCGAAAGACCAGAGTTCGATTAATGTTCGATTCCCAGCCATTGAAAATAGGCCAAGAGCAATAGCAAACTTCTTTCACACATAACACAGAAATAAAACGATTCGTTTTAGTTTCTTTAACGTACTCCTTGTGTCGAAGCAGTAAATTTACAGACTTGCTTTTGTGTTTACCAACTGAAGATGGAAGCCTGCAGACCAATTAGCCTGTACTTAGTGTTAAGTATAACTAGTACACGTTCTGAGAGCCAACCGAAGCAAAGGTAACAGTCGTATAAGCTGCGGGTCGCAATCCAGAGTGTCATTTACCCCAGGGGTTAATTTGAGTCACCATGCCAACAACCATTTACATATACATGTGTGCGCTTACGTGACAGTGCTCCACCAAGGCGATACCAAATGAATCCCCAGGGCAACTAAGAAGTCCCCAATTTGTGTACCCAAAACTGGATGTTACCGAAATTACACCAGACACTACCAAGCATAAAACTTTCCCGAAAGTCAAAACCACAGACACAAGGCTCCACAATCCGAATCCAAGAGCAACTACCAGCGTAAACCGATTCTAAAGCCAGTCAGGACAAGGTGTTACGCGATAATGAGCAGCTAATTAAGTTATCAAAGTTGCTGGTGGTCTGGAGCAGTCTGGCCCAGTCCGGACTCTGATCTCGTGGTCTCGAGAAGGTCTGGAATCTGGATGTCAGGACGGGGTGGTCGGCCCGGTCAGACCGGGGCGCAGATAGTGGCTAATGTTCTTTGCCGATAAGCCACACGAGGGCCGTTAGCACTTCCGGTCTGTCGGCGCCCCAGCTGTTCGCCTCGGCTGGCACCCCCACTCGATCCCAGCCTGTGGACGGGCATGTCTTGCCGAACGTTTATATGGAAATGGTTCTCGTAAACGAAGTTTACAAGATTAAGCGGAGATATAGGGGTTCACAAATTAAATTTCGAACTAAACGAGCAGACAGAAAACGTTTTATCCATGTCGTGTTCAGTTTTGTTAGAAACATTTTTTTTTCTTGCATCGAAGCAGTTGGTCGAGCGAAACCAACTGGGGTTATGCACGGAGGACTCGGGTTCGATTCCAGTGATATTGCAAACCATCGTTAGTGTATAAATAGTTCATGTGACAGTCATTTCCTATTCCCATAAGACGAACACGATCGCATAGTCGCGCACCTCTCCAATTCCATCTCCTCCTAGTCCCCTGTCAGCATGTGGGTAATAAGTTATCTGTAAAACGGCATGGCTACCCTGACACTAAACGACAAAAAGTGCCCCGAAATGACGCGCTAAAGCGCAGACGGAGAATGTTAATTTCCAATTAGGGAAAGAGCGCAGGAAAGCGATTAGTCGGCGCCGCCAGAGTGCGAGGCGAGCGCGTACAGAGACACACAAGGAATTGAAAATGAAATTTCTAAAGATCTAAGCGTCTCGTGAAGCGTAAGGAACCTTGAGGAATAATTTTTGTTTGATTGGATAATTGGATTAAGTCGAATGCACAATTGCTGTCTGTCTGTCAGCACGCCGACATGAAATATGTAATGCCATGTTCGCATCGCACGCCCGTTACGACGGGGTGATGACTGAGATTTTCATCTGGAGCCTGAATCTGCGAGCTTTTCGCAGGAAGTTCTCACATTTCACAGCGCGATTGATCCAGCAAGAACTTTCAACAACACCCCTTTGGTGATGCATGTAGCCTGATGTATTTTAATAAAGCCATAGAATCGATGCACGACAACGCACTCCGATGATGACTAACAGGAAAGTACGACTACGAGCTACGAGCGCTCGGTGGCCGCCGGTTCGTCACCCTGAGCAGAGAACGTCGTCAGCACCCACAATGGTTCGTGGTGGCACGAAGCCGGCCGCTGGGCCCGGGGAGGAAGCCGAAGAGGGCGAAGGAGTCGGCACTCGGCTGACTGAAGAAGACACCAGCCAGCGGCCGCTGCTGTGGCGGCGGCGGTGGAGGCTGCTAGTGCTGCCGCACTGGGCTTTTGGTTCAGGTTCAGGATACAATGGGCAGAATGGAACGTAGCCAGCGTGTCCTGGAGCGAAATAATTCACTTATTATCCGGCCCGAAAATATCGTCCGTGAACGCTTGGTATTTTGTCGGGGTCGGAGATGGTTGTGGATAGCGAGAGGTTTTTAGTGTTTTGATCAGATGGCGGAGGGTTCGCTGAGAATTAGCGAATATATATCGCTCAATAAGGAATCTGGGGTGGAAAATTTGGCTGTGCAAAATGCAGTTTATGAATTTCTGCGACAAAATCAGAATTTAGTCGTGATTTCCACACAGAACTGTACTTGGCAGTTATATACCAACGACTATAGGTAACACTTTGTTTGGTTGAAACGGGTTGGGAGAATCGTAAAACACTGCCACCCTCTAAAATGAGATATTATTGTCTTTCAAGTTTTGCCGATCTTGGGCCAGGTACCATAATCTCCTTTTCCACTTCCGCCTAAACAAAGGTACTTTTCGCAAACGAAAGTAAAATTTGACCCAGCACGTCTTTGTACTTTGAGGTATGCCAATGTCTATCAATATCCTTCACTCCTTCGTCAGGACCTGACATCGTTCGAGATCCCTTAGCTCAATGAATGGCGAATAATTAGAAATCCCAGGTAGAGGCATCACCGAGTAGGTATGCCTACTTTGTGTGCCCAGCTATTTTGTGTCGCTCTCGATTGAGCAGTGGACACGGGGCAGCATGTCAAGTTGTCAACATTGGTCTTGAGCTCTGTCCCTGGCTTGGGTAAGAAAAGCTGGCATCGCCAGAAGCCGCCAGCAGCCAATGGCGACTCTGCCTCAGCCTGCCATTGGCACTTGACAGTTGTAGTGGTTTGTGCCCGGCAAGAACCTTGGAGGTCCACGCTAGGAAAAATGCGCTATGTCACACTGTTATGATTGATTTAAAGGGATATTTGTCGATGAATATTGTATCAACAAGTCTCTCTTATCAAGGAGGCATGTAGGTTGAGTGAGAATCATCGTCACTGAGAACTGATAGCGGGCACTAGTGTTTGAATGTCTATCTTGGCCTAGGTTGTCAAATAGATTACATGTGTCACAATTGGCGATTTCGAGAGAATGAAAATAATGTGGAATCACTTGCTGCGTTTGGACTGATTGTATAAAATGTTAGCTTTTGATTACTGGATCGAGGAATTTCGTTGGTCAATCGAAAAATTACGTCAACTTTGTGCTCAGCACAAGTGCCAGTTGCATGATGAGTCGGCATAGCAATCATTGCGGGGATAATAATAATAATAATGGCAAAATTCCTATGCAATTATCCAGTGAGTTAATTATTCGATCGCTTTGTCAGCCGGGTTCATGAACAATGCAATTACTTTGGTGGTGCATGCTTGTTTGGGAATTGTACTCACCAACTTGAAGCACACTATCCACACACCCGGACTCCAATAATTTTAATCCTTTGTAGAACGACAAGTTTTGATGTTCACCACTAGAATTCACAGCAGGCACTCGCGATAGAGATGAATACATACAAATATCTCTTTCATCTCTTGGAAACGACCAATAAATAATTCGTCTTTGCACTGGCTCTGGGATACGATCATATCGTTCCTCTATTCGTTGAAAAGGTATATTTTCGGCTACGATTTTGGCAGTAATGTCCAACAACGTATCAGGTTTACGTCCACTAACGCCATTTAGACGCAAATCAGTACTTAAACCACCACCGAAGAACAACGACGAACCGAACACTCCATTATCTGTGGAGTGATGAGTGCTTGCTCCCCCACTTCCTACTCGGGAGCAGCATAGCCTCTTCCCTCCTGACATGACAACTCGCGATTGAAACACCACACCGCCGACAATCCTGTTCGACCCCTCGCCTCTGAAACCGAGTGGTGGGGACGCCGCCTTTCCGGCGACTGGGCATGCGTATTTCACTCCCCACCACCGAAATCCGAGTCACTTCAAGGGGAAACCCTAGGCGAAACGCTCGCTCCAGGGCCGGACTCCAGCTGGTTGTGCCCCGAAGCGAGCACAAGATCGTTTTGTTTATATTATCCACATGTTATGTGTGTGCAAGGTGCGGCGCCGACAAAGGGCATCGTAAAGGGGCGGTGGGAACTAGGGACAAGGTGTAGTGGAGGGGGACGGCGAGCGTAGTAGGGACGAGAGGGGCGCCACTCCACGCCAACACCGCGGACGAGAGTAGAGAAGCAGAGGGAACGAAGAGGAATAATAATAGAAGGGGCTCCTCCGGCGACGACGGCGGCGGCGACGGCGGCGGCGGGCAGCGCTTTTGCCCCGGCTCGGGCTCTGCGGCCGGTAACTCGGTGCCCTCGGGCGCGGGCTCAATCGGCGAGAGGCGCCAGGCGGCGTCGGCTGACGCTGACGTTAATCGACGGGGACCGAAATCGAACAAAAAGTTAGGGTGTAGAAAAAAACTCACTTCGTGGAGGGATTGGCTATGTATCATCGAAAACAAAATACAATCAAAGTAGAGTGTCGAGGTAAAATCAAAGGCGTTTGATAGTTATTGCACGGCACAGCATTATTGAAGATCCATCCGCTTTTGAAGCCGTATAAGGGGGTGCCTCTCTGTACTGTGGGTGGGTTGCCAGAACACGTCTGGGAGGTAGGGGTCGCTTCAACCCCTATCCACTTGCCTGCATGAAATGACATTAGAACGACGACGGGGGTCGCGCCGAAGAGATCAATAGTCCGTACACTCTCCTCCTCTCTTCCTTTAGCACAACTTTCCTAGCTGACGAAAGAGGAATCGCCGTCTCCGCAGCGATTTGGGGTATGGGAATGCTGACAAACTTCACTCGTGTGCTGTGGCATTGACAGTGCTATTCGCGAGGCCAGCCACTCTGACGGCCGCTGAGCTAGCTTTGTTGGCGGTGGTGAATAGCCTGGCCACTGGACAGGGACGAGAGCCCTCGGGGAGGATGATTCGTCAGTTGGACATGGCTGTCCGATCTGGTCGCTGCATCCAGGATAATGCCGCTGCTTGCCCGCCTGCCCGCCCGGATTGATCAATGTGCACAGAACCAGCTGCTTCTGCATACGTAATGTCGATGGTTCGCCAAGCGCTGGCTGGCCTGGCAATGAGTAATGAGTGACTCACTCGACGTTGGCCGATGGTCCCGCATCCCCTAGCTATACGTATACGTCGGCGCGGCTCACTCCTATACCGGATTTACAGTTCACTCACAGCGCTTTCAAATATTTGCTCCGTGTAATGTAACGTTTTTTTGATGTTGCATGTCGTTTAGTGAAGTTTTGACATCCTATAGATGTGAAAAATAAATAGGTTAACCAGCGAGAACTTTTGTTCATTTATAAGCGATTTGATATGGGCGGGTCGCCCATATCTATCCCATATCTATATGTGGAATAGAGATCATTAGCAGATAGTCAATTTTAATTTGGCAAGTATTTCGAAGGAAATTTCGTAGTTCTTGAAACATCTGAAATTACGGGTCTTCGAAGTTTAATTCGCATATGGAATTAATGTTTGCACTAAGCACACATGTTTGGTACACATGTTCGGGTTCCTGTAGGATTGAGTTTCCAGTGTACAGGTGCAGTGTGCGTATAAATAGACATACCTATATAATATTATGTGCATGACATGGCTTTAGATGCAGCATATTCTTAAAGTACATGGCGCATGATGTAGATTTTTTTATAACCATAGATACATGTAATGCAAGCAAATAAGCAATCAATACTCTGCTGGCACTTTCTCAAAATAAAAGTTCACACAATTTTAGAACACTCTCAAAACAACATGTTCCAATTCGATACTTTTAAAACGAGCTTGCTTATATGGTATAATTGTGCTAGAGACGTATAGGCACCTATATTTTCAGAACACATGAACAGGGCAATTTCCATTTCGTATGGTCATAGTCAAACTTTTTATTCAATTCCCACCACCGGAAACTAATACATAACTATAAATCACATTCAAACATTACTTTCGGACATGCTAAAATAAAAGAACACCTAAATGAAACTGCGCCGTATTTATGAACACATACACATTACGTCTGATCTCATTATTTCACAACGATACAGGAGCTTTCACGACATCCACCTCCTTCACGGGCATTATCTTCTCCTCGGGCTTGTGCCCATGATGCTCCGGCTTCTCTGGCTTGTGCTGCGGCTTCTCTGACTTGACCTGGGGCTTTTCGTCTGGCTTGCGTTCGCCGGGCTTTTCCTCTGGCTTCCCAGCCTCGACAGGCGCCTCAGTGACCGGCTTCACGGTAGGAATATTCACAATAGGCTTCACCGAGACAGGGGGCCGCTCCCGAATGTAATCCAGGAGTGACTGGATAATGTTGAGCGGGAAGTTGAGCACGATCGCCGGGACATCGGAAATGGCAGGGAGGTTCAGCGCCGGCCAGTTCAGGAAGGAGACGCTGTCCCTCGTCGTTCCCACCGACCCGCCGCGAACGGGGACCTTCTTCTTGATGGCGTCTACAGTGCGGAGTTCCGGCACGTCGACGACGGGGGACTTATCACTGAGTAGTGTGATGACGTCGCCGACCACCTCGATGGCGCCAATTTCTTGCAGTCCTTCGGCGAAGTCGACGACCAGGCTCCTGGGCTGGACCAGAAGCCAAGGGATGTCGGAGAAGTTGATAGCGAGTCGAGCAAAGTTCGGGATGTTCAACGTTTTGGAGATAATGACGACTGAATGGTCGAGGTGCAGACCTGCCAAGATGTTCTCATTGGGGAGCATTGCTGGGGAGAAGACGATAGGGGCGTTGTCTCCGGTTCGCAGGGCTTCCAAGATGGGCAACGCGAGGGGGTTGTCGCCGAGTCGGGAGATGCCTTCCTTCACCACGTACACTGAGAGAAGGGTGGGATCGGCAGGGTTGCTGCGCATCAGGACGATCACGGGGTGGTCAAGGATGTTCTTCACTCCGATGTGATTCAGGCGACTTCGGTACTCGTCGAAGCCGAGGTTGCGAATCAGTTTGTCGGCCAAATGTGGCTCGATGTTCAGCTGCTTGACTAGCTCTGATTGGTAGTTGTCACGGAATGTTTCGAGTTGGCCGTCGATTACCTTATCTACGACCCCTGAAAATATCAATCAACGCTTACAATCCAGATAACTCGAGTGAAAATGAAAGTACCGTTGGTTTGATATCAAATTTCACACGAAAGTTTCTTTTGTGTAATACGCAATCAATTAATGGTAATGCTCATAATTTATGACTTGTATGTAACTCTCTAAATCTGTTTCGACTCTTTAAGCTTGTTTTTAATTCAGTGATTAATCACGTCATGCCATGTCCAACAGACGTCGTGAAATTTGAAAATCGCTCTCGGTTTTTGCGTACTTACCGAAACCGCAAAACTAATCTTTGTTCTAATGAAGTTACACCTATAAGTTCTACGTCAAGGTACGGGCACAGGAAGAAAATTACATGCCGCAAGAAAGCAGGCTTTACATCACTTCTAATATCCAGGCTTTTTAATGACAAGTATAAATTAATTTTACAGCTCTGAAAGGACAATTTACTTTTTTAAGTGTCACTCATCAGGAATGGATTCGTTGTTCAAAAAATTGGCAAACATCAGATTTCCAGTTGCAGCCCTGCCAATTGAGCTAGGTATGTAGACAAAGCCCGATCATGGACAGTTTTAAACTTTTCGAATTCTCTGCTATAGATGCAATTGATAAACGTGGATTTTTAAAAATCCATATTTTGTGCCGAATTCCCAATTGATTTCCCAACACAAACTACCCCTAAATCGACTGCTGCCGTGTACTCACCATAAACAGGAACCACTCGTCCCCCTGCGGGCAAGGCCCAAGTCGCTGCCACCCCCAATGCCACGAAACACACCAAAAGTCTCATTGTCAACGTGCGGCGGTGACCAGCGAGATTTAAAATCACTGTCTTTACCAGACGGCCTCTTATATACAGGAAGACGACCGATAAAGTAGTGTACGTACAAAATCAATGTCAGGCTAATATGTTTTGGCTGCAAGTGTAGACCGATTAATACTTCGTCTTAATGAGTGGAAACCGTGATCTCACTGATCTCGAATGGTGTAATCTCTAATGACAAAATAATAGGGACAAGACAGAAGAAATTCTGTGGTCATCGCTAAGACAAAGTACTTTCATTCTAGTAATTTTTTTAAATCTCTTACCTATATGCAACTCGTTTCGCGTATAATGGTATAGGTTCGAAAATTGTTCGTTGATCTAGACTTTATAAATTAAATCTATAGTAATATTATGTTATTAAATAGGTTCGTTTGGTCTCCCCGAGCAATTGGCTTCGTTGTGCAGCTCCAGCGACCGCTGTCTCACCCTTGGCGATGGTACCTCACCAATAATATCGGCCGATTACATCAATTATGCTTCTCAAACGGCCATTCCGATTAGTTACGATCATTAACAAGTCAACATATAATAACAGATAATGAGTTAAAGATATGGCTGTCTTGGAAATTCGCCGAGAAAAACACTTTAAATTATAAGATATGGAGTAAATATTAAATGCACAACAATCTGAGGCTAAATAATAAATGTGCATGAATGCCCTTTTATACGACCGATCAAAGTTAAATGATTGCTGGACAGTTTCGAATATATGTATGACGGCTGTGGTCATTAATAACTTAGTCTCAGTCTAGGAAATAATGACCCCACGAAATAGCGTCTGCCGGTGGTTAATTTGTTCAAGGTAAGATGTTTTTTAGTTCGGAGAACCTCATAGGTGCTATATAGATAAAGTATATAGGCGCCCCATACATTTTGGTTTAAATGTGCAGCCTAATTTTGGGCTGACACCAGTGACCACATTTCCGTATTAAAAATGATCATCAAAATACGGAGTACCCAATTCTCTACCTTTTTACCACTGCCATTGTTCTCGGTTCAAAAAGGATGGAACAAAACGGATAGAACAAAAGATGAAAAAATTCGGTAAATATATCCACGAGCCAGTATAACTAACTAAGCATTGTAGGGTACATAAAGGTGCCAAATTTAAGTTAATGCAAATGGCAATAGGTGATTGCATAATATGAATTGCTTAAAAAAATATGTTGGCAACTGTAAGTATAACTGGGTGGTATAGGCTTTCAATTACCCTAAGGTATAGGTATATTCAAGCAACTCGAGACCATGTAATAAAAATAGGTACATTGAGTTCCAGTATTTCAAAAAATGTGGAATGCACGGTAATCAACTCAAAGTCTAGAAGCACAAATTTTAAATCAGGCATGGAACGATGCAAAGTTCCAAGTGTACAGTTTTTTTCTTAGCTTCCCATGAACAATTCAACATGCACGAATTATGCTTGAAACCCAACCCCTTATAGTTCCAAACCATGGTATGTATAAGCACGGGTAAATCATACAGTTTCCAGTGCACAGGCCGCCGGTGCTACGCCTTCAGCTCCCGTATCCCGCTGCATTAGACTCACAAATAATCTATCAGGTAAAACTCCATTAACATTTCAAATAGAATATAAACGAAAATTTGAATTTAAGTGAGGATTTCAAGGAGCTGCCTGTTGCCGACGACGTCAGCGCTGTCTCGTAGTCTCATCCCAAACCACTAGCAAGCCCGCGAGCCATGTTTGCCGAGAAAAGAACACAAAAATAACTGTTATGGCATCGGATAATTAATTCAATCCAATTTAAACTCTATGAATTTTCATCCGGCGCGGCGCACCGAACTGGGATCGAAAACCTATTTCCAGTCGCGCAGGGCGCCGGGAGAGATTATTTTCCTTTCAAATATTAATACTTTAATAACGAAAAGAGGCGGTGGCATCGATCGACCTAAAAGAACAATTTTCCACCAACACCGGATGTGTGGAGGAAAATAGATATCCGAATTGGGATGTATTTTGATTGAATTGTGGGATGGTATTACTTGCAGACTTGCTATTTAGTGCTCAGAGCTACACCCCAAAATGCCCACTCGTTGTGATTGTTCGGGATGTTTCTGCGGAGAGGTTGCGCGTCATCCTGACTCTTAGAAGCTGATGCTGATGCCTCGAAGAGCGTGGCCAGGACAAAACGCAGTTAGCGAGGAAGTTCGCGTGTGTACCCGGCCCGTGCTTTCATTGAACACGATTTCCAAAGATTTTCCATGAAATATTCAAATTTGTGTTCCAATTAAATACACCCAAAAGACGCGAGGCAACTTATTTTCTCAAGCTGTCCGTATCCGGTTTATATGAAATACAATGATTTCAGGAAGCATGGAAACACGAATGATTCCTCCAAATCCGTTTGTTATAAAGCAATATCAGTCCATCGCAATAGAATGCCTCGAATTGATTGAAGCTTATACATAACAAATTTTCCGTGAATACCTTCAGTCGATGCGCGATCTTTTCTTGAATCCAGATTATTGGAAATCCGAAATCAACCGTAATGCAACACCCCAGAAATTTCCAGAAAGCCACCACCATCATCGCGGCATGACACCTCTAATTTATTATCCAAAATCCAGGAGCCAACTAAAAGAGTTAACTATACAGTGAACGGTGATGGTCACTGTTGATTCGCATACCTAGCTGGAGGCTGGAGTCCTGAGCATGGGAGGCGATTGCTCTGATTGCTCGATTGTCCAAGAAGCTAAGCTATAATGGTAGTCTTACGCGCTCGAGGCGGCTAAAACGGGGGGCGTCCTTATTTGGTAGAAACACTGACCGTGTTATTAGAAGAAAGAAGAAGAACCGAAATTGAGCCAGCGGACAGTGGAAAGCTCACGTCGGTTGTGCTCCGACACCGAATGCAATCATGGCTTGGTAATTGAGTTGGCCAAATGGTTTACAACAAACTAATTTTTCACGTCCAGTCGGACGACGGAGGCGCTCGGGTTTGCTCCCAGAAAACGATCGTTAAATTTAGCTCCTCTTTTGCTTACTAGGTTCGTCTCTGCCAAGTCAGATCGGTGCCAAATTTGGGTGTACATAACCATTTTCGATTGAATTGGAATTCCAGACATAACATACCTACCTAAAGGTAGTCTGTTCAACGAGAATTCGGAAGAACTTGTGAAAAACCCACCATTTTGCATACACTATTGGTACCTAGGGCGTAAATGAAAAGCAATGAGACGATTATGAAGTATTTCACAACATATCATAAAGGCAGAATGAAAATACATTTAGTATGAACGCGAATCAGTCTTTGTCTTTAGAGAACAATTTCATCAGTAATCACGCATCACGATGATACCTTTGGCAAAGCAATTACTTGCAGAAGTAGAGCATTTGATTAAAATATTGCGTTCGATAAGTGATAACTTTGATTAAAACCGTCGTTGCGTTGTGCAGTATTCTGAGCGCCTGGTTTCAGGCAACCCGCTCGCCGCACACGCACCGCTTGCGTAACAGGAGCAAGTGTGGCGAGAACGATGGGCAAATCAAATAAATGGATCAAAAACAAAAAGATACATCAAGAATACTCTCAGCTCTGTGGCTCTTTTGGCAGTGAGGTTCTTGGCGAATTAGTAGTTTACTCACCCACAATTGCCTCATTTTACGCCTTACATTTGTTGGTTGCTTCTAAACTCCACCAGCCACCAAACCCAAAAAGTGGTCATGCAGACATGATAGTCAAATTCTCCAAAATCATAGAAGAAGTTGGTATTCAAATGTTGCTATCTTTTATTGAATAGGTAGGTATATAGGTAATAGGAATAATAATTCAAGGTCTTCAAAATGATTAAAATAATGAAACTAATATTTATTCTTTATTTATTTCAAACCTAATTAGGTTTGAAATAATGATGTAGTAAATCTATGTTTCGTTTGCTTAGTTGTTGTAATCTTGGTTAATTTTAGCACACTAATCTATAAGAGATGTATCGTCCAGCAGTTTCTGATGGCCGTATGATCTTCACCACCTGAAACCAGATCAATGGGTAAGAGAAAACCCGGCAGAGTGCAAATAGGACCTGGTTTTTCAGTAGCACGTTAAATATCTAACGGTCTGTTAACTTGTTATTTGCTTAGCAACGTCCAATCAGAGCTTCTAATTTTCTTGCTAATCGACCGCTAGGATCTTAACAGGCCAATGAAAAACCATCACTAAGAGTGAGCACACTTTGGATTAGTAAAAAAAAACACTCTGATGTCCAATGAGCTGTGGCATAGCAGAGGCAAAAGCCACACATAAGGCTGAAGGGCCCAAGACCTGATCAAGCTAAGTGCATGATTTTAAAGAGCTAAATACATCGTGCCTCACTCGAAATAAAATGTTATTATGAACATCAAATTTTGCTGAAATGAGTTGTTCGACAACTGACTTTGTAGAAAGGGGGCATTCAGTTGCAAAGAAATAAAGACTTAATATGTTAGTTAGCTATCCTGGGTTGGAAGTAACATAAAGTTTTTGTGTAACTTCACTGGTCAATGCCATAGTGAAGCAATGGGTATACATGCAGTTTCGTTAACTGCAACCCTTGCGGGTCGTTTTGTAACGACAGAAAGGTGCTTCCCGTAAAGACACTGGAAAGGTAAGTCAAATGACACCAAAATAATGGATTTTTAGAGAAGAGAGTTTAGGTGCGTGTTAAGGTGCCCATACATAAACTTTGCGGGTGGCCCAGGGAATTAGCGGTACACCACTGGCAATGAATGTAAAAAATACCTAGTATGAAAGAGAGATGGCTAAATTCTGTGATAAAACAAGGAATCTAACCCTTGAAATAATGGTTCATGGTACCGGGTCGCATAATTTTCAAATTACGGTTCCGGTTCAGTTATTTTTGCTTTGAAATACAAGTTCCGGTTGCGATTCCGGTTCTTAAAAATTCACAAAAAACGGTTCCAAATCTTCTGGGTCCCGATTCCAGACTGGTTCCCAGAAAATTCATCTCTCTTTCAAAGGAGGCCCTTTCTTCTCTCTCTAGTACCGGTGTGAATATTCATTTTAAACACATTGCTACGGTTAAATACAAAATCTAGAGCGGCGTTAGTATAAAAAGAATGTAGAGAGCCAAAAAATTAGGGAAGTAGCACAATAGTTGCATGCTGGAAACTCACATAAATACTAGCAGCCTCTTTGGAGATAGAAAGACATAAATTCGTGAACCACCAAAGATCCACTGAGAGGCAACCAAAGATGGAAAAAAAACTAGTGGGCCCTGCAATTGCATGCACAGCATAGCACTTAGTAATGAGTAAATAGGTAACACAAAACTCAAGTATCACGCATCAAACGTGCAGAATTGTTCAAAGACCCGGCTTTTCAATGGCTGCTTAGCAAAAGACCAGGCCATTATGTGATTCTACAGCTATATGTCTTGATGGCAAGTAAAAAGACTGTTAATTTCTAAACTTGCCATTGATCAAGCAAGGCTAAGCATGACAAACTCAACACAGTTACTATAGGCTCATTCTATCCTTGGGAAACTATCCTTGAAAAGTTTCCACAAGTTTGCAGTGTAGGATCCAGGGAGGGGGGGGGGGTGATTGTCTCCCTAAGAATCCCTGACGTGTTCCCAAAAATACATGTCGCCCGGCACTAAAACCGGGTCGTCAGGCGCAGATCTGGCGAGCTAAAGATTCTATTGACGGGGCGATCATTTTGTCAAACGTCTTGTCTGCATGGTAGCTGGTGCCGACGTTCTATTTAAGATAATTCCGAGAATTAGTTGGCCAGGCACACATGTCCTTTGCCTATACAATGGAAGGGGCGTACCTTTTTAGCCGGTGCGAGCAAACGTGTGTTTGCGAACAATGATGCAGTTCAGTTCTCCAACTCTCTCCCAGCACTTCACTGGCAAAGGTAGTAAAAATTTGTAGCACCCCACCCCCAAACCCCCAAAACCAAATGGTCAGTATTATTGCTACCCTGCCTTGTCTTGTAAATCAGTGCGGTGGGTGCGATGATAGTATTTCCGAATTCATATGGGCTGATTCTGGCAAGATATAGACAGATCCATGGTAAATATGCTCATTATGCCGTAAAGCCCGTTTTACACGGTAAAAGATTTTCATCAAATCTATCGTGATATCTTTTACGTACCTAAATATCACCATGTAAATGCAAAAATGTGATGAAAAAAGCATATCACGGTCTATCATGATTCATGATAGATGTGATAAAAGATTTGATGACATATTTTCAATTAGGCGCGGTTCTATTTCTGTGATAGATGTGATGAAAATTAACCAATCAGCGTTCAGCATCTGAAAGATACTGATTTGATAGATGGTGTACTGTGCCAAGATTGTAAAGCTCATGTCCACGTCTCCAGCATTTCCTCTTCCTTTTTGTTGGTTCACAAACCTTCAAAACCTTCTCTACTACATCTAAAATGGATTAAGTATCAGCAAAAGCCTGAATGTAAGTCAAAACTGCCAAATCCCTCTCAATTTTTAATTTTACACACATATTGACAGTTTTAATTTTGCTCCTTCATTAAAAATTTTCTTAATCCACCGCCTTTTGAATTTCATACAGAATGACATATTGATGGCAGTGCTTCTGTCACAACCATGTGTTTTTCATCACTTTTTTCTAGGACCGTGTAAATACCATCATACATTTTCGTAAAAGATTTTATAAAAGATATCATGATAGATTTTATAAAAGATGTTATGATAGATTTTATGAAAATCTTTTACCGTGTAAAACGGGCGAAGTGAAACAAAAAGATTTTAAATTTGGTGCGTGATCTCTATCATGTTTTGCTGCAAAGAGACATTTTATTTTATGAACGGTTTCATAGATTGGTAACTATAACTGAAGCTAATTACTGAATGTTTACTGAATGATATTTTAACAAATTTTTAAAAATTCTTAGAACAATACAATTTTTCAAAATCAAGCGTTAAAAAATGCAAATTTGGCCAAGCCATTTGCAGGCCCCCATTTTACCGTAAATGCGTAGATATGCTCCAAAAGTAACCTTGAACTCAAAATTTTCTTGGGGCCCCAAACTACCTGATTTCCATCCCTTTCGCCACAAGCACATCATTACGTCAGGGTAGGACTGACCTTCCCCCCCTCCTCCCCCACCTACAAAAATAGTCTGTACTACCCTTTTCGCCCCCCCCCCCCCCCCCTAAGAAATTGGCCTAGATCCGCCTCTGCAAGGACTGTGAGTAATTTGGTTTATCGATGTCACGTAACCACGAATCATCACTGTCACGTGATACCTCTTCAAGGATCACAAGCAAATAGTGCAATTATTGAGCAATATTGCATCTAAGACAAGCAGATGATTGAATCTCACAACTCTTATGGGTCAAAGCATTGGCAAGGCTAGAACTTCAGCAAGACAAAGAAGTAAATTGTTACACTCGGAGCCCTTGGGGGGCACTCGACTAATGCAGCACAGCGTTGTCAAAAAGGGTGCGAAGAACACCATGCCGTGCATCGCTTTACCTGGCCCCTGCGGAGCCCGAAATAGCGGCAGATTGGGTCGCCAGTTTGAATGCGGGGGAGATAACCCTCTTTCAGTTTACTAACAACGTCAAGGAAAAAATAATAACTGTGCACAGCTAGAAATAATAATCATTAAATAATAAATATCAGAATGAATAGATGTTTAGCAGCAAATAGTAAACAGAACGGGCTAACGAAATATGTTACATTTGGGCAGAAATTTGCACAAAGTACCAAGCGCCAAATTGCACATGTCGAGGTGCCAATCTTCCCTAAAAATAAAGGCTCAAGAAATACCTGCAACGTGAAGTTGTTTATGATTAAAAGTTCCAAGCCCCCAGGCCAACGTCAGCCAGAATGAGTTTATCGCAGTTTGTCAATTTGGCACTTGGGTTTATTTTGCCCTTAACCTCCCAATTATAGTGCAATGGGAATGAGCATAAATCGCACAATAAAACATGCATCGTGTTACCTGCCCTCGCTTCAGTCCAAAGTAGCGGGCCACAGGATCGCCAGCCTGTATCCTCATCAGTTGGTATTCTTTTAGTTTACTAAATGTAGAGTTAAGGCAAACCACACGCAAGTCAACACAAAAAATATGTTAGATAAGTTAGCATCAAAAGTAAAAACCATGCGTTGCATTTCAGCTAGCGTCTGCTATATATGACTAAATAGTATTTGGATATAAATGTTGCCTATCTTTTTGGCAGATCATGGAAGCATTTTATTAAAAGTGTAAAACACTTTTTGTCTTGTGAGTTGTGAGAGGTATAATTCAATAACTACAAAGGCCTTTCTTCATTATGATGAACCCTTGATCCCTGCACAAAGTTGCTGTCATTGATTTTGAAAAGGTTGGTGTGGCAAGATTTGGTTTTTCTGGAACAATTAGGATAGATGCTCAAACCAGCAAGCGATAAATGTAAGGAAAACACAGCGGGAAAATGTGCAACCGAACCGGGAAACAAACCCAGGGCCTCCTGATTGCTGATGCACCGCTGAGCTATTCAGGCACACATTCTCCTCGCTTCATCGGGTGGGAAAGAGGCCTCCGAAGGAGCGAGGTTGAGCCGCTTGCAACAAACGAGTGATTGGTGATTGATGAGTGATTGGATCTTTGGTGTGCTTTCCAGACGAGCCCTGCGCTCTATTACCTATGGATTTTAATTTGCTCTTATCCTACCCTAAAAAACACAAACTCATGCATCAAACAGAAACAATTATACGTAAAAGGATACTATCGCTGGAGCAGTTCTTGTTTCTCCTCAGGTGTCATAACAACGTGCTCAGGTACGAGCTCGTGTTCTGTAATGTTGATTAGCAATTCGGCTTCCAAGAAATGCTCTAGGATATATTTTGGCGCCATGTCAACCAGCGACTGTTTGGCCGACGGTGTCATGCCCTGCTGGACAACGATGATGGCTCGATGAATGTTTTCCTCTTGCATTCTTTGACAGTATGTCTTTATAGTCTTTATTCCAATTTTTGGCTCATCAGGGAAAAATACAAACATTTGATCTGTAAAATTAAACACGAATATTAAGTAGGTACTTGTTTTGTGGAGTGTTAAAGTTCTCAGTAAGTAGGTACCTAGTATCATCATTAATCTATGCTAGTGCTGAGAATTAATAAGTTTTCGTTAGGTAGGTAGGTAGGTAGGTAAGGGACGCAAAATTCTGCCCCCTCCCCGCAAAAAAAGCGTGGGCCACCCTAGCCCCCCTCCCAGTAAAAATTGGATAAGGAAATTGTTTTTTAAGGTAAACATTACGGACCTTTCTCTAAAAATCTATTATTTTTATTGCATTTAACACGTGTCATCACAAGAAGCATATTTCAATCGTCAAAGAACCACCCCAAGTGTTGCAGCTTTTGAACTGACTTAGGCCGTGTCTGAATTGGTTGTTTCATGCTGTCTCGCGTACTCGTTCTTGACAAATGACGTCACAAGTACTGTCTGAATTGCAAATCCACCGCATAACAGAGCAAGTACGCGAGTCTTCGACGATGCAGTCTCGCAGACTTGGTCTCGGTGAATTGCCTGTTATCAAATAGCGGTCGGAACCATAATATCTGTACGAATATGAAACAAATGAAGTCACCGAGACCAAATCGCGAAACCGAGACCGAATCAATTGAGACACGTCCTTAGTTGCAGCAATTGTGCTATTGCATCAAGCAGTGATGTTACACAATAGTTTCTTTAGAACCCAAAAGCAGCCATCTCTACAGTCTTGTACCATTGATTAAGGATTAAATGCTTGTACCTATTCAGTACCTAAAACAGTAATGCATTTCAGCAAAATTTTATGTTGGAGTTCACAAAAATATGTTGAACCTATTGATCAAGTCAAGATGTGGCTTGATGTCATTCTTGAAAAAATTTTCCATTTTAAAAACAAACTCTCTGCTTTCAGAGACCCAACAAACCCAACAAAACCCAACAAACCTAGTTTCAAACCCAACAAACCTAGTTGGGTTTCATTAATCTACACAACTATCTATGCTTTTAATCTAATTCCACAAGCATTGGAATCCACAAGCTCTTTATCCATTTACTGCTGTGAAAACAATACAACCATGATACAACCAATTAAATAAATAGGTAGGTAGTACGTTCATCCTCTGAACCTTTATATTTAAAATCAACGCTGCACCCAAAAATAAATCAACTTGACTAAGAATTTTACCTGTAGGATCGTCATTGTGTGCAACAAGGACGATAAGATCACTTCTGGCTGGACGTTTCTCGCTAGGCTTGTCTCCAAATTGCTCCTTGAACTGTTCTAGAGTTTGATCTAACTCGTCCTGAGTTACAAGATACCCGCGGTCGTGACATAACTAGAAAATCGTAGGAGATATAGAGACATCGAGTGATTACTAAGTACATGTTAGCAACCCCTTTAAGCACGATGTCATCATTGATGTTATGATGTTTGGACTCTGCAACTCTAACCCTAAAAATGTTGTGTGCTTACGGAACAACGCAAGTATCTTATTAACTAGAGGAAGATACTTGGTAATACAGCCTATAATGTTTACCTGCATGACCGTTTTCCTTATCCGCCACAATTTATACGTCTCCGCTTCATCATCCATTTCAATTTACGGTTTATGCTTCCCAAACGCAAAACGAGAAGCTATGGCGGTCGCCGACTTTGCAATTCACCGCCTTCCTGCAGCATTCGGATCAAATGCACCGCCTTTCGATAATGCAGAACAAAACACCGCGCATATTTGAACAAGTTTTAACCACTGAAATTTATGTCGTACGTTTTCCAGCCTTTACGAGCCTCAAACTTTACGTCTGCTTTAATCTTAAAAACACACTTTTTATAATTTTGCTTGAAAGTTATGGATACTATGGAAGGCAAGAAACTTGTATCCAGAATGGGCAAAGTAGTCTCAGCAGATAAAGTTTTAAAGGAAGCAAAGCTGATTTTATATTATTTTAATGCATCTTGGTCACAGTACAGCCATGCATTTGTAAAAAAGCTTAAAAAATTTCACGAGGTAAAGAATCGAGCCAAATTGTATACTATCCTGGATATCTTTATGAAAACGTGCATTTTATTCTGTGGGACACTTATAGGACCTTTCGCAAAGGAAATTAAATTTCCACACTCAAATCATATCTGTCTCAGCAGACACAGTTCAGGAAGAAATGATGGAACATTTGCTTAAGGACCACGGAGATTGGTACACATTGCCATTCGGAGATCCTACAAGCAAGTAATGAAACAATTATACCTATGAAGGATACACAATAGAACAATATTAGTCACATTTGCTCAACAGAGATAAAGAGCTCATCAAATGTTTTAAAGCTAATGCATTTTCCATTCAGCATTTGATTTTTATGCGATTTGAATGGAATAGCATAATTCTTTCATGCAATCTACTGTGTATTCCAAATGTTCATGATAATCACCACAAAATGCCTCTATCTCGATTATTGTCAAAAATGGACTAATATCGTTATGCCCGTGTAACCCTTCAAACTGTTTTAAACTTAATTTGTTGTAAACACTTTATTATTCCATAAAATATTCATTTGAAAACTATTACTGATTCACAACTTCTATTTTCCAGCGAACTGGTGCTGAAATACGGAGTGACAAGCATTCCCATGCTGATAGTAGTGAAACACGACGGCACGGAAGTAACAAGAACTGGTCGCAAAGACATCGAAGAGAAAGGCATAAATTCACTAGTCATATGGACATCATAAAGTTCCTCAATTGTATGAGTATGTATGTGCATTTAAAAGCTACCAATGGCACCATTAGAGAGAAAAATAGATATCAATGCAACCTTCAAAAATTGTCCGCCATTTTTTATTATGATTATAATATGTTACCAGTATTTTTCCAAGCTTTTCACCAATTTCTGTAAAAAATTAAGTAGAATGAAAATAAATACACAATATAAAAATAAAATTCTTAATGCAATTCCTTATCAACAATGCTAATAACTCACGTTTGGTTCGGTTGTCGGAGAGTGCCTCTCCACAACTTGTCCGTTTTTATCAACAATGAACTTGGTGAAATTCCATTTGATGAACCTAATAGGACAAAATAAAATCAACCTTTAATAAAATTCCATGTAAAGCAAATTGCCCCTAATTCTTTGGATTCAACACAACTTACGACCCAAGAGTTCCGCCTTGCTTGTCCTTCAGGTATTTCCACAATGGCGATGCTTTATCCCCATTCACATCAATCTTTTCAAACAATTCAAAGTTGACATTGCGGCTGGCAGCGAAACAAACGATTTCCTCCGAATCACCAGGTTCTTGCCCATTGAACTGGTTGCATGGAAAGCCCAAAATTCGCAATCCCTTCGACTCGCTGTACTTCTCGTGTAGCTCGTTCAGCTCTTTGTAGTTGGTAGCCGTCAAACCACACTGGGATGCCACATTCACAATGATCAAGACGTGACCCCTGATTGGAAAGAAGGACACAATTTGTAAAGCTAGGTAGATATAGCAGGACATAGTTATCATATTTTATAATTTATAAAGGCGGTTAACTTTTAGAGTGTTTGAAACCATATTAAGATTTATATCCCAATCGATAATGTTTAAAATACGTATCACCCGCATTCACAAGAGATGGAAATCTTGCTCAACTTGTAGTATGTTTATTCAAACTATTTGCTTTTGCTTCAATAATATATTTGCACACTAGAAGCAGGAGTATTTAAAAAAGAAATTCTAAAGTAACATGTCTGCTAATAGGTAGTCTGATTAAAATACTTACTAGGTGACCGAGATACCAACTTCTAACTCCATATTTTAAAAAGCATTACTCAACATAATGGACAATATAATATGTGTACAGTCTAATACTAGAAGATATCGTCTATGTAGTGAACATACTTGTATTTTTCCAGCGATACATCATTGTGCTTGATGTCTTTGACTGTGAAATCATAAACAGACGTAGCCTTTTTGTAGTCGATTTCTGCGGCAGCAGCAGCCTAATAATGCAAATCAGTAATTAACAACCATTAGAAGGGAAGAGTACTTAGCAAGCAGTTATGAGACGTAAAAATTTCAACATGTTTACCATTGAAGCAAATCTACCGGAGTTGAGAAGTCTCAACGCACAAAGAGATCCAATTATCTGCCAGCCTGTAAGAATCATGATTGAAATGTGTGTCCGTTTTAAACGCCGTGCAAACGCTTTCAAATAATGTCGATGTTTTGGTAGATTTTATTTCCTTGTCAGTTGGGACCTTTGTTTTAATCCTGAGCAAAAATAATAGTGAATTAGTGTGAGCACATGCTAATGTGACCTGTGCATCAAAATGTGATCCATGTTATATAATTTCAAAATATATTGATCGGTTACAATACAATAGTGTCCAATGTTTACCTCTTGAGTGAGCACTGAATACTTGCATTCAAATTGAGAGACTGAATTGAAAGATGCCCTAGGTGCATCTACTAGATATCGGCTCTAAAAGTAGTCTGCAACTGGTGTCCCCCAAACCGCCCTACTAAAAACATCAATCAGAAGTGTCAAAATAAAGCGTCCAAAAACAATAACATGGGTAATAAGCCTAATAATATGTGGTGCTTGTTTACGATATAGAGTCATGCTGGTCATGCTGATATAAGAAAAAATAATTTCAATACGACAGTGCCTACACTACCCAAAGGTCCCACTTATATATACACATCAAACAAAACAAGGAGACATGCAATGAACAAATAAAGAATGAATCACAAAGACAACAAGTGATAAATGTGATCAGTACCCATCCTCATAGAAGTGATGAAAATGATGCAATGAATGTCCTTGTGACCACTTGTGACTGCCAAAAGCCCCGACTGCCTGCCCTACAGGGGACAAAATTTTAGGTTATAAGTTCATCAGCTGATTTTACATTTGAAGTCCGTGTTTAAAAGGCAATATTAGTGAGTTAATTGTCCCCACCGGCGGCTAACCGTTAATTTGTTAATACTACCAAAACATCGTGCATTATAGTACAACATTTTTTTACATTGATTGAGATAAGAACCGAGTGCCAACCGGCCAACCTTAGCGATGACAGATAGGTAGGTACGCCAGAACTCACCTTTCTGCTCGAAGACTTTCTACACACTGAATGTCTTTTTTCCAAAGTGCTTAGTGGTTTGCTCAGAAATCGTTATTGCAAGTCACTATTGGTCTATAAATATTACATAAGATGCCTCAGTAAATTATTCACTGCCCAACCTCCGTTTCGTTTGGTTAGCCCACAGAGAGCGATGTTGATGTCGATTGTCGACGTAGGGTGTCGTGTCATGCGTGTACAAAATTTAGCCACGCCTACCCACGTGGTACCATCGTACTGCTGGTAGCCTAAGCCACAGGAAGTACGACCAAAATTTCACAGAAACCAAAATCTAAATCGATGTGAAATTCCCAGAGAGCGAATTAAAAATGATTTCCTGTAACATTCATGATCGCGACCAATATTTTATTCAAGCCTAGCCGTGTCCGCGTATTTACCCTCTAATTTCGTTTCGGTAAAGGTAACTGCTTATTTTCAACCTACACTGTAATTAATTTGAGTTTGCCACTTTTTGGGGATCTCATGACATAGAGTACCATGTGATAGAATCAAATGATTAAGTTTTTATCATTACCATCAAAAATTCTATTTATCATTACCATAGTTTACCATTTTACTCTTTACAAATGGTAAAGAGTCAAATGATATCCTACTTCGAAGAGGCTGTGGTAAAGTAAGGCTAACACGACTGTACAGGAAGAGAAATTAGAATGAAAATCTAAGAATGTAGATGCCAAAACTCTAATGGCTGCTAGGTCGCCAATTTTTCGTACAGGTCCTGAACACTAGTTGCTGTGGGTTAATCCAACGTGTCGGGTAGGTCCTGTTGGCGTTAACATACTTTTTTGAGATTTTTTGGAAACGTATGTCCGAGAGAATGAATATGAGGATGGAAGGGTATGGTATATGGGTGACCAGACGTCCCGGTTTTCCCAGGACAGTCCTGGTTTGGAGGTCCCTGTCCCGGCGTCTCCAGAGACACCACCCGGGACGCCTAAATGTCCCGGTTTTCCAGTCATTCCATTTTATTAGTTTTGTAATTTTCATTTCAGATAATTTGTCTACAAATAGGTACTGTCTTTATTAATTAATGTGTAGTGCCTTTTTCAAGCAATATGCTGTAGTTTATAACAATTAGTGACCCCACCCGTTCATCAAAAACCTTGTACATCTTTGGGTTTTGAGTCTGAAAATGGAAGTGGGAACTGCAAAATCAATCTCAAGGGTTTCTTTCGCTCAGTTTACGGGAAAAGCTAATAGGAAATCACAAAAAAAACCAGTGAGTGATAGCAGTCTCGTGTTTTGGCCCATGAATTGCCTGCATCGCGTAGACGCGACAATTTACGAGCTGTACTCGCCCCCCCCCCCCCCCCCCCCCAACCACCCGGTAAATTCGACTAGTTTAAATCAGCAATTAGCTATTTTTAACAAGGCGCCATTTCTGCACACTACGGCCCAGAGTGCATGGGCACATCGCGCCCTCTCCCTAACCCCACCCGTAAGAAAATGTCCCGGTTTTTTATTTTGAAAATCTGGTCACCCTATAGTATGGTATGATATGGGTATATGAGAGTATAGTGTGCACAGTGCGCGTATCATTAGCATAATCGCAGATCGCAAAGAAAGAGCAAAGGGGTGGTACTGGTACACAAATAATTATTTCGTCGCGTAGCAACTTTGGAGCCTGTTAGTATATTGTTGACGCCATGTTACCGAGAGTCTAGTCTTTTGCTTTGTATGTTATTTGAAGATCCGTTTATTTCGTCCCATGTGAAGAATATTGACAATGGAAGAAGATTCGCATTGCAGTTTCAACACTGATCTTGCCAGTGGAAGGTAATTTATATACGAAACCTGCGTTTGTTATCACCGTGATCCCCGTTAGAGATAGATATACTTGAAATGCATGCTTCACAAACATGGAGATAGCGTGTGCCGGCAATATCGATTACCCTATCACAACGAGTAACGACAGGACTGAGTCACAAATAAATGTTTATATAATTCTTTATGTAACAGTATCGACGATGACGAGGATATTTTGGACGAAGACTTTTTGCAACGTCTCGATGCTGAGGACATTTCGGAATTACGGAAACATTTTTTTGAACCAAAAGGAAGGGAGAAAGAACACAGAAAAACTTCGAAAACATCAAAAGAGCATATTACTCGAGGGTATCCCTTAACGAAAGCTGAGTTTGTGAAAGCAATCGATTCAATTATTGGTGAGTGTACTTGCATGCCATACAGGGAAATTCAATTTGGTACCAATAAAAATGCATGTACCATATCAAAGAATTGATTTCTTGGCAAGGGTCGACTGCGTTCTCACTGTGTGCCTCCCAACTGTTCGCCTCCCTCGACCCAAGCCAACAAGGGGTGGTTTGGTGGGAGGACGTCTTGGATCACATCATCAAGCGCATCCAGCAGAAGATCGACGACAACAGCGCGTGGCGCCCGATAGCGCCGGGGGTGCATCTGCAAGACACCCCCCACTGTAAAGTAAGCGCGGTTGGCAATGCAGATGTCAATAACGGTGATGGCGCGCATCATTCGGGCATTCACTTCTTCATTAAGTTCCTCGATTCTGTTACCAAACTTCATAAAATAGGCACTCGTCTACGCTCAATCGATGTGGCGTGTGGTCTCACTCACCGAAGTAGGTTTACCTTGATGATGGTCGATATCCGTAGCCCATACCATATAATAAGGTAATTAAGGTAAATAGCCTTAAGGTAAAGGTAAATATAATGTAAACAGCCTTCACGAATTAATTCTTTATTTCGATGGGACGTTAAATTATCTTTCAAACACAATGATTTGCCTGGTCGGCGATGCCTCTGCAGAGACAAACAGACGCTGTTATATTTGCATTTCTCTGGATACTGGAAATTGGAATTGTCGAAAGCACGCGGCTATGTAATAAAATACTGTTGTCTGGTCCGCATGATCCGAGTGCAAGGGGAACCCGGCACCAAGGTCCAGGATCACATTATTCTCTTCCCCACTTGATCAATGGTTTAACGGATTAACGACCCGCTTGCTTACCAGTCAAGACTCAAGACGACTGATTGGGTGTACGAAGTAACGAACCGTTTGTTACATTATATAACTATTTGCATTGGGCTAATAGTCAGTACAAATTACGCTGTTTGCAAGCTTTCGAGCCCGTGGGTTGTGCCTGTCCCGGTCCAAGGTAGACCGAAACTCTGTGAGAGGCCGGGAACTAAACGGATTCGCTATACACACTGCGCTTTGGCACCCGTCAAGCTCAGTCCATGGGCTCGAAGCGTAGTACTGTATTGGCTATAAGTCTGACAGACTCAGATCATGATATGCAATTGAATTGCAGCGTGAAACCATCATCAAAGTCGTATCGATCGAGACTGCCTCCAGTTTCTGCTACGCCGTCCTCTCTAAGTATGGTCGCGTCGGCGTCTACGACGGCCACTTCGTTCTGCACGACTCGTACAAGCTCCAGCTGAGCAGTGGCGTGCCCGAAGTGGACGCCCGCGGCGAGGCGAAGCGTCGCAACAAGACCACCTGGCTGACCGACGGCGTCCACTTGGCCGACGCCCACGCTTTGCTGGTCGTCTCCTCGGACAGAGCCGTCCACGTGCTCGACTCATCGGGGTTGGTTCATGCTCCGCTCTGTCATGTGTCTGGCATGAGAAACGTACCGCAGTGTTTGGCGTACGCGAACAGCCACGGAGGCAATCCGTCTATGCTGTTTATTGGCGACGACAAGGGGGACATTATGACCATGAGGTTTCATCAGCCGAAGACGTCGCTGTTCAGGAAGAAGCATCCTGATAAGCTCGACAAGTATTACTGGAAGGTGACCACTAAAGTCGTTATTTTGTCTGACGCATGAGATCCGAATATCTTCAGTATAACTTCATAACTTCACGTTTCTATTCCCATCCTATATACATAATATCCGTGTTGGGAATATCCTGTATCCAATACGAAGCTGGAAAAATGTGATACCGAGCCAGAATACAAAAACCGGTACGGTAGCACATTTTTCCAACCACATCTTGCATCCACTATATATTCTGCTGCAATTGGGATTTGGGGCATACCGTATACAAGCCCATACATAATAATACATAATAAAGCTAAAGTTTGGCGAGCGATGGCGATCATCATTAACACTCTCGACGTCACCTCGTCCTCTTTCCCCCAGGAGCTCGAGTGCCAGGGCGAGTGGGTGACGGTCAGTGTGGACTCGAACGTGCACAACGACGCCGTGCGACAGGTCGCCTACTTCCCCGATAACGAGACTGTGGTGTCCTGCAGCCAGGACCCGCTCACCACCCTCGTAATCCGGCACCTCACGGGCAGGAAGGCGCCGTACATCTTCAAACTCTCTCGGGTAGGTGTACGGCTTCTTCTTCATTCGACTGCCTAAAGTGATACCTCGATACCAGAGCAAATAAACTGCTCTTAAATTCAATTTTATTAAAATCCATAGATTCACTAGAAACCATGTAGCTTTAAATAATCTAGGTATGTCACTCATAATGGTTTATTAACAATTAAAATTTGTAGATACTAGGTATAATTTGCTCTGGTGAACATTTTCAAAAATGAAAATACGAGGTATCATTTCTAATGGTAGAATGAGTCACAAAATCAATTTTACTGCAGTTTTAGATCGCAGGCACTCAGATTTAAGATTTTCTTAAGATTTTCTGGTATTATCTACAAGAAATTATTAATTGGGGGATTCAATCCGATTGTGATTACGAGAAATTATTATTTTACTTCCATTTCCCAGCTGACATCACATCTCCAATTCATCTCAGTTCAAATAAATTATCTCCAAAATCAATCGATGACCACCTAGCCCAGCGCCTCCTGGATGAAGTTATTTCTGATGTGCTTCAAAAATTGTCTCTAGGTGGCATTGACCTTGAACGAGAGTCTAACATTTATTTTAGACTCTGCCATTTCCCACAGCCTTCTTGGAAAATTTGAGCCGAAGAGCGATGGAAAACTACGCGAAACAATTTCATTTAGAAGGCCCCATGGTGGTGTGCTGGGACGAAAATTAAAATTGTACCTACTCATTCGTAAAGATTTGTATACTGATGGTACGCGGTCACGCGGGCATAGAAAACGATTAAGACTATATTTTTGCTTCCTCCCGTTTTATGGTTTGTGGTCTCCCCCGAGTTATGGTTTAAGGGCCGCACCTAGCTAGGGGCATAACCCCTCTCTCGCATATAAGACCATATAACGTGATATAACTTTGATAAGACAGAGCGTGACATACAGAGCGTTTCTGAAGAAAACTTTGGAGTCATTTCGGACGTGAATTGCCACAGGGCGTACGCTGTTTTCACATGGAGCGCACTCTGAAACTGCTGGCAACCGGCAGCAACGACCAAGTGGTGCGGGTGTGGAACCCAGTCGTCACCAAGGAAGCCATAGTCTCATTCTACGGGCACAAGAGCCCGGTGGTCGACGTCGTGATCCTGGGACACATCAAGGCCGTGCTGAGTTGCTCCAGAGACGGGGTGAGTCAGCCGCACGGCCGCAAAACGTCGAGGGAAAACCCGACTTTTATCCACGAGTACAATTACTATACAGTAGGTACTACATAGTAGTAGTACTATTACATAATGATAAATCTCTGGTTATCTTTCGCAGGTGGTGAAAGTGTGGGACTTGGAAGACCAATGCTGTCTTCAGTCAATGCCACTAAACTTCCCGTCGTTTTCTTTGCTCGGCAAACGAATCGAGTTCGGAACGCGCTCCATCTACCCCGGCCCATCTTCCGGGAAGCCTCTAGCAGCCCCCACCAACCAGGACGACGGCAACCCCCCTCTAACCCCGAAATCGCCGTCCTCCGTCCACACAGAAGACCGACGCGATTTGAACTCCGAGGTCGGCCTCAACGTCTGGTTGCGTCCGCAGTTGCTGGTCGCTTGCTGCCAGCACATCGCGCTGTTGACTCTCAATCAGAGCGATCTGATGCAGCACGGACACTCGGCGTACTCCCTTCTCCCGCCCCCGTCAAGGGAGCACCATGCTTCGGTGCCGTCGCCTTGGAGACAGACGGACGTCACCATCAGTAACACCACGTCCAACCGCAGCCCATCCAAGTACGCTCGGCGTCATTGCTTATCACTATCTGTGTTATCTTGGGTCCGAGTGCAGGTGTGATAATGCCCTGGTAATGGGAATAGCAAATCAACTCAGCTGCAGGCAATCGCTCAAAGAGAAGTGAAATGTGGATGGTGTTAGAAAGCCCAGCAGAGAAGGCAGGTTGCCAGGACTCAGGACTGCTGCCAGGATTCGTGAATTGCAATCATGAAAATATTGGTCCACGTTTTGAATGCTTATTTAGAGTTCAAAGTTCAAACCCAAGTTTAATATATTTTATTGAAAACTAGCACTAAAGTTAGGACAATCAGATATGAGCCTCAGACATTGTAAATACTGGACTTCATGTGCACTAGCAGTGTGACTGCGAGCATGAGCGTGCAGTCCTGGTGTTTTGTCGAGGAAGAGTATAGGTAGGATATATACTACCTATACTCAATATTATAATATATATATATATATATATATATATATATATATATATATATATATATATATATATATATATATATATATATATATATATATATATATATATATATATATATATATATAATATTATAATATTATAAGGACAATATTATATATAATATAATATTGTATGTAGCACGGATAACACCTACACCAGCAGAGATCACCAGATCTTCCTCTGAAAGAAACGCCAAATAATATGACGCTTGCAGTTGTTTCCATATCACTTACCCAGTATGATGTACGCCTGTACTAACAGGTTATTGTTGGATTATTATTTGCAGCAGCCCAGCGACCTTGTCGCGATCATCATCACCGCCCCAAGTGACTCGTGGGGATCGTCAACGACCGTTGCAATCTCCCGAGGACACTGCCGACGATGCCGATCAGAGAGACGTGCAGACTCCCAGTCCGGTTCCCGAGCAGCAAGTCAAGAAAGCCCATCTCGGCCGCGAGATGCGAGAAATGAAGAGATACGTCCAGCAATGCGCCCCCCACCTGGCGCTCCGTCTTTGGGAATTGGAACCAGTGCGATTTTCGCGCCCTTTGCCGATCACCAACCGAATGAGGGAGAAGGGCATCGACGTCAGCGATCCCGAGAAGTTGGTCAACTCCAGGTTGTATCGGGACTCGCAGTCGGTCTCGATGATCGGTTCAGGAAGCCTGTTTTCGTCGACGGGCACCGTGAGCGAACGGTCGTCGAGGACGCCGCGAACGGCCAGCAAATTCGGGACTCGCTTGACGCCGGAAAGATCTAGCACCAATCATTCCAGAATCGAGAAGTGAAGTCAAAAGAAATAATTCGCCATTTTAACGGGATACAATGCTATACCCCCCCCCCCTCTCAGTACCAACCCTGAGTGAGATTTGTATCGGAACGTGGGATTCGAGAATTGACAATGACAGAGAAATGTTCGAGATATTTTCTGCACAAATGTCATAAAAGCTACATTTTTGCTATCACTTATCTCAAAATATCATCTCTTATCTACAACTATTTTATGAGCTCATCTTGCCGCAAGTGGGCATTTCCGTATCGTTGTGAAAATGAGCAAATAATAATCGGAATGGAACGTCCAATGATGGGCTAATTACATTTTTATGAAAAACGAAGGAAAAACACTCTTGTACAAACCCTGCATAACAAGATCTTCAGGTAAATTTGGCAAATCTGATTGAACAAATTAAATTACCTACCCAACATTTGCTCAAATTTATAAATTATTATTACATAAAGTGACGCCCAAAATGACAAGCATATAGACACCTGTATTATTTTGTCATAATAACGAGTCTAAAAAATAAAAAGAGATTACTTTTATGATAGCAATGATAACGCACCCACGTATGCATGATGATCATAATAAAGACTTGGTGTGCAAAGATAGCAGGTAGCCTCATAATTTAGAAAGATAAACTCTTAATCAATACCCACACATTATTACAAGCATCTACGGGACTGTCAGTCAATGTTGATAATGTAAGTTTAGTAAGAGTTCTTTGAAAGTGAAGAATAGGAATAGGACAATAAAATGTGACTAACAAATGTGTGTCCTTTGTTGTGTCAAATATGAGATCGGCTGCAAACCTACCTACTTTAGAAGTGCCAGATACGTAGAATAGTGTAAATACATTTTAGAATGTGGGACATGGGCACATATACGAATGTGCTAGGAGTGCTGGTATTTTGTGGATTCTTGGAAAAATACACATGTGAAGGTAAAAGATCTAAGGTACCTAATGCAAAAGGGCAGTAAAGCTGAAAAGTTAAAAAATGTTGTCGCTTACAAACTGGTACCCAGCCTGCATGCGCTCTGTTCCTAACTAGTATTGATATCATTATCAGTCACAATAGAATACCTAACAATTTTTGTGGATTGATTAATTTTGCACAACTCTTTTCCATACAGAATTTTCTCCGTGCCCTTTTAACTTCAAACCTAATGGTCAAGGATATTGCGAACCAGAACATCACTCAGAGTACGTTTTACAAAAGTATCATAGCTGTTGAACAATTTAAAATGTATAGATTTTCCACTTAATATTCGATACTCTTTACACCGTGCACTTTTCCAGATATTCCGAGTATTACATTTGGATAGGAATCGTATCTGGCCTCGTAGTTTTGCTAGGGGTGGCTTTGCTATCATGTGTATGCTGCAAGTGTTGCCTAATATACAAACGACGGGTCGCCCTTGAAAATGCAAGAGCACGCAACAGTAAGTACTATCAACCAAATATAAAACCACACAACGCACAGCAATCCACAAAAATGTACCAAACGAAGATTATAAACGTTTCCATTTCCAGATGCAGCAGCATCAACAATCTCGAGTCTTCCACAGATAGGCCATGGAGCGCATGGTCCTGTGAGCCACCAGTTCCACTTCCCAATCAATCCTTCGCTTCCGAGGATCGATAATGGGCAACTCCGGATGTCCTCCTTGGCGACGGCTGAGGGTGCAGGCGAGCAGTACTTACCTGCCCAATTCCAACAGCGACAGCATGAAGGCTCGGACCCCAGGCTGCCAATATATTCGCAATTGCCCATCCCAGGTAAAATCACTGGCCTTCCCTGGGCAGAAACTACATCCCGCTATAGTCTTGAGCTGCTTACACAAAAGCAATCTGTTCTCATTGGAATCTTAACTGACTGACAACTTTACTGCGCTTCAATATATGCATAAACATTTTTTCTGAAAACACAATTATCATTAATTGATCATTGTAAACCTCACGAGGAATCGAAAGGACTTGCGCAACATAACACTGACGGAAAACTAGTAGGTAACGAGCCCTTTTGAGACTGAAAATGGGGCAAAGTAAAATTTCTACCTGTCCAGAAACGTCAAAGTCTAAATTATTTAGTTGATGGAGGCGCAGCGTAGTATTCGAAATTGATTGAAAGTATTATATAAGGAATTCAGATAATGAGGATTAGAAAGCCTGACAAAAAACAGTACAATATCCTTGATTGGAGCATGCTGGCGAATAAATGTTGCGTCCTATATCGTGCTTCCTTGGGGTGCAAAAATGTAACTTTTTTCCATTTGATTTGGCTTGAGATCACTCAAATTCAATTCACCCCCCCCCCCCCCCCCCTGTTAAACAAGGTTAAACCATAGACAGTGATATTGACAACAAATGATTATGAAATCACAAAGTTACATGTTAGCCACCTTGGTTAGATATTAGCAATAATTGCTTTGTTTTCTTTTTAGTGTTTCCAGATGAGCCGCCACCAAGATATACACCGTAAACAGCCACCAAAGCAAAAATCCTAAGAAAAATCTGTTCTCAGGGGTCGGAATGTGCTCTTCAAATGTGATATTGATGGAATAAGACACTAATATATTTAAGAGTTCTCATCCTGGGAACGTATAATATATAAATGTATATATTTTAGAATGTCCCTTCATCTTGTTATAAAATGCGATCATCAACATTTAGAGGTAAACATCTTAACTATACTGTTAAGATGTGTATTGATAAATATTTCACTGATATATTGTACATTCTACAACACATTAGAATGAGATTATTTAACATTATGCTTGTAATTATTCCCTTTGGATTTTGAGAAACATCAATGCCTTCCTCTGTGGCCACGTGTTGCCCCTCGTGATGCCCCACGAAACCCTCTGTTACCAAAACTGCTCCTAGACTCCCTTGCCCGCTTGCGTGCGGCATCCAATTTATGCCTACAAATGTCTCTCAATTCATATCTTAATTCTCTAAAATCTTGGCACTCGCTTTGTGTCTTGACAAACTTGATGCCTTCTGGAAAAAAAGAGATCAAACATTTTTAGAAATCAGAAAATAATCTCGCAGCACGGCAGCTGTGCTTCGATCACTGCTCCGGTACAGATAGGCGACTAGTAAGCTAAAGCCAGCTCTTAAAGGAGCTCTCCGAATTGCTTTCAAAGAACATATAGTGTACAGAATACCAATTAATTAAACATCCCACTTGAATTTTTTGAAGAAAAAAAATTTGCATAGGAATAATCGCACATTTTCGTTTTGGCGTGGCACCTCCTTGTGACGTATCCTTGGGGAACGGGTAGCGCCAGCAGCATGCGCTACGCAGTTGCAATTCTCAATGGACAGGGACATTACAACGAATTGTTGTAAAGAGCCATCTCAAATACCAACGTTGTGTCAGGAAGGCGAGTGCATTACTGAGCACGGCTCTATCGATGTAATTACAAAAAAAAAGATGTACTAAACAAAACAGACGCCACAAGGTATTTCCTGTCAAGTAACTCTCCTCGTCTCCTTTCTTCGGCTAGCTTAACATTATTTTGCGCGATTTCTGTTTGAGATTACTTCGGATCCAAATACTACATGGAGGTCCTGCCATTTTCACTACAAATCGACAAGCGACCCGACCGCGAAAGCTATCAGCCTAATACTAGACACTGCGTAGCGCGGCCAAGCGCATGCTGCTGGCGCTAGCCGTTCCCCAAGGATGCGTCACGAGGAGGTGCCGCGCCAAAACGAAAATGTGCGATTATTCCGACGCAAAATCTTTTTTGAAAAAATTCAAACGGTATGTTTAATTAATTGGTATTCTGAAAACTATATGTTCTTTTAAAAGCAATTTGGAGGGCTCCTTTAAATTTAATGACAAGTGAAAAAGCATGAACTAACAATTTATTTAACAGAATCTAGAAATCAGTTGACTTATTTAGAACCTTCTAGGATATATTTCAGCTATCAGATAATACACATAACAACACAACCTTTGTCACAGAGTTGGTCAGCAAGGGTGAAGTGCTCTGGCACGGCAGGCTGCATTGGCTTAAAATGTCCTACTTAAACGCTGTGTACTGCGCAGGGAATCGAACCCGTAACCCGAATAAACCTTAATTCTGTGTTGAACCCAAAGCTTAATTCGAAAAATTCGAAAACCCAAAACTGTATTCTAGTTTTGAAAAACCAGGCCCCTTCAAATTTTGTTCCATTGTGCAGTATCCTTTCAGGAGTGAGGTAAAGTATTTTTGTGGAACTTTACCAAAATGTAACAAGATGATTTTAATATGTTTTTGATATGGTTGCACAGAGTTTTTTAATTATGACATATATATTTTTTAAATGATCTCAGAAAATAAATACCCATTTTAGTTATTGCTATACCTATATATATTTAGTTATTGTTATATTATATAGTTTTTATATTTAGTTATTATAGTTATATTTTAGTTATTGTTATATACCCATTTTAGTTATTGCTACGTCAAAAAGGAATCGAGTGGCAGACTATAGCCTTCTATAGACGGCTGCAATGCGATTGATATGACGGTAAAATTTGCAAATTTAATAATGAGCAGGGCATCGAAACCGAACCCGAAAAAACTGTACCTAATATTGTGTTGAACCCGAACTACCAATTTGCAAAAAACCCGAACCCGAACGGGAATGAGCAAAATAAAAAAACCCAAACTCGAACCGAAATTTCACTTTCACCCTACCTGAACCCGAACCAATATTATTTCGGTTCGAGGCGGTTCGTTTTGCGACTATACTTGCCGAGCAAGCTAGACAAATATTCGTGGGCATATTACGATTTGGCTCATTAGATAAACGCACATAAAAGAAATTGTGACTGCATCCAAAGAAATAGTAATTTCTTGAGATGTGGACAGTGAGTTGACAACAAGAAAAACACAAGAATCTGTGAAGTGGATCTCACTTGACTTACCAAACAAGCGGGGATCGTCTGATTTGAAGAAGAATGTTTCTCCCCATGAAGCCACGATCGGGGCATGTTCTACCGCAGCAGAGAATTTCTCTTGCTCTTTTTTCGTAGTGGAATCAACGTTATCGAGCTGAGATTGTTTAGATTTCTGTTCCTTCCAGTCGGTGCTCAAGGCTTCTGTTTCCATGTGATCCTCATCAGACTCTAAAAATCAAATTACATGTCAGTTCCACAATCCCAAGCATGAAATGACTGAATGAAAATGTCTAGTCCCTAGCTTCGTAATCTAACTTCGTTTGTTCTATTAACGTAAATGGATTTCGTTGTACGCTCCAAATAATCGTAATAATCTCAAAGAGAGGCAGGTAAAGGGTGTTTAATTTAGGGTGTGGCCCAAATATTTCAGGCCTCAAACTTCATGCTCTAGCTCAAGGCGGCCAATGCTCCTCAAAAGAACTACATTCCCCTTTGCCCAAGCTTGAAAATCATCCCCCAGACATAGTCTATTTTGATTATCTAGGAAATCAATCTTCTCACAGTTAATATCATCAACCTCAGTGGATTAAAAAACCCTCCTAGTGAACAAGACGCTGATGAAACGTAAACATCATATTTTCTCGCGATAACCGCTTCACCCCCTAGTAAGTTGCGTCTTTTGCTTTTCTCCTTCCCCATCACTCAGCAGTTGGGCAACCTACATCCAATTCATCATTA
Source organism: Nemoura dubitans (assembly GCA_921293005.1). Taxonomy (NCBI): domain Eukaryota; kingdom Metazoa; phylum Arthropoda; class Insecta; order Plecoptera; family Nemouridae; genus Nemoura; species Nemoura dubitans. Next base: position 22,504,614 of record OV121075.1, read on the forward strand.
ATAGGTGACTGCAATTACTTCAGTACCTAAGTAGTGGAAGCCAAACTTGCTCTTACCAACATCATTCCGCTCCCCAAACATTTGCAGCAAACTAAATCCACCACCCTCGGTCGTTTTTAACGACTCTTTCAAAGAGTCTGCCACTTTATAATATTTATCTTTCGAAACCTCGACGGTTGGCGCCTCCATTTCACGTTTTCTTTTGTTCTTTTCTTTTCGTTCATTAACAAGAGCCTTCGATTTCTCATCTTTTGATATCTCGAACTGGCGATGGTCTGCTACCGTAGGATCAAATCTCAACATGAAATTCTGTCCAGGTTTTCTGAAACGGAGGCAAGTCAGTTATAATAAGTTCTGGTAGATCCACCTGTGTAGATGAGCCATATAACTATGTCCAACGAACGAACATCCCATTTCCATGGCCGGTAAAATAGTTCTGTTGGGAGACTCACTGTGTTTGGCCTTCCACTCTTCTCGGACCCCGAGGCAGATTTTCTCCCACGATTCCTTTTAAAATCTCTAGTTGTCGTTGTACTTCATCACTGGTCGAAACATCTGCACTAACTTCATCATTTTCCTCTTCACCGTCGTAAAAACGTTCATCCAGGACAAAACGTTCGTCATTTCCATATTTTGATTTCAAATTTAAAAGCTGAAAATTTTTACAGTTCTTGTGAAAAGCTGTGATCAACCGTTTTTGCAACACATAACGTGTACATACTCAATACCTTGTTTGAAATAGTTTTTTGAAAACTATTACGTTCTTTTGTTATACATTCACAAATCACAATAAATAACATAGCTAACAAAACGAGTGAAATCAGCTTAGGTATAAACTAGTATGAATTTTCTTAGACTCATGTCTACTATATCCTATCTTTAGCACTAGTTTTGAAAAAAACTATTTCAAACTGGGAAAAAAAATTAGGAAGCTTAGTTTAAAAACAATTGTTGGTTCTTTTGTTCATGTTTTAACATCAGTTATGCTTTCCCCCTTGATTAAGCTACTAGTATATGTTACGAAACGTCGGGAAACCAGTGAGACTTTTGATTTAGCATTCAAATCCCAGTTTGAAATAGTTTTTTTCATAAACTAGTATGCTTTAAAAGAAAAGAAATAAGTAGCAATGTTAAGATAAGAGAGATCTACAGCTAACACAAAGAAACATACCCTTTGACCCTTCTTTCCTTCAAATTGTTTTTTAACGGCAAAAGTAAATGCTTCCTCATCATCGTCGCTCGAGTTGTGGTCGGGGAAGAGGCCTGGCTTCTTGTGTGTTTGATGGCTGGGTTTGCTTTTCTTTGTCTGATCTCCAACGTGAAACGCAGGCTCATCATCCTCATCATCATCATATTTGAACTTCAGCTTGTTGTTGCTCTTGTTGGAGTCCTGTAAAATATAAAATATTAGAATATTATGACAGTGCCTAGAGTACATATTATAAAAAAAAAGCAATACCACAAACGCAGGGAACTCTTTGATAGAAACCGGATTTCAACCCAATTGGTGTTTTAGAGCCCAGACATCTAAAACAAACAACGATAATTGTTATAAATGCTTACCACTGATGAGAGTGCAAGTTTTACTGCATCCTTTTGCTGCTTCATGGACTTTTCCCGATTCGCCAAAGATTTTAGGCGCCTTTCCTCAGATATTTTATTCCTCTCCTCAATAGACATCTCTTCTGTATCAATTATTTCTAAATGATTACATTTCTCTTTTTTTTTCTTTCTCTCTTTCTCTCTTTTCTCTGTTTTCTGGGCACAAGTGGGTTCGTGCGAAGGTTCATCTTGCCAAACATTACTAAAGGATTCAAATTTGTCCAGTACTACTGACTCTTCAAGGGTCTCTGTGGTAGACGTGTGCTCCAATGGTTCACGACTTTTTTTTGGTTTTTTCCGTTTTTTAAGAATATTGGGATCTTCATCAATGGTGGGTTGTTTTTTGTCCCCGATGTCTTCATTTTCTTCAAATTTAATGTGACTTCCTTTTTTTGTTTCCACTTCAGAGTTAAGTTTTGTACTATGGAGAGGACTTGCAACTGTATTCTCGGCTAAATGACTATCATTTTTTCTTTCCCTTTCAAGCCTACTCAGAAAACTTTCTTTAGCAATTTCTATTTTGATAATATTACCTCTCCAATTTTTGGCCTTGATTTTAGAAAAACCTGAAAAGATAAGAAGGAAATAATTGAGATTTCCAGCAGGAAAAAAACTTCAAAAAAAGGACCAAGAAGTTACAAATTATTTTATTCCTGCTAGGCAGAGCCCTGCGTTTGTGGAGATCGCGATAATTCGCGAATGTAGAAAAGGTCATTTTTTCTTTCAGATGTTTACGCTGCAGGTTAATCTGATTGCAGATATGTGCTCAGAATTGTCGCGATAATTCGCGAAATCGGCATTTTAGCGCGATATTTTGCGATTTTTAACGATGTCCGCGATATTCACGCGTAATTCGTGATTTTCGGCATTCGCCGTAATATTTTGAAAAATTGAAAAATAAACGTTTAAAGTTTGAAAATCACATTTTTTATTTTCGGAGGTCCCTTGTTTTCGTTCATGACTACTACTTTCTGCTTATTCGACACGCTGACGCCGCATGGGAAAAACCAAGGTCAGGACCGTTATCTAGCTCATTGTTGCTTGCCATCGGAACGCTGCTATTGGGTAACATGGCTATGAAGTGAGTCGTGGCAGCTAGCCTCTTAGACGCCATCCACCGCATCCGCCTAGCCCATTTGAGCATTTCTCGCACCTTTGTTTTTGTTAATTTCACACCACATCTTGCAAGTTTTAGAGAAGATTTTTATTGCAGTGATTGAATTGAAGAATGGGTCGACGAGGGAAGGATGTTAGTGTGGCATCAAGAGCGCTCGAATATAAAAAGGATGGATTTTACGTTCATGACCGGGATGTAATCATGTGTAAAATTTGTAATGTTAGGGTGGAGTGGTCGCGCAAAGATTCGTGTGAGAAACATGTAACTTCAAAAAACCATATTTCACTGAAAACGAACCCGCCAACATCTAGGCCTACATTGCAAACATCCATCGTTAGTGCCTTAGGTAACCAGCAGAAGGCGAAAGAGCAAAAAAGTGAATTCATTATGGACACGACTACAATGCTGCTGAAGGTAAGAATTTCACTGAAGTTTCTAGCTTTATTACGTTGTTCTACTGATACTAGGCCCTATGAAAGGCTAACAGGCTTTTTGTTTGTAAAATAGGCTAAATAGGGCTTACCTCTATATATTTTAATACACTGTTAAAAAAAGAGGAGTAGGCCTAAATACAATCTGACTGAAATGTAAAATTTTCTTGTTTACAGGCAAACATTCCCATTGAAAAGATGGACCATCCCGCCGTCAAGTCGTGGATGGGGAAATACGTAAAAGGTTCCGGCGACCTTCCCAGTGCCAACCAGCTACGTCGGGAGTACGTTCCCAGGTGCGGGGCAGCCGTCAAGGAAGAGATTAAGGCCCATCTAGAGGGCAAGCCGGTGCTTATTTTCTGCGACGAGACGACAGATCGCAATGGAAACTGTGTCTTTGCTGTTCTGTTGGGGACCGTCCAAGGCAGCACTACACAGCAGCTGTATTTGGGATCATGCAGCTTCCTTGATGCTGCAAACTCGACGAACTGCGTGAGGGCAATTCTGGACACAGTGCGCGATCTGGGCATCAGCTACTCAGACGTGTATGGTATTTGCACCGACAGTGCACCGTACATGATTTTGTGTGCGAGCACTCTTAAAACGGTTTTTGGGGATCAATTCATACCCTTCACCTGTTGGTGCCACAAGTTAAACCTCGTCGGGGAAATATGGCAGTCAACTTTGAGCGAGCTCAACAACGTCGTAGCAAAGCTAAAGGGAGTTTTCCGGAACGCAAGAAAATTGAAGAGAGAGTACAAGATCCATCTTCAACAGTTCTTCCCTGACCTTGCCCCCAATCTGTACCCAATTCCAGTGTTGACACGGTGGTCGAGTTGGTTCAACTCAGTGGACTATCTTAGTGAGTATTTGAAGGCCATCAAAAGTTTCCTGGAAGCTCGCAAGGAAACTTTATCTGCACAGGGTACAAGTCTCCTGGAACTCTTGATGCCAGACTTCTTCAATTGTGTTCAAGTCCAGGCTATGTTTGTACGAGAGAACTGTTCAGTTATCACGCAACCGATCCTGGAGTTCCAGGCAAAGTGCGCTCCAAAGGCTCACATTCTATTTTCTAGATTAGATGCTGTGTTAACCAAATGTGATCTTGTAAGCAAGGGGCACTTTGGTGACAAAGTTAAAAGTGTATTAAGTGAAATTTCTGTGTCCAAGCAAGCGGATATTGTTTTAAAGCTAAAGCTTTGTGGATCCAAAGCCCACATGAAGCTTTCGAAGTACGTAGACAGTTCCGGTGCAAACAAGTTGTTTGAAGAAGTGCGTGTCCTCCAAGCCCTAAGTTACCTCTTTGACCCCTCCAACATTCTCAGTAGGCACAACTTGAACTTGGACCAAGTAAAGAAGCAATTTCTAATGTTGCCTTTTTTCCACAATTTTGAGGGTGATTTATTGCTGATGTACAGCGAGTTGTCCAAAAAATGCAAGGATTTGGCCGAAGATAGCGATGTTGGCATTCTTGTTGAAAATGTGCTGTTGGGGCTAACCTCTCAGGTTGTCTTTTGCAATTTTGCAAAGAAGTGTTTGCAAGCCATGTGGCTGCCAATATCCAATGCCGATTCCGAAAGGTACTTTTCAAGATACAGCTTAGTTGTGACAGATCGTAGGACCACCATGAAAGCTGAGAATATCGTCACTAGCTGCATGTTGCAGTTCGGTGATGTAAATTAATGTAGGGCCTAAAATAGCATAGTAATTTCTTTTTTTATGTAGCGTCTACAATATATGTTGGTATTTTGTAAATATTTAAATGTTAACGAAGGCCCATACAGTTGGTCAATACAATACATTGTGACATAGTGACATAATAAGTGATGTTATGTTGACAATAAAAACATATGTAGCTACTGCAAATACAAACTACTTTTATTTACTTCATTAGATAGGCTTTTTACAGTCAACCTATATGTATTCCTGAACGAGTTGACAAATTAGTAGATCTAATTGTCGCTTTTTGGACGTTTTTCAAAAAAATATTCGATTTTGCCGCATGTATAGAAATTTTTGGTAATTCACCGCTTATTCACCGCTTTTGGGAAATTTAAAAACGAAATTTGGCTTTTTAATTCACCATAAAAGCAGGGCTCTGCTGCTAGGTAAGTTAAAATGAGATGTATGTATGTATGTATGTATGTATGTATGCAGGCAGACTGGCTGGAAATAACGTTAACAGAGCGCCTAATTACAATTTTATTATATATTCACATATTATGCAACATCTGGTAGGGGCTCGGATTGTCGAAAGTCCGGGACGCGATAGCACCCTGGCCAGTCCACCACTGTATGTAAGTATGTATTACCATCGATAAAATAAATGGTTGTCTGTCACCTATTACCTATCAATTTATGTATGAGGTATCTGTTTAGACTGCCTCTTTTTGCCTCTTTTGCATTGCAGGTAACAGGGTTCACAGCTAAGCAATCTGATTTTTTGAGATGCGGTTTCGAAGCTCCGAGTGGCTCCGAATAAAAAGTGTGGACAAGGCAATTTTCTGGGTGCGCAAAACCAAAAAGGGGCATTCAGCCTGACTTCAAGCCTCTCCTTGACTTGGTTAAAACAAATTGTTATTGTGAACTGCGGCATCAAATTTTGCCGAAAAGAGTAACTGTTTTACTGTACCTACGACCACCAACGTTGCAGAATGCGGGCCTTCAGTTTTGAAGACTATAGGGACAAGTATAGGTACAAGACACCGTACAAGACTAGAGATAGCATTCTTGGCTTCGAAATAAACATAATTTTTCGTGAAGACATCACTGCTAGATCCAATAGCAAAATCTCCGTAACTTGGTCAGTTCATAAGCTGCAACCCTCGGGGGTGTTTCTGTGACGAAGGAAATATAGGTACTTCTTTTGATAACATCATGAGACGTGACGAATGCAATAATTATGCATTTTTATAGATAAGATGCCATATTTGGACTTAAAACGTTGTAATTCAATTTTTACTTGGTTAGTGGCCAACAAACTTTTTGGTGGGAAAGGGGGGGGGGGGGGCGATTTTGTGCTACACCACTGCATGCAACCCACAATCTATTTGATATATCTCCCAGAAACTTGACAGGAACAACTGCAGATTTTTAGTTGGAAGCTGTGAGTTAAGTTCCGATTACAAAAGTACTGACCATTTTGACAAAAAGTTCTAGATACTTTTATTTGAAATAAAGAGCTTTTTTTGAGTCATAGAGCCTTCCCAGTTATCAACGTTTGAAACTTAATCAAGGGGGCAGTGTGAATATCCAAAAAAGCTCTTTATTTCAAATAAAAGTATCTGGAACTTTTTATAAAGTGGTCACGACTGCTCAGGAATAAAGTGGCATTGGAAACAGTTTTGATCATTCCCAGTCCTATGCTCATTATTGCAATTCGTGCTAGTATATTACTTTGAAGTGATTAAAATCAATTCCCGGAGCATTTCTACGTGAGAATACAACCCTTACCCGGCCCATAATATAGCCCGGTTCCTGTAATTCAACTACTCATCTGCAATTATTAGTTATTGGCAACGCAACGTTCGACATAGGCTCAATGACAAAATCACAAAACTAATCATTTGTTTTGACAATACGAATTTTGCACTAAATTATTTGCTCAAATCTCCCAGATAGTCCCATGGCACCTTAAATCTCAATCGGGGTAGAGATATTACCCAAACATTTTCATTAATTCACAATCTTGTCTTCATATTTTATTATTCTTATAACCGACGCCCTTGCTAGGCGCCATTTGGCGCCCCTGTCATAATTTATGGGTGTGCAGGCACCTACCTAGCCCACCCACAGCTGACACCCCTGTATATCAGACCAAGATATGGGTCGTATTCCAAAACCTACTGACGCTACTGCGCAGTACTGAGCTCAGCAGGTCTGCTGGCTCTATTGGTCACTGTGATAGGTTTCGGAATGGATCTCAGTACTGCGCAGTAGCTTCAGTAGGTTTCGGAATACAACCATGGTCTTCTTTCATTAGGAAATGTCTGGGCCAAAACTATCATGACTGACATGGAGATCAGCACAATGCTTTAAATAAATAAACAGGCCACCAAAGGAAACGTGAACCTACTATTTAAGGAACATATGTTACACCTAAGTATAATACGCCAAGAATATTTAGTAGCCACTTTGCCACTATCAAAACCGCCACCAGAGGCAAGACTAGGAACTCACTCACTGAGGAACTCACTAGGAACTCACTGTAAAATCATGTTAATTGATTGTTGACAACAAATTGAAATTGAATTGAATTGAACTCCGGGTCCATGTGCACAGAAGTGAGGTTAAGGTTTCCGTAATAACCCCAAAACGCATATTTGAAAGACTATATAAAGCGACAAAGTTAATTTAGAAATAATGTGCACTTTCTTGTGATAAGTTTCCATTATACTTACAAGAATTTAGGTCATTGTCACTGATATCCAAATCCAAAAAGGCGTAACAGGGTAACCCAACATCGAAGCTGACATCGCTCTGATATTTCATTTCAACGTTCAAGACCTTTCCGAATTTTCTAAACTTTCCAGTTACTTCTTCTTCAGTAGTATCGAATGGCAAATTTCCCAAATAAATCCGCTTTCGTACACGGCTCATTGTGGGAATCATTGAAGTCTGAAGAGTACTTCTTAATAGAGAACTTGGAGAATGTGCGTGTCGAGTGTCGACGTGCGCGCTCGCCGCTTGAGTTGGGACTTGGGACACGACACGGACTGGGAAGGGGTTGGGAGAGGGGGTATAGAGAGGGGCCGGGGACATGGTGGCCGGGGAGCTGATAGATTCAATAATACAATCACAATTTGATAATACTCCTCAAATGCCTCATCAGAATATTGGTAACATGAATAAACATGCTTATTCATATACGCTAGAAATCAACTTAAGAAAATTGCAATGGTTAGAAAATGGTATTATACCACTGATGTGAAAGATCTTTGCTTCAATCAACAATACACATACATTTTTCTTAGACTCATGTCTACTATATCCTAACTTTAGCACCAGTTTTGAAAAAAACTATTTCAAACTGGGATTTGAATGCTAAATCAAAAGTCTCACTGGTTTCTCACTGGGAAACCAGTGAGACTTTTGATTTAGCATTCAAATCCCAGTTTGAAATAGTTTTTTTAATACACATACAATTTCAGGCAAACTGGAATATACCTGAATTGGTTAGGTTCAAGTTGGTAACAATATAATATTATTAGTAAAGTTCTGTAAAATATGTAAAGAAGGTAATCGATGACAATGAACAAACCAATCAATCGAAATTTAGCATGGTGGCCAAAGCCTTTTTCAAAAATTTGCTGCCCCCCCCCCCCCCCCCACCCCTAATGCATTCCCAAAAATCATAAACAAGTAGCCTTTAGAAGCAACTTTACTGATATCTTATCTTTACTCTTATTGCTCTAACCATCTAGCCAGAAAGTGAATAATCAACTAGGTCTGCATTGGTGGAAACAAGCCTATAAATTAAAATTTCCCCTGGAAAGTTTACAGGGCCCAGACCAAGGAGGCTCTAACCATGTTCTTCTGGTTCAATAGCCTCCTTGGACTTGACTAACGATAAGGCTTCGAATAATTGTTTCAGTTTAAAAATGCACTTCTGAGCGCTGCAAAATTGCTCACACCGTGTATAGTGTGGTTCAGCAAGCACCATGGCTCTCATAATGATGATCACTGAAGTTAAGCAACAACACTCCTGTCTTGAGTTGGATGGGCGACCACCATTCGCAACTGGTTCTCGTCAGGAGAAATTCAAACCAATGTAGATATTTGTACAATAATTTTTACTTTCTGTTTCAATGAAGGTTAACTAATATAATTCTAAATAATCTTGCATTCTAATCACCCAGGGTTACAATGTTTGTAAGATGAGAACTGTCATTTAAATGACAATTGTCTGCATGAACCACACAAAGCAAGTTTTTTCTTAGCGCCTTTCATAAAAAATAAATTCAGAGCTTTTGAGTAAAGGTCTTTCAACAAGGAACGAAACTGATGATGGTTTGCCTTTAGTTTCATGGTTTTCTCTCATTTTATACCCAACATTTCTTAATCAGGGCCTGAGACTACCACATTTCCAGGATCCAGTTCAAGAATCGGATTAGTCTGTATGCCTATTGCTTACCAGACCTGTCCTCTGATGTGCGTCTCCATTACGTAATCTCGCTACAAATAATTTATTTTTTAAGGTAAGGGTAATGATGGGAAACTTGCAGGGGGAGGGATTATGCAAAGTCGCTTATCAATTAAACATATTAAATGTGTATGAACTTCTTTCATGAAACAGCAAATATAAAGTAGTGTAACAGAATGGAGGTAGACTCATATTATTTTTTGTTCGTTTATTGAAACTTGCTATATTGAAGACATTAAATTCAATGAAAAAAGTTTTAAATTTGCATGTAAACACCATTTCACTTTAAGAAGGAGAGTGATTTGCATCTTTCTCGATGACCCTTTGCTGCTAGACACAAGCTCAGAGTTTCAAAACTCACAAGCCAAGTCTTGGTCCAGACAAAAGGCTATGTGGGCAGTTAATTGAAACTCATAGCTATTGTCTAGCAGCAGTGGGTTCTCGAGAAAGATGCATATCCACTCTCCTTATTAACGTGAAACGGAGTGTAGGCACTTATAGAGATACTGTAGGGTGTACTTGAGGTACCTACAACAAATAAAACATCAAGATACCACCACGGCCCTATGATACGACCAGGGATCATATGATAAATTTTTGGATTGCTATGGTTGCTTTTCTGGCCCCTTATTCCTCCAGCCATTTGGTAAAGCCTCGTACTAGACGTCCAACAAGCTGTTGAATATTCAAGTGTTCGTCAGAATCTCCAGACCCCCTTGTAAGAATGTTGAATATCTCTTTTTGGGCATTTGTTAATTCTTCAGCTGAAAAAAAGAGTTTGGAACAAGGTTTTTTATTTTGGTACCAACATTTTTCAAGACTGATTGTTTTGCGCTTTGGTTACGGTTCCTCAAATAAATTGTGGTTCTAGCCAGTTCCATTTCTTTTAAACAATACACCGATTCCGTTCTAGGTTAGCTACGAATAAAAGTGCTTCCTATTCTGGTTCCATGTAAATAACTTTTCTTTTTTCGGGTTTCAATTCTTATTCTGGCATCGATCAGCAGAAAAATCGAGCCAAAACATGAAAAGCACCAAAAATGCAAAGTTTACAAAACCTTTACTGTACCCATTTAAGAACAACCATTTTTGATCTCTGGTTCTATGAAATTTTCAAATTTTGATTCCGATTTTGTTTCCATGAAAAATAACGGTTCTTTCTAGTTCCAGTCCTGAATGCTGGTTTTGCAACTGGCCGAATGGCTTGGTACTTGACAGGAAGTACTTGAAACAGGCTGCGCTTAGGTGCACATTATGTCCTAATATCTATAGGGAATTGCATCGTTCACCTTGCCAATGCTCTGGATTCAGTAGTGTAGCAGAGGCCCTGCAAGCTACCCTTGCAAGGCTTGCCCCCCCCCCCCCACCCCATCAGGGGGCCCACCAGCCAAAACAGAGTGTTTGTTTTTAAAATGCAAAATAATTTTAAGAATGACTTAAGCCTCACATGCATAGACTTGCATAAAAAAATTGTTATTGTGAACTGCAACATCAAATTTGGCTGAAATAAGTTATATACTCTTTTACTGTACAACAACTAACTTTGCAGCTAATGCAGGCCACCAGTTTCGAATACTGAAGAGTACGCGAATTTGTGAAGAGCGCGAATTTGTGAAGAGCGCGATTTTGTGCTACGCCACTGATTGGATTAAACGGATTTTCTATTCAAACACTGCTCATTGCAACAGCATATACTTGAAGACTATTACCTTTGTCATCGATGTGGAAGGAGAAGCTATGGTCCATTTTATTTTCTTTCTTGAAGAATTGTATTGTCCAATTGGCTTCAAAGTATTTTTTCCCCGTAGCATTGTCGGATATTTCAAAATCGTAACCCTCATTTTCAGAAATTTCACTTTTGAAAGTGGGTTTATACTTTTCCTTTAGTTCTCTTAGAATTTTTTCTCGCCTATCGAACTCTATAGAATATTCAGTTACTACTCTGATTATTTTGTGTACGTTGTTGTGTCGTTCATGAGTACGAATCACTGATGCTAGTTCTGCTCTATGAATTGTCGAGGGGATCTCGACCTGAGTGCGCAATACTGACTTTGACTGCTCAATCCACAAAAACTGTAGGAAAAATTCAACTTGTCCAGCTGCTACGGTGAAAAAATAACAATTTTCATTTGGAGAACCAACGACATGGCGAGCAGAGAACTCAACACCACTTAACACTGTGTCCAAATCCAGAACATGTTTGACAATATTCTGTAAAAAAACTGATCCAGTAGATGAGTTCTTTGAATGCTGCACATCATGAACTTGAGTAATGGCTCTGTAACAGAAACATACATTTCCAAATATGAATAGGTAGGGAGGGTATCTAATCAATGGTATCTACCTAGGTAGGTATAGAAAAGAGATCCTCAAAAATGCAAATCAATGTGGAATCAAAATGTAAATGCAATCCAGAACATACTTGTCGTTAATGGAAGACACATTTGGATTCCTTATGGCATTGAACTGCTCCGCCTTAATGGAGTTTTCCAACTTATTTATTTCACTTATAATCTCTTCTTCCTTAGTGAGAGCAATAGCAAGATTTTTTCTCAAGTCAATGAGTTCTCCATCTGCTGCCATATTATATCTGATAGCATTCTAGATCCAAACAATAAAGCAATTATTAAAAGAGGTAGAGAAACAATCTTTAAAAACCGTTGCTGATTTAATTAACTTTTATACACCTACAAAACAATGGGAAAAATAACCTCAATTTGAAATATGGACACAAATAAAATTAATTTACAGGTCCAACGTTGTATCAAATACCGTTGTATGAATTCATTGAGAGTAGTACTAGTTGAACGTTTACAAAACAATGTAGGTACTTGCCAATGCCAGTAGAATTTCAAAAAGATTGGTTTGTTGTGACAGCTCCTGTTCAGCCGAGCTGTCGTCCCGCGCAAGATGGCCAGGTTAGCCGCATGCGCCCTGCCGTGCATTTAAGTCCGCCAGTTTTAAAACTAGGTACCTACAAAAGTTTTGTTGTTATGCCAACGTTTTGGAGCTTGAGTCTAGACGGGAGATGACGGCCATTTAGAGACTCTTTGACGGCTGCCGAGCCGAGAAATCTGTGTTCAAATATGACGCAACTTTTCACTCATCGCTTGCGACCAAAGTTTATAGCTACAATAATCGCAAGATCATCAATCAATTTGTTATTTTTTCTCATAATTATGGTGGTAAATGATTAATTCGGAAACAATATTATTTTTTGAAAATCGCCTAAAACTGTCGGAATATATTTCATGCCCTTCGAAATTTTGGCTTTGTCTGCCCATTTGAACAACTTATAAAATAGGCCACTTTTATTGTGACAACATCTGAATGAAAAAACATTAATTTCCTTTACTGTTTTTTGATACAGTCTATTTCCACGGAGCTATGGCCGAAAGTTTGAAATCCAAACACCCCAAAATTTCTCCAAAGAATCCACTTTTGAAAAAAAAATACTTATTTTTTCTCATCGCCTAGCGATAAAAAAAGATTATCTCACATTGCAAACGGAAAATCGATTTTAAACTGAATTAATAGTTGTACATTCATTAATATCACACTTTTTCTTTCTACCTTGGTTATATACAATGAACTTAGTTTTCTTTTCATTTGCCATTAAGTTATTCTGATTGAACCATTGTATGACTTTGTTGGATTGGATAAATGTATTTATTTCCAGAGAAGTTATATCTTTGTCTGAGATACTCAGTGTAGAATCAGGTAGTTTGATATGTTGGACCTGTTGGACCAATAGTAAATGAACCGAAGAGGTTCAGAACAGTGGGTGGATTTAGAGTGTGCTGTTTGCTCTGTTGTGAACGGTAATCGATCGGTCTTATTAAAGAACAATTAATACAAAGGAGACACAAATTTCAATGCCCACACAGGCTCACAGAATTCAGAGATTTGCGGATCAGCAAGCGGATTTGGAGAGTGGCGTAGGCTATAACTAGAGATACGTGTTTTTAGCATTAATTTTTCAAAATTTTAGCATTAATTATTTTAATTTTAGCATTTATAGCTAAAATGAAAATAACCTATTTTGAGGATAGTGGATTTTCGGCAGGCACTAAAATCTCCAATCAAGTACATAATACCATGATAGTAATATAATAAATCATAATATATTGCATGTAATGTAGTTTGTTTCTTGGTCATTAATGGTCCATGGGGCCTTCTTTGGGTATTTGGCCCATCGCCTAATACCAACCCTGCCCACCACTGACAAAGAACTTGTCCACTTTAAATTGCTGTGCTCTATCCTCCATAGATAGCCACTGATAAAGTGTGCCTCATTGCTGTGGGCACACCACTGCTTAAACTTGAAAATGTGTCAGCCACATGCACAGCATTCACCTCCACTTATGTGAGTCATGTGGTATCCAAGTGACAAGAATGGATCAGCAAGGGGCACAAAGGGAGGTCTCTTGGATGGGTAAGAGGCAGCTGGCCTATGGCAATGCTTCCTAATGTAAACAATTATTGTCCCCACTGCTTCTACCCCTTATCTCAGAATGCTGACAGCTTTTGATGAAAAACCAACCTGAAAATCCTAGAAATCTGTTTTTAGAGATAAAAATAATTCAAATTTTGTCTTTTGCTTGGAAATTAGTTGCTATTTCGCAAAATACATGCAATTTAGCTTAAAAGGGCCATTTTCGCTCAATTTAGGCGCATTTATAGCGAAATAGAAAAACCTACCATTCAGTTCCAAATTCCATGAACTGTAAAGAAAACACAAAATATCCACTCATTTGGAATATTTATATATTTTAGCATTTATAGTTAATGCTAAAAACACGCATCTCTAGCTATAACTGGAAAGGCTGGAACTTGACCAAATGATAAAGATCGGTAAAATGGCATGGAATGGAAAACTGTTCCAAATTGGGAGGAAAGTTCAAATTCTTTCAGCGGCCGAAAGTCTGCTTTCTTGGCCTTAGTATAGTCATGATGGGAGGCATTAGACAAGCATGCCACTACTGACACATTTTCAATCTGTTGAAAAATCATTTTATGGTGGATGATCAAGGTTATAAAAATATTAAAAACCAGTAGATTTTATTGTAATTTTTTTATATTGTATTTTCCTCCATTAACAATGGTTCTTCTTAGTACAAAAAGTGGAACCAATATAGTATTTTGCTTCTTGCAAAATTTGCTCTAAGAATTCTAGAATAAAAATAAAATATAGAAGGTGTAAAATCTAGTATAATAATATGTTGCTTATAACAGTAAGTTGGAGGTCAAATCAGTAATAGATTCAAATTGCTAACTAAAAATAAAACAACTAATATCTATTATGTTAACCATGCTATCTATGCAATTCCGACAGGCAATTTAAATTAATAATCCTCCTTACCTAGGTAAGGAGGATTATGAATTTAATACATATTGTTTGTCTACACAACATTATAGTAGGCAAGTTCGTCATTCACCATCATATACACAGCCATCCACTTTGATCAAAATCTAAAATAGGTTAAACTAGGTGATTATAGGCAGATTAATTGTGACTTAATTAATTTGAGACTACTTTATCCACAAAATTGCACCTTTTGTGCTTAAAACAAAATGTAAAATTCTAGAAAATGTAGATGAATGACATATTAAGCTATGTGAAACTTTATGCTTATTAATATACTGAAAATGATAATGAACGCCAATAAACACAAATATAATATGAAGATTTTCCCATGGCATCACTAAAAAAAATTAGAAGTTTGATTCCGAAATGAAAGATTCGTCTCTATAATATCGCAGATATAAGGTTACTGAGATGTTCCACTCATATACTAAAGCAGCTATGCAAAAGTTCTCCGCCCGCAAGAATAGTTTCAACCTAACCAAGGTAACTGTAACCACCTGAGGAAAATTGGGTAACTTGATTATAATTGACCTTGTGCAATGGCCTGGTAGATGAAGCCATAACTGTAACCACCTGAGGAAAATTGGGTAACTTGATTATAATTGACCTTGTGCCATGGCCTGGTAGATGATGTTAAAACTGGTTGCCAATGCACCCCAGCGATTGCTGGCCAAACTACTAGCATCAAATTTTTGCTGTAGCCATAGATAGTTATGGTAGAATGTCTGGGTAACCTAAAGTCTGTGATAAAATTAATAAATAATATGTCCTAGCTTCTAATTTAATTTAGGCCCATCCAGTAAATAGCCTCTTTGGTACAAAAAATCAGCAACACATTTCAAAATTCATAGCAAAGATTCATCATAGATTACATAGCTTACACAGATATAGTACATCTAGCAATTGTTCTCGTAACTGCTAGGGTGTAATGGTATCGCTATAGATGAGTGATTTTCGAAATTAGTGACAGTGAGAACTGTACATAGCAATGATCTGCAGAGCAAGTGCAACAACTAACAGATAATAATTTTCAGGAGTTCCCACCCCGCAACAACAGACAACAGCTTGTAGGTGAGGAGAATGTCTGAAAACGAGCGGGTTCAGGGGCCAGGCCAGATTACGCAGAGCCGCGGTTAACACAGGCAGATACTGTAAAATTTTGTCGAGGTTTTGGATCATTTTACAATAAGTTGTTGCCAATTAAATAATCAATTCTGGTTTTTAAGTATTGATACCTGATGGTAGACATTGATTAAATTTTATGAATGTCTTCAATAGCTAGGATTGTATGGAGCTTGTTTTGAATACATTTCTTGGGTGGTGGCTTCTCCATAGGAGGGTGGTTGTTGTGCAACTGAAAGGTTAGATACAATTGTGTATATTAATAATTAAATCAAACAACTCTGGTATTTAAAACTAGGTATACTGCATTTCACATTAAGAGGGAGAGTGGATTTGCATCTTCTTCGAGGTCCCACTGCTGCTAGATCCATGCTAAGAGTTTCATAACTTACAAGCCATGTCTAGAGCCGGACAAAAGGCTCTATGGGCAGTTTTGAAACTCTTAGCTCGTGACTAGCAGCAGTGGGTACTCGAGAAGGATGCAAATCCACTTTCCTTCTTAACTTAAATGGAGTTTACAGACATAATATCAAAAAGTATCACTTAAATTCCTAGGGTCTTAATTGCTAAGAAAAAAGATTTTTACTGTTCATAAGGTACCAATGGCAGAAAAAAAAATTGAGTCTGCCAATAGTCAATGTGTCAGCTGGGGAGCCCTATATAAGGTGACATGATATTGCATTGGGATTTGGTTGCTGGTCGTTATCACCTTCTCTTGGCAGGGATACTCTCCACACTTCTGAGTGACTTTTTACATCAAACATTTCATTAACTACTATATGTAAGAAAAGTTTAAATTGCTATTACAATTTTTAATTTGGAATTTGAAATTAGCAGGCTAAAAGTATACAGGCATTTGATAGCTGATCAAAAGCGTACTTGCGGTATACTACACATTCGTTTGTTCTGTATGGATTTTAAAAAGGCTAATCTTTCGTCTGAGAATCTGAGCATCACTTCTGCAAAGATGTTGTAACATTCTTGTAGCCTTGAAGGCAAACAAATTTCTCAAGCTGCTAAATGCATTAGATTCAGTACAAATCAACAGTATAAAGAGTCAGTAGTACTTTGTGCACCTATGTAAAACTGTGAATTCTATGAAACCTGTGTGTAGAAGGATTGAAACCAAAACACTTTTCTGGTAGCCTAGGGTATGAAAACATCCTAGAGCTTCGTGAACGCATTTTGTGTTGCGTTGTTTGTATATCCGATAGCGCATAAAAACGTGAAGGCAGGTCATTGATGGTTAACTGTGCCTATACCAACATGCAAAGTTCATTTGCAATATCACTTACAAAAAATCAGCTGTCGTATCAGGAAAATTTGCATAACAGCTTCATCTTTTGTACCAAACGCAACAACAGCCTCAATATTTTGTCTCACCCGTGGCTGGGTAGGCAGCATACTGTTGTGGAGGATATCCGCCAGGTCCAGGCTGCATCAGCGGCTGCATCGTGGGTTGCACGGGATAGGGCAGCGGCTGGGTCCCGTATCCCGCACCATACATCGGCACTACTCCCCCATGCTGGGTCTGCGTCGTCACCACCGTCGTGTATCCAGGAGCACCTGCAACGCCGACCCGTTAACAACGGAACACGCTTTCCACGCGGACGTTTTCAAGGCTGAGCAGTTGGGAACTGTTTAACTGTTTACGATCTTTTCTATAATAGCTCACCAGAGTTTGATTTAATTCTACATGCTGCAGTAAAGACTGTGCTGCAGACTTTTTAGCTTGACAATATTTCTTAGTCAATATTTCTTATAGTCTTAGAAACAACAGCCTGCAAATAATGTGAAGTGAATTAAACTACATGAAATTGATTAGCACATTTTAGTGGAAGACACTGGTCTTGCCAAAGTAAAGGTTTGTTAAAGTTTGTTCTCATTTGAATTTGAAAAACTATTTAAGAAAAGAACAGTAAATTTACAAAGGTTTTGCTTAAAAAAACTATATGAATTGTACATTGTACAAACCAGCTAGGTTATTTCCTCATGCATTTTGACTGAAATCAACGTACTAGGAAATAAGAATCGTGAAAAGTTATTTCGGCTGACAGAAGTCATGTGATTCAAGAAGCACTCATTGTAACAAATAACGCTAATATTTAGGTGTACCTACCTACCCAAATGGATCCGAGTTTACAGATTTGAATTTGGTACAGTTTGAGTATGCTGTATGAGTATGATGTATAATATCTCGACAAAGAACTTACTGGCTAGAACCATAGATAAATGAACCTACGCTAGTACCAACCTATAGTTAATGCAGACCATTAATGGACCCAAGGTCCAGTTTTACCAATATTTGCAACTCCTAGTTGAGATTCCAACTAGAAGTTGAAAATTTTGGTAAAACCAGGTATTAATTTATTAATATGATTGTGCATCTTAGATGCTATTAAAAATTAAAGTATCAAACTACTATAGCAAATGAGGCAAAATCTTCAATTTCACAAGTCACAAAAAAACCACCAGTCCGATCTTTTTTATTAGGAAGATAATTCCTATGTCCGATTGTAGGTAATTCCGTGTAGGTAAGGTGTCCGATGTAGGTAATTCAGTCATTTACTGTTACCTTGAATCTTGCATGTTGCAGAATTAGATGCACAACGCAACTAATTTGACTAATGTCAAGCTCAAACTGCCTGTCACACGTCATAGCAGAGCTCAATCAAGCTCAGAAAAATTTGCATTCGGATGTTGACTTAGAAAGATTGCTGTATGTATTCTGCTATGGACTCAGTACCTCTGCACTACTGTGGTAGTTATTTGGGCCAGGTTAATTACTTAAAATTAACATATAATACATAGTGCGTAAACAACATTGCCAAACAGATAGGAAAATCTGCCGATTGCTAAAGAGAACAATCAAAGAACAAGCCAAAGCATTGGCTCAAGTATTTTGAAAGGACAATGATTATTTAATAAGCATTTACATGGTTTGGAAAGAACTATGAAGTCTATACAAAGAATTGAGGGTCATTCCACATTCATACATGGTTAAATCATAATAATTTGCTTATACCTACATATCCCATCCATTAATATTCATAAATTACTATACACTCCAGGAGAACAATATTTGTATTGTATATTGTTCCTGGCAAACTTTGGAATTAGGCTCATGGAAGCATTAAACTTTTGTAGTCAGTTTAGTGGCTTGATATTTTCATGCATAAAAAATTCAAATTTGTGCAAAGATGACCACAAGTGCCTAATAAACTTCTGGTAGAACAACCTTCGGCTAGCAATGATCGAAGGAACAACACTCAACACGTTTTAACTTACTTATTAATTTCTGTCTCGACATTCTATCAAGTTACTCTTATACCCAGACTCTATAAACCATCAAGTATCAATACCATTTTATTTTGTTATTACCATTTCAATCAACTCCCATTTGAGAATACTTTTAGGGTTACAAAACTTGTTCCATTCAAATGTGCATACTTTTTTATAAAAGAACCAATGTCAAAACTTGGGGTGCCGATTTGGGTACCCAAGATTCAACAATTACCTGTACTGTGAAAAAACCGTAAGGATCGAGAGAGGAAGTCTTTTGTGTGGGTTCAAGGTTTAAAAATCTTTTTCAAATGTACCCAATCAATGTTTTATTGCAGGGAATTATTCATAGCATCACGTGCATGCTTTTATTAGTTTAGAAAGCAAAGCTAAGCTTAGCAATAAGCACAACAAAGAAGCCAGGCCGCTATTTAGTTTTGTTAACCGAGTATTATCGTCATTTGCCAGCAGAATTAAGGGCACTTTGGAATTATTAGCAAGTACTGTACTGGTATAATTCCTGTGTCTTGAGATGGCAGCAGTTTAACATTTAAGATGAGAGTTTAACAAAGTACCTACTGGGAGTAGGTAGGTACATCAGAAATAAAAACGACGATGAAAAGTAATGCTGGTGTGAGGTTGCTGGTTCTTGCCTCTATCTCTACTTTCTGTTCATGAAAAACTCTATACATAGTAGGTATACCAAGAAAATTGAGTACTGCTCATCTTGAGCAACTCCCAATCAAAATTACCCTGACACTAGATGCCCGCCTGGTACTTAAAACTCCAATAGGTTGTGAAGTTGAAAAAACAACCTGCACAGAGAGATCATTCACCATCAAAAATGCTATCTGTTTACAAGCATTAAGCGTTGCCTTGTAAGAAAAAAACAAATGTTCCACAAACAAATAAACCAACTGAAAGGTCATATTAGCCCTATTCACCAAAATGACACTACAGCTACTGAATGCTGCACTTCCTGATTATCCCAGGGTTATGGAAAGGTTATAGAAATCTGCAATTATTTGGTCGTGAAAACTTTAAGTGCTGTCGCTGTGAACAGGGCTTGAATAGGACATTTTTGTGCTTGAGAATCTGGCTTCAATAATGGTGAAATATAGATTCCAGCTTGCACTTCTGACTACTTGCAGAAATACAGCAAGGTCTTGGTGCTCTAACATGTTATTAAGGCAACAAAGGAATGGCACACTATCACTAGACCCTAAGGTAGTGTCATTGGAATGCATTGTCAAAAGCTACCCAGGGAGTCCAGTTTGCTCAGCAGTAGAAAATATGGGACTTGGCAACCTATATTCATGCGGAACATATTACCTATGTGGCCGAGGGTATGAATCTCTTAGTAAATTGCAAAAATGTCTTATGGAGGTCTTACCAGGTTACTTTACCTGGGGAAAACAAGATATTAAAAGAAATGTGAACAATATCTTTCTACATCCTACATTAATTGAACATCAGCAAAAATATCTTTCACCCAACCAGTTAGTAGACTAGCTGTGGGTCGAGTACCTAATACTTAATCTACATTGGCAGTTTCCGCAGAAAAGATTCTCGTTTTGCAAGTTCTTAACACACAACATTAAATCACAAAAAAAAATGTAAAAAAAAATACTGGCCTTTACGCCTGATGGCCAGGTAATCGTTTTGTCTAGGATAATCTCATATTGAAGACATCCACCTACATGAATTATTTTGTTGTGTGTTTTTTCCTAAAACTAAAAATTATAAACTGAATATTTATGTTACTTGAATCTTAAACAATGTCTTGAAAAGTAAGACTTTAAGAAATCTAAATAAAGTCAAGACTTGAAAATTCAAGACTCCCTGATGATCAGCTGCGTGTTATGTAGTAACATTGTATGTTGAGAGTGAGAGATTAAATGGCAGACGCACGTCCGTAGACCTGTCCGTTCCGGCGCTTGTAGACGCAACAGCACGGGCAGCAGCAGCAACAGATCACGCTGATCAGCAGGAGCGCAGCGATAAAGCCGACTCCGATCAGCAGCATGTTCACATTCCTGTCAGCAGAACACAGGCCAAAATGTCAGCAGATCGCAGGCATGTGTGACATCTCCACTCTGTGGGTGGTGGTCAAATTAAAAGTGGTACAAAAAGGATCCAAGTCAAAACTAGTAGGATGTTTAGGATTCATTTATAGAGCGTGATTCGACTTTTGAGCACATTAGAATAGCACAGCAGAAACCAAAAAACACACAGATGATTAGCAATAAACAATAAATGGTATAACTGCAATTACATTACTCTGATTTTGCTGCTGAAATTTCCATTGACAACATTAGCGATTTCATCAATACGATCCGATAACAGCATATCGTAAAGCTACGTAATCGTTACATACAAATAAAGAGTGTCTATGGGCGTGCGTAGGGTCCCAGATTGGGTGGGGCCTAAAAGGAGCAGTTGGGGAGGGAGCAGGGACAATGATATTCAATCCAAAGAAATTAGGAGTTCTATAAAGCGTCTGTTTGGTGCATTTTTTATTTGCTGCGAATTTTGCAGTGCGATATCTCATGGAAGCACAGCTTTATGAAAAAATTGTAATTCTGTATGTTTGCCCCTCTGGAAGATTGCAGGCAGTCAATAATTGATTTTGATTCTAAAATTTTAAAAATATGATAATTATATTCATTATTTGACGTTTTTGATGATTTCATGTCTATATTGCCCCTACAAAATTTTCGAAATTTGACAACGCGTCAACAGAATTGCAATTTTTTACTATGAAAGCATTCTATTGATAACTCACCCAACAAATTCTTGAACTTCACAGCAGTAGCCCAAATCCGTTTGTTCATTCAAGCAACAAAACACTTTGTCGCTGTCGTCGAGAAATGTCGGGCATGACTTTGGATTTAGTGGGTTGATTTTATCCAGCACCGACTTGCTACCACCCCAAACACAATCCATCCCTGAAATAAATTGTATTGTGTGAAAATCAGGTGAGAACCAATGTTTTAAATTCGCTTGGGAAAAAACCAACAATGAACATTTAGGATTATTCTTCTTACATGTAGACCTAGCTGTAGGTAGGTATTTGAAGAACCCCCTGAATTATTTTGATAAGAGTGAAGCAAAATAGTATATAATATGCAATAACATTTAAATACTACTTTATATTATTTCCGAGTCAAGTTCCGATAAGTTAAATCAAGAAGATAGGGCCAAATCATATCACTCCAATGATTCACTCACCTGATGCATCTTGCAGGAAGGAAACCAGGAAAATTGTCATAAATGACAAATAGGCTTTAGAAAACATTGCGAATCCTGAAATTTTCTTAACGTATTAGAGCTAACCTCTTCTTACTGTGATATTCTAGCTCAGGACTATATCTATACAATTTATTTCCCCAAAATAAAAATTCCTTCAGTCTTTTCCTGTTCAACCAGTGTTCTCCCTCCAACTCGTTCTGTTCTGCACGGAACGCTCCCAGTCCCGGCTCGCTACAAGTGCGCTGCGTTCTGCATCGCCCAACCACGCGACCTTGACTCTCTGAGAAATCAGAATGGTTAACTGAGACGACAAATATAATACATAAGAATTCTCTTTTAATCTTATTTAAATTACGAAAGCTCGTAATTGGCTATTCATTTTATTATTATGTACACAAATTAGCCTCCCAAAAGTGTTGTCCATTCCGGGATTTGAACACTTTTGACACTTTGACAACACTTTTGACAACACTTTTGGGAGGCTAATTTGTGTACATAATAATACATAAGAATTACTTATTTCAAAATGACAAAGTGACGTATATTTATATAAAAAAACAAAAGAGATGATATTGGTTAATAGTGTATATGCTTTGTACAAAGCTAATAAAACAACACGAAGAAGATTTAATTTACAAGGCAAATGACAGTAGAATATTTTGGTTGGCAGCATTGAACGAAGAACGATAATTGATTGGTCAGTTGACAACAACAACATTCCAACCTGCCCGAAGCATCACGACGCAGATTGCGAAGAGACTCGAAGCGCGTTTGAATGATTCGAAATTGACTTTTCTACAGTTTTCAACGGTCACTTGTACATTGGGTTCGCGTTGATAAAGACATTTGAAATATCGCATGGTTTGGTTTGATTAATTGTATTATTTTCGTTTTATATATTGTCATAGCATCGACTGAAGGTAAGAGCTTTACGGTATTCCTTTTATCTAGCATAGCATCTATAATAAGCAGTTGGTCGAGAAACCACCTCGGAATATCGATGCCATTACTGTTGCATGTCGAAAGGGTGATATTGCCGTACCTACTACCTATCTACCTACCTACCTACTAAGGTAGGTAGGTGTGATATCTCAGATATCGTTCAACTTATTTTGGAGGAATGAAACTTTCAGAGGTTGTTAATGATCTCAAACAATTTTTCTGATCTTCATGGAGGAAAGTTGGATTCGCAACCCGTGGGCCACAGTACTTGACCAAGGTGGCCTGCACACATGTTTGGTTTTTATTTATTTTTGAGAACCACACACCTGACAGTTATTTAAAAAATACTCATGAAACCACAAAAGAATGCTCTTTGTAATGATGTATTACATGATAAGATTTCTTTATTTAATTTAGCAAAATTATAATCCATGCCCTTGATCCATCCCGTTTCTGTTTCTATGACAAGTAGTTTTGTTATATTGAATTGGGCAACTGTGCTGTGCCACCAATTCCATATTACAACACACGTTGTCACAGATAAAAGTACGTATTTTTGACGAAGTAGTGTCTTTTATGTGTTCATTAATTCATTTAAAGAATTGGCACTATAAACCTGGTTTAAAAAAGTAAACATACTTTTTCTCGTCTAACAGTATATTTTTTGTAAAAGTGAACTATTTCTTTGAGCATATTTTAACGTAAAAAAACTGATGTATCAAGGGCTCTGAATGCTAATAGTGGCTGGTAAGCGTTTGTGCTCCCTGAGTAGTGCAGCAACCATGCATGTCATTATCCGTTGCGTCGGAGAATAGACAAAGTGGACAGAATTATTCAGACCTTAGGCTTAAATAAGCTTTCAATGACTAATAAGAATTAGTTAAAAACCTGTGCTACCAGGTAATTTTAAACGAGTGTGGTTCTAATGTTTTGGGCATTTCTAATTGGGTGCATTTTTTAAGGCGTGAACATTAATTTTCCAGGGAGAGCTCTTGCGCTCTTCTGACGGCATGGATCCTTGGAAGGGAATCATTTTGAAATGGGTAAGAAAAAGCTAGTTTTTGAAAGAACTCAATGTAAACATACCTACAGCAGTGGCCAAAGTCATATCCCAAATTTATCTGCAAAAAAGTGACTGGACTGTGCTGTAAAATTAACGAACAACCCTCATCCAAATCCAAGTATAGGTATCCAAATAAAATAATTATAATAATCGGATAAAATAACCTGTTCGAGAGGCTGAAAAGTTTCAACGAAATCAAATCTTAAATTTTACAAGACTAGTATACTACCACAGATGCAAAAACCCTCCTCATAATGTTGCTGGGAGTCGAGGTATGGAGCCACTGTTAGGTATATCACGTGTAACCAAGTTAACTGTAACCACCTGTGGAACATAGAACATAGGGTCCCTTGGTTTTATTGGCCTTGTGCCATGGGCTGGTAGATGGAGCCTTAACCGTAACCACTTGAAGAAAATTGGGTCTCTTGGTTATGATTGACTTTGTGCCATGGACTGGTAGATTATTGAAAACAGGTTGTCAACGCACTTCAGCAATTGCCGGCGAAATTACGAGCATCAATTTTTGCCGTAGCCATAGCTAGGAATGGTAGATGGAGCCTTAACCGTAACCACTTGAAGAAAATTGGGTCTCTTGGTTATGATTGACTTTGTGCCATGGACTGGTAGATTATTGAAAACAGGTTGTCAACGCACTTCAGCAATTGCCGGCGAAATTACGAGCATCAATTTTTGCCGTAGCCATAGCTAGGAATGGTCGAATATCTGGGTAACCTGGTATTACCTACCACATTTAGTCACTTCAATCACTTTTTGTCACTTTTTCAACTTGAAGTTACTTTTTGTCACTTATTTAACAATTTAGTCACTTTTCACACCTTTTTTCAAGAAACCTATTATTTTCTTAACTCATTAAAATTGGCAAAGATTCGCAAAATTGATGAATATAAATGGTTTTTATCACGAGAAAACATATTTTGTTTGTTTCATATTTACTGCTATTTTAAAAGATTTTTGTATAAATGAAGACAGTGGTGGCAATGAAGGCAGTGGTGGTGCATGAAAAGGCAGCATAAAATCGGTACTTGGTGCCGATCGTTGAATGATACTGAGGTGTTTTGCACGATTTGTGCGAACAATATTAATATCAAAGCGAAGGGTTTCCAAAGCCTAGCCCAACATTCTGAAACCCAAAAGCTAGGGGTGTGCAAAAAGTGGTTTTCTTGGTTCGAATCGAATATCGAATATTTTAAAAATCATAATTTGAAGTCAAATCGAATATCGAATAAAAAGATTTATAAAAAGTCGAATATCGAAGCGAATCGAATAATTCGTTTGGCTCGAATAATTCGCCAAAATTTCGAATTATATACCTTAAATGTTAATTTTTGCAGCAAAATGCTTATCAGTGGTACCAAATATTCCAACTATTCGAATTTTTCGAATTATTCGTTTTTCGAATAGCAAAATTTTGAATACGAATTCGAATAGTTTAAAAATCGCTAATCGATATTCGAATACAAATAATTCGAAAATAATTCGTCGAATAATTAGTCCATTTCGAATATTCGCACACCCCTACCAAAAGCAATGCATGAGATAAATAAAGTGTCAATCAAATTCATCTTACAACAAGCAGAAATTCTGCTCCTAATACTGAAAGTCCACACCCAAGCAATGTGCCGTTGGGTTTCACGATCAAAGACTGCTGATCAACACGCTGTTGTGGGCGCTTAAATCTGTGGCGGCCAACTTCTCCGCAAAGGCAAATGAGGACATTGAAGAGTTGTTGTGAAGTATCAATAAATACTGTATTTGTCGCCGTGAGGTCACTTTACAGTCACTTTCCTGTCACTTTTTTGTCACTTTTCCCCCAAAAAATGGTCACTTAAATCTCTTTTTTAATGGATCTAGTCCAGTGGCACAGCTGCTACCAGTAATCCACTATTTGTATCATCATGGAACTACCCTGGCTCTCTGCTTTCGACTTCAAGCCACCCTGCAGCCCTGCAGTAATTAATAGCTGCCTGTCGACAGAGCCGATATTCCAACTAGACCATCGCTAGGTGGTGGATATTTCCAAATTTGTTGGCAGATACTGGGATGATTTGGCAACCTGTTTTAAGTTTTCGAAATGCCTTCGCTTCATCTACCAGGCTGTGGCATAAGGTTAATTATAATCAGGGGACCTAATGTTTCACATGTGAATGTGATTACAGTTTCCTTGGTTACAGTACAGGCAATAAAACAACAAACAGTGACTACATGCTGCTGGCGGCAAAACTATTGTTTAGGTTCTAGTTCTAGGTGAGGGGAACGCAGCAACTCATGCGAGAGCTGCTTTTAGTATCGGAGCAGATAATCTGGGCACCTAGCCCTTTATTCTGTGGCGTGACATGTTTTTAGTACAGTACGTTCCCCTCTTGGTAGTTGGGAGAGTCAGCAACTAAACCGTCATCATGGTTTTAAATCATTATAAGATGTTTTTGAAAAGTAGTGGTACAGGTGGGGCCAGCAGACAAGAGTTTTAAGTTTAGAACTTTCATGTGTTTTTATCAAGTATTGGTATTCTTTCTTGCTAGGTAAATGGACTGTTCCCAGAAAAACGCGACCGAATCTCGTTCCATCATCTGGCCGATGGGGAAATTTTCAGAAGTATCATTCAAGATATTCTGAAAGTGGATCTGAAGCCCCACTCGAGACAGAAGGATCCAATTGAGTTGTTTGTACGACGAGAATATCCGGACGTTAGGTTAAATTCGAGCAGAAATGAATATGAAATTCTGCTCGCTTCAATTCTTCTCCACTATTGGGCAGTGCGGTTGTCTGAGAACGAACATAAAGCACGTGCGCTTGTCGTTACTCGTTTTAACGGGGAAACAGAAGTAGCCATCGGGCGTTTTCTTGAGAATCTTACGTCGGATAATGGAGTTCTTATCACTGACGAACAAATTTATAAAGCAATTGGAAATATGAAACTTTGTTCCACTGAGAAAAAGTTACCATCCACCCCATGCTTCAGAGGTAGGTCTGGTCAGCCACACTCTGACGGATCGCTACGTATGTTTTTAAACTCACCCGTGGCAAAGCAACAGAAAGAGTTGGCTGAATCCCAGAGGAAGCTGCGGGAGGCAACTTCAGAGCTCGACCAAGAACAATTGGAAAGAAGAATGGTGGATAAAGAGCTCGTTTTGGAGAAGAATAAGACAAGGAAACTTGAATCTCAGTTGAAGAAAGCCATGAGCGATCTGGCTAAATATGAGGAAGATATTGCGCAGCTTCAAGAGAACACTTCTGGAAGAGATTTTGAGGCTAAGATCAAAATCTACAAAGAAGAAATCAAGTCTCAAGAATTATACATAACTGAGCTACGATCAACTTGTCAGCCTCTTGAAGATGCGAACAATAAACTAGAGAATAGATGTAAAATTCTTCAAGAAGCCCTTCAGTTATTGACTACATCATCTGAAAAACAAGAACTTTCTATAAATAAGCTTTCTGAACAGATCATAACCAAGAATAAAGAGCTTGAAGAGCTAACAAAACTTAACAAAGAATTAGACGCTTACGTTAAAGGAATGAAAAATGAATTCAACGAAAGCGTTGATTTCGATACGTCATTAACACCCTTCTCCCGGCTCCTAGACTCGCCGATGCCTGTGCGTGACACTTTGCCTCTTTCAAACACAATAGTTGATATACAGCTCAAAGAAAAGCAAACTGAAGTGAAGGAACTCAAGAACCAGATTGATACCGCTGCTGAGAAAATTGCAGAAATATTTTCCAATTGTAATCATGCTTGTCCAGGTGGTAGTGACATATTAATAAGCCTAGAGACTCTGGAAGGACTATTGAAGGAAAATAATTTACGCCTCATCGAGAATCAAAGAAAACTAATGGAAACAGATCTCGCCCGTGACGCTGAACTTCGTGTCGCACATGCTGAGATCGAATCAATGGCTACACGCTGCGTGGAATATGACGAGATCATTTCCAAGTTGAATTGCACAATCGACGAGAAAATTGCACTGATTAGCGGGGCAGATCTCCGATACCAACAACTTTCTGAACAACATCTTACGCTTAGCCAAAACCTTTCAGACACTTCCAGAGAGCTCTGTGAGATAAAATCAGAAAAACAGCAGCTCAGCGAGTCTCTAGAGCTAACAGTTAATAATCTTACGAAGGCAGGAGGTACTATAGATTTCCTTAAACTTGTCTGCGACGAAAATGATGTGAAGAGAGTGGAGCTGGAGAGTAAGATCATTGGGAAAGATGAGGAAATCACAGTTTTGACAGCTACGCAAGCAGTCCTTCAACAAGAGCTTGAAGAGGCACAGAAATTAGTGGTTGAGAAGGACAAGCACAACAGCGTCATTGAAGCCGAACTGCGGACTACATCTCTTAACCTGGAGGCTGCCGAAAATGAACTTGGGAGGCTTTCCGAAGCACATCGCTGTAGTGAAGCTGCACTACGAAAAACAGAGCTGGAGCTTGATGAACTGCTACAACGGTGTACGATGCTCGACAAGAAGATCGCCGAGTTGACCAATTCAATTGAGAAGAAAAATGATGAAATCACTGGTGTCTGCCAGGAACGCGAAAAGCTTTCTGATGATTTGTCTGTGACGAGAGCACAGGCGCTACAGCAGAACGAAGCTTTCGAGCAGTTAGAGAAGGAGTTTGCAAAAGCACAATCAGAGTTGTGTGTTCTTACTCTACAAGGTGTAAATAGTGAAAAGAAAATATCAGGGCTGCTGAATGCTAATTCGTCACAGGAAACAGAACTATCAGTGATGTCCAACGCGAACGATGATCTGCGACAGCAACTTGAGGCTGCAATGCAAGTGGTGATGGTAAAGGATTCAACTATCACCACACTGATTGAAGAAAAGGAGGCTATTAGCTTGCAGTTGCAAAATGTGAGCGAAGAGAAAGCCAAAATAGCCGACGATTATCGCTTAAAAGATTCCGAGTTCAAACAATCGCAGGCGAAGGTTGGGGAGTTGGTGTCTCGTTGTCAGGACTATGAATCAAAAATAACCGACATGAACAACAGCATCTGCAAGAAAGCCAAAGAAATTGCGGAACTTGAGGAGCAACAAAATCATGCTAGAAGCTTGCTGGCAGACATGCAAGATACTGAGACACAACTCAGAGAATCTCTTCGAACATCAGAAGCTGAGATTGCAATTACTCAGAAAAATTTGGAACTTTGTTGCAGTGAAAATGACAAGAAACTATCACAACTGGAATCAGCCATAGTTGAGAAGACTTCCGAGCTTAGTGTCTTGGCTGGTCAGCACGAATGTTTGGTTGAAGAATTTGGAAACGCCCAGCATCGATTGGTCGAGAAGGAAAATCATATTGAAAAATTAATTGAAGAACGTTGCAACCTAAAATCACAGCTGGAAGTTGCGATCGAAGAACAAACCAAACTTAAAGAAGATTTCTGCTCCCAGAAAGCTGAAACACTAAATTCACATGAAGAGGTAAAGCGCGTCTTCGAAACAAGAATAGTGCAGCTAGACTCATCAATTGCTGAAAAGAACTCGGAGTTCACCGTTTTAACCGACAAGCACGAACTTCTACGGAAAGATTTTGAAGATGCTCGGCAACATTTGGTTGAAAAGCAGAGTCTGATTGACAAGTTTATCGAAGAATGTGACAAACTCAGGTCACTGTTGGAAGTTGTGACTGAAGAACGAACTAAACTGGCAGAAGATGAGATTAAACTTGAAGAATCTCTACGGCAAACAGAGACAAAACTTGCCAATACCCATGACATCTTGGAACTACGCTGCAAAGAAAACAACGAGGTAAAAGTGCAACTAGAAACATCAATTGCTGAAAAGGTCTTGGAGCTCAGCGTTTTAACTGACAAGCAGGAACTTCTACAGCAAAAATTTGAAGATGCTCAGCAACATTTGGTTGAAAAGCAGAGTCGGATCGACAAGTTTATCGAAGAATGTGACAAACTCAGGTCACAGTTGGAAGTTGTGACCGAAGAACGAACCAAACTGGCAGAAGATGAGATTAAACTTAAAGAGTCTCTACGGCAAACAGAGACAAAACTTGCCAATACCCATGACATCTTGGAACTACGCTGCAAAGAAAACAACGAGGTAAAAGTGCAACTAGAAACATCAATTGCTGAAAAGGTCTTTGATCTCAGCGTTTTAACTGATAAGCACGAACTTCTACAGCAAGAATTTGAAGATGCTCAGCAACATTTGGTTGAAAAGCAGAGTCGGATCGACAAGTTTACCGAAGAATGTGACAAACTCGGGTCACAGTTGGAAATTGTGACTGAAGAACAAACCAAACTGGCAGAAGATAAGATTAAACTTGAAGAATCTCTACGGCAAACAGAGACCAAACTTGCCAATACCCGTGACAACTTGGAACTACGCTGCAAAAAAAACAACGAGGAAAAAGTGCAACTAGAAACATCAATTGCAGAAAAGGTCTTGGAGCTCAGCGTTTTAACTGACAAGCACGAACTTCTACAGCATGAATTTGAAGATGCTCGGCAACATTTGGTTGAAAAGCAGAGTCAGATTGACAAGTTTATCAAAGAATGTGATGAACTCAGGTCACGGCTGGAAGTTGTGACTGAAGAACGAACCAAACTGGCTGAAGATGAGATTAAACTTAAAGAATCTCTACGGCAAACAGGGACCGAACTTGCCAATACCCGTGACAACTTGGAACTACTCTGCAAAGAAAACAACGATGAAAAAGTGCGACTAGAAACATCAATTGCTGAAAAGGTTTCAGAGCTCAGCGTTTTAACTGACAAGCACGAACTTCTACAGCAAGAATTTGAAGATGCTCAGCAACATTTGGTTGAAAAGCAGAGTCAGATTGACAAGTTCATCGAGGAACGTGCCAATCTCAACTCTCAATTGGAAGATCTGACTGGAGATCGAGCCAAACTGGCAGAAGGCAAAATGAAACTTAAAGAATCTCTACATCAAACTGAAAGTGAACTGACCAATACCCGCGAGAACTTCAAACTTATATGCAAAGAAAACGACAAGAAAACAACGCAACTCGAGACCTTGATCACTGAAAAGAACACTGAGCTAGTTGCTTTAACTGACAAGCACAAACTTCTGCAGCAAGAATTTGAAAATGCTCAGCAATGTTTGGTTGACATGCAAGGTCAGATCGGCAAGTTCATTGAGGAATGTGGTGATCTCGGCTCCCGGTTGGAAGTCGTAATTGAAGAACGGAACAAACTGACGGAAGATATCAGCCGCCAGGATGGCGAGATAAAGAGGTTGCATTCGGAGATTGCAATCTTGCTTTTGCGCTGTGATGACTACGAAGCAAAAATAGCCGACATGAACATCAGCATTGAGAAGAAATCCGAAGAAATCGCGGAAATAGAAGGGCAACGGAATATTTTTAGCAGCAAGCTCGCCGAGGCGCAAGCTTCTGAGACCCAGCTTAGAGACACTCTGCAGCTAATTGAAACTCAACTTCAAACGGTTCAAGAAGATGCCTGTGCTCTGAGACAGTGCTGTGCAGAAAATGATGTTCAAATGATAGTTCTTGCCGGAAAAGAAGCTGAAACTAAAAAGCAGCTTAGTGAAATTACCATGCAACACTCTAATCTCTTGCGAGAATTTGAAGACGTTAATCTACAGAAGGCTGAGAAAGAAGTTGAGGTCACCCATTTGAATGGTCTTGTGCTTAATTTTGAGATTGAAAAGAACAAGTTTTTGGAAGAGAAAGCAGAAATGTCTGACAAGGCATCAGTAATTGCGAAGGAAGTGGAGAGTCTCAACGAAGAAAATACTTCCTTAAAGAAAGAAGAATTAGAGAGGGAATCATACTACAACCAATGTGTCTCACAAATACGTGATATTCTGTCTATTGAGTCTGGGGTCGAAATCGACAGCCAAGTTACTGTAGATGAAACTTTTCAAACTCTTTATTTGAATCTAGATGAGCTCATATCAAGAGTTGGAAAAAAGTGTGAAAAGTACAGATGCAGCATTCTAGAAGCAAAGTCAGCTTTGGAACATTCGGAAAGTAATTGGAACTCTGAGTTCATCCGTGTCAGTGAACAGCTAACCGACAGTGCAAAAAAGGAGAGGTCTGCCATTGCGTCTAACGCGGTTCTAGAGGCACGATTGAAAGCTGTAGAAGAAAATGTTCTTGAAGAGTGTACAATGTTGACCACTGAAATTGGTGAACTTCTCAAATTCATTGATTGTGCAGATAACTCTGTTCTTGTGAACTCTTCTGCCCTGTCCAGTCCACAACCAGCTGCCGAAGTTGGTTTTCAACATATCCAGTCCAAGCTTTTGCAGCTCCGAGATTCTATTACACTTATTGTTAGTAACAAGAGTAGTTTGTTTGATGACTTTTGCCATGTGAAGGAACAACTAAAGGAGAAAGTAGAGGAATGGCAGTCGCTGATGTTGCAAGTGGACTCTTTAACGGTGTCTTGTGATGATTTGAAGGCAGATAATCTACGCTTGCAAGATTTGTTAACGTGTGCGGAGAATGGGCGAGACAAATGTCAGGGTGAGATCGAGAATTGGGTGAAAAAGTGTGCAGTGGTCGATGAAAAAGTGACTTTATTGGAACAGAAGTTGGTTGCTGTTAACTCTACTGGCAATTGCTTGAAACTTCAAGCTCACGCATTGCAAGTAAGGAACACTGAGCTATTGGCTGACCTGACAAAAAAAGTGCAGTGTTGTCTTGACTGGGAAACTGTTTGCTATGAGATATCTGAATTCAAGCAAATGATAAGCAATAAGATGGAACACCTTCTCTTGTATAAAAACCTACTTGAGAGTCAACTTTTCGAATTCAGAAGGAAGTACGATAATTTGAACTCTTGCGATTTACTGGATACAGCCAACGTGAAGAATATTGGTTCCTTAAAATCAGAAATCAGTTTCACTCTGTCAAGTATTGAAAAGAAACACAATGATGTGTCTCTTGATATGCTGAATTGTGTTTACTCCTCCCTGCGTTATCCATTCTTGCTGATTCAACGGCAGCATCGCAATATGGAAGGTGAAGATTTGTCGGTAAGTCCTTGCGTCAGCCATCACTCTAAGGATATTTCCGTGCAGATTGAACACATTGAGATAGCATTGGAGGCAATGCTCAGTGATATTCAGAAGGAGATTTCTGTCAAGATCAAGCAGCTTGAAGATAATTGCAATATCACACCTGCAGATGTTTCATTCCTTGATGATTCTTTAGAAGAAAGGCCATCTTCTTTGTCACAGATTGCAATACCTGAAGGAGGTGCCATGCTTAAAGTCTATCCGTCTGATGTCATTGATCCCAGCACGTCAGCCATTAAAAACGTGGTGGAAAGCATTGTGGCTTCTCAGGCTTGCCAGTTCCAAGCACTGGTGACTTTGAAAAATGAAGCGAATTCTCTGGACAATAGGAATCGATTGGATTTTGAGGAGATCAAAGAAGCAAAGGAGAACCTAGAGAAGAAGATCACCGAACAGCAGAACAGTGCCGAGCAGCTGAAGGTAGCGTACGCAACCTTGTTGCAGGATTGTGAGCACGCACAGACTGATGCCGACAAATTTAGGGAACTCTTGGCAAGAAAAGAAGAGGAATCCCAAAGAAGAATGGAAAGAGCCGAGCAGCTTGAAGCGCAAAATAAGCTACTTGAAAAGCGGATTACATCATGTTACACAGAAGAAGAAGTTGGGCAGAAGGTCGAAAAACTTGGAATCGAATACGAAGGGAAGCTGGAGAGAATGAAAGAAAAAATGAAAGACATGTTTAGAAAGGAGACTGCCAAGCTCGATGACATGAAATCTCAAGCATGCAAGGACACTGAGAAACAGTGTAAAGCTGAACTCGATAGCCAGATCAAGAAATACAAGGTTTACATACAGGATCAGTCACGTGATATTGATGATCTGAAAGAAAAGCTGCAGCAAGAAAGGATGGAGTCTGAGGTCCTAAAGAGACAGTTGACCCGACTGGAGAATCGATTGGATGCGAGAAATACTTCTGTGGTAAGTGATGAGCTCAATAATTAATAGTTTGTGGTTCTCGCTGCAAGTTGAGCTTGCAAGATCGACGTAAATGCCTCCCACTGGGGAGTCATGTTTTGTATCAATTCTAGTGAGTTCTTTTCGACACCAACTTTCTCTGGTTGAAATTGTTTTAAATTACCTAGTACACACCTAGTAGTATACCTAGTACATTTCAATTAATAAGTGACAAAACATTCCTACACAAAAAGTCAAATATTGTGAAATGTTTTATTGCTGGGTTATTTTATTAGGTAGTACAGAAAAATGCAAATAAGGAGGATTGAGTTTATTTCAATAGGGAAGGGAAAGGCAAAAAAGAGGAGAGAAAGAATTGTACATTATAAAATGTAAATTCGCTTGGAAACACCCGATGGGTATCGGTGTTTTGCCTAGACTAACTTAACGTAGTGGAACAGAGACCAAAAAATATATAAATAATATAAAAAATAACTTCACTGCAAAGCAGAAATTGAGCATTGCAGCACCAGTTAACCACGATGGCCTATTGCCGTTCCCGCAGCACCCTGACCCGCTGGTCATGAAGCGCGACTCGGTGATGGAGCATCTCCAACGGCGTGGGACGGAACCGGCCCGAATAGTTCGAACGCACACCTCTACCAACACCGTTCTCGAGCGTGACACCGACCCTGCAAGCGGCTACTACCGCCGACAAAGCATCGCCACACAGCAGTCTGTCACCAGCCTGCACACCATCCCAAGTGAGCTTACATAATAATATTATGCACAATTTGGCATAAAATCCCTCTAGCTGTATGTTATGTACTTTTTTAAATACCTATATGATTGTAGATACCAATGTTCTACAAGACTAGAAATATTATTAAATTTTTTTTTAAAGTTCTTGTTAATAATTCTCAAAATTTATGTTTTTTTATTGTACTTATCACCTTTGGTGTGTTGCGTTGTGTGGAAGATTTAATTTTCAAGACCAATCATTCTCGAGGACGCCCGTCGCCCTATCATCAAATCTACACACTAGACTACTATGTACATATGATATCTGTGCTCAGCTGCTGAACAGTTTGTGGATAAAAAGAGAGCTGCTAAAAATAGGCAGGCCCAAGGAATAATAATGGAGACGTCCACGTCTAACACTGATGCCCTTTAAATTGTGCCGAGGCTCCAGTGAAAGAGAGCAGCCATTGAAGTAATCCTGCGTGCCGACAGGCGAGAGCTTCGCGGCAGAGGACGAGGAGGGCGAAGTTTTCAACAACACCTATCTCGGCGACCTCAAGGCAGGTCACGTGCGCCTCCCGCTGATGCTGACGGGAACAGAGCGACTAGGAGAACTTCAATACCGCAACTCGCTGTGCCCGCCACATTTGAAATCGTCGTACCCGGCAGAGACTCAGTTCCACGATCCTGAGTCGTTCCGTGACGAAGAAGTCAAGGTCAGTTGACGCGTTACTTCGATAATGTTGGGCGGTTGTCGTAGATATCCTGGGCTTACTAATTCTGCGATGGTTTTTAATTTTGACAACTTTGTCACTTTTAAATGTGGGTGAGGATGAGTGAGACGGTGGAGGCAGTAGGTACATAAACTTGCTTGTTACTTATTTTGGATAACGCCTCGTTTATAAGGTAGTCAAGATTCGACATTATGTATTGTTTAATTGTTTCTGAGTGTTATTTTTACCCACCTGTCCAGTATTTAAGACAAGATGTGTCAAAAATGACTGGCAGACAAATAAATAAACCCCCATAATTTGTGGAAATCCATTTCCACTTTGTTACCTCCTTTCATGTTGGTTTGTGGTGTAGGTACCTAGTTGATGTGTTGTGGTAGTTGTTGACTGTCAATTTTGTCGTACATTAGCTGGGCTTCAGTTCGGACATCGATCACAGCGACACGTCTAGTCTCAGTGCGTTGCTATTGCCTGGCGAAAGGCAACGAAAACGTGACCGCGGAAAGAACCAGGTAACCATAACGTCGGCGCTCTACACCTGCTCAAGAACTTTAGTGAACTTGCTCTGGTTGTTCCATCTTTTGGTGTGCATTTTGGGATCAATGTGTAGATTGTAAATGTGATTTTGATTTGCAGACGTCCTATCAAAAGCCGGGACCCCCAACACCAATTAAAAATGGTGGTAGACGTTCTCTTCAGGTGAGATTAAAACCGGCATAGCAGAAATGTCGTTCATTAATGTTTGTATTAGTGCGGGCTACTAACCATTGTGTTCTATGTTGCATGCCTTCCATCAATACTATTGCTACAGCTAATACTTTGCAAGGGAGGATGAGAGTGTTTTGAGAGTATGATATCAAAAATGTACTCGGGAGTTAAAAGAGGTCAAATTTGTTAGTGCTTGGCCAGTCTTAACTCTTCATCCAGGGAATGGTCAACAGTCAGTACTGTACCTGAGTGATCAAAATACAGATCTAACATTCATAACATAATTTTCCGACCTGTTAACTGGTCTGAATGAATTATTCAAATCTTATCAATTATCAATTATATTATTAATTATCAAAATCTACCAATTTTGATTCGGGCAATGTTTTCCCTCCGTTTGAATGTAGTGTACTAATCTGATGCAAGGGGTTAATTTGCAAATGCGACGTTTTAGGGCGGCGAACTATTGTCCCCTCGTGCTGCCCTCAGGGAGGTTAACGATGGTGCCCGGGCAAAAGCTAGCACCCCTAATCGGATTCGGCAGCTCTTCGCTTCAAAATCCAAGAGAGATGAGGTGAGTTTATTTCTAGTTGCTACTTGTATTTTTATTCCATTGCTAATGATATTTTCTAATTATAATTTCCTGTCATAATACCCCTAGAAGTTAATACTTAAATTCTTCAATACTTTACATTAGGAAGATTACTTCGTAGTTTAATTATTACAGCAATTGCAACTAAAAATATAATTTTAATTGTGTAGTTTTGTGTTTGATGTTTCTGTTTTTGTGTGTTCCAGAATTCCCCCATGACTCCTCGTGGAAGGCGTCTCAGTTTATTCAGAAAATCTGCCAGGGGCCGCGAAGACTGTTAAGTCATAGATGTCAACAGCAATCGGTGATACTTGCAGTCGGTTTGATGCATTTTAATTTTTAATGTGATTTGTTTTAATTATTTTAATTAGCTTATATTTTTTCGCGATTTAGGGTTAAAAATGTAAAGATAGATTATTCTAACATTAAAACTAAAAGAATTCCAATGTATTTTGTACTAGATCAGTAAAAGGATGTCAAATTTCAATCAAAACTTCATTATTGCATTTTGTACATTCATTTCCTGTTTCGAAATTGGGCACTATTTTGGCAGAAGTGCATAAGTTTGTAACTAGGGGCGCTCTGTTCTCCATCCTTCAAATTTCGAATTAGAGATGGCCGACTTTGTGCAAAAAATCGATTCAGTGAATCGATTTAAATCGAAACAGTTCGATTCAATTAATCGATTTTTTAACCTTCAAAAATCGATTTTCCGATTTTTTTCGATTTTTCCATAAAAAACACAAAAGAATACATTTTCTCTTTGGAATACATTTATTTATGAATCAAGTACATAATAGGTGACATCACTTTCCGAAAAATCATATAGTTACCTTAATTTTAAATGTTAAGCTCCCAAATCCCAATCGCAAACATCAAGGGAGCTAAGGAAAAGAATCTTGGACAATCTTTTGCCCGTCAGGCGGTTCCGCGAGCAGGTCATAATATTTCCGGCCTTCGAGAACAGTCTCTCTGAAGGCACGGATGTTGCCACTATCGGCAAATATTTATTTGCAGCCAAATAAACTTTTGGGTACACGTGTCTTACCGACTCCCAGTAAAGAAAACGGTCAGATTTTATTCCAATTACCGATTGGTTCAGATATTGTCGAAGTTCGATAGACATACCTCCTGCCGTTCCCAAACTGTCGTTCGTATTTGATTTGTCAACCAGTTCGGAGTGAAAACTCAACAGATCATCAGCTGCTGGTGTTCTGCTCGGCAAAGTTGCTACATCGTTGACAATAGCATCCGACATCAAGGAATTAATGCCTTGAATTGCCTGTGCACATGATGAAGGGCTTTGGAAATGTAAGCGCTTGAACCGGGGATCCAGCAGGGTTGACATCGCCAGCAAGGAGACCTTCTCTATCATTGAAAAGCGCTTCTCCAGCTCCTGCAACAGATTTGCTTGCAAATTGATTGCAAGTTCGGACTGGGGGCTGGCCTTCGAAATTGCCTTAGTAATGCAATGTACAAGAGGTATAACTTTGCTGCATGTGACATATTTGTCACCCGATAACTCTTTCATTGCCTTCTCGATAGGCTTTAGTTGGACTATAACCTCGCGAACTTCATCAATTTCATCCGCAGTGAGCATTGGCGGAGATTTGCGCATTGTTGTCAATACCGATGATACAATTGGGCTTAATAAAATGAATTGTTCTAGCATGTAAAAACAGGAATTCCATCTAGTAGGTACCTCTTGCTTTAGCTTTAATATCTGCCCATCTGTCTTCCCTGCATCCTTCTGCAGCTTACGCAGGGAGTCGGCAGCATTCACAGTCTGCTTAAAGTAGGTCACTATAGTCTTTACCTTACTAATTAGAGCTGTCAGGTCCTCAATACCTTGAATAGCTTTCACTGGCACGAGATTTAGGGTGTGGGCGAAGCATGGCAAGTGTTTAGACTTGCCCAAATAATCGGCAATAGCTTTAACCATGTTTGCTGCATTGTCTGTGACAGCTGCAACTACCTTTTCTTTAGAAATTCCCCACTGTTCCAATTGTGATTGCAATTTCATGTGGATGTAGTCTGCAGTGTGACTCTCATCCAACTCTACAAGTCCAATTGTGGCGGTTCGCATGGTTACTCCTTGTAAATAGTGAATAGTGGTCCCCAAAAACCCTTTGGTATTGAACTCTTCTGTCCATGCATCCGTGGTAACTGTTACGTAAGGAGCACTGGCGATTTTAGTCTTCAATTGTTCGGACAAAATTTCAAACTTCCCATCTATGAGCTTAGTGAAAGTTTGACGTGACGGGATTTTATATAATGGTACAGTGGCTTTGAGCAGTGTCTTCAATCCTTCGGAATTGACTATTGAAATGGGTAGATTTTCCTTGATGACCATAAATATAATGGCATCTGTGATGCTGGCGTGTCTATGACCTCGTGAGGAGAACGAATTTACATTTCCAATAGCTTCGTCAATTGGTATTTGCAGACCACCTGACAAGGAACTTGAGCTGCGTCTGGAGCTGGACTTCGACGTCGATGCTGGCAGTGAATTGAAGTAGTTGTGTAAGTTCTGTTACAGGAAAATAGGTTCTCACAGTTTTTTTTTGGACAGATTAGACAAGTTTAATCACAGTCAAGTTGAATAGGTAGAGCTTAAAACTCACTGTAGGCAAGACTCCGGATGGTTCAGGTTCAGGGCCAGAGGCAGAAGAATGTGTACGGCTTGTGCTTGGCATCATGTCAATGTCATTGTCAGTGTCTGGCAAAACTACATTTACAGCGGGATCATCGGGATCGACCTCCTGTTGTAGGTTGTGGTTGGAGTGCTTCCGAACCATATGTTGCTTCAGGTTACTCGTGTTCCCCCCCGTCTTTATCAACTGGGAACATTTTCTGCACGTGGCCGTATTCCCACTCTGTTTGATGAAAAACTTCCACAAATCACTTTTGCCAGGCGCCATTTTCAGGTCTCTAAAACCAACCTAACCTTCATTGCCTACATCGGTCGACCTCTAAAATCGGAAGACAGAAAATCGATTCACCGATATATCGAAAGACAGAAAATCGATTCAAAAATCGATTAATCGAAAGGCAAAAAATCGATTTTCGAGAAAATCGATTCTGAATTGGCCATCTCTATTTCGAATTCAATGGCCGAGTGCAAGATGGCTGACGAAGAATCTGTTGGTTGTGAACACTATAAAAGAAAGTCTAAATTTGTGGTAAGTCTACGTCTCCGGTTTTAAGATTAGATGTAATAATTCCATATTAAAATAACGAAGAGTTTATGATTCAAACCCTGTTTACATAGAATCCTTATATGTATTTAAGAACCTTCTACGCAAACGTCATTCGTTGCCTGTTATGGCCTGTAATGACAGATCAAAAGTAGAACAAATATTTTTGACCGCACATTGGTATATAAACCTAGCTAGGTACCTACCTAGTGTTGGAATAATGCTGATGAGTTTCGCATTAAATTAACCCACGCAGGGATAGATCAGGTTCAGCTACCAGATGTAGAAAATTGTATTATATATTTGCATATTAAAATTATTGATATATTATGGTGTAGTGGCCCAACATTGATTATTTTAAAAATGAAAAATTTGATTATGAAATATACTGACTATGTAGTAGGCACTATACAAATGCAACCACTGCTACTACACTGAATGACTTTGTACTTATAATGACTTTGTTTCTCAGACTCCTTGCTGCAACAAAATATACACTTGTCGGTTTTGCCACGATGAGAAAGAAAGTCACCCTGTAAATAGGAAAGATGTAACCGAACTTGTGTGTACCAAATGTGAAACAAGGCAAAAAGTACAAGCTGAATGTGAAAATTGTTCCTTAAGGTTTGGAAAGGTTTGTATATTGTGGCTGGTACCTATAAGTAGAGGTTACACTAGAATTAGATCAAGCATACTGCCATGTTAAAAACACAGGCAAAATCATTACCTAACCTCATTATAACATTGCGGCTGCTCTAGGGGAGGGAGGGTCAGCTGTTGTGTACTGTAAACTGCAGAAACTAATTGAAATCTTTCAGTACACTTGCCTGGAATGCAAACTTTTTGATGACGAGGACAAGAATCAATATCACTGTGATGGGTGCGGCATTTGTCGCATTGGAGGGCGAGACAAGTTCTTCCATTGTGAGAAGTGCAACATGTGTCTTCCGATTAAACTCATTAATAAGCACAAGGTTTGTTCATCTCATCTTCACTACCTTCAGAGTTTTTAGTTATTTTTATCAGAACCTTTAATCAGAAATGTAATCAATCTTTCAGTGTGTAGAGAACGTTTCTCGGGCCAACTGTCCTGTTTGTCTCGATGATATCCACACTTCTCGAATCGCATGCCACATTCCTGACTGCGGACATCTTTTACACCGCACTTGTTTCGATGAGCTTTTGAAGGCAGGCCATTACGCTTGTCCAACTTGCCAGACCTCACTCCTAGATATGTCAACAGTAAGTTAATGAACTAAATATAATATATTAAGCCTATTCATTGAGCATTTTACTCCCGGCAATTGCTGCCACTGGAGTTACCTCATACAGGATTCAAACCTATAACCATGGAATAATTATACAGTGACAACCTACCTTGGCTCTCCAAAACCAAACTGGGATCCAAAAAAAGCTTCATTCAATCATTACATCGTCATCTTCATTACATGAATGCCATTCAGTTTTTTGATATCAATAAAAATGATTCTCAGCAGAAGTTTGTGTGGCCATTGAAATAATTTTTTTATTTAAATGCCTGTGTTCTTTTTGCAGTTATGGAATTTCCTAGACAGCGAGGTAATCTTGACACCGATGCCGGTTGAGTACCAAGATTACAAGGCGGAGATTTTGTGTAAGGATTGCCACACAGAGTCGGTGGTCAAGTTCCACGTAGTTGGGCTCAAGTGCCCGGGATGCGGTTCGTACAACACTTGCAGGATCAAAGGAAGCCCGAATCCGTGCATCAGTTTATGTCCCAGGTCGCTGATTAGTAGTGAGTATTTTCCGTGACGAATATTAAGGCAATTGCATTTCTTTGGATGGCAGGGAGCAGGGAAATAGTTGACGGTTACGACTTACGGTAACGATTTACAGTCTACTATTCCTATCTTTAGCGCTAACTAGTGCCTATAGGAACAGCAGGAAACTATTTCAGTCTTGGTTTTGAATGCTAAATAAAAGTCTCTCAGATTTCCCATTAAATTGACACACACATAGAGATGTAAAGCAGTAATATTACAGTAATATTACCAATCAATTTTACCGTAATATTACCTTTTTTTTCCCTTCATTTTTATGCTGTTTTGCATCTCTTTGTGTTTAGTGTATCTATCCTAACCAAAAAATACCCATAGCAACACCCTGGGGCATAACTAGATGAGGTCAGGAATACCAGTGCCCGGGGGCACTGGTAACATAATTTTTTTTCAATTTACCAATTTTACCACTTTTTGGTAATATTACCAGTAATATTACAATTTTTTAAATTACCGGTAATTTGACATTTCTCTACACACAACACTGACCCTGGCGTTGTCTTGTATGAGCAGATGTCAGCCCTGCCGAAAACGAACCGGAAGCAGCTGGGCCGAGCACATCACCCGAGAGTTCTTCGTCAGCCGACGAGACTGCTGACGAAGGCAATTGACTGCTGAAATTCGGTGCTGACTCCAACGTATACTATAACCCTAGTAGCTAAATCCTCCCTAGAGGCAAGTAATGCTATTTAGCCCTTGGCCTTTAGCCCTAAAAACACAGAATGAACCTACCCAGATTATCCGCTCCAATATAAATTATAAACCTGGCTACGCGAAAGCTCAGTGAAAGTCCTCA
Source organism: Nemoura dubitans (assembly GCA_921293005.1). Classification (NCBI taxonomy): domain Eukaryota; kingdom Metazoa; phylum Arthropoda; class Insecta; order Plecoptera; family Nemouridae; genus Nemoura; species Nemoura dubitans. The sequence continues at coordinate 22,547,464 of OV121075.1, forward strand.
CCCTGCAAGATTTCCCATATTATTCCCCTCTCCTGAAAGTGTCAACGATTGCTCTGGCAGCCGTTGGGTGGAGCCACTGGTAGTTAAACTATCAGTTTTACTCCCTCTGCCAATCATCGCAGTTCTCTGTCTTGTCTGGCGGGAGCACTCATCGTTATGCCACCGTGGCCGGGCACTTACTAGATCAAATTTTTTTCCCGTAGCTGGTACTAGTTAGAATTGAATATCTGGGTAGATTTCATCTGTGCTAATACCTAGACAATATGGTTTTGTTAAACTGTAATGCGAGATTTATTATGCGACTAAATTATTTGTTGCTATCTACCTAGTACCTACCTTCCTTATTTTTGTATTTGTTCTCAGGCTTCAACTGATATTCTTGTTTGAAACCTAGTTATATTGTCAGTACTAGCCTTTGAAAGGAAATGATTCGATCAAAATGAACTGCTCAACTAGATGTGCAGAATGCCACTCTGTATTTTAGTTTATTAATTACCATTAACATATTCTTGGTTATAAATTGTAAATGTAAAACTTCGCTTTCAAACGACTTTGAAACGGATGGAATTTCCTGAAAAGAGTTTTTATAGTGCTTCTTTTTTATCCTCGAGAGTATTAAATAAGTCGTGTGTTTTTGTATATAACGTATCCAATATCCTAACGACAATCGTCTTCCCGACGACGCACACAAAATTTGCTACTCTTGCAAATAGGATTACCGATTAACTGTCTTTCTTGTCTTACTTTGATTTCTTGAAAGTAAATAGGTAGATCAGCAAAATGTTTGACCCATTGAAAAATGCATTGTTTGTTTGTATTGACTTGAATGATTATGAAGTTTTACATTTATATTTATACTACTCTGAGTATCAGTTCTGATTTCTGAAATCTAACTTAGGTATGTTGGATGGCTAGGTATTTTGAGAAATAGTGAAATGCTAGTCCATGCAAATGTTAAATCTATCTGGGTCCTGTCTACAATAATAATATAATAGTATAAAGTAAATTACCAAGTAGTAGGTACTTATTTAATATTTATTAAGTGTGTTGAAGTTGATAACTTAATAAAAATTAAAAGTTAACTGTTGTCAATATGATGTTAATAACTTATTTAACTGACACATTTATTCACTTTTGAGGAGATGCCTCTTGTACCATGGCAGCTTCAGCATTCACAAAAGTTGAGTCGGTTACGTTAAATGTGCGCTGCTGAGAAGTTGTTTGTTAAATGATAACAGCTGTTTTTCATTAGTACTAGGCTTAAGTTTCATTTTAAATATTGTTGAAGATTCCCTGCTAATATTAGGTTAATTTTTGTGCTCTCCTTTGTGCTTACCCCGATTACTTGGTATAGTTGTTGAAAGGCTTTTATTAGGTATTGGATTTGTTGTGATTTATAAGCGTAATATTCTCTAATATCCCTTTTGATCATGTACCTACATGTACGTACATAATACATTTACATTACAGTGTTTTGCTAAAAATGTGTGTTCTGTTTGATTTGGCTAGCATAGCCATACCCCTGAATGTTGATATAATAGAGCCATTGCTACTAATGTGTTTTGTACCAGGTGCTTATTATAATAATTATCTCGTGAGTAGGTACACTGTCTCCTTCAATTCTAGAATGTAAATCAGGAATTTGTGAATTTAGTTGTAATGAGTGACTATATTGGTAATGAGTCATCATGTGAAGAGATTTTTATGATCCAAATGGGAGAAATGTTTTATATGCCCAAATGTATGTACCTACCAAGTACCTAGACATTAATTTGTGTTTTTTGGGATCTGGAAGGATTGCAGTTTTGTTGCTTTTGTTCAAAAATTACTAAATACAATGTTCTCTGGTATAATGGGCTCTCATGTAGATAAATCTCTACAACATTAATGTTGCCCAATGATCTGTATTTATTTCAAATTTATTTTCAATTTATATATATATATATATATATATATATATATATATATATATAATATTTTAGTTCGTATAGATTGACCCTTGAGAAATACCAAACAATTTGGTCGAAACGTTGGGAAAATGAACAATAAAACATCACAGTTTGTCCAAATGTATCTTCTAAAAACTAATTGCTGTGAAAACTTACAATATGCACTACCTTTACTTTATATTTTATTTAAATATATAAACAGTGTTTTTTTTTTTGCTGTGCCGGAGCGCACCGGAACACCGTTCCAGCACCTCATTTAAGTACACTAAAAAAAAATTGAACATCGGCGGGAATATCTGCGCTTGCCGATTGCTGGAAAACCAGCACTCCATTTCATGTTGAGAAGGAGAGTGTATAAATGCACCTTCCTCATGGGCCCTCTGCTACTAGACATGAGCTATAAGAATTTGATAACTTACAAGCCATGTTTTGAGCCAGACTAAAGGCTCTATGGCCATGGGCAGTTTTGAAACTCTTTGCTTGTGCTCATGGGGTCGGTCCTGCAGTGGGTCCAGGGGGGTAAATGCAAAGACACCCTTTCCTTCTTGCCATGAAATAAGGTTTAGTGCGTCCATTTGGTTTTTCGTGTGCCCGCTTGGCTACTAATTTTCGACCCAAGTTACTAAAAGGGCTTGCACAGGTGATGTAGTGAGTGTGAGAGATGAAACTGGGTGTGCGAAAAATATTTGACGTGTTCAGGGAAGGGGGGGGGGGCTAGTTGACGGGGAAAGGTTGAAGAAACAGACCCCTACCCTATCTTTGTCATTGCCCTTACAACTTTGACGCCAACAGACTTGAAAATATAAATTCGGTAAACATTTTCCCACCCTTATTTTGGGGGTGAATAAAATAGGGATGGGTTCTTCAAATTGCTTGTTCAAGTATCGGGTGCAAACTTTTATAACTCCAGAAGTGTCATTTCACTATTATCTGAGACATAACCAGGACAAGTACAATAATATGTGCATAATTCCAAGCAAAAACAAGTGAATTTTGACACGGGTTTTTACGTTTTGGTTTAGTCAAACAACACAATGTTAAATAAAAAAATAAAAAACAGGGTTTTAAAAGATATGGGGTGGTAGAAAATAAAATAGGAGTAGGGGGTGTAATTTCAACTTTTTTGGAATCGATTCTCTCTTAGTACAAAAGAGCACTTTAATACCTTTCAAACATTTTTTTGGACCGTCTCTCTAACTTTACTGCAGCCGACGCAACTTGAGAAAGAAAATCGGCGCGAGCACTCAACATTTGGGTGCCGTCCCGCCGGTTTTTGACCGTACCGGGCAATCCGTTTGACCCAGTGGCAAACAAAAAAATATCCCAGCATCAGAAATGTCCTGGTCACAATCATGCAAAGTTTAATCGAAATCTGAGAGGTTGCGGTTTTTTGGCCTGTTGATCACATGTGGAATGGCTCTATAAATAATAGTTGTATTTTGTTAGTGTTGTTTTAACTTGGGATATTAAGTGACAAAGATAATCAATATTTTACTTTTGATTTTCGAATTTTATATCATTTGTTTTGAAGCTATCGATAATTAGTAATTACCATTTTGTTTTGATATTGTCTTTCACATGCAATATTTTGCCTCAAAACACATTCTGCCTCATGGAATCAGTCATGCCCCCTTAAGTTTGGGTAGGTAAATACTTATATTTCAATTTAGTTTGAACTTTTTGAAATTTATCTGGTTTTAGTAGGTACTAATTAGTACCTAATGATACTGATGGCGATAGCTTATCCTAACGGTATTAGGTCTATCAATATTATATCAAATATGACTCGTATCATATTTAATAATATTGATATTTTCTTTTGATGCTGATCGATATTTCAGGGCACCAATCCTGAGTTTGAACCACTGGTATAGGTGGAATGCATCCTCCCCTCCCCCCCCCTCAAATTTCATTCTACAATGACAACAGGGAGATCCAAAGCCAAAAACCTTCTCTGCCTCAAGAAGACCTCTTCCGGAAAATGGCTTTCCAGCTTGCATCTAAAAAGTACTGCACAGTAGCTTCAGTAGGTTTCGGAATATGACCACTGTTGCTGGGTCTTGTTGAGGCCTTCTGCATGAAAAAGATGCTAAGAGAAAAACCCAATGATTTTTTGTGAATAGGTAAAGCCTGTGTTTGAGTTAATCAAAGAGTTAGGTAATTAGCAAACTACCCCCTCCCATTATGGGAGGAATCATTATGAGTTAATTCTTATACTCATATCTATTGACCCAAGAGATATTGTGTGGTCAGATATTTGTTTATTTATTACATATATTATTGGCTTAGATACAGGAATCAGTTGCTAATTTAGAAGTACAGTTTCAAGTTTCTATTTCTGGAGCTCCTTGATGGTGAGTGGTAATGTAGCGAAATTTTACAGACTCACCATAAAAAATTGTCCCTTTATTCGTAATTTTGGTCTGGAAATAAAATTGGTAAAGGTACCCGGAGAAATACAGCTTAATATTTTTATGTTGATTTTGATTTTGGGTTTTTCATGAAGATATGTTGTGTTGATTTTAAAGGAAAACAATAACATTTTCCTGTTCTATCTTTTTAGAAATGTATTACATAAATAATTATAATTTAACACATTGAACTAATTTTAAAAATACCGGCACATTCTAAAGACCAACCAACGCGGAGCCTATTTATATATATCTCTGACACCAACCAATAAGAATACAAAATTGCGCACGACCACGGACCAACGAAATGTCAAATCAGATGGTATTGTAGGCATCTGTAGCTGTTCATCTATTGCAATCTATTGTCTCGGGATTTTTTTTTAGAGCATTGAACACGAAGCAAATTTTCTCTTTTCTACCAGAAATTAATTACAATACGTCACTACATAACCATAGATAATCATATGGGATAGGTTATATGGCGATCTCTGGTTCTTTCTTTATGACAACTGTTTGAATTTTGGAAGCAACATCTTTTCACATGACAGGTTCACACTGTGAAGAAGTATCTTTAATGTGGAGTATATCTTAATGGCTCCACGAAAAAAGCCGTCTAGAGTGATAGCTCATGAATCTTCAAAAGGTAAGCCAGCAATAGACGCGATTTTAATCCACACCAAACAGCGAGGTCAGTTTGAGGTTATGTTAGACCAAGGAGGCACACCACCACACACTATTTTAATCATGAGGTACCTACCTAGTTCATTACAAATAAGTATATTTCAAGTATAAACGTTTGTGGGAAAGTTCTGTTTCATCGGAATTCTAATTTTATAGCTAGCTTATTGCTAGTCTAGCTTATAGCTTTTATACTACCTAGCTAGTCCGATTCTGACAGCACAGAAACTTTTGAAACAAACATCAATCACACTACCATAGAGTAAGGATAGTTTATCCTTATACCCCGTTCACTCTGGGGAAGTTAATCACTGTTAGGTTTAACTATGATCAGCTATGCGCAGTGCATTGTGGGCTAACTGTATTCGAGTTTGAATTGAGCGTTCACACTGAAACGGGGTTAACGCCATAGTGGCCATTTTTTTCCAAATCTGTACGTCCACATACATAAGCTTCTAAAACTCCGATTTCGACCGTTTCAATCATGGAAAATGAAGATGTGCTGCGAGTTTTGTTACTCTGATTAGCCAGTACATTTTGAAGCGTAGGAGAAGTTAAAGGCGTCTTGATCTAATGCATAATATGTATTTAGTTTGATTTATAATTCGAGCTCCATATCTTTATAAATCGGGCCGTTTCTTTTGTTGGCCAGGAGCCTGTTCACGTGCAACTCCGACACGTGAATCAATAATAACACCTCGTGGTCCGTCAATTGCCCTTTCTTTTCCCATCTTTTGCTTCGCACACAATATCCCTCGTTGACGCCATTTAAAAAAACAATATCAACACTGCACAGCCATCTCCAATCCTACAAAACGTTCCTGCAGCGCAGTTCCGGTGGGCGTTGAGCAAACTAACTGAGTTAGCTCTTAATCACGTTCTGGAAACGTTGTTAACGCCAAATCCGAGTTAACGCTAACAGCGTTCCGTCCACACTGGCCTCTTGATCATAGTTAAGCCGCTAACAGTGATTAACTTCCCCAGTGTGAACGGGGTATTACTCTATGACACTACCAAGCAGTGTTTTCCCCCTCCTAACAGAAGGGCTGTTACTTATTTTACAATGATTTGTTTGCAGTTTCTTCCGCAGAACACACTCCTGTTAAAGCATCCACATCGCACAAGGATGCTAAGACTCCTGCTATGTGTGCCTCAAGAGAAAGGACAGAGTATGAAGCTGTTGATGAAAGTCCCAGTCCAGGGATATTCAGTCCTGTAAACAAACCAACATGTGATATTGAGTGGGCATGGAAGTCACCTGTAGGGAGAATGGGCTCTGCAGGTTAGTATGGTACCTATTTGATCCTACATTGCTTATATGTACCTACAGCTTCCACAACGGACCATAGGCAGTAATGCTTTTTCTCTTTCTTTTAGCTAATGCAACAAAGCGCCGGTTAATGAATAAAACTCCTGTCCAGAAAACAAAACGTAGCGCTAAAGCAAATTCACCGCTCAATCATTTTCCATCGAAAAGAAAGTTAATAAAAGCAGAGAAACAAGACTCGGATCACCTTTCAATTCTCACTTCACAGCTGGAGGCTTTAAAACAGTGCGTTCCGGACGAACAGAATTCCGATACAAGCACAGGGGCATCAATGATTGGTACGCCACCAAACAAAAACAAGGCGACAGAAGAAAGCCTCAGTGCTCTTCTGGACGATGACAACTATTTCACATTGCTTCAATGTAGCCAATATGTTGAGAAAAAGCTGATTGACAATCCTGAAAAAACAACATTTTCTCCAATCTCCATTAAACCACCAATTAAAGCAGATTGTACATTGAATAATCCATCTGTTCCAAAGTCCAACACCTCTTTGCAAGTACCAATCAACCGGCATTCAAATAGAAGCGAGAATTTGCAAGCTCCGAATGAAACAAATCAACGGAGTGTGATCTCAGTCGAAGAAGTCAAAGAGCATTCTTGCTCCGAGAAGGTGGTTGTGGCAACAGTGTGTGGTGTATCAAGTAACATTATCACAAAACCCATGATTGGTCAGACAAAACCAGCTCAACGTGAAACACCAGCGGACACATATAAATTTGACAACTTTGCCGACGACTCGTTTGACAATGTCCTTGCAAACTTTTGTGATGAAAATATTGAGCTTTTAAGCCAAGGTAAATCATCATCTCAGCAAGAGACACCAAATAATGTTCTGGAACTGTCGATTAGTGGCGAAGAAAAACGCACAAATCTACCTCTATCGCCTGAATTGAAGACATCTTTAATAGCCGCAGATATAACGAGCATTGTTGATGACACTAAGCCTGCGGCAGTGGCAGCTTGCTCGTCGAGTTCGTATTCCTTCGACGATGATTTTCTTCAACCGGACTTGCTCAAGATTCTGGATGCAATCGAATGTAAGGAGGCCTGGCCAAACTGCTAAGTAGCATACCTCAATTTAATTTTGTGAATAAATATATTTGTTGGCTCCTGGGTACCTCCACCGCCATCACTGATGCAGACGTTTGCTCTTATGCGCTTTTTGAATAAACCGTAAGAGATAACCTAATGTAGGTAGTTAGTAAGGGAGTTGTAGATAAAGTGTCTATCTGTGTCGGTGACAGAGCCATTTTCCATTTTTTGGGCCTGAAAGGGCAGAAACCGCTTCTTACAATGTTGTATTTTGCAATTTTTTTGCAATTTTTGTGCTCTTTCGTGAATCGATAAAGAAACAAAAAAGATTATAATTGTGAAAAAGCCTCCGTTGCTGACAAAAATTGATTCTTTATCTACAACTCTCTCGTTTACTGCAATAGTTTATCTTGTACTGCGTAGTAAAAAAGCACTTAGGTACTCGTGAGACGTTATTTTGCGTTATTTTGCAGCTGCGAGTAGCCCCAGAATTTTGCTTAGCTCGGTTACTGGTTACCGGCTCAGTTACCAGTTACTGGCTCGGTCACCGACACAGATTCACTCTTTATCTACAACTCCCTCGCTTACTATATTAGGTTTTCTCTTACGGCTTAGCAAAAAACTGCATAATAATAGCAAAGGTCACATCTCTGACGGCAGTGGAGGTACCTAGGAACCTTATTGTGGTAGTTACAAAGATATTGGTATCAAAATCTGAGATCCTGTCAAGGAATCAAATCTCAGTAATTTTAAATGCTTTTGAATGAATCATATCGGCGGTTTTAATATCCTCAAATAGATGGGAATGATTCACGAAGGCAAAATTGTGTTGTCATGCTTCATGGCCCAGCTCATTAGAAAATGTATATTTGGTTTTGATCAGTGGTTAATTTGTATCAGAAAAGGTGGGTAAACCCTCAACTTAACAGTGAAAAATTTACAAAAACCCCAAAGTAGTGGTTGGTGGGGGAGGGGGTGATTTTTTAATAATTTTTGGTATTCAGTAAATTTCGAGTTTTATTTATGAAAACTTACACTTATTATTCGTGTTACATTCCACGTTCTTTACTCTTACTAATGAAAGGACACAAAGCTTGTTCCTTGAAATAATCACTGCATTTGGCTAGGAATGGATGGTGATGATTTGATTACAGGAGAGTAAACAGAGTTTAGGCATGAAAAAGAAGTAGATTAATGGGGTTAACGTGAGTTTATGCACAAATTAACCACTGGTTTTGATGTATAATATTTAACATCTGGGAATTTCCCGCAACATAGTAGTTTTACATAAAGGATGTTTTTCAATTTCTTATTCCTGATTTCAAAGAATATGTTTGTACAAAACCATTTGGCACTTTGACCCAAATACATTTTGTGTTCTTGATTACAGCATCTGATTTGAGGAAAGTGCCTTCACAACCACCTCAATGTACACCTGAAGAGATAGAGAAAAAAAGACTCGAAGCTAAGATGAAGCTGGAGATGAAAAAGAAGGCAGCGGTTGTTCAAACCAACCGGTTGCCAAGCCGTGCTTCATTCAGCAACATGCGTCGGTAGCGTAGGCATGCGAAGGAGTATATCGTCATTCCCCGAGTTTCAAACAAGGCATAAGTCAGAACAAATTCATTTATATTCAACCTTAGTGTATTCTCATTTTGTATTGTGTTCTGGTTGGTATTAATGCAGACGTAAATTATGTCAATATTTGTAAATACATGTACCTATGTTGTAGTTTCAAAGTTTATATCGTGATATTCAATGTAATTATTAGTTATTAGTATGGAATTTCAAAATAAGATCTGCTAATTTGGTTATTTGATTGGGATTAGGTAGTATTCTTCTATTTCTGAGTTCTTGGAATTCCATATAGGATTATAAATTTTCTATTAACATATTGAATTGGTAAGATATTATATTTTCTACCAATTGCTTTTGAAATGAAACACAGTGCAAAATAAAAGATATATTTTTCTTGCTTTAATTTGTTTTGGCTGTGTACCTGGAATCATGGGAGAGTTGCACTTTGGTAGCAAGGCAGGGGCCAACCTCACTAGGGCTAACCAGCGGCCGGCTACGCTACAAATGTTCCACGAGAGTCGACTAGGACCTATGGCTTGCCTGCGGGCTTTGCTGTGAGCTTGTTTGTTCTTTGGTCTGTCTGCGTTGTTGTGTGCTTTCTCGCTCTCTGCAGAGCAAACGCCTTTATCGATTTCGATTAAATATTCATTTGTTCTCAACTTCGACCCCTGCATCCTTTCGGTTGACCTGCTATCGATAGGCTTCTATAGACATACAAATACAATGTATATGTCTGGAACTTCATTGACAAATACAAATACAAAACAGTTTTTACAGCTATCAAAATTTTCATAATTTTGTAAAAATTACATGCTGTGGAGCCAAAAATTGTGAGGATTTTTTGCTAACGGAACCACAAACGGAACATTGCAAAGGTGTGCAACATACTGAAGCAAAATTTTAAATTATCTTTGATAAGATTTTGTGCTTCTGAAATTTAATGATATTACATTGAATCCACTTTGCTGACGACAACGAAAATTAATTTAGGGTATTGAACTGTACAAGTGTTCCGGGTTTTGCCTGCCATCATGAATGGTATTTTAACTATACAGTAAACAAGCTAGAAATTTGTCCAATTTCTCTCCTGTCCCTTGCTGAATCGAAGAGTGCGTCAAAGGTTTATATATCTGATTGCGGGAGGGGATTTGTTGAAGAAACATTTTGGAGTCATCCTCGCAGATTTTCCGGTAAGTGCAATGTGGAACTGCGTTGCAGGGTTGGGATTAAGCTCCTAGAAAGTGAGGTTCCAATGTTATTTTAGAGAAAATCTATTTGCAGTTGGTCCAGTGGCGGATCAAGCCCTGACTATCGGGGGGGGGGGGGGGGGGGGGCTGTCAGATGAGGCAAACTCTTCCCACCCTAATTATATTGTGGAATTGAGACTTGTTTTTGAAGTAATTGATTCTTCATTGATTGAAAATAAAATTTATGGACAGTAAAGAGAAATCGAATTTTCACACATGTATTTTAAATCAAAGAATTGAGCGTCGCTACCTACCCCCTCACCAAACGCTTTTAGCTAGACCCACTGTGTTTTCCAGCAAAAACGGATTGATTGTTTTTGAACCCATGAAAATTTACGAAAATTTGTCGATGATATATTACCGAAAGTTATGAACAATATATTTAAAAATTTAATAAACATATTTTTTTTTCTTATAATTTTTTCAGTAAAATTTTCTGGTTTATGTCCAATCAAAATCACAAACACGAACAAAAGACAAACATGACGTTTCTTCATACAGGGTGTACTGTTAACGACGTTGGTAGGTATACAGTTTGTACAACACACACGGATGACTTTTTTTGGTGACCGTAGGTAAATATAAGACTTCACTCATCAATAAAATGTTGGAAGTTTCTCCCCCCTGTCTCCGCCCCTGGTTGGGTCCAACAGCGCAGTTATTAGTTAATGTTAACTGGTAGGTATTTATGGTTATTGGTTTTAAGACTTTATTCAAGGATACTAATTTTTTCGCATGTAATGTCATTGTATCACCTGCACCGAAATTTCTGCCTTTTGACTGCTTGATTGGGGGGGGGGGGGGGGGGGGATAGTAGAGGTTGAAATCGTCCTTCTCTGGTTGGGATATAGGCACTATGGCATTGGGCACTAGGACGGGCACTAGGCACATGGGCTGCATCCTAGCACATAACCTTGTCCCTATCCCGTCCGATTCCTTTAGTACCATCATACTCATGAGGGCAGTTAAGATATTAAAAACATCGTGTTTTGTGTGTAGGGGAGGGGGTGACATAATATCAACAATCGGTAGGACTACGACGGTGCTAGACTTGTCTAGTGCTACCGCCATGTTAAAACATATAGGGAAATAAGTAACTCACCACAACCTCTCGGTAACATCGCCTCATGGTGATATAAATACTAGGGCTTCGCGAACGCAAATTTTTGTTGCGTTGAAGATGAGCGTAGGTAGCGGATTGTATACAGCAGATAAAAAGGTTAAGGCTGAAGGCCTATGAAAACCAAGGAGCACCAAGACAGACCATTGTCCTCTCGAAAACTCTGATCACTCGAAATTTTAGACGATTAAGACCTTCCTTTGTTTCTCTCTAAACCTGTCAGATAGCCATAATGTGCTTATTTTGAGCTAATTGAGTAATTTTAACATAATATATACATAAAAGTGAATTACGCCCGTGGATTCTTATTATATTAGAGATATTTATCTAATGCGAACTTACCCTAATAACTTCCATAAATGAGAACTACTTATTTCTGATATATCTGTCAAATCATTGCCTTGGACAAACTTCAAGTCAACAAAGCTTGGTCACCAAGGTGACGAAGGAAATTGATTCAGGCGCCAAGAAGTACCGAAAATCACGAAAAAACACAATAAAAATGCTAATAACCACCAATTGGAAAGACCTACCGTCCTAAGATTTTCAGGCATGATAAATATTTATAAGGTTAACATGTTTAGAAGTTTTTGTGAAGTTATGTTAAGAACTTTGAAATTTACAGAGATTCAAACTTTTGAAAAAATCGAAAAATTTCGTAAAAATTGATTTCTTAAAAATAATCTGAGCCGATATTTTCCAAAAAACGCAGGGGGTCTAAGTTGAGAACAGAGGTAGGTATTTAGAAATTTTCATTCAAATCGGTTCAGGCGTTTGGTCTGTAGAGCGGCGCAAAAAACACACACACACACACACACACACACACACAAGTGACTTTTTTTGGAGGTAGTGAAATTGAAGACTTCGCTCCGCTCGCTTCGCTCGCTACGCTCATCAATTATAATATACCGTTACAGTCTTGGCGCATCGAGAAGGAACGTTAGCTGCATTGGCTTGTGGTAGGTACCTAAGTATGTGGGGCAGGAATGTCCTGCTATGCCAATTTTCGTTGCAATGACCACAGGCAGTTCTGCATGTCATTGACCATAGAGCTGCAGTTGGTACAGTGAAAACTTCTCGCAGGAGAACCGTCAATGCAGGACCAGGGGCATCGTGGGCGAGTTTTCGCTATAAGCTAGAGAGTAAAATTGAGATTACAAGGGACGGAAATTATACCATCATCCAATTCCAAGGTCATAACATTTTTTAATCACTTAATTACCGAGAAATAATGAAAGGTGTGCCAGAAGTATAATTTCATTGGCACCCGTTCGAACAGTGGTCGACCATTTAGGGACAACTTGAAAATATCACCGTAAATACCCGAAAACACCCTAATTCGATTTGTTATGCTGGCCTGTGGCAGTAACGCGCCTTTGACTACAGAGACACGATCTTTCACAATCTGCTAGAAAACGATGCCACACGCTAGAACCGCGAATTGTTGACGTCATTTGCCCAGCTTCTTTGTCGAGGGGAGCTTTGTGTCTCAAAGCGCGAGACAATTCTTAAAAAGCCATGCATGCTATCAAACTCTCCTACAAACGCTTTTCTTGAATTTCGCGTGTTCGTCTGAGTTTTATTCTTGGTATTTCTCACAATTTGCCATATGCCTTTAGGATGGAGTACCGAGATCTTATTTTATTGGAAAATCGAAGATAAATTTATGCAGGAAAAGTGCTTTACTATCGTTGCAGATGGGTAGTTTTGTGCATTTCTTTACCAGCGGGGTGATTCGCGATTCAAGATCAAGGTTCCGGGCAGCTGAGCCCCAATGAACAAACTCTGACACTGAGGATCTTTTATCAGTGATTGAGGTAGGTACAGGTACTAGATAAAACACGTACGTGAAACATTATTATTCTCGTCACCAACATATCAGTGGTGATATATTCATCTATTGAAAGTGAAACCGGTAATTGAGACCAAAGAATAAAAAAGAACCTTAAAGCATGGTCGCGCGGGCCCGCTTAAAAGCTAGGACTTGGCGCAGATAACTTTTGACTTGAAATGCGAGTGCGCAACATTCCCGCCAATGAGAAACCCAGTGAATGCCGTACAGACAAACCCAGAAACATTATCTCGACGAAAAACTAATTTTCCTATCAACAAAAAATCGTTACATTTAAATTCAAAAGTAACGGTTTAAAAAAATGCATCCAAACCGACAAAAATGCTAAATATTCGATAGTGCGAAGTGAATCCTTGAGACTGAAAGGTGTAACGTATCTAGTCAATGTTTTGGGGGCGGCACGTCAGGGGTTTGTGGGTACTCTACGCCGATCAATGCTCCATGACGTCACGGCTCGTATCTTCGACGGAATGACAACAGCAGCAGTTTGCCTGTTTCTTGCGAGCCATGGTGGACTCGTGTTTGTACGTCGCGTTGCTCATCGCTCAGCTGCAATGTAATCTAGTGCCGGCGGTCAACGGGGCTTCTGGAGATGTCTTCACCAACTCGTTTCTGGTGAAACTCCACGGCGAGCCTGGCAATGCGGCGGCCCACGAAGTCGCGAGGAGGACGGGATTCGATAACCTGGGCCCCGTAAGTGGAGTTTAAAAAATTTCGAGTATTTTTTTGTTAATTGTTTTTGTAATCATGAGTTGTTCAGGAGTGATTGTTGCTGATGTGTTTCACTTCTGGCGCCAGTGTGGTGGGTGCTTGCAAGGTTTAAAATTGTGATCAACAGCTGTCAAAGCGCGGAATGCATGCGGTCGCAGGAACGTGGACAGCACGCAGAATTTAGTACAATCTCATTTAAGGAGAGTAGCTACCGTTTGACACATTTCGGATATATCGAGTTATTGCAATTAAACTGAGCTTTGTTTTAGCTTTTTATTTTATTATATAAAGGTTTACTAGCCAAGAATCTATTGTTCCTTGCTAGTTTGATAGCACATGGTGATTAAGTTTGTGTAAATTGATTGAAGTATGACAGGAAATTAGCAAGTTAACAATGCTGATTTGTTGAACGGGTCAATTATTGGCAACGGTTTGTTAATAACTAGTAATTTCCTCTCTTAATTTTATATTCAAAACTAAATTGAACTAAATTAGAACCAAATATTATTATAATAATGCTGCGCTATGACAATTTCCCTCATAAACTAAGTAAAGCAATTACTGTATTTCCTGGGGAAAACTAACAATAATGCTAATGAGCAGCTTCAAATTATTATTACATTACCTATCTGAATAGTTAAATTGGGTTACTCATAAAGGTACCTACCATAGCCAATATTGAAATATAAGTAGCAGCGTTAGGCTAAAATTATATTTTCAGTAATGTAGGTAATGCAATTACAATATGTGGCGAAGTTTATATCTTTTTCACATTGGCATTAAAATATATAAATAACGCATATTCTATATAATTAAAAATAAAGTATATCTATCTACTTCATTTGAACTTATTTTAACAATCGATGCCCGGTAAATTACATACATTTTCTATCTGTTAGAGTATCCACACGAAGTCACAATTCAATTTAGCGAAGGTAACGCGTAATTTCTTCGACTTTCCTTGCGGCCTGTTGGCCTGTCCACATAATATCCCCAGATTCTTCATTCTGTCATCCATTGACAGAGTAGGATGTATTGTGATTGATGCACGCCCTTGGAGGTCTCTAGGGGGAGAAGGCAACCTACTTTTCACCTTATAAGGTATCAGTAGACATATGCAAATATGCGTCGCTAGGCGAACAAAATTTCTGACAGACACGGTCAACACATCGTCTGGGTCAAAGTGAAAAATGTACGTGCTTCATACGCCCGCATCTTGCACACAGACGAGAGTGCGCCGAAGAGTGTCAAGGGGATTGATGAAAAGTCACAGATACATCACCGGAATTATATAGTTTTATCACAGACAGAAGGGGTTTTATTATTCCTTTGAGATACTGAAACTTTTCAGGGCACAGCAACTCGGAAGTCTTCACAAATCGCATTATTCTATCATGTGTGTATTCCAGAAATATAAGTTCTCAAACTGCAGAGCCATAATATTGGAAGATTTTGAAAAATTTTATTATCATGGAATACTTTTTAGAGTAGCTTTTTAGAAAAACCAGAGTAGGCATACATTTCTCCCTTCTTTATGACTTTACGCTAAGATTCCCGTAGAAAGCAATGGTATCTGTCATTTAAACGAATTCCAAAAACTTTAAAAAGGGAATTAAATAATTTGCCGAATTTAGAATCAGACGATGGCAGACTAATTTATTTTGGTGTTCAGTATAGTCATGAAATTTCTTGACACGATCAACGTGAAGCGAATAAGCACCTATGGATAAGCATGCACGAAAGAGCATTGGTGTGCAAATAGGCATCGAGTGGTTAATAATTTAGTAGAGAGTAGGTGATGTAGACTGTGTAGAGGAGGGCGACGGCATGCCCCTATGCCGGGGACATCTGTTACATTACACGCATAACCTGGGTAGAGGTACGGACGCTGCCCCCGCCGTCGTCGTCGCCGCCGCTGCGACCCCTGAACTTTAAAACACGAGGAACAACCTCGCAGAGGAGCGAAAGAATTCGACAGACTCACATGTGAAACGAAAGTTGAACCTGCATTTTGTGACCATGGCTTCGACAGGAGGATCCTCACGGCGCGTTGCTAGTTAGTGGCGATACACGCGTTTCTCTCATTTATTAGCTTAATTGGTAGAGCTGTTATGCAGTACGTTAATGAACCAGGTTAACTAGCTTCAACGCTCGTTTTTCAAAGCCTGCTACAGTCTCGGGTTCGTATAGTTGCACATTTGATAAATCTGGCGCTCACTTTCTTCTTTAGTGCACGGACTGGTCTGTATGTTATAGCGAGCGGAGAGTTTTTATTTGAAACATCAATTTTATTATGATACACAACATTCAAAATTCAAAGATATTTCAGGTATTTACATCATGTTTTTAGAGAAAGCAATCAGCAGTCCAGCTTGGAAATCAGAAAAAGAGGAACTAAGGCCTAGATTACCTTGCCCTTTTGCCGAAATAAAACCGAACAATCCTAGAAAGTACCTGGGAAGGTTGTGGGAAATCAATGGCCATAAAAAACAGGATATCCGGTCTCCAGAATTGAACCAATTTGACATCCCGAAACCCATTGTTGGACGTACACACTATGGTCTCACCATCGTCACCGTGGTTCGTCACATCACCACAACATGGTTTCTTGAAACATGAGACAACGAGCACGAAGGAGACTTTGCAGATTGCGGGCATCTGCTAGCACCCAGCGTTCAGTGCCAGCCTCCAGCCACCGCAACAGAGGGAACGGAAGCCCTGCTTTAAGCTTTAAGCTTTAAGCATCTGTGCCTTGCGCTGACAACGAAGATAATAATCATGAAATATGATCCTCAACATACTTTGTCTTCGGCACGCTACGAGAATTTGTCTCCCGAATTTGCAAACCTTCGCACTGGAAAAATAATGGCGTCGGCCATCTAAAGTGGTTTTTTATTTCAGTGTTACCCGTGATTAAGGGCAAAAGAATGATATTAAATGTTATGTTATAAACGAAAAACGGATATTACAATTTATTGCGATTTTTTGTGTAGGTACTTATATCGTAAAAGTAGAGTGACGCAAGGTTTATGATCTTCATCCATAATCGTGACACTTAAGTGCAAGGTCGTTAATAATAACGAAACATATCGAGGTCCCTTGCTGATTGGTTACGAGCGTGGTTTTAAGGTCAGTAGCTAAAAAAAATCTTTATCCCTATCTGCTAGGTGCGCCTGGAAAATTCAATTTTGTAACTCGACTAATCCCACCTGGGACTTCGCGCTCTTGCTTCTTATAGTTTTACAAGTTTAAATCCACAAAAAATGTCTGGCTTATAGGCACTAACGGAATTATGATTCTAATGAAACATAATCTCGTTTCTAATTTTCAAAAATAAATCAGTTGAATAAATTGGAAAGTTCTCTCATAACCTTAGATGAAAAGCAATGTTGCTTACCTAACCAAGGAAACCTAGGATCCAACCCCGTTTCATTAATGTAAGTCTTACTGCGTATATAAACCGATTTTGTTAAACAGAGCCAGCCAGAATGTTTTCTGCGAACACTGCCCATGAAACATATCATTGGACACCGACGATATTATTATCTCAACTGGACTCACGCAAGTTACAATATTATGTTGTGAAAATTGAAACTAAAACTCATTAGAATGACGCGTGTGGTTTATACCTTTACTCTCGAAAAGTGATCGAGCGGAAATGGAAAATGCATGCGTATTGTGACCGCCTGTTTCGCCCACATTGCCGATAGGATGGGATAGGATGGGATAGGATAGGATGGATTGATTGATGCCGGATTTGCGCTACATTGACGGCACGGATACCAATTGTGGGTGAACCGAGATAGAAATGGTCGAAGCCTCTGGACTGATTGATTGATTCACTGACGTTCTCAGCGATATAGATCGGCAACGGGGATTTCTACGATAAGCCAAACGCGCTACGTCAAAAGTATTAGGTAAACAATATTTTATAAATCTATATACTCAAAATAACATGATAGGGATCAGTGTAATCTTAGTGGGAAATTAAGTAGGAAAAATAGCTGCTATATACGAGGGGCACTGGAAAAGGTTGGCGTATGGGTTGGGTCTATATTCAGGCGGCAGGGGGTCATCATAGCTCGGGCAAGGGCGAGAGAAATTTCTGGAAATGATCAAATGGCCATCAAATCGCCACATTGAAACAGCTATATTTTAGTAGATATAATTTATAAATAAGATTCTAAGAAACATATTCTTGTTGCAGAATCTTTTATTCTATAAATGCAATGTGTTCTGTTCCCAGCCTTATATTAGCAATGCAATGCGGAGGATTTTGATAAAAATAAAGTTTGTAGGTGATGAGGGAGGGGGGCAGATGGTGACTATAGGCATATTATAAATTTTGTAATAATTGAGAATTAGTTTTGAGCACACCATAGAATATGACAATATAATTGACTATAAAACAGCATACAATTTGCATCAAAGTATATATGAATCAAAATACAATTATCGTTCACTCATCAAATTGATAGACTGTTCATGTCTAGATAACGTCACCATGATTGCTTATCGATCGCTCAAGAACCGAATGCAAATAAAACCCAGCCGATAAGTGGTTTATTCAGGGACATCACGTGACAATAATTAGCTTGTTGGCCGATCAATTGTTGGCCGAGTGGCCGCGCCGCTTAGCGGGATGCAGCGTGCGAGAGGCTGTCTTTCCCCGGATGAATACTGAATGATGTTGGATGCTGTGGATGCTGGACCAGACGTCGCGCTCCACGGGGTTTTAATCACACCACCTGCAGGAACAACCCGTGGTTTATTGGTCGTTTGGGGCAGTTGTGGTGGTTAGTTTAACCACCAGTTATAAGTGACCATGGCTATAAGAGGATGGCCACCACAAATAAAAGCAGTTTATGTGAAAATACGCTCCGTCGATTTTACCTATTTGTTCTCATTAGCAATGAATCTATTCAGCACTGCCATTAGTGTATATAAACCAAACATTATGCAATCAAAAGTACAACATTCGCAGTACTATTCGCAGTATGTTATGTAACTCTTTGATATCATGTGCAAATATACGTCGACCAATATTGCTTCTCACTAGATGCACACAGTTGGTTGCGTTAGTATATAGTTAGACTATAGTCCACTGCATGAACACTGCACAAAACTGTATCATATACATAATATCCAACGTAGTAGACGGTTTGAAATGTATGAGCGTATTTCTAAATGTAATGTACGAAATCGCTAAGTATCAACCTCAAATGTGTCATTATTATGGCTACAAAAAATGAAATCAACGCACAGGGTTTTCACTCTGGGAGGCTCAGGTGTGCCTGAAACTTACAAAGCAGCACCAGAGCGGTGGGGTCCATCCAGAGAAGAACAATTTACACCGACTTGTCCCTCAAATATTTCCTCCGAAAGGAAAATCCGAAATATTCTCCTCCGAAATATATCTTCTGAAATATTTCCAAAAGCTGAGGGTTCGGTGGTGTTTTGACGACTGACATGCGAATAAAAATTAGCAGATTTGATTGAAGTCTGATTTCCGATGCCCAAACGAACTGTTAGCGATATTTTTCCCTGGTTTCTATGGACCCGACTTGTATATTTTAATTCCCGTAAGCGACAAGTGCAATATGTCAAGTGCACCGTACTAATTGTTATACTCTTGCTATTTTCCATTATTTTGACGACAATATTATAACCTTCAGTATTCATCATTTCCAGATTCAAATATAAAAACAGAGGAATCAAGTTCATTACCATGTGCAACCACAATCATAATAAACGGCACACACAAATAAACAACGTCATTCGCCAATATTTCCCCATTAATATCAGTAATGGTAAAATCGATAGCTCCATGACAAACATGTTGTGTCGTGACCAGTGTACGTTTGCGGAGGCAGACTGGGCTGGAGTGGCGTCGACGTCGACGTCGGCGGCGTCGTTTTCCGACGCCCGTGTGGAGTCGGTTTTAGGTCGACGCTTGTGCCCCGTGGCGGGACCTGGATTTGCCCACGCCATGCCACCCCACGCCTTCCTTCGACGTCCCAAGTATTAACGCAACCGGCGCTCAAGTACGTCGACGCATGCTTGAGCTGCTGTAGGGTGTGGAAAAAAGCGGTCGGAAGCCGGCTTAACTTGGCGAGTGAACAATTCTTACCGGATCCAGGAAAATCTGCACGAAACGCAACCAAAGATTTACACAACAGCTTTGGATCAAAAACATAAAAAATATATACCAATGATTGTTCAAGAGTATTACCTCTAAACCAGACCAGACCAGATTCTCTATAGTTGCTATGAATATTACAGCTTTCAATAGATGATATGGTAATGGAAATGGACCAATGGGAGAAAGTAAATAACTTTCGTTCCCGAAATGTTTTACAATATAGAATTGAGAAAACTCTATACCAGTGTTGACATTATTAAGCTTGTCGCTACCAGCAAACGTCTTTCATCGCGGGGAGTTGGCTACACGGCTGCCACAAAATCAGCTGCCACACTTCATTTAAGTCTCATGTCGGCTTGGCTTTGCAACCGTATGGGTGCTCCCGGCGCGGAGGGCGGGAACGTCTGCGAATATATGTGCATCTGAAATCGATATTTCGTGGAAGCAGTGCTCTTCTGTGCAGCTCTCTATCTATCGATTGTGTCCTTCTAATATACATTTAAAATGTTGCTGCTATTTTAGAATGCCCTACTTGACTGATCAATCTGCCAAGTGAATCTTTTTGATTTCGATATTTAGTGTTGTTCTGTATATTTTCAATACTGGGGTCGCTATAATTTTGGAAAACGAGAATAGGGAAAGATATGTAGCGAGAGAGATTCGAAAAGTTTAGTGCTCTCTTGTTTGCAGCATAAAATACAAATTCCTTCATTGTTAAGCACAACCGCGCTCCACGAACATGAATTAAAATTATTTGTATTCATCCTTGTACGAAACTCGGGCGAAATTCCTTTTCTGAATAGCGAACCTCTGTGCGATGCTAAAGCTGCAAGTGGAGAAAGCATAGCAAGCATGCATTCTTCTCTTTGACGACCTTTGCACTCTCGACTCTCGACGGAGTCTTTTATCGTATCGGAGTTTCCGAATTTATAAAATTTCTTTGAGAGGAAATTTGCATACACCAACTCCAGACTTGTTCACCAGGATTCGCGATAGATGGCGTACCTGCAAGTTTACCAGCATTTTTGATACCATTTTGTTTTTAGAGAACCACATGATATACCATGAAATTGTGTTTTCATTCTTTCCAATATCAATTTTACATCTTGTGTGTACATCTTTTCGGAGAAACAACTCAATTGCGAAAATTAATACAAACTTTACTATGTACAAACTTGATACAAACTTGCTTTATTATATCCCAGGTGATCATTGAATTGAAAAAGTTGGTTCATATTTATAGTAAGTCATGTAGACGTGAATTCTACTTGGGCTGATAAAATGAAGGTCCGCCATCGCGTTCAAATGAAATGTGTTGAAATGATACCTACCGAAGTGGTGGAGAATAATGGTGTCTGGTGTCGCTAGCCATTGCAAGTTTAGAGCCAGTTGCTCTCCATACTCTCTCCGCTAACCGCCGTCCAGGAGAAGTGTGAAGCCTGCACTTGACGAAAACTCCAATTCGCTAGCCAGTAGCTGAAGTGGAAAACATAACGGCTAAAAGGACGGAATAAATGTAGCCACACTAAAATGAATGGCTCTGAACTCGAATGAATGTTTAAATCTTCCTTAGACTAACGAGACGATCGAATGTAAGAATATTGTGATGAAGCTCTGCAGCTCTCTGAATCGTCTCTGCAGCTCGTGCTTGTATATTTTAATATACTTATAATAATAAATATAAGTTCTCAATTTAATCAACAAGTTTGGTGCTGATTCTCCACTATTCAGTTGCTAGATGTTTTTATTGGCTGTAATATAAATAGAAGCAGGAAATTTATGATTCGATGCAAACTGAAAATGTCCCTTGATATTTGCAGTTATCAAAATACACGAGATAGGGGCTTGGATCCCCAGGGAAAAACTCGACGCTCAAATAAAATTTGATTGTAAGAAAACTAGGAAATGCTTTTTCAGCTGTCATGAAAATTTCCTGCCGGCATCCCCTGACATTAATTGAATGAAACTCATTTACGTTTTGATGAGGTTTTTTACATGACATTATATATTTTCCACTGGATCAGCGCTCACATCCAGCGTAAAAACACACATGAAACCACAGTATTCATCATCGCGTTTTTAATATAGGTCATGGAAAAATCCAGCCGCTGGTTAGGCACGTAGGCTGGTTGTGTCTATTGGCAAATGGTTACACATCAAACTGGATGCGTAACGAATTCAGCTAAACAAAATAAATTGACCTCAAGCAATTCCATTAAGCATGGGTAAATAAAGAAACACATATGATATTAAATATTAATACAAAATCTCGTTTTGCAACCGAAAAATCGGTTAAAGAACAAAAACCAAATTTATGATGTACCGTTACAATAGATTAATTGAATCCCAAATGTGACCAAAGAGGTTGTATATTATAGTCTTTATACAACCTCCTTGCGTGTGACAGCCATAATACAAATAACGACAATTCTGGGTTTGAGAGCACACACAATTCTAAAGGAGATATGTGTGTACGAGTTATTCTATCTCGTAAATGACCAAACATTTATAACAAAGTACTTAGTTTGTAGTCTGAAGGTGACAACGTCTCGAGAATAATTAACTCAATCTATAACCACAACAAAAACCAATTAAACTTAATTCTAGCATTTCTAGCACGTGTTACACAATGCACCACCGCCGCCAACGCAACCACAACCATAATTTGCAAATAAATCGAATCCATGCCAACATGACTGATCAAAATACGTCATAGGTACACAATGCAATAATATATGTGAGTGGATCACGTCCAAGCACAGATTGATTTGGTGATTGCCATATGTTTGAGCCGGTCGGTGTTTATTTGCTGTGTTCACGTGCGCGTCTCGGTACACCGTGCAGTCCACAACAAACGAGATTGCACGCACGTGCTGCATTGTTAATGACACTCTGTTTGCGCGTCAAGTGAGTAGGTGTGCGGGCTAATTCTCAAAGGTGTTGGGAATCGGACCCGTTGTTGAAACGGACTCAGCAATTTACTCATGACACATTCGCCCGCGAAAGCAAAGCTATAGAAGAAGCTTCTTGCTGGCCAATTATGTATGCTGCTACGAGCTTAAAATATAACTGACTTCATTTTATATAAAATTTACATCTTTTAATAATGCACCGTTCAAAAAGCTACCCTTATGTACTTAGTTTTCGTATAAATCCTTTATAATTATATAATATGTATATAATATGTATATATATATATATATATATATATATATATATATATATATATATATATATATATATATATATATATATATATATATATATATATATATATATATATATATATATATATATATATATATATATATATATATACACACACACACACATTTTTGTCTGCATTTGAGAAAATCCAGAAAGTCCAGAGACCACCTATGGGCAAGCACTCATAGCTTTATAAAATGAACGAGTTTCATTACGCGAGTTTCCGAATTCTACTGTATTTTCCGAGTTCGACTGTATGATTAAACATAGGTTCCATATAAATTTCGAATAATTTCGAAAATATTTCAATTTTTGCTTTTGCTCATTCGAATATGAATAATACCGAATTTCAATAAATTTATGAAGTGTGAATTGAAGAGGACGGGAAAGGAGGACGGGGCCAAAAATATAATATAATCATTTGCATATACATGGGCAACGAGTCTATGTACCACATTTAAGATTGGTTGGATGATGGGAAAGGGGTTTAATAAGTAGCAATAATACCCAAGGTTTTACCACAAACACATCCACCAAATCGAAGTTAATAAAACGGACTTTCAGTAAATAGATTCAACGAACATGCATCTCAAGGGAATAGGTACTTAGTTTTGCCATCTCTATCTTTGCAAGTGCGCATGTTATCATGTACCATGGTGACACCGAGAGAAACTGATACGTCTTTTCAAAGAATGTCTATTAATATTTTGTTGCCATAGCGATCGTCCATTATTTTGGCTCCTCGATGAACAATTTTTATGTACAACCAGGTACAACGTGAAACTGAACTGTTCCATTTAAACGCCTCTGCAATCCATTCTTCTCAAAGTCACCTCTGACAGAGTTCTCACGTGGGCATTGTGAAGGGTCGACAACAGTATTTTGTGGGAGACGAACTCTCTTGCGGGATACGGGACAGACGCAGCATCTCACAGATACGTTTCATGAGGCCAGAGTGAGATGGTGCTAATTGAAAACTTTGTAATGCGTCAGGTGTGTGCCGGTGTATTAGTATGTGCCGGTGTGCCGGTGTGCCGGCTGCCGGTATCACTATCAGTATGCCGGGTGCGTGGGTGTGGTTTTTGCACTGGGAGCGACGAGAAGCGTTCAAGCGGGGAATTAGTGCTGGACCAACACGCTTAGCGGAGTCTGAGAGAGGAGACAGCGACCATTTGTAGCAGGGTGGGATAGCGTGGACAAGTCTGGACAGGTATATAGATAAACTGTATTGTGCGCTACGAACTGTGCGCGTGGAAATGTCACTCTGTGGTTCAATGATGTGTCAGAAACGATAGTGAGACAAAAATAGTATTGCACTCTACAATAAAGGCACTGAGATGCATTGGTGGAGATTCGGCGGAGATTGGTATTTAATAAATAGATTTATACTTTTTTTGAGGTTAAGAAGGAAGAAAATAATGTTATCCCGTATCATTGAAAAGCTATTTTGAACTTGGGAAGTGGCCGCATTCTTTGGTCATATTTTGAACATTTACTTTTAAATTAAAATTTTTTAAAATTTAAAAAAAATTAAATGATTTGTTGTGATAAGCCATGCAGCTACACCATACATTCTCTGTGTCAAAAGATCATATTGAATACTTTGCTCAAATATGAGAAACAATGCCTTTTATTTTGAGACACTAACTGTTTCTCGTTTCTCATCTCTATTCATTATTATTATAATCTTAAAGAACCCATTTTGCTCACAGCCTCGACAGAGTGAAGCTCTAGAAGTCGAGCAGCAAGCGAATATCGCATTCTAATCTACGCACACATCTCATCGAGGTAGATTATGCAAACGCGAGTTTGATATTCACGTAAGATAGTGCTCTTCTTGCCGACTTGCGCATTAAGTGGCGTGGCATAAGGAGGCTTGTGTTTTGTGAGGGCCACTTAGGAACTCAGCCTGGCTGCTTGAAATCTATAGACGTGGGCGAGTGATACACATATAGGTATGTATATACCTATGTAGCGAATGGTTTCTCGTCGAAATTGGTCGAGATATTGGTAAAACTTGTGGTGATTTTCAAGTGATTTTAGTGGGGAGGCAACATTGGAGAAAGCAATTAGGCAAATGAAGTAAAGTGAATGGTATATTTTCTAACAAATATTTGAGGAACCGTTGTGGGAGGATAAAGCAATGAATACATGCTTGCACAATCAAGCAAATAGACAAACATGAGCGACTCGGCGTCGAATTAGTTGGACGTTGCTCCTCCGTGCAAATTTGCTCTGCTTGGGATTACGTATTAATAAATAAAACCATCTTGGATTTCGGAGGCAGGATTCAATTTGAATATGAAAATAGGGAAATGGCAATGTTTCCCGCAAAACTTTCGAAAAATAAAAGATTTCACATTAATTCTGAATTTCCATCAAATCTATGTACTATAGCAGTCTTTCACGGTCTGGCTGATTCCTCAGTGACACGTTATTACAGCTTTTTCGCAGGCACCCGCGGTTTCAGGTTGATTTATTGACAGGCGGCCTTCGCGCGGCGCAGCGTTTATTTGTGATAGAAAAGCGATAAATCTGCCCGCGTAATTCGGATCAAGCGTTTTTCCATGTGACGAAGGAAATGAAACTATTTGGCAAACCCAGGCCGGGTTGCCATAACTCAGAAACAATGAGTAGCTGGCTGGCATACGGTTCGTTGTCGTGGGCGCTCAGAGTGCTGGGCGCGGGGGCGCGGGGGCGCGGGGGCGTGGGGGTGATAATGGGCGCAGCAGACTGGAAAGTTTCGCCATGAAAATGGCACGAAAGTATATGAATATCGCTTGTTAGCGCAAACGATTTTTCCCGTATGAATTTCATTCAGTGATGCCATTCTATATCTTTTCTTGCTTACTGTGGAAAAAAGTTACGTTTAGAAATGATTGGACAGAATTAACGAGCTTTCAAAGTAAGGGTATTTTTTCGTTGGTGTTGGTATACCTACATAAACCAGTTTTTAAGTCTGCGATATCTTCGCTCTGCAGGCTGCGTTGAGTGGCACACCATGTAAAACTCTCATAGTTACGCTGAAAGTAAAACGTAATTACTTTTTTTATTTTTTATTTAAGCATTTATTTGTAACGGCAAGCCCACAAGTACAAATTTAATATATCTTAAATAGTAAAAGCACACAATACTTGAAACTTGAAGATAATACACAAAAAACAATATACAATTTCTTGGACATCTAGATACAGTTTAAATATTTAAATAATAATATATCTTTCAAATTACATTCGTTTGTTAAAATAATATGTTTAAACTCCTTTAGGGTATACAAATTACTGTCTAATTCTCCATGTTCTTTAAGCAGAAAGTTGTATGTCATTTGAAGTCTATTAATTGATGAGAACTTGCAAATATCTATTCTGAAGGAAGAAATTCGTGAACCAAAATATCGTGAAATATGATCCCATATTCTAAAACTTTTGTATTGATGTTGCTTTCTTGTGGAGTTGCCATGTGTGCCCTAAGGACAAAGTTCAGAGATATGCCAAAGAGTCTCAGAAATGCAGATACAAACGTTTATTTATGTGTTGCCATAGATACATGTTTTAGAAAATAACGGTCAAAATGAGTAGATAATTCGAAAAGACAAAGTTTCAGTGAAAAATATGTTTATTAGTGGAGGTGCCCTGCTTTGCTCTGCGGGTTGCGTTCAGGAGATGCTGGAAGTAGACTCGCTTATTTGAGCAGAGTCGAGTTGAATGTCGCCGAGACTGACGGAATGAGCTGGTGGTTCGAAGTTACTAAGTTTTGGTGGAAAAGATCGAAGTTTGGTGGAGTTACAGTGGTTTGCTCTGCGGGCTGCGTTCAGGGGCTTGGGAAGGAACTCTCATAGGATCGGCACGGGCTTTTATTTGACTAGCTTCGGTAGGTGACGGAGCTAATTATTTTTGTTACTTACTTAGTCCAAAATTGTGTGCTTACTTAGTCACAATGGTCGTGTAAAAAAAAGTTTAGAGTCACATTAGGAAATCGACACGACATTTTAAAAACTGTATTTCTTTTTTACCTATGCCGAAATCATGTCATTTTCAAATCTCTGTTCATGTATCCAATAAGTCTAAAAATTCACAGGAATTGCTCTGTATAAAATAAAATAAAAAAGGTTCTGATTCCGAACTTAAGCACAGAATTAATTTTCTGCACTCGTAGAGTAGCGAATGGTAACGATCCAATCCAAAATTGAGATAGCTCCACAAAAAAGTTTTCTGTGGTGATTCGCACCGTATTTGGCCTATTTTTTATAAGCATACTCTCAAAGCGCCTCTAGAATATATGATACATCGTACAACGTTTCACAGAGCTATTCCCCTTTGATATGCCGTAACGTTGCTTCTCAAGCTCGCACTCCCTGCACTTATACCTCGTTGAAACATGAACCGCATTGAACTTCCAGGTGTTCTATTCCTTAAGGTCCCTGTATCCACATCTTGAATTTCATGCATGCTTGCTGCAGCGTTAGGCTCAAGAGCCAGACATTAAAATTTAGCACTCGTTTGATTTGAAAGTATACCACAGTATCGAACCGTCAGAATGTTTTCTGCATTACTTACATTGGATGATCTTAGTTCGACTCCGCCAGCCGCGAGCGGGTCTAAATTGACTGCAAGAACATCGCACCTTCCCGCTAAAACGAAACCAATCTGAGAGCAAATGAAATTAAGTCGGCTGGTGAAAATCACCCTCTGGTTAATTAACCGAAATAATATCTAAGTAACTTTGCTAATTGTGATTACACGAAGACGAGAAACAGTACATTTATCGAGAAGTTGGTTAGTTCTCTCTCGCTCTCTCTCTCCCTCTTTTGCAAGAACATTAGCTACTATATTTCATCTCCTTCCAAATAATCTAGCCAATCTGGCGTCCCGGTTTGGTAGTGAGGTTCGTCTGACAGACGGACCCTTCCGCCGCAGATACGATCTTGATTAAAGTATTACGTGTAATTTCAGTGCAGACGTCATAGCTAGACCAATGGCGTCACCAGGATCCCTTCAACGTTGACGACATTGTGATGACGCTGCTGTGGAGGCTTCACGTAACACTCTTTACAACGAGTTCAAATTCACAGACACAGTGGTCAGGATTTCAAAGCTGACGTGCGGTAAGATTGGTCTGAACGACGTCAAGCTAATAATCCAGCTTGGTGGTGTAGCGCTATAGAGCCTGAACCACAGATGTCAGGCGACCAATGACAGAAGAGATAAAACTTTTTTTATGTGAAGTGTCGTCTCTATACGTGTACTTCTAAGTGGATATGGACGAACGATGGAAGAGTTTCATGCATGGGTTGAGATTTATGTGATGATAGTAGTACGTAAAATGTATATCTATAGATATATCTATTGAATAGAATAAAAAACTGACACTTCTGTCGCCGGAATGTGTTTAAAAGTGATGATTTAGACTCGTTGGGTGACAACTGAACGCGTCGAAGGGATTTGGTGGAAAGCCGAATGGTGACAAAAACAGATGCTTCTTCCCACATACCTAATTAACGCAATTTCATTTAATATCGATGACAAATGTGCAGAAAACAAAAAGTGCCCGCACTGTAATAACGCGCAACAGCGGTGACGCGCTTGTTTCATCTGTTCCAATTTTAGGCAAAAGTAAACTTGACTTTGTAGAATGTAGATTTAAAAAAAAACGTACAA
Organism: Nemoura dubitans; assembly: GCA_921293005.1. Lineage (NCBI taxonomy): Eukaryota > Metazoa > Arthropoda > Insecta > Plecoptera > Nemouridae > Nemoura > Nemoura dubitans. Next base: position 22,576,378 of record OV121075.1, read on the forward strand.
AAAAGTTATCTCAAATATACACAAAAACACTACCCTCACGATATTTTGAAGGCCAACATATATTTTATTGTATTTTGCAGTCAAACTGGAAAAACACGTCGTATTACGGGATAGATTTTCCAGTTCGCCTTGAATTTAGCACAATGCTTGTCAAATGAGTTTTCCTGGCGGTTGATTGCGTAACCTGAGCAGCGCGCCGTGTAACGTCGTACTGAATGGCTAATTCTCGGTCAACGGCACGAGCCGCATGATGGGGACGACAGGTACTCCCACCCACGCTAGCACCACGTTGACATCAACACACTCTGTTGGCTCGCATCGACACTAGCCGCATCATGGCACGATAGGTACTCGCACCCACGCTAGCACCACGTTGACATCAACACACTCTGTTGGCTCGCATCGACACTAGCTGCATCATGGCACGATAGGTACTCGCACCCACGCTAGCACCACGTTGACATCAACACACTCTGTTGGCTCGCATCGACACTAGCTGCATCATTGCACGATAGGTACTCGCACCCACGCTAGCACCACGTTGACATCAACACACTCTGTTGGCTCGCATCGACACTAGCCGCATCATGGCACGATAGGTACTCGCACCCACGCTAGCACCACGTTGACATCAACACACTCTGTTGGCTCGCATCGACACTAGCCGCATCATGGCACGATAGGTACTCGCACCCACGCTAGCACCACGTTGGCTCACGCTGTCAGAGACGGTTCGTGAATATCAGGACTGTTATGAAAGTGATTTTTATTTGACGGCTAAAACATGAGGAATTTGAGTTCACTAGAGCTTGTTACTCGATTAAAAAATAGTTGATAAGCTGTACACGCTTTTCTGGGTAACGTGAATATCACGACTGTTCTGCAAATGATTTTTATTTTAAGGCTAAAATGAGAGGAGGCATTTTAGTGTAATATTTAAGTCTCTTTGAGCTTTTTATTTGGTTAACAACGTTATGTTGAAACATACGATATGCTTTTAATAAAAGACAACCAGATATTGATTTTATTGAAAGGGTTGTTTCATATTTCCACGGGGATTTTGCTTCAAAACCTGTACACGAATGCTTTTGGGGTCATATTTCGAATAGACAAGCGAGTGGGTTTATTAAGCCAATATTTCCAAAATATCTTTTTAACACTGGGTTTTAAATGCTACGTGAAGATTAACTGTATTTCCAAAGTTTTTCTTTAAATTTAGTTCCAGTGTTAGTAAAGAGTCCACAATAATAGGACACTTTGATGGCAACTTATGGCCCCTTTATTGAATTTGATCGAAATTGATAACGCAATACAATAACTCAAGTTGGGTTCTAAGTTTCAACTCACGTATATTAGGAATGAAATTATCCGCTAATAGAAACCCGTTATAAACCCGTATCCATTACCTCCACACCAGACTTCAAATGTACCGACAAAACCGACCCTTCAAAGGTCTCAGGTTGAATTGGGAAAGGACCTGGGAAGATGCCGCTCTACTCGTATTTAAGGCATTCCGCGTCCAAGGTGGGAAAGGTAATCAAAGAGTTTCTGCGACGAAAGTGGGAGGGGCATGGAGGATGAAGTATGGCCACTTAAAGTGGTGAACCGAGGACAGTGTAGGCTTTCCTTCAGTATCAGCCGCTTCCAATTTACCAGAGAACAACATCGAAATTGCCTTGTTGGGATCGTATCGAAATTTATTGCCTGCACCTTGGCTTTTCCACGTTCACGAGGACAAAAGAAGCCTTCGTCGCTGCCCGAGATCCATTGTTGTCTGACTTGTGATTGAGAGGAAACTCGACTTCGTCTATGACATTGAAAATACTGTGAATTTTGGTAATTTATTTACTTAGAATTCGATTTCTTTTCGTGTTCTGCTGAAGGAAAACATGTGCGAAAATAACTTAAAAGGAAACATTCGTTATTTAATTCAAATGAAAGCGTAATAGAATTTGCATAATCTAATCCACTATCGATTCAGAGAGAGAGAGAGATAGAGGAAATTCGGTATTTATTGGGGTGTTGTATGGTGTGATGATGACATTCTGAACTTGGCTTGTTGTTCACATATGAAAATATCTCTGCACACAAAGAGAGATCGCATTTTATTCAAATAAAATCACTGCGTCAATACCAGTTCGAAGTAAAAGCCTTCGGTGCTAAATTAGTTGTTTTGTTTTTGTTCGATATTTGTTTACTTTTGTGAATGTAATCCCAAACTCACAAAGAATAAATAATGGAAAAACATTTATTTTGTGAATGCCTGTTAGCAGGTTCACACAGATAGTTATTGGCTCTTTGAATTATATTCCTTGGTATGGGGAACCACTGTATATGCAAGAGAGGAGGATAGAGATATAGAAACTCTTTGCTCTTCCTGCTCCAATGACTGTGGGTAGATGCGTGCCTGCTCTAGTTTATGCGTGTACGAGCGTGTTTAATTAATAGTGTCAGAGACCGTTACGGTGTAACTCAGGTATTCGTACCTATGCACACAAAACGAATTTTAAGTACGGGTTCTAGAAAGCACCACATGAAGGAAATTTTTGTGAGAGAAAGTAAAATCTATTTCTCGCACTGTCAACGATTCCTGTTTGTGTGATGTCTAGAAAGGGCACGATTTAGGAAAGCAACACTCTCTCTCCTTGCACTTCATTAATTGCTTTTAATAGCTTTTTACTTGGCAGGGCGTTACATGTAAGAAAATATAGATAAATGTGTACAGTTTTTTCCTACTGTAAGAAAATAAAACAGTTTTCAAATCACTTCTTCAATCAAATCTGATAACGATATTTAATATTTGATTATCCATAATATTGTTTCTTACGTAACCACTCAAATATCAACCTTTGAATTTCTGAAGTTCTCATTGCAGTTTGACCACAGTCGCATAAACATCATTAGTTTTCGAACTGCAATTTTGCCCTGCTGGCTGCGCCTAGGAGAACGGGCCCCTTAAACACTCATATAATTATCCCCATGATCGCATGTAAGATTCTGGACTGTTATAATTTTCAATTTACAAGTCAAAATCAGCAGATAATTGCAATAACTTCTGTTTTATGATAAAAATATTTATGTTGGTGCAGGTGCCAAGTTATTTGCTCTGCGGGCTGCGTTCTGGGGCACACTGATTGGATCTGCATTTCAAAACTGGGAAGTTGCATTAATTCTCGAAAACAATTGACACAAAACGACAAATTCTTGTTAAAGTACTATGTGATTCCACTCGCCGTACATTTTTCATCGTAGCCACCATTGAAACTGATCGTTTGCATTGTTTGATTCCAGGTTTTGGGTTCGCCTACGGAGTTCCACTTCTTGCACCGCGCCCTGCCGCACGCGAGGAGTAAACGCAGCATCATGCACACCCGAAGGCTCAAGGTGGACCCCATGGTAGGTGCCCAGCATCCATTTTCCTCGACAGCAATCCGATGGTGACTGGCGGTTGACCCGACGTTCACATTTGGTGGAGGTGCCATGATTTGCTCTGCGGGCTGCGTTCAGGAGTTTCGAAAGTATCTCGCAGAGGACTCGACATTGGATTTTATTTCACTAGGTATCCAGCCATTTTCCTCTCTGGCTCAAGGTTGTTTAGAATCTAACGTACCAGTTCTCATTTCGGCGTAACGTCAAGCAATTAAAACCCGTGAACATGAGCGGCTAGCACGAGCAGATGTGCTGTTTTCGAGCCACTTCTTGCGGAGTAAGCTCCGTAGACCGTAACTCGCAATTTGGTAAGAGTAATCACTCTATAATTATCTCGTTCACTTTCTGCCATAGTTGCAGATTTCGATCACACACAGATCATACCAATCTGCCACGAAAGGAGCTGGAATCATATATGCGCGCAATTAGGAGATAGTTTAGAAGTGTAATTTTAAATCAAGTAAATAATTGAATTCAGAATCTGGTCCATTCATCTTTAACCGCGTTCAAGGCATGCATATTAATGTGGATTTAAACGCACTGATCACCACCGCGAGTATCCAGGTATAATGCTGTTCAACGTAGCTTGATCCGTGAAAAACATCCCTCATTAGCAACGACCTGTCTAGTGTGATCGCGATAGATTATAACAATTGAATCGTTACCCGTGACCTCGCCCCTTATTAGTGACGATCAGGGATGCTGTAGAACCCTAGCTTTGTATTGACATGGAACTTCTGTTTGCACAGAGTAGACGAGGCGGCTCTTCTATCTCCTTCTCTGCCCCCACTCGGGAGTCGTCTTGGATGTCCCAATTATATGTGAAAAGACCACCTCAAGTTTCCAGTGTCTTCTCAAGTAGAGCCAGGCACCCACGCAAAAAGCTGGCGCGCCGCACACAATTTCACAGTTCCTTTGACTCTTCATCGAGACAAAAAAAATACGACGGAAGACATCTCCGTGTTTATTTTCATAACGTGTATGAATATTTTGTATAAAGTTTCACAAAATTTCGTGTCACATTATTAAAATCTCTATCTTGGCTTTCAAGCACGATTGTCAACTATCTTAACTTTCACTAATCATGCAGTGATAAAACTCGAGTTTAAAGAAATTGTTGGTCTTAAATAGTTAAAGTTATAATTGGTTTGAGAAGATCCTTTCTGTTCTTGGTTTTTCCCTCGTTAACTGTTTGCTGGAGCCCCGGAGAGAAGGATGCAAACCCTTAATTAGTTGACCGAAAATACGTCAATGATGAGCCATCCCTTAGTGTTATCGTGAGCCATCCCTTAGCGTTGTCGTGGGCCATCCGGACGTCTTCTGTTTCCATTTTCTGCGTTTCCCACGGGACTCATTCGCCTCACTATCAGTTTCGGCTTTCCTGCCATTACTAATGGATTTACTCACGGGCTATTGTACTCGCGAAATAACATTCACACTGCCACATAGGAGGAGAACAGAGAGTAGTAATGCAAGCAGCGATGGATGGTACAAACACAAAATGCTTTATAACGAATGACCATGCAATTCCGAAGTACATATTTTACAGGAAATACTGAGCTAATGAATGCTGAATACAGCGGCTACTGAAAATAATGTAATAATGTAAATAATATTGTCCCTTAAGAATATCACCCTGGCTGAGTAACCAAATTGGTTCAAAGATAGTTCAAACCACATGGTAATTTCTGTAGAACAGTGCGATTGTTCAAATGAAATTAACCCAGCTTGCAGCTGCTATCTGCTACGACTATACATCCCTACATAATCCAATCATTGTAGACTTAGGTTTAAGTCTGTCATTGTTCTGGCTCCAAGCAGAATGGTGACAGAAGGCGGCAGACCAAACGTATTTAGGAGACACCGACAACAAAATACATTTGGGATCCTACTTAGCTTTCTTTTCTCACTGCCACAGATGGTTTTCATTGCATTGTGCTGGCAATACTTCTCAGAAAGTGATAAACTTACCTAACTGTTATTGTAAAAGTGACAGAGAATTTCTTTCCTCTTGTTTTTTTTTACCGTTTCACTTTAATTTAACCCCTAACGAATACCATTTATATTTCGTAACTTTATAGTTCTGTTATATGAATTTAAATTAGGAACATGAAAAATTTAGCATATTCCGAACTTTTGTGAACTGTGATCCGTATACATTTCCCAGCAAAAACGTCCCCATGATTTCGGCCAGAACTCACGTAGGACGTGCCTGTGCTAGCACCGCTCATAAAAAATACATTTTCCAACAATGCGTAGGCGATTTTACGACGGCTCTGTGTGAAATTGAAAGCTGTTAGAATGTGAGTATCAATTTTTCTAGATTTACCTCGTTATTAACTCGCCGAGTTATGCCTTCAGAATCACATAATCAAGATTGTTCATTATTCTCGTGTTCTGTGCACGATGTGGTTGCGTTGTAAAAACCGGGTAAAGTAATATGTCAAACAGTGTTTGCGTGGGAGTTTTGGTGGTTTGTGAAGTTTTTAGTTGATGAAGACCAGTGAAAAACCACCCGCAGAGCCGGCGGTGAAAAACCAACAGTACTAGCCATAAACACGTTGAGATCAAAGGAAAAACCAAAGGAAAAAGGAAAAACACATTTAATGTCGCGTATCTCGCCCAGCTCGTGTCAAATCTGCGTGTAATTGAAAATATGCATGGATTGTGCTCACATTTGAAATGAAAACGAGTATGAATGATTAAAATTGATATTCCCGCAGCGATTTTTTTCTTTAAACATTATTATAACAATAAACAATATATCAATATCATACGCATCAAAGGGCATTAACACCGAAATTCATAATAAATGCATCGGATTTATACAAAATTTGATTCCAATTCATGCAATCAACTGGAATACACAATGACGACAGCGAGCTATTTTCTCGAGCCGGTCTAAATTACTACCAACCGCTGTCTGTTACCACCCTACACATTTAATTTGGAATAGTGCTGACACAAGGGCTAGAAATAACATCGTCTTCCCAAGATACTATCTCTTCTGCGTCAACTTTGTTTTAGACACTGTACAGACATGGTATATAATATGTCCTAGCTCTCATGTAAGTATGTATTTTCGTTTAAAGCCCATGCTTCTGCATCTTGTAATTAGCTTTTGTAGGTCAGCCAGTGCTTAGAGTATTGTGTTCGTAGAGCGAAGTCCTAACTCTCAAGTGATATTTTAATGGCACCATGAAAGATACGGTAAATTACTTTCTGGGGCAAAGTGTAAGGACACCATGAAGTTTGCGATACGCTCGACACCGCAGATCTGAGTGGATGCTGGTGACAGCAAACTTTTTAACCTCCTTAACTGATTTTTAAAAGCGGGCAAAGTTATAATGAGTTATGTTTTTTGTTTGTTTTCAAAATGTATAATACTGTACTTGTGTGTTGTATTCCAAAATATTATTTAGGTACTACTACGTTTGAAAAGTTGGACCAAACTGGATTTAAAAAGGAGCTACACTGTGCTTGGGGTGTCAGGAAAATAAAATAGTGAATAGAGCATTGCGAAGTGTTACTTCGTCAGTAATGATTTACTGATGTGGTTTTGATTTCAGCTCTAGTTTTTATATTGATTGGTTGATTTATTTATTTATTTATTCACAGATTTATTGATTGATTTATTTATTCACAGATTTATTGGTTTTTAACTTTATTACATGAGCACATCTAAAAAAATGATTACCTATTCAAATCACTTTTTGGGGATTAGGTAGTTACAAAAAGTATCACCAAAATATATATGCTTTTCATGCAATTCTCCCAAGGAAAGCAGAATGCTTGTTTAAACGTGTAGAGGATCGAAATAATCAATACAAGCAACCTGAGTTCGAGAGGAGTACTAATACTTTTTAGCGTAGTTGTTGCACATATTGCCTCCTGACGCATTTGGCGCTAGAGACATAGTTCTAACAATCAAAACTATCTCACTACTTATTCTCTTTGCAATTGGCACACAAAAATGGTTTTTATAATATCTTTATTTTTATAAACACTTCGTTTGCATACATAATATACCATATGTGTTGATTCCTCTGGATTTGAACGAATCTAAAATGACAACGGGAACGAATGTTTCTTGTGCTTTAAAGCCTATGCTTTAATTTTACTTCCTACGTATGAAAATGCTCGCCGAAATCCATGCCGCGAATGTGAAAAGCTAGCGAGCGATCGAACAGAATCCCCCAAGTGACTTTGTTTCGCAGAGCGATAGGCATGATTGCTTTTTAACATGGATCTGCGAGGATGCGAAATTGAAATGCTCCCTGAGCAACATTCCAATCATTCCTGTTATTTATGAAAATTGATCGGTAAGAGCAGGTGAATGACTTCCAATATTTAATCATATAAATTGACATTAAATCGACTTGCACATTTGTATATCAACATTTCTGTCGTAGTTTTAATATAAAAGGCACGTATGCATAAAGGAATGCAGATATCCGTTTATTTTATGCTGGGGTCTCTGATTTAATGACGAAATAAAACGCTGCATAACTTTTAGATTCGATCCAAACGCCAATCTGAACAACTTTCGACATCATGCTTGAATTTACTAACTCATATTGATGGTACAACTTTACCAATTGATATTCATACAATTCGTATCAAAGTTTTTAGGGCACCTACACATCTCATTTATAGTCAAGCATCGACATTGCAGAACACTTTTAGAAGAACCCTCCCTGAGCTTGAAAATATTCTCATACATATAAATGAATTAGATTAAAAGATGCTTATAGCTTTGGCATAGTGCGTAGGTTGTCGCTTTCCCGGTGAATTGGGTTCCACGACACGTCGCACTCTTTTCAATCCCCACCCAGAAACGCGGGGAAAGCTTTCCGAACGAGGCGAGCTATAAAGCGTGAAGGAGATGGCTGCGTCGAGTGCTCAGCCTCCGTGGTCCATGTCATTGTCGGCAGCCGGCTACTCGGCAGCCCCGAGAATAATAAGCTCGCAATATGGCCGATATTGAAGCGATGTCGCCGTTGAACAATGCCAATACTATCGAATAAAACGCTACAGTTTTATTGCTTAGAAACAGTGAGAAGAGGTCACAGCTTAGTGAATTCCATTCAAAATGGATGGTAGGATTTTTGTATTATAAAACTATTCGAACTATAAATTTCGAGCCAGTCGGATATCAGGAACATCACCAATTCTTAACGCATGCCATTCTTTATGTTTTTTCTGATAGTTCTTTATTTAGGACAAATGGGTAGAAGTTTCTTGCTCCAGCGTTGGATCCTTACTGGACGAAGTACCAAAAAAGTAGTAGAAAAATAACCTTAAGTTAAAGTTGCCAAATGAACCATCAACCTAAAATAAAAATAAAAACGACCAATTTAGCCCATCGACGGTTCTACATCATTTACCTTGCAGCTTTTGAAGTCCTCTTTACGCTCCCTACAGAAATGTAATATATTTTCATATTTTGGTTCTTTGAAAGCAGTTAGATCCGATTTTCGGCCGTTCAACCCCTCAAAGGAGGTTCCTAAGTTTTATGCCAGACTTCACCAGGATGTTAATACCTCGTTCCGAGTTGCTCGTTATGGAATTTCTGCCGCAGAAGGAATAGTTATTGCAGAGCTAAACATACATCTTTATTAATATAGTTAGGTATCTCATCAGTTTGAATTCGATCACTAGAAACTTATCACCATTTGTGAATGATCAATGCGAATCATTGGCAAAATTGCAACATGATTTGCGAATCTATTGAAATACGATTTTCCAATGTTGCAGGTAGTGCAGGCGTTCCAACAGAGCGGCTTCAAACGCGTGAAGCGGGGCTACAAGCCATTGCGGGTCGAGAACCTTGTGCCCCAAGACAAGATACGGCCGCAGCGGGACCCCACCGACCCGTACTTTCCATTCCAGTGGTACCTGAAGAACACGGGCCAAAATGGGGGAAAAGCGAAGCTCGACTTGAACGTTGAGGCCGCGTGGGCACAAGGCATCACGGGCAAGAATGTCACTACCGCGATCATGGACGATGGTGAGTTTCTAGCTGACCCTATGTTTACAGCTAGCAATGTCAGTAACACGTGGCATTAACATAGGCTCCGACTGGATCAGACACACCATGGCAGAGTCACGAACATGACGCCATGCACATCCAGAGTCTCTGATTGGTGGCAGAGACAATGTTAATAAGTCTTACCACGTTCATGCAAGATCTTGCAAGATATGTCCAAATATCACAAGATTTTGCAAGATCTGGCCAAATATTACAACTTCTTTCCACAATCTTGCAAGATATTGCAAGATTTGTGCTTAAATTACAAGGTCTTGTCATGATCACGCAAAAATCTTGGAAGATCTGCCTATATGTATAACAGGTCTGGCCACGATCCTGCAAATCTTGCATGACCTGGCCAGATATTTCCCATATTGGCCACGATCTTACATCAGTTTACAGCCTCACTTGTTCAATGACTGGGTAAGAAATTAACGGCTCGTTTACATGTCGCAAAGGCATCTCATTGGCTGAATAACGATTCAACGGACAGTTCAAGTAAAAACAAACATTGAGCATTCGGGGCTTTAGCAAGATATTAATTACTTAATAAGGTCTCGAGTCAGCATCATGAAATTGATCGTGTAAGATCGCATACGATCGTGTGATCCTGTAAATCTAATAAGATCTGGCAAAATGTATTTAAAATCGTGGAAAGATCTTGCAGGATCGTGTTTCAATATCTTGGAATGCTGCATACGATCTTGTAAGATTGGTACTCAATCTTAAAAGATTTGACCAAATCTTGTAAGATCGTGGAAAGAATTTTCAGCAGGTTATAGGTACTATGGTTGTATTATCTCTTCATTGGATTAGCTATCAGCTCTAGACCCACGCGTGCCCGCCATAATAAAGGTTTCTGATGTTGAACGACTCACTGTTTTGACAACGTGCCTTGTAGTACTGGTTAATGGGGGAATAAAATGCCGTCAGTAGGAACGCTTAAAGACCAAGGAGTATGAGATTTTATCATTGGTTTTTAAACGGTGCCTTCCCATTACTAACCGCAGGCTCACTGTAGATAAAACATCAATATGCTCTGTTTTCTCTGTACAGTTCAGTTTGTAATGACGTGTACACTCTACGGACTGCGGGCAGACTGTGAAACTATTTTCAGCAGTAGTTTATTTATGATTCTAGATGCTAGAAAACACCACACTTGTTTACCTTCTGCGAAACTCTTGCGAACGCGCTGAACAGAAAACGTATATGCTTTATTTTCAAGTATACAAGAACGTTTCGAAAACTCCGATATAGACTATGACCCGAATGCAGAATCGACACTGAGTGCACACTCACACCGAGTCCGTACTCAGTGCGCACTGAGGGGACAATTTATCATTACAAATGCCAACTAAGTGTGCACTCAGTGTGGACTCAGTGTGAGTGCACACTCAGTGTCAACACTGCATTCGGCCCTTAGAAAAAAAAAATGCAAAAAGTAGCTGGCTGGTTAAGACAACCACAGTAAGCTCTAGTTAAATCCTAACATACCAATTGGTTTTTATTATTTATCTAGTTTGACCATGACTCGAAACGCCCAAAAAATAGAGAATATAATATTTCCCTCTTCCAATTGAAGACGACGTCGCCATCTATATAAAACCTAGCTTGGCGACATTGCCGCATAACGAAGTTACCGTCACAGCGTGCCAAGCTTGCCACGCTTCTCCCGGCTCCAGGGTGCATCGTGTGACAAATGTCCTTTCACGAGGCGACAAAGTAGATTAACCCCCACCCACCCAGACTCCAGAGGTTACCAACCTATAGGAACAGGTGGAAATATGGATGATAGTAAGGGGAAGGGACTTTGTGGGAGAATGAAAAATAACTTGGTCCTTTTTTTCTTGCGCTATTGACGTCATAATTGCGAGAGTTGTTAGCAGCGATGATTAATGAGATATGGTGATGATGACACAGAGATAAAATTCACCTTGGGTTGGTACTGGTAAGGGATAGATGGAAAGGAGAGAAACATGATCACGCACGCAAGTTTGATCGGATTATTTTGAAAAATATTTGCAGTAGATTTATTTAGCGTACCTTGCGAATTTCTTTAATGAGCTCTCTATAATAAGCATGGAAATTTCATTTGTTTTTATAAAAATACACTTAACGCTTGATTTCAAGAGCTTTTCTTATTTCCATTCTTAGTCAACATTTTAATGGAGAAAAAGCAAATTAGAGTGTTCCGTTTTCAGCTTTTAGTGAATATGAAGCGGATGTAATGAACGTTGAAAATAAGTGCTCGTGAATGCTTACTAATTACGTTAGAGAAATCAGTGTAATTTCTTATGCTTGAAATGAAAATGCTCTTACTCAAAGCTTTTCATATTTTCGCCGTGCAGTTTCAGCTTAATGTCGACTCTTGTACATTGGCATCAGTGATAATTGTTCATCAAGCGACACAAACATTATCATTTTCACGTGACATGAATAAAATTAAACTTCAGTAGGCGATGCAAACTCAATGAACGAAGCACGAGCACGTTAAATATAATTCGAATTAGTTCGTTCTCCGTGGACTGTGAAGTCAATTAAAACTGATATCAGTATGAGCCGGCGCACGATCGGGACAGAGCTGGTGCACTGTAATTTCAGATAGAGTAATGTGCTCATGATTGGAATTGCATCTTTCATTATTAATAGCATTTTTTCGATCCCCGGGCATAATAAATATTTATTTGCACAGAATTTTCTTCCTTGCCACGACATATTATACCTATCCTACAGTTACTCACGTTGATTGTCGAATGATAGAATGCAGATGTAACATTATTTGGAGGAAACATAGTTTTCTGAAAGTGAAGATGTGTCTACTACAAATTAAATTGCAACTTTTTTTCAAATTTGAAATAAAGGCTGTGAAAAAAGAACAAACTGAAATGATTAAAAATGGATAAATCGATCAAAAACATTTTAAAATCTAGGAAATTCCAAAATCAAACTCTTCGCTTGAATCACCATACATTACGATTTCTCAATCAGCCACAACAGTTCGCATCTGATCCGCATTTTTTTTGCCAACGTTCCACTAGTTTGATATCATCTTTTCTTTAAAGCCTTCGTTTATTACAAAGGACACTTGGTCAAAGACTACCACAAGCCCAAAACCCTGGCAGACAAAATAAACAAACTAAATCAAACTTCACTCTATTTTGTTACAGGTGTTGACTACATGCATCCTGATCTGAAGTTCAACTATGTGAGTATTAAGATTTTATTTGTTTAGGGTGACGTTTTATCAAACTTGTTTTTGATACTATATTTTTCGCAATTCCATATTTATACGCACATTTGCAAGTTGCATTTCTCCATAACAGCCAGACAACGCTGACTCGTATAATGTTAATATTCTTTTATGTCAGATTCTGGTTATATTATGCATTACCCACCAGAAAAATCCGTTAACTTTTCATTATGAATTTCCATGAAAATGTTATGTCTAAGAAGAGATTCAATATTGTGGAAAACATGTGCTCTCTAAAGCACATAAGGCAGTTTCTTTAATGCAATTTTCTTTTGTTGCCACCGTTTTCAGAATGCACAAGCGAGCTACGACTTCAGCAGTAACGATCCGTACCCGTACCCTCGATACACAGATGACTGGTTTAATAGGTGAGCGCTCCAGCGCCAGCTGACGTCTTCAAATGGCATTCGTTGTTTGTGCACCTGCACCCCTCGCACCCCTGAGATAACAAGTGCAGATAGTAACCTCGAGTCGGGTAATTGAAGTTGACTCATATTTACGATACCTTCAACTTAATACTAGACGGAAAAGACACGTGGCTTTGACGAAAAGTTGTATTCTGGGAAGAAAATCTTGGACACAGGAAGGATGATATTGATGATAAACATTTTCTTTTCATTTTGTAACTGCGAAAAATTACCGTTTGTAAGAAATTTATATGCTTTTGAAACAAATTTGGCACTAAAAAGATAATCCCTGTAAGAGAAGGTAATAGGAAAATCTATAATTTAATTAAAGTTTCGAAATAACAGCAACCGATTGAAGTAAATCTTGTAAGTGCAAAAGAGACTTTCATGAAAGAATAAATATTATTACATAAATGAACGAAAGCTGCTATCATTTTAATCTAACGACATCCAGTTTGTCGTACAATGGCCTGGTATAATTTCCATGTGTCGGGATTTATAAAATAATTTTCGTGCAGGGTTTGAAAGCAATTAACGTTCCATTAAAGAGCTGTCAGATTCAAGCCCGTCTATTATATCACAGCCTGCAATTTCTTTTGCCCCGTGGCATATTATGCGTGGGCGCTCACTGCCAGTTAACTTACTCCTCGCGCACTCACTTTTCAATTCATCCTACAAACGACAATGGTCGGCTATCTTTCCATTATAATCGGAATTTTCATTTCGGGAAAAACTCTGATAGGATAAACCAATAGCTGAGTTTAAATTCTCTGTCTGGGATTTAAAAAATAACTGATTAACAATGTGGAATTATACTGTGACTTTAAGGTTAAGGCAGACATCATAAGACATAATCATAAATCATAAGACCAAGCATAATCATAAGACAGACATGGGTAACCCCTGGCCCACAGGACTATTTTGTCCGGCCCGCCAGGCATAAGCAGAGCATGCATAAGAGACATCAGACTGAGTCTGAATAAAAACATTGAATAGTTAAAAACGAATTTTTCGGATATATAAACGTAACGATCTCTTGTTTATTCTTGAATACTTCACGCTCTAGTAAAAAAATCTATTCACGATTAGCAGAACAGCATTCAATGAGGTACGTACAGGAAATGCCTGATTTTTACTGTGTTTTGCTGAGAATAGTAAACTAAATAGGGTATAGGTATGCGTGGAGGGTTCGATTGGATATATATGGACAACTTGGGAGTTGGGACATTCCAAGAGGAAACGTGGTCTCGAAAATAAACTGTCTCTTATCCCAAGTTTCATTATCTTGATAATTTTTTAAAACAAAACAAAAAGAAGCTGCGTTTGATTGTTTATAAAGTCTGGGGATGGGGTAGAGGCCCCACCCAGACATAAAATGGTGCTAAAAGGGGGACGAGCACAGCCACAAAGATTTTTTAACACTGATGGTCTATTTTGGAGTCCATGTCTATGCTTTTTAGGTTATTTTGAACGATGGTGCTTAATTTAACATATTTGCTCCCCCCCCCCAAACCTCCCAAATACGCAAGTGGGCGTCCGGCCCGCCGAGCACTCAGAAAATTGGAATCAGGCCCGTGACTGCTAAATGTTGCCCACGGTAAGAAGTAGATTAGCGTAAGCTTAGTTAAGCTAAGGATTAGATTATAAGGTAGGCCAAGGTAAGCTAATCCTAATACCATGGGTAAAGGCTATTGGTTAGCAAGGTTATAGGTGTTGCTCAATGTAGGCTCCTAGAGGGCAATTTATAGAAGGGCCTACAGTTTAAGCGGGTCGGAACTCTTTAGCTGTCAATTATATCTACAAAATATTTTTTACATACGAACATTTTACAAACGAACATTTATCAGACTTTTGTTAGGATTTTGATTAGGCTTGTGGATCCATTACTGTGAAAAAGTAGCTGTACCGTGTTTGGCGTAGCTGGGGATTATTTTCAGCAAGTCTAATCATAATGCATTACACAAATTGATTCTTACTTTATTAAAAAGGCTGATAAATTATCTTGGGTTCTGGCAGATTTTTTGAGCTGTCACTAAGATTCTTGGGCCAAGAGGGAGGTTCCCTGGTTTCACATCCTTTCATTATGAGGGCTGGAAGAGTCAGGTTAGTTCATATAAGACATTTTAGAGTGAACATTTTCCATCATGCTGAAATAATATTTCTGTCAAAGAAATGCGCCGCTAATGAAAAGTGTTAAAAATATTTTGGTTCGTGTATCAAAAGAAAGTTGGGCGTGAAAATTTTTACAACATTCCTAAATATGAGAGTAGTAAATATTTGCAAGATTTAATTTAGATAGCTTTTTTTTTGCCAGAGTTTGAGAATTCCGCTAATATTTGTTTTGTTAGCGAAGAGACAAAAATGTGGGTGGGATGGGAGGTAATTTAAGCACAGACACCAGTGTCTGCACCCACACCAATAGAAGGGCTGTCAGTCAGTCTTCAAGCGTAACCCGTAGAGTAGGAAACAAATGAGAATGTCCCAATATCTGCCATCGCTGTCGAAATGCGACTCCCTCAAGTTATTTTCTTTGAAAATTGGTCTCATTTCTATGAGTATTGATTTCAACAACTTAACCATCAAGAATAATAAGTAACTTCAGTGACATGATACCGTTCAATAGTTGTGTGGTTCTTTAAAATGACAACCCATTCATGATTGATTTATAAAAAATGTAAATGTGTAAGAGTCGAAGATTTGTGCAGTCTGCAGGAGGAAAATATTCAACTCTGCGGAGTCCATAAGCTGTCAGCGATTTTATGAGAAATCCACTAGAAATCCTTTTCGCATACGTTGTTTTCTATCGGTTTTATTATAGAAAATCATGCAATGTTTCGATTGTTTTACTCTGTGATATACTACTACATAGTACTACATAGCGTGTGGAAATTGTATACAGAACTTTGTTTATAAATACTATATGATATTAATTGTGGCGTGTTCGATACTCTTATTAAATCAATGTATTTTAAAAGTATTAATTTGCTGTCATGTTTAACAAAATACGACATGCTGCAGTCAACGTCAAACGAAAGGTCAAATCATTTTTGCAAATCGACCGACTTCAAAGTAACTTTTAAGTTTATGTAAAAGAGTAGCTATGTTTTACTTACCCGGCTATTTAAATCACAGTTGGAGGGCATCCGCTTAAACTCAGTTTCCATTTCAAGTTTAATATTCGATAACGTGAAGTCTAACAAAAGTTTGCCTCGTAGTTCGTAGCCCATGAAATGTTTACCGCATTGACTTTGCGTTATGCGAAAAGGGAACAAGAGTTAGGAGTTGCTAAAAGCCAGAAGCCAAAAAGAACTTGAGTCCAAGCTGGAATTTGCTCGAGGTAGAAATGAAGGTACAGAGGGGGGGGGGGAGAGAGAGAGAGAGAGAGAGAGAGAGAGAGAGAGAGAGAGAGAGAGAGAGAGAGAGAGAGAGAGAGAGAGAGAGAGAGAGAGAGAGAGAGAGAGAGAGAGAGAGAGAGAGAGAGAGAGAGAGAGAGAGAGAGAGAGAGAGAGAGAGAGAGAGAGAGAGAGAGAGAGAGAGAGAGAGAGAGAGAGAGAGCTTCGAGTAGACGCTTTGCTAATTAAATTGTTATTTTAGTGCGGTTGGCTCTAGTGAATTTCAATAATTTCCTTAAGCCCCAAGTTATTCAAGAACTTTCTGCTTTGTTTCTCAAGTACATATCCATCTCACATTGCGCTAAAATAATTGGAAAGGATTAATTTAAAATAAATTTCCTTTATCTATATGTGATACCTAATATATATGAATTTGTATCATTTCTATAGCTTGTCAGTACACGCTTCTCACCAACTAACAAGTTCATTACTAACAACTTTGATTATCATATACATTTTAGAACTTCCCAATTAATGTTGCAACAAAACCGTTGCATTATGCGATTTAAAAAATATACAAACTCTTACAAATCACTTTTAACTTGAAGATTTGATCAATTATCAAAGTTTCGTTACAACATAGCGATAAAGTCAATAACTAATTAAATGTTTTATGCTGGAATAAAATAATTGGTTGATCAACAATAACGCGCCGAGTCTGAACCCTCGACGACAGATTGGATCTCGAAAGAACTTTTGATATCCAAGTTAGTCGATATCCAAGAATTTACTAAATTTATCGTCAACTCATCCATCTGCAATGTATTTAACAATTTAATATCAGAGCACACTTATTGATAAATAGCCTACTGAAATCACAAAGAAACAAATAAGTGTTCGCAGTTGGACAAGATTATATACAAACGCAATTAACTGTTAAGTATCAAATGAAACACGTGATTGAACGTGATTATAATATCAGAGAGTTTCAATATAAGAGTTCGGACAAGCGGAAAAGCGGAAACGCGAAAGGACACGTGCCGTGGGATCGTATCAGTCTGTGTTGGTAAATCAGGGCCAGACCAATCGTGAAAGCCAATCACCCAGCAAGGAAATCTGCACCCACTTAACGATCTGGAGCAAGTCAGGCCAGGCGGGGAAGTGGATCACATCGTCTGAAGACGTCTTTACGATCGTCCCTGACTCACTTGGTCGCTCTTGCATATTGGGTCAGCTGCGCAGTTACTCCCTAAGGACAGTCTAGAGACTCAACTACTTTTGCATTCTTTGACGGTGTTTTTGCATTCGAATGAGCATTTCCAGTTCTTGTTTGGAAAATAACTATTTCAAATAAGGGTTTACATGCACGAATGAAGTCCAGCTGGTTTCTCTTAGAACTCAGTTAGGGATTCAGTTTGACTTAATTTAACATTTAAACTCGGTTTGAAATAGTTATTTTTTAAACTAGTGAGGTTTAAAACAATCCGACTGGAGTCTTACAAATTTAATACATTCTAGTTATCACATCATTATTTAGTGCTATAATAAACATATTTTAAAGTGTAGAGCATAACTGATGAACGGGGAAACACTGAAATCATTGTAAGCAGACCAACACAGTTCGCTATATTTGAGGTAGCAAAACTGTAAAAAAGTTCCATAATACTTAGGTACTTCATAATTACTACTTTTGTTTTTGTATGACAATTATACCTACATTACAACGTAGAAAATCTCATTGCGTGATGGGTGGCTAAACGAACGAGTGATTTGAACGGGACGCATTTGTCAGTCCGAAGTGGGCGGGCAAACGGAGGGATAAAACGTACCCCATTCTAACTCAAAGCTCAGCTCAAAGCTCAAATTCACCTGGCACGAAAATCCAAACTTATGCCCCAAACTAGTGCTCCCGTCCGTCCATTCACGAAGACACGGTATTTCTAATCCCAATGGATCCAGTAAATCTGTGCCCGCCCGTCCGCCCGTCCGACCGGTCTGGACTCCGTTATCTACCCACTCTTGTGCCCAGCCAGCTCATCGTCGCTGTTTTTCACCGTCGCCCGGTTTAATCCGCTTTCCACTGACGTCATCGTGGGTCTCTTTGACCACACCAACCTCTGACGTCACATAAAGCGAGGCTGCCTGGTTGACAAGGACGCCACTTGACTTGTTAACTACCCGAGAATAATCCACTCTGAACATGTAAATAAATCAACGTAAACGACAGTAGTTGCCGTTCCAGGCTTCCAGGCTTCCAGGCGTTCCCGGCGTTCCAGGACAGCGTGTTTCGGGGCCGGGCAAACGCTTTCACTTTGCACAATCAGCCTCGCGCTTGCACGTATGCACCCAATTAGCTGAAAAATCGTTAGCGTAAAGGAAAAACAAGACGGGCTACGGCAGACGTGAATTTCAAATCGCCGTGTTGCGTTGGCGGAAAAATGCAATTGGGGGCTAGATATTTAACTATACTGGACGAGATATTTTTCGGTGTTGTTATTCCTATAGCATTGCATTACTGATTATGATTAGGTTTTTTGATAGGTTAAAATGTGAATGATAATTGATTACAGCGATATAGTTCAATTATCGTCAATAAAAATAAAAATGTGTGCGAAATTTGTGGAAATTAAAGAGGTAAAGAAAGCACAATATAAATACAATATAAACACAATACAATATAAATATACTTCTGCATGTAATATATAATAATGGCAGGCTCGGGAGCTCTGACTGAGAGCTTCGGGCACTCTCTATCAATGTAGAAAAGCGCTCTGGTTTTGAATTTATATGACGTTACATCACCTGATATTTATATAAAAATATCGGAAGTGGCCTTGGATATATGGTTTCTGTCTAGCGGGACTGGAGAGAGTAATAAATATTTTAGTATCAATAAATATTCTGAAAAAATTGTGAAGCCAACCTAATACACCAACGTAGAATTCTCCATTACACATTGAGTAATATTTCAGCTATCAGGGAAGGCTAATGTCATTGAATTTCCCTTGCTGGAGACACTTTTTACGTTTTTAAACTATATATCCATTGCTCACATCACATTTATTTGACAGCGTGAACGAGTTCATCAAAGTTTATAGGGCACAAGAGTTGAGATCACCTTTACCGAGTGACTTTTTGTCGACAGCGAATCGCCCACTTCTGCTCTTTCCGCTTCACACCGTTCCATTATGTGTGACTAACTGGATTTTCTACAAAATTTTAGTGCTGCTAGCACATCATCATCATCATTTCGACTGGTAAAGATGGTAACGATGGTAACGATGGTAACGATGGCGATGCCAGAGAAACGATGCTGCTTGTTGGAGCAGAATAGATGTACTTCGCTGCTCACAATTCCACTCCAATGGCACCATTGTAACAAAAAAGATTTCAAAGAGCATTTTCCTTTTTCTGATACATCGCAGTAACTGGACTGATTACAACCACCCTAGACTCGTGCGATGTAAGAAAATATTTTTCCATGGAAATAAAACATTGCTATCATCTGACGTAAAATCGTTACAACTCAAAAAAAAAAAATGAAAACTTTACTCACAGGTTTTCTATCAAGCTAAAAAAAAGTGTATACCTAACTTATCTCAACAGGCATCATCCTTGCTTCATTCCATTTGATAAATAAGTAAGGTTCATTTTATACATCCCATTTGACAGAACAGTTTTAACAAACATGCAAATTAATATTAGTACAGGAATGAGTTTCCTTATATGGATATGGTGCTGACGTTTATTTAGCAGTCAAGAACTACAATCTACTTATCAATTTCAATATTATGTAATTGGCATTCTCTAAAACGCGTAATAACCCCACTCTAAGGTGAAGTCCTGGATATGACGTGTGCACGTGGGGGTTCGGTGTAAGGGGGAAGGGGAGAGAGGAGGGGGGGGGGGTAAACGACGCCGATAATCGCGACGTAAGCAAGTAGTTAAGCGTCAGCGTCGAGTAGGCGTCCATTTCATGCCGACACGCAGCATAAAATGACACGTTGCGCGAATAAGATAATAATAGCAGCTTCAAATTCACCTGATAACATGATCAAGTTAAAAGCTTTTGAAACTTGCGTCCTATAACGTAGCGAAAATGAAAATCAAGGTGGTTTGTGCTAAGATCTTTAATATATCAGAGGAGGAAGTCTGCGTTTTTTTTAGACACCCGTTTCAGGTTGCGTAAATTACGTCCCGAAATAAAAGCGAGTGCATTTGATATTCCGTTGAAGCGATAGAGCCTGGGAAACGGATGATTAAATGAGACTGTCAGACGGATTTGTTGGGTGTAAAAACAGTGATACAGCAAAGCTTATGGAAATAAAACGAGGTTTTCTTCTCTGAATGAAAATATAAAAGCGTCACGATTGAAAACTCGAGTAAATCTTATACAGAGGGGTCTCTAAAAGCACATTTAATATCTCGTATTTGCTACAGAGCTTTTATTTTCGCGTATACAAAGAATTTATTGGAAAGAGCCATATTTTGTACATATTTTGAGGATATACAAACGGTGGTACTAAACCGAATATATTTGTATCTACAAAGAATGGATTTAGATTTTAGAGTCGCAGATTTACGTTTATTGTGCAGAAAAAATATAAATAAAATCAGCTGCTGAAGATTTTCGGCCACTTTTCAAATACGCAAATGTAGACAACCATATTGAATGGTATTCTTATGATGCGAAAGATTTCATGTCCTCCAAAGTAACGTGTTGCCCCAGGTTCTCTGTAGCCCAAAGTTTTGCTATTGTCCAAGGCTCCACTTTGCCCCGAGGTTCTGGCTCTGTCCCAACTGCGCGCCGTCCAAAGTTTTCCTGATGCCCAAGGCTCCACTTTGCCCCGAGGCTCTCTGTAGCCCAAAGTTTTTCTGTTGCCCAACGCTCCACTTTGCCCCAGGTTCCCTGCAGCCCAAAGTTTTCCTGTTGCCCAAGGCTCCACTTTGCCCCGAGGTTCTCTGTATCCCAAAGTTTTCCTGATGCCCAAGGCTCCACTTTGCCCCGAGGCTCTCTGTAGCCCAAAGTTTTTCTGTTGCCCAAGGCTCCACTTTGCCCCGAGGTTCTCTGTATCCCAAAGTTTTCCTGTTGCCCAACGCTCCACTTTGCCCCAGGTTCCCTGCAGCCCAAAGTTTTCCTGTTGCCCAAGGCTCCACTTTGCCCCGATGTTCTCTGTAGCTCAAAAGGATCCCTGTTACCCATTCCTGGAGCAAAGATGTTGTGCGTTGGTACCAAATAGTAGCTCCTGGCAGCGCAGCTAACCAAATTGCCTTCCTGTGGGATCGCAGTCACGGCACTCGCTGCGCAGGGGAAGTCTCCGCTGCGCGAGACAACGGCGTCTGCGGCGTCGGCGTCGCCTACGACTCCAAAATTGCAGGTAAAACAAGTGCGCTTTGCGCCGTGGCGAGTGGCGAGGGGCGAGTGGCGAGTGGCGAGTGGCGACACTTTTGCACGACATTCATTGTTTGTGCTTCGTTTCTCAATCGGCTATAACCGCTGAGTAATTGACGAACCTAAAGCTAGGGATAAAATTATCAAATAACCATCACGGATTATTTTTATATCATTTATTTATTGTACATTGTGTTGATTCGATGCACCACAATAAACTTGCAGTTGCAACAACAAAACTGCGTAGGGCAGTTTAAATGTATGAACGTAGTAAGAGAATAAATTCAATAAAATGTTATTGTGCATTTACAATAAAATTTAAATATAAAATTTAAAAAATTGACCATTTGCAAATGATATGTTCGAATTCGACCGGTGGGCCATCTTGAATCAGTCGATTATGATAAGAATGGAATGGAAAGTACAAACAGTAACCTCAATTTCAGGTCATGGTTTGGTCTTGGTGCAGTTGCTTGTATGAAGGAGGAGATGCTGGAACGTTTTAGGGAGGTATAAAATCCAGGCAAGGTATCCAATTAGTCTTTTTTCTCATGAAATCGCCGAGTGACGCGGTTGATGTGACGCGGTCGAGTGACGCCGAGTGACGCGTTGGGTAAATTGATAAACAAACTGGTTCACAGAAACTCTTTGCATGCATAATTAATAAAAGTAATTAATTGTAAAGCTGGGTATTTTAGCGGAGGTAGTTCGGTTTCTTGATGAACCGTTCCAGCTCTCCTTATGTTAGAGTCTTTTGTTTAAAGGAGTCCTAAATTTAAAGAAATTGTGTTCTTTATGAAAATGTTTTTTAACATTTTTCTAAAATAGTCTCACAGAATCACAGAATCCTAAGCGTTTAATGCCCAGTTTGGAATAGTTTTCACGAAGACTCACAAAATAGTGAAAACAACTTTTTTACGAATTTCAACTAGAATGTGATTTGTATTTTTATTACCCTTATCTTTTATTTGAGCAGGTACAGTGTGAAAATGAATTGTTATTAATTAAATTTAAATAGCTTCAAGGGACTTTCTCGTTGTTTTTATTGTGCATCTGCAGTCGTTTTGAATATATCCCCAAAAACGGATGCTCTTATTTTTCTCAAAAACCATTTCCCATGAAAATAACGTACGCTAACGGCCTACATCCTTATCCGTTCGCCAGGCATCCGTATGCTGGACCAGCCGTACATGACCGACCTGATCGAAGCCAACTCGATGGGCCACGAGCCCAACTTGATCGACATCTACTCGGCGTCGTGGGGGCCCACTGACGACGGCAAGACGGTCGACGGGCCCCGCAATGCGACGATGAGGGCCATCGTACGGGGAGTCAACGAGGTACGACCACTTGCACATTAGAACGGCCTGTTACAGTGGTCGTCTTCGCTATTGTCCACAAAAACGAGTTAACGCACCCTAGGGGTATAGAAATATGAATAGCTAAGCGCAGAAGGAATTTGATGATTTTTGAAGGTTAATAACTTATGTGTTAACAAACTTTACCTACCCCTGAGGGCATGGGATAAGGTTAACTCTACTTTGTCGATGTGCGCCTCATGTAGGTATTTTAGCGAGAACACCGTTTGGTTGGCTACATTTACTGGTGTTTCTCATACTTAGAACCCCACGAACAGTAAACACACACAACATTGATTTCAAAACACTTGCATTGTATAGTACGCCAAAGTAGAGTGTAACCCGACCTTTCACTTGCAAGGCTTAATTAAGAATTTACTGTCGTTTTTTGATTTTATTGAATCTCAAAATCAAATTGAATCTATCGTGTCAATAGGAAGGAGAGTGCTTTTTGCCGTTGGAGCGCGTTGAAGATCTTAAAAAAGTTGCTGAACTGAATGGGAAAGCCAGAGTATAACCTTTAGCCTTTAGCTTGTCCAAACTGCCTTCCTCAATTGTGTATCATATTTATCAAATTGGTTACTTTTAATGTTGTGTTGCCTCTATACTTTTAAAGAAACTTCGTGCGAAGTAACAAGTCTTGTCAAATTGAACACAAAATCCAAACCCTTTATTATGATAAACTGAAATTCAGCCACAAAGTGGCCGTTCAGCCAAGCGGGGATTCACCAAAAGTTTGTAATAAGCTTCCTGCAAAGTTCTTTACAACCATGATACTGCACTTAGTAACACAACTAATAAGAAACGATACACGTCCTTCCATTAGGTATATTATGTGAACAGAGTTTGGCAGTTACATGTTGATTGCTAGTGAAAAGGGTACAATGTCAGTCGATTTAATCATCAAACAGAAATATCAAGTCCAAGACTTGAATTAGCAAAGGGCAAACGAATTTAGTAATCGAAGAGTAGCTTAAAAACTTTTCTCAGTAATTACATGCTCAACTAGAAACTACAACTAATTACGATAATAAAAAGTACATTGATGACAAGGAATAAGGATGTAAATGCTAACGTACCTACCTAAGCAATAATGCGAACAGTTTGCTGAGAATCGAACGAAAAGCGATCACGAACTGGTAGCAAGCGCTCTTGCCAATTAGATTCAGCACTGGATGCAATTTGCGATTATACCATCAAGATGAGGAGGCAATTTGCATTTAGAGCTGTGCACAAGTGCATTAAAACTGCAGGTCATGATTACAACGCGCTTATATAAAGTAAATGGCAGATGGCACCTAAACCTCAGTTGCTTCGACGGAGATATTTATCTCGATGAGGAAAATTCCACACATTGCTAAACGACGGGTTTGAAACTAGAAGCTCGTTTATAACTCACATTACAGGCTTCCAGTGCTTCCAGTTCAGTTCGTTGAAGTTAAGAAAGAGAGGAAAGTTTCCAGCATTGAACTTGGGGCGGCGTTTACGTTAGAATAACTTTACGACAACATAAAAAAACGCCTCCGCGATCCGCCATAGTTTTAAAAGCAATCTAATTTTAATTATGTACGTCGTTATACATGTACTAAAAATCTGAATGTAAATTAAAATTTCTACTTGAAGTAACCCAACACGGCTCAATCGACTGTTACAGAGTCGCTTCTGGTATATGGGGTCCGGAATCCACCTGCGATTTAAGGGGTTAACGATGAAGATCTGGAAAGTGGCACGTGCGTGATATATTTTCTTGCAAAGGCTGCAAAACACTGTTTTGCAAAATTATTTGCGAATTTATTCTAGAAGACTGCACTTTCAAGAGTTTGAACATTGTGGTTTGAATGGTTTGAATAAATACACAAACAAACACAACATGTGACCATTTCCTAACCATCAACGATATTTATTGCACAGGAAAATAAAAACAACAGTTTATTTAAACATCTGATTGGTTAACTTAGCTCACAAAGATTCACAAAGGCACAATCTATAACCAAGCTATTTAGTCGACTATTGTTGTCAAGCAGCATCATCCTAAACTTGCTAGAAAAGGCGCGGCTACTTATTGGTAACACTTCGCCAAAGCTTCGTGCTTCGTGCTTCGCCGAAAACCGATGAAGCGTCCTGTTCACGGCCACCACAGACAAGGTCCAGGACACGTCCTCCTTTCCTTTAAGCCCTAGAGGCTTAGAGCACGTGCTACTTCACTTCATATTGCTCCCTCTCTGTGCAAGTGCACGATCGGATTACCAGAGCGCGCTGTGTGCTCGTTCCTACTCGGCGAGGCACGAACGAACGAGACTGCTGCAGACTGCAGCGAATAGCGATAGATTGTTGCATACTAATGGCGTTAATGAGTGCTGAGATATTAGAGCAATTAAAACCGTTTGCATTGATACTGATGAGCTTGGAAGTGTTTAGTCTCGTGGGCGGTTGGAGTGAGTGCAAGGATCCGAGAAAGAGGTCAATAGTACAACATGGAAGTTAAAAAGCTTTGGTTTCAATGTGTGGCGAGCCTGAACAAACATTGTTACTTATCATAAAAGATTTTTCTAAGCTGCAAATGAAGTTTCTAGCCATTATAAAAGTTTAAAAGGTTGCATGGTTTTCAAAGCGCTGCTGAGAAATAAAGGAAAAGGTAGCCATGGAATAAAAACACAATTGAAAGGGTATAGAGGAAAAAGCAGCTAAGAGTTGTTTTCATTCTCTAGAAAATGGTGGCTTAAAAAACTATTTGTTCTCACTGATTGGCAGAAAAATAACAACAAAAAACAAGTTAAAACAAACTTGTTTGTAAGTTTCTTCATCTAATGACACAAATGCGCAGTTCAAAATTGAATGAATTTGAAGACAATGCTCCGGAAATGTAAAATTGTACTCTCTACAAAAAACAGTAACAACAAAACAGTAACAGTAACAGTAACAACAATAACAACAAAAAACAGTTAAAACAAACTTGTTTGTAAGTTTCTTAATCTAATGACACAAATGCGCAGTTCAAAATTGAATGATTTAGAAGATAATGCTCAGGAAATGTAAAATTGTACTCTCTTTACACAAAATCAAAACAAAGACTACTATCAGAATGAAGTTTGAGTTTCAAAATAACACAGGTGTCGGCAGAGGCCCTAAAATGTACATTTATTTTTTACGGTGATATTAGACAACAATGTTACCCTCAGAAACCCACAGTTGGCCAATGCCTCTCATTACATCCACCTAAAGCACACCCATGTCTTGGTTTCAGGGTCGCAACGGGCTGGGTAACATCTACGTGTGGGCGTCGGGCGACGGGGGAGAGGACGACGACTGCAATTGCGACGGGTACGCAGCCTCCATGTGGACCATCTCCATCAACTCCGCCATCAACGACGGCCAGAACGCGCACTACGACGAGAGCTGCTCTTCGACGCTCGCCTCCACATTCAGCAACGGCGCCAAGGACCCAAACACTGGAGTGGTAAGACGCCACCCCCTAGGAAGGTCCTAGTAAAGCCCTGATGGACTTCATGATGAACCAAAGGACCTCCAAACTCGGGTGGTTTATAGGGGCCATCCCCTAGGAAAGTCCTAGTAGATGATGGACTTCATGACGACCTTAAAACACTGGTGCTTATTGGGGCCATCCCCTAGAAGAGTCCTAGTAAAGCCCTGATGGACTTCGTGATGACCCAAAGGATCTCAAAACCCGGCTGGTTTACAGGGGCCATTTCCTAGGAAAGTCCTAGTAAAGCCATGAGGGCCTCAAGATGGCCTATGAGACCGTCAAACTGGAGTTATAATGTGCTGCCGCCCCCCCCCCCCATCACAGCAAACCCCCAATGAAGTCCTAAAAGCCCCGACATTCCAGGAAAGCCCAAGGGGAAAGGTAAGGTGTTACTCCTTAAGAAGCCCCTAAGAATGCTTTTAATACCCGAATGAAAAGCTGGCAATCCTTTTTGTGGGGGAGTGTCAAATTTAAACGGTGTCTTGCCAGATTGCACGGGTTGTGTCGGCACTGGTAGGAAGGAAGAAGGCATGGTGCACGGATTTTTTGACAAGTGGGTTATAAGGGGAGGGGTCGCAGGGGGATTTTGGAGTGAGATACTCGCTTGTGGGGCACTGTTCTTATTTTTTAAAGATCCCACTCCATGCCACCAATTGTAACGTCAATTTTTTTAAAAGAACCCATTCTAGGGTACGTTCAAAATCCCACCCCTTGCCACCAATTGTAGTGCAGGCATTAGGGAGAAGATTCAAGCGTGAAACGGCCACTTCTAGAGATCCTGTCAACTTTTGAACCTCAAAATGTAATGGTCCAATGGCCATTTTATTCAATTTATACAATTTTCCTGCAATATTTAGCGCCCCATGCAATTTCCCACTTTATTGATTAGTTAGTATTAATAAATGCATTTTTGTTTAACATTTACAAATCAACCAGGGTTACAATTCTCACTGAAATGATAGAAATTAGTATTCCCGCAAATTAGCCAAAGGACAATTAGCTCACAATCTGATATTCAATGAGTTGTAAACAGTTATTTATTATTAATTATTATTAATTGTTATCACAATTATTATAAACCATGGACAACTTGACGCTAGGTTTAAATAATATCTACATCCTACAACAGCTATGACATAAACTATAAGCGGGAAACGTTAACACACGGAGCTTATTTCACCAGTAGAGGTATGAAATGCATATTGGAGCAGGATGGAGCGAAAATTTAACGACGTGTCACCTTGTCAACCCCCTCCCACCCCCAAACCAAATCATGATGTAGCAGGTAACTGAGTTTCTCAGGCTCCTGGCTGAGTTAAACTATAATTGCAACGAGCGAGGATTGTAACTAGATGCAATGAAAAGTTATTGCGCAATGAAATTATATTTAATTTTAACAACCTCATGTTGACATACCTTTTCCGGACTAATTCATCATAGTTGACAATTAAATAATTATCGTCTGAAAGTTGACGTAGCATATTATTTCATTTAACTACTTGAGCATCCATGTACTCAGGTACTACCAGTACTACTCTAATAAACAAGAGTTCATGAAAAACAAACACATCTGGTAGACGCGAGAGCGTCATTAAGACGTCGTTTCATTCGTAGTGTTTTTGTGCCTGTGCCTGTGCCTGTGCCTGTTCCTTGCGTGTCTCGCTGACTCGACGCCGTTCTCATGTAGGCGACGACGGACCTGTACGGGAAGTGTACGACCACGCACTCCGGGACGTCTGCCGCGGCGCCCGAGGCTGCCGGCGTCTTCGCACTCGCACTGGAAGCCAAGTGAGTACCGCCAGTGGAGGGAGTGGGACAGGGACTCCATTCTATTGTAGGTTTGTTTCACGATTTGCTTTTTGCTCGTGTTTCTTCTTTGCTCGACGTTCTTGAAAATGTTATGATGGTACAATTACAATATACAACACTTGATGGCTCGCTCGTCTCACCTAGAGAGCCTATGTACGGTTAGAGAGGGGCCAACATGGTGACACTTTTCTATTGGCTGTTCGAATTCCATGCTAAACGGACGCCGTGTTTTTACCAAGTTGATCACGAAGCACGTGGCAGTTGTCTATGAGTTTCTCATATTCCTTTGCATATTTACGTATTACGTACACAATGGTGAGGTAACTTCGTAACGTAACAACTACTGCTGAAAGGGCTGTTGCATAGTTCAAGTTGGTAAAAACATGGCGCCCATACGCAGAGATGGCCACTCTCTAACTCTAAATATGCTCCCTAGTCTGACCTAGCGCACGGTGCTTCTTTCAGACTTGCAAGCCGGGCAAAGTTCATGAATTTGAATAATTGACAAGTATTGAGTAATTACGATAGTCGATAAGTAAGAACTCGTATAAATGGCACGGGTGTAGGCCGGTTTTTAGCGTTTGGAAGCTTGTTAAAAGCTTCGTTGTCTTGTAGTGTTCAAATTTAAACCATAAAGCGTATACAAATCACTGTTATTTCTATAACGAGTAACATTTTCAAAACTTTTCGATGGATGTATCTGTTGATGCAAGAGTTTTAAGTGAGGTCGATTTCAATGCAAAGTTCATGGGTCGGCGGCTCCTCAATGTTTCCCAATGTCTGGTATCGGCCATCTCGTGAAAACACACTGCCCGAGCGATCGCTCCTCCCGATCCTACTCACTCTCAGATTTATTCACATGGCCTGTTTGTGAATGCATTATCTTGAGCGACTCGATGTGATCTTTAATAATTGGCATGTTAATCAATCCATTTTAAAATCGCCATCCATGCCGCCATGGCAATGATTCCCATGAGCGCATGCCATGTGGCCCATTGAACACGGATGTTTAGGGTATATAGGCACTAGGCTGCGAGACGTATCGGGCAGTGATATCGGTAACTATAGCAATCCAGTGGAAACTCTACATAATCGGCTCCCAAACTTGCTAACCATCCCAATGAAAGGTCCAAAACCTCATCGGGGCATCCTTACCTCAAATTCCTGTAGGTGGCAGGCTCCTGCAATGGCAGCCGAGAACCAAGAGAATCATTCCCATGAAGCCATGGGAAGCTACCACGACATATTTGATTACAATCATTGCCATGATTTCATGTCACTATCACATAGGTCCATGTGAAGTTTTTTGAGAGTGTACCTGGACGTATCTATTAGCATAGTTTTCAAGTTATATGCAACTACTAATTACGGTTATGTGAACTACGGAAGTCTGATCATATTACGTAGTAGTCAAATATTTCAACCAAACTGGAAAAAATTGAGTAACATCTATAAACTCCCAAGTATTGCACATGACCTTGAACTGGCCTTGAGTCTTTCACGCCAGTCGTAAATCGCCAAACCAGAATTGCAAATTCTCGTTGTTATAGTGTAAAAATTAAATGGATCCATATTATCATATAAGGATCCTTACAAACCAATTTTACTCAATCGCCCTCCTGGTTAGACATGATCATTTCGAGAGGCTAGCGGCGGCATATTATTCCAGAAGGTCATGATTGTAATAACTTTCTGTTAATATATTGTTATAAAAATATGTAAATATTTTTAAATTGCAAATATACCCGTGCTTATATGTTGATAACCGATAAGCTATGAATATGCATGGTTTCACCAATCTAAATTGCATGCCATGATTGTGACACCAGTTGTGACATGTCCCACCCCAAACTAACGAGAATGTCGACATCTTCGACCTGCCTCTGGCATCATGCGATATTGGCATTTCTGCATAGACAGCTCACTTGGGTCGATAGCTTTGTTAGGTTCAATGCCGGAGCCAGGCATTGTTACACGTAGTACGCTGTCAGCTGACAAGACACCATCCTAATAAGCCCACAGTTTCATTTGAATGCCATTGTTGTGTTTGTTTGTGCCACGAGAATTTCATCGACGACAGTGAGAAATTAGATTTTCCATTGACTTACGTGGGTTGGGAAACTAACTGTTGTCTTGTTTGTTCCGATACTTGGTTTGTTTGCGGTGTTTTTCGGTGTTGCAAATCATGTGTTTGGCGTGCAAAATTATGTTTACAGATATGTTTTTACGACTGATTGATGAAAATGATTGTGTTTGCTACAGACAAACTAAAATTTATTGTGGACTAGACGCAGAGGAAAGGTCATGCCGGGACAATACGAGATTCAAACAATGCGATTTGGTAGTTAGACTCTGTGACAACGCATCCTTATGTTATTCAGAAACAGCTCGAGTTCAGTTGTTTGGAAAATGGAGATTAAGTTCAAACAAATGTTGGCCGTTACAATGGAACATTCCATGTGCATACTCTCTGGCAAATAAAGTTTTCTCACTTGAACAAAAAGACTAAGGCCAAGCTTCTGACATTGTTAACACCGCGTATAACAAATATATGTGAAGAGAATGAAGTTTAGCATAGTCTTTGAAGCACAATTGAATAATTCCACTAAACACTGCAATCATTTTTAGAACGTTGAGTCAAGCCATAGAATTTCAAATTATTTCTACCTTTGAAGTAATGTGGAACTAATTTGCATACCATGTAGTACAGCTTGTATAGAGCCAAAACGAACAGTTGCATAGTGGGAAATTGGCGAGAATAAATTGAAATTGAATGTGGAAGCAAACCGAAAGAAAAATATGAAATTAATGGCATATGATGGTTTAAGTGTAAGCAACCAGCAGAGAATTAATTTCCCGAGAGACTTGTTACGTAACTTTGTACTTGTAAAATATTAACAGTTGTAAATTGAAAACAACAAAATCAACAGAGGAAATGAACAAGACTCTATGCTGTGCATCTGGTTCACTCGCAGACCCAGCCTGTCATGGCCAGACATCAGAAATCCAGCATCTGACCGTTCCATGATCTAACACTGCCCAAAGGGACGACCACAATTCAAGCGTCAATCACTTATGTGGGAAATTTATTGCAACGCTTTTCTTATGGCAATTATTTGCTTAAATAAGGGGTTGACTCTGGAACCGTGTCGTCCATTTGAACCTAAGAGAATCCACGACCCTAAGCAAACCCATGACCCTAAGCAAACCCATGAGCCTAAGCAAACCCATGACCCTAAGCAAACCCATGACCAACGCAAACCCACGACCATAAGCAAACCCATGACCTACGCAAACCCACGACCATAAGCAAATCCACTACCCTAAGTGACCATAAGCAAACCAACGACCCTAAGTGAACCCACGACCCTAAGTGACCATAAGCAGACCAACGACCCTAAGTGACAATAAGGAAACCAACGACCCTAAGAGAACCCAGTACCCTAAGTGATAATAAGCAAACCAACGACTCTAAGTGAACCCACTACCCTAAGTGACAATAAGCAAACTAACGACCCTAAGTGAACCCACTACCCTAAGTGACTATAAGCAAACCAACGACCCTAAGTGAACCCACTACCCTAAGGGACAATAAGCAAACCAACGACCCAAAGTGAACCCACTACCCTAATTGACAATAAGCAAGCCAACGACCCTAAGTGAACCCACTACCCTAAGTGACAATAAGAAAACCAACGACCCTAAGTGAACCCACTACCCTAAGTGACCATAAGCAAACCAACGACCCAAAGTGAACCCACTACCCTAAGTGACCATAAGCAAACCAACGACCCTAAGTGAACCCACTACCCTAAGTGACAATAAGCAAACCACCGACCTTCAGTGAACCCAGCACCGTACCCACGACCCTAAGCCGTGCCCCTTGTTCTTCCGCAGCCCCAACCTGTCATGGCGTGACATCCAGCACCTCACAGTGCTCACCTCGAAGCGCAACTCGCTGTTCGACGCCAAGGGACGCTTCCACTGGACCATGAACGGCGTCGGCCTCGAGTTCAACCACTTGTTCGGGTTCGGCGTGCTCGACGCTGGTGCGATGGTGGCGCTAGCCAAACAGTGGCGTACGGTGCCGGCGAGGTACCACTGCGAGGGCGGCTCCGTCATGGACACTCAGTGAGTACCCACATGCACGCCACTTCTTGGAGCTAATTACTGTACTTTGCACAGGCTATACACCCTTTTATATGTGGCTATACCGTGGCTGTAGGATATTCTTGTTGCATAAATTAAATCGGTGTTATGGCACTTAATACGAATCGCGTACCAAATCCTTGAAGCTACGACAAAGATTGCTGCTGATATTTATTGAAAATAAGTCGGATTTGTTCGGAGTTGACATTAGAAACACAATATTAAGCAAGTAAAACATAAAATGTTAACGGATTTTAACAAGCAAGCCTGGCCAGGCACACCACAATCCAATCGCATAGATTT
Organism: Nemoura dubitans; assembly: GCA_921293005.1. Lineage (NCBI taxonomy): Eukaryota > Metazoa > Arthropoda > Insecta > Plecoptera > Nemouridae > Nemoura > Nemoura dubitans. Next base: position 22,609,322 of record OV121075.1, read on the forward strand.
GCGGGAAGTGGCATACCCAGCGACATTGGGCCACCTTGGACCCTGAGCGGCTGTGGACTTTGAACGACCTTGGACTTTAAACGGTCTTGGATCTTGAGCGGCCTTGGGCCTGTGGACAACCTTGGATTTACACAAAGTTTAGATTACAATTCTCAAGCTAAGGGTTTATTTTTTTGGGTAAGGCTGGCATATGCTTTAGTCATCAGGTTCTATCGTTATTACGTTTTGAAGAATTAAACCTTTGGTCAATGTCTTAAGGGCCAATCCCCGAATGGTTGCTTCAAGCTGGACAGTCAATGACAGTCACTCGTGTGTATTAATGCCTCCAAAGATTGGAGTGCGTTTGATGACACAGTGCTTTATGTGTATGTAGATCCTGGAACTAGAAGAGTATTATAAATTCTGCATGCGACTCCATAAATTGCGTTACCTTTACTTGCTTAGCCGATTCATGGAAAGGTGCATTTATTTATTTATTTATTTATTTATTTATTTACAGCTTTATTGTTTTTTTAAATACAAAAGGCGGCATTCAATATAAATTGCTCTTCCATGCAACCAAATTTTAACATACAATAATTAATATTATTTACATAGATAATGATTATAACTAGTATAAAAATTAAAATATACCTTCCATTACACTCTTTTTTCGGGTCGCTGTCCGCGTAGAATTTACCTCTTGAATAGGTACTAGGTTTTCGCCGTACCTTGTGTCGGATCGCGTCGAAACGTACAGTGTACACCAATGAAATCCTCACAGTCTTGGCTACATGTAGTATATTTTTGAATCTTGAATACAATTACCAGTATTATTCCTTCAAAATTTGTCAAAAAACCTATTCACTGCGTATCTTTGTCGTTTTTATTACCTACACCTGCAGGAGACCCAAGTTTACGGAAAACACATAACAAATCTTGCCAAAATATGTAATTATGAGCGAAACTTAGTATCCAGTGTCAGAAGAATTTTCTAGGTTTCCCGAAAAATTTTCACTCAAAGGCAACCCAAATAAATCTTCATTTTAATATTACTGCATCTGCCAACATAAGAATTGATATAATTGATGAGCGTAGCAATTGCGGCGAAATCTTCAATATCACTGCGGGTAAAAAAACACTCGTGTGTGTGTTTGTTTTTTTACGCAGGCTCTACAAATTTTCAGGGTCTACTTTTGTTCTCAATTTAGACCGCCTTCGTTTTCAAAGAAAATCCTCCATATACCCCTCCCCTTCAAATCAGAAAAAATTGCAATCTTCGAAATTGGGAAAGTTTGTAAAAATACGGAAATTTATCTAATAGTGCGTGTTTACTACGTTCTGCATTAAACTTATCTACTACAAACAGCTACGCTCATCTTCAACGCGTACGCATTGGCAGCGTTTCCTAGTATATTTATATCCTTTAGTAAATATGCTTTCTTTCTATACCGATTGCGGTGCGTTTGCAAGTTTGTCGAGAGTGTAATAAAATGATTATTGGTTATTGGCGGTAATGCAATGAGGAAGAGCCATTCATATTGCTCTTTGAGATAAAGTAACATATTGTTTCAAGCTTATAAACGGGCTCATGAAACTAAATTCATGCAAAGTTCTGTAAACCCTGAAGCATGTGGATAACGGTGAGGTTTCATAGGTATACATAGCGCGTTGTAATAGTATTTAGATGACAGCGTAGGGATAAGAAACACCTCAACGAGAGGTTTTCCATCGATATCCACATATCTTCATACTTTCGTAATCTTTTTTTGTTTTGACAATCTGCGGGTTTGAACAGCAAATAAAATAGGGATGGTATCACTTATAGTTATATAGCTTCGCTGCAATTTATTTTTACATCAGATTGACCACAAATTGAATTTTATAATTACCATCCTTAACGTTTTTACCTTCGTCTGAATAGATGCACGGAATAAAAGAAAGATGTTACCTACATGTGCATGTTTTTATGTCCGTGTGTATTTTCCCAATGTAGTGAAGTGTTGCCATTAAAGCTAACCGAATTTGGCTGATAACTTGATGGGAAATGAAAACAATATCCACCTAGCCAAATCATCATGTGTTTCTGGCCTGTTCCAATATTATTTCAAGATATTCAAAGCTAACATCGAACCAATCGAACTCAATCAAGAGCTTTTAATCCAACCATTGCACCCGAAGTCATGAGCTCTTTGCTTCTGCACCAAAATGTTCTTAGCAAGTGCAATACCCGTTTTAGTGTCAAGTGTCAGTTTAGTTTAGTTAGTGTAGTTAGTGTAGTGTAAGTGTCAACGACAAAGCGAAGAAATAAAAATAAAGATATTTCTAATATACACATTTCTAAAAATGTATCAATTATCAACCACTATTTTGTACAAAAAAATGTCCATACTTGACTCATTCATTTGTTGATACCACAAAAATGTCGCTCAAAAACTGCGTATGTCGATCGGCACAACGCGGCGAACGGCGAAAAGTGTAACAAAACTCTGAAAATGGATAAAAATACACAAACCAGATAACCAGAAGTCATACACGGTGAACGAATTGAAACAATCAAACGTAAATGTCAGAGGTAACCGAGAGTTGTCGAGCAGCTCGTCATCTCATCGGCGTGCCCACGTGCTCGTGTTTTTCCAAGCGTGTCTGGGTAATTGGAGTGATGTATTAATTAGCCCTGACGCGTCGGTATTGACGGACGCCTACAAGCCGGCGTCGCGACGGATCATCAAATATCCTTTCAACCTTACACGAGCTTGCACTGCACGGCCGGCATTTCAATTGGAATTCAGACGCACGCTTGACAGACGAGCCGGGACGCTGACAGACAATTTATCAAGCGTACCGTGGCTTCGGATAATTTATACTCTTTGTCATTGCGTATTATCGCAGCACAATTGTTCGTACATAGTAGGTACTTATTTTTAAATACATGGGCAGGGAAACAAGGGTCACTTGTCCCATAAATTAGGCTCCTGTGCTGTGTTCGTTCCGTATGCTCTTAAATGTTTGAACTGCGGCGGTGCTGCTGTTATAGGGGGTACAACGGGGTAAACTTCAGAGGGAAGAAGTGTAAATACGGTCGACGGCTTCGGGAAGTTGCCGGCGGTGGTGACATAATTTGAGCATAAAGCGTGTGACGCCAACGTTACGATCCAGCTTTGTACCTGGAGGCACCGTGCTTGTATGTAGGGCAGACTTGCATCAATTGTTACACGGGTCAATTGTAACAAACGCTCTCGTTTTTGTTCAAATGCTCTAAATGACACGCTGATTGGTTCTGTACGTCGCAAATAGAGGGCTACTCATGTTCTGAAACATTCGTCCACATCAGGTGTCATTTGTTCGCTCCAATCCCATAAAACTGTTTTGCTTAAGGCGAGTAGCTTCATGCAGTACTCATTATTTTCTGTTTATGATATGGCTAAAAAATATACATTTATTTGCGGTTTGTACGTGTAGTAGTATTTTTTAACGTATGTGCCTGGATACAAACGGTTTCCGGCGATTTATATCTGAAATATCTGAAATATAAACATTTGATTAATATCGAAGTTAATATCTGAGATTTTATTCAGCAACTCAGCTCGGGGACGATTGTAACGCCATCAACTAAACTTTAAAACGGCCAATACCTTTAATTAACCTCAATATTCTGTTAGGTTTACTAATATCTTACATTTAACATTGTTTTCTCTTTGCTATTAGTGATGCCAAGCGCTAAAATATTTGTGTAATGTGTGTATGTGTTGTTTTGTGCCATTGTGTTTTTGTATTTTGTATTTGTAAGCTAAAAATTACTTATATTCCCATAACCAACTTGCGTTGCCATTTTAACACTTTTGTACAGTATAAACCGTATGTTACAATTGTTCCCGATAGGTGTTAAAATTGACCCTCGCACGGAGTCAGTTGTAACAGTTGTACCTGACGTGTACTTTTCACAGTGACGTAAGTGTCGTATGGAAAGTGTAATTAAGAAAAATCAGTGATAGAGGAATGTTCAGACAGCCTCCGTAATTTTTTCAGATTTTTAAAATGTTATTTCATACTTGATGAAAATCCTAGAATCAAAAGTGTTACAATTGATGTAGGTTCCCTAAATTCGTACATATTTTTCGACTGTGGTGCGGGTAAAAATTCAAGGACTTATAGGTCAAGCTATAGAAAACCAGACGAAGGATACATTCTCTACTACCACGCTGCAATTGTCCTGCGATAAAAGTTAACACCGAACAATGTCAAGGTTTGTATAATATACTACTATATTATATATATAGTAGTAATATTATACTATTACTTTAAAAGTAGTATATTATGGAAGTATTATTAAGTAGTAGTACTATGGAAGTAGTATATTATACAAACCTTGAAACAATGTTACAAAAATTACACTGGAAGTTATGTTTATGTTTCGCGTTGGACCTAATTCCACAAAATACATATTTGCTTCCCGTTTTTTGAAGTAATATGCTAACTAGTGTTATTCTGGCCCCTCTAAGAAATGTCACTTAGTTTAAAGGGACACGTTCTAATTAGCTGAACGATTTCCCCGTGTTATGCTTGCTGTAGTAAAAGTTGAGTTTATATAATATAGGTGTTACATTTTTGAGCTATGCTTGTTTACAACCTACACCAATTACTTGCAAGGATGAAATGATACCATTAATAGTTTTCAGCTTAATTTTAAAGTGTTAACACTTTGTTCAATTTTTAAATCGTGTAGCTTGCTTTGCCATTAGTTCCAAATGAGCCAAGTCAGTATTTAGAATTATTTCGCAGGTATTCGTAATAAAAAATGTTACAAAGTTCTTGAAACTAAATCGATTTTCCTTTCTACCTAGCGTACGCACGATAGCCTGAAATCTTTTTCAACGGAAATGTCCAACGAAACTTGTAATAGAAGCTCGTTAGCAACAATATTTATAGCAATCAGTCTATTTATAGCCTGAAAATAATATTTTTGAAAACTGGTGCTCAAAGGCACGAGGCTTAAAAGTTTCATAATCTTCGCCACGTTCGCGTTGCATAATATTCTTGTCGTATTGATCAAATTTGTTTCAAAGACGATTTAAATTTGTAAGAAATAATCCCTCACAAGAGTCTTCAGCGTCTCTTTAATTATTTAACAAATGCAAAATCTTTAAATTACATTGGTATATATGCTCCTAAAAGTTCAATGGCCTCAGAGAAAATCTCCTTGAACAAACGAAAAGCGGCCTGAGGAAACTATCGCTGTCTGGCATCAAATAGAACCAAGATTGGCCAAAATTTATACAGGGTTCGCTAAACACTGCTCGCAGCTGATGGAATTTTCTCTGCTCCTGCTAAAAGCTGATTGTCGTGGTCCGATGGTTTGTAATTCATTTGACCAATCCACCCGTAATCGTCGCTTTCATTGGGAGGGGGAGAGACCGGGGTTTAACCGGCCACCTGCGGTCAAAACGATCATATTGGTGGCTACATGGCTTCCCTCAGCCGGTCCGCTAGGGCTTGCCACGCTTTTGCGTTCCCAGCCTCCCTCCAGCTTCATTCCAGTGCGCTGGCCAGGTCAGTGAAGGCCGGACCGGTCAGCACTTTCAGCAGCGTCCACGTTATAGAACCGCTTCGCATTATGTAGTGTACATTGAACACGAAAATTATTTATGGGGATTTGATTATAAGCATTTATTTATTTAACACGGGTGTTTCCCCGTTCTCAGATTTGCTTCACAACGATTGTTTAAAACATAACATTAATTCAACTTTTGCATGAACAACTGTTTGTTCAATTTAGTTCACCGACGAAGTTGACCGATTTGTTGACACAATGAAATGAATTATTCACAAGAAGCGCGTGTAAACTTTCCGTCATCCACTGTTTTGAAGGACAACATTATTGTATGCTGCTATACTGACTATCTACAATCGTGGATATATACAGGTATCGCGTTATATTAGAGATTAATAATCTATTTGAGGTTTTAGACAGGAAATTGCCACTCGTCACTGTCATGGATCAATCGACGTAGATGAGGCTAGATGCCTTCTAAGCTAACGTTGATCCAATTTGATGATGTGAACCATATCGTCGATACCACCCGCAGCACACGGCTAGAGTACACATCCGTTATTCAGCAGCTTCCCATTCGAAAGTATATCGCATTCATTTTGCTCTCGGCTGATTTTTATAAAATTCCATTACCTGTTATTGAGAGTTTTTTGATAAAAGCCACGAATTTTTTTATAGCTGCTTCAACTTTTATGCCCAGATAAAACATATACATATTATATACAATGTATATGCACTCTCATTCCGAGTGATAATAACATTAAAAAAGGCACGATAGCGTACGGAGCGACTGAGATTTCAACAACCTATTTCACAGTAATGCTTTCGAGTTTTTAATGAATAGAAACATGTGAGAGGGTTGCAAATAAATTTACAGTTACGCATACACAGTCCATGTCCTACAAGGGCTTATAAGGGTAATTATGATCTACATCCATTTAAATATAACGATACAAAAATAGCTATTTTTGAAATAACAAACAAATATCTTTTGGAAGGGAATCAAAGCTGGAAAAATGTACTACCGAACCGGGAAACGAACCAGGGACCTTCTGCTGGCCCGCTCAGCTAAAACTAGTAATATTTGTCCTCTCAATATTTTTTTAATTTGGTGCAATGGGCGCGGCATAGCTGACAATTTTTCTAGCACATGAGTAATTTTATCCTCGACAGAGGATCTCTGTACATATAGCATTCACATGCGTCATAGTTTGTATAAAATGAATTCGTCTGCTTCTGTGTAATGAAATTTTGATCAACTACATTGCGTGCTCTGACACAAAGGCGTCGTGCATGATGTGACACAAGGAATTTAATTTGCTGAGTAACGACACCGATCATTTCCACGCTCTGGATTTTCCGCAAATAGTTTTCAATCATGAGCGCTAAATGATTTTGACTTGGTTAAGTCAATACCTAGCTATCATTACCAGTAGGTACGATTCAACTGTGGCTATCCACCATGCCGATGTGGAAAGTTTCCTCGCTTGAAGATGGGAAATTAATCATCTTCGCTTTCCCGTACATTTTCATCTCCGGCTTCTGTTAGATCATCTTTGTGCAGCGGCGAGTGTGACGAGTTTTCCGACCATACGAAGTTGGAATGTCGTTCAACGTTTTTCTGTTTGTGTTTGGTGGCAGGCATTTTTTCCACTGACTTGCCAGTTATCTTTGACAGCTGAAAAAAATCAAATACGTTCAAAGGATAGTGTTATATATTGCGAATGGGAGGGGGAATGACAACAACTGAAAAATATCGTTGAGAGGTTTCTGTTCAAGTATTGCAATGCATGCTTTTAGCAGAATTAGTTAGAAATGTCAGATGATAATAAAACGGATTCCATTTTATCACTTTGCACTTTAAAAATTAGTCCATAATAGTACTAAGTTGGAATTGAATGGTATTTTTATTCGATAGTGACCTATAGATTGCATTTGAGAGCTCTCAACTATTGAAGTTAGCTCTTAAAGACCTGATTTGTTATACGCTCACTCTTTTATCATGGTCCAGAGAAATTGAGAAAGAGAACAAACAGTTATCAAAGATATTCTGCTGATCCAATGAGATAGTGACATGGAATGATATACTTAATCGTTCTATGCCATGCCTTTAAAAAAAAAGATGAGTATAAAATGATTGGAATATTATTCGCAAGAATTTCTTTTAGTGAACATTCTGTCGATTAACAGAAAATTGTGTGAAAAGAAAAGCATGTTTAAATCGATGTCTAGTTGACGATGGCCCTAAAATAAGGTTCCAGTTTTCACAAAATGAAACGGCAATGGCAAGTGTGTTCTCAAATTTGTTTCACATATCTACACAACTCCTAAATTATGAAATATGTTGGTGGCTCTTTGGTTGGATATATTTTCCCATCAATTTGACGAGAGCACGTGGAAGTAATATGAACGCTATCTATTCATAAAACTTTGCTCGAGCTGAAAACATGTTGTGGACGATGGGTTCATAAAAATACAAAAGGATTCATTTTTATCACCAGAAACAAAACAAAAAATAAGATAACGGTGTAGTATTCACTGTCCATTTATCTGGACGTAAAGTTTTTTAACCGTCCACGTTATGACAAGGGTCTTCTAATATGTCATCTACTTCCGGCGCTCTTCCCGCCACAGGACTGGATGCATGTTCCGGCTGCATATATAAAAGAGATAAAACACTGGAAACACTAAAAATTGCAAATAAAACGATGCTTACTCTCATTTTAATGACAACTGTCTGGCTGTCGCTGAACGTGAAGATGATTAATTGCATGTAGTTGTCATGAGGTGGACCAATTTTGTATGCTGGGTATAAATTTAAACGTAGGTACACTTAGCACTGGCACAAGTTAAACAAATCGAACAAAGTGCTGGTATAAAATTGCTTTTTCAAGGAAACGAGAAGCTGTAAAATCATCCACATTCCCAAAATACACCTAATTTTGGAAACGCCAAGGAAATGAAATCTTTATTTAAACGATGTACTGGTTTTCATTTTCTCCGAAAAGTTTTATTTTTATTTTTGTGAAAATGAAACAATAAATTTGCATACTTCTTCCAAAACTTTCTTGTTTTACCACTTACGGGTATATAAGGTTTTGCTCGTGATACATGCATAGGCCGCGGGAAAGATTTATTTTAAATGGAAAATATAACAACAGCCACGCGTATACGTAGAACATCTCAGTAACGTCTCAGCAAACCTCCACGCTGTCTATATCTCTAGAGACGATCTGCACATTATAAAAACAGCTTTGGAATCCTCCTTGCACCCCAATGACGCACTTTTACACAGAACATTCTCTGTAACAGTCCATTTCGTTACCAACTGATGAACACGAAAAATGCGCCCAAGCATGAGGCTCCACAGCATAGAGATTAAAAATTGCATCCTTGGAGATGTTGGATCGCTTGACAAAGCGTCTCAATCGGAGTATCTAAAACTTTACATGAAGTCAAACAGTGGAACCAAGTGGAAAATTAGATAATTTTGAGATATGTATATATAATGAAGTTAAAATAAAGTTCCAATTCTGCTGTATTGTGAGCTACTATGACCGAAAACTCGAAGAACCTCGCAGTAATGTAATAGTCTTGGAATCGGTTAATCAATGGCATTGCAGGCTAAGAAATGAAATATGAAAAGTTTAATAAATTGTCATTTGTTCAGAAACTACCCGCACGATGTTGTTGAAAAACGCAGGACAAGAGATCAAAGATAGATCTAAATCGGAGCAGCCGTTTGTAAACGTGAAGGAGTGCGCGGACAACACACCGACAAATAAAAACAAATAAACACACACCGAAGTGATTTTTCATTGGGGGGGTAGTGAAATTGAAGATTTTGCTCTGCTCACTTCGCTCGCTACGCTCATCAAAAGTATCAACGGAGCGGCTTGAATTCTGATTGGTTACCACATGGCAATTAAACTCCCCCTCTCACCCCTTGACCTTGATTTCCACCCGCAGAGAGATCCCCGGCGAGCGCTCCGTGCTCGGCTCACTTCGCTCGCTACGCTCATCAAAATATTGTGTTTATTTTTTACTGTCCTTATATCATGTTTGATCCTTTCGACAATAAACAATACAAACAAACAAACAAACAAACAAACAAACAAACAAACAAAAGTATCAACGGAGCGGCTCTAATTCTGATTGGCTACCACATGGTTATGAAACTCCCCATCTCACCCCGTGACCTTGATTTCCACCCGCAGAGAGATCCCCGGCGAGCGCTCAGTGCTGCTCAAGATCAAGACGAGTGCGTGCAAGGGTAGCGACACGGCCGTCTCCTATCTGGAGCACGTGCAGGCTGTGATCACGCTGAATGCGTCGCGTCGCGGAGACGTCGAGCTGTTTCTCACCTCACCCATGGGCACGCGCTCCATGATCCTCAGCCGAAGAGTCAACGACGACGACTTCCGAGACGGCTTCACTAAATGGCCGTTCATGACCACGCACACTTGGGGAGAGTATCCCCAAGGGACCTGGCTGCTGGAGGTGAGTCATGTTTTGGGGGTTGTTTGACAGGAACAGTGGCGGGGATGGGTGCTTGTCTGGGGCATGTCTTTGGGTTTCTTGAGCGAGTCTAATAAGATAGTTATGCCAGTGAATATTTGATGTTTAGCAAGCCAATTTTTTTTTTTGGAACCATGCATGTATTATTTTATATCTCTTATTATTATTATTATTTTTTGCGCTTCAACCTATTGGTCATTTTGCGCACTTATTGGTATTATTTTAAAATTTTCAAGTAAATAAAGGATAGTGTTAAAATTCTTCCATCAGCTTACTTTCTTAAAAATTATAAGTTTGTAAGTGTTTTTAGAGTGGTTCTCAATAACTTTACCGATGGTGTTGTTGAGCCTTATAGTCGGCATCTTATGTTTGTGTATTTGCGACAATCTAGTAAAATATGGCTGACTGTGATAACCTCGTGGCAAGAATCATATTGCAGGGGAATATCTTAAATCTTTTATTGAAAATTGGGAATATCTTAAATCTTTTATTGAAAAGGAAAACAGTACCAAAAAATGCGTTAAAATAAGAATAGAACAATAATTGGTACTCAGTACCAACTCCAAAAGCCAAAATGTCGTTTTGTTTCCTTATAGTTTCGTTTACATTTCGTTTCACGAGTTGTGTACCAATTTTCCTGTTGTTATTTTGTATCGCTACATTTTAGCATACTATGTGGAAGGTGACGGGTGGGGGGGGAGCGGAACTCGACGAGATAATGCTAAACTCCATCCAAAATGCTAATTTCAAATGAAGCTTATAGCCCTTATCACTGTAATTTCTATCTCATACGTTCAATGATATTATATCTTGAGATTGATTTAGTGGTTAAATTTCTTCTCGTTTATCTTGATAGTTCAGAGTCCTTTGTCTCTCAACATCTTCGCTCATCTTTGAAGTCAATGCGTTGAGAGGATCAATGGGATGAGCGAGTTTATGCGATAATTAAAAAAGGGGCTCGTTGATATCCTTCGTTTACTGCTGTTCGAAATCCCGAGAGATTTATCTCTCGGAGAGATTTATTTGAATTAATTGAATTTTTACGTTTTTGGGAACGTTTGCAACTGAAGTGTGGCGCCGAAGTTTGATCCAATAATAAGACGGAAATATTAAAATTAGATTATGGACGGGCGTCTGCTAGGTCCAAGACTAACGAGGAGTTGAAGTGGAGGAGCCAAGTTGACCTTGAGACTCCACATTCTCTCGGGTAATAGTAAATAGAAGAGGAGCCGGGTTGTTGTTTGGTCTCCAAAGAATGTGTACTGCCACTTACCTGCAGTGATGGTGGGACGACGAGTAAGTATCCAGTCCTCCACTGGTCCACTAGTCGTGTAATATGTCAGAATTTCGTTCCATGTCTGTTATAGAGATAAGTATGTATACCTAGTTCAGACATGCAACTGGGTGATGTGTGTCACTGGGATTTGAACAGAGGTCTCCGAAGGTTAGAACATCTGTAACTTTGTCTTGGGATGCGAACACAAGTTGGACGATTGCCTTATGGTTCGGTGGTTTGGGGAGTTGTCTTGCATTGTGCGTGAATATGATGAACAAGAATTTTCATTTTGTTATTGAAAGAATTAAAAACTTTTAAAAGCTTGGAACATTAACAACGAGCTGTAAAATATTTCCCCCACATTAAAACTGATATGATGTTGTTAGAAATGTCGTAAAAGTGGAAAGTATCCGATGCCCTATGGGTACAGTAACTTACACTCTGTAATTTTATTAAAATTTGTGAAATATCACGTTCTGTTTATTTTCCGATAGCATCCAGCCCAAGAACGTACAGTCGCAATAACAGAATACAAAAATAGCATTTTGATTGTTCCTAAGACATTTGTCGATATCTGAGCGTTCTTATCTGAAAGTCGAACGAGTTATGTTCGTGATGTGCACCCAACGTGAATCTGACTTGAACGCAACCACGTACAGATTTGATATCTAGATCAAGGAAAGAGTCGTGAACGACTCTAATACCTTTAGACATTTCAACCGAATAAATGCAAACATCACATTTCGTATTCTTGGGTCGATGCATTTATCCAGAAATTCGCCTAAGAAAGTTATTTAATACCAGATGCACCAGGAATATTTGATCAGATAAGATGTCCTAGTTATTTTCGCTACAGGACGGAGAAGCTAATAAGGATCGTTGTTATACTTGAGATTGTCCTCCGTTGACTCTGCGGCTCAGACGATGCTGTTATAATTAAACACGCATAGTGAAAACTAACTCTGGAAGACGCTAAGACAACTTTGGGGGCCAGGTTAAGATACATTATAATCCCTTAAAGTTCCTCAGTGCTTTCATCGCCTTGTATTTGAACAAACCTCCTCGGTGATCAAACAAAAGACCCGGCGAGGTGATAATATCCCAGGTGGCATTCTGGCGAGGCCGTGCATGGCTCACCAAGTTTATATGATGCATTGCACGTATATAGGTTGCCTTGCCTGCCTACCTGCCTAACTATACATTTGCCACAGGGTTAAACTGTGAAAGATTATTTTCCGAGATAACCGTTATCAACAAGCGCGTGTATATGCTAGTATATGCAATGTACTATGTTAATTCCATTTTCTCTCTTATTATTATTCAAATAAGGCAAATTTATTTACGAATGAACTTTCATTTTTTTTAAATGAAGGAAGCTTTTTGGGGCGTCGTTTCACGGAACAGTGCGTAGCGATGGCGGCGCCTACGTCAAAGCCTAGGCGGCTGCTCGCGAAGCTGTGAAAACCGGAAACCGACGCTCGTTATCTGTGATTGGAGTCATAAGTTTGGCACGTTATACCTTCAGAGTCGGCGTCGGCGTCGGCGTCAGCGTCATTATGGCATGCCAGCTCTATTGTTTTCAATTGTGACGTGCATACGCGATTAATGCCATGTGCAGATGGGGGAGAACCGATGTAATTCAAATCGCAATTAGGCAAGAAAAAAGGGGTGCGATAAACTTGGTAATTACTATAGAATATCGCGCGTTCATGAATTTCAATGGTAGATGGAAGTGAAATTTCTTCGTATTTTCTCTGAATGAGAGACGAATAAGTTTCTCGTGTGCTTTTGCTACTTAGAGACCCAGTGGTTCATGAAGTCACCCATTCTCCATGGTATGGGGTATGAATTGTGATTTTGGTGATTATATTGTTTGTGATATTGAATAAAAACAATACTGCCATTGCTTTTGATAGGAATCTACGAGTCACAACTCTTTTCAACTCTATACACATTCTCCCCTACGGCCACGTCACAAAAAAACGTATCTACAACAAAAACTGAACGACCATTCCAAAATGTTCTCGACGGTTGCGTTTGTGTGTTGTCCAGGCGAGCTTCAACTCGAAGGCGCCACAGTCCGGGTTCATCAAGGAGTGGACCCTGATGCTGCACGGTACCAGGGACGCGCCGTACACGGGGTTGAACGCTCCCGATCCCCACTCCAAGCTGGCGATAGTCAAGAAGGCGCACGAAGACAGGAACAAGATCTAGGACCCCCAACCCAACCCACGAATCGCGAGCCGATCCTCATTTCTTTCCTCAACATCTTATCTAACCTACATGCTCCAACTCTATAAAAATATATTGACAAACAGTTTGGGATTGATATTTACTACTACATGTATCAAGAAAATAGTAAATGAACTTGAAGACAATATAGTTATTCTGTAAAATCACTATGTATCAAAAATTTTAAATATTTCAATCAATATCAAGATGTTGTTCTCTATATCTAACACTTTTCATAATAATTTTTTCACTCCCAAAATCATCTTCATCTGCTAAGAAACTGAGTGTAGCCGAGAATTACCTTCAAAGATTTGGAAATATTTCAGTGAAGCCGGCAGATTAACTTAAGTACTAAAATTGCTACTTAATGCGTACTTATAGATTGGGTAATGTCATTGAAATTTAAAACAATTTAATTTATTGTCCAGCAGCTCTATTCGTGTTAAAATATATATTTTAACTTATAACTTGTTATTCGTATAATATAATATTATAATTATACCCAATATTTTATCCGACGTTAAAACAGGGTTCAACTGCTACAAATTAGCGTTAAAATGTTAATTACTAGGAGAATTGTATATGCTTTTGAAGCACACAGCACACGAAATCACAAGATTTCCTCTCACTATTTCATCGCACAATGTTTCGTACTTTCTGCCTCCGCGTATATTGTAAATTATAGCACACGCAAAAAACTTGCTTCTAATTGCTTATTATATTTTTTTACAAGCAGAATAAAAAAAATGTTTAGTGTGAGTTCGAAGTTGACTTTTTACGACATTCCCGCCGTCATGTTGATCTTAAGCCGATTCGATTATTGATTGGACTGACACCGCGACTCACAGAGGATGCTAAAGTCATCCGCTGAATTAATCCTCAATCCCAAAAAGGAAAGAAAACGTTGACAAATGTACTAATGTATCTGACCCACAATCGTACGAGAACGAAATGCAATCATTAGACAATGAAAAGTACCGTTTCAGTCACGACGTTTTATGGAACTTATTTGAAAATTTGAAAGTTTTTTAAAGCTTTCAGTGGATTGATTACGCAAAAATTATTAATTGCTAGCTGATTTAATAGTGGCAGACAACTTCAATTGCACTATCTCTATGATCTCTATCGAAAACAGCCACTCTATAAGGTGAAAATAAAACGCCATTATAATAATAACAATATTTATAATTAGTGTTTAAAGATACTCTGATCAATGGTACTACATCTAATCTGCATTCATACTCTCTTAGTCCAGCAGATCTTTACGGACGTAAAAGATTTGATCCCTATCTGTGTATTATAAGAAGGGTTTTACTGAGGGAGGGTGGGGCAAGTATAAACTCGTTAATTTTGCTCCCTGAGAATGCATTTTTAAACAGGTTTTGAATTTTTGAAATTGACTGTAATTTTTACAAGGCGCGGCAAAATTGAGTTAGGTAATGTGACACACAGAACTGCAGTTGCATTTTGTGTGTAGTATTTTTGAAACTGTATGAACTTCTAATCTATTATAGCAGGTTTACTTGGGATCTATATGTTTGGTCTATTCGATGTCCATGTGTATGAAATGCATTTGCTTTTAGCGCACAAATAGAACAGCCACAATTTTGAAAGCTTAAATATGAACGTATAATATATAATCAATATAATATACTGATAAATAATATTACACACTACATATTTCACAATACTAAACTCGTATAGTTTGGTGTCAAGTTGCCATTTATGCTGGACGTAAACATGCACACTGCACACCTTTTTAAAAATTAGAGGGGGCCAAAACGTTACAAAAAAACTTCGTTTTTTGGATTCTCATTGAAGCACAGAGGAGTTCCTTCGGATTTTTGATCAGCAGGACTGGAGGTCGAGAGATTTTTCGCTCAGGTAGTATTTTTGGTGGATTACCGGTGTACTATAAAGTATATATAAAAATAAAAATACTTAATTAACTGAAAATGTTCTTAAAACAAGACAATGTCTTAACCTGATTAGACTATTATATAGACACAATATAGAATATATTATTATCATAATATATCCAAACAATTGTAGAGATGTATAGGTGTCTGTTGTATTCTTATTATCAAAACATGAGAAATGTACCTATTAAATTAGCCGACTAATGTAAAAATAAATATCACATCGTATTCTGATAAAACCTACATTCTACATTTGATGTTATTTTCCCACTAGAGAAGTCCCTCCTTACGGTATAGCTGTTTAAAAAGGCAGTGAGTAACTTAAACCACTTGGCGATTCTTGTAGGAATACTAGAAAAGGTGGGCTAAATGTAGATGTAGTACCTTTATCTATATCGCTGGCAGCAAGAATTCGCGCTCCGCATTCTCTGTGGAGAAATTCCCCTTTTAGTGGTTGTAGGTGTTTGTGTATAACATCCTCTCAAGAGACTGCGTCGACGGAACTATGCGAAAGCCATCCAATAAACCGCGAATATCCCTCAAGGTATTCATGACTCCACTTCGAAAATGTCACCCTGGAAGAAAAAAACACAGAAAACAAAACCAAGGAAACCGGAATGCAAAAAAGAAATGCAAAATGTCTTACAATATTATATACTGAAAACTATTTCCGCGTCTATATCATTATGGAAGTCGTAATCACATGAATTAACGTTTTATAGCGAATAAAAAACGCTTCACATATATATATATATATATATATATATATATATATATATATATATATATTGAAAACATCCCACCCCATCCTTTTCTGTCTGGGCGTTCGCGCCTCCCCGATAAGACCTCAGCGTGCTATCAGCCTTTAAGTGTTCTGTCTATCGCCAGCAAAGTCCACAAAACATCGTCGCGACGCCGCCGACGCCGACGCCGACGCCGCCGCCGTCGGTGACGCTTGCGCAGAAGTGGATCAATGCTCTGGCGGGTGGCTCCGTGTTGTCCTTCGGCAACGACTCACTCGTGGTCGGCACCCTCGTGGTACAGCATCATGGACAAAGACCAGCCGACGCCGATCGCGACGACCAGTGCTAGCGTCGCGACGGAGACGGATGTCGGCGGACATCACATTGACCACGGCGTCGTCGTCGTCCCCGATGCGGGCTCGTGGCTTTGTTGTGTCCCTTGTCATTGGCTGAGGACCAATACGAGTGTGCATAAGGCGTCTTTGACCGTCGCGACGCTGTTGGTTATGTCGCTTTTGGTGGCTTCGCCGGTTTTGTTTTTGATTAGCAGTGTGCCAGGAAGAGCCCACCGAACGAAGGAGTGCTTCAGGAGACAGGTATGGCCATGGTTATATGTTATTCTTTTCAATGTGTAGTTGCTACAATTTTTTATACTCTTTTAGTTATGTTAAAAAAAGTTAATTTGTAGAGTGCATGCATTTTTGATCATATTCGAGTGCGGAAATTAAATATGCTGTTTTAAATTCGTATTTCACTGGAAATGCAATATTAGGTGCGCGAATGGAAGGAAAGGAGCATGTTGATAAAGCTTTCTCAAAGATACCAAATGAAGTATAGGTACTCGGCCACATGAAACTGAGAGTGTATACGAGGGTCCTTATGACCTCGCGACGCTATTTTATGGACAAGATTTTTTCATCCAAGTTTTTTAATCTTTGACAAGCGTAGTCTCCATTTCAACAATTTAATTAAAAGTTAAGGATATTATTCACTTTGTTGTGAATAATTAGTTCATTTAACATGTGACGAAGACCCGTCCAAAAAACACAAAATGTTTACGAAGCGAGGAAGGCTTTCCCGTTCTCCTAGCCTTTTCAGATGATGAATGAAGATTACACCAGCATAAAATCTGTCATGCAAATAGTCCCTTTGCATATAGAAAAGTATGGGTAACGTTTCTACTCCATTGGCCCCACATAAAATATATCGAGAAGCTTACACAAACCGAGTAAATAAAAATTCTGAAATATTTTACGTGTCACGAATATGAATTAGCAAAACTGCTACACATTTTCAGAAACTTCATTCTCGACAGTGTGCTTGAATCCTGAATCAGGACTAAAGTTTCCTTGACACGCGGAATTTGCCTACCCTTCGTCTTTCCGTGAATACACTTGATAAGTTATTCATATTTCGATCAATGCCCCTTTATATTTCATGCAAATAAAATGCCCGCTGTCACCTGCACCACACCATGGTGCCATCATCCACAAAGCTGTATTCCAGTAAATCCATAAAACACGTTATCCAGTTCACCAACAAGTAGCTTATTACACCTGACAAGTGTAATTAAATAATTCAGAATCATCCACAACATCCACTCGTAATTGCTGGTCTACACGCAACAAGAATAGCATTAGTCAATGAAATATCAATAAATCGTGCAATTCCATCTTACTTTTGCTAAGTCGAAACTTGGCCGGTGCTTTGTATGGATTTTGAACCGTGTCCAAGAGTGGAGAGATTATGCTTTTGGGGTGAAGAGGTATCCGGTGAAACTAAATTCTCTCTGCACGGAGCACGCCACCGTTTTGTTGATGCAGCTATGCTATTAGTAATGCTACAAGTACTCCCGTATTGTTTACCCACGGGAATAGGCCGGGCTCGTCTAGCTCACCTGTCAGTCCCGCACTTTGCTGATGAAAGATAAAGCATCACGTTTCAGCTCGAAAGCACGCTGGCATTAGAATAGGGGATCTGCCGGATCGGAATCGGGAAAAGTCTCTTGAAAAATGAGAGGAAATGGAACAGCGATAACGTGTCCAGTTATATGGCGACTTTTCCCCAATATTCCCGTAGCAGAGTGGAAATTCGTGTCGTTATTGAGCGAGATATTTCAATGAACGAAAAATTCGCTATAAATTATTTATCGAGCGCTTCTAAAATATTTGCCGAGACTGTAAACTTCATCTACGAAACGAGAGCAATCTTGCGATAATTGAACTTCCTTTGGTAGACAGATATTTTTTTAAAAGCTTTAATATCTCTTTGTGGGTCGAATAGCGTCTTAATTAAGTGACGTCAGCAGTGGTTTTGATCAACGACAAGGAGAGCACAGGTATGTCGCGGGGTCATTCGCCGACGACCCTTGATCTCCGAGATGCTGGTCGATCTCATCAGCTTCGTACCAATTGCACCCCAGCCAATCGCAGTAAGCCTCGAGATGCGTTGCACGAAACCACCATGGTATTTGAACTGAGAACTTTCGTGCATAACATGGCAACTTGGTTCGATGACAAACTATGAAGATATCATGCCATATTTGCGTTGCATTATTCTATTTTAAACTTATTATCTAAAGGCCAATCACCCCACATGCAAGTATGATGTAATTACGCTACAGCGTGCAGTTCATTACCCTAATTACGAAACAGTGCAACATTTTACAATTTTATGCAAGGTACGAAAAGGTACAAGCTACGAAAATAGACTTATTATTACAAGTTATTTGTCCGAAATTATAATGATCGATTAGGCTTTTTCACTTTTCAAGGAGCGTGATATTATACAAGTATTTTTAGTTCCCGTGCAAAGCAAAGAAACGTTTGTAAATACGTCCGCTGACGCTAGATTTTCGTTTTCATAGCCTTGAGCAACGTGGGTGGTAGATATAGGTACCAACAAGAAAGAAACTGTGGAATTTCAGTGAGTATCCTTAGCTGACCACCAATGCATACAGAACTGGCCAGTTATATATCTATCTTTACCGATTAATCTACCAGTGACTCTGTTTTGCGACGGCATTGCACAACCAGCCGGATGGAAAGCGTGGAAATTCAATCGCCATTGTTTTTCTTCTTCGCGGAAACCGCTGGTGGGGCCTTTCATTTACAAGTCTTCTTCCATGCAGCGACACAATTATCTCAACTCTAGCGTCACCAGCGCTGAAAGGATGAAAGCGTCCACCTCTGTTTTTGTTTGGCCTGTTATTTCATTTCTCTCAACTACTTGTCCCAATGGTCGTTTGAGACTGACAGTCCCGGAAAAACCCAGTGAACTGTGTACGCAGACTCTGTATAAATACATACGCGATATTGGAAGGCGTTTTTCCGCTACTAAATAAAACAAAGCTGGATAAAAATTACTATTGTGCAAAAAAGAGGGGCTAATTTTATGCCATGTTAAATTAATTGTCTGAGAAGTTTAAACTATTATTCACCTCTCCTTCGTCCAAGCAATATTCATTGTCTACGACGACTTTGCTGCCAAATACCCTAGATCTAGAACAGAGCGTAAAAAACTGTTTGAAAAATTACATTGTGTAGCTGGGATGTATAAAAAAATGAAATTGCTCGGATGGAATAGAATACACAAAAGCAAGCATCTGGTACAATACAACTTATCACGGAATATGCAGCACAACACTTTTCTATTCAAATTTATCAGAATAGAGAAATTCGAAATTTTACGTAATGACAAAGGGAAAACACGCCGCACGTGTTACAAGTTTTACAACTTTGAAAAATGAGGTTGAAACAGGAATTTGAATCCACTTTATTTGAATTCAACCCTTTTCAAGAGAGCTCGACCCTTATTCTGGATGAAAACGTGTATAGCAAACTCCTCCGCGGGTGTCGTAAAGTCACAGCATTATCTGCAGAGGGCTCGCGAATGCTTTCTTGATTTAGTTCCGGACCTGAAAGGGTCAGAACCTATACCATCTAAATTACTTTCCACCATTGGGAGTAAAATAATAGCAATATCATTTCATTTGTATTTACGACTCTTTGAAACAATTTCACAAAACGAAAGGACACTATAATTTGTAAAATTGAGTTAACAATTTCATGAATACAGAGGGTTTACACAATTTCAAAGCAGTTCGCTGAGCAAGCGAAACAGGCTTATTGCTATTGGCATCATCAATCGTTTTTATATTTGATCCAATCCTCAGTTTTTCCTGCCATGGTCTTTGATGTTGAAAATCACTGCTTTTTATAGTTATATGCATCGAAATCCGAATGGAGGCTCCGGCGGCTCACAAGCCTCATGTTACTTCCACCAACTGCTAACAAGATCAACATGGCTTTCCCGAGAAAAGCTAACCCGCCTTCTCTAACGGCTCTTTCCTGATTTATCCCATGTCTTTCGCAAAGACTATATTTTAATTATTTCAACCAGACCAATTTAGCCAAGCCACACTTTCGCATCGTGCAAGTAATCCTTCTTGTTTGTATAAGGGTCATTTATCGTCCACCCACCACAAAATCCATGTGACCAGAAGCTGTTCAAAGGCTTACAATATTGTCGCATACTCGCTCTTAAATTCAATCAGCCCATCAATCTCTATCAAAACTCCATTAGCCAACACTCCTGCAGCCTGCTAGCCCCACACCAGGCCCGGACGCCGGACACTTCTCAGTAGTCGGCGTCGGCGTCGGCGTCGGCGTCACGACGCCGCTACTTGATAGTCAGACGTCCTGCGGCCAGGATCGTCGCGGGGCGCGCGTAATTCAGATGAGACGTCCGTCCGCTACTTTTGACATATCACCGTGAACCTCAGACGTGGCGTGCTGTGGCAATCGATACGAGTAAAGTTTGTGCCACGCGAGAGAGAGAGCAAAAGTAGGAACACTCTAGCAAATGGAGCGTGGTTCGAAATCCTCAAATCGGCAGGATCGTCTGTCTTGTGGTTGAGAACGCGTGCACGAGCCCCTTTTGGCGGGCGGACGGGCGTGATGTTCGGCGGAGTCGTGTAGTAGTGCGGTCTAGATCCGTGCTGCCATTAGCGAGTAATCCATCCAAGTACAGGCCAGACTTCCATATCCGGTTTTCTCTATACACACACGAGCGAATGTTGATTGGGAATAGGGATTTAGGGATCGCTATATATTAGGCTGGGTAGGGTCTAGCGCGAAGGAATTTATAAGGGAATTTGCTGGGAATATGTTGGGATCGAACATGGGGAACACAGGAGCTGTCAGTACATGGGAAATTATTACTCCCAATATCTATTATACTTTCAGCGATATAAAGTATCGGGAAAATGTTACCAGAATGTTCCATTTTTTTCTCTCAAAATTAGTTTATAACTTTTTTCACGTTCCAGTTATATCACGGTAGCGAAAGGGCGCTGTTCAAACTTAACACACTGTGAGAAATCATTTATTTAATATGCTTTATTGCATTACCTTTCACGATCCGACCAGGGAACTGGGGAAAAGCTATCGGTCTTAACATTTCTGTGTTTTCCCCTAATCATGAACTCGTTTGCGTTGCATTCAAAGCCACTTAAAATGACACCGTATTATTTTTAAACATTCATAACCGTCAAAGCGACAACTGGAAAACACGGGATATGAAACGCGGGTTTAATTAAATGAAAAACAATTCACGTAAAACAATTTAAAACAGATATTAATTTATCGTCATAAGCTGTAAACAAAGACAATTATTTCAGTTATGCAAACATAGAAAACAGAACGAATTCGATGTATTTTTATCGTTGTTAAAAAATAAGAATCGATCGATTCTGCTGTTCGTGTCGAGAAGTAGTGAACACCTTATGCAAGTTTATACGAGCTGTTAGTCAGAGTCAAAATTTAACCGCGCCGCGGTGTTCCACATTTGAACGATCCCCTTGCTGATATCCCACAATTTGCATCAACTTATTTAGATTTGATTTTTCCCCTCATTTTTTAAGCAAGGAATGATGAGATGAGGGCCTAGAGTAATGGTTAAACTTTAAATGCGAAGCCAATTTTCAAGACATTCTAATGCAGTAGGGAATAAAAAGTAATTTC
The DNA here is from genome assembly GCA_921293005.1 of Nemoura dubitans. NCBI lineage: Eukaryota > Metazoa > Arthropoda > Insecta > Plecoptera > Nemouridae > Nemoura > Nemoura dubitans. The sequence continues at coordinate 22,631,563 of OV121075.1, forward strand.
GCCAATTTGTCATGGCTAATTACCTAATTTGTAATCTGCTGGGTTTTTAGTTTATTAATTCAGTTTTATACTTTCGGAATTTTGTGAGTTTTCTCATTTCCAGCTGGCATTCATATTGCATTTCCTTTCGTGACTTTAACCTAACTGCCCAGTTCACTGAAAAGTATACAAGGAAAATACGATGTTGACGCACTTAATTCGAACATTTCCCAGAAAAAAACTACATTGTCTTCCAGCTGAAACACGCATCCAATCAAAAGAAGACAATGTAATCGATGAAATGCGGTCAATGCATATGTGAGCCGATTGCCATTTCAAAGCTGGGGCGTCATAACTGTCACTTCCATTGTGTTGCAAAACCATGCAGTGCACATCTGTTAGATAGATGAACGGCAGGTCGGTAACAAAAACACGAGCGTTTGGGTGGAAAATTGCTTTATTTGGTGGGGGTGGGTTCGGGGTAAACAACAAAACATTAGCGCATCGTCTTTTTGGGGCGGGGAAAACCGGGTAAATGTTTTTCCTGGTGCCCCGTGAAACCTAACGCCTGTGGAGCCCAGCGTGCACAAAAAGAAAAAAGTAATTACTTTCTTCTTGAAAGATTACACCGGTCTGTAAAAGATCATAATGCCATGCAAACATTATTCAACGGAATGAAAACATTTCCAGGGTGAGAAAACGGTTGATATATTTTTAATCCGCGTCTTTTCTTTGATTTCGCTCTTCGAAAAAAGTGTGTATTGCAGATGCGACCAAGTGCGATAGTGGGCAACCCTACGGATTGTCGCTATTCTGGACAAAAAAAAATGTTCAGGCTTCGATTCTTTGTGCAAAACACAAAACAACGATATAAAAAGATTTCTGCGAGTGAGTTATAAGAAATAAAATGCCTCGGGCCTGAATAAAGCAATCCAGTGCTTTTTTCTCCTTCTTATCTCCAAATTCCGATATTGCAATATACAGGCAATTTCAATGGAGAGTCGCGCGTCCCAGGATTCGTGCGGATATCTCAAGTGTCCAATAAAAACTGTTTTAAGGGAGTGTCTCTCAGCTCTGAAGACAATAAGAATAATCTTGTAGCGAGAAAATAGTGCATTCGAGAATTCCCAAACACCGAACAGCGGATGTAGACACTAAAGGTTATAACATTTCTCGAAGATTTAGGAACCACCGTACATAACGTTTCGAATATATTAAGCTTTCCCAGGACAATTTGATGGACTTGAATAAAACTCATTCAAACTCAACGCGTGCTTCGATATCTTGACTCCACCGCGCAAGCAGCAATAAGACTACTCTGCAGCCGAGCAATATAGCACAATAACATTCGAGGATTGCATGCCCTTCGTAGCTGCTGAGCCAATAAACCGAGTGTGAAGAATGCTTCGCCTACTAGTGCAACACAACACCAATAAGATCGACTCCACCCTTGACTTGGTCTCCCCCAGGACGACGATTGTACCACGGATGAGCCCCGCTACGACGCGACCTGCGGTGAGGAGGCGTGCCGACAGGCGGCAGCACGGAGTCTGGCGTCGATGGCACGTGGCGCCGACCCTTGCAAGGACTTCTATGCGTTCGCGTGCGGCGGTTGGGCGAACCATGCCAAGGACACGGCCAGAGGACGCCACAGCGAATCCCCACAGAGTTTCAATACACTTCAAGACCACGTTGACCAGCAAATACAGGGTGAGCCCAGCGTTGCTCGAGTAATTAAATTCTAATCATTTGGAAGAAGCTTTCCATATGTACGCGCATCCACATCGCGTAAAATCGGCCGGGTTTAATTGAATTGAATTGAATTGAATCAGCATCAGTTACGATATCCGATTGGACAACGTTGAATATTTCAAAGGCAGTTGATTAAATTCGTTGCCGCGCTGTTGTTTTCGCCCAGTAAGCCAGTTGCGTTGTGGATGGGGTTATTAACAAACCTTGCGGTCGGGTGGGTACCCATTTATTTATAGATTCTGGACTAATGATAGAATATTCAAATGAAATCATCCATTGCCTCTAACGCAGCGGGATATGTTGTGTACCCAAGTCATTATTAATCAAGTCATATTCATCATCAGCAAACTAACGGAAAACCTATTGGAATAGAGTGAAGTCCACTTTGATATACATTGGCGATAAGTGATAGTAATTTCGACTTTGGGGTAGCAATTATGCGTTCCATTTGTCTTGTAACACGTGGAGGATGGCAAGCAGAACGTTAGCCGTTTCAAGGCAGACGAGGGCCAGTAAATCGTGTTTCAAGTTTAGCAAGTCAAATGATGTAAGCGCGCAATTGAAGTGAATGGTGTAATTTCTTCGTAGATCGGAAGTCTAGTCGGTATAGTCAGACTAGGTTCGTTAGGCACTGTAGGGTTTAACGCAACGATTTCATTAAAGTTGGTATTGTTGGTAGTTAGGGATCGCATTCGTCCTGACTCCTGCTTCTGGAAAACTCGGCCGTCCGACCAAGGATATACATCTCCTGGACGCGTGCCCAATTACTCCTTGCCTTGCGCGCGGCCATAAAAACGTGGTCACGTGGCATTATTTTGACTCTTTCCAGAACTTTTGGCCGCTTCGTTCAGCTCGAAACAGTTCCAGAAACTGGGTCACTTTTACAACAGTTGTCTGCAGATGAGGGAGAAACGCACAGATACGGAACCGAGTGAGTCGAGTTTTACATTTTCCGACCAAAAAAGGCAAGAAAATAATACAGAGCATGCTGGTAATTTATTATTTTGTGATAGTCCCCAGAGGCTTGTGGTGGTTGGAACTAAACTAGACTGTAAATGAATTGAGCAGAAACTCAATAATTCACTTACCCCGGGTCCAATAAGAGATCGTCCCTTCCATCCCCGCGATCTGAGACGTCTGAGCTCAGGAAGTATATGCCCTCATTTATAATGGAACCCACTTTCTCCTTCTACTATGTCTTTGACCTGGTAATAGTAGTTAGTAACCCCAAGAACTCAAAGTCGATCCTTTCCCGTAAACAGCGTGGCTTATTATAATGGGTTCACATCCGCGTCAAATGGGACGTAGTTCATCTTCGCAGTTCGCGAGAAACTCGAACGAAAAAGACAATGCCAATAAATAAAGAGACAATTTTATTTCAAAGCAGCCGTTCATTTCCCCTCCAGCTAGATCATTAGTTTCCTGGAGAGGGCCAGCAATAAAATGACTGTCATCTTTGCCACAAGTTATATTAAGGACGATGACACCACCCATGGCTAGACAGAACGATCAGAAAGATTAAGAAAAGTTGGCGAAACAATGAAATACATCCTTTTATATTCGCTAGAGAACACATAACTCTCAGCTAAAAAATATAGTCGTAGAACATTTGACAGTTAAGAAAAGTGTCAGAATCTTATTCTTCGCATAATCTTATCACCTAATCCCTCTCACAACAATGGGATGTTTGCCACTAAAACAAGAGAGCTTGCTCAAATGAAATGATATCCCCTTACTCCTTCACGCAAGAATGACGAGTTTTCCCGGCACAGTTTTTGGTCTGCTGAGTGAACTGGGAGGGTACTTGAGTCCGGGGACGACAGACCCCCCCGATCTGACCCCCCTCCTCGGAGAACTTCTCATGGTGAACGGCGCCCTGTTCTTCGACGTCTACGTGGACCGCGATCTACACAACTCTTCGCGGCTAGCGGTGTTCGTGGACCTTCCTCTGCGGTTCGGCCACACTACCCGACTGCTGCGCCGGCCGGCCTCCGAGGTAACTGCATGGCTTTGTCACTTTTGGTTGCGATCACTTTTGTAGATTACTTGTGGGTATTTCTTTAAATGTTGAAATTTCAGAGCATTTCTAATGTATATCTTTAGTTTTCACTATTTTAATCCGATAATTCTCAATAAGCGTTTTTAAAATGTTATTTTCTGGCAAACGTCGAGAGGTTTAGTGTGAGCGGCCAACTGAATTAAATTATCAAAGCTCCTGTCTAAAAAAAACGTGTCTGTACTAATTGAAATAAATATTTAAAACACATGAACTCAGAGTTAAAGGAGAGGACAATGTGTCATAAATAGTTTTATTCGCAAGTCTACATTTCAACAGCATTTTGTGCATTTTCTTTTTACATCGGGTTTCCCGACTTTCTTTGTGCCGCCAAACCCAGCTTTGCAAACAGTCTGCGCCAGCTGAGCTTCGAACTTGGAACGTAGTTTTTCATCCGAGTTTCCTTGCCGGGTCGTTCAGGCAAAGGTGTGTACCAGCTTTAATGTTTGATTTATACGAGTCATAAACGGCATAGAAGATAATAGAGCAAAATATTGCTGGCAAAATTTACACCCTTTGTTTTTTTCAGTCGTTAGTAAACGCAGGTACAATATGTCCGTTGGCTGTTTAGACATTACTGCACAATAGTGCACAATAACGTGGCCATAACAATTTCATTGCAATGTTTTGATGGCAGAGTAAATAATTTTTCCGACAAATGACACGAAGCTCAGACACCGTAACATTTACGACCCGGCTACAAAGATCTGACTGCGCAATAAGCCCGTGTTTCGCTATCGATTTGATAACCATCGCGATGTAGATGAACGGTCCGATAGCTTTGAAATGCGAAATGGACGCGTGTTTTGTGATTAATTAACGAGCTTCTTTGGAGAATCTCCTTTCAAACGTAGTGAGTTATGACATCGAGCTAGCAGTTTCAGCGAGCGAACTTGGAATCCCGTATCCCCGTCCGCTCCAGAGCGCGGGAATGAATCTCCCTAAAAACTGCACCAGCCGGAACACACAGCAGTCGTGACGCCGGCCATATCCATGATTTATTCTCGTGTCAACGGCCCACGGTATTTCTTGTTCGATATTTCGTGATTTTCCCCCCATTTTTATTCAAGGCGAGGCCTATTTTTCAAGTCGCCATGATAAAATTTTCTTTTGTATATGGAAATGATGCATAAAAACGCATTGAATAATATTACATTCATACAGAATACAATACATTTTATGGAGGCTTTGTGATTTTTTAAAAGTTGACATTTCTTTATCAGGTTATGCTTGGGTTGTCAAAATGGTTTGATACATCAACGTCTTCGTCATCGCGTGGGAGTCAAAGATGGAAGAGGAGCCACAACAAAGAGAGTCGAGCGTACACCTACATAAAAGTGAGTACCTTCCCTCGTGTATGAACGTAGAAAGTTTGCGGATAATTGCAATTGTAATCGCTTTAAAATGGATTTCAGGATAGCGCGGAAGAGAAACGGCTCATGAGTCTTGAAAAGCTGCTACACGAATTCTTCCCGGAAAACCTTCCTTCTGATCAGCGGATGAAGGAAGCGCACAGCATCTTGCTCTTTGCTTCCATGCTCAATAAGGTGAATGTCAGATTGCTCGCATCGCATAATGCGCAATAGCATTGGGATCTGGGTCAGAACTAGGTAGTATTTGATGAAGATGCAGATTGTATGGTCGGTTCAGTGGCGAGATCATGGGATTTATGGAGGACAGTTGTCTCCAAACACAGTTGGATAAATCCATTAGATGCTTGGCCATTCGGCACTTAATCTTTGTGCGCCACTGCAATGGTAAAATACCGGACTGTGAATTTATTTCCAGCTCTATCCACGCGAGAAGGATATTATCGCGAGGGCTCAACAAAAGGAAGGATTCCAAATGTACAGCATGTCTCAACTTCAAGAGAAATACGAATTTGTAAGAATCACCTGGCTACGCTTTTGTGATAGCCTCTTCGTCGCCGTGCTGAGTGTGTGTATTGGTCGCGTCGCAAAGATATGCTAAACCCATCTCGTTACTTTCTACACAGGTTCAATGGAAAAATCTTATGGAAAAAGTTTTCGCCTCCAACTTCACCGGTTCGGAAGTATTTTACGTGGTCGCTCCGGGTTACATGACAAGCTTGAAGAAAATGCTTAGCCACTTTCAAAACAGGTATTATGCTGTCACCTCGCTCTCTTTACGGCACTTCTAGCCCAGTCGCTTCTTATTGAAAACCTAGGAGAGCAGACACGCGGAAAAATGAAAATCTCCTTAAATATGCATACAGTTTTTCCTGTCATTTGACCGGCGTAAAACCTGAGAGTAGCTTTTAGCCCCAAAGATAAAGTTCTAGGGTGGATCTACAGTTAATCACAAAGTGTTCTTTTAACCTCCCGTTTTGTCAGACAAATGCCGCACGAGATAGGAAAGAAACATATTGCTTTGTGAGTTCAGTAGGTCAGTCTAATAAAACTGCTGTTGTCTCTGCTGCGAGGGAAATCTTGAGAATGCGGAGTCCGATTTAGTGTCTAGGAGGGTGTGGAGTGGGGATTGGGGGTTGGGGGTTGGGCGTGGAGGGTAGCTTCATCGGCTGGCCCGCGTTCGCACTCATTTGAATTCCCGGCGCACCATTGGGAACACTAAAAATTGTGCCTCCGCATCCCAAGTCGCAAGAGCTCATTGTTTTCCCACTTGGAAATCGCTCTTTGTTATGAAAATATTTTATTTGAACACCCTCAGACGGGTACGTTTGAGATAGAAAAAATAACAAAGGAACTGCTCAATTCAATTCTAAACATTGGAGCTGGCCTCAAGTAATACTGTGAGACACGCGCTCTACCTCGTTGCGAGCTTGCTTCCCTTTCTACCGTGTTTAATGCAACGGCTTGATTATTTCAGAAAACGTAAGCAGCTTAGAAACGAATTAAAACCCTATGGGAGTCTTCCCACTGCGAAACCACACTGAACAAAAGTGACATTTAAACGCAAATTAAAATTACTTTAATTAGCCAATTAGTTTAATTAACAACCCTCTCTTGAGGTTATACAATCATTAATCAAATGTTCGAAACGTGTAATAGCATAATCTGCCCTCCCGCGGGATCTGATACCCAACGTGACGCAGGGTGGTCCACAACGCCCTGCTGCTAGTCTACGGCAGGGACATCCTGCTGGAGCTGGTCAACGTGACCTCGTCCTCGTCCTGGCCAGGATTCTGTACCCGAGTCACGGTCAACCTCTTCTCGAAAGCTGTTAGCGCCCTCTACGTACAGCAGTTCGTGCCGGAGTATTTGGAGGACCTGCGGAAACAGGTGAGGGATTTGTTGAAAATGTTTTCTGTGTTTATTCTTCGACAAGGTTTTGGTCAGCCATCACACCACGGAAGACAAGTTTTCATTGATCGCATAGAGGTCATTTGGGCATTGGTCATCAGGTTCATCGGTCAAGCTTGCTTATTTCCATCCGCATTTCAGTCCTCGAATCACCAGGCAAGCCGGGGAAATCTCTTCTTCTCTGGCTAGGACCATCATACCTATACAAGTCATTTTGGAACCTTATAAGACTAGTGTACCTCAGCTTGTATCGAAGCTAAATACAAAAAAGTTTGAGTGGAAATTTTTACTTGCGATACAGTGGTAGGAAAACTTGATATAAGATCAAGGTCACATTGTAAATATTTTGCCAAAAGACTTGTAAATGGAAAATTTCCTGCCAAACAACGGCTTCACGGGCAGAGTTTTCTGCCGATTGAAAAATAACACCATTCGAAATGAACGCGACGGAAATAGATAAATTAGGCTTTATAGTGGAGCAAAACTTTGTGGGGAAAAAAGTTAGTATTCCAACGAGGTGTTTCTTCCAAATAGCCTTGTTTTCTCAACTCAAAGTGCCAATCAGTTACGATAAATCTCGCCCCAGACTTTTCCAACCAATTTTCGTCTCACTTCTCGCGGCGTCGGCGTCGGCGTCGGCGTCGGCGTCGGCGTTGTAACACCGCTCGCACACGCTTGACTGACACCCTCGACGTCGGCGCCTCCTTTTAGGTGACTGCGCTTTTCGAGCGACTCAAGAGCACGCTCACCAAACGAATCAGATCCGTCTCCTGGCTGGACAACACCACTCGCGTGGTGGCACTCCAGAAGATGTCCGCCCTACGTGGCCACTTCTTCACGTGGCCAAGTCTTTGGAACCACACGTACGTGGCAGGCATTCTGCAGGAAGTGAGTGAGTGACTTAGATCGAAGCCACAACTCCCCGACCCCCGTACCTTCTCTTTCCGAAACCTTCCGGCCCCCCAACATTATCGAGCTTTTCTTTTTATCTCGTCTCCGGCTTACGAGCAACCTTTCATGTCATGTGTTAACTTCAATGCTGAAGTAACGCGAAGTAATTAAAAACCGCTCGTTTATCTTCTCTCGTGAAAGCACGCTGGCTATTTTCTACGCCGGATGTTATCAGGGGGTTTGAAGAGTTACATGAAATAACCCTTCACTCGCTTATAAAAGCTCCATTTGTACAAGTAGGTACGCACTGACCTAATTTCCTGTAAACACCTTTGCGCCAGGTCGGTTGGCTTGCTTTGGCTTACAGTGTTTGTGTAGACGAAAGTGTTCGCCAATGATTTACAGCTTAGAGCGAGGATATTTGTAATGCACGGGGCAAAGTTAAATAGAAAGTAATTAATATTTTGATAAAACAACGGCTATAAATAATATACCGCTGTTGAATTTTATGGCTTTAAACTTTATTAGCGGTTAGCGCATGTACGCGGAGATGGAAATTTGTGGGATTGTAAGATGCGTGCATTTTCGAGCGCAGAGGACCGAGCGCTGTATAATTAATGTTGGCAGAAAATTTATTTTGAAGCAGAAAAAGCTTTTAGACTAATTTTCGGGTTTGCAATAATTAGCAACACTTGTGTTATTAATGGCACACAGAGGACTTCCGGCACTTCTTGAAACTGGATACCACCATCCGGCTGACAAATTTATGGAAATTTATTTTGCATAAATTAATACTTATCTTGTGATCTTTCAGGTTAAAATTGATCAAGATGATTTCTTTGGAAATGTCATAAGAAGATACCGACAGCTACGAACGATGCCGAAAAACTTCAGGAATGTGACGAAGATGGAGAGAAAGTGAGTAACAAAGAGGATGCTTTAATTTTCTTTACAAGATTGCTAAAAAAGAAAGATGTGCCAAGAGAAAGAAAGATTAGCTCCTAAAGAAAGAACATTTCGTTATCGAAAAAATGTGCCTTCCATGTCTTTCGACCAACTTCAAGGGATCGTTGTGTTCTAACATCATAGTCGAACGTATTTTCTTTGAAACCATAAGCACCGACATAAACTTGGCTCCTCCACCTCTCGCAAACCCGGATCCTCCACCCTTTACGAACCCGGCTCCTCCACCTAGAAAAAACTTCTAATGGAGAGAAAGAGAGTTCAGTTTTCTTAACCCAGAAACTGAGGGCCAACTTCAATCTTGAAGCACCCTCGATTGGGTCGTCATCCGATAAACCAGTTAAAAATTGCTTCCAATTAAAGTGATCAACGACTTTCCACCAATCCCCAGAGAGAGATAATTAGCTTTCACGCAGCCCCCGAATAATTCACGACCAGTTAGTCAACTATTCAGTATTCACGGCATCACATTTATCAAAGCAGCATTTCATCGAAAAGCTTAACATTCAATTGTATAATAATGAAATATTTTCCGACGACACCACACATCCAAGATAATGATAGATAGTCACTTCCACATTCGTAGGACGCCATCACGAGAATAAATAGCTCCATCCGTCAACAAACCGTTTCCCATCTCCACACACGATCAATCAACTTCCCGCCTCGAACCGCGCTTCTGTTCCCAGGTGGGCAAATCCATTCGTGGTGAACGCCTTCTACGAGCTCACAAGCAACAGCATCGTCGTGCCGCTAGCAGTCTTGACGCAGCCCTACTTCCGGCCCGACGTCCCCCGCTACGTGCGATACGCGACGGTCGGTCTGGTGCTCGCCCACGAGATCCTTCACGCGTTCGACCTCTCCGGCATCGAGTACGACGCGCACGGGGTGCCCGCCGACTGGTTCTCCCCGGAGGCGCGACTCCGACTCGAGGCGCGCATGGACTGCGTCGCCAAGCAATACGGGGGGGCGTTCTCCAAGCAGGTCAACTTCCTCGGCTCGACCGTCAACGTGCAATTCGACTGGAATCTGACCAGAAACGAGAACATGGCGGATCTGAGCGCGCTGCAGGTCGCCTACGACACTTGGAACGTCATCAATCAGGATACGCTACTGCCTGGAATCAACATGGATCAGAGGCAACTGTTCTTTCTCAACGCTGCGCAGGTATTTTCAATCAGTGCGCGTTTTCTCCGAGATTGATTGGTTCTTAAATGTGTCTTAACTGACTTCAGGATCTCACGCTAATCAGTTTCTTGGTTTTGTTTTGTGTTGTAGACATATTGTTCTAATCTGTCGCCAGAGGACTACATCCTTCTAGTCGAGATGGACTTCCACACTCCATATCCGGAGAGGTAATTCGAGCATAATTAGGGTGGGATTATTTCATTAGACTTGTTTGTTATGTAAATCGTGCTATCTGCCTGCAGGGTGAACGGTGTCATGATGAACTCGCCGGCTTTCGCCGAAGCCTTTAGTTGTCCGACCAGCTCGCCTATGAACCCGCCCAAGAAGTGTTCCATCTGGTGAACTGCACCAAACGATTCAATGAAAACAAACCAACATAGAGCGAGAACGTACTCAATTCGAAGCCAGAGCTAATTGCAACACCGAAGTGTTTCTGAAGCAATAAACAATATGTTATTTTAACGAATTGCCAATGGAGCCTTACGTCAACGGACATTGACATAAACGAGGGTGTTATGTTGGAGATTTTCTGGAATTTGTCTAATCAAGATGGTTGGTTGTGATCAAATTATTGTAAGTGGACGATTCTAACGAAAATGATGCTAGAATGTGCCAAAAGAGTAGTACATTTCAATTATTGAGTGTTTATTTCTTGTTATTGTACGGCATTAAATGTGATTATATTATCAGTATAAAAAATATACAATCTGCAGAATATTGCTTGTGTTATCTGAGAGACATTGTATACGAATGTATAAGTTTCTTTCGTTAAATCGGCTGTACCCGAATGACTGGTATTCCGATTTATTGGCCTGTTACACATTTACACGGATATTGAATTGTTTTAATTTGTGATTTATAGATATCCAAATTGTTAATATTATTATTGTCTGTCCAAATAAATATTTCCATCATGTACAAAGCAAACTTTTTTGGCTCTAGATTAAACATTGATATATTTGGTTTAAATTAAATACAACAAGTACAATTAATAACTTATTACTGACTGTTGAAAATTAATCCAACCTTATCTAATTTGCCCAACTAACGTAGTGAATTTGCGCTATCTAACAAAAACTTACCAAATCCTAACCTAACCCAAGGTTTGTATAATATATTAGTATATAAACTACTTATATATTATATTATATATACTACTTATATATACTTATATAATATACTACTAATATACTATAATATAATTACTACTATAGTAATTACTACTATAGTATATTATACAAACCTTGAACTTAACCTAGGTACTTAGATGCAGTTTCCTTGCCAGTTTCCATGCCCATGGTTCCACCTCACTTTACAGTTTTCCAACGGCCCTGACTTTAGTTTGGCAACCACCTCACAACTCTGACTTGGTGACTTGGTAAGATCCTAGACGAAGATCCAGGTACCACTGGAAGGCTTAAACCACTGTGGCATTGATCACTTTCACCAAAGTAGCAGACCATGCATGTCACTAATCAGAAAAAAAGTTTCTCAGCCTGCTCAGGAATTTTGATGGGACACGTCAGCACACGTCAAGTTGATGCTTTGATAGGATGGTTATCTATTTTTGCTACCTTTAGAACAGGTTTTGTGGTTTGATAAGCGATATTTCATGAACAGTCATACAAGCGCACTGCGCGGAGATGGTATTTGACCAAGTAAACGATAACATTACGCTAGTATGCAAACATCGTCATGCTTCATCGCCTGTCTGTTCTGCATATTTCTTGTCAAGAATCTCAGCTGCACAAATGTCAAGAAAAATCACAACTTCGCAGAAAAAACACGCCCCGCAATTCCACGAGAAGGTCATGCAGTAAAAGATGACACCGTGATGCAAGACGTAGATGTTCGAGCAATATTGATTCGATGTCCCCAAGAAAACGAAAACGAAGTATTTCATAGTAATCCTAAGTCTATCTCAAATATATCTGCCCTACGAACTGAAGCAATTCTGCAGTTTCCTGGTTACGACAGCGATGAGGCCACATTTCAGTCGAACGTTGTCAAATGTCGAAGGAAGATTGCTATCTACTTGAGAATAAGAAAAACTGGAAAGGTAAACATGTCATATTTTATGACAATAGCACCATATTCTTTATGATAGCACATTTAGCCTCAAGAAACAACGAAAACATTGAGTCGATTCATTTGACAATTTCTAGAAAGCACCCGAAGAGCAGTATATCATCGTGGACCACGTGTTTGATCAGCTGACCGGCAAGAAGTCTCGCCTTCTCAACGCCTATGTGTTGAAAATCAAACAAGAGCCTAGCTTTGAGATGTACGGCTTGAAGTTTGTGAACGTAAGCTGGTTTTACATAAATTACCTGTTAATAATAAGTTATTAGGCAGTTATTTTTAATGCTTAATAAATTCGTTTATGAATTTCTAGGTGGTTAATGGTGAGGCAACAGAAGAAGTCATCTCGAAGTCGACGTCAAACTACACGGGATGTGATGATAGCTCTGACAACCCTACCTGTGGGTTTTCGTTCAACAAAAACGAGAGAGTCCCCTACAGCCAGGTACGTCCTCATCCTATACAATATGGTAATTTGTAATTAAGATGGACCCTTTTCATAAGTGTGCATAGGTGGGTACCTAATTAGCGTATAGCTGCTTCGTTCAAAATCTACTGTGGAAAACGTAATTAAGAATTATCTGAGATCCATGGTCCTCCCTTTAATCGGATAATTCAATTTATACGTAAAACCAGAAAGTTAAGCAAATTAGTTTTGTTTACTTCAGAAGTGAATGTCATTTTCAAGCCGTGGTAACTCGGAATGATGCAACCTTTATGCAAATACAAAGATGTATTATGCATGTGGATAGGTATAACAAGGTGCCATGCTACATATACCAAGCAATGTTTTTGTATATATAGAAGACCTACCCTACACATAAATGTTGATCGTAGTTTAGTCATTGTACTGTATACCGGAATTAGCAAGTCAGTTGTTGTGCTACACAAGTTCGCGGCGCGTTGACTGCCAAGGTACTTAACACAAATCTCTGTGGAAACGTGAAGCTGTTCACCTTGTGTATGTGGCGCGTGTTTTTCCCTCGGGCAGGGCTTTTGCTGTTCCTGCGACGCGTCCGTGAACGCTGCGCGCCAACAGGGGTGTCACCACGCGCCCCACGAAGGGGCCGCCCCTTGGAAGCCCGACGACTCCTTTCGACAGCCGGGAAAGCCGTTCGAAATGTCCAAGACGATTTCAGTGTCGAAAATCAACAAGGTCAAAGAAAACACAATGGCTAATAATGTTGGTGATGAGGAACAAAGTGAAAATCACGAAAGCTGTCATAAAAATAACGATAAAAAACAAAATTGTAAGGTTAATTTGAATAAGAGTTGCACCAAAGTGTCGAATAAAGTGAAAGAAAAGCATCGATCGGATAAGAATAAAAGTGGAAAGGAGATTAAATCGACCACATCTGATGCGCGCAAATGGCGGACAAGTACTGAAAATGTATCCGAGGCCCCGAAATCGATGAATCCGTGCATAAAACAACCGGAGAAAAAGAGTCAGCTTATTGCTGATGTAGGCATTTCGAGTGCGAATTCCACAAGTAATGAGATCGAGGGGTGGGGTTCCACTCTCAGCTTGCAATCGCTTAAATTAGAAAAATGTACTTCTTCCGCGCAGACGGAAATAACGCAGCCCATGGAGGGAAAGGAAACTGTCACCGAACCTAATAGTTCACAGTCGCAGAAAACAACTCCGAGCAACTTTTCTGTTACTACCGAGTCTACTTCTTTAAAAACAACAACTATTTTATTGGCATCGGAAATGTATAGGGTTTCAACGAACTTGGCTAAAGAGAAAAGTGGAAACGCAATTACAGAGAGCCCAAGTGTAACTCTCCCATTAGATGAACCTAACACGGAAAAGCCTACAACCGAAAAGATTAAAGTGCAAACATGCACTGAAAAGGCAAAGAAGAATCACCACATCGGTAAAGTGCCGTGTTCCGAAAAGCCTTCTACTCCCAAAGACCCGCTGAAGAAATATCACCATTTCTTGCCAACCGACCAACCGGTCAGTATCAAAGATATTATCAAAATGGCTAAAGAGAGTTTAGAAAACAAATCTCAATTACCGATTGATCCAATCAATCCAAAAGAACAACCATCCCAGTCTAATGATGAATCTGACGATGCATCTGAATCGACTAGAAGTACCACAAAGTGCGCAAAGGAGGTTGAAGTTTCAATGACCTCGGATAATTCTTCGGACATTTCGACCCCCACCAACGTCATAGAAACAATGCCCACCGAGACCTCAACCGCCCCGAATGCTTCGATTAAAAAGCTCGGAACTCAGTCGCCGAAGCAAATTGATCCCGAGGCTGTGCCCGCAAGCGAGAAGTCCGTCGAGAGCCCGAAAGAAAAGTGCTCTTCGAAAACGAGCGATTCTCTCTCTTCTCACCGCAATTTGGCTACAGCTGAAGCTGATGCTAAGTGGACAGGTGATACGTTTAATGAAGGGGACAAGGCAACAGCTACAAAGTTCGCCGCAAACTCATTACTTGAACTATCGGGGCTTGATTCGAAGGTAAATAATTTACGTAACGAGCCGGTAGAGTTTTCGACCGAGAATGTTCTCAACTCCGTTCAACTTAGCGATGCCGACGACATTTTGTCTGGTATTAAGGACGAACTTAAGGACAACGAGTACCGTAAATCTAGTGACTCCTCGGATGTTGGCGAGGAAACGAGTTTCAAGAAAAAGGAGATAATCGCAAAGGATATCAAGAACATTTTAGCAGAATCAAGAACAGTTTCAACGCCATTGGAAATTTTGGGTGGCTTTGATCTAGACAAAGTTAATGATGTTGGTTCAGAACCTTTGACCAAAGATTCAGAACTTTCGAAGCATTTGACTCAGGACGAAATAAATGACATAATACTGACGTCAGACCAAGAGCTGGAGATTGAGCCACATCTGTCAAGAAAGAGAAGAAAAGAGACGGCCGATGAAAACTGCGAGGAAAACACAAGCGAATCTGACGATGGTTCAAACAATCCGACCAGAATATCCTGCTCTACTGAATCTACTGGCGCAAAAAATACCATCAAGCACTTAACAACGCGCGCTCATACGACGCAAAAGCATTCTACGATGAAGACGCATTCTCCTAAAAAGCACGATAAATGTAACTGGTTATTTAGACAAAAAAACACGAGCCCACATGCAAATTGCACTAAATATCCTACAGGGCCTTGTTTATCGAAATGTGACGAGCCAACAACTGTAGCTTTTATGAGCGATGATGAACAGAAAAGCCTCACAGAAAGCATTAAAAGAACTATTGGAAGAACTCAGTCGCAGCTTGCGAAAAGTGACTCTTCGATAAGAAATACAACAGAGACTAGGGTTGACACGAGTGGCTTGTTGACTAAGATGTCTCCAGCTATGGAACTGAAGGAAAATTGGCCACTAAGTATTGATTCGGCAGTGCATGCAAGTGTCCACGAAAGTTTGTCAGGTAAGGTAGAGTCGAACCGACATGCCGACGCTTTCCCGACCAAAAATGAAGGACATTTTTTACACACCAATTTTGATAGCTTTAAAGAAAATGAGAAAAGTGGCTCAAAAGTAGAAAATTCAAGACTTCAATCTTCTCCAGAGGAACTCGCTGAGCACCTAAGTCAACAAGTGGATTTAGCAGGAACTCTAGGGAAACATGTAAAAAATACAGAAGGTAGCGAGCATTTTTCCAATGGCTTTGGGAAAAATGATGATGAAACCATCAGTGATGCATATGAAAATAGCCTTGCTCTCATAAAACCGGCCAAGTCACCTCGGGACGAGAGCTCTTTTAAAAGAGAGTTTAACGACTCATCTCTTGGCGATTCACTGGAGAAAGAGCATTTGCTGCAAACTAAAAACGTTCACAAACTCACACCACAACTCGCACACGGCAATGAGGATATGTTCAAGCGGGATGATATACAAACAAAAAGATTTCCCAGTTCCAGGCGTGAATATCTCGACGAACTGGATGGGAAAAGATTCAAGGATAAATTGCACTCTAGGAAAACTATCTCGAAACGGGAAGCGATATTTGAAACTCCTGATGAGGAAATAAGCTTGGATTCAGCAATCAGTGGTGAGCAACAAGTGAACTCTGTAATCAGTGACGGAACAGCGACATCCGATGACCATTCTGCAGAGACAAAAGAAACCAGCCTCGCCAAATCCGTGAATTCCGAGAATCGGTCAAATGACCCGGTAACTGTAAACTCCACGTGCGCCCAGGAAAAGCCTAAAAGCTCCAACGAACAAAACTTCTCGTTCAAAGCTGGTGAAGCTGCCGTCAAATTAGAGCGTAAAAACGCCCCTACTCTAAAGGGTGTCAAGACAATGTGTTCTTGTGATGAACATTCTACTTTTGTATCTACTAGATCAACAGACAACGCTAAAAATGGAAGCATAGAAAACAAAAACTGTACAGAAGACATTAAAATCAATCCGTTATCGAAAATGCCATCTATAGCAGGAAAATTAAGCTCATTGAAAAAGGTTTCTAAAGTGGCAGCGTCCAAGCCATTGGTAATCTCGCCGTGCGTTGTCAGATCGAAGTCGCAGCCGCACACTGAACCACCACCTGACACCGCCGAGGGAAAGCTGAACGCCATCCTTAAAGAATTCCAACAAAAACTTCTCCCTTTAATCGAAGACGCAGAAGACAAAAAAGTGATCGAAGCAGAGGAGATATCTAATCGACTCAAGAAAAGTGAACGAGTTACGCGCCCCAACGCTCACAAGCGGATCGCTAAAAGAAATACAAACAAAAATCGCATAAAGCATTGTGTGACAAATGCTAAACAGGATGCGAATTACAAAAAGGGGACGGTATCGTGGTCCGGTTTGCTAGACGGCACGGACGTCAAAGGGAGTCATGTTCCGGTGCGCAGCGAAATCAAGGAGATGGACGAAACATCGAATGACAACGTCGGCTATCTGCCGCACTACATCACGGATCACGTGCCCCTAGAGAAAGCCAAGGTGCTGGACTTGAAAAACGGCGCAAAACCCAAAGACAAAGAAAACTGCTGCTCAGCTGTTTTGAATATGAAATCTTCACAAACGTCTGGTGCGAGTGATCTCGATCGAGAAACAAAGGATCCGCAACGAAACGAGAGATCTGAGCGAAGCGCGTCAGACAACTGTTCGTACCTGGAATTGCTGGCTGCAATAGCAGCAGATTCCATACGAGAGAAAGGCTATTATGAGAAGCTGCCAATCGATAACACGAATGTCGGAATAGACACCCCAATTTACGAAAGTTCATTTAATTTGCTTGAGAATGACTACGCTTCGTTTGCCGAAGATGAAGAAGATGAGTATGATGACGAAAGCGAAAGCTTTCATCACGACAAAACAATGAATAAGAAGTCGCTTGTAAGCAAAGAAAGCATGAGCCTTTACCCTGTAGGCTCAAGTAAAAGAGACTGCGTAGATACTACTGATCTAGACGGAGACAAGAGGTTACATGAAAATGAACAGCTCGCAGAGAATCGCAGGAAAAGAAACCCTCATGGCGGCGTCAGGAAGAATCATCTCAAGATAAATATTCCCAAAGAGCGGGAAGACAAACCGCAGGCTAACAACTGCAATGAAAATAAAGAGAAACGGGACAAGCGGTACAATGCGGGTAACCAATTAGATGAAAATGCCTATAATGATTACATACCATTGCGGTTCACTGTGGACGATGAAAATGGGATATCCCAACTAGAATATGACGAAGAATTGAGCAGCGATGAAACTGAATACCATGTGGATTCAAGCGAGGCAACTGTTAGACAAAAACGGCAGATTTTGGCCGGTGGCCACCAAGTTAGAGGGGGCCAAAATTGTGCCGACCGCTCGACACCGCCGAACGTGGACCCAAAATCATACCACGAGAGCGCCCACTGCCTACGCTTCAGCGATCTTTGGTAATGACGCTACACTGATTAGTAAATAGTGTTGATATACTCTGATTATTAATTTATGTGTTTGGGGCTGATATATTTGTTCGTTTATTTGCAGGTACACTGTATACAAAGTAAATGAACCGGAAATAGTTCGTACAATTTATGTACAGATTTTTGAAAAGCATACTGCAGAGGATGGAAGTGCTCAATGGCAGGATCACACTAAAGGGAAAATGATCAGGTATATTCGCTTTTATTTTTCAGGTATAGGTTTCATTGGTTTACTGAAATTATTACTCATAATAACGTTTACGTTTACGAAAAAAATAGTAATTTAGGAGAAATAGGTACCTTCACAGTGCTTTTACAAATCGAACAACCCTGCTCTAGTATTATTTGAACTGAAATATTTATGCGTATTTATAATCGCGAGGAAATTCCTAATGCCAAACACATTCAGAACATTTCCTTGCTCTTAGCTTGGGCACAAACAACCCAAAGCCCCTGGACTTTCTGCCGGCTTTGTCTTTGGAATATCACTCAATGGACGACTGCCCCGTGCCGTACTCCCTGAACGCCTCGAGAGTAAGACTGCTTATTCCTCAACCGGTGCCCAATGAGAAAATGCCTTCCTACCCTCAATTGCAAGGTAACTTAATCACGGCAAGATTTGGCTCTGGCTTGAAACGTTTCCGCCAGAGTTTCTAGGTCTTTGTGCTCTGTACTTCTGTGTGGGGCGTCAGCTTTAGACTATGTATGTCGAAATGTACAAACTACCATTTTCATGAACCACATTCCCAATTCACAGTCTGTTTGTTTGAGCATGTTTTGGCAAAAATGTATGGTTGATGAAGAATTCTCAGGATAGCACACCGTGGTTTTTAATGTTTATCGTCCTGAAATCGTCCTGAAACATCTCACGTCGGCCGTCCTAAACTCAATGCCTCTGTGCGAGATCAGCGGTACGGAAACGGTGGAGGTGCCGGGTTTAAAGCGGAACGCTTTAAAGTGCTCCCGACGGCGCGGGGTAATCCGGATCCTCTTATTAATAGACTGCTTCTATCACCCAACCGCATCACACAACCGTCAAGGGTCCTATCAAAGCCAGTTTATCGCAATGTCCAGCTAAAAATAATTATAAGTTAAAATGGAAATACCCTGTTATCTGGTTTGGCAACTTAACACTGAGTTATATATTTTTAACAGGACATTGAAAAATATGTTAAAAAACTATTTGGGGTTTGAATGCTAAATTTAGCCTCGCTGGTTTCACTGATAATAATGAGTATACTGTTTTCTTTGAAAACTGGTGCTAAATTTAAGACAAGCAGACATGAGTTTTAGAAACGTAAGATGAAATTTGCATTTATTTTGTTGAATTTGTTTCCAATATTGAAAGATAATAGGGCTACGCGAACGCAATTACCGTTGCGTTGAAGATGAACATAGTGGTTTATACTGTGGATAAAAAGGTGAAGAAGCCCGTTGAATACCATGGAGTCTACTCGAAAATTCTCATTACTCCTAAACTTACACAATTGTGACCTTCATTTGTTTCTCACTGATCTGTCAGAGAGCAAAAATATACTCATTTTGAGCTCACTGAGCAATGTAAACGTAAATACATAACACAAAACTTATACCCGAGGGATCTTATTAGATTGGATATATATTTATGTAGCGGATTTACATTCAATTACTTCCATACACGAAATTGACAAAACTTCTGATATCTGTGAAAATCTATGCGTTGGGCAAACTTGAAGTCTACAAAGCTGATACCCTAGAGATCGAATGAAACTGGACTCCCATTGAATCAGGCGTCAAGTCACGAAAAACCACCCCAAAAATGCGAATAAAAACCAATCGGAAAGTTCTACCGAGCTAAGATTTTCAGGCATGATAAATATGTATTAGGTCGACATGCTTATAAGTTTTGGTGAGGATATGTAACAAACTTTGACATTTACAGAGATTCAAAAGTTTGAATAAATCGAAAAATTTCGTAAAAATTGATTTATTAAACAAGTTCGGAACCGATATATTCCAAAAACGCAGTGGGTCTAAGTACAAAAGTAGGTCCCCTGAAATTTTCATCAAAATCCGTTCAGGCGTTTGGTCTTTAGAGCGCGCGCAAACAGACATTACAAAAGCACACACATACACAAAAGTGCCTTTTTTGGGGGTAGTGATCTTGAAGATTTCGCTCCGCTCGCTCTGGTCGCTACGCTCATCAAAAAGCTTTTTATTTCCCCTACATCTGTGTGAGCACCTTGTTCTGCACAGGAGGCCCAGACGAATACCTGGTGCTCGACGAAAACCTCGTAGCAGCCGACGGCGACGCTTGCGACGTCGCTGGCGTCGGCTTCGAAGGCTTTGCACGACAGGATGACAGGTGCGGTCGACCTCGCGGCTCGTGTCTGAGGAACCAGCCCGTGCAGTTCTGGCGTGCAGACATCCAGGCCAGGATGGAGGGACGCAAAGGGTGCTACTTGCTGGAGAACTTCGCCAGAGTGCCGGAAGACCCGATCAAAACGGACAAGAACGACGAGCAATACTTGGCACTCGAGTTTCATGAAAAGCAAGAAAGTTTTGTTGCGATTGAATTGAAAGCTGATTTCAATTCGATCATTCGAGTTGGGTGAGTGATACTTTTCACACGTTTGCTGAATATTGATCAGTTTGGGTTTATGACAGTGTGCTTTCATTTTTGAACAATTAATAGTTGGACATTGCAAAATATCCCTGGAAACTCTGAGAAATTATAATTTTTGTTGATTTAATTAACCTTGTGTGTGAAACTTTTAAACTTAATTACATGTCTCTGAAATTTTAATAAAACTCGTACTTTTGCCTCTTTTGGGAGTTTACACGAAGAAATAAAATGTAACTTCTGGAGAGTATCGATTTTTGTAAAGAACCGGCCTTACGGTATGACAGCATATTATAATATAGGTTCATCTGCCTATTGCAATATTTACTCCAAAAAAACGCATAATAATGACTTTAATGAGTATTCTCGTGTGACTTCAAAAGTGTTGACAAAGTCCACTCATCACAGAGAATAAAATCATGTGATTTTCTCTCTCTATATCGGCATTAAATTCACCAGCCACCAGCAAAGAAATGTAAAAATATTAAAATAGTTAGGTGCAGAGCAGCTCTTAATGATTTTTTAAAACTTTTTACAGTCAACTTAGACCCATTGGCTCGAGCTGCTGCGCACAGAAAAACTTGCTTATAACTTTAACAATTATTCATTTCAATCTCTCCATTCTCAACTGGAAAAGTGACATAAATGCAATGAAAATCCTCAGAGAAATACGCGTACCATTTATTCCCATGTTAGTTTCACAACAATAATCACATTGTGATTTCCCAGCAGATGAGTTTAATGTCAGTGACTCTCCCATAGGAGGAATCACCTCGAGTCCAGACAACGCACCGTTCTGCACGCGAAAAACAAATCTGCAATAACTTCAGTACTATAGAATATACGGTTCTGTTTGCATTTTTGACTGAGACTGGTTGGATAATAGTCCGTAAACCCAACCAAAAATGTTGGACGAGGATCGTTAGAGCTAAAACAGGACTTTGGTTAAGGAAAATTTGCCTTAAAAGAGCGCCGGAGAGTTTTCATTTTATAAATGACTGAAATGAAAGGTTATGAAATAGCAAATAAGCAATAATGCGATAAAGTCCCATTAGAGCTCATGCCACGAGAGATCCAACCAACAGCAGCCAGCTTCAAGACAGAACACAAACTCTATCCATTTTGTTCTATGCTAAAGTTATTGCAGATTTGTTGGTCCAGCACACAGCATTGCTCCTCCGTTGCAGCACCTCTGCCCAGATCACCGAGATCCGCGTGGACAGCACGATCCCCGGCATGAGCGACCTCGCCTTCGTGGTGACCAACACGGGGCTGGCGGCAGCCCGGTACCGCGCCCGGGTCACCGACTGCCCCATGCAAGCGCCCAGGGAGTGGGACGGTGTCGAGACGCCGCTGCATAACATCGCGCCGCAGAGGAACGCAGAGCTACAGCTGAGGCTGGAGGGCGAGATGACTGTCGAGAACATGCACTGCTCAGGTGGGGATGGAGGGTGGATATTTGAGCTTCTTAGTAAACATGCATGTATTTGATGTATTTTTCATTGATTCATTGACTCTGCTTCATGTGATTCTATCTCTTGAGTCCGAGTTCACTCACCGAAATTTGTCCTGTATTTTTTCAAGAACATTGACCCTGCTTTATGTATTAGCTGCCTTTTTTATTTGAGTGCACCAATATTAAAAATTTTGCTGATATTTACTTGATTCGTTGACTCTTCTTTATAATTACCTTTTGAGTTCGAAAGAACTCATTTGAATTTTGCTGCATTTTTTCACGATCCACTCACTTTGATTTATGTGTCACTGCATTTTTGATCTGTGTGTACTAATTTGAATGTTGCTGTATCCAATGGCTCTGCTTTAAGGTCAACTCTCGAATCAAATCAGAGGGCAAAAAATAGTCGACACCAAAGGCAGAGTCAATTAATTTTAAGAAATACATAATATTCAAACTACAAAAACGATTTTGGCAATTAAAAATTATAAAACGACAGTAAAAATAGAAAACCGAGTCGATGGATTAAAAAAATGGAAATGAGTGTAATCCGTTGATAATTCAAACATTAATTGACACCTTTGGCGGAATTGATGGATATTGGGAAGAAAGAATATAGTGACTGCAAAAATAGGAAGCAGAATCGATGGATTTAAAAAGACAAACATGGAAATTCAAAAAATAGAAATATAGAAAATTCAAAAATTATTTGACTAGAAGATTTAACCAAAAAAAAAAACGAAAACAACTGTAAAAATAGAAAGCCGAGTCGTTTGATTTAAAAAGAGTATAATTATACGCAAATGAGTGCAATCCTTTCAAACTACAAAAACTTGTTGACACCTTGTACAGATGGTGTGGGCATAGAATTATACCCTTCAAAGGGCATATTTCTTTGGTGCCTGGGGATTTCTATTGTCGTTTAGAAACTAACAGCGTGTCCAAAAATAATAGGTTATACTTAAATGATTTCTAACAATTAACAAATAACAACTGAACAGGTAGTTAAATATTTAACGGACCACTGAAAAACCTGAACACCGAGCCACAGAATTCCTGAAATGATCAGATTAATTAAAAATGCAATCGAAATCCCACTGATAGCAGATGTGTGCCATCGAGCCAATCTTAACTCGCAAGGAAAAGGTAACATCATCTATGGTAACATCTCATCTGTAGTAAAACCATTTACTAATTCCTATACTGTCTTTGATTCGACACCTCTGTCAAGGGATACTGCTCTCGTAGTTTTCCGAACGAATGCGATTTACAGCCAACATTAAAACAAAGTTAGCAGAAAACTTCGGACGGGTTCCATGCAATTAAAATCCAGTCTGTCGATAACAATTGCAACAAGTCTCCACAATTACTTTAGTACAAATTTCCAAACTCAATTAAGGAGGATGATCTCCTCCAGATAACAGTTTCAGTAAATCGCCTTCTCTCGGCATGAGACACAATCACTTGTACGACACACATGTAGACCTACACGCAGTAGGCAAACATTTTTTTAAGTTTGGTCGAAAAATTATTTTCAGTGTGGCCAAAATCGCACAATTAGCACGTTTTTTTCTCGAAACAGGCTCAAAGTTGCCGAGTTCTCACGGCCACACCATTAAAGTATGTTGGTATTCGTGTGTTGTAATATAACATATACAACGTATATATATATGTTGAAGACAAAATACGTAATGGCCCTTTTCCTCAATTTTTCTTTGCAATTTTGTATATACAATGGCTCTAAAAGGGGCAAAATGAAGAGTTTCGGGGTATGTTCCAGCGTTCCAGCATAAGGGGTCGCCCTTATTTACGTCTTTCGTCTACAACATACTGAAAAATTAAAATGATAACTTTTACTTGAGAAGTCGGCAACTTTTGGTCTGAATTGCCACTTTCTGGCGCACTGATCTGTCCCTAACCTAAATCGCCTGCTGCCTTCCCGCCTGGTTCCAGTGGAGGTCCTGAACGAGGACCACGAACTGGTGGCCACACGCCGGTTCCGACTACAACTCAACGACCGGTGCTTCTGCGTGTGGTGGTGCCTCTGTGCTTGCATCAGCACCGTCGACGGGCTCAAGTGTCGACCCCAGTCGCAGCACCATCACCTCGCTGGGGGCTTCGAGGGCGGAGTGCCCCTCACCGAGTCACCCTCGGGATTCCACCTCTCCTCGGTCACGTTCGCCGACCTCACCGGTGACTCGGTCACCTTGTTGGTGTTGCTCTTCTTCATCATGTTTCTCATCGCTCTCTTGTTGGGTAAGGTAGTTTTACAGTCGTCGCATATGCATTATATGTCATTTTGACTTTAAGTGATTGAAAAATAACGCCATATGATATATATACGGAATGTTTTTGATGATGGAAAATTTCCTTGGGTCCGGTTTTCAGTGGCACGTTAAATATCTATTGGTCCGTCAACTTGTTATTTGCTTTAAATAGCAACGTCCAATAAGAGTCTGTTATTTTCTTGCTAATGGACCGTTAGTATCTAATGGGCCACTGAAATACCGGGTCGAAGTCTATTAGAGAAGAAATAATAAGTCACACGGGACCTACCATTTGGTTGTTGGTTTCCGGTGTTGCGTTCACCTTTATCAGCTCTAAACGGCTACGCTCATCTTGAACGGGCCAAAAATTGCGTTTGAAAAGCCCTAGTCGGTAATGGAATCTCGTAAAAGATTTATATACGGAAGTTGAAAAATGATGTGTTGATAAAACAGCATTGTTTCTATGCGTTATTTTCCAGGGCTGACCAAAGCATTGATCGGCATGTGCTGTTGCCCGGTAGTGGGTGCCTGGGGTCTCTTCATCATGGCACTCGGTCCAGTCCGCATCAGGGAATACTACGAAGACGAGCTACGGGACGAAGAGGTGGTGTACGACCAGAAGGGCTATCCCGTGCATCCCGTCACCGGATACCACAACGTGCAAGCAGTTTCCACTCTACGGCAGTTTATTTACAACCTGGGATTCTTCATCCTCCTTCTGCCGGCGATCTGCTGCAGATGCTGCTGCTGCGGATGCTGTCTGGAGCGAAGGGAAAAGTGGAGAAGGTGGAGGAAAGATGGATGTCAGGTTTGTGTTTCTTTTAATCAATAATCTGTACACGGTTTACCATGAACTAGACTTAGCAAAGGGACACTGACGACTGGCTAGTTGCTGAGAGCTGGCCAACATTTGATGAAACACGAATTCAAAGAATTAAGGCATAGACTAACATTTCATGTGTGGTTAAGAGTAGCAAAACAGATTTGATAATCATATATTTACAGAGGAAAAGCATCATTTTGATTCTTATTTCCTACTTTCTTTCATTTTCCTTGTTTCCCGCGGGAAATTCGTATACATTCCAGGAGGACGGGTGCAATGATAACATGTGCTTCGACTCGTACGCGAATGATGACGCTCGGGAGGCAGAAGCGACCGACTACGTCCTCGAAGAGATGGAGCAAAACGGTCCTGACGTGATCGCGGTGAGTTTTGTTTCGCGGCGTCGCCGTAGCGCGGCGCTGGCAGCGGCTCGCGCGGCGGCGCTGGCGTCATGAGCCGAGACGAGGGGCGCAGTACTTTCTTGCATTTAGGAATGTTACAGCAATGTTCAAAGGAACGCAGTTGGTAACATTGCTGCAGAATGGATTCTTTGGTATATCCACAGTAATATCTACACCTAAAACAGCGGAAAATGTCCAGAGTATAATCGTGTTTGAAAAATATGTTCACTTTTTCTCGATTTGCGAGCTCCTGTCAAGATTCGGTACAATCAAAGTAGCGAATCAATCTCTTCTTTGTAAGGGAAGCGAAGCCGGAAAAATGTTTTGACCGGACCGGGATATGGCCCCGGGTTCATAACCCAATTCGGTCAAAACATTTTTCCGGCTTCGCTTCCCTACGTCCTTCGATTGGTGGTTAAAGCTCCCATCCAGAGAAATCCAATAAAACTGCAATCTCTTTTTTACTTAGAACCCCTAGACGCAAATATAAACCATGGTAATCGTTTTTAAACCTAGAATGGACACTTGCCATTCTACGAATTGAGTCGCTTGCTGCAAGTGTGTGCTGCAAAGGTACAGATTTATTTTTATGGTAACCACTCCATATTCGCCCATAAAATATATCGGTATTTTACAAGTCAAGATTTTTCAATGCACTTCATATACAAAAATAATATAGAAAAAGTCTCATATTAGCTATTCAAAAATAATTCATATTATTACGCAATATATTTAAAACAACGTCTCGTGTCAGTGAAGATAAATTCCTAGTAATTGCACGAGATTTTTCTCTTCACATTCTCGAGATCGCGTGACTGTCTGTTGTAAGACAGGTCCTTACCTCCGTCTACAAAGCATGATAATTAATCACATGGCATCTGTACTCATCCTGCAGAGCTACGCAGACTTCAGCTCGGAGCGCTCTCCGCTGTTGAGGGAGGCTGAGGCGCCGGACCGATCTAGGGGTGCACAGTCCAAGCGGTCCGTTTCGAAAGCGGAGAAAATGGCAAGGAGTTTCCTCAAGCAAAGCTTCATCTATCGCGGCTTCATGGGGCCAACCGGTGGTATTGAATTTCCGTTCGACGTCCCGTATTGCATCAAAGGGCACCTCATAAAGGATGATACTGGGTACCTATGGTTACCAACAAAACCTCTCCTACAGGTACTAATATGCTAATTTTTGTGTGGCTTTTTTTTGTACTCGAATGGGGATTTTGATATTAATGTATTGTCTCTTAATTTCTGTCTGTAGTATTGGACATTTAACGGCGACTTATTTCTGATGAATCCGCCCAAACAACTGGACCCTCTCCGGTTTGTCCTTAAGTACAAAACGGCCGAGAAAATGTGGAACGACGGACTCTTGTCGAAGGTTCCATTTGGGTTTTGCATCAACGTTTCGATCCAGGAAAAACTGAGAAGCTTTTAGGTGTCTTCGATTAATTTGTGTGATACGCACGTGGTTGACTTTTGTTGCAATAATGTGGCAATTTTTTGAACATCGGATTGATGTTTTTTCAATGCATCGAATTGGTATGATATAAATAGAACCTATACAAAACATTTTATATAAAACGGCTACTGCATTCTTTTGACTTATTTTACAGACGAATGAAAGTAACGAAGTCATGGTATAAGTCGAAAATATCAGGATTAGTACCTATACCATCTTTTTACGAAATTGTATATCTTTTTTTAAATATGTTTCAATTATTTTATTATTGGATATGGAATTCAGATGATCTGCAGTTTTCTAAAATTAATGAATATATTTATACTCAACAAATTATGCATTAGGCACACTACTGCACAATACATTATGTGCAACGCATATCATCTCTTATGCTCACCGGCGCAAGACTTTTAATTTGAATTTGTAAACTTAATTATTATCTTCACCTGTCCATTAAATATGCTTCTGGGTTGATATCAAACGCGTCTATAATTAAAAGTTCTCATACATATTTCTGTCCGGTTTGAGCATTGAAGTCACCTGATCATTTCGTTGATGACGAGAGTTCCTAATGTCTTTCCATCTCGATGATGCTCGTCTCGAAATACCTACCTATATACCTACAGCCATCATAATCATGGTAATTTCTGTAAGAAATGTGCTGTATTTATGGAAATTAACTCAACATCTTTCCGGCGCGCATATATTGTTACTTACTAGCGCTGTAGCAGTGAAACTGTTGAAAGTAACAGCAGGTTGTTCACGTGGAGTATTCTTTAAACGTCATTCCTTAGAGACGTGATCGCTAAGCAATGAGTCTGCTAATAATATTCGTGCTGTGGAGTTCTTGTGCCTGTAATTGTAGGAAGGCGATTTTGACAGCAACGGTGCACAATACCCACGCGATAGAACAAAAGGGGCAAACTCACCACGGTACAAAAATATTTCGTGTACATAAGGTATTGTGTACTAGAAGTGTGCTTGCGCTAAATAACGGTCATAACTTTTGGTGACACGACCAGAGGCTGAACGCCATTTTGCTCAATTGTTTTAATCCGACAGTTGGTAGGTTTTTTTGTTTGCATTGCAACGCTCCTTGCGATTTGGTCTGCAGCAGCATTGACAAGTTATTTTGACAATGGCTTGCCAGCAGAGCATGCAATTTGATTCGATGTATAGTCAGTACACCGAAATTCTCGAACAATGTTGCATTGCAACTATATTGCAACTTGCAATAACATATTTTTAAGACATATATTCAATTTTTTTATTTTATACCGTGAACTATGCATTATGTAGGTACTTACTGTATTTGAATACTAAAAAATTGAATGGTAAGTACAGTTGAGTACTGAGCAGAAGAGATGAAAGGAAATGAGTAGGACTATTTAAATATAGTGACAATACAAAAGTTTATATTGCCGCAAGAAAATTTTAAAGTGTAGCTAACCAACCATCGCATGTGGTCACGCAAAATTTATTGAGAGAGTTTAATAGCACCAAATCATGTTCTATTCACAACGATGAAGTGTGCATCGCTCGGTCATGGTTGTCTGCCAAACACTAAACCAGTGAAGCCAGTTTTGAATTTTGATATCCACAGACTAGACGTTGCGTTCAAGATGTTATAGAGACTCGATTATGAAATATGTCTTGCAATGTCATGATCTAGTTTGAATTCGTCTTCATCAGACTATACTTCAATTACCGGCATAAAAAATTGTTACCGCGAGTGGCTAGGCGGACTTACAGCAGGGGACCTTGACTCGAACAACAGCGATATTCCCAGCATCTCTTCGGGCTCCAGTTGCTCGCCGGCAATCGAGGTGCAAAGGTGCTCTCGCGGTTGTGTGATCGAATCTCTCTCTCTCTTTCACTCTCACTCTCTCACTCTTCGTCTCTTACTAGTGTTCAGTGATATAATATAAAATAAACATTTTATTCTGCCTAGTTTCTGCACGATCATGACACATCATATGCAGGCGCGTAGTTGCATTTTGAGGTACGTGCATATAATAATAATACATCAGTCATCAAGGAAGTCATTAAAAAAATATTACGTTGGTCCCGTTTGAGGAGACTCATCAAAACTTTGTAACCACGTGAAGTAGGTTTACGAGATGCATTACTCTGTACCGCAATGCTACCAAGTTTAGGCATTTCTGCTAGGCGTTTACGAAAGTTTGTACTTTTCTTTTATTTGAAGTTTAGTATTTTGATGATACTGGTTGCATCTCTGGGGAGCACTTTGCCACTTTATCATAGTCGTTACGGCGAGACACAGATGAAACCTGCGAAAGTGTTTAATAATAATGACCAGCACCACAACAGGGCACCTTTTCGGGTCTCGTGGGGTCGCTCGTTATAGAAGCCCGCGGCAACGTTGTCATTAGGTTGATCTTTGACCCTTAGCATACCACATCGTACTTGGAGAATGAATAGTTATGCTCGATTATAAGTTTGATCATATTGTTCAATCGCATTTATACACGAAAGTTATGGAGAAAATTATTGTACCCTTTTGTCGTGATGGTGATGACCAATTCATGTTGTATTGCGCCATCAGAAAGTGTGGTTAGATGCAGGTATTCATTGGAGTCATTTACACATTGCGAGATAAAATCATTTTAGTTCCACCTGTATATAAGTCTCTTTAGCGTTCAGTTTGTAGTAGAAACAAGCTACCCAGTATTTTGCTTTAAATCGTGCTACAATGTAGATTATCATTAAGCGTGCATTGTGTTCAGACCCCTGCTGTGAAGCGTTATCCTTTCGAGAGGGTGTGACATGAACGCCTCTGCGTGCTCTGCTGTCGCATTTTAGCTCAAATTGGGTAAAGAATCACGCAGCGATCGCAGGTATTATATGCGGTGCTCACAGCCCAATCCACCTGCCCCGCGGTCAGTTTGCAGGCTTCGCATTATTTTTTTCCCGCCTTCCCCATCGAGGTGAATCCTGCAGGTCGGTGTTTTTCTATTAGCGTTAGTGTAACGACGGTCATCGTCCATGTAGGAGCTCTTGGTGGAGCCAGCGACACTGCGCTCAAACTCGTTTGACTCGTTTTCCAAATGGTTAAACTTAACACTAAAATCGACGGGTGTAGGTAATTTGAAGTGATTGTACGTCGCATGGTGGTATTGAAATTCTTGACAAAGTCAATAAATGGCTGTGATGCGAGTTGATCTGACATTACATGCAAGAATATCAACCTACAAGCTTTTTCTGATCGGATGTTTAACTACCATGATAGGTCATTGACATCAGGTAAGTTATATGGAGTTCACCTTTAGGAGCAAATAAATCACTTGATCACGTTACAGTCTGGAAACGCCAGTTAGCTAGTGGAATCAAATCGATACACATTAATGTTCGTTGCATGATCGACTTAGTTCACATGGATTCTTATGGGAATATGAATGCTGCATCTAAGATGAGTCGCCGCGCCAGCCGCCAGACTATAGATCGAGCGAGGCATTGTCAATGCTCACCTGAACAAAGTGGTTTTGCACCGGCGGTTTCCACACAATTTATGTGGGTGCACGCTTGCTTGTAGGTACCTACGTCCGAATTGGGCGGGGTGTTTCTGAGTTTACCTGACGTCGCCGTCTGTGTAATATGCGCTCTAACACTCCGTTGGGGCTGAATGGCGTACACCGACGGGTTGACGACTCTAGGCATTCACAGAGAGAGTAGTGTCTCGGATACATTAAACTTAATCAAATCTGGTGGCGTAATACGCGATGTGCAACTCAGTGTGAGTTTATAAATTGAAGTTTAATGTACCCCTTCTCTATTCACAGCGTCTACGAGGAAGGATGTCGCCGTCACTTGATTCGACTCCAATGTGATGGATAGTCGGAACGTTTCGTCTTCATTGTCATAACAAACCCGAACATCTTTTATTCCAAACACACATTAAACCAGCCAGACACAATACAAAACGTCAATATTTATATCGTTTTGAGGGAAAATGAGTTATTTGAACGAGCGACGCGAAGAACTAGATAGCGATTGTGTCTTCTCAACCGGTTCTCTTCTCCGATACTCAAGTTCAAACAACGGGCCGTCGCCGTCTCCGCCGAGCAGCAACATCCATGGCAGACTCGGCGCAGCGTTCCGACCGCGTTCCTCGACTGACAGCATACCGTTCGTGGACGCCGACATCTCGAGCAGTCCGGGACAGACACGAGAGTCCGGCAGTCGTCAGCGTCCACAGCGGCTCCGTGCCGCCTCCAGCTCCGAAGACGACGCCACTTTTGTGCAGCGACGCTCGCCGCCAGTGAAACCCTCTCCGCTGCGATATCTCAACAAACGTCATTCGACGGGGAGCCAAGTGTCAAAGTTGCATTCGTCTTACGGCGACATCGACGACACCACGAGCCTGAACAACTTGCTCGACGCTTTGGACGATCTCGAGGATGACTTCCGGTGTGTGTCTGAAGACAGTGTCGACTGCTGTGACTTTGTAGACGTAATGTCCATGCCTCGTGGGCAATTGTGGACCCAGTCCACTGGTAGATTGACCGGCAACAATAACAACAATGCGCCTCATGTTCGTTATAATGACATTCATTCAAATAGCTTGCAGCGGCCGAGTCCGTCCATTCAAAACCCGCCTTGTTTAGTGAAGCCTGCAGTGCATTCAGGTGTGAAAATTGCTGAGAAGAGTTCAATTATCGTTTCTAATCACGCCTCGTGTGTATCAAGCCCAGAAGCTTTGCAGTCCAGCTCGGGTCATGTCGGCAGTTGTCCCCAACCCCTTGTGCAGGCGCGCTCGGCATCAAGTGGATACGTGCAGCAGCGTCAAACGGGCTCTGGACAGTGGAACGGGAAGCCCCGTGCGGGATCGAAAATGCCGTGTGTTGTTAGTGGAGACAGTGTGCACTCCCACTTATCCTGTGGGAGCAATCGAGTGCAACAGATCGCCGGGGATCGCGCGCGCATCGCCTCGCTCAGGCCCAGCAACAGTGTCAACAGTCACGTGAGCTTCCATCTGCCGTCGCCCACGCAGCGTAACAAGGTAGGCAAACATCACGGATACAATCGTGCAAATCGACAGGCCACGAGTGCCAAAGCCAACGTCCTGGGATGAGGAGAATGCATGGTACAAACTGAACTATATTATCCGAACCAGAGGGTGAGAGAAAATTTCTCAACAGCTCGGTTTCTATTTTTTTAACCAAAGACCCGTCCAAACGTCGTCAAGAATATGAAACGTGTTATTAGTAATTTTTCTTCGTAAACAAAGAAATAATAGCTGGCGGAATAACGTGGTTTTGTCGAAGTAAACGCCTAACGTCGATTAAAATACATATCATTATATCAGAAGCCTACTAAGCCTGGGTGCGATTAATGAGTAATCGCCATTATTTGCTATCGTTTCAATCAGGACTCTAAATAACCTCTCAACAGGAGCTCTTAAAAACAGGTTCTATCGCACACTCACGTGGGTTCTGAGAGTTATATCCTGAAATAATTGACTTTATCCTCATCCTACGCCTTCCACTAGTCAGGACCAGCAGTGTCACAAATGGTCAAACACGACGTCCAAAACAAATACGATTCTGATTTATTTTCATTCACTTTATTCTATTTTTTATTTAGATACGCATATCTATTTGATGAAAGCTTCACTGAGCAATAAATACAGATTTCGTATGTTTCTGTCCATATCTGCTTGGGCCAGTTGACAGTTAATTCCAATCACCTTTGACACACCAGTTTGTAATCATTAGGGGTTCAGCGACGGTTGATAAAGCCAAGTTGATAAATCAGAAAATATTTGGCGAATTTCTTCGCAACCTTTTTGCGGACTTGACTATTGATCCAGTCATACCGTACAAGCCTAACCCAAATGGGCTTCCGGCACAAGAATTTCGTTCATCACCGTAAAAAAAGTTCATTTATTTTTCAATTAAAATTCACACAGCGCAATTTTCCGCGAGTCGTTTTATACGGCGCTATTACTAAAAGGTTGAGTTATATATTGATCAAGCTGGATAGCTGCAAGGGCTACTAGATATGTGTGAAATAGGCCTCGTACTGTACACTTGATTATTATCAGTGCGCTGTAAGCAGCACATAGCGAGCACGTTCTGGCTGCATACCTGTACATAGACAGCAAAAGCAAGCTTGCGCGTCGAATTTCGCACAGTCCAAATTTCCAGAAGCACGGCATCAGAAGCAATGGACTCGATGAGATACACCACGGCAGATTGTGATTTGTAGCCATGTTGAATCTTTCGACCTGATTTTCAATACTCCAATGTTATACGAATAGAATGATAAATATTGACACCAGCTGCACTCATATACAAATGTATACATACATTTGTACGTACATACATTTGAACGTACATACATTTGTAGTTCAGAAAGTTGTATTTGAAAGTCTGCTTTAGAAAATTGTTCCTAGGATAATTCTATAAATGTTTAGTTTATAATTAAAATTCCTCCAATAAGAGTGTGTCAATATTTAGAATATGTTTTTGATGAGCTTTAAAAAACAGACAATATTTTGTTAACACTGCTCCATAGCATCAGAACATGTTCCCTGAAAATTAAATAATGCATCTAGAAGATGTATGACATATTAAAATAGGTAGGAAGCCCGAAGCATACTCAAATCTTCCAAATCAACAATGAAAAACTCACAGCCCTTGTCGTGGATGAATGTGAATCACTCGATTAAAAGCGAGGCAATGTAATGCCTTCGTTTGTTTCAACAACTAATTAGATTATCGAATAAGTAGGGTACAAAATCGTCCCCCTTGAGATATACACATCAGTGAGGATCTAATCAACTCGACAAAGGTGCATGGGTGAACCGTGATCTGTACCATGATTTCATTAACCCCCAAGGCCCATGCCAAAAAGCATGGTTAACGATTAACCTCGGGGTTAAATGATAAGCAGCCAATCAAAGACAGCGCTTGCAGATTTAGAGGATAAAAAACTTAACTCTGGAAGGAAGGGAGACTAACTCTGGGGAATTTCCTCTCAAACTTAACTCTATTTTTGCCATAGAGATCATACAATATAATACAATCATCATACAATACAATATCATAAAAATATACAAAATATGTTGTAATGTATAACATTATCTCTATGGTTTTTGCACCAGCCCATGCTTTGTGTTGTATACCCAGTCCCAGTTAGCCACGTACACCCGCGAGGTGTGGGAGTGAATTGCGATCGGTGCCGAATCGATGGTCACTTCCATTAGAGTCCATCACGATCCGGTGCAGCTGCAGGGCGCGTTGGGTGGGCCAGTCGTGTCTCGTTCGTCGGTGACATTGCACCCAACACCAGCTGCACTTTAGGCGCATGACCAGTGTCGGGCGTTAATTACCAGTGGCCACAGTGGGGGGCATACTGGCTACTATCGGTTGTAAATTAGAGGTCTCTTGAGATGCCAGGGCAAAAGACGTTTTATTAAACTGTGCGAACTTATTTGTCTACCGAGGTATATACTTCGGAATTCTTCATTTATATTTGCATTGGAACCTTATAGCACACGATCATTCGCTGACTATAACCAATTACAATATATATCGTAACATTTTATTTGATTCAATAACACCGATTGCAATCAACGCTTTTCCTTCACATACATTACATCGTGTCTAAACTGGCACTAAAGGAACGACTTTCAAATTGTCTCCCATAAAATCGGGTAATAAAACCTAGCTATCGCAGCATTTCACTGTCTGTCCCCAACATTGTATGCCAAAATGATCCCCAACATTTTTATGCATCGTAGCCGTCAGGCTCGCGAAGCTCTCGTTGAAACTGTTTGGCCCACCACTGTTTAGAGTCAGACTTGCCCAGGACCGTCTTGCAGCGAACTGCCCTGCGGAGAGGATCGGAGTTACGCGAAGCTACAGACGGGGAGGGGGAGGGAGGGGGGGGGAGGGGGGGCGAGACGTGGACCGAGTTATTGGCCATCTCACGGCTGCACCGTGTAATGTTATCTGTGGGCTTGTAAAACTACATGCTGTATAACGGGTAACACGGTGGCTGACCACTATAAGAGTGATGGATTAGAAACGAGCTGCTATTAAAGAAAAAACGCTAGATCTAGTTTTACTAGCTCGGCGTAGCTTTTCAGATGAAGTGCACGTTGGCTTCGATGCTGTGTTTGTTTCATATTTTGCCCTTAGGTATTTTGACGTTATGGCCATGTGAAAGTGATGTTCTTGTAAGCGATTTGATAGTACACTTTTCTTGTGAACTACCCAAATAAATGGAACTGTTAAGTGGACGGAAGTTCGTCTGGGTGTAAGGATGTTCAAAAAGAATATATAAAAACAAATAAGTTTGCTTCGGGCGTTCAATTTCTCTAGCCGATAAAACTAATTTATGTGCATGTAATAATGCATGTTTAAGCCGTAAGATATTCAATGAAAGTGTTCTTGCTAAATTCAAATTAAATGCGGATGTATTGAAAATTGTTAGGGTCTAGCAGTAGCATCATACTATTGTCCACCACGGAAAGAAAGTCAAAAGATAGATTGTTTAACGGAAAATGAAGTGTACTAAGTGTAAGGTGACTGATTTTAATTCAATACAATTTGTAAGAACTGTCATACAATTGTGATTTGTATCGAAGTAATTGATTTCGCTTCAAATCTCTCACGTATTGCACGAGCGATGAGAAATTACAGTCCATCGTGTATGAGTAGACGCTGGACACTAGACAGGTACACCTACCTCTAGCAAGAAAAATAGCCACGGCAGATCTGTGGTGCTCGTCTGTGATGAATCGCCGTGAAGCTGCGACAAACCGTGGACCGATCATCGATGCAGACGTCACTGTAGCCAGCAGCACACCGGCACACAATTCTACCAGAAAACGAGCTGATTTCATCTGCATGATATCGTGATGGAGATGAAATCAATACGAAATCAAAGCTAGCAAAGTACTTGCGTTGATATTCTCCTAACTAGGAATATAATGGTAGATCACGTGGAAATGATAAGAATTACTGCTAGGTATGTAACATTATGGGCTGCTTCAACTGATCTCGTGCAATTTGGACAAGATGATTATTTTATGTGTGTTCCATTTGATTGCTGAGGAAGACTCTTCACCTGCGGCTCAGAGCAAACATTGTTGCTCATTGTTGAGCTTATTGTTGTGCAAATTACTCTTCTATAGAAATTCAGTTTTGAATGGAAATTTGAATGGAATGAAATTCATACCCGTAATCGGAACCCATTTCTTCCGTATTATCCAAATTCCTCCAGAAATAGTACATTATTACAAAATAAACATAAAAATGATATCGCGATTAGGCAAATAATTTAAATATAGATCGATGGGTTTTTTATATCCTCAATGCATGCCATCTGAAGGCCGACTAGATGACACCCACGTGACTCGAAAGACGAATTTACGAGCACATTGTTCAACACTGGAAAAATAAAACCATACAAATAATACCAGTAATTTTCTAAACGACACTCTCGATAGAATAGTTGAAATTTAATTAATAGCACTTGAGCATTGCGTTATGCATAGCAATATAATGTTAAATAACTATATTGCCTTACTTCTATACCTTTATGTGCTGAACTACGTTTGATATAAATCAAGAATGAGTTATCGGTATAGGCAGATGCCGGCGGGTACTTAGTTTCAAAGTAATGCCTTGCAGTGCTTTACTCGTGCATTGTGGTGCGATACAGCTATTAATTACGTTGCCAACTAATGCATCATAGAACATCTGTACAGGAATTGTTAATCCAAAGACTTACATTAAATGAATGATGCATTTTACAACGTAGATATAATAATATATCACTTACAAATGGAATGGACACCGAATTGGAGGTGTGTATATTATAGTTTATAAGTGTTTCATTTCATAACGACTCGCATGTGATTTTCTTTGATCAACTTAACAGTAAGCTTTGAGTGATTCAATGCGAAACCAGAAGGAATAAAAGAAATGCACTATGCATAATTATATTGTAATTTGTATCTTCAGTGTCCCGAATCATATATACGTCACCACGCCAACACATATTTTGACTTTGAGGCAATATGTTCGGATGTTTATGGTTAATATTTTATAAGGGAATGGTTCATATTGAAAATTATATTGAAATGAAAAGTACATATTTGAGTTTTCAAGACATTTCAAAATCAAAATATCCCCTCTCAATCTCATTTTTAAAGATACCTGCTGTGAAAATGCTGCGCATTTCAGCCACCATCGATATTTTGTTGATGTTTACAGCGGTATTGGCTCTAGAGAAAAATGAAATTGCTATTAAAAGTACAGATTTGAGTTCGAAAGACTTAGACAATACAGAAAAACACCCTCTCCATCTCGTATTTCACGATACCATGGCTGCATTTCTGCGACCACAGACTATAGAGGTATCGAGGGCATTTGTATCCATATACCGTGCGCTCAAAACCATCCATCGTATTGAATCTCAGTCTCGTGCAAACTGTAAAGAGTCTGTTTGGAAACGATTCGCTGCAATTGCAACTTGGTACCCATACAAGGAATCTTAACCCAACAGCGTTTACCAAGCTCCCAACCAAACGGGTTCGCTTTGCTTTGCACTTGTTTTAACTTCAATGCGTATTGCAATGAAATCGGAGGAAAAAAACTAACCCAAGTCCATTATGCTATATACATTGATGGCTTCGTCAATTATAGACTTACCGACCAATATCATGCAGCTGAAGGTATAATTTCTAGTCGTGTTAATTTTAACACGTTATATAATACATTGTCAATTTTACTCGCAATTTTCCGCATCTATGTGCAAAATATTAGCACGGACAGAATTTCCCATTGTTTTTAAAATAAATGATTTATTTACTTTATAATGGAGCAGCAGGGAGCTCAGTAATAACACAACAGCGGCGCGTAACACAAAGCAAATATTCATCAAATCTTCCCGTGCATACGTAATGCAATAGCTACAGCTACAGCTTCAATATTTGATATTAAAATGAAATACAATTTCTTTCAATTTCCGTTTTTTTGTTTTTGTTTCAATTTTTATACTATGGCATTCTATGCATTACCTACACTGAGTTTTGTATTGAGCATTGAGTTGTATTGAGTATTGTATATTGTACATATCACAGCTAATGAAACTGGATGAAATTGAATTAACAAGCGACAAATGCTTTCCAATTGCGCACCTCACCATGTAAAATATACAAACTTATTAATTATGCATTAGTATATGTTTAAATCTTGAAAATAATAATAATAAAAATAAATGTCTTTTAATTATCTTAACATAATATGGAGAGAAATTTAAAGTTCACGATATTGTATTCTATGATAATGGAAAGGCTCGACCGCTATGATAAGAAACCGACTGCGTTTTTTACTTTTGGTATTACCTTA
This sequence comes from Nemoura dubitans, assembly GCA_921293005.1. Classification (NCBI taxonomy): domain Eukaryota; kingdom Metazoa; phylum Arthropoda; class Insecta; order Plecoptera; family Nemouridae; genus Nemoura; species Nemoura dubitans. The sequence goes on from OV121075.1 coordinate 22,670,039, forward strand.
AATGAAGTAATGGGAGTTATTTACTTTAGAGTTTTAAAGGTATTACTACCGGTATTATAAAGATATCGACCGTATATCTCTACCTGTCAGTTCATGCTGTTTCATCACGTTTTTAACTGGATGGATTTTTCAATGTTTTTGCACCTGCAAAATGAAAAATGTGGATTTTTAATGAGCTGAAAATCTCAAATGTTAAAACTCAGTGTTAAACACTGGTGCATTGCGAACAAATTTGTCTGTTCCAAAATTTCACCAACACAGAATTATTACATTTGACAAAGTGTCGCATTTTCAGAGTAGGTACATATTTATCATTTCGTAACAAAATATCAATTCCAATACAAAATGAGAAACAGTCTTGCCTTCCTAAAGAATTTGCCAATTTAAAAGCAGCAAGCTGCAAATCTGACATACGGTACAGGCTGCAAGGTGACTTTGTTTGTCGGTGTGTTTCTTTCTACTAATCTTTTAACACAGCTGCCAGCAATCAATTATAGCATCCACTAGGGCCGCTTGGCCATTTGCTAAAAGCGTAATGTTGTCATCACGCTTAGCCTGTTATGTGCCTAATTTGCCAATGACTGGCACCCTGCTCAATAATTAATAGCATGGGTGTGATGATAGCATGAAATTAACATCAAATGTGTTTTATTGTATTCGCTGATAATATATTCCTTGTGGTTGAAATAACTAATGATTTATGGGTTAAGGTGGAAAGGGGACCGAGGATTTTTATGTGTAGTTAACGTGTTTGTTAAGCGGTGCACTCATGAAGATCCATGGGTATTTCTTTCGACAGAGGGGCGTGATTAACCCATGTTTGTTTTTGGATTCCAGTCTAATTTACTTATTTTTGTCGGCATAAATTGTGGGTTACGTACCGCGGTAATGGTTGCACCTGATACACTGGCCATGAACAACATCTCCCCACGAAGAATTGATGTGTTCAATTATGGCGAATCCGTTCTTCTGGAGCAGATTAGTCATCTTCCACTCAGAGGAGGAACACTTTAATTAAGAAGAGGGAGATAGAACAGGAGTACAGGTATTGATACTCGAAAAGTTCATAATTAGTTTTTGTTTACGGAGTTCGGATTGTGTAGGGAAATGGATACACTGAGTGGAATCAGTTCGATCGAAAACTTTTTCGCCACGGTATGTCAAAAAAACTTGACAGAATTCAAAATAGAATCGTTTATAAATTTCAAAAGTAATTTAAAACCAGACTGCATCAGGTGCAGTATACGAAACAACATGATAAATAGTCCAAAATAACACTTAATAAATCACAAATTATTCTAACCCATATTTATCGAGCAGCGATTCAACTCCATTATGATAATCGTAAAGCAGCATTAACACTCTGACATACAGCTGAATATCCGTTGAAACAGAAATAGGTATTACTCGTGCACTAAAATTTCAAACTGAACATGGGTATTATACATTGGAAAATGGCTAAAAGGCCATCGTAACACATGCAAATTCATGTGCTTCATTGTGGTTTTGTCTTGTACGTACGATTTTACTGCCTGATGTTCATTAACATGCTATTGTTTAGGGGCAATGGCATGCCCACTGTGAGGGTAGCGTCGGCGGTTGACAACGGTACAGACAAGAATATAGTGGTGGTATCATGCGGCTTCAGCGCTACATGCTATACAAAACAACATCCTCAGAAATGAATCCTTCCACTCAGAAATAAATTCCAGGCTTGTTCAATGGAATGATAATAGGCACCAAACTGACTCACTTTCAAGTTTCTGCTCAAACAAATACATGGTCCTCCCTGCAATATGTATTTACTATTAAGGCATCGTCTCTGTAAATGTTTGCTTTGCCTTATATACCCAAATATCGTTGGAAATTGCTTATCTGCTGATTGTTTCAAAATGATTTTCTTGATTTCCATGTCCGGCATACAGACAGCGATGAGATAATTTTGAAACTGGTCATCTGCATATTATTACGCGTAAGTGTAATTCATCGGCAAGGAATGCGTCTGTGCTGTGCCATTAGGTCGGGATGTAATTGCCGCCGACTTCGAGCCGGGCAAGTGAAAGCAAAACGCGGAACGCTTGCATTTGCAATTTGCATGCAAATATTGTCGTACTCGAGGCGGTTACTCGCATTCTCTGCGACCCTAGCGGCGAGATTCGTAACTCGTAAGCGCTAGCGAACTGCTGCAAATTCATTGTTTGCAGTGTCGCTTCGCCAGCTGCTCGCATGTTTTGCCGAAATCACACAGAAATCCCACTTTCCTCGCTGATATTACTTGATGAGATTGAGTAAACTTACAGACAAGGATAACTTGGTAAGTATTTTCAACGTGTCTTTTTTTTCCAAACATTAGCACTAACTACAGGAATTTAAAAAAATGTACATACCTATAGGTATAAAAACCATGGACTTAAAAGTTACAGTTTTAAAGCTTTTAACAGTGATTTTCTCAACATTTACATGCCTACATAAAATATACATATTACATTATATTATTGAGTATATTGTGTATTAAAGTTTTTGCAGGCTTCGTGCAATGCACTCCAATGAAATGTAACGCTCCTTTTGTGTATAGCTGCCATAGAAAGAGGTGCGATATGATTACATGCTTTTACACCTTTTTAATGAAATTCTTACTATGACCAACGCTATGATACACGGATATAATTTATTGACACCACGCCGTAGCAACCGCGCCGAAGGCACGGCTCAATACTAGTGATTGATAAGTAATAACCATACATTAACATTTCAATCAATACACCACTCGAATCATCGAATATGCACAGAAACATGCGATGCAGATAAACCCGGGGTAATTCTCATTAAACTTGGATATTGCTCATGCTACACATGCCACATGCTCAATGTTCATAATAGTACCTATAACCATCTATACACTGCTGGTAATTGTTGAACGTTGGTATTATATATTTCGTATATAATTGTTATTCTTTTGTGGCGAATTTATTTTTTATGCTAATGAGCAAATGGAAATTCAAAAATGTTTTTACATCGTAATTTTACCTATACTGTCATTAAGGTGTTGTGCAACGATTTTAAATGTCCATACGTGTAATCGGTACACGTATTAAAATTTAAAATAGAGACGTGGAGTCTGAGGAACTTCAAAACATTTTTAAGAGTTTTTGTCCAGCTAATTCACAATATGTTAAAGCAATGAAAACTTCTGTCTGAAAATTAGCCACGGACAAGTTCGGTGGCGAGTGGTGTCTGTAAATTGTTTTCCAGCCTCTCACGCCTCCCCTCTCCCCTCCCCTCCACCCCTCCCCTACCCCTACAACGCAAAACTTGGACAAAACCAAGACAAAAAGAGAACTTTTCTTTTCGCTACGAGAAGATTAAAAATAAATCAAGCTTGGTATAAAACGAAGCGTGAAAAAAAAGAGATACGACTAATCGTTTAAAACCAAGTTGTAACACAAACATGGCGAGGTTTTGTGTTATAGCAACGCAATTTTGTATTGTTAAGGAATTGAATACGTGTATATATTTAAGTACGAATTACGTTACTAAAAGATGTTTTGATTGTAACACGAGTTTGAAGAAGGAATGGAGGCTCGATTTCAAAGCATTGTGAAGAAATTTAGCACGGTTCGAAATTGTTCGTCGTTGAACACAAGATTGGCTGCTGAGCGTTCGTCGGCTGAAGCCTTGAAGTGCCTTCATTACCTAGGAATGCGCGATGCACGTGTTCTAGTCGAGCGTCCGATTGCGCAATTGGATAAATAGGAAATTGGGATCATAATAGCAGCCATGTTTGTTACAAAATTACACTCGATTTGTGTGCACATGATTTGACTTACAGGATATCATTCTGAGATTATCTATTTCTTTTCTTTGTTATACTTGTTAGTGCGTTTTTACACATTTATCAACGGCGCAAATTTCGTTGTTTGAATTGCGCCAAGTACTTGTCTCCAAATTTGACGTTCTTAAAATGCATAAGAACAGTAATTGCATATAAAAATGTACAATACATCATATCGCTGAATTTAAAAGTAAATTTTGATTATGGAAATTAGGTGAATTTGTGTCTGACCACTTTTCTATCGCCATTTGCCGTATACTAACGAAACTTCCAGCGGAACTAAACCATCTCAATAAAAAAAATTTTTTTTTCATACTGAATTTTGAACGCTAAATAAAAAAGCCTGATACTAAGCATTCAAACCCGAAATTAAACAATTTTTCTTGAACACTATAGTGCTGAAGATAGAAAGTTTAAGAAATTTTGTAGCCTATATAACATCTTCATGCCACCAAATACTATAACCGAATTCGGCGCTAAAGAAACAAGTGACGCCAATCGGTAGGTCGCCTGCACCGCGAACAGCATCCGTGCGGAAGAGGGGCACACTCCCAAGCACACGTGGCGCCAGGCGTCTAGCGTCGCGACGCCTCTCCCTCAGGAAGCACAGTCCACAGTACTTGTCAGCTGGGAAGCCCCCGGGAATCGAGTCGTTTATTTAGTAGACATTCACACTGTCTCGGCTGCATCAGGCCGTGTTGACATCAGACGCGCCGCAATCGATATCTCTCGGAAACATTAGAGGAAACTCTGCTGCTGCTGCTTCCTGTCTCAACGGTAGCGGACGTGGACCGAGATGCTACTACTTGGACCGTTCTGTAGGCGAGCAGTAGACATGCATACATGGAGTTTTTGTATATGCACTGAGTTTTAGAATGCACTGAAATTTAGCATGCACTGAAATTTAGCATTCACTGCAATTTAGCAAGCATTGAGTTTTAGCATGCACTGAGTTTTTGCATGCACTTAGTTTTAGCATGCACTGAGCTTTAGCATGCACTGAAATTTAGCATGCACTGAGCCTTAGAATGCACTGATCTCTAGCATGCACTGAGTTTGAGCATGCACTGAGATTTTGCGTGCACTGAAATTTAGCATGCACTGAGCCTTGGCATGCACTGACCTCTAGCATGCACTGAGTTTGAGCATGCACTGAGATTTTGCGTGCACTTGGTTTTGTTATTAATGCAATTGCAAATTACGTTTATTTAATATTTTAAGGAGTTATGCCGATGCGTAATTCTACATATTTGTGCTTCTGTAATAAATCATGTCAATATTACAATACAATTAAACGGATATTTCTCCCTTTGTGGGTGCTTTGGGGGGGGGGGGGGGGGGGAGCGTTAGCAAGTTTAATTGTAAGATTACATAATATATTACTGTAAGTTTTAGGCATATAAAAAACTAATGCGTATTTAGATTCACTATTAAACACAACATATACGGCCTCCTTCCTTCATATCGCTGTGTACAGATGAAGTTTTCCACCCAAATTTATTGTATAGTTTGTATCAATTGCAATTGATTTTCAATGATTGGCCAAATGAGTACTTAAACATATTGATAGGAATTGAAAAGTGTTTCCCTAAGCTCAGATGAAAACATTTTCAATACCAAAGGGCAAAGAACTCTTTCAACCAAAACTATTCTAAATTCACTTCATTTCAAGCAATTTGCAGCATTTATTTGCATTGATATACGAAGCTCTGCTAACTATGATGACTTGCGCTGGAGTATACATCAGCGATTTATTTATTTATTTATTTATTTATTATTTAAGTCTAAAAATTCTTATACTGTTTGGGGACAGTAGAATGTACAGACTCTTTGAAACATAAAAACTAAGTATTCTAAACACAATGAAACTGAATATTTACATTATTATAAAATAATAATAATAATAGCAATAATAGTATTAATAATATTAAAAAATACTTAGAATTATTATAGCAATGATAATAATAAAAGTTATAATAAAATAATAATAGTACCTAGTAATAATAATAATAATAATAATAATAATAATAATAATAATAATAATAATAATAATAATAATAAAATAAAATAAAAATAATAATAATAATAATAATAATAATAATAATAATAATAATAATAATAATAATAAAGATAATAAAAATAATAAAATATTATAATAATAATAAGAATAAGGATAATATTAATAATAATGAAACCGATGATAAAGATAATAGTATAAAATAATAATAATATAATAATGTTTATCTATAATTATTCTTAAACAAATTGGGTTAGGGTAACAATTTTACAACTCTACATTTGGACTTTTAATAGCTAATTTAAATTCGTCTACAGTATAAAACACATTTTTAACAAGGAATCTTTTTAATCTAGATTTAAACTTATTGACATCTAATTGTTTTATATCGTTAGGTAATAGATTATATAAAAACAAGCCAGTCGGTTTAACTTGTTTTTTTATTAGAGTTAATTTATCTCGAGGTAGTTTAAAGTTATTTTTATTTCTAGTCCTATGGTTATGGTCATGTGAAGGAAAATAGTTTTGATTAGCTTTTATAAAGGTTAAAAGTTTATAAATGTAAAGATTAGGCATAGTCATTATCTGTAGTAATTCAAAATATTTACGACAAGATTTTTTAGATTTTAAATTTAGCATAGTACGGACAACTTTTTTTTGGAGCGTGAATATTTTTTTGTGGTTTTGAGAATTTCCCCAGAATATTATGCCATAACTCATATGAGATTCAAACAAGCCATGGTATATCATTTTTAAGGTTTGTTTAGGAACTTTGTTTTTAAGTACTCGAATTGCATAAAATTGTTTAGAAAGTTTATTTTGAAGTGATTTTATTTGTTGTTTCCAGTTTAGCTGCTCATCTAGTTCAATTCCTAAAAAAGGTGCCCGGTCAGTTATTTCGAGCTTTTCACCATTTGCCAATACCACGGGTACAGCTTGGGATTGGGAAATGTTACCTTTTGTTTTAAATTTTATAATCTGGGTTTTTTTAGAGTTTAGGTTTAATTGATTATATTTTAGCCATTCGCAGAGTTCCTCCATTGCTTTGTTAGCTTTATCCTCTGTATTTTTTAATAGTTGATCCGTTATTAAAAGACTAGTATCGTCAGCAAACATTGTTAGTTTAGCGTTAATTATATTTATTGGTAAATCATTAATGTAAATTAGGAATAAAAGGGGGCCCAAAGTACTCCCTTGAGGGATTCCTTGTATAATAGTTAATTCGTTAGAGTAAAAGTTTTTTATCGTATTATTTGAGTCTACTCTATTTATTATTACTGACTGTTTTCTATTAGTAAGAAATGATTTAAACCAGTTATTAGCTGTTCCCCTTATTCCATAATGGTCAAGTTTTAATAATAAAAGTTCATGGTTAACGCAGTCAAAAGCTTTGCTTAGGTCACAAAAAATTCCAATCGCTTGATTTTTAGCACTCAATGCTGCAGTTACATCTTCCATAAAATTAAAAATTGCTGTTTCAGTAGACTTATTTTTTAAAAATCCATGTTGTTCATTTGTAAGTATATTAAATTTCTTCAGGAATCCTATGAGACGTTTAAACATAAGTTTTTCTAATATTTTTGAAAACGGATTTAGAAGTGAAATCGGCCTGTAGTTACTTGGATCTTTTTTAGATCCTTTCTTATGCAGCGGGAGGACTTTGGCAATTTTGTATAGATCTGGAATGCCTCATCATTTGATTTCCGTCATGCTTCGAAGCCCCTGATCCCCGTATATAAAGCTTGAGAACCCTCTACTTCATTAGAACACTAAATAACAATATTGTTTACTTCAATCATATTTTGGCAACATCATTTCAAGGATCGCAACATTTATATTTTTCAAATTATACCTCAACACATATAGATAGATAGATAGGTAACCCTTTGTTTAGAATTGTCAGCGAATTTATAATGCGACATGCATGATTTAGTCCAAACACGACCATGTTTGCGGTGCATGACTGCAGCATTGACTTGTTCAGTGTTATTTACTATCGATATATTTTATCTCCGATGAGTTATGGTGGTTTGGTCGTGTCATGTCACATGAAGTTCTGGCTGGTCAAGCATTGTTGTCGTCCAGTCAGGGCTACCAACTCCCAACACACTTTACCAGACAATAACCCAGACTCCCAGAGGAACTTTCTGACCTTTGACACCGCAGAGGTCATGACAAGAAGTTCATCTACACACCTACTGATCATCGCTGCCATGCTCATGTACTGCTGACGGCTCTCAATTCTAATTCAGCTGCCAAGAAGACAGAAAAAAAGGCAGTTGGGAGCAATTTCCTTTTCGCCATGTTTAAAAATATCGGATTTCGAGCTTTACATACATTTTTTGAATTGTTGGTGTTGTATGTCAGTTTCGGCTAACATGTATACTTTAACAACCATAATATTAGAAATGCACACGGTTAATTACAGTATTCGAACGTTTTAATTCAGATTTTAATCGTTTATTGTACCTTTATACTTACTTTTCATAGGTGCCAGAACCATCGTTTCTCTAAGCAGCCTTCCCTTAGTTTGGCAGAGTGAATCTTTGATCGTGATGCTCTGAGAGAAACCTGAGAGCCCGCGCTAGCGTTGGATAACATCTTTGATTTAAATCACACGATACCTCCATTATGATTCAATTAACTTTATGTGCAACGATAGAGAATAGAAAATAGAGATAGAGATAGTCTATCTCGAATGGCGATGGCTCCGAAACCGAAGCTGCAGCGAGTAATACCAGCCAGAGCGTGTGAGTTGCGAGTGTATTAGTATTCATTGCAGACGACGAGGCGGCTTCGTCCAAAGTTTATTGGCTTTTAAATTGAGCTGGACATTGAATTAATCATCCAAAGTTGACACTGAATACGCAGGCTTTCCGGCCAGAAAAGCGGGAACGTCGCGCTGTCCCCGGAAATCCTTTATGAGAAATAAGAAAAATAATGGGCAAGGTTTCGAAAAGGAGTTTTACTAAATTAGAATGTTACATTCGTACACTTTCAGTACGATGGTGATATATAAAACGCACGGCTTTTATCATTTGTTTGCTTGCAGGGAAATATCTATAAATATGCCATTGAAATTTTTAAAACGTGTCGATGTTTTCTGACTCTGGTCTCGGACGATTCCCTGATTGCTGATTTTGCCGGGACGCGATTCTGCTGATGCTGAAAGCATCTGCGGCAGAGACACAAGTTATGCACGTCACCGCTATACAGTTGACCCAATTTAACTCCGTAAAAATTATTTAAATATGGATGTGCTGTTTGGATTACGGGGACAAAAGCAATTACATACCTTATACTTTTGTTCGAAAGTAGCACCTGTAAAATTGCAGCATCATGCACAAAAATAAACCAATCCAAAGAAAAGGTTAAAACACAGAATTGCATCTGAGCAGCTAGAATCTCATGCAATGGAATTTGGAGCGTTTATCATGCATATTTTATTTCATAAATTTAGTAAATTAACTTGCACAATAACGCGGAAATTATATATTTTTTTAGGTACATAAAAAAAAAACTGTCTGCCATATTTCACAAAGCAATTGAAGCATGCAGCTTTACCTATATGGTGGCACTCAACCAAAAGATAATAAATGCTCAAGAATTATGTTCGGTGATTCATGCGAAGCTGTACAAAGCATTCACATGGATATTTGTTTACGCATTTCATTTTTGAACTCAAACTTTGGCTAATTTGTATTTTGAACTCAAATTTTTAACAGAGAATGTCCTGACAACAAGACCGTCAAGAGTATGGCCATGCACCTAAAATAATGATGTTACCTTAATGACGCGCACAATAATTGCAAGCGTCCGCAGCATTATACTTTCTTTCTCAGTTTGTCCCTTGACCTCATGTCTTATTGATATTTTTCAAATATGAATTTAGAAAGGGTGCTCCCAGTAGAATTATCAGTGTTGCCTACCAATATGCATTAGCAAAACAGCATCTTCACTTGTGCAGAGGCATCTAACAATTAGGTAGACCAAACACACTTTATATCTTACTCTGAAGTGGCTACTCGACTTTCCATTATTCTCGCTCTGTTTGCCCATCCCTCGCCGCGGGGTGTGTGTACTCAGTACAAGCAACTTTGCGGCAGTAACGTCTGAAGAGGAGATTGCCACTACAAAGATGATTTCACAGTACCTCAGTGTTCGCAATTCCAAAACTGCCGTATAGGTTTCCCTGTCATGTAGGTACCAACAACCGTTATTTTCAAATCTGACCTTGACCATTGAAAGTGCCTGGCTGCAACATTGATGACGCGCAAAATGAATCTACATTTTTACAAAATTCAATCCATTTACATTTTATTTTGAACGTATGACATCGACGGTATAAGTATTGAGTCTAGGCATACATATTTGTGACCACCACCTTATTGTTAGGTACGTCACTTGAGTGATCTTTCATTGGAGTCCGATTGCAGCAACAGTCTGTTTATTGCAATTCTTTTCTTGTTCTTGGCTTACCCGCACTGTATCCTTGCAAAAGGACGAAGGATCGTGTACGAACCTTCCCGGTGCCAGCACGCTATCTCCTTGGTGTGCAGGTTTGTTTTACCTGGCAATTACGAGTCATCCTTGAACGCCACGGCTAATTATCTCTCCCTAGATGCACGTAAGACATAATAGTTTTACATTTATTTTCTAACAAGGTATGAAACTTTCTGTGGGTAGGATCGGGTACACGGGTATGTAATTACAGCTGCCAACCACTGAACATTAATATAATTATTGTTTTTGTCTATAATTACTTGTACATCACACCTGTACCTTCAAAGAGTTGAAAATACTTTTTAAACGGTTTCAAACGTCAGAGAATTTCTTTCTCGTGCTGGAGTACCTATTCATTCGCACTCAGTCAACACATTATTGAACAATGGTATACGGAGTTATTCTTGTTCTACGATTGAATGCATTTTCCTCCTTCCTAAATCTGACATACCGACAAGAAAGGACATTGCTGTCGCAATTTTCACAAAGTATTTCTTATAGTTTTCTTCGATATTAAGAGAACTTTAAAGAGAAACTGGGGGCTGCTTATACTTTTTCTATAGCTCCATTATCATAATATAATACGAAAAGTATTTCCGGTTAGTTTCTTTCAGTATTCGCGGTGAACTTCAAATAGCTCTCTAACATTTGATAAGATGTCAAGTCTCAATAGATAGGTATATCTAGGTATATGCGCTGCTTTTGTCACAAAGTTTGTGCAAAAACTTAATGCACATTATGGTACAGCGCGCTTTTTGTCCGTGTTTATAACGAGCATGTTGTATCATAATACTTCATTGCAAAATCATGTTTTCTGACTTAATAACATGATACCTATCCCCAAAAAGTGAAGCAAACAGCCGTCAACCATCAAAACCAACTCGTGCGTGAGTAATCTAGCATAGTAATAACTTCTCCGGCACTCGATATTAACTGGTCCGTAGCCTACGAGCTTCAAATCTAAACGAAACATATGAAAGCAAAAGAAACCTCCTATACATGCTGCATCAACAAAATCTGAAATTTATAATGCAGCGCGTGCCGCCAGTCGGCATCATCCATAACTTCGCAACGCGCTGAATGTTTGAATGTGGTCATCCATGCGAGAGCTATCCAACAACTGAAACACCTACTAGCTGGTACAAGCTCCCTTGTCTGCACTGTAAGCCACACCATCAGAGAAACTATGGAAACTTCCGCCATTAATCCAACCTGACGTGTGCCATTATCACTGAAACTCACCGGCGCTCCGCATTTTATAACCGCCGGCTGGAGGAGCGCTTGCGCCGCCAAAACACCTGTTTGATGCGATTACAAAACACATTAACAAATAACAAATTGCTTTACCTTCCGTCTTCACTCTCTTCTGAGTTGTCAGCTTTTTATAGCTAGCTGCTGGTTTCTTTCATACCTTTGTTCAGAAGAAGATATGGCGGGGTATCGCACGAAGCACAAACTTATTTCCTGTGCAGTAGGTAAATACGGCAGTACAAACAATGAATTTAAATTACATTTCTTAGGCTCATGTACACTATACGCCCTATCTTTAGCACTAGTTTTGAAAAAGCTGTGCAAACTGGGATTTGAATGCTATAAATAAAAGTCTCGCTGGTTTCCAAAAGTTAAAAAAAATCAAAAGTCTCACTGGGAAACCAGTGAGATTTTTATTTAGCATTCAAATCCCAGTTTGAAATAGTTTTTTTCATAGAATTTAAATCATTCATATAATTGATAGTAGAATTTTGAAGCGGTTGAGGTGGATATTATCGTAACGTTGTATACAGTATATTAAACACCTAGCAATGTTTTGTTCATTGAATGTTTATGCTCGAAGTGGCTGGATACAGCGACTGAACATCCATAGGGACATAAATTTTTGACGCCATGCGTGTGGTTGAAATAACAATGTTACCTGGAACAAAACCAGCAATGCCTGAAAGTGTATCGAATGTCAGTGCCGAAAAAAGTTTTTCCTCTGCGGCGGACGTCCATGTTTGCAGCGTGCGTCGGTGTGCGCTGTCGTCGCTCATCGCTGGACCTCGGGATGCTGTGTCGCTCCATTCGCGAAGTGCGGTCACGCGGCTGGTATCGGATAGCAACAGAGGAGAGGCGATGTCGAGCAACAGCTGTCCTTCACGATGCTGCGTCTGAGGGAACCGCGAATAATTGCGCGGTTTGTTGTGTTAAAATAAGTTGCTGGCAAATTTATCTGGACGCCACCCCATGACTCAAAGCTTCACTTTAAATAAGGTTATATTTTATTTCGGACGCAAATAAAATTTATTACGCTATTATACAAAATGTAAAAATGGTAAAGTTAAGTCCTGTCCTATTTAGAATGTTTTCTCGTTTTCAATTCTCGTAGAGCATTTTTAGAATGGCAACTCGTCTTCCAGCGAAAGGCATGGCTTGCCCTCAACAGACAAACGAGGAGCATTCGCTGTTATTATTTTTAGGGAAACAGAAACTTTTCATGCGAGGAATGGAATCAGGGAGAGCTCGCACGTCCCAACTGGACAAAGGCGCGTCGGTGAAAAATGAATGTCCGAAACCAAACGAGCAAAGTAATTACTTAACCGTAAACGAGAAGCGCGGCACAAAAACGGGCCGCTTCTGTTGCTTCTTTTGCAATTGGAAACATTCTTTTTTTCCCGCTGGCTGCAGAAATGTTCCACTCCCTTATTGTTTTTCTTTATGTAACATCTGCAAAAAGTGTAGGGAAAGAAAGAAGCAATGCGGGTCCGTTCTTTCTCAAGCCAGACAGGTATTTATTACAATTTTTCAGCGACTATATATTTTTTTGTATCGTCAGCTGCCAAATAACTTACATGAAAAATTGCTTTGCTACTGGACAGAGACATGTTGCGTATTACTCCATAAAAATATCAAATGTACTCATTTAAACAAGATCTTAAACCAGACTAGGTATACCAAAATTGGGCACAGACATCAAATTAGAAACTGCATTTTTGCCAATTAGCCTAACCAACCAGTTTGTGTACGTTTTGAGTTGATTAGTAAAAGCGTATCCATGTAGTTAATTAAGATAGTAATCGCCTCTTATCCGAACCGCTTAATTCGATTAGAAATAATTTAGTATGAACATTAATTGGAAGCCCGAGTGGGAAGCATCGAGGCTTACGATGCCTTGCAGCCTCCCTGCTCCCCAGAATGCTGGGCACGCTTGAAACCGCAAAGCCCATCTTTCGCCATCTTTCGGCAGGCGCGTCACTTCTTCACTAGAGCGCTACGGGTATACGATGGAACTCTTTTTGTTTTAATGAAGACTAACGCGATCAGCTCTCGCGGAAGAGTGGACTTTTGATTACTGCCAAAATCTATTTAATTAACTAATTGGACTCGATTGTGAAATACTGACAAGGCTTTCCGTGAGCTTAATCATGACTGCGATAACATTTGCTAGGTTCATACACCAATTTATTGAAGGGAGCAAATTTAACGCCAAAAAACTAACCCGTTTCAATTTGGTGTGAGAACATGACGGTGGCTTAAAGCCCCTCCAACTCGTATGGGTAGGGCCAAAGAAAATATGCCAAGTTCTATCACTTTCCTGCATTCGTGAGCTGATCTATATTAGTTTACAAAATTCATCGTAAGATTACCTCTATTATTCAAAGTTATCACATTCCTTGCCCAATGAAAATAGGATAACTTTGTCTCGCAGCGTAAACGGGAGGATTTTGACTCATTAAATTTAAAGCCCAGAATATGAATCACATGGAAATGCTCTTCCTCTTGCTTTTACTATAGTCTATTGCCTTTTTAACCGATCAGATAAACCCCGGCGGCTTAATTAAAGAAAATACTTGCCGAGTAGAAGGGAAACTTTTCGCAATGATCCTTGTCGAAGATGTCGTCCTGGAAATGTCTCTGGCGAGCGCAGAAAGGAAGAGTTGAAGTCTAGGAAAAGCTGAAACAAGCTTCGCTCTCGTAGCATACGCCCAGCTTGTCAAGAGAACTCGCGAACAGAGCCGCCTTATTAAAGACGTCTCACAATGAGGGAGGCATGGGCTTTGCTGCCGAGCCGAGGGGTTGATTGACGCTGAAATTATTAGTCTACGTGTTTTCGTAAGCTGCATTCACAGAAACACTGCAAGGGTTTAATCTGGTCGTCGTAATTGGCACGGGCCGACACTGAGACTGAGACCAAGGCTCGTGAAGAACCCAGGGGTGGAAACTCGAGTAAAATCAACGCGACGCGATCAACTTGAACGCGCGAACGATAGCGTGCACATATTTTGAGTTGAAACTTACGACGAGCAGTTGGTACGAGCGACTACTGTGGAGTAACGAAGAAAATAAAATCGCATGGGTCGTCAGAAGCAAGGACAATTTTCTGTGGAAACGCTGTTTGAACGCTGTTTACTGTAAACTTCCAAAGAATTTTCAAAGAAAATATGGAAAGCGAACGAAACTGGCAAGACCAAAGATTGGAGAATAACTTTGAAATATTTTTCCCGGCTTAAATGATCGGTTTCAATATAAATATGTAGATAGACTAACCATTCATATTTGCGCCTGGTATATTACCCAACGTGAGCACTTCAATATTAACCGTTAACACGATTGGTCAAAAACTTACACGCCAATAACTCTATTTATATGAACGGCTGATCCTGAGCCTGACAACGCAAAGGTACACGCATTTACCGCACGAAGTTAGCGTCTATGTGCTGTCCGTTACGTGTCCGTTAGATGTCCGTTACTCCCCTGATGACGTGAACGCAGCAGCAGCAGACCTCACTAATTGACAGCCTCACGGTTGCCAGAGTAACAAGGTGTTGGTGTTGGGTTTTGCTGGCCCTCGTGTACACAGGCTCATTACGCCGAGGTAATTTTAACCAGCCCTTCAATTTTTCGCTCTCACGCTGAGAGAACTGAAACAGGACGCTGAAAGTTTAGCCTCTGCCGAGCGGCTCAAACAAGGTCGTTATTGGCGCTCGTATATCGACAGTGAGTTTGGAACAACTGCAAGAATTGTCTTGTAAAATAACTGTTTATGACGACATTTCATGACATTTTCAATGCAGTCGTCAGATTACAACATTATATGTAAATAAATAAACTAAAAGCATAATTCAATTTAGATGTTGACCGTAGGTGAAATGTGTGCTTCTTTATTGAAAACAATTAATAATATTTTTTCTTGTGAAGACATAATTCATGAAAGTTTTTTCAAGATTTTAAGAAAAATGAGATTGTGTGAAAAAATTACCCACCTGCTAAGTCCATAAGCAGTATGCTTGTTATTTATTAGCTTTTTCTTGCAAGCGGCTTTTGAGACCCATCTTTGCCGAGGAAGAAGCGTCGGGCGTGAAGCACTCACATTTGAGCCGCTCATCTCTCATCACAAAGTGACAGCTCGTGGACTTTTCTTTATCATGCAATATTAATCTATAAGCGAGGAAAGCGGCACACGCACGGCGCGCTCACTAGCCGCGTATAGGCGCGTAGGCGCGTAGGCGCGTAGACGCGTAGAGGCGTAGAGAGCGAACGCAGATAAAGTCAGAGTGGAACACGGGAATCCACATCGCGGGAAAGCCTGCAGGAGTTTCCTTCTACTTAGCTCGCCTATGCCTTGGGAGAGGTTGACAGAGAAGAGTGGCGACATGGGACTCATCAGGAACCCACTGTGACAATAGCCGAGTTTTCCTATTATTAATGGGAACGATGTCACTTTTAAATGCTATACAATATCAGGTTTTACAGCTATATATGTATAGATAGGCTATATACAAAGTTCGCAACTTTTCATTATTTGCTATAGAATTATGTGCCTGAAAGGTTTGCCATCAGCGTGACCCTTTTACCAAAGCTTGTGACAACGGATTTGACGAATAATATTTTAGAAATAAATCTAAAATCTAAAATTGCAATGTGAAATTATAAACGTTTAACTGGTACATCTTTGTACAGCAATGTCCAAGATATCTTTTTCATCAGCTATATTAAAAAATGAAACTCATCACTTCAATTTCCAAGCGTTGAAAACTATAAGTTGAAGCTTTAAAACATCTCGAATCATGCCGTTCATTGTTCCTGTGTACCAGCTCGATAAAAGTCAGCGCGTACTCGTCGTTTTCCTTCACCGGGTTTCGCCATACAAGCCCCGAGCAGCGGGCACTTGAAACTGCGAGCTGCGGCGCAGGGCGTACTGCCGGGGTCAAAATGAAATGGTGTACTCAACAGAGGCACTTGATTGTCCCGTCAGGGGGTCTCTATAGCGTACACTCCTTCGCATCGCGCCCCGCCGCACAACTCTATTACCCTTGACCCTTGTAATAAGTTCCCTACCCGAATAGCAAGGCGAGCCAACAATATCACCAGCTGGCGGCTTGGAAAATGTATAACAGCTTCGCTACGGAATTAAAGCGTAGCACGTTACGGACTATAAGACCATCAGGAACCAAATAGCGACATCGTGGCGAAATGTATCGTAGCGGAGGAAATACTCTGTTTGGTAAATGTTTATTTTATTATGGCTTGAAATTTGAAGAGTATACACTCGGTTGGGCTTGCCTAGTCCAAGTTTTAAATAACTAATGTTACAAAATATACAAAATATACAATATATACATAGGTACTATAGCCGCGGCTCCAAGGTAGATTGTCTATTTTTTGGGTAATGACACTATACGACCTATTAAAGCGTCGGCGTCGGCGTCGGCGTCGGCATTGTTTATAGTAGAGACTATAGACCCGATGCACACTGCCAGCAAATTTCTCCTCAGCTATCAAGTCGCCGACTTTCTTTTTTACGCTTTGATAAGAATGCAGCAAAACACATTTCATTTGTGGGGATTGACATCTTGCCTATCAAACATATTGCGAAGCAAACAAAAATAACTCTTGGCTATAGTTCCCCATTAAGAAGATGCTCAAAAATATATTTTTTTGATAGGTGTACATTGTGGTTTCTGATATAAAACGCCTGGCGTCTAACAGAAGGAAATGGCCTGGGGATGTAGCAAGCATAACCTTGATACCATTCCGGGACGTTTACCGATTTTATGCGGGCACAAACGATGGCTATTGGAACGTTTTTGGGGACGCTTAAACTTTTTTCGTACTCAGCCCTATATATTTCATCATGTTTTACGATGCTTTTCCCATAAAATATTATCATTTCGTGGAAAATTGCATAGGATAAAGTTCGTGAAACTGATCCAGAGGTCCGAGTCCTGGAAACGGGGGTGGGAATCGGAATATCAGTGAAACAGCAGAGCAGTATTAACCGCGGGCAGACAGCATTGCTGGAGAGGTGTACGACATAAACCAAGCACCGTATAAAGTTCCCATTTAGCTGTACACAGGACGCTGCTGGACGAGATGTCACCTCGGGGACCAGCACCGAGGACCCGTGGCCCGATTAAGGCACTTCTCTTGCGCGATCTTGTCCCCTTCCCCCCCCCCCCCCCTTCACACCCCATCACATTGCGACAAGTCCGGGAATTGCGGTGATGCTTGTGAACTGCTTAAAATGATACATTTTTGCAAAGTTACACGTCTTTAAATATCGTTGGCTATCAGGATCTGCAAACCTAACCTGTTGCAATATGCAACAAAAGTCTATTTTGCATATATTTCTCATTTTATGTTTTCAAGTTTTGTGCACTCATTATTCCATAACGTACTTCATGTATCTACTTACTTATTTAACAAAACAAAAAGCAGTTTGTTATAAAGTAAAGCTGTTTTGTGGCCTTTTTTGCCATGGTTACGCTCTCAGTTTGATTGGTATTTAAAAACTTTGTATATTTAATGCCAAAGTTATGTGTGACGCAATTTAAATCAAAAGATATGGGTTGTACATAAGACATGAATCTAATATATGTGTTTTAAGTGTTGTTGCTTTTAGACGTCTTAAAAGTTGATTTACGGAATCAGTAGTGCACTTTAGGCGAGTCCTATAAAAGGAGATACTGGTCATCATGTAGATGCTGTGGTCTGTGTGCAATACTAGCCAGTGCGTTACGATCTCCCCAAAGCAAAATGATCATCTGTGTCTTCTAGGACGCGTTCCTTGCTCTGAATCGCAGTGAGGTACGTTGGGATGCAATTTAGGTGCGGCTGGTACATGGAAGGAAAACTTTGTGTTTGATGTTAAACCAGTTTTAGGTTATCTGTGCGCATTCAGCAACGAGAGATCTTTTGAATTTAGAAAGAAATTGTGACTGTACTTGTGAAGAAGTTATTTTTTGAGCTTGTTATTAAGCTGAAATGTTTAAAAGTGTGCAAATTAACAATGACATGGTGTGCGGATATGTTTAAAAGAATTCTTTTTCAAAACATACTTTTGGTGTATTATACTAAGCATGGCCCGACTCAAACGAGCACTATTTTGTCCAACATTCGTTTTAATTAAATTAAATGTATATCATTGAAAAGTCTTAAAAACTGATTAATTATTCTGCTCTAAATTCCATCCATTTAATTTATGAGAACTGGTTGATTGGTTTTTTCCAACAGAACTCTGAACTTCGGTCGGGTCGTAGTTTCTTTTCAAAATAAAACGTAAAATCTCTTCTCATATGAAAGGGTTCTCCAAAGAAAAGAGCAAAAGGAGGGCAAAGTATTGTGAAAAGCTGTCCGGGAAAGCAGCAGTGAAGAAAAGCAAGACAAAGAATTGGCAGAACTAGCACATCACTGTAAGATCGAACCATGGCCCAGATTTATCAGCGAGGGGTTGAGACTTGAGATTTACTGCAAACCATCCATAGCGCAAGATGCAATTAATTTTGATGTATGCAGCATCCGGATTTAATTTATATTTTAATTTGAAAGATAACTATTTATTGTGCGTTTTGTTTTTGTGTTATTAGATGGTTAATAGCTTTGAGGTAACATAATTATTTTATGCGTTCGCCAGTTACTTGTATAATAATATGTGTTGCCCCTGTGGCTGACTGGATCTTAAGGTTATTAACGATCCGTTACGTCGATCGCTGCAGCCAATCACATTCCTTGACTCCCAGTAAGCAGACCGTTAATTCCTTGATCATTCATTGGTCAATAGAGGGAAGATAGTGGGGGTTTGAATGTACAAGTTTATAATAAAATTATGGCTGAATATATGAAATTGAAAACTATTAATTTCTTCATTAGCAATTCACGTGCAGTGAAATGAAAAATAATCGATTTCGACATACTGGTTGCGGTTGGCGTATTAATATCTGGTTTCTACTTGACCAAGAATGACAATATTCCAGCTGTGTCATAATAAAATTTCATAAAAAGTGATTGGCGCTATAACTCGTCCAACGCTTCAATGAAAGGGGTGGCTAATCCCGCGAAATGAATTGAAAATACGTAGCGAATTCCGTGTCGCGCATGCAAACTGCTCGCTCCAGCCTCCCAGTCAGGACCGGGCGGCTCTCCCGAAGCAGCATCTGTTTTGCCGGGCCGCGGTTGACGTGATCGGCTTACCTTCATCGTCTTACCTCGTTTATTGCCTCTTGGCCCTCCCCCCCCCCCCCTCCCTCCCAACCACCCAGCATCCCTAAGGACCCTTGCATACGGTCAGGGTGACCCAATAACGTCACACCGGTCATTCCTCGCCGGGGCTTTCGTCCACATACGTTTTCTTCTCTTAAACGATCATCCATCTCTTAATAAATATCAGTTTACACGTTACACTAGAGTCGAAAATAATAGGCATTACTTATAAGAGATATCATAAAAAAACGATAAAACTTATATTACTTAAATAATATGGTTTATTCTCTTCCCTAAAAGGTTCATTTGTCATTCTTATTCGCGTGATATTACCATATTATGCCAGTCGGTTTTTCATGAGCTCCACTTTAAAAGACTTTACAGTCTGCTCTTCCGCAGCGTCGAGTAACTCTATAAATTACGGCCAAATCAAGACATGTCAACGCACAAAAGATAGCCGGGTTACTTACTGCCGAAATTTACATGTTAACAAGCCTTCAGAGTCAACCAGTGCGTTGTAGGATGTGAAGCTAGTGAAATCACGTGGCTGCTCGACTAACCGCAGGCCGAGATTTGGGTTAGAGCGAGGGCGCAGATTGTTTTCCAATGCGTCCCAGCCAACGCCCCACGCGACGAATCCATTTCCCCCGGGCCAATTGCTTCTCGTTTGCCTCTCGTGGCCTTCGGATGAATATTTCCCGAACTTTACAAGTGAATATGTCACGTCAAAAAACGCGTCCCCTTCTAGTTTTCGGGGGGATGGGAAAGGGAAAAACTCTACGACAGGAACACAAATGAAATCTACGAGCACGCAACACCGAACGGGGGCTATTCACCCATGTAAACATCGTGATTTGTGAAAGCCCATGATTTCTACAAAAAAAGGAAAAGGAACATGGGTGGGGCAGACTGCAGAGTAATGTTTACTTGTATTCAGATACTTTTTTTGTAAAGAGGAGGTAAATGTTTGGCTCCAATTAATGTTTCGAGGCGCATACCTTTATGTACGGTTAGCAGTTCAGCGGTGATGGTCCGTCATTATGTCGTCCAGTCCTATTTATAGTCAGCGTCCTGGCCTGTCTGGGCTGACAACGGTGGACAAAGCAGCATACTGATGGCTTGAACATTGACGCCACCGTGGATGAATGTACCCTGATGAAACTTCAACGCAGCATCAAAACACGAGACTACTTAGCCTAGCCAACTTACATAAGGACAAGAAACTTCAATAACATGATGGCGTTATTAATGAAACTTTGAAGTAATGAAACGAGGGAAATTATATAACCAGGCTGCTGCATCATAAACACGGAGCTTAAAAACTGGGAGAAAATAAATTGCTAGATACTATGCTCAGGATTCTTTAAGTTTCGCAGGTGGGGAAACATCCTTAACCCATATTTTATATATTTTGTACAGCCTGAGAAATGGTGCACTTGCAACAGCTTACATAAACTGACTACTACTAACTTAACTTGCAAGGTCTACTTTGAATAGCACGTGGGAAGAAAACACATTTTCCAAGGTTTTATTCAGGCGCTTTTCAATGACATGCACCCCTGAATCATGTCTTCGTCTCGTTGTAGAGATTTCCTTTGCCTCTTGTGGCATTAGCAGATTGGTGATCGTGTAACTATGACCTTGGTCACGGGACAACGCATTGTGCCTATGAGAAGGTCACAAGGACCGCAACTTTGGCTACAGCGAGAGTCTACAGAACTCTTGTGCATAGAACATTCATCCCCATACCACCACACCGTCAACCTCCACACCATCAGTACATTGTCACTTGACCAACTTGAATCCAATCATGGATCACAACATTATTGTTAGTCAGTTGACAATTAGAATATCTGTCAATTAAGCATGGCCAATTAAACACGGCTGATAACGGATGAGTAGACTTCCCTAGACATGTACTGCTTGTGTATAGCTGAAAATGCTAGGAGAATGGAGATCATGCCCTGCAAACAGAATGTGGAGACAAAAGCGAACAAAGTAAACCTGAAGTGAGTTACTCGGAGCACGACCCAAGTGAACAGATACAAAGTGGATGAGAGGAGAATCGTGATGAAATGAGAGAACTAGAATTGCAGTAGCCATATAGAGCGAGCTGAGCGGCATACAGAGAGAACGACGACTACCTACTATAAGAATCATTAGAATAACAACAGTTTAAAGCAAACTTTCTGTAAGATTCTGTGATCTTTACAAGTTGTTTCTTTTTGTTCTCTAATTTATATATGAGATTTTAAAAAGCTCTCGAATGAATAGTCTGTTCTCAAATTATATTGTTTCAAATTCTCGATCTAGTCTGGAGCGCTCTTCGATCTGAAACAAGTCACGCTTCAATTTAAGCTTCTTTTAAAACTCGGTGCGCACGACCCATTCATTCCCCAGACAGCAATAAAGTGCTAAATTAATTCTAATATCAAGCTCGTGTTTCGCTGCAATTTTCAGTAATTTGCATTGAACGCTCAGTTCTTGTTAACTTACCGATTTATACCATCTACAAGTGGAATAGTGCATTGATTCCAAAATGTTGTTGTCCTAGATTTACTCGTTGTGCTCAAACATCTCTTTGGAAATAAATCACTGAGAATTATAATATTAATAATGAGCCGAATACTGCACAGCGAGTGCAGTGTGGGATGGCCATTATGTAGTACGAAAATCCGTGGGAGACGACCATGCTGCATACTGCTTGTTTTTACGAGGGGGGGGGGGGGGGGGGTTATCTTCGTGGTCAATGTCGAATGGTCGAGAGATAAAAACCAAGACTGTATAAATGAGACTCCGGTACGAAAACAGTTTGGACTTAAGACACAGATGCGAAACATTTTTCCTGGTCCAAGTATAATGAAAATATGGGATGTTATGTTGTCATTATTTTCATAGATGGGTCGAGCCAGTCGTTTCACTACGAACAACAGTTATTTCTATGAGTGGTATACCTCTTCTCAAAATCCTCTGTGCACCAAAGTGTGTCTTCATTTCGGTATTTTGAGACTAGATGTCGGATCAAGCGAATATAGCGACCAGGCGATATTTACATACTCAGTGGAGGTGCCAATCCCACATAATTCAGAACCATTGCAATCTTTTATTCGACAGAGAACGACAATTTCTCTTCAAATACCCAGATACATGAGTAATTAAGACACCTTGCATTGTGGAACAGGTCTTTAGGTCAACACATAACGTAGCATTGACTAACATACCCAAATTTGGAGGAAAGGCGCGTGATCTTCACCGATACATTCGAGGCTTCGCATAAGCTACACACTCGCGTCCCCGCGGGCGATATGCAAATGAACCATCCCACCCGTTTTTGTTTGTGATAGCACAATACAATGCAACACACAATTTGTTGAACCACAGCCTACGATGCCCTGCCACGCCATGCCATTCAGTGGTGTAGTGCTGGAAATAAAGGTGGGTGGGGATACGGGCTTGCTTAATGCCGTGTTTTGTCGCTTATCCACAGGCTTATCGACACTTACCTTTAATCCTTAGCCTAAAATTACCACATGTTCAAACATGGTTGACTGGCGCTTAGTTCGGGACAAGAACCTGAACACATCCACATATCTCTGGATCCCTTATACAAGCACTGATATTTTTGCAATGCATACCTATGGGTATATTAGTGCTGACACCATTAATAGCAAGCAATTTCACGAAAGTTTGTCGTGAACTTGCTAGAAATGAGCGCACCAGCCTAGATTTACGCATTTCGTTAAACAAATGTGAATTTGCGCTAATTACGAAAATAAAATGTGAGTATACACCGTATACCTACACCACGGACGCCACTGATGCCATGCCATGCCACATCAGCCACCAACCAACGACACCAACACAGTTCGCCAGTCATGCACGGGGGTCGCTCGCGAGATTGTTAATACTTCGCATGGCATACATCAGCCGGTACAGCGATCGTAATCGTGTTATTCTGGTAATCTGGTACATCGCACGCGGCGATTCGCCCACCGGAAACTGCAATTTAACGAAGCGATGCCGAAATATTGTGCTGGATAAATGAGCCAGTCGTGTACATTTTAACCGAGTTAAATTGGTTATATCGAAAACATAAAACCGCGATAAAATTGATGCAAATTTCTGATTTCAATGCGAAACGTTGGCTTTGCGTTGCATGATAGATCCCTGTAATCCAATTGGTAGCTCTCGTTACGCTGCGCTTGCATTCTAGATTTCAAATATGTGTGCAATTCCTTTTCTGTGGCAACCAAATGCATGTTGCAATTATGAGTGAATATTCTTGCATTTAATAAAAATAGCTAAATGGGATTCACAATTGCTCGTTGGAGGTAGTTATAGTGACAGGTTGTATAAGTAAAATTAGAATGATACGTAGTACGGAGTACTTGTCATATAATTGTAAAAAGGCATGCTGTCTTTATACGTTATACGTACATGAGAAAGAAACTTCTTGCTCGAGCGAATCTGAGAAATTTTCATAATGGCTGCGCTAGTCCTGTGGCATCAGAGACAGAGCGTGATCCAAGCCACAGAATGGAATGGAAATGGACTCTTCACACAGTTTTATTTCTGCCTTTCCGTGTGTGAAATGAAATCATTGCTAATTAGGTAGTACCTTTACTCGACCAAAACCTGGCTCTTCGTATGTGAGCTCATGTGTCACAATCCCTGAAAGGAGCGAATGGATCCGCATTGCAGTGACGAGCTTCTACACAACTGTTTGGATAGCGAAAGGAACTGCGCAAGTTTGAATATGTGTGGATTAGGAAGCTAATTAAGGACTGTGCGTACACGAAAAATGTGGCTGCTGTGCGATGACTGATGAGGAATGATAATATATTACATATTTTCCAGTATTAAACGCATACGTTTTCAGTACCCAATGAAATTAAAATTAAATGTTTTACGTGTATATATATCGGACTCCAACTGCTTGTAATAAATTCTCCCTGTAATTAAAATATATTTCCACGAATGATTGTGCTGAAAATGATCAAAAATATGAATTTATGAACTGTGACGTGACACTTATTATAATTTCAAATATTCGTTTCCAACTTGTTAGTCGTTTTTTTTAAATTGCAGTAAAATCAGGAGATTCAAATGGCAATTTAATTTCAGAATTCCGAGAAGTATTGCGAAAGCGTTCATTTCGTTGTTGTATGAAAGTTGGTGCCGTAACTTTGCAAATCGATTGCCCGATGTCTTGATTAGGCCCGCGAGCTGCTTTCGGCCAGCCATTACCGTAATCCCACCATCAGGTTGTCTTCTCTCGATGGCGCTAGCTTTTTACGGGGCCCATCCGGGCCCCCCCCCCCCCCCCCCAACTATACACACACCAGTCCTGACGCACACGCTGCTGGAATCACGTTAGAGTCCGGATGTATCAACATTTTCGTTTACGACCCCTCGTCTTTTTACCCTTTTTTTATTCTCACTTCTTCTCACACTTCCCAACAACAGTTGTGATTCAAACATGCTCAGTTTCTTTATTTTTTTCCCCAGCTCCAGCTCTCATCTGAAACTGTATGATTTGGAGCGTGAGCAATGCTCCTGAGAAAAGGGAGATGTGCTTTTCCAAGTTTCGAAATCTACCCCGTTTTCTCTTCTGTGCTTCCAATAACAGTCAGCTTTCCTTTCGCCAGTGGCGCTTCCTTCGGGAGCATTCTAATCTCTAGAAATCAGTACCATTGCTGTTTCTTTGAATCGTCCTGGGATAAGTGAATACCTTGCTTTATCCAATATTTCCCAGTTCGAAAACTACAGTTACTTTTTAGTTTTTACAACACTCGTGTTGCAATTTTAAACTCCTGTGGTTACAACGCACGTCGCTGCCATTTCAACCCAACTGTTAATAAATATTGGACATTGATTTGATTATAAAATGTAATGAAATTAAATTACCTGTATATAGTTCTCGCTATACTGCACGAAACAATGATACGAATTGGAAGCTGCGACCGCAGATAGCAATTACTCGAACATATTGGGTTTTGCAAAATTACCTACAAGGATTTCGCCAGAATTCAGTAAAATATATGACAATATCGATCACTACAATTGCAAACTATAAAATGCTTATTACTCTCATTTCTCTGCACATTCCTGCTGAAAATGTTTTTAAGCAAAGAAATTTTTGGGACCTAAATTATATATTTTTATGGAATCTACTTTTATTGCATTTTTATTGGATCTTTGCATTGTACACCAGAATATCATATTTTCCTGAATTTTGAATTTGACAGCATACCTTCTTCCCAGACAGAATAGAGGTCCCGTCCTTCGCTTGGTGCAAAGCGTAAAATTCGAGAACTTTGATCCAATTCTGCAGCTCAACTTCACATACAGCTACCATTTTCTCATTTCCTTTGTACTTTCTTTTTTATTCCATAGTTACTACATAATATGCCATAATATTACATTACATAACATGTTGACCAGTGTTGAGGATCATCAAGTATATTTTATACAAATTGGTCAATCCACCTTATCAATTAACCGTGAATTTATTTCAAATCACAAACATTTTACCCAAAAAATTGTATTCTAGGTTTTCAAAGAGCCGTATTTTCGCTAACCGTTTACTAGATAAAGCGTGCGGCTCTCAATCATAGCATTATGACAGGCGCTCGGTGAGCGGTGATTCAAACCTACATCTCCCATTAAGTTGTCGGCAACAGGCGGCGATTCTAATTCAATCAGCCGGAGCCAGGGCCTTGCCTCCCTGTCCTGGCAGTGTTCTTTGACAGGGCGGCCACCCGCCCGCTTGCCTTTTTGGGCGCACGTACTGTCAGAACGGTTTTTTTTTGTTTACGCTCGTTGGTAGAGAGAGGAAACGCATTTCGTTGTTCTTTTTAAACGAAAAGCAAACACGTGCTTTGCGTGACAACCATTTTCCCGAGCTGGAAATCTTCTGTAATTTGATTTACATATCACGGCAGGTAGTAACTATCTTCAGGTATAGCATTAAATTGAATTCTAGTTTTCTGTAACGGGACAGTTAAGGGGAAAGTGTCAGCAAGTAACTTTGTCGCGCTGTATTGTTCTGCAAAGTTGAGTGTGATAGGAATTGGGGATTTAGTCAAGAACAGGAACTATGACAGAAGGTAACATTGCACCATGGCTGCTTTTAGGTAATTCTGAGCCGTACAAGAATAATGTCTAAACATGAATTCTCCTTCAAGGTTTAAACTTTATATTCACTTGGGCTTAACGAGTTCGTTCTTGGGCGAATTGCAGTGCTGACTGCTCGAGTTTCGAACCAGGAGGGAGCAGATGGGTATCAGACTTGCTTCCTAATTACCCTACTTTAGAACGACAACTTCGGAATTATTAAAACCGACATAAATAATTTATGAAACAACAGTTTATTACATACCTCCGCAATAAAATGTTTAGGTTATGAAGAATGCAATCATATTTTGAGTTGCTACGCAGATACCTGCCATTGTATATAGAAGGGAAACCAATACAAAATAGCATTAATAGCGAGAATCCAATCCTGTTTTTCTCACGGATCATGATTATTGTTTATGTTTTATTTTAATGTTATGAACAGGACGTCAATAATTAAAAACGGTGCCACCTCCCCGGGAAACTCACGCCACTTGTTTTTTTTCTATCATCCCCGCGCGGGCTTTCCCTTTGTATCTAATTTCCCTGCAGAGAGCTGGTGCAAGTTTCGGGCTCCCAGATTGCTTTCGAGTCCCACTCGCTGTTTCCGCGATAAAGCCAGGGGGGCGATGGTTGTTCTTGGGACACGGCTCAGCGGGGATTGCGATAAGGACGCGACGGTGGCGCGCGACGCCGCGAGATTGGACGGCGTCGCGACGTCTAGCGACGCCCAGTGGAGGCGCCTAGCGACGTCCAGTGGCGGCCTGTCGAGGTTGTAATGTGCAAGTGACTTGTAGGGTTTTAAACTGAGGGCACGACACAGCCATTGTTGCGAGTGTATACCCCATAATCTAACTTCTTATTAATGAAAATTTGATTCGATTCACTGTTCATACCTTTATGAGCATCATCGCAGACTCACAACGAAAATGATGAGATGCTGGTGGCTAACCTAGCTTGGTACCAACTAATTAAGGTAAACATAACATGTTATTAGTGAGGAAGTCATCCTGGCGACGTGCGTAAATAGATGCATGCTACACAAATTGTTTGAAATATTTTGAACGCGTAATTACAGAGGTGCTTAGTAGGCAATTACATTCATTAGACAATATCTTCTTGACAATTGTAGGATGAGTTTCACAGTAAGAAAGAAGCCAGGTGACTTGAGTTGTATAATCGGTATGGTCTGGCCGAAAGTAGTGGATTAATAAAACAGTCCCGAAGCCGCCACTGGCGCGAGTCGTCACGTCGCTAACCTACGCCAAGGCAAGAGATCGTATTGCAACTCCGCGCTCCCCGCGAGCCGATGTCAAGCCCGAGGAGTTGCGACTGATAACTGACGGGATGGACTCCTAATAACCATGTTCTGCCGCGAGGCACGGGCACGGGCACGGCCACGGCCACGGGTACGGGTATGGGTACGGGCGCAGCAATAAAGCTTCGTATTTCCTATGCCCAGCCGGCCGAACTTGGCTTTGTCTTATGCAATAACGCGGGGTCGATCTGTATTTGAGCAAAGGATGTGACGGATAAAAAGATGAGAGGAGCAGGATGAATAGAGTCGAAAAGACAATCTGCGATGTCAAAGTTTCGACGAGCTTGAGTGAGCATCGTGTCGGGAATCGAACCTGAGACCGATTGAGTCTGTTATAAATTCCAACCCCTACATTTTTTTTATAGCCGACGGATATTTCAAATCTCAGTAGCAGTTAGTATATATACCTATATTTCGGCAGATACATACAAGCTCACCAAATTATAAACCTTCCCCTTAAAGCCGGTTCATTCCTCAATTCTTAAATAGTCGTTAATCTTTAGCCTGGTCTTTGTATCGTCACTCGCCTGTACCAACAGCATCCGACGTGTCGTGCCCTGCAGTCAAGTCTGCGTTGTTGGTTTGCCCGTAATAGCTTCGACACTTTTATTTTTGCGTTTTTCTTCGTCCGTTGTCATCTGATGTTCGATTTGCCCTCGCGTGACCAACCCTGTCAGGATCGGTCAGGATCGGTCAGGATCGCTGATCCTGGACACAAACAACGTCATCGACGCCTGCAGTTTACGCGGAAGTTTGTCTAATGGCGTCGGCGTCGGTTTGAGACGCTCGTCACGTTCGGAGCGGCCCTCGGCGGGGTGCATTCAATCATAACTTCTGACAATCGAAAATCAAAGAAGCAACGCTGGAAAATTGTGACTGAAAACTACATCGATCCGAACTCCGAAGGCGATATTAGATTGTGTATGCCAATCACGAGCCTCGTGAGTCGCTTCTCCACATGTGGGGTTCGAAAATGTAGACGTCTCTTCGAGCTCATGGTATAAAAAAGCTCATTCAAATTTTTGGGCGGCTGAGCATCCATTATGTACTTCAACATATTACTCCCATACTTCGATTACTTCGGAACATGTCTGATTGATACATTACTCTTTCAAAGATTCACCCAGTACTAATTTCACACAAAATTAACCCTCCTTAGTCTGAAGTTATTGAAATAAAAGCACCCCATTGTTTAATAGACATGGTCTACGAAGAAGTAAAGGTAACTTATGTTAACAATTATGCTATACCTAGCACCACTGCGTACGCAGTTTTATGAGGTTCGTAAGCGACGAAATATATAAAACACATCACATACAAGGTAAATAAATAATATCATATATAATATGTAATAACAAATTATTTGTATGTATATAGCTGTTACG
This sequence comes from Nemoura dubitans, assembly GCA_921293005.1. Taxonomy (NCBI): domain Eukaryota; kingdom Metazoa; phylum Arthropoda; class Insecta; order Plecoptera; family Nemouridae; genus Nemoura; species Nemoura dubitans. Next base: position 22,699,666 of record OV121075.1, read on the forward strand.
ATTTACGATAGCCTTATTTTATTTTCCTTTTATATAATTCTTTTTCCATTACTCTTTCAAAGATTCACCCAGTACTAATTTCACACAAAATTAACCCTCCTTAGTCTGAAGTTATTGAAATAAAAGCACCCCATTGTTTAATAGACATGGTCTACGAAGAAGTAAAGGTAACTTATGTTAACAATTATGCTGTACCTAGCACCACTGCGTACGCAGTTTTATGAGGTTCGTAAGCGACGAAATATATAAAACACATCACATACAAGGTAAATAAATAATATCATATATAATATGTAATAACAAATTATTTGTATGTATATAGCTGTTACGATTTACGATAGCCTTATTTTATTTTCCTTTTATATAATTCTTTTTCCAGTGGGCATTTGGAAAGTTACGTACAGTCATACTATATACAAACACATTTCCAGAGGCAGTGCATGTAAGCTCGCATTAGTAACACACAAATTGTCTCAGATCCCGAACCCCGAAGTTGGGCCTACCTATAACGCCGCCCTGCCCACGGGTTCGTGGTGATGAGGCGGGGCGGGGGGGGGGGGGGGTGAGTGCCGCTGCCGCAGCTAGAGCGCGTGCTTTGGTCCAGGGGTTGTCATGGCGACAGAGGCAGCGGCGGCGGCGGCGGCGGCAGCCCAGGCAGGCAGGCGGGGTCCTTCGCATCTTCTCCAGTCGTTCACCAGACGATCTCCCGTGACGTCGCACTCCGTCATCGCAGCCACATCACCGTGCCGTCGCCGTCGCGAGCTTCTTCTTTCTTCACGGCTCACGGCATGCACACACTCGCACCGTCGTATTGATCGTCGCACGTTTTGTCACGCTGTTTGATAAATATTTCGACTAGTTTTTTTGTAAATCGCGGTGGTTATCGCCCGTCGTGAAGCCGGTGCGTCGGTGAAATTTGATACGAGGCAGCCGAGTTTTTTGTGGCTTGTTTTGAAATTTGACGACGTGCCATTACGCGCGCTTCGTGAAACTGTTTGCGGTTCTACAGGTGCAAATTGTATAACTCATCTGGTAACAAAATTTTATTTCGTGGAATTAAAGTTAGCTGAAAGCCGATAACATTTTCTTGCAACACAACTCGACTAGATGCACCTGATGAATGCCTATTTTGTGAACCGCGACTCGATATCTGGCGAAGTGGCGGAAACCGCTCTCTGAACTCGACACCCGATGCTTAATAGTTTCCCCGATACATTCCATAACCGTCAATCACGCCGCCCTCGTAATTAAGTAAGCAGCAGCAGCAGCAGCAGCCCGTTGCCGATAATGGTGATCGCCACACGCGAAACGGCCTCGGCCTAAGAGTCGACTGCCGCCGTGCTTGTCGCACAGACCGTCACCATCACGTCGTCCACAATGTGCTGCGTCCAGGCCGAGCGCGTGTTCCCCGCGTCGGACTCCGAGGACGGCGAGGACCCCGGTCGCACCCCCCGACTGGCGCGCTCCCCCAGAGGCATCACGTCGCGCTCGTGTCCACCCCCCAGAGACCTGCCGCTCGAGTCGCAGTGGGCGGCGGGCATGGGCGGCATGGGGCTAGACTTCCAGCGCGGCTCGTCGGCGCGGTGCCATCATCTTATGACGGCCAGGAGGTCGTTTTCCTCGTCGCTAGTTGCGGATTTAAGGGCGGCCGGACCGGGACCGACTCTCGAGGGATGCGAATTTTTGGTGAGTCGTCGCGCCGTGACATGTCGGGGATAAAATTAGATGCTTTGGGTTGCGGGAAGGGACAGGAACTTTGTCCGGGGGACCCTCTTGACTATCTATTCTCTAGTCGTTGCAGGGGAGAGATGTCGTAACGTCGTGTTTCCTTCGAAACAAACATGTCAGTTAGGTTGTAATCAAATATACCTTTTTGTATGCCAGAGGGGAAGTGTTACGACAACATGGGGTGCTTCACGCGTTGTAAGGCAGAGAGGGATGTTGATGTTCTCTGTAGAATAGCAACAATGCGTGAATCCACTCAAGCGCTGTAGGAAACGAACTCGGAACCGAACCGAAGTCGCCCGGTCACTACCCTTCCTGTTCGAGTACCTACCGCTGCGAAAGAATCTTCTCTCCGATCCCGCTGCTGCCTCAATAGTCTTCTTCTTATATCCACAAAGTATATATTTATAAATCTGGTTCTAAGCAACCCCTAATGAACGGAACAAATTTTCGCGGAATATCAAGTTTATTTCCTTGCGCTTTATATCATTATCCATTGTGACGCCCTCTTTTCTGAAATCTTCAACTCCGGCTCGAGACTCTCTCCCCGAAAGCTGACTTTTGTACTTCCTGCCTATTGTGATAAAATGGTAGTTTGTGATAATGGCTCATCCGCCATTATGAGAGATTCATGATAACAGCGTTCTCGACTCCCCCTCTGGCCCCCGGGGCTTCTTCGGGCCGTGCCAGTGGTTATTTCGTATTTTCTTATTCTATACCATACTAGAATTTATAGCATTACCGTGCTAAGGCTTTGAGGTTGGAATAATACGCTCATATCATTTCGTAGCTTGCCTGAAGGTAGAAGGGTGAAGCAGGGGAACCATTACAATTTATTGTTGCGTTTCTGTAGGTAGACTTAAAACTTTGAAAGAGTTGCACTTTTATCTTGACACAGGAACCTAAAATGTGTCGCGTAACCTACAGACGCGAGATAGAGTTAACGCACAAGAAAAGTAATCGTATTACACGAAAAAAAAGTTAATGAGCTTTCAAGAAAATAACCACCCCTTTTTTGTGTGGTCGTTAATTGTATGAACACTCAAGACTTGCAAGACAACGCCGCCGAGGAAGTGGTATCAGGAGAACCGAAAAAGTCAAATAGTTGACAGCGGGGACCACGAAGAAAACACCCCGAAATTAACGGCCCAGTAAATAAATTCACATTGATAAATAAGTTACAAGATTTTGGAAGACGTCAACACTATCAATAGTTAACTCCGTGGCTCCGTGGCTTGAGGCCATCAATGCTTTAGCGTGCTCACCTCTGGCCAGTGTGTTCTATGAGCTTTATGGGCTCATGGGGGCCCCTACCGGGCTACAGGAAAGGGTTTATGACGTCCGGCACCATATCTTAATCAATTGGAGCATCTATCACTTCGAATCGGTCCGTCTCAGACAACACGAGATATCATATGACCAGCTGCGAAAGTCGCCTTCTCGTCAGGCCGGGTTATATGGTCAAGTTTTCCTCCTAACTCGGGGAGTTTTTCTTCTTATATCTAAAAATAACGGCCTTCTCTTCTTTCCACGCGCATCAAATATAAATTGAAATACAAATCAGTAATGGTGAACATCTTCAAGTCATAAAATAATGCTATTACCACAAGGGACGTAATATTCATTACAAACTGCGCGTGTTCCATATAGTGCAAGACTCTAAAAGCACGACTGCTGACTCGAAAAGACAAAACTGATCGAAATACCTAGTCGGAATTGGGGCAGGAATTTCTACGTGATACATAAAATAACAAGAAATGTGGATGAATTGCAAAATATTGGCACAAACCCCGTAGATTTCGCATGGTTTATTACTAGGTGCCATCGGTACGGCCATTAGTTAGTTTTACGAGCGCTTGTAGCGCTGCGGATGGCCGGCGAATGAACTGGCTAACGGGAAGACGGATGATTCTCGAAGCGCCGCGGAAAACGAGTGTGTCTGGAGCTCGGAGATTGTTGTTTCAGAATCTAGTCCTACTATTCTTTGCCATCCCATGAAATATTCCACTCCAATTCCCATCCTGTGCCAAGAGAATGCATAAAATTTCACGCCATTTATATCGCTATATTTACAACGGTGACATTGCTATCATATTGGAGCCTTGTTCATATCGCATGTAAGATATATTTGAAAATATTTCGAATGTAACGAACTTTTTCGATAGTCCCAAATCTGATGCCCAAGGAGAATCGCCAAATAAAGCAAAAATTGATTCTAAGATTCGTTTTCGCAAGTTCGAAAGTCTTCCACATTTCCGACCACGACGAACTAAAAAGTTTTATCCTTCCGGTGACTTAATTTCCCTCGTTATTTCCCACCATCTTGCGCAGCATTTCGTTTAATAAAATGGGTGTAATATGTAGTACAAAGAAAACAGACAGGTTACGTTACCGTTCGCTTATATCCGCTCATTGTTTTAGCATCAACTAATTCACAATAAACACAACACGAGTCATATTGCGATTGGGGAAGAGATGATGAAGGAAGAAGGGTGAAAATGATACAGCAGGATGAGACGATGGGAATGCGTCTATTGTTCCACCTGATATCAGCTGCCATGGCTCGACAAAAGTAGCTGCGTGGAAACCGAGGAAATATAATAGCATCATCGTGTCCTTTGTGAACAGCTTTACTTGTTACGCTCTCTAATACATATTATGGGAGATCAACAGACGATCGCTTTGCCCATCAAGTGATATTTAATAACGTGGAGTTATAAGTCCTTTCAAGGGGTGGGTCAATGGGGAAATTATATACCTCAAAATGACCTAGTAGTCGTAACCAATGACCGATTATATAATATATTACCGATTGTAATAATATGTGGGATGATATAGATAGATGACATAGAGATACATGTTTACATGTGCGTACATCAATTTTCATGATGAATTTTGTTGTTATACTTTCGTCATGCTGAATAAAAGGTTGTGGTTGTTTTTTATTGAGGTCGTTTTGCACTTATTTTGCAAAATATTCATATCCCCGTGATGATGTAAAATTTCTGAAAATATCAAAATAAATTAAACTGGTTAAACCCTCAGTAAAATCGATATTTCTTCACATGTACACTTTCTGATGAAGCTAGTCGAATTCCCAAGCTCAAGTTTAGTTTTCCGTTGAGAAATTAGCCGTTTGGCTCGTGCTAGCGCCAGCCTCACACACGTGGAGCTGATGGCTGACGCACGTGCATTTTATGGAGAACCCGACGATGGTGCAGCTGAACGTTTACAATTCGGGTGGAATGTTTGCGTGACGTGTTATTACAATAAACACAGAACACAGGTTGGTTACATACACAAAAAAATTTACTCAATAGTAAATTTAACACTAACTATTTTATAAGGATAAGAATAAGTTAAAGCACGTATGTAAATTATATCTCTGCTTGAAATGTTTCCTTGATATGTAAATTTAATAATTTAAACTTATCAGTGGTTGGTTAAAATCATAAAAATTCAATTAATAGTCTATTCACACTTAATTATGTGTTAGGAGGATAAAAATAAGAGAACAGCAAAAACATGATCTTTTATTGATCTGATTAAAGGGGTAAATAAGATATATAAAATGTGTAATTACGTACAGCTTGTAAAAGTTTTAAAAATCACTTCACGAGACTAAAAGTGAGATCGCCGACAAGTTTTTTATGAATTCCAATGTGAAATTACTCTTTTCGTTTAGTTGTGGCGAAATAGGGCAAAGACATAGCGTAATTTTATATTACAATAAAGTAGATTATTTTAAAAGAAAATGTGTTATCTTTATGAAGGAAATACAAGCCACGGAAACTTACTAGATACATAATCAACTTGTTGGCAACTTTAAGAGGTTTATATAAGTTCGGAGTATATAAAAGTTTAGCCCATCCAAAAATGTCACATCAAATTAACTTCAGTATAACTTTGCTCTTTAGGGTAAACGATACCCTGCTGCATATATATAGGCGCACATTTGGTGTACGTTTTATCGTGAACTTGTAACTTTATTGGCTTAGACGGCTGATGTGGGAGGCATACACTTAACTAATAAATACGTGAGCCAGGCTAGTTCTTCACATTGCCGGTGGGTTTATTGATGAGCCAGGGGGGAGGGGACAGGTACACCAGTTTAGTACTTTTCAGAGAACTGCAAACAAAAATACATTTGCAGTATTTTGTAAACGGTACATTTTTTTGACAAGCTCAAATGAAATATAAAAATTCCACCGGGTTTTGCTAATAACTAATTTTTCTTACTAAAGAATCCTGCAGCGATATAAAAATTATCCTTATTTTATAATATTTTTTCAATAAAAAAATATCATTCTGAACGTTGATGCTTTGAAAGTAAAGATAATGGCTTGTATGAGGACAGTAGTTGCCTCGTATCAATATGGCAGTTAAAATGGTGTTAAGACTTCGTGGATGACTAATTTGATGCATCCAAAAGTGTTTTAGACTTCTGAGAATTAATATATACTGCAATACCTATATATTATGCAATACTGTCAAATACCTTCATACATTTCTTATCAATAAGTGGAAAATAAATGCGATATCGAGCATTAATGTATCGATGAATGCTTATCCAAAATAAGAGGTCGCATAGCGTACATTATTGGAGTTCATAAAACATGTTCGTACTTCCGAAGTGAAAACTTTGCTGATTTATTGGTGCGGCACGAAAAACTGAATGTTCCACACTAGAACAGCCTTTTCCCCAACCAACGGAAAGGGCGCAAAATCGATGCACAGCATCCATTTTCGGTTGGATTAAGCTAGCAATTTTCCTCTCCAAGAAGTCATTTATAACATTTAATTTTAACTTTTATCGCTAGATTTCAATCGTCCATTGATGATCCCAATTCCATCTGACAACCAGCGAAACTACTCGCGAAGTAGAATCTCTACCCTGCAATGGAATGGAGTGGCTTATACTTAACTTCTTCGCAGTTTATTTTAGAGCTCCTCATTGAGGTGCCAATCTTTTTAGTTATTTTTGTGCAAAAATCGATGCTTGAAAACCGACGCCTCTGGTTTATAGAAATACGATGTTGGTTCTTATAAATAATTGAATCAAAATATTTGATGTCTGGAAGCAATCATGCCTGGTTGATTATGAATGAGTTAACGGTAAAGCACTAGTCTAGGTTTAATTATAACTGTAATTTTGATTCTTTGATGACATTATTTTTCACATCACAATGCAAATGTTTAGAACGACGATGCTTACTAAAGTGTGGCATGAAAGTATACAAATTGAAATAGATTTATATATATATATGGCTTCTCTTCTGTAATAATGTGAAAAATAAAACGTGAGATGTAAACTAGAATTCTACTTATTTTTTAGCTCTATGCGAGCCGAAGTCACTGAGGCCGCAGGGTATCTGGCTACGAAGTTGACACATTCATATTTTTTGTTATTCGATACAAAAACGAAACATATTTTCAGAATAAAAAAATCGTTAAAAATATAATATAACATCGCTAATAACACAACTGAGTACAACTGCTAACAATAAGAGCCAGTAGAACGTGAAATCAAATCACCGGAGCAGAATCAACATAGGCCCAGCTCCGATGTGCGCTCTACTGCAGCCTCGCCCATGTACAAACATTGGAGCAAACAATAACTTGTGTCCATCAAAGGCCATCCTAATTTTCATCCCCGTTTGAACTTTATTCCCAATTTTAATACATATTTCACGATCGGCACATAATTAGTAAAATGTCTGGAATATCGATACTTTTTTTTTGTCATTTCATAAAAAACCAACCCGCAGCTTTAGCGGATAAAATTGTTCGAGCGTAAATTGGAATCCCCTGCAGCTGTTCGAATTTAAGCAGCGAATTTTTAAGTGAACTATTGTGTTCTCCATGTGTCTCGTGTTATACGTCACAATTACACTCCTATTAGCCGAGCTCTGGTAGCGAGGTGCCCGCGTGTTCGACGCAAACTCGCACTCCGCCTCAAAGCAGGCGCACATAGCATTATCAATCTCTAGTGAAATGATTTTTCCCGTCCGCACTCCAATCCTTTTCATTGTCTAAACGAGTGAAAGAAATAATCACTTTGCGTCTGAATTAAACCTCGCTTGTTCTCTAAACGGATGCTCGATTCCACTAGCAGCGACCCCCCCCCCCCCCCCCCGTCACCACCCCCGCCCCTTCTAACCCGACCGGACTTTGCGATAACCGAATAAACTTTCAGACGAGGAAAACTACGGGAGCAGAACTTGGAGAGAAAAGCCTTCGTCCCTCTGCCCCCCCCCCCCTCCGCCCTGCTGCCCAAACCCCTGGCCATAGTGCAACACTCGGTCTCCGCCAGCTCTTTCTCTCTGGCTTCTATATTTTCCGACACCCTGCGCTTCCCGACGCCCAATTTCCCGACACCTCGCAAATCCACGGGCGTCCCCACGGTCGAAACGCACAATAAGCGGGTGGTCGAGCCGGCGCCCGCCGCCCCGAAAATAATATCTGACCTTTATCGCGACTTTAACAAAATAAACTGTGATGCTCTCAACGTTTTCGTTTTATTCTGCCTGGGTATAATGACGTGAGAAATGTTTCTGTATTTAGGCAAATTTTGGGAGCTTGCGTGGGCTTCATTCTATTTTAGAGGCTGTGTAATAAAATCAAATTACACAATATACTTCGGCTGGAAGCTTTGAAAGTTGTTTCGGAAATTAAATTACTTAGGAAGTCTTTAAACCTCGTCTTAGTACCTATCCTGATCTGCTCTTTGCGTCTGAAATCGATGGAGCTAGAAGAGAAAGGAGGAAACTGGATTAAGATTTTCGGGATTCAATTTTCGAAATAGTAGAGATTTAAAAATAATTTTCCATTTTCTGTTCTTTGAAGTTGAGAATAACTCATAAACATTCATTAGCAGTTCCTTCAATATTTGCAAGATGTCTGCTTCTAGATCCGAAATCTCGACTCTTTCTGGTCGTACGATTTCCCATCACTTTTCCCCCTATAGTCGTATGCCATTTGGATTAATTTATCAACCACAAAAGTCGCTTTCATCTTAGGAGACGTGCTACTCTTCTTTGCCATCTTTGAGATTTATTTTAACGAACTATTTAAGAAAAGTAGAAATATTCCAAGTGTCAATAGGGGGAAAAAAACATGTATAACTTACTGCAGCAAAACGTCATACACAGTATATAGGTCTTAGCACATTTCACTTGAAATGCCCAGATGACCAATCTTTCTTTTACATACAATGACACATTCTTTTAGAACCTTAGAATTGTACTTCTTACGTATAGCTCTCGGTACCTTTAGAAAGTAGAATCCAATCCTTATCGCGCGAAATCCGTCTTTCGTTGTCATTGTCATCAACTCAAATCACAATAAAAATCATTGTGTATTATGCCGCCCGCCCCTATGTCTTCCCAATCAAGCTATCATTTTGCACCAATAAGCGCAAGAAATGAAATTACCAAGGTACCTGGCCTTTGTAGCAGAAAAACACATTTCTATCTCTAAATTAAGGTCGATATAAATGTGCAAAATGTGTGTCCATAAAGTTATAAAGGAAGCAGAAATAAAACACAGTGATTTCGAACGACTATATATATATGCATAAAGCCCATGCAAACACGAGACAAGGGTCAGAAAGATGAGATAGAGGAGAAAAATAAATCTGCGCCGATGTCAAGTATCCGAAGCAACAGAGACAATATCAGTGCGAGTCATTTCCTCCGTTCCAAATTTACTGATCTCCTTTATCCTGGGATATTGTCCTCTGCTTGCACAGCCTTTGCCTAAACGCATTATAATCAGGACCTCACCGAAGTAAGACTAAATACAAGCGACGTTCCTGGAAAAACCAAGACTACCATATTTCCCGTTTCCCAGGGATACTGCTTTTCAATAGGCAAGTTCTCCTCCCGGCGGCGCTCGTAAGGCGCAGGATGGGCCATTGTACTGCGTGGAAAATGCGAGCGCGTTCAATTCTCATCGCGGGACTTCAGGCGATTAAATGAGAGTGATCTTTGTCAGTTTTGTGAGGATATAATTCCTTTTGTGCCAACTACGTTGGTGATTCCAACTACGTTGGTAATCACCAACTACGTTGGTGATTATTTTAGATATATTTGATGATATTTCAAAGCAAGAAAAAGAAAACGAACCTGGAATAGTAACTTTGCGTATTATAAAAAGATATGTGCGGTTGAATATCGCACGACTAGTAAAGTAGCTCTCACCCGTATCTTGTTAATTAACATCTCACGCTATAACCATTGTTTTCTTCTTTCCAGGTAAGAATAAGAAAGACACACCTTTGCTCTCGATTGCGCCTATTCTCCAACGCAAACTGTGAGTTGAAGCAGACCATTCTCATCTAACTTTCGAGCTCACAGTAGCAAAATGCCGAGGCTGAACCCAGCGGGATGTTGTCTCTCCCAGTCTCCAGCGAGAAAATACCTATCCTGATGTATTTTTAATTAAAAATACATTCGCGAAACATGTCCAGTTTCATTAAACTGAGAATATATGTGCAATTAAAAACTACGCTCGTTTACATGCTCTTTACAAGATGTTACGATTCGCACTTGATGCGACTTGGATTCTTTCCAGACATTAATTACCTTGCAAAATCGATCGTTAATCGGCAATTCAACTCCGAGTAATTAATGACTTCGTACAATTTGTTTAAAACGTAATAAAATATTGACTTACAGAAGTAATTACTTAATTTTATAGAGAAACTGATTTTACACATGATATTTCCGCTGAATTGCTAATCGGAAAGCTATCGAGTGAATCAACGGGGTTTCATATTCCATGCTCAGTTGCAGTAGAGAGCATTCTGAGCCCGGCACCTCCACTATAGTCGTATAGTGCACATGCACGTATGGCTGCACATGCTAGATGAGCACAAGCTTATTGAAAACATGGAAGCAGTTATATTCGACGCTTATGTGAAGATTAGAAACGTGTTCCACTCCACGGCGACATGCAGTTTAAATGGGGAACGACGTTGCATTCATTTAACGCGCCGACGTCTGAACCGGTAATTTCAAGCTGATATCAACTGGAAGTAACAATTCCAGTGAAATTGTGTCACTGCGTTCCATCTCCCAAGCGACAATCCTGTGACGTTCGTCACAAGGACGTGATGTGCGAATCACGAGCTTGTGAACCGTGAATTCGCTTTTCATTTGAGACTCTTCGAGCGCGACAAATTAGTCTTGTTTTTCCGTTATTTTCAAAAAATGTGCTATGCTTGTGTGGCTGGAGAATATTTACTTTACACCTAGTGGGGTTTTCATGTAAATGCTTATAATATGCGAGTTGAATTCGGATACCTTGTTTTGTTTTCTTTTTAATGTTATTCTTTTGCTGTTATTACATTTCAATCTATATTTTGTTTGCAGAGGTAGAATTTTCCATGGGTTATGCAAGAAGTAAAATGATTAGGACTCTTTCACATTTTAAAACATGGCACAAACAGTTTTGTTTGTGCGTTATTTCCAATCACGTGAAATATCTGTGACGTCTTCGATGGAAGTTCAATAAAGATAATATCAAATAAGCACCGAAAACACTTTTATCATTCGAAATAATAACACGCTCTATTTCATGCATTTCACACTTCACGAGATAGAACCATGTAGTTCAAAAATAAATTTCGCTGTTTGCTAGCAGTGTTTCTTTTTTTATTACAAAGAAAACATTCTACCAATATTCATGCGCAGCAAAGTGTCAAAGTAAAAAACAATAAACTCTAAGACACGATCAATAACTTGTATTACACTCCCACTAACAGTTAATGAAACCCGTTCATCCGTGCAATATTTCCTTTGTGCCATCGCAGTTTTCAAACCGAACGATATCGCAGTTGACTTCAGTTGGCAGTGTTCGATGGCGTAGTTTCCCGGCTCAGCGGGGAAAGCGGGAAAGCGTTGTGGCATCACTCCGGTAATGAGCATTCAATATAATATTAATTTGCCCATTTCGTCGGCTCCCCGCTAGGAAACGGCAAATGCAGGTCGGGCACAACTCACCCGCCTGAATACTGATCGGACGGCTCGCTTCCATCGGAAATTCTGGTCGGCGGCCAGAACTGAAATCCAAACTCGCGCCCTTTTGTAAATGAAATAAGCAATATGAATGAGGTTTTGGAAGGGAGGGTGGTGGATATAATATAGGGTTTCTGGAATTATTCCAAAAACGTTATTCAATAATAGCAGTAGTACCCGCGAGGGATTTTGAGTTGAAGAGTAGCTACGTCAAATTGCTATTTAGTAACTTTAAAAAATGCTCGCGATTGCGTGTTTTTTTGGAGCCGAAGTTGTGCTTAAGTTCGTTATGAAAATATTGAAAAAGGATCAAATAAAGTTGAACAATTTCCAGAAATATGACTTGCCGACAGGGAGATTCCTAATTCATAGTATGTCTAGCCAAGCTATTATAAACTCGGTAAACATGGTGGACCGAGAGCGGCTGAAGCCGTCGGAGTTTACACTAATTATGTTGCTGAGTGGAGATGCTGCGCGGAACATTATCATATTGGAGTGTGGAGAGAGGGTGAAGTTCGCTGGACCAGAGAGTGAGTGAAATCGGTATAACTGTGCACTGCTGTGTGCTGGGAAACAACGTGTCCTGGGAAACAACGTGTGCTGGGAAACAACGTGTCCTGGACTGGGTGGTAGTGAACTGTTTTTACTCATTCAATCCTGTGTTTAAGAACCAAGTTCGATCTGCGTAAATTTTGAGATAGATATTTCCCGGATTGGTATATACGAATTAAAATGGTTAGAATGATAACACCTTATCTAAATGTGCATGAACTTCACACAAATGTGCCAACATACACATTTTTCCAAATATTAAAACCTCTAGAGGCGGTACGAAAATATAAACACCTTTCATGTACTAATTTCTTTCATGCACTAATTTCTTTCATGCACTTCTTTCATAGCACTTCTTTCATAGCACTTCTTTCATAGCACTTCTTTCATAGCACTTCTATCATAGCACTTCTTTCATGCACTTCTTTCATAGCACTTCTACAGTCAAGACGAATACATAACCTGATTTTCGCTACGTAGTTCTTCTTTGCAAATAAAATGCAAAATATTATAAAACAATAGTAAAGGAAATACCGCATTGCAGGTGTCATAACTTAAACATCTCAAGATCTTTGTTTAATTTGAAGTAATCACAAGTATATAGCTGCATTAAATACGCCTCACGCTTTCGAGTTGGTAAGATATTTGACTGGCTCATTATCCCCTGTTTAGTTTCCCGACGTTGGCAATTACCCGGTAATCCCGGGACATCTTTTAATTAGCACCGAATTCGGGAGTAATGCTCGGCCACCGCAACGTGTTACTCCCGAGTCTCGAAACACAATACTGGAACGCTAACAGAAATAAAATTGTCGATTTGACCCAGTTTCACCAGCAGATTTTCCCTCCCACCCCCCCCCACCCCACCCCCCCCCCCCTCCCCCGTACTCACCGAACTTTTTGCAACATCGCACACGGTATGTAGAGGATTTGCAGGATTACGCGAGTCGCTATTTTATCTTTAATATATTATTTCCGAGCCATTAGGGAATTATTTTATGGTTAAAAGTGTTGCATCACTGTAGAATTCATCCCTTCGAATGGTTTGTGTGAATTTTTAAATATGCGTGCTTTTTTCTGTATTTATCGCGTGAGAACTGAGCCGGAATTAATGCGCCCCTGAACGCAGCCCGCAGAGCAGTCACTTTGCACCAAACCTGGCACCTCCACCTTTTCATTAACTTATGTACGCATTTATTATTTTGTTGTTGTTGTTGTTGTTGTACGAATCTGTAGTTCTAGTTAAGGATTAGCGATCATCTAATTAGTCACCCAAGTCTAAACAGCGTGCTCGTCACTTGATTACGATTTGCCCTTGAACGCAGCCCGCAGAGCAGACTTGAAATGACTGACATGGCACCTCCACCACAATTTTTTTCTCTCAGTGGTCGTTCATTTTCGGATGCTGCATGGATGATTCCGCTTCTTTGATCGTGACGTCTGTACTTGCTACCAGCGTGCCCCAGAACGCTGCCCGCAGAGCAATAAGTGTGGCACCTCTACCGAAAAAGGAAAAGGTGAAGTGGGGAAAGCATTAAATGCGTGTTCACATTTTAATCGCTTTGAAACCAACGCATAAAATGCACTAATTGTTTAGTTTTTTTGCATTTAAGTTATATTTTTTGGTTCATCTTATCAACTGATTGAATTTCCACTCAAGAACTGTTCTATTTTTATTTTTAGATTAATCGAGTAAAAATCGAGTAAAAATTAATCGAGTAAAAACCAACGCATAAAATGCACTAATTGTGTAGTTTTATTGGCATTAAAGTTCTATTTTTCGGTTCATCAACTTATCAATATTGAATTTCCACTCAAGAATGGTTCTATTTTTATTTTTAGATTAATTGAGTAAAAATGTATAAAGGGCGTCAGTTAATTTTTGTGGCTGCTACTCCAAAATATGAACTAATTTACAAAAGGTTTTCGCATGCGTAATTCTTCTTTTTCCTTTTCGTTCTGCGTACATAAAACAGGCGCTGTCGCCAAACAGCGTAATCAGCATCAGCCATAAACAGCTCAAACAGCACATAATAAAACCGCCGAACCTTGGTCCCGAGTGAGGTGTCCGCAATAAATATGCCGCTCTTTCCAAACAGCCGGGAAAACAATGCAACGAAAACAACTCCGAACGGAGGAAGCTATTTGGCGAAACGAATTGTTGTGTAGAAATAAGCAGCATAATTATCACCAAATGGGAACTTCTGCATGCATAGAGAATAGCATTCTATGAGAAGAAAATAAGGCAGGCCAAGTGCCTTAACAAGCCAATACCTCCAGCGGGCTGTTTTCTTATTTCTACGGTACTTAATAATTAATTAAAATGCATTTTCTTTCAGTGTGTTTTCGTATACCTTCCATTTTATTGTCTACCAACTGGGTTGGAACGTATTATTCGTACTGCACTGCAGATAAAGAAGTTGTAAGTGTTTTAACTTGGCCATTTTGTGGAAGGAAGTATACGGAGGTTGAAGATTGTGACGGAAACAAACGCGTTGACAGTTTGTTTCTTAAGTTGTGACAGTAGTCGTGAAGCTATCTTCACAGACGATTTCATCGCGTCGTTTTGATGGCCATTGTTTTATGTGTTTGGAAGGCGATGGAGATGCCTGCCAATCGCGATGTGTCACGGAAAGAGTGCGCTGGAGATTGAAATATGAAATGGAGCTTAGCTGAGATGAATGGTGGGAGATTACGGGATTATTTTTTGTTTAAATTCCCTCGAGTCTCATTTTAGTAGCTGCTTATATGTGGGAAGCTTCCTTCATGATCAAATTGCTATGATAGTAATTGCATCGTACTTCATCTCCAAATGCATTTATTTGCCAGATAAATTTATTTACTCATTTTAAGATTTCTAGATCATTTCAGATCATTTTACTGATTCTGATGTGGAGAACCGTTCATTTTTATCGACTCATTTTCTAATGAGACCCCAAAACTATATGCAATAAATCTTTATGACAGGTTACATCTTCCTTTTTATAATAAATATGAAACTAAGAACGAAGAATAAAGAAAAAGTTTTGTGGAAGTTTAAATTGGTGTTTCCTCAGTCCTCATTACGACTATCTGTCTATTGTTTTCGAATTACTTGAAACTTTTTAGGAGATGAGGACTAGCCAGAGAAAGTTATTTTCAGACGCCGGCACGTATTCATGAATAAGAAATCCGAGTCAACTCAATTTTCTTTCTGCAGGACTTTTTACCTGATTTTCTCACGTAAATTTGTTCTTCTTTACCTACTCACATGAAGTGGATAATTGTTGTTCAGTGGCACTTTATTACGAGCAAATGGATAAATCAACAATCTAAGGTGGACGAAAAGCCAGTAAGAAGTACGTGAATTTAAGAGCAGTTAATCTAAACTACTTACGCTACTTGAAGTTCGGTGCCCCTGAACGCAGCCCGCAGAACAATCAGCACAAAACCATAGTCAAATACGAACCTGTGTGTTTTCTGTATTTCCTAAGATAGGGAAACGCATTACCTATATGGCTGTTTAGTTTATCATTTTCCATCCAGGTTATTGACTACAGTTAGTTCCTGTTCAGGAAGTGTCGGAGACATGTGAATTCGGATATCAAGGAACACCGGAATCCGGGAATCGTACTTCGCTCTAGTTAAGAGGGCGCCCGAGCGCCCTGCACGCCCCCTTCTAATTCCCCGTCTGCCCCGAGGCAACTTCTGACTAAGATTCACCCTGAATGGGGAGCGAGACAAGGGCTAGTTCCGGATTAGGATATCGAATATGAAAGATTATCAGCTTCAGGCGTTAAGCTGACAAACGAATATCCGGTTCTTCGTTGGATACGCTTCCGAATTAAATATTACTTCTTGGAAACATATATTAGATTTGTGAAATTGTATTTATACGCTACAAATATATTGGTAAACACGTCATAACCATCTCGGCTCTAGTTGATATTGATTGCTCGGAAGTAGAACGAAAAAGAAAACAAAAACGCTGCAATTGCGCAAGTTTGTTTCAGAGAACGGAACTTAATTAAAAAGAGGAGTTAATTATTTAAATTGTGTACATTTTAGAACCAAATAAGCGTAAAAAAAGAAACAAGAAAGAAATAAATGTTTCAAAAATACAATTTTCAACAAGTTTGTTGATACAGTAGGTAGGACTACTGCAATTCATTTTTCCCGTTGCAGTTTGGACACCGAATTATATTCGAAATATGCTTTCCATTGCGCTTTTCGAATTTTAGAGCTTCATTTACAGAAATCAAATGCACCAATTGAATGCTCGCAGACTTCAGAGCCAAGAAAAGTGTGAGTTCTGAATATGATTTAGTACTGACATGATAGCAATATTTCTGAAACATTGTAAAGATTTTGAATTACACTCTCTAAAATAAGAAAAGAAAACGCGTGAATTGCTATCACGCGCTATCACAGTCTGACGCATAAAAAGCAAGAAATAAACAAAAGTAGAACGTCTGGATAAAAGGACGCAGAGACGAATCACAATCGCGGGGAGAGAGTTAACAGAAAACAGCTCACTCCCTCGAGGGGTGGCTGTCTACTGCCACCCAGTCTTTTCAAAATGCACGGCACGAAAATATCGCAACGGTGCAAAAAGCACCCACCAGGGACGCTAGCTGCCGTCTAGCAGAGTTCGGGTCCTTAGTCGCCAATAACACGGTTATTAAGAGCAGCCCTTTGTGAGCTCATCAATTATTTACTTCTAATTCGGGGGCATAAAATGGGAGTATTACGTTATGCAGATGGATGCTGCTGTCCATCTTCTCACCACTCTGCATCAATAACAAAACGATGTTTAAATAATGGGGGTGGTTTATTTTTTACTCTTTTATGTTGTGTGAATTCCCTTTTAGTGGCCTAGTATGAATTAAAACAGTTCGTTTTGCAGCCACATATCAAAGAGTTATTTTTCCTAATAATAATTCTGGAACATAAACGGGTATTCCGTTTACCCTTTTCCCTCATCATCAATGAAACTAAACAATCACGGGCCAATCATGGGCCAGCTCATTTTATGGAAACAAATTTTCCTATTTTATTCTTGCTTTGTGAGCATGTACTTTTCCGCCTGTTGATCCATTTCGGTCTGAAGTTACAAACGAGGCGGGTTTTTCGTTTCCATGCGGTTGATTATTAGTTATGTATGCCCATGCTGAGTCCTGTGTATGTCAGTTGTTTGCTTAGGTTTATCAGAATAATTTAAATTATTGCTAACTGCTAAGTAGCATACTGCTAATGGGAAATCTCGCTTTTGACAGAGAGCCGAGCGGTAAGCCTTTAATGGATTACGGGACGCGGATGAAATCAAACATTGCCTCTCGAGTCGCCCAGTTTTGCGGCGGCGAAACTCGTCCCATCCCCCCCCCCCCCCCTCCCCAGCGTCCCTCTAACGGCCTTTAGATAAAAATGTTCCGTTTTGCAACTCCATGGTAATTTGGTGAAAAGCACTCCGATCATTTCATTTTTTTGCTATCTGTAACAAGACGTTTCTGGTTCCACTTATTTTTAATGTGTATTATACGAATTAGAATATGTTGTAGCTTTAATATAAGCTTTAAAATTTCTTTTCTACTGACTTTTTGTTGGCAGTTTTATTAATCAACTTTCTTAATTTTATTCTTCACGAAGAGTCACTTACACAAAGAAAGAGTGTTTGCCATTTGTCCTACGCGCGAAAGTTATTAAGAAACTTATCCAATGAAAAGTTAATAAAGTACAAAAGGAGAAAAAACAGTTCTTTTAAATTTAAACACCCTTAAAAATCGTTCCACTTAGCTTCACAATTCCAATTAGATTCACAAAGCACGACGCATAGTTCCATGAAACCTGCGCAGGTGTACCTATTCGGCGTAAGTGATGTCAGAGGCTGTGAAATGTAACAGAGCGTCTTCGGAGCCCTCCTCCCAAGATCCCCCTCCCCACATTCATCCTGCAAACCAGCTTACCTACGAGTCATGCATAAACTATCGTCCACTCAGATCCGACGCCCGAACCGGCGTCGGAGTCGGCGTCTTCATCTTCATCCGGCGCGCACAGTGGCGCCAATTCGATCACAACAGTGGTGGAAATCCTTTTAACACAACTGACCGTTCTCATAAAAACAGCTAGAATGTGTTGGTACTTTCTATTTATAAGGGAAATGAACAGATCCCAAATTGAATGTGAGTTCCCTTACAGCACGATGCCGTTAGTTTTTCAGAGACAGACTATACCCTTTGGCCCACTGCACTCTTAACCAACAGCCTCCTCCCGCCGTGAGCCAACTCCTTAATCCTGATTTACATGCTTCGGTCGCCACTGGTCGAATTCATATCCGACCTTATCACGGTTGAGTGGCTCAGGGCGGCTCAGGACGCTGCTGACCCTGCGGGGACGGACTCCCGGCATAATCCACGTGGCCAGACCGGACGCCGCCTGTCAATTCACCGGAGGGGGGGCCGGCCCTACTCCTGGCTTGGCGTTGACCCTTGTGATCTTGAGCCACTGTGGCACTCGAGTCAACTCGATTTGCAACTCGATTTGCATCGGTTTTAGAAGCTAGCACAGGCGTACACATTAGTTTTGAACGAATCCGAAAAGATATAAATATAAATGGTATTATGCATTTGTGACGCTTACTCACGAAACTTTAACTCTCTCGAATTGGATCGCATTTAATTTCCTTTTTTGCCGGGCACAAGCTGAAAATTTCACTCTTCTGTTATCAGAACATGGTCGGTATATAGGTACTTATGATCAGACAACATTGACACTCAGAGTGAAAGCATTTTGAGTGTTCTGTAAATGTGTGAGTGTACGAGTGACCGAAGTGATTGAACGAGATTTCCGCATGCAAGTTTTAAGTAAACTTTTCTCCAGTGTCCGCCAAATATTTACCTAAACTCAGGGTTTAATTTAAAAAAACTAACTGGACGTTGCTGAGATTTAACAGTTCAGCTTAGCGGTTACTGTCAGCAAAAAACTGGAAAGTATTTCATTTCCTATAACATGGTATTCATGCAGTTTGTTTAATTTTGCACACAATAGATAAATGAAATTTCAGCAAGGCCAAGATTAAAAGACATGTTTTAAATGAAGAACGTGAGATGCATCTCGAGTGATGCACATGCACTAGCACACAATATACGACCGCATTCGATGAACTTCATTACGAGAGTGCACGTAATGCATCAGTGATAAGAGAATTGCAATTACGTCGGTTGAAATTTTCTACGAATTCGTGATCTTGTGCGGCACATATTCATTAATATATAAGAGAGTATGAAACGGCCACAATGCCAGCTTTAGACGTGGATGTGATAGTGGTTCCCACTTTATAGCATCATAATAAATGTCAGGTTTGATGAAAATAGCAACAGAGGCTTCGACGGAGGAATCGAACAGACGCGTTACTTTTTGCCTTGCGGTTTATTTTTCGTGTTCTCCGTTATTGTTCAGCTGATCAAGAAAAACCTATCTCAGAAAAACAGAAGAGCTCTGGGGTTTTATTGCTTATACGGGAACAACGGGTGGCTGGGGGTGGGGCTGGGAGTCGGGTAGAGAGACGGGGGTTGCACACATTTTGCGTCGATTTATGTCGTGTTGCGTCTGGGGGATGGCGGAGAAAATGTGATCATGGTTATCTTAGCGTTTTCCGCTGCTGCTCTTGCTGCTGCGGCTGCCTCTGCTGCAAGCCCGACTCGAGCTAGAACCTTATTCTCCGCACCGGCGCACTTGCATCTATTCGGAGAGAAAATGATAGTCTGTTGTCAGATTTTCTATGATATCATCTCATTCGTTTTGAATAAATGACATTTCGTTTTCCCCGCCTACATTTCTAGCCATTTCTACGCTCTTTGCTTGCCGTCTGATTTGATATTTTCTGGAGCTCGCAACGCAGTTATAGTTGCAGGTGGAATTTGATAAGGACCTTAAAAACTTAGCTTAAACAATTTGAAATTTCTCCCAACTAGTATAAAACTATTGAAAATCGATCCTCCTGAAGTTCTACTTATACATAGTGTGAAAGTTTCTCGTATTGAGAAACTAAATCTCGCGCGAAGAACAAGTTTCCACACCAAGTTTCCCTACTAGTTTACACAACTGCGCTCTGTGGGTAGTTGTTAACGGCTATCACGGGTGCTGCTCGATATCATTCCAGGTCTAATGAGTGCATTACTTGTGCTTGCAATTGCTTCAAGAATCCTGGGCGAGGAGTAAGTCTTAGGCGCTCGAGCTAGAGCAATAATCACGCCATGGGGATGAGCCTAGCGGGCAAACGTAAACTAGATCCAGGTGAACAGAGCCCAGGATTTTAATTAAGAAATATCACAAGAGACGTTAAAATATATTCGCGCGCGCAAAATTCAGTTAGAGAAATGGTAATAAGTTAGCTCGTATCCTTACGAATTCAGGGAAACAAATTTATCGTTGAACGTGCTGAAGTAAATTTAATGCCTTTGGGAGGAATAAAGCATCAGCATTGCGCGACAGTTTTTGGACCACATTACTATTCATAATTTCGAGTCGGGTCCCTGCAATGAAATGTTCTACTTCAGTACGAATATCTAAACTATACCGAATTGACAATGACAACTGACAAGGCAATTTCTTTGATTCAAATATCTTGTTTTCAAATGTATACAAGGTACAAATATACACAGAAGATGTTTTTTAATTAAATGCAAATGTGCTCCAAGTCCTTTACAAGGCCTAATTCCGGCAAACATTTCCTAGGAGCAAATAATAGATGCGAACATGTCTCCAAAAGAGCGGCTTGTGCTTCAGCATCCGACCAAAGACAAATTGGAATGATTCTACCTTGTTGCTCAAGGTATAAATGTTTGTTACTCAACCGCCTCTTTCGCAAATGTTGCATCTTGTCCTAAAACAGAAACTGTGTGGAACTCTAAGAGAACTGTGGTAACGTTGGGCTTTGGTAGAGTCAGAACACAGAGGGTAGGTTTAGCCCTTTGTGTAAATTATGGTCGGTATTATTGTCTTGGTTGGAAGCGAACGTGCTAGTATATATACGTGGCATGAGTAATTAACAGTCCGCTGACAGTTTGAGCTGCTTACATCTCAGGCGACGGCGTCGCGACGCGCCGTGACGTCGGTGACGTTTACAAGATCTGTCTCGCGCTAATTATGCACTTACGTTTTGCGGCAAAGGTACCTGCTAGGGATCTCTCTGTTTACTGAAGACTTGCGGGAAAGCTCTCGTCTGTTTTTCAGATGAAACTACTTGACAGGACGAATCCTGATAGAGTTAGTTGAAGGGAGGGCTAGCGAATACTTAATGCATTGCTACATTATTAACGGTTGCTTCATGCAGAGCAAATGGTTTTCAAATTGAATTAACTTCTCTTTTACATGAAAACGAACCATTATTTAAAATGCTTTTTAAGTTGTGTCCACTTATTTGCGTTATATTCATCAAACTTTAAAACACTTTTCAGTATGAAATTACTGATTGTCCTGCAATGCCTGTGCTAATAAATACCCTTAATTACCCATTAACTTTCGAATAGCAAAACTAACTTGTAAGTGAACAGCATTCTTCATAATATAACATCCATGGAAGCGCACTTGCCGCCTTGCGCAAAGAGGTCCTGACATTCCTGAAACGTTCCTCGCGACTCGAGATCTACTGAAACTTATTTCACGGTGCATCTCCCTCTAATGCAATTAAGTACTTTATTAATTATGTAGAATCTTGCATGGGACGTAGCCGCGTCGCGTCTTGCACAAGTGAAGCTAATAGAATTACACACTGAGATTGACATGGACCATATTAAATGTAAGTGAACCTATATGAAATCTCTCTGAGCAATATACCTACCTCCGTATACAGTAATAACTGGATAGTAACCGAGATTCCTAATGCATACCATTATCTTGAATAATTACTGGGAATATGAGAGAGCTAATGATACGTTCTGCAAATAAAGTTTAATTTAATTGGAAATACTGGCGAGAGAGAACGAGATGCATGGATATGGAAGGATTCGTGCTGGATTCCTTTGCTCATTCCCTGGCTTTATTGTTTGGCAAGTCGGGCGATGAAGAAGAAAGAAGATTGGGGAGGGGCGATGTTGAATCGAGAAGAAAGAGAATCGTGAGATGCGGATTCAACCACTTCGGCTAATAACGATTCTATTGGATCTAGTTATTCAAGATTTTGTTCAACTTGCCAGGCAGAAAGCTGATACACTGGAAAAGTCTAGCTACGGCCTTGTTTAGTTTTATTGGAAACGTTTAGTATTTGAATAATGGCTGTGGCGAAGTTTACATTTTGGGTTGGGGTTTTGTGGGTGAGCTGGGGTTCGTCTGGGTAGAGAATTTCTTTGGGTATCAGCTCGCTTCATCAAGTCTTGGATGAAACTAAATTAGAGATCTTGAAATTAATTTCAGACAAATTCCTAGCACTAATTTAATCAATTAAGTTTTTGTCTTCAGATTGTGTGAGGTGAGGCTTTGCTGTGCCTTCAAAATAGAAAAGCTTTTATTGCTACTTGGTCTAAGAACTCGGTTGGACCTGAAGGAATACATGATGAAATATTTTCTCTAATTTCCACGATTTTCTTCTTTTTTAGGTGAGTTCAGCAAAACATACTGCAGCAGGAAAGCTCTGGTGAATGGAAATTGTGTAACAATTACTTCCAGGTAAGCTAAGAAGATATTTGCATCGGAATTTTGTTTATATAGTTCATTAACTAAATAATTATCACTTTTACTTGTGTCAGAGTTCATCATAAAAAGTCCCCAATTTCATTTCATTTTTCGGAAAAAATAATGTTTTTAGAATGTAAAAAATTAAAAAAATAAACATGAGGACGGAAATTTATAAAATATTTATTCACGAGTGGTTTCAAAACTTTAAATTACGTTTTTTTACGGGGTGTAAGTAAACACAATTTGTTGAATGATTGTTTAATTGAAACTCGGAACGTAAATTAATTACTTCAAGTATCCTCATCGGAGGATCGTTAGCGAATGTTTACTAGAAGTTGCCCATTAAAAACTCCAATATTATAAGTTTCTTTTTAAACTCACCACTGTACATGAAAGAAAAAAAAATGTTTAGAATCAACATCTGAAAATAACTTTTTAAGAATCAAGAAGTAGGTAATAAGTATAAAAGGCACAAATTTTGCCACTCTTTTTTACATCAGAAATAGGAATCACAGTTATCACAGGTAACAGACCGTACGTGTTAGAGATAATTACGGCGCACAAACTGGTAACAAATGGGCCCAGGGTGTGACTGGCAGGGGGGGGAGGGGAGGGATGATCACCCCCGCAAAATGGGCTGTCCTTTGACGCCGGCGGCTGTGGTACTCAACGTTGCACATAACTCAGTACAGTGCAGTGCTGCTTCGTTCAGTCTGCTCCAGCTATTCACCATCACATGTTACTACATTTTACATGTTAGCTGCATGCATGTTTAGAGATTTATTACATGAACCGATTCCCTTCAAATTCAAAACAATGTTGATTTGGGAAAATAGTTTTACATGAGCGTTCATGAGGTGGGCGATGTTTTGTTAAAGCTGCGTTACTCTATTATGTTCGCTCCTGATTCTGATCCTGAATGGGTCAGTGAAGACTTCGACATTATGAACGATGTCGTGTATTCCATGCTTCTATCTATATCCTGGTCTTTTGTCAGGACTAAGACTTTTTCAAATTAGAGCAGCCATAAAACAGACATTGGCTTTGTGGCCCTCGCGGAAATCCAGAAGTAATTCTTTTCGGGAAAATGTGAATAGGGGTTTCTATATTTTCCCCGAAATGCAACGACTTCCTTCGGATTTACTGCGATATTACGAGTGGGTGATGTGAGATAAAGGTGTGGGCCGGGAAAATTCCTCAGAAAGACTGAGCCATATTTCAAGGTTGTACAAAATTATATTATTTTAAATTACTCCAATTGATGGTTGGATACTTGTATACTTTTATCATTTTCTGGAAAAATATTAAACTATTTCTCTGATAAAAAAAAACTTCCCGATGATATACCATATTCCATATTCACATCACTGAATATTTTCTTTGCAGTGCGGGCATTTTTCCTCGAAATGCTACAGTGTTTGCGAGCATGTGGATGTTTTTCACGAATACATTTACACTTATTTATGTATTTCCCTGTTCGGTCGTGAGACTCTCAGAGAGAGAGCTTCCTTGCTGGGTGGGAAATGTTCCCCCCTCGGTTCGATATTCTCTCACCAGCCGGAAACCAGAGTGGCGTAGGCAATCGCACAAACTGTTCAGCAGCAGTCACGGGGACTGACCAATCTCTTGAATTACCTATACCCCACTCCAATATATAAACTTTCCATCTACCGAATTATACACCCGCTTTGCTCAACATAAATTCACAGGCTCCATTTTCATTACTAAACCAACGAGCTCACATTTTCTGATTGCATGGTAAAAAGGAAAATAACGAAATGTGAACGCAATTAAATTTGTTTCTCTGTTACCGCACATGTTTCGGCCAGCTGTTTTCGAAATGCATCCATTTTATTTACACTTTATTCGCGATGGTGGCTCGATTCTGTGGTCGACTGCGCAGCTCCGATGGCTCTCAATCCAGGTGCATGGGGGGATTACTTATTTACGCAGCTCGTCGTCGCCTTTCGGTATTGGATTGATTAGGTCACTGGGGAAACGCACTAGCACTGACATCACTGGCGTAAGAAATCTTTCCCATCAATATCATGGGACTGGCATGGCCTCGTCAGGTCAACCCTTTTCACCAACGGGCGCTTTATTCGGCGGTAGTTATGGTGTTTCCCCCAATTTTTCTTGACAACTTGGCAACTTGGTTTTCCTTTATGCAGCTATTTAGGTAGGTATACTTACTTGCAAATTGGTTGCTCTGATACCATGACCTTCACTAAGCTGTTTCTTTCGACTTTCTTCTTTAGAGTATTTCGATTTCAATTAGATAAACCCTTTTTTCTTCTACATAGTCGACTCTTTGGAAAATTAAATGAAATGTTGGTCGTATATCGTCTATAATGTACCTAGACATTCACAACTATCACGATAATCGCACTCGGTGAGCAAACAGAAAACGAGAAATGGGGCCGTGGCTAGAGGCATTTAGGGTTAACCGCTAATAATTAATAAAAATGAATTGATATCCAATTCTCTCGACCATATGTTCGTGATGTTTCGGTTTCGGATTCGCAAGCAACCCGATCACAGAATAGTTTCCAATGTCGTTTGCCGTTTAATACACAGTTCGAATTTCGCAACATTCTGCCTGCGACACTGAAATACTGTTCGCAATTCCGTTTCCCGGAAAACATGGTTAAATAATGATCCTCCATTTTCCAGTAACGTTTTCCGAGAATGTCACATGTCTCGTGAATATGTTATGTATTTTGTCATAGAAAGTTTATTGAGTCGTCAATTTAATCATTTTGGAAAACTTTGTCGAGATGGTTTCGCGTCGGCGATGGACGCTTTAAGGGTGTTATGAAGTTAATTATTTTAATCCGATAAGCTGCGACCCGTTTCCTTGTTCTGCGCGTGGAAACATTCTGGCTATCCTGGCGAGCTACACCAGGCTTAGGAAACACTTCACTTCTGCTTTAGAATAATAGGATTTAGAACAAGTTTGTCACGAAAGTATTTTGTCAAAAAGCTGGCATATGTTTTAACTTTTTGGAACTGGAGTAATGCTTACATTAAAGCAAAGTAATGGAAAGGGAACTATTAAGTTTTCGGTCACAATAAAAATAAATTTATTTGTGCGTAAATTACAAGTAAAATCATCACACGACATGACAGGGTGTCATTATCGCCACATTTCTTACATCTCGAACCACTGAACCGAACTAGGATTACATTTCCATTCTCTTCCATGTACTTATTTGTGAAAATATTTATTTCTAAACACGGAAATCCGGTGAACGCTTATCAGGGAGGGCTTTTGTCGAGCGCAAACGATCGCTGTCCTTGACCATCCACCGCGCGGTAAATGGCACAGCGATGGTGACAAAATCAATTAGCCTCTAGGAGTTAATTGGGCGTCTCGCCTCGCGGGTCGCTGCCTGCCGCCCCCGGTGGCTGGGGCGGGGGGCTGGGGGTGGGGCCGGGGGTGGAAACTCGAAAGCAATTGCCGCATAGCCGCGTGAGTTGGAATAATGCAGATTATTAGCCGCACTTAACGAGTTTTCTTACTCCGCGACGGGTTGGCGTTGGGAAATGGTGGCTTTGTGGGGTTAACGGTTTAAATTATTTTGTTTATTTTGTGTTCACAAATTGGGGAGCGCATTACAGGTCCTGAAATTTCCCGTATTAACTCTGCGCGTATACATTTTTATGCCGTTACTTCTTGAGTTAACGACATGTGTCACAATCTTTCACATGATTATCATTTTTCAAACACATTTTATAAAATCGATGAAATTTGTCGTCATCCGCACACGTATGTATACGACCATTTATTAAGACCACGTCGACGACACAAAATGACTTAGAACACCCAAAAGAACCGTTGTTATCAGTACTACTGACGGAGTGAATGAAGTTCCGGCACCAGGAGCTCTAGTTGTGGTTCGAGTTGTGGCTGATGTTGAGCCTGCAGTTGTGGTTCGGGTTGTGGTTGGAGTTGTGTTTGAAGTTGTGGATCGAGTTGTGGTTGGAGTTGTGTTTGAAGTTGTGGTTCGAGTTGTTGTTGTCGTCGCAGATGTAGAAGCGACGGTCGAGCTGCTTGAGGTATCTGCTCTTGCCAACCCGTTGGGGTAGTTTTGGAGCGTGTCGATGCTCCCAGCCGCTTGGAGGTTTGCCAAGGCGACAGCCAGAATCTGACACAGGATGGAAACTGATTATATTTTCGTCAAATTTGTAGAAACCAGTTGTGGAAATTAATTTGACAAACAGAAATTGTGTTGGGCACTTGAGCCTTAAGAGTTTGTTATGGATAACGATCTTGCTGTTGAATGTCTAATTGTATCTCTACAATGATTAGGAAACGTGCACAAAGCTTCGATTCATTCATTAATTTACAAAATAATCTCGATTACGCCGTAGCACAGATAAGAACGAACTTGAGTGCTTGGACTTCATGACGCATTGCAGACCATGATGTCGGTTTCAGAGGTAGATTGCTTTTACGGGTTGCATACAACATCGATTACGGGAGCCTAAACTACTATTGCCAAATAACTGTAATAGCTGAAAAACAAACGAAACATTTGGAATGGTTTCCTTGATTTAAAAGTCTTCAATGATGTTTCTACGACGTATATTTAAAAAAATATATATAGTCGGGTGGGGAGGGGGGTGAGAGAAAAAATTTCAGTGAACAGCCCTTGGTTAAATATGTTATTTTCTTTGTAGGGAATCACATAGCAAGGTGGAAGCAAGGTTGTGATCAATTTTGGTGTTCACATCTCCAACCAATACTCGTACCTATATCTGATATTAAAAATTTGGCTTAAACTGGGTTTATCTAAAGGGATTTTTGTATTTTCGTATTTTATTTATTTATTTATTTATTGTTCTCTAAAACAATGTAATCTTTCAAATTCGATTGCCAAAAAAGCAATTTTTATCGTAGAAGTGAAGTCAATGCTTTCCCTCGGCGTTGTCTTCAGCAGCCTGTATTTGTATATATTTTTTTGCTCAATGCACCAAAAAATAGCCCACCAAGAAATGTTTAAACGAGGACGATTAAAGTTTTTAATGATAATAATCAATACCTTAGTACCTACACAATTTCAATTAAAATGTATGTTTAAACCTGGGCAAATAACGTCTGAGTCAATTTTTTCTTGATTTCAACGTGGTATGTCAGGCAAACATGTATGCATGTGTATCAGGTTCGGAAATCAGCGCCTCGAAACATTGGCCAGGTAATGTTACAGTGTATAGTTCGTGTCAGGTTCCGGTATTATAACATGTTATGGTATAGGTCCAATGCCCCGAGGCGCTGCCGATTGAACCTGATACGTACTATAGATATAAGATTGCTGCTGACATCCGGATGTGAGACACATTATAGCTAAGCTTTTCAAAAAGAAATTCACACTCACGATAATAATCGTTTTGAAGCCCATCGCGGACCGTTGTTTTAATGCTGTAGGCAGATGTCTGTCACTAACTGATTCTTGTAATCTTTCCCTAGTCCGATTTAAAACACCAAATGTGAATCCTGTCAATCTGATATTTCATGTTTATTTATAGGTATTGGCTATTTAAGATGATTTAAGATAATAATCAAGGTGATTGAAGAGAATAAGATAATAATCAGGTGGCTATTTAAGATAATACACATATTTAAGCACAGGATAATCCCACTCACTCATGTTTTCGATTTTCGGAAAGTGATTTGCCATACAAGAATCTTATCTATATTTCACCATAACTTTGAAACATATAAATACTGATCGATTGGGCTGCACAAATTGATCGATTCTAATTAAATTTCAAAGAGTTTTCGAATACCTGAATAGACCGATATGGGTTTAACATCAAATCTATCCAACAAATCCAACAAATTTATTGATACCGATTCTATTTCCCGAAATGCAGCTCGGTATCACATTAACATATCTGACTAGTCCTTGATTACACGTTGAACGACAACCATTAAATCCAGACTTCATGACATTGGCAATTAACACAAAAGCGCATGCATCCATTATCATATTTCGAGGATAGTGTTTCTTCAACGAGAGGGGAACATTCGTCAGACAGTGGCACATAACAGCGTCTCCGGTAATCTATTTTAAACTGAGGTGTGAATGCTAAATAAAGTAAAACCATGGGACATGATTTGAATTCACTGATTTTAAGAACCTCTAATGCCATCAATAGCTGCACGAGATGCATTTTGCCTCTTAATATAATGTAGTTACTCTTCAGATAATCGTATGCGGTTCTACTTAATCTTTTGTCATCTTTATATATATTTTTTGCGGAAACCAGCAATCGATTTAATTGAGTTTGTGACATATTGAGATTGCGAGGCATAATTGGGAAGAATGGTTTCCGCATGATTGACCGAATATATGTAATGAGTTTAGGGAACCACCAGCAACCATCTAATTTGACGATGAAAATCCTAGAGGTTTCAGATCCAATAAAAGAGCCGATTTCTAAAACCTTTTAACTGCAAAGGTTAAAATGAAGAGCCTTGCCGTCTAAACTCTTGATCACATGCTTTGAGGTTGGTCCAAGACCTTTTGGGATTGAAGTTTTCACTAGCTTTCGAGTGTTGTACTGTCGTGGTGGGATTGCCCACAGCGGGCGGTCATGTTTTCCAATCGAGCGGGACCGGTCATGGCAAGTTGAGGTCGAATCACCCAGACGCCAAACTTTGTAGCGAGACGCCTTTTTTGTCTTCCACCCGAGAAGAATAGTTCAAGTGAAATGTGCTTCCAAAGTTTCCACGTCCATCTTTAGGCTCACCCGTCCTTTCATGTAAATACTCTAGGGGTGAAAAATGTCCTCTTCGTTGCTCGGCGCTACTTCGTATTACCCAGTCGAACCATTTGTGTCACAGCTTTATATAGTTAAATCCGTAAGTTTGGAGTTTCTTATAGAATCGATATACTTTCCAGAGCATGTCGCAACTTTGGGCTGATCAGGAGTAGGCGTTACCCCAAGAGGATATCTAAAATATGTCAAAAGCCACAAGGTTGCCCTATGCCACAATAGAATGGCTAGAATTAGATAAGATACTGTGACATCGACATCGACATCGACTCTGATCGAAATACGGAATACATGTCACGTATATGTGCTAGAAAATGGCATCGCAAACGGTTTACAGTCACTTTTGTTTCTCTTTAGAAAATTCGCCATAATAGCGTACTGTGTGCTACGTGAACAGCAGCATTGATTTTCACAAAAGGGAGTGTATTTATTTTACGATTTCCTTGCATGAAAGCTCTTATATGTGTGTAGATCTTTTGATGTTTGCCCGAAAGAGTTTGTGGCTCGGAGTAAGAAAAAACTCTTTGCATGTGAATCCAGTGGAAAAACAGGCTTCTTTTGCTGGATCCTGGACGTCCTTGAAACCCTTGGATCCTTTTTGACGAGAGAGTTTCTCTTTTGCGGTTTGATGAGTGACTGGGAAACTTGTCTGTTCTCTCTTTGAACTGGATTAAATGAAATGAAATACTGCAGGGAGCTAAAGGACTTCAAATAATTGGTATAAGATTACGCAGAGCCACGCCATGACAAACAGGCACGCATTTGTCTTTGAAACTGGAAAACATCCTTGCAGCCTCCTCACTGTCATTAGACCTCCGGGTGGTAGGAGGGGATGATATAGATGTTAATGGATTGCGAATAAGATATTTCAACGTTATATGGGCGGTGGGGGGTGAGTGCGGGGGGGGGGGAGCCCATGGCTTTGTCGCGGTATAAAAGCAGGCCGGGCGCGGATATAGCTTTATCTACTTCTTACTGTTTTGACGGTTCATTTGTTCGAGTCTTATCACTTACTTTATTCCACTTCCCTCAGCTCGAGACAGTTTGGAGATTTCGATTTTATGACTTAATTTCCTTCTCGGGCGTCGGCGTCGGCGTCAGCGTAGACGTCGCCGGCGTCGCATTGAGCGTCGACAGTCGCGCCGTTTCACTTCCATCGCCCAAGTGCTGGAGCGGCCTTTTTTTCCATCCCGGGTTTGATTTGAGATCAATTGTTCGAATGTTTTTGGAATTCGTTTTTGACGTACGAAAGAAGTAAGACTTACCTCATGCACAAAACCCTCGCCCAAGTTTCAAGCGTCTATCGCGAACCCGAATCGTCAATCTTTGACATACTTCTATCCAGTAGCGGAAAAATGCTTGTTTTTAAGGAGAAACACTTCTTCTCTGTCTAGGAGCAGGGGTTTCTCTCGATTGATACACTTGAAAAATTCAATTATATTTTCGCGAACGGTCCAATACATCCGAGATAATTCTGTTGATGAAGTTATTTTCCCAGTGTGTGTTGTGCCAGTAAAGCCACACCTAGGTCTGGAGCACAGTTGATTCTCTCATTGCTTGCCCAGTCGGGGCTGGAATTGCATCTCTTAGCGTGTCTCAGTGTGATTCTCAATCTCATTCGTTGCGGGCCCGCCGCTTTTCCGTACAGCTCCTTTTCTTTCAATATACTTTTCTCTGCCATTTTCTTTGTTTCGTGATTCATTTCCTCGATTACTCTAATTCATCTTCGAGACACTGTTCTTCTCGACTAATCGATCTACACTATCCTTTCAGTTTACATTGTGATTCTCGGAATCTTTTTCAACAAGAATCTCACTGTGTCTCAATTTTCTTATCCTTATTTCAACGAAAAATTCAATATTTGGAAATATTGCACACCCGAGTTTGTACATACAGCCATAATGGAATGCCTCGCATTTTACGTAAGAATTGTGCTGAAAAAAAAAGTAATATGTTTAATATGTTTAATAACAATCCTTACCTCTGTTTTATAAAGGCCTATAGCTTCTTGTATATAGGTGAATTTAAATCCCCTGTTCTCCCCCTACCCCTACCCAACCTTCTTCCGATATTGCATACTGTCATTTTTCTCTATTTTCATCAAGAAACTAATGAGTTCTATCAAGTTTATGAGTGTGCCCCGTGCACTGAAAGTCTTGATTGTCGACTAAGCTCTGGCAGTCGTCTAGTCAATGAGAACGAAGAGCTACCCAGCAGCCAGCCCCGTAAGCCCACGTCTGATGAAACCTCAGCTCGAGAAAGATTTCTGCTAAAATTGCTACTCTGCTCGTCCGGACACTATACTCGGGCAAGTTTCAGCCGGGAAACTATTAATAAGTTGACCAATGTTATTAAGTTTGCGGTCGTCACGGTTACTCGAGAGGTATTATAATATTAGTTTGCTCCCTGAAGATAGGTGGGCAAAGTGAGTTTGCTGCCGCGGGACTTCTTAACTACGTTTTAACTTAACCTCTCTTCGCATTGAACTGCATTAATTATTTAAGCAGCGTTCAAAGTTAAACCTGAGTAATTTGAGTCGTTAAAAGCGGTTATTTTCAAGCAGAGCGTTATTTTCAAGCATAGAACAAACAGAAAATATATTACCTCCTTCAAGAAATATCTTGGTGAGCAGGTAGGTTAATGAAGAACTATTTCCGTGTTATCCCAATTTAGGTGGCTCAGAAAGTGAGGTAGTTTCAGAACAATTCTAAACCATACCTATCCTTATTCTAACCGCCTTATAGCGAGTTGAGGATTCATTTTCAGCTACTTTTAAGAGTTAAGCCTTGTTTGCATCAAGAAAGATTTGAGTACTTCAAAATAAAATGTAATTTTTGTATCATACAAGCGCACGTCTTTGAAGCTGGGCTAACATTTTTCAAGCGGTTTTGGCTTGATGTCTTGGATGTGTATCGAAGAGTGTAAGGCGAAGTCCAGTAAAACTTCACGAAGTTGCCGACTCGTGTGGTTTGTGAAACTTATTGAATTCCAGCGCCGATCAATTTGAAGGGTGAGTGTAATTTGTGTCGACCAGGAAACTATTTCACATTCCTGATCCTGGAAGATGTCTTGCCGCTGTATATTACATAATATGTAACACATAGTTTAATATGTAATATGTGTGCCAAACAAATTGAAAATATACTAGGTACCTACTTATAAAACCAATGTTAAGCTGCAATAGCATTGGTGATACAAATTGTCGAAAGCGGAAAGATCCTTTCCCCCATTTTAACTATGCTGAAATTGGCGCAAAAACAATGTTCGCGTGGTTCGAGAGTCCTTTTGCTGGATATCTCTCACATTCTGCACTGGCAAGGGTTGGCTTCAATCCAATGTGAGAGAAGTAATTTCCCTGTAGTACCATTGTGATTACCAGGATTGATTCTACTATGAAATGCAATTTGATGCCCTGCAAGATCATCACAACTCTATATGTATATGGTAACTTTCTGCCTTTATATCTCATCAGCTGAAATAGCGTAGGTACTAGGTATCGGTACACCTATACCTAGTACCATCTGTGCTATATAGCTTTCAAATTGAAACACACACAATTAATTTGAACCGCTAAATGTTGTGATTAAGACAAAAGATGATTCACATGTCCTCTGTTTATTAAGGCATAGTGCGAGCCATATATGAAGAATATATGACATATTTGATATCATATATATCATATATGCCCGACCCACATGTTCGACAGCTCAGGCATAGAAGTCAAGTGTAGATTCGCTGATGCTAATAGAAGTGAATTCATAGACGAATGCAAACCACGGCGTCGACGTCGACGCTCCTTCGAGGCGTCGACGCGCTCCTATACCAACGGGGTGTGGTGGGTGAGTGCTACTTCTGCCGGCTGGAAAAAAGATGAGCGTGCACTCTCTGATAAAGCACTCTGCATCTACAGCAAAAGATGGCTGCAAAACTACTCATCCTAACCTAATTTTTTGATAGGGAGAAGAAAGTCACATCACAGATTTCGACTTGTCAGACCCGACCCGGTTTAAGGTGCACTTATTGAGTCTTTGCAACAAAAAGAGTAACGGCGATTTAGTTTAACAAGTATCAAATGTCCGCTACTCCCATTTATTTCAGTTTGAAAAATATGAAATGGCAATAACTCAACCACTAGGTGTTTTTTTAAAGTAAATTAAAAAATCAAACTCGACCACAAAAACAACGTTGATTACGGTTAAAGTAAACGTTGATTTATACTATGTTTACCCGAAATTGCTAAACATACAAACCACAGAGGAGCTAGCGGGAGTAACCTAACCTTACTCTACGTCACTTGGTTATGGAATATTTTTTTCCACCCGTGGCTCACGTTTAAGTCGTCCATATTCAATGAGGCTAGCCTGCCCGTAGTGAGTACACTACTACACCCTTAGCTACCACTCCACCCCGTGAATAGCATTAGCATATTGCATGCATTAGAGGGTTGTGAGTTCGACAAGAATTGGGTCTAGCGTCTTGGAGCACCACCTTAAGGCTAGCTAAAGACATGGGCCCAAGAGGACTCTGTTTATCGCTTA
This sequence comes from Nemoura dubitans, assembly GCA_921293005.1. Lineage (NCBI taxonomy): Eukaryota > Metazoa > Arthropoda > Insecta > Plecoptera > Nemouridae > Nemoura > Nemoura dubitans. The sequence continues at coordinate 22,733,933 of OV121075.1, forward strand.
GCCCAGACGCAGTGGGCCTTGTGCTAGAAATGAGCACAGGGAATAAGCGTTATATAGTTGTAAAGGTAGACATTTACTGTAGTAAAAATGTTTGAAAAGATAACAGACAAATATTGCTAAGTGCACTGAAAGTAATGGTTTCTATTTCTACAAAGAAGTGTTTGTTTGTTTATAACATTCTCTATTTGTTGTATTGCACAAACTGGGAAATAATGTCAGTTTCTAAATGATTAGCTTGGAAATCCTGGGTTTAAAATGGCACGATGTCGTTATGATTTTGATGCTATTTCTATCATGGAGTTTAGCACATTTTGAAATTTTTTAAAAGTTGAGCACTTATCTTTACAAATTTTGCAAAAGCGTTATTAAGAAAATATTTGTATAGGTTCGTTCTTTGTATTCACCTCACCTGACATGCTATCAATAGGTTTTCTAAACGATAAATTTTTTTTTTTTAATGTATGTAACACACACAGCTATACAGTTACTCCAGAGAAGACGATTCCTTTCAACCATGGGTGAATGATTTCAAATTCTAACAGTGTCATATTATTTCACGGCACAATTGTGATTAATTGAGATTTTCATTGCAGTAATGTGTATATACCTATATTTCAGGCACGGTCGAATGTAATTCATTATATCATCAGCGTTCATGCCGAAAGCGTGCGATTAATGAGTACAAATGACCCATTGCTAATTACTTTTTGCTTGATATACATATTATTAATATTAGTAATGGTTTATGAATGATTTGTTTGTTTTACAATGTTTATAATAATATTTGTATATATTATATGTACTATAATATGATGCGAGTTTTAACGACAAATGAATTTATTTGCTGCCACTGTCATGACAAGAGTAAGTAATTACATACTGTAATTACGTGTTGGTATTTCAAACAGTGCTTATGCCAGATAACACCATTTGCTTGCACCAAACCAAAGTTCAATCTTCATTACAATACCTTTTGTACAAACACCTGTAGTGAAGGTAGACAGTTTTACCACAATGAGGTCCAATTTGGATACTTAACTATGAAACTATTTTCTCTCTGTATCATAAACGCATCGAATTACTCGGAATATTCGAAATGTGGTAAACAATATATAACCTAACCACGAAAGCTACTGGGCCAAAGTTATAGAGACTTAACCATCCAGTGTAGAATTGCTACATTAGTGGAGGTACTAAAGATATTAATAAGTACCTTAGCTTACTGCACTAAGAAGATAGTTGGCTAATTAATTCCCTAACTAAGAGACAATTATTATTTGCGGGGTATTCTGGATGAGTGCTTATAGAGGCTAAGTCTATGACTGCAAAATCTTTACTACCCGGTTGGCGCTTACTACATTGGTGCCTAGAATGGTCGAGACAGCTCTTGTAATACATGGTGCCGAAATATCTCTTCCTACACTATATTATATTATAGTATATCGCGTTATAGCAAAACTAATAGGACCTTTATCTAAGCAGAGGCAGTTCGCAAACGGCTTGAATTAAGCCAGAAGTTTCCAAGTGTTGAAACTTCGCAGTCAGCACAGTTTAGCTTCTTCGGGTGGGAATTGTTATTAGTTAGGCCGAGGCGGGTACAAAAAATATGCCCGAATAAGTTAGTTCACACATTTTTGGTTCAAACTTCAACATGCTTTTTAATTGGCCTGTTACAGCTCTTTAGACTGTATTATGTGATAAATATTATAACTTAAAGAGGCAAATTTGAAGCCGGAGATTAAAGCTTCAGTTTTCTTAGGTATCCTAGTGTAATTCATGAATAGAGATGCGATATTTTCATGCTTGATTATTTACAAAACGGTTCGAGCATAACTTGTTTTCAAAAAGCTGCTAGTTTGGCTTTCCTGCAATTCACTCTGCGAGACGAATCCAGCTTTCTGGACTTTTGTAAGGGAACCTTTTATTGCATGTGATCTTTTCTTTGCTGTGGTCCGTGCATGCCATGGTGCATGCCACAACAAATGGCGTCGAAATTATCTAACAAACACAATTGCGGCGGTTGAAAAAAGCACGAAAACTGATCGCGGGTCTTTCGCTTCGCCGTGGATGATACCAGAGGGGTCACAAATTTAATTACAGTTCCGTTCAATTCGATAAAATGCAAGAAAAAAAGAACGTGCAGAAAAGTTTCAACTTGATCAGACCCTACGATACAAAGCTATCGCTTGCGGCGAGCCGAAATCGTCTTAACTCGTTCTATCAACCTATACCAATCAAGTAAACGAAACAAATCAAATTATTATTGGTAAGTATTACATCGTTATAATTCGCCATGGTTGCGAGCAAGCAAGCCAGAAACAGGCGCAGGTACCTTTAAAAAAGTAGATCGAGAAATCATTCAAATCGAATCTGAACCAAAGCCAATGATGCAATACGACCTAGAGAGAGAGACGAGAAGTTGTTATAATGTAAATTGTATATCGGCAAGGCGCTCGACTCGGCGCCTGGCGCAGTCTATTCTTGGTTTCTTCGCGACGACGTCCGTCTCATTGACCGCGTGGACGTCTTGCCAATGAACGGCGACGGCGTCGTCTCAGCCAGCGTCGACCCAGAGCATCGCGGCGCCGAAAATACGAGAGTGTTTTTACCGTGCTTCCATCGGGAGCTTCCGGAAAACTCCCTCTTCGAGACATGTCATCAATCTGTAAAAGGAAATACGTTGGTCATTGGTCAAAGTGTTCCGTGGATATATCGACAATTCGCAGTGAATGTTCTACGGCATCGAAAGTTATGGCCAACTGATCTGAAATTTCGCTGTGATATTTTTTTGTAAACTACTTGATCGAGTGTTTTAATTAAGTTCTATTAATGAATCAAGTGATTTGTGATGCGATGTAAACGAATGTCGACGGCGCCTTGATGTGATTATTCTCGACCAATCGCAGTGTTCGCTGTCACGAGGGCTGGGGTGCCCGTTCACGGGGGGACAGTACATCGGATAGGCGTAATTGATATGACCGCGTCATTGGCACACATCCACGGGGTGTATATATATTTATGTGTATGTAGATCAATTGCATCACTCACAGGTTTCGGTAATTGGAAAAGTGCAGACACAGTCGCGTAGCGTGTGGCATAAAACAATTGAAACTGTAATTGAATGGCGCGGGCGATATCTATTCCCTGACGGCGGCCATCCTCCCTGGTCCAGTAGGATAACAGTCGAAAGTGTGAGGCCGTGATTGCTTTTGCATTTCATTTCAAATCTGTGCTCTGTTTTACGTTACATCTCTCACGTCCGGGTCGTTTTAACCGGCAGAAATGTGCCGCGCGAATCGCGATTCCAAATTGAGCGCAATCGCATCACGCTCGAGCGATCACGGATCCAATACATTCCGTTGCTGCAGTTTTTGTTGCAATTCGACAGATGCGATGCTTTTTACTCAGTCATCCGAAGTCCTTGAGTCAGAGTATGAAAATGCGAGACAGTTGACGCATGCTTCAGCGAGTGGGAGTGAGAAATATAATTATAAACACAAAATCACACTCGCAGCGGTGAACAATGAATATGTTATTTGAAAACATGAGCGGTGACTGTCCGTGGACTTGCGTACGCTATGTTTTGAGTGTGCATTGAAAATATTAATAGCTTCAGCACACTTCTGTTGTAAACGGGTGAGCAGACATTGGTACAGAAACAGTGGCGTCAGCTGGACACATCTAAACAACCACACCTGGCTGCGTGATACGAACTGTGAGCAAAAGCTATACGACAATCAAAGTTGATTGGGTGTAGCTCAGATGTGGTGCTATAGCTTTTAGTAGCACGTGTGTGAGCGTGTGCCAACGCTGTTTAGAGCTCCACTTCTACATACTCGATGCAATCTTGACAGTTGGTGAAGAGAAATATTTAAGAAAAATTACCAGCCTGAAGCAATGTTCAGAATTGAATACAAGTTCTGTGATTGTATCTGGAACGTTGGCGCGAGCGCTGCTATTTTTTGGTCGATATAATTTTAATGGTGGCTGCGATTTAAAGTGAAAGTGCGCATAAGTTTTATTTGTTGTTTATACAAAGCTGTTAATGAACGTAATAATAAACTTTGTGCGCGGAAAAGGAAGCATGACGTCTACGTTCTGATCTCATGCTATATAGTGATTTTTATTAAAAATTATAATCGCTTGTTTCGTTCATTTTTACAAGCCACCGTTCGTCGTTTTCAGTCAGTGAAGGAAACAGGTTACAGGTGGCGATAGGGTGAAAAATGTTCGCTAGACGCCGAACAATTCGTCCGTCTCTTGTGCGTTGAATGATGGTATCGCTGCGGTGAGGCGTCCAGTGGTTTGGATATCGACGTTTCGGGGTGGGCCGTGTGGGCCGAGTGGGCAGGGTGGACAGGGTGGGCCTGACGCGGAGGGTGCGCCGATATTGTTTCCACGTGGCAGGATGAGCGAGGACACGGTCCTGGCTCGCGTCGGATGGTGTCTGGATCTGCCTTGCGCTAGGATTCGTCAGCAGGTACCCGACTTTTCGGACGCCCTGTGTCAACTGACGGCATTTCGGAGGACGCCGAGTCAACATGCCGGCGGAAAAACTGACCTACGACGACAGGTATCTTGTGCAGAGCGATGTGGATATGATTCCAGTGACGATCATATGAATTATCTTCATTTAATCGGAGTTTTTTTTTTTATGTTTTGGACGAATTTGGGATTTTGAGAAATATTTTTTGTACCGATATTGAAATTGGCTAGAGGTAAAATTTTGAGCCCGAATAACTGTAAGGAACTATTTCAAATTTGGAAAAAAAAAACTTCAAATGATCCATACCTACTTGTATTAGAATGAAGATGGTCACGGACTTATTGCTGTATAATAATTGTAAATAAATCTGCAAAACCAGTTTGTTAATTTCAGACACCCCCAGAGAGACACATTTTTGTGAACATTTCTCATTATTTTGATTGGATTTCGACATCTAGCTACGCAACATTTCCACACTTGTTTGAGTTCGGTTTCGTTTGTTTTTTGCACTGTCGGAAGCTGCACGGATCCGTTGGCCAGATGACACCGACGCGCTCGTGACCTGTGTTCGAACGCCGCCAAATCCGTTTCATTAAAATTGCCCGTTCGATTTCCAGCAGTTTACATATTTTAGTTATATCTATATAATATCCGTTGCTCTTTAATGGCTGGCGGGAACGAATTTCATTTCGTAAAATTGCACGATTTGATATTTTTATGATTGGCAATTTTAAAATTACATCTGAACCACATGCGCGCCAAAAGCGTTTTCTCGAACGGATAAATTTGTGTTCCTAAATTTAATATAATAAATCACTAAAAATCGATTTAAGTTTAGTTGAACTTACCTGTTCATTTATATTAAAACCCTGTGCGAGGAAAAACAGCGCTTGAATAAAGCGTGCATTTTTGAATTTATAAACCACAGTGTTTTTACAAGATAACTGTATCATTCAGCTCAACATTTCAGCCTCTTTTCCCCAATTCGAATCGAGCGACGTTTGGTGGCTCGTCCGTCGTCCCAGATTAAGCTGCTCCAGCGAGCGTCGTTAAATAGTTAAACTGCGCTTTGTTTTCGGCTTTTTATGCGATTGTCCCGCTGGCCGAAACTCTTTTATCCCTCCCTTTAGTGGTGGTCGTGTTTAATTACCCCTGATTCCTTATTCTCTGCAGAAGGACCCCCCCCCCCCCCACCCCCGCGTCAGCTAGAGTCCCTGCTTTACGACAGGACCACGTTATCAAAGGACATTTTTTCTATCGGGGAAATAATTTTTGTAACTGCACTTTTTATGTCTAGTATCTTGTTGGATCTACAACATATTTTCTAAAAAAGAATTACGCACACTTTTAAAGCTAATATTTCACAAAGAGGGTCTGTCCATTCGGTATATCTCAACAATTAGTGTGTTATACTACCGATAGGTTTGTATTCAGAGAAAACATCTCGCGCCGTCATAAGTACTACATATCTACGATGGTAGTTGTAAAAGTTCCTCGTGCCGAGGTGCAGCTATAAAAGTAGTAATTTTGTCACTTTGCAGCACAGCACAGCCCTTCCAAGTTAGCTTTCCTCTTCTCGTGAACCCATCCAAGGATCTTCTCCTTTCTTATCCTTTGTTTAAAACTTGGAGCTGTGAAATTGTAGGTGTACGTTATATACGCTGACTCCACGTGAAATAAACTCATTTGAAATTTCGGCAAGCAGGTCACGTCTTGTGCATTCATCTTCGATCTTGTCGCTTGCTCCCCCCCCCTCCCCCTCCTTGCACCTCCTCATGAAGGAAGGAAGCTAGAAGAAGGTACATCCTTATTATCAAAAAATAATATGTGTTATTACTGATGTATAATTTGTAGTGCCCGAAGCAGCCTTCATGTACCACGAATAGGACCGTAGTCATGTGACAGCTTTATCTATTCCTTTCATTTCCTTCAGTATTTGAGAGGAAGGAATGAAATGAAAATCGCATCTTATAAATTAATAAAAAGGAAGTCATAACTCATCGTGCATCTGAGATAGTACCCACGTATTATTAAATTATCGTATACTACATTTTACTCAAGCCTGCACGGACATTTATTTTTCCTTTTTATTTTCAATCCATCGGATAAAAAGTGCTTTGGAAGAATCGTCGAGAAGAAATCATTAGCTTCCTATCAATGCAAAAAAGTAAACGATAATACTATCCAATTTAAAGTGGTGCGTTACACAAAGATCCAGCAAAACACGCATTTATTTCCGTCGAGTTGACCTGACAGAATGAGTGACACTCCAATATTTCGCCCCGAAGTTGACACTAGTCGCTGACATCATTAGAGAGTAAGAAGCTATCTGCTGTCTTCCAAGCTCCTGGCACCAGCACGCGGGGTTCGTTTCAGTAAAGGTTAATTAATAGGTTCGACTCGACGCTCTCGCCTTTGCCTATCCAAACGTGACGCTGAAATTGATGACGAGACAGAGTTCCTAACACGGTCATGCAGAGTGAAAAGTTGCGCGAGACACAATATGACTCCGCGATAATGTGCATCTCTCTGTACCTACACTTCTGCAACTGGTAATTATCAAGGGTGCTTTTGGTACGATCCTACATTAAACGAAACACAACATCATGGTTCATCCTAAAAGGGTACAATAGGAGATTTTTAATTGGGTTTGAAGACACATGAAACCTGCAGTTAACAAGCATGTATATTACGGTGTGGGATCAGCTTTACAAAGTTTGAAACAGATGGGAATGGAATGAGTATTTGAAAATATGCTGCCATTGATAATCTAGATTTGACAATTTCTGGGTTTTGAAACCGATAATTAACGGCATCAAGGTTCAATAAATTTTATAAAAGCATATGGATACACATTAATAATAATTTTGGGGAAAAGAAACTTGGACAGTGCATGGCCTGTTGTGTGGCCGTGTAGGTATTGAAATAAATAGCCGACGTAGTGCGTGTAATAAACGGGGGATTTATCCTGATGCAGACTTATGGGGGAACTTGGAGGGCGAGGATCCTGCCCTAACTCGGAATGCACATCCTGAAGGCAGGACATGGTCGGCGTTCAGAAAGAAAGATGGACGACGATGGTCAAAAGTAATCGCTGGTTGTCAGCCCATTATTTTAATTGATGGAGAGAGGGTTGGGGAGAGATTTTCACTCACATTCGGTCGCTTTTGAAATACGAAAATATCTTGCATATATATATATATATATATATATATATATATATATATATTTGCTGATGGAAATTCTCGTAGCCCAAAGGTATTGGATTCATTTTAAACGGTTAATGCTACGAAGTTTATAGTTATATATTTTTTTATTTATATAGCCTAACGTATAGGCCACACAACAGGCCATGCACTGTCCAAGTTTCTTTTCCCCAAAATTATTATTAATGTGTATCCATATGCTTTTATAAAATTTATTGAACCTTGATGCCGTTAATTATCGGTTTCAAAACCCAGAAATTGTCAAATCTAGATTATCATATATATATATATATATATATATATACACCATTCAATATTTAAAATTTCAACATTGCGTAGTTCTAAGCTTAAGCTTAATAAGCGCTTTCCGGTGCTTTCCAAATCATTTCCGCATTGCAAGGTCGCTTTGAAGGTCACATACCAAGGTTCAAGTTCAAGGACACGCCCTTAAACTAAAATAGGACTAAAATATTACGTTTATAGTTTACATGCTCATTTTTATTTTATTTTAAAGAAAAATCTATGGTAAATTTACTCAAAATTGAAACTAATGGGAGTAGCACTTTGTGTATTAAACACTGGCTTTCACATAAATCAGTAACTCACTTAGCCTAACATAGAACATTGCCGTACCATTGCGTAAAATTCCTATATGCGTGAAGCTGCCTAGTCTACAACGTCGCAAATTCTAACGATTGGCGTCGGTGTCGGCGTCGGCGTCCAGTCCGACCAGGGCAGGAAATGGCGAGCCTACGTCCGGTGGCGTCATTTACGCTCGCCCCCCCCCCCCCCCCCCTATGTGTTCCCTGGTACATACTGTCCCCAGGATATTTTATGATAACTAGTGGCATACGTGGGGCCGAACGGCCAGCCTTTGGCCAACGGGCCTAATCAATACTATACACCCTGCCACTTTGCGAAACGGACACAGAAGATAAACAAATGGGGATGAAATTTAAAAACAAACACAGCGTTTCGGTGTCATCTATAGAGGTACAGGGTTTGTCAATTTAAACAGGGATATTTTTGACATGGAGACTGTCGTGTTGGAATCAACCGTTTGATCTTAGTATGCATTTTCGCTGCGCATATACATTTACCTATTTAAATAATGATTTTTGAGATTAAATCCCGTGTAACTGCAAAACCAAACAGTTTTAGCTATTTCTTTTTCGTAGCTCTCTCAGTCCAAAAGCAGTTTTCCGCAGTAAATGAGTAATTATGATTGAATTTGAGGGAAACTAAATGTATGCCTATTGGTTCTGGCAGCTCTGTATATTGCGTCAAATTTTTCGTATAAATCTGCAGACAATTCGTCGAAACACCACACTACACATACAGAAGTGGAACACAGTGAAATTAAAAAGTAATATTACCTGCCTACAACAAAGTTTGCGGAAGTTGTGCACAATATTATGCAGATCTTCGCGGCTTGATTTGCATAATATGCATTAGGTGGAAAAGTTTCCTAGTTGATGAATGCGGTGAAATTTCGGAATCAAGACAAGAAATGAATAAAGAACATATGCTCGGTTGGGCCTCGGCAGACTTTGTTCGAGTTGAGAGTCGGAACACGAACGCATTCTAATTGCCAGCCCGCTGTTGTGTCCGATAACTTTGTTTTGAAATAAAATGGAACCAAAGTTTGCGAACTTAGTAAAAACTGCTGAAAAATTACCTAGGATAAAGAACTCAACACTGGTGAAACTATCGCTAAAAATGTGAGATAATCACCATGTCAAACGGTCAATTTGAAAGCTCTTTCAACTTGAAAGCGTTAATAAAAGTGGAACGCTGTACAGGGCGTGCTGTTCAGTAGAGATAACAACACATTTTTAATGTTGATTAGTCTTAAGGGGTTATTTTAAATTAGAATGTCAACTTCAACGCTCTCTACATAATTATAGAGGTGGAACTTCGTTTACAACCACCGGCATGAAGAAAGGGCTATCCATAATTTCCCCTATCCATAGTGCCCTTCATTTCAGCGAATACGGTTGACATTTTGGTACAGGGATTACGCTCTGGCTTGTCCCATAATGATTGTTTTCGTATTTATAGTTGACCTAACTCATATTATAGTGTGGCCATTGTTCACGATTTCGTATGTGGCAAACCAGAGCGGCGGCACCGGAACCAGGTTTCAAATAACTTTGCCATGTCGCATAACGCAATTTCATGCGATTGTGTCTAGGATAATATCACATACTGCATCCCCATCCAAGCTCTAAAGTTCATTCCCAACTGGATTAGTTCCGTTCCTGTGTGTGCTAACTTTCCCAAACACTTTTATGTTAGTCTTGTGGAAGTCGTAGTCAGAACGCGGCACGCAATTTGTGACTGCGACAGGCACAGGGAAGTGATCGTTTGAGCAAACATTTTCGTAAACTCTTTATCAAAAACTTAATGAGATATTGATCATTATTTTTTCCCATGAGTTTGTTGGAATGAAAAGAAATGAAAAACACTACCAGGATTAAATTTGTACAAAAACTTAGAAATGAAAATGTGAAAAACGGTGTATGTCATAATAATTTTCATTCCGTTATTTCCATCTTTAAAAATATGTTCACTATTAAATTCTCATCAAATCCTTTTTCGTTCTGTGTTGTTTTTCATAGACAATTCCACTTATCTTTCGGTTTCTTTATGTGGCGTATCTTTCGCGTATTATAGCACATAAAATTACCACACCGCTCGGAATACGCGTGTGATTTATTCATGGTCGTACAGAAGACACTGACAGAAAGATGGCCGCCACTGCTTCCTCATTCCGAATACGCTTTACCTCGTTTCACACCACGTTTATTTGTAATTCTCTTTGCGGCAAGTCGCCCCTCGCCCATGTAATACATTTTGCCTGCCTTTTTCTGCAACCGTATAACATTTTTCCAAGGCCTTACGAACAGCTTTTTCCAAGCTTTAACGCAGCACTGCTTTATTTCGTCAATAATTATTGCAGTTGCGATAAAAAGTTGTTGTAAAATGCATTTGCTTCAACTGTTTCGAAAGAAAATGTTAACGTACACCGTTTTTCGGTGCTTTCTGGCACAGCTTTTTTCTAGCACAGCTTTTTGCTGACTTTTCTGTCACAGAGTTATCACGGATGTAGCTTTCCCGCAGCACTGTATTATACTCAAGCGTACGCTTTCCATGCGAGGAAATTTTCAGCATAAATCATTTTTATTTTTGCGCCTTTTGCACACTTCCATATTTTTGTGTATTATTTCAGTTTATTACTTCTTTATGCACAGGCTTATCTAGCTCGTGAAACAGAGTCACCTTATACCGGCGCTGAAAGCATCAAAACTCTCTGTGCCAGCGAATGTTGAGCGTGGAATTGTCGAGACCATTCATGTGGCAAGAACTCGTTTTATACGATGTCTCATAACCGCTCCTCCTCCTAGAAAACGCCAAGCAATGTGCACGATAGGGATATCATAATGTTACCTACCGTTCTCAATGGAATAATCAACTCACTTTGATATTTCGATTGTTATTTTGTTATGCCACGGGTCTGCATCAATTATCTTCAATATATGCTTTGAAGTTAGAATTCCAAACTCTGCTATTTCCACCACCGGCACTTGCTCGGCAGAGTAAGCATAATTGCTCTAAATACCGATCACAGCTTGATACCTCGGTATTACAGAGCAATTAGCCTACAGAACTTCACGTCGCTAATTATAATTATAATATATTGTTGTACAATGAATTTAACCAGTTAAGCCCCAATCAGTGCCCCAGATAAATTAAGCTTTGTTGAACGTGATTTAACAGCTTATAATATCAGCTTAAATATTAAACTGATGACGATTTTGATTAATTTAGTTGGTACATCGTTTGTGAGGTAACGTTCACGCTTTATCGCTTAACAATCATCCAATTTTCTTGGTGGGAAATTTAATTTCCTTTTCGTATCATGTACAAGTGGCAATAAAAATACGCTTTCCTTAAGGGTCTAAGGAAGGAACTAAATCACATTATGGAAGTAGAAAATGGAAATGCGTTTTGTAATAAAGGAAAATGCAATCTTAAACAAGCTAAATGTACCATTGACGATTCTTTCATTGCAGTAACAAAGCTAAAATTAGATATGAACGCAATGTACGAGTTTTATAGCCGCGACTTGAGTTGTTTCCTCACAAAAGGGTTAGTATGCTTCAGCTGTAAGGTGGCAATCTGAACACGAGACGGATGGTAATGTCGTTCTTATGGAGATGCACGACCGACAGTGGGACGACTGCCTCGTTTCACGTAGTCCCATCGAAAGGCAAAGAGTGCGGGGTGACCGGCCGACCGGCCGACCATCTCCCCTGCGAGGGCGCGTCTCCATTCGCAGTCAGTCGTGAAGTATTGCTAGACAATCATCTGAGTGCTCTTACACTGTGACACTCATAAACTTAAATCTAAATCTAATCCATCCCCGGGGATGAACATCAACAGAATGGTCTGCACGCAGTTTTGTTCAACCAGTTTGTTCGTCACCGAGGACATTCGTATACGCCATTTATATCGACATATAAATTATTTTGTCAGCGTTTTTCATCGAGTAAATTGCATTTCTATCGGGATGGGTTGTTTTTTCCTTGTTTTATTTCTGTCATCTAGAATTGACTTGTTTAATCAACCTAGGTACTGCCATTTCGAGTGCGTCAATGAGTTTGCACTGGTCGAACAAAATTGCATGCTGTTAATTCATTATTTTGAATAACACGATTCTTGCACCTTTTTTACCGTGCAGCTCAAAATTAGTTAACGGTAGTGTTAAGAGGGGTATTTCACAAATAACTTACGGTGGTTTCATTCCCCGTCTGCTGTGGGAGTTTCTCTCTGTCTAACAATTAATTGGCCACTTTAATAAAAAAAACTTTCAAATATGTTTGCAAATCGTCTAAATACTTTTCCGACTCAGTTGGCGTTTACTTCTTGGTCTGTGAGCGTGAATCGTTTTGCATTAACGGGGGTTTTAGCCTAGACCGTTAAGCCCATACGCGTAATAAAATAGGGCAGGCCATGGCATCATAAAACCATTGTGCACTCGGCTAGAGCATAAGCCTATTATACACTTTAGGCCCACACATTATGTCCTCGTTTCCTGCATTGCCCCGAAATTGCTCTTAAATAACCTTTATTAACCAATTGTGCCAACTACCACTCTGGCTAAATCTAAGGCATTTGATCGTCTTAAACAATCTGCAAACTGTGCACTCGATTTTTGAATGATGACAAGATTGTGTGTTTGTCATAAAACTTGAAAGCAGTGTTATACTAAAAAGTTAGTATGAGAGTTTCCTCTTTTGAAAAAGAATAAAATCATCGTTTGCGGCAAATGGTCTCTCTTTATTTTATTTCTCCTCTCATTTTGGCAGAAACCCTACATCAGCTTTTCGGTATCCACACTAGGTTTCTCTGCCGTCCCGTTCCATCATTCATATGACAAGAGAAAATGTAGAAAAATGCGAATTTCGAATGACGTTTGCCGCCGTTTGTGCTCTGAATTTAGTTGGGAAATCAACTCATGCACAAGCGAAGCCGAACTTTTCTTGCCTAGCATCGAGGAAAAGTTTCCATAAGCTGAAAAAAAATCATGTCTCCTAGATAAAATTTTCCTGTCAACGTTATGCCTTTAAGTTCTAAATAAACATACATTTCTGTGTAGGAAATATAAAATAAACCACCATATTTCTGCGTTTTCTTGCCGGAAAATGATAACAATAGCATGCGCATTTTCCTTGAAGTTTTCGACAAGAAAATAGCAGGCTGAATGTCTAGGACACTACTTCCTATGCAGATTGAATTCTGAGTGAGTTTACTTACACCACTTGTTCGGGCTTGCTTACCGATTCATAGAGGCTTATTCTGGAAAGCAGATTTCTATGCGTTACATCGTTCCTGCGCTACGCTGTTCATGTTGAGAATAAGGATAAGGATAAGGAATAAGAGCACGATAAGACTAGCCTTTCAGTGACAATGGGGGCAAATTAAAATGTAAACAACAGCGTCGTTTGCCTAAAATAAAAGCAGCTCTAACGCTACATTTTTGGGTGTTAAGTTCGTCACGAGAATGTCAAATTTTTGTCTGTGTGGTACAAGTCGCGAACATGCTTCAGTTCTGAAGAATGTGCTTTTCTGGCTCAATTCTAATTTGTTGAAGATCTAGAAATAACAAGGAATATGAGCATTCCAAAGTTTCATAACTTTTAATGTTTATAATTTTTTGTCAGGCCTGGACTCAAGATTCAGTGCTTAGACCCGAAACAGTCTTTTTCATTTTGTAGCGATAAACTGATATTAAAGATTTGTCAAGCTGCTAAATTATTTCGCAAAATCCTGTCTTTTACTGCCATTCAGAAATGATTTGTGAAACAAATGAAACGTTTAATGCACTAAGGACCAGTACCCAGCTGTGGCTGATCTATAAAGTCCAGTTAGCTACCGAAGTCGCCAAGGAAGTGCCACTTTGCGATGACTTGTTCCCCTCCGAAAGTCACAAATTGTTTGTGAACATATCCGTGAGAGAACGAACTCTTCGTGAGGTTAGTTTTGAGGTCAATTTAGAGCGATATAAAATGTTTCTGTGAAAAATATAAAGAAAAAAAACCGGTCCGGCAAAATTGCAAGCAATCGCGTTGCTTGATTGGAAATATAAAAAGTTTATATTGCCCCGAGGGCGTAGCCTCATATTTTACCGTTACACGAAAGAAAATTGATTTCAGAAAGAGCAACATTGAAACTAGAGTCACATGACGTAAGTAGCAGCAGGGACTTTTTAGCGGGCCGTTTACAACTTTTCGCTCGGAGTTTTTATCCAAACGCTCTAAGAAATTAATTGGTTTCCCTTAATGGCTGTTGCCATGTAAATTATCTACTACCACTTTAGCACAGGAGTTGAGATGGACCATGATTTTGAACAAACTTTACGAGTTATGGAAAACTGTGTTTATTCATGATTGGATGATTCTATTGGATGCTACCAAACAAGGGTGAAACTAAATTCGTGAATCGGCAAAATAGTACTCGTGGGCAACGCACAAAAAAAGTAAATCAATTAAGTGGGTACGTCATTAACTGGAAAATAACGCAGCAGAGCTTTTGTCCGAACCAAACGCAGATTATGAAGCTATTACCTACAGACCCGTTAATACCCTTCATTAATTCGAATTCATCGCCATCATTAGCTGCTGTGGCTTTATTTTCGGGATGAAATATTATACGGAGGAGTTATAGGTGCACCGCTATTCCGTTCCAATCCATAAAACGAATCTTATAACTTATAAGACTTTAAGTACAAAAACGCCATTAACCGTTGCCTTTTCAAAAAAAAAACGCATGGTCGGCCATATTGGGTGTTGTTGTCGTAATCAAGTAGCGAAACTGGCATTGATGGATCCATGCAGAGTTTCGGGAAATCGGGATGAGCGGCTGAGGGTCGATAAATACACCTGGAAGCTGGAAACTGGAAGCGTGTTCCGATGCCGCTAGTATAATTTGCCAGCTGCGTGAATCGAGTGTGTCGGATTATAAAGCCTCGTAAATATACCAACGTCTGCCACTTTCCTGGCTTATCTTTCACCGCTGGCTAAAAAAATAAATGGAAACTTATGGGGAAATTGACGTGCTTCATGGATGACATTGATATGTACGTAATTTGAACATCACCTGTACAAAGGCTGGCTGCATGGGCTATGAAAATACTGCAACAATTTTATAGACCCTGAATTTTATACTGGAGGTTCTTTACGGGTTTTAGCATTGCGAGTTGCTGCCCAAAATACATAGAAAATTCAAAATAAATGAAATTACTTGTCGGATGTCCATACGCTTTCTGTCACAAACAGACACATATACATATACACATATTATGTAATGCGTTTATATAGATTCATATGTACTAATGCAGCTGGTACCTACAATATGTCTCAGGTTATTTTGTCAGAGCATTGGGGCATGGGGCAGGTTTACTTCATTAAAATTGTAGAATAATGATTTTCTGTTGACATCCTAACCGACCAAGACATACTATATAGTATACCACTCATTCTCCGAAAAAAAAACTTGAAATTTTCCCCGATTAAACCTACAAATGATTCTTCCAATTAATAAGGAAGCACAGAGAGCGCGAATCTAAAGTCTCTCCAAACCAGGTGCGGCGTGAATTGTTTCAGGATAATTTGCCATTAAAGTCAGGTGCAATGCTGTTTACGAGCGAAACTTATAGGTTGCGCGAAGACCCGGCTATATAGGTATTCAGCATTTAGCTGCCGTGTAATAATCAAATTTGTTACTATAATTATTGTGGAATGAAGCTGGTGTAATCAGATTATGCAAATACTAAATAAGCTGACTTTGCTCAGTCGCCCAGTAGGGATTATATTTCTGCGGAAAAGTCACTATGAAAACGGTTAAGATTTTCCAAGCAGTTAAGAATAATGACTCGAGCGTTATAGTTACGTTTGGGGCCGGTAAAAATAGCTATGTGAGATTTCCACGGGGGATCTGCGCTTAAAATGCAAAGGGTTTTCCTGTTTTGATGATACTTTCGGTTGATAGGCGGCAGTTTATAGCTCTTTCTACTGGCCCTCGGAAATTGTATTCGCTACGAATCAATTCACTTGGGGTTTTTTCTTTTTTGAAAATTTAATGTAGCGTATAAACCCGCAGTGGGAATAAAATATTGGGAAAGGAACCACCCTCTCGGGCATTTTAATATAAATGCCTGGCGAAAGGTTACACCGCTTGGCAGGGAATTGATTTTCTGTCTGCCCCAGTGTCAAAAAGAAGAGTGTCAAAATGGAACCGAGGAACCCATTAATCATGAAACGGCGAAAGCTTTTACGTCCGTCTCTAGAAAAGCAAATAAGGCCTATTGGTAAAATGCCCCAGATAATTTGTGAAATGATCGTGGGTTGACCGCTTCAGAGACGCCTCGCGTGAGGGCTTCATTCAGGTTGGTTAGCAGAATATTTTATTTCGTGGAAATATCTCGGTAATTGATGGAATGCATTACAAAAGGCGAGCAGGTGGACACGAAAATGCCCTTGAAATAGGTACATTATTCATTCAAAACATGGAGATGTGCTTCTAAAGGTATTAGTTGATTAATCAATGCATGAATCTGTAGATTGGAATAAGTATTGTCACTGTGACAAAGTTAAAGCAGAAAATAAATGATATCGACGAAAAAATACGAATATGAAGATAGAGCTGGTTGACAGCGTTGCTTTGAAGAGAGAGAGAGAGCAAATAACGGCGAATTAACCTTGAAAAAAGACCGTTAGTATAATTACCATGCTTTCCGAACGATAATTGACACGCCGAGTTTACTTATGGTTTTTAAATTTACAT
Source organism: Nemoura dubitans (assembly GCA_921293005.1). Lineage (NCBI taxonomy): Eukaryota > Metazoa > Arthropoda > Insecta > Plecoptera > Nemouridae > Nemoura > Nemoura dubitans. The sequence continues at coordinate 22,750,973 of OV121075.1, forward strand.
TGCTCATTTTCACATTTCACTACGGCGCTCAATCGCATTCCCGTCAAAGATTATATCAGGCATGTGAAATCGGCCAAGATAATGAGATTGGAGAGGTTGAGTTTAGATGCCACCATGCAGTGCACGAAACGGAATTGGCGTGACCTTTTTCAAACCCAGCGTTCATTCACTCGCGAGCTGTTTTGTTTTTTAGCGCATAAAAACTTTTTCGCTTTGAGTACGAAATATTTTGCCGCGACTAGCATGAAAATGGAGATAACCCCAATGAATATAGCCACTTTCTTTCTTCATTTATGATAAAAACCGTAAATCACCATGTCCACAAAAATATACATATAATATGCTATACACCCTAAACATTTTTAACCTGTGCCGAGGTCTGTGGATATACGGAGCGTAGAACGCCTCTTAGATATAACGACCAATTGCTTCATCTCACGATGCTATGAATCTTGAATAACCCAGTGCATGAGGCGCCCTAGATAAAACGCAAATTTCAAGCCCTTTGACCTGACGAGATCCTATCTCATCCTAAAAGATGGTTAAAAATGTAATATTTTTCTCGCTTCTTTTTCCCACATGTGATGCATCTACCGTGATTTACCACGTCTTCAGCCTCTTTCCCTCACACTGATTGGCTTTCGCGGAATGACTCGAAACCTCTAGGGAGGTTTACGAGCCGAGCCGAGCTGGCTAACGGTCGTCTTCCAGCTCATCTTCGAAACGATTACGACGGGTTTTCTCTTTTCGCGTCGAATGAAAGTTATACCGTAGACATGATGAAATGGTCCCCGTTCTCTCGTACGCGACGTCGGCGTCGCTAATGCCGCCGAGACGCCCGCTGCGTGGACGACGAAAATGCCTGCTCGGATATTTTCGCGCGAGCTGAAATTTTTGGCAATAAGCGCCTGGTTTTATGATTGCGAACATATTACAGTCCGTTTAGGAGGTAGGTAGACAGTAAGTAAGCCAAGCTGAGCTGACAGGCTAAATTGAGCTCTTCTTTCGGTAAATGCCTGATGTCAGTCAAACAGTTTTCCAACTTTTTGCGTTAAGAAACGTCTAACGCCTGCAATATCGATCGTTTGTTAGCATATTTTACCTTTTTTTAGTTCATTCGCACCAAAAATCAAACAAATGCCATTAAAATTAATAGTACATGCAGCGTCTTTTTATCAAACGATAAAACCCTATATTCCTCCAAGCTTCAATTTTCTTCTTTCATGCGTTTGAGATAAAATTGCATATAAAAGTAGTCTAGGGAATCGACGTCGACGTCGACGTCGACGCCGACGCCGTCGCGACTTGCTGTGTGATGTTTGCGCTCTGGCGGAGTGGTTTACAGTTTACACATGGCTTTACACCCCAATGGTTCGGGCCTCAGGTTCGGGCACGGGCAGAGCTTGCGATAAACACTCTCACTCTCAACTGTGGCACCCTCATTCTGGCCCCTGAATTTCTGCGTAGCTGTGGATCACTCGCTATTTATTGTACGTGCTCTATTTGATCCAGTCTGACCCGACAACAGAGTATCGGGGAACCTTAACGGATCATGTGCTGCTTTCTAATGTGAATACAGATGTACTGCAATGCTGACTCTGACTTATATACGTTGTATATTCCGTTCGGGGCGTTTTGCCTCTTTATGAGAAGGATCTCCCACTTTTACTTTCTCTGTGCCTTGTCAAAATACAATCCTGTAATCAAAAAGGGGGGCTGAATTACGATTTAAATCTTTAGCGTCGGAAATCGCTGCATCCCCAAGGTTTTCAAACCAACCGAGGGAGATATATTTCGATATCGGGTCCACAAGAAGGATGATGTATTGCGTTTTATAAGGGTCTGGCTTTTCTTTTTAAAAAATGGGTTTATAGATTATTGGAAATTTGTCTGATATATTATTCAAACGCCGCTTTGAAATTATGTGTTGCAATTTTGTTGACTATAGATTGCAAACAAACGTGACCAAACGCTGATTTTCCTTTGTGGGAAGAAAATGTTATATACCATACGCCCCACACACACATTTGGTTTTTCAAAGGAGCATTCCAGCCAGTTTTTTAATATTATCCTTTTCAAATAGTCGATATAAACATTCAGTCTATAGCATCGTGATAAAACATGTTATGTAAGAATTTCAAGAGTTTGCTTCTGTGGATCAAGCATCCTCTTGATTGTTACGACGCGGTCAGGTTTAAAATTAGACCTCGGCCTATCACATCTGTTTTCAAAGTTGTGTGTAAACTTTCTGTTTCGAAAGACTCGGTATGTTTTATAGTTATTTTGAAGTTTATTTACGATTACCTAAACCAAAAATCTATATTGTTTCATATTTTCTTGGATTGAAATCTTTTCAAAACAAAACTTAAATACCTGTATGATCTACAAATTCTGTCTTGACGGATGAACGTTTTTGGTATACAGTATATAAAGTAAACCTTAGTGAACCTTCGTGAGCCTTAGTATATAGTTTTGGTATGGTCTTACCCTATAGTTTACTTTCCATGTCGTATACTTGAACTTGGAGCCCAAAAAGTTACAAAATAAACCCTGATTGAAATGTTAATAATCCTCAGCATCGCAGTAGGCTGAACATTTGCTTGATATTTCAGGTTGAATTAGGAGACATTTTCATAAAACGTCCCCCCGAGAAATCAAGATACAATCGCCCAACTGCCAAGCGCCCGCGAACACTGAAAGCTCAATCTAAGTTGCAGTAGCCCACCCCTTTCCCGAACAGCTAGGATAAGTTTTATTTGCTCCTTTTGCAATAACATTTCAGGAGCTGCGTTCTCTTCTGATTGAAACAAAGGACCAAACAAGCTCCCCAAAAGTAGAACTCATTTCTGAGATGGAACGTACCAAGGATGGTAAAAATTACGCTTGCTTTACCGGGGATAGTATATATAAAGAAATTGTAAAATAAAACTCCCTGCTAATTTATTGCCTCAGGTTCTTTTTCCACCCAACGGAAATTAATTAATGTTTTCTAAATTTGTTTTTATTTGCGCGTTGTTTCTCCCCATGCTAGCAGTAAAACAGCGAGCCCGGGGAAAGCAGATTGCCTTCTCATCAGAACGTATCGCAGAAAATTGAAAAATAATATTTTCGAGAATAAACACTACCAAAAGCCTAATGGAAGATCTTGGAAGCTCTTGCAAAAGGCACATTGGAATTTGAGCGCCATTGGTGCTTCTTTCGTCTTACACATGAATTCTTGACCTGATTGATAAGGAAATCTGGCCTGGAGACAGCGTGCCTTTGGTGGCAGTTTCCCAGATTTTCCATCGAACTTTTGTTACAAAACGTTATAAAAACACGAGAATGCACATTTTAGGGTATGCAAGTTCACTACTATAGGTACTCTTTAAATATAATCCCTTACACATAATTTTTCAGTCACCAGCGTAAGGTTTTCTTTTGTACCTCGACTGCAGCGACCTCGTCAGCATTTTCCGACCATTTTCCTGCTAAGCCCATCCGTTTCGACTCCGAACCGAAGACTAATAATCAGATTACGTCCCACCAATTCAAGTAACATTTACTGGATGTTTCCAGACGCTCTCAATCGCATGACTACATTTAAAATAGTCTGCTGCTGCAGCTTTGCTCAGCGGGAAATGCAAATTTAATTGGCCTGGCGGATCAGTCTTCGAAAGCTTCTCTAGTCTCAACAAATGGACCAAACAGCACGGAAAAAGATCAATGTTATGCATCTGTACTTACTCCTTCGTCTTTTTTCAAAAATATTGATATAACTAATGCGACATAATAATATTCTTCGGACCAGTGACAAAGTATTAGATAAATGACAGGTTGCAAATGCCATTTATCAGCAGCTGGGTAATTTATATCATTAGTAGCTCCTTGAGTAGGTATATTGACAATTACTCTCACTCACTCATCTCTTAACAGAAGATAAAAATCGACACTTAATATTAACGTGGTTCTAAGTTTCAAATGGAATTCATTCAGAGATATGTGCACTTTGAAATCGACATATATCGACATATCGTACATATATATCGACATATATCGACATATCTATATATGTATAGGCTCTATCATATAATATGCAGCTATACCGCGCTCCGTAGATTTGTGCGCCTTGCGTCGTCCTGTGTCACAAAGGGCGTGTTCACGATTGACTTCGTGGATTTCGGTGCACCAAAACCACTTGCCATCTTCGCGCGGCAACTCGTTATAGACTTGGCTTCACTGTTTATACTAAGCTTCAGTTTCAATGTGATTTGCTGCGTGCGTAATTCCGCGTATTACACGGACACTTTAATTTGTGATTGAATTTTCAGCCCCATACCCAGTGCACACCCACCCCACCCCCATCACCACCCTCGCCATTGCCAACATCAATTTCCAGAGAGCAGAAAGCACACACTGGGAACTGGTTCTCAAAGGTTTAAAAAGGCTCTCCCAAATCCAAACCATAAATAATTTAAACTTTCAAATGTGCGTATCCAAGCCTGTCAGTCTGACAATTCGGCCCGACTTTAATCTCCAAATCTCATCAAAGAATTCCTTTGATTTCAGGACTCCGACTGGAACCACTGCCCCGCGCTGACGCCGCCGTCGTCCCCGCTGGACCTCTCCCCGCCGGGTCCAGCCCTCGCCTCGGCGCACTACATCTCGTCGCTGCGAGCGTCGTCCCGTCGCGGTGGCGGCGCCAGTCCCGACAAGGAGCGCGACCCTCTGGCGCGACTCCTGCGCTTCTTGCGCGCCTTCTACCGCGAGTTGGCGGGGCGCGATCCGGCTAACCCCCCGCCGTGGGCGCCCCCGTTGCCCTCGGGCACCCTCTGTCCCGCGCACTTCCAGCCCGCGCTGCAGTTGGCCCCGCTCGGGGGGCGCTCGGATAATGAGCCGCGAGATAGCATCAGGCTCGACCAGATACTCTCGGCAGTTCGGGTGAGTTTCAAGGACACTGTCTGGGTTTTCTTGCAGGAGTTGGGTGTATTTCAAGGTGACGCTCTCGATAACAACCCTGATCTACTGTCCATGTTTCCCATGAGAGATTCTTTTTGAAAGTAAAATATAATACTAGGGCTTTCAGGAATTTAAACTGTTTCAACCAATGTATAAATCTATAGAAGATGGTGTAGTGAAGTGAATCGCTCCAGCTGAAAACCGAACTTTTTGTTTTTGTTTATTTTGTATCGATTGGCAATAAAAAGCCTCGATATACTTGCGAAACGTATCGGATACAAAAGATTCCGGGAAAGACGTAATACGATTGAAGTTAGAACTTCAAACACGCTTTCCTATCGCAATACACAATTTGAGGTATCTGCTCTATTGTTGAAAAAAAGTCTCATTATAAAATATAAACAGCTGTAAATTATATCTGCAGGGACACTTGCTCCTGTTGGCACTCCCTCGCTCATAGCTTCCACGTGCTTAGCTCCGCGTCTCACGTGACCACTAACCCCGCCTGTCTGCCCTAGACGAGCGAGGGCGTCGTGCACGAGGCGCCGCGACGCGTGGTCGTCGAGGGCGCCCCGGGCAGCGGCAAGACGACGCTCGCGCTGCGCCTGCTCTACTCGTGGGCGACTCAGGACGAGTGGCTCGGTCCATCCATCCAGCTCGCCCTCTTCATCCCCCTGCGCGAGCTGCGCGGCAACACGCTCGCCCACTACCTCAGCAAGGAGCTGCTGCCCAAGTCCGCCCTCGGCACCACCTACAGCAACAACGGGTTCGCACACGTGTGGAAGTGTTTAGGCCTCCTCGAAGACAGACTACTGTTTGTTTTGGACGGTTACGACGAGGCGTTGAGTGGCCAGGATAAAGGAGGCCAGGACAAAGGCGGTCGCGAGGCGTTAGGCGATGCGATCGAGCTGTTGGAAGGTCGGTTGTTCCCCGAGTGTCGCATCCTGGTGACGTGCTGTCCGGGATGGAGTTCCGAGCTGATCCCGTTGGTGCAGCGGAGGGTGGTGCTTCACGGACTCGACTGGCCGCACGTCGAGAGGCTGGCGATGGCCTACTTCGACGGCAACAAGCAGCCCGAGTGCGCGAATCGGTTCCTCGAGGTGGTGGGCGCCAGCACGCAGGTCCTGCGTCCGCTCGCCTGCTGGCCGCTCGGATGGCTGCTGCTCTGCGTGCTCTACGAGGAGACCGGAGGACACATACCGAGCGACACGCTGGACGTGCATCAGGCGCTGTTCAAGTGCCTTATCCGACGGAGTTTGTCGAATAAAGGAGACATTCTTATGTCTTCGAGTTCGACTCAAGATCTACCTGGACACTGTAAGAAACTTTTGGCAGAGTTTGGAAAGTTGGCACTCTCGTGCATCAAAGAAGATAGGTTCCTATACACGGATTCGGAAATCCGTTTACATTGTCGGGGCGGCGGGCTCGAAGTGACGGAGCTCGGATTTTTGACGCGCGGGTTGAACTTTGGCCGAAGTCACGGGCAGAAGAAGCGCGCCGAGTATTACACCCCTTTGCTGCGCACCTTCGCCGAGTTCCTGGCCGCCTACTACATTTCCTCCGTCGTGCACTACGCCAACATCCTGAAACGCGAGCTGGAGGATCTCCCAGGACTCAGTAACTGCGGCGGGGCCCCTCCCGACCACGGCACGGTCCTCATCCTGCGCTTCCTCATGGGATTGCTCGCACGCAAGGGCCACTTGGTCTTCAACCAACTCTGCCCCCTCGACTTCCCCACTCGGACGTTGTTCATGCTCCTTCAGGCCGCCGGCCCCGGCGAAGCCAACGTCGCCGCCGTGTGTAGACTGCTAGGTGCCTCCAGTGGCGGCTTCTTCGGCATCGGCATCACGGGATCTGTGTCCAAGATCCCCGTGCCGTTGGTTCACACCGCGCCACTGGAGTTAGAGGGCTGGGCCCACGTGTTGCGAAGTGAAACGTGTTCTTTGGAGGCGCTGGAACTGGTGTATCAGTTCGACAAGGGCGCCGACTGCGAGGAACTGCTCGACGTGTTCTTCGCTGCGCTGGCGGCCAACGACAGCGTGCGACTGGTGAGGATCTCCTCGCTGCTCGGACACGAGTTCACTGCCGCGGAGGTGGCGCGACTGGCGGCCTACGTGAAGACCACACTGCCCAAGTCCAGGCTGCACACCTTCGAGTTGGTCATCACGTGTCTGGAAGACAGCGCCCACGACAGGTACGGTCGACGATGTCACTAACTTAGAAATCGGAAATTAGGAACAGAAATTTTTACGTAACAAATAAAATGAAAGCAATATTTCACCATGGTGATCGAATGTCGTTTTCTCATGCTCGTTTTACGACTTTTCTGTGCTGTTGACAGACGGTCAAACGTAGTAGGCCCTCCCGGAAACGGAACTGGAACCGTTGTAAATCATGCGTAATACATTTAACAATATCGTGAATTGCTTTGCAAACTTTTTTTCTCCTTTGTTCGCAAACAACAAAATATCACAACTTTTTGTTGGCGCGAGATTTATGTATCTCAGCGCTGGCGTCTTAAATCATCGGCGCTGCGCCGTTTAATCCTTTGCGCCGGCAAAGTGTATTGTCATAAGCATCAAACAAACATCCGCGCTGTTTTGCTCGACGCCGACGCCGACGATCTGAAGCTGGCGCTCGAGTAACAGACAGTTTCAATTACAAACATAGTAGGGGAGATGATTTGTGCGCTTTTATTGAGAGAGTGTCATATCATTTTCTAAAGATGATGTATTTATGAATAGTATGCATCTTAATTGGAAAACAGGTATTGCTAAGGTTTGTTTGAAAAGCATGACATCCCCACAATATACTCCAAGTTTCGGGCGCCCTCGGGGGGGGGGGGGGGGTGTTGAGGGACAAGGAGTGATCATTTGCCCCCCTCCCCCCCCCCCCCCCCCCCCCACCGCTGGTAAATCGAAATAAAATGTAAAAAAACAAATTGAAACAGATAGATAAAATCACATACAATTCAAGGTAAAGGCAATCGACCCTACAGTCGGGCTCAACCAGAGAACCAGGCTTGCTCCCCTAACATTTCCTCTCATAACGCAGCCAAATTGAAAGGCCGAAGGTTTGGTAGAAATCAGAGAACTGACATGCAAATGATTAATAGTAAAATTGGTTAAGGAATCTGATAATCTGTACGCCCAAATGAACTGTAAGCACTGATAACTCGTCTTCTCAGACTGGACCCGACATGATTGTAGGCCGAGCACAGCGGCATTTCACCGACCCGTGAAGTTTGTTGAGTTGCGTGATCAAGCTGTCAAGGAAATAGTTAATAAAAAATAAAATGTCAAGTGCTAAACTGAACGGGTGCCGATTCTACAGTTGAATATGTGTGTCCAATAGCTCGTCCAACGACCGAATATCAACCAACTGCTGCTTAATAATATCCTATCCCATACATTAACTGATTAAAATTTTAGGCTTGAACAAACTGGGATACTTGCAGTAAAATTTCCGTGAAAATGTTGGTGTGAATTGGTGCTTTTTTGCAATATTTTTTACTTTCGCGTTGCCATACAAAAAAGGATTGTTACATGGCGGAGTTCCGTTAAAACAACACGCCGTGCAAATATTATTCCATCTGATACCTTATTATTGTAAAACACACGAAAGCATGTGCCGGTGAAATCGTTCAGCTGTTCTGTTCCCTGCGCTTGCAACGTGAACTTGACGAGCAACCCAATTAGCTGTTAACCCGATTTGCAGTGTAAACTTTGCAGATGTATATTTACGTTAAACAAGTTACTTGGCTCTTTAAGCAAACAACAAAGCTAATTGGTTAATTGTGAATAATTCAAAACAAAATTCTTTTTGTTTGTAAGTTTTCAAAGATATTGGAAAAAATTGTTTCTATTTATTTTCATCTCGAATTGTCTCGGTTCGTTACAATTGCCAAACGTGTTCTTTGTTTTCTACACTATAGGAAAGCGCTTGCCACTAAATCCCTGGACCAATGGGTTCAACTTCTAGCGTTAGCCCAAAGTATTATTTTTTATCACATCTTTTTATTTGAATCGGGCTTGCATAGTAAAATTGCTGCCAGGAGATGGGTACCTAGAAAAGTCATTCACGTTCAGTTATTGTTTTATGACTCGTTATGACTTACGGTCGTGCAAAATGCATTTGCAAATAATGCATATAACTTTTTCGCACTAACACGAGATACCCTCATGAATAAACACGTGATGCTTTCATCTAGGTCATCTTTGAGTGTCAAATTTGCGCTGAAGCTCGACGATAAGACCGCGATATTGAGCTGGACTCCTTTGCAAAGCAAAACTAACCTAGCCTACTCGCTGCTGCTATATACACGAGCTTAGTTCCAAAACTGCTTATTTAGCCTAATGTCATGATCAAGACATGGCTTGTAAGTTTTTAAATTTTTAGCTGGTGTATAGTAGCAGTGGGTTATCTTGGAAGATACAAATCCACTCTCCTTCTTGACATGAAATTGAGTTTATCAGAACGGAAGATAGCCTTCTACCCCAGCTACCTAACCTGACCTGACATAATCTAAACTAGTATAATCTAGCTATAAGCCTAACCCACGTTAAACTGCCAAAAATGATGGTAATGCGTCAAGATGATTGCTGACAACGGCATTGTAATCATTGTGAGTCTACGTACTAATTCCTGTCGCCTTCCCTCGTCCAGGTTCCAGTCGCTGGTGACCGCCTTGTGCGACGGCCTGACCGATGGCGCGTCGCCCAGTCTGAACAAGCTGGTCCTAGATCTGAACCTTGGGACGAGCCAGGTGGTGCAGCTGTGCGCCGCGCTGGAGCTGGCGACGCAGGTGTCGGTGCTGCACCTGCCGCACCTGGGCTGCGGCCGCGACGGACTGCGAGCCATCGCGCGCCTCATTCGCGCGCGCCCTCTCGTGGCCCTCAACCTCGCGGGCTCGTGGGGCATGCGCAGAGACGACCCGCCCTCGTCCAGTGGTGTCAGCGTCGGTCAGTACGCCACTTATGCATTGTTGTTTTGTAGAAAGACGACCTTGATTTTGGGAAATCAATAAATTTGGCTACGGTCTATAGAGCCATCTAAATATCTCGAGGAGTCGGGGCTTTTTGTAGTGCGGGAGCAAGCAGTCCATCAGCTTATCCGTCTCTTAGTTCACGCTCCTAAAATGAAATTAAGTACTATAGGTATTCGCCGACAATGTTGAAGTATTAAGTTAAGTTGTGTAGTGTTCAGAGACGTGTCGATGGGAGTGCAAACTGCAAACTGCAAATTGGAATTCCGTTTTTTTTTTATAGCTGCTGGATGTTTTGCATTGTCAGCAGTCATTTAATTTACAGGATTCAAGTTGTTCTAAGATCGACTGTGATCATTTTCCATACGATTTTTCTCTCTTTGTGAAATCATGGAAGCTAATTTTCCGCTTCAAGCTTCCATTATACAACTTATTTTCTTTAGGAAGGTGTGAGGCTTTGTGTTTTTATGTATAAAAGTCTTCTCGAACAAAAAAATGATCGAGATTGTGTTTGTGGCATTTCGAAAGGAGATGTTATAAATTTCAAAGAAAATATCCAAGTAGTTATAGAAATATCGTGTATATACATACTATCTTGTAAGACAGAGAAATATCGGCCCCAGGGAAATTTGTGGCTATACATCTACTCACAGCAAGACTAAAACAGATGCAATTTTTTATGTAGGTAAACCAAAAAAGTTATATGAAACGTAAAACAGGGCGTACAGCAGTCGCCAGCGGCAGCATATCCGTAAAACTACCAGCTTCCTCCGTGTAATTAACAGATAGTACTTGATCTCGCAATCTATCTGTCTAATACATTGCAGCGACTAACCAGTCGTGACAACCAGAAGCTATTTTTTCCCCAACCTAAACCAACCAGCATCTGTTTCGTATCTCGCAGGTTCTGGCAGTGGCAGCAGCGGAGTCAACACTCTCCAGCACGGCGGGAAACAGGCGTCGACGACGTCGAGCATCTCTCCCAAGACGTCGACGTCGTCCTACTACTTCTCGTCGCTGCCGCGGGGGGTGATGGGCGCCTACAACAGCCTCTCCCGACCCGCCACCCTGCCGCGACAACCCTTGCAGCAGATCCTCGACGGATACGGAAACGGCGGCGACAGCAAACGCAACTCCGACTCCGTGCTCTTCCAAAGACTGTTCCATCCGCTCCCCGCCTGCGATCCTGCGGCGCACTCAGGATCAGGATTCCACGACGTGTTCGAGGCAGCGCGCGAGCCGAACTGCAAGCTGCGGAGTCTGAACGTGTCCAAGTGCATCCTGGAGGCGGAGGACGCGCTGTGTTTGGGCGAGACCGTGCGGAGGTCCTTGTGTCTGGACGCACTCAGGCTCGAAGGGGGGACCCGACTCGGCGAGGTCCTGCCCGTGCTGCTGGGCCTCGCTGACAACACCTCGTTGCAGCTTCTCGATTTGGGGTCGCAGAGGTTGATCTTGGAGGATGGTCCCACCCAACTTGTCTGTCAGTCGCTGGCAAAGAACTCGAGTCTTCGGCTGCTCAGTCTTGATGGATGGACGTTTCGTATTGAGGTGAGTTGTGTGCTTTTTCATCTCGAATTTGTTCTTTTAGGGAACTCTGTCAATGTCTATCCAAATGTTCGTGGAGAAAGAGTAAACTTGCTTCTGTATCTCGGTAAAGAGCGCCCTGCGTCAATACTCAAAAAGAAACGTCGCTCGGGGCTTATTTCCAAATGTCAATTGGAGATGGAGTATAGAGAGAGTTTAATGTGAATACTTCCAGCGCTCTGTAAATATGGGTAGGGGCGGGGGTGGAAGGGGCGCCATACTTAATGTTTGTAAAACCTTTTTATTTGATTCCCCGTGGAAATGAAATCTGGGTCTTTATTGAAATTCTTGACAACATGGCATAAAACGCTCGCTCGTTAGTAAGATTTTAAACAAAATTTCCAGCCATTCATGGCCCGAAAATGTCTGAAATTATGTCATTCATGCAAATCCTGTTTGGACGTAATTACAATCAACAGATAATCAGTTTTCGTGCCGTGCGGTAGATAGATGGGGCGTTGGGTAGTAAAACGTACCTCGTAGTCCAATATTTACTAGCACCTACGTGGTTTTGAAGTTGATGACCGTAGGCTTACATTTCCTGTCCATCTGACAGCTCTATTTCCTGTCAAGGTTTTGATGGACATTTTGTACCGCTGGCAATCTCTTCCCCTCCACCCACCTGGAACACCCGATCACCAATAGCCAACCTATTTCCCAATCCTCTGGCACCACTTTTTTATAGGAAATCATTCGATATTTGTACATCGCTGATTGATTGATTATTGCGTGTCATCGATTAGCAGCTTACCGCCAGAATTGCGATGGATTCTCGTGAAATTGACATTTGGAATCAAATTATCGGATGAGGTTGCTGCAGTTGAAACCGAAGTGCGGTTTGTTGCACTAACACCCCTGCCCTGTGCCGGGATTGGCAGCTCTGACGGGCATGGGATTCGCTCGACGTCGTCGGCGTCGGCGTCGGCGTCGGGGACGTGTAATTGTATCTCCACAGACCTAAGTGGCGTGGCTCAAGTCACATGCCGCCGACACGCGGGTTCGAACCGTGTACTCTGGCTTCCTGCTGAAAATACTCCACCGTCGAGTTTATGATAAAGTGTCGAATATCCGATTTTCCCGCGCGCTGACATCGCGTCGCTGATAGAAAAAGATATATATTTTGTGCGGATTCAATCGACGCATAGATATCTTTTTTCGGAAATAACGAGTCGAGTATATATAGTGTAGCATCAGTGTATCAGTCTATCAAACGTCCCGTCCCGTCTGTCAGGTGCCTGCCTTCGGTGCCGATGTGAAGCTTTACTCTCATTCCTGATGCTAAAGCCTGGATCAAAGATAAAGCGGAACAGTCACGTATGATTCCCATATCGACACCGCGCAGCAGGCTGTGGTCTGGCTGGAATGTTTGACTTGGAATATGTAGGGAATATCGCGCAGAACGACTGCCGTGCCGGGACGAGACCGCCGGCCAGGCACGAGATGAGATGGGATAGCGGAACGACAACCAGTGGCGTGACACTACTGTAAATGGAGATCAGCGACGGGGGGGTTCGACTAGAGTTGTGCAAATTGCTTCTCTTCAATGCAATGATGGCATCTCTTGAAAACTTCAACGTTAGATTCAGAGAAAATCTTGGTATTGAGAAAAAAACTCCTGTCTTCAGTCGATGGATAAAAATATAATGAACGGTTTCGTATATGCGCTAAAGTTACACTTACAACACGTTAGTGGAACTAATTGTATTTGTATAAAGACTGAATTTATATTTTAAAATGAAATAGAATACCTTAAAAGTCATGTTTTGAAGAAAATAAAAAACGCGTGTCTAATAAAATTCAACATAGAATGCAAAAAAAACGTGTTTATAGAAAAGATATGAATTGCCTATTCTCATAGGTGTGCATAATATTGGCAAATTGTTCAGCCCTTGGCGAATGGTGGGTGGTCAATGGGGCTCTGTCCAACTTAGACCTCGAGTTCCACCACTGGCAAATGTGATGTATGTGCTAGCGTCGCGATTATTGAGTACCTAGCACACTCGGTGCAGCAATTGCGATCTGTTGATACGGCGTAATCCCAAGCGGGCAGATTTGAGGCACGCGTTTATCACGGCCGTTTCGGCCAAGGCTTATCGCTTAACCAGTTCCCTGAGATCCGTCACTGCTGGCCAGTCTGCTAGACAATAGCTTGAGCATGGCGGCTCTCAGTACGATGATTTACTGGCAGTCTGAATACTGAATAGAGATGCCTCCACTAGATTTCTACTGTACCTTTAGGTAGATATGTGTGCTGCAAACACATAGGTCATTCTATACGTATAGCAAGAAATTGCTTAAATGTTTGCCTACCAAAATGATACGCACGCTGAATTCTAAATTAATAATTGTAATCTAGTAGATTTCGTGCCCGGTCATTATGTTCATGAAACGCACCATCTGTTTTTTATAGTTTTAATTCCTGCGTGTCGTATCTCTAGCGCGAACGAGAATAGGTTGTTGAACCATCATCAAGATGTTGTCTCAGTTTTCATTACATGACTCTTTCAATCATCAAGCTTCAAGAGATCGTGTCGGCCCGCTCACTAATCACTGTGATTACCTTCTTGTGGTCACAGGAGGAAGGTTCGCTGGCCGTCTTCCTGGTCTTCCTGCAGACGACCTCCGTTCGAGACCTGGTGCTGGCCAACTGCCGCCTCCACCTCGCCATCCACGACGGGCGCCTCTCTCGCCTGGGGCGTCACGACGACTCGGTGGCCGAGCTGCTCACCTTCCTGCCAGACTTCCAGTGTCCGTCCGTCGTCTTCCTGCGCCTCGGCGGCTTCCAGGTCACCGTCAACGACCGCATGGCACTCAGAGGGCCGCACCTGCTTCCGTTCCTCAAAGGCTTCTCACATCTCAGTGACCTGGATCTCAGTCTCGACAAAAATACGTCGGGCTCGGCAAACAGCAACCCTCTGCTAATCGACGACAAGGTTTTGATATCATTCTTTCAGACTTTGTCGACTAGCTTCCGAACGTTACAGAGCCTGAAGATGAGTCACTGGAAGATTTGCCTGGATGATTCTGAGCGAACTTTGCGCACCATGGGGAGGGCTCTGAAAACGTGCTCGCTGAGTTATCTGAAAGTGAATGGGCTCGGCGTAACTGATGGCTCCCATAAGGGTGCTCTCGAGCATCTGTTTTTGCAGACGGTGGTTGCTAATCTCAGCTACTTGTCTTGGCTGAGCATGGTGGGGGTGGCGCTGACGACGGGCCAGGCGGCTTCACTTGCCAAGTGCATCAGAGACCGATTTCCGGGCACCGTGCTCGAGTTGACAGCCAAAGACGTTGGCTCCGACGCCGTCAAGACTCTGGTCGCTGTCGCTGAGGAGGGGAACAAGGTGGAGGTCATATATATGGGCGGGCCCAGCTGCAATCTTAGGATACATCGACTGATGAAGAATCACAAGCTGAGGGGGAAATTTCGGAGATTTACCTCGCTGAAAGAATGAGATTGATGAAAAGTTCGTCGGAAAATGGCGACATGAATTGAGTTGAATTTTTAAGTCGGACGGAATGAGAGTGTCGCTCAAGAGTTAATGAGGCGAGGGTTTGCTTATTGAGATTCCGACGTGAGCGAGGGGTTTGGGGTGGTGGGTGTGGGTGGTGAAAGGGGGTGGAGGGAGGAGAGACCCATGTCAGGGGAGAAATCAGCAATTACTTTTGCTGAGGGCATCGAGAAATGCAATTACATTCGAAGACAGGCGAAGCTTACACAAGTGAAGGACTCGAGGAAAAAAGGGGGATTTCCAGCCCTTTGGAAAATCTCTGAGTTTATTTTTGGGAGCGGCGAATGATGCGAAAGTTCTCTCTGATAGAAAATTGGGAAACAAAAACTTTGACGACGGCCTACGTCTATCTCATGGAAAGATTTGAATGGATTGTGATTAAATGGCAAAATGGAGATGAAGATGCCAGATTTGGTGTGAGCCAAGGGGCTGAAGGTGCTAGAATAGAACTGAAATGTCTGTTGTTTGGCAGTAGGATTTAGTTGTAGCGTACTTTGAGAGCATGCCTCATAAATTTGATAAATATTTTGAAAATTTTCAATGTAAAAAGTAGAATAACATGATAGAGTAAGGCTAAATGTTGAATATCGTCCATATTATAGTCTAAATATTGTTATAAGTTGTTTTAGAGCTGTAAGGCAAAAATGTGTTGAATGTTATATTTATTAAGATAGATGCAACCAAATTTTGTGTAAATCAATGGATAGGATTTTAGTTGCAATGCTTTGACTATGCTAAGTTTAATCAATGGACAGTGAAAATTTGATGGAAAACGTTCCCAGAAAGAAAATTTTTAATCCAAAATATTTCCAATGATAGCATATACATCATGCCAAATGAAATTTTTTTAGACCCTATATAAATTTTGGGATATTATATCGAATTAAACATATCTCTAATCGTAATAAATAATATTTTAAACATTAATTATTGCTCTCTCTTGTTGATAGGAATATTTATTATCACATTTTGTCTTAAAATAAATAATCATTGTTAGGTCGGTTTTAAATCGATATACAAAATCATTCTTAAATACAAACAATAATTTCTGTTAGTTTATTGAAATGCAGTCAGAAACAGTTATTTGTTTTGTGACCTTTCAAAAAGAGGCGTAATAATTTCTAAAAGATATTGAATATAATAAAATGATATAAGAAGTACTACCATTTCGGTAGGTACGCCCGTTTTTACGGTATTTATATTTTCTCTGTGCCCATTGGTTCTTGCTCAAGATGTCTCTTTGGAAAATAAGGATGTGATTCTTTCCCTTTACATCTACCAAATGCCAAAAAACGCTCGATCAATACAAGACTTGATCAACATCCTAAAGTAGATGCTTATATTACGCCAGAAAATATAACACAGCACTACCATCTAACTATACCTACCTATAGACTACACCTCCGTTGGAAGTGTGCGGTTTTTGCCCCATGCGTCTAGCATTTACCGTATTTCCAATCTCATCTCATATCACTTTATCAGATATCGGTGTATTTGTGACTTAATATCGCTACCTGCTCTATCGATGTCGCAAATTACGAACATCCTCGACTTACTCCTTGCAAACTAGCCAGCTTCGGTCTTCCCAAGATGTGAAACGTAATTATAAAAAAGCATTAAGCAACCCAATCACTGTATGCATGATTTAGTTGAACTTTAAAATGTTAAGATCAATGAGGATGGGGAAGCACATAATACCTATCGATATCATCTTCTGTTCCTCGTCCAGAAAGGAGCAGTCATTTTCTCTGCTCACTGTACTTTGCTTCTCAAAGATCTGTATTCACCAGCTTGCTCTCTCTAAAATTTGTATATTGTGTGGAAATGGACTGCAGTGAATATTTTCATCAAATGAAAGGCGGAACATAAAAGGACGGAATTGTATATAAATTTAGCTAATCATTTTTAATGTAGATCACAAATTGTTATCATTTTAGGAGTAGATAAAACAATTTAGTGGTATACAAATTAAATGTGTAAATGCCTATACATAAACAATTTGACTGAGTTTCGATCATTTAGTGCTTGGCATGTCACCAATCCAGTAGAAAACATTTGATCATTAAGAAATATTTGATTAAGTTGACCAAATCAATCTCACTAGGAACATAAATACATTGTAGGCACTAGATGTACTGACTGGCCTTTCAATCCCTCCATTTTTAACATGTTCAAACTAAGAAGCAAACACAAACACACACACAGATAAACATTGCCACTTTAGCATGCTGAAAATGACAGCATAAATGCAGAATAATAGGAAAATAATCAAATTGTGGATATATATGAATCACATGCCCAGTGTAAAACAGTGCTATCAGCATTCCGATACTTTCGAGATGATTGGGACTGAAGTTTGAAACTCACATTACACAATCTTTGGTTACAGGCATATTCCCGTCTGCTGGGCAACTTTCATGACTATTATACCATAATTTTACATTATGCTGCGGGCATTACTTCAAATACACATATATTTGCCAAAAATTTTAAAATACAAAAATGTAAATAGGTACCACAGTCTTACACTAAGGGTGCAATATAGATATATGAAAAAGTGACCAGTTTTTAATAAGGGTAAAACAGCCTGTTGGGTGTACAAAACTTGAGACTTTACAGCTTGGCAAGCTTCTCGAACGCATCTGGCTTCTCCTGGTCCAAGAACAGCAAAGCAAAGATATCATTGTAGAAATCAGGATAATATTCGCATGCTCGTTTGCAGTCGGGAGTCCAGTTGATTTCCAATAGCTTGGGCTGCATCTCTTCAGCTCCGTCTCGATCCGTTCGCCAGGCCAACATGATATCTGCGGCATAAAGGGCTCGAGACTGTGGCGAATGAACGATGCCTCGTGGAGCAGGCTTACTCACAGCTGCTTCCATGACTTCAAGCAGCATCGCAAAGATCTTCGTCTCGATGTCTCTCCACTTTGTCCCCGGATGCTGCTCTTCGAACTGTTCAATGTACTCGTGAGACAGTAGGCGGCAGAGTGGAGTGTCTTCCTGATAGTTCATCACCGTGAAATGCTTCTCGTAGTCATCGAAATCTACCAGAGCGAATTCGTGGTTAGCGAAACGTAGAAAGAAGTTTCGATAAGCGTAGACTTCCAGCGGCGAAACGCTTTTCAGCAGAATAACATAACGGATGTCGAATTTAACGCCACCTATTCCGGGACGGGTGAATAAGACTGGTCGTTCAATGTATTTTTGAACGATCTTTGGTCCGCTGAAGAAAAGTTTGAGGATAAAATTTAAATTGTTTGTGATGTGGGTGTCGAGACCGCGCGCAAGATTCCATGGCTTGATAATCCAATAATTCCCTAAACGTTTCTCTTCCCTATGCTGAAAGTAACTGACAAATTGAATCAGCTCCGTCTTCAAGTTGAACGTTGAAGGGAGCCAAATGGGAAGAGTTTCTAACGTATCAACATCGTAGCCAGGATCACCGACGTTGCGACGAGAAACGATACTGAGAAGGTCTTTGATGGTTATCACGTTCTCAAATGGGAATTGATTGATGAATTTGTTGGGACGAATCTCGCTGAGCTCTTCGAATAATTTGAAGTGGGTCATTGTCCAAAGGATATCTGCTTCAGCTTCATCAAAGACGATTTCGAATCCAGGGTGAGTAAGGTGTTCATTAATGAATCGATACTCTGCATACACTTTGAGCTTAACATTGAGATCTCTTACTTTTGGACGCTGGGAAAGTGCAGATAAGTTCGGAAGAGATTCTTTTACGTGGCCGTCAAGGAAGTAGTTCTCATCAGGCTCCTCGAGTTTAAAACTACAAGAGAGGAAAGAGTGTGGGTACCATGGTAGAAGCAAAGCTTTTCTCATGCCCATGTCATTTATTTGACCCTCCAAAAAGTCCCTAGTTACTTCATCCCCTTCCCCAGTATCTTTAATTGGGAACAAAACTGTGTATGTAACTTGTTCAGGAATATAAACAAGTGGGACTGCACAGAAATTTGGCTCGTCAGAGTGTCGTATTGCAGATCCAACTTCGTCCATGATATACCAGACGGGCATTCGGTCTTCGATGTCAACGGATAACCCATTTAATGAGTAAGTACGGTTGTACTTCCACATCTCATCAAAAACAGAATCAAGAAGCTCGTTGCCTGAAGCACTTGAGCTGTTAATGCCCATAAGTGAAGCCATCCGGTCTACAAGCTGAGGCATTTCTCGCAACTGACGCTTAGCACCGCTTACTCGGTATGTCCAAGCGTGATCAATCAAATAAATGTGGTGCTGATCATTCTTCTTAATGTCGGTCAATGTGTGGACTGCATATGCTGGTCCAATCTCCTCTTCTTCCTTCTCAAGCGGAAGGAAAGTGAACGCATTTCCAGCATCAAAGATTTGTTCATTAAGTTTCTTAGAGAGGACCTCCCAGAAGTGAACTGGAATACCAGACAGTTCAAGTTGTGCTTTGTGGTACGCCAAAAAGATTGAATATGGTGAAAATCCGTTTTCCATCTTCAATGTATCTTCGCCTAGAGAAATTGCTGGACTTACACGGACAGAAAAGAAAATAAATAATATTCCACTTCGAAAATCTCCTCTGCTTCACTCAAAAACGTGCTCGGATGCAACAGCTGACGTCTACAGCCTTCTAACTGCTTCGAACGTGCAGTGGTGGCGGTGTATTGACATTTGACCTTGATTGCGGCTGCCTGCGTGCCGCATGGGTTATTGATTTCTCTTCATTAATAAATTGTTTTAAATTTAACTGTGACTTCAGGTTGTAACTAGTATTCTTATTAATTGGCTTCCTAGTAAGTTTAGTTAGCATCTTTTGAAATTTGCTTCACATCTGTTTTGTGATAACCTTCCTTCTACCAAGAGGTTATTTTCGAGGTTAAGTCAGTCAAATAACACAGAGAACGTTCAACGTTAAAGAAATTCTATAATTAAATTCTTTCTTCTTTTCTTCTATAATTTTCAGTCAAAATCCAATGCCAACTATGATTATCGTTAAAATAGTTGTTTAATTTCCATTTCAGGACAGCCAGGATGATGGACTATACAGTAGGCAGTTTGGCAGACATGATTTCCGGAGCAAGCTCAACTAGTACGAAAAAGAAAAGATCGAAAGGCGAAAGAGATGGAATGAAAATCGAATACCAGAAACTACCTGTAATTCCAATTAGCACAAAGAACAAAGAAATTAAAAAGCGAAAAGCTACAGGTGGTGATAGCACCCCAAAAAAGAAAAAAAAAGTTAGTAAAACAGAGGAATATGGAGACAGAGATGAAGGTGTTGGGTTTGACAACAAGGAAGACAGCAAGACCCATGAGTTTGAATCAGAGCAAGATGGGTTCAATATTGCAACATTAGAAACTCCAGACAATGGTAATGCAAAACACGCAAGGAAACGTCTAAAGAAAAAGGGTGTTTTAGTAGATGAGCCAGCAAAAAATGATAGACGAGAGTTGGACCCAGAGCAAGAAACACGCACAATATTTGTTGGTAATCTTAGTAACCAAATCACAAAGTTTAACCTGGCCAACATATTCAGGAAATTTGGTAAAGTCGAGAGTGTTCGCTTGAGGTGTGCTGCAGTTGCTGATCCAAAAACATCAAAAAAAGTTGCTGTAATGAGAAGAGAATTTCATCCTGAACGCACTAACATCAATGGCTATGTACGCTTTGAATCGGCGGAGTCCGCGAAGAAAGCGCTAGCGTTCAACGGAACTGTCGTCAAAGATCACACCGTCCGAGTGGACCTTGCCGGTGGCGCACGGCAGTACAATCCAAAGAATGCAGTTTTTGTCGGTAACGTTCAGTTTTCCATAGAAGAAGAGGAGCTGCATCGATTATTTGAACCGTGTGGTAAAATTGAAAGCATCAGGCTGATTCGAGATGGAGCAACGTCGATGGGCAAAGGATTTGCCTACGTAAATTTTGAGGATTCACAATCGGTCGAATTGGCTTTGAAACTGGATGGAGAGGAATTGGGAAAGCGACCTCTCAGAGTATCCAGGTGTCATAAGAAAGTCAAGGGAAGCGTAGAAGTGAACAAAAAGAAAAATGGTGCTGGTAAGGACGGAGAAGTAAAAAAGACAAAAAAGAAGAAAAAAAAGCCTGAGCCCGGCACCGAATTTCAGGGCCAAGAAGTCATTGATGGCAAAGTCAAGAAGACCAAGAAGAAGGTAAGTTCCATCAGAGGCATAGCTAGGTGTTGCAGAGCTGCAAGATTTAGACTAGAGTTGGGCCCTTCCCCCCCCCCCCCCCCTTATTCAGGAAATTGCGTTCAGGAGATAGGATCAAATTTTGTGAATTTTTGTCAACACAAAATAAATTAAAAAGTTGTTTAAAATTGGTTAAAACAAATTGCCAAAAACCAAACTCATCAAGACGGGAAATAACATACCAAAATAATTAGGTGGGTACCTTACCTAGTAGATCACTGATTGAAGTTTTCACGTGCATTAATAGGGCCATGGCTGTGAAATCGTATCAACAGTATCAGTATTACTATCTGTTATTCTCTCAGGATCCATAATTCGACCCATACATTTTCCTAATTGAAAAGTAGCTCAAAAGTAGTAGTACCTACCTAGTTTTTTTTTGTGTGGTCAAAAAAAAATCTTCTAAAAGCATTGAAATTTGCCGATCTCATCGTGTTTTTTTTGCAAGCTTTAATTTTTGCGTCTTTTACTTTGTGGTACCTCTGTCGCCAATTATTTTTTCCAAATTCAGTGTTAACGGCATTCTAAGTACCATATCACGGCCCTCGAGCCTATGCTTTTGGGCCTGTGGGCCGTGGGGCAGCTGAACCAGCGATGGCCACCACGGAGTCCCATTACAGGAGAGGAGCTAGAGTTGTGCCGGCTTTGTTCGGACCAAGTCACCTAACTTATTGCTCTCTGCCAAAAACAAACTAATCAAGACGGGAAATCAAACAAACGCCTTTTTGTTACGTTACTGCCTGATCTTCATTTTCTAACTATTTTTTTGCCATTCTTCTTATAGAAAAAGAAGAAGAACAAAGGAGAGCTGAAAAAGCAGCAGATGCTGAACAAGCTGCACATCACCCCCAAGGCACCAGAAAAGAAGAAAAAGGTCAAGAAGAGCAAGCTGCCGCAGGAGTAGAGGTTTACCAACAGCTGGATTCTCTTGCACTCGTTTGGTATTTTTCATTTGAATACATATTCACTTCAATCCACCTCTACCCGTTTTTATAAATTCGACATATTATACAAATGCCAGATCCAAGTTTTTCATAGACAGTACAAATTAGTAGACGAATTAGTAGCCTAGTACAGAATTTGGATAGATTATCTAGAGCAAAGCCTATGCAGGAAAGTTAGGAACTCAAGACATTTAGTAGTAGGTCTTAATGGCTACATTACTTCCCAGCCTGAGAAGAACAACCAGTTACCACTAACAGGTGGCTTAGGCATTGGTTATCACATATCCTTATCAAATTCTATTGATCTTGCCTGTTAATTTCCATTCCCATGTCAGTCCTCAAACTACCTCCAAGGTCTTATGGCTGCATGCATAGTTGGAGAAGGATCTTTTAAAAATATCAAGATTGCACGATCGAGATCCTTTTTTAGTGATCTGAGAACTGATTGCTATTGTTTTTTATAAAGTCATCATTAAAATGACCATTTATGGGAGGAGAGATATTTTAGTGGCAGGTTGGGGAAATGTGTTTTTCTCAGGTTGGAAGTTGGGACATTTTGTAGCGATTAATGTTCCTGTTTGTAACTTCAGGGATGAAAGCCAGAGCAATTGAAATGGGAATATCCCCACCATCTCTTCAAAGTACCTATTCTCATTTATTTTTTTTCTTGTTGAGGGGAATACTGTAAGCAAATTTAGCAATCGTCTTTTTTGGGAAAGTGTAGATTGAAGATGTGTATATCAGATGCTTAGTTGAAGAACATGTGTTAATTGGTTGTAAAATAAAAAAAATGTACGTACATTTTTCCTGCAAATTTATTGGAAATTACAAAAATTTGTTTATTTACATTTTATTATTCTCAAATCACTTATGTTACACATCAATACGAAGTCAAAATGTTCGTGTTGCTTGTACCTTTTTCAATTTAGCTTGAATCTGAGATGGAAACCTACCCAGTCTGTCAAGCCCACAGGTCGTGCAAAACCTTTCCACATAAAAGACGCTGCACTCCTGCGCCTGGCAAACGGCTTTGCCACAAACGGAACAATCGGCGCCCAGCAAGAGGAACTGCTGCTTGTCCTGCCCCGAGAACGGGTCTTTCATCACGTAGCTCTCTTCGAGGAAGACAATCTTCTTGGAGAATGCGGGCCTTGTGCCTTTGTAGTCGAAGCGCTCCTCGAGGCTGCACTGGGAGCAAAGGAACGTGCCGCCCTCGTCGACTTTCTCTACTGGTTTCTTGGCTTCCGATTCTTGTTCCGACGTCGCAGGCGGCTTCTCTGGGTTTAATAGTTTATCCTCCATTGGGCTGCTGCAAATAGGTAATGGATAGTGCTGTTGCAAAACTTTGAAGTGTTGCAATTGTTTTGAGCTTTGAAGTTTGAACTCTCTTTGAAGTTTCTACAAATTTCTAAATACATTTTACTGGACAGCTACCTATTCTGATTATGAACTATTAAAGATTTAAACTAACTATCTAAAGATTGCTCTGGCATCTAGGGATCATTGGATTGGGTTGGAATTCTTTTGATATGGATATAATTCTTTTATAAATGAACTGAATAAACCTCAAATATATTATCACTGCTAAAAATGCTTTTTTATTAGTAGGTACTTCTAGTGTTTTGCAACAAGATACATATTTTAGACTGCCACAGGGTGAAATATAGCTCTCGATACAAGCTAAACATCTTATTTTCGTTTTCAGTCTATTGTCTATTACACAAAATAATCTCTAACCAGAGTCTCTCCCAATGGAGATTCTTTCTTTAGGTGCCTCTTGCGGCCACCAAAACGGCTTTCTCGTCTGACAAGTGCCGCCTAACACATTCATTACTGTCGCATCTAGTGCCTCGGCAATTCGTAGCAATGCAAGGCCCGACGTTTGTTCGAAACCTCTGAGCTTCCCAACAGGACGAGAACAATTGTTTCCATGTTCGATCGGAGCGTCGGGTGTAAATGGAGCGGTCGGTGCTGAATCGAAATCCAGTGGCATCAGCCGTTTCCGTATCACCCCTGTGTGGTGGGACCTGGCTGTGAGCTCTTGACCAATGTAGCAACCTTTGTGGAAACTTACTCCGTGCAAGTAGTCACAGTTCGCTTCTAAAGGGAAAGTCTTTCCGGGAGGTAAGTCTTCAACACCTTCCCCAACTCCGAGTTTGTACCGAGTCAGTCTGTATGTTCCCTGATCAGTAACAGTTTTTGCATTTGCTTCTTCCGATGCTATTTGATTCATATTGGCTTTTTTTGGAGCCAGAATGCGATAGCCTAAGGCTGCGATTCTGGGATCGCGACAAACTGTCAGATAATGTTCGCCTTTGAAAACGGGTACTGGTTCACTAAAATCATTTATGACAGTTTCACTGTCTTCCACCACGCTGCATGTAACCTCTCCAACAATATTTTCCTTAGTTGTATATGGTGAAACTTCTTGCCCTGGGACTTCAGGATTAAATAGTGCCCACACATTAATATTATCATCGAGGTTGTCAATCTTAATCTTCCTTCGAACTCGGTATAGTGAAAGGTGTTTCTGTAAGGCGGGTAACGCTGATAGATCGCATTCAACTAGGAATGAATTATCTTCTTTTCTCCCATAAATGATGGCATCGTACATCACTCGGCCCTTTATATTGAGAAACATTGTGTACATACTACATGCTCCATCTTCCAAATGACGCATGTCATTCGTAATCAACCCTTGCATGAAATTGGAAGCATCTTCGCCAGACACCTTCAGTATGCTTCGCGTTTTTAACAACTCTATTGCAAGAAAAGATCGAGGACTAGTACCAAAGTTCGCAGAACGACATCCTTGGACGATGCGTCTATCTTTTATCATTCGTCTCAACATCTTTGTAGTAAAGGAGATCGGAAATCAGAGGAAATATCCCATGGGCCTGGATGAGAAGAAAGATATAGGTTAGGAAGCAATCACTGTACTTCGCGCGTAGCACAAAATACGACTTATAAACAACCCAAAATATAAAATTAAAGAACTAAATAATCAATACATAAAACATACACGACTTACGAATTACGAATTACGAATTACATGTTAATCATGGCCCACTATTTTGAGCACGAATCTCGATCTTCCTCCTTGGATCTTGTTTCACTTTTATTTGACAGCTGAGCGAGCGAGCACGCACTCACCGCCTTTACTGTCGCTGCTGGAACCTGCGTTGGTGGATCACAAACAGATGGCAGTGGTGAAGCCCCTGCGCGGTATGTTGGCCGCATGGCAATGTTGTGATCCGCACGCTTCGGCAGCAGCTCGGTGATTGGTCTCACTCTTGTCAGCCAGTACGAGTCCGACATCCACGTGTGGTGGTTGGGTCCGAAGAACTGCGCAGTGCACGTGCCCATTTCGAGCGCCTGAACAGTTTTAGCACTAAACTCCTCACATGCTTGAAGTGAAAATGAGAAACAAGTGTATTTTGATTTTATAAGTTTAGTTGCGGGATATTGTTTTTTTTTCCGCGTGTAACGAGTGACATTCAATAATCTTTCAAGATGATGGCCGATGGGTATTTGGTGGACGGGTCGTGGAATTTGCGAGTGTATGTCACCGATCTACAAGTGGAGAGGACACTTCGTGTCAAAGGGGATTTGCACATCGGTGGTGTCATGCTGAAACTCGTTGAAGATTTAGGTGAGTCAGTTCACATTTTTCCGCCAAAATATCTTCATTGGTTGAGTTGATGTTGTGATTCGTACCTCGTTACTGTAACTACATCCGGACGTGTGAGATAAGAATGGGAGGCGCGTGTTCTGTTGCCGAATTTTTAAAGCAATTCTTATCACCTGTCTGATAACAGCACAACCAAAGCATTACGAAGATAAATAAGACTTCAGCGGAGGAGCACCAAGTGACTATCTTGTTTACCGAGTTCATATATGGCATGTCAGTGTCATCGTCTCCCAAAAAAGAGTGTAGAACCTTGTAAACATGTTCATTTTAAGGCATATTAGCTCGTTTCGCGTCACACGACCTGAGACTTGAGGCTCCAGTTTCTGAACGCTAACTCAGGTTTATCCTACGTGCGATGTGGCAACATTGTTCACCGGTCGTAAGAGACCACCGCATGACTCTAGCATCTGTTGCTATTTATTCTAGTTGCGATCGTGCTAAGATATTATTATTATCCGGCTAAACTATAATTGAGCCTGCACTGTTCAAGGTCACAAAAATGTGTTTCCTTACAGAGATGAAAGGTCATAATTATATCATAGCTTATACACTAGGGGCATTCCCAGACTTTTCGCTACTGCCAACGTCAGTTTTTCGGCGTCGCCGTTATGATTTGAAAAATTAGAGCTCATCCACTAACGAATCTCCACCGCGATCGTTTTCCGTTCCGTACGCGCGGTAGAAATGTCATTGAGAGATGTTTCCGCGAAGGCTAGTAGACCTGACGGCCGCGACCCCCTTTCGCCATGTGTGCGGCGCGGTGCGGAGGCGTTAGCAGCGATTCTGAATGCCGCGTGAAAATGGACAGGAGTGATATTTGGGTCGAGCCGCCGGTGCGGTGCTCTTTTTTAAACCGCTCCTCGAACGTCTGCACCTAATTTGAGGTGCCTCAATACTAGGAGGCTTGTGCTTATTTATTATTCGCTGGCGAGCCAGCTTTTCCTAGCATGTTTATTACAATTCACTCGCACGATCACATAACACGTGCGTAGCGTAGGGAGGTTAGCTCACGTTGTTAATATTATAGAGCCACGTGCGCTACGTTGTTAATTGTTTCTATTCTAGACTCTTTAAAAATGCTGTGGCTTTCCAATGCTTTCGAAAGGATTTTTGAAAAATTTTATTTCTGAGTGTATAAATAGTAATGGGTGCTCTGGCATCTGCCGGAGATGTGATATGAGAATGCACACGTATAAAAATAATGTTCAGCTTCCAGCCTCGACTTCTTCGTCTTCGGTTCAATGAAGAATAACTTGCTCTGTTGACTGATGTAAAGTGTAAGCAAGCGTGATGCAGCTATATTTATGTTGCATCTGCAACTGCAACCGGCTATATTTAGAACGGTAGACGATTCTGGCTATAGGTAGGAGGTATAATATACGAGTCTTCTCAAGTTAAACTACATCCGACGAATTCAAGAAACGTTTTTAGTTATACATTTAAGTGCATATTTGAAATAAGCCAGCTGAATGCAAACGCAGTGGGAGGATGCTGTGGTTTCTGTAGTGATAGGTTGATTGTCAGTTCGATATTTTTGGTGCCCCAAAGGCATGATGATGCACGGTGCCCCACGACCTCCACGGCTCCAGGCAAGGCTGAACGTGAAATATTCGTACAAGTGACCACAGTCCAACCTGGTGGTCCAACCATGGCCCGTGGGTACAACGTGGGCTCGATTGTTCTCAAAGGATATACACATTATTTTCCTAAGCGTCATTATGCATCTTAATTTTTATTCTGGATGACAGTCAACAAGTTCCATTTTGCTTTCACTTTTTGCTGTTTCTCTTGCGATGAAATTCGATGCTACACAGACTGGTGTAGGCAGGCACTGAGACCCTTCTATGCAAGTAGGTGGCTTTCAACTTTATTACTAAAAAGTTGAAAATATTACACAGCATTTTTATCGATTTGTTGATCACAATGTCACTAAAATAATGGTGGCGGCTCAGATGTATCTCAAAACTCAAAGATACCACGTTTAATTTTTAATTTGTCTGCAACATACCATTTTCGTAGATAGCGAAATGAAATGATTCGCAAGAGACGCCCATGGCACCCGGTAGCGCTAATCGGAGATGGAAATACATTTGATGTTAAAACAACGTCGTAGGTGGGTGGCTACAACATAACATCACATCGAGCAACGCTGGTCATGCTTCTTGAGCCGTTCCTATATCTAGCCTGCATAAATCTTCTGATTAAGGAGCGATTAATTTTTACCACACAATGGCTTTATGGTTTATCGTATGCATGAGGTGTGACTTCTAGTGAAGCTTAAAGTGTTGTGTGGTGCATGCCTTACATCCATATCAAGCGTGGACCCATATGAGTTATGTTTCGGTTATTTTCTTTATGGTTGCCGCTTATCGGATCTAATTTACGCATTTTCCTTGACGGCTCGTTAATCATGTAGGCGGGGTATTATTTTTCCCGGATTTGATATAAAAATTGAGTGGATGGAAATAAATATGCCTAAACGGATTATTGTGTGCTTTATGTGTTGTGTTCCGATTTGTGGTTAAGCCAATTCTTATTGCAACTCACCTGAAGCTTCTCGTCTTTAGAAAAAGGGAAGAAGACTGAGATTGAAAATAACGTGATCGACCATTATAGATCATTTTCACCAGTATTAATATTTAATAGAACACCAATCCAGGTGGTTGATACTGTCAGCTTGTCAAGAAAGTCGCTAATTACTTTTTATTGGCCACATTTTTTCTAAAATTGTTACCCGGTGAAATGCATGCATTGACGGTGAAAAAAATTCTTGTTTTCTTTCCTCTTCAATTTCTCTGACCGCGCTCTTGTCTCCGATGGGTGCGATGCAGGTGTGGTCGAGCAGAGGGCTGAGTGCTGAGTGCTGAGTGCTGAGTGCTGAGTGCTGACACTTCCGATGTCGCTTGCTGTCTCGCAGAGCCGGCCAAAGACAAACATCCTGTCTGCGCAAAACTATATGTGGCACCGCGCGGGAATGCCCTTGAAAAGCGCGGGAACTTTCCATGCCGTTAACTCGCTTTTCTTTCTTTCGCGTTTGTCTTTTTATCAGGGGAGAGTATTTGAAGACGTATATCACATGGAGAATAAAAGGGATCATTATTGTACACATCTGAGCCGAAACTGTCAGATTGCGATGATTGATGTACGATCACGCATGTTTGCTGCATAATCTTGGAGAGATCAATTCGTTTGCGTTGGCTCTCGCTGCTCATCTGACCATAAATGCCTCTCAATTCTTTTGGCGCCAGCGATCAGCTGTTTAGTAAATTCGCAGCGTGTTTCATGTATCCAGCTGCGAGAAGACATCAATGAGTTGCTCGTGACCTCTAGGATTTCAATTCTCGATACTTATCTCAAACACAAATATTGGCATCTAATTGGACTTAAGCTTCGTTTCAGTAGATAACGGACTAATAACAGGTTAGGGTGACTGAGAAACGACTACACAGATCTAGGAGAACGATTGTTGGCAGCATTCAAAGGAGGACTGCATGGTAGGTACGATACAGAGGGTAGTTTTCTGCCAAGGTGTTATCGCACTATGGGCTTTGTAGGATTAGGTTTCTCTCTCTGCTTGAATACATCCAATCTGCTGGGTAATAATTTTAAGGACGTCTTTACATTTGTCCTGCTGTGAAAAGGGTCTTTCTTTGCTTCTTTATCTGGAGTTCCTATAGTGCAAGCTGCATTGAGAAGTACATAAATACCGTTGCTGTTTTCAAATAACTTTGGAAATAAATCTTTTTTTAGATTTCCATCTAGTGACCATACACGTTCCGTATTTATGAAGGAACGCAGAGTGCTACTGACGTAATGCCCACCCAATTAGTCGCCATTGTCCACTAAGGATGGATCCGAGGAAAGGGCGGTCAAATCACTGAATGCTGGTAAAAACCTCACTACATTCGACCGTTCCTTCATTGTGTTACGAATGTAATAAGCTCGCCATTCAAAACCGTGCCTCCGTAGTCGAACACAGCACATTTGCAGATGGTATGACTACCGCTAGTTCGCCATATCAGCAATCGGGATGCGATTCAAGTAACTGCATTTATCTACGTTAGTGTCCGCGTGTACAACGGCGTCGTCGCTGCCGAGTCGAGTGTTGGTTCTGTGTCCCGTCGGTCGGTCACCAATGTGGACGCTCTTCTGGTCACATTCCTCTGGTATTGTTTCTTGGAAGACAGGCCGACTCCCGAGTGACCACCGGCGGCTCAGAGAGCTCAGAGGCGGCTCAGCTCTTTCTTGAGACCTCGGTGTATTTCATCTGTTTGCACTATGAAGAAGTGTTGTCGAGAAAATTCTAGACGAATCAAGTTACGTCCATCTCTTGTTGTTTTAGTGGTGGAATTTTATCAACTGTAGAATACTTACTCCATTGGAAATCTGCCGTATGAAATTACTGTCAATTGTTTGATTTTTTGGGAAGGGCACGTTGGCAAAGGTGTCGGTTGGGGTTTGGCTCCATTTGGAAGTCGATCACTATTCACGCCTTGTGTAACCTTGAACACTTCAGGTCAATTGCTAATTGAGATGGGCAACAATTTCCCACAAAATATCGTATGTCATTTTAAAAATAGATTAACTTGTAGACTTTTTACGAAGCCGACTGTAACTTGAACGGTAATTAAGTTAAGAAAATGTTCCTTGTACAATTAATCGATGAGTTAGCGACTGCCAGGTCAATTTGAAACGAAATTAATTTCGCGGTTGATAGATAATTATTTATGATTAGCTGTCGTCTGGTACCATTCGCATTGTAAAGTCGACATTGGCCGAATGAAAAGTTATGTCATTGTATCTTCTCAGTGTGTTATGTCTACCAGCTTTTATCGGATACTCTTCCATTTCTTTCCACAAATATAGAGCGAAACTTTGTATTTGATAAGAAAACACTGATATTAAAGTCAAACAGATATAAAACCGAATTCTTTACATATTCTCTATCAGGGTCATTTACGTTGGCACTTCCAGTTAGTCTCTCTCAAATTTCTCAGTTTGAATGAACTTGTAACGCGTCGCGTGAATGATTGTATACAAACAAACATAATAGTAAAGCGAGATAGTAAAACAATATATGTATATAGTACAAATGGAGCATAGTATTTCCCCATCCCTTCATTCATGTCCGCTCCCGCGAGTCAATGGAAGAAACGTACGTTCCAACGAAACCCTACGACTCGGCAAAGAAACGAGTCGAACGTAAACAAGCGACAAAGTTTTACTAAAACACACGGACAATTCCCACGAGATTTCCTGGTTTCATTAATTTCCCCCCAATAATTAAATGCCGCGTCGAAGCTAAAGTTCACGTTCGCACCGTCGGATCAATGAAAGTTAGGTCAATCGCCTTTTGCCAATCCGCGCGCAATATGACAAGCAATGACCTCAATTCAGTTTCAATACAGTCACGTCACTCCTACCTATATATCTACCGGCATTTCGACCATCAGCGCAGAAAAAGCGCTTCCATAAAAGGCATCGCGATCGCAAACATCAACATGTATTAATATCTTGAATACGATCGTTCGCGATTATCAGAATGAGCCTTGTTGCTCTTACGTTGATACTGAACGTGAAAGGGTCACATCGTACAATAGCGCTCTTCCTTCAGCCGAGACGTACCGTAGCGGAGGTACACCTGTGCCTGTAGCACGCGGAGCTGTGAACAGGCTTGCCCGTCAAGTCCTAATAGAGTGGCCTTCCTCGTCCTTGGATGCCTCTGCTCGGCAATCGGCTCGCGGCGGTCGCCAGGGCAGTCCAAGACCGTGGTTCACGACTACGGTGTCCACGCGTGCAGCCGTTTGCCCCATGGTCTGCCCCATGGTCTGCCCCATGGTCTGCCCGTGGCCGGGCTCTATAATGGAGTGCTGCGACGGCGTCGTTGCCGCACCTCGGTCGTGCTGCTCTAGTTCAGATGCAGACACTCGCACCCTGATCGCAAGGGCCGTCTTCTGGGGATGGCTTTACATTCATTTCCGAGTTTGTTTTAAAAATAATTTTACAATTTTGAGGTATAAGTGCAGTACGTTTAGTGACAAGTCGTTAGAATTGCGTTATCGTTGGGACCTGCGTGTTAAAATTAAAATGTTTCTGTCAAAGAAATGTGGTAACAAATTACTGTCAGTGTATACTTACCTGAATCGAGAGAGTAGACTTGCTTCGAACTCGAATGTTGTTCAAATGCTGTACGCTGCAATGATGGTGCCGAAAGCCATGACAACTTATCGTGACCAAATACATGCCGTTAAATGCGTAACAATGTACCGGTGGTATAAATGCGATTTATAAGGGTTTCATTGGGGTGGGTTTGCCGTCGGTGCCGCTATGCTTTATGGCATTTGTGGTCCAGAGATTTTACCACCGCGCGGTTATTGAAGTGGTCGAACACAATGGATCGTGTTTTGCTGTCGCCTCGCTCTCGGGTCAATGAAAATGTGTTTTTTACAAATGAAATGGCCTGGCATGATGTCAGCAAACAAATTAGGCATGCCATTGTGCAGATGGAACTGCTGATTTATTTCGCGTGTTGAATCATTTTCGAGCCGTCAAAGATCGCCCTTTGACTCGCGGTTCATTATTCTTGAATGTAATGTTGCATGCGAATGACAAGATTACGCGCGTCGAGGATTCATGCATGGAATTGTTGTGTTATTTTAAATTATATAATTCTGCGTGCGACAAAGGATTGTCGAGAATCTTCACGTGTTTTGTCGGCGTGGTTTCGTTGGGGTTACGGTGCCGCCGAGATCCGATCGGGGATGTTTTTTGTTGTTTCGAACATTTGTCATTTTTTGCTGCGGCTGCTGCTGCATTCGACTTGGAAAACTTTGAGTTCGCTTTTTATGCTTTATCATCTCTCTGTTGTGACACTGTTAAAGAGCGACAAAATTACTGCCGTGACATCCTACGAAACAGGCACGCAAACGATATCTCATTTCCAGAATGTATTTTCATCGCCGAATTTCTTGACAACGCTACGATTGATTTGATCGCTTCAAACACTTTTTCACACAACCAATCATAAAAAAGTGACAAGATAAACGATGCATCCACTTAGAGGAAATTGGCGTCTCGTGAAAAGAAGTTGGAATCGCTTTATAAACTGAAAATAATAATGGAGCTCGTGCTGGCATATCGCGAGTCGAGCGCGAGCAAGATGCCGTCAGATAAGGGCGGCGCGGCTGAGCGTTTGGGAGAGAGCTCGGTTCGGTCAGGACAAATGCGTGCCTTCAAGGAGCGGGGAGCTAGGAGGCGGAAGTCCTGGGAAGTGCACAAAAAGGGAGCGTCCTGAATAGACAAAGATGTCTTTACATGGCCGGCGCAGAGCGGTAGAACGAGACAAATTCTTTGGTTTTATGTGTCTCGAAAGGAGGTTATAATTGCTGGATCTTGTATAGGACCCCGGAATGTCTTTTCTAAATTATTGAAATGCAAGCAAAGTGGGGATGCTAAAAATAAATGGCCTACGTTTTTTGTTAGACAATTACGGTTCACAAAGACAAATGTTTGAGATTCGGATTCGGGGCTAGGCGACAACGAATCACATTTCGTTGTTGCGCATTTTATTTCTTAGGCACACCGAAAAGGAGGGCCTAACTCGCTCACTTATTCGACAGAAGCGAATAAATGCGGTGGATGAAACAGTTCGGCAATCGCACTTTAATTGATTGGTAGTACGTATCGCCGAGCAGAGGGGCGGGCGGTGGGGGGGGGGGGCAGTGTCTGACAGACGCACGAATTGATACTCTGTGAAGGGAGTGGGTGGCGCAGACATGGAAATTACTACGTCAAAGAAACCGCTCCTCCGAGCGCCGGAGAATGGGAACCCAAAGCCGCCCTCTTCTTGTAAAAAGAGAATGCGTCCAACCTCTCGAGACGAGTTGATACTAATAGTACACACCAGTGAGTAGATCACCATGCGTACGCCAGACAGACAGCGTTGCAACTTGCTGCCGGCGAGGTGGATGATTTCGCATGAGAGCAAATACTCTGCACTGCTCGCAAATACCACGTCGTGGATTTGAACAACTTACAGATCCACCCCGAGGGACTTCTGAGTAACATGGCAAACAGAATAAACGATAAAATCAGGCATTTAAAGATATGGGAAGGTATTTTACTATACTATACCAGACAATGACAATCAATTGACAATCCCATTGATAGGTCCTGACACATGAGTTCTGAAAAAGTGTCACATGGATGTTTGATTTTCCATATGGCGCAAGCCCTTTCGTGTATGCTGCACCCGGTGCGCGCACTCAAACGGCAACTTGGCTTCGTCCCGTCGTTGCGCTTGGCGCTAGTGACTCTCGTGCCGGCGACGTGACAGACCCAATGGTGACATACCCAATGGTGACAGACCCAATGGTGACAGTGCCGCCGCATGACCTCATGCACGGGTACACCTCCCATGCATTCGTATTTGCATCGTCGAGCGGTGTGAGCCGCGGGCGAAACGCCGCGTCGGATTGCTCACGGTCGCCTGCACGATTCACCGTTTCCCCGAAATGCTGACTTACTTTTCGGACGGCCGATTTGATTTCATTGTAATGAGGGTGTTCGTCATGAGTTCGTATTACTCAATTTCAACATGACTGGTGGAATTTTTTGATCGTGTCTTCCGGAGATTACGTTCGTTATTTTTTTTAAATTCTTTGCCTGGCCGGCCTGACAATTGGACCAAAAATACTGGCTACCAAGATGCTTTGAAGATTTTGACTGTCATTGGAATAAGTTCGTTGCATTGCACCTTTCAGTTACAATGGGTACTAGTGACATACAGGCTGGCCACCCGATTCCTCATTGTGTTTCTAAGCCCCTTCAAAGGTAAGCTACACCTCGAAAAGAAAATAACCGACTTCAATTTCTGTGGTAAGAGTTTCACTTGTTTGCTGACCGCGGAGGAGACTCAGATTCCTCCGGTCTCCGGGTAAGATCTTCCCAGCATATTACTTTCAATTACTGGGCACGAAATCTATCCACGCGGTCCATTTTCACGGTCATCACAAAAAAACAGATTTGGCTCCCGACGCTATTCTGCCAGTTGCAAAAGTGTCTATGGCTTTGGGATGCAATTCACTTTGAGTGGGCCAAAATTATATGGCGATTTATAAGATGCTAATTGACTTAGACAATTACCAATCCGGTTCTCACTACATTTGTCTTACGTATTGCCACCAGTGAATTATGAAATAGATATAGAATGGAGTACTCACCTCGGGGCCATCTACCGGTGATAATTGGTTGTACCTTGCCGCCCACGCATGTGTTTAGTAACCATCCCACAGGCTCCGCGCATTCTTTGCCGTGGGTTTTGCTGGTCAGGACCCAGGCTCGGCAAAACATCACTCGAACGTTTGAACACCAAGGTGGAGCTAAGGAACCTGAAAATTAAGTGCTTGTTCTTCAGGAACATGCACCTATATGTAACATTATCTTCAAGTCTGTAATCACAGGAAACCCCCCACCCCATCATTCCAAATGCTCCTTGAAGTACTCTCAGAAATACTTTCCAATCAAATCAATTGTATACAGCCTCAAACCGTTACCGATTGAGATTAATCGGCGAAAACGAATAAAAACGTTGACATGAAATACTTTTTTCAAGCTGAATTCAAAAGCAGATAGCGCTCGGTGCTTTGTTGAAACGAATGCACCCAGCCTTGAGGTACTACATTCTGACAAGGTGCATGCACAGAGCACAGCCGGTGCACCGTCGACACGTCACGTGGCCGATGATTCAGTGAACTGGTCCAGCCAGCATCCAGCCGAAGTGCAGCACGAGTCCTCGCGCTCGCGGTACCCGCTAGCCACTAGCCGTGCACTCTGCAGATGACGCGCAGATCCAGTAGTGGCGGCAGTCGAAGGAATGCGTCGAGATGGGATAGAAAAACTCGCGGCGGTCTCCATCTTGACTGGATCTTGACTGGACAACTTGAACGTAAAGGCTCTCAGCGGTGTGCGATAATAGTACAGCGTTTAATTTGCGCTCGCCTGGCCACTTCACTTGATGCTAGTTTCGAAAATAAATTATCGCCGACTATGACTGGACCGTCAGGAATAACAAATTGGAGCAAATCAATTGGCATTCGCATTCCTTGTGGATAAGATAAGCGAATGTTTTTAGATGCTTTTATGTTGTCTCCACTCGAGATTGGTGTAAAATAATAGTTCACGGTGCATTTGGGCCGATAATGCTTTGAAAGTTCGAAGCTTTTTTCGCCATGCGCTGTTTTGAGCACGCGTGGATGACTGAGATGACTGAGATTCTGAGTTCCGTTGCCTTGAGAGTCAAAATTTTCCGTCCTTGTGCTGTTGTCAAAGAATGCTGTGTGCTGCTGCGTCTCGCGTTTTCCACTCTAGCGTCGCCTTTAATTGGATACTTGGAATTGAAATAAGAACGCAAGTGATAACTAACAGATGCCGGCCTGCTAATTTTTTACTGCCGTTAATTGAAAACTATCTGTAATTATTCTTATTAGAATAGGAATGTTATGTTAGACAAAAACTTGAAAAAAAAACATTGTTAGATGTCTGGCATCGCGTCTGCTGAGAGCAGACGCTGAAAACTCAGATGCCTTTCTGCCAAACATCAGCCAGAAGTTACACTACACAGAAAATACTATAGCTCATGTCTAGCAGCAGAGGGCTCTCTTTCAACCTACTTGCAAAACTCTTGTAACTTCTCATTTCAACAAATTCGTGCTTAAAAATTAGCATGCACAAACTCAACAAGCCAACACTGTATAATTCTTAATCTCTCTCATTGCATATCCAACATTTGTAACCACATACCCATAACCATTGCGATTCTAGAATCTATCATTTTGATCATATTTGGCTATGGAAATCGTGTCGATCCGAATAAAAAACTCTTTGTACGTATACATAAAAACCAGTGGCTGGACGCAAAGGCAATCGCGGACACGTGACTGCCAGCAATTGGCAGCTAGCGTTTGGTCACGAAGTCACGCAGGCCGTGGTGCCGTGGTGCTGAGAAACAACGCGCATTGCTGGTGGCCTGCCATAATACGGCCAGCCCAGAGGTCGCTAATCGAGCATGTCCACTGGAAATCATCACGTAGCATCGCTAGGCAATCACGCTATCAGATCAATCAGCTAGCAGTGCCATACATTGCACCCAGGCCAGGACATGAGTTATGCTAATTGACAGCTGGCGTACACTTGGCTAGCGGTATTCACAATCAATTGATTGCTTATTATTTATTGCCTTTTGAGTGTTTGTACCTGATTTTGAGTACAGAGTAGGCCGTTGGGAACGCTGTTCTATACTGGTTGTAGATAATTGTACAAAGATTTCCGATTGTTTCGTATTTTAAAGGGAAATCGTGCTATTCTGACTTAGCTGTAATGTGCTGGCACTGTGAAGTTGTAAGTGCGGCGACTTCTTGGCCGTGTCGTGTCATTGAAACCTCTGTGGACATTATAGTGAACGACCTTGTTGATGCGAAGCCGGACGCTCCTTAAAAAAAAACATTCGTGTTTTCTCCAGTTGTTCTTCTCTATAGAGTTTTGAACGGAACGCAAATTGCCTTAATTGTGGTAAGACACCTGACCACGGTTAAACTGAAATATAAAAATTAGATCGGTTCCCTATATCAGTATAGATCAATGCACCACAAAATATCATTCACAACATCCACAACTCACCATGTGGGCCACGATCTTTTAGGTAACAAACAAAACGCCGAGTGGGTGTTTTTGGTGTAGGTTGGAAATCGCCCACTTAGCTTTTCATTCATGAGTCGATCATTCTTCTATTTTCGTAATATCGTTTACAACCTCTGTAAACGGCAATTACCCTCCTTGCAACGCAGGGTGAAACAGCAGATGCCGGCCGCGATAGCGCCTGCCAAATGCTCGAGTGAGCTCCATTACACGCATCCCAAATTAGTGATGAACACCACCAGAAACTGCGTCTCAATGCGCTGCCTCAATGTTCGCTGGGCGACTGCGAATTTAGAATCTACTGGGTTGCGATGTTTATGTCCTAAATTGCGGCCCACATACAAACGTCGCACAAAGCGATGTAAAACAAGCGAGCCGACGAAAGTCACATTCACATGTGTATATGAGTGGTACACACGCGAATTGCTGGCGCATTGCCATTCGGACAATATGAGAGGATGTACTCGCGTAAAATTACGCTCAATTGTATGTAGGATGTGAAGAAGTGCGGAACGTGAACGCCTCCCTTTATGATTGTCCGGCATTTACATTTTTTACATTGATTGATGTCATCGATAGCTTGTCAAACAACATTTATAAATGGTAATGGTAATTAAATGCGCGAAGTCTTGGCAAGAATACGTCGTGCGATCAGATTTTTAACACCTCTACGCAGTCGGACTGGCCCGAGGGTCAACTACTGCAGCTATCACGTCATTTCCATTTGTGGAGAGATTTTGTCTTGTAGAATCTTACCTCCCACAGCCAATAAGCAGAAATTCTACTCTTTTTACAAGCCAGGCGGCAGGCGGCACTGCGCTATTTATAAAAATGCTCGATGTTGTGTTATGATGATTTGTTTAGCGGACGTGCAGGCATTTATGTGAGCATGGTGGTTCCTGTTCTCAGACCATTCTTTGTATACCTACTCTCTGTACCGGTCTTGCAGTGTACACCTAAGGATGCCCCCCGCCCCCAGCTCCCAAGCTGTATTGTGAGATGCGCCTTTAGTGATGCAACATTGGTTAGGCCTCGCCTTGCTTCGTATCCTCTATCCACTGAGAATGATGATCCAATTTGCCTTTATATCTGATAAAAATGTATCAGTGTTATATACAGTATACTGCACCTACAATGTTTACAAGTGCGTGTGATACATCCCATGTGCAAATACGTAGAATGGGTGACGATGGCCTATCGTTACCTTATTGCACCCATATTCAAATGTGTAATCTCCATTAGACTCCAAGACCAGCCACTTGCAAAATGTGGCACGCTATCGGTTGCTGGGATCGAACATATAACAATCGGCTTATAATGCTAATATACGGCTGCAACTTCTTTTATATATATGTCGTGCATGCTCTGGACTCGATTTAAATGCCAAGTGTTGTGTTGTTGTTTTGAATTCATTAATTTCAATCAAGCTATCAATTCATATTGATGATTTTGA
Organism: Nemoura dubitans; assembly: GCA_921293005.1. NCBI lineage: Eukaryota > Metazoa > Arthropoda > Insecta > Plecoptera > Nemouridae > Nemoura > Nemoura dubitans. Next base: position 22,789,965 of record OV121075.1, read on the forward strand.
CTTCAGTCCTTGATCAGTTCAAACCACATCTGCACAACTCATTTGGATGCTGCGAAGATTGATTCGAATTGAATCGCGCGTGCACGTCGCCCAAACTGATGGTTTGCTGGTTCTCATGCTTTGGGTACACTCAGCCCAATCCCATGTAATTACTATAATTATCAAACACTAAATCAATAATTTTACACACACACAATGATCCCTATTTCATTTTCGTCGTTAAATAACACAACATTATTAAATATATACAGACCTCCCTGAAATGTGATCCACCCTAGCATAATTATGCACACCGAGTTTTGATCCAAACCAACACGCCTTTATGCTATGCCTCTCACAACCCTTTTCCGAAGGAAGCAATCTGATACACTCCAACAGCGTTCCTTCAACTGTAATTCATTCGCATCGACGTTTGTGCCAGTTGCATATCATTGGCAATTCGACGCGCTGCACGGAGCCAGACTCGTTATGTCAACTCATTAACCTCACTTGAAACTTTAAAGGTAGGCGGAAATAAGTAACGCGGAGCATAAACTTGCAGTCCGAGCTGCCGCTGGTTAGGTGGGCGATCTTGTATTCTCTCGTACCAAAGTCGCGACCCTTATAAGCAGCGCGGGCAGACGCCGAGGATACAGAACACACGACGAGCCTGTCGTGGGATGCTGCGTTGGGCGTGACGTATTTTGACGTCACAACATCGACGCCGGATTCCTAAAATCCTATTATAGTAAACGGGACGTGTCCGAGAAGTTAACACTCACACACTCTGTGATGTTCGATTTGGTTTCGTTTTATGCAGGATCGTTTCATTTGCAGGCCGCATTTGGTCACTTGTTGAACTGGGGTGTGTTTTTTTTTAGTGTTTCAATGAAGTATTGCGTCCTTCTGGTCAACTGTTTATATGTGGTCGCTAAACTATGCAAACTGAATGCACGGGAAAATAAATGTCGGCTATATTTATTCAGCGGAATACCTTGTCCAGTTTTGAACAAAATCTATTGACACCACACCTTATAAGTGTAGTCTGCTCCCTCCCCGTTGTATGTTGTCTCTGCAGTCTGCAGACGTCATCTAATATATAGGCGACAGCCAAAGGACGCTCTAATGGTATGCAGGATCCATCTTCACATTTGAATAAAACTTTCGTTTGAATTGAAAGCTCTCGAGTCTCGATATAAAAACCTCGTCATTTAAAATAACGGCGGCAGTAAAGTACGCATCTTCATTCGTTTTTTATTTCCATCGGATAGTTTAGAGCCAGTTTCGTTCAGCTTTTTGGCGCCGTCTTTACTAAAGCATAATAATGATGCGCTTATTTTCATAAACAGCTTCGTAAAGGAGTGAAGGACTCACACGTTGGCACAGATTATAGTTTCAAGAACACCTTCGCATTCTCGCATAGGCTCGAGAGTCGAGAGCAATCTCTATATTTTTCTTGCGAATTCAAGCGAAGAAGCGTGAGAAAAGAAATTGCACTGTGCAGGTTGACAACTCGCGTTTCAGTAGCTTGCACTTTCAAGAATTCAAATTATGTGCTTGAATGTGTGAGATTGACACGAGTTAAGGTGCATGTTTGCATTTCATTGTCTGCACGTTCCATTCTGACTCGTCTTCATATAATATATAAAACGGACAAGACCATCAATCAGTGACACCTTCCGCGATTTCATTCTATGTGTATCCAAGATTTGAAAAATGGGAGACGCTGATGACATTTGCATTCAAACATTTCTGTCTATTCCACGACGATCCTAGAAACTAGAAAGCAGAAAAGTCCAAACCCTAATGACGATTCTTTTGTACAAGGAGATGATCAATGCTATGGGGGGGTTGGGCGAAGGGATGGACGTCAAAGTCTTGCACACGATCGCGATGAGCAATCGAACTTCCGGCTCCGGTCGGCGTTGATCCATTCCGATCACATTTCTGACGCGAGCTTCATGACGACAGGATTCGCCCGTTCCGCGCGTCGTCACATCCGCTTTTGGCGGCGAGGCCGGCGCGCGAACGACAGGCGCCTCGGAACCTTTTGTGTGCGAAAACGGTCGCGCGAATTTGCGAGTCGAATCGTTTGATCGGCTCCCTCCTGACCCCCTAACGCCGAATTTACTGTCCTTTCTTCTGGAACTAAATTCGTTTCAATCAAGTATTTTTTTATTAATGAACACCCGCTTTGTCACATTGGCATCCTATCTATCGATTTCTGATAAACAGCAGTGCAAGTTCTCTCTTTTCAATTCCGATAATTTGCGATAAAAATGCACTCTGCAAATGTAGCGTGTGTATAGTCTGAAATGCACTTCTTGCTGTGTACACATTGCAGCGTTGCAACACAGTGTTGTGGCTTGCGCTAAGTGGACTTGAATTGCGCCGTTAGTGTAATTGATAAGTGCGTTGTGCACATTAGCACCCATCGCACCCCTGTCAAGATATAAGTGGGAGGCGCTGCGTCATATGGCGTCCTCGACAACGTCATCCTGAGAGACGTCCTCTTTTTTCGATCATTTCCCATCCACTCGCACTTTCCACACATTCCGTCGAAAATCCCCTTGTGCTTCGCCTTTCCTTTCGGTCTCTGTTCTCTCTGTTCTTTCTTCGCATCCCTGGGATAACTCACACGTTCGCTCAAGCAGCGTAAAAACAAACACTGGGCCAAAGCATTGGGCGGAGGAAATACTTTTGCCCTCTCGGCCATGTTTAGTTCCTCGTAGGGTAATTTGAATTTATTGCCATTTGATCTGTTTTTTTTAACGTTGGTGCTCTTTCGCTATATTTTTTTCACTCTCGCGTGAAATGGTCCTGTAATTTGAGCCGCGCGTTTTTTTTTTGATATCCCCGCCTAACACATTAAAGTTTATTGTCCGATCGTGAAAGACGTTGAAATTACGTTGGCTGTAGCAGTAAAAGAGAACAATCATTTCTTTATAACTTGCGGCCTTAAAGTCGAAGTATTAAAACCTTATTTTAGCATTTCGCCGCGCAAAATGGAGCCTTTTGCTAAATCCACTAACATAAAATTATCACGAAAGCTTATCAGTTCTGGTACTTCGGGTAGGTATTCGATTTCTATCGAACTTGCTCGAGTCAATACAGACCCGGGATGAGTGCTCTTCGTAAGGAAGTGGAAGTGGTCGAGAAAATGGACGAATAACACCGCGATGACAGGAAAAATTAAATTAATCAAGCGTCCTTCGGGAATCGACGCAAAATTCAGTCGCCAACGGAAGTCCTTGATAGACATGTGCAAAAAAAAGCTCCGTTGGCAACGTGCAAATGACAATTATTGTTTGATTGAGCCTGGTAGAGCTTTATTAGACGCCGTTGTAAACTAAAAATAAATTGGTTGTCTGTAGGCGACTGTTTTTGTTGGGTGACATCTCAGTGCTCACAACAAATTTGCTTTCTGGTGCGACTGTTCTCAGTCATGAAAGCCTGCCAACACATTATGTTGTGAAAACAATGGAGGCTTGCGTCTGCACTAGTTAAAATAGAAACTGATGAGGGTGAATATCCAGATGATTGAAAGCAATCCCGGTTTTTTTATATTAGTTTTTTCAGTAAGTTCAAGTGTTTTTGTCAGTTGGAGTGTCAATTACGGAGTTGCACATTGTTTAGGCGAATGGCGGCATGGCGGCAAAAACGGGGTGGGAACGACATTCATTGAGCCCACTTGTGCAGAGGAAACAGGGTCTCTTTAGTCTATAATATTATAATTGTCAGGGTGGTTCATTGTTCTGGGTAATGGGAACGACCTCCTGATGAGTGCAGAACACGTGGCGAAATTAACTGAAGGAAATCTTGCATCTGCCATGTCAGAAACAACTACGGACAATTATTTGGGATCAATTAATATAACCATGCCAAAACGTTATGAGTTGAACCATTCCCACTATTTTCTTGAATCATCTTCGGTCGATATTCCAATACAACACAATTTCTGTCGCTATTTTCTTATTTGAAAGTACAATTTTTTTTAAATTAAAACCGGCCTTGCCCACGGCATAAACGATTACAAATCACAGCCGACACTGATTTGATCGCCGTCTATCATGCAAATGAGCGTCGCAGTCTGCAGGCGGGCGTCGGTCCATCCCCCGGCCCCCAATGTGGGTCATGTCAACTTTCGACGCTCGACGTCGATTTGTTTAGCGGCCTGAAATAGCCTTCGCAACGCGTCTTTCGCATCGCGCAAGCGGCTGGAGGGCGCCCAAGTTTATGCCCCGCGAATCCGTGTCAAAGCATCTCTCGCTCCCCGCCAAGACGCCGGGAAACAACAGGACCCATGGGAAAGCCACACCATCATTTATCCCACTTCTGACGCCACTTTGTAGCTTGATCATAACTTGCTAGAAGCCTAGAACGAGTGACCATTTCATTGGTGGCGAGGATATACAAGATAAGTTTCGGCAACCTAAAAATCCTGTTTTGTGTTCGAATGCCAAAATGTTTTTTTTCTTAATCGCAACTTTTTTTGCAGCCAGAGACGTTGAAATAAATGTCTTGACAGGATAAAGTTGAGGAAAAACGGCTGAGCACGCGCTTTTACATCTGTAGAGTATTTCTCTCCGTTTTCATCGAATCTCCCTTTGTCCATTTCCTCCAGCATAGTTATATTCAGTGATCAATGATATCGATAGAACTCATGGATATAGCGTATAGATAAGCGCGAGCCCTACGTCAATATTTCAGATCACTGCCTCCAACAACAACGCCTACCCCATGTACCTGTCAGCGGTCGAGAGGCTGATATGTGTTATCTTTCAGATTGTATACCAACTGGGTGCAAGAGTGATTCTCAAATACGCAGACCAAAGTCAAAATCCAGCAGCTGTTGTTGTCATTCATTCAATGTCCCCTATATATGTGAGATGAATATGTCGCTGGTAGGTGTATCTTTCGACCGTGGCAGCTGATAACATACCTACCCTATAATGCCGCATGTGGCCATTCCATAAATGTGGCTATTTCTCCCCCAATTTCGACTAATTAGTGTGTTGTTGGGGTCGTTTACTCGATGAAAGCGGCACCGCTGGTTGCTGCTGTAATTGGTTCTATTCTTGTACGGTGTGAGAGTAGGTTTAGCTCCACATGCTGTCAATCAGTCGCACAATTCAATTTTCAAAACCAGCTTGGGTCTTTTAGGTCAAGTTAGGTGTTAGTTTGTCGATTCGTTTCACAGGAAAGTAAATGTTTCGCATGGGTTTCATTAAATTTGTGAGCTGTGACATCCAGTTGATTTTTTACTTAATTTTCTATTATTTTTTTACGCTCAAATTCATCTCTAAGAGACCAATGTGTGTTCCTGCACCCTGGTGCCGTAGGTGAATTCCTTTTTAAATATGCAACTGCACGTGAGAATTTAAAGTCTGGTAATGTTTGTTCTGGCGTGTCCAAAGATAATTAAGCTTCGACATGAAACTGTCGATAATCCGCTAATAACGTGTTCGCTCAACACTGCCAAACTCGTTCATGTTCGAGGCATGCAAATTTAATTTCAACAAAAGCTTTTGGCGAATTAGTTTTCTGATTCTGTACAATAATGGCTTCCGGTGAGAAAATTTACAGCCTTATTTTCAAAGTTGGACCAAAAATATACCGAATCGTTAACCAATCATCGACATCTGTTGCCGCGAATGAAATGATCGTATCACGCTTCTAGGTTTCGAAACTGATTTTTTGTTCCGAACAATGCGGGGATATTTATAAATAAAATCCAAACTTTTTTCAAACGTCATGACGTGCTTTCTTCCAAGTTTTCTTTTGACAATAATTACATGCGGATGAAGATCGAGCCAATAATAGCGTCGCCGCCAGCGAGCGTCGCGACGCCGACGGCTACGCCCGCCGTCTATACTCGGCCATGACACATCGAACCCCGAAATAGCCCTCCTCCAAAGACCTCTCATGCAAAAGAGACGAGAATATCGAAAAGCCATAAAAAACAAACTTTTTTACGAGTGAAATTTCTGTGGTCGCTCGCGCTAAACATCATAAAAAAGACATCAGATTTACCCATTCTCCCAAGACCCAAACTGTTATCTGCATCTAAAAGTTCGTGTATCTGAAGATGCTTTATTGTCGGCAGTTTCTCTCCACACAGCTACACCCATGAAGGGAATCTTAAATCAGCTGCAGGCACGTGCATATATAGCGGACGCTTTGCCGAAACTGACGAATGATCACGTGCCTTCCTATGCATGCCTATAGAATGAAGATCGTAATCATGTTTGGGCCGGGCTTTCTAGGTAGCTCTGCCGTACAATGCAGCAGAAGCAGCAGGTGACTGGAGAGGTGCAGGGTGCAGGCAACGCTAAGAGTGTGACATTTGCCAGCTAGACACTGGAAACACTCTTTTGTATTGAGCCCTTCCTTCGGTTCATGTTGACCTTTCAAAGTGTACATCAAACTTATTACGCTATTTTAACGCTGAAAGGGCTTTGGAAAGCTGTCGGTACTTCGTTTTGTGGTCGTGTTGGAAAATCGGTGTAATAAAAATGAAATGGTGTTGTGAAGGGTCGCGTGTGAATTGAAATGGGGTAAGGGACGTGTCGTTCTTGCGATTCGAATCCGCAATTCGAAAACTTTGTTCACGTGTATTTTCTTTCTTGGACCATTTTGGCTTTTGTGCGATTTCTGTATTCGATTCGTTGAAATCTCGTATTGGGACATGCGGGATGAGTCTTTCGCCACACAAGCAACAATATTATCTTAGGGGGGCTGAGTCGTATGAGATCATAAGGGTGGCATGAGTGAATGAGCGGAAGAATCCCCTCAACGAACCCCAAAACATGCCCTGGTTTACGCGAGCTTTATTTACGTTGGAGCTTGCCCAGAATGTGTTACGAAATCCTTACGGCAACATCGAAATTTTGGTTTTGTTCCAAAGTGTTCGAGCCGTTGGCTTCTAGTTTCGACTAATTTCCATTTCATCCGTCTAAACTTAAAGCTCGGCGAATTTGGTCCAAGATCAAATCCGTTGGGGCTAATTTTTATCTTATTGCGTACCAGCATCCGTTCCTAATCAATTATGAAATTTATTGCCTTGTTTGTTTAAAATTACACATCACTCATAACGATTTTCATTATCAGATTATTCCATACATACATTTACCATGATATTTTATTCCTCATGCCTTCATATCCGCTGAATGCTAATTATAATCCACTATCGCTGGTGTATTATTATCTTAGTGGGGGCAGATATAGTTCGGAAAAAATAGTGATATCTTTCATCAAGGCCAAGTTTACAGGTATAGAACATTCATTATTTCTTCCTTTGCATTTACAGTTTGCATTTAATTGCAATTTACGGCCGCGTTATCTAATAACTTGAATGGTACTTTGTTTTATTCTTGCACGATTTATATACATGTATACATATAGATTCAGCACGCATGGAAATTTCCTATGCCTCTTTGTAATGTGTTCATGTATGGAATGAATGACTATTATGGAATGTTATTTGAATTTCATAAAAGCAAAGAAAATTTTAATTTGCAAAATACCATGCTCTTGGTGTGACACGTTATTGCCCTGAAAAACAGTTTTCCAGCAGCAAAAAGAAAATACGTTGACCTAGCTCCAGACAATATAAGGCCCTCGTAAACCCCACCATGGTCTCTTGACGACACTTCTGACGACCGTGCCTCGGTTGACAGTCACTCGACGTTTACCCAGCCAACGTACTCGACGCAGATTACTGGTGCGGTCCGTGACAGGACCGCGACCTTGCGACCTAATTGACGACGCCGACGCCGCCATTGTTCGCCGTGGGAATGGACGCCTCGCGTGGCCTTGGCAAAGTGCACCAGGGCGGGGTCCTCGCGACGTACCACCAGTGGCGTACACGCCCTGTGCGTTCTTAGCCCAAGAAATCGAACGGAAAAGAAGTCCATATATTTTATGTTTATACATTAATATCGTGCAAGACTCCGAATCTTTCTAGAATGAATCTGCGAGCGGAGCCGGGCTGTCTATAACCGGCTATTCATAGAAAATAGGTACAAACGTCAAATAATCTCTCCGTCTCCGATGAACACAAATTAAAAAAGAAAAAAAATAGTTCTCAGATTTAATGAAAGTCACTGAACGTTTGCCTGTCAGGATTAATTAGTAAATGCGTCGGCATTCGTTTCCTTCGTCCCGCGGTGAAAGCATTCCAGGACTTGACCCCCGCCTCCAAAACCAAGTTGCAAGCATTGTTTTCTAAAAGCAGACACTGGCCGGTGGGCCTGGCACGAATTCGACTGAGCTGGCAAGGGAATTAGGCCCGTCCAAAGACTTTAGGATAGGCTACTCCTTGTCCAGGACCTCCCCGATCCGCCACTGTACCCAGGACAGCTGTCATGCAGACAGGACGTCGTTAATCATCGCCACGAGGTGAGATTCCAGCGCAGGCGGCGGCGACGTGAAACCAGGAGCGTCGCTTCTAAGCGTCGCTCCCAAGCGTCACTCGCGATGTCGACGCCGTGCGGTGTGGCGATGGCTCGCTAATTGAGTGCACGTCGGCGGCCAATCAATGCCGTCCCCGTTCTCGAGTGTGGATCGTGACACGAGCGACTCGCGTGCTCACGAGTGACTTCTGCAGTTTGATTTGTCAACGTCGACGTCGTGACATGTGATTGATGCACTGCCGAATTGGCAAGGAGTTGGACTTGTTAGCGACATCCAGATTTTGCGCGGAAAATAATGGGAAATATTCGATTCATTTTTATACGGAATATGGATTGAAATAAATGCTAGAAGTGGTCAGGTTTGAGGTTGGCGATGTTTTAAGATGGACTCGGCCGAATCTGGTGTTCTTGTCACGTAGCCATCCATGGCTGGACCAAATTTTCGAGACAGCTTCTTTTGTGTTGGGGTGCGAGATTGAAATTTCAAAATAATCTCATTTCAGTTTTCATGTTTTCAATGTTATAACAGCCGTGAATAATAGGACTTCCCCGCTTATTCTTTCTGAGGGAGGATTATCCTTTTATACATCCTGCGTTATTTTTTGGTATGGCATTACCGAGCAGCCGGGCAAACGCGACTGTGAACAGCTTTCGTGTCTCAATTTGGGGAGCGTGCACGCCGCACGCTTTCGGCGCTACTTCATGAATATGACCGACAAGGAACGGGCATTAAATTAATTTCCAAGTGTAATACTTGATTGAACCGTAATCCCCCTCGTGTATGTATAGGGGTGGGTCAATTACGTGACCCCACCCCCCGCACTTGTCCCTATCCTAAGATGAGGCGAGGGTCTCTGCTCCTTCGACTCCTCTCAATTCATCGGCGGAATCTGTGTCATTGTTCGCGCCGAGATATGGGTGAATCTGGCCGATTTGTGACTCAGATCTGCAGGCGATTCTTCCACTGCATCACATTATTTTGATAGGCACTGAAGGAGCGGGAGATATGACCATGGGGTATGTCACCGCGGGTGATTCATCAAATTGGCTTCCTTTCGTTATTATGTTATCACATATGAGTATATTATATAGGGATGTTTGGGGAATTCCCAAAAATGTTCAGAGTTCTAAATGATCATGCACCGCATTCTTCGCTCACAATAAGACTATTTTATTTTCTTGTTTCATTTTTATTTACATACTACTAAAAAATCAGTGAGATTTATTGATCATCTTCATCGACATATATTTCCATCAGCAACATTAAACGATTAACTACCCATAATCCTCCATTACCGACGTGCCGATAAAGAAGTAACGATCTGGGGTGGCTGACTTTTAAAGACCCGCTTGATTTATCGTCGAACGAGATGCACCCCTATATCTCGCAAACACCCCTATAAGTGTCAAGGTTTTACGGTGATAAATCGATCTGATCGCCGCGGTGCCCCACTTCCAATCACCTAGAAAGCTCTCCGATGACCGCTCTTCGCATTGTCTCCACAAGCCACTCGGCCTGCCTCGAGACAAGACCAGACTAGCTAATCTCTTAATCCGAGCTGCTTAGAGCGCAGATCCGCATTTATTTGTCTTACTTTATCGCGACCATCTGACACACGGATTACACCTTGTCGGCAGAAAAGTGTCGGTTTACATCTGGTGTTTGCGTTGTAGCTTTCAACAAACGAATTTTGGAACAATTTTAACGCTTTTGGGGTCTAAATAGTGTGCACATGGCTTGTTATACCGAATAAATGTTTTGGATTAAAAATGATTGCTTTGTCTTGCAAAGGATATCTTAATTAAGCATGTAGGCTTCAGTTGGTTTATGATTCGATGATTTGATATCGTTCTCATAATAATAGCATGTAGATATAAAGTGCAGTGAAGTGTGGTAAACGACAGGATGTTGTTCTGCTGTCGATATTATTGCTTGACCATGCGGACGCTATGCTTCAAAGTTCGTTATATCATTTGGTTGGAAATTAATTAATTTTAATGGACTTTATGTTCAGTGTGGTGTATTAAGAGATTAAAACTGGCCCTGTGTGAAATGGAGTGTGCATCATAGGTGTAGTACGATAGGTAATCATGAGTGAGATGAACAATTTTCCATGTTCGTGCTCGGTAAAATGTGTTCATTTCCTTCACATTACTTGAACCTGGCACGCTGGCAGACGCAGTCACGTGCTTGTACTACTAGATTTCAATCGTAAAAATGTGCGTCCGGTATACAGCGAGTAAAAAATGCCACGATTTTTGGTTTTAAATTTCCCAAAAGAGCAGCATGATGTTTTCGTTGGAAGGAACTTTGTCGATTTTAGGTAGATTTTCCTGTTTTGAACGCCATCTGTTCACCGTTCTAGAAATTCTAACCCGTGTGTTAATATACCAGACTGAAATGATATGTAAAATTATTTTTGGATTTGGCTGCTTGAAATAGACGGCGAAAGCAATCGGAGAGTACTTCCTGCTGTTCGAAACCCCGGACGTGACATCATCAGGACTTGTAGATTTCCCACTTCAAATTCGTTATCTTCATTCTGCAATTAGGACATTGCTCGTATAGATAATCTCACTTGTTTTCTTTTATATTGGACAGCTGAAAGCAAATTTGCATGCTGTTTACTACTTAACCGAACACGTGTTTCTTGTCCGTATATAGTAACGTCTCAACTGACATGTCGGTTTCACCCACCTTCTCATTCATTCAGCCTTTGAAGAAAAGCCAAATCCATGGATGTTTTCTATGATCGAAATCGATAGGTACACAGTAAAAAGTTGTTGGGCGTCAGGTCCCATCGATTTGTTTGGTTTTCTCACGAACCGCGAACGCACCGTAGGAATTCGGTCCCCATCCAGCATTTCGAATTTCAATTGATAACCGGAGGCGACAATGAGATCAATCTCGATATTGACAAGTCGCTCCAGTCAATCTTATATTTACAGCCGGGAGGAAAGAGCAAATTAAATTTTTTACCATATTCCGTTACGCCATCACAGCGTTTAGCTCCATTTAACTTGTAACCGGGGTCTTCAATCGGAGAGCCCCACTCAAACCACTTACAAAGAAAGCCTATTCATACAACTTGATCTTTCTCATCTTCTCATTTCCTCATTATCTTGTCCAGCGAAAGACATTTGCGTGGTATCAAACCAAAGCAAACTCGTAACACGCATAATGGCTGTCCCCACCGCGTTCGAGAGCCTACACACAAATTGATAACCAGTTTACAAAAACATCCGCCCACTGTTCGATGTCCTCCGTGCACACGTGGTTGACAGGCCGAACCGACCCGATGCATTGACCCTTGCCTCTTCGACCGAAACGCGTGGGCTCTCCGATCGGGCTAGGCCTCATCTCCATAATACTCCGTGTCGCCAATTTACAGCAATCTAATTAACATGTAAAACGCGATCCCTCGTGCGGCAGCGCGACGCGACGACGCCTCCATTCATCGTCGATATGACGGCACGCGGTCTCCTCTGATGTTGTTTTAATTATACATGCCTGTCGATATCCTACGTTGATTAAAGCGTTGGTGAGACATGCGTGGGTTAATTGTTATACTTGCACCAGTCGAGCCGTTTAATTAATTTTTAATGCGTGAATTATAACCGTATCATGATTACGGTGATCAGCGGGTATTGAGGTTTTTTACGGGACCTCCATACTTACACATTATTTTTATTAAACTGGTCATATTTTTACAAGCTCGGCTTCCCAATAAATGCTAGCAATTGAGGAGAATTGAAATCTCGTCATCGCAGCTCTGTCATCTCTAAAGTTGACTGCACCTGTCATCTTACGATATCTTTTTACTATTGACAGGATCTATAAAATCCTCATCATTCATCGGCAAAGTTTGAGCGTACGAAATTTGCGCAGGGAGTTTTTTGTCACTAGTGCCAGGATGGTAATAGAGATGACGCCTGTAATGATGTAACCAAACCAACCATAAGTGCGAAGTAACGGATCTCTCTACAATGTGGTTTTTATTGAATGATTGAACTGGGCTTGCCCTATTGCATTACAGTGCCTGACCTCTGTATATTGTTACTTCGTTAAAGTTTGACCGCAACAAAGCCGATACTGCTATTAAATTTGATCTGTATCTGCACACAGTCAATGCATCGCATGAGGTTGCATTTTCTTGTCTGACCATACCGCAATAAGGTATAGCTTGCCCTGTTCCCAAAAACGACATTCACTTCATTGGCAAATCTCCTAAAAGCACCTAGAAGTATATTGGCCCAGATTTAAACAAATGGTTGTAAGAACAATATCTGCCATTCTTACAGAATAAAATGAAGCCTTCTTGAACAAGGCATGCAGCCAAAGATTTGCAGAAGTGCAGAAGATGACCGCAATTCTGCCCGATCTATTTTAAAAATGCAGTTCAGTTACCCTGTGCTCATTCGTACGGAAATCAGAATCAAAATCAGGTATTTCCACGCCAACCGGTAGTCTATGAAAGGTACAACACATATGGCCGTGCTCCAATAAAGTGCCAACCAATAATTCCTTGTCGTCCCGGAGGCTGGTAATCATCTTGTCCCGGCCGCAGATCGTACCGGCGAGCGGCAAGAGCACTAAATCAAATCGAATTCGATCGGAAGTTGACCAGCAATTTGCCCGATGATAGATTATTGGCGGGGAAGGAATGTGCATCCGTGGGCAACTCTGTCCACTCTCGGCGATGGCAAGTCTGCCCCGCTCGCCGGAGACACAGATACCTCCAGTCCAGTCACCACACGCACTTGCTCCATACCCAAATTTGGCGCTAATGGTCACTTGAGTTGTTAGCCTTGATCGAGTGAGACCACGGCAGCGCGTATAACTCTATCTATACTCTATGGCACTGTAGTCTAGTACAAATAACTCGTCAATCTAACTTGTACCACCATGCCGTCCATCCAATTCCCTGAGTCGTCTATCCCAGAAATATTTCATTCAATTTATAAATGACTGCGTCATCAATTAAGTATAATTATGATGACATATTTTGTTACGAAACCTTTAATTCTCTTTGAAATTGCGCGGCGGCAAGTCTGTATAGCGATTGCAGGGCGCTATGGGATGTGGCTTTTAAAGCCAGGGGATATTGCGGTGAAGTGCACTGTTCTTGAGTTTTACTGTTCGTTACTGTTGGAATTACCATGGACATTCAATTGACAATCCCTTGTATGGACATTAGATTTGCAAGTAATTAGTGTTTGAAATCTCGACCTTCGTGCACTACTTCGTAGAAGATGAGACACAAGGCCTTATGACTACTACCTACTCACTAAACCAATACATTTCCACACACTTTTCCAACAAATTTGCATCACCATTTCAACTAATGTGATTTGTGACCTGCCTGGAGAAGGGAAAGATCTACTGGGACCAACGATGCTATGTCACTCAAATTTGGAAATATCAAATCCTTACATATATATTTCCAAGACATCCCCATACTTTGAACTCATACTTTATTTTTTCCTTTTCATTCATCAACATACTTGCCATGAAAAATAATATATTGGAGTAATTGCTTAAATTTCTTTGGTGAATAATTTTAAGATATTCTATTGCTATTTTACTGTTCACCAACATTGGAGAAAGAACATAAACAAGCATACTATAGTTACTATAGTATAGTTGAGCTATCACCATTGAGAAAAGGAACTATTGGTAAATCAGTTTGGCTTCACTTAGCACTCAATACCTTGTTTGAAAAGTTATTTGAAAACTAATGCTAAGGCTAGAACAAGCAGACACGAGTCTTAGAAAAATAATAAGCGTCGTGGCTGCTCAGTTTCTTCTGTGGTTTTGTCGTTCCTGTGGGACTTGATATCAGGAAGCTCAGCTATTGGTCAGATTTGGAAGCCAATCTAATGCAAGCAAGGAAATAATATTTTCCAAATGTGGTCGTCAATAAACACCGTGATCGGTGATGGAAGTTTCTGGAATCGAAAAGATCCGTATTCTCAAGATGTCCGGAAACCATAAACAGACCAAATCGAATTTTTAAAAACCTCATTCATAGCAAATAGAACCATGTACTCTGCAAACACTGTCCGTTTCTCTGAATGTCCCCTAACGTCCTTCGCCTTCCTGCGCAGACATTGCGATGGACTGGTCGGACCACGCTCTCTGGTGGCCGGCGCGCAACTCGTGGCTGGCGCGCACGCGCTCCACGCTGGACCAGTGCGGGGTGCAGGCCGACGCCCTGCTGCACTTCACGCCCATGCACAAGACGCTGCGCGTGCAGCTGCCCGACCTGCGCTACCTCGACTGCCGCGTCGACTTCTCCGTCAAGACGTTCAACGCCGTCGTCAACCTGTGCAAAGAGCTCGGTGAGTCGACGGAGACCGGACGGCGAATTGTCCGCCGCCGGGAACTTTGAAAAGTGTTGGATCGTTATGTTGGCATGTTATTTGATAGTTGGCAGAGGATGTTATCACGGTATTTTGAATAGTATTCATTACGCACGTAGCTAAAATATGCTTGTATCGCAGCTAATTTGGAAATAATTGACCAAGGTTACGAGTGGCGTACCTTGATCCACACTGAGGTAAATCCCTCTATTCAGACTAAATTTTTGTAGCATTTGAGTTTCATCGGCTTCTGGATGCTGCCTATATTCGCTACAAAATCTGCGCATGGAAATATCTGCCTTCTGGGTCTTTCAAATAGTGCAAACATTCTTGCATTTGAATGCATTGCAAGACTAGTACCATAGCAAGATTTATCTAGCTCCTTAAATATTCTCATTGTTAATTTTCAAATCTCCAATCCAATATGTAGCCCGAACGCAGTGTGTAGTGTGCTCTCCTCGTTCTATCCGTTTCTAACTTCAGTCGGTGCTCCCCAGGCATCCGCCACCCCGAAGAGCTCTCGTTCTGCAAGCCCCTCGAGCCCAACAACCTGAAATACAACCTGAAAGACCTTCCGAACAAGAAGCGGCATCCGGACGACCGCAACGGCATGAACGGACGCAACGGCCACTACGTGCCCGCCGACACGAACACGTTCATCTCCAACCACAGCCCGAGCGGCTCGACGGGCAGCCTGGAACACTCGTCGCCGCCCCTCATGTGCGCTCCCGTGTCGCCCGCACGCTCAAACTACTCCGCCAACACACCCATCAGCTCCCCGGCGAGCACGGTCAGTGACGAGCAAGGTTTAAGAGGAAACGAAACGCTAGTGTTTTCGTCGTATTCGGAGGTTCACGCGGAAACTTCTCCTGGCCACAAATACTAGCACAGAGTTTTGGAAAAACAATACACTTCTAGCTGAAGGGTTGTTGAATGTCGGATGGTGAGTTAGGTTTTTATACTTTCTAAAATGACAGAGGTGTGCATTTTCAAAACGTGCCTAAAATACCATTTTTACGGCATTTTTACGTAGCTCGTATGGAAAAAGTTTACCATAACTTGTATTAAAAACTACCATCCGACATCCAGTGATTCTTTCTCGGTATATGGTTTTTTTCCAGATTTGTACATTAATAATTGTCGGTGTTGGAAGTTCCCGCATGAACCTCTGCACCGACCCCTGGCCACGCAGCGTGGCTTGTGAATCTGATCGTTTTCAACGCTCTTAAGGTTCGGAACCTGGTTCGGAACACAACACATTCAGTGGGGGCTTGCGATTGTTTGGGAAAGTGGGAGAGAGAAATAATTTTGAAGCCACCATTGGCCTTTTAAGATATTTTCCAAGGAAGGAGGCCTTGTAAGCATTGGCTGAAATGCTGTCGTTTAGATCTGCCCTTGGTCGGTAGTGGGATCGCCGAGGAAAGTTCAAGCACACTAAGAAAGTCTCAAGTCGCAACGTTGTTATTCGTATGCCTCAAAGCAGTGTTGTAGCGGTAGATTTGCATCTGCTAGCAAGATTGATTGGCATAATAAAATAATAATTTGTTGACTTTTAAATTGGCAATCATTGTAAAGAGCATTATTGACACTAATCCAAGTAACTAATGCACTGTAATTATTTTATTGGAATGCAATCTCTTCTGGAGTTTAGTGGGTGAGTACTGGCAGTGTGCATTGTTATAATAAAGTACTCTTAGTCATGTTCAGTCATTGAAACTATAAATTTAAAAGTATAAAATGACCATAAATGTCGGTGTAATCATAGGAATGCATTTTCCCTGCTTTGAGCCGTTTCATGGTGTGCACTACAGACAGAGTGCACCTGGATAGTTTACAACTAGATGTTAAAAGTGGCAGCACTAAATCTTTCTGGTCCCTTATTAAGTTATTGGGCAAGAATTATCAAATTGCACTTGCAAGCTGAAATAATATGAATACAGTTGCTTCAGGGCGACACTGTTTGGTATATTTATGCATCACTCCATCTGCTGATCATTGCTATTCAGAGCAAAGCCATTATTCCTTCGTTTTTACAACTTTTAGCATCAAATTTTCTCACATAGCCTTTTCTCCATAAGACGAGTATATGAGTTTATGAGACTATTTGAGTATATGACTTATTGAGCATTTTTGGTTGCACTATTGCCCCTTTGTCATGTTGTTAGAATGGGCTTTTAGGGCATACAATATATTTTATGGAGTAGTAAAAACAATTAACAAAAGCTTTTGAAATTGCTGGCTAACCATAATTGTGTCTTTGAGAGCCAACTCGATGAGAACATAGTGTCTTAATCTCTAATCTAATACGACTTATTTGCGTTAAATGTGCACGATGTACACGATGCTGAAAAGACGCGTAGACTTGCTCCTAGGTTCTGCTCGGAACTAACGACTGCTCGGCGTTGCAGGGTACGTGGAAGCGGAACGGCGACACCAACGGCAGTTACTCGCCGAACGCCAACCACAACGTGACGCCGGAGATGCTGAACGGCAGCCTGGACGCGTCGCTGGCGACGAGCCCCGCGCAGCCCAGTCCCGAGGTGCGCAACAAGCTGCTGCGGCCGAAGTCGCTCGTCGAGAAGGCGCGCATGAACGTCGCGTGGCTCGACTCGTCGCTCTCCATCATGGAGCAAGGTAACGGACCGACTGCGCCACGCAATGTTATGCTGCCCAGAGGTTCAAGTAATTTGCCATAGAGATTTGGTTTAAGAAATTTACTACTTGTAGTAGAGATCTTTCTAAACTTACACAATACCTACCTTGCAAGTCGCAAAGTACACGCGAGTCCCAGTTTAATCATTTTTGTACCTTTGCTGCCGAGGGCACGAACGTTTTTCCATAACTTTATTTGCGTACAGAGCTTGTTATACAAAGTACAAACATCGCTTTAAATTCTCAATATGACCAGTTGACAGGCCTCCAGCATAGAACATTGTTTTTCTGATTTTCAAGTTTTGTTGAGATCGTGCAATGCAATTTCATCTAGATCTAACATCTTATTTGTAGGTAGGTAGGGCATCTGAAATAGTAGATTAATTAGCAATTGTATCTGATTTGTGTTTTCATGCGGACCACCTTGCTATTGCGCAGGAGGTAAACCGATTGAATTTCGTAGAAAACTAGTTGTAGATTGTAGCGATAGTGATAACTGATGCATCCGGAAGACCGGTCTCTGATCTTGTTAATTGTTGTTCTAGGCGTGAGGGAGTACGACCCGCTCTGTCTGAGGTTCAAATTCTTCTCGTTCTACGACCTGAACCCCAAGTATGACGCAGTCCGAATCAACCAGATTTACGAACAGGCCAAATGGCAACTCCTCAATGAGGAACTTGACTGCACAGAAGAAGAGATGCTCATGTTTGCAGCCCTACAGGTGAACAATCATTCTAGAGCACTAAATCAACGTTGTCACGCGTTTTTCTGTCTCTTTTCAGTCCAGATCGGTCAATAATGATATTTTTTTGTACTGCTTTCTCTTTGCTAGAATCTGAATCTATTTTTTCATTGTTTTCACTGTTGGTACTTTGCCAGTTTGGCTCTGTAACAAATGCAATAGGTAAGGCATTCAATACTCAAGGTAAACGTGCTTCGTTGGAAAGACATAGCGACCCTATCAATCTCTACTGCACCTCTGCCTTTAAGTTGTTATGATTACAGTAATCTGCATCCTTGCTACATTTAGTCTGCGTTTTCTCCTGCAGCTCCCCGTTTGATCTGTTGCGTTGTCTGCCCGTGCCAGGTGCAAGTGACGCTGCAGGCAGGCGTGCCGCAGATGGCGCTGGACAACAGCAACCTAGTGGCGGAGGACGACATCGACGCCGCCCTCACCGACTTGCAAGTCACGCTCGAGGGATCGCACATCAACTACCTGCACAACGATATCACCGCCGTGCCCGAGCTTTACGACTACCTGCGATTCCTAAAGTGAGTCGCCGCAATGGCCTTTCAAATTGTTTTCAAACTTTAGCGCTCTCAATTTGGAATAGAGTTTCTTTCTAGTTCATAATTAGCTGCTGCTCTCGTCTTTAATGCAAGATATTTTAAAATTTGTGGTTCCTTTTTTGTCCTTCTAAAGCTCCTTTCCTTGACAGGCCATATGAATGAACAATTGTTTCTTTCAGTTATTAAGGTGGCAAAGAATTGTACTTTTTTTATTTTCCTTGCCATCTCTATTTTCTACTGTAATGTACTTTAACTTAAAACTTCTGCCTCGCTCTAATCAACTTTGGTACGAAAGAGAATGAAAGTACGACACAAAACGCAAAGTTCATTTAAAGCACTTTGAAAATGCGCTCTGTAAGACTCCTGATCTGACCGCGTGCCAACGTTCCACAGACCCAAGCGGTTCACGATGAAGGCGTACAAGCGGTACTGGTTCACATGCCGCGACCTGTCGCTGGCGCTGTACAAGAGCCGCGAGGAGGCGCAAGCGGGCGCCGACGCCGTGCACCACATCAACCTGCGCGGATGTGAAGTGACGCCCGACGTCAACCTCGCGTCGCACAAGTTCGGCATCAAGCTCGAGATCCCCAGCGCCGAGGGGATGTCGGAGATGTACATTAGATGCGACACAGTAAGCTATCGTTCACGTAATAGTTCAAATTGTGAGAAGACTAAAGTTGCGCTAAAACTTCTTCAGGTTTAGTCATATAGGTTTCTTTTTGTGTGTAAGAACGAGGGGGGTGGGAGGGTTCCTCAGACCTTTCAAACGTGTTATTTTACATACTTTTCACAAGGACGTTCGTATAGTGAATATCCAAAAATCACGTCCAGGAAAAACTCTTTTGGATCATTAGTCACAGTTTTAGGAATAAGGAGAAGTGTAGGCAATGTGCCGAAATTGCTACCAAGCATACATGTCCTACGTATGTAGAATGCATTGGCTAGTTACCTATATTCTAATTAATTAATAAATTATAAATTAAAATTTTGTTCTAACCTAGAACATCTAAGGCATTTTGTTTTCACTAAACAACATTACTTTCCCAACATACCGTGCATTAATGTAGTTGTTTAACGCCAAGGAACAATGAGCGATGTACACTTCTGAAATCATAAAGGGTGCCAGCAAAATTTTACAAGTCCTGACTTATGGGCTAGGCTGAAAAACAGTGTATTTTAAAACGTTGGTTAGGGCTTGATGAAAGACCCATGACCTAACAATTGCATGAGGGAGTCAAAAGGCAGAGGCTTATCTAGATTCAGCCGTGACTGGTTTAGGTCGATCTGCTTTAACGAATAGGCAAATCAAAATATAGCTGCCAAACATATTCCGCATCGGAATATGGTGATACTAATTAAATTATGTAATTAACGATTGTTAAATTGCTCAACACGACAGTCCATCCAATTAATCTTTTTCTGATGTAGGTATCAAAGTAGCTTGTGCATCGGTATGAAATCATCAAATATTCTGTTCTTGTCATCTCCGCCCTGCCTAGGCTAGCAGCCATCGAAAAGATCGGGTCCGGGCACAATCGGCTACCTTGACTGAGAGATAAGAGACGCAATTAAAAGAATGCACGTGAAATTACGTTCAGAAAAAAAACTTTTTCTCAAATAATGGAAAAGTATTGCTGGATTTGTGTTAGTATAGTAGGGGGAAGATGCAGAAACTTTTTTAATTCAATTGTTCTATCTTCATAATTACTTGTTTTAAACAAGTAGATGTAGGTACCAACATCATGCAAAACTCCAGAGTGAACCGAATCATGTCGTTCTAATCGTCATTTGCCAGAGCTTAAAGCAGCTACTGATAACGAAACAGGTTTATCAAACTAGTCCCAGCCCGCAAAAGCACATGGCTAGCCACATGTTCAGTACCTACACTGTTTTCAATCGAACCTGTAAATGACTTGTACCTAAATCTTTTCGACAGACGCACTTCACGTTTCCGCAAGTGTACCTAACGCAAGCTTTGTCTCATCGCAGGAGGAGCAGTACGCCAAGTGGATGGCGGCGTGCAGACTGGCGGCGAAGGGCCGCTCGTTGGCCGACAGCTCGTACGAGGCGGAGGTGAAGTCGATCGGGTCGTTCCTGCAGATGCAGCATCCGGCGCAGGCGCCTGCCATCAACCCCGCGTCCCTCGACATCACGCCCGATGACTACGTGGCGCCGCGCTTCCTGCGCAAGCTTAAGGGCAAGGTGAGCTGCTCTTGTTTCGTCGGGGGGCTTGGCCAGCGATTGCGCTCATATTTTAACTCCTTTGATTGCTTGAAACTTGTTGTCGACAATATGCGTACCTACCTTTGTATTTGAACATCCTAGTACTGGACTTCACCGTGTTGCTTATATGACTGCTGAAATAGGAGTGGCATTGTGACAAGAGACTTTAAAACATGACAGTGAAATTTATGAGGAAAGGTGGCCTTGGTTAAAAACACTCTACTCTGCTGATCCTGCAAAACTCCACATATTGCTGTGTAAACTTTAATCAATTTCTCACGATTCACTATAATTTTTCCGAAAAAACAAATCCTATAATGAACCATAAAATTCGCAAAAACAATTGAGTAAGTTGACTAACAACAATGTTTGATTTCTCAACGTGTGCAGCTCGTGCAACGCATCCTGGAGGCCCATGCCAATGTGAAGGAGCTGTCGCTGATGGAGTCGAAGCTGAACTACATCAAGGGTTGGCAGTCCCTGCCGGACTACGGCATCTCCCTGTTCATCGTCAAGTTCATGGGCCACCGCAAGGAGGAGCTGCTGGGCGTGGCGCACAACCGGCTCATGCGCATGGAGATCAACACGGGCGACCACATCAAGACCTGGCGGTACAATACCATGAAGGTAACACACCAAACTTGCTTCCCAACTCCCAAGTAGCACACAAGCGTTCAGCGGACGTTATTTCGAACGTTCGGTGGACGTCGGAAAGCTAATGGGGGATAACTTGCGTCAACGTTCACGTTTGCCAAAAATGCGATCAGGTTCTACCCGAACGTTGAACGCAATTTATCCCCCGTGAGCTTTTCGACGTCCACCAAACGTTCGTGATGACGGGATGATTCAGGGCATTTTTAGCTACGATATATCAATGGCTCGTTTAGAATTAACCATTAGTTACATCGTTCTACATCCAAGCAAATGCTTCGAGAGAAAGTAAATGGATTTGGAGCGCAAAGCTTACCAATATTCGAGCTATTCTCAGCCAGTTTCAACTACAACTCTAATAATTTGCGGTAACGCAGGCGTGGAACGTAAACTGGGAGGTGAAGCACATGATGGTGCAATTCGAGGAGGCGAACATCATCTTCAGCTGCCTGTCGGCCGACTGCAAGGTGATCCACGAGTTCATCGGCGGCTACATTTTCCTGTCGATGCGCTCGAAAGAAGCCAACCAGACGCTCAACGAGGAGCTCTTCCACAAACTCACAGGCGGATGGGTATAGGCAACGAGCTAACGGCCCCAGGCACCAAACTGGTTTGCATCCGGAGTCCGCACTCTGAATGTTGGCTTACTTTGAAAATACATTTAGTCGGGTCCAACCAGAGGAGACGATGTTATCAGGCTTGTTTCTCCCATATTTCCTCCCGGCACGCAACCGAAACGCCGAGAGTCCGGTCCTGATTATAGATTACTTATTTCTGCACTGCATATGATTGCAGTGGAATCTCAATAAAATTATTTTCACATGGAAATATAGATGCCTAGTATGATGCCATAGCAAGCGAAATAGACTAATCTTACTCCATCAATGATTCACTTAAATTCATTTCACTCTCCATTGCAGTAAATGTGTAGATATGTACATTTCACAGTAGAAATGTTTAGAATGCGGCCTCCGATTTGCTCGCTTAATAACTTTCTCAGTGGTGAAATACCAACCATGCCCCTAAGTACGAGGTGCTTAAGCCAGGTATATTTTGTTGTAGGTAATAGTTTTAGCAGCCCTAATCTACATGGAATTGAACCTAACTCTGGTATAGGTACCAATCTACATTTATATTCTGATCAAAAAGGATATGGTTCGAAAACGTACCTACCATTATTATTATGTTCAGTTTTTAGGCCGTGATGTGTATACGGATACCTAATTTAATGCATTTCAAACCGTTTCATGAAAGTCGTGCATTGCTAATGAATATGCTAGATATTCTGTTTTTTAACCTTCTAAGTTTTAACTTTGCATGTACATGATCTTTTCATTTTGTGATTTTAAAAATATATGTATGTATAGTTAGATGTGTCAGCGTGCCCAGTCTGTGTAAATAAATAATTGGTACCTACATAATTTTAGATTTAATGGGAGTTTGAATAATTATTGTTAAACTGTTGATAGATTATGCCAGTGTAATATATTAAGGATGTAAATGGCTTTAACAGTGTTGAAAATTATATTTACCGACTCTATACACCCGATGACAGATATTTTATATGAATTATATTAAAACTTATAAGAGATATAGAGAAGGATGCATTAAATATGTACAGCTTTTATTGTCGTGCTGATTATATATATAGGTATGAAATTAATTGTTAATTAATTATTTTTTAATGATAACTCTTCTATGTTGAGGACAGAGATCATTCTTTGCGTTTGGTTGGATTCGTACAATTTGTGGTTTACTGGGCATGTAGGGAAATCGAAATTATTTTAGCATATTATTTTAATTGCCTTCTTATATGTATAAATACTTAATAGATGTGTTTTAACTTTTAATGATTGGGTCATAGCTGATAATTTGACAATATGTAATATTTTAATGTATTAACGAAAATATGTAACAGCTCCCCAATATGCTATGCTATTTTAGATAAAAGAGAATATAACTAAACGCAGACTCTGTCTCTCTTTTAATAGCGGCTCCTACTTCCCATGTGACAACTACCGCACTCTTATGTCTCTCTCTACGGTCACTCCCTAAGCTGCCTGTCGGCGCTTGAGAATTTAGCCCAGATTTGAAGCCAGAATTTTTCCCGACACCGCCGACCGAAACGTTCCTGAATGAGCCGAATTTTCATCAATTAGGGCGATTGCAGTGATTAGCTTCCAAGCAGTGACAAGGTAGAGAGACGTAGAGAGCGACATACAGAAGAAGGTGGGGACAACAGAATAACAGCCAACGAACGTTATTTGAATTAATGCGCTCTGCACGGATTGGTCGAAATTTCAAATGTCATGACATCACTTCTGAATTTGTGATGAAACCTAACGCCTTGCTAATAATTTGTTTTATGAATGCGGAATAGCACTATTACGGTAATGTTATGCCGTATTAGGGAGGAAATAGTAATACCGAATCATCTCCAATATGGTATTAAAGCGAAGATTCTTTGTGAATCCCGGCCTCTTGTTTGAAAATGAGCTTACAAAATTGAAACCACTTGATTAGGATTTATTACAAGGTCACACAAATTTCATTGTATGAAGCAAAATATGAAAGATAATCAAAAAATATTCTCATTTTGAATATCTAGGTACCTATATATATTCTATTTCACAAGTGAGCCTGCAACAAAATGGTAAATACTAACGTAGGTACAATGTTATTTCTATAATGTAGGCAGGTTCATCTCTCCTTTGGTGCCTGAACTAATCATCGTCGTCGTCTTCTTCATCGTCTTCCTCCTCCTCCTCCTCCTCCTCTTCTGGAAGTTCTTCATCCTCCCCTTGCTCTGGCTTTGGCGGGGGCAAGTGAGCTATGCGCCATGCCTCTTCCTCCTCAGGCGTCGGATCGGTGGTCTCTAGGATCTCTGGACCGATGGGGTACTCCAGTTGGATTGCGTCCATTCCGGGAGGCGTGTAGTTGCGAGCATTGTACTTCAGTCCTAGCCCAATGTAGATATTCTCAAACTTCCTGAAAAGAAGCAGCATCATAGCAAAACCAAGTCGGGACTGTCGGAGACAAGTTTGTACTGATCTGCATTCCGAATGGTTCTAGCATCCAAACTATAGTTACATTTTTTTTCATAGTTTGCAAGTCGATCAAAAACGACAGCTAGGTACTTCTGTATACAATTTGTCGTGGTTTACTTTTCCCACAGCCTCCTAGCAATATAATGGCCATAACAGCCAATGTATAACAGCTCCAGCCAGAAGGCTGAGCAATGGTAAGCATCAATTATTCCTAGGCCCGAATGCGAGACGGCACTGAGTGCGCACTCACACTCAGTGCACACTTAGTTGGCATTTGCAATGATAAATTGACCCCAAAGTGCAAACTGAGTGCGGACTCAGTGTGAATGTGCACTCAGTGTCGACTCTGCTTGCGGGTCCAAGAGTAGTTCCCGACTGACCCTCGAGCCCAATTGCCGCTAGTGGGCTGTAACTCACTTCCCGACGGCGAAGGCAGTGGCGCCCGGCCAGAGGTTGGAGCGCACAATGCCGATGGCAGAGCCGCGGACGAGAGTGGAGCTGACACGCACGCTCCACGGCGGGATGCTCTCTAACGTTGCGTCCTCGGAGAGTGGCGTAAGCAGAGGAGGCCCAACCTCCTTCTCCGGACCGGCCTCAGCGGATTCCTCTTCGTCCTCAGCCTCCCCCATCTCCTGCAGGTCATAAAACTTGACGTTATCAGGCTGCTATGCAATGGCCGACTAGAAATGGTTTTGCTAGTTTTTTCAACTTAACCCTGTTGTGTAATATCCAATAATATAGGTACTCTCTTTTTATAAAAAATGATATGTGATTTTAACTGTAAATTGAAAACCATCAACTTGATATGGCTTCAAAATTATAACATTTTTCTGGATAAGGTGCTGAAGGTCGTACCTAGGTAGTAAGTACCTACTCCAGAGAATGCTAACTTATAATAGTATCTTTGATGTATGAATAGTATCGTTGATATCTGTTGCTGCCTACTCTTTTCGGAAAAGTAATGCCGGTTGAAAATTTGAGCTTGTACCTCGTCCATGTCTTTCTCTTTGCCGGCAGGGTTCCACCACTTGATTCGTCCCTGGCGTAGAACGTAGGGCGAGTGGTGGACCCAGTAGTTCATGCTCGGGTCGACAAGGTCTCGCAGGGGCAGCACTTCGAAGTTGGGGTTCACCGAGAACTCCTTCTGCCCATCTAGCGTGAAAAAATTACAGTGCAATCAACTTACCTCAAATCACCGTCTATTATTGGCAATTCTCCAGGTTATTTCAATGCATCAGAAAAGATTACTTCGATAATAACATTTTACTGCACAGATTAAAGCTTACAAAGATAGTCCATGAGACCGATTGTGTATAAAGATTTTGATCGGTATCCAAAGTTTACCAAATGGACCCAAATAATTATCTATCTAGTTCAATGAGCCATGCTACCTGTGACATTGACAAATTTTCAATAATTTTGCCCTATCACTACTCACCTACATCTATGTTAAGAGCGGGTAAGCGTAATCAAAGGCGTAATCTTCCACGATTTCAGGCATTCCCCTCCCTCACAAGCTTATATAGCACAATGCTTTATGGTTTGTTTCACTTGCTCTGATGATCATTGCTATACAGATGTTATCTTTCTCTCTCATATCCCTCCTTTTAACAGACTATCTTGTAGGCATACCTTCTTCATCCTCTTCCTCCCCCATTTCTTCTTCCTCCTCCTCTTCTCCTCCACCAAAGCTGAAGAATCCCAGCGGAGAGATGTGGGTTCCTGCCGTTATCCGAGCGATCTGTGCTCGCAGATAATTTATCTCGACGCCAGGGAATTGAGGGAAAGAATCGACCTGATTCACACGGAATAGACATGATATAGTTATGTAATGACAATGTGAATAGGTGCAGTTGCAGTCCAGTGATATTTTATTATTAATTAACACAGTGTGCATTTGTGAATTAGTGCATTCATTTTCAGTGGCGTAACTTCAAATCGGAGGCCCCCGGGCAAAATAAAATATGAAGCCCCCCCCCCCCCCAACACCCACCCAAACCAACTACACCAACTAATTTTTACAAGTTTACTAGTGTCTGTAGCTCCTTGCGACTTTTTCTTCCTCTTCTGGGACCCGCTTAAGAATACACGTTTGTTGGAGCTCATCGCACAAGCGCACACGGCATATCAAACTAAGTTACTAATCGGCAAATCAATCAGCGCATAGGCAAATCACGGCAAATCCACTCAACAAATCGCCATTAGAGGAGACTTAGGTACGCGCACACACCCGCACACGCTGATCGCAATCAGCTAACTGACTGCCTTTGTTTACTTTCTGTTTCATGGCGCAAAAATTTTGGGATTACTGGGAAAATCGTCTTTGACAATGTGCTTTTTTCAGTTGAAGTCAGCGGTACCTATATATTTGAATCAAATTAGGTTTCTGGCAATGTTGCGTTCCTAGTAACGAGTTCATGTACCGAAACTCACCACAGCCGACTAACCCCCTCTCGCTAATACCCAAAGCCAAAGAATACTAACCAGAAGAAATCTTTTCCATCTAAAAAATGTACCATTTCAATTTTTACAAAATTTGAAAATACCAAATCATGAGAACGGTAGTAACTCAGAAAATTCTCCGAAACTCAGGGGGCCTCTGTGAGGCCCCCCTGAGTCGGAGGCCCCCGGGCTTTGCCCGGTCCAGCCGGGTGGTACTTACGCCCCTGTTCATTTTATTTGTATGCTCCATAAGAAAGTCGGAAAGGTTTAGAAACCTATGTAGACAGTAGACACTGTTGTAAATAGTTCTCGAAGGTCACTAAAGTTATAGGTATCATTGTGCTGAGTCAGGTATCAGTTGGGTGACCACTGGCCATCATTGTCACGACCAGTTTTGTTCAGGAGAGAGTATTTGATGAAATTGTGCCCTCTTTTTCCTCACCTGAGCTTCTAGGTCTCCAGTAAAGAATTTTTTTATTTGTCGAGCCACACATATCTGTTTCGGAGTCAAATCAGGAAGCATGGTCCATTCATCTCCTGGCTTGTGACACACAAAGTACACCTGAAACAAATGCATCCTAATTAAATATAGAATTATAGTTTTTTAAAGGATACTTTAATTCTCAAGTCTCCTTTCTGTGATTATGGCACTAACAATAAGTATGGCTGCTTTGTTTTCGTCTTCATGTCGCTGGCAAAGTCACCGACGATCTGTCAAAACTGCGGTCATTAGGCCATATTGTTTAATTCGAAGTTTATGGGCACTGCACTTTGTTATGGGCACTGCAAATTAGTGCAGGGCACTAATCAGCGGGCTCGCCGACTCCGGGATGGAGGCAGCGATAGTATAGGTACCTCTAAAAGTCATTGCAATGACATTCTGTCTATATGTTCCAATATTTTTGTTAAAACTTTCAATAGGTATTCCACTACAAATGAAATATACTTTATCTGTGATTCCACAACACATAATATGATTCTAATTAATAATCATTTTTCCATCAAAACTTAAGTCCTCTAAATAGTTAGTATTAGATCCACCTTCTTATTAAGTCCTTCGCCGGAAAGTTCTGGCGGGGTTTCGCTAGGTGGTACAAACGAGGATTTGGGCAACGGGTACTCCGGGAAAGGTTTGATGGGAACTGGAGGCTCGACAATCACTTCTATTTCCGGTTCTTCTATAACCTCATCCACCCATTCTTCCCCATTAGCTAGTGCCGCCTCTTTCCTGGCTTCCATATCCTGTATCCTAGCCTCATACTCCTGTCTCTTGGCTTCCTGCGCAGCAAGCTTCTCCTCAGCCTCTATGGCTTCCTGTTCAGCCTTCGCTAACGCTGCTTGATCTTCGGCTTCTTTCAGAGCGGCAGCTGCCTGTTCCTCTTCTTCTTTTTGTGCCGCTGCTAACTCTTCCGCTTCTTTTGCAAGCCTTTCTCGTAACTCTTCCACCTCCTAAGGCCACAACATAAACCATGAATTGCATTTACCATAGTAGCTGTTAGTTTAGTTATTGCTATGCTTTAAGAAAAAATGTAGTATATGAGTGTTGTGGATCAAGCTCAGCTGAGATTTCTCACCGTATTACGCCTATCGTACTCTTCCTGTGTAAGCTCGGTTTCGGCAATGAGATAGTTCTTCTCAATTCCAATTATCTTGCCCCAAAACCTGTAGAAATTTTTTCATATCAGAGAAGTTCTTCTTTATTTATTCACATGAATTTTAAAATGTGTAAGTCAAATGTTCCGTCTAAAAAATCTCATCCAATACTTTTGAAGTTAAATTAATCAAAAGAATACACTCATGCACAGGCGTGCGCAGCGGTGCGGCAGGGTCGGCACATGCCGTACCCAAGATTTCTATCCCACGTACATTTTTTAAACGTTCTGAAATATATTTAAGCATTTTCATTAATTACAATAGAAAAGTGTAGGGATTTTCAAATCTAGAAGTTAATTTCATATATTTTTGAGATGTGATTACGGAGAAACTGCGATCTGCAGTGATCACAACGTAAGACTCCACGCAGGCCGTCTGCGATAGCCGGTATCGGGCGACGTGGGGCCAGAGCCAAAGGGATGTGCTGGGACGCAGTGCCGCGGCTAAGGCAACAGACATATCTTAATATCTGGGTACCTAAGCAATTTTATTGTTTGTATTCAGTACACCACACAAGGCGGGGAGTAGGCTTGCTAATCGAGCAGCGAAATGCCGCCTAAAAATCGCCCATCTGAGCCTGGCAAAGAATCGGGAAGGTGTAATATAAAATAAACCGAATTTTTACCAAGATAAATTCGCGACCTATACAAGTATCTTTGCCCATACGAATACATTTCAACTGTAAGCATCAATTCTCTCACTATGCCTCGTATCGTGCCCGTCGTCTTGCACCGTATTGAACACTACAGCTGTGGGACTAGCTATCGATGGTACGCCTTTAAATGCATTCGTCCACTGATACTATCGGTTTGCTCAGCACAAGTCATTCACTAAATTAAATTGTTTTGTTACAGTAGGGATGGGTTCACTACTAGGTGTTAGTTCGATTTGTAATTTGTACTTATCAAACTGGAATATCAAACACAAGAAAACAAGTTTGGATCACAAAAACGCTCCCTTTCTCAAGTTGTCGCATTCAAAAAGACTAAAAATGTGATGGGGCCAGGGTCCCCTAACATTTTCTGAAACGCGTGGATTTGCTTGAAAATGGCATTGATTTTCAAATTTTCCCGAGGCTGCGCTTTCTGAAAATGTACGAGTACGGTCAAACGACCTAAGATGGATATGGCAAAGTCAATAAGAAATTTTGACACCCCACCCCCCTCCCCCATTGCCTTGATGATGGTTTTTTTCGGCTTTGCCGTATCTAACAATTTACCCTGCACACGCCTACGCACTCATGTAAATTAGGCATAGGTGCATATACAATCTTAATTAGCGAGTTATTTGTCTAGGTTTAATTCTTTACTTAATTTACTTTTTCTTCACTTCAATGCCTTACCTCACTTTCGAAATGATTTTGTTCTTTGCTAGTTGCTGAATAGCCAGTTCGATGCAGTACATCTGACCACGTGGTAAACCTACTCCTGCCTGCTCGAAGTAGAACAGCATCTCTAGCAGGTGGTTGCGTGATGTGTCTTCCTCACCTTCCGGCACGTCTTCAATGGGCCTAGCATCTCCCGAGTCAAGATCTGGCTTTAGCTCCGCTGCCTAAAGAAAATCATTTATATAGAAGTATCTCATGATCTCAAATAAACATTTGTATTATAATTTAACTTCTACGAGATTTATTACTACCCTATCCAGCTTCTTTACATTGAGGGGTGGTTCTTCGTTACTTCACAGCAAAATTATACTAGATAATTTTCATGTCATTTAAATTCCATTCACCTTTTTATCAAACTAACTGCTGTTTTAGAAACAGGTTCATAATATTATTCAATCTATGCAGGATCTTTACACAATCAGTTCCTACCAGAAACAAGGGCAGAAGTTTAAGCGATTTCTTGTACTCCCAGGGAGCAACATACACGTCTTTCAAGTGGTCAGTTCCAGGCTGAAATCTAGCTTCTTTCATTTTACGACTGTAGTCTTCAAAGAAGTCGATGACATTTTTTGGGCGCTCTGCTATAACATTTTCTAGTAAGTCACTCAGATGATCATACCTACGTAGATTAATGGTAAAAACACGTGTAATTAGTTATTTTAAATTGTATTATAATGTGGTTTAAGGTGTTCAAATAGGCAAGTAATTTTTTTGGAATCATTTTGCATACCAAAACATCACTTACAAACTAATACCATCAACGCTGCTTGGCTTTTGAAGATACGCTTTAGCACTTATCATGTCCAGGTTACTCTTAGTAAGTGGAGGTTCTTCCGGAACATCTTGCACCTCAAAAAAATCTAGGGTACTTCCCACTGAACTTATAACACTTCCTCCAATACTAAAACGAACTTGTTCAGGTACTGGATATGGTGAGTTCTCGACATTAAACGCCGTTACGGAATTGATATCCATATCGGAGATAACAGAACCTTCTTTGCTTTGAATAGACATTGTGTTATAAGTGTTTCTTACAATTATTTAATAGATAATAATTTCTAATTTCTACTGCTTATGAACAACATTTCACGTCAAGCTCACATTATCCAAACAGTGAAAAACAAGTGAATTGAAATTTGCAAATAACCATTGAAACCACCACTAGCATAATTTATTTCTTACATTGCCTTCTGTATACAGGAGGCAATGTATTTTTAATTCATGCTGGAAAACTAGTGGATGGTTGCATCAGGGAGCCCCTATACCTCCATGGTTGCATCCAGTGGTGTAGTCGAGGGTATACACGGGTATACGCTGTATACCTAAAAAACGTTTTGACACCGAGCGTATACCCAAAAAAATAATACAATGTATACGCTCATTAAATAATATAAGCAAAACTTTGCAATGCGTTTAAAATAGAAATGTTTGAAACTCTGTATTTATTATTGAAGGAAACTTGAAAAAAGGATTCCCTAACTGATATCCATGGTTGATCTGTCCAAATATACATAAGCATGTCTTAGCATGCAGCAATTGCTGGATTCGGACAAAATATTGTGCTTCAGAAACCTTAGAAACGGCAAAATTTTTGTCTGCGGCGCAATGGGTGTGATGAATTGGTGATGAAAAGCAGTGACCCGGGTCTAGTTTTTAACAGCAACGCGTGGTTTTCGAACCAGTCTGCCACTGATTGGTGTATAGCCTTTATCAGATTAATAGGTGAAGCCACCTGATTTATAAGATTAAGAAATTTAGTACAGGAACCTTCTTGAAGAATAAGTCAATTATTAAATATGCAGTACTGACCAACCAATTATCAAGCCCCAAATTTACCGAAAACTCGTAGATTTGCTCCAATGAAAACCTTGAACTCTACTTTTTTTTTTTGGCTACACCCACCAAAATTTTAAATGCAAGTCTGCCCCCCCCCCCCCCCACGATCAAACTTTTAAAGCCGGGTCACTCAGCGTATACCCAAAAAATAATTTAGGACTACACCACTGGTTGCATCAAATACCGTAATTACGGTATTTACTATTTAGTTGCATTTATTAGATATTTTGGACTTCCAACATATTCTTTTTGTGCATTCTTCTTGACTATGTTAGGTACTAGATAGGTAGGTACCTACAATTTAAATGTAAAAAAAAATAAAAAATAAATCAGAACGTCATTTCCAAATTCCCTCTTGTTATCGATTGCCATGAAATCGAATTTTCCATATAAAAAGGATTTAACACAACTGAGATTGTACAGTTTGGCATCTCCAACCATGTCCAGTGATGTAGTGCTGGAAATAAAGGTGGGTAGACGCCAATTGTTCCTTAAGGGAGGGAGGGGAGGGGGGGGGGGCAGTAAAAATAAAATTGAATTCATATTTCCATATATTCGTCATTACCAACACAGCCTACAAGTCCACATATCTCGATTTGCGCCTCAAAGCTAAATGGATAAGTGGGTACATGGGTGTGCTATGGGTGGGGGGAAATGAATTATAAGGTGAATTACCGAATTTGTTTATAAAGTGTGAAATATAGAACAAGAATGGAAAACTTGCAAAAGTTAGACATTGAAAAGCTAGTACTTCGTGTAGGTACACCAGCGTAAACCAGCGTATTTCTTTAAAATAAAGGTGAGTATTCGCTAATTTCGAAAATAATAGGTGAGTATACTCCGTATACTTGTGTATACCCTGGACTACATCACTGACCATGTCTATACTTGAGAGATGGGTATAAAATCACGAAGACCCTTTCAGGAGCGGCGATGTTGACCACTGCACTGGCTGCGTTTGTAGCGGGGAGCGTAAAGTGGCAGGTCAGCTTTTGTAACATTAGATCCAAGGAGTTTTGCAGCTCCACAGCTAGAGTTCACGCATCTCAATCAGCAAGAAAGGGTAAATTAATTTTTGACAACGTACCATAATTTATCACTTATTATGGTTTTCTATTATGTTATTAAAAAACAGCATTTACCAAAAATCGTTTATTTGCATTTCAACTTTATAATAGTGGAAACTTTGACATGCACCACTTTTTAAACTAGATTCCTGCTCACAGTCAATAAGGAGAGGAGGATGCATTTTAGCCAAAATTGAATACAAGATGATTTATGATTTTATAATATAATACTGTACTTCGTAGTGACATCTACCTACTCCGTGTCTCAATTTTGATCTACACCAGTAGAAATCATTATAATTATTTTTTTTCATGAATGCAAAAGTTCCCGCGCGGTGGCTTCGCAGACTTACAGTAGTGCCACACTTCTCCGTTCCGACGGCGACCGCTGCCAAGGGAACATAAAGATTAAAAAAAAACTAATATCTTCGTCCGTCTCACTACTCTACTTTACAAAATGAAGATGAGTAAGAATGACGGACAAAAGCTTAGAGACTTGAACTGTCAAATTAATGTTCTATCAAGAACGGATGGCTCTGCGCTTTTTAGTCAAGGTAATACTTTTGTTACAGTTTTAATAATGGAACCGATTCTCACGTGCTGGTACTCTAACCTCACTGATGTAGGGACTCGTAACCTTATGCATTCCGCGCTCAACCACATTTAACATAATCTGTAGATTATGCCGTTTATTGACGAGCGTAGCAAGCGAAGCGAAATTCTCAATTTCACTTTTGGTTTTAATTTCGCTAGCCCTAAAATAAAGCACTCTTGTTGTTTTTGTAGTTGTTTGTTTGCAGCGCTTTTTTTGTGTAAAGATTTAGATGCCGGAACGCCAATTTCCACAATAGAAAATGACCCTTAACCCCCCACCCCCATTCACCTCCGCCAAAAACGACATTCTGCTTCCCATTCGTTGTTTTGTTAATACTGGACGCTGTTCTTAGCTGTGATGAGCTGTGAATGCAAATTTCTTCCCATCTCGATTCCGTTTAGTTATTGTAGGTTTCTTTCCGATTAAAAATGATGAACTACTGGGTTTTATTTTGCCACTTTGTACATGGTACAAAATATTTTGCCAGTGAGTGACAACTCTTTCATTGGACAGTGCTTTTAATAACACTTTAATAATAACTTTAATAACACATCAAAAAATCACATCAGCTATGTTGACCCCAAGTTTGTCCAAGGCAAAAATTTGACATATCAGAAATTTTGTCAATTTCGTGCATGCAAGTTATTGAAAGTTAATATGCGACAGAAATATATCTCCAATCTAATAAAAACCCTTGGGCATGCCGCATGAGTTACATCAATGTATTTACATGCACATTGCTCAATGGGCATATTTTCGCTGTCCGACTGCTCGGAGAGAAATGAAGAAAGGTCAGAATCCAGGGGTGGAACTAGGCGCCCGCAGGGCCCGCGGCCGCGGGCGGGCCCAGGCCCGTCCACTTCCGTTGGGGGCCCGTCGGCCAAACTTAAATCAGAAACTCGTGAACTTTTTTATGCAAGACTTTTAGTTTTATGTTTCCTTGTTTCCCACTTCACTGCAAATATACAATGTGTGAGGCAGACTGACCAAGTACGCGGGGGGCCCCGTATCAGGCCTCATCGAATTTCGTAACCTGAGGACCCCTCTTGATATAGATAGTGCAGGGTAAAAAATAACAGAAAAAATAACAAAGCTATAAAGAAAAACATCGTCAATACTTATCATTAGAA
The DNA here is from genome assembly GCA_921293005.1 of Nemoura dubitans. Classification (NCBI taxonomy): domain Eukaryota; kingdom Metazoa; phylum Arthropoda; class Insecta; order Plecoptera; family Nemouridae; genus Nemoura; species Nemoura dubitans. The sequence continues at coordinate 22,824,694 of OV121075.1, forward strand.
TGCACCCATGTGAGCAGTTTTAAAAGACAGGACCCTTAAGTGATTTACATTTTGAAAGTATCATTTGCTGTAATCTGAATGAAAATTTCCAGGCAAGGATCTAGCCTGCTGATTGCAAAATGAAAATAATCGAGCTGCTTTTCCAAATATGCCGCAGTTTGACATAGATTAAAACGCATAGATTCACTCGAAAAAATGACCATGATTCAAAATTTTCTCGGTGGCTCCAAACCCTGTTGTCTTGAGGGGGGGGGGGGCCTTCTCAGCCAGATCTGCGGGCGGGCCCGTGAATCCTGGTTCCGCCCCTGTCAGAATCGTCTACATTTTCAAGGGTCAGAATTTTCAAGAAAACTATGGTCTGGTTTTCATCAGCCTTCTGCCTCCACCTTTTTTACCGCTATATACAAACCGCTAAGCTAATCTTCAAGGCAACATAAATTGCGTACGCGAAGCCCTAATGTAGACCGTAGATTAGTAATGCATCCCTTTGATATTATTTTCAGGTGAAACCACAATCATGGGTGCTGTGTATGGACCTGTTGAAGTTAAGCCAATGAAATTGCAGATTGATCGGGCCAACATCGACGCTGTGTTTCGCTCAAAATCTGGTCTGCCATGTAAGTAATGGAGGGCTTCATTTATACAAGCGGAATGTCTTCACTTCAGCCTAAAATTTAACAATAGCTGCGTGGTACTGTCAAGAGTCGGCCACTTACTGCTTCAAGAATATACATTATATTTACCTACGGTAACTTGATGTTACCATCCATTTATTCCCATTTTTAGGCGTAGCCGATCGTATGCGCGAGTCATTAATTAGAAATACGTGCCATGCAGCAATTGTGGCCAGTTCATATCCAAGAACGTCGATAGAAATCACGGTACAAGAGATGCAAGACTCCGGAGGCGTAAGTAAAACGTGGTATCACAGATAGAAGGCTACCCAGATTTTCCACTCCCATCCTAAAGCAGCTACGCAAAAGCTCTCCACCCACAAAACTAGTTTTGCCGGCTGTCAAGGGATGGAGCCACTGTTTGTTGTGTAACCAAGGTAATTGTGACCACCTGTGGAACATTGGATCCCTTGATTAAATTGCCACTGTGCCAAGGCCTTGTAGATGTAGCCATAAGTAACTACCTGAGGAACATTGGGTCCCTTGATTATAATTGACCTTGCGCCACAGCCTGGTAGATGATGTTAAAACTGGTTTACTATGCGCCCCAGCGATTGCCGGTCAAACTACTAGCAAATACCTAAACAGTTATCATACGGGACACTCTCCCCAAATCTTGGCGACAATCAACAGAGCGCCCTAGCGGCGCGGAGTACAAACAAATAATCCCAGTTTGCTTCAGCTTCGTGCCATCTCACATTGCATCTCGGAAGAGTGGTCATACTGTCAGTGCAGTATTTACCAGTAGGCAAAAAGCCTTGGGGCATCGAGGCTTTAGGGGCCGCCAATACCCCCATATTGCTTTTCTTTATTTTTTTACAAACATTGTGAATTGCAATGTAATGTGTTCCATCAACATCGAATCATATAAGCAACAATGCTTCTGAATTCTTAGTTTCCTGTATGAAAGGCATTTGCAGCCGGGAAGTACAGACTGAAAGGTTTTTTGAACTCATTTTACGATAGGATTTAAATATATACAATTGCAAATTCAGCTCCCGAATTGGCAGAATGGCTAATTCCACTCCTGGAACTATTAATCACTTTTTCCCTGTGTCAAATGTTGGGATTAACATTTAGCATGGAGCACTCCAGTGTGCCTTCGTTAGCGCGACAATCAAGCTGGGTACTCATTCACCCTGCGCGAATCGGGCATTTTCTTTATTAGTGCATTTGAAAGTTGCAATAGTAAAACAATTCGCGATACTAGTGGTAGAAAAAAACTGAGTGGAGCTCAAAACCAAAAGATCGCTAAAGGACGCGACATAAGTCAGTCAGATCATGCCCAGCAGCCAGCATAGCAGCAGGTAAAAATCGAAATGTTATTATTGATTACTACTTATATTTTGGGTTACTTTACAATACCTGCAAGATAGGTGCCTACCAAGTACCAATCTATACCAGTCCTTGGTATAATATCACTTACGTAATCGACGAATCTCTAAAAATTGGTTCCTTCGGCTGATTGTGATTAGCATTGGTAGCTTATAGGGGCGCCACTAAAAAACTGCCTACTGGCGTATTTTGTCCAAGTCCGGCCCTGCATACTGTCATGGGAATAGAATTGTAAACAAGCCGAAAGTGTCAGCCATAACTCGTAATTGAGCATAAAATAGTTCTCTCCTTGCTCTGCGGGTTTTCCTTTTGAATTTTCTTGACTTGGAAACTTTTCCTTGACTTTGATGCACTTGTTGTCACCTTGTTTGCTTAGTGTTCACTTGTGTGTTGTCTTTTCGAAAATGAATTTAGTTGGTGGTTGAGCAAGAGGAAAAAAAAATCACTGGTAGAACTGGTTTGAGATTGGGGTATCCTACCGCTGCCACCACTGTAACGCTGTTTGGGTTTAGCGTCGACAGAAGGGTTGTGGTTTGTAGGTAGGTGTGGTAAATAAGCTAAGTCAAGGCTTGTTTCTAGAGTGAGTTGTATAGTGTATTCTTCTACGTCTGGTACAATCGGGTAGTCACTGGAACGTCCGTTCCTGGTGGTGGCGGTGGTGTCGACTCCGTGAAGGCTCCTATGTGACTCTCTCGAGTCCGGCCGCACCGGCCGGCTCGCTCCCTATCCTAGTCCTTAGTCAGCGTTCTACCAGGGCATAGTACAAGGCTCCATGTGGTGAGCTAAGCGCTCGGTGTAAGGGTGGTTGCCTAGTTGTAGGGATCTTCGTTCCATTAGTTTGACAATTCAGACCCCGAAAATGTGTCGGTTACCTTCTTGGACAAAGTTTCTTTTTTCAGTAAAAGTCCCACAGAATTGTCTCCTCTGGTTGCACCTGATCTAGATGGCAAAACATGATTTTACCCCATAGCTTACGCGATTTTAGTTGCCAATAATTATGCTTATAGCATGAGATAATGTATAAATATTATGAATTTATCAGTTCTTGCGCGGTAGATATGACATGTAAATTTTTTTTAAATTGTGATCCAGCCACCTGATAGCTCGATGTCTTTTGTATTTATATGGCGGATAGTTATTTTTTTGTACTCCACGCCGCTAGGTTGTGCTGAAGATTGTCGCCTTGAAATCCAACGCTACAAGGAGGGAGTGTCCCGTATTATAACTGTTAATGTATTTGCTACTAGCATAAAATTTTTGCCGTAGCCATTGCTAGGTATGGTAGAATGTCGGGGTAACCGTATGTCTGTGTTGGTATCAGTACCATTTAATTTAGAATCTAGTTTTAAATAGGATCTTAGTTTAATGGTTGAACTTGGGCCATTGATATCATATAGTTTTTATGTATTCATGCCAATCTCAGCTGAAGTAAAGTATTAACTAGGTACTTTATTAATTTGTATCATTACCTACCATAGATTAGTGATCAGTCATTCATTTCTCTGCACACTATTGCAGCTATTGCCACAGATAAAGGAAACTGGTTTCCTTTTATTGATGCTGTTGCCAAACTTTTGCATGTTTTTAATTTATTTGATCCCCCTCGAAGACAATGAAAAGCATTTTTACACTGTGGCGTAGTGGAATTGGGGGCTCTTACCTATATAAGGTCAAGAACGTTTAGATGGTGTTCAAGTGGTAGTACTTTAAAATATATGTGATGTGAATTCAAATTTTATCAAAAATCCGCCAGGAAAAGTGAAGGATGTTTCTCCTTTTTGTATGGCACTGGGCTACAAGTTAGGTATGGTGATTCAAGTGGCTAGGAAGGAATCATACCTAACAGGATTTTCCTTTTATTATGGTAATCTACATTCTTTGTAATGCTTGGAATTATGTTTCTTTGTGAAGTAATTCATTTTCAATTACTTTACCTACTTCAGTTTAGTTAATGATTTTATTTTCACAGATGATTGCGTGTGCCATAAATGCAGCTTGCATGGCACTGGTCAACTCTGGTGTGTCCATGCACTTCCTCTTCGCTGCCGTCAATTGCATGGTGGACACGGAAGACCGAATCGTCTTGGATCCGGACAGCAGGCAGCTAAAAGTGGGTAACTAAACGATTCTAGGGAATGTACTACAGCTTTGTCAAAGGGGTTCTAGTTCTCTTGTAGATATGTAGCTGTCCATAGTTAATAAAAGCAGACAGGTGTAAAATAATTTTTTCTTCAATGAATGGTTTCTTATGTTATGTCAATTGTATTTCAAGTTACTTTTCATTGAATTTAGTATGGAAACTGCAAAATTAAACAAATACAATGTGTAAAAGTAGGAAGAGTTTAGTTGGCCCAAACACTTCAGGAATGCTTTATTTCAGTTCAGAATGCTTCTTGTCACTGTAAAGTTTTGTGAAAAAATATACAGAACTATGGATGTAGATTACTGATATGGACAAATTTAAATCAATGGGAAAAATGTGTGAAGGCTGTTTGGTTCAAAAAAATATTAAGTCCATTTTTCTGAGACAAGGTCTAAAGATGGGGATTGGAACATATCAACGGACCTCGACAGATTTGGTAAAAATTTGAGTAGCAGTTTGGCCTGTAGAGTGCAAACTTACAAAAACAGTTGGGGGGTACCTACGAAGTGAAAGTAAATATTTTGCTTCGCTTGCTATGCTCATCGACTCCGATCATTCCCTGAGTATGCAAGGCCAAGGACTGCTGGCATCTGCAGCTTTTGGTTGTCTGGTTAAATTTCAAGTAGGTACAGATACTTGTGTTCATGCGCTACATGCCAAACGTTTGCTCCAATTTTGATAAAAATGTCAGATTACATTTGTTCTCAACTAAGACCCTCTGAATTTTGCAGCTAACTTGACAAAATAGCTTTATAACTATTCAAAATGTATGGAGTTCTTAGGAGTTCTTAGCAAATTTTCTTCTTACATTTTGCGCTTGACTTTTCGAATATATAAAACATTAAATAAAGCATACCTGTAGCTTATAGGTACTATGTTACAATTTATCGACCATTTTCATGTATTTTGAGCACGTACATTAATGCTCGCTCATCCCTCAATGCAAATATCTCAATCGCATTAGGTTAGAGTAAATCGAGAAGCCCTGCTACGAAAATGTTCTCACTTAATTTGCTCCAGATATTCTATTATTAATATCTGCATTCTACAATGTATTTAACCGTTTGTGATTCCAGGGGAGCAAAGCCAGCCTGATGTTTGTGTTCGACAGTGTGGACAAGAACGTTGTAACGACCCACACAACCGGCTGCTTCTCACCGGAGAAATTCGAAGAGTGTCTACTTCAGTGTCAATTGGCCAGCGAAACAATTTTTGCTTTCTATAGAGACATGGTTTCCAAATATGCTAATAAAATGGTGGCGCAATGATAGTGTTAGTTGATGGGCTATGTATTGAGACCTAGTTGATATTCAGCAGGTTTTTCAACAGAAAGCGTCAATTTCTCAATTTTAGTTTTCAGAGCTAGAATTCAGAAATGAAAGCAAAGCAATAATATTTTTGCGGAGTCCCTAGATGCAGCATGGTACTATTGTGTTGTTGGTGCTGCTAGCTAATAATTCTTCAACTGTCTAGTGAAAGGGTGGATTTAAGATCTAAGGCCAGTCCAAATCATTTCAGCATATCATACTGTTATAAATGAAAAGGTATTCGTGCTTGCCATAATTTGTCAATGTTACGATTAATCTTGAAATGAAATTTCAATCAATCCAAAGTATTTTCTAATAAATTTATCATTTTCCTTGGTTTTGTGAAATTTAGCATGAAGTGTGAGTAGACATTTTATATTTTGGCGCCCTTATTGTATACCTACAATGGTACTGTTCCGAAACCTGCTGAAGCTACTGCGCAGTACTGCGCTCAGTAGAGTTCAGCAGATCTGCGGGCTCTAATGGCCACTGTGATAGGTTTCAGAACGGATCTCAGTAAGATTTGTAACTGCGCAATAGCTTCAGCAGGTTTCAGAATAGGACCACTGTGATTACGTAACTGCTTTTTCCGCTCTCTGTTTTAAAGTTTAAAAAATTAACATCGAGAACAATGGAAACGTTATCAATCAGAACTGATTACGGCATGTTGCATTAGAATTACATAATCGCTAGGCTAATATACCTATTGGTTCATGCACGTATTTAGAATTTGATAGTTTCTATTTTTTCAACCTAGAAAAGCTATTAATTAGACTTATGCCCAGTTTTACAAAGATTTTAAACTCCTACAACTAGGAGTTACGACTGAATTCAGCCAATTATATGCAGCAAAATCAGGTGTAACAGTTGGGATCTCAACTAGGAGTTGGACATTTTGGTAAAACCAGGCCCTAGAGTGTTGGAGTGCAGCCTCAAGAAAAAATTCGTCGTCAAGGTCCTTTTTGGAGCAAATCTATACAAACCTTCAAACGCTTAGTGGCCGAGTAAGAATTGGACACATTTTATAACAATTTCAAAGATAACTTCATGTTTCCGTGCTGCGACATTTTTTATTCCCAGCCCAATAACGACTTCCAGGGTGTGAAGGTAAAGCCCATTCCTTTGCTTCTGTAAAGTGGGTTTTGTTTTGCTAACGGGTTTTCAGTGTCACGTTAAATATCTAATGGTCTATCTTGTTATTCGCTTAGCAACGTCCAATCGGAGCATGTTATTTTCTTGCTAATGGACCGTTGGTATCGGGCCACTGAAAAAACGGCACTGATTGCTGCCTAAAATACAAATTTGTTTGAAGGGAAATTAGGTAGGTACCTACAATTAAAAAATGTCAGTAGTGCCCCTAAAACCTTGGGGCTCATAGGCCTACTTGGCAAACTCTTAACTTGGTCTACTGGTTAATATGAAAAAAAAGTTTTATTTGATTTGGAATCCAATCTTTCACTTGCTACTCAATTTCACAAAGGTGAAATCACATCTGAGATCCTTGATGTAAAGTTAAACGTTAGATTAGTTGTAATAAATTTGTATGAAAATGAAAAATTCCTGTTGTCTTTATTGGCACAGCATGGAATGCCTACTTCTAGTTATTTTACATCATACTCGGGCACCGTGGCATCCTTACTCTATGGTGGCACGGATCTAGATAGCTAAGTTAAGTTGGTTCGTGTTGAATGTATGAGCTTGCTACTTGGACTGCTGACCTAAGTGTTGAAACATTTTTCGCAGCCAGAGCTGCTACAAATGGCCCCAGACTATTGGCCCGAACAGTAGCATACAAAATCAAAATATTTTGATTTAAAATATTAGAGTTTTGGAAAAAATACACGTAATTGCAGGGTTGTTTGATGTTGGATGGTGTGTAGGGTTATTTTACTTTCTTATTTTCAAAAATGCCTTTTTTATGGCATTTTTACGTAGTTTCTATGAAAAATGTATCCTTTTATTAAAGGCTACCCTCCGACATCAATGGATTCTTCCTCGGACTATGGCTTTTATCCCCCGGATTTTTACATTAATAATTGTTGCTGTAGAAAGTTCCCGCGTGAACCTCTGCACCGACCCCTAGCTACGCAGCGTGGCATAGGATAGGTATGAAATCAAACGTTAGCATGTTCATAAATATAACTTGATTAGCTCTAGTCAGATAAAGATAATGTAAAAAATTGGGCATAGAAATTCACTCTTGAGATGTATTGGCCAAAAAGAAACATTCAGGCCAAATTTTCCTTACTAATCAAGGCCATTTATGTCAGCATTCCGATAATTGGGTTGCAAGCTACACACATTGATATTTTTCAAGAATCTGCCCCTGATATGCTACCTACTATTATTATATTACAGAGCGATACCAGAGGCGATACCAATACAAAAGTAAAGAAAAATTTTGAAAAAAATGCTCTGTTCCAAAAAGTTATGTTTTGTATACTGCATTGAGATGAGTGACTGCATTCATACCCATATAACTCGAATAGAATTGCCCGCAATAATAATTTTTCGACCTATAGCTTATACAAAATTGTGTATTGGTGGCTACACTCCATATATTCGTCTTGGTTGAATTACAACAACATATACATCGCGCCTGGACAAACATGTATATATTTTTATAGCAAACATCGGTTTATTTGGTCCAAAAATAATTCGCAAAATGGCAAAAATCGCTAGCAAAAAATAAATGAAGCAATCAAGGTTACTCCCGGCCATAACTTCGTCTTTCGAGATAATATCATGGGACAATGCTGTGCTGGACTCAAAATAAAATATAATTTTCTATGATATAGTTCAATGTATACAGACTACAAATTTCTCGGTTACGTTATTATAGGTACCTATATTAGGTTATTATAACTTTATGAGCCGCACGAGCTGTACAATAAATTTAGCAGGTATAATATGTATAATCCAGTCGAAGGTCATGTCGAATATATATATCTACGGACTTGAAGGAAGATGGCAGGATCTTGCTATATGAGCTTGTCCTGTGCATCTAAACATTGATGTAGATTTCGTATCACTGGTATCTCAAAATCGAGTTGTACCACTCATTACTGTATAATATTTTTTATAATTAGGTAAATCGAACAAGGGTTGGATTTGAGCTTTGTAGTAGGTGAGGAACTAGGAAGAATGTCATTGCAAGTTGCAACCCTGCAATGTATTTAATTACCATGCAATTTTAATAGCTACATAGAACATGGTGATTCTAGGTACCAGATAAACATAAGTTCCAAGAGAGATTTTAAATTCAAATGATATGTATTTAAAAATCATATTTTATACATACAAAATAACATAAATAAGTATCGCCGCTATTGCAATAATTTTGTTATGGTAATTTTAATGAGTAATCATCATTGCATGATTTGCCGGCCTCCACGGCAAGTAAAGACTAAGTACTTGCTACTTGCTGGACCTATGGACTACTTTGCCCAATTTCCAAACTCCACGTCATTTTCTATGCAATCTCCTCTTTTTGCTCTTTTACTCATGTCAAATGGATTTATGTACCTTTAAAAACTCAAACTATACGCTTGTGTAATACTTTTTGTTCTTTTTTGTTTTGAACTTTTTACCTTCGCTTTTCGAAGTCAGCAGCTATGAAGCTTGTTTGGATGCTCTATAGTCTATACCTTCGGTCGATTTATTACTAGCTGCTCCTTTTACATCGGTTGTTCCTACTGGGAGAAAAACATACATTTACATACAGAAACTGAACGAGCATCAAACGTCAACATATTGAAGGAAGAAATAAGAGTAGCACTAGCGCATATTATTGAATATCAATTATTTTGAAAATACCGACAGCATAGGTATGAATGGTGTTCGTATAATGAACCCGAGAATTCAGGAAGGTACTGAAACTATTCCGACACCTAAATAGAGCTATTGATCTCTGCTTTCATTTTTATATAAAAAGGAACACATTCTTGAAGCCCGAAGCAATACTTGGCTACAGACTGACGTTTCAGCCAAAGATTGCTATTTGCTTCTCTTTTGTAAGAGATAAAAACTTTAAAAAGGTCAGCACTTGATTCTACTTGGTTTTTCAGTTCGCACAGGCAAAGCATAAAGAAGTACCTGATCTGATGGCAATAACTAAAGCAAACATTGGACTCTGACCGTTGCATCTTATAGGGAGGACAGGAATAAATAATGATCTCGAATCGGTCAAGAATGAAGAAGATGGATTATCGATGTCAAAGTCTTTCGAGCTGGTTCTCTTGGTAGTTGGTGGCTGGTTGGCTGGCAGTGGAAGGCATGGCGAGGATGGCAGCCAGACAGTTGTAATTCACAGAGGCCTTATGCTGTTTCTGTTCTGGTGTAACCATTGCCATAGCTGCTGGTTCTTCTTCTTCTATCTGCCTTCGCATATATACCGGGGTGGACAGGTGGATAGAATAGGCGTGGAGCAAGAGAAACAGAGAAAGAAAACACCATTTGTTTGTTCCCGTTTAATATTTATTGGTTGGTGTCCGAACGTTGCTAGTTTCAACTACCTTATATCCCATGAGATATACTAGGAGACTTATACTATGGTTGATATTTGTGCCGAGTAGTCCTGCTCGTGGTGTGTTGGTTACGTGCTTGTGGAGACCACTTCGAAGTATTCCACATCTTCGCGAGCGAAGATCTCAATGGAATAAGTTACTCCGTTTCGTCGAGTGTCTGTTTACCAAACGAACCGTTAATCGGAAATCTCTTCTGCTGCAGTGTTGCGTTTGTCTTCGGTCATTAGCAGTAATACTTTTCCCCCAAAGTAACGAACTCGTAAATCGTGTGCAATGATTCAGTCTGATTTTACTTGCGAATAAACGCAAGTTGTGGTTGCGAACAAGCGATTGGTGTGAAGCCTGTGCGCAGATGAAGTGTTCGTCACTAGTGGATGAGACCGAAGGGAGCGGCCATCAGCTGATGAAACGTTGCTTGCCGTCGCCCCGCTGCCGAAGGGCTCTCTCGGTGACACTCTCGGGGCACCGAGTCTACAGATGCGTTATGTTGCCTCTGCCTCGTCGAAATACAAATTACCGTTGTAAGCAGGTCGCGGGAGGTCGTCTATATTTCAAACGTTTCTGGTTGTGTTTAAACGTGTAGCTCGTTATGTTCGTTAGATTCGAGAATGTATTTTGTTTCTTCAATCGGACCATGCTGCTAATTTGTCGCAGGGTGTGATGCCGAACTGTCGGAACAAATCGATGTCATCTTTCACGAAGCGATAGGACCTCAAGATAGTTTTGTTGCCAGTGAATATACCGCTTGATGCTGAAGCCGATTGCCGCAATAAAATCGTTACAAATGAGTTAAATGTGTATACGTTTTGAAATGTATGTGCCTGTCATCCAGCCGGATAAAATAAGCAACCAAATATGCCTACCTTAAGGTGGGCTCAATTCATTTGCGGCAAAGTTAATCAAAGTTTTGCTATACTAATCGTTAAAAAAGTATCTTCGTTTGGGTTATTTTGCGCAAAAAAAGTTTACCTGGATCCATTTTTGGAGCGATAATTCAAACTGTGTCAACTCCGATGAATCGCTGTGCTGAAAACCCCCGATACAAAATTTATACTTATCCTGGATAATCGGTAAAGATCCCTGCACTAAATCTTCGTGTCGAGTCTAGATTTACGATGCGGTGCAGTGGCTTGTGTATAGTGGCAGTGGAGCGAGCCCGTCAACACCGGCGATCTCGGCGGGCAATGAAGGCAGACCGGCCGGCAGATGATTGCGACCATTACCGCACTAAACATTTCACTTATCTGGTCGCTGTAGGGGCCAAACACTTAAAATCTGACCAATGTTATAAATCCATCGAGTTGTTAGCTCAAGTGAAAGATTGCATGCACTAAACGCAGTGTCGATGGTCAATCTTGGGGCTCGATTAAATTGTCAGCTTCTGTTTTTCGTTTTGACTGATGGAAAAGAAAAATAGACGACCGCAGAAAATTTTGGCTGCTGGTTAATTCGTTCAAAATGTTATAAAATGTATTTATTTTATTCTGCCATTTTTGTAACACTCGTGTATATTATATAGTTGAATGAAATGTAATATAATTTAATCGTGACAAATCGAACATAAGCTTGAGGTTATTCAAAGTTTTAGGTTGTCATTTTTGATGCATTAGTTTCAATTTCGGCACCTAGAGGAAAGCTAGAACTTACTTGATATATATAATCGATTTAATCCACTGTTGTCCGTTCCTGTCATCATCTGTTCTTTATGTCCAATAATAGTCAATTTGTAATCTCATGGAAAACCCATCAGAGCAAATAATTCAAATCCGTTATGCGGGGTGGAAATAACTTTCGTACCCCTTCTCAACTCTGTGGGCAAACCTAAGTAACTTCTTTTTGTTATTTGGCTACAATTTTTCATTTCCAAGCACCAAAACCGCAGTCGCTTTTCTTGGTCGAAAACGAATATAGGTATAAGGCCATCAAATGTATAAAATTATACTTATTAGACGCACATATACCTGACTCAAAGGCGCGAATTGTTACCTTTTCATTAATTCATGGGATAAAGAGTTTACATATATACATCCATGCCGCCTTTTTCTTCTCCAGATGTACGTAAATAAAATCCATGTGGACAATGTATCTAAAATGGTCCAAGACGGACTATTCATCAGTTTTGAACAATTCGAGTCAAATATTCGAGATATTATATATTGCAAATAAAAATCCAGGGAAGTTGAGGAGGGGTGGGCACATAGGTACCTATGTGTGAACGGTATATATTATGATAACTTTGTAAAGCACATTTGTGTGGTCATAACGTTTCTCTCGCGGGTTCATGTGTTTTTCTCATGACTTTTTAAACCCAACATCTCGTGATTCGATATGAAAGCAACAGCAGCTCACATGGTAAACATTGTCATGAAATTATCCACAATTTCTATGTAAATTACCCAAAGGGTATTTTTACCGTAGTAATCTAATGCATCCGCAACCACGCAAATCTCCATACGTCAAATTATTGATCTAATAATTTTTATTGAAGTCGACGGCAGCGGCAGTAAATACGCAGCGAGTTAATGAGCTCCAAACATGCATCGGGTCGGCATCGGAGACGGCAGAACTTGCCTCATTTTGTCGGCAAAGGCGAGCGAACGTTCGGCAAACGTTCGTGCGTTGCGTTCCGTACATCGACTTTCCACCAGTCCGTCAGCGCGCTTTGGGATTCGACGGCTGAACCCTTCAATTTGAAAACATGTTCAGCCAACCAAACTCGAACGCTAAATACAAATGAAAATTAAGTATAGGTGTGCCTACATATCCATCCAAAAAAAATATAGTCAGTCTATCAAAATAATCTATATATAAGATATTCAAACGGCAATCATAATAAATACATATGAGTGTTCATTCTTGAAAACCATCTGTGATTGAAGCCGCCCGATGGTTTTAATAACTCCAATGTTTGAGCCAACGAAATGTTTTTGTATTTACCACCTGGATAGATGAATCCCTCTAGAAAATACATGAGGTATATTTTAGAGCTGTGTGGTGTGTGCTATTTTTTGTTGGCACCGCTTATGCCGGACCTTGTAGGCTATAATTCTCCACAAGAAACTCCTGCCCATCAAAAATAACTGCAGGCTGGGAAATAATTGCACCCAAATGATGGGGTACCACGCAACTATAATAGTCGGCTACACATGGATAGCGGGCAAATGGAGCCAATCCTTTTACTTCACCGGTCGTACACTCTTCTGCTGGCAGAGGTACAGAACCTAGGGAGGAGTCATTTTAATATCTTCAAGATGGGGAAAAATAATACAAAAAATATGATCTCTCTTTGGTACCGGCAAGCTTACAAAATGGCCACGAGGTTTTCAAATGGTTAAAAATCTAAATTGTGTTGAACGGATCTGGCTATCAGTCTATCACAAATCACAATTCATGGGTTGCCTTTTCGAACTTGCTCCCCGACAATCTCGCCAGGGCAAACCTGTTATTAGCTGGCTATGATGATATACACTTACGTCTTTCTGAGCTTACCACAACGAATTATCTTTTATGCAACTGGAAATCTATCTGGACATGACTATAATTTAAGGAATGTACCATCAGGCCAGAAAGCGACTATTTGAGATTTAAGATATTATGTTGTATTTAGCAGTGCATATAAATGCTCATTTGAAAGCAGGTGCGATAATTTGATAAAATAAGTTTCTGTATCGTAGATTAAGTTGCACTCTTTTTGTTCGAAGAGCTCACCGAACTCCCATGGTACGATGTAAAGCTTGAGGGTCCATGCTATGCGTACGGCTGGTCGTGCCCTTTTGGTAAACGAACTATCCCGGCACAGCATGCACACTGGCACAGCCCAGTATAGTCTGTTGTCAGTCACGGAAAACCACATCCATTCAACACAGTCGTTCACAACGATCGGACTTCAGGCCTCCCATTTGAAGACAGACACCTCACCATGGCTGTCTCTCTCCACAATCGCAAAGCAAATAAAACCACGATCGCGTCATTTAATTAGCGCAATTAAACCATACAACAAACGGCAAGAATCTTGGCCGGTCGCAATTCTGAAAACAGCGACGCACGCTTGTCCACACCACATCCCTCCTGATCAACTGATAGCAAGCGATCTCCAAGAACGAGTCGAATGGCATTGCATGCATAGTATAGGATCGCCGCTGGAGCTACAGTAGTTACTTACTTAAGATCGCGAGCTGCGTTATCATTGCACAAAGCTCGACATATGCCAACATTTTCAATACTAACAAGAAATCATAGCAAGCGATAAGGGTGTGTTTTCAGCCCTGATTCGGCCAAGAACGTCACTCGAAGCGTTGTGCACGATGCTACATACTCGTTTTTGGGTCCACTTATTGAGGCTGCAACGAGTGTGGCTGCATCTGTTGCACACTGGCGATGCGAGCATCACATCGGTTCTGGTCGCCGTGTCTATTGTTTCTAGCCGCGGCTGGCGAAAACGCCGCGCGAAGTGACACAATGGAATTCAGAAGAAAGAGTTTCCAGCCATGTACGATCGTATGAGATGGCATTCGGGACGGCTGGACCTCGTACTAAGCGGTTGAGAAGACAGTGGTGGAGCGAACGAATCAGAGTGAACCGTTCTGGTATCTAAATATGTAATTAATTTTATAGTTTTCTCAGTGGGGGGGGGGGGGGGGGGGGGAGGATTAAAGTTTTTTCAAACTATTGTGCCTATTCAGAGCTTATTGGCACCAAACTTTGCTTTCTTACTATCGTGTAAATAATTTCATACATACATATTCTTGATTAAATCGCAATGCCTTATACAATGTTGTAACAATGCTTCACAACGCTTTAAAAATTGTAGGTAAGGTGTCTTGGCGAACAGCCGACCACCTGGACCCACCATTACCGCGTCCGCCATTGCGCCCGAGAATTAGATTCCGATGATCGTCTGTCTCGGATGCCAGCATGTGATTTCCAGCAACCATTACTGGCCCAGGCTGGGACAGTGCAGTCTTCCCCTTGGCCCCTTGCAAAAGCAAGTAAAGTGTAGGGAAAAACGATGGAAGCAAAACAAAAAGAGACAATATATTATTCTATACGACGCTGAGAGAATTCAGGTTTTGCAATAGAAGGACCCCTCCCAAGGACATTTCCCAAAGTTTTCTGTATCGCCTGGCATCTCATAGCGCCACTGCCAGGAACGCGTATTCTAAAATGCCCCCAGATCAGCTGTGATCACAGCATGGATCGCACACACACACACACACACACACACACACACACACACACACACACACACACACACACACACACACACACACACACACACACACACACACACACACACACACACACACACACACACACACACACACCCACACACACACACACACTCACTCACACATACACCCGCGGCTAGCTATGTGGCCGACCGCGGCGACGGTGTTACTTGGAAAGCTTTGAGCAAGTTTCGATCGCACAGAATGGGAGAAGAATTTTAAAATCTCTCCTTCAGCCTGGGAAGCGTGATAGCGTTTGTTTTACGGCATTCACACTTTGATCCGTTTTTAGCGACGCGTTTATCGTCTCTCGTGCTCACGTACCGATATCCCAGTATGATCTATAACTTTATAAGACTTCTTAGCTCGAGACTTTGACTAAGAGTGCGAGAACCCATTTAAGTCAAATGAAAAAGAGCTATTTGACAATTGGGCAGGTTTTTCATTATGGTAGGTGGTTAAGGAATTATCAGCTCGCTATCTCCATGGTCGATGCCGATATGGTGTCGCGATTCCAACCTTCCTTCGCCGCATTTTGAAAAAAACTGGCCGTAGAGAGACGAGACCAGCTACTATCGTTGTATGTGTTCGGCGGCAAAGATTTCTCAGCTGAAGCATTTGGCTCTTAAAGCCACCCGCCGATATAAAAAGGTACTAATGGACAATGATGCTATTGATCATTGGCCGTTTTTCAAAGACTTATAGAGAGGTCTATAGAGAACTCCAGCTATAGGCCAAAATCTTTAAAAACTACTATATACATAGAAATATAGTTACCTACCAAATATAATTATAATCTTTATGTGTGCTACCACAGTACCACCTCCCTGTCACTCAAATCGGATTATTGATTTCCGTTAATTGAATGCCGAATCGGTTCCTTATCGAGTTGAGTAATCGCGAAATAAAAAATAAAAATATATCATCGAAGTGAATAAATAATTGTATTCACTCGAGCGGGATCAATCATGTGGCCGCTATCTGCAAGCGTCGATCTCCGTAGTGCAGATCTGTGCACTCTGCGGCCGTCGCATCAGATCGGAGATCGGAGGCTGCGGACGCAGACGACGTCCCGCTCAAACGTCACCGTCTTTGACGGATTACAACGAATCAGAAACTTACTTGCGACAACCTAGTGAACGGCAATCAGCATGAAACTCAAAGCTGAAAGAGTAAACAAGTATTTGCTCTTCGGTTGCATATTGCAATATCCATTAGCTTCAAAATGTCCATGCCCAATGTGTTTGCACTTGTACCACTGCAAATATTTTCTCTATTATCGCGAGTAATTACAGAGTCATCGCTTCAAAGTGTGCACCGATATAAAATACCAAAAATATGGCGAAACTATTATTGTAAAATCTGCAAGTTCGCACACCAAACGAATCCACCGCAGGCGGAAGGCCGAAAAGAAACAAAAGTCTTGGCAAGCGGTAAATCTGCCTGTGGGCTGGCAAAGACGCCGCATACCACACCACATCCTCGCATATAACGCACGCTCCACTGCTACTGTCCAAAACTAAAGATAATTTATGCAAATCACAATAAAAATTAATTTAAAAAGAAAATGCACGAATATTCAATTGTCCAACATAACCTTAAATAGGCCGCACTAGTCGGCGAAGCGAATTAGATTTATTCGTCTCTGTGCAAGATGCTAAAGCTTTCGTTTTGTTCCCCGATGTCTTGCGGTGTGCCGCGGCTTGCCTTTCGTTCTCTGACAGCTGACAATGTTGAACATTTACGATGGACACATCGATACCGAATCATAATCCGTAAGATAAAACAGAGCCCGACTGTGGAGAGAAATCAGATTACAACAAGACCTATCCATCATGTTGTTTCATACAAACACGCGTTAAAGTATGCTTTGTAAAACGGGCGGTGTTAGGTATATAGGTAAAGGCCCAACTTACTCGCTCGTTTCGGTCGCTATTTTGATAGGAAGATGGTGTGCTCAATCAAAACTGACAATGTTATGCACGACGGCTGCAAGGTTCGTGATTTGAAAAAAAATCCACGTCTTTATGAGGTATTGATCAGTCTGTAGTTTGTACGGAGTGATCCTATCTGAACCATTTACTGATACATATACCATCAAACATTTTTGTACCATATTACATAATATTTCCCCAAAATAAGGCAGGTTACTAGCAAACTTATCCGTTCTAAAAAAAGAATCAAACAAAATTTATAACAATTGGTAATACAATAACTTCGTTATACCAGAAATTGTATACGTAGGTATGGTACAAGTATACACGTTTAGGTACCTGTACTTAAAAAATCGCTTAAAACTCAATACTTATAACTATAAAATGAAGCTGTAAGCATGTCATGCTTTCTTGCATACTCAATAGTGAATAGCGATAAGTAGACTGCAGACGGATGTACCTACCTATCTATATACAGGCAGCTTTGTAGCGTCGTAGGCCGCGCAAATCCGATGGCAGTCACTCCACAGCGGGGTGCGTTGCTGGACCATTGTTTCTCTCCTCGTGCATTCATGTCACCGCCGCACGCAGTCGCCGCTCTGATCCATTTAGTGGCGCAGCTCGCAGCGCTGCGCAGCGCACAATTCGTCATTATCGGTCGCAATTGACTGACGTTGACTTAAGCCCTTAGCGTATAGGTACATAGCGTGTGATTAATCGGGAAACAATCAATCTTGCTTCATGGAAGTATTGTTTATGTACTTACAGATTTATACTAACGAATTATTAAAAACATAATGCTGTAAGATCGTGCCGCTACTGATAAAAACTGTCGCTGAGCAGTATTATATTCATTAAAAGCGATTACAGTCATTGAATGAACGACGCCTCTGATCAGAATATCTGATCGAAAGCGAGCCGAAGCCGGAGCTACGTAATATATGTTTGTGCCGTTTCGAAACGCTATTTTTGAGAATATCTCTTCTTGAATGAATAATATATTACAATTTTGGGCATCAGACCCAAAAACAACAAAACACCTGTATTCCAATTATTATAAATAGAATCGATTTCAATTCTATTCCAAACCATTTGCAAATATGAAATAAGAATGTAGGTACCCACACATTAAAATGATAATAAAACATAATGTGTCTTACGAATATTAATTTATTATGTCTGGTCTCGAATCTTAAATTTGAATAACATACATGTGTCAGTCTATGGACGCAGGGAATATCTTATATACCCTCCAACAAACTGGCGCCTATACCTCCACCATTATTAATATAGACTACAATATTTCTATTTCATCGCGACTCCGATCGCAACAAGACACAAAAACGAAACAATGGCGGTTCGAATCATGCATGAAAAATACACAATCTTGATTCTATTATGTGGAGCTGTGGTACGAGCCGTCGACGGCCGGCCGAAGGAACGCACCCCGTAGCGTCGTCTCGGCGACGTAGCGTCTCTCCATTGTGTTCGCCGCTCATTGCTGGATAATGATGTCTTCATTCATCGAGGGCAGGAACAAGTGTTGTGATCGCAGCAATCGTCACGCCACGTTTATATAGATGGCTCGATGAGATGAAAGCGATTGATGCCATTAATATAGTACTGTGTGTTGGTGAGATCATAAATCTGATGTTATGTTTAGAGGGAGTTTGGAAATTCAAGAGGAAAATTGATCGCTTTACGTATAGAAGATTTTAAAGGGCAGTACCCTGATAACTATAACATCTTTTATCAGTTGGTATCAAGGGTAACTATATTGAATTGAAAGTCGCATGTTTTTTTCTTTTAAATTTTGGTAACTCCACATACACAATGCGTTTTCATCTTGACATTTCGATCGACGAATCTAAACGCCTGTAGCTTAATTTTCTTCCTCCGCACAGATTTCTGATAGCGATTAATATGACAGACAGAATTTTTCTACACGTCCATAGTGAATTTGGCATCGAAGCCTGATAAATCGGCGAGATAGCCATGCATTGCGTCGCCGCGGTTGACCCACACAAAAACCAAATCGAACAAGCCTGTGGTGCATTGAATGGACCTTACAGCTCTGCCCGGAATATGCAATGAAATCTCATGCCGCGAGCTCGCACAATATTATGGCCACGTGGTCGGCGCGATCTGATCACAGCCTCACAATTCACTTGACCAATTTTGGAAACTTCAATATCTTTATTTGCGCTAGCTGCGATTGTGGCGAAAAAGCGTCTAGTCACTTTTTGCGGCAGGCCGGTACTTCATGGCTACACCCGTATTGGAACGATCCGCGCATGGACTTCACTATTATGTTATGTAAGAGATAAAAAAAAATTGCTTGCAGCGTACAAGGGGGTTTTAATTTTTTTCTTATTTGATATATAAGGTAGTATACATCGATGCAATTATAAGTATGGATACCTACTTCGATCTGTCATAGATAATTATGGCTCTATACCAAACCAAGTGAAGAATAGGAATAACCCATACCATACCATGCATGTATACCAACTTACAATGTAAATCAGTTCAAATTTATTCAAATTTCAAATCATGTGCTAGTTTCTCATTATGCAGTTTTTCAGACGCATTGATCACATGGCATTTTCGCTGGAAGATGAAAAGTAATTCTATTATGCACTGACATTTGGCCTGCTCCAATAAGAATCCGCCAGCCCGAGCGTGCCATGACAAGGTATAATCAAGTCTCCTTAGGCTCGTATTATTTTCATTTCAGATGAAAATAAAAGCCGCATTTTATTACGAATAATTAGTTCAGAATCAGTTCTAGCATCGCATTTACATTATTCAGGAACATTAACGGAGGGAAAAATAAATGGTGTATAATTTGCAACTTCAAGGCAGTTGTCTTAAAAACCCCATTCATTAAAAGAAACTATTAAATATCTAAAACACGAGACGTCAATTGCTACAAACAACAGTCTCGCTCCTTTTCTAAATATCATACAAAAAAAACTACAAAAAATCTAAAAATAAAGAACTTTAATTCAAAAAAGAAAGAAAAAACGCTCAAAACATATTTGTCTCAATCAAACTCGGCCATGTTGAAATGTAGATTGAGCCAGCCTTCTGATAGGCCAACGAATATTCGTAGAGCCATTATTGAGTGACGTCCGCTTGACGCATTGCACCCCCAAACGGCGACATGCAATCGGTATCACGGGCAGAGCAGAGCCTGTCGCGGCGGCGGCGGCGCCGGCACGAGCTCGCTAGGGGTGTGGTCGATTTTCCCATGGCAGTACCGGCTTCGAGACCACACGGGCGTACCGGCTGCACGCGATCTCCCTACATCCAGATCATGATCGCGCGTCGCAACTCGCAACACACCACCGCCTCGGCTACCAGTCTTACTGCCCGCTCGAGCCGCAGAGACACCCACCTCTTCTAGTTACAATGAGACAAAAGCAAATTCTTGCCTGCCACAAATTGACTACTTACTGTTAGCTGGTTTATAACAATCAGTTTTAATTCGTTGCGACGTTGAAATAAATTGTAGTTAATGATCTTATCGGAGAATGAATGTGTTGTTTATATAACTATTGATGAATAGGTATAGGAAACTTCATTTCATCATGACATATCAGAGCTTTTTGAAGCTCTGGGATTTTCTCTGGTTATAGACGACATTGGGGCTTGGTAAAGTGGAGCTATAAGTGTTATAGGTGATAAAAACGTGGCTGTGTCATAGAAACCAATGTACTTGAGACAGCTTTAGTTCTTCAGTGGAGGTGCCAGGTTCAGCTTAACAGCTTGAATGAGCAAATTACCCATTTTTACCATTTTACCATTTTACCAAACGAACAAAAGCGTACATATAATTGCCTTTTGAAAAGATGCATATTGCACCATCTTTCGTGGACTTTTAGTCATGTATAGAAAGAGCGATTCGCAATCAAATTTTGCCGAAAAAACTTGTGAATTGGTCTTGGCCGTGCATAGGTATAGGTTGCACCATTCGGTTCTGCCTTCTTCATACCAAGGGATCTTTCTGTGATTCCCACAGAGGCTTTTGAACTATCCAAGCACCTCCACGCTCTATCAACTGTTCGCGTAGCCATTAATTCCGTTTGGAAGAAAAGCCGCACGATCGGCGAGTCTCCAATGGCAACCGATGATCACGACATTAAAGGGTAACATCTTCATCCAATGTCACTACAACATCCGGCACCAGCACAAGAGATATGATCGCGTACAAACGCGAGCACGAAATGTCGCAGGCGCTCCGGCAATTAGCTGGCTAATTAACAATGCTGATCACCAGAGGAATTTCTGTTCATTAGTTTAGTTCGATTGTTAGTGTTGCACGGAATGGAAAGATGCAAATACTTGACTCATGAATCGTTTGGCGTTATAAATGTATCAGTTTATGTAGAAAATAATAAAATGGTTATAAATTTTATGAAACATCGGATCGCGGTTGTCATGTTTGATCTGTTTCACAGTTTTATTACCAGTTTAGTAATGCAAAGACTTTCAAACGAGTTTCATTTCGTCTAGGTTGTGATTTTCAAGATTCATTTTTTTCAATTTGAGTTATGTTTATCTTTTCAAAAAGGGAATCAGAATTATTTAAATATTTTCTATACCTGCCAAAATGCATTCGGGCTTTTTTGTGCTTTGATTATCGTCTATATATACAGCGGGCTAGCACCTGAAAATTCGGAACGGTAAGCGATTCGAAAAAATACTCCAATGCCTTGGTTGTAAAAAATATATAGGTATAAGAATACCGACAGGTTCTATAGCTGACAATAAAGGAGCACTTGTAGCATCCAAAATGAATCTAGGGCCACAAAATCCATGGGAGAAAAGAAGGGATCTATGGAAAGATCCACAACTAAGGGATGACCAGTGAGGGATGTAGAAAATAATGCAGCAAGGGTGCTTTTCAGGTTGCTTTCAATTTTGTTACAAAAAGAATCTCCTGAGAATCCCCCGCCGGGCTAGGGTCAAAAAGTCACTCCCACCTGTCATGATTGAACCTCCGAACAAGGGCCCAACGTTCGACAGACGGATTCTCTGCATTTCTCACACCTTGGTCTTATCGGTCTTTACTTTTTGGAGATACCTGGCAAACACTATTTGTGCCAATTTAAACTTTTAAAGAAAAACAGATCTTTATCGTGAAGTTTCTAAATTACATGTAAGTTATATTTCAGGCAGAACAAATTTGACATGCCAAGTGCAAGTACCGCTTGACTATGTTTTAAAATTTGAATATATAGAGGAAAATTTTACAAAATGATTAATAAATAAATTGCATCGAGAATTCGCATAAAATCAAATTATTCCTCAAAATATTAGCAGCAAAGGTAACAATCAAGCGATTAAAATTTTGACACAGCCACCGACAAATTCTTGCCAATATGGCTTCCATTGTTTCGTTTTTACATGCCACATTTTCATTAATTTTAATTAGAACCATTTCAAGCATTTTGGTATTTCAATCCGATGGTATTTCTCGACAACTATTGAAAAACTCTTTATATTGTGCAATACAAAATGTGTCCCCCTTCCATACATTAATCCAAGAAACACATATCAAACATTCTACCAGTCAACACCCATTTTTTCGATGCCCCCACAATTAATCGCAGAATTGTGGCCTCGCCACTTGTGCCCGCGGCGTCGTCTGTAAATTACTGACATTTGGTGAGCGGTGGAAATCGTTTCTCAGGAAACTCATCCCACAACCCGCAATTAGCTGCTTCGGACCATATCAAATCACTGAGCAGTGATAAACATTTTCAGTCCGTAAACACCATTTTTCTCAATTAAATATATAGCTTTATTTTTATAATAAGATTTTAATTACGGAAAAGCAACGACGACTGATTCCAATGGAAGCTATTATATTATACACCATTCGTTAACTATCGCGTTAAATGCAAATCCTGTCGCTTGAGTTATTTCTGGCATTGATTACCTTCCTATCTGGCTGCATATTTTCATCTTTATTTGATCGGTTTTTATAAATATTCATGGCATCTTGCAACGCCGCTAGCTTTTTCAAACAGAAATTCTTTGTTAATTACTGGATTTCAGGCTGCATTGAAATCCACGTTATTTATTGCCGAATTAATTATTCTCTGCTTCGTCATGCAGCTCGCTCTGGCAATGCCAATTATCGAACTAATTAATACCTATATAGGCGTATCCAGGAGGGGTGTCTTCTGTCCCGGGATACTGGATATTTGTGCTTTTCCTTCAAAATGGATGCCATGGCTGGTAAGTTCGGATCAAATGAGCGTTCGGTGACTCATCGTCACGTGAGTGCCGAATAAATTAAGGGACAGCGTTGAAGACAGTCACATGCATCAGTATATTTCGACTGACATAGTATCGAAGAAATTAATTTGCTGCACAATTGCAGTTCAAGTGAGATATCTATACCATTGCAACTCTGTGTATACCTACCTATATATACAAAACATACTGTTATGGTTTGTGATCGGTCACCTGAAATTGATTTGAAAATATAAATTAGTAATTTCTTCAATGTCAACATCGCTAAGAAAACGCATACGTTTTTAGGTTACTTCAAGGAACCGGGGCCCGGCCATTATTCCATCAGTCTTTTGTAAAGGAAGCGGAAAGGACCGAAACAAACTCGAGTTCCACTTGAAAATCTCACTAATTATTCATCAAAATAGTCTGCAAATTGCATGATCATGATTGACACTCTAATATGACATGCATGCGCTCAGACAATGGGAATTCATTCACCTTTGGCTCGCTGGTTCTGCTGGTTCGGTGCAGATTTGCGTGCCTGCTTTCGATGGCGTGCCAAGCTCGAACACGGGTAGTACGAGTTTGATTTGAGCTGGTCGAACTGACGCAATTACGCCAGACAGATCGGTAATCAGACCTGCATTTAAAATGCGTGGGATGGGGAGGTATTGAAGAAAGAAACAAATGATTAGGTGGGCGAGCCGGGACCGGAAATATCAAGAAAGTGACGTATATACGGGAGGCGAAATTTGTATTGTCTGAAAGAGTTCGGACCATTGCTATAGAGCTAAAGAATTTTTTTTGGGAACGATTAAATGTTGAGGTTCTATGAGAAAAAGTTGTTTCCTTTTCCTTCCATTCACATGCATTCAATTTATTTTTCTCGAGTAAAATATATCTCTTTCTTTCTGTTTCTTGCTGTTGCATCAATTTATAGACTTCTAGATTTGTGTTACATACTTTTCTATGATGAAGAAACAATAATTTTTCATCCAATTAAAAATTACGCGGTTTATTAAAGTACAAAGAGTATATAAGTACAGAGAAAACAAGTACCTACAGTCTACGCTATCATATTACTAGTTCAGGCTACAGTATATTAAGACTTCCACATAATAATTTCATGGACGCGATACTCTAAACCTCATCGTGTGCTTGAAAACAACTTTGTGCATCTTATACACCGATACGTTTTTTCATGAACCTTCAATGTTATTACCTTTTCGTTAATAACTTTTTAAGATTTTTATTATTCGTTTTTTACCTCGAGGTCTACGTACGTGTGTTATTACGGGGCTGGCTGATTGGCCAAGTTTATCCTCTTCGTAATCCTCTATCCTTAAACACTGGCCAGGTTAATTGAAGTTTCCGCAGCGCGGCGAGGCGACGGTGATACCCAAAGAGGGAGGGGGGATGGATGGATCTCATCTCGGGACGAGAGGACCAAGTCGTGACTTTCCCTCGCAAGATGGACGCTGCTTTGAGGCGTCGTGACCGACGGCACCGAGACGTAAGGCGCAAGACGTCGACCGGAGAACCGCTAGCGAAAAAAATAGACAATATCTTAACTACGCCATGGGAAATAATATCTCGAATCAGAAACAACAGTGCCATGCGTGTACTGTGTTCATACCGTGCTCGTGTTTATAGTTCCATGACGGTATATATACGAAGTACCTACACACTGCACTTATAGTTTATGAAAATCTTGTCACATACTTTTCCCAGCCTACGTGCGTATAGGTACACATTGTCACGAAAATGTGAGCGATACAATGCAAACGAAATTAGTTCAGCAAGGATCTTTTTTGAAGCAAGCTCCTCTTTGTTGATACGTTATAGGGGTGATGGTCGTGTGACTTTTAAGTGACTGGGATAAGCGCCATGTAAATGCTAGCGTGGCTTGGATCTAGTGGCCCCAAACTCTGATAGCAGACTGCTGAATATTCCATGAGACTGGCCTGAACACTTTGACTATACATGAGTAAGGAACCATGCAGCGTTCCCGCGCTCCTTCAAGGAGGCCCGTTTAGGAACCCTGAGCACCCCTTAGCTATCCCTTATATATGTTATATATTTGACAAAGGTCCGGTTTTACCAAAATTTTCAACTCCAATAGTTGAGATCCCAACGAGAAGTTATATACCTGAATTTAGTTGTAATTCCTATAGTTAGGATCTCAACTAGGAGTTGAAAAACTTGGTTAAATCGGGCATTACACTTTCCGAAAGCTCTGACTTCATTCAAAGCCAGATTAGTTGGTACTGGTGCTTTTTTGCGCTGGAGAAGTGATAACAATTGCACGAAATTTTGAGAATAGGGTGTATCCCGCGATTTTTTATTCATCAAAATAATTTGGTAAGTTCCTTTAACCTACATCTGTTCTGAATTTTTCAACCAATTTCTTGTAGCCGCATGGCCAAATTTGACCACAAGTCGAAACACATGCGTTCTGTAGCTCTCACTCTCTCAAACTGCTTGGACATTATGTCCGTGAGTCGTGACATAATGAATTGTGTCATTTTCTAAATATAAATCTGGTGATCATATTATATCCTTAATAACAATGAGTTCTAAATTATAATTTACGTAATTAAATTACAGCTAAATTTATCGCCTTCTTTTGTGTAGAAATTACTTCAAGAGTTATAAGCCCATCATAAAACCTCTTGCTGAGAAGTGCAAGCTCATGTGAGAACTCACATGGAAAATGCATGCTAAATGCATCTAAGGATGTGCCCAGATTAGAATTGCGAGTGTAAATGATGTAATTTGTATGATAACTTTGTACAATGAAATGATAATAATATATTGCTGGTGCATTTCATTCAATGTCAGCACCTTGCAGCCACCCACGCCATTCGAAAAGTTGATCCATCCCATATGAGGCATCTTGAGACACCACTCCAAGACGCTCGATGAATGACAATACTTTTCTACGGCCGGAATACCAAATTATTTGCATAATTATGGTCATTACTACTGATTTATGGCTAATTATGAAAGGTTATTATAATTTACACGAATAATTTACAAGGCAATTCATGAATTTATGATTATTTATTTTGTGAAAAGTTGATCTGCTGTAAATTATAAGTATATACGTGATCGATGCAGTTGCTAATTGTCAGCCTGCATGTGTGTTTCATATCTTGTCTGTCACCGTCATATATTGTGTTGACGACCGATACATATTTTGATAGAAGTGTCATCTGTTATTGGCTTAACATTTAACGATATCATTACATGCATATTAATCATTTAAAGTCTGTTCCGCACAAAAAAATCTTATAATGTAATACATTAAAATAATATTTTGGTGAGTAGGTTTGATCCTATCGTCAGCATGTTATAACATGTAACTCTGATTAATATTAGCAAATTTAAATTTAAATCAACTTTTTCTCGTGAGTCTCCCTTTATCTGTAATTTTCGCGAATGATCAACGGAAGAGGAATCACCGAAACGAATCTAAAAACGAAACTTGCGCACAAAGTTGGTTTGAATTAGTTCGCTGCAAATAAATACCCAAGCCTGCCGTGCAGCTATCTACTGGCAAGTATTGATATCCTGCTGTCTGTTGATTTTGATAGACCCTGTAATTATTTAGTCCGGCTCGAGCATTGTTTGAGTCCAGCTCAGATTTCGGGTCCGGTGCCTCTTTGATTGACATCCGACCTCTTCGAGTTCGATTTGCGTGAACGAATCTTGTCTCTAACGGATATAAATAGGGAGCCTGTAACGGAAATGGAGCAAAGCAGTCATAATTATTTGGAAAACGTATTTTGAGTAAACCAAAAAAGCATTAATTTTAATCTTAATTTAATACATTGGTCTTGTCTTAGAATAAGTAAAAATAAACCCGCGTCCTCGTAAGATTATCAAAATATCAAAAGACGTCCAGAATCGAGACTCGAGACAGATGTATCCAATTACATGCTATAGAGCATTAAATGAATATGAAACAATTATTTACCACTTGCAGGAAAAACTTCGGTAGATGACAACACAGTGGGTAATATTGGTAATTTAAATGTATATCAGTAATTTTATACAAACGCACTTAAATAAACATGTGTGGAACGAAACGGAAGCTAAGACTAAATGTGTTCTGTATATTTATGAAATACAGTCGCATGTAAGTTCGGCCCAACCCGGCCTCCAACGACAAGAAAAGCGAACACCCATTAAAATCCAAGAAAATATTCAATAAATCCATTAAGAGTCCAACATTGTTAGCCGAGGTACAAAATGAGACATCACAATAGATAAACGGCATGTAAAAGTTAATATCATAATGTAGCGGTACGAAGATGATTCGATTCTTGTGTCCCGTCATTGTTAGCTGAAGTATTTAGCAAAAGATGCTTCGTCACCGACGCTGGGATTCGATCTCTCGGTGGGTTGCAGCCTCTCTAAGCAGGAACACGCCAAACGGATAGTGGAGCTCTGAGATATCGCCATCGACAATATGCATTGTTATTCGTTCGGTCGGTGATATTGAAAGGCTGATAGCACGTCACTATGGGCTGGCTGACTTCTTCATTTTGTAACATCATGTGAGGCTGGATGCAAGGAAAGATCACGGAAAGACCGTGGAAAGATCACGAGGTACTTCCATGGATCCCATCACCCATGACCAGATACCATGGAATACTATACGCACTGAAATAGTTAAATTTTTGTAAATAAATACTGGTACTGGATCACGATATGGGTACCTGTTGAATAAATTTGGTTAAAGTGGTTTTAGCATGAAATTTAATTGTAGAGCTAAATATACATTTTATTTTACATTTAGAAGTTTAAACTTTTCCTATAAGGAACTTTTAGTTCACAGAACTAAATTTCGTAATCATTTTCTTGTTGGGCATCGCCATGTAGATGTTATATACGGTTAGGGTTTGGGAAAAGGGCCTGATATAGCACTGGCTGGTGACTAGCCCTTCATTTTCTCTCACAAAAATATTTTTCAAAAATAACATTGGAAGAGATAAGAGATGCGGTGCAGCTGCTTTCCAGATGTAACAATCACGACGTCTCATTGGTGAAAATGAAGCCGTAACTCGTTGACGCCGACCCGACAAGAGCATCGCGGCAAATCAGCTGTCTTGTCGGCATGTCAGCCGCAGTCTCGCCAACAATGGTCAGCACAATCGCAACAATAGGAGGACGAAGCCATTGATTTGTAAAGAAAGGCCGAGAATTACGACTCATGAGTCATGACTCATTGTGCAGCTCACCGCGGCCGCCATTGGGTAAAAACGGTACGTTACGATGGAAGAACACTGTTCCTTTATATTATATCAATTTGGTACGGAATCGAAGCGCGAAAGATTTGAAATAAAGAAAAAATGATGCGGTTTGTTAAATTAACAAAGTGGACCGCTCGAATTCAATATATCTACCGACGTAAGAAATTATGTGTTAAAAGGTTTATTTAATGCATTAAAAAGAGTCGAAGGTTGCCGGAGAATAAAGATTCGACGGGCAGACATCTTACTAGTCAGTGGAAATCAGCGCTGCGTGGGATTCCACCGAACCATTTCCACCCTCAAGACGCCAACAATTACAAGCCATGACATTCGTTTAGATTAGGTACACTAAAAGGAACTACGGTTAATAAAACTAAGGTTTTAGTCGTCGCCTTACACATTGTTTCCATGTAGAACAGCATGCTTTATAAGAATATTATCTTCAGTATAATATTATCATTTATTCATTTTCATGGTACATCGGAAAAATATTTGGTATATGACTTTGATTATGCGCTTTTAGGTATCAGCAAGTCTAATCGAATTTCAAATTTTCACAATGAAGTATTGTATTGGTACCAACAAGTATTGGTTTTCACCAATTAAGTATGGTAAATTACAGTATTCCTATACAGATTTTCCACAAGCTATGAAAATAGCACAGTATAATTACTCGCTTTAAAATGATATAAAAACCCCTCACAATAAAATCCTTCGTTTCGGTACTAACAAAATATTAAAATTCCGTGATCATACCACAGAGCATTAAAATCATGTCTGCGACGTCATCATCAATCAGAAAATGCTGGTATAACAAAAGATATGCTCGTTGAATGCTGATGAATGGTATTGCTAGTGTACTGCACATGAATAGGAATGAATTGACCATTTTAAATGGTTGTCTATCTTTAATAGTACTGTATCACAGAGAATAAATGTAATTTTTGTGCATTTTGTTGCGACTTGTACCGAGAGAGTACTGGCGTTAGTGTAGTGTAGAGTGGACACAGGCGATCGGCCATGGCATGGCATGGTGCACGCAGCTAAAGCCGGGACTTGGTAATATCAGGTGGAAGATAATGAGTTTCAACTGGAGGCGGGGCATATCACGCTATATACCATTATGGGTCTACTTTATTACAGTTCTACTATTGGCCAACCGGTTTGTCATTAAACTTGGATATACCTTCTTTCTTGAGTACTTTTTTTTGTTGGCTGGTATTACTTTTTTGAATTAGAATTAATCTGAACATTTTGGATGAATTTTAAGCTTGTGAGGTACAAGCAGACTAAAGAATGGATGGTCAAGTATCAAGCATAGTCTAACATTACGTTTCTTCAAGCTGATAAAGGATTATATGGGTTCTAATTTTTTAGTTGAGATATGGTTCAACAAACATGTAAGTTAAGCACCAATGTGTTCGAATCACTATTGGGTGGGATGATCATTTTTGAGATTATGGCCCAAAGGATAGAATTTGAACAGTGGGAATGTACATAATATGGCAAGATCGAATGGACACATTTCTTTGGGCAACAATTAGCTATATAGGTAGGACTTATTTTACCAGCATTTCCACAAGAAGTTGACTGCATACGAATCTGAAAGATAAGATAAAAAATAATTGACCACGTCAAACTATGAATTAAAATGTGTCCATCTATAGGTTTAGTCTGTGAACATAATAATATGCAAACAATGTGAAATACAAATACAAAATTTCAATCATCACTGGCAATCCCTGCTTTATTGTGGAAAAGCTCTACCAAAAATGACTCATGGTCTAGTCGAGCCCAGTTTTTCTCTCCCAGCCATCCATCTCCGATGTCTGATTTCGGTTCTCTTCCATTTCGAAGTCTCCCAAACCGCCGCTGCCGTTTAGATCCCAGTAACAAGATAATGTTAAGGTTGTGTCCCGCAATCATAGCCAGCCACAGCCACTGGAAAAGTGCGCATTAAAGAATTGTTTTCGAGGTGTAATGATAGTTATTTGTAAGCTGCCTCAGGCGGTACCTACTCCTAATCCCACTACTGCTCTCATATGGATGGTAGTGCCACACTGAAAATATGTTACTTGTAGCTAAATTAAAGAGTAATTTTATAATCAGCTAGGAGTCACGTGGTGATGAATCAAAATATGTTTCAAGTAAATTATATCAACAATCAAAGTCAATTGGCACTATACCCCATCGTTTTTTTCAGAGGAATGCTAGCTGTTTGAGATGGACGAGCGATAACTTTCATAGGCTTTTGAATAGATAATATTAATATGACGATGTATTATAATACAAATCTTCATATTAAATGGTATGAAATATGATATTTCTGTGAGTTATGGGCGAACGTGATACATTGTATAATTACGTATTTCTACTTTTTAAATATGATTTGCAAGGACTTTAACCGAGTTCATAGCGTAATATACAAGTGCAATGTAGATTATAACCCGAGCGTCAATTTTTGTTTCCTTTATTATCAAGATACCACTTCTAAGGTACTACAGTGTAAATTGTTACACTCATATATAGCTAATTACACAAAGCTTATCGCACTGAAATTACACACAACTGCCCTGCACGAAATTTGCATGGCATTTATTTCCACTGAAGATTGGCATGGTCCATCATTATGGAAACTGATGCATTACCGTCTGGTCTTTTATAATACCATGCATCGATACATTCTATAATGTATTGTCATACTGTATTATGAAACATTTCCTTCCTAGCCTCTGCTTTGCAAGTTTACCATATTATCATCCGATCCAGGCGGGCAATTATCCTTTGATCCTTACGAAGGTTATTTATATGGACTATTATTGGCCAATTGTTCCAGTGGAGCAGCACGTCCTGGTCATCCTGAGTTCTGCAGACGGCCTCCAGATCCACAGCCGTTTTAAGGACCCTTTAGACACTTTCCTAGTTCCAATTTAGTGCTAAATACTGATCCACATAATAATTACCAGCTAAACAAAATAAAATACATTTTGACAAGTGGATATGGTAAATTTTGCAATAAAAGATCCATGCAGTACAACTCTTTGCCGTCTACATTTTGAAAGGTTTTTTCCCACGTATGTAGTCACATATTATTTCTATCACCAAGATTATATCATTGCAAACATCATGAAGAAAAATCTTGATGATTGGTTTCTTTCATCAGATACCACTCTACTATGTTCTGGAGTCATCTCGTATCACCTATATCTCCTATTCGTATAACGCAATGAATAATGATGCCAACAGGCAGTAGGTACCTACACAACACGGCAATGTGTGCTGCACAATGACTAATGAGATTCAGAGGCATTAGCATCAATTAAAACCGCGTGGTGTTGGTATTGTCAATGTCAGAGACTGGCATTACTGTTCCTATACCTTCAGGTGGCTAACACACGGCATCGCCACTAGAGATGGGACATTGCCGATGTATTGCCCAAGTAACATGTGCGACGAAACCACACTAACTATCTCTGTTGGCGGACTTGGCGAGCAGTGGCGGCTCGGTGCTCCGTTCTGGGCGAAATTAAGGATGATATCAATTTGAAGTTTGACAAATAAATTGTACACTTTTGTTGCTGATCTGATAGAGAATGTTTGTACCCGAAAATCGTATGAAACCTACGGCGTTTACTTTAATGAATTCGTAATATAACAGCGTTGGTTGTCAATAATAACGACTATAATAATGTATGTGTACTACAGAAAAAGGAAATTGCTAATGCTGACAGTAGAAAGAAAGAATAAAACTATCGTGAAGTATATTTTCTTATCTTAGAATTTAGAATCGGTTAATGGACATCTCATCTGGTGTCAATTGGCTGCAGGGGATCTGGTCCTCTCTTCAACACTGGCCTCTGGCCTCCCCCAAAGCAACGCCACTGCCCGACAGGTACCATCCACTCTTCAGTAGCTGCAGAACAATGGAATGCCACATAAGAGCTGAGCAGAACATTCCTACCAACCGGTCAGAACTTCATTTTACTTGATTCGTTTTTTTTGTCATACTCGCGAGAGTTTCTGATCTAAGAGAGATGAATCTTGCATGTCCAGAAAAGTTAAAACAGCAACAACCAGGTCTCCACATCGGGGAAGCTCGAGCCCACGGTTATAATTCTAGAAACCTGTATTTTTATAGGTTTAAATTCACTCGATCGGGATTGCGCCCTGCGCAGCGTCGTTTCGATGCCATGGCGCAATGTTCTGCGCGCGATCATGATGAAAGGAGTGACAACTTTTCGCGGGGCACATTCCGTTTCACCCATGGATATAGAGCTGAAATGTCCAAAACCAGACAACACCTAGAGAGGTCCCAGCGGCGTCTCATGCCAATGCGAATTGCCTTTTTTCAATCAAGTTACCGACAATGGTTGTTCTTGGAATTTATTTACCAAACCTCTGTGATCTTTAGTTGAGACTTGCGCGAGCAGTTATTGGCTAATTCTTGACGAGTATGGAATGAAAAACCGTCGTTCAACTTTTAATGGTCGTATTTTTGAATTGTCTATAATTGAGTGGAACGGCTGCTCAACTGAGATGCATACAAAGAATAAGTCAAAGTGCCGGGAATTTAATTGCCTTTCAAATTAACGATACAACCAGTCAATTAGCAACTGATGTTCTAATTGACTTCTTAATTTGCGCGACTAATGTGCCAGCATTGTAGGGTGCATTGCACACATTCGATGATTGACACCTTGTTGCGTTCTGTGTAAATACGTCTAATTTATAAGGTAGTATTATTTTGTAACACAAAGTCGTGGGACAGCATTATAAAATGTCAATGCTGGTCGGTCTATCTCGTGATAGCAGTAACACGTGTTTCGGTGAGCATTATTTTACGGATGCCTTCACCATTTCGATAATACACAAGCATTTTATAGAAGAGGGATATAAAATGGAGAGGTTATTTTTACAGGTCCTGCTTTAATCTTGATAACAATAAAAAAGCACAGAATAACTTTTTTCTTTGCTCGTGGTTCAAAATATACGGGGGACTACACGAAATAAAATATGCAGGAATTCCATTTCTTATCCCCATCTTGAGTTTCCAAATAGGAACACATAAAAATGCCAGTCTTGAAAATGATCCTGTCGTTTCTGATTCCTTTGACAAGATCCAAACACATTCCCGACAAAAAATCCAAATTATTCCAAATCCATTTCTGATCTGCAATGAAATTAATGAATTCAGTTCGTTTTTTCGCTCTGAATCTTACGTGTTTTCATGGTCAATATCGATAAACTATGGCGCATCCATCTTGATTCGGCCCCTATTAAAAATAGTTAACAACTGTATTTCAAAGGGAAAAAAGCGAGTAAAAATCTTGCGTATTGCTAAAAAGATGTTTCGATCTTCAAATGAAGCAAAACAGAAATAAAATACGCCGCTCCGTAGCTAGAATCTAAAATAATGATTTTGAACAAGTTGTAATAGCGTTTCTTTACATCGATAGGTCTGGATATTTTATAGGAATCGCTCAGCGTCTAAAATGGCTTGATATTAACGACCTAATCTAAAATGTACACCAATTAATTGATCACATAATGAAAAACAAAACCCATCTGTGCGACCAAACACGGTCTTTTGTGCAGGCAGCTATGGTGCTGTTCTTTTGCTCTTCGTCCTTTTCGTGCCCTGCTTGTCTTAGATCCTGCAGGCTAATTACTTTTCCTTGGCTTAATGATCCTTTCCTTTAATCAGGCAATTCCGTATCTCTTTTAAAATAATCTCGTCCGCTCCGCAGGTAATGAAATTCTCAGCGTTGTAATTATCTCTCGATGAAGGAGGCGCTTCAGAAAGCGATCAGGACTCACGTGGCACAGGCCACGGGCTCGGTTAATGGAATATTTAGCACGAGTACCTATGCGACCCGAACTCCAATTTCATACGTAGCCAATCGCTTGTCCACGGTCAAATATCATGCGTGTTAATAATCAAATATGGCCGTTTCCTATTTAAGAAAATGTAATCGAATTTTGTTTTGGGGTAGGGTTGAACGTGCGGCCATGTCGCATTTCAAATACCTACATCTCATACATTTTATGGATATGGAATGAAAACATCGTTGAAATCTGTTGGTCTTTAATTTGGATGTATTTTAAATGAAATCAATAACATCAGAAAATATTTGGGATGATTCCTAACTTATTGTGCTGCTAAAATTTATTCAGGAAAAAATAGGTAGAGGCACGCACAAGTTGTGCAAAAATATGTGGTGGCAGAATGAAAATAAATATCCATGTCAATTCATGGCATTGCGTGCGTTTGGGGGGGGGGGGGGGCGGGGTGCACCAGCAACGGTTTTACAATGCATTTATATGATGTGTATGTGTAATCTATAAAAACACAAGATTTCAGCACAGTATGAGGTTCCATATAGGTAAACAGGTGGAAAATACTTAATTCATATCACTAAAATAAGTCAAAGGGGAAAACCGTATCCGGGCAATTCAAGTAAGGAGAATGATATCTATCAATACGGCTCAGCAAAATATTATTTGCTTATAGGTACACTTTATCTTTTCAAAATAACATTTCAGGCAAACTGTGACACTGTCGTGGTGTTATGCGTTACAGGTAATATGCACAGCAACTTTACGAGGGTTGATTATAGGTGATATCAGGAAAACCTGGACATGAAATACAAGAAATTGATTGGATATCAAAATGCAATAAATCAATTCTCGTTCTTGCCTTTCTAACCTAGTGTAAAATCTCACAAAGGTAAGAAAAAATAAATAGGTAAACGGCACAACTCTTTCTAATATAGAAAAATTATGCCAACTATATAATCTTGAATGGAAATTGTTTTATCATTATAGACCACAGACTGCACTTAATACCATTTGGCTTAACTAATACCTCATTATGCCTTATCAGTCATATTATATATACCACATACGGAAAGTGGTTTAATACTTTTCGATGAAATTAAGTATCCAATCATTACAAAATGTGGACTATTTGCAGGCCTGCGAAAACCATAGCAACCAGCACCCACACAAACAAGCTCTATTTTAATATTAACCCCCGTTCGGTAATTCGTATCTTGATGACTCCACCTATGAACGGTCGTGTGGCTGACTAGTAATTCTCATTATGATTCGTGGCCTCGAGTTATTAAACTCCTGCCCTCTTTCTTATACGTCCTCCCCCCCCCCCTTCAACCAAGCCCTCCTTTCTCACTCACAAAGTCATTAACACGATACTACGACATGATAGCCGACATCATTAAAGCCCAGAAAACTGTCGGAACAGGTGAAGCATTTCTATATAATGAACCCTTCGCCTTTTTACACTACATAAAGAGAAAATGGCCAAATAGTTGGCAATTATTCGTCATAAAAATATTGAATACTTGATAGTTGATACATCTCGGAATTAAATTTCTTAACTCATACATGCTTGTCCTATATCTGTAGGAATATTTAACAAAACAATGTCTTGCTCATTTCCTTACATACTAAACGCCAAGTTGATACATCAATGTTTAGTTGACAATACGTATTTAAATATCCGATATTTTGTACAAAGACAAATTACACATTTTTTTACAACTGTTTGATTGAGTTGCCAATTTTGCTTGACTAGGTTAGTAAGAAATTCAGTTCTATAATTGTTTAAATGATTATTTCCTATGTTCTGGAGTAGTTTGCCCGAACCCATGTTCAGCCCGAAGGACGTAGGTGTGTGATTCCCCGTGCTGGCAGCGGCACAGTTTGACAGTGGCGGGCTTCTGGCCCGGCCGCATTTTGACAGGGGACATGCGCTGCTCTCTGACTTTATTACCCCATTAGGTACCATGTTATGGGGCCAGGATGGAGTATTAAAAAGTATAAAGCACACTAAATGGCATTAAAAAGCGGCATGGCAGTGGAATTTTAAACGTTTGTTCCTGAATTCTAATAGTTTTATCGTATTGTAGCGTAGGACATTTTACAAGTATTACAGTTTGAACTATTAAAATGTTCGATTAATATAATATACTATAGCAAAACGGCCCCTGCCACAGTTCTAAAACACAAACTACTTAATGGAATTTATAGGTAAGTAATATCCCTTTCTCTTTCTCTTATAAAGAACAATAAACGTCTCAATATACTACCTATCTCAGGTAACTATTATTTTTCATCGTAATAGCAAATTGGTCAAATACCTTTTCTCCTGCAGTGGGTAAAACAAAAACAAAAACGCGGGTGCAACTTCTATCGATTCGTTTACTTTTGGAAATGAGCCCACGAAGCTATTATCGAAAGCTATACTTGCGGTCAACGATTTATTACTAATCTTAAAGTAATTTGCATGCTAATTGATGAAAGACGTTTACACCCCTTTTGGTTGGCGACGGTGTGGGCAAGTTGGTATACCGGCACTGATTGATGCTCTCCGTGTGTTGATGGGCATACAATTTTATTGTATGCCAGGACATGGTCTTGGTTTGATGCTGGCTCGGCGCTGGTTTACTGGTTTGGTGCTGGTTTGGTGCTAGTTTGGGGCTAGAATTCCTATTCCTCCGCATCACGAGTGTTTCAGTTCAAATTTTTTCGCTGTAGTGCATAATTTAAATACAATGATTTACAAATACAGTTGCACAAAATGTATCCATATAAATAATAGAATATATATTATTACCTATTATGCAATACTGTTTACAAATTTGTAATGCATTATTTCGAACGCTTGGGAAATGAATGAGTTGACGTAGATATTTAACCTTTTATGAAGGTATTTCAAATGAACCGAAAAATATCAAGAAAGATCCCAATATCGGATGTTTCGTCGAGTGTGTTAGTTGCGGCGATTGCTGCTAGAGCGCTCTGCGTGCACCGATTTCCCGTGCACCAAGCTTGCTTCGCCCAGGGGGGGACTCGAGGTCGAAGCGAATCAGTCGAATTGTGGACTGAAGAATATTGAGAAGGAAAAGAGATATGAACTGAATTTTCATATGGTTTTCGAAAAGTTGTTATTGCTGAAAAGGAGTTTTTTGTGTGCAATACAGCCCTTGGCTTGGTTTTAGCAGCTTATTGTGAACTTGCTAATCCAGATAATCCCTACCTTTTGAACCAAATCGTTTGGAAATCAATTATGACAATAATTGTAAACGCAAAACACTTCTTTCACCATATGTCCTGGGCAAGAACTATGACCAATTCTAGTCGATAAGAACCAAGGAGATACAGGTACTCAACAAAAATAAAAAATCTTGCTCTTTTTACCATCTTTATCTTTGACTTTGAGGTAGAAAGTAATTATAATTTGCACTTAGAAGACATTAAAAATTGAGACATATAGAGATCCAAACAGGGTCCTCTCACCATTTAGATGGGCAGAACCAAAGGCCGAACGATGCCTTTTGCGGCCATGAGCCATGAGCCGTCTCGGTTTCTGAAATTGGCAATTGTCATTCATTTTTTCACAATATAATTATATAACACGATTTCAGCTTCGGCGTCTAGATTCACACCGCAGTCACAACTTTTAAAATAATAACCACCTAACCACCTCGCCTTCGCACAACTTCTGTTAGTAAGGTTCTGTTAGCGCAGTAAGATCTGTAGATTTGATACGGCAGCCTCGCAGCGTTATACATCCCATGCATCGTACGACATGGTACGACGTACCGCCGACATGCCCGGCATGACAAGTCACGTGACACACGTGGTACTCATACACGAATGCACGTCTTGTCGGCCAATTATAACCCTGTTAATATTGGATTCGAGCCGGCGCTTTTTCTACCGCCGCCGCCGCCGCCTCTGTATGGACCGACGCGGAAAATGCGTCTCTGGAGATTTGCGCGGCACACGTGGGATGATTGCTGAGCAGCCGGGATACAATTTTCATAAACTGCGGCGGTTGTGTTGCGTTCGAGCTGCAATGATGGAGAGTGATTTTTAATAATTTATCCGTACCATGAATGTATTCATGCCCTGACGCGGACCTATCAGCTATTGGCAGGGGGAATGTGGAGGCGTTTTGAGCGATTGGCGTGCCCACTTCAATTGTGTTTTACCATTCTATTTGAAACATAGGTTGACGAAAAGAGTATCGACGGTTTTGGGATCTGGAAACATCGGTTCTAGTGGAATATCGAAGTTAGGCAATGTTGTGCTGAGTCAGTTGTTGGATGGGTTACCAATTGCCATGCTTTATCAAAAATCGGTTAATTGTTTGCTCTACATTAGGAAAAATTAGTAACGCATATCATAAACGTGTTGATTGTTATTTAGGGGTTTGTGTAGGTGAATGTACGTAGGTACCTCTTTATACTCTATCTATTCATTACGAATTGCATCTATATTTTATCATGTATAGTTATATGTTGTGTAATTAATTGACAAAAGAACATGTTGTTTTTGTTTCAAGGAATTAGTTTTGCAAGATATATTAACATATAAAACACCAGTATAAACAAGGAAAATAAATCTGGTTGGTTTCCGTTATTTTAAAATGGAAATACGGGGACGAGATTTACTATGTTGGGTTACGGATAATCTTCTAATAGGGGAGGCGGGTAATGTATTGATTGTGTTATACTTTTGAACCCACAATTTATTGAGTGCTATAAAGCTTGGGATATTCCGATCGACTCAATTTAAGCATAGAATCTCATCTCATCCATTTTACTTGCTACGGAACTCGCCAGAAAAGCTGTAATTAATCCATAGTCGGGTGGAAGTCACTTTCCATAAAGTCTTAGTTTTATGGTAGGTATACCTTACCTATACCTATACCTTTACCATAAAACAATGTCGCTCACATAGTATTATTTCTTTATTTCTTGAACGCACTGAGTGATAAATGTAGTCATATAAATGTGAAAAGAATGGAATTCGGATAATATTTTCAAACATGCGTTGTGTCTCGAAACTGCGGCGATCACAGTGCATTCTCTGCAGATGCCATGTTTTAACCTAATACGTACTAGATTAGCTGCGATCTGGAGTCTACTTTCCGTCTCGGTCTGCAAAGATTTCCTCAACTTTAAAGTTCCTTCGATGCTTGGAAGTTGCGAAACTGCGAAGAAGTTTAAACTTTTGAAAATATCCCTAACTCTGCTCGGAAAGTTGGAGCAAAATTGGAATCGTTGGCAGTTAAAACTTATCGTTTCCGAAGTTGATTGTTATAGTAATTATCAGAGTCTGTGCTGAAATCACATTTCCCCGATGCTAGTTCTCAACTTCTCAAGAAGAAATATTATTCACTGACAAAGGTTTCTGGGCCGTCAAAATGTTCCATGGATATAACAATTCTTGGATGCTGCAATATACGAACCAAATTTTTGATTTTGATGAAACATTCGAAAATCGAAATCATATGACACATCTTACCAACTTTATTTCGTACTTTGCGGTAAAACTAATTCAGATCATTCAGAAATTGATCCCGCATGGTCGGTGAATGTTATGAGGCTATTATGAGAAACCCGCGAGGGGCTGTCTGCACATGACCATTACAGACGTATTCCTCCAATATAATCAGTTATCCATGCTGTCGAGAGATTCAAGGAATACGAAGCGTTACTCCTCCAACATCACCAACTTGATACATGCCCACCGAATACATCTGGTCAATAGCATGATGCAAAGAGTCTCGTATGATGGTCACCCAACCCAAATTCTTGCCCAGCGAAATGTTGCTTAACTTTGGCGATACCTCTCGATATATCTTAAGAAGACGAATCGTCCATCGAATGCTTCACGCTTTGTTTTCAACTGGGGACAAAAAACATTTGCGTTAGCCGAATGACAACCGACGCACGTTAACTAGTGTGTTTTCAATGCTTTTATTTACGTTATTGCGTTATTTATTGGAAAGCCACAACAAAGAAGTCACATTTACTGAGAAAGCTACAATTTTCCGCAAAGTTGACGTTAATGTTCACTTCCCCCAACCCCAGTTCCATCTCGTATAGACGCTAGGAAAGCTGCAGCCGCTCAGCGCCTTCGCTCGAACTCGGATAGCTGCGTTTTCCGCGCCGCTTTTCCGCGAAGTCTTATGAGCGCCGGCTCTTGTCTCTCCGCGGAGTACGTCTCTATAGAAATCTTTTGTGTCCCTAAAAAAAAACTTTTTCTCGACCTAAGGAGAAAACGAAATTTTTTCACGGTCTTTTCATCACAGGGTATTTTATCGTCATCCTTCGTTCTAAAAGCGTTGGAATTCTTTTCCGGTCTCTGATCTAACTTACGACTTTCTTTTTCTCGACGCAGAAATCCCCCCCCCCCCCCCCCCCCCCCCCTGCCCACCATATTTACACCCGCCTGCTCATAATGTCCACGCACGGCTCCAGCGAAACGCGCCGCGTCAGGATCAGCTGGAACCCCGGCCCGCCGCCATCTTGCAACAATTTCGCTCGATTTACGACGCTCTCCGGCATCAAAACACTTTCTGCTTTTCGTGAATCAATCAAAACATGAAATAGTCAACCATAGATTTTCGTGACAGCCGAGCATGGAACAGCAAGTGCAAACTTGGCCAAGCGTAACAGTTTTTCGACTTTGCTTTCCAGCCGTGCGCAAGGCATGTGAGAAAAATTGAGCAGTGTGACTCAGGAAGAAGGGTTCTAGGCTGCAATAACCTTTGGTATATCGACATATTTCAGAATATCACACATTTCGGATCACTCACAGTGCATGCACTGTCGTCAGAGTTGGTAGGTTTGTCGCAGTGCTCTTTCAATTCAATACAATGTTTTTATTTATAGCTCTGAAACCAGTTTAACAAAATACATCAATATCATCAGTGTCCAGTACAATTCTTTTAGCAAATTACACCAATTACAAATAAACTTATGCAATATACTATACACATACAAAAACAACACAGTTCTACTTCTTACTTTCAATGTTTTGCAACCATTCAATACACTTACTTTTAAAAATCTGAATACTTTTTACTAGTCTTATTTTAACTGGAACTTTATTAAATAGTGAGACTCCGTCATTAAAAACGGAACTTTTCCATTTTTTATTCGTACAAATTCTCATCTTGCTTTGGCTGGTAGTAACACCCCTAGTTACTATATTCTGAAAATCTCTTATCTCCTTAACCTTACATTTTAGATAATCTGGCAATACGCCCATTTTGAATTTAAATATAAAAACCAACACTAAGATCTTAATTGAGTTTTCTACACTAAGCCAATTTAAGGTTTGTAGCATATCCCTTATATGCGTTTCCTTTTTGTACCTCAAAATCGCCCTCATGGCTTTATTTTGTAATACCTGCAGTTTCTTTGTTTCATTTTGGTAAGCTTGAAACATAATCGTAGCTCCATATTCCAATAGGGGTTTAATAATGGCATTATAAATCATAATTCTTGTCCACATGGACACTTTTCCACCTAGTCGTCTCAGGTAATCAACCTTCTTTCTCACTTTTTGATTACATACTCCATGTGTGCTTTTAAGTTAAGCTTATCATCTATCACAATCCCTAAGTATTTAAACTCCTCTATTAATTCAATGGTTTCATTCTCCATCTTAATTTTCATTCTCCATTCATTTCTTCATTCTTCATTCATTCTTCATTCATTCTCCATCTTTGGGCTCTATGCTTTTAGGAATTCGCTTCATTTTCAATTGTTTCCTTTTTCGAAGAAAAATTGCTTTTCCAATTTAAATATATTTCAGTTTCTGGCAGGGCATTTCGTTTCGACTTCTCTACACTGGACGTTACAGAGAAACGTGCAACGAATGTTCCACACCACAGCAACGCCAAGAACTGTTCTATTCAAACACAGCTGCGCAGCAACTATTGTTTAAAGATAAGACAGCACTTATTTCACCCACCGGAGATGAGTTGCTCCCAGCTCGCAAAAAATCTTTGTCCATTACGAAATGTTTGTGCAGATAAAAAGCAATAAGCCATCAAGCA
The DNA here is from genome assembly GCA_921293005.1 of Nemoura dubitans. Classification (NCBI taxonomy): domain Eukaryota; kingdom Metazoa; phylum Arthropoda; class Insecta; order Plecoptera; family Nemouridae; genus Nemoura; species Nemoura dubitans. The sequence goes on from OV121075.1 coordinate 22,867,227, forward strand.
TTTCATGTATGAAAGAGGGAGACTGGTGTAATACACAGGGGTGCCTGGCCAGCTATGTGCGAGAGGGACAGACCTAGGGACATTAGCGCTGACCAAGACCGGATTTCGGCGACCATTGGTCATCGTAGATTACTTCTTCAGTAGTTTGCAGCAGCTCGATCTTGGTGACAGGTTATATAGAAGGTATTCCCCCTCGTGGACAGGAAATTGTGTCCGTTCTCTCTCCCCCCCCCCCCCACTACCCACCCCGACACCCCCTGGCGTACACACCGGGTTTGCGCTGTCGTCAGTTCCGCTTCCGGAATGGTTGCTACTGATGCCTACTGGACTTGGCAAGATGCTGGCCTGGAATCGATGAGTATGTGGAACTGTTATCTGGACTGGATCGTGAATATGGGAGAGGCGTGGGGCGTGGGGCGTGGGGAGTATAGTTGTAAGTTGTAACAAACTACGTCAATACACTTATAAATTTAGAGTGTACCTTCATTGCAATATAGTTATAATCGTCTTATAACTCAATAGCACGTGGTAAATATACTATAAATACCTACACGCGCATATAATTTTGTGAAATTTCAAAAATTGGACAACGCAGCCTCTCAACTTCTTCCAAACTACAAACACAGAGCATGAAATTTGTGATCCACAGTCTCAGTCACAAAATTATGCTTTGTACTTGCACGTTTTCAGAGGCTGCAATAATCTATTTCATATTATTATTGATATTATTCACCCGTATTTAACCGCTGATAACTTCATTTTTTAAATTTCTAGTTACCTAGTTTGAATTCCCTCACTGGCACCTGGCAAAGGTTTTTTAACTGCAATCAAGCAAAGAGCGTTCCGCCGCACACGCCCAATCTGACCCCTGACCCTGCCCCCCCCCCCCCCCCCGCCCCATCCACCGTCACACCACCACGTCTCAGCGCAGAACGTGTACCAGTCACCTTAATTTAATTAGCGCCGTACAACACTTTCCGAACTTGCCCGTGCCTCCCAACATTATTGCGCGGCATATCGCTGCTAGTTAGTTTCCCTCGAGTACGAGCCGCGAAGACGCTCCAAAGTTTGGGCTTCAACTCGGAGATATTTCACCCCTTCCTCCCCTCAGGGGGCTCGCGGCATTCGCGTTGTAATTATGTACTTACACGTCGTTTTTATTTCTGTAATATTTTGGGTTTTTTATGGGGGTCGAACATTTTGCTTGCTATTATCATGCACCGGAGGCGACTTCAATTTTTAGACGTATAGCTATGGTTTCAATAAAATAATAAAATAATAATGGTTTTATAAAATGTATTTAAATTTACCGGTTCCAGACAAAATTAAAGATTTTCTTAAAATGCCTTATTACTTTCATCGGCCATATTACTTCTAAAGACTTACAAATTTCTTCTTCAATGGCTTTCTTAATACATGCCATATCATTTTCATCTGCATTCTGAATTCTTATATAGCCCATCAAATATTAACTTCTGAAAATGCATTTTTCTAGTTTCAACAATTCCAAAGCCCTAAAATTTTCTCTGTCAACGACAAAATACGCGAGAATATCCAAAAAGTTAAGTCCGTGTTCTTTTCACGTATGCACAAACATGGAACGCATTCAAAGTCAACCACACTTTATAAGTTCGCCCCACTGGGGGGAAACTCTCACACACGGCGGCGACTGTCACTTATACTTTGACATGATCTCGCACTGTTCGAGGCTTATGAAGGATTCATCTTCAACTCCCGGATCCTGAAGGAGGCTGGCTGGCTGGCTGGCACCGTCCGGCGTGCCAGAGACTCGATCCTGACAGCGGATGCATATTTCAGAGCCTGTCTTGTCACTCATCCCGACAGGACTTGTGCGAGCCGGGACTTTCAGTATATGGGAAAGGATACTCGTCTTGTCACTTTATGGAAAGGGTCTTTGGGGATATATTTTACTTCAATCCTACGAACTTTAGTGACAAAAGTTTCATTTTAAGCGATTGTATTTGAGGTAGGTATTACGGCTGTATTTAAACCCGCATTATTTTATAATGAAATTAGTATTATTTTGGTATTATCGTTGATAAAGTGCACCAATGTAGAGAATACATTTTTTTATTTCCCCATATTTCTTCGAATCTTCTAATTTTATTAAAGGCTTATTAAGTACCATGCTATGCACACATGTCAGAATTCTGATGTGCTATTCGACTAGTAAACGGCACTTCTGATCACAACTGTCTATATTTTCTTTAAAAGTCAGCCACGCTTTTCATCCTTTTCTTTGCGTGCGAAAATTCTTGTAGGCTATAAAAGCAAAGTAATCTATCCATTTATTTATCGCACGTGTTATGTCAATAGAACGAAGGCTCTGCTCGTTTTAAAGTTCATTAAATATTGACTGGAGGGTCGGAAATAGAATCGATTGATCAAAGCTGTTCGGTGTTTTACACAAGATTGTCTTGGAGAGTCGAAAAGAAGGGGAGGTTATTTCGTTGTAAACGATTGTTAGATTGAATTCACAGCCCTTAGAGCGAGATCAGCGAAGAAAACTTTGGTGCTTTGAACTTTAAAAGAACAGAAACTTCTATTTCAAAATACGTGGATGTAGAATGTACACAGAAATGAGATTAAGCAAAGATTTGTTCAGCGTTTTTACGTTACATTGTAACAATTTAGAATGTGGAGTAGAAAAATTGGCAATTCAAATTTTGTCAGATCCCACCCATTGGGCGCCAACTGTGACGGACTGTGGTCTTGAAAAGAATTGAGCTTTAATTTGAATCCAAGGAGTTTAATTTCATTTCCTTGAGAGAAATATGTAATAATGGTTAAATTCACAGACATCATAAGTGGAATACATATATACAGATACATGGTAGATACCTGAGCAATAAAATCGGACATTTAAAAAGGAAACCACTGACCTACCTACCCTATACTAACCAAGACTACACTGAATGATCACAAATGAAGCGTGTCATTTTTTTCACATATAATGAAATAGAAGAATGAAATATCGCAATTGCATCTATAGCAGAGTACCATGAGAATAATTTGCTCCTCCACGAACTTGAAGCGTAACATTCTATTCCAATCAAAGGCATCCAAGAAACGGATGATATAATTATTCGCCGTGATAATCCCAACTATAATTCCCACGGCATGAAAAGTTTTCGGTGACTTGTGCAAAGTCGTTAGTAGTCAGTTACAGCAGTCACATATCTAACGACTGCGTTGCCTGGTTCGGTACCTACCCTCCCCTGCGGTTACTGCGCTCCGAGCGTCGAGCGCTGAGCGTCGAGCGTCGAGCGTCGAGCGTCGAGCGATCGAGATTTCTACCAGCACCGAGCCCGTTAGTCACTGCTGGCTGGGTCCGCGTTGTCGCACGCTCCGTGACCCCAAAGTTTTGACAAAAAGGACGAAATTGTCGGAGAAGTACTTGAGCGAGTATGTGCCCCCTCCTTCCAACCCCTGCCCACTTCTTCGTACACCTTAGATAAACTCGCTGACTGCAAGCGGGGGTTGTGAGATAGGTTCATACCCGAGATATTAAAATTATCTGATTTCAATATTATTATTAACAAATGCAGAAGTTAAGAAAGTTCTACCTTTGGGGTAAACGCTTTTAATTTTTGGATATATCTGTGGTTATAGCCTGATTTCGGGTACTTTAGCAGATTGAAATAGCAAGAACCCTTGTTTCGGATTGAGTATGATGCAAGAAACGTTGCTTGACCATCTCGTAAATTACCGAAATTAAGCACCCATGTGCATGGCTCTACTTGGTTCCTAGTCAATTTCTTCCATCATCTCTTAACTCCTGCATGTACAACGGAGCACCGAAGCGACCACGTCACTCGTCAGCCGGGAAGGAACGGGACGGGGTGTGGTAGGAAGGACCTCGTCGCCCCTCGCGAGTCCTGACTCCAGGGTCTGCCAATTGCCAAATGGGTCAACGTGTCTAGCGGCAATGTCCAGGGCGCCAGGGCGCGCCTCAGGGCTCCTCGCCACTGAGGCGCTGCAGCCGACCTTCCAAAGGAACCTGACATTGCGTTTCACACGTGGGACCCGCCTACAATTTGGCTTTCAAACTTGGACAACTTGGAATTTGCTGTAAAATATCCCTTGCAACATTTTTTTGTGATGAAATCATCCCCCACAGAACAACTCTAAACCGTTCCAAAATATATCGTCCAAATTTAAACTCCCAAACCCAAACCCGATACCCAAAGTTACAATAGGTACCTAACCCAAATAACCCAAATAACATAATTTGGATACAAGCATGTAAATTACACAGCCGAAGGACTATTGCGGGGCTGACATTTTATTACATGCCTCATTGGCAAAGGTATACCTGCGAAGAAATAAAATTTTTCATATCAATATTTTTTCCACAGTCTCAATCCCCGAGGATCTGCACCCACAAAGAACACACCCTCTCCGCCACTGCAAGACAATATGACGTATGGACACTCTTCGACACGATCACTCAAACTCAGCGGTTGTGTGCAGCATACGCCGTCTTGTTTATTGAAAGAACAAGGCAACAACCGTCTCCTTGTTAGCTCGACCAAGTCACGGGATAAAGAAGTAGAAGAGTTGGTGGTGTACGGGTAATGATGTCAATTAAATTGCTCTGTGATGACAGATGCAAGGAATCCCTGCCGTTTCTAACATTATGCACTTCATCTCCAATGCTGGGCCGAGTGATTTAATACGTCTTGTCGACCTGTGGTGTGTTTGCAGATTAATCCTGTGTGATGACGTATGATTATGAGTTTGCCATTGACATCTAATATGTTTGACGTCTTTTTTACATGTGGGTGGAAAAGTAAATGCCGCATGGTCAAAAAAGGTTTCGTATTCCGGGCTAGTTTTTTATGATCGCGGGTTTATTTTGAAGTTCTGAAGGTACGCTACACTTTCCCTCAAAGGAAAACTCTTATTTCCATAATTTATAAAAGATAAAGTAAAAAATATGTTTTCAAATATGTTTTCAAGCTAAGCTTGGAAGCTAATATCTACAACTTTATATGCAACTGTAGCATTACCATACGATGGAAATCATAAAGAAGGCTTGAAAGTAGATGGTATTGAGGTCGCCTGGTGCATACATGGTCCACACCAAAGTATACGTAGCGCGCTCTGTTGCTCATGGCCTCCCTCCCCACTGGGCAGAAGCAAAGTCTGGTAGCTCGAAGAAAAACCGTCGGATTGATTAGATTGGTTCCCAAATCAAGTTCTCCGTCCCGTTTCTTCCGATAATTAAGTTTCCGTGCGACTGGTCAGACAAATGGCGCTGGTGCATCGTGCGTCGTGCGTACTGCGTCCTGCTACGCATCACGCTTTACGCATCAGTTGAGCCTGCAATTTGTTCACCACCTGGAAGGAGTATTTATTGGGTCGGGGTTGCACAGTTCAGTTTTACAGGGAACAGGATAGCTAGTTCTGGTTCAACCTGATCATATAGTTACAGAATATTAGGTATAGCTTTTGAAATTCAATAATTCCTTGAGGTTATAACTCGGAAAAGTGATTCCGTAAACGAAGACAAATGTGGGACCACGAATGTTTGCGATCGGTGTCCGAGAGTTGAATCACACGTGTGTATCACAAGATTGAAGAATAACCATTATAAACGAAAATGAATAAACTAAAGCGACAACTTTCATTTTAAGAAATGAACAGTTTTTAAAATGCAACAAAGAAGTTTGTGAAAGAAAGGGTTTTAGGCTGCATTTTTTCCAGTTGAGGGTTGCAAAACTGAATGGAAGTTTTCACTTGTTAATTTCCGGTACGAGTAGGTAATTACGCCTCTCTCTCCCCCCTCCCCCCCCCCCTCCCCCCTCCACGAGGACTTCGTGTCAGGCCAAAGGGGAAATTGAAACATTCGAGCAATCGAGATCGAGAAATGCAAATGAAGGAAAAAATGCGCAGAAACCTGCGAGAGAGAGATATTTATATAAAAGGGGAAAGAAATGAGAGGAACATAAAAAAGAAATTACAAAGACATTAGCAGCGAGAGCGGCAAGCTCGTTTCCTGTTTTGTTAAATATAAAAACAGATAAAACAATTTAATTGAAATTCGTTTTCATATATAGGAGTGTTAATTTAAAATACTCCTACTTATCTAGTTTCCTTGTGGTTGTGATAAAGAAACTAATTTGTTTTTTGCCTTTTGAACAGATTCATTTAATTAAATTGAAAATGTGTAAGAATACATCATTGCACTCATTGTCTTTTAAACAGCACACTTTAACAAGGGAGCTAATGTAAAATATTTCGTATATAACACACTCAAGCGTGTATTTTTAATCTGATTGCAATGGAATTCTGCTTGGGCATAAGATATCAATTTTTTATTGATAGGAAACTATGGCTATGCACCAAAGAAGCGCCCTATCTATCAGTAATAGAGTGCATTGAAGTATTTTGATATCAAGTTTCTCTTTACTCCTTTATAAAATATTTTTTTAAGAAAAATCCTAATGCCAAATTTTGCAAAGTGATCCAATTTTTTCATTCCAAACACAGCTAGCACTTAAATGGAACCCGTTTAATTATCTCCCCCGGTCCCAAGATGCTGAAAGCGCGTAGTGTGATGGGGGTACGGATGGTGAGGGGGGGGGGCACCGTAGAGTGAGCTTCCCCCGCCTCCCGCCAGCAGCGCTGCGTGAATGGGCCCGACGGCGAGAGTGTAGCGGTACATCACTGTCACTGCAGCCTCCGTGCACCCATATTTCACACCATTAGCTTTCAGCACCCGCCACTACCCACTGGCAAGCGGCACTAGCGTACGACTCGGATCTGCTTAGTGCTCCTCATTGCCTCCTTATTTTGTAAACTTGAAAGAAATGGACCATGCACATCGATTCGATTACATTAGTGCTCGGTTTACTGGACATTTTTTGAAAGTAAATAATTTTGGTCAGTTTAATTTGGGTCAATTGCGCCAGGATTCGAGTACATTTTTAAATCATTTTGTCATGTCCCTGCATTTAAATTAACCATCAATTACAGCTTCTGAATATTTATATTGTTTAAAATTAAAAGTAATGTCATTTCTAATAATCGCATGGAATAATGGTTCACTCTTCACTATTAGACGCAATCTAATAAGAAAACAAAATCGAACACTTTGATTTCGCCTCAAAATGAAAAATATCTACATCTAACAGTAACTTTGTGATATCATGAAAGTGTTAACATTCACAACATTTTCAATGCCCATGGGTGGATTGTGGACTGAAATACTTGACAGTCATGATGGCGAATCTCTCTGCTGTAAGTGTCGATGTGAATATTGTGAGGTGAGGAACTGAGTGATGCTGCTCCATCCGACTCCTGACCACTGCACTGTAGCTGCTGCCTCGGGTCCTCCATTCATCTTCCCGTCGCCTCCACCCCCGCTCAGCCACCCCCAGAGCCAGTCTGACACTAGATGAGGGGTTCTCACAGATGCAACCAGGTGAAACACAATGACTGGATGCTGTGTGACTCACTGGGCTGATTGATGACTGATGACAGACCGCAAACTTCATTCCGATATTAGAAATCGGCGTAATCATGTTGGTCAGTTGATTCTAAGAGGCTAGTTCTTGTAATGTGTAAGAACTCAGCGGAATGCAGCAAAACCACAACAGTTCCATTATAAAGTTTAGTTTTACGCTTCCACAAATATTCTCTTTCCAATTGACCGAAAACACAAGAATTTGTATTCAAATTAAAATCACATTTCATGGGTATTTCTTTTTCCTTTTTCTCTGCTGGCAAGAGATGCACTAACGTAATAGCATTGTCTGCAGCGGCACGGGCATTTTATCACATTTTTACTGGGCTAATAACTCGGTGAGTTACTGAAATTGTCTCCTCGCCGTCGCTGCTCTTGCCAGACGACAGTCTCACTCATTACTATTCAGCATATAATTCATCTTCAAGTTTTCAAATTTAAAAATAGAAGCCTCGGGATCTAAAAGATTAGGAATGGAATTATTTTTGGCTGCCAATTGGAGATTTTTTTTAGAGAGGAAGTGAGTGGTGGGTGTAATGACATGAGAAACCCCATCTTTGGGGAAGCAGTCGGTGGAAGGGGGGTAGGGAAGGAATTGGGGCTCCTGGATTCAGATCTCTCTGACGTAATTAGTAAGCTGGCTTGTCATAACGAGAGAATAGGATTTATGTCTTCCTCTCGCCACCCCTGCCACCCTCCCCTCCCTTAGCACAAGCGTCTTAAAAAAATCTGTGCGATAGCCGATTTGAAATCTGTCAGAACCAGAGAGTAGAGATTTCTTCTTCATTTCTTTCCTACTTTTTTTTTCGTTAATTTCTTTTTTATCAGTTGGAAGCGTTCTCCGCTACTCATGGCTTCTTGGGGCTAACCGCTGCTATTCTTCGTTCATTTTGTCGTCGCATCAAGCGTCTCCCTAATCCCCCAAGCTCTCGCTTGTAAGTCACAGAAAAAGGGAAAAAAATGATATGATTTGATACCTTAGCTTCAGGCCCATTTGTACCTATACTAATTTATTTAGTATTCTTATTTTAAAATATAAACCAACTTGACCTCACACTCAACAAGAGACAGAGGAAAATGATTCGGGCTGGACAGGTTCGACGGAATAGGCTCTTCCACTTCAAGGCCACAAAGAAAATGGTTTCGACTATAATTTCCTTGGACATGGTCCGACTGAAGAGCTATCGTGGGCCCCAAATGCCCCGCCCCCTTCAAGGCCACTAGGAAAATGGTTTGGCTAGACAGGTCCGACGGAATAGCCCTTTCCACTTCAAGGCCACAAAGAAAATGGTTTCGACTATAATTTCCTTGGACAGGTCCGCCGAAAGAGCTATCGAGGGCCACAAATTCCCCGCCCCCTTCAAGGCCACTAGGATAATGTTTCGGTCTATGCAGGTCCGGACGAAATAGCAGTCGTATGCCCCTAAATATCCCTGCCCGTTCAAGGCCACAAGGGACCAGCCTTGTGGGGGCTTAGATGCCATCCACAACGTGGATTTTTGTAACTCAGGGGATACGTTCACACTTTTGTGCACCTGATATTAGGATTATAAGGAAATAATTTGCCACAACCCAAGAAAACTAGTTTTACACGTCTCCTTGTCCTCCTCCCACCCCTGCCACCAAACTATCCTTAAGGCTGACTGACAGCCTCATTTTCTGGATAATTTATTCCAGGCAGAATGCGAGTCCTTCTCTCTCTCTCTCTCTCTCTCTCTCTCTCTCTCTCTCTCTCTCTCTCTCTCTCTCTCTCTATCTCTCTCTCTCTCTCTCTCTCTCTCTCTCTCTCTCTCTCTCTCTCTCTCTCTCTCTCTCTCTCTCTCTCTCTCTTTCTGTGACCAAGGGGTTTTGTGGGCCATGACGGGGCATGGAGGCGTGGGGGGGGGGGGGGTCCGCCCTGGCAGCGCGTCCGAAATACGTTGTCGACCCGTCGCCGTTAGCCGGGTCGCGCCATGGCATGCCCTCGCCTATAATATAGTGTAAAATATGAACTCTTAAACTGAGTTTCTTTTTCTGTATTAAAAATGTGACATGGGAATGGGATTTCTTGAACTCGATCAGCTTCCAGGAAGACTGGTGGGCTTCTCTTGAATTGTTCCTTGCCCTGTCCCGACCTCAGCCAGAACTCCATCGGCGTCCTGACCTCGCGAAGTCTGAGGTAGCGTCGACCCTGTGATTGGAGAAATAATTATTGTTTACAGGTTCCTGTTTTCTTCCCTGCTATTCGCTTTGATACAAAAACGGAGAACGTTATTGGACAGGTAGGTATACTAAGTATGAGAAAAATATATAATGTGATTTTGACCGAAAGAAGCAATGGTGGCTATGAACAAAAAATCAATTTCATTTACAGCTGAACGTCTCTTGGAAGATGCAAATGAAGTTGTTTGCCATTCCTACCCGATGTCACGCGATTCCATGACCGAAATGACGATCGCTCGGCTCGTCTTCGATGCGTGATCCTGCTGCAATTGGCTGCAAGTGGCTGAAGTGACAGCACGTGTTCGCAGCTACAAGATGGATGACATCACATCAAGGAACGGCCATGCCAAGCTGGAGTTAGGACCTGGACCGGGAATCGTCATCGTCATGTAAATGTAAAACCACTGCATCGATTAACTATAATTGTTAAAACTAGCACCTCCATAGCGTGTGCTTAATGTTATATGTTACTCTACACTCCATTTGCCCTAAAAATTACATCCTCAGCTTCTGCTTCCACTGTTGTTGCAAATAAATTTTCAAACAGGCAACCAAAACCTTGAGGTGTACAAAGGTTCTTTAAAACAAATTTGAAACTTTATTTCGAACAGCAAGGAAACACAGGAAACATTGCAAATGAAATGTGGGATGAAATTTGGCCGCCACAAAACACTTTGGTCAGCAACAAAGGAGCCTAAAGTATCCTGCCATAAATCGTCCTGCGAGCCCAGCACCCAACGGTACTCTGCCTGGTGACATCCCTGCTAATTGTTTCGCACTACGCTGCACGCAGCCACCGCGCCGGCACGCACGCACGCGCAGTGCATGTGAGTGGTCACGTGAGCGAACCTGTGACAGGCAAGGACGTCTGCGACGCTTCCGTTCCTGCGCCCGAGTGCACTAAAGTGCATTTCTGTGATTGACACTTCGCCTTATGCTGCTTGACTTTTTGTTAGATAATCGGATGGGAATGTGTTGGGTTTGAGTTGGTTGTGTGCAGTTGTCTACCGCATGTCCAAGATTATGGTGGAATGTGAACGGCTGATGCAAAGTTTCCCTGTAGCTGACCTTTCGAGCCCGAAGGCTGGGCCCGTCGAAGCCGTTTGGGCTCGGAAAACGCTCGGAGAGGTCGCGGGCACGAGACAGATTTGCAATACACACTGCACTTCGGATTTCGACGTGCCAAGCCCACGGGCTCGTCAGGCGTAATGTGTATTGGCTGTACGAACTATTTTTCTATTCCATTTTTCTATTTTTCAGATGTGGTAATCAATTACAATTTACATTTCTGGACGTTTAAGAAATAGGCAAAATGCCAATTGTATCGAATCATGAATTGTGCCAAAAATAAATATTTTATGTTAAAAAAATGTGCATCAATACTAAGATTTACGGTTTTCAAGAAATTGGACAAAAAAGGATGAATGACAAAGGATGGACAAAAAATTGTAATGGAAATCCACGATGACAGAACGAAAAGAGGCATGTGGAAAAGAGGCTCTCTTTCATAGTACTTATTGGCTTCCGCGATTTCTTAGTTATACTCTTCAATGCCTTAGAACGCACTTAGAAGCCATAAAAGTATTTGTGAAAAACAAAATTAAAAACAATTACTGTATGTATTATATTTTTTATAGGTATGTATGTGTGGTTCAGCAATTAATCGGACCCACGAAATTGGAACACAGCGAGAAGAAGACGTCCAGTCGAGCATATTCTGGAGTTAAGATATCCGGAAACCACTAGAGTTATATTTTTTCAATGCTATTTCTCCCACCGATTTTATTTTTCTGTATATTATGCCTACACAAGTTCGTGCACATAAATAGGCATAACTAAGTATGTAACCAAGTTGTGTGTAACTCTAGCATATATACAACTGAAGCAAAGCAGTAGAAGAAACAAGACCTGCCACGACCATCTGTGCCCCCCTCCCCCTCCTCCTTCTCCCCGTCCCATTTAGCGTCTTGCTGGGCGTCCCGGCGCTGCTTGGTACAGGGCGTCTAGCGTCGGCGTCGATCGGGACCATTGTATGAGCTTGCCGCAAGCGTCGAGCGTCGAGCGTCGAGCGTCGAGCGTCGAGCGTCGAGCGTCGAGCGTCGTCGAGCTTTGTGGCATCCAAGGACGTGGGTGGATGGCCAGATCTTGCATGAAGGGGTAAAGGCATAGAAAAGGTATAAGTTGTCTACAGTATTAAATACTGGAACTGTGATGTTAATTTTGAATGAAGAATATCGCTTTTGAAGTAGAGTCACGGAAGATGCACCAAAACAAAGCAGGGTATACGGTACAGTATTTGGCATCCGGGCAAAAAGGTGAAACAAATTTTTTTTAATATATAATTATTTGATAATATAAGTGAAATAATACAATATAAACAATTATAATTTAGAGTAATTTTAGTCGGTTAAACTAATTTCAATGTGACAGCAAGCGGTCAAAAATGATCTATATGTACAGTCATAACCGAGTCCAGTCCAGCCACCACAAAGATTATCTTCACCACCGCAAGTAATCACAGAAAGGGCACTGGGGCCCTGACCCCCAGAAATCCGTGCACTTTGCCACCGACGTGACTTCTCGGGAGGCCAAACCCCTTTCGGTATGTTCTAGAAGTGAAACCCCACGGGTGGAGTTCCGAAGAGTAATCGTCCGTTCACTTCTGTGCAGATAAGCTGGCTGTGTAAGGAATAAGTCTCATTGCGACGAGGCTATTAGCAAGTACGTGGTCGCACGTAGAGGTGTGTGTGTGTGTGTGTGTGACGAGATAAACCAGCTACATGCATTGCCACAGCCTCTTCGGCTGGGCGACTATAAGGCAATGTAATGGAGCGTGTCGGTCTGCTCTCCGGTAAGGTGCACTTATAGGAGGGCATTGCGCTATCGGATGCAAGTATGAGAACAAGGGAATTATAGATATGGGGTGCGGGAGGTGTTTATATGCGAGGTCACTTAATTGTTGCTTGAGTTGCTTAAAACTTGGACACATCGTCAATGTGATTTGGTATAGAAGTTTTGTTCCTCAAATTCTCTGAATTGTATTGAATTGTATTGTATTGAGTGAATTGTAAGATTTGGCATATATGCCAAGACAGGAACGGTGCCTCTTAAACGAGGAAAAGCCTTGTTACACCGCTACACTTTTACCTACCCTACAAAATATTTAAGAAAATAAAATAACACTTTTAAACTCATTTTGATCGGTCGGTTCTGGTCGGTTTTTGTTATCAGGGCTTTTTGTGTCTAAATATCCGACGTGCAAATAAACTCACTCATTGCGATGCTCTCAAGTACATTTTCACGTGTCTTTTACAGCTAGAGTGTAGGCTGCAGTGTAGGTTGGTATGGTAAGCATGTTGTCGTCCCTGAAGTGTTTTGGAAACTGTGCAGCATTTTGTGTTTCGCTTGGAAATCCCGGCACGTAAAGAGCAACGTCAGTAAATAAAAATACACCTAAATTTCCCTTCCCTGTCCCAGACGCGGCAGAAGTTGTTTGGAATTCAGAATGTGTAAAATATAAGAGAATACTGCAGCAGTGCCGCAATATTTCAAAATAATTTGACCTAAATATTCTGTGTGTGATCGACGGAATATGAAAACATCTTCAAATATTTATTTTATGGCTGTAAAAAGTGTATTTTATCTGCTAGGAAGTGTGCTATCCATCCACATTGGCCCGTCACCTCTTTGTTCGGAGAGCCCAAGTAAATTATTCCCAAACATTTTTGCGATGGACTTGCAAAATAAACATTTGCAATAATGTGTATGTTACACATATTTCGCAAATCACATACTGTCCTGTTTGTAGTTTTAAACATCCGTCAGTTGTTTTCAACCCTTCGGTTGGAAAATATGTGCCAGAGAATAACATTTTTGTGTGCCGAAAAGTGGTACAAAATAAATAAGCAAAGTGTAAGTTTAGTCAATAAATCTAGCTTTGCTTGGCATTGAATAAGGTTTACCAGAGAATAATTCTCTGGTTATTCCTTCGCTGAAGGAACCGGGGCATGAACATTTTGGGAGAGGTGCACACTCCGCGGAACTGTTTACCCATTTTCCCTCATCAAAAAGTGACGCGACCCCACGAAGAGTGGAAGAATTACTCGAAAGGTGAAAAATATAAATAAATAAAAAAAAAATATATAAACTGTGCACTAGTCTGTATGTTTGTAGTTTGCGAAAATTTAATCACTGCAAATGCCAGAATTAATTTATCATAGTTAAAGTACTCGCTCCAGCTCAGGAGAGCTTTAGAAAAAATATATAGCTTCACCACATTACCCAAAATACCGCCAAAAACAATTCTAATCCTGCAGGTGCCAGAACGGCCCACAGTTTTCATGTACTTCCAATTTCCAAAAGGGTGCAGAGGGTAAAAAATAACAAGCAATGGGCAGTCCTTGGTAAAAAGTTAACTTGTGTAGCTTTCGATCGGATGGGGTGGGGAAATGGACGATGCCAGGGGTGGAAATGAAAGGGGCGGCAAGGGAAATGGGCGTCGTTGCATATGTAAGCCCGTCAGCGTCGGAGGATGTCGCAGCGTCGTTCTACCTTCTCTGTCGGGCGCCGCGACGCCCGTTACACAGCGACGCCGACGCCGGACACAGGGAGGTTCGGAAGTGTTCAGCGAAATGTGAGAGCGTGGGCGACGCCGTTTTTACTCGGGCTACTGGACCACATCGAGTGGTGCTCGAATGACAATGGACACAGGAGTAATATTTCAAATTGCGGCTTTCGAGACCAGCACAAATCGTGGACTGATAAAAATGGAAGCTTAAGTATATACAAGTGAAGTAATTAGAAAAAACAATACAGTTGATCATCTGCCAAAAGGTTTCTAGTACTGGCATGTAGCCTGCTCCTGTCGAAAAGCACCATTCGGGGACCACTGGTTTCTCTTTTCTAATCCATACACTCTAGAAGAAACGCTGCCAGTGACTATATACTGGTCATCCATCCAAAGCTCGAGTCGGCACAGTGTTGCTTACCTTCTCGTAAAAGCTGCAAAGCTCATGCACATGTTAGCTGGCCAGAGTGTAAGCAGATCTCCATCTGATGTTTGCATCCCGAGATGGGCAAGCAAGATTGTCGAAGGGGAATTGATACCTATCCATTGAAATTAGACTACACTACACACCAAAGATACTATATCAAACTTTCCACAACACACTGTCAAATAAAAGCAAATTTTAGTTATTTCGATAGGAACTCTATAGGGATAAATATGAATTGATAAAATATAGAATTTAGAGTATAGTAAATAGGAATAAATAGAAATGTATGTAGGAACAAGCATCGTTCGGCATCGGAGTGCATCGCGACGGTACACGGGACCAGTTGCTGAAGTATGATCAGAGGTAGGTCAGATACCCTGGCCAGTCTGTTCCCTGCCTTTTCGCGAGTTATCGCAACAGGGTTCTTTTGAGGGCGATTTGGTGTATAGAGAGAGAGAGAGTAATATTCGGCCATTGAGTAGTCCGCTCAAATGCACAATGCAGAATTTGATTCGTTACTCTCCTAGCAATTCCAAGGTGCCTCGGTGGCCGAGTTGCTAGCATGTGCGACTAGTATCTCAAGGGTCGACGGATCAAATCCTGCTCCATCCTCCGCCTTTTGGCATCACAGTCGTCCTGGTAGCTTGTCAATGGACTAGATAGCGACATGTGATAACCAAGTGCTTCAATTTAATTGTCAAATGCACATTATTCTATCATATACGTTATTTCCCTCCCAGATTTCATCAGATTGTGTAGCGCAGTGGTAGCGCTCTCAAATGATTACTCAAAGGTCCCCGGAACGAATCCTACAACTTGCACCAAAGTTTGGCAAGAAGTATAATTGCGATGGGCAACATTTTGTCAGAATCAATAATCAATCCATTTAATCAATAATCAATCCTAGCAATTCAAGCAAAAGTATCTGCTTTGGTGCTCTGGCTTCCGGGGGATCTCACATGGCGCTGAAGTTCCCGAAGGGGCACAGCGAAGTCAGGCCACGTTCGTCGCCACCCACCATAGGTGGAATTACGGGAGAAGTACGGTGGAACACTGAATGCGACAAAACTCTCAAGAGTTGTCGAAAATCTTCGCCTGCGCCGGGTATCGAACCCGGGCCAGTCTAGTAAACGAATCATTACTAGGCTATCACTACTAGGCATTACCACAGGGCCACCAGAGCAGATGAATAACACAAAAAAAACTTCTATATGAATTACATGGGAGATGGAATTCAGCACAATCTAGTAGCCAGGCGGTGTAGCCTACGTTCATCTTCTGGCTACTATACTATACTACTACTATGCGAGTGCGCTGAGAGCAGTGTCTGGACGTGGAGGTGTGATTCAAAACGAAGTGATTCAAAACGAACTCAAACCACTTGGCTGTGTGTGGGGGAGGTGCCGAGTCGACGGAGGTGCCTTACCTGATAGTGTTCTTCAGCCCTTTAGTCATACCTTGCCACGTTGGAGGCGGCGAAGGTACCCGTTGTTCTCAGCTGCTGGAGTCTCGGTACCCTGATCGCAAGGAGCTGTTGAGGTTATACTCAACTATCGTCGCTCTTCACTCTATTATTATACAAGAGTATAACTCCCTCAGGTTTGACTTGATACAGAGACAGGCGTGTGCATTGGACTCTACATGAAAATATACCCACAATTACTTCTTTTTGGGCAAAATACCACGTGCAAATTTTGAAACTTAAATGCTTATAATACTTATACTTTTTCCTAAGGGGTAGTGGACCTTCCTGAACACGATGGGCTGCTCTACTCAGTTGTAAAGCTACATGAATTCTATGGCCGTTAGATTGATTTATATTGTTACATCGTTATTAAATCACACAGTTTTGCTTTGAGAAGAAAACAAACGTGTTCATTGGGCTCCCCGTTAAATTCTACCCCTAAAATCACCACTCACAGAGCAAAAAAAAACGTGTAAAAATTAGGTAATTTTTAACTTTAAATCGTAAATAACTACTTAATGTTTCCATTTGAGAAGAAAACAGGGGTGTGCATTGGACTCCCCATTAAGTTTTATCCCTATTAGCTATTACCACCCCTTTCAGGATGAAATGAACAAGTTGAGAATTAAGTCCGGAAAATATCGATTATAATCGTAATGGTGTACCATCACGATTCTGATCAATAATTCTTGTTTTTCGAAGATTCGCTCATACCTTGGTCTAAGGGGTAGTTGACCACCCTGAACACGATAGGCTACTCAGAACTTTGACCGCTTGATCGATTTCAAACTTTACATCCTGAATATCTCCCCCAATTTAGATTTGCGAAGGAAACGTGGGGTTTCATGGTGCACACCTTGAAAATCTTCAACACCTTTCGCGGGGCAAGAAAGTAATTTGACATTTTAAAGAGTTAAGCAACACAGCGCTCAGTCTGGGCATTGGATGGGTGGCCGCCATACATATGATCAGTTCTATTCTTAAAAGAGTTTAGGGTATGTTGGGTTCACTCTTCTTGCTTCTCAACCTCGCGACAGCATGGATTACATGAGTAGTCCCGTTTTCGAGTTTTACACTACTTTAGAAGGGACGATAAATTGGTGGAACAGGAGCAGGCCTAAGTGCCGGCACCGGGTGCATCCCCGGATCCCTTCCAGGTCTGATTCGCCCATACCTGAGGGGTCAAAACCTGAGGGGTAAGTGAAGCCCCTTAGCACGATACGATCTTCAGATTTGACGCAAATTAAATATTTAAGGAGTCATATTGATTTCTTGTTTCATGTATCACATAAAGAATAACTATCATCTTTAAATGTTTTCACAATAATTTTCTGCAAAGTTAAAAATTCCAACTGAGCGCTGACCTTAATCTTAATGCTATTCTTAAATACTTTAAATACTTAGATCTTAATGCTATTTCCCGACAACTCAAGCTGTGTAGACGATAATGACGATAGTTTCCAAGTTTCTGCACGGCCAGAAAACAGTATTCAGCAGACCCAGCTAATAGAGTAATTTGGGACTTCAAATCCCTGAACCCCCAATTACACATAGCCTGTCCCCTCCTTTCGGAGCCGGTCGTCGCACGGGCTCATCTCCAGGGTGCAATGAGCGACAGAAATGGACATTACCTTTGCAAGGGAATCACTCCCTTGGGAACCAGGACGCCAGCCAGCAGACATTAGCCAACTCCTGGTGCCAGGCTAACGTATTAGCGTCTTCTGGACCGTTGTTCGTTACATAGACGGTTGCTGGGTCAAACATTCATCTGAGATGTGGCTAGGGATACGTTAGTCCTCAGTGGAACACAGCATGACACTTACGAGGAGAGGTGATGGATTTAGTTGTAATGCATAGTAATGTCGCTCTTTTTGTTGAAAATTTTTAAATTCATGAAAAGTATGCTGAGTATATGCCCAGTAGCGGATTTTCGTTTCTGGTGACTATTAGTGCCGCTGAAGTCATTTGGAGGCATGCTCCTCTCAAGGTCATCCAATTTTGAATGTAACGGCAGTCTAAAACGTAGTCTAAATTATTGGGAAGAGGAATGGAATTGATGAAATGACCACACTTTCTTTCTTTTATACACAAGAGATGTAGCAATTTAATGCTCACGATTTTCATAAACAATGTTACAGCAGACACTTTTGTTTGTTTACCAGTTTCTTTTTTGGATTTGCGGAGGTATTTTATTTATGTTTCATCAGCCATATAACATTTTGATCATGAAAGCGTCACAAAATTGTGTTGCAGCTTCCCTCGATGTAAATCTGACATACATTTATAAGTGATTAGATGAATTTTTGTACAACAATGACATCACATCATCATGATGGCAAACCGTATACATTTCTTAAGGCGAAACATGTTGTAAGATTGAAAAAATTGTTTTTACCAAAAAACCAAATGACTTTGTATTACAATAGAAATATATATAATTGATAATTTTTTTCTGACAATTACTATCTTTGACCAAATTAGAAATACCACATTTATTCGTATACATGAGTATTTTTTTGTAGAAATGTTTAAGACAGATAGCTTTAAAGGGGTGTAAAAACTGTTGTAAATTACGCTCTCACTTGTATTGGTAAAGATATTTTGGTCGAAGTTATTAGTTGAATGGAACTTCCAAAACTCTTAAAATGGCGAACTGAGACAATTTTCACAGAACTCTTTCGCAATACGTTTCTACAGTGAACAGAAACGAGTTGGGAAAGGGGCAAACCAAATGACTACGTATTGTGGCTGTTGTTGATCAGAAGGAAACATGTTAAAAGTCGGTGCACAACAATTTGTACTGCCCAATAAAATTTGATCAACATTTTGTTGTTTTCGTGACTGATTATTGAAAATGGCAAGTTTTTGGCAAACGAATGCCCTGCACAGTTTCAAGGGAAATTGATAGATCCCACCTGAGATGCATTACTACAATTGTATACAATCTGTTTATACTCATCATTCAAGGTAATTACACAATTAAAAAACGGGTTCAATATTTTCGTATTAAATCTGTTTCTGTTCGAATAACTTGCGTATAGTTTCAGCAGGGGGCTGCATTTATAGGAGGGACATATATTATGTGACGTAATAATAATATGTTAAATGAAACATAAGCAAAAATAATCACAACAGATATAACAATTATGTTTGTTTACAACAGCACAACCTTTCTGAATTCTGCACAACAATATGTTCATAATGAAGTGGTGGACGACAGAGGGAGAAGGGAAGGGGTACTAAGCTAAGAGTCGGGAAAGAGCATTGACGGGGGCTGGGAGGCATCTTTCACAAAGATGAATTTATAACTTACGACCTTAGATCAACGTGAACACAACGAGATTTGGGGCATAGGTATGATGCGAGAAGGGTAGTTTCTAGGCCTACATGTATACTTTAGTATCTCTCACATCACTTTCATTTTAGCCTAGATTTCTTGAACTGTTTAAAACGTCCAGTCATTTGCTCGGATGATTTTCGTTTAGAGAATTTCTTGGGGATTAGGGAAAACGGCGAAGAAAAAAATGCCACGACACCCTTCATCTAAAGTTCACGATAGGGACGACATTTTGTCTAATTTTATTATGATACATTATTTATAGTAATAATAATATTATAATTAACTATAATATTTAAATTTTTCTACAAAGTCTTTCATGTTTAGTTTAAACTGCGGTCTTTACGGAGATCTTCGGTGAGGTGGGGGGAGAGGGGGGGGGGGAGAGAGAGAGAGGCAACAACAATCTCAATTACAATATTTTTTCCAAAAAACGAACGTCATCACAATACAAATTGTTTCCGAAATTCCGTTCGCTCCCCTTCGTTTCACCACTGACACAAACATCGACGACACATGCACCTTGCACTCTGCGCTACCCTGACCCTTGCGCGGCGCTCCGCACTCCTTTCACTCCGTCGCGCACTCATTTTCATAACAAAAACATTCAATTTACGTTGACTTCGCGTAGCGCACGTCTTCTTGCGGTCGTATGTTCGACGGGCGTTATACTTGAACAATCAACCCACTAGTCGATTTAAAAAAAGAACACGCCGTTTGAAATCTAACACGATTTGTTTTCTTGTAATATGTTACAAATATTTGTACAAGTTTCCCCATGGTTACCGTTTTCTGTCTTGGGAAAAGTACACGTCAACAACTTTTTGTACAAATCATCACATTTAATTTACTCTATTTAGCTCCTCTCGTCGCATTCCGGCACGAATGTCTTTATAGTTTCATCGTGTTTCTGTGAACTGAGGCCCGTTGAACGCGAGAGCACCATTTTCCTGTCGACGCCGCCGCCGCCGCGGGCGTCGCGTCGCGTCGCTGCCATGGGCTCGCCGACGACGCCATCTTACTGAAGACTTCCGGCCACGTGACCACGCAGCTAGACCTCCTCGCGGTCGGACTCAGGCGGTGCAACTGAACGAAAGGACAGAGGAACACAGGTTACCGAAAGTTTAAGTAACGAATGAGGAATCAGCATCAAAGGTTTTTGAAAATACGACCATTGTTACCGATCGTTTACTGTTTGAAAAGAGATCAGAAAACTCTCGCTGCCAACAATCCGAGGAATGACCTTGAGAGTTGAGACTTGTGCTGGTGACCTCGAAAGACTATATGGCGTCTCCACAGAGACTTACGAACCGCCAAAGCTTTATAATTGGTCCAATTGAACACTTATGGCAACAAGGTCGATCATCAAAGAGAAGAAATCGATTCGTTTAGAAGACACTCCCTAACAAAAGTGGTGATCTGCGACAGTACCACTATAATTTAGACTCTGGAGAAAATTTGGACTGGTACACAGATAAGAAGTTAAGTCCTTGAAACTACGAAATGGGTTGTACTTCGTTCTAAACAGCATTGATGCCGAGTGAGGAAAATGGCTTCTAGGACCTCTGGTGCCAAATGCTAGCAGTCTAGTAGGATGCCAGTCCAGTGGGATATCAGTAGTCTACAGGCTGGTAGTTGGTGGGATACCATACTAGTAGTCTATAAAGCTAGTATTTGGCGGTGTGCTAGTAGTCAAAGGTACGTCTCAGGTTATTTTGTCAGCAGCACACCGGTCTCCTACAATGTTATAGTGTAGGCCCAATGGCCAGAGGCGTGAGGTGAGATACTACTAGTCAGGCTGGCGTTTGGTATGATACTAGTATTTTAGATTAGTATTTGGTGGTATACCGTTGGTCTAGGCTGGTATTCGGTAGTGTATCAGAAGTTTAGGCGAGTAGTTAGTGCATGTTTAATAGCCTAGCACCTAATCTAGTCCGGGTTAGTGAACAGCAGTGTGTTAGTTACCTTGTTGTGGCGCGGTCTCGGACTACAGGTGGCCGTAGTACTGTGGCGGGTAGTGGTACTCGTTGTGGAAGCCGGGGTCGCCGGGCGGCCGATGCATCATCTGCGCCTGGCCGTCCATCATGTAGCCCATCGACGCGCCGTCGGGACTGTACGCACCGCTCGGGCCTGCGTACGGAGAGAACACTAAAGGTCACTGGGGTCACATCTCTGTCCGACACCCGCGAGGGGCACAGGCCAAAGATTTCTGGATGGGGGTAGGGGCACTGTCTGGCGCGGTTACATCGGCTACACGGCAGTGGAAATTAATTCTTTTAAATTTTGAAGTAAAATGTATTCAGCACCCTAAAATGTATTGTTATTCAGTCAAATGTGGGTTCATTATGTCGGTAGGTCTGTATAGACAATTATTCTGTTAATTATTTGCCAGTGGATTCTTTTGATGGGGCTCGTAAAGCTTGTATGGACGTTTATTCTCATAAGTTCTGTTTGGCAAAACAGACACAAAGTCCCTAAATGTCCACTATATCAAAATATCCCACAAGGGCGTGCTTCTAGCTTAAGAAAACGCAATAAAAAGAAACCGTTAAATAGTTTGGGGTCAAGATTTTCTAGGCTTAAGCACGGTCTGCGATGTTTGTGCAAAGCAATGTCGTATATATACCCAACCCAGTACAGAGTATAATCAAGCAAAGGACAATTGAGCCAAGGGGATCTCTTACAACTCATCTCTGGAGCGGCGAGGGTGGTGCGGGGTACGCGCGGAACGGGATTGTTCATGGGGGATAATGGTACTCCCGGCACTCTTATCTCGTCGACTTCCGTGCACGTATTAAAGGTAAGAAGCAATTAAGGAGCGCTCGTGCCCGAGGGCGTTTTAATGTCTCCAGCCCAGATAATGGCAGCTCTGGTTTCATTCCACACACGTTGGGTCATCACAATCCGCGTTTGGAAGCTGACACTACATGTTCTTTTAGTGTTAAATCGTTAAATCGTCAACCCCCCATGCGTAACGGGATATTTTCGCGAATCGCGAAACCTTTCAATTCTGATTGGCAATTGGGGGGCAGTGATTTCCATTTGAGCCACGCGGAATTTCCAGCAACGCTCAAGTGGTGATCGCTGCCGCCATGACCGAGTGCAATGCGAATTGGAGGGTGAACGCCCGCATCACATCTCTCCACTACCGAGAGCCGGATGGCCGACAAACAACCATTATTCCGGTAGGATTGTTGAAGGATTCCGGAACACATTTCCTAGTTCCGGTGCGGTGGCTTGCCGCTTCCCTCTGCACGCTGCGTAGCGGCGTCCAACTGACTTGGACCACTAAAGGCTTCCCGGATCATTCGGCTTCGGATCGCTTCTTGTTCAACTGAGCGACTCAATCGAACTGGCCGTTAGCGAAACGGCGGGAGATCGACGGGTCTCTGCTACTCCTGAGGTATCTAAAGATAGGCAGCCCGCAATACGTCGTTGCCACGTAGTTGGCAATAGTATTTTCGAACCGCGGAGGCGGGAGGAAGATTTGAATACCTCAAACGGGGAGGGTTGAAACTACTTGATGTCTGGTACGCGATTGATTCTAGATTAACATTACAATATTATGCACCCTGACAATTTGTGTGTGCTTTTTTCAAAAACTGTCAAAATGTTAGTTCAAAATTGATGGTTTTGTTAGCGTTAGCGATGTGAACAAGAAATATTTATCATTTTTCCTGAATTATAGCCATCCGTACTATTCTTCACCACGACATAATTTTCTTTCACTTAGCAGCAAAAACGCACAATAAAAAGAACAAAAAATGGAACTATAGGAATGTATCATGGCTATCACAAGAGTGCTCTCCTCCCATCTCTTTTCCCACTCATTCTTATTATCCCGCGTATCCCGACCCCAGCACTCATTGATTCCTGGATATCCTTCTCGTTCCTTCAATCACATTCGTACGAAGCTCGCATCCTGCGTCCTCGTCCGTCTTACGGCGGCCGTAGATCTCTGGATGCGAGCAGCGCGCAGGGTTGAGTCGTTGACCTCGGAGGTACGATCCATCACCAATGACAAGCTTACGATCAGAAGGGAGAGATTTCCAATGGGCTGATGGAAACTGGCCCGCGCGCTCTCTGCGAGCGCCGAGGAGGTTATTTATTGGGTCGGGGGGTTGAAAGAAAGGAGCCGAGACGCGCGGCGTAGATATTGATGGCCGTGGACGTCGACGGGCGATTGTTGGTGTTGAAATGTCTGCACTTGTCGATTTCAATTATCGCGTAGTCGAGGTGGTGTGCTCAGGGGGAGAGACATCGGACACTAAGTTGCGTCGCGTATCGGAAAGAATCGTTAAGATAATACTCCGAAAAAGGAGAAACGCATATTCAACGCATATTCAACGCATATTTATAAGTTTTATTTACTTCCAGTTCAAGATCAATTTAGGTAAAAACGTGGTCTTTCCCACCATAAAAAGCAACGGAGCATAAGAGACAACATTGCAATTGCAGACACTGTTATCGCGGTAGTGTACATCTTTCGATTCCATCAACGAGTATAAATAAATTCCCACTGATCTAGAACAAAATTTCGCCACCGAAAACACTAGTAAACTAACCCTAATTCCGTTTCCGATGATGCTATTTTTGTAAGTGGAAACCCAGGGAGCTGCATTGTCCGCGTGGCCATATCTCTGTGTAGGGGGTGGTCAGAGGGGGGTGGGGGGAGGGTTTTTGTCATTCTGCACTCGGGTGTGCGTTAGGGGCCGAGGCCAGGGCAGTGCAGGGTGGGAAGGGGGGGGGGGGTGGCCGGAGCGACGGTCGACGCCAGCGAAATGGAATGGACGCCGACGTCCAGCGGACGACGCCGACGCTGCCGGGAAGAGGCGCCATTACAAATTGACGTCGTTGATTGATGGCACGAGGGGACGCCGTCGGCCGAGCGTCGCGGGCGTCGCTTTAACTCTACACTCGTGGCCAGGACAAGCAGTGGGTGGAATTTCCTCGGCTTGCTTTGAATTGCGGACTTCAGCAGTCGATCATTTAAAAGATTGATTTTTTTCTAGGTCAAAACTACTGTGATAGACAAAGCACGCCGATCGGTTTTATAAAGTTTGCCTTTTCCAAATATCATTCCTTGTCACGCTGGTTAACAGAAACCTACGACGCTACAAATTCAATTTCAAATTCTCTTGCTTTCTGATCGAACCATGAGGTAACACCTATTCTTATTTACATTAAAATGTTATGTTCACCGATCAAAAACTCTCTCTGCTCGTATCAAGAAGCCACAACACTAAAAGCCGGAAAGTGCTGCGTTATCATCCGAATTACATATTCCAATTGCGTAAAGCGTGTAGCATATTCGGCACATCGGCGATAGCCGAAGCTGCAGTCATTAATTCATCTAGCATTCGGGCTTCGGTTTGGGCTTCGGTACATCGAGCCGGCCGGAGGATCAATTAGTCTTGATGACAAAAGAATGAAGTATTCATGTCTCGGCATCAAAGAAATTGTGATCGGAATTGACTGCGATGATAATCCTGGCGTGGGTAACACGTAAATGCACTCAGCGGCGCCGGGCCGGCAATCTCGCGACAAGCCAGCGTCATTAAACTTGTAAATGGAGTCGAGAGCGCCGCGTATACGATCGGCGATCGGGGTATTTTCGGATTTATTTTTCATGAATGGAAATTGTTACTGATAATGAAAATTTAGACCGAGGTTTTTTTGTCTCTTACGATACTTAAATTTATAGGGTTGCGTCTTGTTTTATTGCTCACACCGCGTGAAGATTTAGTTGAGTTCACGACGGATGAAATTCATTGAAAAATATTAATAGAGACAAAACTTTGCTGAGTTTTCAATCCCATCTTGAAAGGAGAAAGGAGCAATTCTTTTTCATTATTTCGCAAAAATCTTTCGGTCTGAAGAGCAATTGAAGCGATACTCAGTCCTGGAATAATTCCAGACATGAATCTTGAACTGAATACACGACCAAAGACGAAGGGCGAATGGACCATGAACGACTGGACCCATTCCAGACTTATGATCAATCAAGTGTCACCTAATCGGTAGTTTGTGGAAGAGGTGCCATTCGGCGGGTTGTAAACCCTGCTACGATTCACCGGGGCGTGCTTGCCCCGAGAAGATGCGGTGTAAAACGCGGGGCAAGGCTTTTCACGTGCTGCAGGGGTGATTTTGGGGTGGGGTAAAGGACGGGTTGACTTTGCAGCCATTGGTATGAGACAATGTTGTGTGTATTGCGAAATCTTTGAAGTGCATGTCTTCGAACGTAGCATTGAGATGCCATGGATAGATGGGTTGGCTTGTAATTGAGGATGATGATGTTGCTTGATAAGAGTGGGTACATATGATATACGACATTGCAGGGGTGCTTACTTATCAAACAAGATGCGTAATTTGATTTGATAAATGGATTGCAGTAAAAATTCTAGTTGTTTACAATTTTACGTGTAGATGCAAAGAATTAATCACTTTATCCATTTAAAACAACCAAAAATATATCTTAAACATTTAGAAGAAAACTTATATTTAAAGAAAATGAAAAGACCCATCACCGGAAAACTCATACCGCCCCAAGGTTCTAACAATTCGCTTTTAATAAATACAGAGAGACCAAAATTGTTCAGATTAACGTTCTTACAAAAAAAGAAAAAAAAATAATAAAGAAAACCATTACTGAATACATTCAAGACATGCATCAAACTACTTCAAACTCAACTTTGGCCGAATACTGTATTACAAAAAAACTCTCATATACCAAATTAAAGTTTATGTTCTCGTTCTACTTTTTTGTTTTAATGAGGTATTAGATATGAATTGTTCTGGCCCACTAGCATCAGCTGGGGCAACTTACCAGCTCGGTTTGACTGATCTATCATGGGCTGTACGATTCGGCGACGAGCGTTGATGAACCTTGGGGGGAGACAGAAAGAGAAGAGAGAGTTAGAGAGAGAGTAATCAGAGAGAGCTCGACTCCAACTTACCACTCGCACCAGCGCGATTGGATTGGTCGATTAAAGGTTGCACTATTCTCCGTCTGGCGTTGATAAACCTGCGAGAATAGGTTAGAAACGTCAACAGGGTTACAAAATACAAACCAAACCTGAACAAAATAAAAAGTCTGAAAATCATTTCTATTGAACAAATAAGCTGGATTCATTCACAATGAACCAGTTTTGACTGCTCAAAATATACATTTAAGATCAATAAACAAACATGAAATCAAACACAGCATAAGGGAACGTTAGCTGCAGACCATGATAAAAACAAATCAACAAACCAAATCACTAGTCCTGTACGAAACGGTACTTTAGTGGCATACGTTTCAAGGCAAGAAGCAAGGTTTCATTCTCATCTTTTGAATCACCACGCAAAGAGCGTACCTAGCGAGCATTACCAAGAACGAACGCGGCTTGGCAGCGGCAGGTATTACTTCCACACGTGGGAATTTCCTTGTGCAATTGCACTAACTCAGTCGGACACCGGAAGTGATTGGTTTCTCACGCGACTGATCGTCGATCTCCCCACGGTCCCAAACCAATGGCACCCCATCCCGAACCCCATCCCGTTCCCTCGCCCGATCCCGGCCATTCCCGTACCTACACCGCATTTCACCACCCCGAGAACTACCCGAATCTATTGCTGGAAACTATCACAGCGGCGTATATATACTTGCGGATTCACAATTTTCTTATCTCCCTAAGGGCCTGCAAAATTGTAAAAATACGATGGTCTTAGGTATATGTAGTAAGATATGGAGTCGGAAAATCACAATATTATTCCGATCAACCATAGACCGTCACCAGATTTATAATCTGATCTCTGGAGCAATAACACACTGTCATGGCGAAAATATATCTCCAATCACTTTACATTCTTCTCCACAATGCGTCTCCTGGGAAAGTAGCTTGTACTTTATTCGGGAAAATGCAAGTTTATTGCTTTTTCGGAGTATACCTAAAAATGTTCATAACACAGCGCGGTAAAAAGCTTCCCCCTATTTAATGGATTCCGAGAATGACACGTCAAAAATATCCCTCTTACAACAGTGCAATGCCTTTTTTATACAAAAACTGCATAACAATTTGTCACGGAGATGGGCAAATGGGGTTCGAAGCGCCTGGAACGCCACCTATATAGTAAGAACGCCCTCACCCAATGCGCTTTTCCATTATACTCTATCGATTTTGTACGTAGTTTCTTCTCAAATAATCTACCAAGAAAATGCGATAGCGGCTAGACCTCTCATAATATAGGAGATAAAACATCTTCATTTTCCATAATCCTACATCTTTCACAATGCCATCGTCATCGAAAAATCTCTTCTGGAAAACAATTTTATTGTGCCGATCAAGAAAGTGTGTGCACCACGAGGACTAATTTTCTTTTGGGGGTCGTTTCCCGCTCTAGGGCGGCAGCTCTTTCTTTGTAACGTGCACCCGTGGCGCCCCCGCCCCCCAGCCCCCCGCTGGCAGTCAGCTGCTGGTGACAAGCACGTGATCAAAACATCCAGACACGTTACAGAGGGGGGGGGGGGGGGGGGAGGTCGCGATGGGGGGCAAATGAACCCATCAACTTTATACCTTAAAGGAGATCACAAATATGGAAATAGCCAATGTGGTTAGAATATTTTACTTCAAGTAGGTATTTCAAGTGAAAGAAAAATTGGTCGTGATATGAATTGAATTGCATCTATAGGAATATAACTGAAAAAGTAAACTTATGATCTATGCAACGAAGGCACAGTGTCGCACGCTATGGACAAAGAATTCCAAGTCTATAATTCATTATGGAAATGAAAGCCTAATGAAGATTGCTCTAACGCAATCTCCCTTTTTTCAACCCCTAAGCTAAATCTGTTATCACACTTGCAATAATTGCAAAATCGATGTTTTCTCTCTCTTTATACCAACAGACGCCCCTGCTTTTGACGAATTCAACTTGATTCCCCTAACACAATGAAGGTTTGATCCGGTCTGGATCATCAGGGAGCTGCGTCCGGGGGAGGGGGGGGGGGACATTATTAAGGCAGGGTGCCGAACACGGATTAGGGAGGGGCCGACGGGATTATGAAGAAGGTGATACCAGTCACACCTTCTAATTCACAGTTAACACCCACAGTAATAGGGTAATTCACACCTACGCCTAAACGCTGAGGTGGCCGGCCTAGGCGACAGTCAGAAAACGCATTGTGTGTACGAAGAACAAAATGGTGCGAGATGAAAGATATTAATGGTAATGAAAAAACTCCCTTAATTAGCTATGGAGAAATACCTATCAATCACAATTCAGTCTGAGCCTCTCCCTGAGATGTGAGACACTAGATAGCTATCACAATATCACCACATCCACCAGTGATTTATTTTAATTATGCTAAAAAAAACTGTGTAACGAGAGAAAATCTTGTGTCGCCATCATTCATTCGACGTGAGGTTTCAGAAGCTGAATGCTGCTCATTTCCGAGCCGAGAATATCAGTTGCATCTTGCAAACCCAACCCCGCTAAGCCCTGTGTCTTTGTGGGTCCCATATGACCCCCCCCCCCCCCTACCGAATCGTGAGTCATGCGACTGCCCCAAAACAGCAGCCCTTGCAACATTACAACAACAATGCTTCGTCTTCCGCAAGAAGCGCCATCAAATGCGGAGTGAATTCAAGAATGAAATAATCTAACGCATCGCAGAGTTCGTAGCCCAGTTTCGCGAGGGCTTCGCTATGCCGGCTCATGCGGCTGATGATAAATGGGTAACTAAACTCCAGAGGAAGTTTTTAGGGGAATTTGCGAAAATAATTCTAGCTGAAAATATGCTGGACTATAACGCGTGCGATTTAATGAGTAGAAAAAACATAGTATGCTGGGAAGTTGAAAACTGTAAGCGAAAGAAGAGTGAAAAAACTATTAAACAAAGTATTATAGTGGAAAGAAACTGGTGTAGAATATTAAAATTGTTGGGACTGAAGAATGCATCGTGGAGTTTTCAAATGGACGCCTGAAAAGCCGAAAGCGGTACACGCTTTTACGTCGCTGATGACTGACTGTTATAAGTAACAAAAGAAATGCTGCGTATTCTAATTCGCAAACAATTCCTCCCACACGACTCACATTGGATCTGCGGATGTGGCATCGTGTTCAATTCGAATTGCAGAATGAAGGGTGAAGCATTGCACAGTGAGTCGAGGGTGGTAACGGCACCCACCCCACCCCACCCCACCCACCCAAGCCACCCAGAGTAGGGGGATGTTTTTCTAGACAATTTGTTCGAAAGAACATTAATCACAAGAGGGGGGTACATGAATGAGCTTGACATCATATGAAAGAGACTGCTAGAGCGATTACATGAAAGGGGTATTCGTCGAGTAAAAACATTGGGGTTAGGCGGTGTTGTGCTCTATTCAAAACTTTGCATAACAGGAGCTCAACGCGTCTAAACAAAAGAATGCAAACATGAACATCGAATAAACTGTAATTCGCCATATTTATTTATACACGAATCTAGATTCATTGATAAAGCATTCATTGGTGGCCCTAGCCTCTGCTTTTGTAAGCTGACTGTGTAGCATTTGACATCTGCAGCGATCGAAGGCGGTCGCTGTTTTGCTTCTGTCGCATTCTCCACCAAAACAGACCAGTATAAAAAAAGCATGGAAAGTTCGTTTGACTTCCAAAAGAAAAGCGAAGTTCGTTTCATCAGGTGGAGCAACGAGCAGCAAAGTGGACGAAAGCTATCCTGTGGTCATTGCTTTGCCGAACAACGTCGCCTGCTCTCCCTAGGGCTATAAAATGGTCCGCTCTCTACCTCCAGTATAGAATCTCTAGCCTTATATGCAACATATCCGGTCGGTGGGGCTAGATGGCCTGGTCCAAGACTTGGCTGTACGGTACTATCTTTGGCTTTAGAGAGAACAAGGAGTTATGGCCCAGGCTCATGGATATGGGACGCTCGGGGATTGAAGAGGAGACCTCCAGAACACGAAATACCCCAGAGGGGGTGATAGAAAACAAACCCCAAACTCCCACCCATATATACAGAGCCCGAGTGAGAGCAACATATAATATAAAGGGGGATGCCCTTGCGAAATGGAAAAAAAGTTCGACAAATAAGGCTTTTAGCGTGTTGATGTTGATACTGGCTTTCTCAGGGCACAAAGCTAGCTGGCTGGTTGACTTATCATATTTTTAGTGTTCGGCACACTGCTTGCCGATTCCAAACGGGACGGCAGTTTGCCCGATGAACAATTCCGAGTGGAATCGGGACGGGGTTACGCTAACTGCACTTATTGGCTACTTGCTGGCGATTTCTATGCGTTACGCGATGTGCTCAAGAAAATAAGAAAATGCTTTCTTGAAAGATTGGTGGAGCGTTTTTGATATTTGGTCAGAAGCCAATTTAGCCGGCACGTGCGTTAGCGCGTAATGCGTGGCCAGCGTGATTGGAGAGTGCTAACGCTTGCCGTGCCGTGCGTATGAGTTGCAAAGGCTTGAGCGTCGGGCATGGAATCATCTTGCGCAGCTGTTGGTGTTCATTATTTGGGGGGGGGGGGGGGGGTCATCGTTTGGGGGTCTTCGGAGGGGCACGAAAGGCTATGTGTCACAGGTCAGCCTCATTGACGTCTGTGCCGGCTTGCACTGATGGCTCCCTAGACTCCACAAAGATGTCGGCAAATCATCGCTGTGCTGTATATGAGAGCATTGCGACTTTTGGCACCATGCTTTTCGTATATTATTGGGAGCGAGATCAGAAACAAGTTAAATCAATCTGGATACTTTAAATGCTTTTAATTTGCATTATTCAAAGGCATGTTCGGTGAGAATTTGTGCACGTCTATAGATATAAAAGACGCACATTTCGTGGGTGCATGCATTACATATACGACGGTAATCGCACAGAATAACAATAAAGGGTTTGGATCCAACCCACTAATAATCACATACACTAGAAAGTCATCAATCTTTCGCAGCAAAAGCAATATTGTAACTCTCCCATCTAATTACAGACAAGCCTTTGCACTTTACCAAACGTGTCAGCCATCTTTCTTAACTAGAACGCCGCGAGTGTACGACCGATTCCTCCCCTTTGAGTTTCAACTCTTGTTCCGGAACGTTTACTCTGTTTCCCACTCAACCCTTTCATTTTCGTGCACGCCGCCGTTCAAATCGGCTGAAGGGCGCAAGCTTCATCCCTCGGATAATCCCGGCTAATGATCATTCTCGCCCAAAACTCCCGGGGTCTCTCACCAATTTCCTTGCAATTTGCTTTTCGCACTGTTTTCGTGGCCCATTCCGGAGTTCCGGGGGCAAAAGGGGTGCGCGAGGGGATGGGAAGCTGCGAGAAATAAATGCCCGATCTCGCGTTGGCGAGCGTAGACAGAATGGCCACTGGACAGTCTCTAATCACCCCTTAACACCGGCCAATGGGAATTAGTCTGGCCATGCACGGGAAGGGTTGCACGTATCGATCCCACGACCATGAAAACAACGTTTACACTTTCAGCAGCTACACCTTTTCGAATCAGAAAATTGCAAAAGTTTAGCAGAATAATGGTATAGTTATATATTACATACCTACTTATAAACGTTAAATTTCAAATAAATTTATTTTTGGTACGTTTAGGTGAATTGGTCATCTAAAATTATTGGCCTTGACATTTACCCATAACAAAACTAGTAAAAAAGAGAGTAAGAATTTAAAAATACTTCTAAAACTCATGCGCTCATGGAAACGTAATGAAATCCTAAACGAAAATGAAAACGCGCAGCTAGACAAAGCGAACAGCGAGCCAATCAACGGACTGTTATTGGTGTGCAATTATTTCCTCCGGGCGGCCACCGCAGCTATGCTTCATTACACGGGCCCCGGATTGAGGCCCTGATTAGACTCGAACGAGTATTATTTCTGCAGTGCATGCCGACGCCGGTGGGGGGGCAGGGGGGCAGGGGGCGGAGCGGGGGGGGGGGGGGGGAGCAGACGAAACGCAGAAAGGGTTGAGAGGGGTGCAAATGACAGGCGTACAATGAATTACACCATCGTACCGAGCAGAGAGCAGTGCTATTTTCTGATTGGTCCCAAGCGTGCTCAACGTTATTACAACATTCTTGTCATTACCTCCATTACTGTGTAATAGCTCTCGGATAGGACGGGGGATGAATGATATTCACCTTGCTTATGTATTAGTTATGGCGATTCGTGCAGTTGGGATTTGTGTCCGCCATTTCGGGGACGGAATTCATCTTGAAGCGAAATTGAAAAGCATAAAATGAAGCTCGTAGATAATTAATATTATTTATCTGTGTAATTCGTTGTTTAGGTAACTTTATAAGCTTGGACTGAGGGTAATTGAATTCCTCCAGTAAAGTTTCAACAAATTGTGGCTAAAGTACAGGTGACGTGTTAGATAACTTATAAATGCACAGTAGTTAAAATATTGAAACAAAAAAATGCTTTTAAATTTTGAACGTTATAAAACTAAATGGTTACCGGATTTTCTCTCCCAATCTGCTCGGGTTCAAAAAAAGCAATTCAAAACAGTGTTCCATGTACTTTAGGAAATTGCATCGCACGGCACAAACTTTGAGCGCCAGCAACTTCGGAAGGTGTTTTATGAAGTTTGAAGCGAGAAGCGACGCTAGATGGCGACGTTGTGTGGTGGAGGGGGGGGGGGGGGTGGGAGAGGGTGGGAGGGGACAGGGGGCGTCCTTGGGGAGAGACGCCGCGACGCCGAGATCAGTCACCGGAAACAGAAGACAAGTGAGCCGTGAACGACGTCGCCGTCTTACCGAAGCAAAAGCAGAAGACGCCCGACGTCGCGGCTGCAGCCGCCATGGGAAATAGACTTGAGATCCGAAAAGCCGATGGGACCGAAAAATTATTGCGAAGTGTCGCTGCTGCTTGCTGGCGACAATACGAATATCCCGCAAACCATCCTCTAATTGAAGAATATTTAAAGAAACTTTAATCGAAGATTTCTCAAAATGGGGTTGATTGAAGCTTAAGCTGATAGACAAGGTTATTTCCAATGCCATACATGTTGATGTATCGACAATAAGTTAAAAAGTTTATGTAAATCAGCCCTAAAGAAGAGTGATAGAAAATTATTTCAAATGAATAATAACAGAAAGGCATTCAACAACTTTGCATATGCAAAATAATAAAGTGCAGCGCAGAGCAGAGCATCCTCCCCTTTATAATAGCGTGCTGGCTGGTGCATCGTTCCTCGTTGGTGAAGCGCTCGCCCTATGCCATTGCTAGCTGCTCTGGCTGCTTTATTATCAAGCTGGCGGATCCCAATTAAGCGGCAGCAGCTGTGAAAATTAATGGAGCGCCGCTTTTAAGATGTAATTGGTCACATTCATAATATGTGTACATCCAGCACGTAGATGGCGAGATGTGAACGTGTGTGAACCAGTACCTCCGCTGTGTGGGTGCGGAGATGTTAGGTGAGGTATCTAATGCAGGGGAAAAGTCACTGCAATTTTAAAT
Source organism: Nemoura dubitans (assembly GCA_921293005.1). Taxonomy (NCBI): domain Eukaryota; kingdom Metazoa; phylum Arthropoda; class Insecta; order Plecoptera; family Nemouridae; genus Nemoura; species Nemoura dubitans. The sequence goes on from OV121075.1 coordinate 22,901,166, forward strand.
ACACTTTCAATTGACTTGGTACACTGTGGAAAATGATGTATCAGCGCATTTCTTATTGCCAATCATGTTTTTAATCAGGATAGTTATTTGTGCTTGGATGAAGTCACTTTTAGATATTGTTATATTGAGGTGGGATACCGTACGGTACGTGTGCCTTGCTGTTTTCTTTTAGTCGTTGTTATAACTACAAGGTAAAAATCATTTAACCTATAGAAAATGAGAAAAACGATATTTTCTTCTGGCACTCTAGCAATACTTTTCTAGTGTTTAGCAATACTTTTTCAAACAACGAATTTTTCTAAATTCCTCTATGTGCTGTGCGCACCTTGTATACATGTTGTACTTCGGTACTCGTAGTTCTTCGCTGTTGTGCACGTCGTGATAGTCGAGGGCACAGTCTATCAACTTCTTTGCCATTTCATGATTTCCATGATGATACAATCAAGAGGTTGCACATTTATCAAGTCATCGCGCCGATTCAATCACCCTATCACGAAGAAGATATCGAATCGAATCAATGAAGTTCAGGTCAAACAAGTTTGTCGACCTGATAAATCAAAAAGTCACAGACCATTTATACGATTTGCATTCTTGAAATCTCATGCTGAAATATTTGAAAACATAGCTATAGTAACTTTACCCATTCTAAGAAAGTCAAAAGAGTTTGCTGTCGATTATAGAATATAGTTAGTAAAGTAAAGCAGATTAGAATCGTTTCATTTCTAAATTGGACATCCAGCAAAGAGGAGCCACGTGGTACCCGAGTCAGAAAAGTAGGGAGTAAATTGCCACTACTTTCAATGCAAGACAAATAATCGTCCCGAAGTGTGCACTTAGTCGTAATGCTGGTCGCCACGAATTGCAGTCAGACGATTTGACCTCCCGTGCAGCGGGTAGGCCGACAACTCCACTGCACTCGAGTGTGGGAGATGTTCGACCAATTCAGCGACTAATCCAGCTACTAAGTGCATTGCCATGTGAAATCCGGACGCGAGACAATTGCTGGATTGCCATGGTGAACAGTCATTGTGTCTCTTGACTTTCGGTTCATTTCCTGTTTCTCACTCTTCTGAGGAAAAGAAACGAGCAAGTCACAGTTTCCTATTTTGCAGACCTGTCGGTAAGTATTTAGGTTAGGTTGGCATGAATAAGACAAGAGTTCAAGAAATGAACAATAGTTCACATTTAGATGCTTGTAGTTGTATCTATACAGTATAGATATAAGCAATTTCTTAAATAATTTACTGTCGCCTATATTATGTAGGTTCTCGCCACGCGATATATAAAGGGCACAGGGAATGAAACAAAGCTAACACACAAGTGATGGATTATCAATACAGGTCATGCTGACAACATTTGCTCAAAATTATAATACTCAAAATTTTAAATTCTTGTGGCTGCACGTTTGACGTAGTCGCAAGGGCTGACACTGCTCCCCTCCCCCCCCCCCCCCGCCCCTCCCCCACCCCACGCCGACGTTAATTTGAATGCGAGAGATTACGCACGGCTCGTCGTTTGCCGACGCTAAAGCTATCAGCGAGCGCCGGGGACGAAAAAAAGGCCGACACGGCCCATGGCCGGGATGCAGTAGCACAGGAAAATACATCCAGCACGGCTGGAAGGGATATGCCGCTGTGCTGGAGGGATGCTGGCACCATCCAGGGATGAGCCGCCGCTTTCGCATGGAAATAGGCACAAATATATCATCCAGTGTGACAGGGCAATTCTCTTATCTCTTCTCTCGGCACAGCGTTTGGCAACGGGGGTGGGGGCGAGCGAACGGGTCGGCGGGGGAAGGGGGATTTAGTTTACACTTTCAACTATCGTAGTCCACACAATATGCAATTCCACCCTTGCCCTGTATGTGCCTGTGTGTGTGGGTGGGTGCGTGAGGGTGGGTGTGTGTGGGTGGGTGTGTGTGGGTGGTTGGGTGGGTGAGAGCGTCATTCCTGAATCCTGACTGAGGCAAACAGGAGAGCCGGCCGTTTTATAATTAAATTCGTCGGTGGAATCCAGGACTGTGGATTCCCGGGAAGGAGACGGGATGGGACCGTGGTGCCCTGGGAGAGTGGAAACAATCTAGCAGTGTTTTTGTGCTTTTTGTTGCTGCGATATGGGAAGCGCTTCGCGGCGGCGAGAGCTCAGGTGCGCTGTTGGAATTGGCGGCAGTTAAAAGGTTGATTGGTCAATTTATGAAACGGTGGATTTCTAATGACATCACAGCATTGAAAGCGATTTAAAAGCTTTGCGGGAAATCGATTATGGAAATTGTTCTTTAATTTGCCTTTAGGAAAGTAAGGAAACATTTCAAATGCTTTGGTAATGCTATGATGGATCCGACGCAAAAAGTTGACGAACACCTATTCTCTTGTTTCTTGGAACAGGAACGATCAAAACTACCAAACGTTTTTCTCTGTCATGATGAAATTTGAGCGTGTAAACGCGGCTAAATGACATGTCAGCGCAGCCAGCTCCTCGGGCGACGATTCCTCAGTCAACCGTGCTAATTCCCTCGTCACACAATCGCAGCTGTTTTTCCTAGAAAACCTCGTCCACCTCAACAAAACGAAGCCGAAAACCAACGCCAAAAACTGCAACCGTTTGCATTTCCCCAGAATTCAACGCATCAAAAACGCACCAACAAAGGGAAAAAACAGTAGCGCGAGGGTCGCTATGGAATGGCGACATGTGACAAGGTGTCACAGATATTTCACGCTCACATTGCTGCCCATTGTGATGGTTCTGTTCGCACATGGCTGCCCCCCCCCCCCGGCCGCCCCGCCCCCCCCCCCCCCACGCCAGCGCGCATATCGATCTAGCGAGTCTAATTCCTATGTTTCCGATCCACATCCCGGATCCATTCTTCTTTCCCGGCTGGTTGTCCCGAAACAGCACGGAACAGCACGGAACAGCACGGAACAGCACGGATCAGCACGCAGTGTGCAAGCAGTGAGCTATAATTTGAGCTATGTCTGCCCCTATATTGCTAGAAGAGGTCCACGCACTACAGGCTTTTCCGCCAGACTTTGTACGCCTTTGTGTTTCTTCATGTCGCAAGGAAATTGACTTACATAATAACTTGTCTGACGAATGGTGTACATCACCCCCCCCCCCCCTCCCATTACGGCTGTGTTGCTTCCAGAATAGTGCGAGTCTTTTATTTTTATAGTTTGCTGATAAATATTTAGTTGCCAATTAAATTTGCGGACATTTTTGAATAGTGTTAACTTTTTAAAATGACAGACTAGAAACTTGACCCAGACCATCCACCCAAAACTTAACTTCATTTGCTTCCTCTTTGCGAAATTATCTTCCCATAGCAAAAGACATTTCTAAGAAGCACGTGTTTTTCCTTTCTTTCCGCCGTTTAGGTATCTTACAAGTAAATCACCTCCACCTCGCGCCAAAATGACCGGATCCCGAATTTAACAAATAAAAATGTAAATCCGCGTGCCAAATCACGGCAAAGCGTGTTAAACTGCGGCAGACTGAAGCCATGCTAGAACGTGCTGGGACATCGAGCAAGGGTTGACACCGTCTGACATCGGCTGACAGCGTGACAGTGTGACAGCGTGACAGCGAATGCACGGCAAAGCGCGGCGAATGCGTGACGAGATCACGATGGTTATCGCCGTGCAATTATCCCCGCTTGTCCCAGACACGAACCCGGGACCGCGGCCCGACAATGATGACGTGATCAGAAGATCGCTGGACCAAGACAATGAAGTTAAATGACTCAGCGCTCTCCGCTTGGAATAGAGAAATAGTTTTGGTACTTCGTGGACCCAGATCCTATGCAAATGAAAACGATGCTCGTACCGACAAAGAGACGAATCATCGAGCAAATTGTGAGAAGGAATTTTCGCCTGCATGTATTTTCTTGAAATGATACCACAGTATTTTTAGCACTGATTGACCTTTCTATTATTATGAGCTGACCATCTAAAATTGGATGGTAATTTTAATTTTAAGCAATTCATTTGCATTGCCATATCAATTCACACTTGATTGCTATGCGGTTTGCCTCAATTTGTTCCCTTAGAAAGCATCATTGTGTGCCTTGCTTCTTGCCTTACCAGATACGACTCGTTTACACAGGGTTTCCTTAGACAACCGATCAAACGTCATGCTTACCTGGAAAGATAAAAGAACAATCATTAGCAAATGGCATTTCATTAGCGATAATTATAAGTAGGTACACAAAAAACAAACATAAATTGCAAGGTATTTTATACTACAGGTAAGTTGCTGGATCGTGGGAGGTTGTTTGATAGACTGGACCTCTTTGAATCGAACTCTTTTGATTCCTAAATCCCATGATATAATACTTTAATGGCCTTCCTTTTTTATGAGTTTAACTTTTGATAAAGTATGGACAAGAATAAGAGGTACAAGTAAATCATGATCAGTGGTTCCTTTGGGCAAGCCGACTCTAGTTGCAAGTCACGCAAATGAGAGAGACAGAGATGAGGCGAATGCTGGACCAGTGAGTAAGAGCGAGAGCACAACATGTAGGATGACCTGTTTGGGTCAAGGGGACCAGCTAGAGAACATAATACGTGGAAACACGACAATAACTCTCTTGAACCTTCTCAAATCAAGATCAATCAATAGGCGATGTAAGACAAGTTAAACTTGGGGCTTAAGACGATACACTTGAGTACAACAGTATACAAGACTAATGCACCTGAGATGTCCATTCATCCTTCGGACTAATGAAATCACACCCAACGAGAAGAGTTCACTAAATTTTAAACTAAAGAATTTGAGAGACCAAACAATGACATGGCAGCAATTTTTTTGTGGAAGTTCCCCTACAAAACTCTGTCAACCACCATTTTTGCTCTTGTAACCTTTTCGTTGCACATACCGTAAAAAGTCGAAAACAAGTGTTAATTTCCAACTGTAGAAAACAAGAAATATTGCCACAAATGGTTGCATAAACGAGAGTCATTTGCAGCCACGTGGTAAGTGCTCAAAAGGTATAACATCATTTAAATTAATGTGATAAAGATAGTGGTGGAGCAAATTGCCTGGTGAATTACACTCATCATGGCCAGGCCTATAATTTCACCCCGAAGCTTGGAAATGCACTCCATACCAACATTCCACGATTCGGACCACAATTTCCTAAAGATCCCATATACACTTTGAACACCTGACATCATCAAGGGATGAGGAATAAAATATCTGGGATGAGAATGAAAAAGAAATACAAAAGAAAAAAACTCAGCGTGCCTTTGCAGTCCGTCATGCTATATAAGAAAGCAAAGAATTGAGGCAAAGGTCTCGCTCATTCCTAACATTCCTGCAGCACAATACCGAACGAAACTCGAGATGAGAGCTGTTTTTTATTTTTCAAAAAACGAGAACACAAGTTTGTGAAGTTGCTTGTTAGAGTCTGGCCGATCTCAGGTGAGGTATGCTAGCTTCATAATGACAATGTCACAGCGGTGTAGAGGCTGGAGCGTTATCAAAGTCTCCTCATCCTTAAACTTATCATGCGCGCTCTCTCATGTCCCTTGCCACCCACATCTTCTCCGTCATACTTGCATATGATACGCAAGCGAAAAAAAGACAACTCCTTGTGCTTAATAAAGAGTTAGGGATACTTTTTTATGTTTTTTCTCACCGCATGGTTTCTGGGTAACAAATCATGTGACAAAACAGGGTCTGTCATGGTATTCTATGCAGTTAAATACCTATCAAGATTCATATGAAGAGAGATGTGGCTATTAATGGGCACACATTCACAGGCGGAGAGGTGGAGCAAAGGTGTGGCTGCTAAAGCACATGGCATTCGCCCGGCCACACCACATTGTCATTTATATGCTGTTTAAAACGATTTCAAAAAAACTATTCAGGTAATTATCAAAAATGTAAATCATCCGGATGAAATTCGGAGTTAAAAAATGTGGCATTTATGACAATGTTTAACATAACACAAATGGAACGCAACTCACATGTTATATACATTAATTTTAGTTGATTGAAACAGAGATAATGATTTCTTCTAAACCCTTGTGCACAGCTTTTTCAGTTCCCCTATCTGCGTAGTACTATAGTACGTCGTGTGACTTTCCCAAGAAACTACTCCGAATATATTAATTACATTTGGCAATGCTCCTGCTTTTAGGGGATGAGAAGCACTCTCCCCGTCATATCGATGTCATAGGCAAATTCCCGACTGCCACGCCTCCTATCCATGCTCCACTGGAGTGACAGAGCGAGAACACTACCAGACCAGCCACCCACACTATACGCTCTCAGCAACACAATTTTGACTAATTTAGTTCCGTGCGTGAAAATCATGGCACGCACTAAGAGTCAAGATTAGTTATTTTGAACTTTACTCGCACATGCTTGCATTGAAATCTCTGCCTTCACGACTTTACACCAAAAACGAAGTTGGCTGTCGAAATTGCAAGAGTTGTTTACCATAATACGTCAAACTACTCACACTAGTATATATGTATGGTAATGTGATACTACGCACACAATCCAATTTATCCTCGGTAACTACAAATGACAGTAATTTCAATAACAATCGACTACCCGTAATGGCTACGACTGGTTGACTAAATTCTGAAATATCGCACGCGTTCACAGAATTAGCATGTAAACCAATTTCAATAATTTCAGGGGGTGCACGCGCGAGCGCCAGGACGCGAGTTCGTTCTTCACCTCAAAATGTAATTAGGATCCATTCCGGGGGTCTCATTTCAAACCAAATTGTGTCTGCCTTTGTTACGTTCGCGCCATTCAAAAGTGCGCCCCGAGTAGCAAGTTCGGGGCATGTATATGTGGACCCATAGATTCAGCAAGAGCTTTTGTAAACAGCTCGCAGGGTGGCAACAAAAAAAATATGCCAATTTGCATGTCGTTATTTTGGTTAGAATTACATAGTAGGTACTTTATAGTCAGAGACACCGATATGCCTATTAGCTGATAACAATCGAGTTTCGAGTAATTCAATAACAGTTTTCATTGCCGTTATTTCAGTTCTTTGCAAATAGCGAAATTGGAATTAAAACTGAAAACTTTTTCATGACAAGTGGATAAAACACTCCATGAAAAGTACCCTTTCCAACGTAATTAACCATATATATACACACGCTTTTTTAACCGTTTAATTATTTGAACCCTCAATAAAGATATATGAGCGCTAAGAAAATGAAGGTATGCGACCTAAACTATTCAAAACAATCTCGCTTCTATCGTCAGCACGGGCCAACCGTCAACAAAAACATTTCGCGTTGAAAGTAATTTGTTAGCGGCTTATTTCAGCTGGCTGACAAGGAAGCCATTACGGGAACAACTGGGCCGCTTCCCGCGTCGCTCCCGCCGCTGCCGATATTAATTCCAGGGATCTTTGCCAGGAGCTCGGAGGATGTGCATTCCTTCCGGCCACCCCCGACTCCCCCCCCCCCCCCGCCCATTCTCTCGCGTTTCCTCGCAACCGTCATAATCACCGCGCGATTTGCATAATTATGCATTAATTATCATTTAGGATATCCAGGCTTCAAGCAATTGCGACCCTTCTTATGTCAATGGACGTCTTCATAGCCTGAAATGCTCGGGACATTTAATTTCAGGATTGCCATGTGGCTTCAACAGTTTGATACGTGATCTAATGTGCATAAAAATAAAGCTAAATGAAATCCGATAGCCAATGGGGTATCCACATTCATTATCCTAATAAATTAGCATGGTTCTTTCCGGTGAAATGGCTGCAATGTCAGCCTATACCTATATGTATAAGTATCATCAACACAAAAGAGAGGGATCCTTTCCCATATCCACCATTATCCTGATAGTCGATTCAGTTGACAATGGGGCATTATGTAATGTACCCTTTTATTCCGTGTACACTGTTTACGTACCAAGTAGTATATCTGTGACCCTCTCTTTCATTGCATTGCTAAAAGCAGCCTCCTATTGTTGCATGGCTAACCGCAACTCTGTGTGCTTACACCCCCTTGCTTCTTATCCTAATGCCTAACACCCTCTCTGCACCTTTGGGAACCGAGGGAGAAATGGATCACCTAAGTGCAGCTAAGAGCAGAATTACTGCAAGAGATAATATGCCGATGACAATGGAATCACGTACTTGGCATTGATCGCAATTTGAAACCAGAGTTGAATTTTACGATGCGAACATACGTGGTGATACAACAAGAATACGGAAATAAAATAAACTATTCCTATACACCACTATATTTTCTTTGTTCGTTGAATTTTATCAAATATTTGACCGACGATTGAGATTGAACAATTCTTCACCACAAAAATATACAAAACGAATCTATAAATATAAATGAAAATAAAGTGTATGATTCCCAAGCAACAAAATTTCTCACTTTTCCTTGCTGGCAAGACGGATGTTTTGATTGGTTGTGACGTGAATTAATCGTTTAGTAGATATTTTGGCAAGATTTCGATATTTCGAGTAGCCCGTGTACCAACACCTGCACCGACGTGCAGCGAGCATCTGCCCTTTGGCTTGACTGCGCAGCGCAGCGCAGCGTCGCGCAGCACACAGCTAATAGCCTTATCTTGTCCGAAGCTCGAATTACAAGCGGTAGATCAGCGCTCAAGAGGCGGCCGCGGCTACCATGCGGTCGCTGCACTCACAAACAGGGGTTGATTGCCGCCTGAGATTAGATTATCAGCCAACACAAATGTTTATCAGAGAGATCGGCCAAATATTGTCAGTTGTTTTTTTGGATCAGCTGCTAAAGGGTGTAGATTTCTTTTGTATGTTGCTATCCAATTTGACCGGTGACACATAAAATTACAAAATTACAATGCATAATTATTTTACGATTACTTTACGAATGACTGCGAGAAAGGTTTCATCGTGTGAATTGTAAAATGAGTACAAGATGTCTCTAAAATACAAATATCAGGAAGTTTAATTATGCAAGCAAATACTAGAAGCACTCAGGACGATACTTAAAAGAGTGGAGTTATTATTTAACTAACCCCGTTTAATGTGCACGGCGTTAAATGATAAGGTAGTTCCTCTATATTAAAATAGCTACCATCTCGCGCGGCGGCGAGATGAAATCCCAACATGCATCAAGCTCAGAGCCTCACCCCTTTTATGACTGCCCAGGGATTGTTTCAACACACACATTTCTTACGGACGCCGACGCCGACGCCGACGCCGAAGCTCTCTGCACCGGCGGGCGCGCGGTGCGGGGACGGAATGAACCATTAAGGGATGACTATCTTAACTAGCCATTACGCTAATTACAATTGTGCCGTTTCTTCATTGAAAGCGCGTGCTGAATGTGCGCCACACAATACACCAATGGGCCGAGTTATACGAGGTCGTATAGCGAGATTATTGCTCGTTTCCTTCACCTCAAACGTTCGCCGAGGGGTTGCTCACTTTACAGCCTCCCCGCGATAGGCGCGGGAAAGTCGACGGGAAAGCCGTTTGGACCGCGCGATGAATTGCCGAAGAGATGAGAATAAAAAGACCGAACAATCAAAGGAAATACGAGCTAAGCGGTAAACGCAACTTCTGTGTTTATCGTCTGTCTTGTCATGATGTTGGTCAGACTGCTCTTTTGCATTAAAGCTCCGGAAAATGGTCGACGGTGGAGAGAAATTCACCGTTGTGAACTTATTATAATATTTTCCGACACGACCTAGCCAACAATGATTGCTTTTTCTTTCGTGTGCGCTAATTTTTAATTTGTCCCTGCCGCTTTTCGCGCCTCCCAGAAGCGTCCTGCACACTGCACTTCCGCGGCTGATTTGTGAGCGAGGGAACCAAGAAGTACAATAAATAACATTTCCGGCGTGACATGCTTCTCTATATACACTCATCGTTCCACGTCGCCCGCGTGCGTCCCTAGCGAAATATGAGCAAAAAGTGCGAAGAGTGCCTCGCGTCCAGGATCAGGCCGGAGCGGGATGCTGGCAGCAGCAAGGAGCGAGCGAGCGAGCGGAGGGAGCAAGGTGGGATAACAGGGAGCGAGCTGCGTTAGGCGACAGCAATAAATAAACACGGCAGCGAGCGAAGACGTGGATGCTGTAGGGGGAGGGGAAAACGCGCGAAAAGAAAAAAACGCCGTTATACATAAACGCATGAAAGAAAAAAAAAGCAGAAAGAAAATACGGGAAGTATTCTTATTAGAGGCGCGAGCAGAAAGGCGTCGGTGTAAATCGAAACAGGCGTCGGGACGCTGGTGCGTGCGTGTGTTATTTCACACGTGCTATTTCCGCGACGTGTCGCCGTCGCCGTCGTGTAATAAATTACCAGACAAATGAAATGTCACCTATGTGTAGGCGGGCACGGGCACTGGCACGGGACGCTGGCTGTCAACGTTTTTATTCGGCGGCGACGGCGGCGATGACTAACTGTTATAGCCAGGAAATGCAAGCGTGCATTTATAAAACAAAACATTCAACACAAGGCCGCGAGGTGATGCTGAACCTTGTTAACTGCACGGGCTGGCATGGATGATTTACGCGCAGAGTTATAGCTGCTGCGGGAAGATTGGGGATGTTCGTCTTAAAACAAATCTACAATAACTCGACTATGGGAAAAGAAACAAATTGAGACGTTTTGTATTATCTCAAGCGTAACGCCACCCTTATTATTTGCTACTTATAAAGCATCCCTTGGAGGACGAGGTTTCGTGTCGCGTGGATGGGTTTTCGCTCTGAATTGAAATAAAACATTGCATGCGTGTCTTTTTTTTTAAATTTTTCTTCGTCCCCTGTAAAGCTTTACGCATCTTTGCTGCATGTAATCCCCGAAGAAGCGAGGCGGTGGGAGGCACGAGCACCGAGAGGCAAGACTCCTTGCCAACAATTTCTGGGCCGCCGATGGTCTCTGAGGAAATCATTGGGAATGCAAGGAAAATTTATTTTGTGATTACCATTCTGCGTGATCTAGTCTCTAAACATCCGAGGTAACCTTATACCGCGCTTCAGTTGCGTCGTGCCGGGCGGGGGGTGGTTCGCGGTTCGTGGTGGAGGCAGTATGTGGTGCAGGCTAGTTGCTAGAATACACATGTGTCGGTGTTTACTGTCTCCAGGGACGTAAACCACATGAAGATATTACCGAGGCAATCTCTTCTTAAATGTGAAATAGTATCTGCTTCAAATAGACCACATATACCTTTTCACTATTGAACCTATACACGTTCCGCTCGGTCCTGTTTTCTTATATAATTTAAACAAGTAACAAAAATAACGAAGCCTACCCTGCGCTATACTTGCTTTACAGAAGTTTGGTTGGGCAAAAAGCGCGTCTTAAAATAAAGAAACACTAGAATAAATTGCGCAAGTTTTCGGCCAAGTCGCCTCGGTTCATGCCAATAAAGCTTTCTGTTCGCATTCGCCCCCTTCTCCCTTCCTTCCTTAGGGAAAACGGGAAAAAACTCATTTAAAATAAAGTCAAGGAAGCATTAAAAGGGCTTATTATAATGGCATAACTCCACTCGTGCCTGCAGCTTTTCTTCTACCACCTACTTCTCACTCGCGAAGAAAATGTCTTATCAGAAAATAGCCTTGATGCATTTTAAAATGAGCTGCTTGATTGGGAGGAGATAGCGAAATAGGAGATCGAGATGCGAATTTAACTATTTCACTGCAACGCTGGTAGATGTATAGGGTGAGTTACGGATTGCATTTTTGTTTTCAAAAAAATCTTTATCCGTATAGACGTGTCGCTGAGTGAGGCAATAAAAGGTGCATCCGCCAACGCCAGCCCCCTGCGCGACCCCGGCTCGCTGCTTTCGCGCGATGCTCAACATTTTCAATAAGATTCCGCCGAGCGCGAAGCCGCCGCCGTAAAATATAATCTTTTAAGTGTTAATAATTCACCGACAAGTCAAAGTTGTGAGTTCTTAAGACGCTGCGAGGTGAATGGGTTGATCTCTTAAGAGGATTATTTCAGCATCCCTGTGCCACCCCCTCCCCCGCCCCCCTAACGCACACCCTCCAGGGGGCGGATTACCAGTCACGCCTTCGATGTTATGGCATTTCATGCGCTTTAATGCTAAGAGTTTTTTTTTATCGCGGTACTTTCATGGCATTACACTTTGTACAGGAATGTTGATGTACAAGTCATACATTTTTTTTAACGAGTGTAAACTGACCGTTCTATGGATGTGATTAAATTGCATTGTCCTTGCTAAGTTGCTAGTCCTTTAACATGATAAAGCTTAAGTCGGTGGAGGAGCCGAGTTCACGCTTTAAAATTTCGGCCAAGTTCAAAAAGCCCATTTGTCTTCTGTCACAGCGGTAGGTGTGGCGCGAGCAAAACTTATAGCGACCACCCCCAAACACCCAGCCAAGGGCAGTGACCTGACCTGCTTGTAAGCAACACAACGGAGATATTAACAACCCCCGCTGCAATTGCACCTGGCACCCGCTGGCTACACGTGACACAACTGACAGCGATTTTCATTCAAGAAACTGAAATATGAAAACTCAATGTCATACTCTCCGTATAGATTTTTTGCTAGCAAAGTTTTCTGTTTCCCCAATGATTCGATTTACCATTCAGTTTCATTACTACACATACGTTTTCGTACATAGCTTCACAGCAATTGTACCCGCCTAACTGAAAGCACTGTACTCCGAGACTAAACCGACTGGCCTAGACAACGGACTCACAACTTCCAAGCGTCACGGCGACGACGCCGGCGACGACGACGACGACGACGACGGCGATCTTGTAGGATGACGAGGTTGAAATTAGTGGCCCGGTCCTAATCTCTAGCAATTAGTCGCGATGAATGAGTTAGGCGGCCTGTGACGGCGACCGCGTGCGGGTGTCCGTGATGGCACGGGGGGGGGGGGGGGGAGGGGACTAAATAAGTGACATCCGCTGTGGGGTCCACGTCCCGTGTCAATCAACTCAATCAGTCAATCACGCGGCCGGCCGATACCAGCGCCGCGCAGCCTCCGCGCAACAAATGCCATGGACCGCCGTTCACGTTTCGCGGCTGAGCGTTTGGTGGAGCACATGCGGTTCATAAAATGTGTGCAAAGTCGACGAGAAAACGTTCGAGTGGCGGGAGATAGACGAAGAAATAGAAACGCTTGTGGCGAATTTGCTTCAATAAAGCGAATTGTGTTTTTAGGAGGAATTGCGGAAAATGACCCATAAAAAAGTTTCGAATGAGAGTAAGTCTGAATTGTAAAGTACGCCGGGTAACCGCACCAGTAAAACAACCGTATCACGCCCGACAAGTAAATAAGGCTAACGCTCGCGAAGTAACGACCGGGCTAATGTTAATCGACTAGTTGATAGCCCATCACAACACCTCTCTCAGCGGCAGCAGCGGCGGCGGCGGCGGCGGCGGCGGCGGCGGCGGCGGCGGCGGCTAGACTTTTCCGATTTCCATTTGCCGGTACAATAGTTCATTAAAAATGTGTTTGCGAGGCTATTTGGCCGGCTATTAGGCGGTGCGATATAGCCCCTCAGAGGGCCATTCTGGGAGTGGCAGGCCTCGCGGAGGGGCGCCGCCGAGAGAGACAACGCCATCGCGGCTACAGACGGAGCGACGATGAGAGAGTCGTCTGTAAATTGCAACGAGATAACCAGAGAGAGAGAGAGAGAGAGAGAGAGAGAGAGAGAGAGAGAGAGAGAGAGAGAGAGAGAGAGAGAGAGAGAGAGAGAGAGAGAGAGAGAGAGAGAGAGAGAGAGAGAGAGAGAGAGAGAAACGCACGCTGGAAAAGTATTTTTGTGTAGTCTCCAGGAGATGAAACAACGCAAGATGATATGTGATGAAAATAAGTGTATGAAACAGACGCTATAGAGATAGGGGGGCGAGGGCGGGAGGGGGAGGGGGAGAGCACTATACGAGAAAGAAAATGAGAAAACAGTCGGTATGAAAATGACTTAACGTGTGAAGCAAATGAGGTGGAAAATGTTTTGAATATATTCGCGTGACTTTTCCAAAATGTTCTTCCTTTCTATACATATAGCAGTCGAGAAGAAAATGCACAGTCGATCTGGCAACTGATATATTTTCCGACTTGGTGCAAAGTTTCAGACGTAATCTCCTCGTTTTTGCTGCATGCTGATTCGTTTGGGTATTGCATGAATTTGCAGTTCATGCAATCACATGCAAATAAATTAATAAAAATACAGTTGAAAAAAAAAGCAAATCCTGTTATTTTTGCTAGCCTCGTCTCTCAGCCAATTGATGAAAAGGTTTTGAAGACCGACGTATAACGACTCCACCCAGAAAATATAACTTTCCATCTCACATTTTTATGATTTACTCATAATATGAATATTATGCTAATCCGAAGTTAGCACATCGACGAATTCGCGAGCGCTCCAGTTAGCGCCGCGGGTCACATCGGTATGGCAGGCTCAAGACAGAGAGACGAGCCGCAGAGGAGCAGCAGAGGAGCAGCAGAGGAGCAGCAGAGGAGCAGCGACGAGGTACGAAGACAATGAACTAGCGCCGAGCGGTAATGGCATGCAAGCAACCCATGAAAAATGATGATGACACCAACTTGTGAAAAGCGAAAAGCGAAGTAGGAGAGAAAAAATAAACGAGATGATATCAGGACTTGTGCAAGATGGTGGCTGCGCGCCTGAGGTGGGGAATTGAGTGCACGTGGGGGGTCATCAGTGGAGTTATCAGTTTATTATAAGGAATGGAAATGTGATGAATATGGTATGGGTTGGGTGCAGGGGAGGATGAAGTCTTGTGCTTAGGGTGTGATGCCTTTAAAAGTAAGCATCGAGCTTTAAAAATATAATACATTTTATGAATGCTTGGAATATAGCAGGTGAGTCAAGTAACAAAAGAAAGCGGAACCTGTATAGTTCATGCAATAAAGTTAGGAAAAGTGACAACATTTCATTAGTTTGAGTTTGTTGTATATTAAAATTACTTTTCTCATCGACTTGTTCGGTGATCCTGAGATAAGGATTCCTTTGAGGCCCGGAGCAAAATTGAAATGACGAAGGAAATTTGCAATTAGCCAATAGAGTACCTACTTCTAGTGAAAACATGATAGCCATAATGCTTTGAATGTGCCCGCCCGCCCCCCTCCCCAGCCCGCTCGGCACATGCATAATTCCAAAACAAGGATTAATACTTGATGTCCGCCGCTCGCTCAGGCAATTAGGCAGACTCCAGCAATTAGCACGAATTGTTCCCCGCGCTGCATAGCAAAGTTCCCAACAGGCGATTGCTGCGCAGCCCAGCGTTTACCTTGCATATTTGAGCACCAATCATTTACAACAACCCCTCCCTCCACCCTCATCCGCTAAAAACCCCTTCCTGAGCAATCAGAAATTGCAATCTGGCCGCTAAAATTAATCAGCCGTTATGAAAGTAACAAGTAATTCTCATATTGTATTCCAAAGACATCAAACAATTCTATCGTACACGATCTCGTATAACAACAAATTGTTTCTGTTCGTAGATCATTTGATTTATTAATCTCGTTTGTCCTGTTCGATAACTAAACGCGCCCGCTGCTTCTGATAGTAGTAACAACTCGGATACAATTCACAACAACAATAACTTCATTGGAATTGATTTATTGGAATGCTATTATTTATTGATCGAGTCACTGACCAGCCCTACGCTGTTCCACATTAAATTCTTGCCGCGCGGCCCGTAGTGAAATATGTCAGTGATTAATTAGAAACGCTCGCCCCCAAACTACTATCAACTCTGATTTATTTCTATGGAGTCGTTCGCGCCTCCTTTAGCCAGGCTGGCTGCCGTTGAGAATTCCAAAACACTTTTACAATTGGCGCCCAACGGAACGACCAACAACAGTGCAGTCTCTCAAAGTAAGACTGTCCCACCAAGCACACTTGTTACCTCCTGAAACAAGTGACAGACTTGTTCTCAAAGTAAGACTGTCCCACCAAGCACACTTGTTACCTCCTGAAACAAGTGACAGACTTGTTCTCAAAGTAAGACTGTCCCACCAAGCACACTTGTTACCTCCTGAAACAAGTGACAGAACTTGATCCAGATCGAAGGAGAAAACGTCTGCCCTGCCGTCGGCATTCTATCGTTCACAAAACTTGCACCGCATTTGACCTTTCGCTCAGGGATGTTGTGCGGAAGTATTCCGCAAGTCGTAAACCGGCCGGCAGAGTGCGCCGTGATCGGTCGTTGGTTTCAACCACCGGTTAAGACAACGGCGCTATCAGGGGTGCCAGTGCCAGACGCAGCAAACCGTCAACAAATGGACCTCTAAACGGGCACATAACGCGCCAGGGATACCACCCTGACGGGATAAAATGTAGATAAAACCGAGCGGGGTGCTGCGAGAATAAAAAGGCGATAAAGAGACCAGGTTGAGGAAATCGTGCCACGCTTGGATTGAGAACTGAGAGGGCCGTTGGGGTGATTTTGACCAATTTTTTCATGTGTTTTTGTGCAGTTTTCATAACTTGCTGGATTACTTTGTGGAAAATCAAGCATTGGTTTGGTTTCGGACGCGAGGCGGCGATATATTTCATGTGTAGTTTCGCAATCAATACACCCATAATGCCTGGTATCGACATGGGAGCCAAGAATTGATGTTTTGGTTGATACAGGGGCGAGCAGGGGTGGAAATAAATGGAAAACGGATTGATTAATCGTAGTAATTACCGATCAGCTTTTCAAGCTAATTAGATCCCCTTCCGCGGAGGGTTTGCCGTTCGGGGTAGCAATGTAGCGGTAGCCATGTAGCCAGAGCCACCCTCTCCAGACTACAATGGCTGCCAAATGAGATTATTTGCTGGAAATGGCGATCTGTGTGCAGGGGGACAAAAAGGGTGCAGTCCCGTCGAGAATGTTTGGTGAGAGGAAAAACAGGCGCAGCACACAACACAAACACAATGAAAGAGTCCATCACAGATTGGCGGGATTCTAATTTGATTGATATGTAAGCGAAATGTATATAATTGTGATTGGCATGAAATGTGCAATTACGGATTACTCGTCGTGTGCACGTGTAGAAATAGTCGAGTCAAGCGTGGGATTTGAGCCGCTGAGAGGTACCATGAGAGTCGGGTACGCGAGCATGCATCGACCAAGAAGAGGCTGAGGCAATCATCGTCATGTCTGGATGGGACGAGATGAGACGAGGAGGATCAGACCGGGCCTCGTGTCGGCTTTGATTACGGGGACTTTCGCCCGAGGGATGAAAGGGAAGGGGGTAGCAGATGTTTTCTCACGGCCATAATCATCCTCCCCCTCCCCCCCCTCCTCTCCCCTCCCTCCCCCCCGCGTCCGCCGTTCCCAAAGCCCCGCAAGACAATCAAACAATCGTGGCCTATTCCCTTGATAACCTGTGATTGTTTGGAGCGAAGAAACACACACCACAATCGTGGATAATTGTTTTGCTGCTAGCCGAGAAGGGACAATGTCAGGGCTTCAAGATACGAACAATGTTTTGCAGCTACCAAATACGATTGCTAGGCGTAAAAAGTAGTGTTGACAACCTCTCTTGTCAGCTCATTTCTTACCGAAATCAATTCTGAACTAAATACAAGCCAAACTATTATTCGGCTGATGGAAATTCCTTCGAAAACTGATAAGTCTATTTCTGACCCCGGGGGAAAAGCACTCTACCGTGTCACAACCCCCCCCCCCCCCCCCCCCCCCCACTCGATGACTGTTGGAATTCCTAGTGACTGGCAAGTAATAATACTTCCCTGGATGTCTGCATGTATCTCGAGCCAGTCGCTCTGATCTTGGAATAGTTTCAGCAGTTTTTAAACACCTAGGTGATTGGCCAGATGAATGTCAACCATCACTAACCTCCGCATTACTGCCTTGATTTGTGTTCAATTAACGCGAATACAGTCCCGCTGGCATCCACTCACAAGCGCAGACTGGCCGAGATGTGTTTTGGAAGAATATTTCTTTCTTGGCAATCCGGTCTAATAAATTGACTAACGCTTGGCAGTGCTATTATTTTACTTGGTAATTAGGTAACAGGTGGATACTAACACAACCTAAATCATGGAACGCAAAATTTAGTTTCATAATAAAATCGAGGTAATCTAGATGAGAAAAAGGCGAGCTTTTGTGTGAAGAACAAGGCGGAGAGATAGTGTATCATCGAGAAAAGCTATGTGTTTGTGTACGGGTGAAAGCGTTGCTAACAAGGGAAAATACTTGGGGGTAATTAATAGCTACACGCGTCCGAGTGGGGTTACGATAACAGCCAGCAGCTAGCAGAGACACCATGACATCCCTAGGCGTGAAAATAGATTGAGACGCCGTAAAATACGAACCGGAACACCACAGACATCAATTAGTTGCAACCAGGGTTCCCTTTAGATGATTCTTTTAAGACAAAACGTTATAAATAAGTCACTCGCTTCTTATAAAAATAGTTGTAGATGTAAATCAGAGGAGGATAAGGTAAGAACTTTGGTCTAAGGTATGATCTTAGGTATTAGCAAATACCGTAATATATTATTATTATATATATGATATATTTAAAAAATAATTCCTATCTTGATTAAGAACCAAAATGACCTTTTCTGGACTTGAATATGCATAAACCTATACTGTCTTTTGAGTTTGGAATCTGTGAACAAATTTGTCTTTCCATGGTTTAATGCAGTGATAGCTTCACTCACCAGTTATTGACTTGAAGGATCGTGAGCCCAGTGTCCTGCGCCAATTGCTTCTTCTGATCCTCGGAAGGGTACGGATGCTGCAAACAAGAACAGAAACTCCATAAGAATTCGAATTCGAAATCGCATACAGAAATCACATCGACAACAAACCAAATGGGACAAGAAAGGCGTTGTTGTGAAAAAGGTAAGGCAGTACCCAATTATCAGAAGGGATTCTTAATATTCGTGAGACATTGAAGAAACAGGTGGACAGGAATTGGTTTATTGAATGGATCTAAAAAATCTATGTCCCAACGGGACGAATAAAATACAATAGCTGTCCTGGCAATATGGAAGTGAAGGTAACTTGATATTGCGAACGCTGGTCACAATAGCATGAGGCAAACTAATACGTTGGCCGCAGAGCAAAGTCTACCCTCAAACCATATTAAAATCCCAATTAGGAAAGACCTGCTACAACTACAAGTGGTTTTGATTACATAGCGATATCAACAAAAGGAATGAAACTCGATAACTTGCTAAAAGAATTCTGATTATAAATTTTAAGAAAATAATTTGTTCTCGTGGCTTGAGTTTTGTGCTCGATTCAACGCTAACATGGACATAGTTCAACGCGCATGTTCTCCTTCAAAACGCAATAAAGCAGATTACACAAACGGAAATACGATGATAAATGAAATGATTGGTATATTATATAAACCCAGAACGCGCAACGAGACAACTGTCAAAAAGTGACACTCGACGAACGTCCCACTGTCATTACGACCATTGAGTGAATAAAAATAATGTCCTCCTAGTTGCTGTCAGCGGCACGTGACCGGTTTGGGGTTCGTGCCCGGGCGCTGGCATTGTCAATTTCACTCGGCTATGGGAAGCAGGCGAATTAGCGGGTGAGGAGGGTCGATCAGATGTCAAGAGATTTTCACTCGTAGCACGTGATATTTCTTGATAGGTATTGTTAGCTCATCAAATTGCTCAGGGATCTGCTGGCATCAGGTTTATTTACATCGACCAGTAAAGATCATGTAAGAATTTCTGTACGTGTTAGCCTGTCACATCGTTTTTTTATTGTAATGTAGAGACTAAGTCAACGTGACTTTCAGAACTTGACTTTCTTCTGAACACGAAAAGAAAATTAGCGGCCACCATCAAATCGGTAATCCCTGATGGCTAAAATATTCCCATAAAAATTACCTCAACGTCCGTTCCATCCCAATGATTCTTTTCATGACCTAAATGTGTCAAAACTCGACATGAAACACAAACAAAAACTGTTTCATCCGCGCAGAAACAAAAACAGAGCAATTATTTGCCTGCAGGAGCACCGCTCGCTGTTGGGTTGACAAGCCAAGCATGGCAACGGACGCGTCCAGCCGCCGCGTCCGCACAAAGGAGTGGGCGGCAAAGGTGCTCAAGGGTAAACGACGATAATGACATCCTTGTGTTCATCCCTCTCAAACAACGCGAGACCAGTTGCACCATGTGCACAGTCAAACAATGACCTAAGCGCGTGGTGCTGACGTATGACCTCCCATGTCACGCACTGCACAGACCACGCCCTCGCTACCCTCGGCTCTCGGCACACGCCAAAAAACACGCCTTACCCCGCCTTAATTCACGTGATTACATAACACTAACTAATAGCTGTTTTTTGAAAGCAATGGGCCGAACTCTGTGTCGCACGAGGTTCTCACGTTAGTTGTGTCAAAGATAATGTTAGCATGGTGGACACATAATGAGTGCGCGATTTATCATTGTAAGAAATCTAGGATGTTGTCGCCTGTCCTGTTGGCTGAGTGGTGGAGGTGCCACATTTCACGAGTAAAGAGGAAAGCTGAGCACGCCCGTGTTTTTCGTTTGTTATCTTAAGTTAAAGTCAAATCCTTTTACACGTTCTTATTATAGATATTGTTATGTACGAGCTATGAATAATTTCGAGGCGTAACAAACCTAACCCCCCTGTTATGAAAGGGGTTCACACTATGAATGGATATATGGTGGATCCCCGCGAGATATCAAAATAATAATGCAAAATTGCAGATTTCGCGGCTTCTACGTCGGCGGCCGGGGAAGCTTGAATAAATTGACAGCAGTAAAGACGCCCGCGCGAGGAGGGCACGAAAATTGGATAACATTCTGCGTGAGATTCTTTACAGCCACCGTTTCAATATCCGGCGGCGGCGTCGTCGTCGTCGCCGTCGTTCCCACGTGCCGCCGCTAATAGAAGCGCCGCGACGCCTTGGCGACGATAGAGGGGGCGACGTCGCAGAGAAAATCATGTACGCGAAGCTTTAGCTATCCGGGGACATGGCAATGTTTATAGATATATAAGTGCACTTAATCTTTTCGATATATATACGGAAAATCAAATACTGATGTATGAATGTGTTGATCATGCTTAGCTATATTTGAAAATGAATTGCCATGCCCCAAATAGGAGCACTCTAGGACAAGTACCTATTTATATATATTTATCGTTATTTAAAAAATGCTGAGGTTTACATCTTACAAAAATCCGATGACAATGAATCCCAATCAAACAGGTGTGTCGCTAATCGCCCTTAAATGCAGTGTGCCTAAAGCACGCGTGGTGCGTAATGCGTTCTTTGTGCCTCGATGCGGCTTGCAGTCAGCCAGTGCAAATAGATTCGGATGCGTAATCCGATTGCCGAGCTCAGCGAGGGCGTTCTACGCACAATGGGATTAACTCTACGCATGTATAGTTGCAATAACACTTGCACTAGAATTACTTGATGGAAGGGTGAAGCGAAATAGACACCATTTTAGACTAATACACTCGGAGATTTCTATTAGCAATAGCCATTACTGCAACGTGTAGTCGTATTACTAAGTCAATTGACTGACGTCACCAATAAAAGAGGGATGTCAAGCGACGCATTTTTCCGAAATTTTAGTGATTTTGCTGTCAATAAAAAAATAGTGAAAATATACATTTTCAAGTACAAATCTTAAAGAAACGCCGTTGATCACTAAAAAGCTAATTCGCTCTCCAATTGGGTACCTACTCTGGTTTCCATTCTTCTCGAAATTCTCTAACCCAATTCACACATGCACGCATACCATCCACAAGCGAAATCTTTTTGAAACCGAAAGACAGAAATCATTAATAACCCGACGCCCGTCTGCATTGTTTTGTTTAACCGAAACAGTGACAGTGGCGGTCATCATCATTAGGGCTGGGGTCACGCTTCTGTGCCCCCTTACTTCATTAAGCCAAGCTCTTGTTCCCCGAGCCCATATTCTTGTGTTGGTATACATAATATTATTATGTCGGTTGTTTTCTCCCAAGCGCATTACCCTAATTAGTCTGGACACTGGTAGATAGCGCATTGAAGAAGCGACGTCGACGTCGACGTCGCCGTCGCGGCGTCGGCGTCCTTATTCGAAGACCGACGCCTGCATTATAAACCCATTAGGCTTCGGTAGACCCCATCGCGGATATGAATGAGAATACGACGTCTATGTAATTTAGAATGTCAAAACGTTGCCAGTTACCATTTGTTAACGGAATAATTTTATTATACTTCTGTTCACTTTGTGTGTTTGACTGTCTGTTTGTGTTATTTACACAGCGGTTCCATTCTTTGCGCTTCTTAATGGGAAAAAAAATTAGAGGCATTTCGGTGTTGAAACAAGAAGAAAATTGCCATGTTTATGGTGGGAAATTGACATGTCATTTATTTCGGTGAATGGTGTCGATATTAAGAGTGGAATCAGAAGTAGTTTGCATATGAGCACGGATTCTAGATTCGCAAATACATGCGAACGCAGTTCACAAGAAAGTCATTCATGCTGATATGATATGCCCATATTTGAAATACATTATGCAATAGGAATTTGCATTATCATTAATCCCACGACTGTATTTTTAATTTAACATCTTCAATAACTGACATTCGCGCCACCAGTGGCGTTATAAGCGTTAGTACCACAAACGTGTGATCCAAACATGCCATGAAAGATACAACACTTCACAACTATGCATTTAAACGCATTTTCATGTGTTGCTAGACACTGACGCAAAGGCTATTAATAATACGAATGCAATACCCGCATGAGATACTATTTTAATTACGACATTGTTCTTACAGCAATTACCATAAATACAGATAAGTGAAGCGCAATGTGTTACGCATTGAGGTAGGTTTTTCATATCATTCAAAACGCAGCCCGTCTCGCATGGATAGCAATGATTTTTTTTCCTTCCTTCATTCGGATTCATTAAGTTGTCGGAATTGATATGAAATCGTCCCCTCCAGGTACGCAATTTGGTTCGGCGAGCGCGCACATTGCGTGAGCGAAAACGGGAAAATTCATTTGCATAATAAATACGAGCAAAGAGTTTTGATAACGCGCTATTAAGTGTATTGCACCGTCGTTTAAGTGGCCTATGCCAGCGAGCGCTGTGTAATTGTAATCAGCCGCTTGCAATTAATTAGCGATAATGTTCCGTGTTTGTTGCATGAATAAACAGTGTATACCTACCTATATAGCGGCGAGTTTTATGTGCACGCATAAAAAAATAATAAATGGCGTGAGCAAAATATAAAATGCGATGAAATAATAGGTAGACATGAATATATTTTCATATATATACTGATTAATTCGGAATAGACAAACAACACAACAAATAATGCTTGTCGATGCTAAATAGGAAACACAGTGACATTTGCAACGTTGTCTGAAACATTGCCCATGCAAATTGTGATTTATTGGCGCTGTATAATATGCGAACGTATTTTTGCGATTTCAGACCTATCGCGTAAAGCAGTGAAACCCCTGCTCAATATCTATCCAATTCAAAAACTGCACCGCTGCGGTACAACCATCGTTACAATACCTATGCTAACCGTGGTACAGGAGCTATTTTCAACGATCTCATCTCGATGCTGCAATCCTATTCCCTTATAGAGCAGCGACCAGAAATGGTTTCCAAGTGCAGCAGACAGCATGCAAGTGGCATTACCTCGACGTCTATGCAGAAGGGCACTGTGGTGACTGGCATGAGGACATCTCAGACCATGCGTGCTCTCTTGGGGTGCATAACGCATTCGCAGGCGTCCACACACGGAATACATTCGGCTAGGAAAATTTGTTTTTACATTCATTTTTCCTGGCATGTGTGCCGTGCAGTAGGGAAACATTTTTACGACGCATTCAGATGCGCCTACTTTGAGTAAAGTCTCACATTTTGTGATTTTCGTTCTCTTGGAGTTCGTTCAGCAGACAGCGCGTTCCGTGAGTTGTTCCGCTAAATTCTTTATGGGAACAGCAAAGCGGAGGGAATCTTCCGCATATGATGCAAGAGGAGCACTTTCCTCCAGCCATCAAAAAACATTTCAGAGACGGAAACTTTTCCGTCGAACGTACGCGAGACTGTTTTTCAGACACTACCTAACATAATTGATAACGCTATAACGTTACATTGCGAGTCATGCATTATTTATCTTGACTATCCGATACAAATTTTCCATTGTAATCTCCCCGGGTCTTAGAAACTCGTAGACTCGTAGCTTATAATCTGCATCTTCCCTCGAATTCCCCTGTTCTCATTCATGTCCGTGATCTACATGTCATGTCAGACTTGGCAGCTTCCTGTGATGCCGGCAGAACCCCCCCCCCCCCCCCTCCCCCGGGCTCTAGTGTCTGTGCTGCGCCCTTTCGGCTGCGCTGCTCGCGAGTAATTCGCCGCGCCGCGGAACACTGGCTTTTCCGCTACGACGTCATTTCCGGAAGAAAGTGACTCTGTGTTTCAAGCGCACGCCGCGCGGCGCTCTCAGATAGTCGCGTTCAAGGACAAAGAAAGTGTGTGGAGGTGCCGAGTATTCTGCAATTGGTTTCAATTTTGAACTTTCAATGTTGAATATCCGTTATTAGTGGAGTTTGCGGAGTGTTCCCATTTTGACAAACACTTGCACACTTCGTGGAGGTTCCATGAAATGATACTTTGACTTCATTTTATGCCGCTGTAAATGTACCAAAGTCGATCACGAACACAGTTGTTGTTTTTTTGGGGTAAATGCTTTTTGAAATATGGATGACGTTGGATGTGCAAGAGCCGTGTCCCGTCCCATCACGTATGAAGCAACCCGCAACACTCTCCCAGGAGACGCGTGAATTTCAATTGCGATCTCCCATCCCATTCCCGTTGCCATTCCCGTTCCCGTTCCCGTTCCATCCCCAACTGCAAGTTTCATGAGACTGTGACCCGGCAATAGCCATCATTGGCGAACAGAGGCGGCAAGCGCCCGAGTTGCATGCGCGAATAAGAGACAGACACATTTTTGTTTTATCAATAATAAGTGAGACGAGAGAAACACCATAAAACCGTTTATTTGACCCCATGGCATTTAAGTTGAGAAATTGGAAAAACGTGGATTTTGTTCAAGTATTTAAGTGAATCGAAAATTCGATTCGAATGTTTTGGTATAGAGTAGTTTAGAGGCGACCGGTTTATTGATCAATATTGTCGAATATCATTGAACATCGCGTTTTACGAGGAACCATTTGGAAACTTTGATTGGCGAAGTCGTGGAATCAATCCGCGGGATGGAAGCCGTGGAGGCAATGATTTCGTGGTGCGTCTGAGTTTGTGAAAGCGAGCGTATTTTGTTGATGACTTGTTCCAGGAAGTTTCTTGCTTAGAGGGAAACATTATAATAAACGAGGAACGGAAGAGGAGGTTGAGGAAAATGGGGCAGGGGGGCGGGAAGTTGGATGAAATACAATTCATCTGAATTTACATGTTTCGGAATCGAGAAAAGCAGAACAATACAACTGTGCGACAGCTCGCTGCGATGAGCGTCTGAATTTGTCGGGAGGATGTGGGGCATAAAAAAGTTAATGTGAATATTTGAACTGAACGAAAAAAAGACTAGATTTCGAAAACTGAAAACAGTGAATTCATTGAGATATACGGTTGAGCCCACAACACAGCCACCGCCAAGTCCGCCGCAATCGAATTGCCATTTGCAGCCACGCTGCACCAAAGTGCATCGTGTTTTACCGCAAAAATAAAAACAAACGCTCTTCATAAATCTATACCACGAAGTGCATTATTCCCACGAGTTTGATTGGCTGCATCAGATAGCATGCCAGCCCGACGCGGACCACACAAAACATGATGCAATGCGCTCCTTCCATCATCGAATGCATGAGCCAGACTCGTACGCTTTTTTTGTTTTTCCAGCCAACATGGCGGCGGCCGGCGTCCATTGGCCGGTGGTCGGCGTTATCAACGTCGGCGTGACCCCTTGGTGAATACGCAAACAACCACGGGCGGCCGACGGACATTTTACACAAGCACATGCATAATTTTGACGTGGCCATGCCAGGATATGAAGGTGCGGCACGGGAGAGCGGGGGGCATTCTTTGTGAAAGGCCTGCAATTGGAGGCGCGGTGCGGCCGGCGTTGGTCTCGGCAGGGTGTGATTAAAGCAGGGGCCAGGGGCCAGGGGCCAGGGGCGCCCCCGCGAAGGGCGTTGGACGTGCGGACGCCGAGGCGCGGACGCTATCGACCACCGGGCAGCGACGCCGAAGGGATACCCAGCACCTATTTCTGAACGAGTCCAATGAGATACTATTGTTCTGTTGTTGTCACGGTGATTGATGTTTTTGGGAGAAAATGCGACGAGGGAAAAAACGAGCAGAGTTGGGAAGCATGTGCAATGGAAACAGGGATGCAGAAAGCGGGGGACGCGGAGGTGCAGGATTGTGCTTTACGAGCCGATTTAATTGGGACGTTGCGCGGCCGAATTTGGCTAGTTCGACACGCGGTCGTTATTGCGTAGAATTATGATGTTCATTTTTCACCTCCGTTTGCATGTCGGGGTGCTGCCTTTTGGGTAGCGCTGCAAATATACGTGAAGAGCTCATATTTTAGCTGGCGATTTTCTGTGTGGAAAAAGTATACCTTTGCCGTTTGGAAATCCCTGGAAAGTCTTCTGTCACAGGGAAAAAGCTAGTCGTTATTTCGTCGGCCGAATTGGTCCAAAAGTGTTCGAAAGAATGACTTTTTTACTCTCATAAAGTTGACGTAGAGAAAACTAGAACTATAGTTTAGTGAAAGAAAACAAGTCGTAGATTCTCGTTGAGTGCCTCTTTTCATTTTTCGATTTAGAAATCTCCATTATTGGGATAGATCCGCCATTTTTCCCTCCCATGTCCAACTCTTTCAGCTCTGCGTCGAGCGTTGCCGAGCAGCGAGATAAAAATCTTTTTATAAGAAGGGAATTCCTTTTGGGACCGGTCTTTATTAAGACTTGCGGCAAAGTAACCAATCTCGATCGTAATTCACCTGCTTCGGATCAGCCTCCACCCCCCCCCCCCCCTCTCCTCACCGTCGCCGGGACGAGAGCAAAAACTTGACACTTGCGTTTCAAAATCAGGGACATCTGATTCGCACTGCAATGAATGACCGAAAGTCGCTATCAGATAAGTGTTGTTACAGCTGAATCTTGGTCGGGACACATTCCGATGCAAAGTCAGATCAAACCCATGTCTTTGAAAGATCATCCTTAATTCGCCTAAACAAAATATTCTTTCTGTAATTACAAACAAAGGATTAATTATACAAGGCAAAACGCGGAATGTTAAACAACACCTTTAATGCCGTCCAAAGATCCTGTCGAAGTTTTCTACCGAAAAGGCCACATTCTTCCGAACTGGCCGGCCAGAGGCGATAATTCTCTGTTTGGATTCCGAAATGGGTCCGTTTGCTCATTCCATTCCCATGCAAGGCGAGGTAACGAACGAACGCGATTAGGCAGCCAGCATCCAGCCCAGATCTCTGAAATGCCTTCCAGTTACACTTCTATAAATCATTCGAGTATAAAGAAAATTGCAGGTCTCAAAAAGAATTCACCCTCGCGCGCTATCACATGGCGATTGCTCCGAGCGCTTCACCAACTTCATATGGAATATCTAATGAGAAACACTGGATGTAATTTAAGTGTACACAAATTATTTATACGAGAGATCGCAGTTTTTATAAGAGACTGGATGAAGATGATAATGTATTAAAAATATCGTAAATGCACATGCTATAATATATAATAACATGCATCATTGCATGTAAACATGAACTCACGTTCGACGAGCTACGTTTTATACAAAAATGCAAGCAAAAATGAAATGCAATCTTCGATCGCAGCGTTTATATACAGCTGCATGAAGATGCATGCACTTAAAAATGCATGGAAAAACGGAATATTACAAAATAGCACGCTGCAAAAAATCGCTCTGATAAATATCTCGTCCTGAAATAATGCACACGCTCTGCGTTTTATTCAAAACAATCCAACGCACGTTCAATTTTCTAAAATTTTCACACTATCAATTTCTAGCAGAGAGTGCATACACACGGCTAAACAATCATAGCTCACATGTGTTTGCCGAAAGAATTTCTCTCTATACGTGCATAGGTAAACATCGCATAATGTCGCTGAAATTCTGCACTACAGCAAACAGATCTGCCTGCACATATAAACCAGCGTTCACTGTTTGGCATGTGCCTGATGACCCCCACCGACCTGCCCCCCCCCCCCCCCCCGCAAAGCGCCACGGTCCCCGCCGACCCCTGGCGCAGACATGGGGTGCTCGGCGGTGATAAGCCAAAACACTCTGTCAGCGGGTGACGTTATCAGAAGCCCGCCTCGTGCCTAAATGCGACGGGAGGCTGCGCTCCGCGCGCCGGAGCTCTGTCTACGCATCTGAGTGCGTGCCCTCATTTTACCCTCATTGAACGGCGCGCCAGTGGCGGGGTGCGAGGGCAAAGCGCTTCGCAAGTGAGGTCCACGGATGTGTTATTTTGCTAAAGTATTTTTTTTATCGCCAAATAAGCGTGCTATTTATTTTTTGACGTTTTTTTAAATGGAAATCTATGTCTTCTTGGCAAGAAATCCATTGATGAAGTGACTTTGAGATGCTCCAATTTAAGGGTTAGCTCACGGATGTCACCACTGTCATGCAGTGACGTAATTTTCATCCCTGCTTCAACCCCTTTGCAGCGGGAAATATTCCAGACTTAACTTCAAGTTTAATTGCATTTTTGTTTAAGATAATGCTTAGCTGACGAATGGCTTTCGATGTAAAAAGGGTTACGCACGCAAAAGTCCAGGGGATTTGTAACAATACAGCACACACCAGAAAGTGTATATCTAGTACGCAGCATTTTGGGGTTTGATGGCTTTTGGGGGGGAGAAACTGAGCCCGAACTTTCAAGTAATTCCCTGGCATGGCTGATTGATGTCACAAACTGTGAGAAGCATGAATAACATTTCCTTCTCTCCTCCCCAAGAATGTTAGCTAGCCAGAAAGCATGGCGGAACAGAACAGTCTGCAGAGCATGGTGCTCACTGCTCCGGCACAGCCTCCGCGCAAAGCACATCACAAAGGCGCGGAGAGCGGAGATTTCTTGCATACATAATGTCCGATCGTTAAGCGATGTCGGACCCTTTTGCAGATAAACCAACATTTCAGCATGGTGCCACACCCTCTCTGCTCGCTCTGCACTCACTAGACGGGATCCCGAGCACACGATAATGTATAACTCTCTCCAGTACCAATCGTCCGCGACGCGAAGTTTTTCCCAAGTTGGGGTGGCGCGCCGCGAATTACTTTCGAAAAAGCTGACTTGAGTTTTAAACTGTGTGCGTTTTTTTTTGTGGGCAGGGGGTACCGTGGGGTTGGGGAGCGAAAATGCGGAATGTAATTTCAAACTCGACGAATTCAATTTGAGAAAAAAATGTTTTGTTTTCTGACGGCTCAGTGCACACAAACGAAATGAACTATTTAAAAAAAGTCCGTATTCTTTCCATGATTAGAAAATAAATTGAGTTCTGCGCTCGTTTTATGAATACACCTTTTATCCAACAGTGTACATTTCGGAGGTCAACACAGGACTAAACAGAAACGGCGCCTCTGCACTTGTGCAGACCGCGGCTTGACATGTTTCAAGGGTAGTTTCCTAAAGAAGGGCGAAGAGGCAGGGGGCGGCGGATTCGTAACGGGCCTAGGTTATTTATTGCCCCCACTTCGATCAGCTGTTGGCAAGAGATTAATGATACGAAAAGATATTTTTTCATCGCGAAATGAAAAACTATTTTTTTCGGTTGTATATATTTTCATATCCCATTCCACGATGGCAAAGAAACTCCAATTTTTCTTCGCCGAGCATTTTTTCCTGTCCTTGTAGTCCCAGAGGGAATCAGGATGTTTATGCGCTTCCCAAATCACTGTTTCCATGAAACTCAGCTAGATCATTACTGGCGTTCGGATAGCCGAAATTTCGGTTGATATATCGGGGACATGAGGCAGCCGTATATTCTTCAGTATCGAAGCCTTCTGCAATACACGAGAAATGAAGGAAATCCACCACAAAGAGCACTTTTCAATTCAAGTCAAACAGATTCTCAATACACATATCGCGCACTAACCTTCGAAATAATATGCAGAAAAGCACTATGCTGCTCCCAGATTTTATAGCAAAATGTTTTATGATATTTTGTAATGCTTTTTTTTATATACATAACATAAAAAAGTGCAGTGGTTCCATTACGATTTCGGTCATTAATCTTTTGCAGCTTCCTGTCCAACTTATACAGTTTGTACTCAAAACACGAAAGTTAAAACGCTGCACAACAACAAAACAATACACACCGGGCACTTTACGTTCGCCCGGCTAGTCTAACGCATGTTCCGCATGTTCGCACAGCCGCGATGCGTGAATGCATGCGTGGGCGTCTGCAAAGTGTGTTAGTTGTTTTACACACACGGGGGTGCTGTCTCTGGGCTCCACATGAAGTCAATCACGATTACAAGTCCAACACTCTCCATGCTATCTGGTACACTTCGTCCATGGCTGTATTAGAATTACGAATAAGACAAATCGTTGGGATTACATGCCACATCTAATGCTTGTCCAGGTATTTAATTGAGGCTGCCGCTATTATCTTTTTATGTAACATGAATTCCTCGGATTATGTAAATCGTAACTACAAATCAAAGAGACGAACAATTGCGCCAGCGCCGCGCTTCGGTGGGAAAAAGGTACGGCAGTTTTCGGGTTTCCTATCCTGTATAGATACACTGGACCAACCGTCAATTCTATTAGATGTATCGATCATTTTCTTCCACTA
This sequence comes from Nemoura dubitans, assembly GCA_921293005.1. NCBI lineage: Eukaryota > Metazoa > Arthropoda > Insecta > Plecoptera > Nemouridae > Nemoura > Nemoura dubitans. Next base: position 22,931,920 of record OV121075.1, read on the forward strand.
TATTTGAGAGCAATTTCCAAACACGGTGGTTTACGGCGGAAAGTGGCCGAGAAGCGAACTCCCCGCGGACCAAGGGGGGGGGGGCGCCGGGGTAGGGGGGCTGGGGGATGTAAGGCGCGGGGGGGGGGGGGGGGGGGGGACGAGCGGCGGACATGTGTAAGAGCCTGTGTGTGAGGGATGAACTGGGATAACATGGACCGGAAATAAGCTAGCGGGAAGAAGATCCGTGAGGTGGCCGCGTGTTGGGGGATTCGGGACCAATAATAGAAATATTTTCACGATAAATTCTTCCCCGAACACCGGGAGGTATGTCTACCAATAAACGGTGAATGCATTGGACGTTGTCGTTAACACAATCATTGTAACAGTTTCCTTTTTTTCACGTGATGGAAAATGTTTCGGGCGTCATTATCTCGTCGCTGTATGCTTCCTTCCTGCGAGTTAAGTTAGAGCCTTCCTTTTTAATCCCTTATGAAATTGCGAGCCACTAATCACTCTGAGCTACCTTCCTTGTCACGTGACACTAATTACCGTCTCCGCTGTGCCGCAGCTTCTTTTCTTTCTCCACAAAAAACTCCAGGGTGTATCCCTCCGCGTTCGGCGAGGCAGGCGAACGGCAAAGAGCGCACGCATCTTAATTAAATTTCACGAAACTAAACCGCGTCGCACGAAAGAAGAAAAGAGTTAGGTGAGATGCATGCATAAATTACGAAAGATGGCCGAGGTATAACTCTTTCATTTCGACGGACGAGCGAGAAAACCTGCAGGCAAGAATTAGATTGGCACATTTAAACCAATCGTCGGACGTTAATCTGACGTCTCACATAATTTGTGAAGTACTTAGATTTTTTCATATATTAAAACTCAACTCCTTTTGAATTTGTACACATTCGCACCAGCTACATCAATGCCTGCAATGCCGGCGTTGCTACGTCGGCGTTCTTTACGGATTATTACAACAAAACCTTTTGATACTTATATTTCATACATGAAAAAATATCAAGCATGCTTTATTGTCTAAAATAAATACACCTGACAGGTTCGAGCCTGAAATCCTCACCTAAGAAACCTGTCTGCTCTTCATTGCGCATTCAGAACATTCAACTTCACCGATTTGTCCGCCTCCTTTCTGACGCGCTCCTCCAAAACACGCACTGTCATACGAGCCGGCGAGTTCGCTTCTTCCAGCCACAAGGAAGTGCATTACCTAAGTTAGCTCAGTGCAGGAATCGACCCCGAATATCCGCGATATCGCATAACCCACCCCCACCTCTCCCTGCACAAGATTTAATTACTCTTTGTTCGGGTTCGTGTACAGTCAGGCAAGGGTTGGTCTCAGAACTTTACCAATCACTTTCATAAATATTGGAGCCTCGCTATAAGCCTTTCAGAAAGTCTCGCTCGAGAGTGCTCAATAAGTAATAAAGTTACAAATTGATTTCTCTTCTCTCGCCGTGCCGTGCTATATACTGCCGAACTGGGGCGATAGCGAATAAACAAAACAACCCCTTGACGACGGCGACGCTAGGCTGGCTGCCAAGACGGTGTTCGGTACGTAATACGAGTCGGGAGATGCTTCCATGTTTGCGTCTTGAAGTTGAGACAATAAGAAAATAGGTAAACAATGGCATGTGCCCAATTGCAGGCTAGCAAACAAGTGACGTCAGTACAAAATACAAATGTGCTCGAGTTGCAGATGCGGTGCATTTTGGGATCTGTACAACCAATAGCCATCTGCACTCAAATGCCATGGCAGGAAAAACATACTTTCTTAGAGTGAAGATGTGCCATATTTTGAAAGAGAATGAACTTGCATTTTCACATTACCCTGTTGTAAATCAATGTATTCACACATGTTTTCTGTTGAAACAAGTCAGTTTTAATGGCAGTTTTTGACATTTTTGTTTCAGTGCAAAAAAGTGCGAAGACATCTCCTTTGAAGCATGGAAAGTTATAAAGCTGAAGTATGTGGATTATCGAATGATATGGAAAATGTCTTAAGAGGACTGACAGACACCTTTGACTGAGTGTAGAATAAAAATGAATTTACTGCTCGCGACTGGTTGAGGAGCAATGTCTTACACGGGTCACCCAGACTGCAGTGTGAAGACCAGGATTAATTGTCTTGTTAGGAATAAATTATTTCATTCCATTGCAGAATTTTGTGACAGGTGCATTTTTGTGCTGAGAAATTAAAGCAACAACTGCAGTACAACTCATCAAGGAATGCAAATTAAATTAGAATTTGTGAGTACATAAATCCTTCCTGCATGGTTACAACCGAAGATTTCTTGCTTCTCTGGTGGTGGTATTTTAAATGTCGTCCGTCAAGCTGTACGAACTTTAAAAGTTATATCTCGCCGCATTGAATTACCTTTGAATGACAAACAAAATTGGGAAATTTCCATAGCAAGAAATGCATTTGTGCACATAGAATTAATAAAAACCGTATAAAATGTTTAAAACATTGTGCATTTTCACAGAAATTACTAACCCCAAGAATGACATAGACGAGAGAGAAAACATAATGTAGTTGACATCAGGAAGGATGGTTTATTATCTCCATGCCCGCGGTTGTTTAGATGTACAATCTTTTATGCACTTTGACGCACGGCAACGCGGCTGTGTTTAATGCAGCTCGTTGTTTATCGAACACATTGTATAAAAGCCGACGCGGCCATGGCTTACCGCCAGACACATTCGTAATTATGTTCCCATGGGCGCAGTAAAAAAACAGCACTTTTTATAACCAGCAAGTTGCATTTGAAAGGTTATGTGGACTTTGTCCAAAGAATCAAAATAATCCGCGGGTGTTCGTCGTACGAACTTCGCCAAGGTATTTAACCAAGTTGATATTTTTGCTAGATCGTTTGTGCGTTCATTCTAAAATCTAGATTGGCTTTTCTATCTTCTTGTCTGATCTCTGTAGGTACAGATGAGGGTTGGCTTGAAATGCCATAAAGATGACCAAAAAGGGATAGTACCGATTCCAACTTTCTTAACGCTTCAAAAGTCAAAACTGAAAACTAAAACATAATAGTATATCCCTTCCATCTCGCTAGTCTTGCGAGTTGGACCACGCACAGCTTAGCATTGTGCGTATGAAGGGTGGGTGGGTGGGTGGGTGGGGGGGGGGGGTGTCATTTCGGTCCAAAGGGCTGCTGGACTGGCGGTGCAGCCACCGAGTTGACTGGACCGGAGGGGGATTAAAAGACGGCGGGTTAATGACTCGTGCAAACTAAACCCAGGGATCAACTGCAGTCGCAGAGCTGGGGACGATATGCAAGAAGAGACCGTCCCCGCCCCCCCCCCCCCCCCCCCCCCCCCCCCACGCCCCCCCCCCCCCCCCCCCCCCCCCCCACCCCCGCCCCCCCCCCCCCCCCACCGACCCCACCCCCCGCCCGCCCCCCCCCCACCCAGGCCCATCTGCAATACGAAAACATTGTCGGTTTCATGATCTCAAAGTGCTGGGTTACAATGAGTGCAGGCACTCAACTGGGCTTGAAAGAAGGACTTTGAAGGGTGTATTGCGGGCTAGTATAACTCAAAGGAACCGCCAATATATCAGGGATCGGTTCAGCACACCAAGGATTTCTTTTATCTAATTTAAGCCCAAAAAGGAATACATCCGAACACATCAAATTTGAATCTATGATTTCCCCAAAAAAATGAATTAATTTTATTCAGAGCACGGAGGGTCGCCATCTTTTTCGAAACTAAGTCAGTGATTATCGGTTATGGCCTACATGAGATATCCAGCTCGGTCGCGTATGCAATCTGGATTAAAAGCTTTTGCTTATTGTCTCTATTATAATATCGTGGGTCATGGCATCATCAATCATCATCCATCTTTCGCCCCACTTCATCTCTCTGAGCACACATCATTAGCTTGCGCCTGAATACACATTATATCCCATGATAGCAGCTAACGCTCTAGGTACCATCATTGGACCCATCATTCGACACAGCTGATTCCTAGCCACGAAGCGTCCGAAGAAAATAAAAACACATCACCCAAAGACATCTAGGTACTAAATTGCAGTTTAAAAAGCTCATAATGATTCTCAGAAAAGAGTATACCGAGTTGTAAATAAACATGGCTGCATTGACGCACAGATATTTGAAATGCAATCAACATCGCGGTGATACGAATGACTTTTCATCCTTCCACTTCATGATTTACTCGTATTTCTTTAATTCACATAAAAAACAGACTTTACTCTTCGATCAAGAGCGACATAAAGTGGCAATTTCTTTGGGTATACACATAGGCGACCTATAGGGACACCGTTTGATTTAGAATGTTTGGTTTCTTACTTTAGTTTGCTCGCCGCGCCCAGGATCTCGCCCCCGGCCCCAGGATCCTATTTCCCGGGGGATATCGTCGCCGGTACGTGTTCGATAGTCGTATGCGGTCTTACACTAACTCTGAGTTGTTACATTTGAAGGAAGCCCCGGCCGAGCCGGCGGATTGCCCCAGGCCCACGTCGAATCCAGCGAGAGGCCATCATTTAATTCCGGTTGACAGGTGGACAGGGCGAACGTTTCTCCAGGATTTCCTTCGGGATATTCCCGTAGCGATCCCGGCGCCCGTCTACATAGATATTAGATGGAGACGGGGGGCACTATCTTGTCGCCTTGGACACAGTAATCTGGGAAGCAGCCCTTGCGGCTTCAAAGGTATTACCGAATGAGATGTTGGCGGAGCTATGCTGGCGACATGGAAGATTACGTCGCACGTTATATTACATTTTCTGACGAATGCCTCTCATTAAAACAGCTGTGTAGCCAGAGTCATTACCGAGCGCGAGCATCCACAGAGATAAATCCGGGCGAAATCCGAATGGCAGTTTCGATTTGATTTATCAACGGCGAGAGAAACAAAGGCAAATTTTCCGCAGCGCTCTTCAAAAATATCGGCGTGCACCTGTATTCGCGAGATGGGGATCGGGTATAAGCCGTTGGCTAGGGGGCCGGGGCCTGGGGCCGGGGCCTGGGGCCGGGCCGGGCCGCGTTGCGTTGCGTTGCGTCGGGTACGTCCGGGCCAGCTTAGGCCCATCAAAATCCCTCGCCATCTCTCCCGTAGGGAAGTCATTCCCGGCAAGCCCGCACCCTGTCCTTGCCGGCTTTGCATGGGCCTTCCAGATAAAGCCAGGATCACTATTAACCATCGTTTTCAGAGATGAAATGGCCTTTGGGAGGGACCGCTCGGATTTGCAATTGCGCTGTGCGCTCACTCTAATCCTGGCTTAACGCAAGTAGTCCTACAGGAGCAAAAAAGAGAGAAGACGATACAGTTGTCGCGAGAGTTGGTCAGAGAGCGAGAGAGATATGATGACATTTTATGAAATTTCGTGCGATTCTGAGTGAGAGGTCATGGAAGGGTCAAAACCAGAAGAGGTAATTTCCTCTCGGAGAAGGAGAGCGAGTTGGTGTCGGGAGAGAGGGGGAGGTGGAATAATTCGTATGCAAAAGCCACATTTCGTGGCGGTTTCGGGTTTGGAGAGGGCTTGAAGTCCTGCCGGGTGGGGGGGGGGGGGGGCCGGCATGTGGCGATAACCAACATGTCTGAGGAGAGCGAATTGTATACGATGTCAATAAGTTACCAGCTCCGCGTTTGCGAGGCGGGCAGAGATGGAATTTCCCGAGCGCGAAAACCGCAGTCGAACATGTGCGCGGAGAAGCGAGACACACACCTATCGGGCCGAGCCGAGCATTGCGCAACCAGCGCGAGGAAATTGGAAACTGGAAATGAATAAGCTAGCGCGTCGAATGCGTGAGACGTCCAGTGGTACGGTATTGCGGCATGGCGGGGCGCTGCTGGGATATTGATTCGATTACAAAAACGATTTGCACAAAGTCCGATCCAAGGTTCGGTTTTGACTTTGTGATTTGTTTGTTGTGGCAGTATTTGAAACGCGACTCTTTCTAATGCAATTTCATGAACAGTTCACCTGTTTTGTCTTGTTCCGTTGTAACGTATCGTTCGAAAACAACATCGGAAGATAACATCCTCCTTGTAGTATAAGCCACTCCTCGGAGCTTGTCCAAGATTGCGTGTGAGCATCCACAAGATATTGTTATGCCGTGTTGCGATATGTATGGCTACTAAATGCTAATAAACACACGGTTGGGAGGTTTTAGGTTCGTTGGAAATGGCTTCGTTGTAAACATTGTCGTCCCATGGTCTTGTATGTAATATGCTGGATGTGCAGCCGTACGGATTTCGGTGAAGTTGAGGCCAGGAAATGGCCACCGTTTTTACAAGGCCTTGCTGCACCCCCACGTAAGCTGGGGACATTACCCTGCTAAATGTCCGACTTGGGGACGACTACATCTAGCCCAAAAACGGGAGCAGGAAAAAACTGACACGATTTCCAACCATTTCTATGCTAAACTATTCGTAAAACATGTAACCCTAAAATCTGAGCCACGGGAGTGCTAGAAATGGATTGGGGTGGAATTATTGGTCTGATATAAAAATATACTTCACGTTTGTTTTTTCAATGCCATGTATAATATCAATTCGGAGTATCGGTTAAAAAAAGGATAAAGTAAAGCGTGTCAACGTAAATTCTACTTCTCGCCGAAAACCAGCGTTAAATATTCATTTCATAGATTGAAATTCTTTGCGATGCGATTATTTGCTAGAACTGTGTTACCCCGACTGAACCCAGCGATAATATAATACTCAGAGACAGGACGTTTTATCGATCAATAAAGAGATGGAATTGTCTGGAGTTTTGTAAATTCAATAAAGCGATGGTGGGACAGAATATAACGTATAGCTATAGACAGCATGAACGTAGACCAATCATCCTAAGTGCTCGTGAGGGGAGGTTTGGTGCGGCCAACTTGCCATAGAGCAAACACCCGGGCAGCAGTAACTGAATCAACCAAATTGTTTCGTTTGTGTGTAAATAGAGTGTACCATTTGAACGATTATTTATACCGACGCCATCAATCGTCTGATTAGGTACTTCAATAAAAGCCAGTAAATGCAACCGTGAAACCAAAACCATTAGTTGTAAAGTGCTGCAGAGTAACTAAAAAGACTTTTTAGAAAGAAGGAAAAACGGAAAAACTATAAGAATGAAATATTTCAATTTGTATATATAGGTATATATAAAGCAATTTTCTTTGGTCAGCTTACCGTTAAGTGCTGGAAGAGCCACGCCCGAAGGATGTTTGTAGCAACTTTAGGAAAGATGCCGCGTTTCTTCTGATTCTTTTTCCCGTTCGTGTCGTCATCCTCTTCCCCCGTGCCCTCACCGCTCCCAATACTCGCATTACTCGCGTCACCTACAACACACAAACAGGGGCACACACGTCAATTTCCGTCCAGCTTTGACGCGCCGGGCCCGCCGTGGGGCGGGCACTTGCAAAATTTACTATATACAAAAGGTCAAAATGGGTTATATTTGTGCGAATGACTATACGAGATGCAACATTCATTTTACCTACACAAACACCAATCAAGTTTCCCTTTCAGTCTCTATATGGAGATACTTTTCTATCAAAACCAAAACCACAAAAAACAAAAGTTTCCTCCGCATACCAAAACCACATCCCAATGTCTTCAAGCCATTGGATCACACACGCTGATTGGAAATCTGTCGCTGATGCCAGTCTAAGCGGTCCCCCAGGCTAATTATCACCCCCTACCCGACCCCACCCCACCCCTTGCTGGTGCCACCGCGTTCTGGAGCATTGGAATGGGCACCGGGAGGCACAATCGCGGCCAGTGTGTGTCAGTGTGTTTGCTGGGGGGGGGGGGGGGGGGGGGGGCAATGAGTCACAACATACACACATGCGTGCGTTTCAGAGACAGCATGGGGCAGCGGGCCCCGCACAGCCGACGAAATGTCTGGGGCAAGATTAAGGGGAAACGAGATTTGCATATTGGGTTATAGCGCGCCGACTGATGTGGGGTGGGTGTTTTTTTAAGGGGTTGCTGAGTTCAATCAAATTGATCTGACTTCTAGTGCCATTTAGGATGAATGTTTAACGAATTGTTTATAACGTGAAGGTGGCTGCTTTAATTTCAAATAAACAAATGGGGGATCACCAAACTGATTTGTTATCATTGGAGTATAAATGGACTCAATGCCAGACCCGATGAAATTTAGATTTTGGAAAGAGTAATTTGTCCACTCATCGAAGTCCGATATCTTCCTACAACTACAAGGAAAAAGCATAATAATAAGCAATCCACTATACCGCGACCAGTCAAAGCTAACCACATGTCTCTGCTGGCTAAAAGAGCCGTGCATTGTGCTATTTGTTGCTATTCGTTGCATTACTCTGAGTGACGCCTCTAGCATTCCTCTGTGCCCCTCAGCAGCCAGTCGCGGCTCCGGCAGCGTCAAGGTACACCGAGGTACCTACTCCAGCAAGCACCGGGCACCGAGCACCGAGCACCGAGCACCGAGCACGGGACGCCTAATCGCAATGCTAATCGGCGTTCGCCTAGCCGCGGGTTCTCCAACAATGCCGCAATCACGATCGTAATCATTACACGACGCATGCCCGGTAATGGCGAGCAAAAACAAAGATGGCTGCCTCCAGGTTCGATCACGTATGAGTTAACTGGCGTTCTATTAATAATATTGTTTTTGTTAGAGTCAACCATACGGAAAAAATAATCATAATTTTCACATTAAATTGACGGTAATTGTAATTTGTTTAGTAATTTAAATGCAAAAATCAGCAGATGACGATTGATAAAGGTAAAAAGAAATCTATACTCGTCATAAAAACAGTTTTCTTGTGTGCAGAATTATGGTAAATTATGTATAAGATGCGCAGTGGACGCAGCAGATGTGTTGTGCGCAGATGAGACGACAAGAGAGGATGTTCACTTAGACGAGTTAAAAATTCAAATTACAAAAATGAGCTTTAAACAATTTCTCTCGAGGCGATGGAATCTAAATAGAATTTAAATTACGAGACTTCTTATAGGCTAAGGAAATTGGGAGACAACGATGCTCGGTCGAGACGCAGTTCATCAGAATGTCCAAATTGCCCGGGTTGTTAAAAGTCAAAAGCAGTCAGCGATCAATCTCCAGCCGCGACCGCGTCCCGAGCATCTCGCCATGCCGAGCGGAGCGTTATCTTTTTGACTCAGCATTATTCAGAGCGCTCGAGGGGTCGAATGGTCGATTCCGTTGAGCCAGCAAATGGAGCCAGTGATTGCTGATGGCCGGCGATCTAGGCTTTATCAGCCGACCGAATCACCGCATCGGCTCTTCAGCCAATCATTCAACGTTGAACCACCCAGATAATATTCTTCCCCGCGATGGGAATCGTGGTCGTCCCCGTGCATTCTTCGACGAGCGCCGATGACAACTCTATCAGTCAACATCATATCTGATTCTGCTTGTGTTGCCCAGCGAAAACAGACGAAAAACTAGCTTTAATTAACGGGCTCGCTTTTGCATACATCCTAGGTGCATTAGCATTTTGTAAAACTAAACTGCAAGCAGCCGCCAGTAGAAAAGACTTGACATCAAAATAATAATGTATACTTTTTCAGCGAGCGGTGATCCGTTGTAGGGCTTTGCTAATTCTCTGCGATTCTGGGCGGTCGGAATCTTCCAAATCCAGATAAATATTATGCACGAGTTGTATTTGCCAGGGATAATTTAGATACGGAAAGGATGACCACCAGCAGTAGCTACGGTTGTGTAATGCATCAAGGTATTATGGTACCTAAATAAATAGCTGAAGAGCGCATAAGCCTCGATGCTAATGTATCATAAGTTGATATCTGCGATGGCGTTCGGTAAAATGTCCATGGTCCTTTGAGGTGTTCGTCGTCGGCCAGCTTTTGTGTCCTCCATACGAAGAATATAGTCGAGACTTGCGAGAATCTTACGCTGCTCGTCAAACGGACGTGAGCGTTTCATTTCATTATGAAAAAAAACATACACATACACACACACAAATACAAAACGAACAAGACGACCGTTTTTTTTCCCCAGCTAAGAAATAAACTGGTTGGCTGGTTTCATTCCTCTGCAGGACGGAATACAAGAAGATCCCTGAGGTCATCTTATCCCTAGCCAACGTTCCAAAAAAGAAACGAACAAGGCTGTGATAGAAAGAAAGGAAAGCACATTCCTGGGCCCACCACGGATTTTTTCTCTCTGAATAAACTCGCCTACGGGCACCTCCGTATTGGGAAATCTTGGGCCATGTTTCACTTTTCTTTGTAATGGCCTCGCATAGGCACCGGCTAAAATATAGATCTTTCACGTCACAGAAACCATTGTACGATATATGACATGTCGCGGTTATCGAGAGGTTTATTCGACCAATCAATGTAAAGGAAACGGCATCTTTTTATCCCCCTTGAGTGATCTAAAACTAAAAATGACACAAACGCCATCCGAATGTCAAACGTTCCTCTAAGAGCCTATTACAATTTACAAGTAGGAGTCACCCATTGTATTCAAGACTGTAAACCTGCACTAATCTCGAGTCTCTCGCCGTTAAAGACAATGGCGGCTAGACGCTCATCATCTCCGCGGTTTGGTGTGGGTGTTCATAGATCAGAGCGAGCGAGACGGCGCTATAGCAAAGGTGTGGGAGTCTCCAGTGAAGTGAGAGTGAGATAGACACGAGCATCATAGCCGAGACACGGTATAATGACAGGCTACGTCACTCAGCTGCGTATGCTATTGGCTCTCAACTCTCAAACCTCAATCATAAAACACACCGCCAGTGCACCATTCGTGTGTTTCGTCCCAGGAAAAAAAACACTACAACATCCACAGATGGTGCATTTAACTACGCCAAGATGGTTAGCTGCGGAAAGGGCATAGCACACACTTTCTTTCGAACGCTTTTTGATTTGTATAAAATGTCGATCCTACCCTGTTATTATATTTCCATTCACCCATATCCTTTCGGTATTCCTTGGAAGTGCTTCAATACCTTTTTGTGATACAGATATAAAAATCATTGTAATTACTATATTTTTTAATTCGAACGTGCGAGAAATAACGATGCCAATTTCAAAGTTACTTTAATATGCCTTATGGCACATACGGTAAACTTGAAGAGAGGTACTCAATCAATAGTCTCTATAATGGTTCAATAGCAAGTCCGACAACTGCTATATACGATTCGTTGTTAGTCACTCATAGCTCACAAGATAATATCCCTTGTATACCTTGCATGCAGTTAGATCCAGCCCGGTACAATTCTCTGCCCACACTCTACAAGGTGGTTACAGTTCTATTGATTTCGTTCTCAATAAATAATTCAATTCGATTCGATTTGATTCCCACGTTTAAGTATGTACAGTCATCTACATATTGTGATGTTGTTTACTCTGATCAATTTGTCGATGACCTTAAGGTTTATCTGAGGATTAGAATCAAGATGGCCGACGAACAAATATACCACCTGCTGGTTATAGCAGAACCAAGTTCACATCTCATTTACATCTTTCCGACATCAGAAAAAAAGACATCGTAAGACGTCTCGATGAACTCGACATCTTGAAAGTCGTACACAGAAGACGAATAATATTTCACACGCGGCTGTATTCAACGTCCGAAGGAGATAGACTTTTTTTCGTCTTCGTAATGTACAAGACATCGTTTGGGGATTAAACTTTTGAACTCTTGGGTTTAGCTCTGAAAATAGAAACGAGTGTGTGGTTGACCCTCGTTGCCTCGCGTTCCCTCGAGTATTTGACAGGTAAATTGAGCATGGGCCATTCGAAGAGATCATTTTACTTTTATTCGGGTCAAAATCTTGGCAATGGATAGGAAAATTGACTGATAAAACTTCACTGTGACAATCCACCATCCACATCAATCTTGCAATAAAATTGAAAATCCTCGACAGTGCCAATAACAATCGGTAACTAACGCCCAAAACTTCATGCCCGTTATTTTTTCCCGTCCTGCTTCAATCCTTTCGTCGTAGAAATCGAAAGCACGCCACTTCTCAAGCATCTAAACCATCGCAACTTTCCGAAACTTCCTGTACTCGAATAAGAATATTCATTAAGCATAAAGATGACTATGTGTTTTTTTCAATTCACGTATATACACGTAGCACATAAGTTTGAATGAATTTGAAAATCACGTTGCTCGGACGAGGCATGAGGCTCCTGTTCGAATTGTGAGGAGACCACCCAGTCGGTCGTGCAACGTACTCAGTGCATCGAAGCAAGTGCACATTGGACGATGCTTGCGTCGGGCGTCGAGGGTGTATTAGCCAACCATTCACACTTCATTAAAATGTTTCACTATTGGAATTGATTCATTATTCGTACAGCCACGGAGGAGGAGAGAAGTTAGTTCGCTCGGGGCAGAGAACGCAGCCACCCACGAGCCGACACGAAATTTCAAGAGGACGGTCGGTCGAACTAATTTCCTTATCACACCTCTACAAGATGACTGGGTTCTCTCAAGATTCGAAACTGTAAACCAATTGAGAAATGTAAATCTAATAAAAACTACGTGGAGACTTATTAATGGTATATTTACTTCCATTTAAAAAATCTAAAGTGTCCTAGTTGAGAATTATAGTTGGTGGTTGTATTTTCAAAGTGGCTAAAGTGGTTAATTCTCATGCGCTGCACACGGCGAGCATTTCCGTATCGGTTTCAATTCCCTCCCTGATAGATGGCGCGCGATGTGTGTTATTAATTTGAAATATCTACCAGAAGTCTTGTTCCATCCTTCAAGTAATTATCGTCTGAGAAATGTACAATTAGCTAATGTAATTAATAAATAAGTAAGTACGTGTTAATAATATCAAAGCACGCCGACCGCTCGCTCGCAAAAATGTGTTCTCTTGACACTTCACACAAGAAATTAGGGGGATTTTAATTAAGATGTAAGTAAGTTCCATTGTAAAAACCACAAATGGCCAAATTATGTACAAATCCTGTGCGAATGGACAATGACAAAACAAACATTTAAAATCATATTCTTGCGAAATAAAATGAAGGTCCAGGATTGTCCTAACTTTAACCCGTTTCGTTGAGATCTCGCTAAAGTTAGCACATGCCAAAAACTCGCACCACACGGGCTTCGACTCGAAATAATTCCTGTTCGCATCAAGTTTTCGTCAGTCGAGGCGTAATTGATGGAGGTATTCGAATAAGAGCATGCAGAGACCAAGAACAACGTTCCTTGGCAGTGGCACATGCAAGAGTGAAACTTAATAAACATCTTGTAAAATATGAGCGCAAAAATATAGTATGAGTGCGTAAGTTCGAAGACAGGTTAAGATTATGAGAAGTCACTAATTCACAAGATGACCCTTCGCTCGGGGAACACTTTCATCATTTTATTACACTCGTAAATCACCTTCATACTCGGCTCAACTCTCAAATAAATTTGCTCAAATCGAAATGGAAAAATATCACGCTTACGAGTCTAAACTTACGGCAAAGAAAAACATTTCCCATGCGTATCGTTGAGGAGATCGTGAGCACCATTTTCTTTGGTGGCAGTATGAAAATGCATTGAAATCAACCTCCGACGCAAAACAATTTAACACGCATCAATCAGTGCCATTAGCAAAAGCTTTCGAGATTCGATCTTTGCTGCAGCTCAGAGCAATTCAAACCGCCTGCAATTGCACTTGCAGCCGCCAGCCGCAATCAGGGACGCCACAAACTATTTTTACAATATTAATTTAAAATATAATATGATGAGGTGCATGAAACACTTGGAATAGATATAGCAATAAGCAAGCAAGTTCAGGTTATAAATAGAGCAATTTCTTGGCAACCGAATTCAAGCAGAGCACACCGGCTTATGCTTTTGCTCGCTTCTCGCTCCTATGCTTTTTCCCTGAAACTGACTGTCGTTCTCAATCATCATCATGTCTTGTACATTTTCACCACACGTGCACGGCGAAGACGAAGAACCCTTTTAATGCGAACCATCTCCATACCTATAGCGACATTCCAAGTCAATCAAATCACTTCCGATAAGGAGACCATGACGACATAGCTTCACCAAGCTTTAATTTGAAGCAGCTGGGACCGGCAAGAAATTATGCAACACTTCACTAGAAAAACACCAATGCGTTCACGTAGGTGTGAAATATTTTTGTTTTACATTACATTAATAATTCGCGATTGCAATGCGTCCAACTCAAAGCAGAAAAAACTGGCCAGACAGTCAGTGACCCTCAATCGCGGCCTTCTGAAGTTAATTAATGATTGTAATAGTCAAATGTAAATAGAGAGACCATTCGCTATTACGTGAGGAAAAACAGAACAATTAGCACGATGTACGCGGGCAGTAGAAGTACGCACAGCGCGTATTTATACGCGCGGAATATTTCGAACACGATTTCCACATTGTAATAAAGCGTAGTGTTAACGATTTCGGCATATATATTTGAAAATAAATAGCCTTTCGTTCTGATCATGAAGTTGAGTTTAGTGACCTGCAAATATGGCGACCGCCAGCTAAGCGAAACGGGAAAGGGGGCCGGGGAGCGAGGGGGGCCAGGGGATTAGACGCTGACGTGTCGAAATAACACATTTTACCCTCCTAAAAAAAATTTGCAGCCCACAGTTAGAACTTCTTTACGATTAGGACCCAATCATAAATACGAATGGTGACACATTTCTAAATCGTGTTATAATCAAGCAGCGATCTTGAAAGAGATGCTCTCAGTCTCATTTACGGCATTGTCCTGTTTTCCGTTTCACCACAAAGTGAGGTGGTGCCTCCAACTTTCGGCACCTGCTCGACGCATGTCACCGGAGACTGCAGTCTGTCGCCGAGCACGACGCCAAATTGCCCCCCCCCCCCCCCCCCCCACTGTCGGTCGCCCTTTCGACGCCCTCGCCGCGCGTCTAGAGGGTCTTAGGCGTCGGCGTCGCCGTCGCCGTCTCGCGGATAGTGGGCGCTATTTTTAAGATGGAAACCTTCGAGTTTGAAATGTTCTTTAAATATAACCGCAAAATACACTCATCTCTGTCTCTCTCTCACGGCGCCAAATCGAAAACCCTGCGTGTAGCGACATTGATGACAACGAATCATGAGATATACCTATTTCGCTTGCGGTACCTAGAGTTGGCGGTACCTGGAGTTGGCGGTACCTGGAGTTGGCGGCACCGAGACACACGCAAATCATTTTAATACGATTGTTCAGAGCGCAACCGAGATGATGTTCTAGTTATAAAATTAACGAATGGCAAATCTAGTCGTAATTCGATCTTGTAAATTTCATCTTTAATGACCCGTGGTGTCGTAAAATCGCGGAAGAGACGCAGATTCTCAAGTCTCTTTACGAGCCGACCACAAAACAAAACAAAACGCTTTAATTTGACCGCCATTTACATTTATAAAATTATTAATTGTCCGTCCGCGCACCATTAAATATGTTTATACACCACCGCACCCATTCGTTTCAAACAATATATATATAAATATATATACAAAAAAAATCCTGCTCGAATATCCAATTTGGTCCCATTATTAATTTCATCCAATTACTCAGCGACGGTGTGGTGCATGCGTATGCTTTTTTCGCCGAAATTTATCAATCATAATCGTCGACGTTCGTCTTGCGATCTTGCCCCGTTCCTAAAAATCTCTTATCCTAACGGATTCGTGTGTTGTTCTGGCAAGACTTCAAGGTGTGGCGCAGGGCGCCCCCTCCGACAGTCGGCCGCGAGACGTCGCGAGATGTAAAGATGTACGACGCGAGATAGAACCCCGAGCGAAACCCTGTGACTGCACTAATGATCCGGAAAACACGAGCCGAGAAATATCGTTCGCCGTCGCACCACATTCACGCGATTACGTCTCGAACTACACCCGGGCATCTGATTTTCATATCCATTTGAATTCTCACAGCGTGCGGCATGCATGTTGAACGTACTCGGTGGAATCTGTCTGCGAATCAAAATGTCGTGGCCAAGTCTGTGGAAAGCGGTGCCAAATTAGTACTGCCGTTAATTGGTCGAAACAGATACCACCTTGACTGGGGAGACGGGCGAGCATAAAATACAATTTAGTAAAAGACTGTTAGGAATTTGCGAGTTGCATTTTGATATAATTGGAGACTTGGGCGTTCTCGACTTGAGCCAATTTTAAATATTCAGGAAGTATACTGATATGACGATGAAATTGTCATTTTTTGACTTCAAAGTTGTGAATGTATTCTATACTTTCAAATGTAAAAGATGCAATTATACGAGCAGACCCCCGCTATAATCACTAGCACGAGTGCCCGGCACCATGCGTAGAGTTGTGTATCTATATCTGGTTCAAGTGGCCGACGCCAGGCAGCACCCCATGGAATGGAGTACATCAGGAAGTGTCGTCGGCACATGTCTGTCACAGGGGCGAGTCGGGGGCCCGCGACCACGGCCAGGGGTCTGAAGAGCCCTTCATGCCAAGGACCTCGTCCATAAAATGCTCCTGCACACACTTGGACCACGGATAGCCCCTCCAGCCGCCGCGAAAAGCGTCTGGGTTTGTGGGCCAATAAATTACAGGTATATTAAAGCGACGGAATTGTGGCGGGAATCGCCGGATGCGAAAACGAAATGTATAGTCATTAAAATTATTTTCTGTCAATTACAATTTTTTTCTTCAAACGCGAAGCACTTCCTCTCTTCAAACAACAAAAGCTTGGCCAAATGAGATAACGCAATCCGGTCTAACCCATCTATACCCCACAAAAAGTTAGCCAGAGCATCTGTACAGACATTATCTCGACAATTCATCTCAATTCATTTATCGCAAGATCTTCAAAACAGTCTTGATCAAGCTGGAAGACAGGCACAGCTTTCTGAAACATCCTTTTCGCGTCTTTAAAGCC
This sequence comes from Nemoura dubitans, assembly GCA_921293005.1. Taxonomy (NCBI): domain Eukaryota; kingdom Metazoa; phylum Arthropoda; class Insecta; order Plecoptera; family Nemouridae; genus Nemoura; species Nemoura dubitans. Next base: position 22,948,738 of record OV121075.1, read on the forward strand.
GACTTATTTGTGTGTCGGAACTCGGAGGCTGTTTTCCATCGCAACTGATCAGCGTCCGAACGTCTCTGGGCCAGAAATGACGCGCATAATGTGTATTCTTTCCGCCATCGGTCGCACTCGATCCCATCTCAGATATCTGATCGAGATAGCGGCATTTGCCTATGAAAGACATCTCGGATTTCAATAAATGTTTTTTTTTTACTATTTTCGATTTTTTTCTCTCTGTCGTTCATGGCTGTGTCATTCTGCAGGAGAGAGAGAGAGAGAGAGAGAGAGAGAGAGAGAGAGAGAGAGAGAGAGAGAGAGAGAGAGATACGAAATAAGCATGCGGTTGTGAAGGGGAAAAAGCTATGCCGCCATGACGATGCGAAATATAAAAAGTTATTGTTAAAGATATGCATGTAAGCGTTATACCTTGAATTTTGATCCCATGCGCTCTACCATTATGGATATAATTTTGCAAGAAATTACTGGGACAAGAGACTAAGAATAGACGAACAAAAGGACGGAGGATAGGCTTATGTGTATAGCTTTATACATCAGGTGCTTTATGATTATGCATTCATGGAGGATGAATCATTACAATATTCACTGTCAGTGTCAAACGAAAAAAAACTCAGCGTCGAGATCAGAATGAAACTCCGTCGTTCGACCTGCAGTTGTGTAACAAATTTAAACTGCGATGCTCTTTTGCCGAAACTAAATAATTCAGCGAAACAATTATCCAAAATGGAAGTTAGATATACACTGCAGATCACGGATCAATTGTAGAATATTAGAGTAGCTTTGAACCCGATGAGCACGCTGCAATATTGAACAGACACGACGTCTTTCCGCCCAAACATGGCGTTCGTGAAGGAACAATCGCCAGCGCCGCGCGGCGGAGAGACGTTGAATTTTAGAAAAGGTCTCTTCGTTGGCACGGAGCATCTAAAATTGCGTTTAGCCTTGTCAATGCGCTGCGCGCGATCGTCAGGGGAGTTGGACCCGTTACCAAACAGCGTTTGACACGTGAATCCTCGAAAAGTACACAGGAAAATCCCGAGCACGAACGACCATAGTTCGAAAAACCATCACGATCAAATATTTAACATCGCCCGTAGCATCGTGTCAATTTCGTGGCGCCGTTTGCGAGGAAATATACTCAGACTTTAAAATATAGAACAAGCCTCAAGTTTGTTTTCAATAATCTTAAAAAGGAAATATACCGAGATAGCATATATAATAAGAATGGCGGTATGGCATCAATATATACACCAAAAGGAGAGATCTGCGTAGCCAGATGAGCCCCTAGTGTTGTGTATATAGTGAATCTAGGGTGAAGTGAATAGGGGTGGAAAATGAGAGAAGAGGGAAAGAACACTTCATTTTCCAACCCGTCAATTGCAGAAATTCTCGGTGGACTGACGCTGCGTTCACCGCCGAGGATTTAGAGAACGGAGGCGCAAAACCGAGCTCACGTGAATTGGGACCTGGGACTTGGGACGCACCGCGGATACAAACATCGTTCATATTCCGTTTATGCCTATTCCATTCGCATTTTAATTGAAATTCGCTCTGGTGAAATTGTCTATTAGATGATACGAAACTAATAGGCAATTAGCGTTGTCGTGCCTAGAGGCAAAAATGGTCTCCGCTTCCATCAATGATGATAATGCCATTCCCCCTCGCGGTCCATCCATCTCATGACGCAGGGTGGCTGGCCTGGTCCATCTCCATCTCGCCCTCAGAGTCCGCCGTGGCGAGCTGGTCGAGCAGGGCCGCAGCCACCGCCGCTTTGACTGATGTGAGAACGCTGCCACCAAAGTAACAATTACAACGCGGCGGTAACAATACCTTGTTCGCAAGGTCCATGGGAACCAATTACAGGCCGACCGGGTGATGGATGGTCCAATCAAGCTGCTAGCTAAGGGTCACGTGACTCGGGGTGACCCCACGCCACAGCACACTCCCACAACGATGAGGTCAACGTGAAAAATCGACCCATCACAAAAAAACAGTCTAAGAGGAAAGAGGGAAAAAAGAGTATAAAATCCATAAAGTTTGTATCTTGTTCTATGGCTGATCTTGCTTGAAACGTGTGGTTATGGGCTGTGATTTTATCTATAGATATATAGTAATTGCGAGATTGATTGAGTTACTATGCCAAGCTTGAGGTATTGTGCAGATTATATAAATTGCGAGTCTGCTTTGCATAAATATTTTTGATACCCATCGGCATGACCTATCGTGATTTGCCATTGAGCACAGTCGAGCGTACTCCCGAGTCCTGACCACGCATGATCAACCGTGCCACGGCAGAGCTCGGAGTTTGAACAAATTGCAGAGGGCAATTATGGGGGCTCACAAAAGACAATCGTGCAGTTGTCAGTCTTTGTTTGACACACACAATTCTTCCGCTTCCGAAACGAAGTGCACATGCATTTCCGCGAGCCTCGCCAACGAAAACTGCCAGCGAGTCGCTTCCTGACACAACAAATCCTGGCCCACAGGATAAAACGCCGCCACGTCCATTTGGCGACGTCACAAACTACAGCCATTTTGCCATGAAAGGTGCAGTTTTCGCAGCGCTGGCATTTCAGCGGCCGCCTTGCCGAGGGCGCCGAACTTCTGTGCGCTGCCCCGCTCGGCCGGGAGCAGCGTCTGTCCGCACGGCGCGCGCCACAGAAGGGGTGCAGCCCCCAACGCGCCGGCGCCGTGACACCGGGTGGGCCGGGATATCGCCATGGCGACGGAGGAGTGCGCGATTCGCAATTTTCATCATTAGTCCTGCGTAGAAAACTGGTCCATACAGCGGCAGCACTCGCTCGGCGGTGGCCGGGCGGGGGTGGGGAGGGGTGGGGCGCGGTGCGGGGGGATGGAATGGCGGGGGCGCAGCACGGCTCCGAAATTGTGATATTGAACGCGTCTCGCCGGGTGAGCTGCGAGAGTAAAATGTTTCGAGCTATTTCAATTTAGCGTGCTTATTTCAGCAGTAGAAACATCTGTAGCATGCCATGGAAATAAAAGTTTGCTTTTCAATCATTTAATTTTGTTAATTACTTTTAAATGAAAACGCTCTGAGCGTTTGGTTCCGCACACTTTCAGTGCCGGTATATACGAATTCATTCAGCCCAGCGTGATATTTTTACCCAAAGTTTCCTCTTTCTACTCAAGCGGTGCCTTAGAATATTCGGGTTCGCTTATTTATGTCACATTCAATTTGTCTTTTCATTTGACAGCTGTCAAATGCAAGAGTTACGAACGGAATACGCAACACATTTTTGAAACATACCAATTTTCCTTCAATGTCCTTTACCACACGCAATTCTTGGTTATTTTAAGTCTAACAATTCGACAAAAGAGCGCTCCCTGGACAATATAATTCACCACCCACATTCCAGATTTCCATTCTATTTACCTATACTACATCAATCGACTGAATTAGGGCTCACCATATTTTATTGAACAAATTAAAGAACAGAAAATGAAGAAAGTAGGGAAAAGTACATGAAAACTTGTCATAGACCCAGTGAGTTTTTCATGAAAATTTTCACCAAGCATTACATTATAACACCCCAATCAAAACCCGCCGAAACCGAACCTTGCATGCTCATATACCAGAATGGCCTGCACAGTTTGGCCAATGGTTTGTAAAATGTACAAATTAGCGCTTATTCTAAAGAATAACAAAGTAGTGATAATTGTCTTGGCTGTACGTACCATTGTACTCACCGGGGCTGCCCAGGAACACCGACGAATAAAGGACACCCCTTCGAGCGTCGCTCACTGCTCTAGCGTCGGCGGGTGACGGCCACTCGCGCCGTGGGCACCACTTGCCTGCAACCAACAAGGACACCCGTCAGCATCTCCACTCAGCATCCTCATCCTCATCCTCATCCTCATCCTCATCCTGCAGCCTCTTCCAGCATCCGTCTCCAGGACGCAGGGGCAAGCAAACCGAGTGCCACAACTCCGGCAGAGTTCCCAAAACGGCAGCTTATCTTCAAATTCATCGAGGTTTTCCTTCTTACAGGCGTTACTGTAATCTCCTGCCACCTCCCCCCACCCTCCTACCAACAAGGAATTAATTTCGTCTGCATTTCCGTGATACACCAAGCACACCATGAGCCATTCGATGCCTTTTTTGTGTAGGCCCCGCGAAAGCTGTCTGGGGTTTTAAAAGCGGGTACGATAATAGGCGATCTCGTCCCTTGCGACCCTATGCAATCAAAGTATTGCCAACCCGCAATTTGCGGTGACTCGTGCCCAGGTCGCAGTTTATCACCTTCCAAAGGTGCCACACTTGACGAGCACCTATCGTGGCTCGATGAGGGATGGCCTATAAGTTTCTCGAAACGAGGAGCGCCAGGTGTCATGGATTGATCGGTTTTAGAGAAGATTCTTGAAAATCTCAAACGTTTTTCAACGTTCTTTGAGGGGTACACTGTAGTTTTATGCCATGCAATTGGTAAACCCATCTTATTTACACGTATTTTATATTCCATTAACAATTTTCTACTCGTTGCAAACCATTTCAAACGCCACAAAGTTTTACGTCGGTTTTCCCTCTTCTCTCTGTTGGGGCAAAGAAATTTCCCTGCTCCCGTGTGCTCGAAATAGGCTATTTCCTAGCGGGTGAATGGGGTCGTTGCCGAGATTACGTTGTTAGGGGGGCGCGGGCCCCGTTTCGTTCGGCAGGCAGCGACGGAACAAAGGGTGGAGGAGCGAAAATAGTGGAAAATGAGTTCGTTTCGGTGTTAAGGGTAGATGGAAGCACAACGTCCCGGAAAACAACACCTTAACCGAATTCATCACCCACCCTAACAATAGATCTTCACTTGGCACCAGCGGTGGAGAAAAACCGTCGCTCTGTAGAAAGCCGCGATATCATGCCTTGGGAGAACATTATTATCTTGTTTCAAAAATCCAAAGCATCCAGGTTTAAAGATAATGGCATTCGCCATTCACAATACCAGTGACGAATGAGGGTCATTCGTACACTTTTGGCTTAAAACTTCTGGCGTCACTGGTAGCCCTCCGGGTACGTTGCTTTCTAAATAGTCTTAGTTCATCAAAGAGATGGAATTGTTCCCGTCAGGGCTCAGGGCAAAGTGCTACATCTCAACTGTAGACACCAGAGAACCCGAAACCTATCTTCGCCTCTTTTTTAAGTACCTGTATGCTCATCAAAGCAAAGCAACCCGCCTTTACCCCAGAGAGACGCTAGTTTTCATGGCACCAAGAAAAGAGCTGATTCTTTTGAAGTGAGAGTGATCTCTTGTGGAACACAGCCGTGATCCACGGACATTTCGCGGTCGAAATGCGACGCATGTGAACCGACGCTTCGCCTGGCGTCGCGACGCCGACGCCGACGCCGCGAATGTGTGCTGCGGTTACGCCGCAAAGTTCATCTCTCATGAAATGACGCTGTGCGACTTGTTTTTCATCGCTAGCGCTGTTATAAATAGGGCCTACCTCAACCTGTGGCTAGCGACCTGCTCTAAATATCGAGTTATTTAGAAGCACAGAAAAACGGCAGCTCATAATTCGGAGCCATCGAAACGTCTCTCTTTCTGGACTAGTGAACCTTTCAGCCACAAAGTGAAAAATAGTGTATTATGGATAGATTTAGTAACATCATTGAATCAGTTCAATTAAAACCAGTAAAGATACATTCAGCCTCAAGTATCTGTAGAGCTAATTTTCCTTCTGAAAGCACGAAAACCCTTACAAAGCACAGCCAGAATTTCCCGAGATAAAACTCGGATCAAGCGAACACGTCCGTGTATAGGGAAGAAAATTCTCTTTTCCCAAACAAAGCAAAGCTTCGCGTGGCAGATTTACGACGCCCAAGGCTCTGGCAGACTTTGAACCCAATGAAGCCCATTCTTTAGATCCGAATGTTCCCATCCCCACCCGAAAACCCACCCACCCACCCACCCCTGGCCGTCAGGGGGGGGGGAGGGTGAATTCAGATGCCCCGACATGGACTATCCCCAGGCCAAAGGTCATAAAAGCAAGAGATGTGACCATGCAACCATAACTTTGGTGTCGTAAGATTCTGAAATGTGGTGACAGATGATGGCACAGGTCGCGTGCTCCGACGCGCGCCTCATGAATCGTGTTACTTGTCACTTTACGTTAATTTTCAGTTCATAAACGGAGAAGATGGCTACAGAGCTACTTAATGACCTTTGTGTTGTAATTCTTAAGTGTCCTTGCATCGCATGTGTGCATTTCAGGGTTTATCAATGGGGCAAATCACTGTCAGAATTGACACTCGAATGAGTTCCGTACAGCCAACTGCTCTTTCACTCTGACGGGAGGAGAAATATCGAATACAGAAAACAGAGTATAGGCATACAACATATGGCTGAACGACTACGTGATTTCAAATTACTTTCCGAATTGTATTTCAATTTCGAATGTCGCTCTTGACTCGATCGAGGAAAAGAGGCTGCCAAATCAGTTGAATTGTAAATTCACCGTTTGTATTATAATTTTTCAAAATCAAACGACACTTTAATTCAAACTACACAAAGCAGTGCACGTTTGAGCGTTGTATTTCGCACATCAATCACATAAGCCAGTCGTAAGTGCTCACGCTTGAAAGACAGCGAAATCGCGGTGACATTTTCATTCGAATTGATCGTCTTTATATTTTGCATCAAGTGCATGCGGCGGCGGCGGCGATGGTCGGTGCTGGTGGTAGTGGTGGTGGTGGAGATGATTCTTCATCCCAAGTGGCCGCTCTTTGCCAAGTTCACAACCACGACCATCCTCAACACACGTAAATCAACCTCCTCCCCCCACCCCCGGCCAACACACTAAACTGTGACGTAGTTAACTAATGGGGTTCTCTGTTGGTCGTCCCGCTATATATTTTAAAAGCAGTTTATGGTGTCCCAACGTAGTGAAATAACTCTTCTGGTCGCTCCTTCTGCTATCAATTCCACACACTAGGTCGAACTAGTTTTATAAAATCAGCTGATTCCAATAGTTTCGTTTCGCTCCGCTCGTGCTGGTTAAAATGTGAAAACGTCACTCGCGATTGCGCGACACATTGTTCGAAAGCACATCCCTTGCAAAGTAACAATGGAACCGCAAACAATTTAGCGAAAAAACGAGAAAAAGTAATTACATTGTATTTTAATTTTATGTCTTTTTAACTCCTCCCATTGCGTTTAATCGCCTCGAGCATTTTCATTGTTTCATTATACAATATCTTGATGAGGCCTGCGCTCTATGGTGTGAAAAGCAAACTAATCTTATGCATGTTGCGGCGGAGATGCCGGCAAGCCTCAAAATGATAGGTTATGAGTGTGAGTTTAGAAGTCGTGCGCTCAAGATTGCCATTTTGTAGCAATTAGCAAGCAGTAAGTTGTGTGTAATGTCCAATTGAAGATGTACATGCGATTATTCGCTGCATGTTTCAAGATAAACATTTCAGAAAAGGTCAACTAGTTTGGATCGGAGAGAAAATAGAGAAGGTCATGTTTGCGTGTTTTCTAGGCGAATTAGACACTGTTATATTAATGATACACTTCAATTTCCATCCCTGGCAATCATCTTGTCAGGCAAATATTACCGATTATCAGTCACTTTATTGTGGCCTTATGATAGGGATGAGTTAACGAATTAGAATTATTTCAAGCCTGATCCCAAATATCAAGAAATTACAAGGTATTGCACGAATCACTCTGGAAGGCGGGCCCATAAATTTGTATGATAAGGTCGTAAATTAATAATATTTTGACATCATGCACTTTAAATCTTTAAAATACCTGGAGTACAATATAGTACCTCTCAAATAAATAGTGAGCTTAGAGTAGATGCACATAGACTAGTCCCTGGACAATTCCTCGGGCTCTCCACGCACCCGACGTCTCTTCTGCAGTCATAGGCAGACATCAGAGGAACACGGATTGTCCATTAGAGGGGTGACGCCGTCAATGAAGCAGAGGTTTGGGTGCCGTGTCCACAGAGACACGATATCAAACCGTGCGGTGTGGGATGAATCTGCTCCCATTAACAACAGGTCCCAATCGTCGAGCATCATCTCAGCCTACGCCGGAGTTCATTGTCACCTTGTACCGGAGATTCAGTCAAGAGACGTAACGGAATACTGGTCCACCCCGGGTCCGAAGATCTTTCAAAGTATCACGTTTTTAGAAATGTATTAATGTTGCCGTATTTTCATGCCAGTACTTCGGACGTAAAGCGACCGTTTAGCATAACGCCCAGTGAAAATCGTGGTGAGCATTTGAAAATCGAGTGCAAATGCACAGAGCGAGTGCAGCGCGAGGGAGCGATGGCCGCGGCGGGCGAGTGGAACGCCGAACGCAGCAGTGAGTGAGCGGTGTCTCGCGCATGATTCCGCTGCAGCCATTATTGACCGCGCGACGTTCGGCGTTCCACACTCCATGGAGGAACCCAGCGAGGGCCCGATAGAGCACCACGCCCAAGTCCGCCGCTCGCTGTCCCGAATCCACGGGCGAGCGACACTCGGATAAAATGCAGTCGAAAGATATTTCCAGTCGATTTCGCAATATTTCTATGCTTGTCTAACAGGCACAGGGCGTTTTGGTTTCATTTACAGTTGCTGCGTTTTCTTGGTATGACCCCCCTCCCCTCCCTGGCCAATGCATTTATACCCACCCACACCCACACACACACACACACACACACGAGTGACTGTGCTTCATCATTTATTATCATTAAACTTCACGTATCAAAACATGTCCAAGTAACATCAGTTATCCTTTCTGTGGTCCTTCCCGTTCGTTGACTCTAGCACATCTATCTCTAAGGCACAAACTTATAACGTGCATAAATACAAGTGAATAAATTGCTTGACTTGTCCCTTTCCACTCGCAAGTTCAGATAAAGAAATCAAAGAATGATCATCAGTGAAATTCGCATGGCATGTGTTTGTTCATAGTGCAGAGTACCGAGGGAGGTCGTTTAAACTTTGTAATTTAATTTGAAGTCTGTGACTTCTGTTCATATATTATATATACATTACAGTGCTTCAAAATAAAATAATGATACAAACGCGGGTTGAAATTATCTGCAGAGATCTTTACTGATAAGACAAGAAGTGTCTGCCAGTTAATAAAAAGGATTACTGTTTTACACTTTCAGACAACCATATCACAAAGTTTGGAGTATTCGTGTTTGAAACGCACAAAAAAGTGGAACGTTGCACAAAGACATTGCTTGATGAAGGGAGGGGATCGAGCGATTTTTCCAACTGAATTTACTAAATGAAGTGTCTTACAAGTAGAGGACCACCCACACGATCGCCTCTGCGCCCGAAAGCAGGCAGACAACGAATTGAGTGATGCCCATCTGGAGTTTGTCGAAAGGAACTTGCATGAAAAGAGAATATATTCGAACTTGTGATGGGTCATTTAAAGCGTAGCGTTGAAAGTAATTAGGAGCGAAATCTCATTTTATGAGACAAGCGCCTATTGTAAAGATCAGAATGTAAGGCATACATTTGAAAGGCAACTTGTACAATTATAAATGTATTAACTATATTATTACATACCTATCCTATATTTTATGTATTTTTAGCGAAACTAATCCGACTGCGAACTCAAAACTATAAAACGTAATATTAATTTGAATGTATAGTGTCAGTAAATGATAACGAGCTTGATATTTAATGATGTTTGTCGAATTGTGAATAGATGAGTGTCCGATCATCGTCGAGCCTTCAAGTGAGCGCATCAACCAGTTTTTGTGCGACGCGGATGCTGTGCCGAGGTCCAGCTGCATGCGGGATTGGAGAGACGAGACTCACCCAAGCATGTGTGACAGAAACGGTTAGATACAAAACGATGAATGTAAAACAGAGCTCGAGATACTTGCATATGCATACGCTTGGACATGGTTTGATTTGAGTCTGAAATTAATGAAAGAGGCTGTAATGATGTGGTTTATAATGTAAACTAACCACAACCACCAATGACGGCGCAAAAAAGGGCTCGATATTAGGTTCATCTCGTTTTTCCTATTAGAGGTTCAGGTTCGAAAAGGCAGAGCCATTTTATCAGAGAAAATATCTGTCTGTGACGGGCAGACTCTCTATCCTTTTTCAAGAAACTTCTATTTCCACGCAGAGGAAACATAAACTTGTTCCAGCCATTGCGATAAGGAACAATCCCATTTAATGGTACAACAAACTATTTAAGAAATCGCATCTACGTCTCGCCAAAAAAAGCGGGGTAAAAAACGGCAAAAATATCACGATTTACTCCGCTTATCGCCGATATAGTTTGTTACAGCAATATGCCAATTCGCGTGATTACAAACGAAGATGGCGTCGCCCGGCGTCGCGACGACAGCGCCGAAAGCATCGCCGATGCCTCCGCCCGACGATTGGTTTCGCCCATGGCCGGGGCGTCCGCGGCGTCCATCTCCTCGCACCAGACAAGTCATGAGCGAGCGGCAATCGAATTCGCGGCGAGCCAGCGTCGCTCGCCGCGCCGCGCGGAGGCGGACGGGGTGCGCCGACGTCGCGGGCGCGCCGACGTCGAGCGTCGGGACGCCGTCTGCCGGCGCAGCATCCCTCCTCAAGGGCTGGTCCGGAGCTCGCGCGGCGGCTGATTGACGGGCGCCGCGACCGCGCCCTCGTTACAATCTCACGAATCCGAAATAAATCACGAGCTCTGCCGATTCTCTGAGTCTACTCTTTGAGGGGTGATGGGGGGGGGGGGGGGGGGGGCGAAGCAAGGGCCGTGTGACAGGGTCACTGGAGTTTTTGCACGTAGGGCGCAACGGGCTTCGATTTCATATATATATATATATATATATATATATATATAAAGTTATAAATTGAGTTGTTTCATTTCATATTACGCTAAACACTGAGATAGTATATAAGTATCGGTAGACATAAAACGATTCCGTGACAGCCCTTCGCATAGCATGACAAGACATTGAAATGTGATTTCATGCCACCATACACACACACCATACTATAGAAATGCATGTTCCGGTCTGGGAACGCGATTGACTGGCCGAGGCCCATGCCGCTACCGCTGCCATGCAGTGCTCTTGGACATGGAATTATGTCACGCATCCACGCAGAGTCGGCAATGTCTTCACGAAGTTTGACCTGCATTGACCACTGGCCAACAGCTTTGCTCGCCGCCTGGCATGCACCGCGCACCGCGCTTCGTGCACCATCCATCACCGGGGACGCCCGCAATGTCCACTACGTATCGTCTGCGCTATTAATAGACACTTTTACTACTTTATTTTACTATAAAATATAGTAACCCACTAAAAATATATGAATAACGTCGCATGGTGGTTGTTTGGATCGTGCAATGCTTGTTGTGTGCTTTGAATTAAATCGTGTCCTCGTGAAAGATCTGTTGAAAACATGCAGCGCAATGGGCAACTCCTAGACGCAACCCGCAGAGCAAACAAGATGGCTGCCGAACTCGGCACCTCCACCGCAAACTTTTCATTTCACGCCTTCTTTTTCTGGAAGTGACTTTTGATCGATGCTTCGAATATGTTTGCGTACAAGTGATGGCCTGTGACGTAACAGCATCTGACTATTTCAGCAAATCAATATTTGCGTGACCTCATAGAAGCGAAATAGACTAGACACTCTGTTCAACTAAACCAGTCGCTCGACGTCATTTCGCTGCAAACATTTCGCGAATCCGAAACCGTTTGTATAAATTCCCATAGTTTTCATCCCGATTTCCTCAAATTATAATCGGCTACATGGCGAATGTTTTCAGATCGCTGCTGACGCTTGCAGGGTCAGCGCCACGGGGTGCGTTGGCAAAGAAAACAAGCAAAGAACAAAACACACATACCCAGGGGTTGCAGCAGGTCGATAAAAAGACATAACATTGCTCAAATAATAATCGCCAACACAACACAACCCTCTGAAAACACACGCGGCCGGGCGACCATGGCGCGCTCATTCGGCGTAGCACAACACCATTGCGGAAATGACTTGCTAAACGCCGTGTACGCAGAGAATTCACACTCGAGCGCCGCTATTATTGCCATTATTACAATAAAACCGTGAGGCTGATGCCACCCTACGATCACACCCTCCCCCACCCCCTCCCCCGTCCCGCTAGCTGTCTGTTACGCTAAGGGTGCAGTCTGCCAGCCAATATCACCCTCACGAAGGAAATACCAAAGACAACGCTCCTCATATCCAGATCACGAGCATAACATTTTAATAAGCATAACGGTAGCATGATTTTTGACATGACATTGGCTGACATCATTAAAATTAAGTGGCAGTTTTCATTAAACATGCATCTTGTTGTGTTTGTTTGGAATTGGTATAAAGACATGATATAAATTTGATAACGACTCAGAAATAAATAGAAATAAATAGATATGTTATATTTATTTCCAAATTAACTCTTCGAAAATGTGCATTTAATTTATGGTTGATCAATTTGGTTTCTAATTGCAAAGTTTAGAGACGCCTACAAATATCAAAATACCAAATATATTAACAACAATATTTAGAAGCCAATAATCGTCAACTAACATCGAATCGAAATCGAGATGTAATTGAAACGTGTGTAGGTACCGAGTGCACGTGCGCCAAGTGCGAAAGCAGTAATTGGCAGGTAGATGAAGCGCGGAAAAACAATCAGCGTGTCCCAGCTGTCTGCACTACAACGCAGAGTAGCTGCCTCAGTGGATGCCATTCGTCTTATTCGAGGCAGGTAGCAGCTACTAGCTAGTGCACCCATACCGGCAATACGTAATACAGGTACCTCTATAATTAAAACGCACCGCAGATGATTATTTCCAGTAATAATTAATAGGATATTAGCACTAATATGCCACATGCGACGGCCGGGTCGATAGCCATGTGCTTTGAATATGAAAGACGGTTGCAATGTGCACTGCAGACACAGTCAATTGTGAATCACCGAATGTCTCGTATTGTAATTGATTCATTTGAATGTGATGCGCGTTATGCTGTTGATTAGTATTGTCTAATGATTGTCTCACATTTGAGAGGACAGGTGGTGACTGGCCGACAGGTCTTACCCGCACAATGTCAAGCCGGGGGCTCTGGGCACACTGACTGCCCTTCTCCTTCTTCAATTCTTCCTGATTCATGGTCCATTGCCTTTTTCGTACAGTCGTGTCTAATATAGGAAACGATCCTGTACAAATGCTAGCTTTTGGAACTAAATACATTTGTTTAATCGAATTTCAAAGATGGCAAGAAACTAAGAATACGTGTCGAGGTAGATGTTTGAGAAGTGAGTCTCCCCCGTGAGACGACCGATTGTGTTTAAAGTGTAAACCAAGAAGGTGACATCATTGTCCCGCAGCAAACATTGGCAGAGTAACTCGATAGGCCATTAGAAGCCACACGTGCCCCCCCCCCCCTTTGCCCCCAACCCATACACACACGCAGCAGACACCTGCAGCGATGGCTCATCCGACGCTAGCCTTGATTAGCTGGCCATGCTCTTGATGCTGTTGATCAGTTCTAATTCGTTTACCCATCGAGGCTAATAAAGCTGTGGCTAGAGGAGAGGCTCAGAGAGGTTTCCATACGGTATTATGTGATCGGCCAGAAAAGTAAGACACTTTCAAACAAGTTATTCTCGTGATTTAGTTGAATGGTTGGCAGCTCTGATGATTGGGTCAATCCTTCAACTAGATAAGATCCATACCTCCTTCAATCATCCAAATTTAATTAATTACCTATAGATATAAGAAACGTATTAAGGAAAAAATCTGTTTGGAAATTAATTTATATTTTATATACTAAATTATAACCCCTTTTCTGTTGTGAAAATCACTCAATTAATTTATTTGATCAACGCCTGCCTGGGTTCGCGCTAAGATGAATGATTGCATCTGAGAAGCTTCTTGTATTCGTCACTAATTATAGGCTTTTACACTGAGCTTTAATTAGACCTAGCTAGTTTGCTATAACTTAGAAAGTTCATCTCGGATGACGTTCTTATTATTATTATTGAGATGTATTAGTAAAACCAGAATTATTTATTAGCTTTTAACATGTCTCACTTGTCAACTGCTAAACGAGGTGTCAAAAGCAATAAATGGCTTGTCACTAACCATACTCAACATTAAATATGTTAGGTGCATCAAAAATTGTGTGTAAAGAAGTATACGAAAAAAGTCCCCATCACGGTTTTATGACAATGATAAAATAGACGTGGTACGAGGGGATTGTACCTTCAGTCCTGTTGGTTTGGAACTATTCGAATGGTTTGCTTGAGCCGTACTAGATCGCGCCACACTTCTTGGTTGAGTCACACTAGCGCTGCGGCCAAGGCGGAACTTGAAGGCATATAATTGAAACTTCAAAGGTAAATCAATACTTGATTAATAACATACGACTCACATGTGTTGGCTACATTTAATGAAATAAACCGTGTAACATGCTGAAAACAATTACGCTTTATGATCAGTTGCGACAATTCTGTCACGACATCGTGGAGAAGTAATTAGAGTTGGCTGCATTAAAACGTAATATTATTGCACTCGTTGCGTATACGGTATAGGCAATGCGACCGCAGATTATCGCTACGTTATTTTATGATAATTGCAATTATCAAGTGACCAGATAAATAATGTATTTGTTCGCGTGAATGTTTATTTTAAAGTGTAATTGTTGCAGTAAAGGCGGTAATTATTTTATCGTTACCTATAACATTAACGTTGATGATGAAAGCTCACATTTAAGTTAATAAAATAAAACCTTTAACAACTTTATAATGATGCGTTTGCAAATAAAATCAGAAATTTCTTTACACTTAATCTACAAATAAATACGATGTGTACTATGCATAAGAAAGAAATGCTAAATGTTAGAAATCAAACGTGTTAAACAGCCAGCAAGTAGACAAGAATCTCCCATACACATATACCTAGGTAGGTAGGTAGGTTGGTAGGTATATATAGAGAATAATTGATTTTCTTCGTAAACCCAAGATTAAGGTAAGGCTTGTGTGTTTTAATATTATTCCTTCAGCGTTTTTGATCTCCCCCTTTCATCTGAGTGATTCAAGTCATGCAACAAACTTGTTAAGCGTCATCCCAAGAGACCAGTGCCCCACGGGTGGTGGGTGGATGGAAGGGGGGGGGGTGCACGAGGGCGCCATGGGGCCAAAGGGTGGAAGCACCCGGCAGAATTAGCAGTCGGGGCAAACAAATTATAATGACAGCCATGAAACGACTCTAGCATAGTGCATGGACGCCGAGAGAGCAATAACACAAAATTACATTGTCTTGTGTGGCCATAAAGTTGTGTGCACTTCCACAAATAGAAAATCGATGATACGCAAGTGAATTGCTTGCAGTTTAAATGATGAGTGCAGTCTTAAAGACGTCGCTTAGTGTGGGAAGCATCTGAAGATTGAATTGCTATACCACCGAGGTTATGTAAAAAGGCAGGTATATCATCATCTGGGTCAATGCTTTAAATCACTTAAAAATTATCAAGATTGATGAAGCTACAATTTTTTTTTTCTGTACACATTACAATTTATGGTACACGGGCCAGCTTTAAGTGAAATGTACCTCATACACATTGGTCTGATGACCCAACTGCTATCATGTCCAATTTATCACGTCGTCGAATTCAGATTGAACTTTTTACGGTCACTTTTTATTATGCCACTATAAATTTCACATATAACAAGCGACTTCTGGCACATTGTTCGCCAGCGGGATTCATGGTTCCCATCTTTAACAGCCACAAAAAGCAAGAAGGTATTCAATAAAAGTAGATATATATTATACAATATAGAATAGAAATCTCTTTTCTTGTTGATACCAAAACACAGAATTGTACCGTTTTATTCCAAACCACCGAATGACCAACGTCTTGACTCCTGACAATGGCCGGCCATGTACAAGCATGCCACAGTTCAGGCGATCGACCCTATACATAATACGATAAAGTGACGTAATTTTTTCATCTCCATCAATCAGTTGGAGTGGCCTATGTGACGTCACACACCAAGTCCGACATAACTCTTCCAGTTTACCAATTAAGTGCTGGTCTGGAGGGGGCCTGATTTCCGCCATGTCACTTTCAACTAGCCCAGACTCGTCGTCGCTCGCTGCCTGCCACATTACTCAGCCGTCGTAAATAATAACCCAGCTGGCAGACCCAGCACCCAGTGCAGGCTGTAATCAGCTGATTCGGCCACGTGAAATCATAACAGACACGTTGGATATCTTGTCTGGCTGCCGCCATTCCTCCTGATATCTTCTCTGGGAAAAGCGACATTGAAAACTTTGACCGAGTTGTTTCTCTTATATAGTTGGTTTTCTCTTTGCTTGTTGCACGAGACATTTTGCCGATCAACATAAATATCAACAAGTTTTGATCTGTTCATGTAGAGTGATGACCATTAGCAGAACGAACCGCCCATATAAATGCAATAAAAATACAAACATGTTAATTTTATGGCAAATAAAGAAAAAAATATCTGGTATACATACGCGTAATATCGCGCTATCTGGTGCAGAGATCAAGCCTGAGAAATGGCGCGAATCGATTTATTATAATGAATCAGTATCTCGAGTGGCACTATTTTATTCTTCAAAAAAAAACTCTTGTAACACACATGCTTCATAGGTTTAGATGGTGTTAGAAAAATGAAATGCCGTCTTGATTGGTTTACGCATCAAGAAGAGCGATATTCCCCAATTCTGTAGATAATAGTTAGAAGGTGGCTTCTAATATTTCTATCATGTAGCCCATCAAATGGAATGCTAAGACATATTTCGTGCCGTCTGGTAAATATTCTTTTACACCACAACTGCAGCTTTATATAATGGATTCTCAATAAGCTGCTGGACCTCACATGGAGTCAAGCAAGCGCTTGGTGAAATCAACACTGCAATGCCGTTTTAGAGCATTTCCATTTCCCCGATCATGCACGGCACGCCAGCGTGTGCCGGGAAACTGCACCAAGTCGAGCCCAATGACAGCTAGAAGTGTGCACGCACTAATTTACTGTGCGCCAGCTAACTTCGTGGCCCTCATTGAGCTAGCTCTGTGTGCCCATGCACCGGCAGCTATCGTCGGCGAGACACGAACGAATTGAAACTGGAGTCATGGTCCCATTGTGACTGCAAGAGAGCGGACAGACCACACGTTTGATTTGCCACATGATTCGTTTGGTGTATGCAGGATGCTGCGTTCGTTAGAGACTCGGATGATGAAATGAAAAGAGTGTGTAGTGAATGATCTCAAGCCATTGAAACACTTCCCTGCCTATGTGTGGGAGACAAAAACAAGTAGTTATTGCATGGAAATTACTGAGCCTTTGACTGTTAAGAGTATTTACTTTACATTTACACAATTTACAATTACGCGATTAATTGCATCAAATCACAGCAGGCCTGAAGTGAGCGATGATAGTAAGAAAAAAATCAAATTTTTAAGCGAATGAGTAAAAGTGACTGTGAAAATCTACACCATTGACATCGAGTACACAGGAGTTTGATAATGATGAACACCTTAGCACCGGTCGTAAAAATGCTACGCATGTTATGATAAAATATATGCCCCCTGAGAATGGTTTATTGCAGCTTGGCCCTGCCAGGGATTTCGTAAGGCTAGTACACATCTCCAGCTGATATAAAAAAAAAGCTTCTGTATCATAAAAGGAGATGGTTTATTGTCTCGACGCTGGGAAGAAAATTAAAACTCATTTTCGTCGGACAGAGCGCGTGAGTGCGCTAAGCTAAGAGGCGGGATGTGGTCGTCATCAGCGGCAACAGAGGCCCCGGCTACCTTAGGACCGACCGCGGATTTGATGGATGCTGCAGATTTTCATTAAAAAATTTTAAGTAACGAAAAACTTTCTATATGTTTTATAACGATCGCGGAATAAAAGGGATTGACCCCATCGTCACCTTGGATACCTGTCTTGCAGGTATTAATCTTACGTCACAATCAGGGGTGTCCTCCTCTCCTATCAATCATAGAATAAAGTCACAGTGTTTGTATATATACACATTTTGGACCAATATTTAAACGAGAAAATTATTTCATTTGAGGTAACTCGAATAAAATCTCTCAATATCAACATATCGGTTAGTTAAAAAATAAGTACTGATCACAACATGTTGTATTATGATATTCATGTCCAGTAAACTCTTCGATCACGCCATTGTTGAGCACAAGATGTTTTGTTGCACTGACGGCACGATCGCGGCCGGCACTGTGCATTACAAATGTTCCCTAATGCGCGCTGATGATGATGATTATTGTACCCAAACACGCTTCCATAATATACAGTTCCTACTCATCAGCTGATCATAAAACATATTTACCACACCAAGATTGTACATTGTTATCCACTAGAGCTATCTAACATATAAACGCATAGGTAGACCGCGCATGTATATTTTTAGTTGTCGAATGTCCTAATAGACGCACTTGCCCTTTAATTTGCTTAGAAATCAAGACGTGAAATCAAGACGCGAACCCATGGAAGGAGGCTAAATACAGGAAAATTGAAAATTCATATTTTTGGCCCATGGCATGTCAGATGGTATTTTAAAGGTAAAAAGGCAGCCAATATGCGTTTAAATATTTGAGAGTTACAATCTAGATTCGGTTAATACGTAGTTCTCGTGCCAGCCGTGCACAGCGCTGGCTTCGAGCAGCGCTAATGTCGTTCATTTACTAAGTGAACTGTGAAAGTATAATGTGAAGTCTTAATTACAAGCCTTGGTGCATTCATTACTGCCTGCAACTTGCAACTAGCAAGCCACCTTTTACGAAAAAAACATTAGTCGTAATGAGAGATACATGACCACAAGGTATTAAATCTAAGCGAATAAAAGGCCATGATCGACAGTAGGTATAATTCTGCTTGCTAATTATAATCTATGTAATGAAAATGAAAACAATGCAGTTCCAGAGGGAAATAAGTTGGCGTCATAAATTTAATGTTTTTTTTTAGCATTCAATATATTATGCATAAAAAAAACAGTGCTGTGTTGCGTACAACACGTTTCAGTTGGCAAAAGAAAAGATGGCAAGAAGAGATGGAAAAATGGTTTTCCAAGAGTGAACCACAAAGAAATTCTCAGAAAGCACTCGTTCCTCACTACATACCCCCTAGTAGATCAGTGAGCGGTCAGTCAAACCCACCCTTACTCTGTACCACGGGGCACGGGGTAAACCCCCAAGGGACCGCACCGAGGGTACGTGATGTAACGTTATGGAATCAATATCATACTCTTGGCCAGCGGTCACTTTGCCCACGGCAGCCACATTTAAAGGCCCTTTTGGGACCCTAACGATGATTTGATCTGCAATTTTCGCTTGTCGGTGCATTTGTTCAAAGTTCGGCATTTGTATTCCTAGTAGGTACGCAACTCCTTATTCTGTACATGATGATAATAT
This sequence comes from Nemoura dubitans, assembly GCA_921293005.1. Taxonomy (NCBI): domain Eukaryota; kingdom Metazoa; phylum Arthropoda; class Insecta; order Plecoptera; family Nemouridae; genus Nemoura; species Nemoura dubitans. The sequence continues at coordinate 22,968,140 of OV121075.1, forward strand.
ATACAAAAAGAATCTCGATTATTTTTCATACATTTTGAAAGAGGAGGTTAAAATTTGTGCACCATATAAGAAAACGGAAGTCTATGCATATTAACTCCCATGGAGCAGGTAAAGGTGTATACGTGGCACTGTGTCATTATAAAAGTTTGAATTGATTAAAACGTCTAAAACACACTGAGACGATGGCGGGACGGAGTTTAATCGCTACAAGCGTCTACACAAAACGGGTGTTCTCATGCATTAATTACTGCCTCAGCTCGCCAACACCAACGTACTCATTAGCTTATAGACAACTCAGGAGCGTGAACTCCGTCAAATTTGGTCCTCGCCTTCAGGTGCTCTATGTAACCCTAACCTTACTTGGAGGAAATACGCAGCAGAATATATGTCATTCATGCACGCCTGAAGAATAATCAATGGATTCTAAAGAGAGTATCTTCAGGGTACAATTCATAGCTTGATTAAAACGACATCACATTTAATTAAAAAAATTACCATCACTTCGAATCAAATGACTGGAATGCAAATGAAACATATTAGAAGGGCGTGTCATTTCACGTGCAGCCTCAGATTTTTACTAAATAAATTGATTCTCTGAGAAAAAAGAACCAGTCTGTCATATTTCCAGCGAACATTTTCATCAAGTAAGAGAGCACAGTCGAATGGCGTGGCATTAAACATACACACACTGTTTCAAATGACAAGTGCGTGAATTGTCCAGCATAATAATATATATCCAAGTCATAGATGCTGGCATGGGCTCGCGAGGCAATTTATCTTAGTACATGTCTTCTCATCTTCCATTGGAATCGTTCTGTGGAGTGCAAAACGAATTGAAGTGCATGAGCGATGTCAATTCCTACCAATCCATCACGCGGCGGATCACAACTACTAACACAACTGCAAACATGCAGCGACAACAATTATTGGCAATGACATTGGCAATTGTCGGTGCACTTTCTAGCGCTGTGCGAGCCCGCTGGGCAATTGCTCTGCGAAGGGTGAGATGCTAATGAGATGAGGGCACAATGATGTGAACGACCATCCGGCCAGCGTTACTGCGTGTTTCATAGCAAAGTCGAAGAAAAATCTAAAGCTTGTGAGAATGAAAATAAAAGCTAGGAACAAGCTGTCGTTTGAATTTTCATAGTTCCATACTCAATGGCAACTTGGGGGGAATTGGTAAAATTTCCCCTTGGAAAGGAATAATAATTTGGCCAACTATAATTGGTCTCAATTATCGCCAACGTGTAGGACGGAAGAAAATAACATTTACCAAATGTAGTGTAACTCGAATAGTTTTTGGCACCAAAGGAACCACAAAAGAGCGAACTTAGTCGAAACAAATCGGTCTCTTTTCGAATTCAAAAAGAATTGGTTATTCGAATAAGTGAATCAAGCAGGGAGTCTCAGCCAGCGCTGGCCCGTCGCCTCCTCACTCTAATATCTGTAAGTGTCTTATTGATGGGCTACTGCCAATTCTAATCCAGTGGAGGTCTGACGTAACATCAGCCAAGACAGCAGCTAGCTAGGGGCATTAGCTTGCCGGGCACGTCACTTCCTCTGACTATCACCGATCCTTTTTCCACCAGCACACAACCAGCTCGCACCAACTCTCTTCCTCCAACAGGGCACCTCCATCGAGAATAAAAACTAGCTCTTTCTTCGTCTAGAACACGAGTGCGTGTATCTAGCTATCCTTGTTCCTCTCCCTATAACACAACAGCAATCTACTTTTGCGGCCTGCTCAACAAATAGATTACGTGATAGTGGCATATCCCGCGAAAGCCACGGGATAATGTTATTCAGCGCACGTGCCCTGGCGGGTCAAAATTGATACGCACTATAGTTTCCATTTTCGCTTTTGGCTGTATCTCAAGAATTTTGGATTAGTTAGCGTTTTTTCAGTTTGATTCTTGTGTGAGCCGGGTTGGCTCTATGGCAAGACGCCCTGACAGAATGATAAACATAGATTCGGCGCTTCATCTTTACTGGGTGGTGACGGGGGTGGGGGGGACGGGGCGGTCATTCTTAAATTGAGCTCTACTGGACTTGGTATGTGTGTTTATGTTCAATAAACAGTGAATCAATAGCAATAAAATCGGACTATCCAAGTTCTTTAATGTGTTACAAAATGTATCGACGGTTCCCTTGTTAATTTTGAAAAGCATGTAACATTTGCATCGTCTTTGCCCTCACTGGCTTGCCCATGTCATATACTGATAATAAACCTACAGATATCGCTGATTAGGCCAAGAATAGTTTTCAAGCAATAATTAATTGAATTATCGACTTGGTTGGCAGTGGATTTATGCTCGACACTGTACAGTTGCTGCACTCCGAAGGAAGGGACACACGATCCCATCAAAACGTCATGCCAGGCCTTGAAGGATAACCAACTTGTAATGGTCTTCTTTTTTCTCTTCAGACCTTTTTTCCCTCGAAACTCATCAAGCCGAAGAGATCACGAGCGTGCATAAGTTGTTCGCGGCAAGTACTTCCATAACGAGAAATCAAAGAAAGGTAAAGAGATTGTGACAATTTTAGATTATCCTACTTATAAACTATGTGATGTCAAACCAGGCAAATGGATGAGAAACAGTTTTTCTTGTTTATGGCTTTGAGCGCACAAGGCATAGGGGCATAAAAACACACTTTGTAACAAGCTCTGAACGCACATTGCATTCGCACACTGACGATAAATGCAATCAGATGGTGAATTATTATGCAAATGAGCAAAACACATTCCTCTTGTACATCTGAATAATTACAACACAAATGGAGATTACATTTGGTTGCATGGATTATAAAATGGCACTTGAATGAGTACCTATATATCGCTCCCTTGTGCCAACTTCTGTGATACCCTTGTATGTAGCCTTCTTAAGCTCACTCCTGTGTATCCCCTTATAGCTCTCTTAAGCTCTCTCCTGCGGTACTCCTGTCGGTCTCTTGCATTCATGTATGTACTCGTAATCGTACTAGTACCTCGAGGTTAGGCAATTTTCGAGTCATGAGCGATCAATCCGCAACAGCGCGTGCGTGGTATGCATGACAGCAATTTCTTTGCTAACCAAAAATGACACGCTAATCGAATCATTTACTTCCTCACTGCACAAAACTGACCTTTCGCAAAAAGGTGCAGCATTACCTTCGCATGCATTCCAAGTGCACCGATGCTATTCAATTCCAGATCTTTGGGTCTAAACTCAAAACGTCTCCAGACCTGCGATCTACAACTAGCCGCCATCATCTGAAGACTGTTTTGAGATGTAGATGGCTGACGGCATTGGTGGAGTCGTCATGATCGCCATGAGTGCCTACCTTCGAGGCTTTTTGTGGACTAGCAGTGATCCGGCTGTCAAAAGCCGCCCAGCTGATAGCAGTTCATCCACTTACCAAGAGCATCTGCAAACAAGGAAAGGACCGTAATTAATGACCAAGTCTTGGATTTATTAATACAAATACAAGTTATGATTAACGATACACAGACAGAGAAAACAAAAACCCACAACGAAAAAAAGACACCTATGTTGTGGATTGAAATAGAATGTAATTAATAATTTTTATTCTTTTCTGTTATTTTCTAAACACATTAAAACAACTAACTGGATCAAAAGGGAGTTTCATCCCATAAAATCGTATAGCCTTTGCTCGTTTTTTTTTTCCTGCATGGTGCCCATAAAATGGTCTGGTGCATCATGTTCTGTGCTGTTCCCCGTTCTAATGCTTCTTGTATATCCATGGACATCACATTAAGTTAAATGTTTATACGGGCTATTTAAGTGCGTTGCAGTATATATTTTATTGACGGTAGGTCAAACTGTTTTTAAGAACACAGAGACAAAGGCTTCAAAAGTAATTTAATCGCCTTTAAAATACCTCCACAATGTTAACTCGACCATTGCGATTGTATTCTGGAAAGGTAACCGCGATGATTTGAAGAATTATTTAAATGCGTCGACAATAATAGCCGCGCCTGTACCAATAGGTACACACGAATTTACACTAGCAAAAAGAAAAGTATTTTTCTTCACCAGCCAGGATTTTCTGGCTCTCCGCGCTTGCTGGTCCTTCGTTGAGTCCCATGGCCAAACGCTAAGTGCTCGTCTAGGCCTAACATAGAGGCAGGTGGTCACATGTTCGACACATTCCGCATGATCATCTTAGCAATGTTCTTCTCGCAATGATAAAGGCCCTAATGCTGTCTCAAGCCATTGATTTCAGCTATGACGGGCAAACCGATAGAAAGACGTGATAGCAGTAACTGCCAAAAACGTCCGAGACAGCCACATTCAATTCTTGCACGCATTTATTGGACTAGACACCTAATTCTTCGCATGTGGTCAGAAGTAACATTAATTTCAATTTGAGTCAAAGCAACGCGATTGTCAACTTGTTCGTAAATGTTGCGTCTCGATGAGCAGCAAATGAAGCCAACATAAATTTATTGAGACACAAAACACAAAGAGATTTTAAAAGATAGGTATAAAATAAAGTCATAAAAGTGGATTTATTATAAATTGCCTTGGCTGTGTCGAGTCGGTGCAGAAAATACGAGCTGCAAATTGTGAACGTTCGCCAAGATTGATTAGTGAGAATTTTCGAGGCGTGACATTCTTCGGTCGGTTCGATTCGTCGTGTTCGGCTTTTCCACTCGCTCTCAATGGTCTCGTGTGTGAAGCGCTTTTACCGGGACCACATTTCCGAGCGCGAATTAGAGGAGACGAGAAAGCGAAAGAAACAAAAGAAAAGATTAATTATAGTAGGTGCTGATTCACAGGCAACAAAACTAACAGCATTGCAAAGAAATAAGAATGTCTGGTGAGAGCGAGTGGAACGCAGAACGTGTATAGATGCGCGCACAATATCGAATGCCTCGCCATTATACTGAGATGCATAAGTATTTTAACTGAGACCCAGGAGCAAGGTGATGAGACGCCAAGTCGGGTTGCACGCAGCTGAGTTAGCTCTGCGACTATGACTTGCTGGTATGCCGTTCGCACGAAACCATACAGGCTTCAATTTCCAGTACAGGTCACATCAAATTTCAATATCATAGCTGTGCCTATACCACCGTCAAGATTCTTGCGCAGAGTTGCTCGAATAGATAAACATCTTCGATTGCAACTATAGGTACATGGCGCTGTGAAGAGCGAGCTAAGTAACGCATGTAAATTCCTTGCCGGTATAAAGATGGAATTGTGTAGAGCAAAGCATAATAGTGAAGGCTTTCGAATACATTAAAATCCATTTGAATGTCCCAAGGTAGACTAGTCCATTTATAATATAGCAAGTATATATAAGAGTGATATGAGACTTCTTTTTAAGGACTTGCATCTTTTTAGTTAACACTTTTTCAACATCATGAAATGTTTATCCTGATTCTTGCTCGATTGGCAACAGCAAGCAATCAAACGAACATTATTATAGATGTTATTCGAAAATCTAAGGCTCGTTAATAGAAGATATTATGCAAATGAGAACTCATTTTTGGCGCACCGACATGATTTTCTTCCAGTTTCAGAAGACTACGGGGGATAAGTTCACTTTGGTTGTGTATAATAAGTCAGTCGGTGCAAGCAGCGCAGCGCAGTTGAGCGCAGCGGCTGCCCACGCTGCGCCGTAGTGCGCGCAAACGGGGGCTCCTCCCTGCCAAATGTGCAAGACAGACATACTCTAATGGGTGACCAGTCAAACCAGACACTGCCATATCCTGTCAGCTTCATTGCAATCCTTACCGCAAATAAATTCACATCTCCAATCAAATAAACACAACTCCGGACGATTGGAAGCTGCAAAATGTAGCAATAATAGTCACATATATTTTAATGTAGATTGACCAATTTAGTGATTTTGCAGGTTGTGAAATTCCTGACGGCTCAAGATGGAGAAAACCAAACTATATCCTCATTGCTGCAAATATACCTGTTTGGAAAGTGATGTGTTCCATTATATTTGGTCACTTTTTAGCTCTTACTGATCGTATGATCGAATAGTAATGTTGCAGAGTTTTCAAAGGACAGACCTACGCAGTAAACCGGACATTACCAGATTCCAGACAAAATGAACGGCGTTGTTACAGCCGACGCATGGACCACTATACTGGAATGCAACGCAATGCAGCGCAATGCAACTAAACGCAACGCAACGCAATGCAACCGGCGCCTCCGATGCTGTCAACAACATTGTGTTTTTCCAACTAGGTGCTCATTAGCCATCTAGGATGCGCTTGGAAAGTTGCGCGCAAAAAGCGGGACTCATCTGTTCCCGGACGGCTGCAGTTGCAATCAGTCGCCGCGAGAGCTCGCGTAGCGGAGACCGCGAGGGTCGCGACCAGTGGCGGCTGTCCGAGTAAAGGTCCGTGATGCGAGCTGAATGACTTCCTCAATGAGGTGAGGTCGAAATGACAAGTTCACCACTGGCAATGTAGCGCCAATGCTATATGATATTATTGATGGTCTAGCAGCCAAGACATTATCTAGAAAATAATTTGTTTTGCAAGAGAGCATATAATCCAAGATATTGCCAGATTACGAGGTATAGCGTTACTTCACTTGGACTTCAAAACTTTCAAACTATATGTATGCGAGTTGCGAGGTATTGCCAAGAAAATCGGATCGAGAAAATATCAGATACGGGGTCCCGTTTCTCGACCAAATAGGGTTTGGGACGTGCTTTGGGACAATAGAGAGTGGGCAGCGGTCAGTGTACGCGCTGGAGGGCCGAATCGCCGCCACTGCTGGCGAGCACATGCACTAGAACGCGGTGCGTCGTGTCGTGTCGAGCTGCAATTACGGGGCGCCGCCCTCTTTCCACGCGACCGGTCAACAGATGATAGTACTTTGGCCGCCGCCGACGACGACGACGGCTGCTCACATGGCTACTTCGACACCTCCGGCTACGGCAAAGACACTGCAATCCATGAGTCCGACTCTCCACTCTCAACGCTAATCATTGTGTTCGCGGCACGAAATCAACATCAACGCACGGCGCCGCGAACGGATATTCGTTTAGATGTTTTAATAATCTATTTTTACTGAAATTAATATGTGGCTGTCCTATTATACTCTTTCCCCATCGGCGCCTTGGCAAATTGTTCGTCAGTTGTTTTCATGATGTGGCCGGAAAATAAATTAACAAGAAAGGTTTCTGGTTTGATACCTTTAGTTATTAGTTTTCAATCTATCAATATTAATTAAAAACTCTATTGAAGGCATCATAAAATCAGTAATAAAAATAACGCAAAAAATGTGTAGAGAGACGCATGCGTGATTTCCACGTTTTTGCTCGCACAATGCACAAGACCGAGTAGCCAGTCCTGATATGAACATCAAGAGTAAAGTACGGTCTTAAGAAAACGTGAAGACGCAAAGATCAAAGCTGACCGCTATAAAAAGCAGTTTTGATTCAGTGGTAGTCGGCTCGGCTGGCCGGCCGTCGACGGGGTCCCTCCTCCTCCTAATGACCAAAGGAGCCAGGGCTTGTGGACAAGCCCGGACCCGGCGATCGGCAAACGCGTCCCGACTCCTGCGCCGCGTGATCACCCCCCGGTTAATGATAGAGTTCAGGTCGAGGGCATCAAGCCCCTGGTTAATGGTAGGCCCCGGTGGGCGAGGAAAGGGTTCTCGAAAGTGTGTCCATTGAGGAGGAATTTCATTACAGATTTTTATCGCGCGGTTTGGAGTAGACTATTTGACGGTTATAGGGTCCGTCTTAAAAATATTATCTGCATCCATCCATCTCAATGCCCATTATGGGAGCTTACATTCCGACAGCCGTTTAATAAACCCGTGACTATTTTCAATACATAAAATGCCTCCGAAACGAGTTTACTTCCACCGATGTGTTGTTGGAAACAAATCAACAGCGCAAATCAAGTGTTGGCCCGGCGCTGAGCGGCGTTTTATTGCGATATCCGCCGCACCGCGCATCCTAGCGACATGGACCCAAACAATCGGATGGGTTACATTCGACTCGCTTGTACTTGTAGCCAACTCCGTGTGCAGCTTGTCAGTTAATTCAAAGAGAAGTCTTGTTGCACTTTCCCAACTTGTAAGATCACATTCATTAGGCCGATGTCCGTCCGTAGCGGTTGCGTCGTTTCGTTCTAGCAAAGGCGAAGCGTGGAGCGCGTACTCTTTCCATCCTCCGGATCAGTCCGGCACTACGTGAAGACATGGGACGACGACAAGAGCGCAAATGCCGCAGCACCACATTTGTCTCTTCGGGTCCAGCGCGGTTAGCCACGTTCGTCCGGCATCCACCGAAAGCCAACGCCATAAAATGCAGGCACACCAGACAACTGTCTAAACTCTAAAATACTAGAGACGAAAGGTTTTTACAATTTGTTCACGTCTTTGTATATAGCGATGCAGAGGTAGGGCCAACAGCGTTCTGAGTCGTCTGCAATCAGAATTGTCTTATGTGTGCTGTTGAGGAATGATAGACAGGTTTTTGCCGTTCCGACTGCGTAGTTAACGCTCCGAAAGTCTTGAAATTAAGATTGTGAACTGGTTGGGACAGAGTCGCCGTCGCCGCATTGCAATCGGGACACAGAGTGAAGTATAAGTCGTGCATTAGCATCAATATCACATTAGATCCAAATAGAAACATAATAATACTTTTTAACGGTTTTACCATTATAAAAGCAAAACGTCGTTGAGGTGAATGACAGAAGTAAATACAAATTGCCAACAATAAACGTAGTACTCATATCCCATCATAATGGAATTTCGCAAGGCATACTTTTGTTGCACTCTAGCTTTATAATGCAACTGCAGCAAAGTTTTTGCATCCGTCGTAATTTGTAAAAGGGTCTTCATACAATCTTGCAGATGCATTCCACCTAATGAGTGCAGTTTTATGAACACGTCTTCTTTATCGAAATCCATGAGCACTTTACAGTTTTTATCAGGGAACATTTTCTCAGTGCTGTAGCTAAAAAAAAACAATGCGATATCTCAAGAATCATTGCAATTATTCTAACATTGTGGAAAACTACGTCTCGGTTTACTGTATTTTTACAATAATTATCAATTCCAATTTGTTAACTGAGAGAATTTTCAAGCATAAACTGTGGTAGCCTGTAATGGGTTTACTATAAAATAATGTTGCCAGCACGAATAATGAATAAGCGTTTTGAATGATTTTACTGCCGAGGCGAATAAAATGGCTTTTTGCTAATAGTTAAATAGCATACTTACGATAAAACCAATGTATTTTAAGTATAACAGTGTTGGCTTTACGACCGCCTGTTCATGCACCTCATGCGTACACAAAGTGGGGATCTTATTGCCAGTGACGACCGACCCAACCGGGAAAACACGTTCCATGGCAATCTCAACACCAACAGCAAACTGCATTTTTATCACAAATTTCATTATCAAAGCAAATATCCTTGTCAATATCCTTACGTGTAAAGCGATTTGCCAGCCAACTGCATAATACACACTGGCACAATGTATATATAAAAATACTTAAAAGGAAAATTGCATATAATTGGCATTCGTTTATGAAAGGTACGTAACATAAATACATTCAGGCACAAAAAATCGGAGTGCACAGTAATTATCTCCTCCTCGTATGTACCGGACTGTGCACGGCGTCGGCAGCGCACTCGGGGACACGCTAGCCGCTGGAAGCCCTCCGTCTGCACAGAATCTAGCCCGTACTTCCTGGTGATATTCCTCCTGTACGCAGAACCCGTTGCCGCTCGCATCTCATCGCATCGCATCGCATCGCGTCGCGTCGCGTCTTAGCTACCGCAGACAGGTTCCTCCGCAAGAAATCACAACACCGTCCCAGCCCCGTCGAGACCAGGCCACTCGAAGGTACGAAGATTTCTATAATGATGACTGGTTTTTTGAAAAACATCTCGTCATCTTTAATGTGCTACAGAGAGCAATATCATCAGAGTGGCTCAGAGAGGTCCAGTTTGTTCACCTGATCGGTGGTCACAATATCTGTATAAGGTAAAAGCGGGTCGCGGCCGTCGGATGTCACTGGCTGCTGGCATGGGTCGACTGCATGGGTCGACTGCATGGGTCGACTGCATGGAGTGAGCACTGCGACCACTGATGAGTGGAGGGCAAAGACTAAAGAGCGAGGCGGCGAAAGTCCGGCGAGAAGTCGCCGCGACGGCCGATCATCACGCCTGGCGCTGGCGACCGCGACGGCAGCGGGGAGAGATGAACGCACGAACACGCGACGTGACATCGCCGTGTCGTCGGACATGCGACACTAGCCGCCTCGGGGTTGGCAAGCTTTGGCGAGTACCGGAACATCGCGGGTATTGGTCAGTGGTCGGAGACGTCTGGTCATTTGCGTCGAGAGTATAACGCGGAAAATCGCTCATTTTGATGCCAGAAAAATTAATGTCATTGTAATTAGCAAGTCCAGCAAAGAATCGATCTCGAGAAACAAGCATTACTTCCGTATCCGCAACCACCACAACGTTTCGACACAATACGACCGCGAGAAAAATCACCCAAGACGTTGTTAACTGTGGGAGTCAACACGAAATACAATCTCAACAAACGTAATGCCAATAGTCACGATCCATCTCATTGTCTACCCATATAGCTTACACATTTCAAAGCAGAAGAGCACCTACAATCCAAAGCATCATGTCCATCGTTTTGTTTTCCCCAAGCCAGAAGCACGAGTCATTCTCTGAAACCGCACGCTTTTGTCGTCGGTACAGCAGCGTCCCATGCGTCCGACGCCGGTCCATTCGTTTCGCCAAGCACAGTTTGTGTTTCCGAGGCCAGCCAGAGCGAGCATCACCATCACTAAACGCTGTGCGTAATTCGATTAGGTGATCATTAACAAACGTGACAGCTACGTAATGGGTCCATCAGCTGAGGCTGCGTTAGCAACGTGCTGCATTGTTTTGGGTACATCCTGGTCATTCCATCTTTGTGTACAATAGACAGAAGTATAGGGGTACAGGTCCAAGAAAAATCAGAACTGCTTTCCTGCAATGTTTCAAAATGGGATCGAAATTGATCGGGACTGGCTGCAATTGTTCGTCGGTAGTAACTCTATCGTTAAAGTTTTCAGTACATCACATTTTTAGATCACCTTCAACATCACATTATCACATAATAAACTATGAATGATCATCCGCCATCAACATTACTACCGCAATCTTTCAACAGCGAAAATTAATGGTAAAACAGATACAATCGTGTTAAGTTGTGTGCCAACAGACAATAAAATGGCCTGCCTCTCCACAGCTCTTCGCTGGCTTGTCGAGAGAGAAATCATTCCGCGAGGCCACACGATATGCAATGTTTGGGCCACATCCACCTCTGCAGTCCGATAGGTTCACGGCGTCCACGTGCAGAGAGGATTTGATAGATGGATGCCGTGTCAGTCGGCAGTGTCGATAAGCATCGCGAGGTTCGGGGAGGTTGATGAGCATCGTTCGTGGTATTGTCCCTGCAATGATGTGTGAATATCATTTGAACAAAGCTACGGCGAGGCGAGGCACGGTCCACACATAGGTGTGTCAGCACCGCCCTCAGCTTAGGCCCTATTACGCAGTTGGACCTCCCCTGCAGTTAACACCTCGCGTTTGAATCAACGGAGAGCCGCCTTCAATCATATTTTTTTTACGTTCAGTTGACACGCTAGTCCCGCTAGTCTGTGTCCACGGTTGTGCGCCGCCAGCAGCTGATCGGCGTCCGCTAACGAATCGTTAATTCATTAAGAGCTTTTTCACATGCACTTGCGTATACGCCAGGGGAGAAAATTTCCAGTGGGAGAGGCTAATTGAAATGTTGACTCACACATGGGCAGGGCTGGTGTGTTTTGTGCGTTATATCGCTATATTGTTTTCAATTAAGATCCATTCATTACAATCTTTCATCCAGAGCGAACCCGTAACAGAACAGGGCAACCCCAGAACAGGAGGCGTCATGCATTGGAAACTGCAAGCATCACCTGTGATTTCCATACCAGAATCGTTCGTTATATACTGCGACTTTTACACTGGGCATAGTTCTAAAATACGCATCTGCAAGTTTTATTCCAAAAACCAAAGCGACTCTTGCGCCCAAAAAAAGGGATTTCAACACGTGGATCGAACGAAGAATTACGTCATATGTGACAAAGTCGTTATAGAGTCAGCAAATGCTATGCATTCACGACGTTCACCGCCTTGAATCAAAATGGAAGCACACACATCTTGATCCACGTTCCGATCCGAGTCGCATGCATGACATGCCGAGCACAGCTACTCGACAGTGGCGCCAGTCCTGCCACGTGCACCTAGGTGCACCGCGCAGTGACAGGACTGGCAGGACAGTCCACTAGTGGCTCGCCTGTCCAGCTGACATTCATCTCGGCGCGTCGGCTTGTATCATTCGAGCTGTCAGCGACGGGCGGGCCGGTACGCCACGAACCCGCCGTACGACACGATGCGCCATAAAACACCGGGCTGCGGCCAGTGCTTACAGCTGACCGGCCATGACAGGCCAAAGGCCTTCGTTTCGGAATCCGTTTTTGTTTACACGTCCGTCCAATGATACAGATTGAGACCGTGTCCTGGTTAAGAGCAATCTCATAGTCTGCTGTGTATAGGCTCTATAAAGATGGTGAGGTTAGTGGAATTTATGTATGTTGTACCTATTTATTTTACAATTAATCTGGCTTAGAACTATTACTTATGCATATAATGGAGTTTGTAACCGTAATGTTAAAGCTTTCAAATACAAGATGCCTGCAAAAGTTACAGCTCAAGAATTCTTCTCTTGGATATTTTGTCCTCCGACTAAAAATATTCTGAGACTCGATCGGAAGCCAGATTACGGAAAGAGGACAAAATAGTAACTTGTCACATGGCATAGGCTTTGCCCTAATTTCTGCCCACATCCAGTCAAAGCCGCCACGATAAGAGAGAAATATCTCCCCATTGCAGTAGGCTCATGTAAGTCATTTCATTTTCCAATAGCTCGGTGCTGGGGCCGAAATCCAATCCCTGCCGCGCCACCACTGGCCGCCGCCAGCAGAGAAGGGAGCTTATGCAAATCGTCGAAGCAATGACAGATCCCGTCAGCCAGTAGGGGACGCCGTCGACGCAGAGGACGTCGACGTCGCCTTCGGATGGGCCCGTGCACCCCGGCGTCGCGACGCAGCGGGTGGTGACGCGGACAATTGCATTTTCCAAGCCATTGGAATTCAATGAGATTAACTTTCCACCGCCACCGCCGCCCCCGCCGCCGCCGCCGCCGCCGCCGCCAACCCGAGGTAGTGCCGCCGCGCACCACCCAGGCGGTGCGTATAAGCAGGGCGTTTCACTCGCACGGCACGCACTGCGATCGAGTTAATTAGGTTTGCGAATCAAACGCGGACGCGACGGAGGGACGAGAGCTTGGAGTGCGACACGATGGGTGGCTAGCGCTCAGAGTTCGTGTAGCGAATGACGAATGTGTGCGCTCGGCGAGTAATATCGGATTATTCCAAGAGGTGTTACTTAAATTTCGGGAGATGATTTGATAAACTGTGCACGCATTTGAATCGGAGTGAATGTTAATGTAATCGCGTTATGCCGTTTCGAGTGCGGAGTTTCGTCGCATCTCAATGAACTTTGCAAACAGGTGTGATTCAATTGAGCGTCGTTAAACTGGAAATGTGTTTATGACGTTGCTGATAAAATGAAGAAAACGGTCTTGGTTTTACGATTGGGCGAGTGACCTGGTCCGATGCTCGTTAGGGATCAGCTGCTGATGTTGTAGCCAGCCAGGACTCGCTGAGTGAGAGAAACAATAAAAGTGCGCGGCGAATGGCGGTAATAAAAAAAGGCTGGGGGTAGCGAGCGAGCGGGCGACAAGATAATCTCGCGGCGATGCGGAGGTGGTAAAACTTAACAGCACTTGGAAGCCCGGTGCTTCTCAATTAATTCGATGGGGGTTGCCAATTGCAGCAGGACTCATAGGAAGACGCGGAGGCTTCTATTACCTAATACCTATATAAAGCTGAGAAAGAGTGGCGTATATTTTGAATTGAATTTATTAGATTTCATATACAATTACAACTTTATGGCTACAGCATATAAGTAGCGATTAAAGTGATCGAGGACAAAAATTTCCATTGCGATTCCTTACAAAAATGGAACTAAACGCAATTTTAATGAGAAACTTCCATTCTTTACAATTATTATACACCGCACCTTCTGTCTCATTCAATTTAATCGACCTCACTCTAATACAACTCATTTAAATTTTTAAATTTTATTCAAAAGGCATATATAATGTGTGTTTCTTTATCGTTCGCTTGTTAGTTTTAATAAGTCTGTCCTTGTTCGTCGTACAATAATGCTCACTCATTTGATGAGAGCAAGTGCCATGGTAATTAGAAACAGCGTCTCAACTCTAAAGGTTCTAGCCCAAGGCATAATTATCATCACTAGATTGAAACAAAAGATTCATTTTGCGTCTCTGGCCAACACCAACAACCTACACCTCGGCGAGTGCATACACCTATGCATTTGCCCTCTGGTGGAACGAACTTGCGTCAGCACCCAGTCCAGTGTACACGAGGGAATTTCGGTAGGAAGCCATGCAGAATAATGCATCATACGCAAAAGGCCACAGAAAGCCATGCGGCACAACAGTTCGCCACTAGTCCACTCGGAAGCCAGATGCACGAATAAAACATTAAAAATCCCCGCACTGCAACAAAACAAAACCAGACTGTTTTTGTTGGGGGGTGCAACTCCAGGGCTCGAACCAGGGGCCTAAATCTGGACCACGCTTCCAAGAATCGCCATTTAACGCGCTACACGGCAGGCCTCATATATACACTAAATACCAGTGCCATCTGGGAGAACCAAGCGAGAATCTGAAACGCCAAAGACATCGTTCCAAGACGAATTATAACCACGATGAAATGTAAAATGCCGACTGGCGTCAACCAATTTTGTAATGGTCAGTTTTTGCCAGCGGGCTTCCACATAACTATATATCTAAAATAAAGATATGATGTTCAATAATAGAAACTCGCTGCGTCTATTAGATCGGCGATCACGTGCATGCCATGGATTACTGTCCTCTTATTACTCGGCTTCCGTGTAGTAATTCGCTGTCCGAGACCCATAATTTGAGTCGCGTGGTTCCCTATAATGACAGTGTTCAGAACGAGCCGATGTCTTTGCCGTCGCCTTCAGGAGAGCAGGACGTCGCCTCAGTCAGGCGCGTCAGGCGCGTCAGACGCGTCAGCTGTGTGGAATCGTAGAACAACCTGCTCCTGTGTCCGATGGGTAAATCATCTCGCACAGTTTGACTTTCAACGCGTCGAGATGATTGCAATGAAATTATTGACCGCTTCTAAGGGAGTGATTAGTGCTCTTGGGACACATCTGAATCGTTGGAGGACGCTAGAAGGAGAAGATAGTTAATTTATTCGCTAGATTGATTGAAGGCTGTTGCTTTTTGTCACAAGTCTCCTCAGGTTAAGAATAATTTCCTATTTTGAATGTCATGGGACTGACAAAACATTTTTTTGCGAAATTAATTTCATAACTCGACAATTTTTGATTAAAATTCTTCCGAGTTACACAGTGTTATAATACACCTAATATCAGGATGATAATTTTTTACACGCTTACACTTTTCGCTAAAATAGTCTGGACGCGTCGCGGTTCCGTCTTAATGAATCATTGTGTTGAGAAAGTGAGACAAAAAACTCCCCGCCAGACCTTATCCTATTATACCATCTTAATTAAACTTGCCAATTTATTTTTCTCGTCGAGGGAGGACGCAATGTGACATGATAATGTCTGCTACTATCTGGGTAACAAACATTCGCATATATACTCTTGACATCAAACAGCAAAACTATAATCAACTATTTTCAGGGAATCGGGATGTTACAAATTTGAGGTTTCCTTTATTACCTAAATTGTCTCCGTAGGTACTAATTTAAAATAAAACTCCGTGACTTCAAACGCAAACTTAGGCAAATGTATACCTAAGACCTAAAAGCAGTTCACTGCATAACTCGTGATATGTGAGAGTAATTGATCTGATTGCTAAAAGACTCGCACAGAAATTCTTTGCTGTACCCATAATACAGTTACTTCTGATTACTCAGCTCACCAGCACACCGATCAAAACCCTACCCCGATGCATACCAACATAATTATCCACCGCAATATTCGCGAGCTAATGGCGTCTCCCGACACTGAGATAGTTGTCTCAGAAAGCGACGGCCCCGATAGTCATCATTGACATGCAACATAACATAACAGAACAGAACAGAACCCCTCCACGTTCAGTGCACGCCCGGTTCCAGATGCACGATGCACGGCGCACGGTGCCACGTCTCTCGCCGAAGGCACGACACCGCACTAAGTAGACAAGTTTAATTAACTCCAGATCTTGCGAACACCTCTAATTCGTACTGTCACGAAAGTTGGCCCGCCCGCTCGCCAGGGGATCGCTTCTCCGCCGCGACGCCGCGATCTAGATAGCGTCGCGACGTCTTAGACAAGGGGACGCCTTACAAGCAAACCGTCCGACCGGAAGCGACGCTTCTCTATTTCCTTCCCATCAAGATTTTCATCTTACAGTGTCGTCGTCTAACTTCTAAAGATGGCCGACAAGGATCTTAATTGTCGAAGGAGGTGTAGTATGTAAAGCATTGTTCTACCGACATGATCGCATCCTCAACCATGAATTTGCTTCTCTCATACATCTTGTATAAGCGCTGAGCGAAATGAATAACTTGATCTGTAAACCAAATTACTTACGCAATAAACTTTGTAATGGTAACGCGTCGTATTCCGCGCCTGTACTTTGATTTTATTACTTTGCGAGGTCAGTAACTGCAGCCACATTGTGCATCTCCATACCAGTAACACATAACTCATCTGCGAGCCTTTGAATACTTTGTAATTCTTATTTGAAAGTCCAATCTTTATAGGTCGCCTTCTCCACAAGGCACAAACCGATCTAATGTAATTCATATCATGTGTGCCCTTTTGTGCTTCTTTCGGGGAGTTTCTTGTTCGGCCTCCCTCATTGTCGAGGAGGGCTGCATGCTTGTTTTCTCGACAGAAGGGTTGCAAATATTTCGGTGCCTCGAGACACGCCTCACAGGGGGCACGAGAATTTGCATGAAATTCAACGAAAAAAAATACCTGTCCTAATTATTATCCGATTTACCACCATACATTATCGGTAGCCGAGCTCCGTTCTCATACATCTAGGATGGCTTCCGTTGCTCACTACACGCTTGTACGCGTGCAATACCGACTCAAAGCCACCATATAGTTTGGAGGTCAGAATTTTAGGGTCAAATTTCTATGTTATAAGTTTCACTACTGGTTTTCAATCTCGAGCAACATTAAGAGCTGCGTATAGCACCAAAAATGACTCCCAAACGAAAAAAATTAATTGCCATTAACCCATTGTCATGAAAGTTTTGGTTTTTCTAGCATTGCTCCAAGAAGTTAGCTCCCTGAGACACAAAGGCGAGCAGCACACAATTAAAGTAGCCGATCAGCTCAGTGGCACGGCCACGGGGTAGAGTGCATGTGGAGGGGGTAGGGGGTGGTGCCGGGGTGTTTCTTGCGCCAGGCAAGATGCAGCGCGGCGATTGCGTTTCAATTCCAGCCTGTCATCAATCTGGCCGGTGTCAGATCGTAGCCCCGGGGCAATTTCCTCGCGGGGCCGCGCGCTTCTCGCGAACAAAGGGGGGCTGCGGACGGGGGGGGGGGGGGAGGGGGGCACGTTTTGTAACGCGGCGCCGCGACGCCACCGGGCGACGTCGCCAACCCCCTCATTGTCGAGGGAGCGACGAATTTAAAATGCAAAATATAACATGACAAGAGAATATTTTAAAACGTGGTGCCTGTTTTTTTTCCGTGCCTTTTTTTGCGACGTAATGTCCGTTGTGTGTCCTGTCTTTTGATACCGGCATCACAAAGGGTTTGATTTAACACTACAATGAATGATAAGAGAAGAAAATAGGGTGGATCGCCATAATGACAAGAAAATTGACTGACAAAGGAGGAAAAAATTCACACTGTGTGTGTCAGTGTAGCAGTGCATTGATTATGCAGATTTTTAAAAATAAGATGCAGTTTACATTGCAACTGACTCTTGCGCCCAATTGCATTTACAATCTGGTAGCGCAACTCAAAAGTGAGGTATGCGCTACATTTCAATACTCGCTCACATCGCCTAATGAAGCATGAAATATTTTCATACACTTGCGCGTCCTGCAGAAGAGAATTCTGGTTCCAAGACCGAATGAGTCGCTAGTGCAAATCCCCAGCCGAAAACCTAACACAAAAGCGGATCTGGAGTGCGTGTCGGCGAGGCGACAGATTGTAACCAAACAGTGCTCCAATTGCACACCTTGCCCACACGAGTGGCCGTCGAGGGCTCTCCAGTTGACACCTCCACAATGGGCTTCCCGCTACACGCGAGTCGATGGCCCCGTGCAGGGGTGCAACCGGGGCCCACTTGGTGGGGGGGGGGGGGGGAGGGAGCCAGCAGCCTCCTTGCGTCACTGCCACCACAAAGCCTCTGCAACTCTATTACGACGAGACTCGATTATAAGTGTTTTACTGGTGCACGAAGAGTGTTTTGTGCACCGCGCACCCCGGGGCGATGCATGGGCTTCTGGGACTTTGGACCAATACCCACTCGGGTCAGATAATATGGGAATTACGCCCATCACAAACTAATAATATCGCGACACGTGAATTAACATTGTATGAACGACGGACGATTTTCATTCTTCATCAAATTCATCCGCACTTTTATAGACAAAGGAGCTCGCCGCCCCGCCGATTAAATTTATCAAATAGATGTCATGCGTTCTGTAATTTTCGAATCAAACTAATGGTGAGCGACGTTGATCGAATTTTTGCGCCAAATTCGAGTAGATTATCAGTCTTTGTGTCACTCACGAATCAACCCTTTGCGTCAAACTCCCGCGATCCGAAAGACAATAGCAAGGACACTAATCTCGAGACGAGCGAAAAGGGTGGGGCCGGGATGGGGGGGGGGGGGCTCCGTAAGACGCGGCGTTACCGACAATTTAATTGGTGTTAAATTCGTGACGACGGCAGCGCGTTACAGGCGTGAATATTGCAATAAAACCGCTCAGACTCTTTCATCTTGTCATCTGTTATGAGTTACGACTCGCCGCGGCGATGCGACGTTAGTTTTACTTGCGGTTAGCAAAGGATGCCTTCTTATACTCGGGTTTAATCTAAACATCAGATGGTCCATGTGCACAAAGATGTGAGGGATGCTGCCATATGTATATCTATGTGTGTTGCCTGCTTATGTGTTTGTATATAATGTGGTTATTTTTACGGACGCCCCTCATACAGTTGAGTTCGAGTATGGAGCACCACATGGCGGTAATGCCGAATACCAGGAAAAACAACAGAGTTGGGTTTTATTTTATACAAAAAAAAATGCCGAGAAAAAACAGTAGCTTTTACAAAGAAGTCCTTTACGGGGGTAGTGGTTTGTCACGGGGTGGTTTTGAGTCACTGCGAGCTGGAAGCATCTCGGTTCGGCAAGTGTGATGCGTTTTTTGAGCCTTGCGAGTTCCAAGTTCCAAGTTACGACTCCGCGGTTCGTGGAAGACTTTTCAAAGAAAAGCGACATCAGAATGGATATTACATTATTGTATACATGAAGGCAGCGTATCAATAAACACTGAACTGTTTAAAATCGAAGTGAACTGGAAGAAATGTCGCCTCGTTTGGGAAGTTCACGCAGGAGTGACTGCAGCCATTTGATTCCAGTGCCAGTACAAAATTTTGTCCCACATATGAGCTGCACTCTAAATATCCATCCCCGAATGCCCTTCTGCCACCAGCATCCAGCCGGTTTATTTTCATTCGATCTGTGTGTACTTCCCTCGGAGCCACTAATGGAAGTATTTTGAGTGGAAACGTCTTCCCAAAGTTTTCCCGAACTTAACTCGGGCCGAAAAGTTAATAAATAGCTTACACGGGCCCTTGATGGCAAAAACAACTCCCAGCTCTCTCCGATACACGTTGGGCGAACGGTTTCGGCCTCTCTCCAACCTACAGCGTGCAGGCTGTCTAAACGAGCAGTAACATTATTCATCACTTGTCTCGGAGATTTTAACACTGTTTCTAAATATAATCTAAGACGCCGACGGAGCGTGGCGGAAGAAAATCACGAAAATCTGCTCAAAGCCAAGAATAAAACTTTACGTGCGACGTATTGGGCGCTACTTACGTGTTAAAATCATAACACATCGCCACTCGTTGTTACACCCTGTCGGCCAATATTATGAACTTGTCAATCAAGCGTCAGCTGATGAATCTGGGCCAAACTCGCGATAGACTATAGTTTCGGTAGGTACTTACATCTTATGAACTTTTATTTTTTAGTGTTTTAGGGTTTTCTTTGCTTTCTTTCTAAGCTAAGCGTATGAGCAATTTAGCGAGCCCGTGTGTATATTACTATCAACTTTTTATAGTAATTAGTCCTGAGATGTCGATACACTTAATTATCGGTCCAGTTCTTTGAATGATAAGTGATAACGCATTCGCGTTGGTCAGTGACCCTATAGGACTTGCAATGACCCATAACAACATCGTAATATATCCTCAAAAACTATCTTCGGCACTCTACAAGATTACATGTAGTATGATTATATACCAACTCTTATATACTATATGCATTCTTTTACGATCATGCATCAAATATTATGAAAAAAGATATTGCGAACAAAAAAGTATAGCATTTACTGCAAAAAGCAAGCAGTTAATGAGATAAATTGCAAGTTATTAAATCAATGACGTGTTCGGCATGTAATCAGAGTTATTTTTAAAATGTGCAGACGATTTGTGGAGCATTTGGTCCGCTGCCTTTAATGGTCAACTCATAGCAGCTCAACATCACGAGGCACACACATTGAGTTCTCAGACAAGAAAATAGCATCAAGTCTAGTACGTCCCTTAGCTACCCGATGATTGGAAAATACGTCCAGCCTTTTGACCCGGTCATCATCAAAGCGTCCATGTCACTCACCGACACCGCCTCTCCGCGGTTGACCCCGGGGGTCACTGGTTTATCGCCGAGTTATGGGGAAAAATTATAATGAACCGTCCTTTCATAATAACAATATTGTAATATAATTTATATCAATGTGTAATCTAATTTTTACTATGTGATCGTAAAACTAAAATGTATACGTCCATTATTCTACTAATAATTTGTAACATGTCAAAATTGTGGTCGAATTTGTCTGATATGTCAATTTATCAATTACAACCATATTGATTAATGCATGTCTTATATATAATTATTTAGTATACATAAATTCACAGTCATATTATAATTACTATCCTGCCAATCAACGAATAAATGTAGGATATATAACTCTCGAATAGAATAATTCTGTTCGTGGTAGAAACTGTTAGCAGACCATGAAAGCAGTCCAGAGTTATTAGCCTAGCCCGGACTGCATTATCTTGAATTGGTCTTATTTGGCCCCTATAAACTATGGTAATTGAAAGCGTCGTCAACAGTCTCAACCTCGTAATGACCATGCGCTCCTAGTACTCCTCGAAAATGCGCACAGAAAAAATGTGAAGCAAAAAATCGTTTTGAATCATGCACACAAATACATCGAGGTATATATATACCGTGTAATAAAGTGCGATATTCCGGCGTACACAATTTGTCAGAGACATAACACGACCAGTCAGATACAGTAATTTACTGTGTACACCCTGCAATTAGTGTTGAAATGCATTTTGGGCAGGCGCGCCGGGCACGAACAGCCACAGCAACATCACAATAAATCCAAATCAAACCTATGTAAACATATTTACGTTCAATAACCATACATATTCGTGTACAATATATACGTTCGTGTACATGTGTGATATAACAGAGTGTGATAGCTAGTGCCCGTACAGTGTATACGGTGTACAGTGTTAGTTGCATGCTAGTAGTGTTAGTCTTGTAGTAAGTATTATTTATCGGATGCGTCCATTAGGCCCATTGCGAACGATGCGAATGACTAGTTAATGGTCGCCATTGATGAATGGCGTGTGCAACTACGTGGACACAAATTTCGGCGTAATTACTAATAACTAATTCAATTTATTGCGGCTGTAGTAAATTTTCAATGGGTGACGTTTAGGGTACTTGGGCGCACTGCCCCAAGAAGCGTCAATTATCGGTGTTAATTGCAATAGATCATTTGTCTCCCGCAATCTTGTACTATTTCTGTAACACGCTTCTTCGGATGCAATTGCATGCGTAAGTATTATGAAAATTACTGTTCGCATCTGCAAAGTAGCATGTCTAAAACGAGAAGAGTAAAAAAAAACGAAAGAACTTTGCGCAAATAAATTGTTGCCATGCATTAATGTCTCCTGCCGAGCTCGTTAAAAGTGTACGCCACTTATTTAAATTTAAAACTGCCCCAGAAAAATACTAACGCTCGTAATTTGCATAATTTTGCGTTAAAGTAGCAATCTCTGTTAATCTGTTGCATGCTGTGATAACGTACAATGAATCGTAGGGTATCTTGAGG
Source organism: Nemoura dubitans (assembly GCA_921293005.1). NCBI lineage: Eukaryota > Metazoa > Arthropoda > Insecta > Plecoptera > Nemouridae > Nemoura > Nemoura dubitans. Next base: position 22,990,694 of record OV121075.1, read on the forward strand.
GTATACAAGTTTACGAACCCCTTTTATTCGCAGTAATTACAGCAAATCGAAACGCAAATAGAGGTCATACTTTAATTTCCTTCAAAGGCCATCGTGTTTAGTCCACGATTGCCCTCACGTGTTTAAAAAATTACGCCCTCACTATTCCTCTTCGTCCCACGTGTCCCCACGTGTCCCCAACGCCTCCACGTGTCGACTCCAGCCAGCCAGCCAGCCAGACGCCCACGTGCGCACAAGGCGTCGCGACGCATAGTTTCGACGCCCGCTTACCTGGGTCGTTGTTGTCGACGCTCTGCTGGGAGCCCGGTTGTTGTGACATGGGCCCCGGGGTACCCCCCGATCCCGGCGAGCGAACGTCGTCGTTGCCAGGCCCGGGGTACGACAGAGACGACGAGGGGGGCCTCTGCAACAAGACAAACACACACACACCGTTACCCCTATGGTATTTCGGACAAAAGATACTAAAACATCGACAGAATAAACTCTGAACTACTGCATATCCATAATAACTACTTTATATTTGAATCCCATGTCCTCCACATGTCATTTTGGTCAACTAGCACCCTGGATGAGTTTATTTTTCTGCAGAGTGTTTCTTGACGTTTCAGTTGTTGACCACCGCGTGCACAGGGTTCATCAACTTCGTCGGCATAATGGACGCATAAGTGACCTCCCCCCCCTCCCACTACGGCCACCCCCATCACTCAGCGATCTGCCGAACGCACCCACCCGCGCAGCATCCCAAGAGATCACCGAACACGACACTTCACTCTAGCGAAGCATCGCACGCCGCTGCACAGGGACGGCTGAAAAAGCTCGCGTGATACTTTTTTGTGTAGTTGTTTTCAAAGCGCTAGGGAAATGCGTCGGCCTGTTTAGAATGGGTGTGCTCGAGACGAAATGAGGGGTTGCCAGATTTTGATCCGCGTCTCGATCGGCGCCCGTGGTGGCAAAGTGATCCACACATATGGCTTTCGAAGCTATAGCTAATTAATATTTTTAACTAGGCAGCAAAGAAGAGCTGTTGGAAGATCTTCAAGGCACATTACTGTTTTTAAATAATCTACACACACGAGTTGATTCATCGTGAGGGGGAATCACTGTGGTATACGGGTGCGGTGGTGTAGGTATATAGACGTTGCGCATGGTGTCGATTTCCAGTTATTTATTTTTAGAGGTTTGCATTTTTGGTTTGGATTGGAATTGGATTGGTTTGATTGCAATGAAAGTGTTTCATTATTTGTTAATTAAATTCCTACTCTTTCCTCAAACAACAGTCTCGATATGAAAAAAATATTGTTATGTAACGAATGTATATCCGCGGTTGTTAAGCAACTGTTTAGACTTAAGTTTTATTGTAAGTCCACTAAAGCAGAAGTTTGTTTGACCCCTATCCACGGATGACAAAATGTAAAAAGCACAACTCAGAAGATTGGTTAGATGTCGCAAAGATAAGACAGCGCGCCAGCTCCAAGGCACCTGCGCTCCACGATCGGGATCTCCGGTACACAAGTCTCCCATCCTGTATCCTCTCATCTCATCAAAGCAGCTACACTTCACCTGTTCGATACGATCAGCTGTTTCGTCGATCAGAATCGGGCAACGTTTGTTAATTAATTAATTAATAATTATTGCGTCCGAGACCGGTCGAAGCAACTAACTCCCTTGATTGGAACAAGCGGCCAAATTCGTTGACCCGAGCGAGTGGCAATCAATGAGCGGTCTTTCCACACTATACTTCCCCGAGACGACGCTGCTTTTAATTAGTCTTGATGGAATATCTGAGAAAATTCCTATCTTTACTATAATTTTAGATTTATAGACCGCCACTGAACTGTCGAATGAAAAGCTACCTTATAATAATACATTCTTATCCTATAGGTATACTTTATTATATCAGATACAATATTTTGCCCACCTTACGCGTGATACCTAAATGGATCCACGAAATGGTAATAATAAAAAAAATACGACGTCTAAATTAATTTAAACGTGATTTGGACGTTGCAGCCGTTGACCGTGGAGTAACAGACGACGCACAAAAACAAGGTCGAGATGTCGAGAGCAGCTTTGTGACGTCGCAGTCGCATCGTGGCTTGCTGGCGAGATCGAGTGCATAAATCACGATGCAACTGCACCCGGGATGACACCGAACTGCATTCGACACTGTTGCCATTAACACGTTTACTTCGTCGCACGATGTTTCCACAGCATTAAAATGTATTTCGAGCACATAAATGACAACCACTGCCGCGCGCCATAATTAATACGCGTTTTGATTTATATCTCATAATCGTTAATAGCTGTCCTGGACGATATGCTAGTTCTAGATCAAAGAAATCTACAGCCGTATGAAATGGGATACATATAAAATAAAAATGAAATAAAAATGGTGGCATAAAAGCGAAGGAAAAAAATGCGCCATTTGCATTGTAAGTTACCCTTGGCGAGGGCACGTCGCCTTGTTATCCACGAGTAATTATCTGTCTAGAAAGTTTCGAATAAAGACGAAGGAATGACAGTTGAAACGAATCGGATCAAGTCGCTAACTGACTCCCTCCTAAATCCTTGTTAACTTAGCCATACGTCATGACACAGCAGTTTTAAATGTTTGAAAATCTCAAGAATGCTGGGCATTGGGAGCTGCTTTGCTTCTTGTCGAAATCTCCCTGCGCTCGGCTCGGCACATTGTTCACACCCGCCCAGACTTCATCCCCTTGTCTCATTACTGTCTCACACATCCGGATTTATGGCAGACCGGAGAGAATCGCATTAATTCCCAAAGGAGAGAAAAAAATTAAAATTAAGACAACATCCAAAACTGCGAATCTCCAAAAAAGGGACAGGCTATTTATAAATAAGCTTCATATTATTATGACTGATTTTTTCTGAATAATTTAATCAGCAGACATAACAAAAATGCTGTTCGATCAAGTTTTTGATATGCCACTTTATATACTCTATACTATATAGTCTATACCAACATATTTCGAAAGAATTTCCAATTAATAAAAGCGTCTATCGTGATCGTTTTTACATCCTTTCGAGTTTCGACCAAGGCACCGCAACCTCCATCGCGGCTACAGCGGGAGCCATTTAACCCTTTACATTTTCTTCGAGCGCAGATATGGTTAGTTGATTAAATCGTTAAGTTCCGTTCCACCTGCCGATTTGATCGACGCGTCGGCATCGGACGTTCGGAAGGCGTCCGGCCGGCCAAGGTGCTTCGAGGGCAGACGCAACGCACCCCTCCCCTAAACATCTAAACACCGCGCTACCGCCAGCCATGCCTGGGCCGGCAAGCGGTATTGGTGCGAAAGCCGTTTTATACGATCGCTATTAACTATTAACTACAATAATTACGTCATGCCCCACCCACGACTGAAAGGGATTGATGCCAGCTGACGAACAACCGATCACGCCTATTAAAAATGAACGATTTCGCGTTTAATGAATGTTTGCGTAAAGTAAGTGAATTCCAAATTTGCACGGTCGTCAATACCAACTTTATTTAATTTCAACCAAGTTCGTATCTCAGTTTACAATGTTCCTCCACGTATTAGGACACATGGGTATACTATAAAAGATTATATAGGTACAACAAGAAAAAAATTCTGGTCATTACAATCGTATCTATTTCCATTTTGACTCGATATATTCACAGGAGAGTTGCAGGATCTTTAGTTCCAAGTGCCCATTGAATTTCTTTTCAAATATGGACTGTACTCAAGTTTCTACACCTCGATCTTCAATACACAAGTGCAACTCAACAGCACGTAAATTATAAACATGACCGATCGTCGAATGCGAGACCAGGCGCGATGTTGACTGCGTTCGAACTATATCTGTTGTATATTGAGCTAACCAGGTGTTAAGTCCTTGTCCAAAGCAGCTAACTGCTCGAACCGGAAACGTCCCTGAACTAGTCTTAATGCATGCCACTTCCGTTGTGCACACACATCGTATAGTTCCTTCTATCGCCGCGCGCGCTCTGCCGTCGTCGCCGTCTTGGCATTTTGATTGCACTCCGATGGGTATACCAACGTTTTCTTTTCGACAGTTTCAATGATTCGTTAACAGCTTAAGCTTTTATGTGGTCAGCTATAAAAATGATAATTCTTGTAATGAGCCATGATAATGAGCCGTCTTTCCTGTCGACCCTTTTCAAGAGCCCATTGAAATGGCTATTGGGGAAATATACCAATTGCATTACGTTCAAATGTGCTCTTTGCGTCTGCCGCGAGTTTGTTTCGTCATTTCGGATGATACGAAAAGTCGAATTATGACAACAGCTAGAATACGAATTAAATGGCAAAAAACTCAATTACAATGAACATTGAATTTTAAAACATCTTACCGATATTGTTCTAACGCAAATATTCTCCGCTACATTCAACCATGGTTACCATATTTATTTGCTCGCCAATTAAAAATGATTTCACGCGTTTGCTTTTCAGCATTGAACTTTCAGAGCTCCCGATCGAATCCCCCCGAAGCACTGACAATCGGTCGTCTCAGCTCCCTTCCTTGGGCACATTTCGATTGTACGTCTTATCCCGCAGTCATCACGCACTATCACGCACAATGAATGCTAACGTGACACCGTACAAACAGACGGCGCAAGGCAGTGATCAACACAACACTAGTTCACTAGACCGACGGCAAGGAACCATTTGAATGACAGCTGCCAATGATCTATCTAGCCTCACCAATAACACGACACAGAACAGATGGGTAGCCTGACTATCTTCTCGGCCAGTGGGCACACGACAAAACAGATATTATATAGTTGATGCCATTCGAGAAATGAGATGGTGATTTGTATAATAATACCATCTTCCAGGTATAATAATGTACGGCGGCATAATGTGGTTTCTGACTCGTTTTGTTTCTTATTTCAATACCTTTGGACTTCCTGTTGCATTAGGAAAGCTATAGGCAATATGTGAATATAGGAATCACGATTTATTTTTCTTTTATAACTTTGATATAGCTCGATTTAAGTAACGTCGATGACACAATAAAACTTAATGCATGTTTCTCAATTATGCTGATTTCGCGTATTATAGAAAATGTTTCTAAGCTAATAGACGAAGATTCTCAATAAAACTTCAGTTCTCTTACCTTCCGTGATCCAGACGACGGTTTGTCTGCCCAACTGTTAGCCTCCTGAAACAAAAATAAACACAATGTTAGCATTTTACAAACGTTATATCGCAAAATTGAAATAATTGAGATGTGAGATCAAATTTAGGAAGCGGCTGCAAAACGTCATTGTATTTTCACGCCACTTCAGATAATGCCTCCTTCATCTGCCACCTATCGGGAGCCAATGCAAGGTTATCGTTGATGTAGTCGTCATAAATTATTGAATGAGCGAACTCCTATAGCTGTTATTGTTTCCTACTTCCGCCGGGCGGGCGCTAATTGATAGCTGCAAGTCGCAGCGAGCGTCTACAGAGAGAATTTTGCCCCGGCCCGACACCGTTTCTCCGATTGCTCCTGGGGACACTGGATCACATGCCTAATGACACTTGTATGCGATACGGACTCGGCACGCAACACGCAACCATTCAGCAATGCCTTCGACAGCCAACCAGCTCGATGAATATTTATAACGAATTATAGAACGGAAAATAGTTTCAAAGTGACAAGAACGATTCAATTCTCGCTAAAGAAACTTGGCTCGGAATTATTAAAATCTCTTCACAATTATTTTTGCCGTATATACACAGTTTTGCTGAAGTACCGCGTGCATTTTATGTGGGTCTCTCACCCTTTCCTTCGTGTTTTTGTCTGTTGTTTTTTTTTTACCACCCCCTTCGTGTAATTACGTCGCCCAATCAAACCATGTGCTCGCGATAAAGGTGCCATAATGAGGGTGGATTCGCCCTCCTCCCCCACAAACACCCCCAATGGCACAACTACTAGCATTATTCAGCACTCTTTTATGCATCTTGTATACGTGCGAGGGTTGAGAGGCTCATTCTGCCAACATGCTTACCCTCACCTCTATTATTATATTTTTTACCCAAAAACTCGGGCCTGTTTCAGATTTTTTCTTTCCTGCTAACCGTTCTACAAAATACACTCACATTATATCCTGCACCACCTGGTTTAATACCAATTCTACGCTCTTATAAAAATAGAACCCCACGAAGCGCTCAATACATTTCTTTCTCCAATCCTATATATTTTTTCCCAAATAGCTACAAATTTCAAACAAATTCCTGCACTCCGGACGGCCACTTTTTAATCACAATAGCGATTTACTTATCTCCGTCCATAGCAAATCAAAGATTGGCCGGCATTCTCGAGCATTTCAGATCGGTAGCTCAGTCCGAGTGCCTGCTTTTTGCCGACCGAGAAAGAGGTGTGCATCGCAAAAAGCACGTCAGGCCACCAAGTGTATAATCAAGGAGAGGAGGCTCCTGAAATTGTCTAGGCACAGAAGACGCGTGGCTGAGGCCCCGTCGCTCGAACCTGCTGTCCACTGTTCACATCGGCTCACTTTGAACAAATATGACGACAAAAAGGCCACCTGTAATCGGCGTCCATGAACGCTGAGGTGACAGAAGAGTTGTCAGTGCTTCCGCTACGGAAATGATGCAAAGCACACGTAATTTTGATTAATTTACGCTCAAAAATTCTCCTGCAATGACATCACGTTCAGTCGAACAAACGTTTCAATTCGATAGTTTTGTCGATTTCAAAAAGATTCAATTGAAATATTTTCCCCTGTTTTTTTCTCTGTTTGCTTTCGTGCTGTATGCGCGGACGAAACCCGTCGTTTTTTTTTGTAACTAATTGGTAGAGCATGTAACAAATAAAAAGGGGCAGTCGCTATCACGTGTGCTCATTACCAGACAAATGATACCAGCGATATGAAAATTATTTTAATTGCTTTCGGCGAGATTATTTTAATACATTTTACCTCAGAATGCGCCCGTATCTTCAAGTAAAAGCCCGGACACTGGCATGTAAATTGTTATCGCGCTAATTCAGTTAGCTTATCATGAGGGACCGAAACGGCAATAACAGAGCAGCTATAGGCAGGGGTGGGGGTGGGAGAAAACGGTAACGATAACTGACAATGAACCCTGTCCTTTCTCGAGCCATTTCCTCGGCCCGAACGTAGAAATACTCGCATGCACTTTCCGGCAATTGCAATTACAGGGACACCCAAGCAACTGTCCGACTTTTTCACTTAGCAAATCAGCCTGAAAGTAATACGAAACTTGAACCAAGCACGCGTGGACGCCGGTAAAAATATCTAATTGCCATTTAATTGTATCAATTTTAGATCCATCATTTATTATGGCTAGGCAACTCATCACAAATGGTTACCTTCCTTCTAGGCTTTCATGCAGGGAGCATTTAAATGCAGGCAAATTGTTTTTCTAGCGGCTGCACATATTTCGTTCAATGCTGCCAGCATTATTGTCCTGTACCTTTGGGAGCATTACTTAAGGGCGTAAGCAATGCTAACGAGTTAAAGAGAGCTGCATTGTTGTGTGTATCATGTTGGTTCGGTCGGGCCTCTGCCCAAAGCACACACACCATGTCAGCCTTCTATATGTACGTGCGATAATGACATTTTAATTGGAGTCCAAAAGGGAATTATATACCAAACGAACTTGCATTATACTAATAGTTCACGTGTGTTTGGACACTGTGAACAAAGCAGATGCGTTTCGATAACAGGAATTATAATCACAAATTTGCATTCCGTCGATATGAATTTGAATAAAAGCGCCTAATGAGCTTTTCGTACGCTTATGGTCATTACGATGGAGAGCATTATAGTTCGATACGGTTACTACTTACAACAGTGGTTAAAGACGGAATTCCAAAAGCACGTTGTTGTTTTGTTTTTTTTGCTTTCTTGAAAATAGTGAACCCAATTCGATATCTTTGGTATCTGACCGAGCAAAAAGTGCCCCTCTCACGCACAAAAGAAACGGTGAAACGTGAAAATACGATGGCCAAGACGTAAAGAATGTTCGGTGAGCCACGCGGACGATGCATCGCTCAGCCAGCCCAGCGCTGCTTCATTGTTGCCAAATATATTTTCCCGCCCGAATCAGGGTTCCTTGACTTAGCTGACGCAAAATATGTGACAGATTCGAGGAAAAAACGGAATCTAGCACTTAAAAATTGGCACTGATAAGGATGGGAGTTCACCCACATAATATATAACGTATCTTCAACATTCAACGGAAATTCTTTGCTTTTCCGACATATTTATAGTATTTTATAGCCACCATTAAAAGACTATGTGTATTTTCGCGGTAAGCTAAGGACCACCATGTATAATAACTGACCTAGTAAAGGCAAGCAGGAAATTTAGTGCCCTCACAGAAGGTGTTGCTTCGCTCAAATTGAGGGGTATCACTGGTGGGATGAAACAGTGTAGTGTTTATAAATCTAGGATTTGGAGAGAGAAAAGGGGCGCTTATGTCTTCAGCTTAATTTATGGCCCCCGTAAAGGACAACCCTTCTCTGGTTTTGAAGCAAACACTTTGCATTAAATCAACAAGATCATTACAAGCCATAAGGACCAATAAAATGTTCACAAGACTTTTTCACCGCATTCTGTTATGCATTTGACCGTTGCTCATTTTGATAAATTCAAATCTATCAAGGCATCAGCGCTTGAAATATGACTGAGTGGGTGTCGAAATCTGACAACATAGTGGGGTGTAAACCCGTATCTGGTTCCCCAATAACCTTACACTCAAAGACCAGGATAAAATCACGTGGCACAAGACTTGTTGTCCTTTCTATCAAACCTGTCCGTGGCCAGCAAGCCCTGGCCTTTTCATCAAACTTTATGCCCCATATCTAAGCCTAAGTAGTGGTACGCTCTTGTCAAATGCATACCTCAAACTAGGACTGACAGTTTGTAAACATTCGTTGAAAACTAGATTCAGGTGACTTCGACAAAATATGAATTTCTCTTCGACAGCGCTAGGGTTTACCACAAAACTTCGCAGTATTTAAAAATCCAGAAAACAGGAAAAGTATCACAATCCGCCAATCTCGGGTCATTCACTCTAGACGAAAATGTTTGCAACACCAAAGTTATACTTCACAGTGAGAAAGAAGATCTGTTGCAATGCTATGGTAATAAAATCGTCAACTATTTCGCAGCGAAGTTATTCATACGCTGATCTGCAGGAACATCACAAAAAACTAAATTTCGTCGTTCATGTTCATTTGGACGCGAATAACGCACGTTACCTGTGACCGAAACGTTAAAAACCCCCGGACAAAAGACTGTCAGTAATCTTATCAAGCATGTCCTTAGCCTGTGTCCTGATCGACACCGAAACATCCTGCGTCTGCGCCGCCGGCAACACACATCCACAGTGGACCAGATGCGATGCACAAAACTGTGTCGCATCTTTTGTGACATTTCCATGACATAATGTTCACGCTTGACTGATGAATTCTTCGTCGCCAGTGATGATGCATTCACCGCGTTGCATCGACAAGCGAGTTGGGGGGGGGGGGGGGGGTAGCCTGGGGGTTGTTGCGACGATAGCCATTGTTATTCATGAGCGAGTGTGAGTGCCATTGGCCGAGCAGGGCTGCTGTACGCATCCCTTCAGCTGTCTCATGGCAGACGCATTGTCAAATTGTTACGTCACAGCGAGACCTAGAGAGATGATGCTTTTAATCAATTTAAATAGGCTCCATAGTTAATTATTTTATGTCTTTTTGGATAGGTTTTTTTCGAAATTTTATAAAATAAGAAAAGGGCGGTGTCCCCGCAATGACATTTGCCACGTTATTGTCATGTAAAATATTTGCCGTTGTGGTGAAGGTGTCACTATACAATTTATTTTGTTTCGCATCGAAAAAGCAAACGGATTTCTTGGATTTCACTACATTAAATTTCTCTGGTTTTACTTTGCATTCTTCGCTGCAAGAGGGAAGGTCGAACACCAACCACCGTTCCTTGTTGTGTGGCGCCGCGCAGAAAAAACTGCAGTCTATCGTGGCCATTGCAGCGAGCGTTTCAATGCGCAGCGCACATTATAAAAACTCATTGCGCTTGTATGCGTCACCATGGGGCCCGGTCCCGAATGTTGGTAGTCGGCCAGGGACGCGGAGACCACCTCAGTCCCCATATGCTTGGCTGGCCACGCTAAAAAAGCGGGCTGCGAGTGGTAGAGTTGCCCCCGGGCCCGCCGGAGCCCCGACCCGGCATGGATACAGCACAAGGGTGGCTTTAAATTGTCCCAGCAGGGTTCTTGCAAGACATTGTCCGTTTTATATTCGCGCCATTGTAAAACGTTTTCTCACAAATATAGTTACTACATAGAAATGCGTAATAATAGCGTAACTTAACTGCAACGATTTTTTTATTGCAGATCCCAACAACAAAAAGGCGAACAAAAAAAGACGAAAGAAATTCCGAAAACCGTCCGAATGTATTTCAGACGAGGACATTGCAGCGCGCCAAGAATGGCACAAAAATTAATAAAATTACTCGCCCGACGTTTGCGAAAACTTATAACAAACTCAGCGAAATTATAATCCCGAGCCAGCGACGCCGACAAAAGCGCCGCGCAGAGCGCCCAGCGCCGAAAGTGTGGGCGTCTAGCAATTAGGTTACGAGCGTCGCGACGCCGCCATTCGACGCCCCTGGATTGTGTTCGACGGCGTCTCGCTAACGTGATTATATGCATTAATGTGTCACGGTTAATTTCTGTCACTCCGCCAGGCGGACGCGCCATACAAGCCAGCGCACGGTGCTGCTCCTGGTGGCTGGCCACGTAACTCGAGACAAACGCATCTCCCGGCATCTGATCCGCACGCGTTCAAACAGGGTAAGTGAACTACAGGGTGGCTCTGTTTTCCGGGACACAAGCCGCACGGTGGCGTCGCAGACGAAGATCACGAGGCAACGCGAGCACCTACGTGCGACGCACCCTGTGTTACACTCTGCATTACGAGCTAACGTAATTTCGGTGTAGAGTTGCAATTTGCGGGTGAGAGCTGAGATCTTATGTAAATGAGAGAAGGGTGACAAAATGCAATTGGAAAGTTAAGGGTGGAGAAATCGTGGGTGCCAAAGGGAGGGTGGGGGGCGATAATGCACTCATTTCGGCTGACGGGGAACATTGCATCAAATCTAATCAAATAGATTGATTTTTAGCAGCCAAATGGTTTGCGAAATGGGGTGTGTGCTGCTGCTGCTGCTTGCAGATATTTGGATGGGGCTGTGGGTGGGATGGAAATCTAATGATAAAAAGCTGGTCGCGATCAGTCGGTACATGCTGGGTGTGTACGGGGGTGGGGTGGGACGCTGTGCAGTGTATAGGGGGTGGAGCGCCCCGGGAATTGAACCCAGTGACCTCGACTGTAACAGGCAATTATTCAACTTTTGTGCGCGAATTACACACATTGCAACAAAAGAATGTGCGATGTGCAGTCAGAAAACGAGCATCCATCTGTGAAATCCATGCACACGTGCATAAATTGAAAACGGCTTTTCCATAAAGCATGATAATCCAATTAGAAAACTGAGCGCAGAGTGCTACTGTGTCCGTGTCCGTGCCTGTGCCTGTGCTTGCGATCGTGGCGAGAGCTGGCACAACGCGAGAGAATGGATGGCGTACCATTAAAAACCGCTGATTTTGACTTTATGGCAACATCAAACAAAACAAAAAAATACCCCACTAATTGAATTAATAAATTTATATAGCACCTAGCTCTACCTTAAATCAAAAACCGATCCGTGCCAGATTGCAAATAGCATTGTTGACAATCGGATATGAAATTGACACCTTTAATCTGGCACGTATAAATTCAGCCTGCCTAAGTGCACTGCGCGCGAGTGACAGTGACGGACAGAGCGCTGTGCCGTGCGCAGGAGAGAGAGGCGCCGAGATTTACGAGCACCGGTCGCAGCACGAGCAACACCTTTGCGACGCGAGAACCAGATCGCAGCAGCGAGCACTTTGCGCAGAAAGCCAGAGTTTTTGCAGTCAATTACTATCGGTTTGGCCGTGTCGTGGGCTGAGATGGCTTGATGACCGACGAGTGCAAAGTATTTAGCAGAGCTTTGGATCAAGAGGAACAATGGTGCACGTATCAAAATAATGGAATGATAAGAGTGGTAGTAACTAGTAATGTCGGATGTTTTTAGAGTGCTCTGGCGAAGTGACGACGGGACGGCTTGGAGTATATTATCTTGTGACGAATTATAAATGTGTCAGAAAAACGCAATTGAAGTATGGAGCTATGGTTTCATTTTCGCTGTTAGATAAGGCTTTTATTGGATTCCGTAGAGCTGTGCTTTTGTTTGCAGAATACAAAAATCAATAAATATATTGATTGATATTTCATAAAATTAAATTCTCGCTTGCAATAAGGATTAATTGGGATTAGCTGTAATAAGCTTTCGCACTTTTCTATAGAACATGCTTGCGATCAAGGTGCGATTCGCACGTATAAAAAGTAGTAAAAAATAGGTACATGCCTAATGCAATTAGCTTCACGCTGAACTTAATTGTTTTTATCGCAGCAGATCGATCAAAGTTGTGACACATGTGAGAGAAGGTCAGGAAATCTTGACTGGAATTGCGACTGCTAAAAAGTTACGCCAACTACCGAAATTAAAGAAACGAAAACAATGGTACATGAAAATAACGGATGACAATGAAATATTTATATTATTTAAATGGATGACGATCGCTTACCGTGGATTTTATTTTTTGCTTATGATCAATTTCGGATGTGAATTGGACGTGGTAGGGAGTCATTCGCGTCTCCTGAAAGTAACACCAAAATTTGCCTTCAAAATTTAACAAAATATCATAAGATGCAAAGTAAAAATGCAGTTTTGTAAAAGTAAAAAGAGCAATAAATTATTTCGCATTCACCAATGAAGATCCACTAATCAGGGAAGTGTGTTCTAAACTTTAAACTTTGACGTTTTAATGACCATAATAACAAAAGAGATAAATCTCAATGCTATTCTTGGCCTACTTAAGCCTAACATTGTCTGAAATCAATGGATTTGAAAGGCAAAGAAGCTTCCTGCTGTTAGCCTTGTGTTAGGGCTTACGACAGTCTTGGGGGTTGTTTTGCCAAGGTGAAAGGGCCCCGATTTGGGACGAGGGGGTGAAAGCGATGCACACAGCACACAGCACACAGCACACAGCACACAGCACACTGTGCACATTGGACTAGACGACATGCTGAGAAGCTAAGCTCTCAAACGTTCGTCGTTCTATTCAAAAATATCGCCTCCAACGACGGACGTTTCGTCTCGAGACCCCAAACACTTTTGACCGAGTCAAATTCTCTCCTACATAAGTAACACAAAAACTCATTTTCTTCTTATTTCTCAAGGTTTTCAGACGAAACAACAATACAGTTCGGCTCCCAAAGGACGTAACTGGACCATAATAGTTTTATGCCTTTACGATGCAGTGGCTGTAAAAGTAGGGATGGACACCCATTTACTGAGCGTACCTGAAGGTAATGACCAGCTTATGGGGTGACCAAAACTGTCGTCAAACTGTCAGCTGCGTGCTTGATAAAATTTAGACAGCTTGACATTTGAAACACTCCAGCCAAGCACCTATAGGTGCGATTGAATGTCAGGTCGTGCATTTACAAGACTAATTAAATACCAAATCAGCAATCTAGGAAATTACATGTGTTATTTCGTTGTAAACCATAGGAGTTTCTATGAGTTAGCATTGGAGTGAAACACGATCTTATCAGGCGATAGCGCTCACAGCAGACAAGTTAATCCCGCCGTAATTGATCGGATGCTACTTAATCGATCCGCGGTGCTGATAAAGTGCGACTTTAAAATCTTATCGCAAGTGTGCTTAAAGAGCATTTACAATATTGATAAGGAAAATCACAAATATTTAAACAAACACTTTTTTTCTAGAAATGAATTGACCAATCAGAGAAGTAGAGCACACTATTCACAGAATGCGCGTGTCGATGCACGAACAGCTGATTCCCGGGCCCAGGGACTCACGAACAGCTGATTCCCGGCATCAAGCTCGAGTTACAATCATTTCAGAGCGATGAAAAAAGCATGTCATTGGTGACAGAGCAGTGGCAGTAATAACCGCATCTATTTTTTAATTCATCAAGGGAAGCCAAGCCCAAACACAACTATGTTGGTGCAAACCAAAACCAAGGAGGTCGTCATCCAAGGTAGGATCATATTTTAGCCGGCGCGATATGATACAAGTCCGTTCTAGAGCAAAGCGTATCAGCTATCAAAATGTAGTACATCACATACCATGTTACACGGGCGCTATGCTATTTTTCCATCCCCGATAATTTCGTCCCCCCCCCCCCCCCCCCACCCAGTGTTCGCACGGGATGGCGGCCGTGAGGGCCTGTCACTTGCACGCCGCTACCAGCGTTAATTAGTAAGACCAGTAATTATACGCCGACTGTGCTCGCTGCAAGGAGCTTTGTGCCCGCCACCCCCTGCTACCACCCACACCCCACCCATCCCCATCCTACCTCCCTCGAAAGCACCCACACAATGAGCTTTATAGTAACAACAGCGAGAAGGCACAGCTATAGCTGGAGGTCCCTTGTTTCATCTGGACTCTGGAGTACTTCATTTCGTACTATCACAACTGGATAAGTGGCGACTTTTCAATGTTACAAGTGTAATTGTCATTATAGTATTTCTGTTATCAAATTTATTTCCTTTACATACTCAGTGGAGGCGCTATACAGGTTACTCAAATCCTCAATTAAAGATGAGTAACCTATAAAATCGCCATGCCTTCCTATACCCATTCTACTAAAAGCTAACCACTGATCTATTCTCCATTACAGCATCGCAATTCATGTGGAGTACCTACTCATTCAGCCCCCCCCCCTTCCCACACGCACAAACACACATACACCCCCTTGAAAATGTTTGTGTTCCATTGCGTGATGCGTGCGTGCGTAGATGCGTGTGCGTATAGCAGCCGCAAAGAGAGGGCCCACGGTTATTGTTGTGTGCTCACAGGGCCCGCGGATGGAAGAGAGAGGGGTAGCAAAATAGAAAACACAGAACAATTCAAATCCAAATTGAGAACATCTGGCCATGACGTCGAATAGAGTTCAACTTTATATAAATACCATTTTCAAAAGAATATCCTTTCATCTCGCTTATAAACATAACGATTCCGAATGAGTCTGTCTCTGTTTCGGGCCCACACGGAGAAAAGATGGTCTGCGTCTCACTCAGCTCCATTGCTATTAGCGGCGGGTGGAATGCAATCCACCCTCGTTTTTTTCTCGATTCATTCATCACAACTCGTTCGCTCGATCAGAACTGCTGTTGGTTGTCGCCGAGTTCAATGGTTTCAATGCCAGCTCCAGCCTGAGCGGTGGGTGGGTGGACTATTGGCCTGCAGACATGCATGTTAGCGGAGGGCTGCAGGCCAAATTAATAAAGACTCTTTAGAATAAATGTTTGAATAAAATTGTAAGCCTCTGGAATAACCGCGAAAGTGGTTTTCTGATGCAGGTATCCTAAGTTTCTTGCTGCTGATCAAGTGTAGACAATTCCTGATTGAAATAAACGGAAATTATCGTGTTTTTAGGCAAGAAAATGTGGGAATATTTAACACGAATTCGCGAAATAGTCCGATGTTTCAAAGGGTTACGTCAAAAATGTATCATGTTCCAAAAAGTGTGTTTGATCAACGCATATGCATGATTAGCCGAGGTATAATTATCACGCCATTAGAGTAATTTGACCGAAACATAATTTGCGAATTAATCCGAGCACACAGCGATCGGAAATTAAACCGGAAGTCAAAAACAGACGGCCGAGCGCACGTCCTCACTGACGTCGCGTCCGCGTGCACTACTCCGCTTGATTAAACTGCAATCCGCCAAGGGGCGAGCCCCCGCCCCGGCAGAGCAGCGCATAAAAGAACGCCGCACCGTCAAACTTTAAACTGTCCGCCGCACACTTTATTAAATAACTTTTAAATCTGACCACAACTTTGTGTGCAACTGCCAATTCACCCGGGAACAATCAGGAAATCACGCTAGGGTAGCATGTGACCTACACACACACACACACAAGCACAACTCATATACAGGGGTGCGCGGGTGGTTTCCATGTATTGCAAAGCCCAAACCAACGCTCTTCTGTACCTACTCATCTAGTGCGTGTGATTATTGGTTTCCTCTTTGAATGGCCACGTTTCTATAAGTCGGCTCACAAATGCGCGAGTGCATGGCAGGGTAGGTACATGGGCCGCGTGCATCAGGCCCCAACAATCCCTCCTATGGCAGCGTGTACACCCTCGCCGCCGCTCAATGGGAACGCTGGCCAGGGCGACGCGGGGCCCGACGGCGCAGGGCAGCGGCACTGTGTGAAAAGTGGGTGCCGCGTTTGAACATGGACCACAAGCATGCTAATCATCGTCATTGTCATCAGCGCGGAGACGAGAGTTTGTCCCTAGCGGTTCCAGAATAATAACGTTAATGACGACTTCTATGGGAGGTTTTTCCTACAAATAGAAGCGTTACTACGTTAGATAATGTATTCTATTAAGTATTAACCCCATTGATAGGGGTGTGGGCTCTGGCGGAAAGGGGGTTGGCATGACCGCAAGACGTGCATGCATAATATGCATGTGTGTGTATGATGAAAACTGTTTGAAATTCACGTCGTTCACAATGGACGGATTAGTTTAAATGTTGCTGGATTTTTGATGGAACTATTGCGTCGCATGTGATCCTGAGATGGGACTTTTGGTTTGAGTGTGCGATCCTATTTAAATGACTCCATCATAGGAGATTCAGGAGAGTTAATACTTGAAAAAAACGAAATATCTGAAACAATCAATAGAACTTAAAAATTTTTCTTTCTTTGAATTACTCGAATATTCTCGATTCTCGAATTTCTGTAGGTATATGGGTACTTATTTGGGGCAACCAAGAAGACTTGCTATAATAATGCTTTTCTCACTTCCCATCTCCACCGGTCCACGCAAAGTTTGCACAGAATCCCGCACGATGGCATCTCAGTACCAGACCTTATCGTGAGCCGTTAAATTCTAGATAATTAAATTTGTCGCTAGTGATTTATGGAGCAAAGGATTCGCGCGAATTTACTATCGCCGTGATGTAAAGTTGGGGGAGAATGCAGCAGGAGTCGACAGAGGGCTGTGCAGCACCCACAACTTTTACTTTCGACAATATTCTCCCCCTAGCAAGACGCGTAATGGCCTAAATCTTTGAGCATTACGTATATCTTGTGATGAATGCATCCCCAAGGTGCATTGTGTTGATCCTCCTGCCAAAGGTGTGCACCAATATATAACAGCCCCTGTCTGTCTTATTTCCTACACTCGGATATCTGAGCTCCATTTCAATCTCCCAAACCTTTTCCGTGTCCGGCTATAACTTAAAGTCGAGCAAAATCTAGCAAAATATGTCCACGAATACCAAGACGATGAATTATTCGAAAACGGCATGACAGATAATTATATTTTCAAAAAAATTTAACATATTAGTATTATTAGTACTGAGAGAGCATTCATTTTGCAAACCCCGCTAAATGTAGAGGAACGTGCATACATCCACAATCTTTTACAAGCCATGATAAATCTGCGCCAATTATTCATAGAAAGTGTGAATGATTACGATGGCAGCCGAATATATAAAAACACACACACACACACACACACCAACACACTCGTGACCTAGACCAGATGACGTCAGAAGAAACGCATGCCAGTGGTAGTTGTCATGTGTGATGTTAATATTTCACCAGCTCCTAGTCGCTGCCGCGAGAGATGGGTATACCGCGTGACGTGACGTGACGGTTTCAATCACAGAGTCCGGACGGGATCACCCATCACGCTCTTGTGGTGACATCTACGTGTCATCAGTCAACACCAGAAACACGCCTTGGGTTGTCCTTAACGATTACCATCTTCACAATCGCATTATCTTATCATCTTTCAGCACACACGCGTCACCATAGCTATGCTCATATCATGTCTCGCGTGGCGAAAAACAACAATACAGTCAGATGTATAACATAAATACGTGCACTGCAGCTGATTTCATTTCATAATTGTGTTACCAATGCATGAATATAAATTACTGTAAAATAGTCAGGACTATAGCTGCAAGACAACATTAATGCTTTGATCGGTTTGAATAGGTGAGCTCTCAGCGGGGGCATTCAGCCAGAATCACAGAGCTTACAATTACATCATCTCTGTCAAGGAATGATCACTGCATTTGGTCAATTTAAATAATGCAATGAAATATCATCTTTTGACAAGTCACCGTAAACACACTGGCTGAATCTCGCTGCTTAGTCTGAAGAAACTCTAATGGCGTGTTTCAAATCTGATTAGCATATTATTCAAATGCATATAATAGGTTTTTTGGACAGATATATACCTGATTTCTTGGCATAGGTCGCGCATTTTAGTCTTAAAGGTTGGTTATTCCATGATGCGATTCCGATGGAACTTGAATTGATAATGAAGACTCCACGCCGGTCGTGTATAGCTGGCGAATGGCAAGTCGCGGGGCAAAATTCTGCATAATCAATGATCAATAATGAGCCAAGTACCTAGCCAGTTTTTGTGCGCGCCGCGTATGAAACTATTTATATGTTTTTGTACTCTGCTAGAGAGCGAGAATGTATTTGTGCTGACATGAAATGACGTTTTACAACTTCAATCTAGCCGTTCAAGGCAGACTCGGTCGCTGGCAACTAGAATTCAGACTTCAGAGTGACACGAGATGTAGATGCTGCGAAAGATATTTGGGCCCTCGCAGCTAGTCGCCTCTCTTTTCACCCCGCGAGCACGAGTGTGTGTGTGTGTGTGCGTAAAAATAGCCCAACTAACGCGTGAGGTATGCGTGACGATGCGTAGGCCTCTCAATGAGATTCGGGTGGCTTGACGCACACACACAGGCACTCACACACGCGTAAACGCATGCAGCAAAGCAGCACACAGCACATATGCGTGCCGAGGCAGCTCTGCGTGAAATACCAAATCTTTTAAATTAACTCGACGAGAATAAAATGAGATAATTGGGGAAATAACGAGCGAGTTTTATTTTTGTCCGTTGGCAAACATGACGCACCAATTGATCGATAAAGATATTACATTGAAATGCAGTAAGAAATAACTGATTTGCTTTACCAGCGAAGACACCATCTAGCAACTGGTCTCATTTGTGTGCCATGGGGCGACCCCTAACCAAATTGCAGGAGCATTTTTTTCCTAGATGAAGATTTTTTCAAGACGTCGCTAATTTTCGTTGTCACTGAAGCGTCAGACAGTCATTTACTGAACTATTATTTTAGCGGAAACTAAACAGTTTTTTGTCATCCCAATTTCAATTGATTGATAGCCTTCGCCCACTATACATACAAGAAAAACACGTGAAAACTTGTTCATTATTCGTCAGAGGGTGGCGGTTTTTTACGCACGGCACTGTCGAGATGGCGAAAGAATGGAATTTTAAACGTTCGAAATCGTGTGCTGGTTTATTACACCAGGACTTGATTTATGGAACCTGTGTTCTCAACTCTCCACGCATCAGATGCACAGCGTCAGTTCGGTCCCAGTTCATCACACAATAATCAATTTAACACACTTCTTCTTGTACCAACAAAATATTGTTCGCCGTGCTGCTGGCTAAAGGCGACACAAGCATCGTTCTGTTACCACCGTCGTTCAAAATGACTCGAAAATGTTTTATGAAGGAAGCAATCAAAACGCATGTCGCCTCTGTTTGCCCACGACCAACTGACAGATTGCGTCGTACAACGATGCCACGTTGTTCTCACCTATACGAGACCCGTTTCCTACTTACATAAAACCACTAAATAAGGTCTAATATCAGCACCGTATAAAACCACGGCGTGTGTTAGAATATCCAAAAGTAGTAAACAAGAATTTCACTTTTAAATCTGTCACCGAGCCCATTTCCGTTCACACGCCCCCGTCTCCCCCGCCGCCCCTTCCACCAGGGAGGGCGCACACAGCGCACAGTGTAGCGACATCGTAATCTCGGGCACCCTGAACCCTCCGCTCGCAACGTCTTCGGGGCTCGAAATAGGCGAACATGTGGCGTTGGCGGTAGCAGAAAATCAACCCTTAACAGTGGCCTAATGCGATATATATACACAGGATGCCTTTCAGTCTGTCTGTCACGTTTTTATTTTCATAAAAGTATCTTATACTCCTTTTCGACTTTTTCTCCCCCCCCCCCCCCCCCCCCCCCCCGGGCCAAGCCTGAAAAGTGTCACGTCGGGCTCCTTTGGGCACATCAATCATCAGCGTTCACCCAGACAAAATATCACACGTAAGTCGCGATATCGAGTAACCGAAAGCCCCGGCGCTGCACTAAGGTGTCTGATGCGTGCCGCAATCCAGAACAAACGCCGCAAGGCCAAGGCACGCTGTTTCCCATCACACCCCGTCCGTCCGTCCGTCCCATCACGTCACGTCGCGTCGCGCGGCGTGTCGCTTTATAGTCGATCCTCCCATTCCTTCATCTTCCCGCCGACTCAATCTCATCCCTTTACATTCAATTCCCTTTCCTTCCTGACGCAATTTGCATCGCAGCCAGCGAATCACTTTGCCTTTATCCCGGTCGCTTGGCTATCCCGCGCGGCGGCACAGCAGGAGCAAGGCAGTTCGACGCCGGGAGCGAGGGGGGGGGGGGGCGACGTCGTTTCCTAGCCTTTACTTTTATCGAAACCGTCTCTTTACGGGCTCCAAATCGCTTGTAAAACGTGGTCTGACTGGATGGCTGCAGCCAGCGATCACGGGGTGGCTGCAGCCATGGCGAGGAAGTGATTTCCACGACGAAACAGCCTAATTCGGCCGGCGGTAATGGCGTGTAATCGCGCCGCTTCCGACGCAGGGGTCGTCGCGACGCCGACGCCGACGACGCCGCCTCGCTTTATCTCGGGCGTCTCGGCATGTGCCGTCTTTATCTGGCTCGACTGGCTCGCTGCAGGGAGGGTGTCTGGAGTGAGACGACTGTCCTAGACTACTTAAAAGTAGTGAAAAAATGCATTTCATAAAGCGCTTAGTATACATATTATATACGTTCAATAACTAGCACAGTTTTTTTTCTCTTTAACATTTAATAGGATCGTCTTCAAGTCAGCAAATTCTAACGCATGGCTTATACAATACCTTGCATTTAGTCCAGTAATGTGCATTTTTTTGATTCAGTGCACAAAAAGGCACGTGGCACTACTGGGTGTACATAATTAAGTATGCGTAATTGAACTTATTGCATTTAGGATTTAAATGGCGAATATGAGCGCTGCACCGTACACGGGTGTAACAGTTACTAATCCGCTAATAGGATCTGTGGGCTCTGAACCACTCGATTACCCCCCAACCCCCTTGCCCCCCACCCCGCAAGCCACCCACTCGTTCAACCCTTGTCTAAACACTTGCAGCGCTCGCGACATCGCAGTAATGGGGTTTCAATAGTTAATGACGTCACTAAAGTATATTCATGGCCTAAGCCAGCGCCGGTCATAAGTCTTCCTACACTCTTTAATCGCTCGTTTTATTTTTCATAAGATTCTAAGCGGATTTTGTTTTCGCAATAAAATAACCATCCATCAGCCTATAGCGCGAAAAACAACACAAAAACGGAAAAGAGACGGCGGTTAATTTAAAAGCGCGACTAAAAGAATGGGTCATCTTTGACCGGGGAAGTTTCCCTGTCGTTCTTTTCTTTTTCTCTCGAGAGTAAAACGAGCTTTTCGAATCAAATACGTGATTTCATTCTCTCGGGTCCGCGCTATTCGAAGCTCGCTGCTGCAGCTATTTCCAGAGTATGACGGTTGATATTAAAGCCAGCAAATCAAAGTGAAGATAGAGAAAAAAAAACACACACACTTTCAGACGTGTAGATTTCGAACGTTTCTCTCCAAAAATATCACAATACAGCCGACTCCTTTCCCCATACAACAAAACGAACCGAACTTTCCAGCGCAACTCCCTATAACTAAAAGCAAAGTAAAAGAGAGGCAAGTCGCCGTGGCCAGTACAAAGTGGGTAATGTGTATGTTGTGGGAACTGGAAAGCTCTCATGCACAATGTTGCAGAGTAGAGTATATATTCGAAGCAGTAATGCGCCACCATCAATCGTTCCAGCTCTCTCCACTCCTCCACCACGGTCTTCCCAATCTTCTGGGGTTTCTTTGCTGCTAAAAGCTAGTCTAATGCATTGCGTCTGGTCCACTGCCATGGAGCTGATGGCAACGGCCTAGCCTAGCCATAGCATCACAGAGCTAGAGCACACAGGAGGAACAGTTTAATGGAATCTCTCTGGACCTCGGGGCCCATTAAAATGAAATACTGAAGTAGATTCGCCCTTCTTAGTCCCCTGAGCCGGATCAATCTCAACTTGGATGACGTGGTCACTCTGCCCTGACTATCCTTTACTCTTCTTTCTCATCTTCATCCTGCAGTGCACTATGTCCGTGTGTTGCGTTCTCTCTCTCTCTCTCTCTCTCTCTCTCTCTCTCTCTCTCTCGTCCCGTTAGAGCTTATCTTGCTTCCTCGTATTTGGAGTTGCCTTGACCAATCTCTGGCTTTATCCATGTCATCTATCTTAGGGATGCTGGACGCTTTCCCGAGCGCTGCTGTGGTCCTGGACCGCACGAACCGAGTTCGCCTCGACATGGACAATGCCGAAACCAACTTGCCATTCATTCGCTTCTCGTCGTGCTTTTTCTATATCTTTCAACCGATGCAGCAATTGCCAGCCATATTTATTTTTTCTCTGATTTTATAACGTTTATTGCTTTTCTAATAAGTTTTATTATCTCCTATTTTTTGGACTAGGTATATCACTTTTTGTTGCAAGTTACTTTCATGCTGTACAAAGAGATATATAATCCGAAGCCGAATTTCCACAGAGAGCAGACCGCAGCATTTCATTCGTAAACCAGAACAAAAGGATTAGACCAAGAAGAGTAAGATAACTTGAAACATAAACTCAAAGATCGCAAAAACTATCGAGATGATAGTGCACCATCTCCGGCGGGCGGCGCGATCGCTAACTCGGATTGAAGTTTCCAGATTCTAGCACTCAGCATTTTACGTCGTTATAATTTCCTATTTCCGACTAAAACTTTCCACGCTACGGCACAACCTAGACGAGAAACTCGCAAGTCGGCTCATTCAAAAGTTTTATCAAACTCATCAAAATCATTTTTCGCCGGCACCCCCATTACCCCCACCGCGCCGCACTCGACGCTGCCGGCGTATCTGGGCTCGTCTGAAAAGTTCCGACACTTGGATACCGTTCGGTCTCGCTCCACTCCGCCCCGCCACGGGGATGGCTGGATATTAAAATCAATACCGCGGCATATTACCTATTCATAAAATTTCATATCGCCATAGCGGATGGGAGCCACATCCACGGAGATAACGCCGCGGAAGCCTGCACGCCGACTTTGGGCACGGGGGGGGGGGGGAGGGGTGGAGTTTGGGGGGCAGCCACACGATATTGTATTACGGGGATGAATATTTAATAACCTTCCTTTGCAACACCGTGGGTCCCGCGTCGCTCGCTTTGTGTTTACACCTCGCCTATAGAACATAATGCATTACATCAAGTTGAATCATGGCCGACACCTGCGCAAACCATCACGTTTCATCACTTTGAAGCTCGAAATGAATTTAAGAATCGAAATTGGGTGTCAACCCGGGGACGTGTTGACGTGGAAACGGTTCAAATAAATATCGTGTGGACGACTAAGAAAACACGTAGATAGGCGCAGGCGAAACTATTTCGGTCGGTATATTGCAAAACTGAAAATGTGTAAAAACTATTTTTAAATGAGCCCGCGCGCGGCGGGCGCCGGCCGAGTGCAATAACATCGATAGATTTATTGTGAATCTGAGTGTTTTCGAAGTGAAACATTAAAAGTGAGAGTGTGAAAGACCGGTGCGAGCTATTTAGATGTGCCAGGAGCCCCGAGCCGAGGCTGCCCCTTCTGTTTATTTGTCACGCATCCAGAACCTAAGACGACTGTCGTGCAAGGCAGACGACGCAACCAGAATATAAAACCTGAGCGCGTAAAAAATAATTTATATAAAAATAAAAGAGTGACGGGCGACGATGTGGAAGAAGTCAGGAATAGCTGGGTCTAAGCACGGGGCGGCGACGCCGACGCCGAGCATAGCGTCACTATTTCCGACGCCTGTTCGACGAGGACGACGCCAAACCGACGCTAGACGCCTGCCAACTTCAGACGAAGATTTAGGGACGCTTCCAAAAGCCAGCGCCGTTAGCAGCACGCAAGAAAATATATCTTGTATTTGAGAATTTGTTGGCATCGACCAACAGTGTTGGCCCACAAATAATAACGAAAATGAGATGACCCGAAGAGATCTGGCCAGTGTACGACTTCGGCACGGCAGGCATTGAAAGCGCCGTAGCCCACAGCCTTTGTAACAATTATTGGGAGCGAAAGAATGACATGTGCTTCGTACAACTCGATAATATCTCGCACTATCATTAACACATCAGTGATTGCTAAAATCATCTGTTCTCTCAATGCTTCTTGAATTTTATAGTTCCTTTTACAGCGCCACTAAAGATACGCATATACAATATATTTTATATTGCACCTCCTACACTCGTATCAAGAAGGATGTTGCCTAATCGCCACCGCCCGAAGCGTCCTACGAATCAATTAAATCCACGTGCTCCCCACGTGGCATCAATTACGCCGCTCAACCCACATGTCGATCGTAAAATCCGACTCCGAAAATCTAACGCCACCATCCATTCGAGCCGGCGCGTTGACCGTTAAAAACAAGACACGTCTGCAGAGATACTTTATTATCCTAATATAATTTCCCGTTCGCATAACGATTTGAGTGACAAAATTACCACGGGTTCGGGGCGCTGGAAGTGGGCCAAGCATTTCAGTGAAGTGATTCGAGGCCCACTGATTGAGCGTGGCGAGACGGCCATTTTATCACAGAGCGTCGCGACGTCTAGCGCCGGTGCATCCCTCGACGCGACGCCGACGCCGACGCCGACGCGCTGAGAGACAGTCTCCGCTGTGACGACAGGCTCAGATCGTCGACTTAACCGCGCTACAAGATTAGGCGAACAATGGGCACAGAATGACAAATATTTCCAATCGCAGTGTCGCGGGAATCCCTTTATGGTCGCTTGTCGTCATGGCCTGATAGGATAGAGTTTACAACGCATTTGTGAAATCTTTGAAATGAACACGTGGGTCACACGTAATTGAGATTCCGATATACTTTGTCCATGTAAACAATCGGACAGATTAAGAGATAAATTTCGGCTAGCCTAGTAAGCATTTATCTACTGTGGACTGTCGCGCCAGATAGCAGGTGATTGTGTCATATCAAGTCCGAAAAAATCATTTGTTGTTTGGGAATCTGTTTGTGACGCGATAGAACCACTTGCTGGTCCTGCCAATAGCGAATCAACAAGAAGATGAGTATCACAAACTAGAGAAGCACTAAGTTTGCTCTCCTCTCCTCTCTTGCCATTTTCGCTATCTATGAGGTAGGAATGTGATATGCCGTATGTATTATGTGGACACTGGACACCATCAAACAGACTGCGTTGTCGAGTTTTTCTTATCACAGCCAAAGGAAGACTTGCGAGACTGACATGACGTTAATAAAACTAAACTACGTTCATAATTCTGTCATTTAATAGCGGTCACCTGTTTTGCCGTAATGATTACATCAGAGTTGTGACAAACTTGACTGACTGAACGTCAACTATCCTGCTGTTCTCTCATTCCAAGAGCGTTATTAAATAAATTGGGAAAACGACAACGCAACGCAAGTGTAGCCACAAGAAAATAACGAATGTTTTTGGTCGCCCCGCATAGTTGGATCTACCATTTAATAAACCTCTTTTAAAGTGGTTGGTCGATTCTTTTCTAATGATGAACATGTAAGACTCCTAACGATCTTTCCACCGGCAAGATAGCCATCAATGAGGTCGTCAAAAAGCCCGAATGATGCAGCAGAAAATCACCCGACCACGTATCCAGCCTCCAAAAACTCCGCAGGGAATATTTCGACGACATTTTATCCGCCAATTACTCTCCAGTAACGTCAGATTGACATGTCAGCAGCACCCCAAAACTTGGCATTTGGCAAGACGCCGGCCAGACCGCCCAACATATTCATTTCACAAATCTGTGTACACGACATCTCTCATTAATCGAATTCCAAGCAACAACACCTTGGTTCTTTTACAACCAAGACACAGAATGATTCAATTTCGATCACTATTCGCTCCCCAAGGCCACACGAGCTCGACGGGTGGGCAGACGTCCCTCCAAACTCAAACTCCAATGTATCGAATGGCGATTAGTGTGCCAGTGGGACTGCCGCTCGCCGCAACTCTTTCCGACGCTACACGGCGCACCTCCGACGTCAGGACCCGCGCACGTCTGCGCCCATTGTTTCCTAGCGCATGTAAACACACCATGACGCCCCCCCCCCCCTCCCCATACTCATCAAACCGATCGCCTTTTCTTCGAGCAGAGAAGACCAATTTCTCACGCAGCATCCCGTCTAGCATCTCGATCGCGATCTTCGGTCCCGACTGATGACCCTGGCTACGGGACGCCGTCAGCGACGTCGGTCGACGTCAGCACACGGCCAGGGGTTCGCCTCCGACTTGTCGCGACGTCGCAACTCAGCGGCGAACACGCGGGATCGCTTCATTAGCATGGGCGCACGAGATTAAGACGACACGACACGAGCAGCGGGCGTCGCAGCAGCTCGCTCTCATCTCGACTTGCGTCTGTTCAGGCTTGTTCAGCTTTGTTCAGTTTCGTTCGCTCATGCGGTCGAGTTTTTAAGTTTTTATATGTGAATTCCTTTTACTTGGTTTATTTTCGCAATGGCTAGTCGCTTGACTAGGGGGCACGGCCGGCACCATTCATACTCCATACTGAATGACCTTCAAACAGCTCGGGTCATGTGTACCTATGAATTGTCTTCGTTGCCAATTTCCGGGTGGCCAGGCAATTATGAAAACATCTTAGTACGGATTGAGGCATAATTTCTTCTAGCTTGCGTTATCACTGAAAGACAGATCGTGATCCATGAAAATGGCAGAGTTTGTGGCGCTCCTACCGCAGGTTTAGTGCACTCGCGGCGAGTTTGATCGTCGATTGATAAAGATTGAAACTACACGTACCTACTTAGTTTTCCTGGACAGGTAAATTGCATACCCTACAGGCGCTCGGCTCGAAAATGGGGGTAAAATTACATCAAGATAGTGTGCCAGCGTCCATATAGAAGGCTCCACGACAACATTTTAAGCCTCGGATAAGTACTTTTATTTTATACTGCCTGTTGTTTTTTATAGTGTGTGTAATCACATTGAATTTGGCCGACTGAGTTTTACATGTAATGGAGTTTAATGCTTCGATAATGTGGTCAACCATAAATTAGATGGATCGACTGTCTAAACCGAATTTACATACGGGTTCAACAGCTTTATATAAAATAACATATTAAATCGAAGATGGGCTTAAGATCAAATTGCTACAGAATAGCGCTCGATTTTATTTTTAAAATATTCAAAACAACATTTTTACCCGACGATAAAATAATAAACGCGCAATTTCCTTCCACAGTCTTCTCCGCTGCAGTACCTCGATATACAATCGACACCCCAGGCGAGAACGGAGATGGCCGCCGCCGCGTCCCCCGGGTATAGAAATGAAGTCTTTTAATGATGCGTCAGATGAAATTGACACCAATTACCAGGAAACCACGCTTAACAAGTCATGCCTGCCCCTCCGCTCCTCCCACCCCCTTTGACGAAAGACGACTGCAAGCAAGTAACAACCCCTACACGATTATAAGACGGTGAGATCACCCCCCCCCCCTTCCCATATCGTAACCCCCTTGACTCTACCTCTGTTTGAAATCGGTTTAAAAAAAGGTATATTGGTCCGGTGTAAGTGCCTGATGTTGGAGTTCGGTCTGAAATGTTTCATTTTCAGGTATGTGATGAAAGCAGAAAATTTAATCAATTAGGCGGGATTAATAAGTAAATTATCATCAAAGTATTTTATTGTGCTATGAAAATGAGTACCCGCCGATGTAATATCTTACTTATACAGGGTTTCTTGTTCTCATTTCATGTAGTTTTTAATTTTCCACTTGTTCCTATCAATCAAGTTTGTTTACTTTATTAATAAAGACCACCAACAAAAACACACACAGCACAATTTAAAACAAATTAATATACGGCACCCTAATCCAAATGAATTCCACTCGGTTTCGGTAGTAATAGAACACAACATAGGTACATTTTTGGGTGAGCTAGGTAAAAACAATATATGTCGGCATTCCATTTTTACGAGTGGGAGTTTTTTTTTAATGAGTATAAATTGATGACTCTGTAGCTCCTCCTCCGTCTGTCTCTTACGCTTGTTTAGGCCATAAAGCTTGTGTGCAGTTCAGATGCTAATCTCTCCATTAATTGCCCCCCTTCCCGGCTACTTGCCCCCCCCCCTCCCCTCTTTCTCTGCATCAGAGGAGGGACTTCGCTCGCTTGACTGACAGCTTTACACTTTGTGCATGTACACGCTATCAAAATCACCATGCATTTTATGAGAAACTGCACTAAGTTTGCAAACAGAAAAAAAAATATAGGAAAATAGACTCCCGCAATCTCAACCAGGAAAGATTCGAAATGCTATATAACGCTTCACTATCTCTTGATTGATTTATGTCCATCGATTTGGCTTGAAGCAATTTCAATAAATCACAAAATATATATGGCTAAAAGCTGATTGTGAGCATGCACGAATTCTTGGAAAAAACCTGTAAGACTGCAAATTGAAGTAGGCCAGGTATCAAGCATATAATACATTTTGCAGACATTTTCTCCCACTTCAATGTGTTATTGGGTCAAGAATCAAAATTGCAGTACTGCCTCCTGGTACGGAGGAGAAACAGTCGTGAAGCCTACCCTAAGCAATTAACGATAATCATTATTTGAATGCAAATTTTTGGTTTAACTCCACCAGAATGTCTGGGCGGCATGACACTACGCTGAAAGCCAAAATGAGTTCAAGACCTTCCGTGACTCCTTCGCTAATCCCACACCCAGAAAGCGCACGTACCACGCTGCAAGGCTAAGACAAGCCCCCCGCCCCAGCCCCACACCCTTCCTTCATCTTTACTACCCTCCCAGGGACCCTCGACGCCGAAAAACAATTGAATTAAACCGGAGCCCATTATGCAGTGTGCAAATGAAATAGAAATCCTATGCAAATAACGCGAAGAAATCCGTGTTTTGGGCGTGGGGGTGGGGGGCGGGGGGGATCGAGTTGCTTTCCGCGAAGACGCTAGTCGCTATAGTCGCTACTCGCTACTGCAGAGAGACACTGACGTGTGCAAAGAAAGGGTGGTACCGGTGCCATTGTGGGACATCACATCATTGCGCTGCGTATTCCGAAAACAACCGGGATTAAAAATAGACGCTCCACGTAAAGGATAGTCAATCAAATTTGTTTTCCATGAATGATTTCGGTGTCATTTGAGTTGATCGAAGGACAGAATTATTCATTGGGGGGACAGGTTTCGAAAAAATATTGTTTTCAATTTATAGCCATGCTATATTTTCCTTTTGATGGTCGCAGTGAAATTCGGTGAATTTAAAAGGGAACGAAAGCCTAATCTATATCACGCAGATATGATTGCGCCAGGAGTGATTGATTTCACCGTTCCACGTATGAAAGTGTAGGTACTGAACAATGAGATCCCAGGCCCATGGCTCGGTATATTTGCTCACCGACAAATCGCCTGGCTTGACATGGTGATCGCGCATTAGCTTATTATTTATAACTCTGTGTTGTTTGTGTGTACAAAGAGAAATTTTTAGGGAGCAATCAAATTACCTTATAAGTATATCATAAGCAATAGAAATCGATTTGCTGCAATCAAGGAATAAAGAATTTATTGGGCCTCTTTTGACAATTATCTGTCAAGAATTCAGGGCAAAGCTTTGGGGCTATTTCTTCGGCCTGAAGATTCATCATAATACAGAATAAATGGGTTTTGAAATACATACGAGACATAAACATATTTTATGGCATTTCAAATCAACGCTCATCAATGGAAAGTTTGTCCGTCTTTCGAGTCGTTTTCCTCGCCAATTTGTACCGATTTCATAAACATCTACCTGTTCGCTCAAATATTTACTGGAAACTATTTGATCAAAACCATATTCACGCCGTTCAGTTTACATTCCCTTCTATCATCATACGCCACCAAAAACAGCACGAAAAAAAAACACCGTTCGAATTTGTTTACGCCCGAAGTGGTTCAGGCGCTCATAGCAACCATGCAGAGCACACGGTTCATCTGGTTCATCTGTTTCTACCCCACCCTGCCTTCGCAGCCCCCTCCCCATCGCTGCCACCCCTCATTTCGCGCCCCGGGGGCAAGCAGAGCTTAAAATAACGATCAATATCGTGGCAATTACCTCGGTATTACTCTACAAAATCCAACATGGCTGCTAAGCACGGCAGGGCCCCGCGCCGGCCGGCAATGCAGCCAGGGGCAGAGCATGCCGACGTCTCCCTCATAACCTGCCAGTGCTTGCCTTCAAATGATCAAGCCCTGCCATGTATATATTAAAACAACCCCATTTGCCGGTCGAAAACATCGAGCTCGCAGCACCCGATTTGGGGTAAGAACCAATAGCAGCGTCACTGCGATTGCCCGTGTCAATCGAGTATGAGTATGAGCAAGAGAGTCTGGAAGTGTCGAGTGTATCGTGACTCGTGATTCGATTCAGGAGCAGGGACGAATTTCTTCATCGGTGCAAGATGATCCTTATATATTTTGTCGGCAGCTATCACACTCGTTTCGCAGGATATATTCCTGTATATCAAATTAAACTGTCGATTTATATAAATTGGCCAAGCGGAATGGGCCAATAGCCATATATTTAAAACAATATCAGCGCACGCTTTCGGATATTTTGACTCGAATTTTACGATATAGCACCAAAATAATAAGACATAAGTTAGGAAAAGCAGAAGTCTCATGAATTTAGCACCCAAATGGTCTGTGCTCGCGAATGGGAGCTCGCGGTGACCGGCACTCGGTGATCGGTGAATGTGATCGGTGTTCGGCGACTGGTGACCGGTGACCGGTGTCCGGTGACTTACCACGTCAGGCGTCGACGCGCCGTCGGTGTGTGAGGTGGAGTCTGCGTTCGACCGGTTGCCGTCGTTGCCGTTGGTGGAGCCCCCCAGCTCCGGCGGCTTGGTGGAGTCTCGCTCGTCGATCACCAGATCGATGGGCATCTTGCCCTTTAGGCAGCTGATGTATCTGTGACAGAAGTTGTCGCACAACTCGTGGACCTGGAATTGAAATGAGACGGATATTGGTTAGCGATATTTGATTTTCGATAAGACAAAGAATTTGCAGTGCACTCCGATTGTTTCCTGCATTGCTGTAGACCCGGGTTCTAGTCAGAGTTGAGGTTAACTTTCTCAAGACTTGAACAAATCTATAATTGATTCGCTGACGGGCCCAGACACAAAATATGTTTAGGCTTTACAGTCTGTGGGAGCAGATCAGAAAAGTTTTCTTTGTTACGAAGACCCTCAAATGAAATGGTTACTATTGGTTTTAAACGAAATCTTTTTAAATGCTGATGGTATATAATTAAAGTGGAAAGAGGCGAGTGTGCCAGATTGCAATATTATCTTTCTTGCGAAACGCTTCAATCCCCGAAACTGACATTCATCATCAACGAAGAAAACATGGTTCTTCGAATTTTCAACAATCGCATAAATTCCATTGCCCTTCTGGCACATATTTCTCATTTCTTGGAAATAGCTCGCCCTCAGCAGCGAACCCTCCCTCTACTCCACCCCATGCATGTAAAAAAGATTTGAAAAACATGTCGTTGTAAATATCGGCCGCTCGGCGCAGCACGGGCAGGTACCAATGCCCGCGCGCGCAAACCGCAATGGCATTTGCAAAAATACCGAAAAAACCGTGTTGTTCGGAGCGCGAGGCCGGGAAGTTATGGCCCAGAACAACGAAATACATTTCTGTTCCCCCCAAAGTGACATATTATTGCCCAACCAACCTGGGTGCTCTCGACCCTCCCCACCCCAACTGGCCATAACAGAACCTTCGATACAACGGTGCTTTGGCGTAGAGAACATAAATTCCCAACTTTTACTAACCTGACTGAAAACATTCCTATCATTTTTTGTTGGCGAGTCAAAATAAACTCAAATAATTACCCACATTCGGGTGAAATACACCAAAAAATATGTGAGGCCTTCCTGAAATATGTAGTTTATATAAGCAAACCCATGTCCTTTCAAAGTCAAGGGTGAGCAGTTCCTGCTGAACTTTGGTGTCAAAATAAACACCAAATTGCCTGCGAAAGAGCCTTCTCGCGACAACCGCACATCCAGATGTAGTAAATAGATAATTCCAGATACAGTTAATCTCTTTCAAGTGCGGGGGTGTGACAGGACCCATTGTTGTGCGCGTCGAGATCGCGCCAGGGGCCTAGAGCCGCTCTCTACCCCGTTATCCGGCATTGTGGGCCGGGGCCCACCGGCCACCGGGGCCCGCACGTTAGCACGCCGCCCGACCGCTGGAGAGGCAATCAAAACCAGAGTGACAGGCGAAATCGACAGGTATCTCCGCTCCATTCACAGATGAAAGGATTGGACCTAATCACTTAACGTTTTTAAGAATGAATTTTTAGATTTTATGCCGGACAGGAGATCTAACAGTTGAAAAGTACGGTTACTTGTATACACACTTAGTGTAAATAGTTCCTGAAATGACTATCGTTTTACCTGCAAAAGAGAAATCTGTTCATTCATTCAAAAGACCGGGGTATAGTGAAGAGTGATTTTGACCAACGCGTCCTATTTCACTGCTCTTTCTTGGACGCACGGATGTCTCGGCGAAATTGAAGATTGAACAATAAAAATGATGCATCTTGAGCCGGAGATAAAAAATATTTTTGGCTCATAGTGTGTCCGTCCGCTAACGAATGTGGCGAATGTGCCAAGTGTGGCATGCATACGAGTCGATACCCGAGAGCGGCAAGTGGCGACTGTCAGCAGCGCACAGTGTGCTCACGATTGTTCTGTCATCGCACACTGGACCACAGCATCCAGCACGACGTGACGTCATAATTCTCAGAGCATTGGCTCGTAAATCAAAACCGGCTGAGCCAAACAGCACGAAACACAATCCATAACAGCCCCCATCGACGAAAATCAATAAAATATTTACGAGCATTTCGCAACGTCGTGGCTTTAGCCAGACCGTTAAAATTCTTGCATAGAGAAAAAAAGAAACGTCGACCGGCCAGTGGTCACGAATTTTTCTATTCAACATCGTTCAAGAGTTTCTGGACCACCCGAATCTAATTTTAGTCTGGAGGTAAATAAGATTGTTTGAATTTCAAACGGCGTTACCGTGTGCGTGGTGTTGAATGTGCTCGCGTTCTAATCTCGCGAACAAAGCCCGCGTGGAATGGCCATTAGAGCCCTTTCGTCGACCATCTACCAGTTTAAAGGGGTTGGGATTTGGTCCAGATCCTCTTGGTTGGCAAGGCAAATCGTTTCTTAGACAGTGTGGAGCCCGGGGGACACACTCACGGTCCCTGGGGGCCGGAGCCCACACAAATCACGAGCTGCCTCTTCCACCCGGCGCGAATACATCTTTTCCAGCCGACGCAATCCAGACTAGCGACTGACCACGCGCAAAGCCACAGCTGTTGTCTGCAGCCAGGTTGATATATTATTTCAATCAAGAATCATTCTCTTCAATCAAGAAACACCTCCCCTAACAAATATGCGATCGTTTCGCGTTCGTCGCTTTTGTTCAGCACTGCTCTTGCAAACGTGTATAACTCGATTAGACTTGTGTGATAAACCAAGGATCATTCTTATCCCTGAAAAAGAAACTAGCAACTCGCCTGCCGATGGCACTTCGCGTGAATGCAGTTTCCAAAATGTGACAATGTACAAATGAATTGTAAGTGGAGGGCATACGCAATGTCATTGTGAAAAGAAGAGTACAAAATATTGTGGCTCGGTGCAAGTATGTAAATGAGCTTGATTTTCAGTCGGTATGTCTGTCGTTGTTTGAAGGAAGATGGCAAACTGTCATGGCGATTTCGTTCAATAACTGTTTAAAATGCGTATGAATACAAAATGGCAGCTCAAGTCGTCTCCGTCGTCGTCGTCGTCGTCGTCGTTTCTCGACACAAGACGGACTGGTTGGGAGCAGCAAACATGTCGACCGATGGCGGTGTACCGAAGTGCAGACCGGTTCCTCAGCCTCCAGCCACCTTTGGACGATGTTAGATTGATCTCCCCTCCCCCCGGACCTCACACCGCACCGCACTTCATAACCCCATCTCGTATCCATGATACATGCGTATGCATGAACACACCCAGAAAATAAAAATACTTACAAATCAAGCGAAACAGATTTCATTGGTCAAATATAATACGTCCGCTTGGGTTGATTGTTGAAAGATATGGTGTAGAGAGGTAAACCACAGGCCGCATAAAGCCATTAGCTATGGATGACCATCTTCAATGTGAACTAACTATATACATGAGAGTGTGTGTGTGTGCATACTTTTTATTCGTGGCTATGAACATAACTGCCCTATGGTATTATTATAATTTAAAATTTATTGTAATTCGTTCGCATTAGATACTCTTTTTTGCCCTTGAGTAGTTTCGGAAGATTCGTGTAACGGTCGACCATGAACAACAACCAGCCACATTCTACAGCAAGGTAAAGTAGTTGGCCGGACCAGCTAAAGTCACAAAAATAACCAAATATCTCGTTCAAATCGAGGAATGTGAGCAGAAAAATTTCTTCCTACAAATTAAATAACCGGAGCACACCACAACTTTGCCACAAACCAGATCAAACGGAAACAAGAAACGGAGAGGAGCATTGTATTTGTTTCTACCCATCGATCGCTAGATATTCTAGATCGATTAAGTCTGCATATACTGTGAAGTGTCCCCTCCATAACAAACCATCGCAAACTCGTCGACTTTCCGCATGACTAATTTGAAAAAGTATCTCAAATAACACGAGCGACTTGTTTAGAATGTGCATCTCCATCGAAGACTTCAGCGAGGCAACATTCCTCCCAGTCACCCCGTAGTGCATTGCATCTATACCTTGCGCACACTGGCGGACAGTGCATCAGCTGTCTGCCTGGCCATGCATCTCTTCATGTCAGCGTCTGTCAATCACCCGCCGGACAGGACACAGTGTTTGGTACACGTGTACCGAGGAGATGTACAGATCACCTCTTCAGAGCCGCAAGTGCAGCTGCACTCGACAAAATGCAAGTGCCATGAGTAAGGTATGAAAGCTGCAATGTTCATTCGGCATAGTCTGTCTCCAGATATACTTGAGTATGTCCAGCAAAATTTCGATAGACATTCTCAAAAAAGCCCGTGAAATTTGTTCTAAGGGATGGTGTTTCGTCTGGCATGTAGCTTAGAGATAGACTGAGGGTGGCTCTGGTCCCGTGTGGGCTGGTTCGCGTCAGGGTAACGGGGGAGAGCGCCACGCGGCGACGTCGCCGTCGACTGAGCGTCGCGGCGCTGCTCCGCAACGACGCCGGCTCGAGACCACGCCCCGCAGAGCGTCGGTCCCGCCCATCGACGAACAGCCGCCTCCGGGCGAACGGGAATATTACGTACCTCAACACCCGACGAATAAAAAAGGAAATGTGCAATTCTTTGGTTTGTAAAAACGGGAATAAATGCATTAATTAAGTTGCCAATGTCTGTGGCGAAGATTCGGCATTCACTTTCGTAGAAATCAGCTGAAAATGGCTAGAATTCGAGAAGGACCCATTAATCAATTTAAAAAAATCTGTGGCTAAAGAGGAGCAACCTTTCTAATGAAATGCGTGAAACAAAGTGCTTTTAATTCGAATGTTAATCGTGTTGTCGTCCACTCGACTTACGAAAAACTGTCACGAACCGCGTATTCCTCATGGGCACATCGATCTCATTCTCTTCGATTCGAGTTACCATTTCTCACGGGCAGTGCCCTCTTTTTGCGCCCAATATATGGGGGCCCAATTACCGTACAACAAGCACCAAATCAACGAAGAGTAAAATACGACAATAAACAAACTTTTCCTCATGTTCAAGAACTCATAATATTACTTTAGCAGGAGGAAAAAATATATTTAAGAAAATGGATTATCATCCTATATCTAACTAACGAGTTGTATAACCTACGAACCTACCTATACCTACCGTAGCCTATTGATTCTCGGCCGATCCCAAATTACAACATTTAATTGTTAGCCTATTATCCTTGCAGACAAAAAACCGAATTTTATTTGAAAACAAAGTTTAGCTCGACAAGGCAAAGCAAGAAATCTTGCTGTTGTTGGAAAAAGTTTGGTGCTCAGAAAATCATGTCTGCATCATAACTTTGCTCGGCTACTCCTGCTCCACGGACAGGAGATAGAGAGATGATGAAAAATAAATGTAAAAAGCCTTAGAGAAATAAACAACGAGCCGCAGAGAAACTAACGAAGAAGAAAAATAGAGCGAACTGCGAACAAAAAGCAGTCATCTGACTCAATCATTCGGGCAACCAATCACTTGGTCTTCTTACCAGCAGCAACCCGCTCGCTGGATCACTGCTCTACCAGATTAGAAAATATAATTCGTCAAAGGAATGTCTGTACGAGCCAAAAGTCGTGCAAAAAGGTTTGGTATGAATTTCAGTTTGATTCATTAAAAGAAAGGAGTAAATATTGCTTCGCCCTTGGGTGTGTTGTTGTATGCCATCTTTGTTTAAAAATTGAAAAGAGTATAAAGATATCAAAACAGGAATTAGATCGCTTTTAAAGTTGAATGGCCAAAAAAGCTGCAAATGCTTATTCAAAATCCAATAATGTCTCAATGGGGGCAAAGAATAACAGACTGATTTTGTAGGCAACCTACCAATAAAAGTAACCGCGGTTCACCACGAAAATGCCGAAAAACGTGTACACACGATTTGGCAAACAAATCACGGCATTGGCCACATCGACAGCCGACACGCAGTTTGTCAGTGACATTTGAAAGGTTTCATACTCGTTGAGAGGTAATTAGAAGTGCAAACCTAACCTAACCTCCCCGCGAACGCGATGCATTATAGGTTAGCCCAAACTATAGCATTGTTGCACCGCCGAAACCGCGAGCAGCTTGTTGCCTGCAGGCAGCAAGCCACTGCCGAGGGATCAGGTTGCTATCAAGGATCAGGTTTCCCCGATCAGGACGAGGGGAATGGCAGTCCGGTAATGGTGCCAGTTATAGCGACGCACAGTCCTAGTTTTGCCATAGATGGTGTTAGTGGCTGATAATAATGCACTATAAAACATTGTCGTTTCGTCCACATCGAGCCATTAGTATATGAATATCAGTTATATATGTAGGTAATTAAATTTTCTATCATGCCGTTCTTTGATAAAGAACAATCGACAAATGGCATGAAAATAAAGTTCCCACTGAGTTTGCACGCAAACTTCAACATGTATATCCAGATTTTAACCTGTCTGCTCACCCACAAAACTGTGAGGAATCAAAATTTGGTTATCAGAAATAGAAACATGATTGAACTTGAAGACGTCTTACCTTCTCCAACTCAAGAAGGTGAAACCGAAGTACTTGGATCGCCTGCACCATCTGCAACAGAGGAGAGAAATGTTTTCAGCTTCAAGACAATCTCGAGACAGTTTCAGAAATGGTTCAACGTCGAAGACGTCGAACCATGAAGCATAAAATCATAATAAAAATAAAATACCAACACTATAACAGGAAAAATAGCCGTAATGCATTTTCAATAAGAATCGTTTTTATGTGCAATTATGACGATTGAACAGCCATTACGGTCCGCAACAGGCAGCCATAATAATGCATGCTATACAAGCCGACATCATTACATTTTCTGTTCTAGCTCTCGGTACTGCATGGCGCGCTATTTGCCATTGCCCATTGCACACCGCTGAGTCCGCTCCATGCATACCTACTTACTCGCAAATTTCAATTAATTCGCTGCCACCACGGATCAAATGATTCCGCCTCCATAAATATTCATCCAATTAAATAAATGCATAAAATACATATCACATTTTCCTGTTCTTATTGCATTGCTATCCGAATGTTTTAAATAGGAATCAATCATAAACAAAGCCCACCGTGATTTCATAGAGATTGATTATGAACTGGCTCATTAATCAATTAGGAACTTATTGGAACTAACATGGCCGATATGCCAGGCGCAGTTGAGTACGTGGGAAGGTATATGGTATGGCCGGAGAAAGCCACATGCAGATATTGTGGGAGGAACACCTTGCTACGGCAAGCTAATGATCTTGATCTCTGGTCATTAATTTATTATGAACATGACTTCAATATTATGTCCGAGTAAAATACAACAGAGACGGAATTATTTAGGTTCATCACAAATGCAATGCAACAGACAAAGATATTTAAGAGCACACATGCATGTTAAATCGTAGAAACATAAAGATTGAAAACTATAGCTAGTTCTGAACAAGGCAAATCATAACAGCGCATCTCTTAGCATAAAATTACACATGCAGAGATCAGTTGAAGCAAGTGAACATTTTCGGTGTAAAACCCGACATGTGAGATCTCAAGGCCCAAACGGGCGTCTGCCTGGCCCCGTCTGCTCTCCGGTCGAGGCTTGTGCCGGCATTTTGCCACGTGTGCTAAATACAATAACAATTACCGCTAATCAGTATTATTATATGCGTAATTACAGCTTTTAAGAGAAAGGAAATGTATCATTACGTTGATTGTATAGACTATGGCCTAACGCCAGCAAAGATCTAAATTAATATACTAGCTGTTTTAGGCAATTTGGTATTGCACATTTCAGGTCCGAGATAACACTTTTCCTTGTGCCCAAATTTGAAAAACACTCGGACATATACAAGACATTCGTTTGGCATATCTCAACATTTCGTCTCATTTGCCCCATAAAAAGCAACATAATAAATGCACATAGATTTTCATAGCAGACCAAATAAAATCCATCACGTATGTTTCGACCATATCTGTCGCTATCCCCTCAATTTCCGGCTGCCTGGCGGCCACCAAATAAACGGGCTCCCCCCTGCTGCCCTCCCCATGTTGACACTGGTACCTCTATTACGAGGGCATTACGTGTGCTTGTGGTCGCTGCGCCAGGGATGTGTTCTCACTTCGCACCTAGTGCTAGCCCGTGAGCCACAGCGGCCAGAGCGTAGCTCGCATGGCCGGCGAGCGATAAGCGCCCAGACGGGCATTGCCTAAACGTGGACCGGCCTTTCAGCACGTATGAGCGCTGCCTGTTGACATTATAATAGTGCCCCCCTCCCCCCCCCCCCCCCACACGACCCTAATGTGGGCGTAAGTACATCCGATACAGACAGACGCGTGTGATCTCGTGATATGATACCTCGTGTATACGCGCGCCTTGTACGTTCATGTATAGGTAAGCCTCTGGTGTCGAAACGTCAAAATTAATTTGGTGCGGAACTTTCAACTGGTCCGTTTTGTTTGTCGTTGTGCTTTGGTCACTTGGTCATGCGAGCCGTGCTTATTATATACCGATATTTATCTAGTACTGTTGACGTAGAAAAGTTATTACTGGAACTACTATGTATAAAATAATTGCCATGTAATTCACTCTAAAAAGAGATAATTAACATTATCAGTGAAAGAAAATGGAATTGTCGCTGATTGCTGACATTACTGCGGTTGCACAGTGGCTGTCTGAGACCAGCGGCTCTTGCTGCGATTTGTGGTTATGAAAGCAGCATCTATCAGAGACAGTTTTCCAGAGGCAGCGGAAGGAAGGAAGGCACACTGGCTGGCAGGCAGACAGGGCAGGCAGGCAGGCAGGCGTTCAGGGGATGACTCTGTTTGTCGAAGATAATCGAGTTCGTGTTTACAATAGGTTGTTCTACACCTAGATCACACATTATACACTCTATAAGCATCCCTGTCCAGCGACCAACTTCCACTTCCTTTCCCGTCGCTGTACTAGAGCCAACTTTGGATTGTATAACTTTAAAGAGGGGGTGGTCGGTATTTCTATATGAATATCTTTCTGTCGCTAAAGGAATCGAATCATCATTTTATAATCCGTTGTTTACTCAAAAAAACCTCCGTAATTCCTTTGGTTAGGCACGTTTGATCTAAGAATAATGCAAAATGAAAATTGTGAACAGAATTATTCATACAAACATCTATTCAAATGGAAAATGTATTAGAAACCGTTTTTTTCCTGTTTGAATAAATTGATTGTTATTCAGAAAAGAAAATGACGTCACATGATGGCAACGTCAATACGAACAGAATATTCGAATAATTGTAATCTATTGACTAACCCGTCGTTGGACAGAGATAAATAAAACGGACCACAGTGCATTGTATGAAATTATTTGCAACATTTGTGTTGAAAAACGAGCAGGACCAGAGCGATGCACAATGATGGCCGCGCCATTCGCTATATAGATTTGCATACAAGCTTGTTGACGCTCGTCGTAATATTGTCCACCGAGCGGCGCTGGCCTTCGGTCTGTCGGTACCGGCCATCCATCACCGGCACTCGGCCATCATAGCTTCTGCCGAAGACCTGCATGCGACCAAGACCACGAGATCTGCATATTGAACACGACCGAGGAACCAGTTATGTGGCTTGCACCGCGAACGACGCAAACCCCCTGATAATTGATAACGCAGTGCCAATTTTATGCCAATTTTAACATTATATGATGCCGAATGAAATTAGTGCTGTGGAGAATTTTTCTTGAAAGGTTTGTGTGATGTTTTCATGTTCAATGCTATACAGTTAGTGAATTCCCGTAACGAATCTGACTATTTGAATGGCAGTAAACAAAATAGCGTGTTTGTCAGATGACAGCCATTGCAAGAAATCAAAACAGCACCACGCAAATTTGGCACTGTATAAATAAGCACGCCACAATGGAACCCTTATATACGAGATAAAACATAATATGCTTTCATATCTTTGTATGTTGGCGTGGCACCCCTTGAACAAGTACAAAAGTATCCAGCGCAAATTTAGGGAAAGTGATGTAGGGCCAGCCTTTGCGCCCTTGTTCTCAGCACATGGGGAAATATCGATTTGAAGAACCGAATAAAACCAATAAGTCCAAACAAATTAGCAATAGGTCCATTAATCATTTCGCAGATTTAGGCAATGCGCAGCGAGGGTGAAATCGATTTGACATCGAATGAATTCCTAGCACTTTCATATATAAAATACGCCCTTTATTATAACTGTCTCTCTGCAAAATGTTCAGAAAACACACTCAAAATTAATTCTCCGCTGCTTGCCGATCGTTTTCTCAACCTACGTTGGATGACTTATTCGACGATAAGATTACATACCCTTCACTTTGTCACGAGCATGTTCAAAAATCGTGGAACAAGAGCTGGAATTTACGAAAACAGAATTCGAGTCGCCTAATAATGAAGTAAACTCCTCACTTATGCTATGCACCCAATATCGGAACCTAAATTAAGGATAAGCAAACTCAAAGGTATACACCAGCAGGCCTGTACGATGCCCTTTCGAAATAGGGACAGCGGCAGCGGCGTCCACTCTTTGAACTAAAGCGCGATTATGGCAAATAATACGCGGCACGCCATTGGCATTGCGTGTCAACCGGCAAACTCGACCAGCTCAGCTCGCTGCACAATCTCGACTTTTTATTTCAGTGCGTAATTCAGAAAAAAATAATAAAGGAAAAATGTGAATAAATTTCTCGTTTTACTACTTTTTTATGTGTGCTCATTGTGATGATAACGAACGGAATTTCTTATAATATAGAGGTGTATAAGTGTGGCGTAATGTTCATAGGAATCGGGAAAGAGTGTTATATATAGCAATCGGTGGCCGACACTCTTGGTAATGATAGGTCCGCTGCGGTTACCACTATAATCTAGGTAAAAAGGTAAACGCTACTTACGAGAGAGTCAACCTCGGGGTCGGCTATGTAGTAGGGCTTCTCTTGGCGAATCTGTGAACAAAAGTCATTTGAATTAGATTAGATCGCACAAGAAATGCAGTAAACGCCAATTATAAAAATAACTAATTTACTCGTATATCTCAACAATGTGCGAAAAGCGCATAGCTTCTAAATTATCAAATTATAACCCGTGTTTACAGACGTAGTTTAATCATAATAAAAAAATTATTAGCTAAAAACGTACTAATTAAAACTTGTCATTTTATTATCCGTCCGTTCATACCTTTATGCACTTGGATGTGAGTATAATTTGGTTAATTACTTGATTTTTCAGCTAGGCAACGCCTATGTATCCTATACATTAATGTGCGGGTATGTACATATGATAGACGTAGAGTGGTCAACGGCAATATGCATTTACTAGGTCATCCACCACCAGGCTGCACTGCCTGCATACATGTGCAGCGGACAAACTGCAGTTTTATATATCAGATGCAGGCAGCACTCTTGCAATGCACATGCAAGCTGCAGCTACAAAGCGCGTATGCTAATCAGGCTGAAAGGCGACGGAATAGTCTTGAAAAATGCCAGAAAATAATTTATCGCTCCCGTGACACACTTGAAATAGTCTAATTAATTGGATAGTTAAAAAATTAACACGGAACAAGGTGACAATGTATTTTAGATTCTCATTAACTCCATAATAACAGACTATTTTTAAAACTAGTCCTTCGCCATAATATAGAATTTTATTTTGCACCTAATTTAATTTATAGCATGGTAAGCCAGGTGTTGGATCAAAGTCATGCACCATCTATAAATTTAACCCTTTCGAAAATCAGCTGGTAGGAAACCTACCTCTCATCCTAATATTTAATCAATTCCATATCCGATATATAACACACAGATTTATTATGCAACCCCTTCTTATTATCGACAGCTTCGTCAATCAGGCGCGCCTTTCAAATCGGGTGCTCGGGAGGAGGGGACAGCCACCCCATGAGGTCAAAACTGCGTGCTCCCTTAACACATGCAACAATCAATATAGAACAGACTGGCAAATGAACACAACATCCCCTGTCCGTACGGCGCGCTCTGCCGTTCGAAGACCCAGCGCACCCAAGTATTGCCCGCCGATACCCGTATAGGTACACAGCGTATTCATCGACGAAAAGATTCTACGGTATATTTTCTTATTGTGCATTTCTATTGGCTTAGATTCAGCGCAAAAGAACGCAATGAAGCGCATAAAGATACTTGCATACAAAAATATGAATGGTTCGTCTACAAACGGAGGATTTCGATTGTGTTTCCAAATGCAATGTGTGTGTTGGAGATATCCAAAACGTAGCGACCTGGCCGGGGGTTTGGTACGGTTCTTCTGTCTGGCAAGAGAGCCATCTTCCATGATGCATGCGTGATGCATGCGTGATGCATGAGTATCGTCGCAGCGAGTGCTGCTCGCTCTGAGCACGCACGCAGTAAACGCACGGTCTGTCGCTTGCCCGTGTCTTGACCACGCCGCGTTTAATTGCTGTGGAAAAGACATGAAACTCGACAGGAATAATCGCATAGTGCCGTGCGTTTGTCAACGACGTAACGATAAATCGCGTTGTGCGTTAGGGCAATGCGTGCAGTCAAACCGAATACGCACCGCGGACGAATGTGACTGCGAGAATGATTCGTTGGAAGAATGTGCGCTTTGAAGTAATTAATTTCGAATGGACAACGGTGAAAAAAATCCTGTTCAACGTTCGATAATAATATTGTTATAAATAACTGGTTACGAAACTACCTTCATGTTTGTGATATTGATATAATATATAAGATAGTATACATATACACCGTGGCTTCTCGATTCACATAACAAAATCGACGACGACGTTGAAATGCAAATTGCATCTTGCAAGTGCACTTGTGCAGCAACTGCATAATTAACTTGTTCGCGAATAGCTGTACATTTCCCGGGTGGTCTACAATTTGAATAAGAGCGGAAATGCACTTTTCGTGATTGAATACATTGCCGTGATTTTCCATTTCAGTTTGCGAGCCACGATGTAGATGCAGGAGCGGAGGACTGGAGCAGCATCTTTGTTTTTCATTTTCATTCTCGGAATTTTGGTTTTCTGAATGTGCATTTGTAAATTTCATTAGTAATGGCCAAGGTCCAGGCGTGGGTTTCCACGAGTCAAAAGGACAAAAGGAGGATCGTTGGTCGCAGCAGGACATCGTAGGTACGACGACGCATTGAAAGCAACGGCCAAATATCAGGGCTAAAGAATGTCGTAAATAGAGTGTGCTTGTTCCATTTGCCCTGTGCAGAGCAGCATTGCCCACGATATTCAATGGCCACCATTTTCAATGGCCGGGCCCAGAATGAGGATGGTGCAGATGGAGGTAAAAAAAACGTGAACAAGCAAACAAAAAATGAATACATAATTTTTGATCGAATGTGGCCAAGACATATGCAGCAGAATCGCTGTTCTAGATGGGAAAATTACAGAAAAATATTACACGTCTTTGTTATTTATATATATGTAAGTCTTTGGTATTTCTCTGGAATGAAAATGGTATTACCAATTGTGTG
The DNA here is from genome assembly GCA_921293005.1 of Nemoura dubitans. NCBI lineage: Eukaryota > Metazoa > Arthropoda > Insecta > Plecoptera > Nemouridae > Nemoura > Nemoura dubitans. The sequence continues at coordinate 23,035,380 of OV121075.1, forward strand.
TATTGCTTATTTATGTCCCTCGTTCATAGATAATAAAATATATAGTTAATGTACCGATTTGGGGAATTTTGAGAAATTTTATGTATGTACCTTTAACATTGACACCTATTAAAAGACATATCTCGTTCTTAGAAAAATATGCCAGGAAAGAGAAAGAATCTGAGATGTCAATCGCAAAGAATGCACTAGCCAAAATACCCCGGTCGCCTGTGCACAGGAAACGGAAGTCTCCATTCCTCGAGAAATCCCCAATAATCAATAAGTACAACAAAATCCAATCTCGAGCGACCACAAGATGCATCTAACTTTAGCCTGACTCGAGCATAACTACCGTTTCCCTGCAAGTAAAACGCAGGCGCAGGACATAAACCCAGCGTATACCCCTGGCCCGGACAGGTAAAGACCCCTCTACCTGTGAAGACTATTGTAAATCACATGGCTAGAATAACCAAACACCATGACGTCCAAAATCCCCATAGTTGCCATTATTACACATGCCATCTTTTGATCTGTATTTTGATTTTTTTCTAAGAGTGCGACTTTCCCTGTGCCCAGGGTCCAAACGTTTCAGAGTGCTCAGAGAACACGCGGCCGTGAAAAGAGCATTCGATGGGGTGTGCACTGCACAGTTTGACCTCCCGGTGATTTTAGCAGCAATAAAGGGGAATTAACTCATTGATGTAATGTCATTGTAAAGGGTATTGAGTCGTCGCACAGTTGAATGTGCCTGGCGAGCAAGAAGTGCAGGGCAGCGTGCATGTGGGACCGAAAGCGTGTTTTGTTCCAACGCCGTCCGTCCGCCGAACTTGGGGGGAAAGGGAAAAACGCGCGCCGTGGCGAATGAAAATTAGACACAAACAATGCGCTCGCCGGAATGCTGATCGCTTGAAAACAAAAGTTCCCCTTGGCTGATCATGAAATTTCATTTTGATAGATTTTAATCATTATTTTTCAGTTAAAAATAATTAATTTTCTTCACGCAAATTTGTTTTTGCGCGTGTATATATATTGCGGATCACGAAGTTCGTAACAAGTCTGTGACCCAAGGGCAAAAAGATTGGTCTCCTCAATAAGGGGTGATTTGCAACACTTTCAAAACTACACCAGTGGCTTTCAATCATTTTCGATATGCAGATACACTTAAGACGACTCATGATAGATTCAAGAAAGATGTATATATTGATTTTATGTAACATCAAAAAAAATTATGCCATCAGTCTCGAATAATAATAATTATATTTTAGCGTTTAATTTTTCTAACATTTTCTTTGCAGCGTATATAGCTCTAAGACGGCCATGAATAATTCATGGTGATATTCGTCAGTCAGCACTCAGTGTACATTTTAATCGCTTATTACAAAGTCAATCTCTTGAGCCCCTTCTTAATCAACTATACCAGACATGCATTATTTAACGACAGTAACATTACTAATCGTTCGGTTCGGCCAATATTAGCATTTAGTGCGAGAAAACAGCCGCAGATTCGCGGGAAAATGGCAAGCTTAAAAAAAGATGGACCCAAAGTTTGCAATTCTAGACATTGTTTCACGTTGCAACATGTGATAAGAAATCCTATCGTAGGTATATATGCAAACTGAAATATTAATTTTCTAGCAGCCATGCTTCCCCATGCTTGCCTGCAACAGCCACAAGATCAGCTCGACTATTCGTGATTAAAAGTAGTTAGCCCACAAGAATGTTCTCCAGTTCTCTATACTATTTTCAATGAACCTAACTCGCTCGCAAGAAAAGAAGTGTCGGAAAATAGAACTTTCCATTTGTGTAATTTTCCCCAACAATAACGCGTCTGGCATAAAACCGAGTACCATGCGTACTGAGTTTTGAGTATCTTGCCAACACCAACCGAGCACAACATTCTTGCTTGTGGCATAGTGGCGCTGACGCTGGATCATGTTCAACGCATTATGAGCCCAAGTTCCTAACATCCCGCAAAGATAACGAGTCAATAGATGAACACAGTTTACACAATCGTAAAAATTTGTATGCCCAGCCGAGATAAGAAGCAACAAGATTCGATCTAACCAGGATTAGTCAAATATTGTCGTAAGAATTTGGTCTCGGCAGCTACTATCTAGTAATCTTTGGCTTCTGCTGTCGTCGACGCTTCTCTGCCAAAGCCCGGCCACACGGAGCTGATAATGTACCCACAAACAGGCACAATTTGATAACGGCCACACAGATACAAGGAGCAACGCACACTTTCGGGGGGATAGCGAATTTACATCGAGATAGGAACACATTGTGCTCTACCTTTAGTTTTTGATCGAGGTTTAAGACCATTAAAAATTTGTAGCACCATTGTTATACCCCGGGTTATAGAGTCGTCTCGTTCCTAATAGATTATCATTGGCGTCATTTCGCCCTAGCTTACGCCAATACCAGCTCAAACCTAGTACAGAATAATTAAATTTCACAAGACGTATGTCGGAACATGCATTTTTAGCCGCCCCTAAAATCCCCATGTATATTAACCGTGTACACAAATGCGGAGCCATTGAAATTTGCATAATGTCACCACACAAAGGTGTATAATGTTTCTGAGAGCTGTGGTGCGATTCAGCCAGCCCGCGCCACTGTGAGCACTTGAGCCTCCCCATAACAGGGCTCCATCCCAGACGATTGCCACCGTCGATTGCTGCCGACGCAGATAGCCCCATCACAGAGCGCCATGTACTTACAAGATCACTTGTTATACAAATTCGCTGCCTTACCGAAACAATCGCGGCCTGTCATTTCGAGCTGGCTCGAAAGTTTTCAGAACGGTTTATAGCACATTTCATTCGATATAAGTGCATTAAAAAAATGTTTACAGTGATGTCTCGCTTTTATATGTATGAAAATGAAACGATCTTGATTAAAAATCCAGTAAATTTCTATATAAAATATCGATTTAATTAATACTTGCACGTTGTATAAAACGTAATGACCAAGTACACGATGTAATTTTTTATTGAATAGGTACGAGTAATATTTAATTTTTATTCTTGTAAAACAAGCAATATAATATCATCGATCTATCTATTGCATTAATCAATACGTTTCATTCACGTAGCTGAAACAACTCTATATAAAATGATACGAAACGAGAGAACTCACGAACTACTGTTCGCGTACATGTTCGTCTACTGCCGGCCTGCCAGTCACGCAACCGTCCCGCCATCAGCCCGAGTTGGTGAGAATTAGCCATTTTTATAATGACCCCCTGTACGCCCGCAACTTTATTAAATTATAGGTAAATACTGAAATCAACGCTAGAGGCTCGCGGTAAATACATTTTTAGCGTATCGATAACTCGTCAATAACTAAGGTAACGTTAGCCAAGTGATACTAGCTATAATATATCGACGCCGAACGAAAGGGATCACAGAAAATACGAAGTGCTTGTATATCATAAGCAAGTGCAAAACCTCTTCGAAACACCCGAAACATTAATCTGGTCGCGAATCAGTGCTTGGCGAACCTATTTAAAGGTGCAAATTCATCAACCTCTAAACGGTTCCAAAAGAAATGAAATGGATTTCGTTTTCACGGGAGATTACACGCCAAACACACACTCTTTCATTCATCAAAAACGCAGTGCCAGAGTTACATATTACGCCCCGCTTCCCGGCTGAAACATCCAGTCAATCAAATGGGTCCTGCTTCAAACGAAATTCGCCAATAAAATGATCTCGAAATAACAGTTCGCGCTCGCAGATTTATTATGTTGTGCTCACCGCACAAGATAGAATTATCCGCATGAAACAATTACGTGCTATTGCGGCGACAGCGAATACGGATAAAGCCGGAGAGAAAAAGGACCAGACGCATCCATTTTCCATTTCATACACACACGTACTTTATAAAAGGGCTCACCATTCTACCGAGCTAGCGACCTGAAGAGTGCTACAAATAAAATAAGTTGTTTAATACCACAGAAGAGGGTTTAAAAATTGTGGGCTAGGGATAGTTTAGCCGCGCGGTGCAACCGCTTAGGGTTCGTTCGGGTCTCGTTCGCTGCGAGGGATTGGCACATCCGCCATCCGCAATGCCCTCGGGATCTGCCAGGAGTGAACTCGCAGAGTTTTCTGGCACAGAGTGTGCTCTCTGCTCGAATAGCATTGCGAGTGTGAGAAGGGGGGGGGGGGGGGGATCTGTTTGCCGGCCGGGCCACGGAGGCCGCATTGTCCCATCCTGGGACGGCGCACAATCCTGCACAGCGAGACGCCAGCGTCCTGCAGTGCTCGAAGCCCGTGGAAAATAGTTGTAAACCCGTGTTGTCTTCGTTTCGCAGTGCGATGCCACGCAGTTTGGGTTGGAAAAAGTGAGCAACGCCGGCTAATATCATGCGTTCTAGACGAGTGTAAGGCGGACGGCTGGCCTGGTCTAAACATATTACCAAGAACACGCACGAAGGTTGGGAACTCAGCGGTTGCGACGCGACGGGAGTGAGCCCCATACGATGTCCGAAAAAAATCGCCAAACTTATTTTAAAATTGGTTGCCGTTGATGTTTTTGTTGGAGGCTGTTTCAGTCCAGTGTAACAAACTTTGCCACCAATATTTATACAAGATTACAAAAATTTTAGGTGTATATTAAAAAACTGTTGTGATAATAATGTTATAGCTAGCAATCTTAGCCACATCGCCATGACACTTTGTTTCATCAAATTTGCCCCACTACAGTCGACTTCATATAGTTCATCTAGTTCGCGTAAAATGTTCTAATGCGTTTCGAAAATGTATACCACACTCGTTTGAAAGCCTAGGGATCGCATGGAGCCGGCGGGGTGTCGAACGCAGACGCGGTTCTAATTTCAACATTTCCACCCCCAAGCATCCGAGCGGCATCGTTCGCGGTGGTTGGGCGACACCGGGAAGCGAACGGATCGTATTTCAAATCCCTAAAGAGAGAGTAACGCTGCAGCTCGACAGCTCGGCGGACACAGCCAACCCTTGGCCCAGCGACGAAGGCATCTGCCAGCGGACCCGGGGCCCGGGCCGAGCACAAAACCTCCGTGCGCGTAGACCACGATGGTTCGTCGGACCCCGTGGCCGGACTTCCACGCAAAGGTGGACGCAGGCAGCCACACACCCAGTCATTATCGCACTCGGTTCTAATCGAAAGTCAAGATAGCTCATCGCAAGAACCCGTAATTTAAAAAATCGCCGACGGAAAAAAAACTGTATCGCACCCGGTGTCGCACCCCTGCCATCATAAAACATTTTCTCTCCTGTTCACGGAATTTATGAGCCAGACAGAAATTCAGTATTCACCGAGGCGTTACTTGCAAGTACTGGAAGTGTTGAAATAATCACTGGTTCATTAAGACGGGCTTCCGTAAGATTCCCTTTTTTCCACGTTTTACTCAGCACTTTGGTTTTCGTTCTTCCACGTTATCTTTCACACGCATTCACCTTCGCGCAGTTCTAATTAGGAAGTGCATATCTTCAATTAGTGAAAACATTGTCGTCGACTAGAAATATTTCACGAAAACACTTATCACTCGCATGTCTTCGGGGTTCACACGCCAAACGAGACAAGACGGCTTTCGAAGTCGCACCAAAGGACGCTGTGAGCGGCCGAGAGTTCGGCGTCGGCGTCGGTGTCGGATTCTTACCTGTTTCGAGAAGACGGCGATGTCTTCGTTGAAGGACTCGGACGAGCAGACGTCGCCGCCCGCGACGCCCGGCTCTCGGGGGGTGCACGTCGCCAGCTCGCACTTCTCGAAGATGAGCGCGAGCAGCGGAAACAGCGGATGTCTGCAACCAACGCACACAGACGATTTACAATTCGGATCACTTGATATTTATTGTCCGTGTTCACATGAGAAACGGAGCATTTTTAAATATTAATATATACCTAGTAGCAATGTGACATTTTTTTCAAAAAGTTACAAACAAAACGACACTTTTAAAGTTTTAACCGAGTATTTTATTATGGCTGGGAATGCAAATCGCACACAACATGTTGTAAACTAAAAGCACTTGTTGTTATTGTTATTACTTATGCTCAATTGCACCCGTTTTACTATTGTGTAACTTATAAAAATATTCAAAGCGAATTATTGTTATTTCTGTTATTGAACACATGCCATTTGTCGCGAGCACAATAGCCCGCTGATTGTAAGTCAACACTGGGACACCCAGAAATAAACAAGGGGGACACATAAACGGCACTTTGCTTTCAAGATTGCACTCCACCAAGATGTGATTATTAAATAAAAGGAGGCAGAGGGAATTGCCGATGCCAGTGTTTGCCGGTCGCGCTGGAGGCTAGACGAGGCTAGGCCAGCTGGGGGCTTGGACGCTAATGACTGGCGGCAACTGCGAGCTCGATCGCCGGGCTCGAGCAGCGAGCGCGGGCCGGCATACGGGCGCACCTGGGCCAGCGGGCCCCGTTGCCATCGGCAGACACCGTTTGCCACTCACTACTCAGGCCACACGGATGTATAATCGTCCAATGTTCCAATGAGGACAGGCCCGCTGAACGCTGTTAATTGTGGCCACGAACATTTAATTTGCATACCATATTTGTCGTTATGAGAAAAACGAAACGTTTTAGTGGAGAGAAGATGGTGGCACTCTCAAATTGATTTATTCTGGGTTGTTGCAAAATTATTTCATTTCAGCATCTTGGCAGAGTATTTTGGAGTCGCCAAGTTTTCTTCAAACTACTTAGCCTACTCAGGTGTCAGTTTAAATTCAACATTCAGAATGTTTCCCTCTCTGCGGCAGCATAATTTTAATTACACGGCTAATCTTTCAAAATAATGCCAAATACACTAATCTGTGTGCACACACAAGTCGGATTGCACTAAGCGCATCGGGCTTTCTGACAACAAGCAAGCCATGTCAAATAAATATTTATGAAATTACCAGTTGATCTCATAATAAGGATAGCAAGAACAGCACAGATTTTACACCCACTTCATCTCAGCACAAGCAATTGACATAACACAGCCGTATTTACCCGTAGATGGAGTCCTTGTCGCGCTTGTGCACATCGGGCACCGAGCCCATCACGTGGTTGGCGACGGGGGCGACGTGGTTGCCCCCGTGGTATTGATGTATGTTCATGTGCGGGGAGTGATGAGCCGCCAGCGATTGCAGCGGCCGGTGGGCCACGTGCGGGTCGTACATCGACGGCGGGGCGTTGTCCATGTACCCGGGGTGGATCCCGTCGTCGTACTGTGTCCGTCGGGAGGAACAAGCATCGGTTAGAGACGCGGACGGCGGCGAAAGGGCCAGTTTGGGCTGGCCGAATTTTAGAGGCTATGGATGGTATGATTTTGGGAATGTGTTTTACAAAATAGTTGCTTTGGAATATAGACAAGCATCTGTCTTCGCATTCGTTGACAACAAGGGGGTTGTTAGGGAATTAATATGATATGTTTGTCGTATATTTTCAAACGCACTGCAACCTTCAACACAATAAACGCTTCACGATAAGACGAGTTAGTAGTTTTGTGTAGCCGTCGTCGCATAGTCGACGCAGTTGAGGCATTGGATAGTGCCAGAATTCGTCTTCGTCGCAAAAATGTTCACGCCCGCGGCCAAAATAGTTGGGAGTACTTTCAATTAAACGGGGTAACCCAATTCTCTTGCTCGAACGCAAACCACGGAAACGTGATTATCCAATTTAGTTTTTCGTCTGGTTTTGCAGAGCTTGCCGTTCCCCGATCAGCCGTAACGACAGGCTAAAAATCGGTTGTTAGTTGTAACTCATTTCGTTTTCAAACACCCTCAAAATTAACTGATTGAATGTTACACATCATCATAAAAAACTATAAAATACTGCTACTTAATGGTTTATTACTCGAATTTAATTATCCAATACCTTTACCTATATGCGTGTATTTTCTATCTTGGAATTAGACAGTGGCAAATTGGTTTTCACGAAAAAGATGTCTTGGTGAAGTGAAATTGAGAAGCTGGTATCGGAGCCATTAATCGCGCCTGCAACACTGTAGACTGGGTCGTTTTAATGGCCGGACTTTAATCACGGCATGCAGACCAGTAATTAAAATACTCCAGCAGACGCGACCTATTTTTAATTCGTCAGCTCTTTCGAAGGTATTCTCTGCAGAAAACCGCAAGCGACAACCAACCTGACAAAGAATTTTTATGAGCGAGAACGTTTCTCAACTTTGACAAAAACAAACTGAAATTGTAAACTGAATTTACTAATATTCGGCATAGGTATACTCACTCTCTATATTCGGCATAGGTATCACTCTCTATAGTTTTCACATAAACTCATTAAAAAAGTATAACAATAACAAAAGGTAGCTAGTATTATGATTGACATTGAGCATCATGTTCTGCAAGTCAAATTCCTAGTGCAACCCATAAACAAATTAAAAGCTCTTTAAAACCAATGTGAGTCCTTTGACCCATGCAGTTATGACGGATAGTGGTTTGACATCGCTATCTACTCTATCAGAACCCCAGACGATCCAACATGGCCGGCAAGGCTCATTCATTACTCGCTGATTGATGTTGACATTTTGAAAACACTAAACATCCGACTCCTTCCTCTGCTTGGCACAGCACATGCCATCAAGCACATGGGCCTAGCCTAACCGACCTAGTTCAATGTCCATGTCCAGCAAAGACAATTGAAATGGAAAATTAATCACCGCGTATGTCATTTCACTACATGTGCGCCTTTGAGTTACACCCTTTTAATTAAAGAGTCACTGATTTTTGCACAAAATCTAGTGCACCTTTGTTGATAATTAAGACAATGCGGAGGCAGGTGATATCGCAATTGATCGAAGCCGGCTTCGTCACTATCAACCGACTGACGTTTCATTTGTTTTCTAACGTTTCCAGGTAAGCAGCGCTGACTCCTAGGAGCTGCTACCTACACTATCGCATGTTTAGTCTTCTCGTCATGAACATTACGAAGTACCGGCACTGAACGCATGCCGGCGAACATATATCGTCGTTATTGTGCCGAAGGTTGCAGTCGACGTTTGATCGAAGGCTATTCCAAATCCTGTGTCCATCTTTCAGCGACGGACACATGTTAAAACGGCAATACATTGATTCTTGATCGGCCCATGTGTGTCGTCGTTAGAGTGAGAGGGATCACTCACCCGCGGTTGAGCCATGAGTGACAGTCCGGCACCGGGCTGCACCGCTTGAAGGGCCACTATTACAGCTTTCGGTACTCGTCCGATAAGAAACTAGCAACCACCAGTACGCGCGGCACTAGTGCTGGTGGCACCCCGGTAAATCCCACATAAATTGCACGTCGATCGACACTGGCAATTCGCTGCGGCGAATTCGTCGACACTTTAGGATATATTCGCGACAAAAATCACACACGCGGTAGATTACGCTGAAAGAAAAGTCCCGGAGTAAACGAAAAACTTACGCGAAAACGATTCTACTCATAAAAACGAGAGTGACTTCGATGTCACTATTTGAACACTGTTCGAACGGTTGTAGCACATGGTCGTACCGGACTTGGCGGCTAATTTCGGTGAACGCACACGCACTAGACGCAATTGCACACGTTGTCGTATCCACGCACGCCGCGTCGATTAGTATCCCCGGCTTGAAGTCTTCAACTCATCGACACCAGCTCAGGATGGATGTGTGAAATGTAACTGTGTCCCCGCTACTGTAGCCCGAAAGCCGGGATGATTTTCACCACTCACACACACGCAGATAGAGACACATACAATACACTAACACAATCACAGAAACTCGAGCGCGACCGGTTAGAATTCTGTCGCTTCTGCTTGTGCGCCAACTCAGATACCCTCCGCAGACCGACCCGTGTGGCTCGAGCGTGTTCAGGCAGATCCTGCGCGGTTCGCAGTCGTCTGTGAACTGTCAATCACTGCCTGCTAGGTCTTGAAGAGGGGGCAAGGCTGTCAGTGAGGGGGCTGCGTGGAGAGATATCGTCTAGCTGCGCTGTGCGCAATGTAGACCTGCCCCCTCGATGAACGAGACGCGCTTGAGGGGCGGGACTGATGGGTGCTACGCCAGCGCGGCTGGTGACGGACACGCTCAACTACAGACTAGATTCCATCTTTTTAGACGCGGCGCGGCATGGAGCGGGGAGTCACACTAGCAAACCTACACCAACCCTTTTTCTGGATGCGCTATATGCTACGGCAATGTTTTTTTCTCGTCTGTTTTTGGTTGTGTCGCGCCAAATGCGGGGATTATTTCCAAGCCATTGAGTGATTGTCAGGGATGTGTGATTAGGTATGGCGGTTCTAACACGTATACGGTGTTTAGGCTTGTGTTTAGGTATTCGTGAAGTGGTCAAACCACAGGTCAATTTCAAAATTTTAAGCACTTCAATTGCTAAACTGCTTTTCATTTGAGCTGTCAGTGTGTCCTAAAATCTGTTAATAAATCATCGGTATAACGCGATTAGATTAGCCCATGCTTTATTGAGGAGACCGAAAGCGAAATGTTTTCTTTTTCTTTTATGTTCCTAAAGATATGATTTAAGGGATGAAGCAGTATATATTAGCACATGGCCCAAGTAAAAGTTCAGAACATTTGTGAATAGTAAATAATAATCCAGGTCGCTATTAAATTGCAATATAATAAAATCCTGCTGACCTGGAACTCACAGAATACCTAATAGGTAGTATTAATAATATGGTACAATAACACAATTTCAAGAAGTATATACATATATTATATATACACAAGGAGATTGTAACTCTTTTGTTTTTTGAAGAAATAAAACTCCTTGCAGAAATAGTAATGTTACTTTAACCGTTTCTTTATATTATTATTCCCATGTCAGTCTATAGTAATTCCTAGCCATTTCCTCGCTCAATCCATCATATCTCCACATTGTCCCCAACCACACAACAACAAGAAAAGTGCAAAAGCATCTACCGCAATTTCCAAAGGCCGCGGCAACGAATGCATTCTTCTTGATGCTATATTTTCGAGGTTGACACGGTGTTCCTCTTTAAAGATTTCGTCTTCCTCGACGCAATCACAAGGTACCGACTGATGACAAGACGTCACTTCCAATCAATTGCAAGCTCTCGCCTGTGATGGATTGGTGCAGCTCAAAAGGGGCCCGTGCCTGTCCCTTCAGTCGCTGCTTCGACGTGTGCTCCAATGCCGCCCATGGTTTATTGCTACACGAAGTCCGAGCTTCTAGTTTCCTTGTCACTTCCAAGAAAATCTTAGGAGAAGTTTATCGATTTTGGTTGGAATTGGCGATATTAATTTTGAAGCTGACTTTTATTGATTGTCGCTATAAAAATATATTTGTTTAAACATGTAAATATATAATGTGAGGGATTTGTGATTTTACTTGAAAGAAATTGAGAGCATTGCTATGAATAATGTATTTTATCATTTTGGTATGCTTCTCAATGCTTCTCAATTTCTTTTGAACAAGTCATGAAAGAGAGAAATATATTTAAAGTAACAACGTGGTAATTTAAGAGCCCATGAGCCTCGAATGTCGATATAAACCGCAGTAGAAATCAATAATTGTTTGGCGTAATAGTTTGTGCATCCAGAGTATGTTTTCCATCAGAGGTAGTCCTTCTAGTTAAAAAACTAAAATAGATAAAAGCGTTACTGGTGGAGGTGCCGAGTCTCCGCTGAGCGTCGACGGAGAAGTCGGCAGAGCGATCTGTTGGCAAACGGCGGAACTGTCGCTCTGTGCTACAGTCTTCACAGTGGTCTGTGAATGTGATTGATCCTGCCCTAGCTGTGATATACAGGTGAACAGGACTGATCTAGACGCAAAAAGTATACAAAATGTATACACTGAATGCACTTTTATCCGATAGTTACTTTGAATTTAATTGCATGACAATAAAAATGAGTTATATGTACCTACGTCGGCCAATAATGAATCAAATCTGAGTAGAAATAGTACACCGTATCTTTTAAAAGCGTTGATAGAAACAATTAAAAGAAAACATGAACGCTCAGACATTCAAGGACCCAATCGGTATATAGAAAAGAAATTATGTTAATTACCTATAAGAAACAGATCTCTATCTAAATGTATTCACGTTCGGAATGAGGAGTCAAGGTAAGGTTCCTCTGTTTTTCAACTGGTGTGTGCGTCGCTACCAAATGAATTCCAGACCAGCTAATAGTGTTCACCTTAACCAAATCTGTCTGGTCTTTATAGACTTGGTAATATGCAATCTCAGAGAGCCCATAGTAAGAAAACTAGCAACTTATTTGAAATGAGTAAAAAGCACATTTGCGTGTATCTGCCTAGCTGAAACACGCCCTGCACTTTATCATTTTCTGTTTTGAAAGCCAGTTTTTACATGCTGAATGTATATAGTGCTCTGGGACAGGACAGGCGCCCAGATTAACATGTAAAAGGTTCTACTGTTTGGATGTGGTGGGATTCGAATAAGTAGTCTAACCCATCCTATTGCCATCACGGCATCAGTCAAATGAGAAAAGAAAATAGTTTTGGATCACTTCTTAGGAACAAGAATCATTGTATTCAGTTGGATGTTGGTTATTTATTGCTTCGTTTGGAGCTATGGTTTTATGCTTTAGTTGAACAACATTTTGTTCTAAAATGATTTATGATTATCACTGATCAAACTCGGTGTTAAATTTCTTGTATCTTATTTTTAATTCTTGATTTGATTCTACTCTTGACATCTTTCAAAAGGAGACTGCTGATTTATGAGTGATTCCATTTAACAAAATGATTGCAAAATAATCCAACCTTATAGAAATACCTATATTGGTGGGGGATAAAGGCCATACTGAGATATTATAGATATCTATGTTATAGAGATAGTATGATATTAATAACATAATATAATGAGTCAACAGTATAAAAAATAATAACCTATTCCGAGGGAGTCAAATAAAAACACAAAAGAAAGCTATTTATCTAACAATTGATATGGGTTTCACAGAGCATGTTAAAAAACTGCTGCACAATTGTTTTAATATGTAACAGACATCTTCAGTCTGATCTCAATGCGTCAGTTAATTAAATTAACATGCAGGCTTAACATTTTATTGCCTAGCGAAGACAATGCGATATTGTTGCACATATGGTAACAACCGCAACTTCTTTTATAGTATTTAAGACTTTGTATATTAAATAAAATATGTTTCTTGCTTGGAAATTTCCAATGATAATGATATGCTTATTAAAATGTTCGGGCAAATAACTTTAATCAAATTGCATCTCCATCACAAGTGCATCGTTAGGAGACTTGCTTGCATTTCGCTGGTGTAAATCTGCCTGACACGAGCGATAATTTAAGAAAATTGCATCATTATAACATTTTTGAAAGGTATAGCTTCCAAATTAGCTTCCAGTATCAAGAACGACAATTTTTACTTGCCATTAAATTTGGTATAACAACTTCCCAATCTTCATAAATTTCGTTTTTACCAGACTGTTAAGAATGTTCCTTTTCTCAATAGAATACAATTATATGTTAAATAATGTAATGTGTACTTTTATACATCAACGCTGCGTCAAAACAATACATGAACTCGGACTATATTCTAAAAATATTACTCATCGTAATTTGTATGCAGCTTTGAAATGCACCTATGTGTTTTCAATGCATTTTACCATGCAATTATTTAATTAACTCGACATTTGCATATTATTTTCAGGATCAATTAGTGCAAGTCTTATTGAACCAGTTTTTTACGTATAAGTTATAGGTGTTTAAGATATCTATAATCACAGTTTCTCACTACCATAAACACAACCATTTGCCGTGTGTATTAATATCATAACCATGCGTGAATACTAATCGACCTCGCTCGCTGCTAAGTTTACAGTACAATGCAAGTTAACAATAACAACGCAATGCACTTAGTTATCTGTTCGGCTGTTCCTATAGGCGAGTAATGGACTGCTTTTATTTGACATTTTAATTTAATTATGCGTGATTATAGCCCTTGCCAATCTTGAAATAGGTAAACGTTTTTGTAATGAATGACTTGGTATCACTTGCTGAAGCTGTTACACATATAATTAGAATGTGGAAAACTTCATATTATATTGTTTTCTCAACGCTTAAACTGATATACTTATTTGAAAACTCATGCTACCAGAAAATTGTCTGTGAGTTAAAAATTCCCTTGATTCATTCCTTGATTAAATACATTATTTTTATTATGGTATGGTTATACATAGTACCTTGGTGTTCCAAACTTGAATCCATGTCAGTGAAGCCAGTATTAAAAATTGTTTTTTATTATATTGCACTTTAGAATTTGAAGTTTCTCTACAATCGTACAATCGTAAACGGGATCACTTATTTTCGGGAGGCAAGGTACCTGTAAGTTGTTAGTAATGTAGCAAAGTGAGTGGTGAGAGCAATACCAGCAAAACAAGGAAATCACTGTTTGGTACATCAATACAATATCTCTTCACTTCTTGAGATATGCTGGTCAACTCAGTGAAATTGAATGTAAGTTATGACTTATGAGTGATTTCAGAACATGTTGGATTTTGCACAATTTTACCTACTTTGCTGTCACTCACGATCAACAGTTCTGCTTTTACTTAACGCATTTCACTTTTCCAAAAGAATCAAGTGCTCAGCAAAATACCATGCAGGCTTTACTCGGTCACCCAATGTAAGAGATTCCTGGTAAACCCTGAAAGTTAAAAACGTACAGACTTCTCAGATGGGTTTGAACCCATGTACGCCTAAAACAGGTGAGATATGTGTCCCCTTCATATGTAAGGGATGATCAATTAAATCATGAAATTTTTCATTGCTTCGAATTGTTTGTCTTTAATCACCTCTCATGATCTTGTCACATAAACACGGATCATTACAATATATTCGGCATTACGATTCCTATAATATGTGCAACATTAGTGAGAGATTATACCTTTTTGATATGGGCTCAATTTTGCTTGAAAGAAAACAAATTAATTATTCTAAAATTGTTATGAGAAATCTCTTTGCTCTGCTTCCTTGACTTTCTGACCCCGTTCCTGCAAAAGTGTCGCCACTCGCCAGCGCCTCACCAGCCCACGACGTCGCGGGCATTGTTTGCCCACTGCGCCGATCCGACTCCTTCGCGATTGATGATCCTGTCAGCATCCTGCCGAGATCCTCTGCGCTGTCTGCGCTGCTGCTGGCCACACCATTGTTCTCATAGTGGCGACCAAGGCAGCCCAGAACCAGGCCAGACTTGGCCTGGGATATTTTGCAGCTTGGAGTGCTAGATCCATTTCGTCCCGTGGCGGAACTGGCCAAAGAGTCGAAATGGTCGTCGAGCAGCCTCGGACTATCGAGGGACTTTCAAGGGACCTTTTGGACTCGCGATTCGCCACACAACCCGACGGCGACACATCTAGCGACAACATTATGACGTGACGGCGTTTCATATCCCCTCCGACTCGACAACAACATCGGTTGGACTTTCCCGGGCTCGAGTTTCCATTCATTTTCCCTTCACAAAGAAAACGCCCAAAGTACGTGATAATGCATTTTGTCGTGTTATGTTATCAAATCAGAAAATGTATTAAATCTCTGATTTTAGGACGTATACATAGAGATTCAATCTGGCCCATGCAAAATAAAATATATTGCGCTATAGCATCGCGACGATCTTTCAAAGTGAAAATGACGTCACAATTCTAGGTTCATCAGAAAGATTGCTGATTACGGGCCCAATAAAACTCTACGACTTGAACGTCCCTAATACAGTTTCAAGAATGTACATCCTGATTAAAATATGCGTGTGACGACCAGCTACATTTTGATAGCAAGAGCCCCGGTGGGTGTACCATGACCATAGGGTACCTATACCATACCTTCAGCGGCAATCCAAAGTTTTACAGCGTTTCGTAACGGAGCAGCCGCTGGATCACGCTGGATTCCGTCAGGTGTTTACACATCGAGTCTGTTCCCATGCATCACCACACACCAGCGTTTTACAGCATCGGCTCAAGTGTCTATTATATGTGTGAGCTTTATGGCATGAGAGATGATAGCAGTGTTTGGCAGTAAACAGAGGAACAAACAGGCTGGCTAGGCGCCTTGGGGTACTCGTATCGTCAAGACGACAGCTTTACCATGCTTTGCCCACGAAAAGCACGTCGTATAAGCTACCGGTGTAAGGCAGGAAAACACACACACAGAACCTCGTTAGACGTGGCTTAAATTTACCTACTGCAACGCTAATTGTTCAGATAGGAAAACGAGTTTAAAAAAAAGTCAATTGGAAATGCGAAATATCGTGTCTGCGTAAAAGGTGTGTCAGTGTCTCACGTTTTTTTAGTCAGTGCAGATTCGAATGAGATATTATGATGGGTTAGGTTAGGTTAGCAGCCTAACCCAGTTAGTTGCCTAGCTGAGCTTTTCCGGGCTTGTGTAAAGTAACAAAACTATTGCAGTATGCGCCCAAATTTGCTCTCCTTTGACATCGAACTTTGGTGAAAACTGGTATGAAATTCGGAAATGTCTCACCCTGGTACTGGTTCACACAAAGCCCACGAAGCACCATAATTTTAAGATCATGCACGAAAAGTCATTACCTCTATACTCAGCATTCTTGCCATGCCTGACTTTTGGGCGTCTAGTATCGATAGTGTGCATTTATGTAACCTGCAACACATCTATGGCTCAGATTGTGAAGCGCACGTGGTGCTTTCCCAGCACAAGCAATAGCAGATCGGCTCGCCGCACAAAACTGTAATTTGCCGCTCATTTGTCGCTTATCGTTACCCAGGGTTGTATAAATGTATCTAATCGGTTAACTAATGAACCATTAGACAGTCGTAAACATTCATATTAAACTTATAAACGGTTTGATAAACCAGGTGATTCTGTGCTGAGTGGACACAGCGTGAGTCTTATTATATTGCACCGATATATTATGGATACGAGCGCTCCTTTATGCTCTAATAAACAGCTTATCGAGTAGAATTAAGAGTAACATACAAGGCACAGGATAACGCGGCGTGTTTAGGGACGGGATTACCGACACGTTTAGACTTTTACAAGACGAATGGGGCAAGAAAAGACCCGAGAGCGCCACGGCGGAATCGACCTTCGAGGGGGTGCCACAGAATTGAGGGTTGAGTTGCCAAAGAAAGGTTCAAACATCAAGCACCCCGAATGCCCGAGAAATGCATCAAAGGCATTTGATTTTTTGTTTGTGACTTTCAGGCAGCGAGATATTTTCGCGTATTTTATGAAGGGTCCGCTTGTCTGTCGTCATCATCGGAGGCTGCAAGGGGCTGTGTATCATTTTTAGTGAAAGACATCACTCGGCAGGCAGCGGCTGAGCGGTTGCTCCTGCATCGTCCTGCGTCCTGCGAGCTGTCCTGGAGCTACTTTTCGTTGGCATTTGACACCCGTGATGAATGATGCCGGCAAATGGTGAAGATTTGTTTGCCAGGGAAAAGGACCTGCTCGGATGCTTGGCCGGGTCGCGGAAAGGACGAGGGTTGCAGAGGGATGGAGAGAGAGATGGAAAGGGACTTTTGGGTATTGGCATTGTGCACTATAAGTTATCTTGGGGATGCTGCTGTGGAGTCACACAGAGCGCCAAATGTTCTGCCTGACAAAACACTGCCATTGGGCGGAATTATTGCTCGGTTACAACACACTTGAAGTTTTTAGCATGCGAAATTGAAATGAGATGTCTTGCCTTAAGTGTGGTGGAGCTTATCATATGTGGTCTTGTTCGTTCTTCTTAATTTTTAGAGTAATCCCCATATAGAAATACTTTTGTGAAGTGGAAACCTTCTCATTAAATTAAACCCTCGCCTTGTGTGGACTACCAGTTTGAAATGAAGTCATAGTCAATCATACAAATCCAGATCAATCAGAAGATACATTCGAAATAAATCGGAATCCAAAACATTGGTTCGAAGAAGTTGAATGACTCCACTATTCCAGTAAAAAATTATGTGTTTCTATTTGTTTTGAATCAATTAGTCTATACATCACCAGAACATTAATCCAAGCCATTCAAACTGAAGAACGGAGGCGAACTCATCCTAAACTATACACCATGCTGTGATCCAATCCACTCACTATTTCTCAAAATTGACACCCATACGCCACTAAAAGCATTATAAATTGAAAAACGACAAAATAATCCATCCATTTGTCGCATTATTAGCAAAGAATAACTTGTCCGACCCCCATGGTACAGCGCCATGACTTCCACGTTCCACTGATCCCTGTCAACACCATCATTTACATCAACATCATCATCATCATCATCATCTTGTTGGAGTCCAGACGTCGCACCGGTGACCGGCAGCCTATTAGATGATCATTAATCTCGCTGCTGTACGTCTTGTGAGTTGTGATGCATGAGGCTGGGGCATTGGGCCGCGCCTGACAGGGTGGTAATGACCTCACTGGGGGCGAGGGGTCGGGGGTGCCTTTCACGGACACAGGGGGTAGTGTGGTGAATGGACCCTCTGAGCGGGGTGGATGTTTTGCATTATGGGACGATGGCGCTTGGGGTGTGGTCGGGGACCGATGATGTTTTTGAAACAAAGGGCAAAGAGAGGTATTTCTTACAGATTGAAATGTTGTGGTGATTTCTAAAACAGTGTCATGTTTCTCCCGACTTAGGAATAATATATTTAGGATGTAAGTGTACTACCGCAAATATTAAACAAAACAAATCTTATCAGTATATTGTAAGAATATATACGAGAATATCATAATTCGATTTTTAATTTCAGTTTTCTCGATCATCAAGGGAAGGTAAAATCAGAGGTATCAGAGGCAGAGAAATCAGAGGCAGAGTAAAATCATGAGTATAAGATTATGCATAGTTATAAAAATAATTTTTCATGAATTACATATTATTATATAAACAGCGATGCTTGCACAGACACTCGGAATTTTATTAGCAAGACCACAATAGAATTCGACCCCTTCTTTTTTCTGTTGATAATGCAAGCTGATAATCAAAGAATTTATGTACACCCATATTTCCTTACATCCTGATGTCCCAAAACAAAACAATAAAAAAAACATGAGGGTTCAGGTCCACTTTCTAGCTCCGCCATCTAGCTCGTGCCCAACTTTTGAATTTGACATGTTTATTACTTTCCCCGCAACATGGGTTTGCTTCGACTTGAAACTAAAGAGGCATGTATATAGCAAGACGAGATGATATCAGTTGCAGATGTCATCAATTTCACCAACAGCTGAAGACACACTTTGGCCAACTTTGACCCAAAGTATAAGAGGGTGAGGTTCGAAGGGTGAGCTGGGGTCAAACCACGACATTCCAGATGCTGCGGTTTCGGCAAAAGTCTGCGGTTCAAGCGGCTGAATGAGTGATAGCTGAACCTGATGCCTATGAGGTGCGAGAATCGCGAGCACACTTTCGCCCATGTATGAGATCAAATGAATGGATGTTGGACGCACCCCGTGAAATGTACCACCCTTCGGTGCAAGCCGGACACATAACTCAGTTGGAATTTAAGTCTCAAGCAAACCTTCTGTAAAATGAGGTACCTATAGTCTCTCCTCTATAGTGACTGTTCGACATCATTTCAAATGAGCCATTTGACATTTATTCTAACAACCGGAAACAGATTGATTAGTCTGTCACTCTGACCATCTATCATTTATAATCAGAAATCTGAATTCAAAACAATAATGAATGGACACAGGGTATCAGTCATAATAATAATAATGAAATGAAATAATATTTATTACAAATAATTTACCTGTTTCCAAACGGATTATTTCAACGCTGCAACAAGAAGGGATATCTCAATCCCATTAGGGAATAATTTATGCAATAAAACTTTCCGTGATATAAACATTTCGTGTTTTTAAAGAGTACCGACCATGAAATGAAAGTTATGAACAAAACTATCAGAATTGAGATAAATAAATATACCTATTTACTTGAAATTATCAATGCTGAAAGTATGATTTAATAACTTATACAAAACCAGTAGGAGAATATAAAGTGTATTGCATCACCAGCAACTTGATTATAATATAATATTAATAGGTAAGTAAGTATATAAATATATTTTAAACAAAACACATATTTTTATGCAATATATGTAATACTGTTATCTCAATTTCAACTCCTTTATTTCATAAAGTGCAGCTTTATGAATGTGTGGGCATATCCATAAGTGCATGAATGCACTCGCACTTGCAGCTCGTGTGCCAAGGTGTTTCCCGGAGAGATAGCATGGTATCTGCCCACAGCTCTACTGCACTGCACTGCACTGCACTGCACTGCACTGCACTTCATATAGCACTGTGCAACTGAATTGGCTTTTAAGTTATTTCACCTGCAATTTCGACATGGATATACCTTTATATACCTGGTAATAATATGTAGTCCCCACTATTACATTAGCAGAGAGCAGAACTATCATTTGGGATGAATTAAAACGTTCTAAACTTGAGTGCTGAGAATAAATGCAACGAGCATGGAAACTGAATGCATACAACTTTTCTTTGACAGGCTTAGGTTTTCTTGTAATCCTGTTCTTCCTACAATTTTGTATGTTTTTAGATACATTCCATGCCTCGGGGCACTTATTTGAGCAACGGATGAACTTCTTAGCGCCCAATAACTTAACTTATTGACGCGAAAGGGTTCTGATTTCTAGAACCGTATTGCTGTACTGACTGTAAGTATGCTTTTTGGCGTACAAGATTATTCTCCGTGCACTTCACCGCTGGTACACAGCAAGTTGCAGCCTCCGAGCCAGTATTGGGATTTACTGTCCGAGCTGGAGTTTAAATCACATGGTGCGGTCGGGCATGGGCGCCTATCTGATAGTGCACTGCACTTAGGGCAACAATGAAGACTTCATTAGAAGTGCGAGGAACAGAGAGGCGATGCGTGGGCATTTTATTGGAAAGAGGAGGATGCGCGCTGGAGCGTGCCATTCCGGTATGCGGCATGTGCACACGGCAATTGTGTAGTGCGGATAATGCAGTATTCACTTCATCGAGAACATTCGCACAATTGGTACCAACTCTGACACCCAAATGTTTATAGTTTCAGTTTCATGTATAATTGTGATTATTTATTTTCATTTTAGGAGTTGGTATACACCAATTGTGGATTTTATTCGATACGGATGAAGAATATGGATGACTAATATATAACTAATATATGTTACGAAACGTCGGGAAACCAGTGAGACTTTTGATTTAGCATTCAAATCCCAGTTTGAAATAGTTTTTTTCAAAACTAGTGCTAAAGATAGGATATAGTAGACATGAGTCTAAGAAAATTAATATGGATGACATTACGCTCACTGCTAACGACGATGCCTCTGTAATTCATTTGTGTTTCATAGAATTTGATTTCGTAACGGCTATATCGATTTAAATTAATGCAGTGCAATTACGAAGATGTCATGTATAAAATATTTTAAAATATTATTTTGTGATCAGTATTGGCCATTGACCATTGTGCAATTTAAACAATTTAATTGACCATTTAAAAGAGTTTGAGTGCTGTCACAGAGTGGTGCTCTAATTGAATCAGCATTCCCATTACACGCAGCGTGTATGCATCTTTACGAAGAGAGAGCTTGATTTAGGTATGCTCCACGCCACTCACGTGTGACTGCAGGGTTGCCGCCCTTCCAGGGGCACCCTGCTCTCTCGGGTAGGGGTCACTGGTAGGGGTGCACTATGCACACAAGGCCAAACGCCCTACCATGCCTGGCACGCGGGACAAGGGGCAAAAGGATGACTAGCAGCTCCCAAGTGAAAAATCCATCCGAACTGACATTCATTTGGCAATTAATTCACGTTCAAAATGTAAATATGTTTTTATATCATGGATGGGGGTAGCTTATATATTATGTGCACAGGGCACACGGAGCACCCTGGTATACGCGTTCACTACACATAGCTTTTGGAATTTATAACTCTGGTCACATTCATTTCAGTTTTATGGGAACGAGGGAAGGTTAAAATCACATTACTGCAATTTGTCTCTTCCGGTTAGCGGACGCGTTTGTTTTAGCACAGAGGTTGCAGCACTTGTTTATTTAGCAAATTTCATGCAAGCTACATTTTCATGCGATTTGGACCAAATTCTTATAGTTTCACAACATAAAACAAGAGTAGGTACTTCACAATTCTCGGTGTTTCTGAAAGTGTAGACCTTTACCTGTAACTGGCTATTGTTGTGTCCAAATGATGGAATTGAAATGCTGAAATTTCAAATTGCTGGAAATTACCTGTGAGCCCATGAAATTTTTGAAAATGTGAGTTGGTATATATACCTAGGTTAGTTTTTACTGCTGGTTTACTTGCTGTTAGTTTTTACTTGGTCTAGGACAACCATGTTTTGAAACTATACTTTTTCTTACACACGCAATATTCGGTAAATCAGTTCCATTTTCATCTAAATGGGCTGGGTATATATTACACATATTTATCTTAAGTGCATTTTTACATCCGAGTATATGTAAGTATATAATTTTCGATCCGTCACTACAGCCATCGATAATATCTTCCAACCGTTTGAAATCACGTATATAGTGCTCGAACCAGCAGCACTTTGGGTGCATTAACCCGTCAACAGCACGTCACTTTCAATCATGCCGGGACAAACGCGTCGATGATGCTGATGCAATGACAGATTAAGCACCTCGATTTACAGGACCAATATACCAATTACGAATCTGTGTTTTTAATAGATTAATGGATCAGTCAACACGATGTTAACGTAGTGAGACGAGGTTAAGTCGGAAAGGTAACATATGTGTTGATAGACATATGAGTGACACATTGATAACAGAACCCAATATCAACGCTCGGAATTATTATAAGCATGGAAGCTTACACCTAACAAAATTTTATGAAGAGCTAGGAGCTAATTTTCAGTGGCGATATTAACTAATCCTTAAATCGAGTTGGTGTTGTTGATTTACCACTCAAAAAACGTGTTTCTGGCTCTAATCATTGAGGGGCCTTAACATATGTTCGTCAATATTAGATTAAGAAGTGAAATTATTTTAAGGGGCTTGTTCGTGCTGGTGTTGCGTTGATATACGTTGTCAACCCTCAAGGACGTCACGAACTGCCATCGTAATAGCAAAATTAAAATGTCCATCGTACAACGAAAATAGTCTGTTATTTGACCCACGGCCATGCCGTATATTAGAATATCATATGACGCAAGGTTGCAATTTTCAAGCACGTTTTTATGCACATTATATGGATTGTGGTATGGCTGGCATGAATGCAATACTTTTGTTTCTGTTGGCGTTCGAGCACACGTTCGACTGAAAAAATGCATTGGGTTCAGCAGCCCAAGCAATCTTTGCCTCATCCCATGGCCAGCCCAGTCCAAGCCCGACTACGGCGGGGGTACTAGCAACAAGAGGCAACAGGTGGCATATAGAACACTGCTTTGTTACGCAGCGGATCGCTAAAACGCAGCTATTAACCAATTCATGCTCGCGTTTTTAATGTCATCTCGTTAATCACCGCATTCCCTCTCTTTCCCGTACACTCTCCATTGTTTCAACCCTTTCTCTTTCTATGTTGAGCCTTGCAGTAAAGCTCTGATTGATTCATTAGCATTGCTAAGGTCAACGCTTGCGATCAATTATTTAAATCTATGTCCATATGTGCTGCAGCCTTTATTGATTAAGTTTATAAGTTATTGTATAATGAACCGATATGTTTAAATCATGCCGATCAGCAGGTCATTATTCACCAGACGATATTGATAATCAAGATAGCGATGCAAATGATCTGAAGTTTACGACTGTGTGTGTGCTTGCACAAAAGACCAATTAATCACACAGCCATGCATCATTAAACAATCATCATTGAATTTGTAAAGCGTGGTCACATTTTAGTCGGCGGCAAAAGCAGTACAAGGTGCCGATAAACATGCAATTTCCTAATACGATTATTGGTAATGCATACGTAACTAACTGTTGAATGATTTATAGAATTCTAATTTCTCTGATTTTCTTCGATTTTCGTTTGAGGTGGAATTAGGTATTTATACCTATTCCTATATACATCACCGCATTGGTCGTTAGCCGACTAACCATAACCAACCATCGAGATTGACTCGCATGTGAGCATTACACGTTTTCATGAACACATATGCGAACATTGGCGAGGGTAAGAAATTGGCAAGTTTTGGCCACGGTTGGTCACACTATGGCAAGAGCGTCACCAGAGCAACCGAGGGTTGTCCCATCCCGAGGTCCGATGCTTGGTGACCTCTCACGCTGATTCCAAACATCTGCGATTTTGTGTTGCATTTTTCCAGCCAATGTATGACCGATGTTTACATTGATTATCACCCTAAGAACAAAACGACATATTGTGCAAATATTTATAGAGTCTCAGGTATATACATGGCTTTACAGATTAACAAAATAGTCGGATCATTATATACCTTAATACACATTTAATTTCTTAATGAAATGCAATTCAGCAATGTACGCTCCATCTCATCTATCAAAGATCAGTATCACTAGAGTCTGAATCTTACAAGATCAAGCAAAACGCTCTAAAAGGTTCGTTTGCGTTTTCAAGATTTCACAGATCGATCGGCAAGGCAAACTGAACACAGCACACGTGTTCCTGCCTGATATTCAAATGTACCGGCCGGCTAACGATCACCAATCGATCACCCCTCCGCCTCCTCCACGCCCGACAAGACTGCAGGCTGCATGTTTATGTTTATGTTATTGTATTATAATCACACCACGAGGAGAAAAACAGGTTAAATAACTCCTCCTACCTCGCAATATGGCCTTATCTCGGATTGGTCCCGTCTACTCGTGTCGCGGCCCCGCCCACAAGACTTGCCGCCGGATGACAGATGGGCAAGCAACTCCGCCCTGCTGGTGAAAAAAGGAACGACGACGTGACGCTACGTTGTTTCGCTTTATGGCCAGCGAGCCTGTGACGTGGCGTCTGGACCACGTGGATGCGGGGGATGGGGCGTCTGGCAGTCGGTTACGTCATTGGGTTAAAACGCGAAGATGGTAGCGCGAAGATTGAGTGAAACTTGGAAGGAAAATCGAAGTGGGATTCGTTGAGCTGACATTGACCCATAAAGCAGTCGGGAAAATCGACAATAAATGTGGGAGGACTATATTGCATACTCTTAGGCATTGGTGTAAGGATTTGGTGATAAAAATGATAAATTACCGTTTTAAATGTGAATTGGCATCTATTTTTAAAGAAAGCTTTAAATGTTAAGCTTTAACATGGCACCTCCACCAACATATCGAAAGTGGAGGTGCCTTGTCAGGTTGTAACTGCAATTCTGTAGCACAAGAGTGTGATAAGGAGATCAAATGACTGTTCTCGAGGGATTCCCGGGATTCCCATTTATTTCCCGACTTTGAGCACATATTTTGTAAAGCGGACATATCTCTCCCAAACACGTTACCTAACCCAAGCAGGCCATTTTTTCTTGTTCTGCAACCTAAAGCTGGCAGCTGATTGACAGGTGCCAGTGAGGATGGTTCACCGCTAGAGGTAGATCAATATCATCTTGTCACTCGGCTCTACGAGTGCTCCTCCCATGCTTCTACGATAACTTCATTGACCACCAATGCTTCGGCGTGATAGATTAGCCAATAATAGACTTGAGCTCGACTCTGGCTGCAGCCGAATTGATATGTTAATGTGAGTTACAACTTACATGTAGGTATTTATCATAGAATGGGAGGTGCACTTGTGTGTTTTATGATTGTCTGTTACTTTTCCATACCTATATACCTATCTTCGAAGTTTATAAAATAATAATGAATGAAATATACTTGCCATTTTTTTGGGTTGAGCTAAATATATATATATGAATTCAAATAAGATGATCAAGCTTGATCTGAGTCTGACCATCCTTTTTCAATACAGTTCTTGGTGGAAAATATTCATTTACACATCTGAAAATACTTTCTTTGACTAATGATCTACGTCATAGAAAAAAGGAACATAAAAACAAATTTCTATTACAAGCAGGTTGTAAGCGATTATCTCGACCGTTTTAAAGCAGCTAAAGCAAAGCAGCCTCTGTGGTCCGTGGAAGCAATCCTAGCATGTCGACCAGTGGCCACATGTGCGAAATTTGACTGACAGCCGAACACATAATCATTTATACTTATAAATAGCAGCACACACACACACACACACACACACACACACCACACTCACATAACGCACAGCACAACGGAGCACAGACAGATACAAGCACCGCGTGGAAACATCCCTTCGTTCAGCCCTCAACCTCGACCAGTGAACCTCAAACTGAACTGCGCCAACCACACAATCCGTCAGTGGCGGACACAATTGCCTCTCATCTCCTGAATCCGTCAGAGTCCAAAAGTACAAAAATAGCCACGAAACAAAGAGAAATAAAAATCGCAAATTCAAAACCATGTATCAAATCTTTATTATGCAACCAGATTCAACGTGCATTTGGACAACCATATGACCCACGGAGTTATGTTAACCAATCAACCAGAATCTGGGACCAAGACTGAAAGATTATGTCATGCAACGTAAAACCACATGGCAAATAAAACGCTAACCTCGACAAAGTGAAGAACATTGTGTATTTCGCCATATCACGTCTGTAACCATATATAAACTTGTAGAACTTCCATATTTTCCCCGTCCCAAACCATGTATATGTGACAAATGAGTAAAATTAAGTCCTTCGTTAGCACCAAGGCATTCAGGGCTCCGTGCCCCTCACGCCCTCCTCAATACCAGACACTTCGCCACTGGAAGCGGCTTTCGTCGAGCCACCCGCGCTTGAACACGTGTAAATGGTTAAGCCGAGAGGCGAAATGTATTAATCACATGCTACCCGGCCACTGTACGGGTGCATGGGGTGGGTGTGGGCATGTGTGGGGATGAAACGGGCACGGAAAGTATGGCAACTGTTAGCTGCGTGGCAAACGCGTGATTGACAGCTGACAGTCGTGGCTTCCGCGGGCCGTGCCACAGGCTGACTGATATTAATAATGCACTCAAGGGAACACAGATGTGATTCGACATTGCGTTTTCAATTCGTCGCAAGTCATTTAAATGTTGGAATATTTGAAATGTAAAGCTGTGTTTTGGAACGCGTTTTTCATTGAAGATTTGATTCGGAAAATGAAAAAAATTTAACAGTTTTATGTATGAACATGGAAAAATGTTACTGATAATTCTTAGAAACTAACGAGTGGTTCATGACCTGCTAAAATCGAAGTCGTTTATGGTATAGGAAGAAATTGGTGAATACTGAATAATATGGTGAAGCGTATCATCCCTAATTCTTGCGGGCATGTTTTACATCTGTGTTGATATGTATCATAACATAATTTGTGTACAAATGCACTTTGCAAGTACATAGTCGGGCCCAACAAGGTTTGCATATTTCCATTCGCATGTCAGTCCTCGATTCACCACCGAACCTCTGCATTTTAACTGCACGTGCTGAGAGGAAATATTTTAGGGGCCACGCCGGGTTAAACTTCTCTGCAGTTGGATCCAACTTCAGGTAAACTCACAATTGATCAAACAGGACATGGCTCACCTCCTTGCACTTTTACAATTGCTATGCCCATTTTTAAAAAAATGATGAAAAGTTTGTTCATTTCGTGTTACCGGGAACTCCAGATCGCTCTATTTGCTGTGGGGGTAGGCACATGGTTCTATATACCGATTGATTTATTTAATTTTGTAGCAGTTCGAATCCGATGACAACACTATCGAAATAATTTCTTTGAATTGAATGGTATTGAAGTGTAATTAATTTCTCTGATATACGTATGGAGAAAGGGAGGGAAAATAAACAATCGAAGCAAACATTAAATCAATTGAGAACACATTTTGCCAACGTTTCGACAGCAGCATAGATAGATTCCTGCATATCGTATTGGGTATATAATCATAAGTCAGAAAATGTAATTGGTAATAACTCAGCTGTGATCTTTCGTATAATCCTATATTAATTAAATCTAACAGATATTCAATTTTAATTATTATCATGAGCGAAAAAATATTGACAACTATTTTTAAAGTTCAAGCCACCACACCTTTGCCGCGGGCCATGTGAATCTCTTTCAAGATCTATCGATTGTTCTGAGAAACTAAATCATGCTCATTGACAAAATATTTAAGGCATTCGAGATGATACTGACACTTGAACGGGTATCTAACCTTATTTAGTGACCAGTGGGTATTTTCAGCATCATGGGCTGATATCAAATTGCCGAGTAAAATCTTGTTCATTAAAAAATAATTCCTTTTAAATATAGCACACTGGTATATTAGGTATATACTATCGCCACTATCGGCACGGGAGACTCAAAACGTTCCCAATTCAAATTACCAAACATGAATAACTTTAAGCGCCCCAATACACCATTTTACCATTTGATTTTTGTGTGAGTCATAAGGCGATGATAAGGCCTTCTTGGCTGCTTCCAAACGACAGATATTGTAGTTTTCTAACTATTTATAATGCAAAAACATGGTGAAATTAATTGAATTACAAAACTCTATATTTGTTACGTCCAGTATGCAGGTAGCTGCACACTGCAGGTGCTGCAGCTGCTTGTAGAATGCTTGTAAATTCTTGTAGCTGCTCGAAGCTGCATTTAGCTGCTTGTAGCTGTTTGTAGCTGCTTGTAGTGGCTTTTAGCTGCTTGTATCTGCTTGTAGCTGGCCCCTGCAGGTAGATAGCTGCTATTATATCTGCGGTAACCATGCTAGTATCTGCAGCTTGAAAGTAAATAAGCTTGAAAATTGCTATGGACAAATGCACATGTGACAGCAATAATTAAACATAATGAAATCCGACATTGCGTAGAGTACATCGCGTTAAATACGTAAAGTGCATTGCGTATAGAGCAGTGCGTATAGAGGACATGAGCGTTGTCGTACAGGTATAAAGTATAGGTACCTTACACGATAAAGCAATAGCATATACACTTGGCGACGGCGGCAGAGCGTGCAGTGTAAATGAGATTCAACGTCGGCGACATAGCGTCTGCACCAGCGTCCTCTGGTGTATTCCGACAAATTCGAGCCGCTCATCAAGTGTCCTGCAAGTATAGGATTGTCTTCTGTTCCACCTCGAGTCGTCCGCGGCTGAGAGATTAGTCTCAAAGCCAGGCACCAAGGAGCACATCTCGACGTGTGAAGGCGGCGCACTTTGAGCTACCTATATCCGACAGCTGGGATAAATTCAACGCACATCGCCAAGATTTCGCCTCGTGCGAAGTCATTATTCGCCGGATAAATGAAGTGTCATAATCTTTGACCTTTCGGTTTAAAGAAATCAACATGCATATCAAAAGAAATGATATATCATTTTGGTATATATACATGACAGTCATTTATTTAAAATTAACGAATTAATTTGAAAGCTCGCTGTAACGGACGTGAGTCACTGAAATGAAATAAAATGTGGAGGTGAAGTGCGATCTTGTGAAATGTATATAGAAAGAAATGCGATTAAAAAAAACTTGGCACTTTTACTGCAGACACATAGAAAGAGAGGGGCACAAGAAATAACACTGTAAGACATTTTTGCCAAACGCTGTTTCCGAACTTCGTTTCCAAATCTATTTTAGATTTTTGCTCAAGTCATGTATTATATATCAAACGTAAAAATATAATCCGTCCTGTTCGTACGATCCACAAGAAAGTAACGACGAATTCATGAATAATTCATTAAAAATCGATTGATTCGAAAATATAAAACCCATAACAAGCTCACGAAACCACATTTGGATTTTGGCTTTGTTCAAAATCCAACGTCGTTTAATCATCCAAGATAGAAATGAAAGAATACTGTATGAGATATAGCATAGCATTTTATTATTATAATGTATAAGAATCGCTGTTCAAGTCCAGCCGAAGACTAGAACCACCTTGGGCTCGTTTCTGAACCTACACACCGAAACAGAAAGAGTTGGGACTCGGAATACATTTACGACCTCCTCAAGCAATGTGGAGTAAAACTTTGATAAATATCCCGCCGTCAAAACGCAAAACATATGTGACCCTGTATTCACAAATCATGCGAGAAGGATCGTGCGTCTGCCGTCAGCCTCCCATACCTGGGTGTCGATTTCCACGAGCCAAGCCCGGGGTACGGAAAACTCCCAAAAACATCCAATGACGACGAACCTCAAAAAAACACACCATTAAAATAATATCCATTTAGAAAAACGACATAAATTTAAACCAAAATGTAAGTTAATATTTAGTGCTAGATCTGATCAGTTACCAAAGCAATATGCAATTAACACGGTAATAACTGTCAAACTTTCAATTTAAGTCAGCGGGGGTGTGCCTGATCTTCTCTCGCTGCGCCCGCACTGCCATAACTTATTCGAATCGCTATGTGAGTCCGAAACGGCAACGCTATGTGAATGTGGAAACCGAAAAACACATCACGGCCGAATAATTCCCAGCTCAGCTGACACTCGTGTTGGGGGGGGGGGGGGGGGGGGGCAAGCCCCATAAAGCATGTTTTGGATAACAACAGTTTAGCACGGGGCTCTAGCCCACTTGCGGGGCACGGGTGTCGTAAAACTCAATCGGAAAATAATTGGATTAAAAACGCGCGGGAGCGTGGGCCGCTTGAGCGCTGGGTCCGCACGGGACTTTCGGAACGTTATTTCGTGTGTTTTCCATTTCATGCAAATGGATTACGGCATTGCTGGTATGTGTGCAGGTGTACGTACACATGGATAAGCTATTGCTTTTGTTTTGTGGGCTCGTGTATGCGTGTAAAAACAAGGGAGGTATGTCCTATTTTATCCACAATGTTACGGCTGTTTTAATTTGTGGGGTATGTTGTTTTCTTTTGGATCCCTGCGCTGGTAGGCATCCCGCAAAACAGATTCAGTTGGGAAGCGTTGCTATCGAAATAACATGGCAACTGGCGAAGCATGAAACTGATATTATGTTTTAAAATAAAATAATTGAAATAATGAGAGTAATGCTATATAATTATAATGTAACAGCTGTCATTCCTACAAAATTACGGGCGAGATAACCTAATTTTGAATGACAGAATTTGCTAAAATCATTTTACATCACTCATACACAAAAAAAGTGAAAAAACCGTTGAGATGAGTTGGCACTTTTTGAAATCCATAAGTGCAGAACGAATAACATTCACCTACTCTAATTTATTCCCTTTCATTTCTGTTTAAAAAACCTTGCTGACGTCATTTCCGTGGACAATTAGTGTGGTGACACACCCCTAACTTGCGCTAACTCTAGGCGCCCATTCTTTAGTAATACTGAACTCCCCCTATATAGCTACCAGAAACAAAACCCAACAGCACCAAGTTTTCTTCCCAGAAACTCCCAGTGGGATGAGATTTATTAGAGACGAAATTAAATTAGGCGTATTATTTCACTTGCCTGGGCGAAATCGAGCAGCGACCACAATGTCATAACAAAGAGAGGAAAACATAGCACCAGCCCAATGAAAGGAATGTTAACTTTTATGCCCGCGGTTCACACAATTGTTTCACTCTCGGAGAGTGTTTTAATTAGTCGTTACGGGATAATGATGGACTGCTTCTTGGCGGTCTGCGATTCGACTCCGTTCCTTCAACCGGTAAAAGAACACAAAAGGGGTTATCCTGATTTTTCGGAATCTAGAAGAATGCTGATGAGATGTGAAGCTCTTCTGAATTAAGACTGCGATCTGTATGCACCTCATCTCGGTATACTCGTGTGAAATGTGAATGCATTTCGTAACATTACTTATAGGTATAAGAACTTCATGAAAGATATTTAAGAAAAGCAGTCGCTTAAAAAAATGTCTCAAAAACGTCGGCAAACATTCTGCATTTTGTTTGATAAGAAAAGGATATTGGTAGTTTTGTTTTACCAATTTTGTAGTTAATAATAAATGCCAACTGTATTTTTAAAACCATTCGGGCGTTAACGAAAAGTACTCAACCACTAAACCCATTTACAAAAGGTATACAATACTTGTCATCCCATTTTTTTGGTACAAATGTTCGAAATTAATTCCCAGCCTTCCGTATAGCAATCATTTTGACGCCCCCGCCGTCTAATGAATGTTTTCCATTAGACACGTTGTTCCAGACGGTTATAACGGACAGGAGAAGATGAGGAATTCGGGATATTGAATTCCTGCCCGTCTCCGATTGGCCAGGCCACGCGGAACAAAGAGAGACGTGCGCGTTATAAATGGCGTCAGACAAGGATAACATTTAGTTTCCTTACTATGTGCCCCGGTTGCTGGCCAATTATTTCCCCCTACTCGCTCCCTGCAGTCCCTGCAGTCCCTGCAGTCCCGACTCACGCACCAGGACGAAGAGGAGGAGGAGGGGGATGAGGGGGGGAACTGCTATCCTTGTTCCCTGTCCTCTGTTCCCTGGTACATTCCACAGATCGTACTCACGAATGTCACGAGTGGAACCAGGAATGTGGAGACATGTATTCATGCGCCACTCGTCACAACTCGGTACTTATTACATCCAGAATGAGAAATTTATTTTGAATGTGTCAAATTATTATCAATATACCAAGTTGTCAGGAGATGTTGAATTGATATTGTGTTTCTGGAATGGCAGCATCAGTTGTTGAAACAGATTTGATTATGGTTTATTCTATTTGATAATGAAAAGAATTCTTATGTTTAACAGCCCATGTGTCTCAAAGCCAAAATATTCACCCTCGGGTCCACGCACCTTTTCAATGTGCTTCAATGCATGCAGTAATTAATGGAATTAGTAAAATTGTAATCAGCCATTAGAATGTGTTTCACGAATACTGCTCAGTACGAAGAAAAGCGAATAAACCACACCGAGAAATACAGCAAGGTAAACAAATATTTTGAAACCTGTAATTGTCAGAGCATATACATTTTAAATACAATACCAGCATCAGTATATAAAAAAGCCTCAGATGCCTGTTACTGAGAATATAAAACACAATTATTTCCCGCTTTCCCGATGTACAATTAGACTCTTCATACCAATTTAGCGACATTGGTAGCTGTCGTGAGAACTGGCAAGTGATTAACTGCATTCACATGGAACGCCAGCCAGGGGGATGAACTGGGAGCGAATCCAGCTTATCATATTATTTGCCATGATTGATGGAGCTAGACGCGGGGATTGACGCTCTCGGATATGCTCTCTAATTGGGGGCGCAGTAATTGTACACTCTAATCTTAATCCCCATCCCCCTTCAATAACACGGCATTACAGCTAAGTCGCATTAGCTTTTCAGCCTACCAAACCCAACCTACCGAAACCACCGAGGCCCAAACACCGGATTTATATCAATTTTACGCACAGCAATGACATCCTTTACGCATATCGTATTATTATTACATTTTTGTTTCATTTCAATTTAAACAAAGTTTCCTTCCAAATTGACGATTCAAAATCTATCTAAACATAATTTTTCATTTCACTCAATTGCTTTAACTATAATAAATACCTACTTCGACTTCACACAAAACTAGCATCAACTTTGTTGTCGCCTAAAACCAGGCAATGGTTGCTTCCAATCAACTGGTCTCGAACAATAATTCCTCCCTCGTCCCCTCCCCCTCCCCCAGGCTACACGTCCAACGATGAATGTCCCTTGACAGGAATCCCCTCGCCTCTCCCCCCCCCCCCCCCCACAGAAAAAACGGGACAGTGGCAACTCAATTTTCAGTTTGCGGCAGCGCGTGTTTCGCGTCTGGGTAATGCAGGGTGATTATTCTCAGCAGCGCCGCGCTGTAGGTGGGGGAGGGGGGGGGGGGGGGTCAAGGGTGGCTGCCTGCCCATCAGAAGTAAGTATGCAAGGGATGCAAGGGGACAGGGGGACATGTGCAAGGTGTCATGGCTATTAGGACCAATATGAGATACAAGATATTAGTTTTGCGAGTTTGGAAAGAACAAACTTTTATAAGGACAATAAAAGATAACGCGGGTAAACGTATAGTAAACGCGATTTCATATCGCAAGTAAATCATACACAAGTAAGTATCAATTGTATAGGCCATATATAAATAATATGAATTAAAAATATTCTAAAAACTGTTTGATAACATCGTGGTAGTGAAATCCCCAAGTGAAAATGGCATGCAAAACCAGCTTAGGTCAAAGACAACTCGGGTAACACGAGATGCAAACACAGTTCGCAACATGAAACATAATAGTCACTCGATACTATTATTATACGTTTCCTCTCACGCAGATGAAGAAATAATTGGCCATGAAAAACGCTTCCCAACTCTCGCAAACGACATGAGATCAAAATCATCCCAAACAATCGACAGGCGGCATGGTTGACACACTGCAGCATCCCCAGGGCTCCACAGGACCCGAGAGATCGCGTTACACCTTCCCTCGTCACTAGTCGTGAGAACGCTCTCAAATCGGCAGCGTCACCTAATCACAAGTACCTCTCTAATTGAACCCGCGCAAAATTGTGCCTTCATAATTTATAAAACTCTTATAAAATATGAACCCTTCCCTCTCTCGCTTATCATGGAATAATGCAAAAGAACCCATGCTACGTTTTATAATATATGTGGTGGCGGTATAATATACATATAGGGGGGGGGGGGGGGTTTCAGTAGTGTGCAGCGCGCGGGCACATGGGGCATTTTGGGGGGCCGCTCTGAGGAACAGGGGGAAGCGGGATATTTTACGTAAGTTATGAACTCTATAAGGCAGTTGGCGGGAGGTCCCTGAGGGGGGTACGGCACCGTTCAGACACCTGCGCCCCTCGCACGTCACTTTAATTATACATAACACAGCGGCGGCTTTCGCTAAAGCAGGGATAGCGCAGCTCGCAGCTCGCTATATACCGACGCTTTAAAGTGGGCGCGCCTTCACGAAGCCTTCACGAAGCCTTCACGAGCCTTCACAAGCCTTCACGCAGTTTTCACGCGGGTGCCATCATGGAAAGTGCTTGCTAAATATGGAAACAACAACGAGTACTGCTCAGAATTAAGGGACTCTAGCTTAGTGGACCTAAGTGAGGTCTGAAAATGTAAAACGCATTTGTTTGCGAGCTAGAAATGGAAATTCAAAATGATATAGGTACGTTTGGAAGAGGTGTCTGTAATGCTTCTTAGTAGACTGGCTTTTGCTGGGCACTTTTTGAAAAATCACTCCTCTAAATTTTTGAAAGTATAAAATCCTTAACATACTATCTGACATCAAACAACCCTGTAAATACGCGAGTATTTTTTCCAATGCTCTCCGTTAGTAATTTTTGGCCATGGGAAATGTTTCCATAGTATATACTGCGACGCAATTATACACTGTAAACGTTTAGTTCCATCTAAATATACTATTAGCACATTTCGTATCTTTATGCAGCTGTCTGCTGTAGGTATGGATGTACCTACCCAAGAAAATTTAACTTAATTCTACGATCTTGAAGACTGCGACATAGAAATTGAAGTCTAGCCCCAAGATAGCGATCTCAGGTCAAGGTGTACGGTGGACACGTGATGACCTCTGACTCCATCGCAAGAATGAACGTTCCTGCGAGGGAATAAAGATAGTTAATCGCACAACACGGAGCAGATGTGTCTAGAGACACTTTACTTTATATGGCTTCGTAATATGACACTATCAAAATTTGTGAAATGTATTCAAGATGACGGTGTGTATATAATATACATATATACCTACCCGCACACGATCAAAAAGTGTTGGTACCCCCGGCTGCCTGCATTACGTTTTTATGATGCAGTTTGTGCATATATGTTCTCAATCTGCAGCAGATGCATGATGTCCTTAAATTGCTTTATAATTAGGTGCGCAAACAAATGGACTAATATATTTTTGTTGAAGATACTGTCAAACAATGGAAATCAGTTTCGCTTTATATCACATTTGTCATCGATCCAGTCATATCTTAGCGGTATTTTATTACATCATTCCTCTGATACAGATAAAATTATTCCATATTTGCATTGACAAATCGTGAAGCAAAATATGCCTGGCTCAATCGATGCACACTTTAAGTCGGATAAACATAGTATACAGTATACACCCTCCGACAAGTAAATTCTTTTTTCATAACATTCGAGTCATAACAATGCGGCAATTCGTCTTTGCCACCTGGCGTACTTATAATAACCTCCTTTCGCCCTGGGTTTGAAACAATTTACACCGAACGTGCGAAAGGAAATAAACAACAGCTCTCTCGGCTCCGTCAGGGCAGGGGCGCTAGGGGGAGGGGGAGAGGGGGCTATAAACCACCCGTGCCGTATCCACCCCCACTAATGTGGGCTGGATCGGGAGCATTTGATGCACTTACCAACATGCGGCATATACATTCACGGCGGGCTGGCACACATGGATATAAATTGCCATGCTCAACTTTCAAACGCCCATCGCGATTATAGAACTTAACACTTCATGAAACTGATAAATCTATATTCTACATTATAAGGTGTAATAAAAAAGCCATTTTTACTTTACGTTAAAGAATATAACTTTTGGGATTGGGGAGGAAATGAAAGCAATATTTTGACTGTAAATTGTATATAATAGGATTTGAGAGTCGATTTATTGTCCGGAGTCAAGTATTTTGGCCTCATTGAATAAAACGGATGATTTGGGACTTTTTGGCTTTTAGAGAAGAGCGCATAGAACAGCAGGGAGAGACGCAGTTTTTCAGCAACGCTCGTGACAAAAACGAGTGCTATTCATTCTTTGTTCAAAATATGAATTCTCATCCACTTGAAGAGAATTCTCCATGTTTCGATTTATTTATCATGCCATAATTTTGTTATTCTCTCCAGATGTGCAAGGCTTGGAGCATTGCAAAGGCTTGATGAAGAAGCTTATGGCACGTCGGCCATCATGCCATCATGCCATCACGCCATGCACAATAAGGTTATAATTATGTTTTATGTGCCATAAATGACAGGTTAAGACATCCAGCTTATACAGACAATCGGAGATGCATTACAATATCAAACTAAGTATGCATTGGTTTGGACATTAGCTCAATCAGCCGACCATTATATAGGAGATACTTCGCGCTTTGTGGCTTGTAGATATACTGCATTGGTGGTGTGCTTGTGAATAGAGTGGGTTAAAGAGACACAGGCCCAGTGTTTCCAAGGAATGGCTTGTAGCAGTGGCGGGTTGGCCATGCAAATTTGAGTCCTTCCGTGCTCGCGAGAAGTTCCCCGGGAAGTTCCCCGGGAAGTTCCCCTGAAGAACTATAACAATTGAGTAATGGAGTAGTCTTTGAAATTGAAATAAGGTAGATTAGTCCTTGTGGTCTATCGTGGTTGGTGTTTGAAGGTCATATGGCGATGAACGTAACCTAGCCTAGGAGGGAGGAGGGACTATATTATGTGGCTGTAGAAATATTCTTGTGCGAGCAATATGATTTCTCTATAGTTATCTACGAATTCATGAAATTGTTAGGGTGCTAAGCAATTCGATTCCACAAGTCATCCACTCTAAACCATGCGGACTGTGTATGCAATGTTGCTTAACTTCGATGATTTCATGCAACAACCATGATGTCTTCGTCACACTCTGAACCACTCGTTTCGAACTTGCGAGAATTTCTGTAAAATGTTGTAAATATCATATTTAATATAACCCTATAACGTTTTACCACGAGGGCGAGAACTCAGACTATCTCAGACGAAGTCTTCCAGACATCACTGGCCACAATATACAATGGCGGCATTTATGACACATATGCTTTTCGAGGTTCTATTCTTCCATTATCTTGGAAGGCGGGCGGCTTTGGCTGGACATATCTAGTGTCCAGCAAACTATTGATATGAAAATGAAGCTCGTTTGTGATGCGAGCAGGAACTTATTGAATAGGATTTCACCTGCTGGGATCGAGCTATTCGCCTGTGTGCCGAGTCGGAGGATTCGGGGAGCCCAGCGGGAGGTGCATGCAGCATGAGGTACTGGAGCTGGAGATTATCAATGCAGAATGAAGTCTCAAGCGATTTATAGCCCCGAATTAGGGTTGGAATTAAAGATGTTTCTTAATGTTGTGCTGTTATGTCGGTAGGAGTGACCCATACTTGCTTCTCGGCAGTACCTACGTTTTTCGATGTTCAGGTGAATTTCTTGCTGACAGTGGTTGACATTGATGAGAATTCAATGTAGGAGAACATAATGATTCTCATACATGAAGTATATGTTGACAACTCTTAATGCTTCGGTGACTGCTCGTAAACTATCATTATCAATAATGTTTATATAAGAAAAGAATATTTCATTTGATTTTGATGAAAATACAATTATAATGTCTCAGCAAAAAATTACCCATGCATACCTTTTCACAGGGTAAATGTGCTGCTGAGATTGAAGATGTCTCTGCAAGTGCAGTCATTTCCGTGAATGTGTAATAAGAGAAGTGCACACTAAGGTAAGCAGGGATCCAATTATAATAAAAATTTTGAAGCATATAGGACATAAAATTACTATAACGACGTCATGATTAAATTTAAAAATGCCGGTAGTAAACATGAATAAGTGTTATCTGAATCAAGATTTGTGTGCATATTCCTTAAAACAAGAAAAAAATTAATTGTCATTAAGAGCCAACTAAACATGATTACTATAATGGTGAGAAACCAAGATAATTATGTAAATCAAACAGGATATTTTTTGTGGCCCTCGCGTTGCGGTGTGGCTCCATTAAAAGGCTACTGTTCCTGACGGGTGACATAATTTACAGCGCCTCCGTCATACGAATCCTACAAAACACCTTAGCCTAAGATTATCCAGCTGAGTTATAGCCATTTATGACGAAGGACATTAAGGATGGTAAAACTCGTCTCATTTCATTGTAAGGACAGGATCAGGACTGATATGGTTTTGAAAGAAAATGAGCTTTTAGTCCTGAGCAAGGATCCGTTAGCCGCGACTAGGATCAAACTATTGTGCCAGCTGAGATGCGGTAAAATATGAGTGAGATGACAGATGCTAGATGGAATCGGGAGATGAATTAAAGTCAGGTCACACTGGATTACATTAAAGATTAAATAATATAATGGGGAAGTTACCATGCAGGCTGTCTAGAGTTGCTTGAGGTGGAGGTGCCATCTTTCATGCAATCTCATATTGGCCGTTATAGAAGAAATAGATAATGACGCCTTTCGGGAAAATGACTTATGTCTTAAAACGTCCCATCTTTCCCCATTATAACATCTCTATACATTCATTTACGTGGAACATTTATTGATAAAATAGTTTCAAAAAGGCACGGTTTCAAACCAAAAACGAAGCTCCCTTTTCGACTGGTCGACTAAATAGGTTACACAGCTATACATTTTAATAGAAATCAAGAATCTTAAGTGCCTGTAAATCAAGGAAACTCTATAAATCTGTCAGAAATTCTATTGAAGCCATATCCCACAGGTAGCGTCGCTCTTCCCGCTGCTGCAGCTATCTCCGTTCACAATGCCGGTACACCTGCGCTGTGTGCTGGGAAACGGTGTTACCAGGCCCAACAAAACGTTCTACAAAATGTTTTCATTTCATACGCACACATAGACTTAACTCCCTTTTATTATGTTTGTTGATAAACGATTGTCTACTCGCGTCGAATTGTATTCTGGAATTTTGTCCCTACAAAGCAGTCAAAATCCTGTAACAGCAAAGCCTTTATACAAAGATGTTACTACACTTTTCTATGTCAAAATTCAACTGTCCTAAACCACAAGGGTCAGACATGGGTATATTATTTTCATTATTTAGCATTAAAATAAGATAAATCTGTAGTAATAATTCGATATAAAAATCGAATTTCGATTAAAATAATGTTGAAACATACTTAAATGGCCGTTCAACATATACACACACAGTGAACACACAGTAAAGTACACACAATTCACATTGCAGTGAAGTAGGAACTGAAGTGTGAAATATTCGAATGAGTGACAATCGAAATTCGAAATGCTTCATTCACAAGCATCTAATTCTGATTCTGATTCACCCAAACCCAATCTTCATTACAGCTGATTAAATCTGATATGGACATAAGTTTCCTATTTTCCAACCAAACTTTCCGGCTGATTGTGAAAGCCGCCACAGCAAAAGCCATGAAATCATATATTCACCACATAAATGACCAGAAGAGGCCGCGAAACTACATCCAGGTATAAACCTGGCCAATAAACTACTCGAGCACGACTTAAATGACCCAATAAGCGTCTTCAAACTCTGCTGGCAAATGATTCGATGTTCCTTCGCGCTACGGGGGCCCCCAGGAAAACTCATTTCAGGCCACTTTTAATAACAATATCTTGCAAGCGACGGCCACTAAGGTGCTTAGCAGTTAGGCCCCAAAAGTCGTCAGGACGATTTCAAAATGATTTTACTCCGAGTATTAGAGGAAAGGAATGTAGAAAGATTTTAATTAAATCTCTGGCTATACAACCACTCGAAATCGTCCTATCCGTGGTCAGAAATACAAAAAAATATGTGGTTAATATGAACGGGAAAACCCGATTCTGCAACCAAAATGTGAATCAGCGAGTATCCGACCCATTTTCCTGATGCAATCATCTAAAATTATTTGAAATAGGTATATATAAACCGCAATTCACAGTTATGATTCCGACGTTTAATGATGAAGTCATGGACATGTGCAGAAAAAATGTAGGTACTAATGCATTGTTGTGGATTGTTAGGCAAAAGGCGTTTTAGCTGGTTGCTCGAGACCCATGGCTTATAGGCACGAGGCGCAGCCATTAGAAACGCAATTACGTTTGTTGCTCGCGGACGGAGGAACGCAAGGGCGTTACTTGCTCGCCTGAAACTGTCACATTAAAACTGCATGATTGTGGAACGCTCTACAGGCAGGCAACGGTGATTAATCTTTCACATTAACTCTCTCCCGAGCTTGCACATGCCTCTGCCAAGATATTTACTCTCTTATTTGAACATTTGTATACTGTATACAGTTTTGGAACATATTATATTTTTGTACTTTATATTTTCGCGCCCTGAACATGACTTGAAATGGCGTAGTGGATCAGAGCCGTGATCAAATGTGCTTTTGGTCCTAAAAAGGACCCATGTCGACATTTCGTCGGTGTTGGCACCGATATCTTCAGGACTGTGGATTGGTTCACAAACTGTATCATTTTTTCAAAAATTTGCATTTGCAAAATATACTTCACTACTACCCTATACCGTACCATAGATAGGATTCCGTGATTTGGTACAAGTTTGTAAAGCGTAAATCCACGATTTTCTGAATGGGTATAAGCTTTAAGTAAGTAATGTGGGGGCATTAGTTTCTAGCTATATATAAGTATGGTATTCTAATTCTTTACGACATTTTGTTGTGCATATACCAATGAAACTTAATAGTTCCATAAAAGCTGGCGCATAAAAGTGAATCAAGTAATAAATATAATTAGACGGCATGTGACATAAATCTAATTTGAAATTTATGATTTATAATATTTAATTTTTATTACTTTCTTGATGTTTTATAGCATTGTAAAAAAAAATATGTACAGCGTTTTGAAATTGGACGGCCAGACTTTTTGCGGAATCATCCCAGATGGAGGAGTGAAGTTTACACATTGCCAAATAATTTAATAATATGCAAGTAGATCGTGTAAATATTTACATGATTAATAAAATTGCAAGTCTTCCCGATAAGCAATTCTGTTTCCAGTCCTCAATTCAGTCCTTAGCCTCTCCCAAAATGTTCTGCATTACCATGAGCAGAGAATATACCCTAACTACATACGTGATGGGGCAGAATTCTTTGGTATAAGCATTAGTGTACTCAAAAAAATGTGTGCACTATTTAAAAAAATCTTGCAGAGTGCCTTGCCAATTCCTTAGCACACTCTCACAGTCGCATCTTACGATTTATGAAAAAAATAACATCTTTTAATGAATTCAAAACATCATATGCTACAATTCGCATACATAAGAAATCATAACTCATAATTTTCAAACACCTGCTAAAATGGTTCTACTAACTCATCGCAAGGAACGCTTCCTGTCACCAACCGAGGCAACAGAAATTATGCACTCCGTTGCACATGCTGCACTAATATTCATTAATTACTCCTCCAGCCTAGGTACTGTACCATACCTGTTGCTCAAGTGTAATTCTGTGTGTCATCGTCGCATGTTGATTAGAATAATACCATTAGCATCCCTCTGGTGTATTAAACACATAAATTCAGTCGGCCTAAAGCACCATACCGCCTGTTATAAACACAGCATTTGCAACTACACTGGTATATTTATATAACGAACTATAGGAATTATATACCTTGATCTGCAGTTGATTTACTCCTAACAATTACAAAGTGTAAAACTGTTGGCTTTTGCTATTCTTAGACTGAGATATTGTGTACATGAGTTGAATTCTGAGAAGGTGTATATAAGGGTGCTGCAGTTCTTTTGGGGATGATAAGACCGAATTGTTGTAGAATGGTCCAGCGGGTGAAAATAGTTTATGCGACTCCAGCTGGGTCCTGCTCGCGACTTCTCGTCCTGGAGTCGGGACGAAATATACAATAATGGGGTTTGTTTAATGTTTTTAATATTGAACCATCGTTCGGAGAAAAGATGGGGTGAAGTGCTGAAATGTATTTATCTATCAAGCTTGCCATTTGTTTCAGGCGTAGTCATCTATTGTTTGAGGATTTGGAAAATAAGTATGACACCACATGTCTACGAGACAATGTCTTTCAATGCATTCTAACCAGCTTCCAATAGATTTTTAGTGTTCTGTTCCAGAAACACTTAAACAACCCCTATTTTCACAAAGTCATTCAAATAATTTTCTTGGTACTTTCCGTTCATTTGGTCCCGCGGCTGAAACTCAGTTCAAGAGACATTCTGATTTCTGTATCACTTAACAGATTGTACGCTCCAATACCCTATTTTTGAAATCTGTCCCTATATGGGAGCATGAAAACCGGAAAAGTTTTCCTCGGAGATAGCCTACGTATCTGGACCATTTCAGCCTCACCTTCAACTTCAAATATGACTCAATGATTGGCATGCTGCTTGTGATAAGAAGTATGTCAGCATGAAATCACATCACCACTGATAACCTATCATCATGTACCTCATGCCCTTATCTCGAGATCACTGGTCAGCCTAATTCGACAAAAGAAAGCAACAAGTTTCCTCTAAAACTTCTTACACCTCGCATTTCGAGCCACGAATCCCCAGCACAACAACTTGTGCTCCATGAACAGCGCCGGGACCCCCATGCTTGGTTTATGGCAGATAAATCACTTGGCGAGCCCACGTTGACCAATGGCCCATGTAAAGATACAACCCTTAGCAGTGTTGCAACAAACAAGTTGTAACATCCTCCGAAGCACTTTATGGCTTGAGCTTATTATGTTTTACGTCAGTGCATGAGATTCGAGCAATGAATTGGGATGCATTTGTGTATATCTTGTTACCTGTGAGGTGGGTCGAAAAGCTTTATACAAATATATACATTATTATAGCACGTGCAAGATAAACAACAAAAAATATAGTACTAATTCAAAACAAAAATGAATTAATAAATATTGTTGTTCGCC
Source organism: Nemoura dubitans (assembly GCA_921293005.1). NCBI lineage: Eukaryota > Metazoa > Arthropoda > Insecta > Plecoptera > Nemouridae > Nemoura > Nemoura dubitans. The sequence continues at coordinate 23,078,876 of OV121075.1, forward strand.
AATTTAGCTGTGGCTATATTATGCATAATAAAGAGTATGAAAAATAGATACACATTCTGAAAGAAATCAGTGATATATGAATTGATTATCTTCGCGCAAGAAAAGCACAAACCAATGCATTATTTTTTAAGGTGTGGCATCTTTTGGGTGGCGACTCTTGAGTGACGTAAGATAATATTCTTTTAAAACTGCACAAGGGTTCGATGCACGGAAGAGATCTATGCTAAATTTCACACCTGAATTAAATAACACATTGCCTTGAGCAGGTATACGAATGTCTTAACTTTCTTATATAAATAACTCGCGAAGGTAATTAATGGTGTTCTTCATCATCGTGTAGCCGGTGAAATGAATTTATTTGTTTAAATAGATCATTGATATTTGTCTGGTTAGCGTAAATTCCTCTTTCATCAACGCCTTTCTTCCCGAAACGTGTGCCCTAATTACATTCGTGTCAAGACATTGGCCCGGTGTCAAAAAGGCCGACAGATTCTCTGATGTTTTAATACTTCAACACTCCGATAAGTCAACCGAAGTAATGAAAATTCTTGGGGACGAAAATAATACCACGGTGTACGGTATTTTGTGACGACATAAACAGAATTTATAACTTGTATCCAACTTACATTTTATTAGTACAATATTAAGGGCCGTCATTACCAACAAGTGTCTCATCCCAGAGTTAAGGGTTAAGGTAGGAGTTAAGCTTTAAGCTTTATGTCATGGCAACTACCAGTATGGATGACGTGGAATTCATAATGTTTCTGATGGGTTGAAAAATAATGTAGGTAATACCGCGGCCATAAAGCAGATAGATTTTAAACAATCTTATATCATTTTTAACAACAATGTCATATAAAAGTGTTTATTAATGAAAAGTCAGCACATGCCATACAAATCATATTTTTATTGATTTATAAATCATGAAATATGTGACGCAAGGCTGCAGTTATGGGTTAATATAAATGACTTATATACTTTATATCAATGCTTGAACATACAAGATGACAAGAAACTGGTGTAAAAATGAAACATCGGCAGTATATTTGTGACTGTATTTTTGGTAATTGGTATTTTGTTACTTATTTAGACCCCCCAGCTCGCCAAAACTGATTGGCAAACCCTGACATTTTTTACATATCCATCTCAACAAAAATAAACGAGTGATACAAAAATGTGTCTTCACGAAGTAGAAAATGTTGTTCATCACTCTGACACATGCTGACACCTACTCACACACACTTAATACTAGGTGTCAAAACGAAAGAAGCTACTACATAGCAATGTGAGGAGTCCTCGCAAGGAATGTCGGGAGCAGAACTTGCGAGATGAAAGATGTCGGTGCAAGAACAGTGCCAGCTAGCGTCAGATGACGAGCGGCTCAACTGTCTCCCTCTCCCTCTCCCTCTCCATCGACGAGCTAATTTGTTTCAACAACAGAATGTCAATGCATGTGCTTCGCTCATTTGCTTTGCTTTTCACTCCACGCTGCTTCAGCATCTTCCCAGCCCTGTCAATTAATCGAAACAAGAACGACGTATTTTGGCATATTTACATATAATTGGTGATATCGTTATATTTACATCATATTTGGGATTTCAACTATTTTTTGTCAGTATTTATATTTAATATTTACTATTTAATATATAATATATTATTTAAAGGTCTTCACAGCTCGCACCTACCTCTGAATTTATTGAGGTGAGGCCGATTCTCGTAAATGCACAACATCCATGATAAATGCAAGAAAACAGTAACTCCATGCTTGCAAAACTCACTACGATGTTTAGACTAAACTCGAAAGCATGCCATATTAAATCTAGTTTCCCTGCGGCATGAAACATAGGGCTTGGAAAAATTGAATTTTGCGCCGTATAACTTGCAGGCATTACTTATACCTGAAAGCACTCCGATTATGTCATTATACCTATAATATACACTCGTTAAAAGTTTTTCCTGAGGTAGGTATCGGTATCCATCCTCTCCCATCTGCATTTTGCTTTAGTCGGTACAACTAATCAACTCATTTAACCTCCACAATATATAATATTGTGATTATACGATCCACAGTAAAAATATTAACTGCACTGGAAATTCTCCCATGTAAGGTACTTAATTAATTCTGATTACTTATATGGAGTCCATAAACCGTAAACGATCATTTAAATGCTCCGGAGTAAATTTGCCAGTGAGCTATTATACCCTTGTAAAATGGTCCACAGGTCAAACCTATCCGCGTGCTCGAGTATTACTCTCCTCTGCAGCCGTTTGAAATAAACAAAGAAATGCCCTTTACATGGCTCTCCTGATTTAAATGCTACAGCGCAAAGCAAGAAACATCTCGCAGCTGACATTTGAATACAACAAGTAGGTAAGCCAGCATTACATTCACTATGGGTGGTCAGAAAGACGCCTGTTGCGAACTTCGTTGCTTACAATCGCGTAGAACACAGAATGGTAGCCATGACCATGTGTAGGATGAATATGATTATGATTTAAACAGATTCTAGCGTAATGGATATTGGCTGAACGATAACGATGCAGTGTGATTGCGCTATTTCTTGAGTGGAAGAGTTATTAGTGTCATTTGAGTACCTCACAGAATTTATGGTACACAAAAACAATCAGAGTAAGACAGCTAATTTTTTGGACTTGAAGCCAAAAATTTTTGTGTTATTTCATAAAATACAATCACAGATTTGAGTTTAATGTATAGTATGGTGCCTGAGAGATAAACTGTAATATTGGTTGCAAAATGTATACTAATTTATTTAAAATGTTCATAGTTATATTTATTTCGTATATATTCGCATACTCTAAACGCATAATCGTAAAGAAAATCGCAACTTTGTGGGCGTACCTATTTCTTAGTTGACAAACATCTGTCACCAAGCAACTATTGCCAGGGACAATTGGAGAGGAGGAGTTTAATCCAAGTGCTTCAAATAACGCGTGACTGGGGTGGAGCAAGCCTCATTGATTGGCGTGCTATATAATGTCTAATGAGAAAACACATGCGTGTGTAACATGCGATTGATAAGTGCATGCCATATACGTACTGCGAAAGCATACAGTTCAAAGCATACAGCACATGCAAAGCTTATTTCAAACATAGTTTTTTGCTTGACTCTCAAAATATTCCGAGTTACAATGGCATACTGATAAGCAGGGTACAATCGCACAATGCTATTTTCGTCTAAATGTAACGTGACATGAAAATTCTAATTTGGCTTGTGTTTCTTGAAGTTTCCTTGACAACCCTTAAAGGAAAAGGGACTGGAAGCAAACATGAGCTCATGATAGTCTACACAACTCTGACAATAGACACCCCAGATCTGTTACCGTGTGGCAGTGGTAAACTTACATTTGGTTTTAAAAATTGTGAAACATTTTCGCAGTATAGGAGACTGGTCAATACTGTAACATCGAATCATATACATCATCGTCGGGGATGTTAGTATGGTCCTGTAAAGAGTAACTAAGTCAGTTGTCATATGTGTTCTTTATGTTTTTATCATATATTGCCCCTGGCCTTTTTAGACTCACCTGCCCCTGAAGTGCAGTGAGAACAAGTCTGTCTTGCAATCGGGAGGTCCCATTGTCCAATCTTGGCAAACTGGTATAATATTTTTTCCGTGATCTCTTCCAATGCACTGAGTATGACCGTTCCAGGCAGATGACAAGATAGTTTCTCTATCGAAGGGCGCGTCCGTCTCCGCTTACAACATCCCTTCCTGATTCCCTGAACCAAATACAACAAAACAACATAATCCCAGTTGTAGTTGGGCCTGAAATATTGCCAACAGTGTGCCTTATGTAGCACTTTTACATTTAATCTTGAATTTCAGTCGTCAACTTCAACGAGGCTACGGTGCATACACATTCGAACGTGAACGATGCCATAGAGATTTCCACTCGTTATTTTTTTGCACCCGAGAATTTGTTCGGTCGAATCGAAGCGCATCAGATCTGCTTGATTGGATTCTCATTATGAGTTTGCCCGAGTGATTAGCTTCTGGCAGTGAATGGAGCTCCGGTCTGGACCACCCCCATAAAGCAGCGCCGTGGGAGGCTGGAGTCACGCTTATCTCACCTCGATTGTATCTCGATGTACCTCGCTCCATGTACCAACTCTTTCATGTCCTCTGCAGAACGCAGCATCCAACTCAGGAGCATAGAGCACAGCAGCACCACAAGCGGGCCAGAGATGACTCATGCTAAACCACAATTTCCAATGTCCTCGTGTGAACAAGTGGATTCTTCAAATAGTTTCGATATTCACGCACGATTATTTTTGGGTTTTGGTGTTCGAGTGTCGTTTACAACTTAATTTTACTCTAAGAATAATTTTTTGTTTGGCGTATTCTGACTCTTTTAGTGCCGTACCACGTCTCAGAAAGACAACTTGAATATCGTGTAGGACACATCAGAATTTTCCATGGTGTAAACTGCAGCTGGAATGCAAGAATCATGTTTATGCTTGCTTTAGGAAGAAAATTGCATTTTTCTCGACCAAAGTGTGAGACCACCTCGAGGTTGCTTTCGGTTTATAGTAAAGTAGTATTCATTGTCAATTTACAAACCATGACTGTTAAAGAATAGCAATTCTTCTAACTTTGAATGCATGCCATGACTCAAACGGTAGCAAAACTTCCCAATGAATGGAAGAAAAATATAAAATACCACAGTTTTTTTTTTAAGGAGGAAAATAACAGCAACAAAAAACGTTGAGAGTCTAGTGTACCATACAACATGATAAAAACCATATAAGAATAGTATTTCCATTTATCTTTTAATTACCTGGTTTGATGGTGATATGGTAAAGATTGGTAAAGATCTGAGGCGAGGCTCAAGCAATGGTGTGGTGCATTACCTCTCTGGGCTCGCAGCAAAGTCACTGTTTTGTCGCGATGATCAGGATTTCACGGCTGTCACGTCATGTCCCGTGAAATGAGTGATGCTGTGCTGCAGAGAGCAGAGCCAAGAGTGTGACCGATCGGCAGACTGATCGGAAACGCACTCGCCGTGAACAATTAACAATATCACTTCCCACAGCCTTGATAATTACCGGCAGGCGGCAACAATTAACATAAAGGAGTCAATGGTTGATCTAAGCACGTTACGTGTCGACTTGAATTTTTCAAGATGCGATGATGTTTGGTTCAAAGTGTGGGTGTCGACAGTTAACCTTTAATTTAGAATACGTGCGGGCGTATTCGCTAACTGGGAAAGAATGTTGGTTTGATTACCTACCAATAGATAGAGGGAAAAAACAAGACGTTAACAAGTTGTAAATTCAAATATATTGTGGAATTGATTAGAGAAAAGAAAATTTTACTCTCTTTAGTAAAATGTAGGAATATTGCACTTGTCGGAATGGCTCAAAAGCAAAAAATAATTCTATATGGAAAACGAAATATTTATTATTTTAAAATTCTCACCAAGCCACTACAGCTGATGTAAAAACATATGAAAAAAATGGCCGACAGCTTGAAGATTTCAATTTATCTCCTGGAAGATGCACGCAGCCATCTCGCTATAGCAAACCAATGGTAAGAAGAGGCCAAATAAATACGAAGAGAAAATAAATATTTCGAAGTAAACGAGACAGCTTATAAAATACACTGTGAACAGAATTATGCGGTTTACATTGGATCACTTGTTGACAACTTGTGTAACTAAACAAGATGGCGACGATTTGAACCATAGCGTGTTTTCGAACGCAGAATGCACATGGCTGCCTAGGACTGGGCCTGTGTGTATATTTTCACAAAAAATCTAGCACTGCTAGAAAATATCTGATCGTATAACTTTCATCGGAGTGATTCCAATAAATTATTTGGTGTTATATCGTAAACAAGGGTTGATGGTGTCCATCCTGTAAGTTCTGCTACACCTGCAAGCACGCCACAGGAACATGCAAGAGATGCTTCTTATCTTTGGCTAGTGGTGACAGGGGTGTAGAAGAATTCATGGGGAACATGAGCCAATAACGCGCGATTGAAAGGCAAGCAAACTCACAATTTCCATGCTATTTTAAACATAAAATTGAAAAGTATTAATTTTATACTGGCAGATTTACTTCTTGCTGCGATTGCAGCCATGCTATACAGTTGTTCGTTTTTTTATGCACAATACTGTAGACTGCAAACCAATTACCGGATTGTGGTAAATATTATTATATTTACTAGGTAATTAAAAAATTTCCCTGGAACATGGTAAAGATTATGTTGGGCTGGAACGGGAAAACGCATTGGCCTGGAATAGCAATGAAAATCAACTTTTCCAGGCTACGCAAGTAGCATTAAGTCGAGACTTGGCTATAAAATTCATATAAATATTTACGTGGACAAATCTTTAAACGAGTAAAACTAATAAGGCATATTGAAGATGTTTTTTCACGTGTTTAAGACAGTTTTTGCTTCACCCGAGCATATTAATTGGTTTACATCATCTGACATTTAAAAGGTGATGGCGAACCAAAATTTGAATTAGAAAAACACTATGTTGTCTACATAAAAGAAAAAAAACTTCTTGTTTTCTTAAGTGCTCTTAATTGAAATCATCCTTCGTCTGTCCATTACTACAAACACTCTTGTAATAATATCATGCTTTTTAATCTCGTTCGATTTTTTATACGAGCTCCAAGCTGAAGGGAAAGTTCTTACGGTATCACCATTACAAGACAAATTTAATTGGCAACGTCTAGGGCCAGGTGACATTCAACACCTTGCGAGACAGGATCCTCTAGCAGGGTCCTGTTCATACTCTGTTTCACCTGTTCTCATCCTATCGTTCATCAGCGCTCTGCGTTTATATGGCAGGATGGACCCGGCCACAGAACCCACGCACCAAACTCGTGGAAATTTGAGCAAATGATAGGTCAATTTTATTACGCATGCGCCATCAAACTCGATTCTCGAACAGGTAGTATCATTTTATTGTGGTCAATCGAATAAAGGTTATTTTCTCCTATAAGGATTTAACACATCGTACATGGTATACGGCATACGAGGTGAATGAATTACCTGGGCCGATCTTAATCACAAGCTATAGATACATCATTCTATTAGGTTATAAATTGTTCTTAATTTGATCAAGTTAGTAGTCTTTATGGCCATGTGCAAGGTTTATGAGAGATGGGACTGGAAAATAAATCATTAGCTATAAAAACACCTACTACATTATAAAGGTGATTATAAAGAGATAGGTGCACCTACCCCCTGTAAACTAAAAACGAGAAATTATGAAAGGATCACTTTTTTCTGCAACTCAATTCACGAAATACATACCCGATATTAAGGCTTTAGCATTGTCTTCTATATATAATAACAGTATTATAGATACCCACAGTTCTGAAAGTTCACACAACTTCAATATATATATATATATATATATATATATATATCTTTCACCCGTAACCGATTAAATTCGGTCTCGATTAAAATTACCAGCCAAGTGAATTAAAAATGCACAGTTCTATTTCCACCCTTCTGCGAGAGCCTTGCATCCATGCAGTATATAAGAAACGTGTCTCCTTTGTTTATCTATACCTTGGCCTGGTATAACGTGGATTACCGGCACCAGGCGAGAAGATATCGCGGGTATGAAGGTGCGATAGGACAACACATAAATCAGGATGAAGCGCTCCCGGGAGATTTCCCCTTCATCACGAGGCGGCACCGGGACGCAGATAAGCCAGCCGAGCCGGCATCGGCGTCGGCGTCGGCGTCGGCGTCGGCGTCGGCGTCGGCGTCGATTTCCAAGAGTCCTTCGTCCTTAGTCCTTGTAGTCTTTGCGTGCCAGCGGGTCGAGATAATTAAAATGATAAAAAGTAACCTAGGATAAGAAATGAGAATGTAACGGGGTTTATATAGGCTCGAGTTTTTTTTAATCCATTGGGTCTCCAATTATATTATAGGTATATCAAAATAGTTCATTGTTGATGGTACATGCATGGATTGTGAGTTTTTACAGTCGGATTCATGGCATGCATGAACATTATGAAAATATTAAGAAGACAATGAATCTTTAGGCGAAATATTAACACACTTATAACTTTCCGCAAGCCTTGAATTTACCTATAGCCTATAGCATATTTATCTTTGTAAATGTTTCTAGATTTTGGATTTCAGTGTTCAAACTGTTAAGTACTGAGTCAAAATTGTGGGATCGACCAAGTCCAGATAGCTTGGGCCGTGGAGTTCTCGAAAACAGAGGACGCCGCCATACGCAAATACATCGTGGACGAGAAAATTCTCCCATGTGCTCGTGTGACCGTGAAAAACGCACCGTATAAGGACACCGGGCAACGAAAATCTTAAAACGATCGGAAAAATCAGGCATAGAATTGAATTTTTCATCCATTATGAAGATGAAATAATTAGTAATTTGGCATGTAGAGATTTTAGCAAATGAAATTGCAGTAATACTGAAGGGGAAAGTCACTATACGTTGAGCCGTATATATGGAACGTCGAAGTCCCATGTGTGGAGGTCGACGCATTCGTCCAATATTTTCATTGCTTGTTGCCAGCCATCTGCGACTGAACGACGCGGGTCCAGACCATGGTTCGACTAAATGGATGGCTTAGACCCACTTTACATATAATAGCGGGGGAGGCAAAACGGTTATATCCTGCGCAAATGTAACCATGGAATATCTGTACGAGTTTATTGTAAAATCCTTTCATATCTTTTTAAAACAATTTATAGCTGGAATTAACGTCTCATGGGAGATAGAGAGATGCGATGCAAATGAAATTGAAAGTGTAAAATAACAGAAAGTGGCTTCTGTTCCAAAACGGGCAAGGAAATCTTGTAGAGTGGCCACGTTAATCACAATTGCCCACGTACCAACTACATTGCTGCGAAACGTTTCCATCCTGGAAAATTACGCGAGTCTGAATCGGAGAATGAAGCACAGCACAGCATGTACCTGTTCTGTCCAGTGTCCACTGGACTGGACTTCTTTAAGCACCTCTTTCATAGGTATTATGTTGATTCAGAAAACAAAAAAATACATTTTGGTCTATTCGTTTGAAGTTTCAAAAATGCTAATCAGTTTTTATAGATTTGCTTCTATTTGCTTCGTTTCATCACCAAAAAGTCATGTTTTGATTGCTTTGATCCTTGAGCACCAAAGATTTGCCAATGAATTGCCAATGACCAACCAAAGAGTAACCAAGTAATTTCCACACGATGTTTTCATGTCGACAGGTTCATCTATAAAGGTGACCGAAGGCGCAATGAGTATAGGCGGGTGGAGACGAAAGGGGCATGAACATCGCGTCTCAAAATCAAAATTGGTGGATTCCTGAGATGCCATTTGATCTCTGTCCGAGGAGTTTACGGTCACACCAACAAAAAAGTCGTTTGAATAGCGTCGAGCAGCGCTGGTTTATGAGTGAAGCGAGGTACACGTTGTTCGTCGAGATGCTGCGGTCCAGCTCACGAGGACGCTATCTCCTCTGCAGACAGGAATCCGACCGCGAGAGCTGATCATGCTGCCGATCAACTAGCATCGCTAGCATCTCGGACATGTCGTCTTTACATGGGTAGCGTCGATGCTGGACATCATTCGCGCTCATCATACATTGCTCTTTAGCGACTGGAAGATGTAACATAAAATTAAAATTGATCTGCATGATTATAGTCAAAAAAGTTTTAACTATTTTGCCGATAAAACTCTTTTGACCTACTTCAGTTATATAGAAAAAATTATATTATTTTTATATAAAATAATTTACCATAATAATTTTTCCTGCTTAATTTGAAAGAAAGGGTGGTGACCATGGTGTATATTACTACATGCATACCTAGCTACAATTACATAGTGATCAAGATTATTTTTGAGTTGTTTTTCAAACAGTTTCTCGTGTTCCCAAACTGTGATTAATTCATGGAAAATCCCATGATTAATTCATGGATTAGAAGCAGTGACATAGTTTTGCAATCAACAGTCATTCTCATTCTCAATCCTGTCCAACAATTTCAGTATCGAATAAAAATTACCAGGTATAGGAGAGTGTTTCCACATCAAAATCAATCGCAATTAATCACAGCGAGTGTCGATAAAGGTGAGATGCTCGTTTCAGGACCACAATTCGCAGACTCCAGAGCCACCTAACGATGTCGTAAAGAGTGCAGGTGTCACACGAAATAACGCTGTCGCTTTTGGGCAACTACTGAGTGAAGGAGTGAGATACAACAGCGACGGCAGAGCGATGGCTGTCACTTGGACCACAACAGACTGGCCCGCCGAACTCTGTCAATCTAAATACCGAACAACAAATCTCCACTTTTTATTGGCGGTGCGTGCGGTGGAATTCGCTAGTGAAAAATGATACTATACGATTTATTGGGAGCGAAGGTTTGTTTTTCAGTTATAAAATGGAATCAAAATGAAGCTTTCAGTCACCTTCATCTGCAGGTAAGAATTACAGGAATTCGTATTTTATAGATGCACAAGTCCCTGTAGGATATCTGGGAGAAAAATTTCAATTGCAGGTTTGAGTCAATTAAAAATTCGCTATTGAATGCCAGTGTTAGGTGCATGGGGCATAAGTTGTCCGCAGCCGTATGTGTCCATGTTTAGGAATGTCGCTCAACACTTCTTGAGAGTCAACTGAAATGATCTTTGCCGCAATCAAATATACGCCTTACATGCCATCAAAGAAACAATTCATTAACATCATGTGGGGAACATTGTTTAGGTCCAACTAGAGGGAAAATGATTGTGTTTTTCCAACTCACCATAAATTGGCTACCAAACTAAAACTAGTTATAAAAATAATTAAACCTCAGAAATGGCTGAAGAATTTGCGGCTAAGAATAGCCCATAGAAGTGATGTTGGTTAAGTCCCTCGTTAACATGTGAACGCCGTCGCTGGAGACAAGATTTCCAAGTTAACAGCGCTGCTCTCGAACGGCTGTCTCAATGCTCATCCCAAAAGCATGTGCTACATTCCTCAGCTGGAAAAACTGGATGACTTTGTTTTGTAGTTCCGAATCTACACTTTCAGTAGCTGACTACAGTAATCTTCTAACCCTTTGACGGGGTAGCTACCTCCATTCTGTTTAGCCAGAACGAAAAACAAATCCACGATTGCGATCACACATAATTTAATGAGTCCATAAAGGAAATCTATAAGAAGTCAATTGCCAATTGCCTATTTTCTAATCAATAGATTAACGCTCTTTTAACGATTCACTCACGCAAGTCATTTCAGGTTTTCCAATAGTTTTCTTCGGTCAGCCATATGAATGTCTCTGTGGAGCGTGGTGCCATAGTCGATGGCTGATTAACAGCTAATGTCACGGGAGTAATTAAAGCAATCGCCTGCTAATTAGCACCTTATGTGTTACTGGAGGAGGATACATGCGCCAGATTGTGTCTGGCTGCTGTACTGCAACTCCTGACTCGCTAAGGAACGTGAGGCATGCAGCAGTGTAGTCTAAAACAGGGCGAAATGATTTGCCTTCACTCTTGATATTACAGACACCGAATGAAATGATTTCAAAAACTTGTTTGTTGCCGTTCAGATATTGAGATCATATTTGCACAACAAACATAACTTTACATAGCTAAAACATAGATGAATTAATCACTTTTCTATTTATATATACTTATATGTGATTTTGATCTTACATCATATTGCATATTTATGAAACGAAGAAAATTATATATTATGCCGAATTGTAAAATACAAAGCATAACCATATCACTCAGGTAAAAGTAGGGAATAGCACATGAACATTGCTTAATTCCTAATTTCAGTGACGTATATCAAGTGAATTGCAATTATTCAAGGTAAAGAAACACAAAATATTCAATCGAGCCAAAATTAATTCAAAGTGGCATGCAATGCCACATTCTGTCGCTTTAAGAAAACCCATGGTTCAAATTTCTAAAATTCAGTCGAATCTTGCTTGCCTGATAATTTATGTGCAGAACAGAAGACATTTTGACCCTGCAGCCGAGCGCACCTCAGATAACTCGAGAAGAGAGCCAATGCGGCAATGGGACCGGCCATCAGATTATGCTAATAAGATAAATTGATACCGAGATGCGTTTCAAGTACCGAATAAAGAGATCTGACGTTGTACATCAAGAACCAAGAAATACGCCAGTCGTGTTTTATGAATTTATGCGTCAAGCAAACGAATTTAGCCACCTATTCAACGTCGAGATCGTAATTTAGTGTAGCGCTATCCTCTATACGGTGTAACCATGCGAGTTTTATAAAGTGACCGCTCTTAGCTATATGCGCTACGGTGCCTATCTAGCTTTATAGAAGCCAGTACGTATATACGCGGCGGGCCGGGCAATATCTGATGAGGCCACCCATTTTTAAAGCCATTTCCACGCTTGTCGGTTTCTCGATTGAGGAAGAAAGCCAGCGGGGCGGCGAAACCCCATCCCCCCCTCGCCCCTGGCGCCCCCCTGGTCACGGCGGGGGGCGCAAGGCAACCTGTCAAGTTGTAATTAATGTCCAGGTTGCATGAGCAGTTTTTGATTCCCACCCCCAACCTACTACCTTTTTCCAAAAGTAAAAACCTGCGTAGTGGTTCGGGCATCAGCGGCAGCGATAAGCGCGGATATTGCAGGCCACTGCCCTACGAGCTGAAATGAAATGAATAAACATGGCTTCGAGTCGCATTTTAATTAACTTATCAAATGAGCTCGATGAACAAAATAATAAGCGACTGGAAGATGAATAATGATCGGCGTATTACTGCTGTGTGGAGAAATAATTAGATGGGATATAATGTCTGATATTTTAACTATATATACAAGTTAGTTGCGTTCAAATGCCTAGGCACTAAATGAAAATGGATTGTTAACGGAGATAGTGATATTGTAAGTTATTAAAACTAGTGAATGCTTAATGCTAAAAGTGTGTGCAAGCAAGTGCACGTTATTTTAGTAATGCCGTGTCGTTTAGCAAATTGCTCTGCTACAGGAATTCTTTATTAATTACTGCGCGCGAATTTTAAGAGCGCGTAGTGAAACACTGTTAAAATATGCATCGGAGCATTATACCTTAGTATAGCCGCGATGAATAATTGAACACGAATAATAAGTTAGTGAAACACTTAGATAATTGGAAACTGCGGAGCGTAAACCGTAATACGTGTGACGGTGTGGTACCGCTGGTGTGCCTATCACACGCTGGAAGAGGATATGCAGAACAGCCCATGGCATCTCTCTTACGTCTCAGAAAGACAATGAAGTATATGAGATAAACTTTTCCAGGTCCGTTTTAAGATGTAACTTTTCGAATAAGAAAAGGCGCAATGTGCATGTTATCTATTTGGTGCTAGGCGCGCGCACTTCTCTCTCCTGCTTGCGCTTCTCTGTTGCACATTTATCTTTCTCCTTTATCTGCTTCTCTGTTCAGGTGCCTGGTGGAAGATACAGATACCATCTTGAGGATTGTTGCTGCCAAGATTTATTGTCGAGCGAAGTTCTGCAGCCTGCTCAATGCCTTTGTATCTCCGAACGTAGATACTAAAGCGGGAATGCAGCCTCGGCCCATTCGGAGGCTGATGCTTCAGCGCGCTGCAGCATCTGAGGATATGTACAAGGATTGGAAGAGGACGGAGCGATTGGCCAGCGATGAGATGCCGTGCAGTGCAATAGGATACATCCAAGTCCACAGATATTTCAATGTCTTCACATCTTTCACCGGTCGCTTCCACACCTAGTTTTTTGGTTGAACCCTTTCTTTTGAGAAATAATGGGCATTGATCATTCGCCTTGCAGCGTCTCGACTTGCTCGTGATATGGATTGAATTATTAAACCGATTGTTGTGGTGACATGGCTAGCCAACTGTCAATTAATATTCTTTTAATATTTGATTCCTTTAATCAATCAATACGAACGAAACGCATGCATGTAACCTAACAGCTCCACAATGTTTTTTCCCGCTGATATCAAATGTTCAAGCGCGTGTTTTCCTCTTTCCACATGTAAAGAAAATCGTGCGAAATACGTCAGCATGATCCGGGAAAATACTCAGTATTGTGTACACATGTCTTGATACGATTGAGAGCTGGCTGTACCATTTCATTTTAATTCCTATATACGTTACTGCTACTCTTTCCTGCCCCCATCCACGTATGGCGTTACCAATCTCCGCACGACCATTCCATCTCCTCCCCCATCCATCTCGAGCGCGCAAGGCGCAAGCAACATTAATCCCTCCGTGTCCACTTTGTTTCAGCTCTTGTCGCCATATCTTGAAACACAAACCTGAAATCTTTTTACCCAGCCATTGACATTGTTCCTCCAGTTTTTGCCCCGGCAGCCTGTTTATCTGTAGTCCGTCGAGAAGACTGCACTTTCCCGCCCTCGGAATGCTCATTGCGGCCGCTCGACAGTAGGAGCTCGACGGTCGTCGGAACGAACGTGTTCGCGGCTAGCGTCGCATTGGCGCGCGACATCCATCTTGCCTATACTCGCGAGTCTTGTTTTTTAATTCCGTGATCTGAGCTTCCTTGCTCCTGTCTTCTCATCCTCCCCAGCGCCGTCCAGGTCTCCGTCGGTATGGAGTGATTAATTTATCGCTCTCTGTTTTGCGGCTTGTTCGCCGATCTTTCAAATCGTTCGACGCTCATTATCTGAGTGAAAAGAGCACTTCGACGTTGTGTACTCAACACTGCCAGGGAATGGTCGCTTAATCGTTGCCTCTGCCCTGCACAAACTGAAAGAAACTGATCTGTGGGACATATCAAAGCATACAATTCATCTTACACTTTCGTGATATAAAAAAAATGTGAGTGAATAGAGAAAAGCAGGATGGAAAAGTTTTGTTTCTTCTCTTTTCGCAAAGCGCAGCACATAACGGGCAATTCAGCCTTACAACCACAGCGAGTATACTGTTTAACGACTTCGCCTGACGAATAAATAACGTTCTTTTCAGCTATCAAATTGTCTCGGATATTCGTCGACTGTCGCTGGGCGATCTATCAGACTTGTGCATCGCGACTCGATCCATCAGAACTAATGACGGATGCTGTCCGCGGGATCAGATTCAAGTTCACTTTCTTCTTGTTCTTCTCTGACCGATGCACTTTGTAGCTCGTGCTGGAAGTGCAGTTTTAGACAAAATGCATCGAGATTTTTCTCAGAGCTAATGGCGAAATTTTCATAAGCGTCCAACTCCAATTTAGGTCAGCCATGACAGATGACATGCACAGAAGTTTCAACACTGTTCGGAAAATTGTACCAGGTTATTCCTTCGTTAAAAACTTTGGGTGGTAAATTCAAAGCCATCAATCATTCTATAACATGAATGAAATGAATATTTTCAAACCATGTTCTGCTAATCTTGATTACAACAAAATACATTCAAATATTCATATAAATTTATTCAGACGCAGCCATTTTCGTTGACGCAGAAATAGTTTTTAGGATGCTATGAACTGAACCAACTTCTATTCAAATCAAAAATTTAAATCTTTAGCTTTCGTTCTTTTCGTTTTGACCATCATATATATACCTATATATATCTATGCTTTGAGTCTCGCATAAATCATTTGCCATTCACTACGTGATTTTTTCGCCTGTCCAGGCTCAGTCAGAAAATACAAGCCAATAGTTGGTTGAATAATATGATAGCCTCTATACATATTCGCGCCATACAATCCTTTTTATAAGCTATTCATGTCCAGAATGTAAATGTTTAGCGAAGAGGAAATCTTGATTCGAGAAACATATCCACTGGACTTGACGTCTGCAGAAGGAGAATATGTCTTTGGTAAACTGCATCTAAGCAAAGTTATTTTCAGCACTTAACTTGCTGCTTTCAACTGTAAACTGAAGACGAGAATTATATAATTAAATGCTGGTATACTACACCATTTTCATTAGTTATTCATGCACCTAAATCCTAGAGACATTTTGTGTTTTAGTGCAAGACTCAAAATAGATAAAATAATAACCAAGTTATGTAATTAAAGCGTCATAAACAGTTAAATTGGTACTTCAAACGCAAAAATTCCGCGCAATTGTCGGAGGTAAGACAAGATGACAGATTTGACCACCCTCAAGAGTCAAGATGCCAAGAACACGCATGCAAAGTAGTAGTTGTCATCAATGAGGAATGCGGTGGATCGCATTACCATGGGGCCTGGCACTCCACTGCCCGTAGTACCTATACCTTTCCTTGCCGGTTCCTAATCGCCTGCACGTATTTTAGTTTTAATCGTCTCCCTATCCTATGAGTATTATGATATTAATCGAAGGCGATAGACAGGAGGTGTGCGCATGTCAATACCATAAATTATGTGCCAAATACATTATAATCTATGCATGTGTAAGTATCCAATTTCAGAAACGCCTCAATAAAATACCTACAGTTTTGAAAAGAATCAAACATTTTCAGATGTATTAGGTGTAATCACAGATATGGAGTGTAATGTAGGCAATTGTGGAACCATTTTCAACATAGACATATATATACACTTATAAAGTACAATCTCTATGTGTTATATGTATCTGTCCATAGTTTATACGCATGGTATACTCCTTATTTCTACATTACGTTATTTTTATTTTCCTCCGAAATGTGTAAGGTCAGAGTTACAATGGCGATTACCGTGCATCGTTCGCCTGTCTCATGTGTGGCCAACCCTGTAATAAAACCTAATGTTATCATTTATTACGATTCAAACGGGGGCTTTGGCTCCTGTACAACAAAGTGAAAATAAGCCACAGATCACCTAACCTAAAACCACCGACACCAAACGCCCAACTGAGGCTATCCTTTCAGAAATGGACTCCTGTATTTGAGGAACGCACATCGTGCATTTCCGATTTTGATTACTGTTTCAGCAGATTCATTCTACTTCCTTCTGTTATCTATAACGATTTTATTCGGGCTTGTGCTTCAGTAATTTCCTCACAATTTTGCCGCTGCGTTACCATAAGTGTAGTAGTAGAATAGGTAGTAGTTTAGTATTAGAAGTAGTAGTACTAGACTACCAGGAGCAGTGCATGTCTAATGAAAATTTTTATAGTTACCTGTTATCAAGTGGGATCTCTGTGAACATCGTTTTCTATCGATTACAAATTGTGCACATTTTTATGGTAACACCACAGGTACCGCTGTGAAAATGAACGAGCTATATATTTACCCTCAATGAGATACTTGTATCGAAATACCCCCCCCCCCCCCCCCTAGCCATATCCAGCCAACAGGAAACTCAGAGTGTCATTCTTTAAACCACGACACATTTCCAAAACGTCTCTTAGACTTAGATAACACATCAGGATGAGTCTCGAGCACATCAGCACATCGAAATTATGCAAGACGATTGTCCACAAATACTGCAGAGTGCGCTCCCAACACATCTCGCGTCCTGACTGCAACTCCAGCAATCAGCGAACAAGAGGAGATGAATCTCGCTGCATCTCATCGCATTGTATGCAAATGACACGAGATGCCCATAACATGGTCCATCGCCGTCGTCGGACACCGCTCATCGCCTCGACGATCTGAAGACGAACACGCACAGGAGGGCGATCAAATCGAATGCCTGCTTATCAGTCCCTTTGCCTGCAGAATCACACACAGACAAACGCGCTCCGGGACTCTCTAACAAGGTCGCAATTGACGATGTTGAAAACCCATGACATGTTTTCTTCAAGCATCAAATGGATGCCACGTTATTTCTGGACTTGAAAATTGAAGACACACCCAGAAAACAAACTTGTAGGACATCATTTACTTATGGGTAATTAACCATTCAATCATACACGGCTAAAAGTTAAATAATCAACGAAGTTTCTTGTTCTTGTTCGAAGAAAATGAATAGATATCAGATCAGTGTATAGCGTTTACCGAAACCAATACGAGATGGCTCGAAGAAAAGAATTTATTTTTATGAGATATCCTACATGAGTCGATTGTAATAATCAGAGAACCAGCAACGCCCGTCTGCCCGTCTGCCCCACGCGTTATACCAGGGCAAAAACCGCGCTGGCTGGCCGTTGAATGCAAAAGCAATAAAGCGATGGAAATAATATTCATCCTACCGGGCGTACCACGCCTTAATTATTCCTCACATCTACGAATCTAGCCGGAAGCAAGCATCTTGTTAACTCGACTACGAAATGCACCGATTCGTTGTTTTTAGTGAGTAAATTATGAATAAAAACGCCCTTATTCTCCCGGCGTGCTCGGCGGGACAAGCTGATCATAATTGTAAATTATGGCTCTGATTGTGGCGTATAAAAGGGATCGAGAGAAGCACCAATAAAAAGACGAGATGAATTTCATTCGGAGGATCCAGAAAACCGCTGGGCATTGGTTATTGACACGGCGAGTGGAAAGATGAAAAAATTACATCTCGTCCCATTCGCGCGTTTTCAATGAAATTTTGCGAGTATTATAGATATTCGTTTTGTCCCTACTTACATTGCTACAGTAATTAATCCCATTATATTTCCATACGCATTGCTCACTTACTCATTAGTCACATCAAGAAAGCTGTCTTAAATGATTTTCAAGACCATTAGTTCCGAACGGTTCCAGAGAACAGACAAACAGTGTGCTAATGATTATAAATGACATTCACTTCTCTTTTTAACAACTCCATCTCTGGATTATTATTCTAATATTATTAGCAAGCATCGCGACCCGGCGAGTGCGGTCCAGTCCAGGTGTATGATGAAGCGTTGTACCTTTGCTGAACGCTGACAGAACCGAGAACCGAGAGCCAAGAGCCGAGGACATGATACGAGAGAAGCAGGCGGAGGGAACAGATGCCAGAGCGCGTTGAATGGGTCTGCTGTCTTTATAGAGGATGTCTTGCTATTCATTGTCTTGCTATATCATTGCTGGCAGGGAGGAAGCAATAACCACAGCGCAGGAGATAACATTATCCTTAATATAATTTAGCTTCCGTGGGGTTAAGACTTTAGAGCATTAGGTAGACCAAATCGCATTGTATTGAGCCTATCTCTTTATGATGCTATAAAAATTGTTACTTTTTCTAAGTTCCAGCACCGGTTTAGCTATAAATGCTATATTATGCAAGGTGCAGTAATTACAAAATTTGAAAGATGCACGACAGCGTCGATTTGGCCTGCAAGATACCGACCAAAATAAGAAGAGTGATGAGAAAGGGCAATTAATCTGAAGTTGAAACTAATAGAGTTTCCGGTTAGCCATTAATTAAGGAGTCATGAGCCCGACGCTTTCGGTGTAGAGAAAATGAGATGTAATTCACAATGGACCGACAATTAAAACCATTCTCAGCTTATCAGCCAGATGCAATCAGGAAAATTAGTAATGTGTATCTAAGAAGTGAAATTAACAAACCAAATTTCTGTTAAAAAGTTACAGATGGTGGTAGATAAAGATTGATTAACATAGGTATCACCTTATTTTATAACAATGCACCAAAAATGGCCATTATAGTAAATGTTTCAGAGAAACAGAAAATAGTGACCCCCAAATATTTCGTCAGCAAAGATTTTGCAGGCAGGCACATGACAGACAGACAATCAAAACAAATTGGAGACGCAAAACATTGACTTCCGTGTTAAACATTCAACCAAAAATCAATGTGGGGCAAGATTTAAATCACTCTAAATTCAATATAAGCACCAAAAATGCGGATAACCAATTTCGGCATCAACCATGGGCTATATCTGCTAGGAATTCACTCCAGAGCCATCAGAGAATCACAATGGCACACAATATACAAAAGAACACTTTAAAAGAATTCAATTTTTGAACTAAAGTGTGTCCATGTTCTAACAGGGACGAAATTTAGACGGTAGACCCATTTTGTGTTATCCGAAAAAGACAATCGCTGGATATTGTAAGCTTCCACAGGCTGGCGTTGTGGTGGCTGCTGAATACCTTTTGAGTCAAGATGCGGTCAGGTGAATAAAGAAACACCTTGCTGCCAAAAGACGTGGACCCCGACATTCTGTCCCACGCCATAGCGCGGGTGGAAGTGGCTATTGAGAGGAGAAATATTTCAACCCTCGTGGTACAAATCGCCCCGCTCGACAACACTTTTCGGGGGCTAGATAGCCAGTTTCACTCTGCACCGGGGAATCAGGGTGCAGGACTGCCCCCCCCCCCCCCCCGCCACCATTCGACTCAAAAGGTGTGTGTGCTCAAAATTCTTGTGAATGATTTGTTAAAAATAATCAATTTCGACAGCTGCTTGCATAGAGTATCAGCCAACAAGATCTTTTCACTGTTAATCGCATTTGAAGTTATTTTGACAGACCGTTGATGATATCCTTTCTCCTTGAATGTCTAAAGTGCAACAATAATTTTGAGTGGAAGTGTAAAATAACAAAACATTACTGGGGTTCTTTCCGTTTTGGAGACTCATTCTAGATTCTTGCATCTGCTGATGCAGCTATGGCGGCATGTTCCAGCAGACTTGAAACATGGATTATTTCCGGTAATGGAGATCAAAAAGATCTATACCAAGGTCCAAAGACATTAGCGGACACAAGAGGCTTTTCCAGATGGACGAATATTTGAGGTTAAACTGTCGGTGGTCGGCTGTTGTCACACGTTTTAATACATGTGAATGCATGAATTCATTATTACTATTATTATCAGAATATTGCATGGTTTGTAATGTATATGACCGCAATGGTATATCACTCTACGTTCAGGACACAGAACTGGGTCTCAGAATACCTAGTGTCTTATTTCGTCGCATGATGAGAAAGAACTCTTTCATCATATTGCCAATGAATAAATCCTTTCCTGCTTTTCCGCAAACCACTAATTACCATGTGACAGGGCCTGTGCCCAATGGGAGAAAATTGAACGTCTATGGTCCAGGTTTTGGTGATGTGGGACATGCCAGGGAGGCAGGGTGACGCTCCCTGGTCCCTGGTTAGCCCAGATTGACAGACAGTGCGGGTTACCCGTACCCCAGACCGCAACGCCCTGCACTGTCCTCTGCAAGCAACCACTACGACCTGAGGCCTCAGTCAACACGCTGCCATCGACGACACATCGACGACACGGTACTTTCCTCTTCAGGCTGGGAGAGCAAAAGGGAAAGATTTTTGGACGGGGCGCATCCAGTCTCATGGGGACGTAATTTTTTTGCAGAAACCATAGAAATATGACAAATTTTGTCTTCAGCGTAGAGGGTGGAAATTGAAGGATAACATTTACAATGTATGTTGTACCTATCGCTATTATTTGTATAGGGCAGAATCTTAGCAGCATCAAAGAACGAATGCTGATAACTGACCGTACCTATGTGTATATATTTTGTTCAATCTTCGCAGTTATCCTAAGATAAATGCGTCGTCATGCATATATTTAAATAAGCTAAAAAGTTCACTCAGAGGAGGGATTGCCTTATAAAGAGCCAACACTCCAATCTAGGCGAAAATCTCTCAACCACCAGCCAGCTAGTGCATATAGAATGGCTCAAAAGTCGTCTCATATAATTGACCAATGCGAAATCTAGGCAAGCTCCTAACAATATTCAAAGCAGCCAGCTCCAAGTCACCTAGCCGCGCAATAAACTACGCTAAGACTAGTCCAACTATCAGCACACACCGTCTGCCTATACGCTGCCTGTCAATACTGTTTCAAGACTATTAAAAACACTTTTGCAGAGCGATGCACCACCGCAGCAATACACACTGCACCGCCACCAGCACAGCTGTGCATTTATTAGAACAGTAGGTAGTGGCCTTCGTCCTTGCTATCAGGTCTTCCAGTTTTCAACTTTTCGAATCCGTTTTCGTATATAACCAAACCGAGACACACGGATACATTGTTTTATTTTTCGTCGAGTTGAAAATTTTATCAAACGTTTCGATTTTAATTGGCAGACTCATTGTGTGATCTCGGTTCTTCGATCGCTCTTATGCTCTCGTTTATCGTTAATCCTGAAAACTAAACCATTAAAGCGTTGGTAGAGGTATTGGAACAAAAGCATGCTTCGGGTCGGACATGCCTTTTAAGGTATATTGAAATGATCTCGCGAAGGCTTGTTTCTGTTTTAAAATGTGGAGAATTGGTTTATATTTCACAGCTTGCTCGCATATGCATTAATTGAAACTTGTTCTCAATAATTCCCACCCCATTATCGTGTTTGCCCCTATAAAGAAGGTACCTACAGGTAATAAGCATGCAAATAAAATGGTGTGTGTGAATGGATTGCAATAAACATCCTTGTGAGGACGGGCACCTATATCAGCTGTACTGCAGTTCATAGTGACTTTTGATTACAATATACCAATTTGTAAATCATGTACTGAATTTTCAATCCACACTTGAAATTGATGTAAACCAATATAAGTCTCTATACATAGATGAAAGAAATAACACTTCGTTGCTTTCAGTCTCACCTAAATTTGATCGCTGGTTTTGGATGGGCACTGCATTCGCTCTCGCCCATTAGGCCTAGTTCGAGCTCACCGCAGCTTGGCAAGCGGGAGCCCATCCGTTTCCCCACGCGACGCACGCGGCGTCAGCCGTCAAGAAAATGGCAAGGCGACGTGCTTACCGCTTGGTCAGTCGCGACACTCCAGCCACCGTCGCAACGCCTCCAGAGAGAATTCCTACCGCGTGACGCTCCCAATGCCACTAGCTCCTAACGCATACAGAGCGTCAAAAGAATTCATTGAGTAACCAGATGTATACAAAATTAATATTTGCTAAAGAGATTGTTCTCGTGTGTACATCTCAAATTCGGTAGCCGGAAGTCAGTGATGTACGGGACATGGATAAGGAGGCTGTTTGCCCGGAGATGAATGAAAGAACACGATAGAAAAAGGACGGCGCTTCTGTGTGCTTTAACGCAGCGACGCAACAGCTGATCTCACCAGGAAATATCCTAATGAGAAATGAGAAGCGAAAACCAAGAGAAATTTATAAAACATCCCGCTCTGTTATTTATGTCATCAATCCTCATAAGCAGGTAGAGAAACGGGATCTGCAGGGAATGGGAAGGTCGCTTAATAAGGCATGAGTTGGAGGTAGGTAGCAAGCAGAGGGGGTAGAGGACCGCGGGAAACGCGCCGGGAAGAAAACAGGAACGGGAACAGATGAGATGATACTCTAGGAATGCAAACGAAAAGTAAACTTGAGTACCAAGCGTAGCATGAATGAAGAGAGGGTTTAAGTCCATATTAGAGAGAATGTAATTTAAACTGCGAGGGTTGGACGAAATAAAGCTAAAAGAGGGCATAAAGGGGTTGAGAAAGAGAGAGTAGATGGATTTATAGTGCAATTAGCACCCTGACTTGTAATTTATACATGTAATAAAGCCCGGTGGTTCGGAATAATGCGGGGGCGGACGGGAACGCGGGGGGAGGGGGCGGCTAGACGGTCCCTGTGAGAGCTGTTATGGCTATAAAGGAGGAAACAGATGCAGGCTGTATCAAACCCCGGACTGTTGCATCGAGGGCGGGGGAGAGGGAGGGGGGGGGGAACTCCTGTGCCCAAGCCGGGATGGCAAGCGACTCGATTTACAGCCGTTGTGTGCGGAAAATTGCTGGAAATTGAAAATAAACTGCTATCATTTTCATGAGCCATAAGACGTTTAGCTCTATCCTCTGGGAAGTGTTTGGAATGGGGGATGAATGTTGATGCTTGTAGCTGTAGATCTATCGGAAATTGAGTATGTCGAGTTTTAAACACAAGTCGACGTCATATTGATATAGGTTCTTGGATCTGGATTCAAGATCTTGAGGTTCATGGATTGGATTCAAGTTCTTTCAGCTCTCCCGCAAAATAGAGCTTTCCAATTGTCAAAACAAATATACTCATCCTAACGATGATGAAAGAAAGTGTTCCAATGCCATTCCTTAATTTGCTGGAAAACAGCCACGGCAAGCGCATATAGGCATATTATGCCATGTGCCATGTGAATTTCATCGGCACCTTCCTTCCATCTTGTTAGAGTAGGTACGTATGAAGATCGTTCGACGTGGCAGGGTTCACGCTGTTATCTAAGAATTAACAAAGCTTGCGAGCTTAGTCCTCGTTCCCTTGGCAAATTGTCCTCGATAAAGACAATGATGGGAATTAAGTGATTAAAAGCCCATTATGTTATTTGCAATTGTAACAATTAGCTAAAGTCAAATGCGTACAATTATGTTCTCACATTTTACTGTCTTTGCTCGAACTTGATATTATTTTATATCAGCGTAATAGAGACGGTGTGTACTGCAAATAGTGAACACAAATGGGAAGTTACACTAGAACGCACATGTGGAGTGGTACAAAGCTATATACAACGGACATTTTCGTTAATGCTGATGACATTTTAATTTTTGTAAGAATTGTGTGAGCCTGCATTTGCGATGCATAACGACACTGGAAAAGACAATGGCGAAGCAAATTGAAGATTAACTGAAGCGAATGGACGAGCACAATCATAGGTACGAGAAAATGTGTGCCCAGAGGTTGAGGTTTGAACTCCTCGAAAGGAAGACTGGCTCATCAGAAAGACGTAGGTAGTCTGTCAGGTGCAAACCCCTCCGAATTTATGTCTGGTAGTAAAATATAGTTTCAGTGGTCTTACAATGCTTTGAAATGATAATTTTTCGTATACTTTCTTTACTTTTTTGATAATTTTTAATTGCTATGCTACAGAGAGTAATGCAAATGACGACTTAAGCCATTATACCAACACCAGGCTGCGTATCAAGAAAATACATTCACAGCGGTCAATTAAATTTGTCTTATTCATTAATACAGCATGGACAATTAATTAAATGTAATGGAACAATTTAATTACGATTGTTGTTGCAACTGAAATAAAAGAATTTACAATTAAAAGTACAACATTTCACTAATATACCTGTAAGAAAAAGAAGTCTTATGGTGATTTGCAATTAAAATATATCAAGCTGGCAACGATTGTTTGTTAGCGTATTTTTCCAAAATTTTCCCAAAAGTTAATGTGCGCGACTTTCTGTATTAAATGTATTTTGTGAATGAAATTAATTGAAAGTAAACCCGCGTCAGAAATATATCTCCAATCTAATAAAAACCCTTGGGCATGGGTTACATCTATGTATTTACGCGCACATTATTGCTCAATGAGCTCAAAATGAACATATTTTCGCTATCTGAAAGCGCGGAGAGAAACAAAGAAAGGTCAGAATCGTCTATATTTTCAAGTGACCAGCATGTTTGAGACGTCAATGGTCTGGCTTGGTGCTTCATAGTTTTCATCGGCCGTCAGCCTCCACATTTTTATCCGCTATATATACAAACCTCTACGCTCATCTTCAACGCAACTCAAAATGCGTTCGCGAAGCCCTAGTAATTTCAACAGCACACATCAGGAAATGAGGTTATACCTTCTATATATGTGGTTATTGATAAATCTATTTTCTCTTTTGCCTTCAGCGGTAGGAAAATAGGTTTAGGAAAAGGTTCAAAGTCCATACATAGTGTGGTTAACTCGAACACTAAAAAGCAAAAATTTGAACTGAATCAAGTAATGTGTTTCTTAATTTTAATATGAAACCTATAGGATCTATATCACATAAAATATAGAATTAGGACCAAACAGAAACAGTCTAAGGAAAAGGTAAGATTTGATCAAAGAATAAGATTGCCTATAGTTTGCTTTAGGCATCAGATTCAGTAGGAAGAAACAAGTGAAGGAAAGATAAAATGTCATGAGAGTTAAAACAAATAAAAATAACTTTTACATCAGCCTATCTGGAGACACAACATATCAAAAGTTGTTTGAGGACAATGTGCAGCGGACCACACATAAGACGGAGAGATTCGTCCACTTGTCAAATGATTTGACAGCTTTGAAAACGTCACTTGCTGCAGTGAGTTCGTTGAACATGATGTTAGTATAGGTACTATACCAATGCTCCCATCGTGGAAGAATATGTGCTCCTCTATAGCGTTCAACGCAGCAGAAAAATATTAACATAGATTATAAGTGATGAGCCTGCCGAACTTGTACAATAATTTGGCATGCATCAATTCTGGAGTTATCTCAAGGAGAGTGACTTTTTGAGCCATCCAATTTATACAACTTTCGAAAAATGGAAACAAACCCTTTAAAAACTACACATTTTGGAAATAGGTCTTCGAATACTTACTGCTTAGCGCGAGCCCCATTTCTGTTTTCTCACCGACAACGTCAATAAACCGAATTTTGCGAAAAGTCGAGAGTTTCTGCTCAATTTATGTGGATAAAACTACATTCTTGATGTGAATTTGTATATATATATTTTTTAATCAAGTCACATTCATATTTCATAATTTCTTCGGTCGCTATCAAGTTGCGTTCGAAGCAACGGTTGAGAATAAGTACACGGATTGTTTGCTGTTTAGCATTCACACGCAACGCGAGAGAATTTTCCGACGAAGGATCTTCATTCGTGTTTCCATAGCTAATTCTTAAAATGATAAAAGAAGATGTTGTAAATTACAATTACGTCCCAGGACTCCGCCCTTTCGAACAGAGATATTCTTCGTAATAATTACCACAAACCCTTTCTACGTACAATCATTGATCTGAAAGAACCAATAATATATTTCGTTAGAATACATTCCGTGCTCATATTTAGTTCAATTTAATGAGAGGCGTTATCATCAGTATGATATATGCCGATAATAACGTATTGTCACGATCTCTAGGCTTCCGATTCCTTCTCGTAACTAACAGAAATAATTAACACAAAAATATTCTCTTGTCTCAATTATTTATGATCATTGGACTACTATATATCGTGTATTCCATTCGTTACATTTCTCGTCTAATTTTAGTCCGGCCACAGGTCCGGCCATTAATCAATATTCGCAGAGAATCGACCACTGTTTTGCATTAATGAAAAAAACATCGAATACCTTAAATCATTTTACGAAAAGCTTACAAGCAGCAAATTTAATAATTACTCCGTATTCGCTGTCAACGCGGAGAAGAGAAATTACTCCGTGGATGCGTAACGCAACTGCATTTCGTTGATACTCGCATGATATTTATTATTTAATTGCATCAGTAGATGATTAAGTGCAGCAGCATCAGTGGGAAACGCATGTGCAGTGTCAGGACTAACCAGCTGACAGGTTTCCAAGTCCTCGGGTTCATTAAGACATGTATAGCGCTAATTAGTAAGCAGTTAATCTATCGCGCGCGCATCTCCACGCAGTGTCCACTGGAAAGGTGTTGCGCTTGTAAAGGACGCACTCGTTACTCATAATGCTCGGGAAAGGGTACCTCTACCAATCTTATGAAATCTGAAGGGTCAGTGCTATTTACTTTTTTATTGTGAAATTGCTTGCCCTTCTATAATTAATTTCATGCTATTTTTTATTATCGCTTTTGCTTCTACATAATTCTATATAAGACAACTCCACAGCTATCCCAGGTGATTTTTATAATTATTTTAAATATTGTAACGTAATTTATGATTAAATTATATTTTCATCTATAGTGATTTCTTACGACAAATAAACATGTAGAAAATATCTGTTCCTGGCTAAAACAAATTCAGTCACCAAGGGCTGCCATACCTGGTAGCTTTAAATTTTTCTATCTCAGGTATCTTAATATTATTCGCATGTTCCTCCTCCTCCTCATCCTCCTCTGCTTCGTTCGATAAAATCATTTGCTATTTATCTATTTCTTTCCACGATTGTTTTCCTGCTACTTCTTCGAAAATTTATTCTCGATCTTCGATATCACTTTGTATCTTTTCAATCCATCTATATCTCTAAGCCTCCCTATTCTAAGACATCCGTTCATTTTATACCTACGACGTCTGTACCATTGGTACTGCAGACACGTAAAAGCGTGTAATATTGCAGAATGAAACCATTTCATTGCGCTGGTGCACCAATGAGCAGCCCTGCGGCCTGCGGAGTCTGCAACCCGCACAGCATCATTTAGAGGCACCCATAATTCACGGGCAATCACGATGTACAACAGCCAGCGTCAGACCAATATTCTAGCTCGATGCAAGCTTTGCACAAGCAAGTCACGTGTCTCGATACGGGGACAAAAGACGATTCAAACAATGAGTGCAGATATCAACGAGGGAGGGGCTTCGTTTGGCGACAGCAGGGGACATTTTACGAGCATCGAGGAGTGAGAGCACCAATTGCTCAATTGGTGCATTGCATATACCTGTATCGCAGCCATTGTAGCCTCTTGTATTCGTTACTTTAATAATTTTAACGGGTTAACAGTAATTGAGTAATGTCTGGTTACTATGCCTCAGTGTTAACTGTTAACACAATCCATTTGTTATGACTTTTCCAGTGTCACACGACACATTTTGCAAATGAACACTCGAACTCGAACAATTTCTCTTTTTACGTAGGTATAGCTTGTAATTGATCGGTTGCCTCGTGCAAAATGATTTAGTATGTTTACTTATAGGTATAAGTTGTAAGTAAAGCTGGATGTTGAGGATACAGAGAGACTGTGCAAAATCATGTGCAATACCATTTCAAAATATTATGAAATAACCTACTGTATTCTACAAATATGCCACACATACCATTTTTGTGTTAGGCCTATTCAAACTTTCTCACAATCCATGAATTCCATTAGCCACGCCACGAAAGTGACCACTCAACGTCGATATCATCATTTCACGAGCGATGTTCTAATTCGAACGGATACAAAAGTGATGACTCACTAATTAGTATACTCACAAAGTGAGATCGGTACCCTCAGATTATTAATAAACACATTCGGACACGTTTTTTAGTGGGCCATGTAGTAAAACACACGGGACAAGCGAACACCTCTCTTAGCGCGTTCGGACATATGGAACGATGAAGGTGGTTCTCCTATACGAGCTGCGACTAATGGACGGACATATAAATAAATTAGCCAGGCAATCGTTGATAAGTAATAACTTCTAGCTCACATTTGTCTTATAACTTCCTGTGTATCAACCTGCCTTCGCGCGGTTCTGCATCTGCCATGCCTCCCATTTATTCAATTATGTTTTATTCATGTGATGCATATTTATATATTGTTTAGTATCACATATTATTATTAGCACCACTGCGTGCGATTTAGCGATATCGTAGTACCTACATCGAATGGCATTTTATGTCGATTACTGATTACGGTCTACTTTTGCAATTACACTGCAAAATATTCATCAATAATTCACTGCGTTCAATATTATTGTACACACCTAGGAGAAAATATTAATGAAAGAGTGAAATTATTTTTTTAGCTATATCGAATTGAATCCAGCAATTTCAATAAAGTACCACAGGTAAACTCTATCTTTAAACATTTTATTTTCCAAATGGGGTTACTAATAATCTGAATTCCGTGACTCTCAGTCCTCGCACATAAATTGATCCAGGAGCCAGAATTGCATCCGAAGATCATAACTGCTGTGCGATCGAATAACAACTATGACTTGACATGGAATGGAGAAGAGAGGTAACATTCACCCGACGGTCGAGGCGATTGCTTCCGAAATGTAGAACAATGCGTCGTGACTTGCAATACGATGTCCGACTCCGTGCCATTCGACCCGACTCACTGTGACCGTAGGTACCTACTTGCGAGACAGTTGAGACGTTTCAAAAACAGCTCGCGTGCCCCGACGAAAGGCTGAAAACCATCTGTGTTCATGGCATTGAAATGCTTTTGGTGTTAATTCTTTGAGTGGTACTCGAATCTCGATTCTTTTAAATTTGCGACCAAATAGCAAAATTTAACAAAACTTCTCCATTGTTTTGGGTCCAGCTCGTGGTTTCTCGTCTTACTCTTATGGCGCATGTTTTTCTTAGAACTCTGTTGGTAAAAAAGACGGAGTATGTCCCTTATTGTCCGCGCTCTCCCAGTCAAACGGCTGAAGCTATTTTGATTTAATTTGCAGGGCATCTTCGAAATATCTGAACTTAGATCCGCCACGTTTTTGAAAAGGATCGGTTGATAACTTTTTCAATAAATCGATTATTACAAACATTTTCCATTTTTGAAACACACAAGCGTACAAAATCGGGTTTCAATTTTTTTTAATGAAAATTTTGAAAATTTTGAAAATATTTGGAAACTTTGTGGGTAAACGTGGAAATTCGCTAACTAAAGGTTAACAACATCTCGGCAAACAATCGGTGTAGTAGATTTAAAGAACTTATGAACGAAATTATTTTTGGTATGAACCAAATGGCACAACTGTTGACGATCCAATAGGTAAATGACAATAATGGTCCCAATCACCAGTTACTTGAGTACAATTACTAACCTAACTTGAGTCCAATTTTAATCAGAAAACTTTATGGCCAACTCGCACATCCTTCAACGCGAATACTTTGGCAGCGTTTCCTAGTTTTTAAAATGACAAGATTGTCTATACACTGATCGCCATGTGTTGCAATCTGCACACCAGCCATCCCATCCTCCCTCCATTTCGATCTTCAATTCATTCCCAAAAATTAACGAAGACCATCCACTCCCGCCATTGTATATAGAACTGGAGAAGGCGAAGCTCTCAGAGCTGTTTCTGCCCCCCTTCTTTGTAGTAGAGCTAATGCAAGAAATCGTTCTTATCGTCTTCGAATATGATCCATTATAGTTTTGCGGTCACTTGGGCAGCTCAATCCATGCATATAAGCATATGGTACGAGTATACCACCAAAAACAAGAGACCATGGCACATGGTGCCGAAGCCCAAGAGTTGGCCCTTGCCCCTGTAGGAGGATGGGGCGGCCGAAGCCGCGACTGCAGCGCCCCGTGGCGCCCTGCGGTGGGCCTGTCAACTAGGAACAAGTCAGCGCGGCGGGACGTCCCCAAAAGCAGTGCAATTTATGCAAGCACAGTGGTCCATGAGCGCCGTCGCCCCAAGCACTTCGGTGATCAGCGGTCAAGTAAATGACATTATGTAGCGTGATTTCGTGGAGAATTCGACGTCACCCAAAATGCAATCATTCTGGGTATTTTTTGTGAAGTACATGGCTTTGATTACAGGAATTTATTAGGATTGTGATGGTTCTACATCAAACCATACTGAACTTACCGCTTGAAACGCTGAAATATCAAATAATCTTTCGAAAATGTTGAATAATTTTGTGTCATTTTATTTTTCATATTTTCATTGTAATTCCGCTGCTACAAAATATGTATAATATAAGAATATATATTGCTAGTCATATCCTACATAAATAATAAAATAAATGAAAGGACGAATGATTAAAATAATGAAACATTGTTTCATGCACGTATATAGATAACTATATAATATGCTATGCGATCAAGACAATGCGAAATATTATCCCAGTCCCAGCGAAAGTCCGATTGTCCTGTCTTGGCACAGATCCTGGTTGTCGGCCCTTCGCTCCTGCCGCTCACAGTCTCCATCTTTACGACTCTTAAACGCCAAGACGCTGAGACGCGGTCCAGTATTGTAATTACGGATCCGTCGCCTGCATCCATTATCGTCACGATGCATTATTCACCGCGAATATCGTTAGCATGTGTCAAATTCAAACGCAAAATATCACCGCACTTCAGTTTAATATTCAGAAATATGGAAGTATATATAAAATGAAGCATCTTCATATTATCAAAGATGGAGGTTTGGTACAACATCTTCAGAAGCTGTTACATAGAGGCCTCCTGCTAAGCGGAGTGTAGAACCCGTATATTATAATATTAGCATACGCTATAATGTATGGTTGGAGATAGAACGTTTGCAGGACTATGTGGCGTGGAGTGCAACTGGAGGTAAATGGCTCGGTTTGATGACAGTAATTACTACCTTGGTACTTGTACAGATCAGAAACGATCAATTCGACAATCTGGCGATGGCGCGATTGCTTGCGTGCACACTTGCGTATTATTCATGGGTTTAATTATTTTTGGATTCAAATTGGTTAAGGTGGACGCGATGCGGGTTTTGAAAAGGCACGTGGCGCTCAGGCAGGTCGGAGGGCGTTAATGTTTGCGACTTGCGCTCTCAATTATCTTGCTTTAAGATGTCAGTGAACCAAATTGTAAAACATTTTATCCGAACATACTTTTTGGATTATATTTACTTTCAATTTGATGTCATCATTCGTTATTTCCTTATGTTGAAGAAGCGAGACTGGATCTCTCTTTCTATAATGCAATTCATTATAGGGAAATAAAGAAATCAGCAAATCGCACTTTGACCACAGATAACTGAAAATTTTCGCGAAATTATATTGAAACGCCTTTGGAGAAAGGTTCCATTACTTCCATAACTGCCCAAAATGGAAACTCTTCATAGGTGCATGTCTTTTGAAAAATTCGATCGCAGCTGGCGTGCAGTGTATCGCTCCACGTGTCAACTGGTCATGCATGTGATGTGACCCTGATTATTTTTGAACTCCGAACCTTTACCAAATTCCTGATCATCAATTCAAATCCCTGCCAGTCAGCCAATCAGCGCTACTGCGTCGCGCCGTTAGCCATCTCACTCCTTTCGCAGCCACTCATCACTCGCACTCTCTCCGACGCCAAGCACAAAGCCGGGTAAGTTTTCCTCCCAGCGTGGCGCTTGTTAATATTCAAACACCCCCGGAGTGTAACAAATATGGAAGAACTGCGAGAGAAAATCCATTTTTTTCTCCGCGGCCTTTGACAGATCACGGCGAGTTGACCCCTACTTACACCTTATCGTCTTCGCAGCAGCTGAGACATTACAAATGCATCGCACGCTGCTGGAGAATTTGCTTGGAATTGCCTGTAAAGTACTGCACGTTTAACGTACTAAAAAAGTATACCTTGCACCATGATAATAAAATAAAATAAATAAATTTGCGCTACTGCGTGAATGGAATAATACATGTGGGCAATCATTGTGAAAATTAACTGGGTATCATTATAAACGACAAGCCTTCCTTTGCACATTGCACAGTCTTTCGTGAAAAGCAATTCCATGCAGTGTTAAATACCCACTATAGCCAAGGATAGATCTAACATGGTCAGCGCTCACTTCACCGTTTTTTTGTTGTTGTGATCAAGATACATAATTAAATATCGCTCGCATAACTACTGGCTTGGGATCCATGCAGTAAGATCTGATTCGTCTCGTAATCTGATTAAACGCGAGGTCTGTAATTTGTCAAAGATGACATGGACCCTTCGGGCATCTGCATTTTGCGCCCTGAGGAGACAAAACCCAAAGAAGGGTAATTATAACAATTGCAAGCGACGTCTCTGGACTAGAACCAATGGTTCACCAGTTTCACCAAATGGTTAGCCAATGGTTCTCCAAATGGTTAGCCAATGGTTCTCCAAATGGTTTGACCAAAAGTTCTCCCAATGTTCGCTCATGCCTACGCAGCTATCGTGTAGCTGGATAATGAGAATTTCACACTTGATTTATGCTATCTTAGACACGAACATCATTCAGCACGTGACTGACTTTGGGAGGATAAACACAAGGAGATTTGAGCAAAGCCTTTGCTCCCCTATCTTTTAGAACTTTCCTGCGTACATTCAAGAATGTTTTAATTTATCGGGTTAGATTAATTTCTTACTGTTAGCGGTGTCCATGTTGCGATGCAATTATGGAGGCCGCAGAGCAGGTAGGTATATGCACTTCACAGCGAATCATATAATTTGCATATGTATATTCGTTGTGATAATAGACAGCGATATAACTTTTGGCATGCCACCACTTCTCATAAACCAACTTCATAAGATTTCTAATCATTCCCTTTTTCCCTCACATGTTTTCCTGTATCCACGTTCACCTTCTCTCGACTATGAAATTAACAGAATTGCTACGTTATTACATCCATCGCGATTCATGGTGTTTTTAATCTCGAATTCGATGGTCTTATATTCAATATCTATTTAACAAATAAGTCGCAGAATTTAGTCAATATTTAGTCACTACATCTAATGTAGAATTAGATTAGACCTGTGATTAGACTCAACATTTGGAAAATAGATTTATTCAAAACTTCTTTTCAATTCAAATCGTAATAAGTTTCCAAACATTTTTGCTATAGTCTGAAAATCTCCTCGCCTTCAGCTGTACAGACAATCATCAGCAATGGCTGGCAAGTTAGCGGTTACGCTACGAGTAATAGCTTGCTATTAACCGCGACCAATCTCTACCGATACATCTTCCCACTCGTTCGCTCGTGGTCCATGGGCTAAACGTGGTGTTAGACGAGGGAGACTATTTTGACAAGGAGGAAATTAGTTTTTCGTGTGAGTTCATCCAATCATGGTTTTGTTATTGGAAACCAAGTCTGACGTGATTATCGGGACTCCTTCAAAAGTTAACAACATTCCAGCTCATTAACCTCTCGTGCTGTAGGTCGTAATTACAGTTTGCATATGAGAAATTATAATATTCTTTGCTATTATTATTTCTCACGTGTGCATAAAAGAAAAATTGGATGTATGCCACTGGCAGTGGCACTAACAGAAGAATCTTATTTCGCATGTCCCACCAGGATCAATACTGAATATCTTCTAAAATTGAATTCTATTTTCTTTCAAAATATATTCACCGTCTGAAATCTGAATTAATCAAAATATGGCATAAGGTCTTATGGGCTCAGCGTACGCCTTTGCTTGGAAACTTCCGTATTATGTATAGCCCGGCCATTGATAATTATTATGGATTGGATGACCGCAGTTTCAAAGTATTATTAAGTGAAAAGAGTGTAAAGCAATTTACGGCAAAGCACATTGAAGTTATATCTGTAAGGTGCTTACAGTGAAATAAAGCATATACCTATACCGGAAACGAATACAGAAATCTAAATTGCAACTGATAGGCTATGCACAAACTTGAAGACATATTACGAAAAAGTATTTTATGAAAAAAGGCCCTTGAGCCTTAAGCGACCCCAGACGAAACGAACGTGTGGCCCTCGGATTGCAGTGACCCCAAGATGAAACACATCTACAGGGAATGCAGCGTGGGGGCCCTTGGGCCTCGCACCGGGCCCCAGAAGAAGCACACGTGTGGGGTATTAAGCCAGGGGGCCCCAGATGAAACGAACATGTGGGGTGTATATTATCAGGAGGAGAGGCCCTCTGATTCAGATCGAGCCCGATGAAACATACATAGGGACTGCATCCAGGGGCCCTTGAGCCTCGGAGCGGGCCTCAGATGAAAGGATCATGTGGAATATTTAACAAGGGGCCCTTGGTTTAGAATGGTCCCAAGATGAAACACACCTCAAGGGAATGCACCCAGGGGGCTCTTGGGCCTCGGCGCGGGCCCCAGATGAAACACAGTCACACATGTGGGGCATGCAGCCAGGGGGGCCCAGATGCTGTGCCGAGATATTGCAGTACCTTCGAGTAGCGGACACAGTGTCCAATGGAACTGGAAACGTCATGTCGAGACCGTCGCCGGCCACAGGGGGGCCCACGTTGCGATCATGTCAGTCCCATTAGATCAGACTGCTTTGCTATGCTTGCTCCACGGATTTATTCATGCAACTAGAATATTATTACACAGCTTTAGGTCTGCCTTTCATAAACGTCTACATAAATTATTGAACAGGTAAACTTGATAGTCGTTTCGAAAATGTTGAATTATTTATATTAAATTCTTCGATGAAAAGAAATGGAGAGAAATTAAACCGTTTTTTTTCTATATTAATACGTATAACAAGAATAATTATGGTAAAAGAAATTATTTTCCACTGGTTGGGGTAATAAGTACTAAAACCGAATTTTACCATGTTTACAAAAGTTCCCATGGAACAATCGTAAGAAAGAATTCGATCTCTCGCGTGTATTGGCAAGATGAGTCAAAAAACAAGGCATTCTAGCCGCGTCGAGAAAAGAACGAAAGAATAGATTTGTTTAGAGATAGTCCAGCCTTCGTACCCCAGCGGGGGTTATAAATCAGAAGGGCCGCGTGCAGCGGTAAGCTGGAAGAGACACTGCCGCCGCGCGCAAGCATGTGTGTGTGTGTGTGTGTGTGTGTGTGTGTGTGTGTGTGTGTGTGTGTGTGTGTGTGTGTGTGTGTGTGTGTGTGTGTGTGTGTGTGTGTGTGTGTGTGTAGGAGTGGCGGAATCACATCCACATCAATAAGTATCACGTTTTCAGATTAGAGCTGTCGTTAAAGAAAGGACCGTAACATGTGTATCCAAGTTTCTTACTTGACAGTTGTGGGGAGGAATTTTTCCAAACGAAAAGGCGTCGTGGAGAAGAGAAAAAAACAACGCCGCCGCCGCTGCGCAAAGCAAACAGCGAAGCTGACTTGACGAGATAAGAAAGCATCGGACACAAGTTAACACCGTATCAATAACAGAGCCAAAACACGTACAGAGCATTCGCTGTGGCTAGGCACAGAGGTGTAATTAATTTAAGCTGCTTACCGGGTGGGAAATAGGCACGAGGTAGGTATAGGTATATTTGATATCGTCTCTCTCAGACTTGATTTCTGTTTTCACTCCAACTGCTTCCCATTACTCTGGGATGTAAGCGGATACACAAACACAGCTGATTTTTCGAATAATTAATCATTTCTGAAGCTAGTCATGTTTGAGATGGTTTTGTCATTGTTTAATGATGCTTCCTAAAATATCTCGCATTTGCTGCTAACGAACATACAGCGACCACCGTGCTAAGTGGCGAAGGAAACGAAATCTGGTGCTAAAGACTCGGTCTTTACAAGACGTGAGACGAGACGAAATGAGTCTGACATCTGTGTTCTTGTGGCGAACGGCGACGGCCACGAATTGTTTTTGTTTAATAGTGTTGAAATAAAGAATCATTATTTCCAGTACCTACGCAAACAACAATCGTATATACGTACGGACAGTTCTGTTCTCAAGGTCATCATATCGCGTTTCACTACCCTTGACAGTTACCAACTTAATAATAATATGGGAGTTGTTAATTTTAGGCGTATAGTTTCAGAATGCCCTCTTGTATACTTGGATGCCTTACCTTCGTTTCTCTTGCGAGCACTTCTTATCTTTATACAATTGCAAAAAACTACGTCAAATATTTGACAATTGCTTCCAATCAACCAACTAAAACGAACCCAAGGATCTCATATTGTAGACACCACACCAAAATGCTGGCTTTTACTGAAATATTTATGTGAAATTCAAACTCACTGCCTTCTCCAATTCGACTTTTGATGGAATCCCAGTTCCATTTTTATCTGCTAGGCGGCAGTAATTTACGAATTGAGTCTATGGATCTCCCGAGGAAAACCAATTTTGCAAACTGATTAAAAACTGGCAGTTGAACTCTTTATTTTCATCTTAAAATTACATCAATTACCTAATGGTATAATCACAATTGAAAAAAGTATGCACGCTAAAAAAAATACATGTTTGTTCTATTGCTGGCTTTATCGATAACGCCATCGTGCCCTAAATAAGACATTTACACAGAATCAAGCCACAAACAAGAAAATCAAATGTAACGTCAACAACAGGAAGCAATATTATAATGTATCATAAAACATTGCATTTATTGAGAAGCAATAGCGCAGCCCCCTAAATGGACTAAGAAAAGCTTTGCATTTTACACACACGCCTTCCACGCAATTGCATCTTCACGTATGCACATAACGGCATGGATGGCCATGGCATCTGGTTTTATTGCACATGCACTGCAGTTTCTCGATGCATCGAAGCCGATCGATCCGATTGGCTGGTCGTCGATAAATGACAGGTTGCAGACAAGACCGAGATTGGTCGGAGATGGGACGGGTTGGGGCAAGACGCTGGGCTGGCTGGTGCAGGCTGATTGACAACAAGATTGCAGAGCTAGCATAGCGGCTATTGATCATTATTCCTGCAGCCAGCTAGATGATTATAGGGGGCTCGCGCTAACACGGGAGCGGAAGTTTACATGGAAATAAATTATTGAAGAGGCGGAGCACAAAATACCTGGTTACAGGTTGTTGCAAAGAGTAGATTTTTCGATGTGTGTGTTTATTAAGTTTGGGTTAGCAGGGAAATATTTTTATTGCAGAAACTATAAACCCAACCATGGTGATTTTATGTATGTAGGCATTTGTACAATAACTCAAGATTCAAAAATTTTTATTGCTTATTTTAATCTGGCATTTCAGTGTAGCCTATATTAAAATAGACCCCATCATTAAACATCAATACAAGGTTCCTCATTGTGAATAAATGGAATAAATGATGAGTGTGGAATTAACTACCTATACCTGTGAAACAATTAATATGATAGATCGAAATCGATTAGATGTCTGTAAGCCTTTCATATGGTTATAATTTTATTCTGGCCATATATAGTATAATTTTATACAGAAGAATAATGATTGTATCAATTAATTTTAATGTGTACTCCTCCTTCCTCTTGAGTCTAGCTACACTTTCATACTATCAAATTAAAGGTACAAGTAGAAAGAATCAGAGTCAGAGAGATTATTATAACTATATACCTACACCTAATAGCGCATAGTAAAATGTAATTATATCTTAAACAAAAAAAGGTAGAATAAATATTAAATTCTAGTAATTATGAAATAAAACAAAAAATCTCTGCCTAAATAATTGTTCTGGTAAATATAAATTTTTAAAACTCAGTTGATATATTTCTTCAAATTTCCATAGTTCAACGCGGGCAGTAGCTGTAAAAAAACAGAGTAACATACTGACTTCCTTCACAAAAATTGTCTTTTTCCTATATTAAATTGAGTTAATTACATATTATTATTTCATTCCGATCAAAAATGCAATCGGCCTTGCCTTGTCCGTCCTCACGATGTCCCTCAAGTCGGCGATGGGCGCAATCGAGGGTCTGCCGTGGGCGCACTGGAAGGGCAGATCACACTGACACAGCTCGGTCAAGAGGCTGAGACAGTCCGCTTTGGAGAGTACGTCTCCGAACTTGATGGCGCCTGCGATCGCCGGTACAAGGAATTCATTGGCGAGGGCTCGCTTGCAACTCAATTATCAATATAAAGTATAAACAAACGTCCTATTTGTAGCATGTCTAAGACAAATTTCTCTTCAGCGTCGAATCAAATTCCAATAAGTTTTCTGAAATGCGATTCTCCAAAAATTGCTAATAGGAGAGCGGCGGTGAAGCTCACTTCATTGGACGTGATTTGTGGAAAATTAACATAAAAATGAAAGCACAGTGGCGCTAGATTGTTTTGCCAGGTATTCCTTCTGTCATAATCGAACAAGTCGATCGAGAGAAAGAGAGAGAGAGAGAGAGAGAGAGAGAGAGAGAGAGAGAGAGAGAGAGAGAGAGAGAGAGAGAGAGAGAGAGAGAGAGAGAGAGAGAGAGAGAGAGAGAGAGAAGCGAGAGAGGGATAGAGAGAGAGAAATCGGCAGCACCAACTGTCTCGGGGAAAAAGGAGCTAAAGGTGTAACGTACCCCTACACGCCTCCGAGTTGATGATATTCTGCAGAGTGGCAGGCACCCTCGACGTAACACCCCTCGCCTCCAGTACCAAGGCCACCATCTCCCTGACCAGCGTCTCGACGCCACTCTGCAGCGTCGCTTGGCGTCGACAAGCGGCGTCCCTGTCCGCCCGCAGCTTCAGACACGTCGGCACGCACGTGACCTCGACGCCCGTCGCGACGCCCGGCGTCGAGGCCAGCGCCAGACCGACGCGACGCATCTCGTCGCCGTAACGGGCGACGATTCGCGCCTCCTGTTCGGACAGCGTGACTGGGACGGGGGGCTGGACGGGAGACGATTTGAAATGCGTGTCACTGCCGTCGAGGTGGTAATCTGTGGAATTCAATTTCAATTTACAATTTGTAGACAACAGAGTGATTAGTTTAAAAGTACCAAATCAAGCATATACATATATATTATTAAATTTTCTACATCGGGTTCTAAAATGTAATGCGATAATTAACCACCAATTTGTTACCGCTTTAGACGAAATGAAAGCTTTCTCCAATTTTAAACTAATTGTTTGTATAATTTACACAAAAGTCTTCTACCATCTGAAAACGATGCCGGCCATGTCTGTATAGTGTCTACCATCACCAGTAGCTGACTTGTACCATGAGCAGTTAATTAGTGAGTTTTGTTAATGTGTGAGCAATTGCCTTTCATCAGCTTCTCAAGTCTGACGCGCTCGTGAACGGCGTGCTGGTCAAAAAACACCAGCAAGTGCGGAAGACCGTCAGACTCGGGGTTTACAATCGCCACGATGAACTTCTTGTCCAGCTGACCCAAAAGCTGCAGAAACAAGGACATGTCGTGTAGGACTTACATCATAACCACACCAGTTATCAGAGTATTTTGGACACTGCCAGAGTATATAGGTACTTACATTGATGCAACTGAAAATCTCTTTCGAAAAAGTGTACGACGATATAAGATTGTAGCTTTTCACGGCATTCCTGCCCTGGATAAACGCATCCGGCACCGCAGCCTCACAATACTTTCCATTTTTCTCTGTAAATTCTCGTATTTTCTCGAGTATGTTGTTCTCATCACCTCCCCATTTAACAAGCGACAACTCCTCCTGCGCTTGTCCAGCATCCAGCACAGCTTTCTGGACATTCTCCCGAGAGTTTTGACTCAACTCCTTAGCCTTCTCCCCGTCGGATTTCTCCGCCAAGATCGGTGACATTCCTTTCGGGAGGAAGCAATACCGTTTGGTCATCGCAAACCCGTCGCTAACTGGTGCGGGTGGCTCGAATGACGTCATTCCAGATCTCACGTGGACGAAGAATGCTCTCCCGGTTCCGTCGAACATTTGCACCCACTCCTCGTCGACTCCTTCGTGCACTCTTGTCTCTTGTGCCGGCTTTTTGCTGCGATTTGTAAGGTGGGGGTTTGCGTTGGACGTCTGGCGCTGAGGAGTGTCAGGAATGATGTCTTCATCGCTAGTACATAACAAGGACGGTTTATTGCAATTCTGAATCTCCAAGTCATGTTCAGCGCATTGAGCACGTTGAGCTGTTTCGAGGAAGCCTTCGTCGTCTTGGTCGAGCAGAACGGCATCCTTGTCAGAAACGCCCAAAGCGATGCA
This sequence comes from Nemoura dubitans, assembly GCA_921293005.1. Lineage (NCBI taxonomy): Eukaryota > Metazoa > Arthropoda > Insecta > Plecoptera > Nemouridae > Nemoura > Nemoura dubitans. Next base: position 23,119,782 of record OV121075.1, read on the forward strand.
AGCGTTTTCATATGGCTTATGACTATGTGAATCAATCTTTGTACCGTGGTTCACATCGCCTTGCTTTTGAGAAAACACAGTGCCACTTTGATTTGCCGAATTTCGTTCTGTTCGCTCTTCATATCGACCTGACCTCGCTTGGCTTGTATGGGTAGCATTATCAGCGGATTCATTTTCAGCATTTTCCTGAGCTGCACTTTCATCTGAGCTAATAAACACAACTTCAGCCCGAGGGAACAAAATGTTATCCGAATCAAGACTCGACTGCTCCTGCTCGCAATGCAATGTGTGACCCGAGGAAAATCCACTACTTGCGTCTAAATAAACTGTATCCGGTTCGGGGCTTTGCACACTCTCGTCGACTCCACGCGAAGAAAAACAGTGATATTTTCTCTCGATCGACAACAATTTACTGTAGTTAATGTCTGAGTTTTCCTCGAGGCCCTCTTCATAGATGGGTGACAGTGTTTGGCGAGGGTTTTGCGCAGTTTGGGGCAGTTTTATTTGCTCCAAAGGCTTGTGAGATAAAATCGACGCCTCCGAGAGTCCTTCTGGAGTGCTAGCTCCCGACTGCTGCTCCTCAAAGATCCTCGGACAGTGTGACACACATTGATCGACGCCATTCTGACTATGGCTGATAAACATGTGCTCTTTAGAGAAAAGACCGGCCTGTTCATTAGAAAAGTTATTGGCCTGTTCCTCCACATCTTCTTGACCACTTCTCGACAAGACACTTCGATGCAGAGGCTGAATCATATCCGAGGACGCCACGAAACTTCCTTGCGGGGAATTTTGAGACATTGATCGACGTTCGTCGTGAATTGCCGCTCTTTTTCTTCCAACGAAAGCACTGCACGCTGCATCAGCGTCGTCGTGGTGTTCTTCATTAAAGCTAGCTAACCTTGGTGTAAGGGGCGATACCTGGTAACGTAGTGACAGTCTTTGGGACAGCAGACGAAGACGGGGTTCTTTTTCGGAGGTTTTTGTTTCTGAAACTATTTTGGGCGCCACGTTCAGTCGGTAATCATCGCTGACTTGCGACGCTACTTTCGGCGAGTAGTTCAGAGCAGGCTGAGGACGAAAAACAAACGGAACGTTGCTTTTGTATTCGGTTGTTGTGATAGGTGGACTCGTAAAATATGGAGACCTGTGAACAGGCTTTAGTGTAATGGATTCCGGTTTATCCTTCCGTTTGACTTTGGTTGATAAGTTGGGACCATTAAGTTTAGGAATTTTGAAAATGAAATCTTTCGCTTTTCCCAATGAGAAATAAGGCAATTTCAACCCATTAACAATCTCTTCGGGCGTTTTGTGTGCCAGTTCTTGCGGAATCGCTACTCGTTGATTAATCGTCACTTCAGTCTCTCTGATTCTAAGCACTCCCTTTCTTTTGAACCGAGCGGAACACTTTTTCAGCGCGATAGAGAGCCTGTCCATGGTGACAGCGTCCTGGAGCCGGACGAAATCGGGGTTGTCGTCGACGTTGGTCAGCAGGGGGTGGCAGAAGAGATGGCGCACTCGAGCATCCTCGCTGTTTGCGGGGGTGCTCTTGTCACAGGGCGCAGAGGGTCGCCAGGACGCACGGCAAACGACCGGCTTAGATCTAGCGACTTTCGGTGCTACGAGCGCCACTCTGTTCAGCAAATCTTTCCGTCTGGAAATATGTTTCAGTGGCGTCTTAAACTGTCTCCAGTCTGAACCATTGATGGGATCTTCGGACAACGAGTCGGATAGTTTCGGGGGCTTATTCGCTAAACTTCGAAAAAAGGACTGTACGCTTCTCTTGACTCGTTTAATTACTTTCCCATAAGGGTTCGCTTTGCCAATCGGGTCTTCTGATAGCGAACTGTGCGAAAAGTGGCATATATTTTTAGATTTTGATTCGCGGATTCTTTTGCGGGGCAGCATCTTCTCGAAGGTGCTGGGAAAAGGATCCTCCGACGGGCATCGGTCTACTCGAGGCGCGGGAGTGAATTCTGTGTCTGCCGGGACGTGAACGCGATCCGCCGGGGAAATGATAGCCGTGGACGACGCAGCGTCGACAGCAACAACTTCCGCGGATCGGCGCTCAGAGGTTACGTTTGTAGTGCGGGGGCTGTTTGAACCCGAATTGCGAAGTCCGCCGACATCTTGATCAGCTGATCTCAAGATTTCTGCAAGAGACTGGGTCGGTTCTGGGGACTCCGTTTCATTGCTGTTCTCCTTTCTCATCGCCGGTCGACTTCGAATGCACCTCCCAATTTCCAGAATGGGGCCTTCACACCGTCTTAGCGCCTCGATTGCGGATTGATCGGCGATTGTGACTGGCATTTGTACAGCAGCGCAATCCGTTTGTTTTGTTTCCACCAGACATTCAGCCTCCAAGAATTTCTGAAGTGCCTCCTCTAAGCATTTCAAAACAGAGCTCCAATCGAGAAACTCAATTAAGGTTTTCTTCGGATCAGAACAGATGTCGTACTCAATTGCCGCGCATTTTATGTTTAGAACGTAGACGGGAAATTTGTCTTTCTTTGTTGGTGGAGTGTACGCGATCCAATTTCCATTGGATTTCCTTTTCAGGTTGGGATGAGCTGCATGTTCGGCGAATCTGATGGAGCTTTGAGCTAGCTTTGAGTTGATAACGGCGTGAAGCTTCGTTTTCTTCACCACACGCTTGTTCACGTAAATGAACTGAATATGTTTTTGTACGTGGGCGTCACGACTAATATAGCCTCTGATTTTGAATTTACTTGAACTGTGCTTAACGGGCACCAAGGAGTTAGTAATTGCATCCCCAAAAAGACTTGCGAAAGTCTTTAGCTTGTCGTACGTCCGTGGAACATGAAGAATTATACTAGCATCCACATCATTCCGCAGACTAAATGAAACATCGGAATGTATCAACGCGATGGCTTCTATAAGACTTTTGATCTCTTCGAGATCTATGGCTTCATTAGTTCTTTGTTGGCGCACAGGCATAGTATATAAAAAGTCGTGAACAGTTACCGTCGTTCCCCGAGAAGGACGATTTGAGTCCGACTTGACTGCGGCATGCGATTTGCCCTTCTTGAAAACTTTGTTAAACGTGTCGTCACCGTCATGCGGGCGTGATTCGATTTTTAGAACTTTTGACACGTTTCTCAAGCTAGCAAGTGCTTCCCCACGAAAACCAAACAGACCTAGGTATTTCCGGAGATCTTCTAAACCAGTACACTTGCTTGTCATGTACCGCAATCCCACTAGATTTAAGCTATCCATATCAATCCCACATCCATTATCAACAACTTGAAACTTGTGATAAACAAGGTTGACACGAATAGCAATCGAAGATGCTCCAGCATCTAAGGAATTTAATATCAATTCTACTATACATTGTGCTATATTCGGGATAATTACTCCTGATCTAAGCGTATTTCGTACCTCAATAGGAAGCTCTTGTAAGACAGGAGGTTCCATGGTTTATTCGCACAAAAATTGGAATTATTATTTGTAAAAATATAAAATAATATATTTCCTTCGTATTCACTCGGGGACAAATGAGCATTATCGGCCATCTACCAGCCACGTTCGAAACTGAACCTCGAACATCGTTTCCATCGACTCTGTGGTCAGGGTTGAATGTTGATTAAAAACATGGCGAATCAAGTCAGGAGTACGGTGCATGCATTTCGAGAAACCTTTAAATCTATCCCTAAAGATGTATTACAGTGGTTTCCAGGCCATATGGGAAAGGGTAATTGATTATTTTTCTTTTAAGTGTTTATTGTAATATTTTGTTGAAGAGGTTAGAAGAGCCTTTCATATTTGGCTGGCTTTTAAAGGCGTGTTTTTCGAACACATTTATAACCTTACACCTCACATGCACATCACATTTCACACCTCATATTTAATTGAAATCGGAAATAATGAAGGGTTAACATTATTTACCTATATATACGTACGATATCATAATTGCTTACTTAAAAAATTGATGCATTTTCTCTCGATGGATCTTCATTTCCAGGTCTACGGCAGATGCAACAGCGTCTTAACCTCGTTGATTGTGTAATCGAAGTTCATGATGCCAGAGTATCCTTGCTAAAAGTGAAACTTTTGGGATTTATTCAGATAATAATTATGTACATGACTAGCATGAAACCTTGACCTTAACTTTGTACAGATTCCTCTTTCTGGACGAAATCCAAACTTCCAGTTCACTGTCAGCAATTCTAAGCCACATATTATGATCCTAAACAAGAAAGACCTTGCCGACCTAAGAACAAAACCTATTATCGAAGAAAAGTACAAACAGAGTGGCATTTCTCATTTATTGTATACCAACTGTAGAGACCAAAAAGATCGAACAGTAAAAAGAATTATTCCCCTAGCAATAGAACTTATTGAATCATCTAATCGTAACAGTCGTAGCGAAGAAAAAGACTTTTGTATTATGGTAATTGGTGTGCCTAATGTAGGGAAATCTTCTTTAATCAATGCTCTAAGAAACAAGTATCTTGGGAAGGCTGGTGTAGCCCACGTTGGGGCAATTGCTGGAATTACTCGTAGTGTTCAAAATAAAATAAAGGTGTGCGAAGAGCCATTGATTTACTTGCTTGATACGCCGGGGATATTGACTCCTAGTGTTCAGGATGTCGAAGCTGGACTTCGATTGGCATTGTGTGCTAGCTTGCAAGATCATTTGGTTGGGGAGGAAGTGATTGCAGATTACCTTTTGTTTTGGTTAAATAAGCACAGTAACTTTAAATACGTTGAGCTCATGGGCCTCGAAGAACCAACAGATAACATCACGGTACTCCTAGCAATGGGGGCATTAAAATTTGGTAAAACCCAGAATGTCAAGAACTATGATGGGCAGTATGTTAATAGACCTGATCTTCTGTACGCAGCTCGTTACTTTGTGAAAGCATTTCGCCAGGGAGAACTTGGGTCCGTCATGATGGATTTGGACAGAATAAATACTTGATAACAGAATGGACTAATTTTTATATTGAAATATAATATGCTGTTTATTCACTCAATTCGTCACAATAATTGCAGCCCTTGAATATTGTAAAGAATAGGTTTTCAATCTACACCTGCCTGTCTAATTAATTAATTTATGTTAGGTTTATAGAGTTGGATAATAAAAACTTGTCTTCAATGTTTGTTATTGTTAGCCAAATATAAGTCTATGCCTACCTAGTTATGAACGTACATGTATCAAATTATCACCTATCTATTGCATTTAGTATTTTACCAATATTGCCTCTGGCATGTAAATCAGACAACTCAACCCTATCTTTGCAAATATATATATATATATATATATATATATATATATATAATAATAAAGTATATAATTGATAATAAACAAATTGCATGTCCTACTGCTAGTCATAATGTAGACTTATAAAATTAATTTCATGCTAATTACCCTGACTACTAAGAAACAGAACGAAACTTGTAATTACAATTTTGAATCATACTGGTGATCATACATGCCCCAGTAATATGGGTAGTAATAGTTTAGAAGAACAAGTTGCTGCATTCATACAAAATTTTAAATATCTTTTGAGTTTGAACAATTCATTATAAAAAGGTTCAAGGAAACTACCGATCGAGGAACGGAATCTGGACTAAGTACGCTGAAACTCTGGACAGCGAGTTCCGTCAGTTAACTTGTCAGTTATCATCAGTTATCACACAAACGTAAGCTATATAGTTCGATACGCAAGCCCATCTGTACAGGGAGTGCTTCGACTCCCTACCATTCACTACCTTGAAAAAAGGTCTGTTAGGTTTGCAATCCTCACCTGTCAAGTAATATGAAGCACCGATTATTAATAATGAACCCATTCCCAAACATTTTGTGCAATTACCTTCAATATATTTATAAATTATAATTTAAATTATAGTTAGACACAAATTTTCAATTTATGTGGATGCTAATGAATATCGATACAATCATCCAGAGTCAACTGCGATCGTCAAAGTCCGTGCAAACACTTGCGTACCTAACATTGTTTTTGGCTCGACCACTCCACAATCGACGAGTTTCATTATCAATCTACTCTTCTCAGATTGTTGAGTTCATCTTCTTCTTAGATGTTACTTTTTTCCTAAACCAGCCTGTGAAGAAAAGCAAAAAATTATATTAGGACAAGAATCAACATTTAGGCATGTTGAGCCAATTTGCAATTGGCTTTGATGAGCATCATTAACAACCAAGTGGTGATAAAAATCACTCCAAGCTTAATACAACACAACTGTAGCACTAATATAAAATAAATTATGCAAGTAGCAACAAATTACAAAGTAGCAACCTGAAATCTACCAGAATAGAAGAGAGATGAAGAAAGATAAATATGTTTACAGCGTTAGAAGATGAAATATCAATACTGTATATCCAAAATGATTGCCTCCAAAAGCTGTTAGTTAAGCTGTTAGGATAGGCAAAATTAAAGTTTATGAACAAACAACTTCCCAACAATACCATAACTGCTCTGCAAATTATCATCATCAGACTATGAACATATTTACTCTATTTTCTGCCATCAACCCTACTTTCAAAAATAACAGCGCAGGTTCCAATATTGTACATCTTTTGCTAACGCCAATAACCGATTCCTCCACCTCAAACATTAGAGCATCTCACAAACGTACTCAAAATCCGCCGTTGCAATTTAAATTGCATATTATGTATGTTTGCAAGTGCAAGTTGCAAATGTCATTATTATATAATATATAACATTCAAAATCAAAGTTGAGATTTAGAAAATTTTGGGAACAAGGATAATTGATCTGGAAACCAAAGCGGTATCATTTGATACTGATGAATCCCAGAATAACAAAAGTGCACTTTTAAGATTAATGCATTTGGTATGGAAGATGGTTAGTAAAGTAAATTGTCCCAGAATACCATAAAATCCCATTTCCAGTGCGTAGCCAAAAAAACAAACATGGTGCCGATGAAAATCGTGACTGCTTCCCAAATTTGACTCGAGTTACCTGTAAACCCGCGGCGTTTAACGGGAGCTTGTTTAGGCGGCTGTTCAGGAACCGAGAAGACAGCGGAAAGTTAGATCGAGGTGGAGAAAACGTGAGACCACGAGAGACACAGAAATTAGAGAAGTTAGGATTGTGGATGTTTCAAACAACTTGGAATTAATGTGAGGAGTGAAGTATTCTCCCAGTAAAAAAACCATGGTGAAAAGGTGAGATGCCATTTTATTATTGTGAAGAAAGACATTGGAAGCGTGCACCATACCGCGTCTTGCTGGGCAAAAGAAATTGATAGTCTTTTAAGGCTATTGGTGTGGTTGTTGGTGATTATTTCATGAAGCTTTATTTTAACTTTCTATTGGTATTTCGTGGTTATAAATCACACAATTTGTTGCTAAAAGTGTGAGGATTCCGTTGACCCTGGTTTCTTTGCAATCGGACAAACGGTGTGGCCAGAAGTTAGTATCCAGTAGGAGGTAACTTCTGCGTGGAAAGCGGCCCGAGGATACGCTCAATATTTCGACGTAACACGGTTGTTTTACAACGCTTGAAAATACTAGATGAGTGAATATTTTTTGAGATTTGCCAACACACAATTTGTTGCCAAAAGTGTGAGGATTCCGTAGACATGGGTTTCGTTACGATCGGACAAAAGGTGTGGCCACAAGTTGGTATCCAGTAGGAGGTAAAATTTGAGCGGGAAGTGGCCCGAGTAAGCACTCGCTCCAATAGTCTTAAGACTCGCCACTTCCAGCTCTTTTTAGTTCACGCACAATATACTCTCTAGTTCCTCTTGATAACTTTGGATGTTTTCCCCTTAAGAAGTAGTTTCCCCAAAAGTCAAATTCAATTTTGTGATCGATTGCCAATAGGTATTTCTGAAAGTTTTAGCGATTTGTATCACCGATGTCATGGTCCTATTCCCATAGTTTCACCGATCCCCTACTGGTAGAAATAATTACCTCCACACACATAACCAGAAGTTTGGAAAGGGTAATGTAAACAAAAAATCAAAACAAGTAGGTACAAACAAAAACATCCGTGTAGAAAAGAAATGAACCAAACGTAACAGGTATAATCCATGCCAAAGGCGCTAACTACGACGTGAACGAAAGGTGCTTGCTAAGTTTGGAGCTCACAGTCATAAGAAGAGCCTTCTTTGCACTACCTATTGAAAATTTTCTCGCAAAGCCCAAATCTACTTTTCTCGTACCTTTTTCTTTTTACCCCTACTCTTGTTGGGCTTTTTCTCCGTATCAGTCAATAGTTCTGATGAGACCGAAAGAGACTGAAAGGTCGTTCCAATTTTGCTAGTTAGTTGCATGTACAATCATATTATATTATTAGCTAAGATCATCTAATCGCAGATGTTATGCATTTTGGTTAATATTGGTGACATTAATTCTAAAAAATTAATTAGTTACAAAATGGGCAGAGTCTACGTTAATGTAAGGCATGGTAAGAAATTTGTTTTTAGTAAAAGTATAGAAGGACAATAGTATGCAATTCCAACGTAACAAGTTCTTCTAAAATGTCCGCATAAAAGCTGGCAGATCGACTCGGAGCAATCAGAACAGACAGACCTAAAGGCTACAGCACCTAAGCAGTAATTTCGTGCCTGACAAGGGCCATCAAATTTCAGGCAGTTGCATTTCAGGTTGTGAGAGAGCTTACCTCGGAGAGCGAAGTTTCTGTTTCCGCACCGTTGGTTGACACGCTATGGTTATCGTTCACACCCTATAACAAAAAGTCTATGAAATGCTACCCTTTTCTTTTTACTGTCTTCATTAAAAATTAAAATAGTAGATAGGTAGACATTTTTACTTTAGGCCAGACACTCATATTGAAACTGGCTAGCCACGCCACCAAAGTTTTAATGAATTCTGTTTAAAATGTTAACATATTACCCAAAGGACTGTAAAAAAAAACTTGCCCCTTTTTACCTGATGTATGAACTGGATTAATAAACCCATATTCATGATAATTGATAAAGAGTTCGTCCAGTTTCCGTAAAACTTCCGTAAGAGATGGAAATACCTGCACTATTATTTCATAACTCTGATTTGCTGTTAGCAGTTTCACAACAGTTAAAAACTTAAAAATAACATTGGAAAAAATTAAGACTTAATAACTTGACTGTCATGTAATCAACAGCACTCACATTTAACTTGTCGACTTGGTGCTGCAGAGTCTCCGTTCGTTGATGCTCCTGTGTGAGCGAGTCCTGCCCAATCTGCACGAGGCTGCGTAGCTTAACCATTTCCTTGGCCATCTCGCGACACTTATCCTCGGCCCCCGTCAGCTCCGACTGGAGGCGAGCTCGCTCCTGCAACACCGACGGACGCCCCTCGTTCACTCTCTGGTCATTGCCATGTGTTCTTTCGGTACGAATCCCAAGCAAATGCCGACCGCAAGCGCCCAATTGCCACGCGACAAAATAAGCAGATCGTTGCAAAATGGCAAGTGGCAAAACATAAAATTGAGAAGAATTAAGATATAATATGCAGGTGAGAGTTTATGTGTGGTATTATTGGTTAGAGGGATAGACTGTCCATGTTTGTAAAGATGAAATCGGTGAACCAAACGCTGTGATAATCGTAATTACTTGTAGCTAGAACTAATTTTGATCCTGCAGTCCAAGAGTTTCAACCGTTCGGTAGAAGGAAATAGTTTTAGGAAACAAAGATCTAAAACGTTTTGTTACCCTTAAAAAATTCCTACTCTACTTGCACAAATCATCTTACGGAAAGATATGGTCGGATACGGAGACATTAGCAGATGAACTTAGAACTTATGTTTACAAGTAAACAAAATATCAGAGTGTTAAAAGCTGCAGATACGTCATGAGTGAGTCAGTCATGACTCGTGAGTATTAAGAGCTGTTGAATTTTAATCCGAATACTACCTCTGAGAGCTGTCGGATATTTGCGGCAAGGTCTGACTGGCAACCATCACCATTGCTTTCTAGTTGCGAGTGCAATTCTTCCAATCGCACTGTCAATTCGTGCTTCTCTACTTCCTCGGAATGTAACTTCTCCTCAAGTTCACGCAGTTTTGATTGCATCTACACAGCAGAAAGAAACCAAGTCCAAAACCAAGTGAAAGTAGTGTGCAATAATTTGTAATTTCAATTTGCAAGTTGCAACAAAGCATTCCATACAAGCATGCATTCTATATTTTCACAGGCAGTGCATTGTGACAACAATACTTTGACCTACAAAGGCAAAAAGCTAGCTTTCATGATCACTGGTAAGTGCCTACATGTACGTAACCATTTAGCAGTGAAAGCATTGGCATTTTAGGACAAAAGCTTATGCAATAGGTACATGTTAACAAGTATCAAAAAGAAGTTAAGGAGCTGGTGTAAAATATAAAGAAGGGATATTAAAGGCTGGCAAATTTTGAATTTTCATGAAGTGTTACACAAAAAAAATCAGTTTCATTAATTTTGTTTCATTTTAAATTTTGGTTTTCAACACCATGAACTTAGGTAAAAAATATTTTTAGCTAGATACTGTAGCATTTGATCTACTTTTTGGTACTGATACTTCACACGGAACACAAGTAACATCACAGCATGTCCACAATTCCCACAAATATTGTAGGTAAGTTACAAGGCACGTACGCAACAGTATGGTAGAACCACAGACCACGTTTGGGAATGAGAAAACCGTTCATTCACTCACTCGACTCACGCACATCGTAAGAAAGCGGCATGCAACACTACTGTACCTCACTAACGATGGGAGGAAGAGACTTTTCAATACAGCCCAAGGCAAACTCCACTCCACTCACCTCTGAGTCCGACGAAGCCTGCGGTTGGAAAGATACACATGAAAGCCTCCACTCATTGTAATCCAACCACCGTGAAAACAAAGTAAAGCCCAGCAAAAACTAACTACATACTACTGAACTTACTAGAGTAAACAAACTGCTCTTGTGAATAAATCAACGACAAATTTCTAATGCAACGAGGAAATTCACACAGTGTGCCTACAAGCAAACTCCTTTCACTACACCAACGTTTGTCGGCAAGCTGCACCCGTTTCGTGGCGTGGCGGTGGCACCTTATCGGTGCGGCCCAGTGCGAGATTGCCCCACTTACCTCGTGGGTTTCGGCGGCCTGCTCGAGCGCCATCTGTAGCCGTTCGTGTTCCTCACGAGCAGCCTCCAGTTCGCGGCCTTGTTCTATGTGTTTTTGGCGCCACATTGCCTCCGTTTCTTCCGTCTTTGTTTGAAGCTGGTTAAGGAGGCTCTCCGTGTCCTGCAACGGACCGTGTGAAATCGTTAGGCAACCGAACAAGTTCACACAGCGAGGACTCGGCCGCCACGGGGAAACGGCAATGAATGCTATGCAATTGCAAGAACAATGGAATGGGAATTTTCAAGCAATTGGCCTACAGAAGACTCAATTAAAACCAAAGATTGAATCAATTGAAGCACACAATATGAAGATGAATGACAGGCTGTGAATGATTTATTTTTAACGCCAATTACATGTGTATGTACAGGTGTCCTTAAACTAAAAGGAATTGCAGAAACTAAAATCCTAGCATTTTAAAATGTCTTTATGCCGGTTTTTCAGTGGCCCGTTAAGATACTGGCAGTCCATTAGCAAGAAAAGAACACGCTCCGATTGAACGTTGCTATGCACATGACAAGTTAACAAACCATTAGACATTTAACGAGCAACTGTAAACCGGGCCTTAGAATGGTATTTGAATTTAATTAACCCTAAAAGAGCATTTAACGAAGCAACCCGAGAGTGAATTAGTTATTACGGAAGTTAAAACATATCTTTATAAAGAAATGCTGAAAGCCGACGATGAACACGTACCTGGATAATTTGTTTATACGTGGCGACACGGCTGTGAAGTTGTGCCACATCGTTTTCGAGAGCAGCTACTCGCGCGGAGTCGTCGACGGTGGCAGGTGGTGGCGGCGACCGCAGCTTCGCAAGCAGCTTACTGGCGGCCGTCTCGAAGTCGGCAAGCCACGCGGCGTGAGCCTCACGCGAAGTCACGCTCACGTCGGGGAACAGTCGCTCCAGGACTCCGCGGGCGCTCTTTTGCTCCTCCAGACGCGCCGCAGCACTGGATTCCTTCGTCGGTAACGGGCGGATTGTGACAGCGTTAGAACTCGCAAAATAAATATTTCTAGTTTTCAATATAGGCATGTATAGATAAATATTTCTAGGATGGAAATTGTTTCCTGGGTTAATTCAGATAGCAAAAATGTTATCACTCGCTGATAGGCACCCGTACCTTGGTGAGCATTAAAGATTAAGGGCATGGCATAAAGATTGTTTCCGTTATTGAAACATTTTCGACATGAATGAATGAATTGGGGGGGTTTTACGGCGCTTCAACCTCTTGGTCATTTCGCGCCTGCTTTTCTGGCACATGTTTCAAATGATAATATTTGCCTGCCAAGAAACTGACCCAGCAGTATACTGTTTAAGCATAAGAATGACATAACTTAAAACCTAAATGATGTTTCAAACAAAGTAGAGTGAACTTGCATTACTGAACAGGCACACCAAACAATTTCTGCATCTAAACATGCTCTGTAAGTGTTGAAAGCCGAAAACGCCAACCCACGGGTGAGATCTTTCGCATTGCAAAGTGTCGAATAAACCACCAATCCTTCTCACGGAAACCGAGATGGATTGGCAAGGTAACAGATGCAATCCGCAAGCTTGCAAAGGCAAAACGTCTTGTCTATTGACTTCCCCTATCAATATCATGCAGTAGACTTGTGCAAACTGATATCAGAGCTTCCAATGAAACAACATCGCAAATAAAATAATCTAGGAGACTAGAAAATGAAGTAATATCCTACTTATTATTACTCAAAAAGGCCAGTGTTGTTAAGTAGCCAACTTCCATGGAAGGTTTTGAACGAAGCTAGTTTAAACTTGCGATAGCTTAGTGAAGGGGGGCACTTCACAAAGTTGTTCGACAGGCAAAACTTACGTTGACTAGTTTTTTGGACTCTCTAAGTTGAGTCTCCAAAGACTTTTCAGTGGCTGACAGCGCTTCCATTGCTTTCCAGTTCTTGGTCCGCAATTCCTGAATGAAACCACCAAGTCGGTAAGTGTGTGGCAACAGCATATTTCTTGGACCCCTTCTAGCTTTTAAAAAGGATAACTGGGAACTACAGCGTGTTGCTATCCACCACAAAACTTGGTCAACGTAAGTGGTCACAGGGTCTTAAAAATCACCACTGCTGTGACTTTTTACTGTACTCATTTCCAACTTTTGGGCCAATGAATTAAATGTGTAAACTCTCCCTCAATGTTTTGATGAAAATGTAACGTTTGAAGCGATGGCTCCATAGTCCATATTAATTATTATCATTTACCACAATAATTAAAAATAAATAGCAATTGTCTGATCTGCAGTTTACCATGCAATGCTTTTATCACCTTCCAGTTAGGTAAATACTAAATAGGTACCGTGGCATTAAAAAAAAGGCTCATTTTCCCCTACCTATATTCTTGAATACCATGCCTCGAATACCAACTTAGCCACTCTTTACCCAGGACAGGTACCTCACAATTTGGTACTAACTTCAACAACCTAAATGTCTGAAGTTTCATAAGTCATAAATCATAATACATCTTGTTGACATTTTATTTAGGAGTTGGTACCAATTACAAGGTTTCTGTGCTGGGTGAAGTTTAAATCTGTGTTAGATTATCCCAGGTTGCACAACCAGCATAAAAATAGGCAAAAGCTTAAAAAAATTTAATTAAGCAAAAGAAAATTGCCACATACTTAAATTAGAAGTGATTGAACGTCTCTAGGTCCAACATCTTTGCACAAGCATCCACGCGAAAGTTCAAACCCACTAGTGTCGTGTATCTACCACAGCAAATAATGTGCCAGATTAATTAAAGGTACTTACATTATTCTTTTGTCTCTGAGCTTCTAGATCACTGTTTAGATTACTAATTTCAGTCTTGTATTTGTTGATTTCAGTGGCAAGTTCCACTTCCTTCTGTTTCAACCTGTAATTCAGAAGAAAAACATCTAGTCACCAGTGCAAAACAAATGAGAGGCGAGCTGCACACTGAACGGGCCAAACGTTGACCAGCCACGAGCACTTACAAGGAGGCGTCGACCTTGGCGGATTCCTCGGGATGGGCGTCGCCGTTCTCGCGGCCCTCCGCGGCGGGGCGTTCTGTGACGGCCGTCAGTTGCGCCGCCAGAGACTCGATCTCCTCGCGCAACTGGCGGCAGCTGCTCTCAGCGCCAGAGAGCTGGCCCGTCAGCCGGTCGTTCTCTTCCTAGCGAGGGGCGAGGGCACAGAAAACACTGTCATGGTTGGCCGGGAAAAGATTGGCTTGCTGGCAACACTCTGGAGCTAACCACGTCCATAGCATGCATGCAAGTTGCATTGAAATGTGCTCGAAATAGCCTTCCTGACCATGATTGCATGGAGCAATATTTTTTCAATTCTAATGTTGATCTTGCTGTGTCTGATCTCTAGTAGTATCTTTGTCTAGCATAAATTGAATTTTTTTGCTCAAACACTATACATAACATATTTTCATGCATAATTCATGTCTCAAATCCTAGTTAATTGTTTTTGTGCATGCTCAGCAAAAGGCATTAACATTTATATTTTTTTACAACTTCAGAGTTGGTAGTTTGTTAATTTTGTATATTTAATGACTGGTGGCATTTAAATTGACCACTTAATAGTTAATGTACAAGTTAAAACAGCAGCCAACCAAGACTTTGCATGGTTTCCAAAGGCACAAAGACCTAGCAAATGCACGCCAGAGAAAAGAATTTTGGTGATCATTTGGAGTTGTGAACCTAGTCTCATGGACGGTTTCACAAATGTTCCCAGAACAAACTGGTCCATTTGGGTAAACTATGCAGTATGCATAGTAGGTATGTCATGTATGTACAGAACCTTCACTATTCCATCAGTCCTGAAAACACTGCAAATTCATACACTGTTCAGCTCACAGGCCAAGAGAAGATAATAGGTAGTCTCAGTTTTATTATTGGCACAGGCACATCACTCACAATCAGCAAATCATGCCTATCAAAAAGTAGAAACAACAACAGCTGTTTAATGAGAGAGCAGAGAGCTACATGCAAAAACAATTAAACCCTCAAACAGAGCCTAGCCTATGCCAAAGGGCTAAGCAGCCTCCGAGAGCCGGATAAACCTCACCGTTCTTCCACATCCACAAATCGCACCGCATGGTGCCGCCCCAGTAGCTCACCTTGGCGTTCTTGGCGGTCGCCTTGAGCTCGCCGACGATGGCTGCCAGACCGTCCTTCTCCGCTTGCACGCGGCCCAGGTCTGCCTTGACGTCTCCCACCGCTGCCAGTGACCCCTTGGCCGCCTCCAGCTCCGACAGCAGCTTCTCCTTCTCGTACGACAGCTGAGACTCGTTGCGAGTGCACGTGGCGACGCGGTGCTCCAGGTTGGCTTTCACGTGGTGCATTTCCTGAGGGCAAACGCGGCATAATTGTCAGGACTGTCCCGAATGCGACGGGATTAGGTACTGAAATTAAGTTCCATGAATATAATTTTGAGCTTGTTTATCAAAGCCACAATTGAAAGAAGCATCCAATTATTTGGCTGTTATTTTCAGGCAATGCCTGCAGTGCCATTGAATGATTTCACCAGTCACAGGTGTTTTTCCATCACTGATGATAACTATCAGGATAAATCCTAATTAATCATTGCAATGTCAAGGGTGACTTTATCTCTTACTACTTACTAGATAAAAATGTAGCTGCTGTGTTTTTGATGGGGTATGTAATGAAGCAATTTTTGATGAGAGAAGATCTATTGACTTAAGTTGTATCCAAACTCCATTTCACATTAAAAAGCTTTCTCAAGGGCCCACTGCAGCTAGACACGAGCTGAGTTCAAAAACTTTCAAGCCAAGTCTTGAGCCGGACAAAAGACTCTATGGGCAGTTTTTGGACTCTTAGTTCAATTTTAGCAATGTGGATATTGGAGGATGATGCAAATTCACTCCCCTTCTGAATGTGAATTGAAGTAAAGACTTCGAGTACTATAATGTGTAATCCCAGAAAGCAAAAGCCTTTTGAAACTAACAAGTTTAAATCGCATTGCATGATTGTCATGTCCTTACCTCGAGTTGTCGCTCGAGGCCCTGAGCATGGCCCTCCTGGTTGAGGAAATCGCCGCTGAGCAGGTTGATCTTGTCCTGGAACATCTTTCGGTCGGCATCGAGCGCCATTGCGCGCTCCTGCGAGCTGTTGAAGTCGTGCTTGAGCCGCGCGATCAGCTGCTCTGCTTCGGCCAGCTGGTTGCGTAGCAAATTTATCTCCGACTCCAGCCCAACCACCGTCTGCACCCGACAAACAAACAGCGTCAACAACAACACGCACAGAGCGTTGAGAGGACTGGCACAGCTTGGCCACAGTAAGTACACATGGTAAGTTGGAAAATCTATGTTAAGCACTTGAATGCAAGTCCTGACTATGACACATAGTCTGTAAATCTAGCTTTAGGACACAGTGAATCAAATCTAGCCAAGTAATAAAATACACAGAAAAGAAATGAGCAATTCCACTATTCAGTGACCACCAAGGTCTGGTAGGTATCACAAATTAGCATAGGTGTTTATTGCATTGGCTTGAGCATCATTTTTAAGGCAGGTTTTTTAAATAGTTTTACATCAATAGGTACACTGAAATTCATAGAGGCAAGAGATACCCCAGTGTTCTAGAAGTACTGTCTGATGCGTGATGAATCCCAATTCTCGAGCAGCTCTTCCATCCCCGGGGCAAACAAGACTTAACAATCTGGCCTCACTCACCTCCTTGCTCTGTTCGGTGATGTGCGCGATGTGCAACTCGAGCTGGTTGCGCGTGTTCATGAAGTCCTGCTGCAGAGCGCCCGTCTGCTGGCTCTGCTCCTCCTGCAGCTTCCGGATGAGTGTGTGGTCCTCCGCCATCTTGGCCTGCAGCCCCTGCAGCTGCTGGTTCAGGTTGGCCGACTCCGTCTTGCGGGCCTCCTGCTCGTGCTGGAAACTGAGACGAACGCTGACGTCAGGCATGCGCTACCAACCAGTTTCGTGAGCGAATCCGATTTACTGTTTTAAGATTTGAATAGTTCCGAGGTTGTCTCTCGCCAGTGGGTATCTTCTGCTTTGCAAGGATGTAAAGCTTCAAGTATCATGCTTTTGTTACCAGCCATTTTAAGTAAGAAATCTTCTTTAACCCTAGTAAATTAAAACAGAATAAAGGTGATATTTAAACTTTAAAGTTACTTCCTATCAATATCATAAAGTGTGTGCAGACAAGTAAACAACTTTGAGATACAAATATTTGAGTTGTTATATGCCATAAACATTTAACTAAGCACACAAGAAATTAGTTCTCAAGGAAGAGCAACATATTTATATTGTCGCTTTTAAATTTCCACCTTCTCCAAACAAAAACTGAAAATTTAATAATAGTGTCACTCATAGTAACTTGTGAACCTACTTCTATTGATAACAATAAAATTATTGGCATTGAAACTAGATCTAGCCAAGAAAACATATTGACAGTAATATAATATATATCCATCACACATGCATGAGAAAACTGGAGAGTAAGCAAACGATAGAGCATTCATGTGACAAGAGAGCAGAGAAATGTATAGATTAATAACACACCATTAATTGGGTAGGTACCTCTATCTGCACAGAAAGATTTTTACACATGCTAAACGTTGCTTTGTTAAAGAAAACTGTGTTAAAATAACTTTGTCATGGCTTCAATAGGAATGGCTCCAAAAGTATCAAGTCATTTAGAATACAAGCATTGATAAGAAGAACTGAAGCAGCCCAATTTCTTCATTCACTCTTGAACCTACCCGTAGCATTTTCTCCCTTTCTTAAACTATATGCACCAATTTAGCACACACACACACACACACACATAGCTAGCCCCAAGTAACGAGATACCCATTTTAAAAGCAAATGAGGGCTATTCAACATGCCAGGCAATCCGTGAGCTCTCATTTCCACGAGAGCTCCCTGCCAGCAACACGCTTTGTCCCTAAACTCACCGCGTGTTGGCGTTGACGAGCTCGACCTGCTTGGCGGCGGCGGTCTCCTCGACGTGACGCCAGCGAGAGCGCTCGGCGTTGAATTCGACGCGCAGTTCCTTGAGCTTGTTCTGCACGGCGAGCGCCGCCTCCTGCTCGTCCGTCAGCGCCTTCTCCTTCTCGGCGAGCTGCTTGCGCAGCTTCACCATCGGGTCTTGCCGTCCCTGCTCACCGCATCAGACGTTAGTGCCTACTGCCTTGCATGCACGGGTCGCGAGCGTATAGCACTAGGGTGGCGTGATATCGACAACGCAGTACATTTGCAAACGCGCTATTCACGGTTGGTACTCTGGCCGTGAGAGTGGCTACGACTATCTGGTTATATGGTACTTCTGCAACCAATACTACACCTGGTGTTTTGTCAGTTACATTACATTTATTTGGATTTATAAAAGTGAAAGAAAACCGACCACATAACGCATTCAGTGATACTTTTGAAAAGCATTTACGGAAGGCCCTGAACCTGATGAGTGCACCCATGACCCACCTGAATGGCAATTTGCATGGCTAATACCGAACACCCAATATCCCACAGATTGGAACCAGCCATATTCCAATAGATTTGACAAATTTAACATAAATTGAACTTTGAATAGATTTAAACGGCATTGTAAATCAAAGTCATTTGTCAAGTTCGGCCAGCGTGGCATTTCATATTGCAACAAAACCAATCGCACCGGGACGCAGCTATTGAATTGCTAATGTATCTCCAGCATTCGCACCTCGATCCATTCGGAGTTGGCGACGGCCGAGCCCTGCTGCTTGTTGAGCAGCAGATCGATCAAGTTCTGGATCTCGGTGCGAGACAGCTCGGCTTTCTGTACGAGCGGGACGATCAGGCTCACGTTGACACCTTCCGCTGCAAGCAAGACAAATGCATTACGATTAATTCACGGTTGACCTCCGCTGCAGTCTAGACTACACCTGGATACACCAGCTGCACTGCCAAGTGTGCGCTTTGAAATATTAAAATTACCTACAATATGATCAAGTCAATTTTGGTGGTCCAAATAGGGCTAGAAGGGACTGGGCTGATGTTTGTTGTTGGCTGAATACTAGGGATAAAGTATGTTATGGGGGGTTCCTAATCTTTTTATTGGTTATTCTTGCCAGGTTCCTTTGTGGTTCTCATGATTTTGGTCAGGACTGTGCTTATCCAAAGTTTTAAACTGGTATTTGGGGGTTTCTATATGCTTATTATGCGTTTGACTTTTGGAGAAAGCTTATAAATTCAATTTTGCTGCTTTAGAACACTCTTCAAAGCAGTTAAATAATTCTTTCTGTGTCTCAATACATATTAATTTCCAGGAACTAAGGTTCAGCCTGGGTTAGGCTACCCCTAATAAAGTACAAATCTGATTCTGAAGCATACAAAATTTGCCCGAACTGTTATATAACAAGCCGTTCTAAATGCTCGACAACGCATTAGACCTAGACTGGTTTCCACTTTTTGTGTGGTCGGCCGGGCGCCGATGCACAGGACAAGGTCGCCGAAAGGTCAGCGGGGGACTTATCATGTCCTAAGATCATAAAAGTCATAGTGGTACGTGGCTCACACAAGCACATCTCAACCATTGCGCCCAGAAGCAGTCCGCAAACGTAATCAAACGCATTAATTAAAAATAAACTGCAAATCATCGATTTTAGTGCTGGCCGCGGTATTTCGCGCATACTCCCGATCACGCCGATCTCAGAATTGCCTATCAAAGCATTATGCAAAATGCAATTAATCATTTCCTCCGGGAAGCGACGAGTAAGCAAGGACGCCTTCAGCCTATTAAGCGAACTTGGGGGGAAAATGTCGCTTGGCAAAACCAGAGAAACTTGGTTCACCTCCTTGAACTTGTTTGGTCGTAGGTCTGCTAATTATCCGTGCTTTGCTAACTACGCTCGGTCTGCCCATTGAGTGCACACCGAGTGCAAGCAGTGCAGCAGACACTGGTTTTGACCCGACTGCTGCAAGTCGAAGTCCCCGAGCGTGACAGATTAACGTCCTCCTGTCACCTTTCCAATGGAAATCGCCGAAATCGCCAGACACGCTAAGTGAATTATTATGCGTCGCGACGGACAAGACTGGCGCACGGGCACGCCTAGCCCCTGTCTCCTGTCACGACGGCGAGCGGATTTTTTGTGTTAGCTCGTGGTCCATCATGCAAATGAGACAAAACCGATAACTCATCGAATTCAACGCCGTTTGACAAGTGAATTTGGCGCTCTCACGCGCCACACTTAAATTTTGCATCTGTGCTTAACTGTGTTTCCGATATACTTGGTCACACTCGAATTGATTGTACTCTTTGTACGTGTGATTGTACGCGTGATTGAAACGACGCGTTGAAGCCATTTCTGATCGATGATAACAAAGTCACGTCGAAACAAAAAAGTAAAACGCTGCACGTGCTTGGCAAACTTTCAGTCCGCACTGGGACGGAAAATGCAACGCGAAGTGTGTGTATAAGAAAGAACAGAAAATACTCTATAGTCTATGGCTAAACTAGAATTTCAGCATCAATAGGTACAGCAGCGATCTGAGCAGCGAGCAGCGACAAGAACAGAACAATTTCATTTGTGCAGGTCTGCTAGATTCCACCGCGGCCTTCCTCGCTAGGCGCGACGCATTGGCATTGAACTCGAAATGCCGGTGCCGGTGCCAGTGCCAGTACCGGCACGGGTGAATGGCAAGACAATAAAAATCACTGCTCGTGTACAGACATCTCACATCACACAGCATTCCGTCGCATCGCTATCCGTACGGAGACAAATGATAGGCAAAAGCAACCGGAGGAAAGTAAATATTAGACATTCGTCGATGAGTCGCTTCGTACTGACTGTCTCGAAGAGACTTGCAACACGATTCATAAATTTAGCATGAGTGTGCGAAAGGAAATTACGAGCTGTTTGTTTGAAGACGTCAAGAAGCAAGCAACTAAGACGAAAAAATCCTCTTGTTGAACCTATATTCGCAGAGAAGTGGATATCGCTAGCTAGCTCCGACGTTTTCGCGTCGCACGCATGACGTTATCCCCGCCGCCGGCCGGTCCCCATGTGATAAACGCCGGTCGGCGGCGGGCACAGCGCGCTGGTGAGTGGCGACTGGCTGTGGCGACTGGCTGTGGCACTATCAGAGTGGCGTCCCACGCACCACTCGCTGACCTACACAAGGTCTCATCTGAATCTCATCACGTGCACACTGCCGAACGCCGAGCGCCAGCCCGCTTATCCGCGCCACGCAGTCATCAGCTCAAAATTGCCAATTTCAGATCCAATTTTCTAGATCGATTCCCTCGTCATCGGAGCAACGCAGGTTTAAATCAATGACGAATTGAAATTCGATTCGTTGCGAAATGATGGTATAATCAGCCTGACCCTGTCTATTTGTCGTGATTTTAATCGAAATATCGGACGCGGATAACACAATTATTCGTTTTTATCTCAGCAATGGCGAGTTGTCTGATAAGACACGAGCTAAACAGCAGAGATTTTGTTTGAGAAGCACACTCGCCCAAACCGTCGGGTCTCGCGTTTTGTTCGAGATACTGTCGCCGAGTCGCACGTGCTAAGTGGGCACGAGAAAGATGAGCATTGAGAACGTTTACAAGTTCATTACGGATGTGACCCCATCGTCTTTTCACGTGCGTGTAAGCTGTATATTATAACGCAACGGTTTTCTACCGTCTATGGCCGGAGATGTGTGAAAAGTCAATACAGGCAGGAGATTATCTGTCGTGTCGGTGGGCAGTGAATTGAAAATTTGTGTGGTCGGCTGTCAACGGAGTCGCTGCCGAATAGTCTGGTCCCACGCAGTCGAGCCCGCCCCCGAGCACTGATGATCGGATGCTGGACCGCGTTGGACACTGCCCACGGGCCTTTCAGTTTCGGACTGCCGCGATTGAAATTGGAGCCAATTTAGACGAATCGCATAACAGGACCGCGTAATTAATTTAATTCAATACTAAAACGGTGGAAGATGACTGAGAGAGACATGCCACATTACAATTGAAAAACCTATGTACCATTTTACCCCGGACTATATACACTTGAGCGCAACGGCATTTCTTGCATGCATTGGTTGACATTTTCAGTTTCGACTCGGATACAAAACAATGTATGATTGTCAATGGAAATACGACTTTGGTTCAATTTGAACACGTACCATTCAATTTGAACATATTTTAATACATAGGGATCTCGATGTCTCGGTTACATTATTTGAGAAATTAGTTTCATAGTTTGAAAAAAATACGTATTATAATCTTCCACTTTTCAAGAAACGTCATAAAAAGGTTAAAAGCCCGCACACAGAATTTAGAAAGATACTTAACAATGATTAATTAGTGAAGGTAACTTTTACTCGCGATTGTGGGAACGTTTCGCGGCAAGTTGGTTGCGACGGTAGCGACTAGCGAAGTGCAATTGAAAACGCAAAAATGTCGCGTCATTTTTCGGTACACCGAGTTGAAAGCCAGCCTGCAATCAATCGGAACGCGCGAAAGTGCGCTCGACAAGATGACAATGACTTCTCCGCGAGTCACCGACCAACCAAGACGGCGATTTGTTTGTGTTGGTTTAGCAAGATGCATCATACGGCCGGCGGTACGTACTACGTAGCCATTGTAGCCACGCGGCCGGTATATTCTTGGCCGCGATCTCTCTCAAGTTCAGCGCAAGTCACACAGCGATGCAGACCGATTATTTATAGACCAGGCCAACCTCACTTTTCGAAAGGGTGGCAGAACGAAGCGGGGTGGGGGGGGGGGGGGGTTCTGTTGAAGGAAATCCCATTCTTGTTGTCGCGCGGTGTGTCGCCAATCCGAACAAATGACCCATTAATAAAACAACAACCTCATTACGCATGTAGCTGCTGCAGAGTACAGAATCGCACTTCGATTTTAGTCTATATCTAGAAATTAGCACGTGCAGCATTTTAGCAGGAAAACTAGCAAAATATGACATTGGCACAACGTGGAAAACACCTGGTCGATTTCTTATTCGTCCGGCTGGTCTCCGTCGTCAGTTACCCTATGGAATGTATTTGCTGGGGGGAAACAATTAACGGCGAACAGGGGATTCTGGTATACATACTTTCTAATCACGAAATTAAATCCATTCTAGGTTAACGGTTGTCAGACAAATGAATCATGATGGCCCAAGCTCAGAATCTCTACGAGTGGGTTTTGAGCATAAGGCTGCCCCCGCCAACTCTCGATCTGCAATGCTGAAAGGGTCTACGAACTTAGTACCAATCGCATCGTGACTGACGGTCTGGTCAGAAAACTCAGCAACATCGAGTAAATGTTCTAAAATAAGACGGTCACGACTCGTAGCCAGGCGACGACGCTGCGCAGATATTCGACGTGCTCCGCCGCAGCAGCGCGATAGCTGCATCCATTGCTGATACCATGAGCTGCACCATTGGCGGCGGCGGCGAGAGCGAGAAGAAAGTAGCGTTTGGCAAAAATACCGCGACATGCAATCGACGTTGCACGTTGTAAACTTTAGACAATGCAGCGGAAGCGGCAGCACGAAAGTGCACGGCTGCATGTCGAAATTCTGTCGGCCCAAGCGGATTTAGTTGTCCGCGAAAAACGGCCACTGTGGCGGCGACCGTGGTGCTGCCGATCGGATGGGACATGCTGCGAAATTGGTTCGCAAATGTGCAAGCGAACGCATACTCCAGATCGCAAACTTGGTCATTGGTGCCTGGTGAGCACAGCGAAAATAAAGTGTTATCGTTGCTGTTTTTTTCCAAATCGATCAGATAGCCGAAATGAAGTCAGCCTTGAGCAAAATGACCAGTGGAATTTGTATATATATAGGAGGGACCAACTCGACCCACCTGTACAAGATTAATGTTTAAAGACGATAAACGGCTTGGATTTTTTTGTAATTCCTCAGACCACCTTAAAATTATTAGTGCCGATCATGCAGGATCCTCTAGCTAAAATGCACAGGACAGCATCTTCTGAGTGCATCGGGAATTGATGGCATCATAACAGATCGCAACATGGTATTCCCGCAATCGACACCCATTTCAATGTAAGTCTGCAGCAGTTTGATGTGAGAAATTTGCCCAACACAGTGACCATCGGGGCTATCGGAATTCCAGCACACAAAAATAAAATGTTATCACCATTCCGCGGCATCGTGTTTGTGCGACCTTTCCGTCTATGAACCCTGAAGTTCAAGATCGAATATTTGTTACGAGTTGGCACTATTTTTGCTCGCGAGGAGACCAAAGCGTCAGGATCATTCTCATGTGCAGCAGATCAGCTACAGCTTTGGATGCAAGCACGATCGAATTTCGTGATTTGTACTTATGTTTCAATTCCCAAGACATACTACCCCGATTTCACTTACAGTTCGATTTCGAATGTGAGATAGTCAAATACAAACGACCTTTCAATAAGGTCGTTAACATTCATTTTTACAAAACTCGGCTATTAAATTTCCATGGTTGAATCGACAGGTAACTGATTACAAAAGCAAATACTGTGCATCACAATAGTCTGTTATGGCATGTCCGCATGTAAAAGTATGAGACATAGGCCTTCAGTAATGGGTCCGGTGCAAAAAAGACACCAAGGGACTGCTGGGACATTTTAAAAAGTAATTATTTCCTGGCGCACACGGGCCATTGGGCGCGGAACACATTAAATGTGTTTATCAGTTTTCCTTAGCAATTAAGCTGGCGAGGTATTAATGAAAACTATTTGTTATCAGTGAGTAGCCCGAAGGAAAGGGGTACCTGCTGGCGTAAAATCGTTATACCTCAGATTACGTAGATAGTCTGTTGTGATAGCGCGCAAAGTAAATACGTTAGCAAAAAAAATTCACTATTGGTTTTGACAGAAATAATGACAAACAGATAAGGCTGCTAAAGAACCAATAATTTGAACACAAGGCACACAACATTCTAGTGGACAACAAAATCGACCATTGGTCACATTTTGAAGTTCCAGCGTTGTTCATAGAGAAATGTTAAAGATGAATGATAAATTTCGAGTAAGTAAGAAACAATCTTAAATTTCGAATAAACAAGTATAGCTCCTGGTTGAGCAGTACTTGATGTCAATAACCTGTTGTTTCAGAGATCGAGCCCTTTTGCTCTGTGCGTGGGAGTGAGCCAGGGAAGCCAGCATGTGGAAGACGATATTATCTTTATTCATCACACATCTATCTGGCTGGCAGTGGCTTCTAGTTCTAACGCATTTGGGACGTCATTTAAAAATGCATCTATGACTTCTGTTAGAAGAATATGGTCCACTGTAGACAAGACTCCACTGTAAAGTGGACTAATCTTGCAGATACATGCTACTGAAGATATAATATTATAATACGAGCTTTGTTATCTACTGTTATAATACGAAATGACCCTCCCTGCTCGCAGCCAAAATCTCGAACCAATACAGAGGGCGGCCTTTGTTGTGCTGATTATCTGTTGTACTTGTTTCTAAGAATAATTGCAATTAAAATGAAATAAACCAAGCTAAGAACCAAGGGTCGTAATAAAAATAGTGCAAATATAATATGACTACAGGTTTAGGCAACTAATAATATGATATGATACCAATCTTTTACCTGGGCTTGGGCTTGGGACTGCATTGCATGATAGTCAAGTTAATGGCAGCATGAATCTATTTTCAGAGGGGTATTGACTCAAATCTTGCAATGCCTTAAACTTGCCCAAGCAGACAAGGATTGCACTTCTCAGAAACTTAGTCCCAAAACCCAATTACAACTGACCAATCAAAGTAAGTAAGCAACAAATTTTCCCAAATACCCATTATTGCAATATAATTAGGTAGGTATACCCTTTCCACTTTGGCTGATCGCAATTACTATGAAATGATCCTCAGTGAAATAAAAGGATTCAGCCAGCAGGTAGCAGTGCCAAAAGAATTGGCATGCATTTATTATACCCCAACTTATAATGGAAAAATTAGTTGCACATGAACACCTCAAGTGTGACCGTGTTCCGAACCATAATATTAGACGATTAGGTAGGTAAAACATCTTGGCAAACGAGTGGCAGTCATTTTGATCAATTCCCACAACAAAAATTAGGGTAAAGCAAGGTGACTCACTCATCTGCTGCAACGCCACGAGATCGCTTTTCTTCTTGCGGTTCTTCTGCTCCTTGACACCGGTAGGAGGAGCGAACGGAGCGGCCTTTTCTTGCTCCACCACCGAGGCAACGACAACCTCTTCCACGACGGGAACGGCGGCTTTCTCCACTTTCTTCTCCTTCACGGCTATCTTCTCTGCTTTAGGAGCTGAAACCTTCTCGGCTTTGGCCGGAACCTCAACCTTCGTGCTTTTAGCAGCTCCGCTCTTCTCGGCCGCTTTTTCAGATTTAGGCTGGGCATTTTTCTCGCTTTTAGATGGTGCATTTTCAGCTTTTGCAGTCACATTGGACTTTTCAATCTTGGCCGCCGCCTTTTCCGGCTTTGGCGCAGCAAGCTTCTCTGGCTTGGTGTTCACTTTGACGCCTTGGGTCACCTTCACCATGATGTCCTCACGCTAAAAGAAAGCCGACGTTATTTTGAAATTCAAACAAAAACAAACCACCTTACTATGGAATGCAAAGTGGAAGGCAACACTGAAGTCATAGGCAACAATCAACAAAAAAAAGTGGCATCTGACAACATGCATGAAAAACATTTATTGACAAAAACAGAAAGCATGTCTATTGAGGCAATCATGTTGTTAAAACATCATCCATACGAGACCATTTCTAATTAACAACATAATTAAAGTAGAGTGGGTATTTAACAAAATTAAAAGAAATCAACATGTTTTTCAGTTCAAAGAGGCTAGTAATACTTGGAGGTTTACTGTCTCATACTTGGGCACGAATGTTAAGCAGGCTGCACCCACAAACAAATGATAATGAGTGCTTTGAAACTATTTTGAATGAGTCATGATGCTGGTAGGAACCTACCAAAATGGACCCATCGCTTCCCCCACCAATCAGTGGCCCATGCAACAGACACATAATAATATAGAACAAAAGTGAGCAAACTTTGCCAAAAAAAAAGCAAATTACACATTTTCTGCAAGCTCTACTTCACTACCACCGACATTAAGATGAAACGTCAGCGCAACAACACTAGTAAGACGCACAGGGTCCTACGCTAGGCGAAACACAAACACTAACATCCCAATGCAGGTTAAATTAGAAGAAAACTTAAAATCTTAAACACTGAACTCAAAAACACATCACAAGCACAGTATATACAAAACACACAATGCCGACACCATCAACCGCAAACCACTAGAAAAATGAAACGATCATTTCTGCATGGTTAAACTCACGCTCGATTGGCGCCTTAGCATCAAATCGTCTTTCGGCATACTCTCTTCAAAGTGATTGGCCAGAACAGGGGCATTGACAACAACTATGTTGTGCTCAGCCTTATTGACCAAAATAGGCTTCATCTTTTTCTTTTTCTTCTTATCATCCTAGATGATTTTTCAAAAACCCAACATGAAGTTATTTACACCCCCAATGTTAGAGTGCATCTGGTACCAATGAATGGAGGAAGGTAGCCATGCATGCATGATGAGTTACTGTTACAGTAAGTTGGTCCTACACTCTATCCCATTAGAGAATAAAGTTTCTGCTGCTGCACTAGTAAGGTACTGTACTAGGTACATAGTTACTTTTGGATGCCTTTTGCCTTGTATCTTCAAGATGAAAGCAATTATTGTAAAATATTCTCTTATGGGATAGCGTATGGAACACAAGGGTGACCATTTACATAGGTACTCGAGTCGTCTCCGCCACAAAATCTATGGCATGATGTATGAGCGCACTAGACATCTGGTGGTATTTTGAAACCCATTAACAAGCACTTAAGTATTTCATGCCATTGGGACAGATTTTTTTTAGGCTTACTGCATTGTATGGAACAAGTATGATTCAACCAGAGGCATTTTCCGTATCTAGCCATACCTCTAGCGTCTGTCCTTCAGTTACGAAGAACTAAGTACGGCGGGAATCACGAAGTAAGCTACCAAGGTAGCCAAGGTACCAAGTACCAAGGTAGGTAGGTACCTACCTACTTTATATTTAGCTATTTAAAATTCCAAATTCCTTGATTTTTGTGATATTAGGCAGTTACATTAGTAGGCAGGTAGACCCATTTCTTAACAAAAGCGAGACAAATAACGAAGATAACAATACCTGATGAGGGTGATCATCGATGACTTCAGCCTCTGGCTCAAACTCAACATGATGATTCTCATGATGAGCAGCCGCATTCTCCAAAACAGTCTCCTTCTTTTTCTCGGCTGGCTTCTCCTTTACCTTCTTTCCAGCTGCTTTCTTTTGCTTCTTATCCTTATTTTTATCCTTACTTCTTCCCAGTAGCAAATTCTCACTGGGCATCTGTCGCTGTTCTGCGATTGCTTCTTCGTAAGTTTTTTCTTTAATTCCAAACATAGATATTGCGAAAAGCACTACGGCGCAGACAATTACGATTGCGCCGTAGATCAAACTTGTTTGGATGTCCATGTTCAGACTGGACACAAGCAGTCAACTGAAAACAAGCAAGAACACAAAAAAGTTAAGAATATTAATATTTTTAAAGGAATAAGAATAAACAAGGGTGAACTTGAAAGAGAATAACACAACTACCCACAATGCAGGTGTGGAGCCATTGACATTGAACAACAAGCCAGCATTGACCAAGAAAGTATTTACGTTTCATTCGCCTGTCACGAATGTGATAAAATCAAAGCATGTAACACACCATTACGCCGCATAGGCCCAAATATAATGTGTGTGTGTGGCAGTTAAGTAGTATGTTAGCGGAGCATCATCGGAAGCCTATCCCACATAGGGGGGTCATTTTGCAACCATTATAACCCCTAGAAACGTCTGGTATATTCTTGAAGCGGCTTGGCTGGTTGACAAGTGGGAATGGTGTATAAGATAACTAAACAAATAAAATATTACCTTGCTTTAACTAAAAACGTTGTTCGCGCTGCCCCCACGGTTCAGCCGCCAACAGTTCCAGCTTTCCAGACAAGACAACACTGCTCTGACGTAAATTCAGTCAAAATTCATTGAATGAGGCCACGCCTATCTAAAATGAAAGAAATAATACGATTGGACAAAATAACACATATGCCACGTCTGGCTGCAATTCCTCAGTGCACTCTGGTATGATTTCACACTAACTTCAAGCTTCATACTTTTATCCGCTCTACGCTATTTAGGCAGCAGCAAACTCGGCCGCAGTTGGTCGTCGATGAGCGTAGGCTTGATACAGTGCAGTTTTTATCCACACCGAGATAATCGCAAGTTATTCGTGTTTTGATCGTTTTCATACATGAACTTGGCTAGATACACATTGAAAAAGAAAAGAATAAATTAATCTTTATTTTATCATATGATTACAGCGTTGAATACGCCTACCTGAGCGTGTGACAGGGAGTTTTGACAGTGACAGTAAGGAGGACGCTTCAAATCGACACACGGCAATATGTACGCCAAGGCGAAAGGATCTACGGTACCATCGGATGCTCAAGCACGGGAAAAGTTGGCATTGTACGTGTACGAATATTTACTTCACGTCGGTGCACAAAAGGCCGCACAAACATTTCTTTCGGAGATCAGGTGGGAGAAGAATATTTCGTTAGGGGAGCCCCCTGGATTCCTCCATTCATGGTGGTGTGTGTTCTGGGATCTTTATTGTGCAGCTCCTGAAAGAAGAGACACATGCGAACACTCGAGCGAAGCAAAAGCTTTCCACGATTATGGGTTTGTAAACTCTGGATATGGCGTCAATGGGATTCCACACAACGCTGGTCCAGCTCCAAGTCCGCTGGGACAAATGCCACCCAACGATGGTATGCCAGGAGGACCTATGCCACCCGGTTTCTTTCCCAACTCTGCCATGCGACCGTCACCTCCTACGCACCCTTCATCGCAGCCATCTCCACACCCTCAGCCACCACCACAGCACACTCAAATGATGTCAAGTCAGCCGTTCATGCCGCGATATCCCGGAGCCGGTCCGAGGCCTGGCGGCCGAATGCCGCAGATGGGAAACGAGTTTAATGGACCCCCAGGCCAGCCTATGATGCCGAACAACATGGATCCCAGTAGACAAGGACCTCCCGGAATGAGCCCGATGAATCCACGCATGAATCCACCTCGCGGTCCTGCGATGGGCCCGATGGGGCCTGGGTCTTATGGGCCTGGAATGCACGGACCTCCTCCGAACAATAACATGGGTCCAGGAGGACCAGGAATGCCGGGCATGCCAGGTATGCCGGGCCCCGGCGGACGTCCGCAGTGGCAGCCTAACCCGTCTGCACCGATGAACTACTCGTCGTCGTCGCCCGGGAACTACGGAGGGCCACCCGGATCGACCGGCCCACCAAGTCCGCAAGGCTCGGTGGGCCCCTACTCTCCTGCCAGCCATCGAATGCCAACGCGCAGTCCAGTCACGCGGCAAGACTCTTCCAACTCTGGCGGCGAAAACATGTACACGATGATGAAGTCGGTGCCCGGCGGTAACATGCCGCGGGATTTTCCGATGGGTGGGCCTGAAGGGGGCCCGATGGGAGCGATGGGCCCCGTCATGAATCGAGACGCGCTAGACGGAATGAAGAACTCCCCTTCGAACGGCGGCCCGGGAACTCCGAGGGAAGATAGCGCTAGCGGCATGGGCGACTACAATCTGGGCGGCTTTGGCGGCCCGGGAGAAAACGACCAGAACGAGTCGGCAGCCATATTGAAGATTAAAGAGAGCATGCAGGAAGAGGTAAAGAGGTTTGAGAAAGACTCGGACCATCCAGATTATTTTATGCAATAATGTATTTAAAGATAAGTCATTCGGAAACAGTGAGCTTGGTAGGGTATCTACCAATCGAAAGGAACGTATTTGTGTTCGATTAAAGTTACGATTGATGACTTTCAGCCCTTGATTTCCAGATTGCTCTTCAGCATTTTAATTTGTAACTGTATTGAAAGCTCTGGGAACTTCAGTCGTTAACTTCAGTCGAAGATGGATATTTTCTTATCTTATAGATGTGCCCTCTTATTGAGCTAGATTTGCTGTATGTGCGCCTCATCCCGACTGGGTTGTTGCCAGGAAGTGTAATTGTCAAAGTAGTAATGAACTGAACTCAACTTCATTATTATAACAACCCGTTTATCAATATATAATATAATAAGGATAGCCATAGCATTTTCAACAACGTTCACGACGTAATTTGTTACGAAACACTTGTTCACTTCCCAACCATGCATGGTCCGTTGAGATTATAAAATCTATGTTAATGTTCAGTGGATATTCTAAAGAGCGTAGCATTTGGTCTCTCTTACTTATTGTTGCGAGACAGCAAAAATGGTCTCTCCATTCAATGTCTCAAATGCGGCAGATTTAGAAGATGCTAGATTACGGTCTTGCTGCATTATTTTACCTAGGACCCTGAATGATCCACAAGGGTCTTTAAATTTTTGTGGAATTTTTTGCCGCAATGAACAAATTCAATCATTTAACACACTCTTAAGGTAGAAACTTTTCTTGTGGTATATATATATATATATATATATATATATATATATATATATATATATATATATATATATATATATATATATATATATATATATATATTCAGAAAAGAATTATATATATATATATATATATATATATATATATACATTATATATATATACATCATATATATATACATACACATATACATGTATTTGCAAAGAGGATTCATAATAATCTGATTCTTTTCTGAATGCCATCACACTTTCAATTTTATTAATGATTTTTTACATGTTTTTTTAGTATAAGATGTTAGGTAATTTGTTTGCCTAAATGTATTACAATAACTGTAAGTGCGTAGTTGACAACACTTCTTACGATTGATTTGTAACAAATTGGACTTCCTCTTTCAAAACATAAATCTGTCTGTTCTCTGACCTAGCTATTGCCGTCATAATTACTAGCAAGGTACCGAATTAATTGCAAAGGTTTTTACTGGAAGAACTTTGCCCAGTTGGTAGCCCACCTATGAAGTAAAATTGGTAAATCACGTAAATAATGGCTGGATTGGTTATATAACTGTTTGATTATGTGTTTTAATTAAATTTTTTTGCTTCTACCTTCCATGAAAGCAACTGTGCCACTAGGACAGGCCACTCCGACTATGTAGTCTAAGTGTGACTAAATCAACGTAAGCTGAACTGTCTCGCCATCCTTTTCCCTTATTATTTGCGGTTTATAAATTGGTTTCCGTCCTGTCCTGTTAGTTGATTTGTGTTTTAAAAAGCTTTGAAGTATTATTTTTGTTCTTTCGTCATATGAACCTAAAAATTATTTATGCCAATCCTTATTTTTGTACTATTGGTTTATTTGTATTTGTATCATCTCTTAAAATATAAAATAGAATACCTGCGTGTAAATAGCTGTTGCATAGAAAGAAATTTTTTAATCGCTGTCTCGAGCAATTTTAATATAGTTAATTATATGGCCAATTAATTAATCACAAAATGTAATGTACCTATATTCCCCAACATATGTAAAAACTTACTTTACCTACCTAGGTATACATTGTTTGGCTCACGTTCGGTTTTGAACGAATCTGCTGACAAATATTTTATAACAAAGAAAATGTGTGTAGCCTTATCATTACGTAACAAGTAAAGATAAAATATACTTAAAGAAAGTTAAGATTAAGAATTATAATAAATCTACTAGGTACCTAGGATAAAAATGTAATGTATCTCTTTTAATTGTTTGCCCGTCTTTGCTCAAATTATTTTATTAAGATATATCTGCAATTTCTTTTGTGCAGGGAGTTTACTTTTATTTATTTCGTTGCGCTTTCTTCATCGATTGATGTAATTATGGGTACTCAACAGTTTGACCCTCTTTCCTGTCTACAGTGTTTCATCTCGCGTTGATTGGTGTAAATTTACTATAGTTAATTATATAAGTGGCAATTTTAGCATCACAATTATATTTTTATTCACTGGCACCTAGACCACTTTGATGGTACCATGAAGCTGTAATCTTGTTTTTCAGGCGTGAAGATTTTTTGGTCATCAAATGAGCGTAGGCACTAGCTAGCATTATAGGTACTCTAAACTTTATTAATATTTTAGTTCATTGACAAGCAAACATATTAGCATATTCAAAGTAAATTAATTTGTTGAAATAGATTAAACTTTTAAGATTATTGTCAGTTATAATTTTGCTTTGATGTTATACTTCGTAATTATACTTCATATCATTTCTATGTTTAGAATTAGATAGGTGGAAATTTTAAGATGTAGTGTTGTGAATCTCTATCTCTAAATAGTAAAATCATCGATTTTGATTTGTGTACCTGTTTTTATTGAATGAACACTACCTGAGTGATTACCGGGATTGGGTGTTTCCTGCGAATTTCCGAAGATCCCAGTCAATGGTCTTATCGCATTGGCTGATCTTTTAAAGATTTCCTTTGAAAAAATGCATGTTAAATTAATTCTGGCAGTTGGACTTTTGGTAAGCCAAATGCAAGGCTGGCTATATTTTGAGCTTGTTTGGCATCGAGAAGTACTTCAGTTAGTTAGCCAATGATATTAGAAGTTTCTATTGCTAATATATTTTATAATATATTTTTGTCGAATAAGGTTATGGGTTCGGCCATGGTATTGATGAAGGATACGTCTGTTATCAATGGTTAAGGATTATCTTGAAATCTTGGATTAAAATGAAAATAAATAAATTATTTATTCCTTTTTAATAACATTTAGCAAAGGTAAGAGGTACAAATCTCAACATGGGTCTGCTCTATAATCTCTGACCCGTTCTTCTGGTACCATTGGTATATGCATACCTACTGGGTATTACCATTGGATTAAATTTTTACGTACGTACATAAAATGTTGTCTGTTGCCAGGGACAATGCTAAACAAATAAATTATATGTATGAAATATGAATTAGGTACAAGATTTAACATGGACAATATTTAAGTAGGTATATTATTTTATATAAAGGCTATCATATTATTATCGTCAATATACAGATATTTACACTCATTGCTTCAATGCACAATATTAACATCTCTTCAATTAACATCGGGAGGCTCTGGCATCGGTTGTAACCCAGGAATCATAATCATCGCTCGTTTTCGTGCTGCAATGAACTTTTGCATCAGTTCATGAGTTGATTGCAAGCGATCTATGCATGGCCCACACACAGTCTTCGGAAGAGGGTCATGTATGTCGATCTGCAAATTTACAAGTGATTAAAGGGAGAGATCTTGCATTTTTTCTGTTGAGCTAAACCATATATATCTTTAATCCATGGCTAAACTAGGCATAGTTTTTTATTAATTTCGTAGCTATTTAGAGAAAAAATTAAGGTGCAAAAGCAGTCAGACGTAGTTTTTAGTAATTAAATATCCAATGGCTGGTTAGTTACAAAACTTAATGGGTTGTAGAATTATTAGAAAGTGGAGCTGTGATAGAACTTACTTTGATGGGAAGGTAGGCATTAATTTTTTCGGACAGTCTTAAGCTATCTCCTTCGCTACTGTATATATGGATTACACATGAACTTAACTTAGAACATAGTCGACAAACAAATCCAGATAAAAATGCTGGGTCTAAACTGCCCATTGTAATGAAATTTTGATGAAACTATTTTGACAGAACTGTCAGATCACCTTGACTCGTGCTACAGCTCATGCACAGTAGTTCATGTTAACCAACACTGAAAAATCAATACTTTTCTTTGTTGTTCTAAAATTACTTATTTATATAAAAAAATATTCGTATGTAATCAAAAATTGTATTTATCGAAATAATTGTTATTTTAAAGCGCCAAGAGATACTTTATAACGTGTAAATGATAAACACGAATGGTAACATTTCATAATTTGGTGTGCCTGCTATGTAGGCTGAATCCCGAAAGGGAAGGATCAGTGAGTCGAAAATTTTGCAGTTCGCTCTCCGTCGACGTCTCTGGACAAAATTGTCAGCGTGTCCGTCGTGCGCAGGAATCATGGCGTCGGTGGGAAACGTCACACGAACCGGCCACGGATATATTCGCGAAAAATAATACTTAATAGTTAAATAAGTCAGTGTTACTAGATGGTTGTGACTCAAGTAAAAACGAGGGTTCCCGCTTACCCTTTTTTAAGTGAGTAAAACTAA
The DNA here is from genome assembly GCA_921293005.1 of Nemoura dubitans. Classification (NCBI taxonomy): domain Eukaryota; kingdom Metazoa; phylum Arthropoda; class Insecta; order Plecoptera; family Nemouridae; genus Nemoura; species Nemoura dubitans. Next base: position 23,155,016 of record OV121075.1, read on the forward strand.
TATTAAATAAATGTTATATGACAATGTCAAAAGTAACCTAAATGCTCAGACACTTGTGTCTGCCAAACCCAGTTTTTAAAGTCCACTCAAAATATTGTTAAAAAAACTTACACCTAACCTGATGAGAGTAATACATACTTCGACATTGGTTTTTAACGGAATGCTCTTAAATATTTGGCTTTACTTTTTACAGAATCGTAGATCGCCCTCTCCTCCAGTCTGCACATTAATCGTCCACGATGTTGCCGCTTACTCACAAAGATCCAGCTCGTTCTTTTGTTGGCCGGCTGAAAGAGAAGGTCAATGGCTGGATACGGCTAATATTTTCCGATCCTAACTCCAGAAACCTATTTTTATTTCTCTTATTAAATTTGTCATTTGCTTTTGTTGAACTATCATATGGCGTTTGGACAAACAGCTTGGGACTTATATCAGACTCTTTTCACATGTTCTTTGACTGCACTGGATTACTGGCCGGTCTTTTCGCTTCAGTGATCACTAAGTGGCGAGCCAATGACAAGTATTCCTACGGTTACAAACGTGCTGAAGTTTTAGCCGGATTTGTGAACGGTCTGTTCCTGCTATTTATATCTTTCTTCATAATGTCTGAAGCCGTGGAGCGTTTAATTGAGCCACCAGAAGTGAAACACGAACGTCTTTTTGTAGTCTCAGTGTTAGGATTGTTAGTGAATTTAGTCGGAATGTATGCATTTGGCCATGGACATGGACATGCTCACGGCGGCGGAGGAGGAGGACACGGTCATTCACATGGAGGCAGTAACAACCATGGCCACTCCCACGGCAGTTCCAACTCCCACGGACACAGCCATGCGGCCGACGAATTCTCCAGCACAAACTCGCAGATCATGAAAGGAGTCTACCTCCACATCCTCGCCGATACCCTCGGCAGTGTTGGTGTCATCATTTCTGCCGTACTTATGCAAATGTTTGGCTGGATGATTGCTGATCCGATCTGTTCGATGTTCATCGCCCTCATGATTGGCTTGAGCGTTTTGTCGTTGATCAAAGAGTCAATGATGATTCTCATGCAACGTCAACCTGTGGCTTTGGACCACACCCTGCCGCAGTGCTACCAGAAAGTAATGCAGTTGGCTGGCGTTTACAGCGTGCAAGAACCGCACTTCTGGACCTTGTGCAGCGACGTTTATGTCGGAGCAATCAAGCTTGAGGTTTCCAAAGCTGCTGATCCCAAGTACGTAGTGAGTCATACGCACATGATCTTTGCTGCTGCTGGCGTCAAGCAATTGTATGTTCAGCTCGATTTTGCGGCTATGTGATCATTGTGCTTACCGAGATATCGAACGAAGCAACCGGCTAATAATCTACCGCTAGAAAATCAAGAGTGTGAGATTTGTAAGCAGCGATGGTCCTTCCTTGTGGTAAATGCAATGGTAAAAATATTTATATTACAACACCATGTACCACATTTTAAAAACAAAATTAAATTATATAATACCAAGGGTGCTGCAATGACTGTATGATTATAATATGATTGTAAATACTAAATAGAAATGTTATCTATAGAGCACTTTGTGGGAATGTGCTGGAGTAGATATCGGGATAAATGACCGATGAAAATAGTATGTGAGCATATAGTTTGACCATGCTAAGATTTAAAATTAAATGAAGATCCTTCCAAAGCCCGTTTTACTTCGAATATCACATTCCGAATGTTTTGACTAGTTGCAATGAAACATTGAAATGCTTCATATGTAAATTGCTATCGTCGTAACATTATGATTTTCCTTTTGTACATTGCTTTTAAGATTTATAGCATTATAGCTTTTGAACATTATATTGTATGTGCAATTCACCATATAAAAGTAATTTGAATACCTACAAAGTAAAAAAACTTAGTTCATTAAGAGGAAACAGATTGACAGTAGCGTGTGAGCTCGGATAGGTTGGGAGATATATTTATGAACATTGAAATGAATTGCCCACTAACTTTATAGGAGCATGATTGTACTACTGTATTGTTATGGAAAATGTGATTGTAAGGGTACATTAAAAATAAAAATAGTACATCACATAAAATGTTCTCAGTCAAATGAAAAGTAAACATCAGTTCCAAAAACCTGAAACAGAATTATCATGCTGCAATTTTCTTTGCGGTTTTTAGAGTAGAAAACTTGTCAGCAAATTTAGTCTTGGAAATTCAATATAAAAGCAATTCCAGATCCAAGTATATATTTGTGGCGTTCAGGTGACAAGCTGGCATGTTTAGTTTTTAGAAAGTGGTTCTATTTGTCTCTAGTCTCCAGTTGCTTTAGTATTATCTGCAGCTTCTTGTATGACCTCATTGCAACTAAATGTACAAGTCTGTGGACTGGTGCAGATTTAAGGGTTAAAATACTGTTCAACTTTGGACCACAGGGGAAGGCTGATCAAGACAATTTATTATAAGGCCCCTGCAAGGAGCCTCAGCAAGCAACAGAGACCTTTAAGATATTTTTCATATGGGTTTGTCAGCATTTGCCCATTGCTGAAATTCTGATAGTTAAACGTGCCCCTGGTTTAGAGAAAACTGTGGGTTTGAATTCTGATTAACTCAGAACTGCCTCATTCAGAAAGAGAGAGCCAAAAGTAAGGAATAATTATGTCTTTTAAGGTATCACGGATCACCTTCTACCTTATTTCTTCTATATACCACCCTGCCATGCAAGGTTAATAGATATAAGTATGTATGAACCTTTCCTGCCAAGTGCATTTACACAAGAAACTTGTTGAACAGGAAACTGGTTGAACTAGCACAATGGCACACTGGCACAAGCCATGATTGAAACGAGCAATGGTGGAAGGTTGAAGCATAGATAAATCATTATTCAAAGGTTGAAGGTTTTGAGAAGCTTTATAATTCACTTTACCGCTGGGCGCTGGGGGCAGGTAGTGTTAAAATTTCTTGCCATTAGCGCCAAATTGACGTACGAGACTGGCTAATTTCTGGCTTTGAAACTTTCCCGCAAATAAACCACAGCCTTCTCGACACCTCACCTTGACACAGCCTCGAATCATGTGCCATGATCGACGAGGGCTCTTTCCTGTTCCGGCTTCTCTGAGAGAGTTCGTCAGCCATGGTGAGTAGTTTTGCGTGGAATATTTATACGAAAATGCCCAATAATACTGAATATACGACACTCACCAGTAAATCAACGTCACAAAAGATGTATTCGGCAATATTTGCATTCCTGTGTTGGATTTGGTACGCTATATTGTCAGCAATCATTGATATTTTGGATGCACCAGATTTGGTGCACATGGCATTAATTTTCCCTGCATACTGCCAGGTTGCACCTAGCCTACAAGCGATGGTCGCTTAGTGCTTGTATGGGCATTGCTCTCTGTACTTGAATTGGTTCATTCTTGTTTGCAAAATCTGCGCTCCCTATTTTGTTCTTGTTTTTAAAGTTCTATGGCGTGCTTATGTCCGGTAGCCCTGTCAAGTATGGCATTCGGGTTAATGTGTGGTTTCTTGTTTACAGCCGCCCAAGAAGGACTCGAAGGGGGCTGCCTCAAAGCAACCCGCTAAAACCCAGAAGAAGAAGGAAGGAGGATCAGGTGGCAAGGCCAAAAAGAAGGTAAACTCCAGCAGTAATTTTCAATCCAAACCTCGTGTTGTATTTTTTTGCAACTGCATTGTTTGAGAATAACTCGAAAATAAATGGAATGATGATCTCTTTGCTTGCCAGATATTCAATGATGGTTTTAAACTGATTTAATGAGACTGACCGTTTGCTTCCTTCGTGTTTCAATTCTCTGGTCTTTGCCAAATACACATTCGAGTACAGAAAAAATCGTCCTATTTGCCCTTCGAAAATATGACTGTCGAGTCTTCCTGCCGCAACATTTTGGACTCCGTTTTGAGTGATCCAAGGTCATACTTCAAATTGGCCACAGAAGCTAAATTGAGGGTCTTGATCAGCCTATGGAATCTCTAGGGGGTATCGTAACTATGGAGATGTTCCACAATGGTTCGTTTACAAATTCTCAGCATCAAAAGAAAGCTTTAGATACCACTTCATTTGCAGGTGCCATTAAACAGCCAAGTGGTCCAAGTTAAAACGAGTTCAGAGTTCTTAGTGTAACCTTGACAAATCTACACATTTTTAGTAAACTAAGAATGTGCTGTTCTATAATAACAAACAATCGTATGCGACTCGCACCACTGTTCAAATGTACAAATTCAAATGTCTAACGTCAATCTTCAAAAACGATTGTGTGGCTATTCAGTGGCTCAATTATCTTTAGAAGTACCTAGGTAATTAGGCATATTTTGTATAATGGAGTGATGATCTCATACTTACCAGAAAATTTATGTTGGTTTTAAACTGATTTAATGAGACTGACCATATTATATACCATCTTCAATTTTGACTTAAATCTTCTTCCATAATTGCCAAGCAAGCATAGTTCAGCACATTTAGGTCTGCTTACTTACCTAATGCTTTAAAAAGGCTTAATTTCTATGATTTGCTATTAGTTTATCCATGGTCCTTATTTTGTAATGGACCACAAGAGCTCAAAGTGCTTATTAACGTTACAATCAATCAGCATGTTTTAATAACTCAATACCAAGCAAAAGTAAGTCAGGTAACCCATCACATAATTTGAATTAGGTACTTAGTAAGTGGAATGATGATCTCATGCTTACCAGAAATTTATGATGGGTTTCAACTGATTTAATGAGACTGACCTTTAAAAATAGTACATGGTTCCAAAATGACGAGAATCATTTGACAATGTGTGTAACCCGTGTTGTGGGTTCCATATGAGTATATAACTAATACTTTTTTCGTTTTGTGATCTACAGAAGTGGTCGAAAGGAAAGGTCCGTGATAAGTTGAACAACCAGGTTTTGTTCGACAAGGCCACCTATGAGAAACTGCTGAAGGAAGTTCCTTCCTATAAGCTGATCACCCCTTCAGTTGTCAGCGAGAGGCTGAAAGTACGAGGGTCTCTGGCCCGAAGGGCACTTGATGAGCTGTTAGAAAAAGGTAAGCTGCTGTCCATATCAAGCATTGATTATTAACTGGAATCTTAAATGATGATCACTTTTATCCAGAATGATAATGATGGTATTAAACTGATTTAATGAGACTGATAAGATTCACATCTTGTGTGTGTTCTTATTTTGTAACAAGATGGCATCATCTTGCACTGAAATAACAGTATGGTCCTATGTCTTGTTTTAGGATTGATCAAGCAAGTTATCAAGCACCACGCGCAGGTTATTTACACCCGCACCACAAAGGGCGACGATCCCCCAGCATAATGCCACAAACTCTACATTCTGTTTTGTTCGTTACGATATGCTACCACTTTTCTCATTGTATGGCTGAACAGGAATAAACAAAAAATCCAATATGTTGTTGTTTTTCTTGAAGTTCCTGGTGCTTTTATTTGTTTGTTATGGGGAAGATGTAAAGGAAGAGGATATTATGCAACTTATCACAGGGTTATCAAGAAGCTATTCTGCTTACTTTTTGGCTTTGTCTTGTAACATTCTCAGCTGTTAGGCATGTTGCTTGGATGGTCTTATATTTTACTGAAAAGAATAGTGCTAGGAGGGTATTGCTAATGTTTTTGAGAAATCCTACAGGATCGAGTTTCGGTCAAATCTTTGCAATGCATTCGATGTTTCAATTCTCTAACTAAAATGCCTAAAGCCCCAGATTTAAAAAGGGCATACGGACATGGCTTCAGTGTTGCATGCAAAACTCGATTTTAGTATAGAGTAGTGACTAATGAGAGTTCATCATGAACAGGCACCCTGGAATAGGTGAATTAAATGTGCCCTGACAACAATTATCCGATGACAATACATTTCTGCTGCTCAATTGTTCAAAACATGGCGATATCCTAGGAAAAGTTTGAAATTGGGGTTGGATTCCAGCCTTATTAAATTCCCTGTACCACAATATCTCAGGTAAATACAAATAATTATTTTAATAGTCTTGTAAGAGTTGGTGTTGCATTGCTGCTGCAAAATATTACCGATTTTTCTGTGTTCGCAAAAGTTGAATTTGCCGTTGGTCTGTGACAGTTAGTGCTGCAGTCCAGTACACATTACGCTTTTTCCATGCTTTTGGGCCTGTGCGAGCCCGAAATGCTCTTAGAGAGGCCGAGAGCGAGACGGGTTTGCAGTGCACACAGCGTTTAGAATCCGACTGGTTCTAGCCCACGGGCTCAATAGCGGGTTGTATATTAGCATTTGACTATTAGGAACCACCCTAATGTCTGCTTGTTCTTTTTTAAAGTCATATTAGTGTTTGATAAAGAAAGATATGTTGCAAGTGGTATTACCAGCCTTAAAATTTTCTTCTTGCTTAAAAATTATTGCATTTGGGCTGTTAGAATTGCGTAAAATCCATTGCAAAATTCGACAGTGGACAACTATCAGCTTGGTCGATTCACAGAGCAAGGCAGTTGCTGATAAGCAAACTGGTTTGTCATTACGAGATTTGGACCCTTTTGCATGTCATCCAGTTCCTCTATGTGCTCATCCACGTGGTCGGTACCTGGCCTGCCTATGCTGTTGAACCTTACAGAGGACATAGCGGAAATTCCTCTGGCATGCTTTCAAGTCCAGAGGTGTACATGACATTTTATCATGTAGTTGCTATGTACACTTGTTACATTCACAAACTTGGTTATTAAGTAAATATTACAATGTTACAATGTAAATCTTACCTCTATTTTTACAGATAACCTTTGACCTATTAATATAAGAAAATTCAAAATTAACAAGACGCTTTACAACGACATGCCTTTCAAGAAACCACATACTAACACAACTCGCAACCAATGAAACTTAACGATTCAAGACACAGAGACCAGTCTGATTCAGATGGCGACTCCTCGCCTATCACCCAAACAATCCGAAATAAATGCTTTGGAGCAGAGAGGATACGTTATAGGGAAGAAGATCGGCCAAGGGTCATACGCTACTGTCCACCTGGCTGACTTTGCCGAACAGAACAGTCCAAAGAAAATGAGCCTCGCATGCAAAATATTCGACAAAGAAAAAGCTCCAAAAGATTTTCTCGATAAATTCTTTCCACGTGAATTAGAAATTTTGACAAAAATTGAGAACCCGCACATCATACAAGTTCACAGCATCCTTCAGCGCGGTCCTCGAGTGTTCATCTTCATGCGTTACGCAGACAACGGGGACCTCCTCGACTTTGTCAAGCGCAACGGAGCTGTTCCGGAGAATCAATGCAAGCTATGGTTTAGACAAATGGCAAGTGGATTACAATATCTTCACAACAAGAACATTGCCCACCGCGACCTGAAATGCGAAAACATACTATTATCAAGACGCTACAACGTGAAGCTAGCCGACTTTGGATTTGCTCGTTATTGCAACGATCTCGAGGGAAGACGCGTTCTGAGCACCACTTATTGCGGGTCGGCCGCATATGCTGCCCCAGAAGTCGTCAGCGGATCGCCGTACAATCCGAAACTGGCAGACGTTTGGTCGTTAGGCATCATTCTGTTCATTATGCTGAATGCCTCAATGCCATTTGACGATTCAAACTTGCGCAAACTTCTCAAGGACCAAATGGCAAGAAGCTGGGTATTCAGGTCTAGGGTGAAGGATATTATCTCCAACTGTGCCAAATCAATGGTACGACACATCTTGGAGCCCGATTTGACACTGAGATTGACCCTCGACCGTGTCATCAACCATGAGTGGATCCGTACGACAAAGATGAGACCAGTGCCGAGTGGGCGCCAGTTGCCGTCATCGTCGGCCAATTTGTCGCAGATGTCGGACATGAGCGGAGGTCGTAACGGGATGTCGAGGAACGAGTCCCCTTCTTCTCTGTTGAAGCAGGCGGGGTCTCCTGAAAGAATCAGCGCCGAGCCGACTCTCAAGCTTGGACCTGAGCGCACTTCCCTAATAGAGAGCGCTAACAATTAAGTGCATGATAAAAAACGAATGAACAAATCGTAAACGTTTGCATTACGCTCCAGCTCAGTAGGTGGATCAAAGTTTCTTGATATGTCCGAGTGAAGTACCTATCCCAAATTTTCTTAAAGATATAGTGAACACAGCCAACAAGTACCTTTCGTTATTGTACTAATACATCGGTATTACTTTTATATTTCAACAAAGCACTCTCTGATTTATAATATTTATATTTCACTACAAATAAATTAATCGCCATGTTTTGAAACAAATATTTTCATTGGTTTTATTTTCTGGTTGTGATGCCAAATTGTATTGCATGCCGTTGTAAGGAGTTAGTTGATTCAAATAGATTAATTTTGTAGCACAACATTTATACCTAGGTACCTTCAGCTATTATAGAAGAAATGTTTGAAAAATGTGAATTGGCCCAGTACCTACGTGCCAAAAATTATTTTGTAGATTATTGATAAATGATAATTTAATATTATCTACATTTTTATTTTTTAGGTACAGCATCATTACAAGTTATAGCGATTAAAGATAGAATTTCCGTTGAACTAGTTCCTGAAGCTTCCTTTAAATTAAGTAAGGGAGGGCATGTGCAGGGTTTAAAAAGCACAGGAGTATTTAAAAACTGTTTTATTTTACAGATATTAACATGATACAACGCTGTGTACATAACAGCGTGCATGAGCTTTGCAGCTGAAAGAATACATTCATTTTGAAAAACTCACTAGGTATATAACAAAATACGCGAGCAATAAGTAATGTATCGGGAGTGTAAGAAGACATAGGCTTTTACGTACATGTGCTTAATTTATAGTGTGCATATAGAATGGGGTTATAACAAGTCTCAAAGATGGTACATGTGTTAGAATACTGATACTTTAATGAACAATTGTACAAGAATGAAGACTGCACTGGATTGGCAAAGACACAGTACCTACACTCGATTGGAAAAGTCAGAGGCTAGTGAAAATCTTTGTAAGCACAATCAGAGTCAAACACGAGGTTTGGGCTTTGAAACCAAAGTAAAATATTAGATAGCTTCATCACTCCTAAAGGGCCTAGTATACAGTCGTTTTGCTTATCAGAGATTTGCAAGGCTTTTACATCCAATGGAGATAGGTATAGGTATAGGTACATTGATTCAGGGTAAATTTAGTGGTCGGCAATTTAAACTGAGTTCAAAGAAGCATTACGATTATGTTAAAACATAAAATATATGAGGGGATTGACACAAAGCACAACAAAACAACTTCATGACAAATACATGCCATAATATAACAGAGAAAAGCAGATTTGTTTCGAAGACTTGGAACGGTGCGCTCACGCTAAAATAGGGCAAAGGAAATTTGGACTCGCATTATGTCGTATGCCGATCGGGAGGAAATTCAGCTTCGTCTCAAACAATTTACATCGCATCATACACCTTCACCCGTAATTGTCAACTTTTAAACATCTTTGATGAGATAACGGTAACAATCTGGCACTCGATGCATCACTATAAATTACTTCCTTTTTATTGCAAACGTAATATTTTCGTAGATACTTTTTTGTGCCCAACATATTTCATAGTTTTTCGTTACTGTCATGCACTGGCCGATTCATGTACGCAATATTATCTTTCAATCGAATTCATTCACGGAGAAACTTGCTTAAAATAGGGATGTTGAATCAATGATCTTTTATATATTTTGGTAATTGTCTGTTATGATGATACTTTTTACTTGATAAACATTTAAACCCACCAATGATGACTTGAACACTTTCACCACTTAATATGTTTATATTGATTGGATCTGATAATAAACTAATGATAATATCATTATATTATCATAGTAACAGTATTTATGGCTCGGAGTCCTTAATAATTAATTAATACGCCTTATCAATCGCATTTCACTTGTGATTAATAATATTTTTCGATCGATTCTCTATTGGCACTTTTACACATACCATTCTTTGATATCTTTACAGTCTTTCTTCTTCACTGGTTTCGCTTGAACATTGCCATTCATCGGGGTCGGGTTCTGCCCATTCCCAGCTGCGGTGCCTAGAAGCGCAGCGTTTGGTCCTTGCCCTTGCTGATAATTCTTACTCTCATCCACTTTATATGACCCGTCAGATCTGTTTTTAAACTTCAATATGATAAGAATGATAAGTATGATCGCAATCATAGTGCCCGCAATGATTCCGATGATCAACGCAGTATTTTCTGCCGCCTCCGACGAGATTCGGTCGCGTACTTTGTTTCTGCCTGGAGGTGCACGGGGGGTTGGGAGTGGGGGCATTGGCGGCGGGGGCGGCAGCGGGAGTTCTGTTGACGTTGTCGAAGAACTCGAGCCTATTGATGTGGGACTGGTTTTGGAGCCAGTGGAGTTGACAAAATTGTCGGTGCTTGATGGAAGAGTGCTGGAGCCTTCGGAGGAACTGCTCCCGCCAGAAACGGTTGATCCGCCGGGAAGTTCCGAGGTGATTACGTCGGTGAAATCGCCGGTAGATGTACTACCTCCACCAGTTGAGCCGAGGCCTTTAGCAACAGAAAAAAATTAATTTACCTCTGTAGATTATTTTTTTAGATTTTTACTTTAAAAAAAACGGAACTGAAACAAAAAATTGTCTGGGTCTGAGAAAACAAAGAGCAACCATCCTAAATTATCATAAGTAACACACATGAAAACACTTGACTAAATATATGTACTAGAAATATTGCGAGATACGTGCTTGCAGCACCTTGCATTGCGTTTGCTAATAGGGACTTGCTAATTCAATGGACTTGACCTAGTCTAGATTTAAAGAATAATCATAACAGCTCGACAGACCCAGCATCTCTCTGTCTCTTCTACTTCTTCAACCCATTCTTGCAAACACTCAGATGGTCACCCAACCACTATCCAACGCTAATGCAATCGTGCCTAGCTTCCGGCGTTTGAACTAAACACTTAGTAACACACCGCCCATAGCCAACCCACCTTTGCTAGACGAGGAGTTATCTTCGGTGGTGACCACCTCCCCTGAGCCAGACCCCGTGAAGCAGTCCTCGTCGTCGCAGGGCTTGCCCTTGCCGACTGCGCCAGCCTTGCCCGCCGCCGCCGCGCCCCCTTTGGAGGTGGTTCCCGGTGGACGCGTGGGGGCGACGTACACGGGCGTGATAAGGTCGTCGCCCGACCCCGTCTCGAACACGGGCGTGCACTCGTCTTCGTCGTCTGCGTTACATCCGGATCCGGCCCCCGAGAAGACCAGGTCGTCGATCACGCCGGGGTAGCCGGACGCAGGAGTCTGGAGATGTACGCGATTGATGGTGTTAGCGGTGATGAACCACTGAATCAAGATGACCATGAATCACCATGAATCGTGAATCATGAACCATGAATCAAGGAATTGCGTAGAGCACACATTTTCTCTGCTATCTGACTAGAGGTATTATTCTGGATATCTTTGTAAAGTAGCGATTTTTTGGCCGGCCAGCATGAGGTTTTTAAAGAGATACCTAATATAGAGCACCTGCAACAGCAGCCTTCTTTAAACTCACTGATGGACAACCTCCTTGTTAATTGCCATTTAAAAACAATTGCCAGTATGCTGTCCACCGGTGAGCAAACATGAATTGCAGGAGCTCTGTATCTGTAATGAGTATTGGGAAAAGCCAGTATCTCCTATTTCAGAATGAGATAAGAGGACGCATTTTGGACTGAATCGAGTGTCATTATATTTGCGTTTTGCTGTGATCACGCTGTGATGTATTTTGTTTAGTTCGCCTTCGGGCGTAGGGGGCATGCCAAGGAAAATGGTCAGAACCAAAACGATGACCGATCATTTGACATAGCCTTTTAAATCGATTGTTTTCCGTTGCTGTTGGCTTGCAGGCTGCTAAAAGGCGATGAAAAATGGCAGATCAAAAAAGTGAATGCCAATTGAATGCCAGCATTAAAAATCAACATTTCGTTCAAGGTCAAATACACATAAACTCCATTTCACGTTAAGAAGGAGAGTGGATTTGCCCCTTCCTCGAGGACCCCCTGCTGCTAGACACGAGCGAAGAGTTTCAAAACTCACAAGCCATGTCTTGCGCTGGACAAAAGGCTCTACGAGCAGTTTTGGAACTCTAGCTTGTGTCAAGCAGCAGTGGGTCCTCGAAGAAGATGCAAATCCACTCTCCTTGTTAACGTGAAATGGAGCATAGACATTTTTCGAATCAGAGAGCGCTGGTATGGGGCCATTCCAAATGGCAAAAGATAATGCAAACAATCTTAGATACAGGCTGTGCCCTGTGCCTGCCGTTTCGGCCGCAGTGCGCGCAATCCCACTGTTCAGGGTCGTATTTAATGAGTGTAACTGTCTAATTAATATTTAACAAGTGAAGTGAAAAACTGGACAGAAGTGAAAGGAATAACGACAATTGCAGCTACGCTAGCGTATTATTCGACAAAAATTCATATCAATTTTCAAATGAATACTTTGTATCATATTATGCCTCGATTGCGCTGATATGCTACTTTATTGGGTTGTTATCTGTGGGTGTTATTATACCACACTTTCTATCTGCGATAATACGTTATTGCCCTTGTTACGTACACAAGGCATATCCAATTTATCGGCGTTCTTGTCAGGATAATTTGGTTCGTATAAATGGTATCCAATTTGTTTAGTCGATATACAATAGCGTTTGTATCTATCTATCGGGTTATGTTATCTATTGGCTTAGTCAAAATATTGCCGCTGGCCTTGTTGGATATAATTGGCAGACGTAATATGAAATACCATCATTGGCAGGTATAGGTCCACGCCGGTTCAATTCACTTGGTTTCTTTATGATTGAATATCAGAGGGTGCATGGAATATTTCCATATTTTGTTGACATTGGGTGTTTGTAAACATCGTCGGTTTCAGTTTCACCTTTTTCAGTCACCACAGTGTTCTTATTTGTAAGAACTGTAGTCAAATGGAAAAGTTTACAGCTCTTTCTCTAAACATTATATTGCATACGAATACCTAGAGGATGAGTGTAAAGTTTCCCTGGGCTTAAAGGATGCTTCTTGTAGGTACATCACATTATTTGAGTTTCAATGCGCTTCGAATTTTAGAGCGTATTTAAAGTAGGTGCGTCACACTTTTAAGGTCACATATGGCCCCCCAACCGTCCACACTCTTGTCACAACTGTCACGCATCTGTGCCCAATCTATGCTCTGCCCCACCCCCACCCAAATTTTGAATGGAATTCTTTACTTTTGGCACTGCATACACAATTGGCGAAAAAACACTACCCCAGCGAAATTTGATCATGATAGATGATAGCTTAAAAATTTTGAGCAAAATTGGACAGATAAAAGAAAATGTAGCGACAATTCATTTTGAATTGTTGTATTTAAAAAACGTTGCTTTAAGGGACAAAAAGTGTGACATAACAAATGTCTACCCACCCCCCTCCCTACTCCCTTTGTCACAAACGCCAACAAATTGACACCCGCCCCACGCCTCTCGCGCGTGGCATAATTTAATACGTTCCCCAAAGCGTTATGTCCATCGCCGCCCCCACGTACCTGCTGCATCCTCTGCAGAGGACCATGCTGTCTGTCCCTGACCCCCGTCAACATCTGTGCGTCGCCCATGGTCAGCGTCCTGGTGTCCTTCTCGGAGGCGAGGTCGAGCAATCGTTGTCCGTTGACCACCAGACCGGCGATCACTCCAGCAAACGCGCGGTCCACTCGCTGCTTCGCCGCGTTCCACTTGCCCCCGACCTGGATCTGCGACTGGCTGTTGAATACCGTCAGCTGGTGGCCTGTGTATCAGAGAATATCGTGGTGTCAGCTGGTGGCCTGTGTATCAGAGAATATCGTGGTGTCAGCTGGTGGCCTGTGGATCAGAGAATATCGTGGTGTCAGCTGGTGGCCTGTGGATCAGCGAATATCGTGGTGTCAGCTGGTGGCCTGTGTATCAGAGAATATCGTGGTGTCAGCTGGTGGCCTGTGGATCAGCGAATATCGTGGTGTCAGCTGGTGGCCTGTGTATCAGAGAATATCGTGGTGTCAGCTGGTGGCCTGTGTATCAGAGAATATCGTGGTGTCAGCTGGTGGCCTGTGGATCAGAGAATATCGTGGTGTCAGCTGGTGGCCTGTGGATCAGCGAATATCGTGGTGTCAGCTGGTGGCCTGTGTATCAGAGAATATCGTGGTGTCAGCTGGTGGCCTGTGGATCAGAGAATATCGTGGTGTCAGCTGGTGGCCTGTGTATCAGAGAATATCGTGGCGTCAGCTGGTGGCCTGTGGATCAGAGAATATCGTGGTGTCAGCTGGTGGCCTGTGTATCAGAGAATATCGTGGTGTCAGCTGGTGGCCTGTGTATCAGAGAATATCGTGGTGTCAGCTGGTGGCCTGTGTATCAGAGAATATCGTGGTGTCAGCTGGTGGCCTGTGTATCAGAGAATATCGTGGTGTTATTATGACCTTCTGCGAAATTCCCTATTATGACCCTATTATTATTATTATTTAACCCTATTATTTATTATGACCTTCTGAAATCGTGTTATATGGTGATCAGACATGAATGGAGGGTAATGTGTAATAATAGGGACCTGCGATGACCAGAGGGTCTTGTGTAATAACGATTAAACCGCCATGACCAGAAGGTATTCAAAAGAGTTTATAATATGACTACCGTACCAGAATCCCGTTACCAGAGCGATTGGCGTTGATTTCAAATAGATCCGGTGTTTCGTTCAGAACGTACGAGAAAATAAATTGGGTCCGGACACGGGCTAGCTCGTCTTGTGCCAGATAACTGTCGTGGTCTTTGGCGATGACTATCTTCTCGAATAATGGTGGTCCCCCACGGGAATTAAAGCTTCGGCAGTGCGCAGGAAATCAATCAGGAAAGCTATCTATAGAGTATTGTCGTGATGTACGGATACTGAGTTTCATTCACATCTCCATTGCAAAACGGTGAATGGAAACGAGCGTGCGAGTGACGAGAATTCGGTGGAGGTGCCGTGTTGGTTACGTGTTACGGTCTTAACGGGATTGGATTCTATGCGTGATTCGATGTTTGCTCTTTTACGCTGAAGTGGGCAAACGGCATGTATTTATTCTCGATTAATTGGATACCCTTTTAATATAATATGTATCTGTGACATGTCTTATAGACTAGACGATTGACGGTTTAGCTGTCGAAAGATGTTTGATATTACAGCTGGAGGTGGAGGTGCCGAATTAGTAAAGCATCTGCATAATATAAGCTGAATTAACCATTTAGAACGGTAGGTACAACGATATTTCCACCAGAAGTATATTTCGTGGAAATGTCTGAACTGAAACTCCCAGCCTGCCTGTATGTAGATTATATTGAAGCATAGTTGTACTCTGCAGCCCTTACAGCTTAAAGCCAAGCGCGCGCATAGCTTTACATTCAAACCTTATGACCACGACGCATTGACTAATTATGCTAACTATAAGTTTACGACTTACTGTACTGAATGCATAATTACTCAACGCTCCTCGACTAGCATGACTAGCGCGTAGGACCCCACAATATAAGACCACCAAGGCAAGTCTATAATTTGCAATATTGTCTTGTACAGGTACCTGACGGATGGTTGGTCTGCACGTTGTAGTCGTCGACCTGGATCGTGGAGTTGGCTCCCGACCGCGTGAACTTGACTACGTGATAGGCGTTGTCGTTCACTTTCACTCCGATCTCGCCGATGGGGTGGTCGTTCGTGCCCATGTTGTACACCATGAAGATGTTGCCTTCCACCTGATGGACAAGGTAGTGATCGGACCAACAACACAAGGAAACTGTGAACATGTTTATGAACGAAAGGACAATCTGGCTTATAATGGCGAGTCTGGATTTGTCAATGAAGCTTTGAAAACCGATGGTTATTATTTTACTATTTGGTGAAGTTTCCACACCATTTACAAAATAGGAACAGCCAGTATGTTCCAGCCTCATAAGAGCATAATGTGTGAAAATTACGGCTTGAAAAGTAAATTTTTGATGGTTCTAATGCTGGAAATGTTGAATTGGCTGTGTTACTGCCATACACACTCCTACTTAAGCCTTTAAAGTGGTACAGTGCTACGATGGTGCTATAATAAAATAGCATGTAGCATGTAACCGCCATCACGACAACACAGCACCAGACAGCTGTAGCCACCACCACATTGGTGGTATAAGGTAAGGCCCGCAACCGAAGCCCTGAGCCATCAAAGTACGACGATCGTTGGGCTTACAATTTCGAGCTCCATGTAGTCGTTGGAGGTGCCGCTGTCGATGCGAAGCAGGACGGCGTCTTCCTTGCTCGTGACGAAGCCCATCGCGATCACGTCGCTTTTCCTCTCGGGGCGCCGCTCCTCGGGGAACGCGAATGTCACCAGACCACGTCCGGGCCCGAACTCGTACGCTATCGACTCTGCAGCAACGAACATAAAACGAGTTTTAGTTGCAGACTCTCTTTGTATTTATCATTCCAATCACGAACGATCGGCGTCGAAATGGGAACTACCTTCTTTGCATGTTGGTCCCGTGAAAGAAGTCATGTCGCAGTCACAAGTGTACGAGTTCCATTGCTGTACGCACACACCTCGGTTCAAACATATGTTGTGGTGGCATTTCGTACTGGGCCCTGGGGGAAAAACAAAACGACGATGGTAAAGAGTCGTAAAGAGCATATCGTTAACCCGTTGGTACCCTGTACCCCTAGCTAAACTAGCACCATCAGTCAGTCAGGAAGTGTATGTACCTTCACATCCAGCCAGCACTTGCGAGCTGGGCACGACAGCGTCCAGCAGAATGTTCGGCGCGTCCCCGTTGAGGTCTAGACTGGCCAAGCATCCCTCGTACCCGTGACGGGACTGGATCTGCTTCGGGAGCTGCAGATACATGTCTTTCCGCACACCCCCTAAAACGGCACAAAACACCACGACCTTTATCATTGCCTAACGTGCCATTAATTGTTGAACTCGGGGCGACGGCGACATTTGAAAGTGGTATAAACAGTATTCATTTTGGATGCGACCCATTGGTGCGTTGTAAAGCGATAGGAGGTCCTTTAAGTCGCCCATTCTGCATCCACGGTCCACCTCTCTCTCCCTCATCTCTCCAGCTGTGCCACTCGGGAAGAGAGAGGGAGAAGTTCTGGAATATCCATAGCGACTAATCCGCATGCGGCTCGCGGCGTTTTTGTGTTACTCACCTAGGTAGAGTATGCCGGCGAGATCGAGGTTCTCGTTCGTACCCAGACTGGTGACGATCGCGAAGTTCTCGTCCACCATTAGCGTGTGTTGCTTCTGGCTGGGCCGGCCGATCGTGACGGCGTGCCAGCGATTATCATTCAGACTGCTCCTTGCATTGTCCCGGACCCGAACGGGGCCGTCCCCGAGATTAAATATGTAGTGCAAGTGACCGTTAACCAGCTCCACGGCAATAAAATCCTGCTCCCGCCCGGCGTTATATAAAATTAATCCACTGGGCTCTCGGGTTTTGAATTGAAAGTAGATGTTGGTCGCGGAATAAGCTTTTAGCACTGGCAGTCCGACAAAGGTTTGTTTAGATTTAAATGTGACTGGGTGATGCACGAGCTGGTGGTCGCGTTTGCCGAATTTCGCGGTGATCCGAAGTTGCGGATAGAGTTTGTTGTTTTGTTGGCTGTTGAAGTTTCCTCCCGAAGAGCGAGCGAGCTCGAAGAACGGCTGCGTGTTGAAGGAGAACTGCTGCATGGCGCCGATGAAGTTGGGCACGGAACTGGTCATCTGGATCTCTTCTTCCGCGTGGAACAGCCCGCCGATGTGCAGTGACCGGTACTCGAGCACGTTCTGCTTGCCGAGGACCGCGTCGGCTGCGAATTTCAAGAGGGTCATCTCGTTAGATCTGCTCGGACGGCGGCCGGCCGATGCGGTGAACCGGAGTGAACCTTCGCGGTCGGTTCGATCGATCTTGCTCAAGGGCTGTGCTTTCGTACGGAAAGTTTATTCCGAAACGGCACTCGAATATCTCGCGGTGATATCATTATTTCGACGAAATTGAGGTCTCGCTGCCGATTCGGACTGGAAGCGAGCACGCCTTTGAATTTTAGATATTGGTTTTCTCAACCGCGAACAAAAGGTTAATTGATTTGGCCCTCTCCCCTCTGTATATGCAGATTCGATTTTGCATAACAAAAGCATGATAATATATATCTATATGTTTATTGTTTATTATTCCTTTTTACTATGAAATCTGTGCGCGACCAGCTTTCACCGGGAAAATCGTGTATTTAATTAACTTCTAGGTTTCATTCCAGCATGTCAATTAAGAATGCGGGAACGATATTCACCGGTACGCATGTTTATATAGTAGAAAAAGTACACTTCATGCTGTTGATACACGAAAATTAAAATAAGCACCGAGAGAACTTGAGCGTGAATACTTCTGACATTAAAAGCATAGCATTATTAAAAGAATAACATGCACGAAAATTATATTCTGAAAGGCGTAGCTGATTCGAGAAGTTTTCAATATTTCAATCAGCCTTGCAGTTCGCTTCACCAACTAGTACCTACACTGTAACTATTACTTTAAAAAATATTATGACTCAAAGGAGAGGTAGGAAATTTTATTCTTCTGTTCAATCAAACCAACTTTTGAATTGAGAAGAGAAGTTTTCTCTTCAAAAAGTTTGCTCCATCATTATTATGATCCTTTCGTTATCTCCCACAGTTGAATGGGTAAAAATATATTTTTTCATGGGTTCATCAAAAATCGCTCAACTTTTTAGACGACCGCATTCTCGTGTGGCTTTGCACTAGCGTCCAATCGATTTAATTCCTTTGAGCTGCGTATGTACCCTCATATCTCGCGACCGGTTCGATTGATATGGAAATATTTCAGTCACATCACGTCATTAAAATATGCTGATTAAGAACTGCCAAGCAAGTCTAATCGAAACATTATTCTCCTCATACACCAAAACTCGCTACTGAGTCCGAACCTACACTGCTCCAATCTGTGATCTAAAAATAGTAGCTCAATAGGACCTGCCATGATCGTGTTGCGGTTATACAATCATCTTTTGTCGAATCAAATTTGAAAATATAACTCACATGTTGAATGGTGAAATTGTATACGTTTTTCTTCACCATTCAAGCAAACATTCAATTTATTGGCGATCTCTTCCAATGAAAAAAAATAATAATAAAAACAACAACAAAAAAAGTGGAACATAATTTAGCTCACCTCGCAGTGGTGTATCGTCATCGACTTGCAGCTTGAGACTGGCCCCTCTGCGCGAAAACCGGACGGTGTGCCACTGGTTATCATTGAGACCTTGTCCAATCACCACAACCTGCAACCGAGGGTTGTTTGGCTCGGATCATGTAGCTGGTAATCGTATTCTTGAGCATTGCTCTGCAGCCGGCACTGTATAGTTGTAACAGCAGCGCGGCTAAAACAAGACACCGCAGCTGTGCCGTGCCTGGAGCTGCCCCATTTGCAATTCATAGTATTATCGTATTATTCAATGGAGGGAAGAACTCGGAGAAGAAACCTTTGCACGTTAGGCAGTGAAAATTGTCAGTCACACGCGGATCTTATTATACAGTGTCTGATTTGCTCAACTGAATCACTACAATGTGCGAATTATGTGCACTATGCATTTAACTATTTTCCGTCGTGGATCAGAAATGGTTTGCAAATCACAAAACTGACAAAATGTGACAGATCGTTATTAAATTTGTGCGACTCATGTCTACTTGTCCTGGCCTTAGCACTATTGTTAGAAAATAACCACTTCTAGCTGGGGTTTAAATGCTACGTGAAGAGTAACTAATTTCCCGAGGTTTCGAAACATGTACTATAGTTACTTCTTCAATGGTGATAGCTCGATTGACGTTGAGAGCGTGAACAAAAGAACCAGTTGTTTGTAGTTTGATCCCAACAGTCAAGCGATCACCCTTGAGTTAGGTAATACCTATATGTTACGAAACGTCAGGAAATCAGTAAGACTTTATTAAACATCCAAAACCCAGTTTGAAAAGTTTTTTATGTGACACATATAGCTTCAGAGCAGTTTTTCCAGGCCCCAATACCACAACGCATCTACAATCTACATGTATACATATTCCGCAACCCGGCAACGCGGTCCTGTCGCAATTTGTGAAATTCAATTTTAATCCATTCTGATGCATCGATGAACCCAACGCGAGGAGAATGTAAAAACCAATCTCCAATTAGCATCGGGTTCAGCTGATCGGCTTTGCATCCCGAGCAAAAACAACGTCCATGTCGCAAATGCGGGCCGCGCTCTCGACCCGGTTGCGGTGGCGTCATGTTTTTTCATTTTGTAATTGCGTTACTAAAATAGAGACTTTTATTTTGTCACCAAACAAAACAACCACTCAATTTCGCTAAAACCATGTATATAACATTAAAAAAACACAAGAGACGCGAGAGTAATATCTTGCCAAAGGTGAAAACCTGAAATACATTTTAAAATAGCATACACAAAAGTAGTGAAAAGCCAGGCCTTGACTTTCCTCTATATACGAACACAAATAAAATCCAAAAGAGAATCGCCATGGCGCAGCAAGCAATTATAAACTTGAAAACGTATCAAGTATGACATATCCTTTACCCACACGCCTTGAGCACAAAGAAAAGCAAAAGGACGCAACAAGAGCCTGAGACAGGACGATTCTGGAAACAGCCAGGAAGCAAGTCACCCACGCGAATCTCACTGACCTTTTCTTTATCGCCGAGACGAATAGTCAAGCGTACTCTCCCGCCGACAACAGCCAGCTCGAGGCGGTCAGCAGATTGCTCGATGTTCGTAGTCAAAAGAAGCCCCACCGGTCGCGTGGTGCGGAACCTCATAGTGACGTCTTCAGTTTGACTCCTCGTATCTTCAGGCATTGTGATCAGCATGTGCTGTGACCCGTTGAAGCTGAGCGTGGATGCGTCTGGCGGCGCGTCGAGGGAGAGAGGGGTAGATCTCGGTTTAATTGCATGCCTCGGGCGGGTGAATGTGACGGCGTCGGGGACTCGAGATTAGAATGCGCCCGACGCCGCCGTCATGTGGGAGGGCAGATAGCGCGCAAGCTCGCACGAGATGAGAGGACGCAAAGAAAACTCGACTTTTGACTGAGGAGTGTTCAGGAAAGAAAATAGAGGCGCCGCGGTAGATTCTATTCAAGTCGCTCTGCTAGAAATGGAATGCCATTTGATGTGGTAATATATCTCTCGTTCGTGATTTGCATAATGTTCACGTCTGTCTCTGTACGCTGAAAGTATGAACGGAAAACCACGTATAGACAGATACAGAACTTGAATTTGAGTAATGATACCACAGCCAAGAATATAGGGGAGAAGTCTAATTAATCTGTAGACCGCAACATAAAACTGGAACGAGGAGATTAAAAGCAACCACTGTGAGCTACAAAACCTCAAATAAATAAATCCAGTCAACAGGAAATAAATATACAAGCGCTGAGAGAATATGTACTATATGCCAAACGATTTTTCTCGCCGTGCTCACCTTTCCCACAAGTGGGTCCCGTGAAGCTGGTGGCGGAACAGTCGCAGACGACCCTGTTCCACCCCTCCGAACACACCCCACCGTTCATGCAGGGCTGCGAGTCGCACTGCGCGGGCTGCACGATGCACGAGGGCCGGATCGCACCTGTCCAACGCACACGCACATTAGTTATCATTAGCGGGTGTGCGACTTTGGACAGGCACGTCGATAGTACGATGTCAAGCCGCCCCCGAAATTGACAGCGCCGCGGATATACTACGTATTTACGGGTCGTGGGCCGAGTGACGTGTCATGGTGAGGAGCGAGACTTTTATGAAGCTCTTTTTTACAACGTCAGTAAAAAAAAAGAACATGGCTTTCACTCTTTTTATGTGCTCGTGCAAGTATGAAATAATACCCGAGGTACATTAACTGTAGGTGCAACGTTTACTGCAGCAGTGCGTTAACTCGTTTAATGTTTGTAATGTGAGCGTCAAAAAATATAAACTCTGTAATATTGTAAAATATTAAAAACTGCAAACAATAACTGGTGGATTTGCAACGAGTATAGTACGCCAATGATCCGTCTTTGTTGCTAGTGGTTGGAGAGTTAGCAATGCCGTGACCTTGATAGGAATGTTCTTATTGGAGGAGCGCCACTCTGAACGGACGCGTTGACCAATCACCGCGACTGACTTGAAGGTCAAATTAGATACTGGCCTTGAGAACTACTAAGGTAGATGAAGCAGATACTAAAGTTAGTAGTTCTTCTGTGGTTCTACGATGTCTCTCACCAGGGCTTGCAAGTCTCAAGAATATATGAGAGTATTACTTTTTCAATAAATTGTTAATTTATTAACCTATTCAATGACGGAAATGCTAACTTCAGTTATAACATGCAACATGATAAAAAAACCATACATCATTGCAGGTCAAACGTGAAATACAAAGAACGGTCTCCAGCGATACTATATTGTTTTGGCAGTGTCCATAACTTGACTCGGTCAATATCTCGCGACTAAAACATACATTATGCACGTTACGATTGATTATGCAATTAAATTGTGTCCATATTTATGTCAATCATGTCAATACTGGCTTCGATATTCATCCATTGACGGAAAATTTGATACATTGCACCTTTTTATTCTGTCGAGTTTTGACATGTAACACATAATTGATGGGTTCTAGGCCAGTGAATCTAGTGCATTAGTGCATGCACTACAATGTACAACGGAATAGATCGAATTGGACCGTGCATCTATTCACTCGTGAACTTAATTGCGCGGTATGCCCCATGTAGGCTTATTCTGGTGATTTTATATTTATTTATAGATCAAGCAAATTTAGGGCAGAGGGCCTGGAGCGCAACGTGCGTGGGCATACACGAAATTCTCGTATAAGCAGGAGGTATGTGCGTAGCTAGAAGCTAGAAGCTCAGTGTGGTTTATTTTGCCCGCTCGTGAAATAACAAATGTATTAACAACGCATGTTTGCTCGGCCAGTCTAACGCGTCCATGGCGTGAATTGTTGGAATAGGAAACCGTTTGCGTGGGTTTAGTTTACAGACCCGAGATCAGCATCATCTTCAATGGAGCAAATTGCGAGCTGTTTAGCTCCTAGCAATGGAATCGCCAACCATGTGTTGTATAGCTTGCTGAATCTTGCTCTATCTCTATCTATCTATTTATCTTGCTCTATATATCTTATCTATCTTGCTCTATCTTTGCTGATCTTGGTTGGGTTCAACCAGTAAATCATTTTACCCGACTTGTCCCTCCCAATATTTTCTCCGAGGAAGCAGCCGAAAGGGCGAGGGTTTGGTGGTGTTTCAAAGACTTACAAAATAATTTAAGAGAGCAAACGTTAACTAATCTGATAACAGTCATCCAGACGATCTAATAGTGGTTGTAAATGACTTTTGGTCCTAAAGAGGACCGTGGTCGACGTTTTGTCGGCGTTGGCGCCGACAACTTCAGGAGTGAGTCCTGAATAGTCAGTTACTAGTTACAACAGAGCAAACCCGTTCTCTACACCACTACCTAGATAATTCCACTTTTAAAACGTTGAATTTCAACTAGATTTAATTAAAATGTCTGTGTTTGATTTTGTAATTTGAACAAAGCGGCAGTAATACCTATACCTACATATCGACTGCAATTAAGCTCATTAGAGAAACACGTATGCGAGTACGAATTTTTGTAGCGTAACATGTCATAAAAATATTTTTGAAATGTAGGTCAACTAGGATGTTTTTGTTCGCCTGTTTCTGACTAGACAATGTGCTATTGTACTGGACGTCTAGAATGAAGCGCAATGAAAATATAGAGCGCGCGCGGTTTTTGTAAGTTTTTCCTTCAAAATAAAAGCGTGGAAAATAGTGTTACTTGTATCATTTAATGTTGGAAGTTGTTCGCAAAATGCACACCGGCAAACGGGATGCGAGCCGTGGCTAGGCTAGTTGAGGTCGCAAAGAGGTAAAAGTATAAAGATGCAACTATGATAACAACAACGGCCGCTGGCAATGCAGCTCGAGCGGCGGGGTAATCATTTTACAGTTGCATGGAATAGCTGTATTTTATCGGATCGATGCAAATGGGTTCAATGTTTGTTTTTATCTTTTAATACCCTTTCTCGGTCATTTTGCTTTACGGTGACATGGAAATACTATTTTTAGGGGGAAAAAACACTTTTTAACTGAAACACAAATAATTTTTTCTAACACATCAATCTTGTTTCAAATCATTTGCATTTGTGCTTTTAGTCTAGAAATAAATTCGTCGTTTCTTGAGAATTGTTTTCTTAGTATCGCGATCCAACTGTAAAATAACGCTGGTAAAACTGCGTTCATTAAAACAGCCGCATGAAAACGTAATATTTTCAAGCCAGACAAAGAAAACACGAATGTACAGTCCAACTCTGACCACCAGATTCTCTACGTCACCAGCCCGTCGAGGTGCTCCATTATGTACCAGTCCAACACGTCATCATCCCCGCTCCCGAAAATGAGAAACACACCGTCGCCCACCTCACCGACCCCATCAAATCCCACGTACCGCTACAACCAACCAGCGTCATACCAATTCATATCAGCCTGCAATTACCTGAATCTTGTTGTCGGGCATACCCAGCGATGTCCACGGTGTTCCCGTTGATGACGAGATCTCGCATGCAGCCTACGTATCCGTAGCGCAGGACCCCCGCCCACAGCACGGGTGGGATGTTCAAGTGGGCGCTGGGTGGGCCGAGCCCCCCGATGAACAGAGAGCCCTCCAGGTCTAGCTGATTACTTTCGCCTGGGAACAAAAGTTCGGAACGGTTGGAAAAGAGAAGCCAGATGTTTTGCGATTAGGGTTAAGATTTTATGAACGATGTTCCGTTCGGGTACACGTAAAAGTGGTTTAATCAGGATGTTAGGGAATACGGAAATATGGGGAAAGCCATACAGGAACAGGGAAACGTGTATAAATAATGGATTTGTTTTTCAAGCACAGAGGAAGTTTTTAGCGTTTAACTTATTTGGGAACGTGTCTCTTATGAGCTCCACTTTAACGTTCCTGCGACGAAATATATTTAATTTCCGTTTCACAGTAGATTTCTTTTTTCAGGAAAGTTTTATTCTATTCACATACCTAGTGTTTAGAACCCTGAACTTCCCAGCTCATCCCATGTTAAATATAGAATATCGACATCTTAAAAAACTCGAAATAAAAAGAGAGAGAGAGAGAGAGAGAACGCCACGGAATCGAAATTGAAAAGTCGTCATTTTCTTTTTGTGTGGAGGCAAAACGCTCAGTAGAGCCCGTCATGCGCGAGGGAAACCACCCGGAGAGAAAAAGTGCATTCTTCGAGCGTCAAATACGGGAAATTCATAGGATTTCCGAAATTCCACGTATCACGAGCCCCCCCCCCTCGCCCCCCTCCCACCAGCAGCATCGCAATTACTTGTGACAACAATAGCAAATACTGACATTGCGTGCCAAGTCTGGGCCTGTTCTGCGCAGCCGCGATCCTGGGAAGTCTACGACGGAAATCACCCGCACATTTTCCCTCGTTTTAAGCGCGCATACACTCAAGTTGACAATAAGCTGTGCCAGTGTTGTTCGCGACGCAGATGTCATGTTTAATTAATTGCAATGAATTATAAAATGAATTGAAAGGATTCTAATAAGGCGCGACAAGGACTCGACGAGACTTAAAATATGTGATAATTAATTACCCCGATCCTGATTATGGATAAGAAAGGGGCGAAACTTTGGAAACTCTATAATGTTCATTTTATAGTGAACATTCCAAGTTATTGACTATCTTACTTGTGGTGTTTTTGGCCGGCTATTAACTCCATACTTCACCAAGCCACGCTGCGGTATGGCTAGTATTTCGCAGCTTCCGCATATCTACTGACATGTACCAAGATCAATCATGGTGGGAGCGTAAACTATAGCTGGCTGGAATGTTCGAGATTTAGAGTGCAGCTATAGGCTGAGGGTTTATGTCAGAACTTGGTGAAACTTTACGAAAATCACGATGATGGGTCGTAAAGTTTCGCTAGTTTCTAGTGTTTGCTGAAATATTAAAATTGAAGAGATTGATGCATCTACCTGACCTAATTTCATTTGAATGAAGCGAAAAGTAAATTTCTTTATAAAAAAGGATATTTTGTATTTTGATAATAAAGCTAAAAACTGCTCTATGTGTAATGAGTTGCTACAAGCTATTTATTAAAAATATTCATGTTAAGCGTAAATCAAAGGACTTTCCTCAAGTATTCCTAATGCAGTGATTCTTATGGGAAAATAACACGCAAAAAATTGCTCTGCGGGTTGCGTTCAGGGGCTCCGTTATGTTTTTCTCGAAATATCGACGTCATGGATTTGAAAATTCAGTTAGTGTGTCCAAAAACCCGCTGTTTGCGTCGTAAAGTGCATGCGGTGACTCACCCTTGAGAAATTCATAAATCTATTTAAATCGTCGGGTAATTTGAATAATTATGCAGAATTTCACAGATGTGAATGTGCATATCCAACAAAGAACACCAAGTCTAGCAGCAAACAACACAACAGTATAATTCTACACTGCAGACAGGCTTTTATCGATATGATCATGACAGCATGTTGCAAATATGGCTCAGAAATGACCATGTTGTAACAGCAAGCACATAAAGCCCAACATGTCGAAATAAGACGCAGAAAGAGGAGAAAAAGTATTTGATTGTGATTTACGATACTAGGATATTATGCAACGATGCAGCTTTGAAATCAATTAGTGAAATCGAAAAAGTGCATGCCAGTTTGGCAGAGTATTGATTAAAGCAATGTTTGTAGAAAAACAGGCGAGGCATCAACACTTCTATTTGAAAAAAATACGCTAAGGAAAAATGTGTTTTTACTTATTTTGTTTATCACGTGTGTCGTGTAAAACATGAAAACGGTGTTCTTCTCTCGTTCACACAAAAATTGCTATATTTTTAAGACTCATGTCTGCTGTCCTTTCTATAGAACAATTTAAAATAATATATATTTCAAACCGGGTTTTGGATGCTTAATAAAAAGTCTCGGGAATGGGAAAGCAGGGAGCCTTTATTTATTGCATTCAAAATCAAGCTAGAAGTATATATATCTATATCTATATCTACATATATATATATATATATATATATATATATATATATATATATATATATATATATATATATATATATATATATATATATATATATATATATATAAAGATTCTCGATCTTCTATATATATATATATATATATATATATAAAGATTCTCGATCTTCTTTGAACACATTTATATCCGCGGGTCCCTACAATCCGCGGGTCCCTACAATCCCCCACAGTCCCTACAATCCGCGGGTCCCTACAATCCCATACAGTCCCTACAATCCGCAGGTCCCTACAATCCGCGGGTCCCTACAATCCGCAGGTCCCTACAATCCGCGGGTCCCTTCAATCCCATACAGTCCCTACAATCCGCAGGTCCCTACAATCCCCCACAGCCCCTACAATCCGCGGGTCCCTACAATCCCATACAGTCCCTACAATCCGCAGGTCCCTACAATCCGCGAGTCCCTGCAATCCCCTACAGTCCCTACAACCCGCAGGTCCCTACAATCCGCGAGTCCCTACAATTCGCAAGTCTGTTTTACCTGGCGTGCTGAAGTCTGCAGTGGTGCCATCGACAGTGACACGCCCTTCCTTTCCCTGACGCTGGAAGGTCGTCTCGTGCCAGAGCCCGTCGTCCACTCTTCGCATGGTGGCCTTCACCTTGACCCCCCCGGAGCCAAGGTCCAGGTGCAGGTAGATGTGTCCGTCGAGCAGCTCGAATGCAAAGAAGTCCGCCTGAGGAGGGGGCGGAACAAGCTCACACATTAAAATACCTTCAAAGCTTTTCGATGTACTACATTTCCTTTTATCTTGACAGTATTTTTTTTTCATGAACCCCGAAACTTTTTTATTCCGTTTATAATTAATTTATGATTGCAATGTGAGCTCTCAGCATTTTAAAACATTTTGTTGTTGTACATACCATCCTTTCATAACAAATAATGAAATAGCGGGAATGTTAAAAGATTGCAAATTATTTGGATATTAACATAAAAATGGCTTAAATAATTTTTTGAGATGAAAAACGACGCGTGACAAGACTTCTTTAGAGCAGTTTTCGCATTTGTCGTATCCGTTATAAAAGAAAATTTACGATTATTACGAATTTTAAATTACGAATATCTTGGCAAGCTGTTATATTGTAGCAGCGAAAATCTCAAGTTGTGTAAAGTGTAGGTAATAACAGTATAACAGGCGTCATACATCTAATACAGTACTGTACTGGAATGAAACAATAAAACTGTGGTTTTCAGATTTTAAAGCGCACCTCGGAAAGAGAAATCTGCATTACGTTTCGAATAGATATAACTGGAACGGAAAGCATGCACCTGGTTATCAAACAAAAATCCATATCATTATCTTGAATGGACCAGAAAGCTCGTGTCTGCTCTGGTAAACGTGGCAGGAGCATCAAGGCATCATTATCTTGTACCTATATACCTGGGGCATGGCAAGAATACTTTACGCTTCCGGAGGATTCAGAGCTGCCCCAGCTAGCTACCATAGCTCTAAACTCGAGCTCTGCAGAATACAAAAATATATACTACATGACATGCAGACTTCATCCTATTATTAAGACTAAAATCTGCGTCGTCCCATAGGAATTCCCTCCTCTCAGCAGCGCAGCACCGGCGTCATTTTACAAACCATGCTTTTCTATGAATCTCGAAGACTTGGGAATCGCGGCATACATTTGCAATTCAAAATTTTACATAAAGCGCGAGTAGGAGCCCTTAGAGCGCACGTGACCGATGAACGTAAGAGCCTCGACGGGCAAGCAGTCGCAGCCAGAAGCGATCCAAGAATCTAAGACCGCCCCCCTGGCCCGACCCTGCCCGGTAAGACCCAGCCCGACCCGGCCCGACCCGGCCCGACCGGGCCCGACAAGACCCGGCCATAGCGTGAGCAAGCTCGCTTCGCGTTAATTTATCGAAAACACCGAATCTGGATGCTAGGAGGCTGCTTGTAATTAATAATTATAAACTTTGATAAGTGAATAAGGCAAACATGTCCGAGGTACTGATTGCTTTGCGTGGCATCGAGCTTCTTTAAACATATTGAAAATCTGCACTGGAGTTTTGGTTTTATTTCCGTTGATTGGGGATTTCACCGAGATCGCTGCAACAGTTGTTTTGTTTGACTCATTAAAACGAGAGAAATGGGGATTGTTTTTAGAAGCGTTAATGAGTCAAGAGGGAGAAAAAGTTTGACGCGTCATAGCGTGCGACTGTAAGACCAGGAGCGGAATTGTTTACCAATTATGAAGTTCTCAAATTGTTTGTCCTTGTTTTCTTTGCTCTGTTTTTTTAAACTCAAAAGTTGTAGCGTAAAAATTCCTTGAATCAACCTCAGAACTAAAAGAACCACAGCAAATAGTAAGCGACTTTGAGCTGTGATTGGTAGAAACTATTAATTCAAGGCTATCCAATTACACCATATCATTAAATAGAAACGAAACCAAGATTTGCGAACTTGGGACGGCATTATCTGCAATGTGGACACAAGCTCTGAAACCCAGATACATGCAATTGCAATGCACATTTGGTCAGTGCAAGGCACTCACGTGGAAGGTGCTGAGCCCGCTGCTGTACATCAGCAGGCCGTTGGACTCGATCGTTCGGATTTTGAACGAAATCGAGCTGGACCTTGTCGCACCCAGCGACGGCAATACCTGTTGGACAAAAGATAATTCAATTTCAGACCCCAAGACAAACTTGTGTTTGCCAAAAAATAACTTGTTGACTCAGGCCCACTGCTGCAGAAACGGCGAAATCTTTCACTAGCCGGGTATGACCTAGGCCTTCCAAATACCAGAATGCCCGGCCTTACGTTACCAGAAAATGCCGTAAATGTTTTATAGTTTTATCTGTGGCTAAAATCGGGAATACTTTTGAGCAGTCTTGTGGGAATATTATTATGGGATAAACAGCTGTTGTTTATCAGGTTTGATCTAGCATCAGAGAAGATGGATGACCAGTGACCCCAATCGCGAATCCCGTATTGAACCAGAGACCATAAAGCTTAAATATAGATTGCATTTCAATTGGTTTTATTTCTTTGCGATGCGCGTCCGACATTGCAGTAATATTTCTACCTTGCCGAGCAATGTGCTTCCGTACTTATTTGAGACGACGTAAAATAATTGCTATCTATTTCTGATCTGCTGTCTTTCGTTTGTTTGTTAGTGAACAATAGCGTCTGAGAAAGAGATTTAGGAAGACAAACCAAAGGAAATAAAGTAGGAAATTCGTGCTGAAATGGTATTACAACTTTGTATTTTTCTTCTACATTTTATCAGACTATCCGGGGATAATTTAACTCATCAAAAATTTCCACCAAAACATGTTATTTTATTTTATTCTCGCACACATGTATAAAATCTCATCACAGGAACATCATTCAGCAAAATAGCA
The DNA here is from genome assembly GCA_921293005.1 of Nemoura dubitans. Taxonomy (NCBI): domain Eukaryota; kingdom Metazoa; phylum Arthropoda; class Insecta; order Plecoptera; family Nemouridae; genus Nemoura; species Nemoura dubitans. Next base: position 23,185,470 of record OV121075.1, read on the forward strand.
TGCCATGCAACAATTCACATGAATACTAGCTATTTCCAAAAGTATACGGTGCTCGATATATGTAATGAACATGCATGGAAGAAACTGATTTTGTTTTGCGCCCCGTGTGTCGATAGCATGCACTCAAACTCGAAACAGGGCTGTGTTTCTGACTAAGACAATTTCCCTTGAATTACACGGCCGTACTGCAAACCTTGCGGAGGGTGGGTTCGAGGGCGTCTCGGAGCTGAGCGGCAGCCAGTGTTCAAATATGAAGCCTTTGATCAAATCTCACGATAAAGGATATTACGTAATAAGGCAGTCGCATCACGTAACATAATTCTGCGCCATATTGGTCGACCGTTATGGCCGATATCAATTGGTTTGAGCCCGGGCCCATGGGCCGCCTCAGCCTTCCATGCGGTCAAAGACGGCATGGGAGCGCAGAGCACGATTCGGGAACGGGGGGCGGGTGGGCTGCGCCTCCCCACCCGCCCCACACGCCTCTATCATTTCTTATTTCATCTCATCTTCTAATAACGATGCGCGGTCCTCGTACTTTTCTATTTCGACTCAGCACTGTCTCCATGGAAGAATAAGCGATCCAATATTGCTCAAACAAATCTTGCCATGTCAAGAGCGGGAAAAATAAAGCGCTACTCGAAACTTATTTTTGATGATATTTTATTAGTTGCGATCCCGTCTAGTTATATATAGCTATTATCTCCTCCAGTTAGATTATCTCTTCAGGTAAAGCTATTGTTTCTTGTTGCTCTTGTAGGGTTATATTGTGCAATGTGTGAGATAAATGGGCTCCAAAAGGCTTACCAAGTAGGATTCTGAGCTTGTAAACGACACCACCGTCTCTAGGCGGGGAGAGGCCTGGACAAAACGAACACAAAGAATTCAATAAACGGATCCTGCAGGCAAAATAAATTAAACTCCCAAACAATTAGCCAACTAAAAATAACAGAATTATAAGTGAGAGAATTAACGCAGCTAGAAACGGATGGTATACACAGATTCAAAAGCAAATAAAGCATTCCCAAATGATATCGACATTTAAAGTAGTGTGATAGGTTGTAGAAGTAATTAAATTTACTCGTGATTTAAAGTTGATTAATTACTGGACAATTGAGCAAACAATCACAATTTACAGGAATTAATGACAAAACAATGCAAACAGTTGTAATTTGTTGGTAAATTAGAGAAGTAACATGCATGCATATTAGTAGAATGATGTAATGGAAACCAAAGCAGCAATTAGATAGAAAGTGCTGATCGATATTTGTAGTGTACAATCAATGCTCAAAACGACTGACAATAAAATGAATTACATGTAAATCGTTAAGGCGAATAATTAATAAGTATGGTATGATAAGTAAATTACAACAGTAAATACATTTGCATTATCTAGCAATACACACAGAGAAAACAGTTAAGCAAAGAAGTGTTCACAGCGATACGATATTGAAGGATAGTAAACGATTGTATATTTTGTTACTTCGACTTATTATAGGAACACGAATGCATGCCATGAGAACATTGACCTGAGTACCTACATAGGAGTGTAAATATGGAATATAAATGCAAGGAAATCATAGACATTCATACGAGAATTGTATATAGAAACTCTCTATGGGTCGCCGACTGAAAACATTCGCGGTTTGTCCCAGTGCGTGGAGGTGCCGGGTCCACGCTTACTTCATCTCTGCAGCTTACGTTACACTACACCACTACGCTCATTACGCTAGACAATTACTGTAATTTGATGGCTGATCAAAAATAATATCTGATAACACGTTGAATTATGTTTCCTAATTTGTGATCTAGATTCTAGAACATCATGTGAACATAAAACTCCTGCTTCGTTACAAGAAACTTTCTCCAGGATCGTACTTCTATCCTATATATCAACGTGTCCTTATTTCTTAATTAAATGAAACTCCCACTTTATAGAAACTGGTTCAGCACTTTATGTTACAAACTTCTAAATACATATTCTCCAGTAATATTTTTCCATTTTTGCAAAATATTTATAAACACCCACAAAGAACTTTATCAAGTTAGAAAATACCAATATTTTACATTAAGTTGCCTAAAGTTCTGGTACTGCCTACCCATGAACCATTATACATTTCAGCTACAGCCCCTTCATCGTTTACAACTCAAACGAAAGTTCTCAACATGACAACGACTCGACTAAAGCTGCTGCGGAAATCGGGATCCCCAAACCAATTAGTGCACTTGCATGCATCTGAAAGCGAACTAATCCGACCCGGAGCTTGTAGCGTTGCAGAGACGAGATTATTTTGACGAGTGACGACATGATCATACCTCCCTCTAATCGATGGCCTAAGTACGGGCGACAAGCTTCTTGTTTTACAAAGTCTACCCTTACGTTATAACGACAACATATAGCCAACCATTTCAAGTTTCAGCTAAACCCTATATCTCAGAGTTCGTTCTGTATTAGCGTATGCCACTGATATACGTTGTATATACGTGAAGGCGGGCTGTAATAGTATGGTACATCATTTGCAAACGTCGCTCTGCACACAATTTGCGGTCCCGTTCATTTATTGGCACGTGAGCTGGCAGACGGATATTAATTGATTCGAGCGAATGCAGGCTTGGATATCAGAGACATCACGTCGCATCCGTTGGTCAATAGCACCGACAGCATGCGGCCAGCGTTAGCGTGGAACCGGTGCGAAGGCAATCTCTCTAATTGGGAGTTGAAATCACGTTCCGCGATAGGAGCCGGCACACGCGGCATTATCTGTGTGTGCAGTGATACTGGTCGGGTGCGCAGATGGTTGGTGGGGTGATTGATTATGTCTGAAGATATTTTGTGGTGAATGTGTTTCGTTGGTGTGTATGTGTGGAAGGTAGCTAATTGATTCACAATAGAGGCAATTTCCCTAGAGGGAAATGTAATAACTCTTAGCGGGTTTCTGCGTTACTTATAAACACTTTAAGTTTTCATCAATTATTATGTTACTTGGTGATATGGTGTTCGGTACTGTTCTGTTTTGAATGACTTGAGGTCCTAAAAAGAACCTTAGTCGACGTTTCGTCGGCGTTGGCGCCGAGGTCCTGTGTGTTGTGCAGCTGATGGTCGCTGCTATTATGTCATTCTATTATCCTCTATTTTCCTCTGTTTTCCTCTATGCGGAGCGGCTCCAAAGATTCGAAAATCGCATGATGTACTTTACAGGAGCCTTGGGCGTATAAGACGTAAAAGTAAGCGTTTAACACATGGATGTAATTAACAATAATAAATTTGTGGCTGAATATATTTATACCAGTTTATACGACCGAACGAATTTTCTGAAAACGGAAAGGAAAGTCCTTGACTCTGAGAATAGCGTAGTAATTCAGATGCAGGAACTCGAGTACATCGGTAGGTATAACCGTACATCACCGTTCAGGAAGTTTCCACGCTTTTAAATGAGAAAAACCTCTGCCCGCTGGTAAATTAACCCTCGTGTAATTGGCACAAGTTACAAAAATAAATTCACGCCAAAACGTGCATAAACAATCCACCACGATCAAGCGGCGGAAGTAATTTTGTTTCTGCATTATTTATCCAGCAAACTTTTGGCTGCGCGATTATGGGAACTACGCCCGCTAGTCGAGTCCCGCTTCCCGTCGACGCGAACACATTGTTCTTTTGTAAATCAGACCACGTATTTCGCTGATGGCCAGGCGCACCAACCATTGCACTTTGAAATTAGTTTATGGCAAAAATATGGTGTGTAAAATGAAAACGTGGACTTAATTCTAAAACACACCGGCGGCGGCGTCGGCGTCGGCGTCGGCGTCGGCGTTGGCGGCATCAACCATGCCTGCTAGCCGCCCACGCGACCAGCCAGCCTTTTAGTGCACGAGAAAACATTACGGAAAATTTCCATATTTCTCGCATAAAATGTGAAAACTGTAATTTGAGTTAGTTTGAAATTTGTTAAACCAACTAAAAAAAAAAAACGCGAGAGAACTCGAACTTTTTTCGGTTTTAAAGCGTAGATTGAAGCTTCCTCGGATTATAAGGTACCATCTGATATGTAAAGTGAAACTGAAATCCGCCCCCCACCCTGTCCTCCCGTAGGGAAAGCTTCATCCCGAGCGTCTGGTTATAGATGCCAGCACCGACGCCGACGCCGACGCCGACGCCTACTGCGACACCGTGAGCCAGGAGAGGCCCAGGCAAAGTGTGGGCGATGTGACAAATGGAGGATATAAAACATTTACCTACGCCCCCTTCCCCCTCCACAGTTCCGACAGCGCGTTTGTGGTGTCTTAATCGTTTATATACCCGTATCACTAGCATAGACAATCAAATCTAGTATACATGTCGGCGTCTTCGGCTTCTCCAAAGGCACTCCCGAATGAGTAGTATACAGAACACAAAGCCAAAGGAATGGCGTTAAGCAGCAAGCAATCAAATCATACCAAACAATAGTTTCACGTGAATTACGAAAGGCGCCGAAGGCTTTTCACACCAGCCATCTGTACAGACACTTGTTTCATATTTGCGATATCTGGGCCTCAAATATAGCAGCCGCTCTGAGCAGAAAATTTACTTTGTATATCTCTTGGTAAGATAAAACGAGTTTTTATTTACATTGTAATAAATCTAGCATAAAGTATCTTTTGCTACAAGGGTATACTGATATAAAGCCATTATTCACTGGGTCATTTGGACAACTTTGAATATATACCCCTTTATCGATTTCAGTGTTATAAATCTGTGAGCTTCTAAACCATGCTTTTATAGAAACATGCAACAAACGAAGTTGGTCCATAGAATCACATCGTAACTTATCGGTTCTCCATTGAATTCTGTGCTGTTTTAATGGCTGCCTCACGTTAGGGTAATAATGAAATTGCTGTCCATTGTAACGGATGCCGAAAATGTCATCTAAGTCAATGCCGTGACCTTTTAGCACCTCGGATATTGTAATTTAAATAATAAATCATGAAATTAATGAGCGTAAATATTTAGTAGCATTTTGGCCATGGTGGCAGACGGTCTAGATTTTCATTCGTCTCGCTTTTTGGTTGGCTATCGCGACTAACCTTCTGGCTATCTTTGACCTCTCATTGACCTCCAATGAAAAACAGTTGTTTCTTGTCGTCACTTCGTTACGCATGAACCTAGGCATGTCCCAAAGCTGGGCCAAATTTCGATAAGTTTTTCACCAATTTTTATATTGGTCCGTTACAAAGACCAACGTTGTTATATATCCATATAGCTTGGAACTGCGGATTATAGCGAATTGCGTCATCATTTTCACGAGTAAACAAATGGCGTACAATTACCAATATTATTTGTGTTGATACATGAGAATTCTCGCTATAGAATGATTGCTTTTTTAAATATTTAACTCATTACAAGAATATCTGACGAACCGAAAATTTACCTTCAAATATAGTCATGAAATAATCTGAAGTATAATATGTGTAGTTGCTTGTCGTGTTTCTTGTCGTCACTTCGTTTCGCATGAACCTAGGCATGTCCCAAAGCTGGGCCAAATTTCGATATGTTTTTCACCAATTTTTATATTGGTCCGTTACAAAGACCAACGTTGTTATATATCCATATAGCTTGGAACTGCGGATTATAGCGAATTGCGTCATCATTTTCACGAGTAATCAAATGGCGCACAATTACCAATATTATTTGTGTTGATACATGAGAATTCTCGCTATAGAATGATTGCCTTTTTAAATATTTAACTCATTACAAGAATATCTGACGAACCGAAAATTTACCTTCAAATATAGTCATGAAATAATCTGAAGTATAATATGTGTAGTTGCTTCCCAAATCAAATCATTGAAATCTGCTCAAACCCTTTCGACGAAACAAAAAAGATATTTCACGTCAACGCTATTTTTGATTCATGACACACATTAACAAACCATGACTTCTGATCAAAATCCGCCCGTCAGCTGTCAAAACTCACAAATCCCCGAACGCCGACGCTCGAATAGAAACCGTTTATCGCACGTAATCTCGGAAACGGGTTAATAATTTACCCCGGGTGACAAAACCAAAATCGTGAGTCCCCCACCCCCCACGTATGTGACCTACATTCCTGCAGTGTGCACCCTTCGAGCAAAGGGAGAGAGAGAGAGAGAGAGAGAGAGAGAGAGTGGTAGAGAGAGAAGGAGCGTCTAGAGTGAGAAAGAAAGACACATTACGGCAGATAGAGCAGGAAAACGAATGCGGAGTAGAGTGTGACTGTGCCCCGCTCGGTGTCCAGGACAGCCAGGAGAGCCAGGAGAGCCAGGAGAGCCAGGAGAGCCAGGAGACTCAGGACTCACCAGGTTCGAGTCCCGGGTGGTGAATGTGACAGGGTCTGCAGCCTCGACCTCCTGACACATGAAGTCTACGTGGCCCACGACGGTTATCAGTTTGCTTTCGGCCCCTCGGCCGAGCTCGATCACGTTCAGACGAAGGGTGTCGGCGCTGAACTCCACCTGGAAAGCACCAATCATAAGTTCGCGATTCGGATTTGAGCGATTGGACGCATGGCTTCGCCGTGGAAATGGGATGCTGCGGGATATGCGCTTGGAAGAGCTGGACCAGGGGTCGTCGGTTAATTTGTTAGGGATATGGATGATGGTCAGAACACGAGACTTTTCATGCCCACATTTGCAAAAATTATCAGTTTGTTAAGCTGCTAAACTTCCAAATGCGTATTCTGTTAATGAAGAGTGGTCTAGAGACACAGCGCGCAAAAGACAAAACATTTATAGTTATTTGGGCAACACCATGTGTTTCTGACATAAGTTTGGGATTAAACATAGTGCTACACTACATTTCACGTTAAGAAGAAGAGTAGATTTGCATCTTCTTTGAGAACCCACTGCTGCAGCTATATACACGAAATAAGAGTTTCAAAACTCACACGAAATTTCTTGAGTCGGACAAAAGGATCTATGTGCATTTTTGAAACTCTTAGCTCGTGTCTAGCAGCAGTTGGTCCTCGAGGAAGACTCAAGTCCACTCTCCTTCTTAACGTGAAAGGGAGTATTGTATATAGATAGGATATTTTTAGAGTCCTCAGTTTCATCTTTCCACTAGTGCAGATTCCTCTCGCAATGGATGTATGCAAAGTTGGAAAACACTGATAGCCCCCCGCAAATGTCGCAATCCTGACCTAAAAATGGCACCCATCATAGGTCGCAATTCGGAACCGAACGCATGCAGCCTGTATGGAAATGTGGTACCTTGGACCAAACGTGTTTTACCCAGTTAGTTGATCGCGGTTCTTTCGCTGGAGATGGCTCCAATCGACTTGGGAAATCGGGGAGGATCTTTTGCGTTACACTGCGGGATTCGATGGCTTTGGGTTCAATTTGCGGGAATGTAATCATCGTACGAGCCAATGGGCTAGTGAAGAGTGTAATTTTTAAGCCAGTTACTATCTTCTTGTGTTTTTGACTCTGTAGAAGGCTGACCAGACGACCATGTTGTCCGAACGTTTCAACCCTTGAACCTGATAGAGCCAAGGAGCGTCGTGCTATTGGTGGGAGATTTGGATGACATTCGCAACATTAGCTCTATTTCTTCTTGAAAAATAAATGAGCTTTGCATGCCAAAAGTGAGTCCGAATAATTCGAAGGCGAATATTTCGAAACATGTAACTCACTGAAAGCAGCATTATACTTTTTTAACGATGCAACCCCTCTACACTATTTTATAAGTAATTCTATGCTGCTGCAAAACAAGCAAACGAAGTTGGGCATTCATTGATTTCATAAAATTTCATTTGAGACCGACGCAATGTCGCTAAAACGGAATTTTGACAGCAGATTGGAAAAGTGCGTGCGAGAAACATTTAATTTTATAGCAGCAGTGATAATTATTAATTTAATGATTTAATTAAATATAGCATGCATATTATAAGAGTTTGGCTATTATAGCGTCTTGCATTGGGATGCTATTCTTGGAGTATAGTGGTAGTTCGTGTTTAAGAAGTGTTTCCTCCCCAGACCCCAAGCCTGCTAACCCATTCCATGCTGGAGAACTGATTCGATTACATCCCCTGGGCATGTTTCATTAAAATTACGTTCATAAATGTTTGAGTAGCCGCGTGGCCGCATGACCTCTTTTTCCGGCCGTGGAATGCATCTGCACAACAGCCTCCCACAGGACGATCATGCATGTGATGCGAGGTTGTACAGCTCCGTGCAAACTGGCCGGAAATTCTTGCCTCACTCACATGGTAGTCGTGATTAAACAATCTTACGAATTTCTTTAATAAGATATTTATTCGACCTTGTTATCGGGTCACGAAGTGTATCTGCATCAACAGCATCCCCACTTGAAGATCATGCGAGGTTAGGTGAGGTTCAAACTTGCCCGAAACTCTTGCCACCTTCGCACCGTAGTCATGCTTACACAATCTTACGACTTTCTTTAATAAGATTGTTCTCCTTTTGAACTTGTGGATATTAAAGCAAGAGTAGATTGGATGGTTGAGAGTAGTTCGTACAATTTCTACTCGTGTCTTCAGGAACGAAGTTAGCGAAGTAGAATACACTTTTAGAATATAGTTGAAAAGTGATGCGAGTGACGTGTCGAATAAATAAGAGACGAGAAATTTCTCTCCGGTAAAATTCGTAATAAAAAACAGAGAAATATATTTCTCCGAATAAAGTTTGCTTTAACTTTGTCGTCGTTTTATTCAAAGTTATATATTATATACAGCTGATAAGAAACTGCATGAGATAAATCCTATTATTGGAAAATTAGCATAGAATATAGTTTTCTTATTAAAGTCACGTGCAAAATGGATAGTTTCATTGCTTAATTATTCATAATCCTCAGCGGGAAAAGCGTTAATAAATGAAAATCCAACGTCGTTATCATCCTAACCATGTAACAGCAGAAGCATTTCGAACCCGGGCAATCCGGAGCTCGAAATTGAGCTTCGAATGCTGGATGTGGGTTAATAAGAAAATTGGGTCACACTATTGTTAAGTGCGAGCGAGTCGTGAGGGTAGGTATGGCTTCATCTCACTTGGGAGTACCTTCGGTAATGCATCTTGATAAAGGAAAATAGTAATCCACAAAGTTTATATCTAGCTTCTTCGTATAAACCGTAGCCTGAGTTACGGCCGCTGGCAACTATCTTTGCGAATGGATATCGCCGTTACTGGCATCGGATTGGCCGTGGGGGGTACTTGGAATTTGCACTAGGATGTTGGACCACGACACGATTCTTTGGGGACGTCGCGAACGTTGTTTAGTATAAACACGTCTTCTCTTTGTCATGAGAGTGTGTGGAGTGCCCTGAGGCGACAGCTGCTTTCAAACTTCATACTGTGCCAGGCTTGTCAGACTGTGTTATCCTTGAGATAATAACCGAAGGTTATTATATAGTATCTTTGGTTTAAATTATAAGGAACTTATTTAGGGTATGCTAAGTGTGTGGTATGTGGGGTATGTAGCTTTATATAGGGATCAACAAAAACCGAAGTTTTTATCCGAAAATGACATTAAACATTAAATATCTTAGACTCATGTCTACTTTATCCTATCTTTAGCATAGTTTTGAAAAAAACTATTTAAAACTGGGATTTGATGCTAAATCAAAAGTCTCACTGGTTTCCTGGTTCACTGATTACACTTTTGATTTAGCATTCAAATCCCAGTTTGAAATAGTTTTTTTCATTACACTACACATTTCCAGGGCACTAACAGGCACAGCGGAGGGTACAGGGTTTTCAGGGGATATTCAGGGTTTGAATATGAAGTGAAAGCTAAAATTTCATTTCAACTGGTGGCATATGGTGGGATTTTTGTAATGCCGCCTAAAATCCAAAGAATTATAAAGAGAACCCCTCTCTTCCAAATTTATTGCTTAAAATTTCTTCTTCAATCTAAGTATACAGTGGTACAATACAATATTTATATACATATATAGACATTTAAATTTGGAAAAAATGGATGGAGACGATCTGTACTCACTTTTCTGAGGCATCCGACGAAGTTGCTCTTGATCTTCGAGCCGGGCAGGGTGAAGGTGTTCTGGCTGCCCCCAACGAACATCCGACTCGAGGAGAGCATCGTGAAGGTGCCGGCCGTGTTCGAGTGGTCCGAGTACACTCCATCCACCACTGCGGATAGCTGCCGCACGGAGGAACTTGATTATCATGTATTATTCAAGCAACGCCTTCCGCTGATGACTTCATGCAAGGGAAATCGCCTAGCAATAAATCTCACGTTTTCTCGGGAACAAATTTAATAAAGAAAGCTCGTTTCCAGCCAAGTTCATATACCTACCTGAGCGTTAAAATCTTATCCGCGTGGGCCGAAACTTAAGTCTCATTTTTACCCACAGCTCAATTTAAAATGTATTATGGTTTCGTTAAGCCATATATGATTTGCGAAAAACTTTTAAAAACTTTATATAACTAGGTGTATTAAACGCCAAGTTGATTTCGAAGTGTTTTGTAAGCTGTTAGACTTAGTTATTTATCAAGTGTGGGAAAGCTCGTATTATATTTAATAATTATTGGAATACAGTTGTTCTTCAAATATAGCATTCCATTCCTAGATAAAAAAAAATAGGACATGTTTTTTTTGTAAAATAGTGCTGAGGTCAGGAAAGAGTATATAATATACTCTTTCCTGACCTCAGCTCTATTTTACAAAAAAAAACATATCCTATTTTTTTTTTTTAAATCTAGGAATAGAATGCTATATTTTCGACGTGGAAGCTAAAAATAGGTACTATAGGTACCTAAAGTACCTATAGGTACTACTTGGGTCAAAAGAATATGATATTATGTATTTTTTCTCCACAATTTTAGGAAATTTTTCTGGATTTTTTAAAAAGCTTTTTAGCTTCCACGTCCGCATATTGGCAACGATACTCCAACCCAAAACGTAGCAAAAAAAACAAAAACAAGCATCCATTATAAAGACAAAGAAGAGGATGATTTCGTGGCCATCGATCAAAATATCTACATAAAACCAAGATGTATTCAGCCAGTATACAAGATTTTTAAATGGCATATCAATCACGTCGGAGGTAATATCTTCAGCGGGGCTCAACTTTGAGTTTCTGGACGGTGAAAGGCGGAGAGGGGTGAGGGGGGATGTTTATGGCTAGAGGCAGCGCAATATCTCAGCGTTGGCGTTGGATTTGAGCGCCGCTCCTAAGAAAAGCTGTGCTGGCTTCAGATTGCTCACATATGAACACGCTGATGGACCAAATGTAAGCGCCAGATCATGCTGACATGTTCATTCCACGTTTTAGTGAAGAATTTCTTGAGTCATATGGAGATATGAGTTTATTTCAACGTCCTGTCTGGCATACAGAAGAAAAATTGAACGGCACTTGACTCATTTTGCGCTTAAACTTTTCGTGCTTCGTGTAATGCTGTATAGCTCGTTTGGAACTTGCCAATTACAAAGTAATTGAAACAAGCTGACTATTAGGGGTTTAGACCTACGAACGGATTTGTTTGTACATTCTCAATACACTTCACACCCCAAGCTAAATATTCTGATGAATATAAAAATATATATATATATCAAAGAATTTAATCCTCATAGCTTTTAAATATCAAAGAAATACGTCTATCCTTCCAGATAATCCGAGAAACAATCTCTTGTTTGCAGATTCTTCCTCCAGCCAGAATCACCCCATTCTTTCCTCTCTCATCATTAAAAATATACTTCAAAATAATCACGGTGAATTTTCAATGACAGCAAATAATAAGAACAATCTGAAGAAACTTACCCTGCAAAAGCTGGTCACAGCAGAGATCTGTGGAGAAGACAAAAAACATCTATTAGACAAGTATTTTGAAATTTGATCTGAAACACATTGTAGTTAACTATCACCACATTTTAAAACGCAAATCCAAGCGCCGATGCGGAAAACTCTCGTTGCTGATTAAAGCACAAAAGTGCGGTTGATCCGGCTTTCATGTTCCATTAAATCAGCTCCGCGCGCCAATATAGAAATCAGTTAACGCACTGTCTGATGGCATTTAACCAGCGCTAATGCCAATTCGGATTAGCCTCTGACCCCCTCCCCCGCAACCACTCCAAATGCTCCACTCCGCCCTAGTTCGAAAGTATCCCGCCAACTGCGCAATTAGCAGCTCCCACTGATGTTTCGGCGAATCCCATTTTCAAAATAACGGTTTCGGTTTGAATACTTTACATGAGGATAAAGCCATATCCTTCGTATTTAGTGCAGTCATGTAACTGTAGAGCAACTGTGAAATAGCTGGAAATCCCGTGATTTAAGCGACGTCTCTGCACCGCGAAACTTCAACTGTCCACCACTGAATTGTTCGAAAAGTTCCTCGAGCAATTGGATCGGGGAAGCCAAGAAGCTGCCCGATTTTGTTTCACGCTACGATTGCAGCAATTGATCACTGGACTGCGGTTGTTTATGGTATTTCACTTCTACGTTTAATTAACTAACTAACAAACCCCTGGCATTAATCAGCCGTGACCCTCCCCCTCGTACCCCCCCCCCCCCCCCTACTCTTTACTACCGGCAGCGTCGGGGGGCATCTTAGCGTAACCGTCGGCAGCCCGTGTGGTTTCGACGCCAACTGCATTACCACGCTCTATCCTGAAGTTCAATTTGAACTTGTTCTAGGAAAAAAGAACTAGGGTTCTTGGGAAGTTGTTCAATCTGAAATTCATTAATATCAATCGAAAACTCAATCCTGTTCGAATTGCACATGTTTAAAATGCAGTGAACTTTGAAGAAAATTGATTTATGGAATATTTATGCCACGAAATAAAGAAAATGTCCGCTTTTAATCTAAAGTTTGAGGAGATATCGCTGAAGAAGAATTGAACATTTACCGATAGCCCTTTTTTCACTCTTCGTTGCTTCCTCGCTCGAAGTAAATGCATTTCGAAATCCTCCTTAGAACAACTAAATTCAAACAGCCATTTTCACAGTACAGAAATTGCAGGGTGTCCCGTGTAAAACACATTTCTACATTGTTGGAAGGCTTTTTTTGATTCTACAAAAGCCTGCGCCGTATACTACTCGTCATTTTGTTGTGCCCCTGAACGCAGCCAACAGATCACATAACTCGGCACCTCTACCAGCCACCAGCTCGGATTTTAATTCCTAATAGCAACAATATATATTGTTTTCGTGACACGTTCAGCACTAGAACTTTTGTTACAGTTAGTGCAAATGTGGGATTTTTGCAAGAAATATGATTTTTCACTCGAGATTTTTCAACAATTGCAACATCATTTGCTACAAGCACGGTTGTCGTTGATGGGATCTCACTCAATTATAGTCACCATGACAGCGGCGCGGACATTTTCAAGAGAAGGGGAAAAAACATGAGTACAATTGGTGAAAAATGTGTAGTTTATCAGCGCACATTGGTTGCTGCACTCGAAGTTAGGTCACGAGTGCTCGAGGGAACGCGACAAGAGATTTGTTTTCATTAGCGACCAAGTGGGCAGTACGCGAACAAAAGAATCAATCCATACGTCAGCAGTACCACAAGAGCGAGCCGAAAAAAATATCATTTGATGTTTGCTGTCCGATAATTCCAGAACACACGCCACCGTTGATCGTTTCCCTCAAGAATCCAATGTCGCCCGCTTGTAAAGCATATCTCCAAGTGTGGCACGGGGTGTTTATTTGTAAGGCAAGTGGCAATTCGAGTATTTGTCAGTGTCAACGTTTTGCTGCCACTTACGCCGCCGGCGGCAACACCCACCGGCACCTTGGCGATTTACGAACATCATTAATCACTATTTGCGCCTGTTTTCGTGTGCGGTACCCTCTCAGAAAAAGTTTCTTCTAATTTATACAAATATAACGACATTTTTTTCAGCTCGCTGCGTTCAAAAAAGCGACGAAGCTCCCCAGAAATATATTTAAATTTGGATTGAAAACAAAAAAAGTGTTAATTACTGTGTTATATTTCCACAAGCAAAAGTTTACTTGAATAGTGTGGGAAAACGTGGAGTATGTGTGATTTGGACAACGCAAATAGAATCCACGGGGTAGCTTTGTCTTTCGAAGCCGGCAAAATGAGTTTCGAAAGTGAAAGCAGTAAAAGTCTGCTAGTGTTAGGTTTGACACGGTTGTCGGAAAAACTCCGTAGTGAATTTGTTTGAATTGCAATTTTTGTGAAATAATAATTGAAAAATGTTAAAGTTAAAAAATATTTATAACGATATATGTAGACTAGATCGAGAGTTGACGCACGATTTTCTCCGCGCTTTTAGATGGCTGGTTCCAGCATTGGCAGACCTTTCACCTTTCATCCAGACATACATACTTTATAGTAAACTTGAAAACTTTTACTGTAATTACGAGTCCGCGGGGAGAGGTTAGTTTTGAAGCCGTTGAGGAGGGATGTGTCACCAGGCGTCTCGAGCTGCCAGCGGTCATTTTGAGCCCCTTGGCGCCCATTACAAGGGCGCTTACGCCCCTGGGAGGGAGCGGACAGTAATAAACCGAGTGTTTATTATTTGACCCTGCCCATTCGTTGGATTTATTTTTACACTAGTGGCGTAAGACGAAATCCTTTGCGAGTAGTAAAATAAATCTGGCTCTTGAAAATATCTGGAGTTAGTGTAGGGCTTCTTTTTCATCCGTGTGAAGAAATTGTAGATCAACTGGAGTAAAATGAGATCGAAATTAGGTGTCTGGCATAGCTTAGAAACACATAATGCAAGCTCTACTTGGCAAACCAACTTGGCTTCTGAAAAGCTGCGCGGGTTAATGAATGAAGTATCTCGTGCAATATCTAAAATTTTCATCGGACGCGAAAATAAATTTCCATCAGCCATCAGAGACTCGGTCCCAGGTAATGGGCATGCTAAATTATCTAATGCACAAACCGCATAAACTTTTCGCTGACTAACGGCGCCTCAGTTTTCTTGTTGATCAAGAGTGAAAACTATGTTACGTGAAATTGCCGTAGCTTTTTGTCAGACACAAACAAATTGCTGTAGACATTTTAAAAATAATGTTTAATACTCTTTAACGAAAGCATTATACCCTAACACTATTAATGGGTTCATGAGCTTGGATGGAACACAGTATTAATGAGAAAAGAAATTGATTGAAAGTTCGTTCCATCATCATATATAATTCTTTGACAAATGGGGCCTATAACGATTTCACTATTAAAACGATGGAAAAACAAATTATTCTTTCTTCTTCAAAAAAATCGAGTTGTTTCAACTTTTAATCCATTCTACTAACGAGACGGCATATTGAAGGCATGCAGGTACTATGCAGGTACTCACCTCTTGAATCCGTCTGTGCACAGTGATTTTGTGCCACTGGTTGTCGTCGAAACGCACTCTGTTGGGTTTGATCTGCACTTCCGACTTGCCGTTACCCAGATTCATCGACAGCACCACCCCGCCGTCCTTGAGAGCGAGGTTCAAGTAGTCGGACGCGTGGCCTGGATCAGGAAGGAACCAGCCGCCAATTAGTTGGATCATTTGAAAGATATTCTTTGAAAAACAGTTTCACCGTTAAGAGCGCTAGGTGTCAAACAATGCTTTTCACCAACGTAGGAAACTTGAACTGGGGTCACCGTGCTGCGTTTGGAATGATTTCTTGTTTTTTATGTAGTAATTGAAGTGAACAAAAAATTAAGTTTACATGGTCATATTTCATTAAAACTTGAACCTATGGCTGAATAATAATTTTTGTCAAGCTTGTGTCGGGGCTCCAAGGCCATATATCTAGACTTATTTCAAACTGTTATAATCCTAATATTCCTAATTCTGAGTTTGGGCATGCGCTGCCCGTAAGCCAAAAATAACTTTCAGCCATGGATGAATTCGCACGAATGGCCCATTCCACGCTGATTTGGCTGAGAAAAATCTTCAGAGAAATGAAAACGCAATTGAAATCTTCATAAGTATTCAATCATTGAACGTTCGGATCCCTGCACACATAATAATATGTAAAAATAATGTATGTTTCACTCGCTGTGCCGATCATCTAAGAGCAACTAAAGAAGCCATTTTCTCGTCTAGCTTTTTCTCACACGATTTACAATCTGGCGCATATATAAGTTTCCCTTTCGGCATAAACATCCGTTTTGAAGAGATGCTAAGTTTTCGGGACGTTTGCTGTCATTGTGACTTCCACGAATTATAATAATAGTGGGTGGCATTCCAGCGATGGTCAAAGCAAAGATGTGCACAATGCACATCACTGTGTCATGAATATGAATAACAAGGAATTCATTGTCGTCGCATCGAGACCATGAAAGGGATGGGGGGGGGGGGGCTTGCTAGTTCTAGGTTTCCTTTAGCCGCGCTTGGTCCGGGATCTGGGAAACTTGAATGCCTTGGAAATGATCAGGGACATTCTAAAAGTGCACGGCGCCTCCATAAATCCGGGGAAAAATTTATGGGGAAAGAACGGGTATGATTGTCATGATAAGAAGTGTGTGGTATCGTTGATATAATTGAGAAAAATACACATTTTCTGAAAATTAGTTATACTCCAGGCCTTGTAAGTTTCAAACTTCAATAAACACATCAGTAGCAGAGATAAACTTAGAGAATTGTTTGATTTGTTGAATTGATTATACCTTGATCAACATTAGCCAAGCTCGTCGTTGTCTCTAGAATCATGTTCATGTTGTTTGCTGACAAAACAAAATTTGGCGCAGAGGTTTATCTCCGACGAACATATTTGCATGTTTTAGGAAAGGGCATGTGCTCGCGGGCGCCAGAGCGGCCCTGTTTTTTCTTCCCTCATTAATATTTTACGCGTGTCCCAAAGACAACGCTTGCGGTGGTGCATTACCCAACACAACCGCCGGCGCCGCTGTATTTTGACCCCCCCCCCCTGCCCACCCGCCAGGAGGAAACTGGTGTTTGAGAGTGAGAAACTGCTTTGCTGGGAAAGCAAAACGTACCGAGGCTAAGTGCTTGGAAACGCCATTTTGACTGATTACGTTTTGTGTATTTGGCGTAAGGGAGGGCTTGCTGTTAATATTTTACCGCTAATTGTAATTCGGGATTACCGAAGCTAAAAATCATTTATGTTGTAATTGGGTAGCGATTAGAAGCCATTAGCCTGCGTAACATAATTAGCGGCATTACTTAGAGCTTTAGTTCAGATTTTTTGTAACATCTTTTTTCCTTTTTAGGCTCGCATTAGGTTTCTGATCATTAAATTTACAGGCAAAAAGTAATAAGTAGTTTTCTTTGACGCAATGGACCACTTTGGGGATAATATTTTTTAAAATGTGACCTCCAGGTACAAGGAATTATTTGATGCGTCACGATCGCCATCTTTCAAAGTGGAGGTGCCGTGTTCGCGAACGATTTGGAGGTGCCGTGTTCTCGAACGAAGTGGGCCAACGCGAGCTCTAATAATATTATTTGTTCCAACTTCCGTTATTCAATTTTCATTCGTTCAATTTTTGATATTTAAATAACAACAACATTTGTACCCGACTTTATATACCAACAGTTTTGCCAACGTAATTGGTATAATTAAGCACACAAAAACTTCAAAAGGGAAAATGACTGTGCAGACCAACTTCACTCGCGAATCAATATTATCGGAAGTGTTCAAATCGCTAAATTACCTATTCCTTTCTAAACGGAAACGTAAAACAGAATAATTAAACTGATCCCGATTAAAATGGCGTGGGCAGCCATGTTATTACTCCATGAGCCATGATTGTGTCATGTGGCTTGCCCTGCCCTGGCTTGCCCTGGCCTGCCCTGGCCTGCCCTGGCTGCAGATCACAGCGTCCACGCAACCCATGCGTGGGATATTAGCGCACTTTGCCCACCTTTTAGCAAATTATGCAGAGCGGAGGATATATGCTACGGCAGAGAAGTGGTGGACCACAATCTATGTTCATTAAATCCGAGGGTGGTTAACGCCTTTACAGTCTCTGGTACAGTCCGATGAAGAATAGCAGGCATTATCTGTGCAATCAAGCGACATCGCATTCTGCGATTGCGCTGTAGTGTTTGGATTACAACTTGTTACTGTATTTGGTGGCTGAATGTTTTGCTGCGGTATGGGCGATGCAGTAAAAACTCGGTGTCGAAAGTCAAAATAGCGTATGGCGACGTAAGTGTTGTTGTGGAATTGGAGTGTGGAGTTGCAATGTAGAGTTTGGTTATATATACTTGGGTATTTCTGTAACGTAAGTGGAAAACGGAGTTGTACTATTTTTATCAACGCTTTTTTTTTATTCATGATAGAAAATTTGAAAATACTCTCTCATCCATCGTTACTTTAAACCGAGATCTATGTTTGTCAAAGTAACAAAACCAGTTTCCTTCATATTCATGCTTTAAAAACCACACAGATGTTAAATTATTTATAAAAATGAAATTGAAACTGAGTAAGCGTGATTATAAATATATAAACCTTCCTTTAGTTAACAAGGTAGAATGCGAAAATGTTATTTGCACAGAAAATGCTGAGAGCTAAACAGGACGCCTGTACCAAGTGTTCCCGTATGTAACTTGAAATAATTTTGACCGCATTCACGCGACCACTTTACTGTGCTTGACGTCCTATTAAACTTTGTTAATTGCGTTATGGCCATTAACATTTTCAAGCACTCACTTTTGTCGCCCATTGCACGCACTAATGAATAATCCACTTACATATTGGACAAACTTGGACCTACCGGCGTCGACTGCTTCGTTTTATTTCGAGCGAAAGCCAGATTAAGAATGGTTAGAGATCATGGTAAATATGGCGTGCCCCATTATTCGTCAGCCAACATAAGTTCGAGTTTGGACTAATAGAGTTCAGCAAGATGATGAAACTGGAGCTCGCGCTATTTGTTTAAGCGCAGGGTCGCTGTTGGAAGCTGCGCGCCAGTTCCGCGGAGAGGTTTTCCATAACGAAGGTAATGCGACATCGATCGGGAAAAAGAGAATCAGTTAAAACTAACACATGCAGCGATGTGCAAGGCAAGGTTCCCTCGCGCTCGTTTGTTCCGCACTGAAACTTTACTCCTAATTGGGGAAAATAATAACTTTTGCCATCTCGAATACGTACGCGAGAAAAACACAGGCATTTCTTTGCGCTGCAAAACACACCATTAGCCGCGTAATTAGTCTTGTGCACATATAAAAACACAACTTATTATCATCAAATTAATATTCCTATCTCTTTGGCAATCAAGTCCATAAAACCTTCCAGTTATTCTGCGGAGAAAGACTTTCTCTTTGTCTTGTCATTGTCATCGATGACGTAGACAGCGTGTTTCTTCCTTTTCGGCAAGGAGGCACGTCTCTGCACGTTAATTGGTTATTAATTGCGACTTGAGCTAAGTCTGTCTGGCGAGATCCTTAGAGCGAGTGTGACACACAGTGTTCACCCTGTCTTCCCTCGCAAACTCAATTAGCCAAATTCTGATCGAGCCATTACTAACGAGCTGCGAGTGCTTTAATTATAATTAATTAACAAAAATCGAGCTGCTGGCTGGCATTGCCTCGCTGAAAATGCGCAGCTATGTTAACAGACACCACGGTTTATTATGGAAGTAGAATGCGGGGGTGTATATAGCTATATTTTTATTGTTCATTACAAACATGTTTTTACTGAAAAAGTAAATAACTAAATACCTACATGGATGTGTGAGTGTATATTTTCATTAGATATGTACTTTTTTTGATGAAAGTTTATTAAAGGCACTCTGTTTAGAGTGTGTTCCTACATTTATCAATATCGGCATTGTAGAATCAAACAACGCCGTCGATCTCATTCGCCAAAAACAAAACGAGAAAAAATCCGACTATTTTAGAATTGCTTTGTAAACACAACGAATGCTTTTGTAAAACGGCATAACAGTATGTCTACACAGCACACAAATTCAAACTGTTTATTCTTTCGGGACGAACTCACTCATCTAACGAACGCACACACACTCCTTTCAACACGATGTCCATCCCAATACGGCAACGACCGTGATTGATAGATACCGAAGTGGAGGAGGCGGTAAGTAAAGCAGTAGAGTGTTTACTCTCACCTGTGTAGAAGAGGAGACCGTTGGGCTGACGCGTCTTGAAGTAGAGCGAGATGGCGTCTTGGCTGCTCACAATGGGCTCGCCACCGGTCCGGCTCAAGTCGTACGATAAATACTCGGCCCCTCTGAACGTGGCTTCCGAGGGCGCCTTGTCTGCAAACACGCAACAACGGGATGATCAGCACTTTTTCTGAAAATGGATGCGGTTTGGGTTTGGGGAGAGGTGAATGTACGAAACTTTTTTGGCACCGATGATGTACATCCATTTTTGGCACTACTGTAGATTCCTTTTTTAGAACTTAAATGGGTAGGTACTTTTGTTTCTGAAGTTCCTACATGATCAAGTGCCTGTATTGCAGTAATAAGAATTCATAAAGGTGCATAGCAAATAAACCAAACATGACGTCGGTTCTGTGAGAAATTGCATACATTTTTAAAAAGAACGAGTTTTATCACCACGAGGCATATCGATTAAGAAATGTCTGGGTATTTCTAGCATTTCGCTAACAAAAATATTCCGTGTCCTTGAAAGTCGTTTCCGAGGGTGGCTTATCTGCAATAAACAAAAACACAATGATCACGACATTGCATACGCTTATTTATAATTTTATAGACGCACGAGTGATTGAATTACGTCGCAGCTTTACGGGATTTTCTACTTCGATAATCAGGTTTCAGGCTCCCAAGGCGACACGGACATTTCCCCGGGGCGCTCGCTGCGTGCGCGCAAAAGTGCGTGCATAGGTGCGTGTCAGCGTGTCAAATTTCAAGACAGCTTTACCTCTGCATTATGTTTAATAATATAATAATTACCCTCCCCTTTCCCACACAATGGCATATTATAGTTTTCTAGTTCATGCCGACCGTTTCTTCAATTTTATCCCTCTTTCGTTTTGCATGATCAACAGTAATCTTCTTTTGTGTTTCCTTCATTCGATGCCAAAGGGGTTGGGAGTTGGAAAAAGGGTTTATAGACTTAAGGGTGAACAAAACGTTCGCACTATTTCATTGTTCTATACAGACCGGGCATTTATCCGCTAAGAAGCGGCCTCAGTTGGTCTAAAGATTGATGGATTTTGTTGGACGAAGTTAAGAGCTGCGTACTGCCAGAGTTTTGGGCAAACTTGCCCCGCGCACAAGGCTTTGAGAGAGGGGGGGGGGAGGGGGTGCGGCAACAGAACCCAGGGAACGATAGGCTAAAGTTTTACCTCTCTAGTAAAACCAGGAGAGGCACGGCAAAGCGGGACAGGGGCAATATTCCCTGTTCTGCAGTGCCAAGCAAGTGCCTGCGCACGCTACGGTAATGACTTTTGACTTGCCAAGCATTGACCCTCAATTTCTTGATTTACAATTGGAGGGGGGAGGGACGCGGTGAGGGGAGGAGGGGGCGAATCTGCAAGTTAATTTGCCGAGGGAAAACAGCGAGCAGAGCGGCAATAAAGAGCAAAACTTCGATGTGAACTATATGAAATATACGCAGATATCGAGTATCTGAGCCATGAATGGTGTACGAAATACGTTCTGCAGATACTCATGCGGGCTTTTTTCCGGTGGGTAGTGGGAGGATTTCGAACGTCCGTTGTGTGGGTGAGTGAACACATTTTCATTCTTCCTTGGAGCTTACAGGTTCGGACGTTTGTGATTCTGATCAGCGTCGCGGGAATCGAACTCGGGCTAGGGCTACTCGGCAACGGACTTGCGATTTCAAACCTTCGAACCCGGCTCCTTTAAGCTATATTCGAGAGAGACACGATACGAGTCTGTAGATCCTTCTCTGAGATTTATGAGGTAAACTGATGAAAATGAGCAAATATATAAAATTCAAGAAAAATGTCCACAAATAAAGTAAAGTGTCAATAAAAATGTAACTTCATTCTAGAACGCGGCCGAAAATAAATTTAAATGTTTGTGTTTAATTAAAATGCATAAAATTCTATGATCCAAGTAATTAAAGATCCAGATAGCGATACGAATTGCAATTAGACAAACTTGACAAAACAACTGATCCGTTAGCATAAACTGCGAAGATGGGATTTAATTCCATACAGCGTGGGCTCTATGCGCATAGTTGCAAATAGCTGATAATATTTCATCCTAATTCTAATTCTCAAATTCAACTCATGTATGTGCCGTTAAGTTTGCACGCCAGCAGGAGCGCAAAGGGAATGGTGCACACTGCCAACCCTCTCAGGGCTGGAACTTGTTAATACAAGGATGAAGCTTCCGTCTCAAGATATGACAACACAAAGGTATACGTTAAGACAATGGGTTGATGCTGATATCCTGAACTTGCGACACGTCGCTTTCTCTCTCTCCTTTCCGCGTTTCCAGAGCAAGATGGCGAGATTCTAGCTACAGACGAGTCAAGGTGATATATGGGATTAATCTCAAGCATCGTACACTTTGTGTCTCGCTTCCCGCTATTGCTGTTTGACAATCTACCTCCGACCTCTGTGACTTTTCCCTTTTCCACGTGAAACATGCAGCTTCTCGGTGGTATGTTAGACAGGTGGCCCGTATACAGGATCAAAAACCTTACTCAGTGAAGAAGAAGACGTGACATGATACATTTTTCTCGGGGTTTCAACTAGAGTGTTTTGTTTCAACAATATGTTCATAGTAAAGTATCGTATATAGGTATAGTAAGAAGGTTGAATAGGACAATTCCGACGTAGGTACTTTAAACCAGGGCATGAAAGGCCAAAAATCAGAGTTCTGCCATCATTCAAATTTGCATCGTGCAAGCTTTATATTGTAATGTAAGGGCTTTGAGATAATTTGAATAAAATACCGATAGACGACGTTAAACTTCTATTAATTCCACATGTATTGAAACTTCAAAGCATGGTTTTTGTAAAAAAAATATTGAAAACGCCGTAACTTCCATCACTTTCATCTGACAACGGCACATATACATTGTATAGGAGCGAACATCCCTGCGACAGTTAGTGACATTGTTATTAATGCGGAATTACCAGCGGATTAAATGATAGCGATCCCTGCGCACCCTTTGTACTGGCAAGCATATCGGCGATTAATAACAGCGCCCCAGCTTTAGTAACTGAAGCCGGCACAGAACCGTGCGCAGGACGGAAAAAAACGCAGCGAAGCGCGACGTCCTGCAGGATTAAATGTTCTGTCGTTCGGGAATAAATACGTATCGTGTGATGAGTGATTAATGTGCTAGATTATCTTGGGGGTGCGATGAAGCGAATAGCTGGCGATAAAGTTGCTGAAGCTCGAGTCCCGGGAGGGGTAGGGCGGATGACCAGAGGGAAAAATTCAGATCAGCGGGTCGAAAACGTGCGGTCAGACATATGCCTCGTTGAAACGGTCTCGAAATATAAACCATAAAAAAGTATTCGATGAATTTTTTCACTGAAAGAATAGACTTTCTCCATGCCTACGTTGGATATGCAGGCATGGAATGGCTGAATTTATGATGTACCGAACGTAAAATTTCAATAATAGAACGGACTAGCTGGCGCGCACCGCTCAATTTTCAGCAACTGGATATATTTCCATTTGAACAGCATCTATCATTCTGTGAAAATTTTAGACATCACGGCGTCAAAAGTTTTATCTGAACACCAGGAGTGTTCAAAAATTTCATTTATTCAAACATTTGAGTTATAACGGCATTGAATCCTATGTGGCAATCGATACTTACTTTTGTAAGGATACTTCACTTATTTGAACTATATTTATAGATAACTTTACTTGTAGGTTGATAGGAAGTAGAGAACTATATCGCAAATTGACATAATGGCAGATCAATGAGTGTCAAATTTCCAAGCAATATTTATTGAAAATTTTACTGGAATTATAAACATGTAATGATGGTGACAAGCCTAGCATAATCTGCACTTTCAATTTAACTCTTATGATGCGCTTGTTGCTTATTGCGGACGAATTTATTTCTGCACCCTTGTGAGAAACGCAACGGCACTCACACCATAATTTCCACCGCTTCGTTCCGATCTTACCGAACAGTTCCTATTTCGCTCCCAACTCTCAATCGATTACCTAAGAATTGGCAAAGGTCATGCTGGTCGTAATGTCTATTTATCTCATTCGAATGTAATCTATATTCTTGCCTCCTCCTATTCGCAGGAGGACAGATAGAGAAAGACTTTCTCCGTTCCTTGTCCGTTTTTTGTCTCGTCTTCAATCTCGCCAAAGCTACGTTCAAATTGTCTTTCATTACTGACGGTCCTATCAAATTTATATCTGACTGAGCCTTCAATTGAATTCCCGAGGAGAGTTGTCAGTCGCCTTGTTTCTTTTTTACAACATTGTAAACCTTCTCAAATGTCTGTTATTTAAGCTTCCATTTTATTCATCGTCAACGTTCCACACACGCCTGCTCCATCAATCAAAGTATATTCGTCTCAGATCAAAGATATTAGCGTCGAATGTGTATATCGAGCTCACCGATTTGTGTATGTTTGCCATTGGTTGGCGTTTGAATCTGTAAGAAATGTATAAATATAGTTCGTAGAGAATTAAAGCGGGCATCAATCGAAGTGACGTCTGTTTAGTATTCAAGTACAGGCTGGAATTGTCTTTGAGCTCGCTGACATTTCAGAGAAAACTGCTAAAAGCCACATTGAATAAAAAATTCAACTGCTCATTCGTAATTTTACAACTCTTCAAGATGTTGCTGCAGTTTTAAATAGATTATCGAGCTCGTACCACGTACGTTGAATTTCAATTCTTCAAATTGCCTCGTTGTTTTCACTTTAATGGCCAATAACATTTTACTACACACTAGCACGAATGATTGTAAATTAGGCCTTAGTCGACTTTTAGCATTTCCTATTCAGGTATTTTGGCCTACAACTGGTCCTGCGGCCCATAGTACCTACCTACATATATCTCAACTCTACTACGATGGCGTGTGACATTATGTATAGCCTCGACTTTGTTAACATTTGGATGAAAGGTCAGGGGAAGGTAGCGTGACCAGAGGCGGACATCATTATCAGACACAAGATTATCTTGGGGGGCGTCAAGAAAGAAATTACTTTACATCGATTGGTATCTTATAGTTGAAATAGCTCGAACATGGCTGGAGGGCAAAGAGAAGAACACAGAGGGAACGATTGATTTGTTTGAACGCGAAATGACAATAGCTGAACGGATTGGTTGTAGGAAGAAAATAAAATGGCTGGAAGTGGTTGGCGAAAAACCGCTTGCCACAAGTGCGTAATTAAAGATGAGAGCCTTGGTCTTTCATGTTTAGAAACTATTCGTCCTGGTGGAATGTTGTGTGTTCTTTGTACGTCTGGATACCATGTTGAGAGGTATATTTCATCTGTAAGTAGTTCTGTCTTTCAAACCCTAGTCAATTTAATCAGGTGAATAATATCCCCGCTTTGCCTCTGTGTTCTATTTTTGTTTTCGGATTGCCGAAGGTAATATAGGTAGGTACACACACACACACACACACACACACACACACACACACACACACACACACACACACACACACACACACACACACACACACACACACACACACACACACACACACACACACACACACACACACACACACACACACACACACACACACACACACACACACACACACACACACACACACACACACACACACACACACACACACACACACACACACACACACACACACACACACACACACACACACACACACACACACACACACACACACACACACACACACACACACACACACACACACACACACACACACACACACACACACACACACACACACACACACACACACACACACACACACACACACACACACACACACACACACACACACACACACACACACACACACACACACACACACACACACACACACACACACACACACACACACACACACACACACACACACACACACACACACACACACACACACACACACACACACACACACACACACACACACACACACACACACACACACACACACACACACACACACACACACACACACACACACACACACACACACACACACACACACACACACACACACACACACACACACACACACACACACACACACACACACACACACACACACACACACACACACACACACACACACACACACACACACACACACACACACACACACACACACACACACACACACACACACACACACACACACACACACACACACACACACACACACACACACACACACACACACACACACACACACACACACACACACACACACACACACACACACACACACACACACACACACACACACACACACACACACACACACACACACACACACACACACACACACACACACACACACACACACACACACACACACACACACACACACACACACACACACACACACACACACACACACACACACACACACACACACACACACACACACACACACACTTGCTGAAAAATTGAAAAACACCGCATATTTTTATATGCTGAAAGAAAACTCGTATAACATCGCCTTTGTTTACTATGGAGGAAAAATCCAAATATAGATCAAATTTGGTCTATGTTGGTTTTATAACAGCGACGTGAGCATAATTTGCAGTGAAATATTAGAACATTTTTCACACAAATAGGGCAAGGGGGGGGGGAGAGGTAGAGAGCATGAATGACGTAGATTGGGGGACTCAGTGTTCTATAACCTGGAAACAGGAAGGTGGCCGCTATTGAAAAGTTGCACCTGACTGGCTGCCAATCATGAATGAGTGAGCGTCAGATTCATAATCGATGCGCCCCATGTCCAAAAACTGCGTCGTGATATTCCGCCAGAATCCGCCTCAAACATGCCAGTGGCTGGCTTGATAGAATAAAAATAAACCTGTCAAATTACATCAAAGCTAAATGCATTTATCGTAATTACATGTGAGCTTGGCGCTTAGAGAAGAGCTTCTATTACTTTTTAATGAATAGTATAGAGTTGCATGCCTGCAGCGGAGAGATCTCATTAGTTTTTGCGTATAATTGTACAAAAGATATGTATGTATATCGCGAATAAATGCGATGTATTATCTGCAGCACTTTAATCAAACTATAATTTATTTTCAACTAAATGCAAAACATCGCTCAGATCAATTCAAAGCAAACATTTTATTTTTATCTTCCCATATACATTTTCAAATCCACTTCCACGGTGCTAAATTGAATGTTCTTCATGAGCTCTATAATATACTCACTCTCTTTCATACCGTTACTTTGCGAGTGCCTACTTAGTAATTTGCCACAATTACACATTCGGATAATTACAAGCCATGAAGCAGAAGCAGATGCGAATGAAACCAGGCAGGTTTAACGAGTTCTTCGAGTAGGTACACATCAAACAATCGCAACCCACCAGCTTCGGCGCAGCACGCAGCCCGCTTAGAAACGGAGTCGAGTTATTTTAGTGGATAAATCTCAGCGGTGTTGTCAGGATAACGCCCCAGCAGGACACCGGAATGCGAGGAACTCGATAAATGGTTACTGTGGACAATAATTACGGTAGAAAACTCAATTATCTCCATCTAACACATGGTTATGTATGGCTAGTGACATGCGCGCTGCTTTCAACTATGTGACAAACTATTTCCCCCTTTTTTTTGCTGAAATACAATAACGAAATTACAGAGTATAAATTGAGTTAGCAAAACCGTGCTCTCTCCAGAGCTAGCTCGTTATTGCGGCTGCATGCAAGCGCCACGTAAAAAACAACACAAGCCAAAAATTACATCAGCTATACACTGCTCGAGCCGCCTGGGATAAAAAGTTTAATCTCTTTAAGTAGGAGACTATTATACAATATTGCTTCGTTTCAACAAGGTTTCAGAGTGTACATTCATTGGGCTTATACGTTTTTAATAACATATTTTATAACATAATAAATAGTAACACGAATGGAAAATAACGGATGCGCCTTGTTGACAGCAGAGACAACACGGACAATAATGCACTGGTGGTGGAGGTGCCGAGTTCAGCGCTCTTCAAATTCCGAGAGCGCTCGGATCAAATAAGCTAAGCCTCCAATTTAATTGCATTCGCCATAAGAGCAATCTCCGTAATCTAAATTTCCCAATAAGAAGCCGACTTTTATCTGCAGCCCGGATCCGACAGCCAATGGAGTTAATCAACAGGGGGCAGCTCTCATCTAGTACGCGACACGGAGCGCGGAGTACGGCGCACGGCGTACGGCGGTCCGTAGCCGTACCACGCTGCTCGTGCCAGAGGTGCAAGCATCCTCCCCGTGCTGGAATTGCGTGTGGCCGGCTTCGGTGACTGCTGGCTCTCCTAAAGTCTGTTTTCCCTCGGCTGTTACACGAAGCTCTAATCGGATTACCTTCCCGAGACACCCACTGCCAACTCCCTGCCCGTCTTCTGCTTCTTGGGCGACTTCTTGTCTGCGTCTCTGCTTCGACCATGGCCAAAAGGAAAATAAAAACTACCCAATTTAAGAAACCTGACCCGGCCCGACCGGGCTCGGGTCTGTCCTGACCCGCCTTTTGCATTCATATTACGAATCGCTCGCTTCTATCTCGTTCCGCGCTTTTTCTAAATATAAAATTCAATTTACATTTTATGATCAAACTTTACAATATCTTAGCTACGAACAATTGCTCTGTGTGTGCTGCCATTAACATTATTACGTCGGTTATATTTTTAAGCGAATTCCGTACAATTTGAAACGACGGGCTGATTAGATTCTATAGTTTTTGTTTCTGACTATTTTCCTCCACAGAGGATTTATTTTGGAACTGGTTCGTCGGCAATTTATGGCTGTTTCGTTTAGAGACAATTCATCAAGAACGATTTATATTATCCAAGTCCCACCTCCACTAAATTCTTCCGTTATTTTATCATGTCGAGCGAGTGATTCGCAAACGAGAGGTTTATCCACGGTACCACATGAAACGTAACAGCATAGCAAAGTCACAGCGAGCGGATTTAGTTTGACAAAAATCATGCACCAAAAGCTTTCACAAAATGAGATGATAAAGTTTGAATAACATAATTACTCCGAAATCCTGAAGTTTCTCTCCAAAAACCTTCAGCGCTGAAAAGCAGAGAAATGTAGGTATGCATACTTTGCATAAAATAGCGAAAGTATCTTAAAACCTCGTTAACGCGCCGTTAATTTCCTAATCCACTGGCAAAGTCGGTCTCATGGCCAGCAGAAACACAAGGAGGGTCTTTTCTTGGGAGTCTGTGATCACCAGGAGATCGACTCCGTCTTTATTGCCATGTCGCGCGAACTGCGAGCGCAGTTGGCGCTGCCCATGGCGCTGCCCATGGCGCTTTCCACAGGGTGGCTCCGGGTGGTTTAGTGTCACATGACCCAATTAAAGCTGGCAGCCGAGTAATGGTCTCCGCGACGAAGGAGATCACAGCTTACACACTGAGATCAAATGAGAAATTGTGCGTCCAATCGGGACCGAGTATCCCTTCTCTCTCTCTCTCTATCTCTCTCTCTCTCTCTCTCTCTCTCTAGTGAGACTGAGAAGCCATAGCCAGCATTCTTTTTCGGTGGGAAGAAAAGTCAGTTCTCTCTGCTGCTGCTAGTTAAGAAATGAAATGAAATTTACGACATAGTAAAATAATTTTAACTTTCGGTGCTGTATGAATGCTAGCGATGTGAAAATCTAATTTGGCTGTCTTGATGTTGAAATTAATTACTTTATACATTTTAGATGTTTATGTAGAGCCGAATCAAATGATGCGGAAAAAGAAATGAGCTTGGCCAGAATGGTGGTTGTAATTTAAAGGGATTTTCTTGAACGTCCCTGTTGTTTGGAAAATGGGGGTGGCATTTCCACGAGTCCCGGCACTGGGAAGCGTTGCAAAATCGAGCAGATTGGAGATTGACCGGTGGTATCGAGATAAGTTTCTAAACCTCATATGGTGGACTGTGGAATAATGATGCTGAAAGTTGCCTTTTGAGGAGATTGCTTTGCGCAAAGTATTGTGGGGAAAAGAGTAACTAGGACAAACAAAACACTCAATACAGGCTGCGCATCAGTGGCGTAGTGGAGGCCCAAACCGCCCCCGCAAGGCTTGGGGGCCCCACCGTCAAGGGGGCCCTCAAGCCCAAACAGAGTGTTCGTTTTTAAAATGCAAAAAAATATCATGAATGGCTTCAAGCCTACCCTTGACTTATTGTGAACTGTGGCATCAAATTTTGCTGAAATGAGTTATACTGTTTTAATGTACAACAACCAACTTTGTAGAATGTGAGCCTTCAGTTTCGAAGACTATAGAGAGTACAATTATAGGTACATCGTACAAGAACAGAGGTGGCGTTCTTGGCTTGGAAAGAAACAAGATTTTCATGAAAATGAGTAAAATGACTGGTCGATGCAATGGCAAAAACGCCATAACTCCAGTCAGCAACCCTCGGGGTGGTTCTTTGACGAAGTAAGTATGCTTCTTATGATGACATGTGACAAATTCAATAAAAATAGTGGATTTTGTAGCGAAAACAGGCCAAATTTGGACTTTAAAAACAATTTACCTTATTCAATTAAAGAGCTTCATTAAAGATTAAGTCATGCCGATGAAAAAATACATTTTAATCTGAATTATTGGCCTGTAGTTCCAGTCTTTAACCACAAAGAATTCATTTTTAAGTGTAGATATATGCGACATTCAAAAAAATGTTTAACGGCCTTAAATTTAAATGAATATTCCCGAGGAGACGAGTTCACTCCAAATTGATGACCTCGCATCAAGGGCGGCAATTAACTTTTCCTTCTTGCAGTTTTCGTATTGCTGGCCGAAGTTTCACTCGAGGCGGCCGACTCTGGATATTCGAAGTAAGAAAGGTGCCACGCAAATGAAAGAATCGACTAATTACGTTCTACTCAAGCAGACATTTTCCTTGACTGACAACGACTGTTTGACGTCGTGGAATTAACTTGCTTATAAGGTGTTTAAGCCAGAGACAGCAACGTTCTTGAATTACTTAAAGCATGGAACGGATAGAAACATATTTTTAGAAAACTCGCTTTTATAGTTGCAGTGTTCTAAAAATCAGCAAGAATCTATAAGTTATCATGGTTTCTTTGGTGCAAACTTGATCATTAATGGTTTTAACCCCGTTTCGGGGTTTTCAGCCAAATTAACAACAAGAGATGAAAATCACTGTAATGCTTTACAATGTACCGAAATAGCTGTACTATGGAAACAACCACATGCTTTGAGAACTCTTAATTGATCGCATTGGGGGTTGAGCTTTCAGTTTTGATCGTGTCGCTGAAATGTGAGAAATTGAGTAAAAGCTATAAAATCGATGTGCCTCACCTTCTCTGCAAATACAATCATTTATAAAAAAAAAATCTGTCGTGCTTGGATCTGCACAAGAATGAATAGCTTTGTTAGAAAACAGACCCCATGCATTGAATTCTTTATAATGTGGAATGCAAATAAACGCATTTGTATTAGCTGATTTTTGAGCTCGAATCATTATAATGTAACTGCCCAGTCTACCGACTTTGGAAAAATGGGACAGACTTTATACATAAACTACACATTTTCAGATTATATTTTTTATTTTACATTCTGACGTATTTCTATGCTCCTAAAATGTATTTTCTATACACTTTACCTTGTTTCAATGGAGTGTGTACTCATTAATATATGTCTAGAACAATAAAATAAAATAAAATAATTGAATTGAATTGAATTGAATTGAATGAATGTGCTCTGTTAAACACACGAGACTTTTGGTTCGCTCGCTTCGCTCGAACACTCCACTGCAACCCTCAGCCCTTGCTTCACATAATAAACACGTCGTGCTTCTAACACAACAAAACCGTCGAAACGCCATGTGGCCAAAAAACAATTGCGAACCGAAAGTACGAAGCAACACGGTGGCTAAACTCAAGTATGTCCCTGCACGTAAATAGCTCAACGTGCTGTGTCTTCCATCCCAGGGTGCTTTACTTTAGTGCCCCATGCGCCGGCATCCCCGCGATCGTTTGTTTGAGACGTTGGCGTCTTGACCCATCTAATACCGGTCTCATTAGAACAGGAGAGTTAAGTCTATTTGCCATTCGCCTCCCCCCCCCCCCCCCCCCCGCTGCAAGGATCATCAAGCCACACGATCGAGACGCCACCCGCACTTAATTTCAGTCATAGTGCCATGGCCAATGCCCGGTACAGTCTGTTTACGTTGAAAGGGATGCTGCGATTTGTTTATGTTGACAGTAGAGTCGCTTGGCCTGGTTCATCTATTTTCCAAAACCTATGGTTGGAATTGGAGGATGGAACACTCACTATGGCTAATAATGCCAATGTCGGGAACCGAAATGATGAAGCATCTGTGGAATGGGAGCTCAACTCATGCAATGTGAAGACCTACGCAATTATACGATCAGATATTTTGCATTAACAGACATTCCAATAGAATTAGTCAAGTTTGTGATGATGTCTTTGGTTCTTACCGACTACCGTAGAACGCTGCGACGAAATCGACATAAAGTTTGAGTATTATTTGGGAAACTGTCGATATATTACGTTATTGGATATACTTTTAAATTGATAACGCGTCAAGTTTATCCGTGGAATAGGAAAAAAGTGTGGTGTTTAAACAACTCAACTTCTCCATGTTTTCTTCACTTTGATCTGAAAGTGCTTACTTTTCGGATAAGTATTACATTCTTTTGTGACCGGCATCGATTATTGAACGCTCTGGTAACCGGTGAGGTTCCTGCTCCGGTTCAAACGGGACATGACGGAACTGGCCGGGTCACCGCGAGTCGGAAGTCTGCATTATGTAAAGACCCTCCTTGGCGCCCACGCCTGATCGACCACGCCGCCTGGCGAACAGAGAACGGAGAACGCGGAACGGAGAACGGCTTCGATAATTTCCCTCGAGCTCAATTTATTTTACTGTTTACTTTCCTTGCCACAATTTCAATGGTTTGTGGAAAGTGTCTTGCCTATTTTAAATGTATAGTATACTAACGTACGTTTTTCTTGATTCAGTTGCTTGTTACGCATTGTCGATAAAAATATATAATAATTACATAAATATAGAGTGTGAAGGATGTCATAACAATGCTGAATTTCTTTTCTAGCCCAAACTGGGAACTCTGAAAGGCAAGGGCCAACAATGCCCACGTTAATATTCAAGTGTGGCCGTCTCATATTTCCCAATTATGTTAGGTTACTTTTGATCCCTCCGGACACAACATTTTATTCACATTAGTGCTTTATACAAAAAAAAGTGCTTTGTTCAATTACCCACCCTCGAGGACCATTGGCTGTTGTCCACTTTGGTCTACCATATAACTCCACCCAAAACACGGATTCCAGACTTTCAACTTTCAAGTGACGTTTTTATATAACAAAAGAAAGCATAAAAAACAGCTTTATACAAAATTTCCTGCAGCGCGTCTCTCCAAATGGAAACTCATTGCAAAACATCGCCCATTTAAGGCTACATTTGCGTTATTTGCCCATCAACCGCGATCGCTCCACCAATTTCGCTTCACAACGACATCTTCAATTTCTATCTCAATTTCTGTCAATTTTCTTTCCACTTGCCATCTCTGTTTCGCACTCGGAAACATTCGTCTCAGTCTCTATCGTTTCCTGCTGTGCTCTTCTCGGGTATCTTTATCTATATATCTGCTAGCGCTTCTTGTGCGGATCGGGATAATACGCCGGCTTTCTCACACGGGACTCCCTTTATCTTTCTACTCCATATCCAGTACTGAAAAAGCTCTCCTTCTTGGTTTCCCTCCTATACTCTCAGCCCGCTTTGAGTTCCAGCTCTGGCGCTGCACAGCTCCATTTCGCAGATCCCCGCAGCTTCTAACGATACCTAGTTTCTTATTCGATAGGCACGATCATCTATCATCTCTATCTCAGCTGTTGTATCGCTCATTTATAACAGAGAGAATTCCGAAATTCTGATACACAATGCCTACTGTGTGCTGTACAGCTGTCGGGTAGAATTCGGCTTAGAAATGATATCTCGAGAGAGCACCTGAACAGATCATAATTGGGGAGTACCTACTTAGATTCACATTTAGCTAAGTGATATTAGTAGGTATATGGTTACATTCTGACTACAACCGATGGGTACATGTTGAATGTGTAATTATTAATTAAGAACATTAACTAATTTTCATTTCCAAACTAGGCACAATATGAGGAAATGAAGCTCGAATGCTAGCATCTATTTCAGGAAAAACACGATATTTTCCGCTAGCTTCTATAGTGGCCCTTAGGGCTAGACTCTAGACATGTCAGTTTCTTAGGCTGTACAAGAAGATTGTGTCTCGAAGAAACTTGCTTAGAAGGCAGAGGCTATTTGCTGGCACCAGTTGTGCTGTGCGAAACAGATGTTTATTGAAAGGATCGTAATTTATCCCGCAAGTTTTCTATGGCTGGTGGCATTAATCCTGGTATCAGCGGACGCGGAAGGGTCTGTATGGGGTGGCCGGGTGTTTCACCCTGTCTGACGAGCATTCGAAAGCGTTGTTTCCCAAACGCACCAGAGATATATTTCCTTCGCGCGAGTTCGGAAACGTCCGAAATATATTTTGAAGCAGTAAATTAAACCCACCGAGATAGGTATTCAGTCTAATGATCTAGGATTTACGTGGTTAATGGAGTGAATGGAGATAAATCGATTCAAACCATAGTTATCTGCGAAAATACGAACGAATGTGTACACAGAAACGAAATCACATTCACACCAGTATTTCTCACTTTGCCGTCATTATGTCAATTCTTGATCAAATCTAACTTTGAATATTATTAAGTCCTAAGGCAAATTCTATCAAAGCTCGAGCAGACAAGGCAATCGCATAGCTTAGCACAAATTACACCGATACAGACTCCTCAGCGAGCACGGGTAAAAATCTCCCGTTCCGAACGTGATTTTTCTGTTAACTATACAGCTGTGGATTTATTTGATAAAACACTGGCCTTTAATCCAGTCACGTTCGGCGTTCGTTGAGTGTTCCAGGTGCAGAGTGGATATGTTCGCCTGCAGACGTGTTGATATGTCCGGGCGGATAACGAGACAGCACCTCTAGTTCAAACTACTTAGAGAGGCTTTATTTGGCAGGGAGCGGCCATGCTTGAAAACGTTTTGGACGCCATTAATCGTCCAAATTAATTTAATTCAAGTATCATGATGGAGATTAAACAATGAGACGCGAGAAAATCATTATCATATCTTCAGTTTAGCCTTTTTAGCCTGTATTTACCCTATATTTAGCCCAATTTAGCATAAAAATGCAAGCTGACAGCCAGGCGAGTTTGGACAAAATATGGCGTCCATGCGATTCATTGGCCGCTCTCTGCAAAATAAGCATCTCAGCTCAAGATAGTTCCCGCCGTTGCCGCAGCGTGGGTAACACACTTGGGAGCTTAGGGTGAGACCGTGGGTGTGCGACTGCAGCACGGGAAACTTGGGCTTAAGTAGATTCGCCTTGCGCGTGGCTTCGGAAAGGGCAGTTTGGCTGAGGGCTGACGCTGCTGAGTCTCTAGTATCGTCTTGTACTCTTCTTCGCTATCAGTTTCATTATCGGGATGTGTCTTCTGGCTTAAGGGTCGCCAGCGTTTATGCGAAATAGAATAGGTATCAGCGACGCCGACAGGGTGTAAGTTGTGGGGATAATGCACCGTTAGGTTCAAAGCTAACAATGCTGAAAGGGTAGCAAGTCGTCGTATGGTATAATAGTGATGAAAGGTTTGTGCCTTGATAATGTTCTTGTCAGGGAAACTAGTCGAAGATAAAGCTATACAAAAATCAATTTGATATGGTATCGGAATGAACTGCATTTTTGTATCACGAAGAAAGACTATAAACTAAACGTCCATCAAATCTTGTATTATTTTAACTCGTTTTATGTTTTCATTTGCAAATCTAAAGCATATTTTTAATGTTTGCCATACAAAAATTCTTTAAATTTTAATTCTTTTTCCGCTCTCCCATTTCCCCTTACAATAATGGCTATTTCTTAGAGTGAGTCCGCCTAGTCCTTGCCAGGACACTGTCGTATTGTGGGTCGGAATTGTCCGTTCGTATGTGCCGTGAATTGTTTCACTTTGTTTTTGGGGGATGGGGGGGGGGGGTCGTTCATTGATGGATTAGGATTTGTTGGACGAGGATGGCTGAGCGAATTAAAGTGAATGGCTGGGAGTTATCCCACTTCTATTTTCCCAGCACGGTAATTACAAGTGACTGTAACGCAATTCACATCCAATCACTCATAGAAAATGGGAACGAATAAAAGCAATTTCGCTCTGAAGACTTCGCTTAGATATTTTATCGCTCTCTTTGTTTGCTATATTATAGTGTAATAGCGCTCGAAATACGAATTCTGTAAGATAATAAACTGAAGGGTCTCTATTCCGCCGAAGGGGTGATGAACTGTAGTGCGTGGAGGTGCCGTGCTTAAAGCAGCAGTGGAAGCGCCACATTTTAAGCTTGAAGTGTTCTGAGCTTCAGTTTTAAGAAATGACCGGAGATGTTTGAAACTATTTTGAGGACTTAATGAAAATAAACCCATGTGCTCTAGCAAAAGTTAAATCTAGAAACGTCCAACTTTTATTGCATTAACTTAGCGTTAATTTATTCATGTCAACCAATGAAAGAATTAAGAGCGTTCGCCAAGAGTTTGTTTCAGTAAATTTTAATTGAGAAGCGTGACTAGAATCTCAGATAGAGTCACTTGGTCTATAAATTCGTCCCCGAAATTTCCAGATAAGGATAATAAAGCTTGGCGACAAGAATTAAAAGGAAACTTTCTCGGGGGAAATTATGTGTGTAATTAATCTCGTCTAGGGTCGCGGGTGGCACGGCGGTTCTAATCCATCGTCGTGCACCTTTTCCTCCACTCACAGCCCCTTGATTATGTGCAACACCTTTGCCGCCTCAATTTGGCGTTTTGACGTGATTAACATGCGTTCGCGGTAACGGATACTCGAGATGGAAAATGAGAAAAGTTACTTTGCCTTTTGTCCTCCAGTGGGTATACTAAAAGTAGGACAAATGCATCGCCTTCTTGATCTTTACTGATCAATGTTCTTCCCCGTCCAATTATGATAACGATTTATTTTTGGTTTTATTTTCAAGTTCTATTAGGTTTAAGATTTAGGATCAAGCTCTAAGATGGGGTGTGGTAGCCAAACAATCAGTCACACAGGGAATACTTCTTGTGAGAATCCACATTATACCTTCAAACAAGGTAATTCACTGCTTAGCGAGGAACATTGCAGACTGTCACCCAAGCATTCTTTTGTATGTGTGCGTCGAGGAACATTGCAGACTGTCACCCAAGCATTCTTTTGTATGTGTGCGTCGAGGAACATGCCAAAAAAGCACTCCACATCGAAATTTATTTCACGCTCATACGTCCGTGCCCAAGTTTGTCCAACCCTTCGCAGATTTCCTATAGCATCCCTATCATGTTTCACTCTAGTTTCCATGGAGCCAACTGTTTGAATATTATGTCTGGGATTTGCCACTTCCGCCCGGCTGGACCCGCCGCGCGGTTTCGTTCGAAGGTCGGAAATCTCTTGTTTCCGCGTCGGGGCTTCGACGCCGGGACCTCGACGCCCACCGGCCGGCGCGATGTTCGAGGGCGTCCATTCGGCCGTGTGATGGGATTTGTCCCGACGACGTCGACGTCGACGTCGACAACGTCACTCTAGTCGACAAAGACTAGGTGATTCGAAAGAGATGCTTTTCAAATGTCTATATATAGAAAAGTATTTGTGCGTACCAGATCTACTTCAGAAAGGATTGTATATGGATTTTAAGCAATCTCTGTATAGAGGTATTCGTCTCAGATCTTACCATCTCTTTTTAGAAAGACCTTGAATGTGTTATTGAACTCGGGAAAACTTTTACGAAATCCAAAACAAGTTGGGAAAGTCTTGCTAGAAAATGTCGGTAGGTTCGCGTTAGTTTCGCCCGGCAAACAGAACGGCTGAGTAATTCGGTGCTCTTTGATGAGCGGAAGATGATGGCCTCAAAGGGAATGAAGTGTGAAGACCCTGTCGTCGCATGACTTCCTGTTCATCGCCTCTGTCTGCGCTCGGCTTGCCAATTCAAACAATATCACGGGACGTTTGCACTTTTCTGTGTCTATTATACCTACTTTACTACTAAACCTACTTTACTACTATACCTACTTAAATTCTGGGTAATTTACTTCACGGCTCTGAGGCGTTTCGGGGATCCTTTTCATTATAGAAATTTAACAATACACGTTCGCCGCTTTTATCGGAGATAATATTAATTCGCCCCATTTATGGAATATTTCCAATAATTCACGCTTTCTCCTGATTTATGCATGATTGCTCACCACGTTCATTATAGTTTCTATCGAATTCAGAATGCACAGATGTTGAACTCCTTGTGTGTCCCTTCGTGCAGAGACCCAACGGAAAATGATCCATCAAATTTCCTGCGCAAAGATATCCGTCAATTTGTCAATACGCCAAATTGTCTTGTACCGGAATTGCGTAGCCACTAGACATGGTATTTGGTATATGTCATCCATTCCCAAGCAGTCGGCTTCTAGGTTTTGAGTCCCCGCGCGAAATGGGAATATCTCGTGTTTGCTTTTCCGGGGGTGGTCGCGGGTGGTTTTGCGTTTTGGCTACTGGGGTTTTGGAACGTGAGCTAGTGGGGGAGGGGGTGGTGGTAGCAGACAACTGGAGCAATGGCGGACGACTGGCAAGTGAGCGATGTATGGTTGGGGCAAGAGATGAATACCACAGGGGCGTATAAAGAACTCAGCTGTGAAACGAACAAACCATGCAACCATAATAGTACCGACTCGGAAAAGATGAAAATCGTGTTCTGTGGAAAGCTATGTCATCGGATCTCGTCCATAACTTTTCTCTTATTGCTCTAGTGTAGTTCCTTTAGAGACAGATTTTTCTTTATATTAAAAGTCATGGATATTTTATTAAACAAGGTGATCTTGCTTCTTTCTCGAAACAAACATGTTTGTTGAGACGGAAACATAAGATATGATATAGAATATAGATAAATATCTCCGTTGAATGTTTATTCACAATGAGACAAGGATTCGGTATTTTGCTGCCGAAGGTTGAGCCGAAAATATCTTTGAGCATTCAAATCCCAGTTTGAAATAGTTTTTTTCAAAACTAGTGCTAAAGATAGGATAAAGTAGACATGCGTCTAAGAAATTCAATAACCTTACCATGGGCTTACTATATTTGATATAGCTGATTCGCAACGTAATTCTATTTGAGTTTTTGACGAGTATAGATATAATTGTAGCAGATGTAACGTGTCAGAATACATAAAACAAGACAAACAAACTAACACTCGAAAAAAAGCATACAAAAGTGATTTATTATTGGGGTAAAGAATTTGAGATGTAGCTCCGTTCGCGTCGCTTTTGTCATAAACTGAGAAGCCCTCTCATATCCATCGACCAACACACACATTTTACACTTCTTTTGAAAAAAAGTTGTACAAAAGTGTACTCAAAAACGTGAAAATCTAACTCGTTTTCCACTGGAAAAGCCGAAAAACATCGCTTTACATTTCCTCGCCTCCCAGTGAAAGTATTGCATTCCAGATGACACGCACACTGCAGCGGCCATGAATCTCATGGGCAAGAATTCCTCTGCTCCTCGCGCGTCGGGATCATGGAAGTAAATTGAGCGAAAAGTGGATAGCAGTTTCTCTGCTGTGCGACCGCACAGTAACGCACAGCATTATCAAATAATTCAGCGGGCGGAATGAGAAGATGGCGAAAGGGAGAAGAGAGCATTTTATGTGCGTCAAAGTGCGAGTTATTGGATCAACTGAACGAAGAATCACTCTGTTTTGCAAACGTAATGGGTGCGAGGAAACCGTGGAGATGTGTGCTCACTCAACCGCGTTTGTGTTATGACGTGGTATACAGAACTAGTGCGTGGCAGACCTAGATGAAGGGTGGGTCATGAATAAAACAAAAGGCACAATGCATCATCGGAGATTCCAGGCAAATTAGTCATTTGAAGGAAACACGGAAAAGATTTTTGCTATATTCTTGCTACACACGACTTTGCATTTCCACGTATAGTATGTTTCTTATTTTATAAACAAGCTAGTGGTAATGGTGGATGTTGTTTTCCATTAGATCAGCATTTTATATAGCACGCTCGAAAGGTTTAACTATATATGTGTTGGGTGGTGTTCCTTTACGGGGAACCATTTTGAGAGTTCGTTATAGGTAAAACGATTGTGTGTTACCGCAAACTGTTATGTATTTTTTTCATATTTTGATCGTTAGACGTTATAGAATGCGATGTCTTTACTTTATCAACTCGGTGTAATCTTGCTGCATGACGGAAAATTATTTTTACTCGAGATTGTGCTCGGAATTATAATCTAGGATTATCTGCAAGTGTGCTGCAAGTGTTTATCAGTTATTTTGCTTTTCTACTCACCCATTAGTTACAAGCTTCAGGTAACAACAAAACATATTATTATCCTATAAATATGTTATTGTGGCTGCGTATCAGGAAAACTGACCTACTTTTTTTTTTTAAATAAATGGCTCACTGAATGCGCGAAGAAAATTTCCTATAAAATACCATGTGTAAAAATGGCACAGAAATGACACCCTAAACCGCGAATGGTAATATATTTACGGTATACAAAACGTGTAGCTGTGCTGGCTATACATTATACAGTAACGGTATCGTGGCAAGCTGAATTTTCCTTGAGTATAATGTGCCAGTATATGATATGAATTATGAAAGGGTTGGGCTAAAAGGCTTATATACACCCTGCATATTGTAATACAACTTTTAATTCAACCCCCACGAGCATATAATATTTGCCATGAAAATAATACGACATTAAGTCACGTAAGCCTAAAGGAACATTCTAAATATCATGTTTTTTAAACAATATAATATGTTCCTCTAAAGTATTTATTCGGGGATGGAAACAACCATTAGATGCGGAATCTATATTATATACATACATCTGGGATGGGTGAAATTTACGACTAGCTCTTTCGGGCATTAATAGAGCCTTAATACAGGAATTCAGGCATTCAGGTTCAGGCAAGTACCATGTAGGTGTATGGTTTGGTACAGATTTGTGAAAGACTGAGAGAAAACCCCCACACGATTTCGTCTCCCTATCTCCACAGCGTCGCATCTACAGTATAGACTGAGAGAAAACCCCCACACGATTTCGTCTCCCTATCGCCACAGCGTCGCATCTACAGTATAGACTGAGAGAAAACCCCCACACGATTTCGTCTCCCTATCTCCACAGCGTCGCATCTACAGTATAGACTGAGAGAAAACCCCCAGACGATTTCGTCTCCCTATCTCCACAGCGTCGCATCTACAGTATAGACTGAGAGAAAACCCCCAGACGATTTCGTCTCCCTATCTCCACAGCGTCGCATCTACAGTATAGACTGAGAGAAAACCCCCAGACGATTTCGTCTCCCTATCTCCACAGCGTCGCATCTACAGTATAGACTGAGAGAAAACCCCCAGACGATTTCGTCTCCCTATCTTCACAGCGTCGCATCTACAGTTTAGACTGAGAGAAAACCCCCAGACGATTTCGTCTCCCTATCTCCACAGCGTCGCATCTACAGTATAGACTGAGAGAAAACCCCCAGACGATTTCGTCTCCCTATCTCCACAGCGTCGCATCTACAGTATAGCCTATAGGTATAAGCTGAATGTGCACCTTCTGCTATATCATCATTTCGATCTGAATAAGCTTTAAAGCATATAATTCCCCCCTTGAAAAAGGAGCTAAATATGCATGGCTTAGGTGGGCACCTGAGATGTTATGCTATCTTTTACAAAATATCTCACGTACAGTCATCTGTAAGATTTACTGGTACGGACCCTAAATGTGCGAA
Organism: Nemoura dubitans; assembly: GCA_921293005.1. Taxonomy (NCBI): domain Eukaryota; kingdom Metazoa; phylum Arthropoda; class Insecta; order Plecoptera; family Nemouridae; genus Nemoura; species Nemoura dubitans. The sequence continues at coordinate 23,227,355 of OV121075.1, forward strand.
AATACGGTATGTTTTCAAATTCTACGAGAGAAATGGTGAATTATTTATTCAACATGACTGTATTAGGATTTCAATTCCTCTGGGAAAATACATTTTTATTAAAAAGGAATCTTTCAATAGATGTCTATCTCTTGAGGCATCCCTTTTATATAAAAAATATACTATATACAGTTTTTCAGAGGAAATCGTGAAAGTGGGTGGAACGAAAGTCTGTTGGCTGAACCAAATCCTTATATTTATTTGAATTAAATGCTCGACTCAAGATTCATCTTATCGTATTTGCAAAGAATTTTCTCGAGCAAAACATACAATACAATAACATGTTTACAAATTTTAAGAGGTAAACTTTTGTTGTATATTGTGGAGACTTAATTAAGACTGGATTTTGAATACTACAATATGTGTAACTGTTTCGAAATTCGAAATTCGAAATTCTTAAATTCTTAACCACACAACACAACAGTTCAATTTCTCAAAGAATTGAAACTCTAGTTTGAAAATAGTTTGTTTGTGAATATTTTGAATATTCATATTTGCATTTTAAATTGACTTTTTCATACGTCTAGCACCGAAAAACGTATAATGCGTTGGGAAGGCAGCCTGTCACAACATAATTTACAAGGAAAGCGTGTAATTAAAAATTCTTGGAAAACAATCCTGCGACGTTTCTTGACAGCAACATTTCCCAGCGTTGACGTCATCGTGGAGTTCGTCTGCGACCGACGTGACGAACGACGTTGCTGACCTAAGCTACAACGACCAGTGCTAATCTAGCGTGCAACTGCACTCAGCCAGTACACATAACTCATTTCGCTAAACAAACACCGAGGAAATGTGGACGATAATGAGATGGAAAAGCATTATAACCGTTTTCGCGTGTTATACTTTCTCTCACTCCTTTCCCTCATGACGTCTAAGCCCAGTTGCGCACAAAATCTAGAAATTCCTCTGGTTTCTGTAAAGGGCCACATGTGAAATTCATGAAACCTAGCGCCTCCACCCTGGTTGAACCTGGCGCCTCCACCCTGCTTGAACATGGCGCCTCCACGCCGCTTAAACTAGGCTCCTCCACCGAACCGCACACTCGCGCTCGCTTACAGTTCGAAGTGTGGCAGGAAACAGTACTAATCATTTTGGTCCCTCTGCTTTGAAGTTTCATGGCGTGTATTATGGTATTTGAAACCATCTTATCGAGATTTTCTAACTCCACCATACCATCCACGTTTTCCAATTACGCCCGAGATGAAGCAGCCCCTAGCGTCTAGTTTCATTTTTAAGTATTCCTTATAAAATGTAATACTTGAATTTCTAATTCCGCCCTCCTGTATACTTTCCTATTGAGCGCAATTATTAATTATAATTGTCCAATTAGTCAGCATTTCAGCTCTTCTTTAGCCACGGTTAATGCGATTTTCACAATTTCCACCCTCGCCACTCCAACGGGAAAGCGTTTCCTGAGGGCACAGCTCGGAGAGCGAAGAACCGCAGACAGAAAACACTTGTCCTTTTCAAACTAAGTCGGATGCCTGACAATTCGCAAAAACATCGGACCATTGAGCTAAATTAATAAGCATCAGCCTTTAAAGCACGACAACTTTTTTCCAAGTTTGTCACATTCTATTAAAATGTCGTACGAAATTAAATTAATTACTGTTGTTGATTTGTGTTAAAGTTAATTAAAATCAATATTGAGTAGCATATTTCGTGACTTTCATCTTCATCAAGATCCTTTTCTTCACAAACAAAATTATTAAGTTCACGTTCGCTCAAATAACTAAGACTTTCAAAGAAGCTAATTTAAGAAAATCCAAATTAATACCTGTGCCATTGATTGCACGGTTGGGGCCGGCTCGAGGCAATCGCTCCCCCACAAGGGGATGTGTGCGCCCACAGCCCACACACTCACCTTGTTCAACTAACGCTTGGGCACTGCGCGTGTGGGTGGCTGTGGGGGGGGGGGGCTGCCCCCCACTAGGGATGTAGCTTGGTTTCCGCCACCAAATGCTATCTCTCGCTATCTCTTTTAATCATCGTCATGTGTGTGCGTGTGAGCTGCGGCTGCAAGTGTGTGCGTGGGCGAATTTAATAGCATTCTATTGTGCGGCTGGAATTAGCAATTATCTCCGCAGCTCGCGTTCGCAATTACTTGCTGTATTACTTACAACTTATCAATTCCCTTGCTAGCTTGTATAATCTGATGCAGAGCTGTAGCCTGACTAGACAAGAATACATCGGACGATGAATTAAAAATGAATTAGTTTACTCAGTGCGCAGCACATGAGTAGGTATGAGTTTTAAATTAATGTCTACAAAAATCACGGGTTTCATTTCACGTAAGCAAATATAACGGCATTACTTTCATATATATGTTGGGTCTTAATTAAATTCCAGTGTTTTTAATACGGTTCCACTACCATACAACAATTGTGAAAGAAAAATACAATATTAAGTGACATACAAAGGATATGTTCCGGGATTTTTTAGAACATCAAAGGGTTCTTATTTGATGCAAATTAATAGTTTCATGAGGCTTGTGAGGTCGATCATAGATTTCGCTTCCCTGTTGCTTATGCACAACTACAAAAGATTGTGCTGGATAACACCTTAGTTTATTGGATAGGTTTCAACTACTTAGGTATGCCAATTTTGGCTGTGGCTTATGTTCTCACGGAATAGTTCAATCAATCAGAGGCTGCAGTTGTAATTGAGACATTGACTTGGAATTTCGGAACAGAGAGTCACTATTTAATTAATTGAACATGCATGATTATTTTCAGCCTCATAATATACACTTAGTTAAATACAGGCCGCTGGCTTTGTTGGACATCACAGCGTTTTGGATAACAGCTATGCTGTATGTAGCATATCAAGAACTTTGGATATTGCCTTATTAAAAAACGAGTATTCATTCGGCAATGTTCCTGCTTTACACTGATAGGAGGTACTTGTTCACTCGTCTGAAATGATTAAGGTTTGAGTTGGGTTGAGTTTGCAAAACTTTCGTGTACTTATCGGGGATAGAATCCTTATTTCTGGAGATTTCCTAAGCAGTCAGATTACTATCGTGCACATGGGATTTCCTTGAGCCAGCTAGGAAAATCAGCACTGCCAGCTACGACCAACGGTAATGGAACAGACAGCTGTCCGTGTCAAACTTTCAATTAGAATTAAATCTTTCTCGTGCATGCATGAATTCGAAAATGCACTGACTCTATGTTCTAATAGTGAATACCATTTATCCATGTGACTGGCTCTTCACAATGTTCTCCCCATTATCATTGCAGTGAGGTATAATATTTGGGAAAGAAGTAGTAATTATGATAAAAGAGAGTGTGATATTAGCAGATAAGTAAGCAGATGTGAAATCATCGTGTTTCAGAGAGGATTGCTGCATGCATAAAATACTACAACAGCTACAACAACAACGTATTTGCATGCTTTGTATTTTCAGCTTTATTTGTGTTGCCGATTTACTATGCTAGAAAGCATTGATATGGGACGGGAAGAAACCTTTATGTAAAGCATTGTTTCGCTTGTCGATAGGAATGTTGTTTTGATTTTGACTCGACTATTTTGAATCACTGTGCTATTTTGATGAGATTGCAGATAGCAATACTGCTGTGATCTCAATTCCGCTATAGGTGATATTGCGTTTTATTTTTAGTGTTATTGTCGTGAATTCATAATTTAAAAGATAGTTTCACAAAAAGATAAGATTTAAATAGAAGATATAAATGCATTTCAGCTGTCCAGGGGTTACACTCAGTGTATGTGCAAACTTTTAGTAGGTCAAAAAATAAAATTCACCTCATTTTTCCCAACAGAAAATAATAAAATAAAAGCTTTTCAAAGCAGTCCTTTATCCTTTCGATACAAGGCATTCGAATTTCGAATATTTTTATACGAGCAAGCAAAGTTGTAAATATTTAGATGCTATTCCGGCAATTCTTTTATTTTTCATTTAATACCATCCATTCTAAAAGGTAGATGTAAAGAAGGAGCGACAGAGAGCGAAACGGCCAGATCGAGTGAGAGGCAGCATGCGGCGTGCTCCACAGCGATGAAATGTAGCCGTTGGGGAAAACATTCGAAGGAAATTAAGACCTGGAAGGGAATTTAATGGATTCGAATTCTTCCAAGTTTGGAACCAAGGTTAAAAGTCTACTCGAAATTAGAAACATCGATCACTTGCTATACTTTACGAAAGTATTTATATAAGAAAGCTACAAACTTTTACATTAAAGCGTACGGATCGTATATGTATGCAGTAAATAGTATCGCATCCACGGCGGAGCACACACCTGAGCTCGCACTAAAGGAAGTAATATGCCCTCCGGCGACATAAAACTTAAGCCTGCATCAAAGCCAGGAGGATCTACTTGGCAACTACCTCCAAGGTAGTTCCATGCCATTCACCTTCATTCCAATCAGAAAGTTTTGCTGCTTCGTTACGATTTACAAGTAATCATTTCATTATCTACCTTACAGGAACTATAGTGAATGCGCCTAGTATCAATACCATCTCGTTAATTTGAGAAAGACGTATCAAATTAACTTCTGGTATTTATATTTCTATGTTTTACATCATGTTGTCAATCAGGTACCTACAAGGGTTAAAAAATCACGGGTCATTGGAGATTACAGTAACAGTCGCAAACAAGAATTCGAACGTAATCGTGAAATCATAGCCGAAAAAATCTTTGAAGAAACGTCGTCACTTTTTCTTTGGGATTAAAACAAAGAAATTTATTCTGAAAAACGAGAAAAATGTTGTGCTTTCTTAAGAATCTGCACGATTCTAAAGCTCCTGTCTTACCCTTAGCCGCGTCCTCTTTTCTTTCCAAAAAAGAAACAGGCATTCGAATTTACAATTCTCTCCCTGGGCTGACTTCACCGTGCCTCGTTCGGGGTTTTTCCTGTCCCGTCGCAAACTCTTGTTTCTCGTAGAATTCCCACCAACATTTATCAGCCTCTCTCAGCTTTCTTACGTCCTTTCCTGATTCTCATTCTTATCCTCACGTCTGCTTTGGCAAATGTTTCTAAACGCGTAACAACGAATCTTCTTTTTTCCATAAAACTCGCTTCCCTTATCTCTTGTGCGTGCGCATATACGACACAAGCTAGTTGCGTTTTTGGTCATTCTGATATCTTTACAGATGCAAGTCGTTTATCTTTGCAAGTCTCCCGAGGGTTTGCGCCGCACGGAATGATTGTGTGGGGTTATCCCTGGTGCCACGATTAAAGTCGCGTATTGGATACCATTCGCTATCAAACACAGAACAAATAGGAACAAAACGCTGAGCTCTTCCGAATGAGAAGAGGCAATCGTTTCGTCCCTCTGCAGGTTTCGTTTGCAGAGAAGCCAGCTCCTTACTCACATTACTTGTACGCCATTAGCATTAGAGGCAAAGCCAGATAAGCTGCCATCTACTGCGACTCTCTAATCCTATGTCAACGGAGATTATCAACTGAAATTTAGTTACTAAACGCTTATAAAGCAATTCGCTTTTTATAACAATGTATTAACTCTTATATATGATATAATATTATGCTGTCAATCAATAAATGCTTTTACAAATCGATATAGATTATTCTAGATATTGATATTTCGAGGATCAAGCTAATCAAAAACGGTTAATACGGACAATAAAGTGATTAAATTTTATGGTCAGACCTAAAATTCACTCTCAAAATGCGGATTTCCTGTGGGCTCAAACCCACGTTCAACGAACTTCTTAAAATTAGTTAAAATATCACAAGTAATGTGAAAGATACTTCCAAATTCTTGTATACTATTCTATAATATCAATGACGGGATTTACCTTTTTCGCAGAAGATGCCCTCGTAATCGACGTTTCGGCACTCGCAGATGGGCCCCGAGTCTGTGGATATGCAGATGCCGCCGTGCTGACACGGGTCGTGGTCTTCGCACGCGTCACTGGCGTTGCCCCGGATGCCCTGCGAAAGGACGCCACTGGTGAGGGAACTAATGTGACTTATAAGAAGCAGATTGCATCAAAACTCTGATCGTTGATGTTCTTATTGTAATGCAAGCATACACGTTTAAACTGTCTCATATGCGCTCAAATATCATATCATCATGTTATGTTAAATGTAAATGATGATATTGAGAAAAGCTTGTTAACCATTATTAAAGACTTTTTAAGATTTTCTCCAGTAGAAACTACCCTATTACAACCCTGATTATTGTCGAAACAGTTTCGCGAGAAATCTGTGGAAATAAAATTATTTCCCGCTCACGAATAGAAGATTGAAAACAGTAATCGCTGCATTGGAGCTAAGTGGGTTACTTGATGGCAAACAGGAAATAAAGTTAAAGGGTTCAGTACTTGTCTAGCAAAATATTGCGGTGCATGTGAATATCGTATCACACAAAGCACACATTTTGCCTCGTTTCTATTCACATGCCACTCTCTAAAGACATTTTATGACTGCAAACTGCAAAGGGAGTCGGACAAAGCCGTTTTGTTTTATGACAGGATCACTTCATCTCATTATTGAGCTTCGTCACATATTGACATACAGTCAAGGTACACGAAAGCAATACGGAACGGTTAAACCGTTTTGCTGGGTATCGATTGCATATAGCGCACCATAATGTGGTCTTCAATGTTGATTGAACCCACCCAATAAACCTGTGACCTGGACTGGACTAACTGGAAGTCGAACCCTGCCCCGATAGTTAGCGAACCTCTGGCGCTTGGACGTGCAGCTTGGTAATAAAGTACAAACCCATTTTGTCAAAGCCACCTTCCCAAGTTGAGCTTGGTCCCGGAAAACGATATTAGATTTGATAAAACAGTCTTTATTGCTTTGACGTTGTGTCAAGATCTGATTTATTTCATACCTTAAACCCATAACGGCCCGATTAAGGAACTCTGAAAGTGATCACCAAATTTATAAAAACCTATTATGTTAAATTTTATTTTTTATATCTTTTTACGTTCATGTTTTAGCTGGTCGAGAGATCAAATGACCGTTCGCGTTTCCGAATCTGATAGATATCCGCTGGTTTAACACGGTTTTCGGCGATGAAGCAAGCTCGACGCCGCGAGGAAGGAAAGCAGCCCGGAAAGATCACATCGGCGTGGCGGAAGTCGGAGAGCGTCTTGAAAGAGAAAACCCGGGGATCCCTTTCCTCTCTTGGTGCCCAGTCCCGATATCGGCAAAAACAAAATGAAAATATATGACGACAATTTTGTTCACTTGAAAGACATGCATGATGTAGACTGAGTTCTAAATCAATTTCACATAGGTATACATACACTCTCTCCGCGGTGGCATATGTAATAGTAATGGCCGATCATAAACTGCAAACTTTTTGCACAGTCGAGGCTTTTACGCTGGTGCATTAAACAATACACAACTTTGCAGACGACGTTTCTGTCTTGCTCTATTTTAGAGCAGAAGCGAGTTAGGACTGAGGCAAATAAAATAAAGCTTTTGTCAGAAGAAGTTGGTGAAGAAAGAGCAGTGCTTTTTGTTACTTGCGCGCTTGCTGTGTTGTATTGGAAGTTGTTCGCGCTCCGTATACGCGAAGGAACGGATCAAGTTCCAATCATAATTGCTTTCGAGCAGTGCATTCAGCCGACATATATTTACAGTTGGAATACTTTATGAAATGAAATACGCTGTCAAAAGCTTCTTCTGACATTGAATTTGACAATATAGTGCCTAAAAGTCTTACTGCTAGTAATCTTTCTGCTAGTATTTGGTATTTATGTTGATGGACATTTCAACTGTTTGAACATAGCCACGCCACCACTGCACTGAATAAAATATTTTTGTGGGGGTAATTTGCTCTTAGTATATATAGTATAGTATAGTAGTATACCTACTTACACTATTCATTCAGTTAACTATTAAAATTTAACACATAGGCATATCTTTTTATTCCAAACAAATCAACGTATGAACTTAGCTATTGGACCATCAAAATATCTCGCTTCGAAACCAGAGGCATTTTCCCAGTCCCGTTCTAAGAAATTCCACCTTGCCAAATCTCCACGCGGAGCCACTTTCCCTCCATTTCCACCAATTTTCCGATAACGGGTTTCCCGAGTTGAACTTGGAAAGGGCTCCCGCTTTGATTAGTGCGTCTAATGAACGGATTCTTGCCGGCGCCGACGCCGACGCCGACGCCGACCTGTTCAAGATGATTTCATAAACGAGGTCTCGCCGCAGAGCGAGCAGCGACGTCGCACGCCTGTTTCACGCACTATTGATGTTTCCTGGGGGAAATGGTGGCGCGCGTTTTCCGTATTTGCTGCTCGCTGTGTGCAGTGTGTGTGTGTTGGTGATTTTCCTTTCTCTCACCGTGTGCGGCTGCTGCGGCGTCTGAGGGCGGGAAAGCTTGGGCAAAAGAGAAGCGAGAAACTTTTCATATCTGTTTCCTTTCAAGTTCTGCTCCATTAGTAACTTTGAGTTCAAAGAACATTGAAGTGTGAAGTAGAATTAACAAATTGCGTGTTGGTTGAGTTTATATAAAGATATTTTTATATAGGTGCACAATCACTGATTACAATTATTGTTGTTTGACAAAAGGTGAGGAAACGAGGATAAAGCCGAAGATTTAAATAGATTGCCTACGTTCCTTGTTTAAAACTGTTTTTTTGGCGAAGAAAATGACACGAGACGTATTGGTTGGATTATCTGTTATCTATTTGAACGCGATGCGTTTATCCTTTGCACACTCATAAAACAATGGCCACCATTTAGCTAGCGCGATTGAAAATTAACTAATTACGCCTATGTCGTAGGTCTATTTCTGAATGGAGCATTAAAACCTGGGAAAGTCGCCGTCTGTCTCTAGACTTGACGCAATAGGCACACGCGAAAATAGCGAAGGTAAAGTTGGTGGACGCGTTTGGCCCACCGAATCGATCATTTATTGTTGAAGGCTATTAATTATCACCCGTGTGATACGCTTACGGCAAGGTGATTTATTATAAAGGGACTTTACAAGATAGGCGTTGCTGCTGCTATGTACTACTTCTTGGAGATGGGGATGAAAACGCGGTATTTTAGAGCGTTAATTGTAACTAGTAACTTGTAACTAGTGAATTGTAACAAATTTATTAATTTTGTGTTTCTTGTTATGGAATGGTTTTAGTCGTCTTGTGTATAACGTTAATATATCGTTTTAAGGAGGCTTAAATTTAATTTTACGCTTTTCACCTATCAGGAACATAAAGTAAAGAGACGTTGTAGGAGAAAGTGACATATACATCCATAACCTCGTTCAAACTATTGTTTATCTGCCAATAGATTTGTTCAATACCCCCAGCTGAGTTTTGTCCTAATATTATTGTTTAGTCTACAGCATAAGAATCTTCATCCTATACGCCGCTTCCAATGTACATAATATACCGAATATTGCAGTGACGTCATGGTATGACTAATTTATGATTCAATAGCGTATTGTGCTATCATAATAATATCCCCATTACAATGAGATGCCAGAAACTGGGTCAGCAGATAGAGCATTAGCTCATACAATTTCCAAGATCCTGCTCGGAGCTTGACTCTGCTTGGTTTGTAAAGCACCGTTAAAGATTCAGCGACATCTTTGGCAAAAATAAACAAAACAGGATATGAAAAAGGGATCATTATTTCACATAAAATCAATTGTACAAAGCACATGGGCTGGCAACAGAGTTTCCATCGAGTGTTTTCACTTCTCCGACAACCGCATCGGAATTTCCTGGCTCGAATTTCCAATGAATGTATTTGATACTACGATTAGCATGGTTCTGAGTTAAATTTTTCATGGACTGCGGCCCCCAAATTATTCGTCGTCTCTTTTAGACGAATTCCTTTAATATTTAGTGCCTGAAATTTTTGTTTTCCCCTCTAAATACATTAAAAAGATTATTCGCGCAATTTGGTATGACAGCTTTGAGCACTGGACCTTCCTTATCCGTACCGGAATCCTCGTGGTCTTTACCCATCGATTAAAAAATCACAAATTAAATGCGGGACTCTGAGGGACCTATAACCGAAAAGTTACCATGTTAAAAGTAATGATTTGGGTTCACATGACGTATCAATCAATAAGTGATCAAAACCCCAGATATTCTGTCAAGTGACCCTGATTAATATAACCAATATAAAATATATGCAGTATAAATGAAAATTGGCATTGCAAGTTACAAGAGAGTGGACTTCACGAATATTACCTTTGTATACAAAAATTATGGTTTTACTTTTATCAGCACAGGACAGTACGAAATGCAACATGTAGAACTTGTAAGATACACACACACACTACATAGTACACTACATAGTACAGAGCTGTCATCGCTTGCTCTCTAGCGCAAGGCCATGTGACCGTCTGATGGACTGACGGGGTTTCCGTGCTGGGGTAGATAGGTGCACCACCGCAAGCCACGGACAATCAGCAGCAATTTGAACGCAACACACCCAATTTCGCTGAACATGGTGGTCCTATTTGAGATTTTTTTTGAAAATGTCTACGTGATTTTCGTGAAAACATTGCTGCATACAAAAACTAATATATCTACATCATTGTAAGATTAACATTTTGCCTTCATATCTTTAATTATGAATATAACATTTTTTCATCATAACATGTAAAACCAAACCAGGTTGATTGTCATAAAATATGATTTTGTTGTTAACCAGCTTAATTTAATTTGCACCTAGAATTTCAATATCTCAGTTTGTTCGTAAAACCCACAACTTAATTATATTTTCTCATCATCCTAATGCTTTTCCGACTTCCAGACGGGAAATATTGAAAAACTTTCCTCCGCTCTCTTTCTTTTTTCAGAGCCTTGTGTTGTGTACAAAGCAGTAAATAAAACCCCAATGAGTTTAGAAAACTTTTCCTACCGAGTTTCTCCTGGTTTAAAAATCTCGGTTTCATTGGATTTTACGACCTATAAGCTGACAGCAAAATCCAAGCGAGGGGACGCGCGGGCGCCAACGCAATTTTACCTAACCTTGGTTTTACCTAACGACAGATCGTTACGGTAACAGACGGAGGATCCCTTTTGAGGATATTCAAACCACTTGAGTCTATACCGAAATGTTTTATGATTTAGGAGCATTATTTTAACAAAAAGAATGGCACAAATTACTTTGTAGGAGAAATAGTAAAAAGATTTCGCTTCGCACGTATCGCTCATGAAAAGCCCAGAAATTGGCTAAGAAACATCTGGGTGGCCGGCGTTCAACAGTTTTTAGAAAAGCATTCGGCCGCATTTTAGCACAGATACATTTTAAGAACACTCTCCAGTTAAGCTGTTTGACTTCCGACGCAAGCTACCATGAAAACCAATTTTGTAAGTGCTGAAACAATATTCAAAACGTCACCATGGCGACATGATGGCTTCATTTAACCGCATTGAGATTTCCACGTCTAAAAACTTGGAACTTGTGTGGTTTTCGAGAGATTTAGAATCACAAAAGTTTGCTTGTCTCTTTTGCATGAGTTCAACTTATAAAACCGTAGAACAGTGTTATGTGTGTCAAGTAAAGTCAAGTCAAGTCAAGTCAGGGAGGTATAATCCTTGAACTTCGACACGAAGTCTCGTCTAAGACGATACTCTAAGAGCTGGAAATGTATGAAGACGCGACACGTACAGCTTACACTGTGCCAGTGGCGGTTAATGAGGTCTACCGGGCAGTAATGGTACATGTGATATCTATATTGTAAGCTACTGCTGTGAGCTACAAATGATAGCATTGCTAAGGAATTGCATGTGAGTCGGGTAATATATTTGCAACTTCATACAAAACACAGAAATAAACTAATCCTACTGACAAGCATATTAGCTTGAGAAACGGGCTTGTCCTAACGACAGTGTGGCCCCTTCAAAATAAATTCCTGCAACACGAAAAATGCAATTACTAAATTGTGTCTGTTGCTAAGAAATATTTCGTAGAAAAAAGTTAACAACGCAAGACTCGAAAGAGTATGAGTTTGAACGACTCTCTTTCATCTTGAAAACCGCAACTGTAAGGCTACGATATTGTTATGTGACATTAAAAAACCTGACTAGTAAGAAAAACTGCCATTATTATTCTAAACGTAGCATTTTAATACCCGACTGCACGCCACTATTTTGCACACAATGTTGACAAGCAGCGAGGACATGGTAACAAGAAAATGGGTCTTGAGCGAATTATAGTCGGCGCTGGTTTTGCAAACACGGTGAGCTTTCCGCTGCGCAGACTTTCCATACCGGTACTGTGCACCGGGCCGGGGAATGCATCTTGCGAGAGACGCGACTGCAGCTCGTACTTCCGGCATCCTCTCTGTGGCGTACACGCGAAGAGATTCTTTTTTAGCGTTGGTTTAGTGTAGTACGGTTTTGCTCTGTTGGAAAAGACGTTCGGTCCTAAAAAGGACCTTGACCAAGGTCCTTTTTAGGACCACAGGTCTTTTCAAACAGAGCAAAACCGTACTACACTCAACCATCAATTTGCGGCTCTGAAACACTTCGCCCTTTTTTAGCGTTGTTGGTGGAGGTGCCGTGATAGAGTCTGCTCTGCGGGCGGTATCTAGGTGCTCGGCTTAGATATGGAGTTTTTGTCAGGCAAATTTGAATAATATCATAAATGTTCACTAAAGTTGTTAGAGCTATTGTAGTGATTATCATAGTTGTTTTATAAATTATCACCAATGTATCTGTTTTAAAATTCCATGCGAACTTATATAACTGTAGTTGGATAACTGAAAACTGTGACATTGATTTTTGCCCCCTCTTCAACATTAGAATCTTGAATTATACCGTGGCTGGGTACCAGTGCGTTCATTAAGGCGTTGACTATACCACTCGTGGGAAAATATTAACCTTATATATTGCCAAGTAAAGTGGAAAGATTTTGTTTATGCCAAAGAATAATGCTCGCTTATTACAGCGAATAACCTTGCATTAATTTTCATAATCGTCTGGAAAACAAAACAAAAAAACGATATAATAATTCACATCGCATTATCTTCATCTTATGCAAGCAGACTTGTACGATTCACGTGCTTTCGTGTTGCACTAATTACAAAACTCCATTGCAAAAAAAAAACGAATCACTTCATTTATACTCCAATCACTTTAACAAACTGCGCCAAAATAACATCGCACCTCACCAGCCAGTGTCTCATCGAGCCCAACACCTTCATTCTCTTTTATTACAAAAGACTCGCAGTGATCGAATCGTGCCGAATTTACCTTCCTCCCTACCGGGACTCCGTTTCCGCGGCCTGCCCGCCTCGGCGTGCATGTGAGGGCGTGCGATTGTGTGAGTGTGGGGGCTCTAGACGTGACAACACTGTAGGTGCCCCCCGCACCGGGTCGGGGCTGTGGGCTACACAGTACGGCCACTGGGATGCGAGCGGCCCGGATCAATATGGCCATGGATTCCAGCCACGGCATGAAGCAAGCGCAAGAGCCGGTACACGCGGGGCGGGGGGGGGGGGGGGGGGTGGAGCAGGGGGGGGGGCAGGGGAGCCGTGACAACCAGCGGAGGATGGGAAATAGAAAGAGGAATCACTTGCTTGCCTCCTTCTCGCTTGCGCCGTCTTCTCGGGGCGTCTAGGGTTCGCTATTGCATCTTTCTTCCGTCCTTTCCTTTCTTCCGAAGAAAGAAGTAAAAGTTTTGCAGACCCTTTCTTTACTTATCCGCTCCCTATCTACCCCCTGGCTCTCTGTCCTCTCCCCCCGCCCCCACCCCCGGCCCCCTTCACGGCACCTCCTCCTGCCCCCTGGCTGCGTCGAATGGAAACAAACATATCATGCAGTTTCTTTTAAATTATGCATGCCGATACCTCGAGGAAGGAGTGCTGGAGGGATCTTATGGTATAATTAATAGAAACATTCCTTATCGGTATTACTTTATAATGTTCTGGCACACAGAGAAACTTTTTAAACTTTTATTTCGTGTGAGAAAGAGAGAGATGCTAAGGTATTAATGAGTTTCTTGTTCAGCCTGAATGGCAACAGCGCTCTGCTTTTGAGTGGAGGTGCCGCGTTGCGAATTGTAAATATGCTGCCGTTTAAACTAAAATACTTGTAGACACGAAACCTCTACATTTCCTTCGTTCGCATTCTCAAGCAGGCTTGCCATCCTATTTTTATTTGCAAATTGGCAACAGCGCATGGGATTACGTGGAGAGAGTGTCGCTCTTTTCTCAATTGAACTTAAAATACAACACTTGCTCTCTACCTGTGTTCTAGAGAATACAAAACCTGGCTGTTTTATGCCGGATGAAGCGGCAACAGTGTGCGCCGGTGGAGGTGCCGGGTCCAGCTTTTTTAAGCTGTACTCGTGCCGTTTGCGGCCAAGGGACGTTTGATCCAATCACGTGATCGCTTCCACGTTGATTGTCAAATCGAATGCGATATTTATGGAATGTAAACAAAGTGAGTGTAGGCATGAAAGGTTTCTGCTAATCCTGCCCGAGAGCTTTACGGAAGGGAATGGTAAAGCTATAGCTGCAATGTTCGTAAGGCGTTCTTCAACTAGGCTTATCAACTAATCTAGATTCAAATGCAGGGCATAGATATTGTAATAAAACTAACTGACAATTAATTAGTTTTTTGGAGTTTACGATGTGATAAATTTGGATTGAAATCCTCTATTCCGAAAGCATGGTATTGACAGAATATGTGTGGCAAAATTAATTTATACCACGAAAAAGTCCATAACTACATTTTTTCCCGTCATTTCCATCTTTCTAGCAACTAACTACCAACCTACCTGTAATTGATATTTTTTATGTGTTTTACCCCCAAACAAAAGAAAAACGCCCATCGCCAAATACAACGATAATTATATTAATACTATCTACCCTCTAATCATAAATAGGGCCATCAAAACCCTCATCCGGCGAACATGCACGTGTTCGTGTGTGTACAATTGCGAGTGAACACATAAAAAGATCGATTGCGGCCGACACGAGCTCCCAGCCGAGCAGACAGGGGCTCACACATGCAAGTCGTGCACTTGGCACCCTACCCGTGGCAGGTAGGTCACCCTTGACCTGCTAGCTCGGACAGTGAGTGGTACACGTGTGTTTGTGTGTGTGTTCCCACTCCGTGTCTGGCTCGTCAGGAAAAAGTCAAAAGCGGAGGGGTTTCGGTTGCGATTCATTTGTAATGTAGCTTTCGGCTGAATTATTGGTATTACGATGATTTGAGTAATGGCCTGACGATGATTTTACGAGTGAGTTGATGTTTTGGGATGTTTTTTATGACGGAAACTGCAAAATATTTAGTTTATTAAGTTCGATCGGATGTGCAAAGTAACGCAAAAGGCCTGGTAAAATTCCAGTAAAAAATCTACAAACGTTTTTAATTTGTGGAACACGTATAGGTATACTTTTCCAATAAATTTAGGCGTTAACAAACCGATGTGGTACTTATAAAGAACATATTTATTTGATTAACTTGAGCTTTGGAATACACTGAATGTAGCTAGTTGTATATTACTCAATAGCAATCAAACTCAACTGTACTAGTTTGTTGTGGATGCAGCAACATATATCTCATTCTCCCTTGTACTTATACCATTGTTCCACTGTAAACTCATGCTGCATTCTCAACAAGAAGCTACAAAGGAGTGATCATGCAAAGTTGTCACCGGAGACATCACTATAGTTATCGATATTAATACCAGTGTATCTGAATAACCCATTGAAGTGAACACGATTGATATACCATATAAATTCTACGTAGGTCACGTGGATCTACATACCAAGGAGCTTTCATATTTCTTGGACTATATCTTGGTGCACAACCCACCGGCATTTCACTTATTGATGAGCCGACCACGCGAATCTCCACACGGCCCTCGATAATCAACTTTAACCCACTTCTTATCACGCCACCGATACCGCACAGACCTAGCTGTTGGTGCACCGTTCAGCTCGCAGAGCCCGCATCACCCGCAAAGTCAGCAGCCCCGCAAAGCCCGCAGCTCAGTTAAGGGGATAATAAACGTTACTCATGCAAAGGTATGAATAGAGGCCACACGATACGCGCTCTGGATGTAGTTCAATATCGCACGGAAAGAGAAATGGATAACGTGAGCAAAAAAATTATCATATTTTTATTCGTGCAATCTCGAAATTTGTGTCTAGTGCCAGGTCAGTTATTTCGTGGATTTGGCGTTTGGTTTTCGTGAATGCGTGCTGAGGAAAGTGCATGTGATACTAAATTATGCATGCATACCTGGCCTGAACACCGCATGCAATTTTATCGTGTATGTGTACTTACTTTGCCTGACATACCATTGACCTAATGACCCAGCAATACCTTTGTCAACATTTGATATTCCCGGCTCATTTAAGAAGGATAACTGATGTTGGTTAGCCTCTGGTTTATCATTGATTTCCGACGATTTTCCTTTCATTAGTTTCATTTGATATAAAAATAATTATTTAACATGTTTTTACGGATAATTTACCGTTCATTTGCCACTAGTAGCCTTTGTAGTTTTGTTTTTTGCCATACAACGTTTTGCGTACGACAAAACGTACTTTCATAATATATTATTGCTGTTTGTTCTTGTCATATTTTAACACAATTGTATTTTATTGTCACCTGTTCTTCTCCTTGTTTGGTCTCAACTTATCGCCATAAGTGTCAATAATTCGGTGCCTGCCACGCCAGCTGATTTGCCTATCGACGTTATGATGACACATAATTTATCGACACCGCATGCAAAATGCAAATACAATTAGGGTTTCCACCGTTTTATAAAAGACATGAATCGAAATTGATTTTCCTGTTAATGTATTTGAGAGTTGCTCATTAAAGATTAATATTAAGAAATATCAGCTTTTATTAATTAAACAATTAATGCATGCATAGCAAGAACGCAAAAGTGATTGTGTGATTAATAAATAATACGCAAGCATAAGCATGCACAGTATGGGCAGCACAGAATTCGTGTCAATCAATAATAAGCCATCTGATATTGGCATTTTGCATGCTGTATTGAAAGTTGCTAATTATAAAAGTATATTCATTAACTTTGACAAGAATAACCGGATTAATTTTTAGGGTATTTTGATCAGGTGAAAATGTTTATCCCAGAATTATTTTATAACTTACATTATTAACATTTACCATTGAAATTAATTCATGCATTGAGGCTAATAATATGCACTATTTTATAAAAGCCATCACATTTAAAATAATTTAATACGATAAATTTGTTCTTTTAGTGTAACCGTATATATGGTCTTGTTGGTGACTGGCAGAACATATTTGGTTAATACACCGCCATTCGCGTGGGTAACAAGACCTGACATTTCATGAGACAGTCGCAGGAACCGCACAATGCGATACTGTTTCTTGACACTATTATAATTACCTCGGCTTCCACTAACTCTACGATAGTAATCAGTGGGTGTGTACATTCATGTTTGTGTTGCAATTAATAGAACATGGTTGCCCTGTTGTTTTTATCGTTCAACGAAATCCAAGTTCAGAACACAGTTTCTTGCGCTGTAATTTGGTGCTAACCTTGCACGAAGTGCTTTACATTTTCAGATGTGTATTATAATTGCTGCTTGCACAAACGGATTGGAATTTATATCTCATTCGGGCACACGCTTTCGATAATTACTAATGAAACCTGCAAGAAGTTTCAAACACCGAATGTTTTTGGAAAAAGGGGAAATGAAATCTCGCCAGCGACAGGGTTACTTAACTTTTGCTCTGTTCCCACAGATGATGTAGAAACTGCAGTTATAAATACCCTATTATGTGTAACCCTCAATGCAGTCAATTAAAAGGATTGAATTTTATTAGAGAATTTAATGTAGGTCAGTAACAGCGCTCAAATATGTAAATCAGAACGCTTTGTGCGCAATTAGTTTTCCCGTGCACAAAGTTTATTTCGGGGCAAATAAAATGTAAATCGACTTGTACCTACTTTTCACATGGTTAATATTTCATATTGCATATGAAACGCAAAAGTCATAAATAGACTTCGAAGCGTGTTTTCATCTCTCACGGGCGTTTCATAATTCTCGCAAAGTACACGGAATTTTCAATGGGAACAGACGCATTATTTTGGTTTTAGCTTTTGAATAAAACAATTACCACTACGTTTTCATGTAGGACACCGTCAGGACTATTCTAACAAAATAAAACGCTGTGTACCCAACTTACTTCGATATTTACATAAGTACAGTATTATATAAATAAAAGAACTATCGTGCTCATCTGGATAAAAACTTGGTGTATCGGGAAAAAAATCCAACCCCGAAATTTGCGCTTTTACAAAGTACCCAAAATAAGAAATATGCAGATAAAAACTACAATAAAGATCTTTTCACGTCAAAAAATGAAACAGACACACGAAATTCTTTCACTTTCCGTTTTTTACATTCAAACTATCTCCATCAAATACAAACGTCTAGCCCCGATAACATTCGAGATCAAAACGCAAACTAGCCATGTTGTGTCATCGGAATAACTACTCTCGGCGTCCCCCCCCCCCCCATCGCACCCCGTCCTCCGCGACGTACAATACCGTCCGTATGAATGGGTGTGAAGCTATTTGCGGTACCGGGTAACTAGTGGTTGTTATATTGCTGTCGAGGCGGCGTCCTTCCATTGTTATGGGGTGGAATAATTCATGGCTTGTTCGCCCCCAGTCGTCGCGTGTGCGATCCCGCCCGTATGCCACCAAATGTACGGCTCGATCCCACCAAGCGGCGCCAAGTGTACAGAGCCTCCCGCTCCGGCGTTCCGCCGTGGCATTGCGCAGCGTGCGGCGCATCACGGATTCAGGGTACACGCTGCAACCGGGGTGGAGGGTGCATGCTTTGATGGCGGAGGCGGGGCGGTGAAGGGTATCGCAATAGGGGTGCTAGAGGTCGAAAGGTGGAAGGCTTTAGGGGATAATTAACCTATTCTGGATATCTAGGTGATGTCATGGCGTCTGCATGGAATAGCCGGAACGCACTAGTTGGTGTATTAAGTAGGTATAGATGATAATGGAGTTAGGGATTGCGGGATGTTTTGAATTCAACAATTAAGTCAGGCACGATACAACCCTTTGGTGTTAACGGTGTGAAGTTAGTAAATGTCTCGGACTTGATAAAATTATTCTATATTTTATGTTGAAGTAATTTTCGTAGACCAATTCGTAGTTCATATTTCATTCATTCCCATTTGAATAATACGTCGAGTTTGCATCGTTTCCCCATTGGCTAGAATCGTTTCATGCATGCACGGATTATTAGTGTTACGTCGATTGGAAATTTGTTGAAATATTTTTACGGTGGAAAAGGCTGGTCTGGATTTTCTCGTACCTAGAATTGGACACTGCATTTATTTATCATGAATTTAAAATAACTTATTGAAATTCGAACTTGAACTTTTGCCTACTATAACGATGTCCACTTCCTGGTAAAGAGTTTGCGTCAACCATTTTCTACTACGAATACCTAGCTTGAATATTTTATACTACTGCCTGCAATGTTTTCGAGATAATTGTTATTATCACATGCTAAAAGTATATCTATCTTTCGTAATAGTTCCTTCTGATATCATTTTGTCGTGTCTGATGTCTGGTGTCTAGACTGTTGTTCTATGCATGATTTATATGTATTGGGTCAGCCTGATGCGCCTAGACAATCCTTCATACAT
This sequence comes from Nemoura dubitans, assembly GCA_921293005.1. Taxonomy (NCBI): domain Eukaryota; kingdom Metazoa; phylum Arthropoda; class Insecta; order Plecoptera; family Nemouridae; genus Nemoura; species Nemoura dubitans. The sequence continues at coordinate 23,247,004 of OV121075.1, forward strand.
GCAAAACAAACTTACCAGTATATAAAAATAATATGTAGAAAACATGTTACAACAAAATAACCACAACTGCTTTCTAACGATAAACGATCGTGGTTAAAACTAGGGATGGAGAAAATATCGATATATCGATATATATCGATATATTTTTTAATATCGAATATTGATATATTGAAAAATTGAATATCGATATATTGATATATCGATATATTGAAATATCGATATATTGATATATCGATATATCAATATATCGATACATCAATATATCAATATATCGATATATCAATATATCGATATATCGATAAATCGATATATCGATATATTGATAAATCGATATGTTGCTATATTGATATATTGAAATATTGAAATATCGATATATTGTTTTTTTGAAATATCATATCGATATACTATCCATATATCCAAAGAGCTTTTAATCGTGATAAATATTTTTAATATCACCAAAATATCCGACGCTTTTTATTCGCTAGTAGACTCTGGAATGGACTCTGGATTTGCATTGACGCCATGTTCGCGAAACGTGTCACTGACATTGTTACTTGCCAACTGTAACCGATTGAAACTATTGAAAATTGAATTGAACGATTGAACGATTGAAACACAAAGCCCCAATCAAAACTCGGTAAATTTCTAAAAAAAAATTGACGAGACTTTGATTTGATTATGAGATCTTTAGGGAATAATTCCCAAATGTATAGACAAGTATCATAAAATTATAGTTATTAATAACTATATTATAACGCCGATCTATTGTGATTGATCGATGTATCGATATATATATATATATATATATATATATATATATATATATATATATATATATATATATATATATATATATATATATATATATATATATATATATATATATATATATATATATATATATATATATATATATATATATATATATATATATATATATATATATATATATATATATATATATATATATATATATATATATTGGGATTATATATATATATATATATCGGTGTTTTATTTTTCATTTTTCCAACGTTTCGACCCATAAGTTCATTGATTGACCCTTGAGAAAGACCAAACAATTTGGTCGAAACGTTGGGAAAATGAAAAATAAAACACCACAGTTTATCCAAAAGTCTTTTTTAAAAACTAATTGCTGTGAATACTTAAAACAACATATATATATATATATATATATATATATATATATATATATATATATATATATATATATATATATATATATATATATATATATATATATATATATATATATATATATATATATATATATATATATATATATATATATATATATATATATATATATATATATATATATATATATATATATATATATATATATATATATATATATATATATATATATCGATATATCAATATATCGATAAATACCGATATTTTGCTGATATCGAATATCGATATATAATTTTATAGTTCCTCCATCCCTAGTTAAAACTGTCTGCTGTCTTGTCTACAACAATCTACAATTGAGCCACTAGTATATGTGCTCGAACTTGGAAATGTGTTGTTTTTTTGTAATTATTTCGAGTAGCACACTTACCAAACTAATGAAATATGTCACAACTCACAAGTGCAGTGATATAAATTCCCATTTAATGAGCGCATAAGTCGGGGACTTTGGTCTAATTGTCCCACGTCAAATATTCTGTTGCCGGGGCTGAGAAACATATCTCGTGTCTCTAGTTGACCTCGTTAAATTGCCCACTGCTAAGCGCTGACCATTTTAATGAGAACGTAAGTTTGATCATCACGAAACTACGTTCCGTTTAGTTGCAAAAAGCATTCCAGTTGCATTTCATTCAGTAATAGGTTCCACTCGTGCACTCCATATACTCCGCGATGTGATGCTTAAGCCGAAAATTCGCCAAATTGTGTTCGCTAACTTATAATTATAACGATGAGCGTTAAGTCAGGTATTTGTGATAAATTTGCATAAGCCCCGTGCTTGTTAGTGAGCAGCGGTAACCAACCGAACTTGCGAAATAACAAATTCAATTACTTGCGGCTGAAAGAACGAGCATTTAGGTACCTAATTAAATAGATGGAAAGTGCATTGAGGGGCATGAACCGGTTTGATAGCATGCTTCCATGTGCCAGGTGCGACCGTTTCCACAATCCATTCTGATATTTTTTTACAATTAGAGTCTTGTACGATCCCGTTATTACGTTCCCTGGAAAATCTTATCGTGACTGAAAAATGTCTGTTCTCTAAAGGATTTTAGCTAATGTTTTCCATGCCAGAATAGTCGCTACTATAAAAATGTTTTCCGATTCTGAGAAAAAGCCGTATTTTCATTTCTATGACAAAGTTGATTCAAGTAAAATTTTTCCGTAGCATGACTTTCTTCTCCAAATTGAGCCCACACATATCATGTAGTGCGATACGATATCAAGCTGTAACAAGCACGCTGAACCAAAGGCAGGTTAAAACAAATATAATACACCCACAGAACATTGGTATTCATTTCTAAAGCCAACGTGGGAAGCACACGGAAATAACTTTCATTCCAAACTCCAAAGAAACATCACTGCTACCTACCTATATCACAAATTACTTTTATTTAAAAGACAAAATATACACTGCAACATTTAAAGCATATTAAATTACTCAGTATTAGCACAGAGTATCAATATCGTGCCCTCGCTGTAGCTGTTTTTAGATCATGTTCCCATTAATTATGTACAGCTCAGATTAAAGTCTAGCGATTCAGTACAAACTTTTCCTTTGTAAATTCTCTTTGCGACAATGTTCTGAGAACTTGTCATGAATGTGATTGCAGTTCTTTGGCTTCACACAGCATGTTACTATTTATTCATGACGTTCGCAATTGAAATCAAAAATGTTCTAGCGTGAACTGCAACCTCTATACGCTTTTCCGTCTTATACATACATATGATGGTTGTCAATAATGTGACAGTTTCAGATTTTCACTAGAAGGAAACTCGTGTGATTCTAGATTGCACGAGCGTCCGCCAAATCGTTCCGTTTATCTCGATTGACCTCCATACACACGCTTAAAATGATTTCCCCAAACCTGGCCGATAAACATCACTAAATCTCCGGTTGAAATGAATGAATTAGACCCTGAAAACCGACACGAGTCCTTCAGTGCGGGACTCGTAGTATGTAAATATATTTCTTTGTCGTGAATCAAATAGAATAAACCCAATTTTCGCCCGCTTTAATGTAAAGATACACATCTCGACAACGTCGTCTTCTCGCGTCGCATGCCAGCTACCGAATCTCAACGAGCTCACCACGAGCTCTTAAACCCTTCCCAGACCAACAATGACTCTTCCAACATCTTCTGAACGCGTGGACAGTCGAGATTTGGCCGTGCGTAAACCAAAGTGAAGCACTTAGAGTGCGTGTAGACCTTGAGGGGAGACGGAGTCAAGCATGTCAGGCAATAATCATGGACGAGGCGTAAGAAAACAGGGAAAGGAAATCAAGCAAGTGAATTAGGATTGCTTAGATATTCTCTTATCATTACAGACTGGCACCTGCAACATTTTGACTTTAACAAACAATAAAAACTAAAAGTTTGGTCCATTTCATATAAACAATACGGTATGTTTAAATTATTTAATATTGCAGTATGCCGTAAGTGAATTTTCTTTCATGCACGTTGCTCTTCGTAAGGATGTTGCCAATGTCAGAAACAGATTTTGATAAATATTTAAAAAATAATACTAATGCAAAATCAACATATAGTTCCATTCCGATAGCGCCGACTAAATAAAACTCTGCGAGCGCCTGATCGGAAATGGCGTGGAAAAGCAACGGGCAACTCGACCAGCACAAAGTACCCGTCGGGAAGCACGGCCAGAGATTCGAATGAAATTCGGTGTACGCGTGTGTAGTTGACACTTACCCTTGTGACCTTGCCGCGTACCAGGCTAGACGTGCCTGAACAATGGAATGCACCGCACTGCAACACAGAAACAAGTCCGTCAATACGCCGGCTTCAAATCATACTGGCAGCAAACTATGAGTGAGCGTAATAGTTTAATCGTGCCATTTCAAAATTTGGAAATAAAAGGTAATATATAAAGAGAATTTATGTAAGATGTGAGAAAGAGATGTCTAAAATGTGTTTGCTCAATCAGCATTCCTGGAAGAAAAGCTCGTGCATAGTTGCAGAAAAAGTTTGAAGAGTTGCTTGACTGGGAATTGTCTGCGACGAATCAGGGGATTCCGAAATGCGGAATTCATTTTGAAGACGTGTTTTTTTCTCTCCATTTATGTGTAAGCAGTGAAGACAAATCAATTAGTGAAGTGGAAATGAAATCGAGTCAGCTCTTTGAGAAGAAAAGTACATGTCCTATTATGATTTATTGCTGCCAGTAAGTTTTCCGCCGTTGCTTTGACGAAACAGTTTCCACGCTGCTCCGGCGTATGTTCCTCGGAAAAGCAGTTTGCAAAGTTTGAGGATATTTACGGAACGAGCCGTCTATATTATTAATAATCTATTGACGCATATCTCTTCAAAATTCTATAGTAATAATCTATACTTTCTGCATATTTTTTAAGACAATGTTTACAAGTATATATGTTGAATATAGCCAGAAAACGTTAAAATATTTAATGAGCTCTAATTTATGTTAAAAAAGCAGATACAAGCTTTAACTCATCTCCTACCGGTAATATACCTCAACACCGTCGTGATGACAACTGCACACTAAACTAGACCCCTTTCCTCTCCTCACTCTAAAATGGTAACGGTGGGACGGGACAGTAATTCCTCCGCATAAACCCGGCACCTCCACCGATACGAAACCCCGAACATTGCGTGAGTTGTACCCGGTTCCCCAATCCGCAGCGTACACTCGGGAAGTGTGTGTTCGCCCAGTGTGGTGTGAACCGTTTGCGGTCGGCGTATCCGTCGCATTAATTGGCAAGAAGGTGGCTTATTCGGCGGTGCGCAGCTGTTGCCCAACATCGCGTGCTGCGCCGCGCTGCGCCGCGCTGATTTGCTTCTCAGCCGGCGCTAATTGACACTCGGAGCAAGCTGCCACCGCAGCGACGGCACAGCCAACACAATTTCCATCTTAGATATTAGCAATGTGGACTCATTATCTCCAATGTCTTAATTGGAAATAACAATGCAAGTTACAAACTTGTGAGCTTGCCGCTGATAATAACGTGTGTGCATTTAAGCTGCAAGTTGAGTATATTTTTGTAAAAGATGTGGTTTTCACGCAGTTAGTTTTAAATGTTGGTTTTATCAAGATGAAAATAAAGAGGTTAGGTGTTATGGCTCCATGCCGCTTAATCTCATAATTGATCATTGTTAACATGATTAGAACTTTATTTTATTACATCACCAAATGTATGCCTGCGATTCGAACGACTGACACCATGAGAGGCTACTTACCGGCTAATCCGATGCCTTGTAATCCATTAGCTCATGACTGTATTTGATTTGGGTACTTGGAGATCACATAGAGCTTGTTAGATTCTGAGACGCATTAGTGCGTTGTACCGTGTCAATCTAAATTACGCTGGAAAACGATGACTGCACGATTACCAAGGAGGGCCTTGTGCGGAAAATTATCACCCTCTAAAACAACCCTCAGCAGGCAGTTCAAAGTTGTGCACAGGCGAATGAAGTTATACATCTGTGGTTATACCTCTCGTTTCCAAACGAATTAAGATTTATAAATCCTGCCGCTCAAGCAAAAATCCCGGAATATTTGTGCGAGCTCAGATCGAATTTTCTAGCGGACCGCGTGTCGTACACAGGATACTCCGTGCCAGCCAGTCTGTCTCCGCGGGAAAACTTATTTCCTTGCTTATTTCCGCCAGCAGCAGCGGCGTATCCAAAACGCGTCTTCCTCCCAGGCACCAGACGAATGTTATTTAATTACGAAAAGTGTGCTGCTTCTCGCACGGGTAGAATGTAGAAAGTACATGAAAATGTTCTTATGCAAACAGTTTCAAGTCTCTAGCCAAATCCCGTTCTTGCTGGCTGCGGAGTTGGCTGCTTGCTAACCCGCCTCAGCCACATCATCGTGGGTGCTATTTTATGGCTCCCTTGCCCACTCCGGCTGCAAGTCAGAGGTCAAAGTGGGCGTGCTCTTGGGGCATGCAATATACGGCATAGATTGGAGGTACTTTGATTTGCATCGGAGAAAATCTACCGAAATCGTTATACTAGCGTCTAGCAACGTATACGTGATTTATAGCTTGCGGTGCTTTTATACCACAAAATGTCTCCCCACTCAACAACTTGAAATAGCTTGCAGCGGGGGCTTTCGCACCTCACGATCCGCTTTGAGGGGAAGTGATTGATAGCCAATTAATGTAAATACGTGGATGCATGCCTCATCGACGGCAATTAAGAAAATCAGAGTTGTGTTTAGGGCGGTCTTTCAGGTGGGTCGTCTCTTAGGTCTTCGGGGTTGGGTTTCGCAGTGTTTTGAGTTCAGGGAGTTTTACAAGACTAAAAGTCACGAGCGCAGTGTCCTTGTCGGGGGACCTCCATACTCATCGACGACCCTGCTCGAATCACCTTTCCAGAAGACAGACAAATAACCCAAGAAGTTTCAAACTTGTCAATATCAAAGTGGACAGCGAAGTTACTATCAGGAAACACTTAATGCATGTGCAAACACCACCCTCATGAGGCGTTTTAGTTATTATCCTCGGCAGAGCGGCTGAGCGAGAGACTGACCTGAAACCTGAAAGCAGCATACCAATCTCAAGTCTATCCTCCATCCTCCATCCTCCATTCCCCATTCTCCATTCTCCATTCTCCATTCTCCATTCTCCATTCTCCATTCTCCATTCTCCATTCTCCATCCACAAGCCTTCTCTAGGTATAGAATCCCAGCAGACAAACAAGACGATTGATGTGGTCTTCATATCCGATCTGCAAGCTTTCACCAAACCCCCATATTAAACGTTACCAACTAAATAACACCATCAAAGTGATATCCCATATTACCTTAAAGTCTTTCATCTTCATCTCCTGCCTCCTCGGCATTCCACCCTCCTCGTCGGCGTAGACAAGATTCCTGACGGCGCCGCCAAAGCGCGGCTCGAAGATGACGCTGGGCAACGCCAGCAGTGTCAGCTTGGTGTTGTACCACGCTGGCATGCCGCCCACGTACACGTCCGAGTTGGACGCCAGTCTCCCGAACAGGAACTCTTTCCCTCGAGACGCCCTCGTCTGGGTCTCGCCGTCGACAGTCAGCGACGTCTTCTCGCCGTCTCTTTGCACTTGCACCTTGTGCCAGTGTCCGTCATTCAGGTCACGACCCACGGTTAGAATCTGGGCCCCGCCGCCAAGATTATAGCGTAATCTGAGCGCACCCTCGACTAATTTGAGCTCGAAAAAGTCGTACGTTCCGCCGTCGTCTGTGTACAACAGCAGTCCGTTGGGCTGATTTGTTTTTAGTTCTAATTCTAACGAGCCGTTTAGTCCGGCGTTCCATTTGCGAAACTGTGCGTACGAGGTCTGCGAGCCTTCGAGTACGAACGCGGTCGTCGCGCAGACCGCCACTGCGAGGATGGCCAACGACAAGCACATGGTTCTGGTTCGCGGTCCGCCCATTAGTGGATTACCGACCCACTGCAAAAGCGACGACGTCCGTTCAACGCGGTTACTATCCGGGAGCGCGCCGGGGTCAAGCACATTTCGGAAGTACTCGCCGATTCGAGAAAACAGATTCTAGTTGCATTTTCTAAAACACTGCTCGCGCTGCAATCGCGCTATGTTTACTACGGGTGGGTGAATTGCAGAGACATTTTTTATACCGACACACTCGCATAAAAAAACACCGTCATAAAATAACTCGAAACTGTCAGAGCCGCAAAACAGTCAACTAAGCGGAAAAAATAACACAGCTTTTTATTCCGAAGTCAATCGCACCGCAACTTCAACCACCGAATGCTTTTCTTACACACTTTTCACATTGTCACCGGTTTTTCCTCGCTCTTGGCTAGTGTGAAAAAGGCGGGATTTGAGCGAAATGTGCACAGTGCACCTTTGCGGGGAGCGTCGCACGAAGAGACTAGCTGCGTCCAGCTCGCACGCTCTACTGCCGTCAATCGGCGACGCCGACGCCGACGCCGTGGATTAGTTCCGAGCGTCGCCGTCGAGGCGGCGGACAGCGGCGCGGCGCGGCACGCCGATACGTTACGATACGCTGGTTGTACATACACGCTGGAAAGTTGCTCCCTCTCGGGTGGGCTTACGGACGAGAGCTCTACAAAGCCCAATGTCGGCCCCTACATCGTTAACCTACATCAGCTAATACATTATCTATTTCGTGTTTGTCATAAAACATGGATATTGATATGTTGTGTGCTTGATTTGTTGTTGAGTGGTTTGTTTCGGTTGGTCAATTATAAATTTCCCAGTTATCTTGATTGGAGTTTGCTATAAAATACTTCGAATAGTATAATTTCGTGAAATATGGAGCAAGATTTTTTTTATTGACACACAGAACTATACACAGAACTACATAGAATTATCAACTAAATCATTTTCAAGCGGGGTTGGTTTTTATTTGCATCGTTCTAAACATATATATTTTCCCCCCCGTATACCCCTTACAACAAAACAGCCCTTTCCAATTCCTTTACCAAGTGGACTGGTGTTCGAACACCAAACCTTCGAAATCGGCGGTCACAACTTCTTTGCAAATGTGCGTCTATCTCAGACCTCGCATAAGTGCAACGAGCGCACCAACAAGTCTTTGGACGTTTCCAACTTTACGCGAGCAATTGCCATGCGAATAGAGTTCGTCGAAATCGGATCTTGGCGTTGCAGCAGCCGTCCGAAGGCGCTTGCCAAATTGTTTCCCAAAAATTATGGATCAAAATAACTTCATCATTTTGCAAAGGCAATAAAATGAAACACGCCTCTAAAATCCAAATACCGTTTTGATCGCATCTCACAGCCTTGTTGCGCTCTTGCGCCTACTAAAAATTTGAAAGCCAATATGTACTTGGAAGTAAAAACAACAAATAACGGTTTGCCCTCGAAATAGTCTGTCGGAAAACCGCAGCAACTCAATCGACCAAATCGCGACCGTCTGTGCGATCGGCGTCGGCGTCGGCGTCGGCGTCGGCGTCGGCGTCGGCGTCGCGCAAGGGCCCACGCCGTGGGGTGCAGCGAGGACGAGTCCACTTCCTTGGGCGCGATTTTGGGCAAGGTGCGGGCTCAGGGCGCTGATCACGAGACGGAGGGCTCGGGGGAGGGACTGATATCGACCGGAGGAAATGAAGAAGACCCTGTTTTGACGCGCAACCTGAGGGCGCACGTTCCGGGCTCGGGCTAGAGTTCAGTGCGAGGAGCGCACGGTTTGAATCTCAAGTGGTTTGATTATTTCAATGATAGGGGAGAAACTTGATGATTATAAATAAAGCTACTCCAGCAACAATTTTGGTGCCTTTTGTACAGGAAGATACATAGAATATCTTAAAATATAAGTATAATAAAAGCACAAAATGATATTAAATCGTTTACAACACGTCAGAAAGTTTGCCACAAAATGTATGCTAAAGTTATCTGAGAAAAATTAAAGCAAGTGCACTGTATTCAATATCGTGTCTACTTGGAGTTGCTAGTGATACCTCACAAGTGGAAAAATTGAAGATTTTAGCACCATCGAATTTTTCCCCGAATAGTAAATATTACCATAAAATAAATACATGTAATTTTACATCTATATGTTTGCACCTTATACACTATGGCACATGGTGTTCGGTCTTTTAAATTACTAAGCGTAACAATGGTGCGAAAGCAGCTTTGTATCGAAAAAGAAATATACAAAAGATATACAAAGATTAACTGATTATAATAGAATTGGAGCATACATGGTTCAGACCCCTTCTGTGCGACCTTGCATCAATCTCCCATCTCACAACTCCCACATATAGATTCGCAACATCAATCTGGTAAGGCTAGACTGAAATCACTGCGATATTTATAGATCTCTATAATAAATTACAATCTGGTACTTTTCCTCGAAGCATCCCAAATTTTACACACATATATAAACAGCCGTTAAGTGTGGGCATAATACAGAAAAGCTTTTGAATTTAAATTCGCTATGTGATGTGTTCTTTTGACATCCCCTTCTATAAATGTGCTTACCCATTTAAGTCAAAAGAGATTGGCTGAAATATAATTTCATGCTCCGCTCTTTTTTCCTTTTGGGGCTTTTGTGTTGAACAACAATTATACCTTGTATTCATAATTACCTTTACCTGTATTTTCTTCGATAGTCATCTTCCTAGCTGACCGATAAAGAAATACAGACTTTTCAAACTATTAGTGAAGATAGAAGCTACATTTCAAAGTCGTTTTTTTAATACCAATGGGACAGGGTATATATTATGTAGTTTTTTGTTCATTGCTACTTAACAAATTTATCAACCACTCCCGTTGATTCGCTAATTTCCTCAGCTGGTTTCGTTCTTTAACATACTTGCGGGTTCCACTGCGTTTGATTCGTCTGTGTCCAATGCAATTGTCGTCGTGTAGTGTGGCAATGTGGCGTCGACGTCGCCGTTTGGAAAGGAGATTGGGGCGTCGGGGAGTGGAAAGCGATACTGGTTCTATACTGGCACTCTCTTCGTGAGGCAATCGCGGTGACTGTTTCCTGCTTCCTGTGATGGGGTATCTGTTGGTCCGACCACTCGCGTTTGCAATTCAATTTAAGCAGTCAAGCAATAAGAATACAATGCAGTCGCTAAGTGAAACAGAGAGGTAATCGTGAACGGTGTCCGTCGATTTCTTACGTTCGACTCAAATTTGGTCTCATTTTCAGAAACCGGCACACTATAAAATAAACAGGTTTGAACTGCATTTTGACTGGAGTATCCTCAGCTCAGATGCTGATTAAGTAAGTCAGATTAAGAGAGTTAGACTAGTAAAACATTGATATTATTCTGATTGGTATTATATTGAATTTTTCTAAGGTTATTATTTTATTTTATTATTATTTATATTAAAACATATTTTTATTTAGTTCCTTATATTGAGTTACGTAAATGAAACGTACCCCAATTTTTCAAAAACGAGAAAAACAAAAAAATACATCGTTCTCAAACATCTGACCAAGAAGCGGCAGCTATGCAGATTGTTTTCCACCTTCTTAGGCTCTTGTAAGTAACTGAATAAGAAAATCTGTGGTTGCCCATGATATCTTGGTGTTCTTCTTAATATAGAGGGTAAGACAGAAAGAAGATGTTGCTGTTTGGGGCGTCAATTGTAAGAGAGAAAAGCGCGCGAATGGCGAGATGGTTCTCCGTTCTGGCGACAGATCGCAGCACTGACGTGAAGAAAATTGTTTGTGAAAATGAATAGGGGCGATCTCTACCAGTCACACTTTGAACGTCAAAACCCATTGCAGTTTGCATGCATGCATTTTGATAATGAAGATAAGGTAACTATCATGCGGAGACCGTGGTACATAATTAAAAATCGATGTTTAATTTCTGACTGCTTACTAGGAATCGAAAAGTCAAAGGCAAAGTGGAAGTATCATAGTGGTATACAACGATATTAGAGAGGCACATCGACGCTGCATTATAACAGCAAACTAAAAATCAATGTCACGGGTTAGCGGAAAATTCGAGTCGTGCACCACTGGTGATCGGGGAGAGGTTCATGGGAGGCATTCATAATTATCTTAATTTTATAAATACGTAAAAGTGACGATGGCTATAGCTCTAGCTACAGAGGGACGCAGTTTTAATTGTTTCTGACAGGTTGATTGAAATGAGCTGTTTTGATAACATTAATATTGATTTTTTTAATCTTATCTATGATTACAAGATCAAACTTAATAGATATTTATTTATTTATTTATTTATTTATTTCTTGACGCGGTTCACATTTTTACCGGCCCGTGACCCTTACATGGCAAGGGTGTGGGAAGTTTCAATATAATTGATTGAACATCATAATAATTTACATTTTTGCGATATTACAGTATTGCTAATAATGATAATGGCTTTTTACATTCTAGGTGCTATAGTTTTACGTTGTACCTATTTTATTTGTGTGTAATTTTTTTTTAAAGTAGGCTTAATTTGTGCATTAGGTCTTATGTTTTAGAAACAATGGCACTTCTAGCCCATAATGGTTGTGTTCGAGATTTTATTTATAGTCTAGGCAAATTGTTATTTCTTCGCTGCTTTGGGTGCTGTTTTGGGCCTGGGGGGGGGGGGGGGGGGGGGGCTTCAGGGTGTTTTCTGTTCTGCCGGAATGGAGGATAGGAATTCTTCGAGGCTGTAGTAGGGATTGTGAACGAGAAAGTTTCGGAGGCTAGAGTCGAAGGTGGTGCGTTTGGGGGCGTCCTTGATGGATGCCGGTAAATGGTTAAATATTTTAGAGCATAGGTGAATGGGGCTATGTGTGAAGAGTGCAGTCGAGTGAGGACTGCATCTTATATTGTTTCGGCCTCTGGTGCTATAACTATGGATAGATGCGTTTAATGGGAAGAGGTCGGGGTGTGAGCGAACTAGGGTGCATGCCGCTTGTATTAGTGTGCATGTGAGAGTAAGAATTTTTTGGGCTGTGAAATGAGGTTTGCAGGTATTTTTCCTCGAGATGCCTGCGATTATACGAACTGCTTGTTTTTGTATTAGGAATAGACGTTTGGCATTGGGCGCTGATCCCCAGAAGAGGATGCCGTAGGAAAGATGGGAGTGGAGGTACGAGTGATATACTAGTTTTAGAGTGGAGATGTTGACTATGCGTTTCAGCCGGCGGAGGAGGAAACATGTACTTTTCATTTTTGACATGGTTTTTTGGATATGCACTGACCAGTCTAAATTTGGGGTTAGGTGAATTCCAAGAAATTTGCAGGATGGGGTGCTTGGAATTATTTTATTGTTGACACGAATGAGGGGGGAGGCGAGGGGGGGTTTGGCTTTTGTGTGGAAGTAGATGTAGGTGGATTTAGAAGGTTGAAGGGCTAAGCTGTTGCCCTGACAGTATGTAGATATGATGGTGGCCTGGGAGGTGGCGAGGTTTGAAAGGTTGGATACATCTTGAGATCTGGGGCCTGTGATTAGGTGATTTGTGTCATCTGCAAATTGGAAGAGTAGTCCTTCTGTGATTAATTGTGGCAGATCGTTTACGTATAGCAAGAATAGAAGCGGGGACAGCACAGAGCCTTGGGGTACGCCTTGTTTAATTGTAAGCGGAGGAGATATGGACGCTGGTGTGCCGGGAGTGGGGGAGTTATAGTGGGGGCGATATCAAATAAATCACTTCTCTTGGTAGTTTGAATTAACTACTGCTATTTAACTAAATCAAAATACATTTTATTTTGTACAATTAAGAAAAATGTAATTGCTGAAAGTTCTCAAAAATAGTAATAATTACGATGTCATGAAGCAGCGTGTCGAGCGCGATATGCCGCATATTCTGAGCGAACGTCGGCAAACTTCTGCCCAATAGAATAGATCTGTCCAACCAACACAACGAAATGCTCCATTCGCTCTCCAGTAATGCCGTACGCTCTATCGAACTCGCTGCTGTTGAAGTTCGCCTGATAGCAAACCAGTTTGCGTGCAATCTGATATGCATCCTCAAATCTTCCAACGACATCCAAGATGAATTCGTAACAGAAGTCGAGAAATAAGTGCCTTTCTTCCGGCAAGACAAGTTTTCCTAGCTTCTTGGCCAGCTTAAACGTAACCTTGATTATTTCATATCCTGTCCTAGGGTCCCTCATGATGTCTTCTAGCGTTTTCAGTGCTAATTGAAACGCAGATTGGCTCAACTGCGATAAATACCCATACAATTCATTCTCGATAAACGAGTTACCTTCAAAGGCTCGGCACACTTTCACCTCGCGGATAACACTATCACTTTCAAATGCTACGCCATTTCTTCTAGCCACATTACTTAACAATTTGTCAAACCCAGCCCTACTCAGTGACCCGCTGTCGAGATTTCTAGCAGCTTCCAGAATCTGTACCCTTTCTGCTTTGTGGAGGTTGGCAAACGAGGAAGGCTCTACGTTGACGGCGTCGTTGATCACTACTTCGCCCGGGGCTTCACCGAAAGCCACGTTTGCTTCTCTGCGCTTGTGATGCTTGTTGATCCTGGCGACGCCTGCGAAGAAATCGTCGGTTTGGCTGATGTTGTTGATCCTTCGAATCACCTTCGCGTTGCCTTCCATCGAATTCTGCCCTTGACGCGTGCTCCTCGATGTCCTGTCGAAAGCCTTTCTGTGGCGATTGCTTCTCAAGTTCGACCTGTAGTCAGACAACGTGGCCTGCTGAGTTTCCTCGATAATAGTGCTTGCCGATCGGTAATTATGAAGGGACATTCCAAAGAAAAGCAGTGACGAGGAGAACTGAAACGCTTCCAACGGGGTCAAACTCCCATCCTTGGCCTTTCTGTACAATTGGACACCTGAAGTGAAGATTACGATCCCATTTGCAGTCATTGACGAAATCTGAAGAGCGTTCACTCCAAAGCGACCGGCTGGGCCTAAGACCCTCCCCTGCGCTGCTAGCCTGGCCGTGGACATTGAGGCTCCCATTGCCAAAATCCCAAGCGAGCTCCCCGCCATCGAAATGTACGTGTCTCTGGCCTCGGCGTTTTGCAAGCCGATGTCTTGCTCGTGCTGGTTCATGTCTACGATGTTTCCGACGCCTCGACCGACGCCGTACGCCCCAAGAACGACGCTGCTTACTGTGGCACCCACAAGTAAAGGTGCCGCGACGGTGATGGCCGGAATGAGAGACGCCAAACCGACAATGCAGGCGCCGACGCCGACGACGCTTCCGAGTTTGTCGCCAGCGTCTAGTACTTTCTGGACTGTTTTCCCAGCAGGTGATTCACCGAACTCTACTTGTACGTTACCTCTGACATCGCAACTGTATGTCCCACCCACAGGATAGCAGTATGTACCTTCTGGAAGCTTGTTGCTTTGCAAGAAATGGTCCCACCCGTCATAAACGCGCAGGTTTCTGTCAATGAACCGGATATCACTCACGGCACCGAAATCGTTAGGCACTCGAAATACAGGCTCAAGAACGCAATGGAACTCCTTTTCTAATTCAACCTTCAATACCATAAAAGATACCGTTAACATCGTGCCATTTATTTTGGGATATTCTTCTCTTATTGACGAGAGTTTTTTAATTATTGGTGATATTTTCGAAAACATTTTTACCGATGAACTCGAGTTGAAAATAGTGTCTTCTGCAATCGGAGTTCCATAAACAGCGCTGGCGAGGTGAGTGTGAAGCTTAAGCTCCATCTCATCGTTGTTAAGGTTGTCTTCGTAAAATAATTTGCAGATTTCAGAAATTTGATACCGGCGAGTAATCCTTTCACGGGCAGAAATCGTTTCCTTAGTGACGTGACTATGAACCAGGTCGGATACCATCTTGTCGTACTTCAATGTCCATGATCCGTGCCTATCCTTATCCTTGATAACACGACACATCTTCTCTATTTCCTCTAACTGCTTGGTGGGATATCCTGTCTCCTTGTTGCCAGGACTCGGTTCCTCGCTTGGCTCGCGATACAGGGCGTACCCGACGTACCTGAGGAGCTCCGTCTGCTGACTGCTGTCAAAACAGTCCCATTCCGAGCCATCCCGCTTCTCGTAAAGAAACTGTTGGCTTTCTCGAGCACGTGTTTCCCAAGGCTTGTTTCAACGGTCATTATTTCGCAGAGAAATGACAGCTAATCTAAAGGGAGTTAGGTTTCTATGTTTTCTGCTGTCGACGACATGGACAGAAAATAAATTTCGCATACATAGAGCTCGCGAACCTGTTCTTGAAAACCAGGTTGTTGTACTTCGAAACTGTGACTGTTGATCAGTCCGGATGTCATCTCAAATTACGTATTTCCTGAGGCAATCTTGGGGTTTCTTTATCTTGAATCCGGTTGGATCGTTTGTGGATGAGTAGGGCCTGCGTTGAGAAACATGCGAGAAAGTTTTACATAAAAATGAGAGCGATAGAAGTCACAAGCAAAGTAAAAATCCAACCCGAAACTAGAACCCGAAGGAACCGTAATTTTTCATGGAATAGGAATCGGAACCGGTATTTACGTTTTTTTAGAACTGGAATGAAAACCGGAGCCTGTATTATGAATTTTAAAGAACTGGAACTTGAACTTGAACCGGAACCAGAACTGTAATATGAATATTCTAGGAACCGAAACAGGAACAGGAACTGTTATACATAAAGATTCGGATCCCTGCAACAAAGTACCATAAAGTTGACTGTGACGAACTGATGTCTACCTACCTTGGTTCTAGGCCTGATGGTCTGTGACTACTGCTGTCTTAGACTAACCAAGTACCTATATCGCAAATCACGTCACAGCTAACTGATAACGCGAATCAACAATGATTACCCTACTTTATCATTCGACAAAAATAATAATATTCTGGTATAATAAAAGCCCGATAGTTGGAGAAAAAGTGTCATAATCATAAAATGCTATACATATACTTGACTTTTGCCGGTGAAAATTAATTAGACGCGAACATAAATTATTGGTACAATAAATGCGATTATTATAAATGCGAACAGCCTTTCCAAATACTTCCTGGGAGCGGTTATACCGAGAGATTGTGAAGCAAGAGCCATTCTGTTCGGTGACTTCCGACGTGCGTATTCTGTGCTCTCCCCCAGATCTCTTCACTTCTTTGTTGCTGTAACCAAGAATTCTCAAGTTTCCTGTTCCTATATCCAGATATCATGCTGTCCGCGTTTTAGTTCTCGACAGTCGCAGTTACCAACGACCTCACCGAGAGCGCTAGCGACGCGAACGGTGTTGGGAATCTCCGGTGGCCGAGACTGGAAACGGGCTTGGAAAGAGGAACTATACGCAGTTGCAAAACGAATTTATGCAAAAAAGTGAAGGTCCACATATACTTAGCTTGATGTTTTAAATAACATTCATAATCAAAGGCAAAGTGACTTACAAGATGTCCCAGAGACACAATTATGTTTTCCTATCAAATAACATGTTGAAATACTTTCCATGATAGATTGTGTTTGCCTGCGAGCCCATGTCATTCATTCCCAGTTCCCACATGCGTATCTCGGCAACCGCGGTGTTTTACGGCTGTGCTGGCGGTCAGAGCGGTCGCGATTGCCCGCCACCATGAAATATTCATGGGGCTTTATGAAAGTCGGTGAGGCGGCAGTTCATTTGCCACGGGAATAGATTGTGTCGTCAATAAGAATCGATAGCATTTATATCTAATTGCCATGCACAAGCGTGTTGTGAGCACTGGACATCAGTCTGACAGATATCGCTCATGGGATAGGAAGGTCGAAGGTGGGTTTTTCCAACAAATAACATTGCTTTCACTTGAATTTTAAATATTTTTTTACACAAAACTTAACATTTTTTATCTTCTCTACGATCAATAGTAAAGTAATATACTTACAATAAAACTGATCAAAATATATCAATAATTTTGTCACAACGGCCACAAATTGTTGAACAAAATAGTTTGCATATATTTTTCTAAAAAACTTATAAAATTATTTTTCAGGCGTTTCATTGGAATGTTCTCTCCGTTTTGTGACCGACCATCTATCATTGAACCTGACGGTAAGCGTCTACTAAATTCTCACACCTTTAAGCCTGTGATGCACCAAACGTCAGCGACGTTAATTAATTTAATACTTCTTCAAACGTTTCCAAGCTCTCACATTAGTGTAAACGATGTGGCGGGCTAACCATGATTTAGCGCTTATCCAGTGGCGGAATGCTTTAAGAAAACTATTGTTCTAGTTGCACATTTTTTTAAACTGGCAACTTATTCTTATATATAAACACCATATCTACTGGAATCTTTATTTTCTTTCTTAGCCAACGCACTTATATCTCTAGTCATATACAAATAGTACAAAATCAAGATTCAAGAATTGAAAAAATAAATAAGCAAGCATTGGCTCTTTCAAGCAGAGCACGTAATAAGACAAACAAATTGCGCAAAATTTGATACAATTCATTTGGTACCAAATTTGGTAAACACCACCATGGAAAACACCGGGTATCTAGGATCAACTTATTTGAGCAACTCTATTCTGAGTTATTGGAAGGTAAAACGTTATTCCCATGACCAGTTCTGTTCGGAAGTGGTGTACAAGTGAGGCTGGAAGAGAGGTTGAGTTTTAAGTTAGCACAACAGCTTCACTCACATTTCTTATCAACCACCTGACTTAATGGATTTGTGGAATTATTCTGTCCGTTGAGATGTACCTCCTTTATTGTGTTACTTTGGAAGGTACGTAGGGCTAGTGGTTCCTTTCCTTATAGGAGTAGGATACGTGACGGCACCGTATTTCCCCCCATTCTTTAATGGCTATTTTCAGTTCATAATAATTATATTCGTTTACCGTTAAATAGTTGACGCCATTAGACCAGTGCAAAGGACAATTTGTCCAAAAGTGCGTCATTCAACACCAGAAAGTGCCTAATCATCCAAACACTTGAACGATGCACGTCGATGAACACACAGTATTTTGGTACTAAACTCTTTGAAGCGATCTGCAAAGCAAATATAGATATCTTACCCATAAACTCCTAAACGCAGTCCGCAGAGCAAACATGGATATCTCACCTGTAAACCCCTAAACGCAGCCTGCAGAGCAAACATGGATATCTCTCCCGTAAACTCCTAAACGCAGCCCGCAGAGCAAACATAGATATCTTACCCATAAACCCCTAAACGCAGCCCGCAGAGCAAACATGGATATCTCTCCCGTAAACCCCTAAACGCTGCCCGCAGAGCTAACATGGATATCTCTCCCGTAAACCCCTAAACGCAGCCCGCAGAGCAAACATGAATATCTCACCTGTAAACTCCTAAACGCAGCCCGCAGAGCAAACATGGATATCTCTCCCGTAAACTCCTAAACGCAGCCCGCAGAGCAAACATGGATATCTTACCCGTAAACTCCTAAACGCTGCCCGCAGAGCAAACACGGATATCTCTCCCGTAAACTCCTAAACGCAGCCCGCAGAGCAAACATAGATATCTCACCTGTAAACTCCTAAACGCAGCCCGCAGAGCAAACACGGATATCTCTCCCGTAAACTCCTAAACGCAGCCTGAAGAGCAAACATGGTTTTTTCACACTTACTCCTAGACGCAGCCCGCAAAGCAATAATCGTTTTTCCACTATAACCTTTAGATGGAGCCCACAGGGAAAATATTAGCTCCTTTACACACAAACTCTTTCTTTGCGGCGCAATCATGGCATCTTCTCCCTAACTCCTGTACGCAGCCCGCAGAGCAAGCTTGATTCCTCCACACACCCACAAACACACACACCTTGACGCAGCCCGCAGAGAAATTTGCACGCAAGTCAAACCTCGATTAGCTTATTGATGAACGGAGCGTAATCTTTAATTTCACTACCCCCCAAAAAAGTAACTTGTGTATGTTTTTTTTATTTATTTTTTTTAATGTGTGTTTGCGCATGCTCGACAGACCAAACGCCTCAACGCCTCAACTCATTTAATTTCAGAGGACCTACTTTTGTTCTGAACTTAGATCCTCCAAGGTTTTGGAAAAGATCGGTTCAGAAATGGTTTCATAAATAAATTTTAACGAAAAATTTTTATTTTTTTCCACATTTTTAACCTCTGTAAATGTCAAAGTTATTGACATATCTTCGCCAAAACTTATAAACATGTCGACCTTATACATATTCATTATGGCTGAAAATCTGATGTCGGTAGGACTTTCCGTTTGGTTTTTATTTGCACATTCTTAGTGTGTTTTTTTTAGTGATTTAACGCCTGGTCAATAAGAGTCCGGTTTCTTTCATTTCCTTGGTTACCTGCTTTGTTAACTCCAAGTTTGGCCAAGGCAAAGGTTTGACAGTTATCAGAAGTTTAGTCAATTTCGTTTATGGATGTAATTGTAAGTAATTACGAGTCATAAATGTATCTTCAATCTAATAAGAACCCTCGGGCATAAGTAATGTCTTTTGTATTTATATACGTAATCGTTTCTTAATGAGTTCATAATCTGCATTTTTTCGCTATCTGACAGCTCGGGGAGGAACAAAGGAACGTCAGAATCCATCTACATTTCCAAGTGATCAGAATTTTCGAGAAGCCAATGGTCAGGCTTGGTGCTCCATGGTTTTCATAGACCTTCTGCCTGCATACCTTTTTATCAGCTATACACAAACCGCTACCTACGCTCATCTTCAACACAACACAAATTGCGTTCGCGAAGCCCTAGTTGTAAGAAAATCATCCCTTGTTACCTTAGAACATTATAAAACTCACAACTAGCCTAGCCTTGATTAGTTTAAATGGAAAGCAAGCGCTGCAAGTAACTAAATGCACTTTGATGCAAAGGCTGGCTTACGCTGTTATGAACCTAAACTGCAGTCTACCGCTGGCGCCGCCACTGAGACCAGCCACTTAAATCGACTTGTATTTTGCTTAAATAACCCCGTCAAGACTTGCAGAGGAAAGGCTCTAGGTGGCTTCTCGCCACCATCAAATACAATTAGAAATGAATTTCTTGTGAAGAGTTTAAGCTGAAGACAGCTTTAACCGTTCCTTACTTAGTTAAAACTGGTTAGCTGCGATAGCGCATTGCAACAACCAACGGGAAAAATTAATATTTATTTCCTGGGAGTTCATACTTTGTCTTAATCTGAATCAATTTAGAAATTAAATATATCCTACTACCTTTCCGGTGCTCTGCTAGTGGGTAAAGAAGCCTTGGTAGCAAGTTTTTTGCTAATCTATTTTTTCTCTGCATAAAAGCCACAAGATTTTAAAGCCGTCAGGTCTGTAAATTTTTCATTCCAGAATCCAAAGTACGAAAACAATTAAGGTAAAGTTCTGCAAAGTGCAAATTTCTACACAAAAAAAACCCGGTCTAATTAATTTGAATTGAATCTTTGCTGGCTTCAAATTCTTACGCCTTTAAATAGGCTATTTGAACATAGTTTTATCGGCGTCATTTCGGAAATGACAGTCAAACGTTACTTAAATTCGGCGAATATATGTTATCACGCTTAATTTTTAAAAGATGCTTGGTTTCATGAATTATTTCACAAGAGACAATTGAAGCCTGCGCGAAATGCACTAGATGTTGATTGCCAGTGCGCAGGAACCACAAGTCTGATGGATGATGACAGTCGCACGCATTTTAATTGAATGAATAAATCAGCGCATAAAAGCTCATCAAGAACGTAATGATTGCATTCGAAATACTAATTAATCAGTGGTCCGTCATTTAATCCGAAATCAACGAGAGATGTAAAAGCACTAAAATAAATTAATGTTTGTCATAATTTGCGATGGTCAATAATAGAAAAGTATGATTATCGTTGCCTAAAATCGCTCTGAAGACAAACTTTCCATATTCCTCAGTATATAAAGTTAATACATAATATGCAAATTAAATATATATTGACATTTCAAGATTATATTTTATATTTAAGCGTTCCTGGCCTCAAAATAGGCGTTTCCTACATTCCCTTGAAACAGTCTAACTAAATGACCAACCCTTCTACAATTAGTGTTAAACAATATTGTAAACCCAGCACTAGACACTTTTGCGTAGGCGAGTGTGCTATTGGTAAAGTTTGTCCACCGTCCTGACTAGACTACCCTACCCAGCTCAGAGGTTAATGAGATTTCCCTTCAACTGCGCCGTAAATTGGTAGGTAAATATAACACTTTTTTGTTTTTCAAAGCTCTCCACGGAGAGGCCAGCTATTCCCACGTGATTACACTTTCACGCAAACGCGCGCTCGTTGCCACAAGAAAGAAATTCGTTACACATGCAGGTGAGAGAAAGCCCCGCGAAAGAAAGGTTGAGCCGCTATCAAATTTGTTTAAATAAAGCTGCGACGTGAAAATGATCAACACAGAAAATAACGAAGTGATTCAATTTTATATAAATGTACTTTTTGTAATTAACCGAGTCTTTCTTGTGCAGTTACCTGAAGCAATATTATTGATTCAATAACAAAATTGTTTTGATCGTATTGCAGTTTGACGTGGCGCACAGAGCGCTGTGAGAATCACAACCACCCTATTTCCCTTTGTGTAGTTGCGTACATGATATGTGGTCCCCAAAGTGGCTCCCATGTACTCCCCGGTAGAGTTGGTTACCTTGATGCTATTTCGCAATCCATTAACCCACTTTCTGTTCCCGATTGTCGCCCGCAGTGCCAATATTTGGTAACAAGCGGGTGCATTCTCGTGGCAGCCAGAGGTTCAGATCACTTGGTAATAGCTGAGCACACATTGGAAGCTCCTGGCAATAACAAAAATTAAAGTGGTCTTTTTTGTGCCCCTGGTTCGAGCGGTTCATGCGCAAGCCGCTTCATGTAAAGTGAGCTCTGAGGTCAGGTTGGTTGTTTGCGAGTTTTTTTCGGAGTGATACTATTCATGGAAACTATAAAATGAACAAACATGGGCAAGATTGAAAGCATCTGGTTAAAAAATTGTGTGGTTTGGTTTTCCAATAACGTTCAGAAAAAAATAATTAAAGCTCTACATTTTTTGTTGTTGCGTTTTTATTGGTGGTGAGCAAATAAAATTAAATGATTGCGAGCCACTGCACTTGATGGGCTTACGATGGTCCAAAGAATTTCGGTTTCCTCGATTACTGTTTCTTTCTAACGTTTCAATAGCGTATTGCCCAAATTGTGTCGCTAACTCTGATCACTTTGGCCAAATGTAAAAAAATATATATTGTGTGAGGCAGAAACCAAAGATTTCATACCTTAATTTGAATAGCTTAATGTATAGCTAAGGGTTTTAATGTTTGGTAACCTGGCTATAAAAATATCTCCATGTCTACCACAAAGTAATCAAAATGAAAAAAAAAATTATTTCCTGCACTTTGTGCAGCTTTCATTAAACCTCGAAGCATTTTCCACGCACTAATTCCTCCTCCGGAATTTGCCCCAATGACTCCCATGATCCCAGGATTATAAATCCATCCTCAGATAGCTCTTATAAATATTAAACTATCCACAGGAAAAAGCGCCAGAACTCTAAAAATTGTTAAAATATAATGAGTATTTGATTAGATGGCGAATTCGAGCCGTAAAAAGGAATCGCGAGTTAGCAATCGAAATTGAGTTTTTGAAGAATTACAGGCTATATTCTATGCCTGCATAGAAGGGAGGTAAACTATTAGCTAACGTTGTTGACTACTTCACATTTAGAGGAAACTCTTCTTGACCGTTACATTTGCATTATTTTTTTTGAAGCCAATAGTTTCAAAAAGTAGTGTAGGAAAAGGGAATGTTCCAATCATTTCGTGACTTCCTTAATTTTTAAACTCTACTGAGAAATCCCTGCTTCACTTATAGCTCTTGACGTTCTAGGAAATTATCAGCCACCAGCTTCGTACCTATCGTACCTATTCACGCTTTGAAAGCTTTGAATCATCGTAGAACTGCAATACGTAAAACAGCACCTCAAAACTCACCTTGTACTTTCTATAATGCACATGCTTGAGATGAGAGATGAGAACATTATTCGAAAGCTCTTAACTGCATCGGATAATGAACGGAATGCCTCCAGCCAAAAGAAAATAACTATATTCTCAGTTTTTGGTTACTCTGGAAATTCACCTCGTTTTAATTTTACTTGTACCTACTCCTTGATCTTACAAGCTTTACAAATAGAAGCTGGTGTTCATAAAAGATATTAAAACTCCCTTTGGTGTATAAAGTTCTAAATTAAACTAAGAAAAGTGGTAAAGAAAAAGAAAATAATTTCAGTCTTGCTAAATATTTGATGGCTGCTGCTTTCCAGCGAGACGGATGAAAGGTGTCAAGGAATTTGATACTTTCCAACTTTCAGGGATAAATTTCAGGATAATTACGGAGCTATCGCTAATTCAGCAGACTTGCTCATCCTCGGGATTGCGGGGTTGTGCGTAAATTATTCAAACTTGAACCTAGTGCAAACATTTGGCATGTGCTCCTGCACAACTAATACTTGGTCTTGGTGCAGAATTTTTAAGCTTGCGCAAGGCACAAAATTCATGTCTAGCGTAACGGAGCCGTAGGCGAAACCGGGTGAACGATTAACGAAATACATACTTGTTATATAAGTTTTCCCCATTAATGTGATGATCCCTAAATCACATTAAACGCTTAATTTAGCAGAAATTTCTTGTAGCATCTAATTTGGTCGCCAATCTCATGATTGGCTGTTGTAGAATACAGCTGATGGACCATGTTCTGCTGTTAAGAGGATTAGAGGCGCACAAATAATGGTGGAAACTTGAATCCACATTACCTTCTGTATAGCAATATTACTATATAAACCCTTGAAGCATTATTTCTCTCACCTCACCCGTGCAGGTCCCGTAATTGTTTATTGATTTCATATTTTATGTGTACCAGTCCACGTTTGTCTTCCCCTTCCTCCCTGCTTACCCTGCACGCCCAATCTACCCCACTCCGGAACCAACACTAACGCTACGTGGCATTTTTTACTGTGTTACCATAGCGGGAGCTGTTATTTGATTAATATTGCAATCATTTGTTTTCTTCAAACTTACAAATCGAACCTATAGGCTGTATATTATTTACGTAAGGTAGTAAATAAACGACTATTAAGTGAAGTATATAGTTTCAATATTACCCTGGATTCAATATAAAGTATTTTATAAAATAGTCACTGTTTAAGCAGAGATAGGTTTTAGTAAATTAATTTGTACACACATAATTAAACATAATATCGAAAGAATTGAAAATTGAAAATATTGGAAAATGGTGTCATTACTTTTTTATAACAAGCTTGTGTTTCCGCTAGTTTTGTCGGCCAAGGCCAGCCCTAAACTCTTGTAAAACTTGATCCTTTGCCTTAGCCTCGATCAAGGTATTTGCCTCGATGGAGAACAAATTATCCTGAAGACTTTACCGCGTTTGAAACAAACGAACGCGGTTGCGATTGAAGCACAAGCATGAATCCGCTACATCTCCCAGAGAGCTCTTTTTATTGGACTAGTCCAGGCTCCAGACAAGACAAGAGAGTACCATTGTGAATATAACGGTGATTATTAATAATGCACATACTGTATTTATGTCAGTCCGCAAAAAACAGTTTTTGCGAGCTTTGGAATATATTCGTGCAATTGCCACCCTGATGTTGAAGCTACTAAATATGGAAGCAATAAAGGCATGCAGTATTCTCGATTCCTGATGCACTTCCCAGGAGATTAGTTTTCCCGGGCATTAGTCATACCGATACGACCACGATCTTTTTGTTGCATGCGAATAATAATTACTCTTCTCCGTGTATCAAGGACTTTTTTCAGCTTGAGTGCAAATAGGATGTAACTATACCTCTAGACCGTCAATTCAATCCAAAAACTCATATAGAATATACATTCTGAACCATTGAATTATTTAGTGAATTAACTACATCACTTTGTGGAAAAACTTGCAATAAAAAGAGAACTCATATTCTTAATTATAGTTTCAGTGGATTGTTTAGTTGATCAACCGACGTGGTATAACTGCAACATAAAATACTGGGTTTAAAATCCAACCTTCTCGTGATGAGAAGTTGATCTACCTACTTGTAAATCTGAGTGTGAAAAACCACCATGAAGGCCATTCCATCATCCATTTATCCATTTTCCGACCAAATAAACTAATTTGTTTGTGTGGATAGAGCATATAATAAAGCGTTGATAATATTGATGATTTTCGAAAGCGTCCGAGGTAAATATTTACCTCATGCTGGTGCCAATAAAATAAACAAATAGCTTAAATAATTAGGAACAATATGAAAAATCCAATGAGCATCAACATTAAAATTCATTCGAATGTCATTCCTTTTGTGTGTCATGGCATTGTATGGCACGATTATATATATATATATATATATATATATATATATATAGGCATGCTCGCAAACATTTTGTCAGTTTTTATACTAAACACAAACTAGAAAATACTAGAATAACAGCAAGGTAACAAGTAAATAAATGGTATGCGCTTTAATGTTTGTTATGGAACATCATTCTTAACCTCCCAAACTGCACTATTTTTAAAAATACAAAAATAAGTTTCAGGCGGTACACAATATCAGGTACCCATGCTCACAGTCACTATGGGTTTACAAATTTACATCTATAGCAGGAATCATTGAAATTGACAGACATCCTTGTTTTTCACACACAATAATAAATTCCTGTTCAACAACACGAGCAAACAAGTGCGAGGCGACAGAACGGGAGAAGCCGATCAGAGCGTCGTTGCCGCCAGCGCCGCTGCGCAGACTCCAGCGCGGGTCCAGCGGCAGTCGTTGGCAGGGCAAGGCGCGTTGGGGGAGGGGGGAGGGTGCTCGTTTGGCGGCAGGCCAGGGGTGTGGTGGAGGGCGCAGTTGGGGCCC
Source organism: Nemoura dubitans (assembly GCA_921293005.1). NCBI lineage: Eukaryota > Metazoa > Arthropoda > Insecta > Plecoptera > Nemouridae > Nemoura > Nemoura dubitans. Next base: position 23,273,412 of record OV121075.1, read on the forward strand.
GACGGACGACGACGCCGAGCGGACGAACCGACGCTCTTCCCGACCAGGACGTCGCTCGCGAAGGAGGCGAAGGAGGCGCGCGTCGTTCCGCTCGACGATCTCACACTCAGCCAACTCGCTACTACCAACACGGCGATTAGGAAAAGTGGTCACGATTTTTTTTTCATTTTGTTAAATATCAAGTTTGATATTTGGATATTTTCTGCATTTCGGAGGGTCTAGGCGCTAAGTCTAGGGGGTGAACCGCAACAATAGGGCCGCTCAGGAACGCGTGTCTTTGGCTGGTGGGTGGAGGACCGAATCCTGATTCAGGAAACGCGGCACGACGCGTGGCGGAAGCAGGTAAACTCACTGACAATATTCGTACATGCTCATTTGCCAGCTTCAATGATTGCAAAAGGCTGAAGATTTTATTTTGTTACGATTAGCAACTTTATCTTATGTCCTGCACGCCCCTTTTATTGCCGGTCTCTTGTATAATATGGAACGCTCGTACTGGTATTTTCTTTCTCCTGAGAAAATACTGTATTTGGCAACCAAGACAGTTCTGTAAGTGTGATAACTGAAAGCACCGTGTCGGCTTATCTTTCCCGCACTTAAAATAAGTTATGACGCTTTTGGAGGTGAAACTATATCTTGCCTTTCTTTCTTAAACGTAAGATTTTCCATCAGACATTTTTTTGTAGAGGACCGCGAGATCGTGTTTTATTGTTTAGAAGCGAGACGAATGAATTCCTAGATGGTATTGAATATCCCAGCTTTTCATTGTAATATTATTCTCGTCTCATATAACTCGTGGATATGTCTACGATGGAGCGGTGAGCACGGAAGCGCGGGTAGGAGACCAGCCGGGTACTTTATTTATAGGTGGCTGGAGGTAAAGTTTTCAAAGTTGTTTCGGATTCAATTGTACGGAAAGTTTGGCGGCGTCATGTGGCTGATGAAAGGATTCATTTTTACAGAAGTTCCGTGTCTCTGTTTTCACCTGAGTTTCTTGTAAGTTTCTCAATATAGTTAGAGGTGAATGTCAATGAGAAGAGCTGTAGGAGTTTCTCATCTTGTTATTCAACCTATATTGGTTCATTTTTCATCAATTGGTTCTTCTGGATCCCAAGACTAATCTATTTATTCCTGATGCTAGAACGATGCCCACCAAGATCTATTCCCAAACTGAGTGTTCAGTGCCAAGAAAACTTTAAAACGGGTTTTTCTTTAGAATATTGATATGATAAACTTAGAAAACAGTTATGTAAGGCCGCCAAATAAATTTAAATATCTACAACTATGTTCAATTCAAGCCTCATACTCTTGACGGAGTTTATAATTCGCAACTAGTTGGATTCAATTAACAAATGTTTTTTTCCCAGTATTTTCTTTTGGCTATAAAAATGGCTTACCGTTGTTCATCTTGTTTCAAATTTAGAACCAAGACGATATGGATTAATTGAATAAGACAGCCAATCTGTTTCGAATCGTGCTTCCATAACGATTTAGGACAAGAGTGACGTTTGAATTTACGAACATAATGTTCAGTTCTCAGCCCAACTTACAATAAAAGTTGTGTACTGCCAATGAAATTAAATTCTAGGGTTCAGTTCCTATTAAACTTTGCATCGTTGATCCTGTCTCGAGAAAACACTGAGAAAGTTATAAAACAAGTAATCGGTTTCAAAGATTTATGCCAGTCCTCATTTTCCAACATTAACATTTTACAATTGGTAGTTAAAAAGCTCTGGCGAGCACTTTATTTTACCGCTGACGGACAGAGAACAGACGCCTCTTACCAAATTTTACGTATATTTTAACAAGTCTGCGCTATATAAGGAGCTAACCGAAAATGATTTTGTTCCATTATCTTACCGGAAAGATTTCTATGAAGCTTTCATGGTGGCTAAGCGAGGTGCGATTTTTTCGCGTCTACCCCTTCATACATAAGGCATTTTGCTTGCGCTGCGCTGCGCTGCGCAGTCCCCCACTATCAAGTGTATTGTTTCAAAAACTCGATCAGGAAAACGTCTTGCGGCGCAGCTTCAGCTGCTTACGTGGTGTACGTGGCCGAGTAGAAAAAAGCATTAAAGCTTGTGGAATGTTCCAAAGTTCATGGCCAAGAGTCTTCGAAATACGGCCATTCGATTTTTTTGGTTATGAATAAAGGTGTATTAGTGCAGGATTTGTAAGAATTTGGCGTGTGTTGCCAATAGCGCTACAACTAATTTGTTAACATTTAGAACTGCACGCTTTTTATTCCATACTTGGTTATGTTATGGTCCAACAAGAACTATAGAATTCCCTATCCGCTCTTTCTCTCTCAAAAATGGCTACTAAATATGAATGTATTTCAATTCATACCCACGTTTTAACATTTCTTGGTGGCAAATCTAAATGTATTTGTTGTATTCGAATGAAAACTTTTAAAAGTTTATTCCGATCGCCAATTGATATTCTGTTCCTCTCAACATCCTTTAGTATTAAACAATTCAGTCCTGATCCATTACGTGAAATTTCAATCAATGATCAAAAAATGAACGACGTGACTCATTTATATTTGAAAATAAATTCAAATGAATCAAGCGACGTAACTCACGAATATATAATATCGAAACTTCACCCTGGCTCTCATTTATCCAACCTCAACGGCAGCAGCAGCATCAGGCGCAGCTCCTTACACGAGACACAAAAGGATATCGTTTTCTCCAAACAACTTTACCAAACAAAATTTGTCCGCACAAGTTGTGGCAGCCGCCAGCGCAGAGTTTGTTTTTCCTTTCGGCCGGATGCACAAATCCTGTGCCGTGTCCTTCCACCATGGTGCGGTGCTGTGCGGTGCGGTGCGGTGCGGTGCGGTGCGGTGCGGTGCGGTGCGGTGCGGTGCGGTGCGGTGCGGTGCGGTGCGGTGCTGTTCGGTGCGGTGTGGCGGACGCCTTGACGAGCTGCTAGACGCGACCGGCCAACCGCACACACATTTTCCATGGCCGAGCCGGCAATTGTAGATTTGCGAGTAATACAGTGAAATACGGTTTGTCAAGATGTGATACAAAGAACGCTGGGAAATTTTAAACTTTGTTTTCGTTTCTTTTCTTTGCCGTGCGTTGTTTCCATATAGTTGTTTCGGGAAGTATATTCTCGGTGGGATTTAATTCAGGCGCGAAAATCGGATTTATTTTGAAACGTGGAAAGAGTACGTCGTAAGGAAGTCTGGACACTACATAACACGAACTCCTCCGGATAGAAAGTAACGTGAATCAAACTCATGTAATAATTGTACTGACTGCATTTTATCAATTATGGGATTTCGATCATAGTTTTGTATACTGGAAAAGTAACATGTCGAAACTCTTTAACCAATCAAATTGTGGATACATAAATCGAAACCACGAAGCAAAGGGGCACTGTACAGAAACAGGTAAAGTGTTCCCTAAATTTACGCCTCTAAGCTTTAATATGCCATTGTTTCTAAAGGTTAATGAGAAACTAAACAAGCAGAAATTAACAATAGGGCACATTCAATACTACGAACACCAAAACTCACTCTTACAAACCATCCTCGTCTACAGCACTCCAAAAACTCTCTGTCTCGATTTGGGGGGAAAAACAATGTAACTGGAATTTGATGTCGCGGTGTTGACAGTGTGTGTTGCATGTATATGTCAGGGAACCGCGCTGGAATAAAACACGGCGGATCATTCCAGGCCCGGCGCGTTAATGATAGCGCCTCACTTGAGCTTCAGAGATCTCCTGTATACTGAATCCGCGAGCGAATTCAAACGCAGAATATTATTACACAAAAACTCACCGGTAATGAGTTATTCATTTGGAATGTAAAAACATTGTATGCAATTCGGTGTCGTTATAGCGCGCGAGGCTGTGTATGCCTAGACTTTTATTACTTGCAATGTGAATAATTTAGCGACGGTGTCAATGAAAAGCATAGAATGTGTGAACGCTTTTGAAATGATCTCAGTTTCAGGCTTTTCTGTCGTTATTTCGTAATGGCACACTGTGAAATGAAAAGGAGTTGAAGTACGAGACCGTGTTTTCAGAGGATTCGAAATAATATCAGCATATTAAGACCTAGATTTTCTTATGACTTGAAAGAGTTTAATAAGGGATTAAAACATTGCAGTTTAGCAAACAAATACACAGTCCAAGAGCTGTCCTCTTCGTTTTATATGTTAAGCATGCTTTTCACCTTCTCACACATTTTTAAATCATGCTAACTAAAAGTTGAACTTTTACGTTTAAAACAAATTTTTAGCACATTTGAATCATTGCTTTGAAATTCAAAGCTATGGAAAGCGGACTCCATGAATTCATCCCTTAAGATATTTAAAACTTATGTGGAACCTTCGAGACATCGAGACACGGCAGAATATTTCCCAGATAACAAGTTTGGTTCAAAGTGTTTTCTCATAAAAATAATGGCAAAAAAAGCAATGTCAGCTGTAGATGTCGCGTCTGTCAAAAGTATGACTTCGGAAAATGAGGAAGCTCTCGAAGCGCTAAGTGTCCATTAATGCAATCCGCGGACGCCTAGATTTGACGAGCTTCTTCGTGCTCTCATACTTCTTCATTCCTCCACCTCTCTCGTACTCTCACGCTTGCTGTAATGAGAAAACTTTCTGCACCATCACATCGCTCAGATCAATCCCGGAGCGGAGCACCCATGCAACGTCAACGCTCGCTACCAACATTTCACAAATGTTAACTGCCATAGAATTATTTTATGAAGGAGTGCTTTGCATTTCTCCTCATAAGAAAAGGATTATGACTTTATACAAAACGTTCTGTTCATTTACTCTGCGACACTCGAATTAACTCTTGTGTTTCGTTTGCAGTGTTTTACAATTCCATTTAATTTTTGGTCGGTTATTTCTTGGTGCGAGGTATTATTCCTGAAGACAATCATTAGACGTCAGGGTGACTTCAAAAGTGTTCTTGTTTCAATATAGATAAAGCCGCGACACATTAATTACGGACCAAGTTAATCTCTTGCGATAGCCTATTGCGTACTGAGGTTAGTTTATGATTGCTTCTTGATAACCGAAGGTTATTATTATAGCATCTTTGTTCATGAGTTTCAGACTTTAGGGTTAACTAGGATTCTTTCGTTGCAATATGATTTCGTCGATATGATTGCTCGAAAATTCCAATGATCCTTCATTATCAAACCTCTGGCATTGACGTACCTGTAAGAGCTAGGTCAAATATTAGCGGAAAACACCGTTCGAGAAGTTTTGCAGTACATTTTGCAGCCTCTAGCCTCCGTTTCTGCGTTTCATTTCGCCGAGATTAGCGAAGAGTGCTTTTCATAATTGCATTTCATATAAATGAACTTATGAAATAACCATCGATTTTCCAAGAGCAACTCAACTTTATTGAATTGAAAGCGAGGAAATGAGTAATTTTAGAAAAGCGAGCGTCACATAAACTAATTCAATATTAAGAAATAAATGCGTGCGAATACTTCACACCTGGTTTCATCAAAGTCATATTTTCGAGCAGTGCCTTCATTGCTTTAGTATTTTCTAGACGGTTAATTAACCCGGAATGCTATTCAATTCTTAAATTGACATTTTCTAGCTGTATTAGCTGTTAGCAAATAGCAAATATTTATCAGTTCGCTACTAAATTTTCGCGTCTTTCTTACAGCTTTTTAAATGTGTCAGCGAATACCTCTTCAGGCTCTGGATCTACAAGGCTGAGTAAACACTCAACTCTCAGGGTGAAATGATAAACAGCCCATCACATAAGGCGTTTCGAGATTTTAAGGGCTAATCACCATGGTGATAACAAACTTACCCTGCTGAAAATTCTTACCACGATCTTGCAAGATCTTGTCACAAGATCTTGAAAGATCGTGACACAAGATCTTGAAAGATCGTGACACAAGATCTTGCCACGATCTTGCAAGATCTTGCAAGATTTTGAAAGTATCCCGCTCTTTCGGGACTCATGGAACATGCATCTGGGTTTTATTTAATCGGGAAGTTAAGTTTGTTTATCTTTGTTTGTTTGGCATGCTTTCCTTGCCTTGCCTTGCCTTGCCTTGCTTTCCCACAAATGTTGAACATTATATGTCTGTGCACATAGAACATCACAAGGATGAGCAAATCCTGCGGCAGTGGTCTGATGTCAATTCGCAGACTCACTTGCATGTATGCCACCATGTCTTCACGAATTGCATAAAATTCGCGGGAACTTTCCACGGTGGCAAGTTGTTACTAGGTCATCTGCCCCTAAACGCAGCCCGCAGAACAGACCTGGCTCCCCCATCGTTTTCCCTTGGAATCAGCCCGCAAGGCCCTGTAATAACTCTTTGGCTGGACTCCGTCAAAAGAAAGAAGGAGGGACACTAACACCAAAGTGGTAAGGTAAAGGCAGCCTCCATTGTTTTATATTGAAAAATGAATTGAGAATCTCTGCCGGGAAACACACGAAAGTAGCACAAATCTGAAGATATTTTATTATGACGCATTAAAAAGATAAAACAGTTATTCTTAACAGGTAAATGGGTTTTTTGCTATTCAGCTGTTCTTTTATGAAATGAGACTACATTTTTATACATAACTTTTATGTGACTTATCATTTCTTCAGTATTGGACGGGTGCAAACTGACATCTATGCTGTACTTACTATAGCATGTATAAACCTATATGGCAACTATGCAATTTATGCTCAGGCTAGTCAAACAGGAATGCCCAAGGTTTCTGCAATGCATATCTCTATAAACTTTATAAATGTATAATAACTCTATAAACAATCAGGTGTACCATACTGGAAACCAACCCATCAATGTCAATGCCGGCACAGTATGTCTAAGCCATTCTGCGAATTTCTTCTGCTTGCCTTTACAAGTAATGATTTGTCAACCGAGAACTGAATTTCCTATTTGAATAACGTATTTCCTTCATAGGTATATCTGCTGCTCCAGTCAGCACACATGGCACCGATATTATTTTTTCCCAAAGTCAGTCAAATTCACATGGACGCCCGTCCAATACAAAAAGATATAGATATACATTTCTGTGTATAGTATGGTAAGTGTCTGTCAATATCAGCTGTCAATAGCAGTGCAGGTCTTGGAATAAGTCGGCACACAGACTGGATCGTGATCAGCGCTGTAAAGACTAGGCCCTTTCCGGTACATTTCACATAGTTCAATAGTTCTTTCTTGCGCTGTGCTACACAAGAAAAGGGAGAGAAATGAACACATCGTCTAGCTGGTCTGAAAAGAGGTTGTGGAAATTTGATTTCCAAACCCGGAGTTCGTGTAAAAGACTCCCGGTACGTGCAAGGATTGAATCTCCCGGGAATTCATAGCTAAGGACCTAGAGATAGCAAAAGGAAAAAAATAAAAATACAATTTTGTCGGCTCCACTGACACACAATGCATAGAAAAGTGACATACCGGAACATACCTTTTATATTTCAGCAGAAATAATCTCGCTTGAAATAAACGATGCGCCAACTGAGTTAGCATAATTATACATCAGCCACCGGGTCATGTATGCATTTAAAAGCTTACGTGTTTAGTTTGAGACTTTAGCAACCCGACACTGTTTCAAATTATGCTAACTTGTTAATAGACTGAGGGATTAGGTTCACTTCTAGGTTATGCTTCTCGAGTGTAAGAAGATATGCCGGAGTACAAAGTTTCCAAGCGTAATATTACAAAAATAATTATTTTAGGAAACAACGTAAAGGCGCTGTTTAAGTAAATTAAATCTTATCGCGCAGTTTAATTTTAAAAGGACTAAGTGAATTTATATAACTATCGGGCTGAGCCACAGACACAGTTAAAATTAATCCGTCTCATTTTCATAATTCCATCCCATAACTTGGAGCTTTTTCCATCTCTAAGAAAGCCTACGGCTCGTTTATGTATAACATTATTGTAATTCAAAGTTACATGTAACGTATGTATATTATAACGCATCTTAAAAAAGTATCCAACATTTTAAGGTACGAATTGTTTATTAAATGCATGTCAGTAATACGTAGATTAATAACGCGTGAATTGGTAAAACAAGTGCTTAGGTATATCCATCAGCCACCAACGCTGAAGCGTTCACCGCATAAAAACCCTCAAATTCTTACACAATTTTCCGTCTATCAATTTGTGTGAGCAGGTAACGTCAGCCGCAGATGTCGGTGGCCGTCTGCTTACTAGCCTGAGCATTAATCAAACCCCTCCGATAATTGGAGTGCGCGACTGTCGCTCAAGTGAACCGTAATTGCAAGCCAAACATGTGAATGTGATCAATGGGATGGCACAAATGTCCCTGGAGGGTTAAGGTAGCTAGCTAGGTATAACTGAATATCAATGGCCGTACTTTGCCCACCACCACCCCCGTATTGTGTTACGATTCGATGGCCTCGCTTTGCGCCCGCACTATAGCCAATCCGTCCACTCAGCTGACGTCATACCTAACAGAATGTCGGGTCCAGAGCGGGGCTAATAAATCTTTGATTGCTCACTACTGTCTCATCTGGCATTCATGTGCATGGAACCGTATCACTATGAATTGATCAATAAGCATGTGGAAATGTGACCACCTAGATTTTAATGAATTCAACTGCACTGATTGAGCCATAGCAACGTGGATTTAGCATTTGAATTCTACTAATATGATGAAACAGGACATTTCTCAAGATTAACTTTCATACTTATCTTAATTTCATGAATTATCATCAAATGCAAACTTTGGTTTGATATTGATTCGCGAATAAAAACCAAGGTAATCGATATGTATAATGGAAATAAATTGTGTGCAAATGCGCTGCAATACAAAAACGGTGCCTTTAGTCACGCAGTCCTAATGGTTGTAGCAATTCGTCGAACTACACGCAACCAAAAATTCTAAATTCTTCAGTCGAACGCTTAACTTATTACAGTTTAACCCTTGTAATTCCCATCCTGTAGTAACAGTGAAATGCCACGAAGGCAAGGCATGTTTCCGTGGCTTCCTGACGCTCGAAACTGTCGCTACTCGATTCGCGACGTCGCACTCGGAAGCATCCAAGAATAGGTCGCCTCTGCTTTATAGGCTTGTTAGCAAGACTCGGCGATCTGCGAAGGAAATTAAAATAAAAAAAGTTATTGTTAGCACTGGAGAGGAGCTGATAATGGGTTTAGTTCCATTGTTACTTCGAATGTGTGTTCTGGCTGAGTTGGGTGGCTGGCGGTGCTCGGAGATGTGCCCTGCATCGTCTATTCGAGATCAATAGAGCACAAACTTTCATTAGAAGCTCCCCGAGCAAACAAACATGCCATTCTGCACTCAAAAGGAAGTTTTCAACATTGCCATTTCGTATAGAAAGGCATCGATAGGTATTATATCTGTGGCATTATATACTGCCAATGTCTGCACCCATATCCTTCGCTGGTTACACCTTTTCATAAAGTGAGGGCGCTCTCGGTAATGAATCCAAAAGAGTAGTGGAAATTTGCCTGCCTAGGGCTCAACGAGTTTCCGCGAAAATTGGTTTGTGGACAGATCCGATTCCACTCTTCGAAAGCGAAACTACGAACCCGCCTCATACCTTTTACATTGTGAAACTGAGCGTTTATAATTAATACAAATATATGAGACAATCATTTAATTGTCCGCAATTATTTCTTGGAAACAAATTACATGTTTTCTAAACAGGAAACGAATAATCGGAGAATTAGAGGGGTTGGATTTAAAAAAATCATCTAAAGTTATCAGCCTCAAAAGTTGCGTAATGTCAGTATTGTCATCATAAAGTCATAGTGTTAAGTTTATATTTAAAATTTTATTTGGTTCCAGCTTAACGAAAGAAGTTTCTATAAATACTTAAATGATTGTTTGGAAAGCAGTTTTGACTTCTGGTGCACTTTTAGGACATACTCCATACCAAGCTGCCTAGGGTATTGCAAGTTGCAAGCATCAGTTTGTCTAAACAAATATTTTTTAGTGACACTTTTTTGATGAATTACGAAATATGTGAAGGCAAGTTACATAATATACGGGATTATGTCCGATTTTCAACAGCGCCAAACAGAGTTTCGGAGTAATTATGAATGCAACCCGCAGAGTAACCCGGCACCTCCACCACCACGAAACCAACCGAGGCAAATGCGAGAAGTTTAGCAGTGATGCTCCATAAAATCGATTTCAAAATTCTATGTAAATTCCTTCCCTAGTTTTTACTGGTTCCCTGGATCAAACACTGTACACGATCCTTGATTGGTAACCTGCACCCTACACCATAGCCTCTAATGCGGCGAGCCAGCGGAGAGGCTAAGAGGCTGCTGCGATGAAACGTTACCCACTAGAATCCAATGCAAAAACCTCCCGACCTGCCTCTTCCATGTCTCGGAGGCGAACTTTCATTCCCCAATGCGATCTCTACCCCTGTTCCTCAACCCTCAACCTCAGCCAGCGTCAGGCGAATGCATATTCATCACGCGCCGCGCTTTCATCATCAACTGATGACGACTTTGCTCGCAAACTAGGTTCGAAAATAATTCAGCATAAATCAAGTAACGTGATCAAATTCTTTGTATAGGGTGATACCAGGTTTTACCTCCAAAGACGCATTTTTTAAGCTTTGGAACAAACGTAATTTCTTTTCGGATATCTGAAAGTACTTAAATAGCACAATGGATTTTTTTTGCATATCCCCTATCTTTATAAACGCGATGACGAGCAACTTTTAAAGCGAGCCATTATCTACAATACCTAAACAGTTAGTTTTAAACCATAACAAGAAATCGATTTTTTAAAAATACCCAGCAAACTGTTTTGTTAGATTATGAACGAAACGCCAATTCGACACAAAATCGCATGTTTGCATAGCTAACTAGTCTAGAGGAACTAACTTCCAATATAATGTTGCATTTAACAATTAGAAGTTTTAGCCAACTCTTTGCAAAAGCACTCCAGCATCGCAACAAACTATGAAGTACCGAGAGGGTTTGTTTATCCAGCGTTCGATTTTGATGTGAGCAGACTGCAAAACGAACACACACCCCCATTCGACCATCCGCTTGTGTAAAGCGTCGGCCATATCGATGTTGTCACATGTACAAAGTTAGATTTATCTAAACCAGTCGCCCAGAACGCTACGTCGTATCGGCAGTGATTGATTTGTCGGACGATATCGCAGTTCGGTTGTTGCCTCAGTTTTGGTGGCCAAGAGGACTGGTTGTAGCAAATACGTGCGTCTGTTAAGATTGCCTTAGTGGTGGTTGTTTGCATATGTATCCTCACTTTCAACGAAATAAAATGGGTGACTTTAATACTGCACCATTAATTAAATATAATATGAGAATTAAGGTTGGTAATCAGGATAATTATTGATAAGAAGTGTCATTTTGCTCATGGCTTCAGATTCATAATTTACGTTACTCAATCTAGGTCAGCAAGCTTTCTTAGCATCATTTGGAACCAGTCACCTTCCTGGAATGAAATTCCCAAGCTTGTGGCTTTTTAAAAATACTAATCTATAGATTGGATGCTTATCGGAATAAAGGCGTAAGATGTTACGAATCTAAGGATTGTGGACGGTGCATTTTCTCTTCGTCATCAATGTTATTTTATTTGATATTGTTAAAAACAACTCTATATGGTGTACTATTAGCTAAGAGCAAGATTATCGAAGTGCGTTGAGCAATAAAGCTCACGTGCATCCAATTTAAAATGGTGGCAACGAGTAAATGTCCAGCCAACGCCCCAAACGCAGCAGCGCGTTTAATAATGATGGACTTCATTCTGCCTTTATTTAATTAAACTGGAATTAAAACGTTTTGATTGTTTCTTGTCTGGCGGCATTCGTCAAGTCGAGTTATATCAAGAACCCGGTACAAAAATATCCACGAAATTTAAATTAAATTTAGATTGGGTCAAAATGAAACGAGAAAGTCATTTTGATTGATAGTATTTTTGTTTTTTTCGCACCCTGTAAGTTAATTAAATTTTCGTCCATTTTATCTAATCATCAAGCTTATATTAAAATAATTCCAAGGCCTGTATTTGATATCTCATAGTTTCCACGGGCGCATCTTTATTTACTGCTTTATCTGAGACGCAATCCATTCTCGAAGAAAGCGCGCGTAGACATTCTCTTAAAGCGTTAGCCGCCCAGTCGTGGCCCAATAATTCAGCTCATGCTCAGCTCTAAATGTACAACAAAAGTTTCTCGCTTAACTCCCATTGCCCCAAGCTTGTGGCTTCAATATGGGAATCAGGCGGAGACCAATGTGCAATGTTCAAGACTACAATCCCACATTCTACTGTCTAAGACGCGGCCTACGGAGATCCTATGAACTGACATAAATGTTTCAGGCTACACATTTTGCCGAGGAGCATTATCTTCGTGTTATTCTAAGTAAACTTTTAGATTAACCGTTTTGCAATTTAATAACTTGGCAGTAAAAAATTATGTGAGTTCCTACATCTCGCACAAGTAGAAATATCCGTGACTGGCGATGTCATGCTGAAAATGAGTGCGAAGGGCATTTCACCTCCGTAAGATTTGTAAGGACTAAATGGAAATACACAAATAGTACTTCGGAAAGCCTGATTCACTTCCAAAGTGAAGTGTTTCACAGTTCAGGTCAAGTAAATTATTTTGTGTATATTACAGATCTGTGATTACAGCGAAGCCCCTGAATACCGCCCGCAGAGCAATGGGATCGGCACCTCCAACTTTGAAGCCAAAAAACCGTTAAATTGCAAATTGTATCACAATAACTCGTGGAATTTGAATTTTTAGTTTATTTTGTTTTGTATTGTTATAAAGAATGAATACCCCAACATTCTCTTTTGGTAAATAACTCGAGTTTTAGCTGGGAGTGCCCGAGAATGGAGCTTATACTGGTAGTACATAATAATTGTAATTAATGGCTGGATTTTATATGGGGTGGGGGGGGGGTCTGGGTGGGGGTGAAACATGAATCACTACTTGGATCTGTGCAATGCCAACTCTCCAGTCCCCAATGCAGCACTGCTTGGCCGGACGCCATCCGCTTGAGGGTTTAAAGACATTTAGAAAACGTTGATGTGATATTTTCTAGCTCATGCTACACGATCTTCTTATCACAATGAAGGTTTTTTAAACAAGTGACGTGATGCAACGGACATTTACTTTTTCGGTTTCTCAAATTATAAAAAATACGGTTTAATTTTTACTGTACATTTGAAGCAAAAAGTTACATATTGCATGCATAGCTAATATCCTTAGCGTCTTTTGCTTTAAGAATCTTTCACAAGCAATTATACGATAGGTACGAAATTTTTCTGAATAATTTTCTTGGTTTTTAGAATTTTCACGCTCAGCAGTGGTGGTCGTAAATCGTGTGGGGGGTTTCGGGTCCGTTCCGCGGGAGCCGTTTGTTCGGACGTTGATTGAGGGTTTTGGGACTTGCCACGTGAGGCGCTGCCGAGGAAGCGGCAGCCAACTCGATATTTTATATCACGAATTGAATCGGAGAAATGACGTGACTGGCCCGTCTGACTCGGACGAAGTATCAGATGCCGGGGCCTTGAAGATGGAGATAGAGACTAAGAAATCGAATAGAAAAGATGGGATTTAAAAATATATTCATACCCTTTTTTGTTAACACTTACTTATCATCTTTGACAAATTGCATAAATTTTGAATTGAAACCCGGAATTGGGTCTTGTTTTCACGATGCAGTTTACTAGATTTGCCGCAAATTTTAAGCGCTCAGTCAAGAAAATGCTCGCGTCTAATCTCATAATAAAAGTTGGTCTTGGAGCTTTTCTCGCCTTTACTATATTTATCGTGAAAACTCAGTTCCTGTGAGGGAAGCTTAATCTTTGCGCCTTTTTTCTTTGAACGTCACTTCGCGTTTCGATAAAATTTTGACAGTTTATCTCGTTGACCGGCGAAAACGCGGCAAGTCACTTTTTACTCTCATGTGTGGACCTCGTGCCTAAAGCAGACTCTCTGTTGACGATTTGTGCTGATAGAAGTGTGCAGATATTGAAACATTTCCCAGCGCACATCGTCTTGCTAGACGCAATGCATTCTTTATTTTAAATCGTCAGCACTCGGGCGAACTATACAAGTGCTTTTTCTGCTTACGAAAGAAAAACTGTCAAGTACCTACTTCACAAAATATGTATGGAAATGCTTGCAGAAAATATTCAAATACTGTGTTTGAGCTTGTTACTTTTTCGCATGGATATTTTATTGCTACAATATTTTTCCTGGTGCAAGGAACTAGAAAAACGATTCGATGTTTTGTACCTGTATACCTACAAATGCGAAACCTATTGGGCACTCAAAAATATCTTGGTGAGAAAAGAGATGCAGACTGTTTCTCCGGTTTACTTTGCTGCCTTTAAGGCATTGATCGTTCTTGCAATGTACCTCGCTCTCATATATCGAACATTGAAAATGTTCCAATAAAACAAATACAGTATACAAATATATATACCCAGGTACGATATAGCTAAACCGTACAAAACACGAAGCCACTTATATTTACATTTCGAGGAGAAACTAAGATATTTTGCAGCATCTTTTTCAGTGATTTAAGTTTGTCCAGACATACTTCTTTTATGAAAGACACTCATTTTTATTATTTTCATGGTGCTGGAAATAGAAGTAAGGGATTATTATTTTGTAAGGACTACACCGGGCGGGTAGCAGTAAAGGATTTGTCAGATTCACGACTCGGTTTATGAAAACCGAAAGAAAAACGAGGCGGAAAAACATCCGTTATTTAACGACCGTTAACCTGCACTCGTTATTGATGTCGTTCTTGTATACGAAACAACTTTTTGAAATTTCTAGTACAATATGGGAATAAAAAATTGAAATGTTATTTTTAAATAGAGCGTATATAGGTATTTTAAGTTATGGTCCACTAACAACTCAACACGGGATTGGTATTCCGATGGGCTAACGCCAAACGCCCAAATGTGAAGAGGTTTATGTTTCGATTGAAATGTTTTGATAGATATGTTTCCTCCTCATCTGCCAGTTCTATGAACATACGAGTCATTTCCCAGCTTTCATATTATATAAATAAAAGATGGATTGTTTTAAGGTTTCACGTCCCTATACTAATAAAGAGAACTCCAATTCGCTTGGTTTCAGAAGTCAAACAGAAAGCAGACTAGTTAGTTCACGGCACAAGCCAACTATAGCATTGCGCTGTATGGCGTGGCCGGCACACAAAGAATGAAGCAGATTAATTGAAAGGGCTCTCCAGACAGTCTTTGCAATAATCTCGCTCTGTAACTACGTTCATTGTGTTCAGTCATTCCCATGAGATTAACAAGACTAACCAACAAATGCCGTAGTAACTCACTGGAGCATAATTACTACATAAGATCTTTCGCTAATGCCTAATTATATAATGGTCTGCGGGAACTAATGGCTCTCTTATATTAGTTTCTTGTTGGGTTTGGTTTGTTGCTTGGCACTAGGCGTTGTAATAACTGTAATTCAGACATGTGCCAAATGCGTTGTTTTGCTGCTTTGTGAGTCGCGACGCTAAATATTCCAATCAAGATCGATTATGCAAGCACGCATATTGCAATGTCCTGTCAAAATTTGTGTTACAGTGATATAGTGCATTGCCATGTTCTCTATTTCAGAATATGGATGCAATGAATTGATTCTAGTGCTCAAGGGACTGTAGTGACGAAATTAAATTAAATTGAGCTAGAAGTTTTGTACGTGCAATGTTACTAAAATACAATTTTCTTTTGCAGGCATGGTGAAACAAGTAAAAGGCGGATATCTTCTAAGACACAAAAGTAAGTTTACTTATTTTTATATACTATATAAATACCCTTCGTTTATTTTACATACGTCAGGATTTGATTTTGTTGATTTTGCTCGGAATGGAAATGTCTGCGTCTCCCCTTCTGACGTGCGCGCCACACAAACATTGCTTATGCAATATTAAAATTGAGTTTTCAAAGTTCATGTCGTGATTGCGAAAGGCAATTGGGTTTCCTCTAAAATTTTCATTTGGATAATTCTACCTATGGATGAGAGGTTTCCTTGTTTTGTAAATCGGAAAGAAAATATGAAACTTCTGGAACATCTTCTCGTGAAAATATTTGACTCCGGCGAGCCGGTCATAGATCGGTTTTTTAGTCTTTGTGTTCCTCGCGCTTACCGGTACTTACAGGGCGACAGTTTGACCTTCAACTCAGGCGTACCGCTTCGGCTTGCGACCGCTACTGAGGCGCTAGGTGACAAACGCGAGTAGCAAATGGAAACATGCCACCAGGTCGTTTTTGCTATCCGGTGCTGAAAGTATCTACTGTTTCTACTCTCTACTCAATTTTGTTCTTCAAAATATCAAGCCGCCAACATGCGAGTTCGTCAATTTTGCGAAGCGCAACGAACGATATTGCTCTGAAATAAGCTGACATATTTTTCGCCAGAACAGAATATGCGTATCTACCTTGTTTATTCTCGTTCTCGTCAAACAAAACCCAGTAAAGCTAAAGTAATAAAACAGCTTCTTGTCCAATTTCGTTCGTTATATTTAATATTCCTTAACGCAGCAAATGAGTGTTGTCATTTTGACTCAAAAATAAAAAGTTCGCTGATAAAATCAGGTTTTCCTCGTCGACAGACGAACACTTCCTCGCTCCATGTGCACTCACGGATAATTGATAGTGCAATCTTGCAGCATCATGAGATTGAATGGCATGCTTGAGAAAAACAGCGCTGCACAGAGCGTTAATAATGCAACGGAGTAAAAAGCATTTCCCTACTCGCAAACGAAACCACATCGAGTGGAAAAACTGATAAAATGTCACGCTTCATTTGGCATAAATCTTTTAAAATTCTCGTAACAAATTCTGAGAGCACTGGCCAATTCTGCACACGTTTTTTACCCATGATATTATATTCACCCAGCTGGTATAGACCATGGAAGGAAACCCTCCGTTCTTAACTAATTAAATATCTATAGACCGCGAAGCTACTTTTATTTTATTCTCTTCTTTTAATCGGATTGTTATCTTTCTTAAAAATCCAGTGGCTCAGCATTCTTCTGTACCTACCCTTACCATCTTACCTCACACTAAGCATAAAACAAACGAAAAAAATTAATTAATTACTCGACGATATTAAAGAGGAAAAAATCTTTACTGCAATGGCTTAACCAGATATCCTCGCCCCCCCCCCCCCCCCTTATCACCAAAAATAATCCTGTAGAGAAGAGTCCTGAAGAGTCCGTTTTGAGGACTGTTATAAGGAATGAGTGGTGCGACGAGTCTTCTCGTTATATTCACACCATCCATCAGATGTCATGCACGACAGACACCAACGATATAAGGTACGATCGCTGCAGAGGCATCGTTAGACTGGCTCAATTGCTATCACCATAAGCTGGCTATGATGACGCTATGCAAATGACTTTAACTAGGTCAGTTTAATATGGCGGATAATTCCCGTGGTTTAAACTCATCTCGTGAGCCAGTGTATGGAAATGTACCCTTGATCGGTAGAGACATGTGTGTGTGTGTGTGTGTGTGTGTGTGTGTGTGTGTGTGTGTGTGTGTGTGTGTGTGTGTGTGTGTGTGTGTGTGTGTGTGTGTGTGTGTGTGTGTGTGTGTGTGTGTGTGTGTGTGTGTGTGTGTGTGTGTGTGTGTGTGTGTGTGTGTGTGTGTGTGTGTGTGTGTGTGTGTGTGTGTGTGTGTGTGTGTGTGTGTGTGTGTGTGTGTGTGTGTGTGTGTGTGTGTGTGTGTGTGTGTGTGTGTGTGTGTGTGTGTGTGTGTGTGTGTGTGTGTGTGTGTGTGTGTGTGTGTGTGTGTGTGTGTGTGTGTGTGTGTGTGTGTGTGTGTGTGTGTGTGTGTGTGTGTGTGTGTGTGTGTGTGTGTGTGTGTGTGTGTGTGTGTGTGTGTGTGTGTGTGTGTGTGTGTGTGTGTGTGTGTGTGTGTGTGTGTGTGTGTGTGTGTGTGTGTGTGTGTGTGTGTGTGTGTGTGTGTGTGTGTGTGTGTGTGTGTGTGTGTGTGTGTGTGTGTGTGTGTGTGTGTGTGTGTGTGTGTGTGTGTGTGTGTGTGTGTGTGTGTGTGTGTGTGTGTGTGTGTGTGTGTGTGTGTGTGTGTGTGTGTGTGTGTGTGTGTGTGTGTGTGTGTGTGTGTGTGTGTGTGTGTGTGTGTGTGTGTGTGTGTGTGTGTGTGTGTGTGTGTGTGTGTGTGTGTGTGTGTGTGTGTGTGTGTGTGTGTGTGTGTGTGTGTGTGTGTGTGTGTGTGTGTGTGTGTGTGTGTGTGTGTGTGTGTGTGTGTGTGTGTGTGTGTGTGTGTGTGTGTGTGTGTGTGTGTGTGTGTGTGTGTGTGTGTGTGTGTGTGTGTGTGTGTGTGTGTGTGTGTGTGTGTGTGTGTGTGTGTTTTTTTTTTTTTTTTTTTTTTTTTAATAAACGATACGGAAAGATAACAATTTTCTTTGGGGACTGTGCTCCACACAAATGTTATTTACAATGTATTTCTGACGGTGAGTCATTTGAAGTGGAAAGTAGAAAGAAATTAAAGAAAAATAAATCAATGGAAGAGAGGGTTTCGAGAGAAGCATAACGGGTTAGTGCCATCAAGAGGATGGCACTTTCCAATATACATCCCGCTTTGCGGGCGATCTACCTCATTCCCCTAGCAGCTTAAAACATGAAAGTGATGCCTTCAGGACTACATCCACATAAAGCTTCTCTTACGCACCAAGTGTCGACAAAAATGCTAATATCACCTCTCCCCGCGTGCCAAGCAAAATCCTTCAGAATTCTAGCCTTGAGACGGGCTTTCAATACAGCCTCGTAAGCAGCCGGGGTTTGGTGGTCTTTGAAATAACAGGTTAACAGCCTGTAAACAGTACTCTTGGCCAATGTGAGAAGAAAATTTGCCAGAACGGTTTCCTGGCCATTTCCGGAGCGTGCTGTTTGGAACCCAACTTGTATGTCTCTCAGGAGTACTCGCTGATCTTTTAGTAGAACTGCGAATAGACTATTCAGAAATCTCCACATGGCCGTGGCTTTTCTGCACTCGACAATCAAATGCCACGCGGTTCCATCCACATGGCACCAGGGACACAGACGGGAACGAATTTTCCGGGCGTGACACAAAAAAATTGTGTCTGCTAAGCGGTTCTTCGCAAAGCGCCAAGCCACTTCGGCATCTAGTCCGAAGGTTGGGGCTCGCCACATTGCCGACCAAAGTACAACATCGTCAGACCAATGGCCCTGTAGGGGGCCATTGACGCTAAAATGATCTGCTACTATGTCCCTTTGAAGGAGTTTTCTTTGGTTTAGCATGTCAAAAGAGACACGTTTTGCATCACTTGGGCTAAAGTAGGTTAGCGGTGGCGGCCATGGTTCGGGTCCTTCCGTCTGAACTACATCACGAAATCTCAGCTGACAGAAAGCCTTGATTCGGTTGTAGTTAGAGAGTAACGCACTTTTGTGCTTATCTTCGAGCTCTACAAAGCCCGCTACCTCGACGAGATTTTTCCACTCTTTTCCTGACAATAAATCGCCGATGGTGTTGCAATTTATCAAGTGCCAATATGGAATGAAAATCGACGAATTTGCGGGTATGAGAGAGGACATGATGAGTGGTATGTTCCTGAGCCCTTGCACTGTGATGGCGAGAGTCTCAGGTTTTACATTGAGTGTGCCCCATGCCCGCATGACAGAGCTATGAAAGGAAGTCAAACCTCGACCAGTAGGACGAAGAAGGCTGGGGCAGAACAGAACTTGCCAGCCAAGGTTTGTTCGGTTTGGAGAGCCTATGAAGTGCCTAGTTAGTAGATGTCCTGGATGTTCACAGTCGGAGCATAAATAGCGATAGGCGAAGCAAATGCGGAAGAAAGTTACCCTCGACTGCAGATGGACCAAGCCGAGACCGCCCAGAAAGATCGGTACGCATAGGTCACGGGACTTCGTCCAGTGCCGTCGGCCTGCCCATACAAAGTCCACAAGGAGACTCTGAAATCTGGCGAGCAAGGCCGCTTCTACAGAGATAACTTGGAGGGTGTACCAAAGTCTTGGAGCGATGAACTGATTTACGGCCAGCACTCGCCCTCGAAGGGACATTGCTGAAGCTCGGTGCCGCCAAACATTAAGCGCTCGCTTGAAAGCGCTTTCGAGGCGGGTGATGTTTTGTGCTGTGGCCTCCTGACTGTTACCAAACATGAGGCCCAGGATTTTGAGACCCTCTGATGTCCAGGTAAAACCTAGTGGGGTATCGAGTCTTCCTTTCCAACTTCCAGCCCAAAGGCCTCTCGATTTTTGGACGTTTAGCGTGCCACCTGATTGGCCTGAGTATGATGTGTACGCTGCGTGGAAAATATCAAAATCATCCTCCTCAGAGATGAATATTGATATGTCATCTGCGTAGGCCGATACCACCAGTCTACGCTCCGTGATTCCGGGGAGGGTCATGCCGGTTAGTTTCCGGCGACACAAGTTTAGAAATGGCTCTAGTTAGCGAAAAGAGCGGCCCAGAAAGCGGACATCCCTGCCTTATGCCTCTTTCGAAGGGAAACGGAGCTGTTAGGCTCGTGCCAACTCGAACAAAGCACGTAGCTTTTCTGTACATCGTTCGGAGGTTAGCGCAAAAGCCTTCTCCGAAACCGTACACACTCAAGAGATGAAACAGGTAAGCATGATCGACCCTGTCGAAGGCTGCTTGTTGGTCTAAAGAGAGGAGCGCGAGAGGAAAGTTTTCTCTGTTTACATACTCTATTAAGTCTCTGTGCAAATGCAGGCTATCATATATAGTTCTTCCGGGAACGCAGTAGCCCTGGTCAGGATGAACTAAAGAGGATAGTACTTTTTTAAGACGGGTTGCGATGGCTCGTGCCAGGATTTTGTAATCTGTGGTAAGGAGGGATATTGGTCTCCAGTTTTTTATTTCAAGACGGTCGCCTGACTTTGGTAGAAGAGTTAGTACGGATTTTTGGGCCGTGACAGGGAGCCTTCCCGTCTCCATGGCAGAGCTGAAAACCTCGTGGAAATTGCCTTCGAGCTGTCTCCAGAAATGCTGGTAGAACTCTGGGGTAAGACCGTCTATCCCAGGGGATTTTCCTTTGTTTAGCTCGAACAGGGCTGTCTTTAGTTCGTGGCGAGATAGTGGTGCTTCGAGGTTGTCACGATCTGCCTTTGAAATAATAGGCAAGGACTCGAACAAGGGTGAGTCCGGGTCGAGGGTTTTTGGGTCTCCACAGTAGATGTTGACGAAATGTCTCCTGGCAGCTTTACAGAGCGACGGGCCATCAGACACTATTTGATCATCGAGCCTTAAGTGGGTGAGGGGCTTAAAAGCTGCGTTGACATCTTTGGCCAGGACTGAGCTGGCCGGTCTGTCAGTTGCCAATAAGTGTTCGTGGTGTGCTGCTGTGAGAACTGATTCGCTCTTTCGTGTGAAAGCATCTTTCATTTCTGCGTTTGCCTTGGTCAGGTCTGCAAGCTGGTGGTTCCCAAGGCAAGGAGCTGAGACAATGTCGTTGACTCTGCTCTCTAGTGCCCGGAAGACAGCATCCAAATGTTGTTTTCGAGACGTTGTGAATTTTATGGTGATGTCCTGAACTTCACTTTTGAGCGCATCCCACCACTCTCCAGGTGTCGAGTGCGCTGATCTTATTTGTGGTTCACCATAGGAGGCAATTAGTTCACCGGCACATTCCACAAATTCTGGATCTTTTAGCAGCGTGTTGTCAAATCTCCAGTAAGGGGGTTTTGTTTTGAGTAACTCAGTCTTGAGCCGGATATTCACTGCTAGATGGTCTGAAAAGGTTGGCAAAACCCGAATACCAGCCAACCGGCTAGCCACTCCAGGCGATACATAGAATCGATCTAATCGGGAGCCGGAGAAATGTGGAGCATTGCCCACGAAGGTGAAACCAGGCGCCTGTGGATGAAAATCGCGCCATACATCCGTCAAGTTATGTGAGTCCACCATTCGTTTTAGCTTTTCGGCCACACGCGGGTAGCGCTCGGGACCGCCACTTGATCTGTCCAAAAGGGGGTTGAGTGTTGTGTTGTAGTCGCCTCCAATAACAAAGTGAAGATCGCTGCTATTCCCTGTATAGTTGGCTTCCTGTAGTAGAGTATTGAGGGCATCCAATACCACATGAGTTGCCTCGCACTGATGCGGTATATAGATCGAAACTACTCTGAAGGAGAGTGGAGTGTTTTTTACATCCAGTACCGCTTCTTGGAGGTATCCAGGCACAAGGATGGCATGGGAACGGAGCTCTAATGGGGAAGAGTTCCGTATGGCTATGATTGTGCCGGAGCAGGCGTTGACCGGGGGATTGAATAAGTAAGTATATGGTGACGTCGTGAGAGGAAATGGAGATTTGGTGGTATTGCTTTCTTGTAATAGGATTACATCTGGTGGTTGTCGTTCAAGAAAACTGTGAAGCTGAGTCCACTTGAAGGCCATTTTTATACTACGCACGTTTAAAGTTGTGATTGAGACTTCTCTAGCCATGTTATATGATTTTCGAGTGACATGTGGACAGGCTCTCCATTGACGTGGCGCTGGTCAAGGAGATGTTTTCTTCTTCTGCTTCTTCGTCGGTAGCAGGGTGTTTCTTAAGGTTTGCGATAAGCCTTTTTACTCGTTCCCTCAAAGCGCGCTCGCTCTTGAGAGTAGGTTGTATTGTCTCAAGCATGTCAACTAGACCTGGGACGTTGTCGGTGAAACTTCTCGCGACTCTGACCGGGTGGTCATTCCCTCTTGCCTCCCGAAGAAAGTCCAGGAAATCTTCGGTTGTGATGACGTTGTCGACGATATTTTCCTCAAGTGCCTCTGTTGCTTCGGACGGTAGTGTGACCTCTCGACCCGGAGATATGTTTCTGTTTTGTTTATCTTTCCTTCGACGTTTTGGTTTTCTTACCTCCTCATCTTCTGTGGGAGGAACAGTGCTAGTTTTTTCTCTGTTTGTTTCGGCATTTTCTAGGGCTTCTGTTAGACTTGTTGCCATGTTTATGTTGGTTTCGGCGGTGAGGTTGGCATCTTCCTCTGTGACGATGTCTGAGAGGCTTGACGAGGATGGATGTTCTTTCCTCTTGTTAATGTTGGTGTTCGTTGGTTCGTTCTCGTCCTGCTGGTTGGTATCCTCGGAGGGAACTTCTGTGTTTTCTTCGGCATCTTCGGTCGTCTTGTTGTTGTTGTTGTTATTTTTGTTGCTGTTGCTACAATTTCTGGCAATGTGACCTCGATTCTTGCATTTAAAACAGCGAAGATCGTCAAAGGATAAGAATATCCGATATCGATCCCCATCATGTTCCACCAGCAGAGACTCAGGGAGCACATATGACTCTTCAATGATCACAAAGATTTGTCGTCTAAAACTGTATATGACGCTCAACTCTGGGTCTTTGCCACCTACATTGACAAAGGACATTGGTGATACTATTTTCATTGCTGTGCGTAGTACTTCTTCAATGGTGCTGTGTGGAATTGTCGGGCAAACGTTCGATAACACTAGCCTGTCCGCCTTTGTGATCATTCGGCGCGCAGGTAGAAATTGGTCGTCTATCGTTATGCCAGCGTGATTGATCATGAACTCGTCCACCAGTTTTATGGTTGACAGATATATTGCTACCCGACCTAGCGAAAGCCTTGACCCAAACCAGATGTTTTTGGCATCAACTATGTTGGCGACTGCGCGTAGGTATTGATGAATGGTTACACCATCAATTGACTGGATTAGGAAAGCGTGTTCCTTGGTGGGGAACATATGCGAATGAGGCGACGACTGCTGCCTTGGTGTTTGTTCTTTTTGGTTCCCTTTTTTTGATGTTGTGTGGTTCGATGTTTGAGCCGACCCGCTATTCGATGTTGATGTTTGGGCTAGAGCTTCAGCCATTGTTTTTTGTGACGGAAACGCCGTGAAGAGGGGTGGGGGCTTTGGAGTGATTTGCGCATTAGGTGTTTCCAAGGAGGTGTTTGTTTCAGTGGTGATGGATTCAGTTGATTTGGAGAGGCGTCGGTCGAGGTTTGCATGGACAGGTAAAGATGTCAGAGGACTGATCATTGGAATTTCTTTTTGTATATTCGGTGGGCGTATGGAAGGTACTTTTTTCCCCTTGTTGACAAGTGGAGGAAATTCAGTTCGATTTTTACTCATTTTAATAGCCTATAATTAACTGTGTATCTATCAAAACAAACGAGCCCAAAACGCAGTGATTGCGGCTAATGGTTGATAACTTAATTGCGCAAAAGCAATTAAGAAATACCTGACCCTCCCGGGCCAGCCGACTGATGTAGCGATCGACGCTCCACTGCCTGGCTAAACGCTGTTATAGACCAGAGATGATGAAACTCTGCGTCAAAACAGAGAGTTTTATGCAAAAAGCGGCACAAAACCCCCAGAAACAGAACGAGAAATATCCACAAAGCGTCAACGATACCGATCTGCAGGTGGAGTCACCGAAGAACGAACCGCCGCGGCGCCTCAGAACGGCTGCACGGGACCGGTATCGGGAGCGAAACGAAAGCACGTCCGACTCCGACGAGATCCAGTGTGTGTGTGTGTGTGTGTGTGTGTGTGTGTGTGTGTGTGTGTGTGTGTGTGTGTGTGTGTGTGTGTGTGTGTGTGTGTGTGTGTGTGTGTGTGTGTGTGTGTGTGTGTGTGTGTGTGTGTGTGTGTGTGTGTGTGTGTGTGTGTGTGTGTGTGTGTGTGTGTGTGTGTGTGTGTGTGTGTGTGTGTGTGTGTGTGTGTGTGTGTGTGTGTGTGTGTGTGTGTGTGTGTGTGTGTGTGTGTGTGTGTGTGTGTGTGTGTGTGTGTGTGTGTGTGTGTGTGTGTGTGTGTGTGTGTGTGTGTGTGTGTGTGTGTGTGTGTGTGTGTGTGTGTGTGTGTGTGTGTGTGTGTGTGTGTGTGTGTGTGTGTGTGTGTGTGTGTGTGTGTGTGTGTGTGTGTGTGTGTGTGTGTGTGTGTGTGTGTGTGTGTGTGTGTGTGTGTGTGTGTGTGTGTGTGTGTGTGTGTGTGTGTGTGTGTGTGTGTGTGTGTGTGTGTGTGTGTGTGTGTGTGTGTGTGTGTGTGTGTGTGTGTGTGTGTGTGTGTGTGTGTGTGTGTGTGTGTGTGTGTGTGTGTGTGTGTGTGTGTGTGTGTGTGTGTGTGTGTGTGTGTGTGTGTGTGTGTGTGTGTGTGTGTGTGTGTGTGTGTGTGTGTGTGTGTGTGTGTGTGTGTGTGTGTGTGTGTGTGTGTGTGTGTGTGTGTGTGTGTGTGTGTGTGTGTGTGTGTGTGTGTGTGTGTGTGTGTGTGTGTGTGTGTGTGTGTGTGTGTGTGTGTGTGTGTGTGTGTGTGTGTGTGTGTGTGTGTGTGTGTGTGTGTGTGTGTGTGTGTGTGTGTGTGTGTGTGTGTGTGTGTGTGTGTGTGTGTGTGTGTGTGTGTGTGTGTGTGTGTGTGTGTGTGTGTGTGTGTGTGTGTGTGTGTGTGTGTGTGTGTGTGTGTGTGTGTGTGTGTGTGTGTGTGTGTGTGTGTGTGTGTGTGTGTGTGTGTGTGTGTAGAATTTCTGTTCTTGATGCAGCAAACATGTAGAAAATGCCACCTGGAAGCCCTTCATGGATGGCCATGAAACATTAAGCTACAGGTGTTGTAATGTTTTCAAGTTTGTTCAAAATCTTCATGATGAAACAGCAGTGGAACACACACGTTGAGACTTACGTGCGTGTCTGAAAGTTTTAATGGAAAATAATATCTTGGTATGTAACACATATGCCAGTGCTACTTTACACTGTAGAAACAAATGGGTTCACTTATATGAAAACCGTAATGTACACCTACGTACTTAAAAAAAGGTTACGTGAATAACCTGGCCTAACTACGTTTCGCACCATTAGTATTTTCCCTGCTAGTTTTGCCATTTTAACCATCACTCAGCCAAGCCTGAGCCTGAGACGAGGGAATTATGTCAGCTGAGATAGACAAAGACTTCCCAACTTAGTTTTCCAGCGTGGACCAAGCGAGTCTCCGCTTTACCAGCAACAAAACAGACAGACTGCGTTCATATTGCCGAAGTTTTGCTGACAGCATCCTTCGCGACGTTTTGTGTAAGACCCAATTTTGCTCTGCGTGGCGTTTCATTTGCAAATATTGTTGAAACGAAGATAGGCATTTTTTTTCAGAGCATACGTTTGGGTTTTGACGGTGAAAGTGATTCTTAATGCTGGCTAAAATTTTTGTTTTAGTGCGCTTGCATATTTGTTAGATGCAGTGAATCACGAATGAAGCACAATGTAGCGCGATGTGCTCAATCTTTTATTGCATCTTTAAACATCATGTCGCCTTGTGACAGAGATTTGAGGATCCAAGCGCTTTGCAAGGCATTTGACATAAATGTTGCAAACAAAACACTTTTGGAATATGCTCGCCCCCGGCTATCGCTTTATATTATAGACATGCAGAAAATATCATTTGTATGTTGAATTCGGCTTGGTACATTGTACACACCTACTTCTTTTGTTTCTATTTTGGCTGCTACAGTTTATTTATTTTGTAAATAATTAAATGGTAAAAGAAAGTAAGTAAAATCAACTTTCAACCAGGGATCGGATACGGAAACGGAACCGGAACCGGAACCGAAACCTGAACTCAAAAGAACGTTTTTTATGGTACCGAAACCGGGATCGGAACCGGATTGGGAGCAGTTATTTATGGTTTTTATGAAGCGGAATTGGAACCGGATCCTTCAGTTTTTTCGAGTTTTAATTAACCGTAACCAGAACCGTATTTTGAAAATATTTGGGAAAAGAACACCAACCCGAACCGTTGTTTTCAAAGTTTCGGATCCCTGCTTGCACTCTGCTCGGACTTAATTCTGTCAATGATTCTTCTGATAGAACATTCTTAATGGGAGAGAAAGAATATCTCATACTTATCCTCAAGCACGACTAAAATGGAGTAGCACAGTTTTGTCTCGGTTATTGAGGAGTTATAACATTTTACTTCAGACTCTTTTATAGTATAGGTAGGTATGCATATGAAAACAGAATAAAAGAAGTTTATGCCTCTGAATGCGACCTTTGTCAAGTAAAAGAAATTGTTTACCGCAAGAGTTTTTTTAAAGACTCTTCCAAACACGAGAATAAAAAGGAATGTAGGGAACATGGTTCACGCAAGGTGGCATCTTAACTTGTTTCACAGAAACATTTCACAGAGAATTGTAACGTTCCCTTGCTCGCATGGTGAACACAGAATGTTTAATAAAATTCATATCTTCTCGATTCAAAGTAACATTTTCCTCTCTGCCTCTTGGTGGAGCGGAACGGCAAAAGTATCAAATTAAATGCGACCATTTCCCAAACGCACTTTTTATGTCAACTATAATTGCCCCACGTGAGTTCTGCTTATCTCCGCAGCCGTCCAAAACGCAGCCCCCCAAAAAGCTTTTATCTAAATCTGTATAAAATACCCTAGCGAGCTTAGTTAGTAAAAAAAGAGACAAAAACAAAATAATATCCATTCATCGTGTATTTTTACTAATGAACAGTCTTTATTATTAGACGATTCTCGCAGTAATTTTAACCCTTGCCAAATGGGGTGGTAAGAATTTCGATCATCCCCAGCGCCCGCTACCCTCTGTCCATATCACTCACTGAGCAATTCGCTGTCCGGCCCACTCGCTTTTCTTTCTCTGCCTGCCTAACGGTTCCGTTTCCTTTTCCTCTTTCTTTGTCTCGATGCGAAATTGTTCTCTCGGGTAAGTCTTTTCTGATCTGCTGATCTGATACCGTCTGCGTCGTATCTCAGACGCTCAGCCCGCACAGGTCCAGCTGCACTTGGAAGAAATCTCGGCGGCATTGTAATACTCTGCCCTTGCAGACTACGACAAACTTCTTAGCAACATTTTTATTATTACGTCTCTATAAGTAGACCAGGGAAATGTATCATGCACGCAGTCTCGTCACACAAGTTTTTCCAGAGCGAGGCCGAGTGAAAACCATGGGAAAGGAAGAGTCACGATTTTTATTTATCATCTCGTTCTCATCGCCTTCGACAATCCTCCATCTCCCTATCACTCTCCTCTCTCTCTCTCTCTCTCTCTCTCTCTCTCTCTCTTCTGATTCCATTTGAAGTTTTCACATTCTTCTTGTACGTCTTGAAGAACGCAAGGGAAATGCTACTCGCTTTATGTCGCGGCCCAACCCTCCCGAGAACGGCGGCGCGGTTTGGGCGTCGGCGTCGGCGTCGGCGTCGGCGTCGGCGTCGGCGTCGGCGTCGCTTTCCTGAGGCGTCGAGAGGCTATAGTCCGAATGCGGTGACGCCAGAGCAAACGGTGCGGCGGCGGCGGCGGCGGCGGCGACGGCAGCGTTGGACTCGACGCCTGACTTCATTAACTTTAAGTCAATGGGAATGAATAATGATTGAGCGGATAATAATTAAACCCGCTGCAGCCACACAGGGAATTGTGTAGGCCAATGATCCATCTCTCACTCACTCTCTCTCTCTCTCTCTCTCTCTCTCTCTCTCTCTCTCTCTCTCTCTCTCTCTCTCTCTCTCTCTCTCTCTCTCTCTCTCTCTCTCTCTCTCTCTCTCTCTCTCTCTCTCTCTCTCTCTCTCTCTCTCTCTCTCTCTCTCTCTCTCTCTCTCTCTCTCTCTCTCTCTCTCTCTCTCTCTCTCTCTCTCTCTCTCTCTCTCTCTCTCTCTCTCTCTCTCTCTCTCTCTCTCTCTCTCTCTCTCTCTCTCTCTCTCTCTCTCTCTCTCTCTCTCTCTCTCTCTCTCTCTCTAACGTCTCGTGGTCCACTCGTCATAAATTCAAACAAATCTGCGATTGAGTTCAAGAACTTTGTCGGGCTATTATTTGAACGGAGATAAATTTCTTTCAATCTATATAATATATCCGGGTAATGGAACGTATAAATTCGCATTACGACTTTTATAATAGGATCCACCAAAAGTGTATTTTATTATATTCTATCTAGAAGTGTGTTATTTTTTTCAACCCAAACTTCACACTGTAATAAAATATCTCTCATATTGATTTTCCACCTAATTTAAGCCTGTATCTGTCACCCCAGTCTCCTCTATAACACTGAGCTGTGAGAGATTCATGACGCCTACCCTTGGTAACGCAGCTAAATAAGACTAGATGTGGATCATAATACCTATGAAAATCAAGGATTTTCCAGAGCGGCAACGGGAATTATTTTGTAGACACATATGACCAACATGCGACCATGCATTCACATCAAATGTTATCATCGATTTGAGGCAAGATGTGACATCAACGTCTACCCAATTCCAAAAGACATTTCCTCCCTGGGCCAGGGCGTGAGACCGTTTTAATCCCTCGCAACGGATCGCATCCCAAGCTAGGGCAAGACATGAAATCTCCACCACGCACTGTATCGAAAGGACGAACCGGAGCTTTCGGCACTTTGAGAGGTCGCCAGATCGATCCCCGGCAAGGCCTGCATGTCACACCAAACCTCACTTGAATGAATGGACCGGATTAGGCGGGAGAAAGTAATACTCTATGTGACCTGGCAGAAGAGTGCTTTACGACCTATTTAGGAAAAAACCCAGGACATGGTTTAACTTTTAAATAGGAAATACGAGCGGAGACTTTTGTACAACGGCAAAGTTCAAGGTTAGAGTTTCTTGTGGGTGGGAGTGCCAACGCTTCAACTGTGACTCAAGACAAACTTTGGAATTCTTAAATCAACTATGACTAGTTCCGGCGATAACTGTTCACCAAACTCTGGACTAAATTACGAGGAGTGAATATTCGTACGGAGAGTTCTGTGTTCCTATTTCAGCGAGACATGGTTGCGGCTTCGAACACCGCGTCGCGGGGGTGGGAGGGGGGGGCGGGGAGGGGCTTAATTGCTGCGAGAAATCCGGAAGATTACGTGCAGCGGAATACGATCGCCGCGTGTTATCAAAGTGTTTAATTGGCTTGGTTGCATCTCATTCGGCGCCGGGGATTCGCCAAGTTGACGCGAGTTGTTCCTTAAAGCCACGGGATTTTCCGTGGCGCTGCGTTCCATGTTCATTTCGTTGTGTGTTCGGATAAAGTTGCCAGCATTTCTGGAATATATTCCAGTTTAAGGAGAATAAACTAAAGATTCTTTTTAATTGCTCTCGAGTCTCGACTCTGGTATTTGAATTAAATGGGACGTTGGAAACATTCTTGAATTAACAGTCACTTGTAAATCTTGCCAGCGTGCAGAGTTAGTATATACTATCTAGCTGACACAGTAAAATAAATATGCTGTGACAAATGCAAATGTTATTTCGTGAATTTATATGAGCCAAAATGTGTATTAGTCCCTATTTAAGCGTGAGACGAGAGAGCATGTCCGAAATGCTTTTAAATTTGCATTTTGGGGAATTTTCAGCAAAAGTGTTGTTAAAATTGTTTTACATAAAGAAAGCAGAAAACTATTAAGAGCGTCACGGCTGCAAGGATGTTTCGCACTTGTATTCGGCCTCGGGGCCTCGGCCTCGGGGCAGGGCGGATTTGGTACGATGGGGTGGGTTGGGGGATATAGATTCGACCCAACAAGTCGAAGTGACTAGTAAGTAGATGTCACCACCCGGTCGGGGCTGAGCTCCAATCCAAGGAAAAGTACGATAAAAGCAGCTGAGGTAATGTGACAATAGCAAGAATTCCCTCAAGTTTTCTTAAGCCGTCCGCGTCACTTCGAATGTTAAACCTTACAACAGATTTTCTCAGCTTTTAAAATGTTTGAACGTACTCTGTTCTCCCTTTTACTCCTATAATAAAGGTGTCATGCAAGGAATTTTTAAATATATAAACAAGCGTACCAAATAATTACCTTGCTGTTTTTACACAATTTCAAATCGTACTAAAATGTTACTAGGTTTGGGAACGGATTTTTTGCCCCGAAGTGAGCCCTGTCATAAGTTTTTCTTCATAAATGTTGCTCAGTTGGCAGAAACCCTTATAATAGGGTTCTGCCCCGTTCGTCCTGTACGCACCGAAGCCAATCACTTAGGCTCTTGAAACACCTTCCTGAGCTACGTGACAGGTGCCCACAGCAATAAAGGACCGTGGGCACCTGAAATACCCTCAATACCTAGTCGAAATGTGTCCTGTTCGTAGAGAGCGAACGCAATATTGTATTCTCTCAATTCTCGTCTAGCTATACGTATCGGATTCGGATATGATGAGCTCATCACCGAATTTCCTCGTAGCTCGCGGCTTGAAAGGAGCCGCCTTCCCAGGAACAATGTCGAAATCGTCCGCAGCAAGATCGAACCCGCGACCCACTCTAAATTGAAACATGCTTGGAGAAAGGCTGGCGCAGGAATTGCGTCACCTAATGAACACTTCCCGCCCGAAGGTTTCTTCTAAGGGCCTATTGGAGTCCGGTCGAGGTTACCCCATGCCCTGCCATTATTTCGAAGGAAGGAGTTACCTTCAAATCTGTGGCATGTAAGTCTTTTGCTAAAAAAAAAAAAAGCGACATGTATCTGATAATTATTTTCTTGCCGAAGAATGAAACAGGTGATAGCAATTGAAAAAGTCAGAATATTAAAGGCGCCCATTCTTTAAAGAAAATCCTCGACCAGTTACATTGTTCAACCAGTGATTGCAACTCTAAATTATCACTCTCACAATTTTCATTCCCTAACATTTCAATTTCAAGAAAACTAAAACTTTAATTTTTCATCAATCGCTAACACTATCAATTTCACAGTTACTTTTCTGCCACTATCACTATCATTTCGCTGTCACCAACTCTACGACTCACAACCCTTTACCCTCGCCCACATCCTTCGGCGCATTGAGCCTGTCCCCACTCGGGAAGGCGGCAAGTGGGGGCGGCAAGTGGGGGTGGCAAGTGGGGGCGGCGGGGCCGGGGGCGGAAGGCCGAGATGGCAACGATGCCGTCGAGGGACCGTTTGTGCCAGCTCCTAATGAACACCTGTATCAATGACGCTCGGCGTCTCGGCTCCCATTGTTGTCACGTGACACTGACAAATGACGCGGCCCGAAGCCAAAGCATCATCGTTTAAAGCCCATGCCATCTTTTCGCCAGGCAAGCGTTTTTATCCGCGCCGCGATGTCCTTGCGTGTGCGTGTGCGTGTGCGTGTGCGTGTGCCTTCAGTGTGTGTCAGTGTGCTAAATCAGTTTTCGCAATAGATTTCCAAGTCATGTGACAGTTTGGAATCTTATGAGCTGTTTCTCCAATTTTCTTTGTAAATCGCTTGAAGATTACTGCGATTTCTTGTCACTTTTATATTTCCATCATTTATCATCGTCAGCGACGACAACGTCGATGATTTGACAGGCGGATTGTCTAATTAATTGCACGACGTGCATTCTTTATCCTTTCGCACTTCTTTCTTCTTTATCACACACACATATATAATTTATTATGCTATTTTATCAAGTTGTATTGTGTTTACGGAAGGGCACGTAATTCACTCTTGAAACAACATATTATTCTCTGCCCACATGCTCAACGTAATTTAAGCTAGTTGGTAATGCGCTTTTAAAGACGGAGTGGAAAGTGGAGGAAGCCTACCATATCAATCAATGTCTTGTCTATAGACGTACCGCTCCCTCCAGCTTGATGTGTGACCTAGAGAGAGATTGTGCCCTGTGTGCATGACCCATTTACCTGCAATCGCTCACTGCACTGTCTATTCGAGCGACTGGCTAATTTCGAGCCGAGCGGAAGATTTAGAGAGGGCTGTTGTATAATACATTAAATATGGAGGCGTGACATTCAATTTCAAGATATTTCTACTTGTGCTGGAAGATGAACTACACGAGTGAAAGGGGTTTCCCCTGAGAACGGGCCGGGATGAAAAATGTAGTATAGGAAACGTCGCTTGTGAGTGCGGGAAACTCACGTATGCAAAGGCTATTTTTAAACTACATGGTTTAATAATTCGGTGGCCAACTTCTGTCTGTAAGCTTCGGACGTGATATTTCCAAAACGCATTGCCTTTCTTCTAGCCAGTTCTTAAAACAACAAAAACCTATGTAAACAACGTCGGTTAACCCCATTTGAACCCCATCGCTGACTCAATAATAATTGCGTTCCTGCAGCCTGTGCGTGGGCGATCTATTTCCTTTCAAGCCACGCGTCCTATCGCGATATCCACCAAGTACGTGTCCGCGCCTTCAGGACGAGCATCAGCCACCAGGACACGAACCTATAACGCTGATGGATTTCTAAGGATCGAACTGCAGAAGCACGAGGAAATGCCACGCACACCAGTCCGGGGTGGAACCCGTGTCTGACACGTGTGGGCGCGCGGCAAACGCACCCCTCCCCCCCCCCCACGCACTCCTGCCCACCCTGCAAAATTCCATCCCCTGCCCTTCAGCCACATGTCTTTGAAAACCAGTGGATTGGTCACTCGAGGGAATCGACCGAGCGATCCAGCAAGATAAAGTGACATTGAGCGATCAGGGCCCCAGGGGAAATTGGACTGGAAACCGCTTGAAAACAAGCAGACGCTTGTTCTGTTCGTCTGGTTCGGAGAAGTGCGCCGCACAAAAGCATTCCTCGCGCCGTCCGCGACGCCGCACGCTGACCGGCGGCCGGCGGCCGGCGGCGTCGAAAGGACGGGGCGCGGTGACCGCCAAGCGAACGGACTTCGGATAAAACCGAACCGATTTCGAGGATGGAATTACGCGACCAAGATCAACATAACTCACCGACGTTTTTTTCAAATATTGAACATTCAGAAGTACTAGTTGAAAGTTTCTGTGTCGCCATACCAGTATCTATAGCTGCGCCGGGAGCTCCCGGGGTTTCGGTGTATGGTACTTTGCGCTTTTCTTCCATTTTGTAATATTTATGACTTTGTTGTGCAGCCAGATACGATTTTTATAGAAACTAGAAACTTATACTACAGCTGCAATAGTGAGTCGTATGGTGCTTCCCTTTAGAATTCCTTTGTTGATTTTTTAATGCACAAGACGCTATCAAAAGCCCCGCGAGCGCTAAACGTGTTGGAGGTATAAAAATGTTCCTAAACGTA
Source organism: Nemoura dubitans (assembly GCA_921293005.1). Taxonomy (NCBI): domain Eukaryota; kingdom Metazoa; phylum Arthropoda; class Insecta; order Plecoptera; family Nemouridae; genus Nemoura; species Nemoura dubitans. The sequence continues at coordinate 23,307,349 of OV121075.1, forward strand.
CTGAAAATTACATCAGAACCGAGACTCAAAACGATGTCTGAAAACCCCCGCGGTTTTACAATGGGAATCTTGGTGTTACACAATAATTTACACCGTCGTCAAAATCGTTGACCTATAAATCATAAATTGACTAGAAAAACGCGCCAGGTCAGTGGACACAGCGAATTTCAGCTTTGCCATACCGACTTTCTGAAATCCATTATTAAAAGCGAGAAGCACCAAATGTGGCATTTTGGTGGTAAATAATGAAAATCTTTGTCTGTCGCCTTGCCGCCCAGAAACATGTCCTGACCGACGGCTAGCCAATTTCCTGTGCTCTTTTCAAGGCGCGCGTCAAGGCCTTAAACGAACATTGCACACTTGCATAATATGGGATTTATCTTTTTATATCACAGTTGACAATACCTAACTTTGACGCCACGTGTAAGTTTCAATTTACTATTTTGTTTTTCTTCCTTTTTGTTTTTTTAGACAGATTTCCATCGTCAAGATAATCGATGTTTTTTGCTCTTTGATGTCGGCAAGTAGGTTATAAAAATATGGAATAGCTTACCAAATTGCAGCTGACTGTAAATTCGCTGAAGCCCGTCTTTGATCTTAGACTCCACATTCTCGCGGCAGCGTCTCTGGGCAAACACGGTACGCAGCGAGATTAGTTTCCCACTCCAACGCTGCGCGGCGCTGCGCGGCGCACAATCACAACATGCTTCTAAGACTTGCGGTGAAACAAGAAATTTGACGCACCCCAATTAAAAGGGGAATCTAACATCCACGAGTCTTGGGTAATTACGCACATAATACGCAGCTTTAAAGGCAGCGACTATGTGCGTAAGACTCCGCATTTCAGTAAGTCAGTATAACTTGAGATTATCAGTGTTTCTGGCTCGTTTCTCATGATAACACGACATCCAGTCAGTCGAATTAGTGTTGGTTACTCAACTTGATTTATCTGACGCGAAAATGTGTCATTTACCGTAAAAAGGAGCAAGATATTTGGTTAATTGACTGCTTACTTTGAAAGTGTCGTTTTGAATAGAAATGTTCAAGAGAGCAAGTGTGTGCGCTGATTTATTGGAAATGTAAAAATGTGGAGTGAAATTCAATTTGTCAAGCTGCCCAATTGAATAAGTGAACAGAGGTTTTGAATGGAAATGGAGAAACGAATGACTTGTGAAGGACCACATGGCTCTTGAGCCGATCCCAATGGATTTTGTCAAGGGATTGTAAACCAAATCTACTTGGAAAGTATTTGATCACTTTCCTACACATTTCTTTACTTTCGATTCTAATTTATTTTCTATTTCACATTTTTCTCGTTAAACCCACGCATAAAATCGTCCCCGCTGAATTTATTTAACGTCAATAATTAGCTCTAAACGCTATAACAAACTCCAGTCAACGCGACAGGGACGATAACCTCTTGTGTATTCTGCAAAACCGACAAAGAAAATCAAAAATATTCCCAAGTCCAAAACACGCACCAACAAAACCAAAGGGTCCAGGTTTTTCTCCGAACTCTTCTCTGTCTCACCTCTCATGGCCAACTTTTACTGCCGAGCCTTTAATATCGCGACTCCCCATAGTCGTTTTTTGTCTCTCAAAACGGCATATTTATTTCGAATTCACTATGAACTGCACTCTCGCTAAATGATACATATTGTGCGTCCTGTATACAAACGAAAGACAAAATCGTTTCACCAAAGTGCTGCGACATATATATTCAGCGAGCAACTTCAAAATAGACAAGTCCACCGACCAGGAGAGCACGAACGTTGTGGCTATGACATTATAAATGATGGTTTTGAACCTCCAGCCACCTCCATCTTTCTTACAGGAATAAGACAATTGACTTGTTCCGCGACTCCGCCCTGACCTCTCATCTTCACTGGGTGCGCCCCCAACCCCTTTGGTATCGCGATCGATGGCCGCTATCCCGCGCAAAACCCTCGTGGCCCGGTGTAGGTATGGTAAACCCACCTCGCCTAGAACCGAATACCCCTAGAAATTAGCATTGTAAAGCTTGTTTGTTCGGCTACGACAGGATTTGACATGCGGATAGTGGAGATTAAACTTTTAATTATGTCGTGTCTTTTATACTGCCAACTAATACGTGTGTTATTTAGTCTGAGGCTGAGTCTATAGATGGGATCCCAAAAAGGATATCGTAAAGAAGGTGGCGTTTTAAAGGGGAATCATTGTGTTATATGGGTGATAGAAGATATAGATAAGACGCACGTATACCATTCTGTAATGGATTCAAAAAAAATCTCGCGCAAAAGCTTTATGGTGTAAATTCGCCGAGGAGATATCGGGCTTCACCTTTCTCGTCCGACCCCATGAAATGGAATGTCTTGCAAGTTATAACCGCGCCGCCTGCACTCAACAGTTTATATTCCACGCAAATACGCAAAGTATAAAATTTCAATTAACGTTTTTTTGATCGTCTTATTAAAAAAACATGAGCGTCGCTGCAGCGTTAAGGGAGAAATTCTTTTGGGCAAGCGTTTGTCACGGATGACGTATTTTGTGCCGGTCACGGGCTAGCCGGGATGTTCACGGGTTGGGGTGGGGGGTGCTTTGGAGGAGGGCGAGTGGGAGGGGGTAGTGTGCGTCAGCGAGGACTGCTGAATGGAAGCTGGAAGGGGCACGATCAGGTGGTCTTGCTGAAAGAACCGGGGCCCACGCGCGGGGTTTATTTGATTTACAAACATCTGAATGGGGATAATTTAATCAAGTTTGCACTAGAGCCTATAGAGGTCTGGTGATCTTCGCTTCAACTATTTGGCTGTAGGACGAATAAATCTCGCTCTAGCGAACTGAGGCCTTATGGACGATTGCAATCTTGTTTATTAATAATATAAATAATGTTTTTGTGAAACACAATGTAATTTTGTAAATTGATTTCCAAATGAAGTTGTTTCTTTTAACCTGCATAGCTTATTATTTCAAGGTTATCCAGAGGTATACAAGCCGGGGGCACTGATTCCGTTGTGCAATACAAATTTTGTTTTCATAGCCCCACAACAGATAAATTATCTAAATTATGCACTTGTATACATTTCTTGAGACATGAAGTCATTTCACTACTCTTCAAGCATAAATAAACCGCTTCCTCGCCGTAAAACTTGCTTTTCTCATTTTGCCCCTGAACACATCCCGCAGAGCAGACACGGCTCCTCCACAGCCCAGAATAAAATCCAAGCAAGGACTGGGACTAATTGTAGACGAGTTATTGTGCAATACATTATAGAGGAGTGCTCTAATAAGTATACAGGTCGGCACTTAGCAAAGTATTCAGCATAGTGTCAGCGCAGTACTCGTCACAATCTTCAGCCTAATAGAGTGCTCAGCACAATTTTCAGCACAGTGCAGCGTTCAGCATACATTTCAGTACATTATTCAGCTATTTAGCACCGTGTTCAGCATTATGCTAATCACAATTTTCAGCAAAATAATGAGCCTAGGTTAGAAAAGACCACAGTACAACATCGGTTCATAACGAAACTTACTGAACGCAGTCCGTAAAGCAGACCTGGCACCTCCACTCTGCCGAAAATCTAGCTGTTCGATTCAACAAACGGATTGAATTGAGATGTTCGTGCATTATTTCAATATCCTCTGCGCTCTTCGCACTTAACGCATTGAAGAAGCAGTGATTTTGAATGTCAACTCATAGACGCAGTCCGCAGATCAAACCTGGCCTCTTAAATGTAAATGTAAATTTGCATGGAGTCTGTTCAATTCCAGCAAATGGAAATAACAGCACTTTTACTGATACAGTTGACAGCTGATAATACAAGTTATGACTTCATGCCCTGGAAGCGTCTACCGTCAGTTCTAACGGCTTTCAAATTGGAGCCCCTAGATGCAGCGCGCAGAGCAAACCTGGCGCCTCCAGAATAATCAATCAACTTTTCGCTACTAAATTTGCTGACGCGATTGGAAGTTGACGAACCATAAAATATTGAGTCACATCAGAATTTTGTGAACTATAACGAACATGTCAGCGTTACACGCGCGAATGAATCGGTAATTCTCATGATGCGAAATATTTTCAATGTTGTGAATAATAAATACTTCTAAATATCATAAAGTTTTCATGTGATTATCGGACGCCTTCACCTCAATACTAGAATAAATAAAATGTGACATCTAATGTTGAAAGAATGTGCTTGTTAGCCAAATGTGTTAGCCAAACATATTTAAACATAACAATTCAATTCTTTTACGGTACAACTTTGTTTCCAAAATATTTCAAACATCTTTCTTTTATTGAAACAATTTATTTTCGTTGCGACGAAGCCATGTATGACTGCATGCAAAACACTACAACTAGTTATTAATATTAAAATCCTTAAAAAAATTCATGGAAAAATTAAAATTTATGGCTGGGGAATTTTACTTTTTAAGACCCAAGTTCTAAAGCAGAAACAAAACATATGAGATAATCGCCCTGAAATGTAATTCGTCTCGTGATGACATGTGTCCAGGCTTCGTGCAAGAGTTACTCCCTGCCCCCCCCCCCCCCCCCCCCCCCCATACGGGGCGCTGAAACGCGATATTCGGTCAAGAGGCAATATTGTCTCATCGACTGCACCTGGATCAGCGGTGATAAATCTCAGGCGCTCGAATCACAGGTTCAGGATGCGAGTCTGACGATTGTCTCCTCGCAATATCCTCTCAAGGACCCCCCCCCCCCTCCCCCCTCCACAAAGCACCGTCTCCCACATGGCACTCTTTGAACTTTTGCGAAGAATTCCGCTGCGAACAAACAAACTACAAGTAAATCCATTCAAACTAGAATGCATTGAATATCGGCAGCTGTCGGAGAACAAAGTGTTTTGTTTGCCTCAAGTTTATTTGCGATAAATTTAATATTGTCTTGTGAAAAATGAAAATAAAACCAAATGTGTGTTGTTTTGGAGTAGATTCGTTCGCCTAATGCCTATAGTGGACTGGGAATGCCGATAGATTTGATTTATATTTTGCACGTCTATTAAGACTTAAGAGTGATATCTATAGATAGCTTGGGAAAAGCGAGCATCGTTTTGATGCTTCTACAGCAGAGAAACTGTCATTACTGAATACATTGTATATTTTCTTTTTAAAGTGCAACTATTAATGTTAAAAGTAATCAAAGCCATTGGAAAAACTTATATTTTTCTTGACTCGTACGAAATCGCAATTACGAAGAGGAATCTTTCAGCCGAGCAATTCATAATGTTTTCTTATTTTAATCGTCAACTTTATAGCATGCCCTTGCGTTTTTATTGAAAGCACACAGGCAAATGTAATTGAAACACAAAAATGTTTTCCGCTATGAGTTCTTAAAAGTTTTCTGCACGAGTAAAAAATCGCCATTCCAAGATTCTTCTGTCGAGTTTGATGTTGTTTCGGTCGCGTAAAATGATATAAAAAACGGTGAAACACGCAGCGCGGAGGTAACTCGTGCATATGTATTTAATAAAACTTTGTGCTACTTCGCAGAACTAGTGCAAGTTGAGCTTTTTCTCCGGCGCTACACCTTTGAAGGTACACTCTGTACCTCGTAGTTGCGTCTGTAGTTATGGTAAAGTACAGAATGGAGGGAAATTGAATTTAAGAAAATATTCAACGTGGAAAATGTTTCGTTGTTGGTCCGTTTAATACAATACATAGGGTTTTCTAAAGATCTAGCGCAGCCGTATAGCGATTTCCGTCAGAGCATTTGCCAATCTGCCCTGCAAAATATTAGCACCACAGTGGCTTCATGTGAATGTTATTAAGATTACAGCATGGCTATCGAGATGGAAAAAATTCTAAACATGTTATGCCATGAGTTCGGAACTATTGAAGTTATATGCTACAGTGCCGTATACAGTTGTCATTCCACTCGAATAAAAATTTCTTTCACTTTCTAAGTAATATATTCGTAGAGTTTTAAGTGTAAAACTAATTAATCAGAGTGTATAAATTAATTTCAGTTGGCTATGGTATGTACGCTATGCTCTAATTGCATATGAGTATTGCTTCAAAAAAAATGTCGCTTTGGATTCAACGCTAATCTAGCGGACGGGACTTTTAATTAAATAACAAAATTCGATACCAGTAAATTATTTTCAACAGTCCAGATTTTATGTTCGAACACTTTTTCGTTGGTCGAGCACAAAAATAGACTTTCTTTATTAGCTAATGGAAGCTGGAAATCACGACAGGATCAGACCAGTATCGCAGTCGTTTCTTAAAGCGCCTGCAGTTCAAGTGGCTATTTTTGTACGGCCCGAGTGAGCGAGTGCGCAATACCAGCAATGGGGTGTGGCGGTCAGCCCGTTAGCACACAACCCTCAACTTGGCAGCAAGTTTCTCACACGTGCCAGCCGATGGCATGACAAACATGCCCCGACTTCGGTCGGATAACCAAGTACCAGCACGGTTTATGATAACAATAACCATTTGCACGAACTAATAATTACATAGTGCCAAAGAGAGGCTGCAAATTCGTAACATAACAAAGGGCCAAGACAAGCATAACAGATGTTTTGCTGTATAGCTTACGACTTGTTTTATTTACATTCTGAAACAAAATGAGATATATTTTTTCATGCTGCCTAAAATAAGTCTTCCCGATTGAGTATATAGTAAACGAATTGACGTCCATTTCCAAATTCAATAAGCAGAGACTTTCTCCCGGCGAAATAAAATTTAATTGGAAGTGAAGTAAACATAGTGTTATAATCCCATGATAGAACCATATTGAGTACAATATCTACAAGCTTTTGCAAACAAGGTTCACAAACAAGCGCGTTCAAGATAGAACAGCCTTTGGCTCATTGGACCAATTATCCGGCATCCCTGGACTATTTATCTCTGTTCACTCTCCGCGACCAGCATTAATCTTCAAATGAATTGAACGGCTAGTTTAAATTTATATCTGCGTTAAACTATGTCGCACACCTCCCGTGTGGAGAGGCTGGTATATGGGAGGCGAGTTACTCCACGAGGTGATTGTACGAGTGTCCCAGCCCTTGCCCCTGTCCTGCTGCCCCACCCTCTTACTGTTCGCCGACTGACAATATGAGTGTGAGCCAGAGCAATGCGTGTCACCTATATCCTGGCTGCAATCCAGGATGCCATTCGACACAATCCTGGAACTGTAGGACGAGCTACGGAGAGGGAACTATAAAATAGGAATGATAGGAGATCATAAGTCACAGGGCTCAGACGTTTCATTGGGATTTATTGGGACACATGTGTGTTGGAAATAATGCACTCGTACCTTCGAGATGAAGTTGTCTCTGTGTTTGATTCATGATGACTGGTGCCTGCTCCGTACGAGGCTAATGGTAACATAATATAAATTTACTTTCTTACAAAAATCGTAGAAAGCTACCATACATGTTACGAAATATCTGGTATAGTTACTAAATTCTTTTACCACTCCACTCTATGGCTTCTGAAAATAAACAAATTTGGCGCAAGACCACTGCACTTCTATATATTAAATATTTTGCGTAATTGAATAGAAGTTCAGTAATTATTAAATACTTTATGTGGAAATTTGAAAATAGAATCACTAATAAATTGTAATTGCTTGTAATTGCATGCCCTGAACGTCATAATTACGTATAATTTTCTCGTAGCACGCTGCCAGTGGACAATGTCTAGAGCGCCACACTGTGCACATACGTCGCGCGAGAAAGGAAGTGGAGGCACATGAACACCAAGCTCAACCGTATCGTGTTTCGAGAATTAACGAGGTTCCGCTAAAAGCAAAGGAATTCCTAGTGGGCTTACTAAGGACAACAGACCTTGATATATGCGCGAGGCGATGGTGGCGCTGCCTTGCACAAAACGGCAGGAAGCTACGCGCCAAAGATGAATGTGCATGGGGTAGAGCTCTGCGAATAAGGAATAATTCGTGTCTGCACTTCCATTGATGATCAACCCCATCCCCTCCCCTCGCATCCCTCCCCCGCCCCCCTCTCGACGCCCGCACCAAGCTGCCCGCAAACAAATTCCTAGCTCTCAACTTTCGCATAGATCATCTGGATTAGCATCCGGCCCGTGTGTCGCAGTCCTGCAGGTCAATGTGGAAGCACCTACCCTTTCAGCGGGGGCGCCGTCTGCTGGCGGAGCTGCTAGTTTCACAGTTTCGCTCATTCACACTGCAGGGTATTCATACGTTCGGAGAAACAGCTAGTGGTGGTATTTCGGTTTCTAGATCTTCTTAATGACCAAACTGACGTGCATTACATATCTGTCTTGGTTGAATAATACCACATATAATACGTTTTGGTGAAAAAGTAATTGCAAGCCACATGATCGTTGGGATTTGATTAAAATGAGACAAAAATGTTAAAATTTATAAGTATCGTGTTTGCTGTGCTAAAATTATCACTAAATTTCAACAAATCTATTTAAGTACAGTTAGTAGTTTGTAGTTAGTAGTTGTAGTATGTATACCGGGAATTACGTTGACAGCGTGAACACAAGATCCGTTCTCTTTCACATTTTTTATTTGTTTTTGCGTTTCGTCCTTCATTTTGCGTAAGTTTCTTATTTTCCCGAATCGCGGGCAATGGCATAAGCTCAACTCTTTATTAGACATCTACAGCTCAGCTCCGCCATTTACCAAGACAACGAGCACATCGCCACTTGATCACTCAGGGAAACATTAAAGCGTCTCGATTGGAACCAGATTTCCACATGGGCAAGCGAGCTGGCGCTTCGCGGGTTGATCACTTGGGTGCGCCGAGTAGAGGTCAGGTGGTGACGCAGCACTGACCCAGACGTCGTCAAAAGGACCACTTCGGCGACAACGGGGATTGTAGGTCACAGTTGGTCAAAGTCTGCCGACCTGGCAGTACCATTATCCGTTAAGTGCCGCCGGAAACGATTCATGTAATAACACGAACAGATAACGAACAAGACACGGTACCTTCGTCTTCAAATGTAACACATCAAAGATGTATGCTCGTTACCCGGTGCTCGTTGCTGACAGTGTATACTGGCTGAAATTGGCTTGATTATATGCACAGGGGTTTGATCAAATAAAAGAGTATACATTTTTTTATGGGGGTACAAATAATGGCTCAGCAGAATTTACATGAAAGAAGATATAATGTTTAGATTTTTTTAGAGATAGATCTCTTTCAACCATGTAAAAAATCCTCTTTCCTCAGGCTAAATAAATTTCCTTCTCGAATATCTCAAATCGAACCTAGGTATATATTTTTATTTTCAAGCGAGCAAAATATTCGCTACCTCCAGAATAAAGTCACTACACGTTAGAAAATCTTAAACGATTTTCGTATCTGCTTACAAAATACGATGACGTGTTTAAATCACTATCATTCATCTGACGAACCTTTCAATAAATAATTGTGCCGTCTCGTGCACCTCTGGCACACTCGACACAAAGCCTCGCGACTCTGAATCTGATAGGTGGCTTGGACTTTGCACTTAGCGCTAGCAACCCTCTTGCGAGCTCTCGCTCACAAAGGCAATTCACACACTTGGCGTCGATACTCGATACCCATTGTCGGTGGGTGCATGCGATTCTCGAACCCTGTCAAGCACTCAGAGTCACGATCTGCCAGCTGAGTAGGCGACTCAGAACCAGCTGCAAGACGACGAGCTGTCTCCAACGCTTTGTCTATCAACTGGTCTAGGTACTAACCATGTAGTCGGGCCATTCTTCAACAAATAGGTCAATTTTAAATTACATTGTTGTGTTGGAATTGTCTTCGAAGTTCCAGACGTTCTTCTTGTTGAATAGAATGGCCAAAAATAAAAGCTGCATCTTATTCAGAAATATTCGAAACCACATCCGAGTGCAGAGAGGTTTGCCCTAGATTTAGATAAGTTATTCAATAAGAGCATGTGTATCACTATCTAGCTGCGAATAAACATGGTCGTCTATAAAATGCACCACCCCATTTCAAATTAGGCTGGGTCCTTACTCCTAGTCACTGAACACTGACAATCGTTCTATCTCAAAAATCGGAAAACTGAACGATCTTTTCTATCCATGGTGAAAGCTATTTAGCATTCATTAAGATTTATAAACAGCAAAAAGTTTACGATTTCCGTACTTTCCTTTGATGCGGTGTGTTTCCTTGCGATCATTTCGTGTTGCTCAACCTACTAAGCATATAGTTACTTTGCGCCACACTTGCCTACAAAAGTCAGTGTTTATTTGCCATTGTGTTTCAACTTGCTGGCGATTACGAGAAAGAACTGGAGTGGTGAATATTAGTGCAACTATGTGAATGTGAGCATTCCTGGTACATTTAAAACATGCTTGATACTTAAAAGGTAATGAAATCTAACGCTATGTGCTCGTTGCCTTACAGAGCGTCTCTTCGGCAAAGCGTGGCGCGAAGAGTGGGTGGTCCTGTACGAGGACTCGACGCTAGCGTGGTTCAAAGAGAAAGGCCGCGGCGAGCCGGAAGGCTGTCTGGTGGTAAAGGACGCTCCCGAGATGCTGGCCGTCAGTCAGTGGACGCTGCGCATCCCGGGACGGCCCGATCTGCCCAACGGATGCCACGTGGTCCAGCTGATGGCGTTTGGCAACAACCGTCGCGACAAGGTTCACTGGCTGCTGGCTCAGTCAGAAGATGAAGTCAAGTGAGTGTTTTTAATTATCAGCTCTTAGCTAAAACTAATTAGCTTAAATTGTACGGGGAGCCGCATCTTATCCTAACCATATTTCGATCTAGCTGTATTTTTGATAACACCTCCCGGTAGAAATTGAGTATCTATTTATGGTATCTACTATCTAGCCAACAAAAGTCAGAGGAGCAATTTCATGACATAATGAGTGTACAGGAAATTTGTAGAAAATAATTAGTTTTATCGAACGACCCGCAGTATAAGTTTAATATATTTTGGCATTGGTACTCTATCCGTAAAAACACCCAATATGCCATGCATGTGTAATTCGAGTGACATACTCTCTAAGACATCAAATCACAGCTAGGAGCTCCTAAGGTCCTTGCAGGGTTTTGTTAACTTCTGATATACGATATGCAAATTGCCATTAGCGTTACAAAACACATTACTTTTATTGTGCGTGAACTTTTTTTTTGTACGTCAACCTTTTTGTAAATCTTTTATAGCTGGATTTTCAGCCTGCACTTGGTTAAATGCTTCATCAGCGTGTGTTCAAATCAAACCTGACTAATTAGATACGTGGTGGTGTGTGAATAATTCATAGCCAAACACAAAATGTCGAATTATGGTTCAGGTTGTTCGGGAAACAGTCGGCGTACGATTATTATCCACATATATAAATACACGAAGATAGAAAATACTCGAAATGCTCAATAAACGTCGATGTTCGCAGTATAGCCAACTGAATTATAGAGGCCATATGGTTGTATTTATATTACATTATTGCAAATAGGTACCTTGTATTACAGAAGCGGAACCATGCCATGGAACCGGCGTCTGGTTTCAAGCATCGTGCTGTTATTTCACCCTCCTGAATGCATAGTGCCAGTCATATAAACAATGAGAAAATGGCCCTTGGAGATCTAATGGCTATTCTATAAACTTGCCGCGTTATTTTAGCATGTCTATCTGGTTGGTTCCATGGGCTCCATGGGTTCCATGTGTACATGAGGTCCGTCGTTTTGTTGGTTTCAGCGAGTGTTGGCTCTGTTCAAAGATGTCCTTCTCGAACGCGCTCGATTGCGTTGCATCTTCTATACAAAAAGAAAAATCAAAGAAGTCGTCTTCACTGTGTTCTATTTTGGAGTCTCAGGTTCATTTTTCTTTCAGTTGATATCGATATCTTAGTCCCTCAACGCATCCTTTTTAAACGTTGTTATTTACCTTTTGAACGCGTTGAAATTTTCAGGCCACTTAATGCGTATTTCCATCCTCACAACTGCCAGTTCGTTTCTACATTTAAGGAAAATCCAAAAATAGAATCAAGAATGGTAAAATTTTCAACAACGAAAACTGCTACTGCAATCTGCATAGCACATTAAGGCGCTAAATAGACCCGTAATAGGTGTCACAACTGTTTTACATAAAGATTGTTAATATAAATCCCGTAGCAAAGCACTTAGCGTATTAGAGACCATTGCTATTATCATCCTGAGCTTCAATTTTTTATCAGCCATTACAGCGACGTGGGCCTGGAAAATTACGTAGTGGAAAGCAGAGGCGTAACTACATCCCCCCCCCCCACCCCCTCCACAACCTCCTATAACACATACAAAAAGGATAAACTAGGCATTTCTCCTTCAAAGCTAAACTTTCTTTCGTGGTTTTCGATCCACAAACAGGTTTCTATTGAGTTTAAGACATCGTCCCAACAATATCTGTTATCGCTCCGACTGCTTCCACGAAGTTAACGCTCCCGCATGAAATCTTGGCCCATTGAGTTAGATTTGTGGATCTTTATCAACTGATCATTTGAAAGCAATCTTTCGACAGACAATCTGCCGTATACGAGAGGTGAGAAGTGAAAGAACGCATTCACTACTTAAAGCGTATCCTAAATAATAGGAAAGTTCTGAGAAAAAAAATGTGTGAGGGCCTCCATAAACTTTGTAACAGACTACAGGTAATACTTCACAAGTAAACACATTTCTGGTTTCTATTGTTTGGAATTATCTTCCACACACTCCCCAGTTTTTTTTCTCTCTAACCGTTAGGATATAAGCCGAAATTCTCCGCCAACTATACATCTATGAATCGTTTTCGTTTTCGCTAAAGATGGAGGAGCCGAGCTTGCTCTGCAGGTTGCGTCTAGGAGCTGAGTTTGCTCTGCGGACTGCGTCTAGGAGCTGAGCTTGCTCTGCGGGCTGCGTCTAGGAGGAATTTGTTTTCTTATTTCAAATGTCGTGCAATGTACCATATTGATATACATATCTACGCCTTGTATTTGGTCCCTCCGTGCCTCACCCCGTACGACTCTGAAGTCTGTAAGATCCGCAAACTACAGGTGTGAAAGAGACAGTTCACGAATATCATTGTACAATTATAAAAAGGAACAATTAGAATGAAAGTAATGAGCACAGTGCCTGCTTTGTACAACATCAGGCCTATCAAGTTACTGTATCTATAGCCTCTACGTTTCATCAACAAATACAGTTACAGCGTACATTGCTTAAAATTTAATTGAACCAAGACTAGTCTTGATTGGATTGTTAATCATTTCGTTTCCTTGTTTCAGTGATTGGATGACAGCGATAAGCAATACGGTAAGTTTCTTGTCACTTTGTTTCAATCCTATCAAAAGGAATTACTAAGTACAATTACCGTCTGCGAGCGGCGCGTTTATCTTCCCTTATTCAACTTTAATTGGTGTAGATGGATACCCTTGCTATATCTTCAGGGAATTTAAGGGAACTCGACTGAATTATTAAATCGGGATACTAACCTGCAATGTACAGTATTATACTACTGTTTAAAAATACGATTTAAAACCAATTTAAAGAAAATGATTAAGGCCATGATATCCTGATCTTCGAATGCATAAAAAGGGTGTTATGCAATTTAAAACGCGCTATGGAATCGGTTTATCCAGCGGATAAGGAGGGTTAATATATCCAAGCGCCGGTAACTTTTCTATTACTTTCCTTTATATTTAGTCCACTACACTGGAATTAATTTGAGTGTGCCACTTTTTGGGGATCTCATATCATAGAGTACCATACCATAGAATCAAATGATAAAGTTTTTATCATTACCATTAAAAATGATATTTATTTTACCATTTTTTACAATTTTCTCTTTACAAATCGTAAAGAGTCAAATGATACTTTACTTCGAAGTCCACCAGGCTGTGGTAAAGTCAGGCTAACACGACTGTACTCTTGTGAAATGGGCAACTCTAAATTAAAGAGAGATTATTTGTCTGATTTACCACATTTCGTACAAAAATGGCAGAGACATAATTTTATTAACAGTTCCAAGACACGGAAAGCGAACTTCCAAAGATTCCGTTTTACTTTTAATGGAGAAGTAACATAAATTTTCCTCCTTTCCTACGCAACCGCTGCTCTTTTCTTCGTATACTTCTTCCAGTTTTCACGCTAGGCGCGGCTCAGTTCCAGTGAACAGTGTTGATCAGAAGGTTGCTTAACGGTAATGGATGACTAGCCAGCTCAACTATTTTTATATAAATGTTTGCTCGAAAACAAAGTTCTCAATCCCACGAGATTTCTAGCCTTATATACATTCACTTATATCAAAAAGTTTTGTGTCACCTCGTAAACAATTCCCCGCTCCTGCAATAGCATAATGGTTACTGGACACCAGAAAAGTGTCAGGAAAAAACTTTCTTGTGTGCGAACAAAGTCTCGTGATTTCCATATGTTTTTGAACTGTGTAGAGCGTCATAAAACTTCCAACAAAAAGGACGAAAACAAATAAATTGATTTCATTTCCAGGGACTCCATCCGGATAGGGAAATTTTTTAACAATTGTCATTGAACCTTCTCCACAATGATACCTCTCTTCGAAGCCGTGCTACCTTCACCCACGCCCCAGATGAGACCGTTGGGGCAACGGCACGATGTCACACCCATTTTGACCTAGATTTACACTTGAATTATAATGCTCTTATCGCCTGCAGCGATGATGCACCTGCATGCATTTTATAATCGGATTTCAACTCGCTATTTTCATTTTCCGCAGATATCCACATGAAAGTCAATGGAAACTCATTACGAATTTGTTATAAACTTCGTTGAATACGCATTCCAAACTGTAGGAAATCCGTCTTTTGTATTGATGAGCCAATCAACAAACATGGATTAATTAAAATCAAAACAATACCACGTTTGATATAATAGCGAAGAGTGCATTCAATAGCACCATTATTTCTGAAATCACGGATACGATTTTATAGCTCGGAGATTAGGTAGTTGATATTTCCCATAAAATATTTAGAAAAGTGTGAAACGAATTTCAGAAAAGACTAATTTTGCACGACCAAGTGTTCGTGATAAAAAAAAACTGATTGCCAACAAAAATGATCGCCGCCATGAAAGGGATAATATATCCTTTCAAAAGTGATGTGCTACCATTTACAGTGACTCGCAGAGCCTTCTGAAGTTCTGCACAAATGAGCGACTCACTCAGAACGCTGATTTTATTTCATTCAAACTCAAATTTCGATTCATTTCAGTAATTTTGTTCCACCAGGCTATTTCATTGAAGACATTAAAGATCAAGCAACAACAAACATAGGCCAGGAGTTAAATTCGTTACCTTTTCATCACACTTTTTAAAAACAGTGTGAAATCTAATTACACCATGTGACGTACACTTTCCAACTGGTAATTACTTTACTCAGCATATACGAACCAACCAAAGTCACCAGTAATTTAAAATGAAATCAGGAAGCTCAATTCGTTATATCGGAAGCTCGATTAATCGTTTGATAATTATTTTCAAATTATAGGATTAAAACTTTTAAGTAAAACGTAACTGGTTTAGAATGATCGATATCATTTTGATAGCTCGCTCACAGCTCTATGTTCGGCTGTAGTCGTGTAGCCTCAGAAAGCCCAGTAATCTAGTGCAGTAATCCCTCTAGTCCAGCTTTCATCGCGTATGCCCCAGCGACATCGGCATCCCCGCGGAAGGATCAATGCCCAAAGCTGTGCGCGGCGCTGAGGAGCCCAGAGGAGACCACGGGGTCACCACAGCCTCCGACCCTCTACCACCTCTTGCGTCCCTAACCGCCGCTCGGTGCACGACCATGGCTGACCCATGGCTGACCCATGGCTAGCTAATGCCGGTCCACGTGCAGGCCAATTATATAACCTGGCGGCGGCGGTTCTAAGCGTGTATCAGCTCAGTCGACGAACATGTTCGGTTCGCCGAAATACAGGGACTCGACATGACTCGAGGGTCTCGGTGACTAGAGACAGCGCTGTCTTGTGGTTGGAGAAATAATTAGTCGGGATCCGTTTGGAACTTAATGGAACATTTTGTTTTGGGTTAATTTTTTTCTGCTTAAAATCTCTGCGAGTAGTTTCTTATTTCATGGATGGGTGTATTTCGGGTTATGGGGAGAATATTGAGAAGTAAGGATTTGCTTTATACAGACTTTGGTCGCTGGAACTCAAAAAACTTACTTTTTTAAAGACGGTATACATATACATGGTACAATATCTTAATGAAGTGTTTTTCAAAATAATTTACATTTATATGTAACGCTTTGGTTGAGGGAAATTACGAATTTCCTTCCGATTCAAATATGACTATCCTCACTTCGCCAAAGTTCGCGTTTGTTCTTTTGAAAAATGGTCAGTTCACATAGCACGGTTCAACTTCCAGGATACTTTTGTTAAGTTTAGGAATTTTCCTGGCGGCACAGGACCGTGAACGGCGAAAGACATCCTGTATAACAAGCATCTTCGTATAATAGAGTTCATAATTATCATCTCTGTACGTAATTACAACACTTCGCGTTTTTTCCATTTCATATTTCATGATTGAGTGGAAAAGACAGTCATTTCACATCCTTTGATTCCGAGCACCTACCCCACGTTTTATTACAGAAGTTTCTTGTCTTCTCTACTCTCCTTTATTTATTAGCAGAGTACAGAATCGTCCTTTGTATCAAAGGTAGATAATGTGTTTTGTGTACACGTGCAGATATATTTCCGGTGATGACAATTAATTTCACTGAGAATGCCAACTCCTCTCTCCATTTTACATTTCAGAAGAGAAGTTCTGGAACTCACTCTTGTTTGTAGACTGCTGCGTTGTTCATCGGCCCAGGCATGTTATATTGCAGATGGGCTAGAAATTAGAGATAAGTCTCAGGATTTAGCCTTACCTTGCACATCAATCATACGTTAAATCGATCAATCAACCAAACCGTGATAACAGGGTCGTTGAAAGTCTCACATTGCTTAAAAATATTGTTACCCCGGAAATCCGGGGCATGTGCGTATTTATAGCAAATGCCCACTCAAACCTCCATTAAGTATCTACATAGTGATCCCTTGGTGATCCATCGACGGAAAATGATCGCCAGTGTCTCTGAAAATAGTCTTATACCTAGATGTTGTTAATATTGATGGGATTGGATTATATTTACGTAATATGAATAAAAACGCTAATGGATTGTTGTCATAATGTTTGGTCAACAGGCAAAACGGTCCTCACAGAGCACGAAGCCATTACCTCCATCTCTGAAAACGAGAATAAATTTTCATTTCCAGTCCCGATAAGATCGCGGTGAACATGTTTCCCCTTGCAGAATGAGCTAAGCGTACAAAACTGCCAACAGAAACCATTTTAACAAAAATGATTTACAACAAAGTGAACCATTTCGCAAACAACTTGATCTAACTTCACAAGATGGGCCCACGTCTCTCTTCCCATGAACTCACCCAAAGTACTTGAACTCAGATATGAATCATACTAATGTGGCATCACAGCAAATGTGTCCTGTTCGGTAGACAAGTTCGTGAAGTTGACGCTTAGAAGCGCAAGACTGGTGTCACGTAGCCGAGGATTGCCACTGTCGGCGTCTAGCGATGCATTTGCAGCACCCAACGACGCCGTATGGAGCTAATCGTCGACGTTCATGTGTATGTAATCAGTGGCGTACCACGCTGTTTTCTTTATAACTACTTGGGCTTCGGGAACGCAATTAGTGTTGCGTTGAGTAAAAGCGGAAAAGTTTGAAACGGATATAAAATTTGAAGGTAGAACGTTGTTATCATGAGGCCAATGTGTGAAATAACTACCTATTTATTTAATTAATAGTTATAATAGTTATATAGTTAATAGTTGATAGTTATAGTATAATAGTATATAGTTTTATTAGTCGCTTAGTTCAGCACGTGTTTTATTGAATTTCGTATGAAACCCGCAAATTTTTACACAAAAATTATTCAAACCCGCATGCAAAAAGAGAGAGGAAAGTCATTACGGACCTCAAAATTGCAGGGATGGTTTTATCTCATTTCTACAAGTTCTCATCGAAAAATATTCTGTGCTTTCGGCTCTACAATGTCTACGAATTTTCTAAAAATCAGAAAATTTTCGTTAAATGTCAATGGTTTAAACAACTACCAAGCCGATTTTGCAGAAAACGCCGGGGTTCGCTGGAACCATTCCAACGTTTTAACAAGACCGCCTTGTCTCAACTAAAGACTTTCCCGTTGGCAGATCTAGAGACAAGAATACGGTACGCCCAGATCCCGATACCAATAATATCGTGACCACTTCCTTTGTAACGTCCACTTCAGTGGTAGCCTTCAGCCGCTTGGTTTTGCGGGGGCGTAGTCTTTTGTCTCCACCAACGCCACTGGACGAGCGCGTTAAGACGCTGTTACTCGAACGTGTGAGTTGTTGAGAAATAGATTCGCGAGACGTTCTCGCTGTCGTGGGTCTGGGTGTTAGGGGGCGGGGTGGCGAGGGGGGGAGGTCTCGACACAAGATTATGATGAATGGCTCTGCGGTGTAATTCAGTCAACAGTGCTGCAGCATTATGTTCTGTTTCCCGTTTCCGCAAACACATACCACGACGTTTATATAAATTGTTCGTATTAGTTACACTTCACCTAATTTGCAATGCACAGAACAAATTATTGTATGTATGCGAGTGATGGACGAATTTGGGACGTATGAAGGAAATTCAGTGAAGGAGACGTCAAAGTTTAAAGTGTGTATACGTATATACTTGCTTGTGTCAGGAATGGAACAATATAGATTCTCAAAACTCCCTCAATTAAGAGAATTGCTATATAATTTGACGAGTAACGCCATACAAGGCTTCTCGTTGAAATTATTTTCCATTTTCCTCAATTTGAGAGGTCAGCATCGTACAAACCCGTAGTTAAAGAGAATTGTTTTGTTATTATGGTACGTGCATGAAATGTGTGTATCTATTTACGTACAATTCGATTAACTTTTTGATGGGTGAGAAGTTTATCGAATTTGCCTCATGAGAGCCCATGAACTGTACCATTGCTTAGCTCACCTTGGCATACCTACACTGGCGGTGGCAGCCGGAATAAAGGGTCGTCGGTAATGTCTCGTATCATTCTGGAACAGGCGTCGTATCAACCCTGGGAAATTGAATTGCTTGGATTAGTTACAGTTCACGTGATATTCACTCGGAAATCATATTATCATTCGCGCGCAACACACAAATAGCTTATGGAATATAATTCCATGGAAATTACCTTTATGAAATGTGTTAAATAAACCTTGCACGTCGAATTAGTCCTGTTTTGGACTGATCGTTACATGAACTCAAACATGACAATACGAATATAGGGCGCTTATATGTAGGAACTCTTCGTGGGCCTAGAAATGAGAACCATACCTACATCATACCATGCCTATACCTATGTATAGCGGATAATTAAAAACTTGTGCAAAACAGTTTTACCAGCAGTCTATCCAGAGGTACAAGTACTTAAAGAAATTTAGATCTGTCTGGAACGACTGAGGATTGAAAGGAGGTAGGAAATAATGATTATTGCCTATGGCTGTAAACGACTTTATTCCATCAACTGTATAGAATTGGTTGTGAATAATTACGGAAACTCACAACCAGAGCCGGCCACCAGTATCGAACATTGGGCCTCCTGAATTCGAGGCGGACGCTCTCTCACTCGGTCTGTTATCAATTCAGTTTTGCCACCAGCAGTTTACTCGTTCTTTTTCAAAGCTCACTTTTTATTTCTTATACATATACCCCTAGAACTCACGTCATCTTACAGTGACCCATTTTCAAAACGCTATCGAACGAAACTGCCCGGAAAAGGTGAGGAAACTTTCAACTAATGTCCCTTCAACCAAGATTAGCCAACTAGCAACTACACAACACGTTATTTTATGACAGGGCGATATGGCTCTGCTCACATGGATCTCGTTCTGGAGGATGTGATCCTGGTTGACAGGACGTCCACAAAAGCACCACTGCAATTCACGATAAGCCGTGGCGTCCGTCCCGTCTGATATCTCTGTGCTCTGATGATTTGAAGTGCGAGAAGCAACCAAATGAAATAATATTTTGAGATTTCCTATATATGCTAAGAAAACACGGGTTAGTAAAGAGCTCACAGTAATGTTCCACCATTTTGAGATAAAAGTGACGAGGTTAACAGATACCAATTTATATCTGGTACTGCTGAAATATCGAACCGATGCTATTTAAGTAACTAAAGTTTGATTAAGATGAAACTATTACTATTATGTTGGCTACGAAGACGACCTCCAACGAGTAGAGAAAATCGGTAGGTTTTAAGGGTTTTGTGTCAAGTATTTTGTTTAATTCAGAACTGTAAGAATTAAGGATGTTTAAAGTTATCTAATAGTAATAGTTTGAAGGTTCGCCTGTAACTTGTGCAGATACATACAACAAATCTTGGTTCAACAATAAAATACGTTTCCGTGTTCTTTTGGATATCTGTTCAAAAAGAAAGAAGCTCAACGAGATGAATTTCGATGCCAGTAGTTTAGACACTCGAATGGAAATGTCAAGAGTGCATTCGGACAGCGTCTCCGAAAAAAGTTAATAGAGCGCAAAAGTGTAATTGGGTTTAGCTTTATCAATAAAGTTGTTGAACTAGTCGCATATTTTCAAGAACATGCACAAGGCGTTATAGTATTTTTTGCAATATAAATGTAATTGCAAAGACTGCCGGAGGAATAAATATGTCTCCAATCCAAAGGAAATTGGCTGAGTTCGTAGCAAAAAAGGGTCGGGCACGGTTTCGCAAGAAGCAATTCGGCGGCTTGTTTTTTATAATGAGAGACTTTATAAAATGGAAAGAGTCCTTAAGAATTCACTTTGTCCCCAAGACTGCGCATCAATAGACATTGTGTATTCTTTCATTGGTTGGTGAAATTTTTCCATTTATCTCTTTGTCTTATTCTCAAAAGAGTTTATGTTTTGCAGCATAGAAACCATCAAATTAATTCTTTGGCACTTCAGTGTGTTCGCGGGGAAAAGAAAAATAAAGACTGCTACAAATAAAAAATTGTCGTGATTTTCCAAAGTGAACTGTAAATATAAATTTTGTAAATAGAGATCTCTCGAGCAGAGCATATCGCTCCCTATAAATTCATGGCAAACACATAGTGGAGCAGACATGGGCATTGGGCATTGCATGCGCCTCACGCGCTTGTGGAAAATAATATCTGGGCCTTTATTGCGGGGCCCGCACTGGTACTGGTCTGGTGCCGGGAGGGGGGGGGGGTCGTTCCCACCCGCGAGGGACTCGAGGAGCAATACAAAACCGAGCATGCACATTCATTTCTCATGTGCCGTTTATTGCAAAACACCCGAGTGACTTATGAACTGCTGTATTATACCGTCTCTTTGCCACCGCAACTTGCCGCCGTCTCATGTGGAGGCTTACCGATCAATTTTATCGAGCGAAACTTCAAATTGTCCCATCCATATTTTTATATTGCTGCGATTTCAGCCCGTTTTATTGTATGAGCATCCGAAGACAGAGGAGCATCATGTTTGGAGCTTGTTCGCTACCAATTGATTTGTGTTTACGGTAGTTCCTACAGGTCCCGATAGATCTGTTTCGCGCATTTAAAGGTTTTCCCGGTATTAAATATGTCACGAGAAAAATCCGAGTTTGAAATTTAAAAAAACACGTTAATTCAGCCGGTTATATGAAAAGGCAACTTTATTATCTGCATCTATAGAATTTAAAATTTTCCATATAAATTCATAAAGCTCGGAATTTTAAATTGAACAGCATATCCACTAGGTTATATTTTTATTTCGTGTCAATATTTTTGCATATACCTACTTCCTTTGTAGTTGTTTTTTCTCCATGGCATAGGGGCCGTCGCTTTGACGCGTTACACACCAGCTTGGTGGGTACGTTTGATGATGAAAGAAGGTTCCGTGGTGTCAAGAAATCCCTCTCTGCGTGGGCGGAGGCACGTGGTGGAGGTGCCGGGTATCTCAAGGGAAACTTACAAATGCTCCCACAGCTTCAGCCCATCCGCCGCTTAAATGTTGTTAGACGAATGTATAATTTTAAAGCTTTTACTTTTTATTTGTTTAGTGGTTACTTTCTAAACCTGCTTAATTATTAAAAGTCTTGAAAAATTCACAACGAGCCGGGGTAGTATTTCATATTACGGACGGTATTACGAAGATTTGTTCGCTCTCATATATTTTTCAACACACATCTAATCGCATATGAAAGTTATATCTCAACCGTTTGCAAAGCAACAAGAGTTTGCTGACTGAATTATTCAGAGATCGGCTCGGGATTCTGATGCGAGTTTGACTAAAGTAGAAGTAATGTTTTTTTAAGGATAAAGATGTTACTCCAGCCCGCGCACGCCGGAAAAGTTTGTTTGTTATTTTCTTTTCTGTGCGGCTTGGATTTGGAATAAAACATAAGTAATGTGTGTAACATGGGGGCAGGGTGCGAACCAGTGGCGAGCAGTCAAATGTGATTCGTTGCCAGAGGCACACACGCCGGGGTGGTTTGTTGCCAGCGATGCACTGAACATTGTCTTGTTGGTTGCAGCTGCCGCCGCCGCCGCAGCCTCTGAAGCCTCCGGACGTGGAAAAGGTGGCTGCCAATCCGCTGGACCCGATCGCACCGCGACTGCCTCCCGTGCCGTTCTATCGTAAGGTTACACCGAACTTCCTCACTCGAAATCCTAGAGTGCGTCTCAGTTTTGGATTTCCACCCAAACTGGTATTCTATACCATGATATAGTACATTCCCAATGTCTAGGGCCAGGGACCTCTGACATCTGAACCCATGAGACGTACTGTAGTACTGTCATGTCCCTGAGGTGTCGCTGCTGCGTTTCGTGGGTACCGGATTTAGTTGGGACCGGTTTGAGCCGAAAACCGGTTACTTTGGGGACCGGTTTGAGCCGAAAACCGGTTACTTTGGGGACTGGTTTGAGAAGCGGTGGGTTACAATTGAATATCCTGGTTAATTCAAAATCAGTTACAAGCGGGAACCAGATTTATAAGAGACCGAATCAAGCCAGGGACGGAATCGAGCAGAACTTTATTTCTCCCAGAATGATTCGTTCGTTTTCAGACCTCACTTCATTTGGACCAGATTTTAAAACATTCCGCATCCGTGCGTCAGGTCAAACTTAATTCTTGAATTTCCAAAGAAGCTTCGATGGAATTTTTTATTTTGAAACGTACGATCTGAAATCAGAACTCCAGTATAGACCAGCATTTATCCGCTTCCATTAAAATTCCAAACTTATGCGTATGTAGATTCGCATTCACGTTCTGAAATCCAGATCAATGATCCACGTAATCAAAAATTAAAATATCGCGATCGTGCATAAAATAATAAAATATTCTCCGAGAATAAATATCAGAAATAAACATTTTGGAAACATCCTCGCAAAACAAGACGCCCACAGCAGTCCACGTCTGTGTTTCCTCTCTGCGCGACATCCAATCTTATAGACGTACATAACATCTCAATCCCGAACCCTCGAAACCGTTCCTGTCCCATTAATCCCAACCCACATAATCAGTCAACCGGTAAAATAGTGTAGCATCGTAGCATCATCAGCGACGTCCCGTATCTGAAAGTTCGCGCCAAGTTCCCTCGAGCGCAACACAGCAAGGCGGAGGCGATAGGATAAAGTATCGATCATCTGATCGGCTGAGCGTGTAACCGTCGTATAAGACGAAGTAAGTGTATTACAAACATAGAGTAACCCCCATGGAGTCAAGGTGTGAACACAGTGATCAAGTCTAGCCGAGCCAGGAGCCCCACATGATACGGTGCGATGCTGGAGACGTCTTAGTGTAGGCTGCACGCGATGGGCTGGCGCTCGCGGCGTCATTTATCAGCGCACTCGGGATGTTAGCGAAATATCGGCCCACCGAAGGTAATTTATCGTATTGCCATTCAGGGGTAATGGTTTGCTGTATATATATATATATATATAGAGCTAGACTGGAAGATTGTGTTCTGTCTCTGAATTTCTAAGGCTACCGTTCGTAAGGTTGGGATCTCGAGTTTTGCATCTTAGCTCGTCCGTATCATATGAAGTGATAACTTGTAGAGGTAATTTATTTTTGTGAGCAAAGTTCGTTTAAAAAATGCGTGGAACGAGCGAAGAAAGAGCTAGCAATTTTCAACATATAGTTTTGATGCTAAAGAAAATTCATTTTGACTCGATATTGTGTCATTTTTTGTGATGAACAATGCATTTAGATGGGAAGCAATTTCTCTACTTTAGAAATTCTAAAGTTTGCAAAAACCGATACGTGTGGTATTTCGTTATTTCGCTACCCCGAAAACTTGCTATTTACACAATCACCAAGTTGTTGGGCAGCCAGCGCAGGAGCAAACAATTATTTTGCTGTTCACCATCGCTGCTCATCTCCATTGGAACGGAAACTTTTAATTGTTGTATGGCTTCGTTAAATAACTTATTTGTCTAGCTAAACAAAAACGACCGACGAAATAAATTAAAATTAGTAGCTCATGCAGTACGATTTCTATTATGCGAATAAAACTTCAAACGGAGTTTGTTTACCATTGTCTGTTTGGTCGGTCGGACGCCGAAAGAAATGAGTTTTCAAATTGAAAATAGTGTGGCCGGGCGTGAAACGAAATAATTAAGCCTGCAGCATAATTTGTTCCGTGTGCTGGAACGGAGGCTTCGACAGCTCGGTCATTTCGTGCTTTACCTCCGAGTTGTAATAGATTTACAGCGTTTTAATTTGGGGGTTGGGGGGGTTTCTCGGAGAACTGGCAAGGTAGGACCCGATTTTGCGCAAAAAAATGTTTACGAGTTCTGTAAAATATTTATACACAAAGAATCGATTTACCAGTATTCACACAATCTTGCATTTAGAGCCGAAATCAATCTTCGAAATTGTCTCTAAACATGTGAGGGCCCTCGTGCCATCTTAGGTACAAATTATTTCCCATTATGACGAAATTCTGAACTGCTAAAGAAAGCGCATTGATTTCACAAATTTTACAATTCTGCCGTTGACAGATCAATGATTGACAGAACAAAGACAGTGATTCGAATTTGATGGAGGGAATATAATCAAAAGTATTAGTAGATCTGGCAAAGACAATGTCAGCAAGCAAAGCCAACACTCCACAAGAAAAGAAATCGCAAAAGAAAAGTGTGCGAAAAGCCGTGCATCGTTCTCGACCTAAAACATCCAATGCTTTTAGAATATTCCACAACATCCCACCAAACCCTACAGCGATTTCGCCGCTCATAAAACTTACAAGATGCCCTTGCCTTTTTCAGCGGCGATGCCGGGCGAAGTGCCCATAGCGTACAGCGTTCCCTCCGGGGGCGGTTGCGGGGGCGTTTGCTTCCCACAAAACGGGTATTCCCGGCCTTTGGTGCAGGCCGTGCCGCCCCCAATCAACAACACAACCATAGTGGTGCGCGACCGGCCCAGCTGCGGCGCAGGCGACTTCACCACCGGCGTGGTCATGGGGGCAGCGCTCAACAACTGGGGCCACGGCTGGGGCGGCGGGTGGGGCTGGGGGTTGGGGTACGCGCACACTGCCGGCTATTACCACAATGATACTGGTGCCCATATCAATAATCACTACGATGTGAACAATACGGTAATCAACAACGAGGTGTCCAATACGTCGATATCGTATGTGAATGAAGATTATGGTGATCTTGGCTTTGATGATGCTGACTACGGGATGGATTGCGGGGGGGATTTTGGGTTTTAATTTGGGTTTTTTAATTTCTTTGTCGGGCTAGAGGGGTTCGGTTCGTGGAATTTATATGGGCTGGTTGAATGAGAGGGGGTGACGTGTGTTTCGAGGAAATGCGAAGTGGGCGCGTGCAAGAGTTTTGTCTACGAATTTATAACAACTCGATTCGAAAGCGTTTTTTCATCGGTAGATATCTTTTTGAACTTGGATCACAGCAATTTGTTTCATGTGATCTTGAAACATTGAACATTTTAATAGAATTTAACGTAGCTTTTTTGCAACAACAAACACGGCGGGTTTCATATCCGTTTCTTCGTGTAAGAAGCGATTGTCAATGCTCAAGATGCCGGGGGGAAGGCGTTGCTTGTCCAAGTCGCCGCGTTTCCGTACCCTTCCACCTGCCGGGGCACACGAGCAGGAATCGTGTACGCATCCGACTGCCAAGCGTCGCAACAACACTCTCCAGCCCTTGTGCGAAATCGCGCGAAGAATTGAACAAGTTTCAAGTAGTAGTCTCGTAGAATAAACCCTTTTGAAAACAAAAATGTATATTATATGTCTTAAAGTGCGGGTTTTTTGACATACGTGTTTCTGTTTTGTGTGTGTGTGTATAAATTTACTACGTCACAAATAGGCACTCAGGAAATATTATAAAAATTTACGATATTCATCGCTAAAATTGCGATGAATAATCGATATCGTAAAACATTCTATCGTAACTAAACCCAAATGCGTATAATATTTTGAAGAAAGTAATTTAAGACATTTCGAGGATTTGTACTTTAAACCTTCTGACAACTACCAACCAATTGAAAAACCGACATAGCCAAGAAAACAGATCAAGAACAAAACAGTTCGACTCAACGGAAAAGTAGCAAGATCAGCGCGTGACCTTGAGATCTGACCTTGCGGAAGAAGCCTGACTCAACCAAGTTTCTTCATCGCAAATGCACAGGTTAGTACAAGCATGGAGATAGTGTGGCTGAAACTAGATGGCATCCGACTGCCAAGCGTCGCAACAACACTCTCCAGCCCTTGTGCGAAATCGCGCGAAGAATTGAACAAGTTTCAAGTAGTAGTCTCGTAGAATAAACCCTTTTGAAAACAAAAATGTATATTATATGTCTTAAAGTGCGGGTTTTTTGACATACGTGTTTCTGTTTTGTGTGTGTGTGTATAAATTTACTACGTCACAAATAGGCACTCAGGAAATATTATAAAAATTTACGATATTCATCGCTAAAATTGCGATGAATAATCGATATCGTAAAACATTCTATCGTAACTAAACCCAAATGCGTATAATATTTTGAAGAAAGTAATTTAAGACATTTCGAGGATTTGTACTTTAAACCTTCTGACAACTACCAACCAATTGAAAAACCGACATAGCCAAGAAAACAGATCAAGAACAAAACAGTTCGACTCAACGGAAAAGTAGCAAGATCAGCGCGTGACCTTGAGATCTGACCTTGCGGAAGAAGCCTGACTCAACCAAGTTTCTTCATCGCAAATGCACAGGTTAGTACAAGCATGGAGATAGTGTGGCTGAAACTAGATGGTCAGTTTCTGCCTTGTTCATTTCTCCTTGCCTATACACTTTAAATTTTATTTTCCTAAGTTTATAGTGGTTTCCTTCTCTTGAGAGCTGCAATCCTATTCGCTGAGTCTGCATAATCAATAGATATTCGATTATGGAAATTGACTTTGCGCTGGCTCAAACTGTCATACATCGAACAAACCCATCAAAGTTTACACAAAGTACATTTCCAAAATCGGATTTGCATTGCGCTAGCTAGCTGGCTGGTTCAAATCTGTTTCGCTAGATTTCATCTTCGTCATACAGCATATTGCCGATGGTGTAAAATGGGTTACGATCAATGGCTTTAGCTGAACGGCAAAAGCAGGGTTATACTACAATTTTGCCCTCGTAAGTACGAATCGTCGCCGAAATGGCCGCGCAATCTCGTTAGTAAGCTGGATCACACAGCGCCGTTCTCCTCTCCGTTCGCGAGCGATCGCTCCGGTCTTTGCTGTGAGCAACAGTCCCATAGTTTCAGCCCCGCAGCGGCTTGCGATCAAGACAGGGCAATTGTTACATTTCGACTTCGGTCCTGATTACAACTTGCCCCCCCCCCCCCCTCCAAGTTTCGTCCCCTGCTCTCTTAGTCTGCAGTTCGCCGCCAATCACCACTCACAATTTCATGGGCAAATTACACCAGAGGGATGGATCAGGCTTGCGGTGTTTGGGGCTGGATGGAAACTTGAAACGGTATGGCAACACCTCGGTCGGACGACCACCTCATTTACAGCGCGGTTTCTAAAGCCGCACACTCGTAAGTTAAATGCCGCGGAATTGGGTTTAGATTGAATTTTGCTCGGCGAACTTGCTTGCGTCTTGCTAGAAACAAAATGGCCATGCTAGCGAATAAACGTTTTTTCATAGCGGTTCATCATTTTATAGGAAGGATTTCGTTTAAGAGCTAGAAGTTTAGAGAAAAGAATTTGCAAAAGCTTCACACACTAAGTTCTCACTCAAGTTTCCTTGGTCATTCAGAAAATCATGAAAACTAATATCCTCATCCCTTAGTAAGTAACGCTTATGCCCTAAAAAGTTTATTAAAACAAATCTCAAATCTACGTGCAGCGCTGAGTAAGATCCCAAGAGCAACGCTGGATTTAATTACGCGAACCGGAATACCAATCGAACACAGCTCGCGTAACCAAGGAAAGGAGTAATTCCAGCCGGCAATTCCGAGCACTCTATCATTCCAATTTATCGGTATTTGGAAACAATAAAGTGTAGCGATAAATCGATTAATTGCCACCTCTTTGTGATTACCGCGACGTACTAAATCAAATTGCGAGCCGCGCGCTAGAGAGTGTGGGGGGCACAAAGTTTCCTTTGCGTCTATAAACTCGACAAAGTAATTGGACTAATTTACCGTATATATATCAGCACGATCGTTGCCCACCGCAGCCAGCGCTCCCTCGGCGACCCCCCCCCCCCCCCCCCACCCCCAGCAACCAGTAATACCTCTGCCAGGCCCGGGCTGGCCGGCGTGGTGTTTGAAAGCGCCTAAATCCAGTTTAGGCGAAATCACCAGGAGCTTATTTCGAGGGGCTCTGTGGTTTTACTTGATCGAAATAATTTCATTCCAGCGTGCACATAAATTGAGCCACAGGATGGCGAAAAAATAGTACGAAAAAATGTGCGGACGAATCGAGTTTCGTATAGCGGGCGCTTTTAGCGAAATCAAAATGCGATATATACTTACTCGTTCAACCAAAGACAACCGGATAAAGAGGGGGAGGAGGGGGGGGGGGGGTAGGTAATCCTATCGGACGACCTAAATGCGATAACACGTGATATCGTGGGCATTGATATTGTTGTTGAAATGGGAAATTGGGGTAAACCAAGTTCACACATTGCCTGGATAAATGAACTTAACGAATGCTATTGAAATTTTCGACAGTGGTTATTTGAAAACGATGTAACATAGCGGTTATGTCTACGTAGATCTTGTTGCAAACGACCACTATAACGAACAGCAAAAACAATGTCCATGTGAATTTTGCTTGTTTAGCAAACCACAGAGGTGTAATAACATATCGAATTCCAATTGCCACAATTGAACAATTATCATAACACAGTAATCGCCGGGCTATAGCTCTGTCGATAGTATAACATTTATTCAGCATTCAAACTTGGTATTTATTTTGCGCAAATTTTCGTCAGCATGTAATCCCAGTCACGTGTAGGTACTTGCAATATGACAGTAATAACTTCATTTTGATAAAAATTTAAAAAAAATTTGTAATAAAATTTGTTTTTTTTAGACCATTGTTTATATTTTATACCTACACAATATAACCTCGTACATCCGCTAGATTTGTATTTGCAAACTTTTTTGACAATGAACAAATTTCATCATTCCTCCACCAACCATTCGAGGCACAGCATCGTCCGGCAAAAGAATCCTCTCCGATAATGAAGATCCCATGTCGGACGTACATTTCGGTCCAGGCGCCTCTCTATGTGCGTCAGGGTTTTCCTGGATTGCGATTTTCAGACAAGAGCCCATAAAATATATCATTGCTTTGTTGCCTTTAATCTTTATATTGAATTTTTGGCTGCAATATTTCCTTTTACACTTTATATTTTGCAAGTAAAGTCGAACAAAAGAGTCATCAATATCTATGCGCGAGAGAGAGAACACAAAGAACACGGAAGATACCGTCACGATATTATATTACGATACATAATATTATCTTTCTCCTTTTTGCATAAAGCACTTAATAACAACAACAATAAAAACTGGAAGCTCGGAAGTTGAAATTGCTAAACCACATAGTCCGCAAGATCATACAATTATATACCGTCTTATACCACGGCTTTTCTCATGGACACGAGTATAGCGCGAAGTTGAATATCATCTAGCTGCCCCACTCCACAGTTCAATTTCATCAGCTGCAAGGATCATCATATATCCCCCTATCAGCATGCAGATGCAGAACTCAAATTAAAAAGCATTCGAGAGCTAGAGTTCGAATCCTGTTATATTCATCTCCTCTGGACCGTATGTAGGGACATAATAGCCATACAGCCTTCAGCTCTCATCTCAAATGAAATCCAGAATCAGAACACGCCAGCACTATTCGAATTCGATCGATTTTTCCTGCTCGAGGCTTGCTAGTCGCATCAATTCCGGTGCAAGTGTACCGTTATACGTCCCAGTACACGCTCTTCAGTAGACAGAATCTGAATACCGAATCTGAATATCGAATCTGAATCTCGCGAATCAGCAATTTGTTGATCGAAGAGATGTACCGAGATGGCAGATGCTCACGAGATCATTCTTTCAAGAGGAGATTCGCCACAGGTTTCCCATTCAGAGTTCCTTTAAACTTATTCGAACCATGCATGGATTAATTGGATCCAATCTTAATTATTTAATATGCTTTAGAAAGCTTCTTATCTAACATATTAATATAAGAAGGTTATGTTAAGGTTTCGTGTGTGTGCTAGAGTAGCTTAGTGCAACTAGGCGGCATGATTGTTGAATTCAATTAGTCATACGCGCGTAAATGCGGAGATTCGCTTGAAATGAAGTATACCTTGCCGTTCATCTAATTCAATCAGCTACACATTTTGACTCATAATTTTAGCATGGTTTAGCATGGTGAACATTTAAGAATATCAGTCTTCTTCCAAGCGTTGATGGATGGGCGAATATTCTCTGACCAAAACTTCGTATAATCTAATATCGTACGTTCGATTATGGGTGAATTTAATTGATGAGCGGAGCGAAATCTTCAATTTCACTACTCTCAAAAAAAGTCACTTGTGTATGTTTTTTTTTTGTGTTTGTGCGAGCTCTACAGACCAAACGCCTAAACCGTTTTTGATGACACTTTCAGAGGACCAACCTTTGTTTTCAACTTAGACCCTGTGCGTTTTTGGAAAAGATCGGTTCAGGGCCAGTATTACAAGAACCTCAACCCAGAATTAAAGTAGGAGTTAAGCTATTTGTCATGGCAACCGCCAATAGGATGCCGTGGAATTCATCTGTTTCTGAGGGCTAGGCTTAACCCAGAGTTGAAAAATATTGTAAAACCGGCCCTCAGAACATTTTTAATAAATCAATTTTTACGAAATTGTTGATTTTTTCAAAATTTTGAAACTGTAAAATTCAAAGTTCTTCACATATCTTCACCAAAACTTGTTAACACGTCGACCTTATACATATTATTTATTATGCCTGAAAATCTGAGGATAGGGTAGGACTTTCCAATTGGCTTTTCTTAGCATTTTTGTTGTGTTTTTTTCGTGATTTTCGCTACTTTTTGACGACTGAATCAATTTCCTTCGTTACCTTGGTGACCAAGCTTTGTTGACTTCAAGTTTGTCCAAGGCAAAGATTTGACCGATATATCAGAAATAAGGCATTTTCATATATGGAAGTAATTCAAGTAAATCCGCGGTAGAAATATCTCCAATATAATAAGAACCCTCGGGAGTTACTTACATCTATGTACATATGTTCAAATTACTCAATTAGCTCAAAATAAGCATATTTTGGCTATCTGACAGCTCTAGAGAGAAACAAAGGAAGATCACAATCGTCTTAATATTCAAGTGATCAGAGTTTTCGAGAAAGCTATGGTCCATGGCTTGGTGCTCCATGGTTTTCGTAGGCCATCTGCCTCCACCTTTTTATCCGCTATATACAAACCGCTACCTACGCTCATCTTCAACGCAACACAAATTGCGTTCGCGAAGCCCTAGTTATAAGAAGCCAAGTATTGGTAGTACCTACCTCCATGGGACATGGGATTAAATGGAAATTGCTTTACCCGTCCACTCTCCGGCTTCTTTCTCAATAGCTTATTAAAAATAAGACCGAGTAAGATTTATTTTGTCAGCATTTATCAGATTAACTATATTCTTTTTAGTAAATTATTTTCATCCGAAGTCTAGTCCGTTGTCTACCCACATTTTTCATCAAAACGATACTAAACATTCACGTTTCACATCCAGCTTGCCTCGCCCTAGAATAATATGATGAAAGAGAAGCCACAGAATTTCCACTTTTCCATTGTGACTTTAATGTTTAAAAAGTTAGAAAAGCGGATAGAAACGAGAGTAGTTTTTCACGATGAAATCGCGTCTACAAATTGAATCACATTTCCGTTGCGTTTATCCCGTAAGTTAGCGTCTAATCACAAAAGCTTTCAAATTGACAGAAGAGTTTTTTCGTCGTGGTGACGTGAAGACGGTTTCGCGCGCAGCGACACTTCCCGCAAGACCCAGCACACATCCGTTGCCGGCGGCTGCAGGCAGTACACACACTACACACTACTCACGACGCAGTCACCATTTCCCGACTTTCCCTGCTTTACTGGCGTTTCCGACCAGGGCCGGGCATGCACACTCCATTACAATTATTTGCACGCGAGCGCGTAGATTCTTTTCCGTTTAAATTATTTCAATTTAGCGTCGCTCTAATTGAAATGTCCTGTTATGTAATATTAAGAGTAACCCCAGGTTTATTAAAATAACACCAGCACGCGCCGGTCTCATCTCGTATCTGCGCGAGCGACGCTGTGATGAGTGAAACGTAATTTACTGGAAAGCTTGCGATTCGTTTCTCCACGTCAAACTCAAATTTAAATTCAAATTTGCTACAGTCTGAACTTAGATTAAGATTTAGCAAAAGCCAATGCCATAAACTTGTCTCGGTTCCACCTTATATAGCTTCGATGCAGTCGTTTACTATCGATTTATTGCCAGACTAATTCTAACGCCTCGCACAACCTATCAATTAGTTAATTGCCTCGTGAAGTCGTGAATATCTATACCAGACAAGTATAACAATGTCTGGAATGCTCTGACGACAGCAATAAAACTGTTCCCAATCCAAGCTGTGTGCAAAATGCAAAATAAACCTATGTACCAGCTTAAAATGCTTCTCATTCCGTTGATGCTACACCAGCTGTCAACTGTTTATAATTATTCAAAAAAGAGGGAGTCCCTTTTTAGCCTCGTTAATAAACTATTCAACTTGTTAATTTCCCGTAAAAGCACATTCCGCAATATCTGAGAGGATGACGCGGAATTTCATATTCATCCCTGCGCAATGTTGGAGTATGAAGGCGTGTCAAAGGAATTAAAGGCCGTCTAAAGTATTGCACCATCGAAGGGATCGCAAATTCGGGGCTAGTGTGCTTTTAAATGACCATTTACATCTTAATTTTAACACTTTTCATCGATTAGGAATTTAGTAATGGCCATTGGACATATCTTGAGTCACCTAGAAAAACCCCTTGTCAGATAAAATTCAAATAATGTGGCTCTTTGAAAAGATCATCCGAATTACCGCAGGTATATGTAATGATCACGTTGCATTTTTTTCGTGCAGTGCCACTCTGAACTGGCCGTGCCGAGCCGTAGCGGCAGTGACAACGCTAGTAAAGGAGAATCGGGTGGGAGGAGACCGAGTTTCTGTATACAAAGAGAATCGTACTCACCTCGCATGTCGCGCCCGATATTTTAGATAATTAATAACAAGTCCATGTTTCCAGAAAATTATTTTAAATACGTTAACTTCTAATCATATAATAGTTCCGAATCTATGGTAAAAATTAATTTCAATAGATAAATGGTCCTTGAAACCCGGCATAGCCCAGTGCATGGCACACGCTGCTGTTCCCCTGAGGAGGAAGAGCATGAGTTGTTCTGGTCCTACATCACGAGAATATAACTGCCAAATCTTAAGTGTCAAAGCACGGGGCCGCCACGATCATGGTTCATGTGTATAAAGCCAAGGCATGTTTTTATTTTGTGTCAGGTCGTTGTAAATTTCCATTTAGATGTGGCCATTTGGGGTGGCGAAGTCAGCTCTACAGCAGCTTGAGCTTAAAACCATTGCCAATGTTCGACATTAGGTGCCCCCATTTGCGGATACTGTACTTACTACCTTGTTACAGTATATTATACACACATCAAGCTTCTTTTAAACTATCCTTGCAGGTGTCTCATCAAATAAATTTTACAAACGTATCTAACACTGTTTTGTAGACGTGTTAAAAATGCGATGCATCACCGAACTAAATTAATTCAATTGTATTATTTCTACCGCTTGTTGTCCCAATCATACAAATCGCAATTCACATTCGTATCAATTCAATAAAATTCAATGACATACACAGCTATTCAATAAAATAATAGTACCTACTATACCTAGAATAACGCACATTGAAAATTAGAAAACACAAATACATTTGTGGCCGGCACAGCTAATCATAACAGTCTACATCCTGCGCAAAACAAAATGCCTTTGTGTATGGCGACAATTTATTTTCACGAATATCAGTGTTTTTGACATTATTAATTAATGTCGCATTCAAACGCCTGTCATTGTCGGCCGCTGAGGTGAACTGGCTGCTACGACTATATCTGCTGCACCTACCCTATATATAAACACAAGTCCAACGTTCTACCACTATACCATACCACTGCTACTGTGTTTTAGCTATGACCACGGCTCTCTCGTTTCAGTAATTATTATAACCATCACAATTGTACAACATACCTGTCACAAACACGGATAAATTTAATCAACCCTTGTGCGACGAACATATAGAGTTCAGACGATAAGTTTGCGCTTTATATACGATTTGCTCGTTGCGTTTAATAGCAAACAATGCAGCGATATAGTTTTAATAAAATGTATACGCGTAACTTGTGATGCCAAAATTGTGTCTATTTTTTTAACATTGTGTGATACTTTGTTGTATTCATACAAAATTTGTTTCAGTAATTAAAATTCTTTTGTCAGTTAAATTCGCGTTCGTCGTATTTTTTAAAACACGGCGCCTC
The DNA here is from genome assembly GCA_921293005.1 of Nemoura dubitans. Classification (NCBI taxonomy): domain Eukaryota; kingdom Metazoa; phylum Arthropoda; class Insecta; order Plecoptera; family Nemouridae; genus Nemoura; species Nemoura dubitans. The sequence continues at coordinate 23,342,380 of OV121075.1, forward strand.
CACTCATAAACACACATACCGTACCCTCCTGCATACTCTATATACGGTTATCCCGTTCCATTTTATAACTGAATGAAGAATTTGAAAGACCAAGTTTGTAAAAAAAGAGACACTTCAATCAAAATTATCTTGTCATTATACTCTTGGGAAACGACCATACAAATATAATCGTTTTTTTGTTATTAATACACTTTTATTAAAATTGTTGCTATATTGAAACATAAATACCTATTCTCTTCATAATCCAATTACACTTCGGTCCCTGATTCATCTCTTTGATGTGAGCAATTAAATTGCGCACGCACGGTTGGTCATTCCTTATACCGGCTGCTAGGTGGAGGGTCAAAGGTCCCAACGTTGACGACCGACGGGGTCATGACCTTTCAGACGCGGATGTAAGTAAGTCCCCCATCCCTGTGCCCTGTGCCCCTCGGCCAGAGACAATGACCGGGAAGAAGCTGCGTCGGACGAGTCCTTTGGGAGGAGAATGGCCGAGCGAATTTGCTAGATGAAAGATCTGGGAGAACAAATTGACATGATTACGCCTGATTGGAACTTTATCTGCTCCCTGCACTTCGAGATTGCGGTTTGGTTTTTATGCACTTGTCTTTAGGGATATGGACGTATCAGGAATGAAGCGGTTTAGAGCTTCGCTTACACTTTGAGTTGGATTGTTTTATCAATGATCAAAGGTTCATTTCTTTACAATGTAACAGTTTCAATGCTTCTAGTATATGTGGAAATCGTGAAGCTGTTTTCCTACACGCTGCATACCAACATGGTCAGCACGAGCGTAGATATTAAAGCGTGCTGACAAAATTCCCCTGATATTTAACCATAAATCATCGCCACGATCTTCCACAGATATATCCTTCATTATTTTTGCAATAAGTGTACCTGGTACTTAGTTTGTGTCTTGGACGATATTTTGTAACGAGTAAAATTTTCTATTGTTGCAGATACCATCTTTTCGCTCACGCGGAACAAAGTGTACCCCATAAATGATTCTGAAGTTGAGCCAAAGAAAGCCATTTTTTAATCGGATTTTCTTTCAACGCTTTGGGAAAACCACATTCGAAAATTTTGGAAAATTACTACTAACATTGACACGTATGCGGTGGCGTATAAAAAGAAGATATTACCCGAATATGACAGCATCAAAGGAAATTTAACTCCCACAACATTGTCCAAAAAACTGTGGCTTTTTTCAAATGCAATCGTGAAAACAAAAACTACAACTCCGTCGTTGTTCATCGTTACGTTTAAGTGAAAACGATTTATAATGTGAACGTATCATTTTCTTGCCAAATCAATGTGTGACGATATTCGTGTATATCCTGTAGGTAAATATTATGCTCCCGTCGGAAAAGACTTTCGATACCTAATAGTTTATCGGTTTTAATCGAATCAAAATGATGTTTTTGTGGTCCTCGGTATCCAGGGTAATCTGAATCTCCTGATGTCACCACTTAGAAGATCTTGTCATCTAAAAGCTGTGCCACCAACATACCTTCACCTATATATAACATAATACCATTACAACATGTGGGCACGGCAAACTAGGTATACAAAATCACATAAAACTATTTCGCTCTCAGCGTAAATACCTTTTGATATATTTTTACTCCTCGGCTATTACTTTTAAGTGTAACATAAAAAAAATCACAATATATTCCCTCTTATAACAAATGATGTAAATTATAGTTAGGTATAGTACCTACTGTTAATTAAAAATACAAGTATTATTATCTTCATTTATAAAATACAATTATAAATGGAATCAATAAGAGTAGAAACTATTGAAATGGATGATAGTGAACATGTAAAACAAATTTTACTATAGCTCTAGCTTTGAGCTAGGCAAGCTTAAGTGCAGGCGAGTACAATCCTATTGAAATTATATCTATTTCAAATCAAGAGTTTACTCAGTTTTAGCTCTTACTGGCTGTACCGTATACTGAACGCCATAAGCTACATAGACATACCTATAATAATTGTTTAGAAGAGGTCCCGCTGATAAAAATATCTCACTAACTCACTTAATTATAAAACAAACCACTAGTTAGATGTTATATCTTTGTATCTAAATAGCATGTATTCAACACAACTACACTGGTACTTGGATAAATGTAGGGTAAAAACACCAATTGCGAATTGTACATTTTAGAAAATGTAGCCGACATCTCGTCAAAAGTAGGCGCTAAACTGCTCCGTATAGTTTCGGCGTAAATGTGCAATTAGGTTTTCCCATCTCCCTAAAATCGCTTACTTTATCACGTATACTTTCGTAATTCGATAGTGCGCTTGACCTACCTTATGATATAATGATTGCAAAGAACAAAAGCAATTATTTGTGTATACAGCTCGTACAACAGCTCTGCAACAAGCAAATAATACACTTATTTCTTTAAATATCGTCAACTTGTAATTGATATAGCTCTGCAAATTAATAGACCCAACACATTCTTTGCTAAGTAAGCTTACGTTGTTGTTCGCTGCTTTTTCTCTATAGCCATGCACTGTTGTGACGATATCTATAGCCCGTCTGCTAAAGGTGTACCAAATACAAGTAGTTGAACAACGAGGACTCATTTGTTGTTGTGTCCAAGTGGTATATAATAATAAATATTGTGCAATTGTTCAGTGTTCATCTTTGTGTTCCGCACGAGAACATTAGCGTGCAAATTGTTAGGGGTGATTTGAGGCTGGTCCTCAATATCTCAGCCATCGTTACAAAAAGAAGCAGCTGTCTTTTTTTCGGTATCAATTTTCTTGCATATTATATAGCTGTTCAAATCATTGTTATAGAGGGCGCCGCCAATGCAATTTAGTAGCGTAAGATTAAGAAGCTGGTTCATGTCATGTTTTTTTTCCACTACAAGATAATAATATATGTTATTATAGCAAGCTTACGCTGTAAAAATAAGCAGGGCTGTATTTTACTGATGAGTGTGTGTATGTAATGTAAATAGCTAGTATATGTGGTACGCTCAAAATGGCTGTAGTTTATAAATCAATTGATATAAACCGTTCATACGATAGCTAAGCAAACTAAAATGCATGAGACTAGAAGGATACGAGAAAGATATTTTAGATAAATACAACTGTACTGTAATTTGTCATATGTTTGTACAATAATGGCAATGTTTATAATGATTGTGATGGAATGTGTAATGTAATACTAAACAATTGTATGATTCCGCACACAAATTGTCACAATTTCATTGATAAACGAATTATTGAGCTTGGCGCGAATAATAATTGTGTTGTATGATTCAAATTTGCATAAAATACACCGAAAACTTTTGCTTTGCAACAGCAAAGAATGTGTCAACCAAATTGTGGGAAATTGATGGCGAACACATTTCCCAGCGTAAAATGTCTGAGGTAATGTATTTGGTGCCGTTTGACATTCGGGATTTTTGTTGCAGCAAACATAATTTACTTGGCACACCACTCGACGTAGATTTGTTGTTTGGGATGCAGTTCAAAAACGTAGACATTCACAAGGTATCAAATTAAAATCACTGGTCGCACACAAATTAGAACAAGTCCGTAAAGCGGCAATGTATATTACTAATTATCACTGGTTCTATGTTTAGCTTATTCGTGCACAACTGTAAGGTACTAAATGTGAAACATTTTTAATTGAAAAAAAACTCATTATATACTTGCATTGTATGATATAACTCTCATGTTTGTTTCAATTTAAAATTTCAATAATCAAAACTAATGGGAAAGACAGTGAAAATGTTTAACTATCTACAACATTTCATCAGATCAACTGGTGACCACTTTTAAATTCACTGTCAAATTGAGAGTTCTAGTTGTCTCAGTTAGTTGCCTCGTATAAGGATTTGGGAACAATATGGTTAACTTCAACCTGAGAGATAAGCTGCAGGTATGTGATGAAAAAAATTAAAATGCTCACATTTGAAACCAGTTTGCACCTGTTCCAATAACGAATCTGTAACCACTCAATTGCTGCAATAATTGCGAGTTATCATTTATCAATTATCGGTTTACAATCGGCTCACGTAATTTTAGACTTGTGTTGCCCAAAAACTGTTCGTTTAAAAACATTAACAGAGCCATCGGTGTATAGTTAACTATAAATAAGTATGTCTTCGCTAGATATGGAGAAGAGGGTTGCAATTTCATTCTTTGTGGATTATTAATGATAAGGCGTCCATCAAGAGGTTTATCCCAGCGCTGGCAACTGGCAGTTGAAACTCGGAGCATATTAGCGAGGGAAAGCCATGTGTTTTGCACAATTTGCGTGGGTGCAGAAAGAAAATGTGGGAAAGGAAAATGTATCTCGCTGGCTGAGATTGAAATACTATATAGTCATTCGACAGAACGTAGATATTGTTGCAGTTTATGCTATTTTGTGATTAGATGCAATATGTTGGTTCTTTTTTTAGTTATTGCTTAACTTTATTGTAATTGTAGGTTTATAATTTAATTAACCAGTCTCTATGTTCTTTAGATCGGAAATAATATGTGATAGATGCTAAGTGATTTTATTTCATGTTGGTATATCGGCCATTTTATACGCTCGTTTTTGTCCAAGATTACGTGGCAGCGCACGAAATTATGTTTAAAGCACATTTTTTGAGAGTTTATGTTTATCAATTATTGTACTTTTGCAAAAATGCTGGGCATATTGTCAATTCAATTATTCCTGAAGCCATTTTTAATTATCAGTCGATGCATTTTATTTACCTTTATACTAACATTTAAATTAAAATTTGCTTATTTTTCCCAAGTTTAATTCATATTTAGTTGCAGGTTCCACGATATTGTGTGATTAGTATAATAAATTGTAATGTTCACGTCAAAAAACTATAAAAAAACAGAGTCCGCAATGAAAATAATAAACACGTCAAGAAGGATAAATGCAAAAAGCTCTTTTAAAAGGGAACCCAAACTTTCCCGTAGATTCTTTTAAAAGTTTCAACGATCGTAGCATATTTTTTCCAGGTATACATTGTTCTGGAATCGTTTTCATATTCGCATTCTCTAAAACATTTTTTCTTGTCTTCGATGTTTGTTTAGTTTTCCTGTTATATTACTATTTGCGAATCCGACAACAACTTCGCTTTTGGTGCGAAGGACACCACTAATTTTCCAAATTTGTGTTTAGGGGCATAGTTTGCTTGTTTGTTTGTTAGTATGTTTGTTTATTTGTTTGTGTGTTTGTTTTGGCTTTGTTGAGCGGTTGTTTGCACAGAGCAAGCCGTTCGGCCAGCAATGCAGCGATGTGTCTTCCAGGGCCGGAGTCCGCTACGTAGTGCCGCCGGGAATCGAGTAGCGGCCGTCGGACAAAAGCCGGACAAAAAGCAGTTACCGACGGAACGGTCGGATCACAGGCAACTGTATTAACGGCCGCTGCCACCAGAGCGAGGCATGCTACATTATGTGTGCGTTGTAGGAACGTGACGTCGATAAGTTAGTCGAGCTCGTCACGCATGGTTGCGGCTTGGGAACAGTGGCGGCCGGTGACAGGCAGTTGCGTCCTTCAGAGACACTGGTGGAGTGAGAAAGAAAGTATGAGATTAAGATATCCTATATATTATTGTTAATTTTTACCAATTTCTTCTATCATCCGGCTAAAAGACTGCAGCCCCCATAAGAAGAGATTCGCTATAGGCCCCAATTGCTTGAAAAGTTCCCCCAAGGTAACTTTTGGATCTCCATATCACTTTAGAAAAAACTCTCGCTAACATTTATCGAACATTTTTGAGACCTTACCAAATGTTTACCGCTTAGTTTTTTACCATCAACTATGTGTTAGAGCTATTTCTAACGTTTCCTTACGTTAGGCTGTAACGTAAAACGCAGAGTTTGGTCAAATAATAAGTAAGCAGTGACGTAGTTTTAGTAGTATCTGAAGTCCAAGAGTCAGACGTAAATCTGCGGTAACATCAATAAAAGAAATTATAACCATGGTCACGCCACTGCATCAACATAACCGTCACGTCGCCACTGTCGCTAAGAGTTTCGCGTAATATATTAAACGTGTCGTCTCCGTTCGAGCCCCGTGACCAGGTGCGTGTCCACGAATGCTTCTAGGGAATATCTATCCAGTCCATCGGGACTATGCAAATGTTTGGAGTGAGTCGAGCCAGACAAATCCACCCCCATGGTCTGGATCTAGAATGCTCACGTCCACGCGTCTGCCCTGCACGTGTCCTCCCCGATTCGCAAGCATCGTATTCGTATCCTCGTTTTGTGCAATGTCTAACAGGGGTTGGATTAACAAGAAGGTAAATATGGACTAAGGCTGTTTCTTGGAAAGTTGGAAGAAAATGTGCTGGGAAGCTTCCGTGAGGGGGCGTTTAGGTATACATTGTCCGTTTTGCATTCTCATTATTTGATATGGTTAGGGTGTGTTAGGGAAAATCTGGTCGTTCCGTGTGATTCAGGTAGGTTCTATCCCGCCACTATCATCTGGTATATACCTAAGTTTGTTTCATGAAAAATTGATAATCATTGGAGACGGAAAATTTTGAATATCCATGTGAAATTTTCTTTTTACCGTTCGACTTTGTCTTTTGCCCCAATTGAAACGTATTTGGATTTTGGATTATATATCTCCCGTAATGCCGGTGACGATGCCATTTGGATAAAAACCAAATTTAGATAGGTACACAATGAAATGATGAAACCGTACTATATTATAATCCATGGGCATGGTATAACACTTGCGGCGAAAAAGGACGCACAAAGGCTTGTTTTGGAAAGCTTTCCCCGCCTAGACGGCTAACTTGGGCTAAACTGTGTGGAGACACCTATTGGGAGTACAGTAGGACTTTGGGGGATTTGCATCTATATTGCTTGATTACCATAGCGAATGGACCGAATGCATATGCTTGATTCTCCTCGAGCAGCCACTCCAAAATCAACGACACCACGATGTCGAATCAATATTTCGCGTACAAGTCTGATCCAATATCCAGTTTACGTGGTTTTTGGATAAAAGTTAGCCATTGACCCATAACCGTACCTGCTTAACGTTCATACCAGTTGTTAGGTACAATACGTTGCATTGTTTATTAAAATAAGTTATAACCTATATTCGAACTTTTAAACTGATTGCTTCAACTATAACCTCTTGCTAATTCTATAATACCCCTCGCTGGCGCATTCTTTACTACTTTTTCTCATAACTCGTAAGACGTTTTGTATGTCGGTGGCCTGAGTGCCAGTAACAACTCCATTTCTAACATATTCATGATTGTTATAAGAAAATAAACATTAATCGAAGAGGGCAGAAAAAAACGTTTGAGTGAATACAGCATTTACAATAGTATCGAACCTATTTTAACCGTGTACACCAACCAAAAACACAATAAAGAAACCCCGTTTAACAGCATGTATATTAATTTGATTTAAGATCAATTGCTCGTTCTCGTGTCCTTTTAAACTGGTCACGTGACACCGATGACTCACGCTTTCGAACTTGTGTTTGCCGGTAATATCTAATATCAGTTATTAGCATGTCGCTCAGGTGCCTGCTGCTTGGATCCCATTACGATAGGCATGCTAACAACAGCAGCGGATTCCAAGTACACTTGCAAGTTGCAATCAGAAGCATCATCTTCTTTTGATTTTCACTTCGCGGCTTTCCCGTCGCTGTGGTTGAAGATGAGGTCACTCACTGCATTGTTAATTTTCGATGACAATTATGTTATACAACATTGTGACTTCAGTTGAAGCTTAGTCACAACTCAGAACTTCTTCATTTCAGATTTCTTAGCTTCACTTTTGTTGAATGGACGCCCAATATAGTTTGTTTGTTTTGTTGTAATGATGATTTGATTGAAAGAAATAGGCAGCCATGAATGAAGAAATAGTATGAATGGTGCATTCGTTTGCATCAGATCAAGTTGGTGGGAAAGGAAATACTGCTCTCGCTAATCAAACGTGAGCAAATCAATGCGGCTTGCCAAAATGATCAGTTTGCTTGGGGCAGCTGATAGGATTGGATTTGATTAAATTAGTAAAGAGTCGCTCCCAATGAAAGCGTTGAGTCACCGACTGAACAGAATTGTTTGAATAGGGATGTTTTTTTAGTAGCTTTTATCTATTCATGCTGATTGCTACCTCGCCCTTATCGAATGACTCACAGCTTTTTGCCTAATCAAATCTATATATCATCTTATTTATTCAACAGGTATGTTAATCTATAGGTTATGGAAACGCAATTCGTATATCTCCTTTCTCATTGCTTTTAAGTATCTATGCATATTTTACTTTTTTTTGCAAAGAGGAGCCATATCGACATTTTTTCTTACATTGTGGATGATGTCCCTTGATCCGAGGCAGAAATCATCATATTTGTCAAACTTCGCAAACATTCTACCACACATCTATTACCCAGATTGTAACGACATCTCAAAAGTTGACAGCATTTACTGTTACAAAATTGGTGGCAGCGGTGGGAAACAAAACCGTTCTTATCTTTTACATCGCTTGAAGGATGTAGGTGATAATGGGCAATTGCTGCAGGGTTTCTTCCAATTTCTCATGGTCATACTCATAGCCTATATGAACATCTGTATGTGCCTAAATTCATCTGTGATTCTACCAAAACCAAATAGTCTCCTAGCCGGCCTGCAACCAGTTTGGGCCACGAATCTCATCTTCAAGAGTTCAATAACACCTTGGTTGAACATCTACAATTTATCATTGTCATTTCTTCGGTTCGTTTGACCAAACAATGAATCAGAGACTTGTATTGCTGGTAGACAGCTTTGCTTTATAGGTTGAGTATCCTCGAGAACGAACGAACGAATGAGCGCCAGGAGCAGATGGATGATGCATGCAAATTGTCCTCGTTTGGTCCGAGTTTTTTCATTAATATGCAGGCAAATCTTAAGCATTCAATAGCTGCATTCTCTAGACAAGATTCCCCGCCTAAGATAGCCATATGCGAGTGAAACAGACTTGGAATCCTGACATTGAGACGCCAAGACTTTATGCTACGTACTAAAGAAGGAAAATAAAATCTTGAATAAGAAATAAAATGAGATATTGCAGTGTTTGTGTAAAAAATACTTTAACGCTGGTATGCCCTGTCTGTCTGAACATGCTTGGACGGTGTGTTGTGCTAGCGGTACAGTCCAGTCAGTCTGAGTCAGACTGCCCGACAAACCCGAGCTCACTCACACTTTCGCTAGCCGACCTGCCTGCTGCCGATGCGATACAAACTCCCCTGCCATAACAGGTGCTACCGGCTTCCAGGCAAGACCTCAACCGTTCAACGCCAACGCAGTGCAGTTCGAATACTCCTACGAGATACGTCGGGCACTCGCCAAATTCAACGTCGTGTATTTTTTATCGAGTGTGTTCCATTGTTAAAAAGTCCATGTGTGCGTGTGTGTGTGTGTGTGTGGGGTGACGAAATAGTATCGTGCATACAGATATATACATGATTATTGTTATTAAGAAAATGTAATTAATCTTCATTTGTCATTCAAGCGTAAAGAGTTGCCAATTTCCGTTTTGTCACATTGTGTAGCGAAGGAAAAGATATCTGATTCGAGATTCAAGTAGAAGTATATATACGTCGAAGGTAAGAGGACGATTTATTATTGTGCTTATGCTTTTATTATTAATATTATCAACTATAATATTGTGTTCGCTGTTCATATATTTTACCTAAACATAAAGCAACCATAATATGCAAATTGGTATTTAGTTGTATCAATGGTAATTTGTGGCTTGAACACCCATTCTGAATTTAATCGTCTGCACTTGGCTATTCGTCGTTGCGCAGGCTGTGCATGCTTTGCTGAAATGCGATAGGACTTGACAGTTGGCGTAAGGTTCGTTACCCCACAATGAGCATGACATTCCGTGAAGTTCGTTACTGGCATGGGTGCTGGGAAGACGCTTGAATCTTCCGGCAGGTATGCGGAGTCAATACCTACACACATAGCAGTGGTGTAGTCGAGGGTATACGCGGGTATACGCCGTATACCCAAAATACTTTTCGACACCGAGCGTATACCAACAATAAAAAAATTACAGAGTATACGCTCAATAAATAATAAATGTGTTTCGCAAAGTCAATTCTTACTCTCGCCAAAATTAATGTAATTCAGTTATTCTCGAAATGCCTATAGTTTAATCCGAAAAGTGGGTATAGGCCGTGTACAGTAGGGACTTGAAGTTGTATTATATGTGGTATTATTTTGGCCATTGTTCCATGGTTTGGATTCATATCAAGCCTTTGAGACTAAAAACTAACAAACTAAAGATGTAGAAAAAAAATCGCCCCCCCCCCCCCCCCCCCCAAATACTTTGATAGTCTGGTCACCCAGCGTGTACCCAACAAATATTATAGGACTGCACCACTGCTACATAGCTATATATTATAATGGCCATAATCCTAGTTGTAGCAAATTTCTAGCTTGCTAATTTTGGTCTTTATTCAATTCAGACGACCTATACCTACACCTATACCGAATACAATTGGTGCTAATACCTATAATACACCCAATGAGTGAGTTCCAAGGCACATAAAATGTAATTTTGACAGAAGTTCTTGAATCGCGACTCTTTCGACCTCGGGCATTCATTTGAGTGGCTCATCGCCGGCTATCGAACTGTGACGCCTCACGACGCCATTGGTGACAGACGCCGCGACGCTCGGCGTAAACCGCGCTTTTGTTGAAGTTTTTGGGGATTGACGAGCAATAACTGTTAGTTCCCAATTTTTACTCGATCGATTCGAATTCCCGTCTCCAACTGGTTGACATAACCTCTTTTGAAAGCTTTTTTGTCTCCTTTTTTATTTTTTATTTTTAGAGTCAATAAAAATTGATTGCTTCGTGTAAGTATGTTCTGTACATATGTTATTCGAAACGTTTGTGTACTCCAAGTCTTCTTATTTCTCAGTCTCCATACATCGTAAGATAGTTTCGACTGGTTTTGTCTGTGGCAATGTTGGCATTGATGAGGTTTCCGTCTAACTGGAGACTGTCGACCTATACCCTTCGATCAAGCTATACCTATGATCGTTTACAATTTGTATCGACTGCTCTGGTATTTTTGGTATTCCCATGGGTGCCCATCTGCTAATATCATGCGAAAGCACTCTATTAATTGCTTCAAAACTAACATGTCTACTTGCTTTGGTTTGCTGGTAATTTTTATATTATATTTATATATATATATATCTTACGATACACAATCTTTTCGAGCCATTAACACCTCCATGACAGTGCCGTCGACACCCCATGCAGCTGATAGCGAGCCTTTGTCGGGATTGCGTAAACGACAAGGAACAATAATTATCATGCCTACCACGCTCTCTCAGGAAGGTAAAACGTCAATAGCACGTCGTTGTCACATTATTACCCGGGTTCATTCGTCTAGGCGTATTACAACACAGAGCGTCCGTAGACAGGTACTTGATCAATGTTATGAATGGAACCAGTTCAATCAATATCACGAACCTATCTAGTCTGATATTTGATAAACATCAAAGCGGGTAAAGATGACCTAACCTGACCTTATTTCCGTACCAACCACAGGGGGTGGTTAATCAATATTAAAAATGTACGTGGGTACAGTTCTTATATGCAAAACAAGGGGTCGTGGAGGTCTATTATATACGTATAGAACAGAGAACTCGTGGTATACCTACACACGACGTGGTATAGATTTTTTTAAACGGATTTCGTATTTTGTCTAAATATAGTCCAAAAACTTCACCATCAGAATAATTATCATATTGTACAAAGTTATTATAACAACGCATGTGTTTGTGCATTTGCGTTACATTTAAATGGTTCGATTGTCGGCTACAGTCTAATAGTTGCTATTTACGGAAATTATTCGTCTTTAAACCAGGTGCGTTCGTTATTGTAATATATTATTCGCTTCACGCCTTCAAATTCTAATTGACGCACCAGCGCCCTTAATTTATGAAAATGTATTTACAATTGAAATGTGGCTAACTGTTTGCCCCTAGCCATGCAATTTTAATATGTGTAGCAAGACTTAAATAAATTGTCTGGAATCACTTGCAACCAATTGAACCTGAACCTGTGCCTGAACCCTAGGACAAGGGACGTTTGCCTAAAAATGTACCCACCACATTTCTTTCTTTCTTTCCTTCTTTCTTTGCTAACTGTGAATAATACGTAGTACCTATGTAAAGGTGGCAGTATGCTTCACTATTTTTATTTTATTTATTATTTGTATACATTTTGTGCACAGAAAACTTTAAAAGCAGTTTTGGCACAAAACAACCTTGAGAGAACACAACCTACATAAACCGCAACCGAGCACAAAGACTATTCTTTCCTTTTCTCACAGTTTTTGCTCACAAATCGATTATTGATTTTTTAACAGATTGCAATAAATTATTCACACCTGCAGCGGGCAAAGCTGCGCGGTATCATGCACTGGAATTGCATTTCGCCAATTTTAAATTTTATTTCAGCACGATATGTGTATTCCTTAAAACTGTCTTCAAATATATAAACTCCATTTCACGTTAAGAATGAGAGTGTATTTGCATCTTCCTCGAGGACCCACTACTGCTTGACACAGCTAAGAGTTTCAAAACTGCCCGAAGAGCCTTTTGTCCGGCTCAAAACATGGCTTATGAGTTTTGAAACTCTGCGCTCGTGTCTAACAGCACTGGGTCCTCGAGAAAGATACAAATCCACTCATTCTTAACGTGAAATGGAGTTTAGAATTGAATTCGATTTAAATATTTCTCGGAGCGGCCCCGCAATATAGAAGTTGCTATATCATGATGCCCCCAAGCAACATTTTTGTGCGAACTGCCGCAGTTTGCCTCCCTTCTTTGTGCACTCTTCCTAAATATTCCCGATCCTGAGACATTATTGACGTGTTTCTCTATCTATACATCTTATGCTGTAGCACGACAAATTAATTTCTCTCCAGTGATGAGCTAAAGCCAATGGATACCAAAAGTTCCTCAAGTGCTTAGTGCAGACCCCTCTTGCGTGATCTGGCTTGGTCTAAGACGACTACACCGTTTACCAGTGCATAATGATATTTCTTAATTGTCTACCCAGCTTGATGGCGCTGGTCGGGCAAAACTACGCCAGCGGCGGCGGCGGCGGCGGCGGCGGCGGAGGGTCACCTCTGATGATCGACTCCTCAGAGAAGCGTGATGTCTCCTCTACCAACGGCACCAACGGCATGTCTAAGCTATCTCAAATGCAGGTCAGTCAAACTTTTAGTCGATTCGCTGTATTGATAAGCTTATATCTTGTATATCTTCTCCAGAACGTATAAATGAAATCGATTACAACTTTTTTTTATTTAATTATAAGGGCATTTTAAAGTTTTTATCCAATTGTTTATAATCCAGTAGGTTTTGTAACATAAAATAAACAAACAGAATGATAAAGGTACTTTCATTATAATCATGTGACCAGTATAATTCAGATGCGGGATGGGGAGAAAAACTGGATATCTATACCTGAGAGTACTACTTGCTAGCTTTAACTAGCTTTAACCTGATTTAGCATACATACAGGGGGGATAAATCTAATCCATTTAAGACAGTGTATTTGACTGAAGAATTTGCATAGCTTTAATATGCCGATGGTCCTTTCTTGTGTATTGCCCTCGTTCTATCTTTTATGTCAAGCCATGGAATTGATATTTACCTATCTTCATATTATTATGGTTGCTAGTAAATGTTTATCACCTATTTATGGTCATGTAGGAAACATACAGTTTTATTATGAACTCCTTATAAATAATGTCGTCGTTTTATCCCTACCTAAATATATGGCATTTTATGCATCTACGTAAAATGCAGTTTTATTACAGCTAATGGTAGAAAAATGTCAATATATAATATAATTCCATTTCGTAAGGGAGTGATGAATATACATACTGACGTTGTCCTTGTGCTCGCCTTGCTTGTGATGGGCAGCAGCTCTAATAATTACCTCTAGCTTGAGCGAAGTGCAGTGGGATTCGAGTGGGCAACTCTTTATTCAATCCGGCACTTGCATAAAACATACACGTTACACCAATGACAAACGTGAAACAATAAATAACGACGCCCGCGCATATTGGTACGCTGGGAAACGCCTTTTTCTATTAGACTGTTGCTCCTCTCAGCAAGATCCTCAAATGTGTCGCACGAAATCAACGGCGTGAAGGGCGAAATTGAAATGTGCTATCGGGGAATAAATCATAGGCGTGCGCAGTGGATTTTTCCTATACACGAAACCGTTTTTCAGGTTTGTATCAGTATCTCTATTCAAGATGTTATTCCAATGGGAAGAGAAATAAGTTGAAAAAATCCAGAATACAAGCCAAATGAAAATCTATGTAATATGTATAGGGGTTATAATCACGCATTTTAAATTTATTTGTCGTTTGGACATCTTCAAGACATGAATTAATTTTCAAAAGGAACCTTGCCACTTGCCAGCGCCCTCTGCATGGATTTGTTTGGATTAGGTCTGCTGTATGGCAAAAACGTCTCTAGGTGGCTTTGACCTTGAGCGAGATTCAACCCAAGGATTTTTCGACTCTGACATTTTCCACCGCCTTCTATCAAGATTCACGCCATCAGAGCAATGGGAAACATTTTCAAGAAGAAGGCCCTGATTGTGTGCGCCAACACTTGCTTTCGCGGCCACGGGCATAGAAAACGATGTAGTGCTGTGACCATCATTTTAGTCCATACCGTAACTAACCATTTACCCTGCGCACGTCTATTCAAATTAGAAAAAATATGACTCCGTGGTGTAGACTGTGGTATAGATCATCCAATCTGCAGTGACCCTTGCTGGAACATCAGCTCCACATTTACAGACATTACCATTCGAATAGCAGAAGTGTGGAAAAACAGAAGGATATCCGTTTGAATTTTTAATACTATCATTTGTGTTTTTTTGTGTCAGCTGCTAGGTTCGCTGTAAAAGATGAGAACCAATGCCAATATCGATAGATTCAAAATGTCCAACTAACCCAGTTTGAGCTTGAAGCTAATATTATTGGTAATTGAGACCACACCATTAAAATATAAATATTGCTTGTAATCACGAGTATACTTAAGTGGTTATTTATCAAACTGCCACAACTAGAGCAAATTTTACTATAGTTTGAAAATTTGGTGTAAAAAATAAGCAACATAATATGCATATGCGAACAATGTAGCTAAATGCTCTGTTTTTTTAATTAATTTCCCGTTCAAAATAAGCGGTCCAAGCCAGTTAGCCAGCGTAACCATGTTAAACATTTATGACCTGAAAGCGAGTTCGAAAATTGACAGTGAGAATTGGGAAGAAGGGAATATCGCGTGTGCTCCAGTTTTACCCTGGCGGGCAGACATTTTCTTCCTGTAAACAAGAGAAGCGGGAAGACGATAAGATTATCTCAGCGTTCTGAGTTCTGACCCGGCCCTTTGCATCGGGTCTCGTAAATTACTTTTGATTAAACAATTTGCATATTTTTAACGGCATTAACCAGGGATGAGTGAACTCTTCCACGCTTTTTGCAGTGGAGAGGGAAAGAGAATTGAGTCCAGAAGTTCTGGGATCGATTCTGGCATTTGTGGGAAAACACTGTGATGTTTCTAGTTTTCCACTAGGTATATTTACAGGAACAATGTCCAGGGTAATTTTCAACAGAACGCCCACTAAAATCAAATATGGATTAATGTTTGCGAGTCTATACGGAAGAAAATGTAGCTATAAGCAGCGAATTTAAAAATGATAAAATAATGTCTCGAAACCACGTCTCATTCCCGTACGGTAACCGTCAAGTATAAAACAGAATGTCAAGCAGAGAATCCATGGCCAAGAAATATCTTTATAAGACTATCGTCACATGAGTCATCGTCGCGCATGGAAATGAGATGGAGGAGTCTGTTCTCTGCATCCAGCCAGGAGTCACGGTCACTCGGGTGATTCACGACCAGTCGATGCAGCTACAGCGATGGCAGGGAGGAGAATGCCAACCAGATCCATATTAGGGAAGGTGAGAGGAGAACCAATCCCGCCTGCACCGTCATGAGGGCAATCGAGCTGGGACGTGGAGGTCGTTCCGCCAATTGCATTTGCAATTTCGTCTTATAATTATTGGGTCCGTGCCGTCATATCCCGTTATTAATTACTATAGTTTAACTATAGTAATTATTTGTTGTGTTGATGGCATTGTGAATGTCACAGTTTGTTAAATTTCTTTCGTAGGTGAAGTAAGGTTGTAGAGTAAGGTTGGGTGGGATTCGCGGTTTAGGTTTTAATCTTGTTCTGAAATGAATAGAGATGTGGTTACGAAGGAGGCTATTTAATTTAAAATGTGTGCAAACCGTGGCGAAGTACTGATTCGGAATGTTGTTTATACAATGTTTGTAATTTTCGAATATACTAAGTAGAGAAAAGAAGCCCCAAGAATGGATAGATAGGACGATAGGTAACCCTATATGCAAATTAATCAAATCAAATAGCTCATGGCGAAATGAAAATTAATCGCAAGATCATGTGTCCGACCGCAGTGCGGAGAAATATAAGCAAGAATCTTGAAACGTAGCCCTGATAAATTTGCCAGTATATATTTCACTTGTCTTGTTAAAACTGAGCTAATAATTTAAACTCGGATTTCATTGCCTGCGTTTCGTTAATAAATGACTTCTTCCTCTTGCAGACGCGAACAATATCAGCTCCACTCTATCTCACCATATGTCACCGAGCAGAATTCATTCTAAAGTTAACATTCACACGAACATCTTGTACTTCATTTAAACGCGATGATTTTCAAGTTACACACTAAAGTATGATTATACTACACACGACAAACGTGCGGCGCAGAAAACATAATTTTAATAATTTTCTACCTCAGAAATAGTTCTCATCAGGAATGTCTCGTGAAGTAGGTACTTAAATCGTGAAAAGTGCAAGCAAATACCGATGATTATGTAAGTCTAGGATGTTGCTCTATGGGTGAGCCCAGGTGAGAAGCGCTGGGCAAGGGAGGGCGTCGAACCAACATGGGTGCAACGACTTGCTTGCAGTTTCTCCTGCGCCCCGAGAACACAAAGGCAGCAAAGGCAGCAAAGGCAGCAAAGGCAGCAAAGGCAGCAAAGGCTTGAAATTGATTGGTTCTAGGCCGCTCGCTGCATTGGCAATGCGTCTCGATTTCACGCTTCGTTATTTCAGGCAGCCTGAAGAGAAACGAACGGTGATTAATCGCATTTTCCAGGATGTTAACGGATGACAGGAAAATGAAAATTGGCGTTACATGGGGTCAAAAGCCAGCACTTTCCATTATGAGTTCCGAAATAAGGTTCTTGCGTCTTTTTCGGAAAATTCGTAATCAAATTTGGTGTCCGCTTCGGTTAATGATCTTGTGTATTGTTGAAAATCCCATTCCATTATCTGTCATAATCTGCCGCCTATAAGCGCAATAAAAATTAAATGTCTAGCCATTGTTCATTGTTCAACACATTCTTGCTGAAGTTTAAATGTTCGTGCAATTGCTCTGGAAAACTCGACACGCCGCGCATTTGGGAGTAATGTTTTGGGCCATGGCACGCAAGTGTGACTTGTGCCCACAATCAATCCTGATAAAAGATTTAAGTGTACTTTATCTATGTTAATTATCTGTGCATAAAATTATGTGTACTATCAGATCTAGAGTGGGTAAGTACCTATCACTCATTCCTATGCATCGGCCGTGACCGGCATTTTTGGGGCGAAAACAACGAAGCTAAAATGCTTAAAAAAAAAGAGGTTAAAATCATAAAAAGTAAACAAATTTTACATCTATGTTGAATATGTGTATTATGCGTTGGGCGTTTTGAAATTAATAAAATAACATCACAATTCAACCTGAAAATAATTCATTTTGGAATTCGGACTAAGGTCAATCCTCAATAGGTATACGCTATAACAACGTATGACAACAAAAATAAAAGAAACTTAGTTACGTATCAAAACGACCTAGTCGCGAATGCGAAATAAGAAAAATGTTCTTTGTGCCTTTGTTCCGATTTCAAATGCCCAATATCCGGCATCACTCTCACTTCCATGGTGTATGCCCTATCAACCGCATTTATCCTATTATGCATGGGCATTGTAAGAAACTGGCCCATTTGTGTCCACGACGTTTAGCCACGACAAAAAAACCGCCTAGCATGCAACATGCCATGCTAACGCGACAATGTGCGACAAGAATTTTCCATCGTATAATCTGTACCAGCAAACTCGCGTGCTGCACAGCTCAGAGTCGGAATATTTTTATTAACATATTATACACCCTTAGAAGCAGTAACATGGAAGCGGGCGCTACGCAAGCGCATTAGCGCAGGAATATCCGACTAGATTCCTTTTCAATACATTAATAATGTCCAGTGGCAGTCCCCGGGCGCAGAGGCCGTCGAAAGCGGCGGTCAACTCACTTAGTAGCGATGGCAACAGCTAGGCGCAACGACGCCCGCTACCGACGCCACCGACGCCTCCGACGCCAAGTGTTAGCACCAAAGCAAAGCGTCGCGACGTCAAAGGAGCCCGTCGTTTCACACGAGCTAATGGAAAAGCTGTTGCCGCGATTATGAGAGGATGATTGCGATTTTCAAATAGTAATGTGAAATTACACTGTGCTAAAGTGCGAGCGTGTGTATTGAAAGAGCGCGAGAACAAATTATAAAATAAGTGTGCGACGTGTTGCAAGACTCAGTTGACAATTAGTGAAAATGCGCTGGATTTATTCACAATGCCAGGCTTTTATTTTAACGTTGTAGTGGCTATTTGCATTCATTTCACACTTTGCATTGAATTTTGTTCGTTCGGTAATTCGTGTGTTCACCTGCGTGCGACTTCTCTTTGAATTTAAACACAGAAGACACAACTCGCGGGCCCAGTGAAAAAACGGTTACAAAGTGCAAACAAAAAGTCATTGCGCAATGTCGCAACACATTATGAGCAACATGGGCAACCAAAATCACTTTCTCGACTCGAGTTTTTCGTCTGTCGTCTCGATGGACCTGGGTTCATCTTGGGCAGCCCGCAGCTGGCAGGCGTCGTTTCCTCCGACAGATGCGGTACGCTGACTCCTTTCTCATTGTGTGCCACCGTGCGCTCCTAGATTGGCAGGAATATTGTGCCTGCGAGGAAAAAAACCACCGCCGGCACCTTAATGAGATCGTAAATGCAATTAGCGATTTCAATTAGCGAGCGAGCGGCGGCTAATTGGCAATGTTTTGTTGGTCGTTGAATCGTGTTTCGGGTGCAAGCGGCCGCGCTCGGTAGGTTACCAGGAAAACTTGGCTTTTCTTGCCAAGGGTCAAGTGCATGTGGTAGACGGAAGTTGTTTTCCACGTAATATGGTTCGAACTTCGGGCGCGGAACTTTGAGAAGAAAATAAAGCATTGCTCGAATCAAAAGACGAAGTTTTCGCGAGATTCTATAGATATGTTTTTTCTCTTGTTCAAACGTCCCTTCGTTAGGTACCGCAAGGAAACGAGGGGTTTTACTGCAAATTCCAACTACGATGTAACGCACCTGTGAACAACTACGCACATAAACATTATTTTAACAAACACCCTGGTCATGTTTAAGATCGGGTGAGTCACTGTGCATGTAAACACATAAAATCGACCAGAAATGGTATGTATATTGCTAGGTGGCGCAATGCCTGTGCATTTCAAGGTTCCTATCAATTAATCGATCAATAAGTTCATGGTGTTGTACGGCTCTCACATGCCGAGGCGTGGATGGTGATAGAACTCGGTCGATTGAATTCATTTACATAAGCACACGCGGGTGCAAAGGAAGGGGTGGTTCCACGAGTCAATGTCCAGGGGTGCGAAGGGTGGGGGGGGGGGGGGTAAAGTATAGTTGTGTATAGGACCCAATGTATAGGTATACACTATTCGGCCGTGGGTAGGAAAAAAGTTCCGTGGCAACTTATGCTGATCGATTGTTTTATTTCCTTTCCCGTCACACAAGTTTTCCTGCAACGGATGTGTGAAAATGTGGCCCCCTACTTGAGCTAGACATTTGGCGTCATAACAGACTCTAACAAAACTTAGTTTTCTCATTGAGCCACGCTAGACGAATTTCAATGAATGGATCTGTGCAAAATTGCATTTCAGTTCTGCTATATAGGTTACTTTGAAGTTTGAACCAAGCGCAAAGCTGATGAAAAGAACATTTCTGAGCCATATCGTTTCCCAAATTTCATTAGGTTACATTGTACTTGATAT
Organism: Nemoura dubitans; assembly: GCA_921293005.1. Taxonomy (NCBI): domain Eukaryota; kingdom Metazoa; phylum Arthropoda; class Insecta; order Plecoptera; family Nemouridae; genus Nemoura; species Nemoura dubitans. The sequence goes on from OV121075.1 coordinate 23,362,601, forward strand.
ATAATATACACTTTCGCATCGGTATATGGAAACCATATCGTACCCCGTTACTTTGTCTGAATCAGGTGTAGAAATGTCCATTTATCGCGTACCTGCACCTTATATGCGTTGAAACCTATCATTCCAACGCCCGGATAAAGTGATTCTGCTGGCGCTTATATCTTGGCCTCCAATTCTATAAACCAACGAAACCGAAAGGAAACCCAGTCGCCACGCAATAAGTCTGAACAACTGACTTCCATGTTGCAGCCCCGGTCGAGAAAAGCAGGCATCGCAGAAAGTAAAAGCGTTGTTTTTTTCAAACTCCGCTATATGGCGTGCTATCATGTAGCGCATCGCTGTCTTGCCAGTGATTTCGACCGGAAGCAGCTAGCTCCATTATTATAGATCGATCTTGAGGATGAGATCGTCGTTGAGCGGAAATGGAGTAACGTAAGAATATTGCGCGGGATGGGCGGAGACGAGATAAAATGACGCAACGAAAGCCATCTCTGATACTTGCAAATTCGCTCTAAGCCTCTAAGCCACATAATCCGGTCGATATCTTGAACGTATCACATTGTTTTTGTTTGAAATTATCGAATGATGTAGGTCAGCTAAAGGCTTTGACATATTTTCGCATGTAGGTTATAAGCACTTTTTGCACAATGTATACTAGTCGTTTGAATATGGGTATAGATTGTAATTAATATCATCAGTAACAGTACTTTCTATTTATCATGTTCGTGTGGGCGCAACCCTCATGGAGGTATAATGCATGGGTGTTCGCTTGGTGAGGTGGGGGGGGGGGGGGCATAAGACGCTGAAGAGGGGGTACTTTCCTAATATAGCGTAGATTTGAAAGTACGGTGTACTATATACTGTTTACAAAATATAAACAAACACTGTCATATCTGATGCTGCACATTGTTGGTTCACGTAGTTTATGTGTATACCTGATCAAGAATGCTGTGTAAATTGTTTGTGTCATGTCATACCTACAGGAAGTATGCAAAACTAGAGTGACGAAAAAGTAAAAACCCTGTGAAAGTCTTTGCTGAAACTCGCATAGATGCACGCATGTAGAAAGGGTGTGGAAGCAAACCCCTAAGCTAACGAGCTCGCGAATGCAAAATGCGCAGTACATGGTTTTGACAAGTTCGTTCCTCGAACCTCTGTTCGCGTGATAGATGTCTGGGAAAGGGCGAACATATGAGAATAAAATCTTAGCTACCTACGTTCGCGGTTGGTCGTGGCTTGGCCGAAGGTGTAAGCAGCACAGCCCATATGAATAATGCGTAGGTAGCTGCTAACTGCGAGACCTCGCCAGATCACTAACAGATGGTGATTTGATCATTTACTCGGTTATTCTTGCGTTGAATTCACGAGCGAGACGTTGCGATACTGCAGCAGTGAGACCGCGGAGTGGCAAAAAAGTGGCGGGTTCGTTTTTTGGTAAGACAGTTTGGTATCGGTTTGGGAAAGAATTACATGCACATTAATGGACGGCGATTTACAAAAAGTTGCGGCATATTTTTTTAGATTGAGAAGATGTGTTATTATTTTGGAAAAACCTAACGTTCTCTTTTAATCTTATTTAAATTACTAAAGCTCGTAATTGGCTATTCATTTTATTATTATGTACACAAATTAGCCTCCCAAAAGTGTTGTCTATTCCGGGATTTGAACCCGGGTCCCCAACTTTCGCGGCTGGTGCTCTAACTGCTGAGCTAAATGGCCATTAAATTTGGGAGAAGTAATTTGCATACAGGGTGAGAATTACTTCTCCCAAATTTAATGGCCATTTAGCTCAGCAGTTAGAGCACCAGCCGCGAAAGTTGGGGACCCGGGTTCAAATCCCGGAATGGACAACACTTTTGGGAGGCTAATTTGTGTACATAATAATAAAACCTAACGTTTCTTTTATGGTCATGTCGTATCGTGTTGTGTTGAGTGGAAAATTTCGAGTTTTGTGAAATTAAACGACACAATTTTAGCGTTGCTGTGTTATAGAATCTTAGACGTACTGCTTTGTCTCTTGTAAAACTAACACCATTTCCCAATATCATCAGTTTTTCCCTTTGGGAATACTTTGGAAAACTATGATGCAGTGTAGATTTGGTAACAATTTCTTGAATTTTTTAAATTTATAATTTGAATTACTAATTTTTGTGACAGAAGAATCGTTTTAAGCTTATTTCCGAAACAGTTTGATTGTTATATCATGGACTTAAAACCATAGAAATGTCCATTTAACTAAATAAATATATTTTTCCAAATTTATTCCGTTCCCAGTGGCTGCTTCTTTAGCATCATCATTTCGCAATTGCACGTCTTAATACTATATAAAATCAGTGATTGACAACTTCCTCCTGTTCCACACATTAGGCGAGGTTTCAACAGCGGCAACTCCAGGAGAAGGAGCAGAAGCTGCTCCGTCTATACGAGAGCCAGCAACAGCGAGCCTTCCAGCGGGTAAACCGCGGCAGCGCGGGCAGCTCTTCGGTCTCCTCCACCACATCCTCAACGACCTCCTCCTCCTCACTCGGCAACGGCAAGGTCCGACAACTCTTCGACGAACGACGCACTCAAACGAAACCCAACTCGAAAACGTCTGGCTGGGACCGCAGCTATCCTTTGGAGCCGCTGGAGCCCACAAGAGCCCGGCAGAACCGATCCACGGGACTTACTCGAGGCGCCAGCTTGGAAAGAATAAACAACCAGCCAATCAAGAAGGTGGTGTCTCGGTCGAGAAGTCAGGTTAGACCGGGTAACTTGATCAACGGCGGTTACGCCGATAGAAGTCGACAGCCTCAAGATTACCGGTCAAATTTCGCCGACGAAGAGTATAATTACTTACAAGACGAATTAGATGCGCCTTATTATCATCGCGATAAGAATTCTAATAGGTTTCACAACCAAGACAGGGAAATAGAGCAATTGTTTTCGAATTCGCGGCCGAATCTCTACGACAACGAAGAGCCATTGAGGGATGGTGAAACGTTCGACGATACGCAACTGTTCAAGAAGTTGACGAATGTTGGTGGGATTCTGTTGATGAAAGAGCGCACAATGAACGACGACAAGTACAAAACGTACAACGCGAACAGCAGGAGGGTGGCCCCGGCGACCAAGACGACGCCGCGCGAGGAGGCGAGTCGGCGGGCACCGACGCAGCCCTTGAGGCGTCGGGACAACGACGCCGAGCCGACGTCGCCGCCGCCCAGGGCCGTCACCAAGGCGGCCGTTAAGAGATTTGAGGTAAGCGGGATTTTCTCACTCTGTGGTATCATGGTTATGTTAATTTTTTTAAGTCGAGAGTGATGGAGCTTTTAGTGGAAGGGTGTCCACTTCAGTGCGCGGTTGGCTGGATTCTATCCAGATAATGTGCAATTCATTTAAAAATGTATAACCATTCGACTCGTTGAATAGCAGGCTTCTGCACTTGGATCTATTCAAAACTATTCCGGTTTAAATATCGATTCCGTTCATGTTTATTTTTGTTGGGTAACTTATTCATATTAGACGAGTCTTGCTGTACGATACGACATGAGGCTCAAAACATTTAGAACTCAAGAAAGACAGATCCAAATTTCGTTATCTGATCTCATATGGATCAAGGCACATTTCTTTGAAACCTTTTCTATCCCTAGTGACTACTACTCTTTATAGGTCGCCAAAATAATATATCACAGAAAAATATCTAATGGAATGGCGAAACTATCGCCAATTATCAAATTACAATAATTTCTCTCAAAATTAACGCTTGAAAGGAGATGTCAACGACGTTTCAGACACGGCGAACTCAACAATTTCGAAAAACTCATTAAAAATTCGGGTCATGTCTTTGAGGCAATCGTCGCAGCTGTGCACATGAATGAGTGCACTTGTCAGCTGCATTTGCCTGCTGCGCCCAATGCAACGTGTGCATTTGTATGGTGTCCGACCGCGCTGCGCTTGTTCGCCGAGCAATAAAGTCGAGCTGCGCCGGTGCACTACCCACCTGAGCATGCCGTGTTCTTGGAATGACGTCACCCCAGAGGCACAAACACGAACGCTAAACACGAGCACAAGTGCGCTATCTGATTCAGCCAGCCGTATTTATTACGAGCATAATTGCGAATTTATGCCATTGTGCAGGCATAAAAGGATGATTAAATTCAATTTAGTGAATCAATTTTCGGGGATTGCAAACATTGTCCTCGCGCGGGACCTCCTCTCGTTCTTACTATAGCGGATCGGGAACCATTCTTTTCAATAATGGGCTTTAGATATTATTCTAGAATTTATTTTCAAAAATTTCATTTGCGGTGAATTATTTGTTTACGGGCGACTGAGTTTTAGGAAAGATTACAATTTCTTGTGTGGCAATAAGTTAGGAAAGAATTTCATTTCGTCGTCGAACGCTATGGTGCCAATAAATTATTCATTAAATTCAATAATAGTTTACGAAATTCGCTGCATAGAGATCGGAGTATCATATTGCTTGGAAATGTCTCAAGACTCTAGGAAGAAGACGAGCCGCATCTTTGGCCTTTAGCCTCCGCCGCGTGTCTTGTTCTGCACAAATGCAACCATTCGAGAGTTGAAAATAGCAAGACTGGATTCTCTGGGGCAGCTGGGGCCAGTTCAATGACTCGCATCGCCAGTTTTATAATCGTGGTCACTTACCCACAGCATGAACTCGATGCATCGATTGTGTGCGCCTAAAATAGAGCGTCTTGAGTCTTGACTTTTCCTAATACGATTGACTTATAAGATGGTGCTCAACTTCAATTGGTTTACACTTGGATTTTGCTTCCTATTTTCATATATTTTACTGTCGGATAGGAAAAAAGTACACTTGAACCATCTAGACCTAAGAAGGGGAAACTAATGAGGAAGTTACCTACTTCTTCGGTTGTACTTGTAGCTAAAACATCTTATCTGAGTTCAAAATTTTAAGTTGGGAATTAGGAATGTATATTTGTATTGCATGCACCTGATGCAAAAATGCACTTAGAAGCACTTAGAAGTCATATTGACTTCAAACCATTAGGAAGTACCATTGCGTTATGCAGGAATCGAGTTTTTTATAGCTCATTGCCACAACATATAAGAGAGCCAGACAGGCATATTATTCAAATTAAATTGAAGGAATGGTTTATTTTATAGAGCAAAGTTTTTATAGTATGTACCTATAAAAGAATTAGTAGGTATAGTACAGTTCCTAATAAGATCTGAGTACCTATAGGTATGTTTTGTTAATATTCCAATAAAAATATATGTACCTAGGTACCTATACCTATTGACCCTATTGTAGTATTGAATCTAAAAATAAAAACAAACAAATTACAATTAAATACAGTGCCAGCAGTCAAATATCTGTCTCAAATGTTATCCAAACATCTGTTGATATTTTGTGTTCTTCTTTAATGCAGCCTACAGTCAGCCCGCCGACGACGAATGGCCAGATCACCCGCAAAGGCGTCCCTCCCAGGACGGTGAACGCAACGAATCCACCTCTCCGAACGGCCTCAAACACTACGGTAAGTAGGTACCAGTATGTGCAACAAGCCATCGTACACATGCAGGTAGTCACTACCTATGTCACCAACACGTATAGCGCCATAATTTCAACGAGGTTGACCGGTGCACTTAAGTTACATCTCAAATTCTAGAACCTAGCAGAACAAGAAAAGATTGGTCATTAGTCATTTCTCATTATCCTCACAATCAAACTTTCTTCAGTTGATAGGCACAACATCAGATAGGCTGACACTTTGCATTGTCCGTTGAGCAGATGGGAAGAACAAACTGCATGTTCCAAAACGACCAATCCAAACTCCAGAACAGCAATATATCACATGCATTAGCTTAAAAAAGTACCGTAAGGCCAATCTAGGATCTGCCTTATTACATCCACAGTCATGTACACATTAATAAATTTATTTAATATTAGATTACCTAACTCCATATTTTGGTTGACAAAGCCCAAGAACCATCACTAATTCTCTGACTTCCATTTCAGAGACAGGCAGGTCCAGTCACCTCGACTCCCCGCTCAAGCAGCTCGAAGCCGACGGCGCCGAAAACGGCTCCGTCCCCGCGTCCAAGCCCGCGCCAGACTGCGCCGCCGCAAGACAACCTATCCGAGTGCGTGCACTGCGGCCGACGCTTTGCCAACGACCGCGTGCAGATGCACCAAGAGATCTGTGCAAAGACGGGCCAGAAGAAGCGTAAAGTTTTCGACCCCGTCAAGCAGCGGGTGAAGGGCACGGAGGCGGAGGCGTACGTCAAGATTGCTGGCAAACAGCAACAGAAGCAGGCAAAAGTGAGTCAACTTTTCAGTTGTATTTTTTCGCTTGTCTTGAAGAATCATTTTAAAAAGCAATTTGTACATCGTCATCATGTACATGAACATTTTACTTGACCAGCTAAAAATTAATACATCACGAAATGGATTACTTCATCAATGCTCTAAAATTCCTGCAGCGCTAAATACCCCCCCCCCCCCCCCTACAAAGTTATTGTGTACTGTCCTCTCCTACATCAAAAACTTGCATTTTGATGTTCCATGAAAATGTATACCAGTTCTATAATGTTCTACAGAAAATGTTACTTCAAAGTTCAAACTCAAAAAGCCCTTTTGCTCTTTTAAAATATCCACTCAACTTGACCAAGGGCCCCCCTGATGGCCTTGCGGCCTTGCCCCACGGCTTACGGTAGTGACTTGGCTATGCCACGGCATGCTATACCTGGAACTAATCAAACAAGTTGGCAAAGCTAAACTAGTCAAAAAACATATTGTTATGTACGTCAACCAATTTTTTTCCACCGTCCAGCAGAATCTTGACATAAACGCAATCCTTCCACCAGGAGCCAGCGCCCAAGAAGTCCGACTGGCGGCGCAAACACGAGGAGTTCATCAACGCGATCCGCGCGGCAAAGGAGGTGAAGGCGCACTTGGCGGCCGGCGGCAAGCTGTCAGACCTACCGCCGCCGCCGCCCAGCGAGAACCTCGACTACGTCCAGTGTCCGCACTGCAGTCGTCGGTTCAACGAGGCCGCGGCCGAACGGCACATCCCGCGTTGCGCGGACATGCAGCACAACAAGCCCAAGGCCAAAGCGCAGCCGGCTAAAGCGGGAGGAGCTTTCGCAAAGAAGCGCTGACCAGAAGGCTATGGTGTTATGGTGTAATTTATATGCAGCTAGGTCGATAATACTATTTTTGTGAAGTTCTAGTTATATAAATTTATATAGTTAAGATGTTCTTAGGACTGAAAAAATTATATGGTCTGTTAACTGATACTGTTGGTGGTTTTGGCACAATTGGTAAATGAATGAGTTTCATACTAAGAAATAATATGTACGAATAAAAAATGCTTGATCGATATATTTTGAAACTGACATTTTCCTCGTAGCAAATACTGACGGGAAAGTTTTCGACTTATTTAAGTGAACGGAAATTAAATACTCCTATACAGACTATAATATGTAAGCACTAATAGTCTTGACATGACCCCTTACTTTAGACTTTAGAGTGATTCTCACAAGAAAAAAGAATCTGAAATATAAAAATTTACGTATTAGATACCTGATACTATTGATATGTTCATTAGTTTTTACTTTTTTGTCATTCTGAAAATGTGCCTTTAGTCTCTAGTTAGTTGGTTCAATACTTTCCTTTTGTGCATTACTTTTTAATTCAAACGCTTGTTTTCAGCTCTTATTAATATGACATGTGCACCTATGGCAATGCCATGACCGATTCGATAAATAAAAATTATCCTCGTTTTTACATTGTTTACTGAATGATGTAGTTATATACTACCTGGTTTTTAAGCACTTGGATTTTAGCTTGTAGGTACCTACTTGGGACATTTAAAATTATAGGCAATAGGAAAAGGTTTTGAGTACACCGCTCTGATCTCTCGAAGACATCTGCAGATCTTTTTCTCCATGAAAGAAAGGTAAGTAGGTAGGAACATAAGAATTTGTTAACTGAGAAATGTAGCCATCACCTGGGCTCCGGGAGATATTAGCTTAGATTAAAATTACTTGCTCTAAGGTACCTATTAGGTTTAACTTTAACACACAAGATTTTAATAAAATTGAATATTTATTTATTATTTGGTAGTACAATTAGATAGTGCCGTCGAATTCCACAGCTAGTGCATCACATAAAAGATAGTATGTGAGTGAGTTTCTTGTCGAAAAATAAAGTTTTTTAGCAGGATATGCTCGTCGAATGATGGTCGGACATGTATACTTGTCATTCAAGCCTTCTCAAAGGCATTTTACATGACTCGTCAATTATTTCCAATACTCGATTTAATAATTCTTCGTGTAAAGTTGCGATGTCTTGATCAGCATCAATTGTTTCCCAAGTCTTGTCCTCCAAGAGGTTGAAATTCTTCTTCACTCGTTGCTGGAACTCTGTGTTCTCGTAGCGTTCGTCACCGAAACCACCTCTTCTAGCCATGGCTTCAGGGCTGAGGTTCAAAAACAAGACTCGGTCAGGCTTAGGAAGCCCTATTTCAGGTTTCCAACACCATTCTAGGTCCATGCCCTGCAATATTGTTAAGTTCAACACATTAGGGTTAGAATGAGTGCATTCATTGGGTGACAAGTTGGGGATTACTTTTATTTAAAGTGAAAGCAAAGGCATAGAGCACCAACAGACAAACCATAATCCACTTTCAATGGTTTTCAATGGTTTTCAATTATTTTTTTAACATGCATGTCGTCAAAACGTGCGTTGCCATTAATTTAATTGTGTTCATAATTTCCTAGATTCATTAGTTAGTCCCTCACCTTCTTAGCTGAGCTGAAAGCTACTCCGGAAAATGAGTATCTGTCCACAATCAATGTCGTGCCAGACACTAACGCAGTTGTGATTTCTGGTCTGAAACGAAGAAAATGGTGAGATTTTAGGTTAAGTACATGCACAAAATTATGCCTTCAGGTATAAAACAATTCTTACTCGAGCTCCCATCTATTGGCCGAGAAGAGGAGATGAATAGCTTTATCAGACAAGTCCTCCTTCTTTGATAGATAGTTAGATATTACTTTCCCAATAGAAGTAGACCGATCAGGAAAGGACACGAGTCGCGCTTTTATGTTTTTATCAAGAAGCGATTGCACAAGCTTTTTACATTGCGTTGATTTTCCAGCCCTGTCACATCCTTCAAATACAATTAATGCTCCTCTTCCAGCAGCACCCATCGCATGAAAATATTTTTTTATAAAACTTTGTCAGTTAAAAGTTATCAACCCGCCAAAAGCAGGCCAAAAGAGTGACCAATATGACGTTTGAAGTCGCACTCGCAACACATGTGCAACAAATGGTGGGGGTATTTTGTGTTCAAGGGTCCTCGTTCGATCCCAGTTGACTGGCAAGTGGACCGGACACCAACCAGCGGCATATTCAGATTCAACATGGCGGATATTCTAGTACCCCTAAAGAGGCTATGGCAAGTGGGGTAAACAGCCAATCATATACCAAGAATAGGACCACGTGACACAAATAGACGCAGAAACACATAATTCAAAACAATTTGGGTGAACCCAGTGGAACTCAAAAAACTCATAGTATAATAAGTTAACTAAATTACGAATAAAAACGACTAAGCATACAGATACAAAACGTCACAAATAATAAATACCAGTGTATTCTCGAACAGATAAAAAAAAAATTTTTCAATAGACATTTTTCTGCAAATTATTCAATAAGATTCTGTTACCACACGGCTCAACTAACTGTAGGTTCTGTTAGATATGCGGGCCCAACTGGAAACTCTTGCATAATGATAAGGACACATAGACACATATTTCCTGAAAAGGAAAATTTAGGCCGGATTTTCTGAATGGGTCAAAAAGGACATTTAATATGCAAATTAATTTAAAAATTCTGACACCTCACGGCTAAAGTGACTGTAGGTTCTGTTAGAAAAGCCGGCCCAACTGGAAACTCTTGCGCAATGATAAGGACACATAGACACATCTTTCCTAAAAAGGAAAATTTGGGCCGGATTTTCTGAATGAGTCAAAAAGGACATTTAATATGCAAATTTTTCAAAAAATTCTGACACCTCACGGCTGAACTGACTGTAGGTTCTGTTAGAAAAGCCGGCCCAACTGGAAACTCTTGCACAATGATAAGGACACATAGACACATCTTTCCTAAAAAGGAAAATTTGGGCCGGATTTTCTGAATGGGTCAAAAAGGACATTTAATATGCAAATTAATTAAAAAATTCTGACACCTCACGGCTAAACTGACTGTAGGTTCTGTTAGAAAAGCGGGCCCAACTGGAAACTCTTGCCGAATGATAAGAACACATAAACACATCTTCCCTGAAAAGGAAAATTTGGGCCGGATTTTCTGAATGGGTCAAAAAGGACATTTAATATGCAAATTTTTCAAAAAATTCTGACACCTCACGGCTGAACTGACTGTAGGTTCTGTTAGAAAAGCCGGCCCAACTGGAAACTCTTGCCGAATAATAAGAACACATAAACACATCTTCCCTGAAAAGGAAAATTTGGGCCGGATTTTCTAAATGGGTTAAAAAGGACATTTAATATGCAACTTTTTCAAAAAATTATGACGCCTCACGGCTGAACTGACTGTAGGTTCTCTTAGAAAAGCCGGCCCAACTGGAAACTCTTGCATAATGATAAGGTCACATAGACACATCTTTCCTAAAAATGAAAATTTGGGCCGGATTTTCTGAATGGGTTAAAATGGCCATTTACCATGCAAATTATTCAAAAAATTCAAGACACCTCACGGCTGAACTGACTGTAGGTTCTGTTAGAAAAGCCGGCCCAACTGGAATCTCTTGCATAACGATAAGGACACATAAACACATCATTCCTTAAAAGGAAAATTTGGGCCGGATTTTCTGAATGGGTCAAAAAGGACATTTAATATGCAAATTAATAAAAAAATTCTGACACCTCACGGCTAAACTGACTGTAGGTTCTGTTAGAAAAGCGGGCCCAACTGGAAACTCTTGCCGAATGATAAGAACACATAAACACATCTTTCCTGAAAAGGAAAATTTGGGCCGGATTTTCTGAATGGGTCAAAAAGGACATTTAATATGCAAATTTTTCAAAAAATTCTGACACCTCACGGCTGAACTGACTGTAGGTTCTGTTAGAAAAGCGGGCCCAACTGGAAACTCTTGCATAATTATAAGGTCACATAGACACATCTTTCCTTAAAAGGAAAATTTGGGCCGGATTTTCTGAATGGGCTAAAATAGCCTTTTATTAGGCAAATTATTCAAAACATTCTGACTCCTCACGGCTGAACTGACTGTAGGTTCTGTTAGGAATGCCGGCCCAACTGGAAACTCTTGCATAATGATAAGGACACATAGACACATCTTTCATTAAAAGGAAAATTTGGGCCGGATTTTCTGAATGGGTCAAAAAGGACATTTAATATGCAAATTAATAAAAAAATTCTGACACCTCACGGCTAAACTGACTGTAGGTTCTGTTAGAAAAGCGGGCCCAACAGGAAGCTCTTGCCGAATGATAAGAACACAAAAACACATCTTCCCTGAAAAGGAAAATTTGGGCCGGATTTTCTGAATGGGTCAAAAAGCACATTTAATATGCAAATTTTTCAAAAATTCTGACACCTCACGGCTGAACTGACTGTAGGTTATGTTAGAAAAGCCGGCCCAACTGGAAACTCTTGCACAATGATAAGGACACATAGACACATCTTTCCTAAAATGGAAAATTTGGGCCGGATTTTCTGAATGGGTCAAAAAGGACATTTAATATGCAAATTAATTAAAAAATTCTGACACCTCACGGCTAAACTGACTGTAGGTTCTGTTAGAAAAGCGGGCCCAACTGGAAACTCTTGCCGAATGATAAGAACACATAAACACATCTTCCCTGAAAAGGAAAATTTGGGCCGGATTTTCTGAATGGGTCAAAAAGGACATTTAATATGCAAATTTTTCAAAAAATTCTGACACCTCACGGCTGAACTGACTGTAGGTTCTGTTAGAAAAGCGGGCCCAACTGGAAACTCTTGCATAATTATAAGGTCACATAGACACATCTTTCCTTAAAAGGAAAATTTGGGCCGGATTTTCTGAATGGGCTAAAATAGCCTTTTATTATGCAAATTATTCAAAACATTCTGACTCCTCACGGCTGAACTGACTGTAGGTTCTGTTAGAAAAGCGGGCCCAACTGGAAACTCTTGCCGAATGATAAGAACACAAAAACACATCTTCCCTGAAAAGGAAAATTTGGGCCGGATTTTCTGAATGGGTCAAAAAGGACATTTAATATGCAAATTAATTAAAAAATTCTGACACCTCACGGCTAAACTGACTGTAGGTTCTGTTAGAAAAGCGGGCCCAACTGGAAACTCTTGCCGAATGATAAGAACACATAAACACATCTTCCCTAAAAAGGAAAATTTGGGCCGGATTTTCTGAATGGGTCAAAAAGGACATTTAATATGCAAATTTTTCAAAAAATTCTGACACCTCACGGCTGAACTGACTGTAGGTTCTGTTAGAAAAGCCGGCCCAACTGGAAACTCTTGCCGAATAATAAGAACACATAAACACATCTTCCCTGAAAAGGAAAATTTGGGCCGGATTTTCTGAATGGGTTAAAAAGGACATTTAATATGCAACTTTTTCAAAAAATTATGACGCCTCACGGCTGAACTGACTGTAGGTTCTCTTAGAAAAGCCGGCCCAACTGGAAACTCTTGCATAATGATAAGGTCACATAGACACATCTTTCCTAAAAATGAAAATTTGGGCCGGATTTTCTGAATGGGTTAAAATGGCCATTTATCATGCAAATTATTCAAAAAATTCAAGACACCTCACGGCTGAACTGACTGTAGGTTCTGTTAGAAAAGCCGGCCCAACTGGAATCTCTTGCATAACGATAAGGACACATAAACACATCATTCCTTAAAAGGAAAATTTGGGCCGGATTTTCTGAATGGGTCAAAAAGGACATTTAATATGCAAATTAATAAAAAAATTCTGACACCTCACGGCTAAACTGACTGTAGGTTCTGTTAGAAAAGCGGGCCCAACTGGAAACTCTTGCCGAATGATAAGAACACATAAACACATCTTTCCTGAAAAGGAAAATTTGGGCCGGATTTTCTGAATGGGTCAAAAAGGACATTTAATATGCAAATTTTTCAAAAAATTCTGACACCTCACGGCTGAACTGACTGTAGGTTCTGTTAGAAAAGCGGGCCCAACTGGAAACTCTTGCATAATTATAAGGTCACATAGACACATCTTTCCTTAAAAGGAAAATTTGGGCCGGATTTTCTGAATGGGCTAAAATAGCCTTTTATTAGGCAAATTATTCAAAACATTCTGACTCCTCACGGCTGAACTGACTGTAGGTTCTGTTAGGAATACCGGCCCAACTGGAAACTCTTGCATAATGATAAGGACACATAGACACATCTTTCATTAAAAGGAAAATTTGGGCCGGATTTTCTGAATGGGTCAAAAAGGACATTTAATATGCAAATTAATAAAAAAATTCTGACACCTCACGGCTAAACTGACTGTAGGTTCTGTTAGAAAAGCGGGCCCAACAGGAAGCTCTTGCCGAATGATAAGAACACAAAAACACATCTTCCCTGAAAAGGAAAATTTGGGCCGGATTTTCTGAATGGGTCAAAAAGGACATTTAATATGCAAATTTTTCAAAAATTCTGACACCTCACGGCTGAACTGACTGTAGGTTATGTTAGAAAAGCCGGCCCAACTGGAAACTCTTGCACAATGATAAGGACACATAGACACATCTTTCCTAAAATGGAAAATTTGGGCCGGATTTTCTGAATGGGTCAAAAAGGACATTTAATATGCAAATTAATTAAAAAATTCTGACACCTCACGGCTAAACTGACTGTAGGTTCTGTTAGAAAAGCGGGCCCAACTGGAAACTCTTGCCGAATGATAAGAACACATAAACACATCTTCCCTGAAAAGGAAAATTTGGGCCGGATTTTCTGAATGGGTCAAAAAGGACATTTAATATGCAAATTAATTAAAAAATTCTGACACCTCACGGCTAAACTGACTGTAGGTTCTGTTAGAAAAGCCGGCCCAACTGGAAACTCTTGCACAATGATAAGGACACATAGACACATCTTTCCTAAACAGGAAAATTTGGGCCGGATTTTCTGAATGGGTCAAAAAGGACATTTAATATGCAAATTAATTAAAAAATTCTGACACCTCACGGCTAAACTGACTGTAGGTTCTGTTAGAAAAGCGGGCCCAACTGGAAACTCTTGCACAATGATAAGGACACATAGACGCATCTTTCCTAAAAAGGAAAATTTGGGCCGGATTTTCTGAATGGGTCAAAAAGGACATTTAATATGCAAATTAATTAAAAAATTCTGACACCTCACGGCTGAACTGACTGTAGGTTCTGTTAGAAAAGCCGGCCCAACTGGAAAGTCTTGCATAATGATAAGGTCTCATATACACATCTTTCCTTAAAAGGAAAATTTGGGCCGAATTTTCTGAATGGATTAAAATGGCCATTTATCATGCAAATTATTAAAAAAATTCTGACACCTCACGGCTGAACTGACTGTAGGTTCTGTTAGAAAAGCCGGCCCAACTGGAAACTCTTGCCGAATAATAAGAACACATAAACACATCTTCCCTGAAAAGGAAAATTTGGGCCGGATTTTCTGAATGGGTTAAAAAGGACATTTAATATGCAACTTTTTCAAAAAATTATGACGCCTCACGGCTGAACTGACTGTAGGTTCTCTTAGAAAAGCCGGCCCAACTGGAAACTCTTGCATAATGATAAGGTCACATAGACACATCTTTCCTAAAAATGAAAATTTGGGCCGGATTTTCTGAATGGGTTAAAATGGCCATTTATCATGCAAATTATTCAAAAAATTCAAGACACCTCACGGCTGAACTGACTGTAGGTTCTGTTAGAAAAGCCGGCCCAACTGGAATCTCTTGCATAACGATAAGGACACATAAACACATCATTCCTTAAAAGGAAAATTTGGGCCGGATTTTCTGAATGGGTCAAAAAGGACATTTAATATGCAAATTAATAAAAAAATTCTGACACCTCACGGCTAAACTGACTGTAGGTTCTGTTAGAAAAGCGGGCCCAACTGGAAACTCTTGCCGAATGATAAGAACACATAAACACATCTTTCCTGAAAAGGAAAATTTGGGCCGGATTTTCTGAATGGGTCAAAAAGGACATTTAATATGCAAATTTTTCAAAAAATTCTGACACCTCACGGCTGAACTGACTGTAGGTTCTGTTAGAAAAGCGGGCCCAACTGGAAACTCTTGCATAATTATAAGGTCACATAGACACATCTTTCCTTAAAAGGAAAATTTGGGCCGGATTTTCTGAATGGGCTAAAATAGCCTTTTATTAGGCAAATTATTCAAAACATTCTGACTCCTCACGGCTGAACTGACTGTAGGTTCTGTTAGGAATGCCGGCCCAACTGGAAACTCTTGCATAATGATAAGGACACATAGACACATCTTTCATTAAAAGGAAAATTTGGGCCGGATTTTCTGAATGGGTCAAAAAGGACATTTAATATGCAAATTAATAAAAAAATTCTGACACCTCACGGCTAAACTGACTGTAGGTTCTGTTAGAAAAGCGGGCCCAACAGGAAGCTCTTGCCGAATGATAAGAACACAAAAACACATCTTCCCTGAAAAGGAAAATTTGGGCCGGATTTTCTGAATGGGTCAAAAAGGACATTTAATATGCAAATTTTTCAAAAATTCTGACACCTCACGGCTGAACTGACTGTAGGTTATGTTAGAAAAGCCGGCCCAACTGGAAACTCTTGCACAATGATAAGGACACATAGACACATCTTTCCTAAAATGGAAAATTTGGGCCGGATTTTCTGAATGGGTCAAAAAGGACATTTAATATGCAAATTAATTAAAAAATTCTGACACCTCACGGCTAAACTGACTGTAGGTTCTGTTAGAAAAGCCGGCCCAACTGGAAACTCTTGCACAATGATAAGGACACATAGACACATCTTTCCTAAACAGGAAAATTTGGGCCGGATTTTCTGAATGGGTCAAAAAGGACATTTAATATGCAAATTAATTAAAAAATTCTGACACCTCACGGCTAAACTGACTGTAGGTTCTGTTAGAAAAGCGGGCCCAACTGGAAACTCTTGCACAATGATAAGGACACATAGACGCATCTTTCCTAAAAAGGAAAATTTGGGCCGGATTTTCTGAATGGGTCAAAAAGGACATTTAATATGCAAATTAATTAAAAAATTCTGACACCTCACGGCTGAACTGACTGTAGGTTCTGTTAGAAAAGCCGGCCCAACTGGAAAGTCTTGCATAATGATAAGGTCTCATATACACATCTTTCCTTAAAAGGAAAATTTGGGCCGAATTTTCTGAATGGATTAAAATGGCCATTTATCATGCAAATTATTAAAAAAATTCTGACACCTCACGGCTGAACTGACTGTAGGTTCTGTTAGAAAAGCCGGCCCAACTGGAAACTCTTGCCGAATAATAAGAACACATAAACACATCTTCCCTGAAAAGGAAAATTTGGGCCGGATTTTCTGAATGGGTTAAAAAGGACATTTAATATGCAACTTTTTCAAAAAATTATGACGCCTCACGGCTGAACTGACTGTAGGTTCTCTTAGAAAAGCCGGCCCAACTGGAAACTCTTGCATAATGATAAGGTCACATAGACACATCTTTCCTAAAAATGAAAATTTGGGCCGGATTTTCTGAATGGGTTAAAATGGCCATTTATCATGCAAATTATTCAAAAAATTCAAGACACCTCACGGCTGAACTGACTGTAGGTTCTGTTAGAAAAGCCGGCCCAACTGGAATCTCTTGCATAACGATAAGGACACATAAACACATCATTCCTTAAAAGGAAAATTTGGGCCGGATTTTCTGAATGGGTCAAAAAGGACATTTAATATGCAAATTAATAAAAAAATTCTGACACCTCACGGCTAAACTGACTGTAGGTTCTGTTAGAAAAGCGGGCCCAACTGGAAACTCTTGCCGAATGATAAGAACACATAAACACATCTTTCCTGAAAAGGAAAATTTGGGCCGGATTTTCTGAATGGGTCAAAAAGGACATTTAATATGCAAATTTTTCAAAAAATTCTGACACCTCACGGCTGAACTGACTGTAGGTTCTGTTAGAAAAGCGGGCCCAACTGGAAACTCTTGCATAATTATAAGGTCACATAGACACATCTTTCCTTAAAAGGAAAATTTGGGCCGGATTTTCTGAATGGGCTAAAATAGCCTTTTATTAGGCAAATTATTCAAAACATTCTGACTCCTCACGGCTGAACTGACTGTAGGTTCTGTTAGGAATGCCGGCCCAACTGGAAACTCTTGCATAATGATAAGGACACATAGACACATCTTTCATTAAAAGGAAAATTTGGGCCGGATTTTCTGAATGGGTCAAAAAGGACATTTAATATGCAAATTAATAAAAAAATTCTGACACCTCACGGCTAAACTGACTGTAGGTTCTGTTAGAAAAGCGGGCCCAACAGGAAGCTCTTGCCGAATGATAAGAACACAAAAACACATCTTCCCTGAAAAGGAAAATTTGGGCCGGATTTTCTGAATGGGTCAAAAAGGACATTTAATATGCAAATTTTTCAAAAATTCTGACACCTCACGGCTGAACTGACTGTAGGTTATGTTAGAAAAGCCGGCCCAACTGGAAACTCTTGCACAATGATAAGGACACATAGACACATCTTTCCTAAAATGGAAAATTTGGGCCGGATTTTCTGAATGGGTCAAAAAGGACATTTAATATGCAAATTAATTAAAAAATTCTGACACCTCACGGCTAAACTGACTGTAGGTTCTGTTAGAAAAGCGGGCCCAACTGGAAACTCTTGCCGAATGATAAGAACACATAAACACATCTTCCCTGAAAAGGAAAATTTGGGCCGGATTTTCTGAATGGGTCAAAAAGGACATTTAATATGCAAATTAATTAAAAAATTCTGACACCTCACGGCTAAACTGACTGTAGGTTCTGTTAGAAAAGCCGGCCCAACTGGAAACTCTTGCACAATGATAAGGACACATAGACACATCTTTCCTAAACAGGAAAATTTGGGCCGGATTTTCTGAATGGGTCAAAAAGGACATTTAATATGCAAATTAATTAAAAAATTCTGACACCTCACGGCTAAACTGACTGTAGGTTCTGTTAGAAAAGCGGGCCCAACTGGAAACTCTTGCACAATGATAAGGACACATAGACACATCTTTCCTTTAAAGGAAAATTTGGGCCGGATTTTCTGAATGGGTCAAAAAGGACATTTAATATGCAAATTAATTAAAAAATTCTGACACCTCACGGCTAAACTGACTGTAGGTTCTGTTAGAAAAGCCGGCCCAACTGGAAACTCTTGCACAATGATAAGGACACATAGACACATCTTTCCTAAACAGGAAAATTTGGGCCGGATTTTCTGAATGGGTCAAAAAGGACATTTAATATGCGGCATTTCAAAAAATAATTGTAGATATGAATAATATTTTGATATTTTCAACTTTTCAGACGGTTATGATATTCACCAACGACCTGAAAAAAAACAAATCTTTCAGTCTATTTCAGAAACGGCTAGATAAGTATTCAAAATTTGTGATGCCATATCACGTCGGTGTGGGAGGTGGTCACTGGTGTTTGCTGGTAGCAGACACACAAACCAAAACACTGCAACATTACGACTCAAAGTCATATTCCGGCCTAGCGAAGTCCGCGTTATTGAAATTTCAGGCTTTTATTAAAATATACAATAACTGTTCGGTGTACAATCTTGCCGATGCCAGTGACTGGAAGCTCGACTCTTCTAAATTAACCCTTCCCCAGCAGATCGATGGTTATAATTGCGGCGTGTATGTACTATACTATTTGGAATGTCTGCTTAGAAACACAGAATGTGCACTTTCTTTTGACGCAGATCTTTTTCGAAAAAAACTCATGAATAATCTATTGTCAACCTCCAACAATATGACTGATTACTGCCTATATTGCGGCAACAAGACCACCAAATGCAAACAATGGGTGCAATGCAATCATTGTTGTAGGTGGTACCACTTAACTCCATGTCTTAACTATACAGAAAGTACATTTAAAGAGCTCCAGTCCTGTTTTTTTTTATGTCGTTTGTGCAAAACCGCGTGAAAAGGATTTTTATCGATAAAATTATTCGTATTTCCAAAGCTTTGGTATTGGTAACATTGAGTAACACGATAGGTACATTGTGTTTTTAAGAAAGGTACCCTGGATAGTGAAAGGAATTTGTGAAAATGGCCCTACCAACGCACCGGTGACAACATACCTTGGTATATAGAGCCTGGTTCTTCTTAGCTACAAACACTGTCTAATAAGCATATGCGAAGTTTATTACAATCGCAGTACATAGTGCCAAGAGCCCAAAGTGCCAAAGAATAGATAGCAAAATAAAAATTGAATTTTTCTCCATAAAATAAGCTGTCTTAATATATTAAATATATTTGATTATATTTAAACTTTCTGTACCATTCCTAGATGCAGTCGAGTATTGACGAAGCGTACATTTACGTTTTTGTGATCAATTGTATAATGTGATAAAATAATATGAATGTAAAATCTGCAAAATAAATAAAGCTGTGTATTATATTATAATGCCTATAACTACCTCGTACACTAATAATCAGTTTTGCCATAACTACTTATGCCCTAACACCAGCTAGAGGTTACAGCTAAATTCGCTGCGTATGATTGGCTTAATTACAACCGGGCATAAGATATCCGTATTTAATACAATTCATTTTTCCAAATGCAATCTCTACGAACTTGATACGAAAAATATTTGTATTATTCGCCTATTTGGGCGTGTGTGTATAAATTGATGAAAATCCGGATAATAAAATAGGATCAACAACCGAATATTTGTGTTTATTTTAGAATAGTGACAGCAATTTCAAGTAAAACTTGCATGTTTGCCTTGCAGTCTGGTAGCGATCAGGTGTCAGATTTTTTTAAATAATTAGCATAATAAAGGTCCATATTAACCCATGCAGAAAAGCCGGCCCAAGTTTTCTTAGCAGGTATGATGTGTCAAAGATAGCTTATCATCATGCAAGAGTTTCCAGTTGGGCCCGCTTTTCTAACAGAACCTACAGTCAGTTCAGCCATGAGGTGTCAGAATGTTTTGAATAATTTGCATACTAAATGGCCATTTTAACCCATTCAGAAAATCCGGCCCAAATTTTCCTTTTTAGGAAAGATGTGTCTATGTGTCCTTATCATTGTGCAAGAGTTTCCAGTTGGGCCGGCTTTTCTAACAGAACCTACAGTCAGTTCAGCCGTGAGGTGTCAGAATTTTTTGAAAAATTTGCATATTAAATGTCCTTTTTGACCCATTCAGAAAATCCGGCCCAAAATTTCCTGTTTAGGAAAGATGTGTCTATGTGTCCTTATCATTGTGCAAGAGTTTCCAGTTGGGCCGGCTTTTCTAACAGAACCTACAGTCAGTTTAGCCGTGAGGTGTCAGAATTTTTTAATTATTTGCATATTAAATGTCCTTTTTGACCCATTCAGAAAATCCGGCCCAAATTTTCCTTTAAAGGAAAGATGTGTCTATGTGTCCTTATCATTGTGCAAGAGTTTCCAGTTGGGCCGGCTTTTCTAACAGAACCTACAGTCAGTTCAGCCGTGAGGTGTCAGAATTTTTTGAAAAATTTGCATATTAAATGTCCTTTTTGACCCATTCAGAAAATCCGGCCCAAATTTTCCTTTTCAGGGAAGATGTGTTTATGTGTTCTTATCATTCGGCAAGAGTTTCCAGTAGGGCCCGCTTTTCTAAGAGAACCTACAGTCAGTTCAGCCGTGAGGAGTCAGAATGTTTTGAAAAATTTGCATAATAAAAGGCTATTTTAACCCATTCAGAAAATCCGGCCCAAATTTTCCTTTTAAGAAAAGATGTGTCTATGTGTCCTTATCATTATGCAAGAGTTTCCAGTTGGGCCCGCTTTTCTAACAGAACCTACAGTCAGTTTAGCCGTGAGGTGTCAGAATTTTTTAATTAATTTGCATATTAAATGTCCTTTTTGACCCATTCAGAAAATCCGGCCCAAATTTTCCTTTTTAGGAAAGATGTGTCTATGTGTCCTTATCATTGTGCAAGAGTTTCCAGTTGGGCCCGCTTTTCTAACAGAACCTACAGTCAGTTTAGCCATGAGGTGTCAGAATTTTTTAATTAATTTGCATACTAAATGGCCATTTTAACCCATTCAGAAAATCGGGCCCAAATTTTCCTTTTAAGGAAAGATGTGTCTATGAGACCTTATCATTATGCAAGACTTTCCAGTTGGGCCGGCTTTTCTAACAGAACCTACAGTCAGTTCAGCCGTGAGGTGTCAGAATTTTTTAATTAATTTGCATATTAAATGTCCTTTTTGACCCATTCAGAAAATCCGGCCCAAATTTTCCTTTTTAGGAAAGATGCGTCTATGTGTCCTTATCATTGTGCAAGAGTTTCCAGTTGGGCCGGCTTTTCTAACAGAACCTACAGTCAGTTCAGCCGTGAGGTGTCAGAATTTTTTGAAAAATTTGCATATTAAATGTCCTTTTTGACCCATTCAGAAAATCCGGCCCAAATTTTCCTTTTCAGGGAAGATGTGTTTATGTGTTCTTATCATTCGGCAAGAGTTTCCAGTTGGGCCCGCTTTTCTAAGAGAACCTACAGTCAGTTCAGCCGTGAGGTGTCAGAATTTTTTTAATAATTTGCATGATAAATGGCCATTTTAATCCATTCAGAAAATTCGGCCCAAATTTTCCTTTTAAGGAAAGATGTGTATATGAGACCTTATCATTATGCAAGACTTTCCAGTTGGGCCGGCTTTTCTAACAGAACCTACAGTCAGTTCAGCCGTGAGGTGTCAGAATTTTTTAATTAATTTGCATATTAAATGTCCTTTTTGACCCATTCAGAAAATCCGGCCCAAATTTTCCTTTTTAGGAAAGATGCGTCTATGTGTCCTTATCATTGTGCAAGAGTTTCCAGTTGGGACCGCTTTTCTAACAGAACCTACAGTCAGTTTAGCCATGAGGTGTCAGAATTTTTTAATTTATTTGCATATTAAATGTCCTTTTTGACCCATTCAGAAAATCAGGCCCAAATTTTCCTTTTTAGGAAAGATGTGTCTATGTGTCCTTATCATTGTGCAAGAGTTTCCAGTTGGGCCGGCTTTTCTAACAGAACCTACAGTCAGTTCAGCCGTGAGGTGTCAGAATTTTTTGAAAAATTTGCATATTAAATGTCCTTTTTGACCCATTCAGAAAATCCGGCCCAAATTTTCCTGTTTAGGAAAGGTGTGTCTATGTGTCCTTATCATTGTGCAAGAGTTTCCAGTTGGGCCGGCTTTTCTAACAGAACCTACAGTCAGTTTAGCCGTGAGGTGTCAGAATTTTTTAATTATTTGCATATTAAATGTCCTTTTTGACCCATTCAGAAAATCCGGCCCAAATTTTCCTTTAAAGGAATGATGTGTCTATGTGTCCTTATCATTGTGCAAG
This sequence comes from Nemoura dubitans, assembly GCA_921293005.1. Lineage (NCBI taxonomy): Eukaryota > Metazoa > Arthropoda > Insecta > Plecoptera > Nemouridae > Nemoura > Nemoura dubitans. Next base: position 23,385,218 of record OV121075.1, read on the forward strand.
AGTTTCCAGTTGGGCCCGCTTTTCTAACAGAACCTACAGTCAGTTTAGCCATGAGGTGTCAGAATTTTTTAATTAATTTGCATACTAAATGGCCATTTTAACCCATTCAGAAAATCGGGCCCAAATTTTCCTTTTAAGGAAAGATGTGTCTATGAGACCTTATCATTATGCAAGACTTTCCAGTTGGGCCGGCTTTTCTAACAGAACCTACAGTCAGTTCAGCCGTGAGGTGTCAGAATTTTTTAATTAATTTGCATATTAAATGTCCTTTTTGACCCATTCAGAAAATCCGGCCCAAATTTTCCTTTTTAGGAAAGATGCGTCTATGTGTCCTTATCATTGTGCAAGAGTTTCCAGTTGGGCCGGCTTTTCTAACAGAACCTACAGTCAGTTCAGCCGTGAGGTGTCAGAATTTTTTGAAAAATTTGCATATTAAATGTCCTTTTTGACCCATTCAGAAAATCCGGCCCAAATTTTCCTTTTCAGGGAAGATGTGTTTATGTGTTCTTATCATTCGGCAAGAGTTTCCAGTTGGGCCCGCTTTTCTAAGAGAACCTACAGTCAGTTCAGCCGTGAGGTGTCAGAATTTTTTTAATAATTTGCATGATAAATGGCCATTTTAATCCATTCAGAAAATCCGGCCCAAATTTTCCTTTTAAGGAAAGATGTGTCTATGTGTCCTTATCATTATTCAAGAGTTTTCAGTTGGGCCCGCTTTTCTAACAGAACCTACAGTCAGTTTAGCCATGAGGTGTCAGAATTTTTTAATTAATTTGCATATTAAATGTCCTTTTTGACCCATTCAGAAAATCAGGCCCAAATTTTCCTTTTTAGGAAAGATGTGTCTATGTGTCCTTATCATTGTGCAAGAGTTTCCAGTTGGGCCGGCTTTTCTAACAGAACCTACAGTCAGTTCAGCCGTGAGGTGTCAGAATTTTTTGAAAAATTTGCATATTAAATGTCCTTTTTGACCCATTCAGAAAATCCGGCCCAAATTTTCCTTTTTAGGAAAGATGTGTTTATGTGTTCTTATCATTCGGCAAGAGTTTCCAGTTGGGCCCGCTTTTCTAAGAGAACCTACAGTCAGTTCAGCCGTGAGGTGTCAGAATTTTTTGAATAATTTGCATGATAAATGGCCATTTTAATCCATTCAGAAAATTCGGCCCAAATTTTCCTTTTAAGGAAAGATGTGTCTATGTGTCCTTATCATTATGCAAGAGTTTTCAGTTGGGCCCGCTTTTCTAACAGAACCTACAGTCAGTTTAGCCATGAGGTGTCAGAATTTTTTAATTAATTTGCATATTAAATGTCCTTTTTGACCCATTCAGAAAATCAGGCCCAAATTTTCCTTTTTAGGAAAGATGTGTCTATGTGTCCTTATCATTGTGCAAGAGTTTCCAGTTGGGCCGGCTTTTCTAACAGAACCTACAGTCAGTTCAGCCGTGAGGTGTCAGAATTTTTTGAAAAATTTGCATATTAAATGTCCTTTTTGACCCATTCAGAAAATCCGGCCCAAATTTTCCTTTTCAGGGAAGATGTGTTTATGTGTTCTTATCATTCGGCAAGAGTTTCCAGTAGGGCCCGCTTTTCTAAGAGAACCTAGTCAGTTCAGCCGTGAGGAGTCAGAATGTTTTGAATAATTTGCATAATAAAAGGCTATTTTAACCCATTCAGAAAATCCGGCCCAAATTTTCCTTTTAAGGAAAGATGTGTCTATGTGTCCTTATCATTATGCAAGAGTTTCCAGTTGGGCCCGCTTTTCTTACAGAACCTACAGTCAGTTTAGCCGTGAGGTGTCAGAATTTTTTAATTAATTTGCATATTAAATGTCCTTTTTGACCCATTCAGAAAATCCGGCCCATATTTTCCTTTTTAGGAAAGATGTGTCTATGTGTCCTTATCATTGTGCAAGAGTTTCCAGTTGGGCCGGCTTTTCTAACAGAACCTACAGTCAGTTCAGCCGTGAGGTGTCAGAATTTTTTGAAAAATTTGCATATTAAATGTCCTTTTTGACCCATTCAGAAAATCCGGCCCAAATTTTCCTTTTTAGGAAAGATGTGTCTATGTGTCCTTATCATTGTGCAAGAGTTTCCAGTTGGGCCGGCTTTTCTAACAGAACCTACAGTCACTTTAGCCGTGAGGTGTCAGAATTTTTAAATTAATTTGCATATTAAATGTCCTTTTTGACCCATTCAGAAAATCCGGCCTAAATTATCCTTTTCAGGAAATATGTGTCTATGTGTCCTTATCATTATGCAAGAGTTTCCAGTTGGGCCCGCATATCTAACAGAACCTACAATTAGTTTAGCCGTGTGGTAACAGAATCTTATTGAATAATTTGCAGAAAAATGTCTATTTAAAATTTTTTTTTTAAATCTGTTCGAGAATACACTGGTATTTATTATTTGTGACGTTTTGTATCTGTATGCTTAGTCGTTTTTATTCGTAATTTAGTTAACTTATTATACTATGAGTTTTTTGAGTTCCACTGGGTTCACCCAAATTGTTTTGAATTATGTGTTTCTGCGTCTATTTGTGTCACGTGGCCCTATTCTTGGTATATGATTGGCTGTTTACCCCACTTGCCATAGCCTCTTTAGGGGTACTAGAATGTCCGCCATGTTGAATCTGAATATGCCGCTGGTTGGTGTCCGGTAGCAAGTGGCACGAGCTCAAGATTCTTGCAAATGTGATCCAGAGGTGCGCGAATGTGCCAGCCGGTGAAAATAAAAATATATTATTGAGTTTTTGCTAACAAAGTGATAGAAAATTTAATTCCGCATTTTTGGAATGGATCAGATTGTTTTGGTGGCTTTCGTGGCCTTAGTTCATCTTTTATATTGTCCCTACACTAAAGTTGAAGAAAGTTTTAACCTACAAGCCACTCATGATCTTTTATATCACGGTCTTAATGTCTCAGAGGTAAGAATAAAAGATTATACTTGCATACTTTGTGATACTATTTTCCATATTGTTTTTTGTGAGTACTGCTGCATGGAAGCTTTTCGATTTATTTTTCTAGGCATTGATGCATGCCGTGAATTGTTTCAGTACGATCATCATGAGTTCCCTGGTGTCGTGCCTCGGACTTTTCTCGGTCCTCTCGTAGTCTCAATCTTAGCATCACCTGTAGTTATAGCTACCAATGCAGTAGGCCTCAGCAAGTTCTGTGCACAACTAGTAGGTAAGTTGAGATATCCTTCAACATCTTACCATTGATCTTACCATAGAGTAAGGGTAACTATCCTTACTCTATGATCTTACCATTGATTCAATCAATGGTCTTACGTTTATTCTGTATAATCTGAAAAATATACTATTGCTGATGAGTTCTTAGCTAATTAATATCTGTACCTATAGAGGTAGTCCCAGACCTTCTACCTAATCTATTTTATAAGATGACCAAATTTATCAGAGTGCAAACTACATTTTTTTTTACGTACGTTACTTGCAGTTCGTGCAACACTTGGGCTATGTGTGTTGGCAGCATTTTACGAATACAAGAAGACTGTTCAGTCAGTGTTTGGTCCAAAACTTACCTCGTGGTTCATATGGGTGACCGTGTCTCAGTATCACTTCATGTTTTATCTCAGCCGGCCGCTACCTAACATAATGGCGCTCCCACTTGGTAAGCTCTAGGTGCCTGTTAAATTTCAAATTCACTAACACCAGTATACACTTGTTGGAAAGAAGCAAAACATATAAATTTTCATTCTAGGTAATTAAATATTATATTTCCTTTCTAGTGCTACTAGCAGTGAGTTCGTGGGTAAAGCAGGAACATGCAAAGTTCATATACTTCTCAGCTGCGGCAATTATTATATTCCGTGCGGAGCTAAGCATGTTTCTTGGACTCCTCTTGCTCTTTGAAATATTTCAGAAAGGGATCAATCCTCTGAGGTAGGTAGACTATAGTCTCAACTCCATCTTCTGCTTAATGCGCAGCCTGGCTCTCCTCACTAAAGTGTAATTTCTTCTGTCCAAGGTTGTTCAAATTTGCGGTGCCAGCAGGAGTTACATTTTTAGCTCTCACGTTTGTAATCGATTCATTCTTTTGGAATAGGCCAGTTTGGCCCGAGGGGGAAGTGTTCTTTTTCAACACTGTTTTAAATCGCAGCAATGAATGGGGTGTATCCTTTATTAGCAGAGTTAAGGAGCCAGACTACGTCGCTCCCAGCTGCTCGCAGCTGCAAAATAGCGTGAATTCAGAGTCTCACAAGCAGGGGCGAAGCGTGGGTATTTTAACGGGGGAGACACACATAATATTACGTACATTTGGCAGTGGCACGTGCGTAGGGGTACCATTATCTCTCTGGAGCACGGTAAATGAAATTAATATCAGTCTTAGTGCCTTTAAAAAATTTGTTAGAAGTTCGATCATAAGGTCATGTTCATTCAGTTCATGCTGGCTGGAAATATGAACCTTATCATTACTAAATTACCTAATATTTAGGACGAAATAAGCTTGCATGTGCTGTGAAAGCAATGCAGGAAAGCAATGCTAACCGCTTTCAACGCTGGGTAAGCGCCTTATACCATGGGTAAGCGCTACTACTAAACCTGAAAAATATCTCGCGCCACGGAGCGCGCTTGTGCTACGGAGACGCGGTTCCCGAAGCAGATATTTTCAGGACGGCACGGAGTCACAGAGCCGAGACGCGTCTCAAACGCAGCGATTTTATTGCAGCGGTGACTCGGAAATCAAGCATCGGGCGGCGGGCGGCGGGGGCCAGTGTACAAGACCCTATGCGAGGAGACAATCCCCAACTATGTCTCTCGCTCGGTGCTCGAATAGTATATCGCTCGTAGCTCTTCGGTTGCGCTCGCGTTACAGCCGAGCTGGCGCGCGAGTGTGAATGCATATGCAGCTCGCCCCGAGCTCGTTCAAGCCACTCGCTAAATAAACTTAAAAGATCCGTAAAAAAAACTTCATCACGTAATTTTTAGGGTAAACACTGTCTCATTGTCTCATAGGACGCTTCGCCCCTGCTCATAAGTATGCGCTTTTTTACTAAACCGTAAGAGATAAACTATTGAAGTAAGCAAGAGAGTTGAAGATAAAGAATCAATCTGTGTCGGTAACGGACCCATTTTTCCATTTTCTGGGTTGAAAAGGACCGAAACCGCTTCTAAAAATGTTGTATTTTGCTTTTTTTGCACTTTTTCGTGAATCGATAAAGAGATGAGGGAGATCAAAATTGAGAAAAAGGATTACCGACACAGATTGATTCTTTACCTACGACTCCCTTGCTTACTTCATTAGGTACTTCAATAGTTAAGTAAAAAACCCATACTCGTGAGACTCTGCATTGGCGCTATCTTGCAGCTGCGAGCAGCTGAGCCTGAGAGCGAGGTAGTCTGACCCCTTAAGTTTATTATTAAATATTTATTGTGTAAGCCGAAAGTCTCGATGATAACGAGTGAAGTTATCTAGCTCACAAATACCCAGAACATCCCTTAACAAGAGACCAGACTTCTCCTTTCCTGTGGTACTTCTACTCTGCGATTCCGCGTGGGATGGCGTGGTCGGTGTTTCTCGTGCCGGTCGGGGCCTACTACGAAACACGGGTGCGCAAGTTGCTACTGCCCGCACTTGCATTCGTCTTGCTATTCTCATTTCTGCCGCACAAAGAGCTGCGTTTCATCATCTACGTCTTCCCCCTGCTCAACGTCGCTGCCGCTAGCGCCTGTCACAGGATGTGAGTAACTTCTTCATTTCTCTCAAACGTTCATTAGGTATCGGCAATCGGCATCGCGTTGAAGGATGAGCTAATCAAGAGACATGTACCATACTGCTCTAGGAAGAGAGTGACAGCCCTAATATTACTTCTTGAAAAAATATAATATGTATGTTCTGATTCAATTTAAAGTAAAGCTCAATCATTCGTTTATCCTGAAACGAAAACCGCAAAAAAATAGCGGTTTTAAGTAACCGGTTAGAAGAAAATCTAAATTTTTTTTTTTTGCCAAACCGAACCACAACCATAACAGACACGAAAAAAATTATGTCTCAACCCTGGTACAAAACTAAGAAAATCACATAAATTCACAACAAAAATGCAAATAAAAGAGATTGGAAAACCAACTAGCGTAAGAATTTTAGGTATGATAAATAATACATTTCATGAGGTCCCAACATTACGAACAACGTTTTTGTGAAGATAACATTTTAAGAAATATATGAAAACACTTCTTTTCCTAAAATGCCAGAGCTTAGAGCTTAGCCAGAGCCAAATCATTCGTTTGGTCAGTAGTGAACTAACTTGCAATTAAAAAAAAACAAGCAGAAACAATTTGAATTTTTTTCTGATTGAAGTCATTAGGCACCCGCTTAGCTTGCTTATCCAACAAATTCTCCCCTGAATACATAATTGTCAGAGATTTTGTCCAGATAAAATAATTAAAACATTATTTTTGCTCATATCTTCCCAAAACATTTCATGATATTACTGTGGGAGTAATAGGTATGTGACCAGGTATGTCATTTACCTCCTTGGACTCCCATTTATTTACTCAAGGTCTATGCTAAGGTTAATAATAAGCCATACGGGACTAATGGCTGTTTTCCTGTCCTAATTTAAACTAGAGTTCTGTGTGGCAGCAGTCAACGTTGCGTCCTCTATTTGCCAGCTGGGAGAATCGTCGCAAGTCCCCGTTCCACGGCCTGCTCTCTCTGGGCGTGGCGTCGCACATAGCGCTGAACGTCGTCTTCTCCGCGTTCCTGCTCTGCATCGCCGGCTCCAACTACCCTGGCGGACATGCCATCGCGCGGCTGCACCAGCTGGCGCGCGCTGAGCCGCACGTCGCTGTGCACATCGACGTGCTCACTGCGCAGACGGGCGTGTCCCGGTTCACACAGGCCAATGCAGCTTGGAGGTGAGTGAGCAGTCTGGATACGCGGTCAGACTCTTCAACCTCGTTAACTTCAATTGGTCATTTTGCATGGATTCTCTTATCTTATCCTTAAGGATTTTTATAGCTCTCTGGCTGGGAGGAACAAATATCCGGTGATTGCCAATTTGGACCTTGGCAAAGGAGAGTAGGGCACTTATGAGATGAGTTTTTATATTTGTTAGCAGTAACAGTTTTAATTTCGATGTTTTGCTTGTTATACGATGACATAGTGTTGGAAGTTAATGGCGAAGTGATCGACACTAAGGCCATGTTCCAGGTATAGCAAAGAGGAGAACCTCACCCATGGCAGCGACGAAATGATGGAGTTCACCCACCTTCTAGTTGAAGCAAAGAGCAAGTACTCGCAAAACCTGAAGCCATACCTCCGATCGCACATAATTTTAGAGTCTGTTGATGGATTCTCGCAGATCGCATTCAACTACAATACCTTTCCGCCAATCAGAATAAAGACAAAGCCGATGATCTTCATATTAAAAAGAAAGTATGAATTCACCCGAGAAGGTTTTCCAGGTGAAGCATATCCAATCGACAATGACTTTGATGATGACGGTATGGATGCATTCATTGTAGATGATCTGCAGATTGTTTCTGGTGAAACAGAAGCAAACATGCATCGTACTGCAGTTAGGGAGCCAGAAGGTGAGCTTGATTTAACGAAATTAGATGACTTGGGTGTACCCCGGCCAGAAGAGACAATAACGGTTGAGTCGGCTGTCGATGAAGTTGGGAACATATCAATAGATAAGATAACCTACTCGGATGAAAGCGATCAGAGTAACCAATATGATGATTTAATTGAAGCCGATAACGAAACAGAGGACAATGAACCGTCTTTTGCCGGGGAATCTTTTAATGAAATTCGGGCTGTAAAAGAAGAAACCCTTTTGGTTCCTGATGTAAAAGCTGTTAAAAAGAAGAAAAATAAGCAACGTACTTTGTCTAGCAAAGATGAAGTAAAGCCAGATATTATCCCGGATGTAGAGGAGCAGCTTGAAATTAAGACTGCCGATGATTTAAATTCTGGAGCAGACATATTGGTTTGTGATGTGCAAAATGAGGTGCTGCAAGATGAGAATTACATCAGTAAAAACATTTTACAGGATAAGAGTGGTGCAATTCTTGAAACTGTCCAGGAAAAAACAACTAAAAGTAAAGCAAAGAAGTCCAAAAATAGATCTGTAGAGAAAACTGACTTTGTGCCAAACACAAACTTGGACAAAAATCAAGTGTCAGACAAAGAGGCACTTAAGACTAAATCCTCCAAATCCAAGAAAAAGGAGCCTAAATCTCAAAAAAGTTCAAATATTGAAACAGTTCTGCCAAATCCGGAAGGCTCTGATGTTGATAATAAAAATTATGACTAAAGAATCATGACTGTAGGATTTAAAATCCCATCTAGCTCAAGTAGAAAACGTTCTTCTAATGTTTGATACAGTGGCATTATTTTTAAACTGTGATACAATTATTGTTTGTCTGTGTTAATGTGAAGGTTGGTAGCTATTAGGTACCCTATTTAACAGCTTCTTACCAAGAAATGAAAAGTGAGCGAGACTGTGCCTTAGCATTTGTAGCACGATGTTGATAGTCGACGGGTCGCTTGTCTAAATTACGTAACCAAGTGTCAAATCGGTAAATCATAGAAATAGATGGTTTTCTCAAACGAGCATGGGCCCATGCTCGTCATTAGAATGTGTGATAGTGATTTCCGCTACTTTTTGTGTTCAAGCACCTATCTTCTTAACAAAGTTGTGACATGTGATGTATTTTATTTTCATAACTTTAGAAATCTATGCGATATTTGAAAACAGCATGTGCAAGCTGTCCTTGTTGTTCTCTTAAAGTGGCGCAGTCATTAAAGTGAAACTTGTCTACAGATTTTTGAAACTTTCAATATTAGTTCATTACTGTACCTATCATTTAAATGATTATCAAAAAATGTCGTGACTTCCTAACTTCTGAGATATGCACAGTTCAAGTTTGGCTATTTTCCTATAACACAAATAAAAGGTTATACAGACGTTCCACTCCCATACTAAAGCAGCTACGTGAAACCCCCCCCCCCCCCCCCCCCCCGCAGTAATAGTTTTGCCGGAAGTCGATAGATGGAGCCACTGTTTCTTGTTAAATGACCTGTAACCAAGGTAACTGTAACCACCTGTAGAAAATTGGGTCCCTGGATTATATTAACCTTGTGTAGTGGCCTGCCTAGCAATTTTGTAACTTTAAGTTATGCCGCTATCAGTACTGATTGCTAAATCCCTATTGTTGTCCATGTTAATTTTTAAACTTCGGTGCCGAGAACGGCGAAATCAGAGTTACGAAAACACAGTGCTGGTTGATGAAGCCGTAACTGTTAAGGTCATATTCCACTAGGGTTGCAACCTGCCAATCCATGGCCCTCTAAATGGTTTTGTTCCATTGGTTGGTGATAGTAAATTTGCAGTAAGAAGGCCTAGGACCAGCAGGCTGCTACCATAGTGGAATTAGGCCTTTACCATCTGAGGACCATTGTGACCTAGTGTGCCACGGCCTGAAAGATGACGTAAATCCAGGTTGCCTACGGACCCCAGCGATTGCCGGCGAAACTTCTGCCATCAAAATTTTGCCGTAGCTGTAGCTAGGTATGGTAGAACATCTGGGTTATATCTGTGCCTATACTTTAACATAGGATGTGTAAAAAATTCTGTTTTTCGTCACTTTTTTCTCAATTTACATTGTAGTTCTCACATTGAGAATTTAAATAAAACAGACCATTAGGAAAAAAAGATTTCTTCCCGATTCCTAAAGAAACACAATGCTGTCAAGAAAATACGACCTTTTTGAACTAGGTTAGATATTCAAAAGATATCATTTCAAACTTGGAATTGCGTAAAAAGTGTGGCATACAGCCGTAGTCAATACAGCACTTTATTTCGCTATTAAAATAAACAATATTTCTCTATTTTAAAAATGTATAAATTTGAGAATTTTCTCTTTCAGGCAAATAAAATCGAAGATCTATACCTGTTCCGCGTTTGCAACACTTTATACATTTTAAAAAATGTTTTTTGTATGATACGACAGTACTTGTACTCTTGAAACCTTTGTGGTTGTTATGACTGGGCCACTTTATAGGAAGCTGTAAACCTTCTTACTTTGGGCATGGGATTTATGAGGTAGGCTAATTACTATAATTCAGATGACATTTTATTAGTCTGCAAAAGTTGATTTCATTCATAGGTAGCTATTGTGACATCAATTTTGCTGTTCCTGGTTTCAAAGGTCAAAGGACTATCATAAAAGTTATCGTAGTTATCGGCATATCTTAAAGTTGTACATAATCACCGGGCTAAAAAGGAAGACCAAGGAATGTGAATTCGATGTCTTATTTATCGAGACAATGGTTAATGCCAATTCAAATATTTCGAATTATTCTTTGAAATGTTAATAAAGAATTAACCATCAGAAAGTAGGGCAAAGAGAAATAATCTCAAATACCGACACTGTAGGATTATTACATAATGTGAACTCCTAGTTTATTCAATAATAATGTACATAGTTTTCATAATCTACAAGAATTAACATAATTTAGCCTGAAGATTAAATAAAAATGCAGTTTTACCCAGCAGTGTCATCTCGAAATCAATATGATGGCACATATCTTTATCTAAGAATTTAACTCTAGCCGAGGTAAGCGATTTATTCTGGCTTGGCGGGCATGGCCAAGTCATAGATTAGCTTCACGACCAATCCTACTCCAACCAAGCTGAGAGCCATTGTCCCCTGGTACATAACCTTATCCAGCATACCACCCTTCAGGAACACAAGCTGACCGTCTTTGACCTGTAAAGCGAAAAATGTAATTAGTGGACCTTTTCCGATGGTCGGTGGGGAATTATTGCGACTTCTAATGTAAGAGCGTATTGAAAGTTTAAACTGGAGGAACGACCTACAAATTACATGATACATCAGTACTTAAAGAAGTCTTCATATATTCTACCTGGAACTTTTCCTGCTTGATCTTGAGCTTAGAATATCCAATTGGGACATTGGCTGCAGCTCCTGCTTTTTGGGTCTGGGCGGTGGCAATCTGCCTGACGCATGATTGCGCCACTTGGAACGACCTCTAAAAAAGTAAATGCAGTGAATTATTATTTTTTACAAGAAATACATTGTATTAAAGAAAATATTTTTGTCCCAACCTTGGCAGAATTCATTTTCACACAATATGTCCGGCTGGCGAACTGTGAATTCTGGACTTGAGAAGGAATGTAATGTTGCCAACCTACTGATTCAGAAATTCTACTTATTACAGAATATTTTCATATTATTTTGTGGAATGTTGGTAGATAGAAATAGCACCGGAATTCCGAACAATGCCGATGTCGTCCCGATGATGCCCGAACGATCGCGAGTGTATCGACGCCAGAGACTCCGTGGCACGGTGGCATTTCATGGTACTAAAACTAGGTACGTCGACGCCCTGGCTTGGGCAACGGATAGATGTGATTTCTTTTTCGCCAAGAATTGTAAATTATAACAGTGTACTTGTGGGTACAACGTTGAAAAGAACATTCTAAGGGCTGGTACCTTTTACATAAAGAAAAGAATTGGTAGTAAATGTTTCTGTGTCCTACTTGAATTTTAGTCAGAGCCTACTGAAATGCAAATGATATGACGTCAGAACAAGAAAATGGCGGGTATGTGTTTCTTGTCAACAAATTTGAATCTCTGTAAATATTTTTGAAAGTTTGTTTGTACAATGCTCTGATGAAAATTTATTTTACAGATCTCTTTGCAAAATATAATTGCACGTATTGCCAAGATGATATAGCAGGACTGAGAATAAAATGCGCCGAGTGTACCGATTTTGACCTGTGTTTGCAGGTAAGAAAATTGCTAGCTGTGATGTCACGTGATCCACCTCACAGTTCGTAGGCCCGGGATTTTTAAAAGATTTTACATGCCATCAAATTTGCGTTCCTATTATTTACCGGTTTTATGTTTATGTTCCAACGTTAATTTAGGCATTCTTTTTTTGCTTTGTGATCCTCTCAATACACTCACTAAGCATAAATATATTTTTTGTTTATTTTGCAGTGTTTTTCTGCTGGTGCTGAAATTGGAATTCACAAAAATGACCATTCCTATCAATTTATGGTATGAAATATTTGATTAGAATTATATGTATAATTGTACTTCAGATTTCATACTTGAATTAAAAAAATTTCCTTCTTCCCAGAATCATCTGTCTACTGTACATTACTTTGTAAATGGCAACAGCACTTTCGGTGCGCAATGAAACGTATGTGGTATTCACAAAACACTTTTCAGGACTCCGGTTCAATCGGTGTTTGCCTTGGACGCGGTGGATGGTCAGCTAGAGAAGAGCTTCATCTTCTGGATGCCATCGAACAGTACGGGTTTGGCAACTGGGAGGACATCAGCCGACACATTGAGACCCGTACACCTGAGGAAGCGAAAGAAGAGTACGTTGCTAGGTTTCTCGAAGGCAGCATAGGCCGACTGACATGGCCTGTTGCTGGTGCGGCAAGATCTGTGCCCAAGCTAACGGACCACACGAGCGCAGATAGCGGCCCGCTGTCACCTGAAGTTACCTCGAGACTACCCCCTCCAGATGCCTCGAGAGAAGAAGCCACTCTACTGGGGTACATGGCCCAGAGAGACGACTTTGAGAGGGTATGGGTGCCATTTTATAATATTTATCAATGGGGGAAATTTATTAAAAAATCAATTAATTTTAGCTTCAATTACAAACAATTTCAGCTGCTAGTCTAGGTAGTATAATTTATCAATTATGGTTAGTTACACAATGGCCTCACTGGCTTGTTGCGACTTGTTCTAGGAATACGACAACGGTGCCGAGGCCCTCGTCTCGCCGCTCTATGTCAACAACATCGAGGATGACGAGCTCGACATCAACCTGAAACTCGCGCAGGTGGACATGTTCACGCGGCGGTTGCGTGCTCGCGCCAGCCGCAAACGCGTTGCTCGCGACTACCAACTGATCTCGCAGTTCTTTGCTGCCACCCGCAAGGAGAAGACGTCTGCTGCCAAGAAGAAGCAGACAAAGGAGCAGAAGTGAGTAGACAGCCTCTGGATACTAGCTCTTTGTAGCCATTCAACTTAGCAAAGTTGCCTTAATTTCCCCAATACCATCAAGAATTTAAGCAGACATTAGTCCTAGAATTTTACCTACCTAGTCTCGAGTTCCTTTTTCTCAGTTAAACACAGCACTGCCAGAACTGGAGGACCAGGAGACCTATTACGTAACTTAGTGATATCAAATTAATTCGTTTTCAATTTCACTGCCATGGTTTACCCTAGTTCATGGGCAGTGAAATTAAATGGAGTGGTTTTGAGCAAAATTGGGTAAAACAAAGCTAAATGATCGCTACCCAGGTTTGATTGCCCCCATACATGGTAACTGCCAACTGGTAAAAAAATAAAATTTATTTGTTATGTCTAGTGTTTCCAGGGATTGGTATTGTATTCTGGTTTTCAGATCTAATACTTACCATATAACTAATATCAAATTCTACTAAAATGCTAGTTTTTTTTATGTAGGTACTCATTTCGTACATCTGAACATTCTTGGTGCTTTCAGGGACCTGAGTGACAGGCTTCGCGTCTTCACGCGTTTCCACACAGCCCAAGAGCATGAACAGTTCGTCCAGGGCTTGGTCCAGAAGCAAGAGTTGAAGTTTCGCCTCTCAGAGCTGATGCGTTATCGACGCAATGGGCTCACTAGCAAGGAGGAGTGCGTTCACTTCGAACAGGAGCGATTGCACCATGACCACTGGAAAGAAAAGAAATCTGTAAGTACAGATAATTGATCTGCATCTTTACTCTTTCTCAAAGATCAGAATCTGGGCAGTGATTCAAAAGCATTTTCCTAGGTGAGATGATATTTTAAAATTGAAAACCTTTGAGTTCTCATCCCCATCTCATGTTCTCACCAGACAAAAAGTGGCAGAATTTCTGTCCAGATACTAATTTGTGTGGTAGTTTTTAGGTACCTAGTAAAGTATTAGCTGTTAGTGAGAAATGGGAATCCAAAAACAAATTAATATTAAAACTGAGGTTCAAATTCTAAGATGCTCTGAATCTGTAAAACTTTTTCTTGCAATGCCAATGTTAACCATTTCAACATCACATGGATATCTCTAACTAAAAGAACCAATTAAAGTTACAATCCCACCCAGCGTAGCGGGAGTATGCGGGCTCTAGCAGCTGTCCGGCAATCAGGAGGTTCTGCTTTCGTAACCCGGTTCGGTTGCCCATTTTTCCAGCTCCGCTACCACTTCAATCTTACCCTGTTTTGTTTTGGTTCAATGGAATGATACTAACATGAACTACTGACATGATATATTCCGTTATTCGCTGTTCGCAAACTGGCTGTCAAAATCCGTTCCGTAATAGCGACTGATCGCTTAGAATGCACTGCCTTTGCGTTCTGTTATTCACGTTTCGTGCATTTGGATAGCGAACGATACGATACGATCAGCTTTTGGGACTTTTGAGACTGGCCGTTCTGTGTGTTATCTAGAGAGCATGCTGGTTGACAGTTGACGTCTCTTCTCGCTTTTCACTAAAACCATGAATTTTGGTATTTGCATACATTCAATAATCTATCGTATGCATGAAGAGGTTATATTTGTTAAGAATCAGGCTAGAAAAAAATGTTAATCAGGCTTAAAATTGAAGTTTGCAATATTGTCTATGATATTTTCGTTGCGTAATTTTCCGATCGTTTCGTTAAGTAAATTACCGACAAAACAATCAACCAATCAGCGTCTTGTGCGTTCGGATCGAATAACGGAATACACCCATACTACCCGTGGAAATTTTTTTTTTTTATTTGTGTTCAAGCTAGCTATTAAATCATAAGTACTTAAATTAAATCCAAGCATGTATTGCTAATTTCAGACAAAGGTCAACAAATGTTTACAATGTTTCTACATTCTAGGTTTTTGAAAGAAATTTTAACATATATCTTTACTCGGTAGCATTCTCGAAGTGACGATAGTTCATCAGCTTTGTTCTGGATTGTATCAGTTTCTGTTTCACCTAGGGCAGCAGCGAGTCAAGGCTCACATCATCACCAATGGAACAAAGAAGAGGGTGAGTGGATTTGAATTGCTACACTTCCTTGATGGAAAGCCATTTTAGGTTGGATGAGTTAATCTAGCTTGGTAATGGGACGAGAATCATATAACCATGCGGGGATCTGCTAGAAATTTGCCTGTCGCAAAGCACGCAAATACAGCTCCCATACCCAAAAGCGTCTACACCTTGTGTCCGATCAAAACGATTGTAACATAGTTGGACCAAAGTTTGAAATCAAGATGCGGGCTTTTTTACCCTGCTTACGTTGACTTAAAAATTCTGGTTTTCCGCAACATAATAATTGGTTTTCGAAAATTGATTTGTCAGTCAATATTTAAGTAAGATCAAAAAATCATATTGGTCATGGCTCATGACCATGAGAAGTCCTTTATTCTGCACAAGGAAAAATTCCGCTTCATGCTGTTTTTAATTTTGTGGCTGGTGGGTCTCGGATATGTCCTAATATTTGGAAAACCTACATAAAAGTAAAATACCATATTTTTGTGTTGTTTTGCTAGAAAATTCACAATTAATTCAAAAAAAATCCATTAATATGAAAAAAACATGTGTTTTTACCACATTTTCATACTGAGAAACTCTGGAAATGGTTGCGGTCTCAAATCACCTTTAACTTTTAAGACATAGATTAGCTTACTAGTATTGCATCACACATGGTGTAGTTGTGACCAGGGGCGGCTGAGCTGCAGCCCCACCTCTAAATTTTGGCCAGGATGTTTTTTTTAATCGGGGTCAAAATTAGCAACAAAAGTGGCAACAAAATCAAGGTGGCACTGGCTGCAATCTGGCACCTTTTGCGCTGGACTTCGACCTGGCACAGTCACATAGAGGATTGGTTCCCATGCTGCCTGCGCCCTTCCACGCTCCGCCCCTTGGCCCACGTATTGTGGGCCCTTTTGACCTGTGGTCCGCGTCTCAGCTAGCACATGCGACGAACGTTTTGGCAACGCTGTAGCTCAACAATCGATCCATGCTTTGAATAATACACGCTGACGCCATTTGTTCCATTTCACCGTTTACCTCCAATCTATTCTAAATATAACATCTTAGATCTTGCAGCCTAGCAACATATGTTAATATGAAGACCTATCACAAATTGAAATTGGTACTTATGAGTTCAGTAATGACAACTATCCCAAAACTTCCCCGAAGAGTCGTGCAAAAAACGCACAATTCGCGAAATAAGCACCACGTTTGCAAAGGTTCACGAGTTCATAAAAGGTTCAACAACCTTTTTTATTCCTTTTTCTCAAACAATTTAAGCTTTTGACGTTTCTATCCACCTCTTCTCCTTGGGCGTGACACAGACATTACTGGCAACAAACCCCTATTGTGTGGTCCTGTTTTCCAGCATCGAAAGAAACGAGGCCTCCTGTTCACCAGGAAGCCCGTATCGAAGTCGAAGCAGCAGCAGCCGCAACAACCCCGATAACCACGGGGAGGGGGCGGACTGCGAGGGGGAGGGCGATACCCTCGCAAGTCTGTCCTCTTGCCCTGCCCATCAACTGCTATCGCCCGAAGAGATTAAGGTAACTGTCGCTTCGACCGAGCGGTCTTGGAATGCATGTGCCATATCCTAGCTGCACTACCTATATGCATATCTCCATACTAATGGGAAATCTAGGTATTGTGATTAACTTTCTTTCTAGTCCTATACCTTTTGTGTTCATTGCATTAGATTATTCATCTAGGTACCTCTTTATCTAGGGATTTATTTGTCCTTACTTTTTTAGTGTCTTTATAATGCTCATCCTTTGTTTGTAACAACCTTTATTGATATTATTATGATGTAATACATCTTGTTTAGAATTTCCTAGATGAAGGTATGCTTGGAATTAAAATCTGTAAAAGCAATGGTGAATTTTAAGGATTTTTTCATTAATGTTGATTGTTGCAACTTCAAGGCATTAAGTGCTTTTTAAAGTTCTGAGATGGTAGCAGGTTTAACCATTTGGATTAAAGGGTGTTTTTCATCCTTGGTTGTTTGTATGTAACTTGTAATGGGGAAGGAGTAAAGAAAATGTGTATTGTTGGTGGTTTGGCCTTGCCTTGCCCACGTAAAAGCGGTTGTTAAGTCAATTATTGTAAGTAAATAAATTGTATTTACAGTGTATGGAGGAAAACATTAGCATGATTGCAAATGCTAAAACAAATTGTTGTCACCGAGAAAGTTTTTATGTGGTTGATAAGGCCTTTTGCATTCACGAAAATTATATATATGTCATTGAGAGGCACCAACTGAAACATAGCTGGAAAAAAGTATGGATTTGGTTCCTCTACTACATAGGTATTTTGAGCACAAAGAAAATCTAAAACTTTTCCCAGAAATCTTTGAAATTATTGTACCTATTGGCTTGAAGCATGTGCCTGTATATTTTTGCTTCAATTCATTCTGCTAACTATAAGCAAACCATACCAAAGATAGTTGATAATACATACATTTTTCATAGTATAATTGAATTGAAATTATGAAAGACATGTGCATACATAATGTAGGTTTCTCTGATTTAACTGCTGGCTCAGAAGTTTTGTATTAGGGACCTACTAATGAATGTTGTTTTTTTCTAGTTGTGTGAATCTTTGAAGTTGAAACCTATTCAATATGTTTCATGGAAGTCAGTGCTTTTAAAAGTAAGTGTGCTACTTGGAACAAATTCTGGTTAGATTTACTGACCCAAAACTTATCATTTAGAAAATAACAAATAACATACTTTTTTTTTTAAATAAACCTTTGTGTTATTGGCATTCGCATAAAATAATTATTCTGAATATGGCATTTCATTGGTCTATTTCTGTGTTTAGGAGCACCTACATAATGGAGTGAAGAAAGAGACATTTATTTCTGCAGAAGATTCAGATTCCGGGCCTGAAAAAAAGATACTTGATTACATGGTTAGTAACGGATGGGTGGCAGTTAGTTAAAATACACCTCCAGGAACAATTTGAAAATTATGATTACCTAATTATTCTACATGCCTGATTGTTCAAAGCTGTAGTAATAATAAGTAGGCCTTACATTCTTTCGCAAGCTCGTTGCCGAAGCAGTTTCTCACCTTGCTAATTTCCAATTAGCTGCATTTCATATTCAATCATATTAATTAGTAATTACATCCTCATCTTGTAAATAGTTCACTTAAATTTCAGAATTACTAATCAAAACATTTTAAAAAATAAGGGTCACAGAAGTAAATAAATGTAAGGAAGTGGTCTTATTTTCGGCTATTGCTTTATAAGTGAACTCTTTGCCAAGAAAAATACCAAACATTACCTATATTTTATTTTATTTATTTTGTAGAGTTGAGCAAATTGTCAATGAGTGGTCTTGTTGAATATGAGAACTTATAGGAAAGGGTAATATAATTAATATTTCATTATCAACGAAGATAGTTTTAGAATGTGATGCCATTTCATATCAATCTTTCTGTAACCGCTCACCAACGAGGTATTATTCATTATTCTTTGATTTGCATTAATTTTGTGTTACAGAATTAATTTTGCCCTACAGTGTGTATTTTTATTTTCAAAACCATCCATATTGTTAAATACCGATGCCACCATACCATCAGTAATTTATCTACTTCCCAAACCATAATATTAGAATTATGTAGGTAAATGGTACAAAGTTGTAATCACCAAGTTTTGCTTTGCTTTCACGAGGCAGATGTGATTATCAGAAAAGACAAGTGTGTGCAGGAATCTAACAAAATAGCACTGTGAAAATGTTACAAAAGTCTGAACCATTAAAATAATATATTAGCTGTAAATAAAAGCGCTCGGCTTCTTACTATTTCATCCTTCATGTGCAGCCTGAACATCCTATCCTATGCCTATTAAGGATAATACCTCAGTAATATTTGATCGATTGCATTGATGGTAGGGTATTTCTGTTTTGTCCATTTGCCTTCACTTAGTTTGATGCAATGCATTCCTTGTATTGGTTCTCTGCTCACCTAGTTTAGGAACACTAAATCGAAATGATCTGACATATTTTACTCGCTCTGACTTGACCAATGCTTCTGAGGTTCCGTTGTAGACATAGTCATGCGCAGCTATGTGTGTGAATAAAGTTGATGGGGAATACCATTTTGGAACACATTGGACACGTGGGAAAAGGTAGCTACCTCTATTCAGTAATTGACTAGGAAATTCTTAATTCAAATAGATGTTGATAAAATCATCACACCTTTCTTTTACAGGATATCTGATTTCAGAGAGAATGATAGTCCTGTAGACCAAAAATTTTCAGAATCTTACTGAGAAGGTACCTACTTGAAAAAGATCTGAACTTTTGGTTGTGCACCGTGGACAAATTTGTGAGATTTTTTAGATTTTGAAAAAAACTATTTCAAACTGGGATTTGAATGCTAAATCAAAAGTCTCACTGGTTTTAGTTACGATATAGTAGACATGAGTCTAAGAAAATTAATTTTTTAGATTGTTTTGGGAATTTTGATTGGTACTAAATATTTCCAATTGATTTTGTTGTATAGAGCTGTAGATCGAATTGGAATCTAGGGAAGGATTTGTGAAAATGTTATGAAAACTAGTGCAGAGTTTGGGCCATAGACTACGAACATGGGTTTTGGTTGAGCAAGCAAAGAGCATTTTTTTGATTATTATTGTTTTTATTATTTTCTATACTTATCAACAAACTTCTTGAAACAGGGTATCATTCATCATATTTTTTCTGTGTTGGATCGCTCTCTAATGACCAAACGCCAAACGCCTCAATTGACCAAGCCCGGTCAGGCTCAGGCCGAATTTGAAAAAAAATTCTGGCCCGTGCCGAGAATTTGCAATTTCGGGCCGACCGGGCCCGACTTTCGGGCTTTTCGGCTTTTTCTGGCTGTTGGTAGGTAAACTTTGTTTAGATTTTTAAACATATCGGCATCAAAATGAACTTTTGGCAATACGTGATGTTAGTATACCACTATACCACCGTGCCCTCATGTATATTATACAGAACAAACTCTGAACTCTGCACCTTATCTCATTTTCACTCGTTTAGAAGAAGAGCCGTGTTTCACTCTCAAAGAAGCTATCCCCTCCTGCCTCATTCCATGAATCCTATTAATGGTAGATACCTACCTGTTCAAACCTCACACGCTTATTCATTGAATCGACCAATACCCATATTGTGATATCATGATAGTCATATAAAAATGACGATATTTTATCTGGCTGGTCATAAAGCTACCTATATTAATCAAGGTTTTGGACAAAAAGTATGCGTTGAGTTAACTAGAATTGTTAAAACATTCCTTTTTAATACTCTTTCCACCTTTTTCGAGATCTTTTATGTAATCCTCACTTTTCCTGGCAGTTTTGAGCTCTTACGAGCTTTCGGGACTTCTCGTGCTTTTTTCGGGCTCTCGGGCTTTTTCGGGCCCTTCGGGCCAACTCAGCTTTACGGGAAAAAGTCGGGCCGGTTCGGGTCTCAAAAAAATCTAGCCCTTCGGGCCGTGCCAGTTCCGACCCAGACTTTTCGGGCACGGGCCGGGAAGGGCCGACGAAAATAAAAAAATCGCATCTTTAGGAGTAAGATCTTTTTACGGCTTTTAAAGAAATTTTAGACCTTCAAATATTTCTATTCTCAATAGATATTTATGTTCTTAGCATATATTCACCCAATGGTGTAGTACCTACATTACAATGTTGATTGTTGGCCTCATTTACTTCGATCGTTTCGGAAAATCTTAGCGCCGTAAAGGTTTTTGACACAGAACTACTCAATACGTAGGGGGTGCAAATTATGTAACGATTTTTGTCACGTACGTAGTTCTACGTAACAATTTGCAGCATAGCAAAGCTGTGCTCCCCGTCTTTTCTGATCTGGTTTTACTTTTATGTGCATGAGAATTGTCATTTGTCGCGATTTTCTGAGTTACTCCGGATTCAACGATTGGTCTATTTTTCAACCTCATTTGTATTTTTTCCAATTTGGGTATGGTTGCACCATCTTGGTTCACTCAACGCTCTTGGTGTCTTGGTTCGCTCAACCCCTAACGCTCTGGACTCTCTTGGATCTTGGTGTCTTGGTTCACTCAGCGCTATAACTAGCCTTGGCGTAACCATACTCCCTAGTGCATGTATATATGTATAGTCACATAATAAAGCGAAAATTAAAAATATCAACATATAAATAATATCATAAAATATCAATATCAAGCTTTTATTCTGCATAGCGCGTACAAACACTAGGCAGGCACACATAACAAGCAGGTACCTAACTTCCTAAATGGCATGTGACTTTTTTGAGAAGCTATTGAAATGAAATTTCGAGGTACCCGTACTGGGTAGAAGAAGCCATGGTCTATTGGAAATAGAAGTAGGAACTGCCGATAACGACAAAATCTTTGCCACATAATTGATATGTTGGGGTGTTTTAACTGAATATACCCATGTCCAAATAGATAGCACGAGAAAATAAAGACCAACTACAATGAAAATTGTTGCTACTGACCAAGATTTGAACACCGTTTTATCTTCGTTGTATCTACTGAAGGAAAATCGATGTCCAGACCAGACTTGTTGCATCAGAGCTGGACTCTGGACCTGTTGCCGACACACGAGTAGCGCGCTCGAGCAAGGGGTGATTTGTAGAGGAGAAGATGCTGCTTGGAGAGATGAGGATGCCGCCGAAGAGGGGTAATAGCGCCCGCCGAACTCCGCCCGTCGTGGGCCCCGGCGGCGAGGGCCCCGGTCTACCACCGGCGGGTCGGCGGGCTCTTGGTCTTGCCTGATCAGTTCCATGTGGACGGTTGGGGTGTGAGGACTGTGTGGTGCTCCAGTGCTTCTATTCTCGAGACTCGCTCGTTTGGTGGTCTTCCTGACGTCTGATAGGCGACCTCGCCGGCGTCGTAGAGAGGTTACCTCTCTTTTTACCGGCTTGATGATGGACCTACATCGGCATCTTCGGTAAGTGCTGGGGATTTTTCTAGTTTTTTTCTAATTTTGGTGATAATGGGTAAATTTTTGTTTTATGTTACTTTGACCGATAAAAAAATGAGCAGGAGTTTTTTTAATGTTGTCGCAAGATATTATACTCCATTCTCAAGGTTATTGATTTGCTGTTCTTTTTCATGTGTCGAAGGGGTTTGTTGCGAAGTTCTAAATTTAAAATTAGAAAACGTGCTAGGGGTTTTATTTACAACGTGCCAAATGTAATATGGGAAAGTGGGAGTGTAATATGTAATGGGCATTGGTGTAGCGCACATGGATTATCGCTAAATATCAACTAGTCCGGCTTCGCACCAGATTTGCTGTGAGTATAGGTATTGTTTAGTGAAACGAGCACCGCTCCACAGAGGAATTTTTGATGTATTGGTTTCCGAAATTGAGTATATAGGAGGGTTTGTTTTGTTAGGGTTACGGGTCAGTCAGTGGACTGGATATTACTTTAGGATCGGTAATCAATCACTCTCTTCGGTTTAAACAAACATTCCCCCCCATCCTCCCTCGGTCCGAAATTGAAAGGGTGCACTTACCAAAGTCGTAACTTTCATGTTTACGATAGGTACTTCTTTTTCACAATACCGAGCAAACTTTTTACAAACAGTTTTCCTGTACAAATATCTTGTTCTTTGCATCACTATTTATTTTTGTTTGCGTCATTTGACCTGCTAATAGTTATTATAGGTACCTGCTGCCTGCTGGGTTCTGGCATTGTTTGTTTACTTACTTCTCAAAACTCATAATCCAGATTTGGTTTAAGCTGAAAGAAATATAGATCTCAAGTTACTATTACCAAATAAGAATGAGGTGAGAAGATACTATTAGATGTTTCCGATGACAATAATTTTTATGTCAACAATATGTAATGACAATTTGTTCAACTTCAGCCATCAGTGAAATATATAATTTCTTACCCAAGTCGTATGAATGAATGAGATGATCTTTCATTCTCAACGTCCATTGACAGAAACAATAATGGATTTAGCACATTATACATTTTTCGATTATGAATGGAAGCATATCGATTCGGAATCGAAGTGATAGAATGCAATACCCATTATAAGCACTCGGCATTAAAATTATGCATATCTCTGCCAAATGGATTATAATTAGTCTCTATAAGATGTCAACACTCACTCACACTCAGCACCTACTTGCGACGATTCTTATAGATCAGGTATTTTTCTTGTGATCTTGACATTTTCATTTAAATAGGTGTGGTGCAAACACGTTTGTTAAACATTTGAGAACCCGAGAAAATATTTGATTTCGACTATAATATTATAGTTTATACTCAGAGTTTCTTACTCAGAGTTTATACACTGATTTTCTTCTCCGTTGGATTAAATTAACTGCATTTTGTTTAGCATCTCCACCCTTGCTTGCATCACGCCGCCAAAACTTTGCTAAAACACAAACCAACCCCATGAGGTTATTATAATAGTTTCTTTGAACCAACCTATCATTATGCCTAACTACCACCACTACCACCCTTCGGAACAATTTAAAATAACTGACAGTGCATCTATTTTAAAATGCAACCATCCCCAGTCAAGTGCTACAAGAGTGTAGCGCATCATTTCCATCCAATACTCGGTAAAATATAAAAGACAATGAAGATCAGATGGGACTGTGCTCGAAAGAAAGAGGAGATCTTTTAAAAGAGTCCTTGAAAATAACCAAAAAGGAATGTCGCCCCCGGCTTTTGAAACAAAACCATCGGCACCGGCAGACGTCGGAACCTTTCCTACTTCTGTGTCGGTCTATTTAATCTCTGTGTCCACCTCCAAGTCGAATGGCCCAAAAAATACTAGCTCTTTGGGAAACATAGTGTTTTACAACTTCATTATAACTTATTTACTAATCCCCAAGGGGGTGCTAGTCTTTTGAATCAATCAGTATAGCAATTTGTCTTGGCGATTGGCAAACCACAAAAAGTGTTTAACCAACGATCACACTAAAAATTCTCGAGTGCTATTTTATCCAGTAACGTGGGCATGATTCCCCTCAGGATATCTGTTTCATGAATGGTTTTGGGTGCAAAACTTGAGACATTGTTTAGGGATTGTAGCTATGTATGTTCTTTGATCTTCTGGCCTTTTTAGTGTGAAGCGCATGCCGTTTGTTCTCTGCTAGTGACCATGTTGTTGTTCCGAGCCCAAAAGAAAATAAGTGGGCTCACAAAACACCGTTTGGCTTATTTTACGTGGAATTTCGCCTCCTCAGACGTGACGGATTTGAGGGAAGCTGTTGTGTCTGGCTCCTCAAATTATCTTCTATCTCCCGTACAATCGTTTTGTCATAGAGGATTCGAATAGGTTCAGGATTCGGTATTGGATTCGAACCTAACTTACCTACAGCGCTCAATACTTTATTTCGCTTACAGTTTGGCTCGTACGGCTATACAGTTCTTGACCATGAAAATAGTCTTGCCACCGTCTAAATATTATTAGCAACACTAGATTTTAATTGTCTTGAAGAGTAAAGAATACAATTTTCGCTACTCATCACCGAACGATTAACTAGAACGCTGACGACAGGGAGAGTGAGTCGTGCTCTCCACAATACGGCGCTGAGTAAATATACGTGCTCGTGATACCTTGCTTAGCTGTTTCCCACTGCCTCAGCTAAGTGGAGGCGCCAATATTTGCCTTTTAGAACATCCTACTTCGCTGACTACATTGCGAAATAAAGTAACTAGTCATTTTCCATTAACTTTGGCGGCTAAAATTTTAATGAATGGGTTTCTAAATTATATGAATTTAAAATACGATGTAAACAGACATTTGTGGCTTTGAGTCAGATTGAATAAAACTTCGAAACAAAACTCATCCAGAGATATAATATAAGTTTTCGTTACTATTCTTGTACTTCTATGGTATATATACCTATCTACACATTGAAAGTATTTAATTTATTAAAATTGACTGTTATTTTTCTGGTTTATAGCTAGTACATTATCAAATTATGTTAAAAACTCTAGAGATGCTACACAATTGAAGTAGTAGGTACCTAGCTATAATCTCAAAGTAATGCAAATTGACAACCACTATTAACTCACGTCACCATGGCTAATAAAATGGATCTCTGAAGAAAGGGGACGATATTGCTTATAGCTCAAGCTTGAAAGGTTATTAACTTTGCGAGTCTAGAAAAACAAATAATCGTTGTCTGTGCTGAGAATTGTCAAGCATTATAAAAATCTTTCAGTAAGGTGTGTTTTGCTCGCTTGCCTCAGCGCGGCTATAACAGCAGCGGATATGGACAATGACAATCAATGCAAGTGCATTTATAAGTTATTGGCAAACTGCCTCATCAGTAGAAGCCGCTGCCTGGTATATCCACGCACGACAAGGCGTCAGCGACCCCTCCCAACCAACCACCCAACCACACAAGGAAGCATAGCATGTAGCATCCCGAGGAATTGTTCTAAACAATTTCCGGTCATAATTAGAGACAGCTTCTAGTTGAAATTGTTTGTATCGTTCGTAGAAATAGATTAAATGCCTAGCTCTCAGTAATTTCGGTTTCTGTGGTGACGGTGCCGGTGCCGGGTTAAAAATTTTGTGCATCCTACAGCATCCTCGCAGCTTCAATTCCCACAGATCTGCTTGGGACGTTGGCGACTCCCGCTATATTATAGCTCCGAATCATCATGCCTTGTGTAGCAATTTCAATTCGTAGGGTCATTCATAAAAATAAAACCTAACGCATATGCTGTAGTCTAGTTTTTTTTGAATGATACATTTGTATTCCAGCACTCTTGCGAAAGGTCCAGTATTGTAAATCTTAAACTTCTCCCTCCTGTAATGGAAAACATCACAGGTTTTCGGAAGAAAGTTGAGAATGTTGACTGTTGTACACCAAAGGAAGCGGCGGAGAAGAAGCTAGAATAGCGCCTACTTTATCAAGCTGGTAAATGTTAATCCTACCACAGTAATTAATAATTATACACCGGGCCATAAAGATCTATCTCTTACACAAGAATCTCTTGGAGCCGCAGCGTTCTAGGTCTAGGCGTAAGTCCTCGAACCACGAACCCCGAAGTGCCTCCGCGTTTCAATCATGCGTGCGGCGTGCCAGTGCGTCGTGGGAACCTTGCCCCGGCGACCAGCGTAACAGGTGTATTTGTGAGGTGTCGTAATGCTGGTGCGTGTGTGCGTAAGATGTACTATATGACGAGCAGCAATGTACATATACGCATGTCATGATTTGTAAACGGTGCACGCATTCTTTGCGCACGTGCGTAATGTTGGCTTGTATGGGAACTACGAACGCACAATAATTTTGTGGGCAAAGTTGAGCAAGTTCAAACATCAGTCAAGGTTTTACGTCGTGTTAATTTTTTATTTTGTTTAGGTTTTACCAGAACTTTCCTTTCTTATGCATTGATTTTTAATTGAATAAGATCATCAGTTTTGTGTAATCGAATGTACATGCGGGCCCGTTCAAATAACTTATTAACTTACGGACGTAAATGGAAAATCGCATGTACAGGGTAGACAAAAGTCACTCGGTTTGTGTATAATTACAGCTTACATGGATTAACAGCTAGAAACCCTTCGCAATTATCCAATTATTTTGATTAATTGACTGCTTCGCCTGTATTATTACAAGGTAGAACATGGTTTTCTAAACCTTCGGGTGCTCAAACGATTGAAAATATTCTAGAGCATTGTTTCTCGCCAAAATTTAGACTGGTAGAGGAGCCGGGTCTTTCAGCTATGTTCGTTCATTCTGTCGACTGAACTCAATTGCTATAACTTCGCAAAATACGGCGATTTCACCAAATTTGAAACAATGCCGGTATACACTCTTCACTGTTCAAATGGTCTGGGCGGAAGTTAGTCTGTCAGAGAAGCTCATTAATTATATACTATCAGTTTTTTCAGCGGAAAGAACCGCCATTGATAACATAAGAAGGCGTTAAAAAAAACTAAAAAGAGCGTAAGGGAGCTATAAAATGGTACACCCACAATTATTTATTTCTAATGCTCGAAACGAAATGAAGCTACATCTGTGGTGTATGCTACTTTTTTACGACTGATCAGGCATCTCAAACATCTCCAAGGTAGTAAAGCGAATTCGTTGCATGATGCCCAGAAAATGTTGCTTCTTCTATCCAACCTTTTAATTTTTTACGCTTTCGGGTCGTAAGACAACTGACAGCTCATAAACAAAATTAATTTCGCAAAATGTTCGCCCTGCTCTGTGATTTCCCTTTCCCTATAAGAAAAGATTCACAAAAATATTATATTGCATCTCCACCACATTTTTTGTTTTACTGAAACTCAAACAATCTCTTGCAGATGATAACAGTGGGCATAGTGGGTGTATTTAAGCATGTGCCAATTTAGACATTTTTATCTTGCATTATCGAATGACCCAAAAGTCTGCCCTCAATCTGGCAAACGTCCTGTCACGCTCTGGAACACAGTGGCTTCCGTTTGTCAGATCCTCAGCTTCCTGAAATCGAACTGGGCTGGTCTGTGGAGCAATTCGAGGTCTGCATGGACCTCACTGGGCAGGATTCCCGTCAAGGAGCTGAGTGTTTTCCCTCCTTCAATACAATTTAAAAAAAGGATTGCGTTGCAAACCCAACCTCACTGCGTCCAAATCCAAGGGGTTGCTTTAAGTTGAACACGGTTCTAAGTTTTTCTGCGTGATTGTATTAGAAACGGCTTGTTCGTGACGTGTTCTCGGCAGATGGTGAGGCTAATTTGCTTATCTGTTATAAATTAAACCCACCTGACATTATCTCAATTCTAAAATAATCAAATTCTACCACAATATACAACACAACTTGGTATACACAAAGGTATAGGTATATCATGAAAAACGGCTTCCAACATGTATTATTATACCTATGAGTACGTTTAGCGTGCATTTATGAATTAGGAATGACTTGCAGAAAAAGGAACAATTCGCAAATTGTCGGCGAATGGATCGTCAGCTCACTTTTCTGAGGATTTCAATTCACTTCACTTCTCCGACATCGGCGTTTATTGTTTTAGCGTTGTTTTCATTTAAACCGCGAGTACGAAACTCAAATAAACTTATCGGCTGTGTAAATTTACCGAGGTCCCGCAAAATGGCAAGATGGCTTCTTACTTGAGACTCTTGGTCGAACCGTGTTTCTTGTCAGCCATGCATGCGTTGTTCTGGGGTTCTGGACCACTGCTCAGTTGCATGATAGCACGAGAAGAATTGCATTGACCAACTGATCATTTAGCAAAAACCAATACCAGCATAACCAATGTTGCGCTTCGGGCTTTCCACGTAAGCAATTATGGGAAAGTTGGATCGTATTATGATTCAACAAAATGCAGCCAATTGTTTGATTTGTCTCTGATCGTTTTCCATTGGGAATACAGTTGTAGATTGGGGACTAGTCACAATTTTTTTGCGTTTTGTATGCCTTTCTCATTACGAATTCGCAAGTGCTTCTGCATAAATTGCAAACATTGTTTACTTGTTTAATTTAAAAATTCACAGATATACATAGCACTTGCATGAATTGCAGTACATCGTCATGGACCAAACAAAAAGTAATTTTATTTTTGAAAAAAACTATTTCAAACTGGGATATAGTAGACATGAGTCTAAGAAAATTAATTTTATTTTTCGTTGATTGTTATTTCATATTTATCTTGCTGCAAAATCTGTTTATTATTAGCCATCCAAATCTACATGGCAACTTTTGTTTCGTGAAACTTTTTACTTGAATTGCTGGGTATCATCAAAATGCAACAAAAGTGCAACTTATTATTTGTGCCTTGACTCTTGACTTGATTTTTGAAATTTATTTGACAATTAGCACCTGCATTCATCATGCACATCGGTAATATTAATAGTCAATACACCGAGCTTGTCTCGGACGGAACGTGCATACAGGATCAATATTTGGTGTCTGCAATATTCGTCTTGCACAATTCTTATGCCAACAAATAATATATAATACCACAGGTAATACATTAAAATGCCTCCAACTTTCAAACCTCCAGCCCGCTCAAATCTTGACTGAAAATAATATTCACCACACATCAACCTAACACCCAACCTACCCAAGAACCATACATCGCTAATTAAATAGCAACGTCTTTCAAAGTTCAATCATAATATGTGAAAAAACTAACACATAAATATGTATGCAAAAACAATCAAAACTCATCAGCATCATGACAAAAGAGCTTGTATCCAATCTGATCGTCCTTAAATCTTCGATACAACATCATCAGAATCAGAACAATGGCATCTCGTCATCCACTTTAGCACGTCCTATTATTTACCCGCCAATTACGCCTTTCACTGATTGCTCTATGATTGGACTACTGTTACAGGTCGATCAAAATGGACAGTGCATGCAGGCCTAGGCTTAGTTAATTCCCGTGACAAGCTAAATAGTGGCGTCGCGGTCTCCTCGTTCTGCCGGGTGAAACAGCAAGTTTTGGAGGTGTGTGTTCCCCGAATCACACATGCATCGCAAACTCGCAGGCATTCAATATTTTGATATCATGTGAGGTGATGTGTATGTGCGCATCGCAGGGCATGTTGAGCGACTGTATTTGTAATTGGCGCATGGTTTTGTGCATGATGCCGATATCGCCCGTCTCTGAAAGTCTAAACGCAATAGAACCATCTACTGACCGATCGTTGGAGTAGACGATTGGGCTCAAAAATCGACCCATTAATCCCAGATTGGTTGCATTTAAAAAACATTTTTTTACGTATTCTTTTTGGTTGTGTCGACGCTGCGCAGGTGCCCTACATAGGAAGTTTACAAGTACTCACTCAAAATTTCATATGTTTTTTGGAGAAAGTTATTTTTT
Organism: Nemoura dubitans; assembly: GCA_921293005.1. Classification (NCBI taxonomy): domain Eukaryota; kingdom Metazoa; phylum Arthropoda; class Insecta; order Plecoptera; family Nemouridae; genus Nemoura; species Nemoura dubitans. The sequence continues at coordinate 23,415,043 of OV121075.1, forward strand.
GTAATTGCATTTATACAACACTCGTGCAATTTTATGAATGATACCTAAAACATATTATTGCTCCCAAAAAGAGTAAACATAGTAGATTATTGACATAGTTTGTAAAGGATGACGAATCCACTCGAAAATGCCATCTGACTCTGACTTCTCAGACGATTCTTATGGCGCACCCCACCCCATCCCCAGCAGACGATCGTTAAAATTCGCAGCCTCACAGCGTCTCACAGCTTGACTGCGTCTGCTCCAGCGAGCGCCACCAACCAAACTGCAGCAGAACCAATCGGTCGCCCTTTTCGCACGTCGCGCCCGCCGTAATAACCGTCGAAAATATCCGCCATATATAGCAACGCACGTGTCGGGGCATGAACCATTTGAAACTGCCTCAATTCGGGATGACCACGTAGCCCCTTTCGCTGGAGTCGGTGGGGAGGGGGAGGGGGGAGGGGGGGAGGTAGACAGGCGTCTCGCCGCGCGTTCGAATCACCTGACGGCGGCGGCGGCGGCGGCGGCGCTGCTTTGTCGGCCGCTGACCGCCCTAGAGGTGACTCATCAGCCACAGGAGCTGCGATTTGCCACAGGCCCGAGTCCGAGAGAAATCATTTGTAGATTTGAGCTTTCTGTTAACCTTGGACTTTAGTTTTTCGGCCTATAAATTTAGAAAATACATAGGCGTTATAGTTACTGGCAAACTTTGAGCAAATCAAGAAAGAGATGAACTTAAAAACATTCAATAATCTTGATCCTGTTTACTTTTATATGGAACAAACGAACCCAACCTAACCCAGTATGGGAGTTCAAATATTCTAAAACCAAACTACGGGTTTTAGCAACATGCCAGCTGCCAAGGTCCTCTCTCATTACCTACCCTTAATAACTCAAAATACTGCTTATCGAAAATCCAAGGCCCGGACTTAATTTTGGTTGCAATTTAATAAAAATTAGCAGGATCAACTGGATCCTTCGAAAATCCTTATTACCTCGATGGTCTGTATCGAGATAGCATCAACGCTGTTATCCACACTCCACAGTCTGCGTCGGTCTGGTATATAGGCATGGGAAATTGCGTTTCAAAAAGCCGTAAATTTAACATTTTTCCCATCGAGAGCACCGCCACAAACCACTTTCGCACATATTTTCCGAGCTCATCTCCGTCTAGGCGAGGCGCCTTTCCGCGGAACCGATACACCTGCATACTGAGCTGTCGGTCATGAGAAAGTGTTCGGCGGCGGGGTTCTGGGAAACCGTTGGCGCGAACCAGCTGGGCTGCACTTTTCTTGGCTGCACTGCACTTTAAGCTGCATTTACTCGTTAATAATTCACTCTGGAAAATAGACGAAGACAAAATTCTACACACATTAAATTACCTACTTCCCATGTCAATTCATTTTTTCTCTTATTATGAAAACTATAGTAGACGAACTAAAGTAAAAGCTCATAGTCGAAGTTTTATTAGCCAATATATAACATAGGAATAGGTATGCTGTGGATCTATGCACAATAAAACAGCGATTTACTTGTGATATTACTTTATATTATAATTTATTATTTCAAGATATCGTCAACCGTTTTGTGCAGTGCACATTAGCGCATTGCCATTTATTTTGCTACTTTAGCACGTTTAATATTTTCTTTGCAAAGCCGAATGGTGCAACGCCATTGGTGAAGGTCAAGAAATTTTCGATAAAACACTATAAAGTATCCTTCAATTTAACGGTAGATTCTTTGCTTTCTTCTCGCCAGACTTTTTGTTTCAGACTTTTTCAATCAGTCGTATTTTTTGTCGTCGCGGTTCACTCGAAGATGAAATCACAGATTCGGCGACCTCGGCGAGGATGCTGCTGTCCCATGCCCAACCACCGAGCGGTGTTCAGAACTCCAAGGTGCCGCGCTTCTAGCAAACCCACTTTAATATGCTTCCAAAAACGAGCAATGCATTCGGGATTGGATGTTAGGATTGGCTTGAGCTGCAAAATCGATCCACTCGACCATATTCCGACCATACCATATTTATGAGCCAGATGTGTTTATAGCTAAATGTTTAGCCATAAAACACAAAACTATTAAATTAACGTCAAAATTAATAATGCTCGAGAATTTAGATGCCGTGCTTGTTCAGTACATTATGCACTTACCTGCAGCGTAAAAAATTGTGCAAGCCAGACAAAAAACGTGTATACCGTAAGCCCTCGCAAGTACTGAGCGTTACTGAGTATACTGAGCGTTATTTTCTGCGACGTTTCTCAAATGCATGCAGCAATAAATTTTCTAGAGTCTTCAAATTAGTTCAAACTTCAAAGAGTTTACCTATTGCCAAGGAACTATAATGTATTTTTTTATACGTAGTCATGCCTCATCTGGGTGTCAGCTTTCTTGTGATCGATTGAGTTACAGGTGATACCAGTGGCATGTCGGTTACAACTCTTCTAAAAAATGCATTCTGTTTCTGTTCTTTTCTTGAGCCTACTTCAATTTGCTCTCACATAATAATATGCACATCCTCCATGCTGGCCACACATGAGTTCAAATGTGGCAAACGCCCGAAACTAGGTTAAAGTACAAACAAATACAACAAAAGCTGCATGTTTTCATGAGAATGCAGCTGTTTTGCATGCCGGGAGGGTTCGAATTAGCGAACATACCATACACATTCAGTCACATTACTTTGACAGAAAGGAAATGTATTTTTTATTTCTGATCTCTTCATTTTTCTCGTTTCTTTCCGCTTGAGATGGCAGCAAAAAGTTCAACTTTGCTAGACAGCCTGTCGCCACAAGCAGACAACTGACTTCGAGTGCTCTCATTACGCCACCATTAAGTTGTAAAACTTATAATTAAAGTAAATCTGAGACAAAAAGCAAAGCAGCGAAGTACATACAACATTTAAAAGTAAAAACAAAAAAAAACTATTGAAATATCACCCTTGGGGGACAAATACCAACGTATTTTTCATATAATGTCTTGGCCATAGCAAATCCAGCAGACGAAATTTCGTCTTCAATCCATTCGTGTTTGACGGACAGCAGCAGACATAGTCAGAATGCATTTCTCCGATGAGCCACCGTCGGCCCTGAACCGAACGGTGCTAATGCGTTTTTCTTCATTTCATTTCGTCGCGCTGTCTTTTCATTCCACTTTATTTTTATATATTACACGGTAGTGTTAAAAAACCGTCCCGTTGTTGTTAGCGAAAAGAGCTTCGTTCAAAATAGAAGCACAAAACATGGATCTTTATTCCGTTCAAAGCTCACTCCCTTTGACGTTAACGTCTGCAAAGTTTCAGACAAAGCCCCGACGCTCTTTTCTCCACTCTTATATATACGCCATGATTTAAATAGCAAAAAATCAAATCTTTGTTCTATGATTAGTATGTTTCTGATGTTGAAAATCTAATGACTATGCTTGATAAAAATGAGCATAATGTGAGAATGTTAGTTATTTTACTAAAAAGTCGGCGCAAAACCATAATGCAACGTATAACCGTATAGCATCAAACACCCGTGCAAGTGTTTCTATTTATTCACGATCGCTCAAAGCAGGCGGCGCGTTATCATTAAGCTTCAAATGAGTATGATTATCGACGAAAAAAGCGTGCTATCGATGATGGGACTAGGGGCCCCGGGTTCGAACCGGGGCCCGCGGGCCGTGAATGATTGGCACGAAACCACGGACATTATGATTTCGGCGCCGCGGAACGATTCACATAGGCGGTGCATGTGCCATCTTTGTCGTCGGAGGGAATTCATGATGCTCTTCTTTTTGTTGGCGCACACAATTTGAGATAGGTCGAGCGCACTTCACTTCTTGTTAAAGCATAGCAATTTCAACGTGCGTCGCGCAGTGATTCATAGCGATCATCAATCGAAATAATTAGGTTTGTCTCGATTTGATGAAAAGGATTTTTTAGGTCGTTCACATGATGTCTTCGTTTATACTTGGGATGGCCATGTCTTTCACAACATTCAATTAGTTGGAAATATGTTTCAAATGATCTAAATCCATTTCCTTATCCTTATGCATATTAATTGAATTTATAGCTTGTGGCGGCGTTATAGCCTTGTTTAAGCATTTCATAATTTTACTTGATTGGCGATCACGTCTTAGAAGTCCCAGCTTTTAAAAAGAGATCGTAAACATCAATCATTGAAAATATTTCTACCAAAACATTTCAAGTCAAATATTTCAAGTAAACTATAAGATTGATTGTTCGGGTCAATTATGGCCATAGGAATTTCTTCATTTCGTTCCCCAGACATAGTTTTTTTAACAGCACCCTGTATTAATTATCGCTTTCGATCCGAGGAGGATTTGTCTTAATTTAATGCAGCGATTTTGTCCAACAATTTTTGCTTGGAATATTTGCTCGTTCCCAGCTCACGGGCTTATGTGCCACAGAGTTTTGGTAAAACTGATGAAATTCCAGATTTTTTTCAAGCAAGCATTGATCTCAATCTGGATCGATAAATCGTCGATCTTGTAGCTGGTCGACTTGTAGAGATTGCAGCCCTGGCCCTGACTGCGATCAGAAAATGCTCGATTGAGGGTATCGTTGTTTTGTGCAAAGGATAACATATCTTGAGCCACACTTATACGTGAAGGCGCGAACGTAATTGCCAACTGTTTTCTCGTGAGTTTACTCTTAGAAAAGTCAATAACTCAATCTGTATTACCTGTCACAGGTGTAATTCTCTGCATCGATCAGTGCAGTGCAAATATCGTAATTATTTCTTGCAACCGTTGATATGCAACTTGTGCAAGAAATTTCCTCATATGAAAATGTACAGTAAAATCGGTAATTTTGTTAAAAATTGCAAATGAGTGTATTTATTTCGCCAATCCCGTTACTCGCTCTCAAATCTGTGGAGAGTGTTGAACATGAAAAGGCACCCAATTTTGTGCAACCGCTCTCATGTGAATTAAAAATAAAATACTGGCGTCTCCTGAATACACCAGCACAAGGCATTGACCAAAGTATTTTATGCGTTTAATATTTAAATATCCATTAGCAAACTGATAGTGCGCGTGCTCAGCTTTTATCAGATATGTTTCTCAAAAATATCTGAACCGATTAATCTATGATGGTCCAATCATTTTGCATAACGTACCACGTCCAAATCGTGTCTTGCTTAGTGCACAGATGACTCATCAAAAAGCGAACTTTTATTTCGGGGTCTTAAAATTAATAACCTATATTCAAGCCAGAGGCGATCATAGAGGCTTCAACTTTCAAAGTCATCTTTCAAAATAACAATGTCTGCATTTTAACGCATCAAAGGGATCGGTTCTTCCCTCCTCCCCCCATCCATCACCTTGGCCATCCTTCAAACACCCGATATTTAATTGAAAATCGGAAATATTTATTTAGGATATAATTTTGAATAATGACAGGACCACACGTTATAGAAGTCTACACCGATAAAGCTGGCAGGCAAGTCACCTAAGAAATAATCGTTAAGTTTTACTTAAAAATTATGATAATAGGGTATCAATTACATGCATGAAAATTCATTAGGATCGGATACATGAAGGAATTTCTGTTGTACTGACTTCACATCCTCTTCGATAGAATGTACTAATCTGTGGGTAATCCATCTGGCGTGCGTCCTTAGGGATGAAATACCCACCCAGCTGTATTTCCATTGATTCATTAGGGGTAGTTTTTTGTTATCGCCTTCCTTCTAAGTATGGGTGTTTCCTATAACTCTGCTTCGTACGGGGTGTGAGTAATCCTCCTGATCCGCACCCTAAACACTTTGCTGCGTCTCATCGGTGGACCGCACACGAGGTCTCAAAGAACAGATGCATTTCTTAGCAAGTGCATGACACAATGTCATTAGACGACATATTCATTGCAATGATAGGAAGAAGCAGCAAAAGGATGTTTGTTTTTCTAGAAAGTATAGAATATTTCTTATGAGAATAGCGAGGAAATTGAAGATGAGAGCAAGAGATTCAGCTGGTTGAGTGGTTTTTAAAACTGTTTGGAAAATCATCGTGTGTGTTGGATTTTTTTGTACCTCGATGTGCAACTGTAAAGCGAAGTGAAGGGACTTGATTTTGATAAATGACCATATTTATTTGACAACTCACCTGGAATACACTAACGACTACTTAGAAAATAATTCCGATCGTTGAAAAGCTCGTGTGAGAATAGCTTTTTTGAAACCCACCAACTATTCTGCGTTGTAAAATTCTATTAATTTGCCTGAAAGAGTTTTATTTTTTTCTTAAAGTGGAGCTGTCTTGAAACTAAATTTTCTCATCATTTCAATCAATTAAGTCGCCCTTTATAACACACCATCTTTCTGTCAGATGTGTTTACACTGTCTAATGTGTATTCCTCTCACTTCGTTCTTTCTACAACTGGTCTAAAGTTTAGAATCGTCTAGACAGAAGCAGCACACATGGGATACAGTGTCGATGTATTAGTTTGATTGGTGGATTACTCATTTCGTTTTAAACGTTCCCAATTGGAATAGGCACGCATACATTACCAGGCACATGATTTAATTATCGAGATGCATTCGGATGACCAATTTGACCGGCATTTTTATCCGACCAATTTCGAATTATTAGCTTTAGTTAATATAGAACTGCAGCATCTTCTGGAACCATAAAAGAACCCGAATGTATATATATATATATATAGTCGGCGGCAACTCTTTACCAATTCATAGAAAATCGCCGCGTATTATGTTGTTAACTGCCTAATTCGACATTTGAATATGCATTTGACCCTATCTTGATCGTGATTGGGAATACTTTCAGCCGATATATTTTTAACGAAGCAATTACGAGGGAGAACGTCTCTACGGCCGAGCCTCTGAGTGCGTTCATCTCTCCGCGCTCAGCGGAAGAAGTTCAGTTCTGGGAGGTCGTACACAGATTCCAAGCAGGTGTAAACAGATACACAGCTTGCAGCTATTGTGTCTAACACATCTATCATGCATATCGCATCCACATGCCGTTGTCATATGCGATGCAGCACAAGACTATAATATGAACCCATGTCTATTCTTTTAATAGAAAATCTATATGGGGTATATTCGTAATGAGTTATAGTGGTTATAGCAATGCACTTGGTGCCTAAACCATAAGCGAGAGCGATATAAACCATAAGCGATATGTAAATTATTCATTCTCATTTATTCAGTTCACGTATGGACTAGTCATTCAAAACCTTACCGTGTTTAACTGCAACTATTTCCATTGTCATTTTACCCCATGTTGGGAATGTAACTACCATAGTTTAATTTTGTCTGCTGCAAAGTTATTGTTATGTTTTTTTTCTGGAGAGTGAATAGTTTGAGCTTATTACCTTGTTAGTGGAACGCCAACTTCGCGGTTTAAGAATTGTGGCCTATAAAACGTGACGTGGCAATTAATCACGTTGGAGATGCGCAGAATCGTCAATTTATGGCTAATATTCTCGTGGTAGCGATTTACTCATGTTCGAGATTCCAGAACCGCGGGTAATAATTAGATATGGTCAGGCTATACTCAGGTTTCAATCATTTCGATTTACAATCTGACATAAAAGTTCGTTTGAACTGTGAACTGAACTGTAAACTGTGTGAACTTGAACTGTAAAACAGCCTTTTATCGCCGTAGCTATGTAGAGTTTCCAATTTTGATATCGTCGTTTCTTATACTGACAAGTGGCGTCACTCAACGTATTTTTCACCAACCAAATTACAAACAATTCGAATTTTGGTCGCCATTATTTGCCGGGCTGGCCTACACCACCGTTGCACGTGAACAATCAAAAGGCGGACACAGCGATCTCGCCACTTTGTACTGCATTATATAAGGTGTAAATGTAATCTCATCGCCTTGTGTATATGCACTGCTGTTTACACGACCACTTAGCGGCGATGGTGAGTGCTCGCTGGACCAGATTATATTGCCAGTAATCATAGAGACGCTGCACGCATAATCAGATGTAAGATCCCGTCACGTGCCGAGCATTGTTCCTATGCGCGGCTGAACAAGGCGGTGGAAATTTCGGGGCTCGCTTCTCATCTTATTTTGTCGACAAAGTAACATGAGGCTACTGATTAAAAACACGGACATGAATGAAACGTGATCTCATCATGTGGCCATTCCTAGACATACTGAAAGTTAAGTGAGCTGAAAATTATTCGTTTATTTTTAAATGCATTTTTTGTGTCTTTTTGGGAAGTATGTTATTTGAGATTACCCTTGAAATAGAAGGTAACTTGGGTGCATATGACTTTGAAACGATCCTTTCCAACATGTGGTCGAGCAAATATTGAAGCGCGAATGATCTTGATTAATCATCACTGTAATTAACAACCATTTTGATTTGCTCAAGTTTGTGTATAAAGATTCTCATGAGAGTAGCCGGCAGATTTGCCAGTAGTACAGTTTAATTGCGTTCACGCGGACGTTAATTAATTGCCGTTGCTGCGGACGATGAATTTGATAGATGTTGAGGGTGGTTCGCGGAGGGCAACGTGCGTTGAACCGGACAAACTGTTTCTGGGAATCGCCGAAGAATTGGCACGCGGAATGAATCGGCTCTCGTATCGTCCCTTGATATTATTGGCTTGCATTGTACATTTATCATTATTTCTCATTCGAATCGTGATTCCATGTCTGGATCCACGATATCAAATTCATGTTTTGTTGCACCGGTTCATCCGACTGCCGCTGATCTATATTAATATTATGTTGAAAGGGTATTTATAAAAATTGGCATCGAAATTTGACTTTGGTTTGGTCATTTGATTATTTGGTAATTTTTACAATAATTTTACTCTTGGCTTCGCGCTATTTGTTTAAGTATAATTGACGTGGGCGTAATTCCGTTGAATGTCAGTGGTAATCACAAGTTGTCACCATTTTGTAAGCAAATACTTACCCTCAGTTGTGTTTTTATTTTTATTTCACTTCAAGATCTAGCATTATGATTAGTGTCAAACTTGATCCGATGAACCAAAATATCAATTGACCCCAATTTCGTTCCATTGCTGATTGAAGTTAAACCTTTAATTATTTCAACCATGGAGAAAGGATGACGTTTTCCATGGGAATCGAAAGATATTTTGTTCTTTGTGTACTATTTTATTTGTATCTCGGAATATTGACTGATTCGCGATACCTTATATATATGTGCATATTATATATGTGGTAAAAGAGGATTTGTCCTGAAATTTGGGTGGTCAAGAATTCGAATTCGACTCATTCCCAATTTGATATTTCAACTCCAAAAACCCACAACTGCTCATTTTCCAAGCATCTCCCTAAGCAACACGCAATTTCTTCGACCAAACAACGATGTGTAGACACTTGGTTTTAAACAGCAAATATGCAAAGACCTAACGAACAGGATGACATCCGGGCATGGAATCCACTTCGCAACTGAAGTGTGGTCGTGGACTTGTCATTATTGTCGCCTGCACAGCGGAACTCCAACCCAGCCACCTTTTGCCACGATCTTTTCAGCTTTTGTCAGCGTTTCGCGCGTTGATAGTTCCCAGATGATTGTGCTTCAAGGCGAGCTTTCAACATGTGTCCAATTAGGCAACTTACGGGCACAGCGGGGGGCCTGGGCCCTTCGCGCTTTATTCCACACAATCCTCTCGAAAACGCTGCGCCACACAGGCGATTTCTTAGCGAGATTAGTGAGAGTCTCAATCACGACTTGGCGTTATGTTCCAAAATCTCGGACTATTTGGCTATACTATAAAGTAAATTTGTCCTAATCGCCTTGAAAATGTAGCTAATTGGCATAAAAATGTTTAACAATGTGCTTATATCGACCGATCAGTTCATCATTGTTGTCCATGCATGTTTTCTTTTGTTATCCTCGTATTTGATCTGTAAGCGTCTTCACCAATTAAGAGTTTCCAATGTTCCCAAATTTCGTGCAATAAACATGAATCGAGCTGATGAGAATTGTGCGTTTGTTTGCCTCAGGACATGGGGTGCCAGGGTGCTCCGCAAAACCAAGAGATCTTACCTCTCAATTAATTTAGATTTTGGGAATGGAAATCACGGGCACTTCAAGCACCAGAATTGGATTATTACAACTCAAAATTGTTCCCAGTTCGATCACATAGATGCTAAAAAATATAATAATGGTCCGTAAAAGCATGGAGGGCTACAACCTTTTTGACTAACCTGGAGTGAAATAAATTATCTCCAGCCCTGTGGGCCCATTACATGCCTTGCCTACCAATAAATTTCAAGTGGTGGTATAACATCTCAATGAAGTACTACAGAGATGGTAGGATGGGTACTAGCTGTTGGCATCGAGTAAAGCTGTTGCCATACAAGCTAAATTGTCTTACACTTGTCTTTACCTTTCCGGCCAACTTGACTTGAGGCTTTGTCATCATCAACTCACGCACACAAGATGTTACCCACACTCACGCATGGATCGTAAATTTAAAACACAGACCTCGCTTTAATTGAGTTTCGTTGGTTTTTCGGTTACACGGAATCGTGTGTGGTTCTTCCTCCGCGTGTACCGCGTCGGGCACTTTCAGATCTCATCAATATTCGGTGGAAAACACTGGAACTCTATCGACGTTTGGTATCGGAAGGTTCAGCAAACGAAATTACACCTGAGATGAGACGTAGTACTCATCTGCATGTTGGCTGTGACCAGCTCTGTGTGGCAAGATCATTGTTGACCCGGCCATGACCAATGGATGGCCAAAGCTCACTTATTCTGTCAATTCATCCCAATTTTAAACTCACCGTATCATTTGCGATTGAAATGGCTGAAAGCGAATATACTTACGTTGCCAAAGATGGGAAGGTTAAATTGATAGAATTGAGTTTGACTATATTATGTGAATGACATCGCCGTGCAACAATTTTCATTATAGATTTGGCATATAATTCGCAGATTGCCTATACCTATTCATTATACCTATACGCAGTACGCATAAGATCATGGCTTCTTTATCAATGCTCGTTGGTTTTGACTTTAGTTATATTCTTCATAGTTCCCATGAGCACATTCATTCTTTAAACTATACTTGAGAACGAATGCTCTGTCAATTTCTTCATCTGCTGCATTTTGATTAATTTGATTGATTTGATCGTGTGGTCTTCAACTCGCTTAACAATCGTTTTACACCGACTCCCCCTGTCGTCGGCCCGTGTGCTGCATGCAGAGTGGATGCCTTCGCCGGTCCACGAGACGTCCAGCCTCCACGCTCTGCAGCCGTGATCGGCGCTCATAAATGGACCCGAGGAGAAACTAATGTTACGTCCGGATCGCCTAGATTTACCACCCGCCGCCATTAAACTGATCGAGTACCCACCCCTTTATTCTCCCTTGTCTGCTGATGGTTTTACAGTTCAGATTTTTTAGTACCAGCCATCAGTTTCTTCCTATCAAAATCACCCGTACGGCCGTACCTTCATTTATTACACATGGGCCAATGGTTATTTTCTTGTTAGACCATGTTACGGCCTTATTCCGTTCACACTTTACATCTCAGCATTGACATCGAATTACCAAATAAAAGATGTCGTCTGAAGATTTTATCGCGGCCATTATTTTTTATGCGCGACATAGTTATAGGATAGGAAAGGACGTCTCTCTATACGAACTAAAGTTCAGATGCAAATCTTTGTTACGCAGCAAGTCATGTCACGTTGTCCACGATATCCTAATACAAAGTCTATATCTTGATTTCGGAATTTAAACTGCAGCACTGACCACGTCGCAGTTATTTTTTGAGATGGTCATCTCTGGAGGGGACACAGCTTCTGTTGCCGCTGACTCCAGCTGTGACACGCATTTAAATATTCAAATGAGATAAGGATACATATATTATCATTACGGCGATGCCACGGCGCATATCCAGCGCGCAGCGGCGCGGGAATGCATTTTTCCCGAGCACTCGGGATTGTCATATTGTTCGACAATTCAAAAGATCGGCTCGAGAAAAAAGTGGACTTTCATTTTCTAGGTGAATTAATAAGAACTTGCGTTGTCGTTACATTTTATCAACTGAATTAAATTTCTTAAAGCGTGATGCGTGAACTAGAACAAGTTCTGTGAGAAAGATGAAATAAGCGCCACTCATATTTTTAACATTTTCACAGCGTGGTCATTCATTTCAGAACTCAGAAGGTGTCTCATTTAAAGAAGCATTTTCAAAAAGCTTGGTATGCAAATGCATCGTCTGAGCTGCAGGCAATCTGAATCAGATCCTCACGGGCACTAGATAACTACGGGCATGTGACCACTTTCTAAGATAGCTTTGCATCTGTTTCACTTTCAATCTGTTAATTTGTTTAAATCTCTGGCCCAGTGCAACTAAGTGACGCTGCCGTTATTGAAATGAATTTACACACGTAATCTGAGCCATGTACTCATCCAGCAAGTGCATGTGCGAAGTGTGTTAATGACGTAATGAGAGGCTCAACCAGAGACTAGCACAATTCATCACTTTGCTGCATTAGGTTGGCAAGCCTTGACCCATAGCTGCGCAACGCGCAACTTGTGTGGGAACAATCGACCAGAAGTAGTGACAATTCGCCGGTAGCCTAACGTTTACCTGGGATGCTTTCTTTTTCCAAGCTTTGTGAGCGAGAGCTTTGGTAACAGCAACTGTTCAAACTTGGCAGACAAACGAGTCGAAAGCATCTGGGAATTGACTGAAGCTGATTTACGCTTGAAACCCGGCACCTCCACCATCAATTCATGGAGCATCTCTTGAATCGCGTCAATGTTCCGTGCATGTGTTGTTTGTTACTGTAGCATTAGTGAGACAAAATGTATACAATAACAGTGTATAGGTACACAGTTTTAAGCAGATTATTCTGCACCGAAGCATGTTTTATAGTGTGCTCTTATGCTTGAACAACGCCTCTTTGTAACTCTAGACAACACGAATGCTTTTTGCCAAGCCTTTCCGAAAATAGCTTCTACCCACAAGCACTTCACGTATCTGCATCTTGAATCTTATCCTGTTTGAGATTTCACGGATTAACTGAAACACAATCTCACAATATACTTTGAAATCAATACTGATTCCATATTTTATAAATTCTAATGCGGCTTTCCAAGCATGAAAATGGTGAAACCAGGCTGGAGCAAGTGATACCAGCGATCGAATCTCCCAAAAACCAGCGCAGGCCCGATACCTTGCCACAGAATCCCTCTTACGCGATACCTTTCCGTTTCGAAGTCTTCACTCCTTGTTATCCATCAAAAGTTCCCAAAAAGATACATCTAATTTCAAGTTTCAAGGCGATCTCGACAAATTAGTAAAGCCTGTTGATCAGAATTAATCCCGACCAGGGTCCGTCACTTTCGAGCACGCTGATTTATAGGAATTCCATGCACATACAATATCGACCGACTCATTCGAATTCCTCCGTGCAGCATGCAGCAATGCACTGGTTCGTGAAGTGGCGACGATAAGCCGAAAGCCAAACACGAACCGACACAGCATGGATACGCAATACGCATCTTCCCGATGAGTCGGTTGTTTCCCCAAGCCCTAAGCTCGGTGCGACTGGGAGCCGCTCAGAGGGGTGTGTTGGGCGGGGGAGGGTGAACACTGAACACGGTGCCGTTGAGAAATGATAGCCCAGTGTTGAGTGAGTGACTAGCATGCCGTGTTCTCTCAGAATCGTCTTAATTGTTTGGGACAGGATCAGAGCTCTCTGAGAGGAAGAGAGTTTTTTTTGCTTTTTTTAAGAGATCACGTTCTTTTCGGGGGTAGCATGAGTCAAGACTGACAGAACGTTTATTTCGAAACAGTTTAGATCGGATTCTTCACACCAAGTAGGGTAGAGGCCGCAGGGATGTTTCTGATTAACAATTGTGAGAAGTGATTATTAACATTTTTTCGCTTGGTTCTTATTTCCTGTGATTTTCATAAAAGAAACAGCCGCGAGGCAAAATGATTAGCATACCCAATTATTTAAAAAAAAAAGTTCTTTAATATGTCATAAATTGAAGTAAATATAAGCGTTCGAGTATGCGCTGTACTCTGTACATATTTTGTATTTCCGACTAACTTCCCATGCCTGGTTTGTTGTATTCCTTAACGAAAGTATAGTCGGCCCATTCAGTCGTCGCACGGGAAGGATTTACTGCCGCCATTGAAATAATTTGTTCCTCTAAATGCCTGGGAGGTTTTGTATTGTAAAAAAGATCCATGTGGAGTAGTTGGACATTTTTCATCTGCTGTGCGCTCTGCTCGTGCTCGCATTGTAAATCTTCGGCATTCAGGATTTGAAAAGCTGACCTCTGGCTACTTCCAACAACAAACATAGCCGAACACTTACACATACTTTGCATTGTTGTTGGTTCTAGCCGGTGGATAGAGAAAAACCCTAGAAGTTGAATATCGTGATAGTTTACTAAAAATAAAACGGAATACCGTATATAGGAATGCATATTTGTAATCCAATTCTTACAATGGAATGCAGGGTGCAAGTGCCTATAATTTTCTGTAATTTCCACAATTATCACTCGTCCAATCGCCCTCATTGGAGATATGTTTCATTCCAATGTGGAGTGCAGCCCGTTTCGCACTTTCCTCCCCAGTTTCCCACTAGTATCAGTATCTGCACTGCGACAGACAGCTTTATAAGTGCGGAATGCGTCTCATGCTCGGGATGCATGGTTCGCGTTCATTTCCTTGATCCTCTTACACCTCATTGGATGCTGGAATGATTAAGTTACACACATTTAGCGGGTAGCTTTACCAATTATTCAAGATATTGGAATGTGTTGTTGTGTAATGCTTAATTCCCTTCATTAATACAGAAGAATATTAAGTAGAAATCCTTGCCGAGGGGTTCGATTTGATTGCAACACTCTTTCCGAGTTATCGAATTGTGAACTCTTAATTCAATGCACTGTTCTGCGATACCTTCTCAAACCAAACAATGACGCAGACAGAACCATTGACGTGCGTCCCAACGGGGGTAGCCCTCCGCACCGAGACCACCAACATTGTCGGCGCGTCAACGAATCCGCAGCGTCCTCGACAGACACAGGGGCAATCACACTCCGAAGTGGACCCGCCATTTTCAAACGATTAGCCACGGCTAACGCGGTGGCTGGAGGCAATCACACACATCATCATCTCGCGGCGGCGGCGGCCGCAGCTTCCTCTTGATTGATCAGCACGAAATCACAAGCCTTTTTTGTGCAGTGCAATCATTGTGGCGGCGCGGCCAAGGAGAGGTTGTTACATAGTGGGCTCCTTGATAAGGGTGCACCTTGCAGCGGATGCAACGAACTGTCGGTGGCGTGACGAAGTGAAGACCGATTAATGGAATGGATGTGGATTTCGGTTACATTCAGGAGATCTAAGTTTATAGTTAGCCATATCAATTATCATCCACCTGACGGAATTCAACGCTTTTTCAACATGATTAGGTAACATGATGGTTGATGCCTATAAATTACAAAATACATGTATTTAGTATAAGTGTCATGATCCTGATGCAGGAACAAAAACTATTCTCGGTTCGCGTCACGCGGCGCTTGGTAAATAAAGCGAAGGAAAGCGAATTTCTGTATTTAGACGCGATGTTTACAAATTGTTTTATTTTGGTACAGGGAAGAGACTAAGAGAAAGCCGAGCGCGACGCCGCGATCTTATAATAATCGCAGTGCTCGCCGCATGGCCGGAAGACAAGGCAGACCGGATGATAAAAGACACGTACACCTTAATACTCCTACACAACCGATGCGATCAATCTTCTAAGTCTGGATTCGCCATTCGGCCAGACGAAAAAGTGTCTGTTCATCGATATTTATTTTCGCAAAAAATGGTTTTGCTCGAATGACATCATATTCGTATCCACCGCGGATAAGGCTCCAGACCTCCCTCTCTAACCCTAATAATAGTGTCCTCTAAAGCTGAAATTTTGCAAATTTAATTTACTATCCGATTTTTAATTCAATTAGATCCAAAGTAGCACATTTGTAAAACAAATAAGCTGAAGAACCCAAGTGCATTTTTATCCTCACACAAAAAGTGAGACTTCTTTGTGCATTTTTCACCGATTTGGCGCAGTCTTATCGCCATTCACCCCCACTTGCGGCACGTGCGTCAACTTCCGTCGTTGTGAATGAAACCAAACACACTTTTACGACGACTTTGACCTGCAGCGAGCGCCTCAAGATGCGGCCGCTCACAGAGTTCCCAAACATTTTTTGTCCGCCTCCCATTGTGTCTCCCCTGCACGTTCTACTATAACTATACAACTAGTCGTGTGATCCAGCTCAGCCAATAAATAACTTACCCCCGATAAAAACCACGTCATAAAATACAACCTGCCTCTAATCACGTATAGCTGGGGCAATAATGCGTAAAAGCTCCTTGTGTCCCGTCCTGTGCCGTTCAGGAATCTCTTCCGAGAGCAATTCGCGTAGCATAAGATTTTGTTAGATAGCAAGTAGTGTACTGAATATAAATTCCTAGGATTGCAAATTGCTCATTTACAGTGCTAGATGATCAAAATCATGAAAACTGCAGTCACGACGTGTTCTGACCAAGACATTGCTTCAATTTATAAGGCAATAAATTTACTCGTTTACCGTGACTCGGTGGAGGTGCCGGGTTCACTGCCGCAATCTTGATTTTACCGGCACACGCGTGAGGTCTGGCGTGAAAAATCAAGAATAGTTTTAAAATAAAGTTGAGATCGTTGATCGAAAAGCGCAATTGTGCGGGGAAAAAAACGAATTGCTTTAAATTTGCCTGGTTATCGTCACTTTCAGCACAAACACCTACGAGCTAGACTTACAAAGCACGGATTCATCTAAATTTTCCTAAAAAACGAAAAAAACTTTGTATACTCAACACTTTCTCTCACACGTATATAGCAAAGAGTAATTGTAAACATTATCGTAAGTACACAGAGACAAGGATAATTATAAATTATACAAGAAGTCGACAGCGTGTTTTTACTGCCGCTGCACACGCCGAGCCGGGCCAGTAACAGCAGGCATTTAGCAGCCTCCTGCGAGCAAATAGACTGCCGACGCTGGACCCCGCGCAGCATCCAGTGGCGCCTCTCGCCGAGGATATCGATGCGATACGTGGCTCAAACTCGCGGCCGAGCTGCAAGGACAATAATTGGAGCGGATCTTGGCTACCCAGACACATTAATGTGGCAACTGATAGGGATGCTGCCTTGGTCCATGCATGCTTTTCAAATGACATGGAAGGACACCATTGGTGGACCATTCATTTCAGCGTCGCGACATACATATTAAATCCTTATTTGGAAGACGCAGACAAAGATTCCGGCTCCCTAAAAAATTGTAATTCCTATCGAAATGTCTTTACCTTGCACGGAAAGTACAACATGACGCCGTTCGTACTTGCAACTGGCACGCCCGCACGCCACCGCGCGTTGTGCGGCGACCTGTACGTGTGCATCTCTATGTACACAAGCGACGCCCATTGGCGGACATACCGAGGACCAGGTGCAAGAAGCGTGCCAAGATGTGCACTAGATGGCGTGGTGGGAGGATGGGTGGGGGGGGGGGAGGGGGGGCACCCACGCCCGCACTGACGCGAGCCCACTGGGGCCGGGTTCGACTCGCGATCGACGTGTCTGCTCTACGGCGATGCGATTTTGCTCGGGTGATCGCGACGAAGTTCGTAATCGTATGGTAAACCACGTTGTTTCCATGCACTGTCGCCAAGTAGTGGCTGCTTCTGGACTTCAGAGCCTGATTGATTTCACTTCCTGGCAATGCGGCGCACACCATATGACGATCAACAATTAAAAATGTCGGTATTTGGTTTGGTATCGCTACGAATGCCTGCGATTACCACCGAGAAACCAGAGAAGAAGTGTAGACCGGAGGTTTAGAACTCACATTGCCATCAATCCCTGTGCGGTTGTGCTGTGCATATGCTTTGTGATGTGTGCATGATCTTCTAATTCAACCACCTTTCACTATCCTCAGCAAGCGTCCTCTCATCTTATTGTGCCCTGCATCGGAGACAGGGTTAAAGTGAACTCCTTAATCCAACCTTAAATCATCGCTAACCATCCCGTTGACAAGGTGACGGCTGCTTTGACCCAATTTACACGCTCTCCGCAGATTCATTCTTGATTTATTGCATCGCCATCACATATGAATGAATGAATCTACAACCCACTCGCCCAGCACGTAGCCAGTCAATGAAAACAATATTACGTCTTCCTACTACGCCGTCTGCGAAACTACTCGTGTGCGGCGGACAGGGCATCATCAGCACTGCGCGACGTAATCTCGTCAATTCATTCATAGGTTTGCAATTGGCCGAATACAAGCAAACAAGCAGCGTCGGCCGTCCGTCCCACGTCCGTGCCGGCGTCGGGGCTGGGGCGCAGAGGATGTCCGTGGGCAGCGACGCTATCCCACGGAAATGCCCTATCTGCGGAATACTGATAATGGGGAATTGTCAATAGGACGATGCTTAGCGATTTTCGTTGAGCCAGTTCAGCCCTCCTATATGCTCTCGACAAAATACGCGTGTGCTATGTTATTTAATGAACGACGTGTTTGCGTCGCTGTATTGCTGAGACTACTTTTTATACTCTGAAAGTTCGTCCCAATATTTAAACCGTGACTAAAAAGCGTATAATTTCAGGCTGTCAATTTTTAAACAATTCAAATGGTATTTGCCCCTCGTCGATGCTCCGAAGAAAACAATTTTATATATAAAGGTCCAACTGAAATAAATAAATATTATTTTAATCCTGAGAGAGAGAGAGGTCCATTCCTTCGCCTCGCCGCAGCAACCATAAATCCTATTTAAAATTCACGCCACATTCGTCGTTATCACGTTTTTTCAAGCATCGGCGTAAAAAATCAGATACGATAGTCTCCTCTGCTATCTCTCGTATCACAGGTGGTTATGTGTGGGGCTGAGAGCCAAAAGAGCGACCCGAGGTCGTACGATTGTTCCTCCTAAATGCCGATCGGATCGAAATATTCCAATGCAGTCATTTAGAAACGGATTCCACGGCGTGGCGGTAGAAAGGGAAACCTGTTTGGGTCTTCGCGCTCTCGAGAAACGCACAGCAGACAGCATGGCTCGTGCAAGATTGCGCAACGAGACCGTGCTGTACTTTTAACGCGCTAATGTGTGTATCTATTAGACGCACGCGTACTTTTAAAAATAGATTTTACGCCCTCACGCGTTCGTACACGCGGCTTTTAATGGAGGTCGAAAAGTTCATCTCTTTCCGTCGATGACTTGCGGAAGAAGATAAAAGAAACGCAGGCATTCGTTTTCTGGAAATTTAAATATATACGGCGGTGCGCCGCTTGAATGCAGCTGAAATTCTTGAAGGACCGGATAATGCAGCTGACTCTAATGCACGCACTGGAGATTTTATGCGTTTCTTACGTGCCTGATCCATAAATGCAGCTATGTGCAATTCGTGCTAAAATCAGTCTCCCACAACCTTTTATGATCCCTTCCATTGGCTCGTTCGGTCTATGCATTTGGAGGGGCTTTCCTTGTATGTGCATACGAAAAGAGCTGCGTATATACCTAACAGCAACGTCATGCTGTGAGTGTACTTACCACAGCCAGAACGGCAATCCCTTCGAAGCTCAAATAATCGTGTAGGACACCGCTGCACCAATTTGGGTGAACCAATTGAAGCAAAATGCTGTAGAAGTTGTCGGTTTTACATGATTCAATGATCGTTTCGTCCACCAAAGTAAAACAGACTTGCTCCTCTCCCCGACTCACCTTCACCGTCATAACAACCACCTTGTAGGTGTACACAGCAATCACGGCTTGCACATTTTGACGGGCGTGCTCACAAGAAATGCACCCCGTTGAGAAACCTAACATTTTCCTGCGGACGTTGAGGGAAATAGCTGATGACAAGGTGTATTTTAATAGCTCCATAGACTTCGGTGCAATCATTTTGAAACCCCTATTAGTAAATTTAAATAAATAATTTCAGGCCGTCCAGTACTTTCGGTACCGGGATGAGTTGGAGCCTTCAAGAATGCTGCGTTAATGACCTTATCAGCTGTGTTTCTCACGTTAAAGTTTCGACACGGCGCATCCTTCGCTTGATTGTTATGCAGGAGCGTTGGTCGAGCTAGAGTAAATAAAATTATGAATAAAACAAACACTTGAAAGAACGGAAAGAAGAAACCGAAAACACGGTGGCCGAACTTGGAAACGGGAAAGCGAAAGTGACAATTTAACGATTCATGATTGTATTTTCTTTCCGTTGCCTTGTTCCAACAACACTTTAGTTCGGTGATTCCTACTAAATTTCCCAGTCCAGTCCGAGATCAGGTGTTAGTTTACTGTTCAGAGACACGGGAATAGACATAGCAGTAAGCTTTTGTTTTCTGGCTCTAAGAGTCATATGAAAGCCAACAGGTGTTGTAAAGTTATGGAAGGAACGAACCGAGCAAATGGTCAAGAAACGAGGCTCAGATTGTATGGCGCCAAGAAGATTCAAATTCACTCTGATTGGTATATAATTCTATCCTCCTAAAAGTATTTTAAAAAAACACCATTGACCAGTTCTAAGTCTAATCCAATGTAGTTTTGGAGGGTCCTGAATTCTAACCAACGATAGATGATCTAATATTTTTCGATTCGAAAATAATCCCATACTCAATCCTATAACATGCTAGTGAAACAAGTAAGTTGTTAATAAATTGATAATGTAAACGACTGTCGAAAGCACTTTCGATACAACAATATCGATGTAACACAATAATATTATGTCGGCCAGTCCAGCACGTCCGAGCAAACCTCCGAACGGGAAACCTGTCGACGTCTATCAAGTCTTCTTGGGCTTCGGACAATCCCAGTCGGCGTCCCGCACGGCGCGAGCACGACGCATCGTTTCATCTGAAATACAATCGTTGTTCTATCTGTGAACTATTAACTTGTACGACGATAACTTATCAAACACAATACACTTGGTGCGTGCCCGTGTCCCGCTCGCTGCCGCACGTGAGAGTGTGTGTGCGTGTGTGTGTGTGTGTGTGTGAGAGAGAGAGCAACAAGGACCGGTGGGAGGTTTTCGTTATTTCAGAGGAAAACCAGCGTGCCTTTGTTGAATGTGAGACGTCTGGAGGGACCAGGCTGTAAGAGCCCCGAATGCGTTTCTTTCGAGGTGAGACAGCGGGAAACTGTCGGATTGTTTTTCTGATAACGACGTCGTAGTCGAATTCGGAATTTGATTTCGTCCCGGACATCCGAATGGAAATAGTCTGAAACATATTGTGTGGCGTGCCCCTTCAAAAATAGAGTAGTGTGATTATAACTATTATAACATTATAACTATTGACTTGCTATTCGTTTGATTGCTTTGGCCCATGCTTTGGACTGCATGCATTGATATCTAGTGTCGGTAGCTGTGTATTGGAATGTTCGATGAAATTTGACCATGTAAATTCGCAAGCTTCTGCGGTATTTTCGCTGTACATTTCAGATTTCACGAACTCGACAACGATAGCAGGTGTTGAAAATATTTTCTTCTATTTCACGCACCATTAATTTGTTATGAGACTCACTGCTCGTTACCTAACTCACACCAAATAAAACTTCAACCCAATAATTAAAGACGTTTCTTCAAAAAGCTCTTTCACTTCACAACTAAAATGTCATCGTGCGAGCAATTCGAAAATTTCCATTCGAAATATGAAGTAGGCCATCCACGAAATAAGTCGTCTAATCCCATAAGTCAGATTGATCATCTTCTGGCTCGTCGTCCTGAAGGTAGAAATAAAGCATCGTCGGATGAAGACAAGGAAGGGAAGGGTTGAGCGGAAGGCGAAGGAATGCTGGCCGTAGCGAAGTCGTCAAGTCGCGACTGATTGTGCTCGGGTACGGGTAAGGGTAAGGGTACGGGTACGGGTACGGGTACGGGTAAGGGACTTGGGCTAGGGGATAGGGCAGCTCGTATAATTTGTGGATTGTATAATGTTATTATTTCCTAAGACGTCCTCCCATGTCTGTGATGGCAAAGACACAGTCGCTCATCTTCTGTCCTCAAGAAGGGTCGACAGTGGCGGTGGGTTATTATATACGTAACAGGTCAAAGGCATCTGAGAATTTGGTCTAAGAACAAACAAGGGACTTTTTAAAACCATGACATATATCTACTTAAATATTTGTGACGTGGCTTTTAGTTTGGCTGTGATCAAACTTATTTTCCATGTCCAGTATTTATCACGTGATAAAATCGATATTTCCAGGATGTGTTTACCCTTGCCTTGTGGCGTTTGCACTTTGCAGAAATAGATACGTAAGTTCTTAGTCATGAAAGCTGTAAGAACCTGACGGACCGCCACTGCCAAGTCCTTGTATTACGTGGAAGAAAGGGGAAATGATTTCATTTTAATGCTCCCGGCACGACCGGGTCATTTAAAGCAGATAATTCAGTGTTGTCACCGAATAATGTCCGGTGCAGCCTGCAGGCGCAGCGAGCATCGCAGGGCTGCGCTCGTCTTCTCTTCATCAGACGGCGATCTGGATGAATCTATGAATACTCGACGACATGTTTCTCTCGCTCCTTCTTTGGGAAGGGGTGGGTGTGGACTTTGGGCAAGGGAGGTTGGCTAAGCCTTTGTTTCACAAGGAGACATTCTTTGATGGACAGATCGAGACCACCCCGACGAATTATCATGTGAGCCATGGATTTCCTACAAGCTATCTCCTACTGTACCTAGGTATTCTCAGTGCGAGCAGTTTTTTGTTGCAAATTCTTCGTGCTCTTTTCGCAAACACGTCGTTTAAGCGATTTATTAACTCTATCTTTATACTGTCCGAATTTCTTCTAGACCTTCTGTTTTTAGAAAAAATAAACACTTGTTCCTTTCGGAACTCCGACCACTGAGCTCCTACTGACTTCCCTGTTATGAAACAGACAAGAACAAATAAACATTCCCCAACTATAAGATGATCACAAAATTAGAAGTCCCAAATGGTCAACTCATCTTTGTTATCGTAAAAGATCGGAACATCAATTCATCTTGAAATCACAATACGGAAATTAGGTCAGTGTCTGGCCCATTTCATCGTCAACTTGGCATAATAATCCGGTAACGGCTGGCCGATGCTGTTGCCGGTACCTGCCCTGGCTGGCATCTATTTCTATATGCAATACTTTGGGTCCTAATTACCTGGCAGATGTAACACCCTCTGTACGAAGTTTTAGCAAACACAATATAATTAGAATGTTGTACTTTTCAGTCGGTGTTCAGCGAGTGCTTGTGAATGTGAACAATTTTGTAGTTGCTCTTGAAATCGTTTGTCACGTGCAATGATGAAGAAGTTCATCGCGATGTTTGCGACCGAAGGGCAAGAATAATGCGCGCGACGTACAAGTTGTAAAATGTTTGTGTCTTCTGCTGTTTGCAGGTCGCTGGCCCTGCTGATCTTCATCCTAGCTACATACTTCAGCACATCGCTAGCGAGACATGTA
Organism: Nemoura dubitans; assembly: GCA_921293005.1. Lineage (NCBI taxonomy): Eukaryota > Metazoa > Arthropoda > Insecta > Plecoptera > Nemouridae > Nemoura > Nemoura dubitans. Next base: position 23,438,473 of record OV121075.1, read on the forward strand.
AGTACACGGTAGCGCGCAAGCTGCCTTTACAAATATTTGCCCAAATTTATCTGCACTTTTTTTAAGAGAGAGAGAGAGAGAGAGAGAGAGAGAGAGAGAGAGAGAGAGAGAGAGAGAGAGAGAGAGAGAGAGAGAGAGAGAGAGAGAGAGAGAGAGAGATGAAACAGCGACTACCGCCTGGAAGCGACCACAAGACGTAATGAATCCTCTCCAGCTAACCCGTTGCCACACATCATATGATATACACTTCTCTTATGACTGAGCTATCCTTTATGAATTGAAATTGAGATCACTTTCCAATGTTCAATGTCAATATTGCAAACTATTTTCGATAACACAAGATTCGTGGAAAAGAAACCAAAGATCAAAAAGCCCCTACATCCTATTTTTTACCTTTAAACTCTCTAGACGACGTGACCTATTTTTTTAAATTCATATACCGTAAACTTTGGTCTTGAAAACAAATAAATAGCACCCTAGAAATCAGTTAGGTATATGAAATGAATTTTCGCGATTCATCCATAAAAATAATAAACGCGCTCTCCGCCGCGGGCGGAAGTGACCATAATATAATAAACGTTCCGTGTTGACGACTCACTCGAAGTATCTCAGGTTGACTGACATCCTGGTGTCCGTCTGACCCATCCTTGATCCATCCAGGAAGGGCGGAAGGCACTTGAAAGGCAATGTGCGAAGTTGCGGCATCATGTGCGAGGCATGCGAATGCACATGCCTCGCATGCGAGTTGAGCAGTGTGTAAATCAAGTGTACTGGGTAACCATGTTGCACATGTCAAATGTGAACCCTTCCTCGGGAGAAATAGGAGAAAAATGAGACAATATGCAAAGCGCTAGACAGAAACAGAGATGTGCGGAAAAGGATGTGGCTCCACGTGCTTTGCAACATAATGCCATTGTCATTGTCACGTAGCTATTTGCTTCGTGATCTGCAGCATGGCGAATTTACTGCCATAAGATATAAATCATATTCTACCATGGTAATCGTTAAAATCACTGTATTTTAATATGCTATGACAGGTAACTTTCTGTGGTATGAAGTTGGAACTAAAGGTATACCTATTTCAATAGGACGCTTATTAACAGATAGAAATTGTACATTTGTTTTCTTGGCAGACTTTGTTAAATTGTATTTCCGATAGGAAAGAATGTCTGAATGAGATAAATGGTTGTTTTTAGGCGCTAGTGCAGTGATATTGTGATTTAAAAAAACAATATAATGGAAATGAATGCACTTGCACTATGGAAATACTATTCTGGGTGTTGAACCCGTTGCATCAAACGTTTTGAATTAAATATTGTACTGCAATTGTGTTTAGCCGTTTGATTCACTTGTCACGTCTTGTGAGTTGTGCAGCATCTACAAACAAGAATAAATTACTGGATTACCGCATTGAATTGACTGCACTTAGTATTCTGTGTTAAGTTGAGTGCGTGCATTTGCGGTTGCATTGTATTGTGCCAATTGTATGTCATTGTATTTGTGTAGTATGTATATTACTATTTCATTCATCCGTCCTAATTCATGCCCGATCACCAAGCAAACCCACTTCTCTTTTAGAGCATCCGGCTACTCAACGGGGTGCCACCTATACTTGTCCTCTAATTATAGACTTAATTGGAATTGACATACACATTGATTTATATGTGACATAAGAAAATAAGGCACACACATTTTAATATCAAACTAAGAATTAGGTGATTATTGATTCAGACAACTTGTATTTATTGTAGATGTTCGACTTCAACTAATAGCTTCAGTTTCGACGTGGAAACTTATTCCAAACGCGTTTGATTTATTGTTATTTGAAAATAAACACGCACGCGCAGTAAACAAATACATTTTTTAATTATAATGGTCAGTATTTTTAGCCCTACCCACGGCGGCCGTTTGACTGGGAGAACTAGTTCGGTTCATCACGCCAGGGCACGGCGTCGGAGTCTGCGGGGGTGGGGGGGGGGGGGGGGGGGGGGGTCTGGAGGGCACGAGATGTGCAAAAGACCAATGGATTTTCACGGGCATTTCGATTTTTGGTCTCACAAAGTTTTTAGAAAGCTGATTCTGAATATGTGCGATAACTATACGTGATTTTTAGCTTTGATCATCAGGTATTGTCGGAGGCATTTCGGAGGCATCTGCGAAGCAAATTTAATTGATCCTGATTTGGGACAAAGGCACCACGGAAACTTTATTCGTAGGACTGTACACAATATATTATGAAAGATAGACAACAATGCACGAACGAATGTTAAACTTCTCTAAACACACTTGGAAGTGTAGGCGTTGGATAGAGCCACTTCACTAATTACTGAAATCAAAAACCCGTTCCCGACCAAATCCCGCTAGGCCTGCACCAACGTGGATGTGTTTGTACAGCTTTGCGTCCAGCTCCATCCTAAGGCTCCAGTCACGTTTGATCTGTCATAAGATCTACATTTTGTGTGCTCTGTGTTTTCGGTGATTTGGTCCATTAACACAGAGACTGAGAGGACGAGGGCGTCGTCGTGTTGGCGGTGCTAGTGTCTAGTGTTGTTGTCACCTGCAGGATCTCGACACTGCTCTTGCATTTCCTCGACATCTCCTCTCATGGGTGGCATATCCCCTCAGACCCACACCGACATTCGCGATTATCGATTCATGAGTTGACGAGGAATTGAAGATGAGTCAAGCATGATAACCAGACTGACTGATGAGCTGAGATATTTCACGTTACTGTGTGAAAAACTGTCAATACATTGCATCGCAAATCGCAATCGCGCGAGTGAAACCAAAAAGCACACGATTTTATTACAAATGCATCAATGGAAAAGCCTTTTCACATTTTCCTGATTTGTTGTAGAGATAACTTTTATACATTGGGAATAGCAATTGGCACTCAACTCAACCAATTTTTAGCTACTTGCCTGAATATCTTTTCTTATTTCCTTACTTGGCGTTTTGGATCTGATTCCATTTGATAACATCTAAACATCAACATAAGGGGTTAAGAATGATTATTCCCCGAGTCATGTTGTAGATGAATTAATATTCAAGGTGTGGTAGATGGTTATGCTTGAATGGAGGAGGTGTGAGACATCTTGTACTCTTCTGGGGCAGAACGCAACGCATACTTCACGCAGGAACTGTTTATCTTTTCATCATCGGTCGGTCAGGGCCTCCTCTATCTTATCCCGCTGGCATTTCTCTCGCGCGCTCTCGATTTCGTCCTCTTCTATAGTGAGCGTTATTGGTCTCGATCATGTCTCGATCACACGACCGAACCGAGAAACCTGGGACAACTTAGAGCGAAACTTCAGATCTGTGGGCTTCAAAGTTGGTGGTATTATTTGGGAAACGCAAAAATGGCAAACAGATAAAAGCTGTGGTCAGCTAAACTGACGTAAAATTATCTCAGGTAGCCGTTTGTGATCGTTGTGCAACAGTTTGAAGGGTGAGAGACTTGCGGCACTCTTGCACGAAAATATATTCGCACGCTTTTCCACATTTATGGGTGTAGTTACGGCAGTTAGTAGATGGTGCTATGCAATTTCTGGGAAGGACGGGAACAACAAACAAGTCTGTACAAAATGTGCACATATTAACTGCAGCGCACTAATTTTGCATGCATTCGCGCATGCAAGACTAAACAAACTGCATCTTATGTTAACACAGACAAGACAGTTGAGTCTGCAGCAGCAATGTTGATGATATAACCCGATGCGAAACCGCCAGACCGCGTGGCTTTCCATGGGTTATCTGCGTGGGATGGGGGTGCTCGTCAGTCCTTATTGTCAGCTGTGGAAGGAACTCATGCTCCAGCTCGTCACAACAACCCAGATCTCATGTCACCCACAGGCCACAGGTCATCGGAATGTCAACATTACCATCTAACGCGAACAGCACCATTTTCAGCGTCAATGGCAAGGGGAAATGCGAAAAGGAAAGGGCAGTGGGAAAATAAGTGCAAACTGAAATGACTTATTTTCAGTTGTCAAGTAAAAAAGAAAAACCTTTGCGTCACCTAAATGCACATTTGCGCTGACGTTTTCACGGACGAAAAAATATGACCTATGCATATAGGTATATGTCCAGTAAATTTCTGGGTTATTGTTTTCGGCTTTTATTGGAGGGTATAAATAGATAGTTGTAATGCAAGGTATAACGCAATCATTCTGTTGCTCATCATCACTCATCACGCAGTCTCTTCTTTTCAATACGGTTAATTAACAGAGGTAACGAAATACCGAGCTTGCCTTTGTTCCTATATCAATTAACGAGAATCATCGTAGAACTAGAATTCATCTTCCGGATTGATTGAAAATAGAACACCCTACTCACACTCGATCACATAGCTCGCTGCAGACATGTATTCTAATTGAAATTGCCCATTTTAATGCTTAATCCAAGTTGACTAGAAGCTGCCCTCGTCATTGTTACCCGTGGCAGGAGCAGGCGGGATGCTGTCAGAGCAGATATCTCTCCAGATAAACTCGCGTGGTCCGTCGGTACCTATATACCTTCTTCACACACGCTGCTCACACGTAGCATCTAATCAGGGGTCGAGATGCTGCGTGCCATTAGAGATCATCTGCCCACGTGAATGGAGAGCGATAAATAGAGCCAAGTGCAGTCGTTACCATGTGTTGTCTAGTCTCGGGAAAATCACGAACCTCCAATCATGGTGATTAAAATTGACTCGACGCTTGTCGTGGGATCTCGAATCTCTTCGCCCTCTGACAATAATTATCTTTGGGAGAAATGCGTGGGCTCGCTCTGAAATTAGAAGCCTCTGAGGGGACGGACTCGGGGGTACGTTTTCTTTGCGCGGTGTCCGGTGGAAAGTTAATTGTTTTGCGGAACCGATCACCGGCGTCGCTTCGATTATATTTTGAAGTGTAATCCGGTCATGCTAAACTATTTCACGCTCGGGGTGCTTCCTCTAAAGCTTTTACTTGTTATATATTTTCATGTCGATGTGAATTTTTTTTACTAACGCTTCGCGAACGCGAGTTACTTTGTTTTAACGATGTACGAATATATACAGCAATCATAGCATATATTAATCATTAATCGAATATGAATTAAGAACATTTGTGGGGATGACATTTGTGGGGAAAAACCAGTGGGTCTCAGTTGAGAACAAACGAAGGACCAATTGCTGCAAACTTCAAATTAAAAGTTTGCAAACACACAAAAAACGCACACGAACAAAAACTTACACGCGTGATTTTCTATTTGTGTGGGCAGGCAATTGAAGATTTTTCTTTGCTCGCTGTACGTTTGTTAATGAAACTATATATACAAGATTGTTTCTGAATAAAATTCCAGTCTTTCTTATTCTAATATTTTATTCGACTTTCTGATACAGATAACGATTACCTCCCGAGGCCATGGGTGGAGCTAATCAATTGCATCGCTCCCCAGAAAATGATCATACCAGCACCACCAAGCTAACTTGGTATAACGATCTGGAATCCCATTGTTACAGCTTGCTATTAAAGTTTGCTCGTATTTTATAAAGTTATTGGCCATTATAAGAGCTGCAAGCAGCTTTGAGCCGTTTGACCTATGAACTAGCTGTAATGAATCCTCCTATCACACTAGCATAATTGCATTTGAAGCATTGCAAATGCAATTATATTTGATGACTTCTTAAGTGTTTCAGTTCATTAGCAATTCACGCAAAAAAAGTATACCTCGCATAGTCAGTAAATTATGGTAAGTTTTCACTAATTAATTTTTTAATGATGCAATAAGCTCCCAAAAAGGTTTTGAACCGTTGAAGGTTTCCTTATTTTGACATGTGCTATTGCCAATTAAAAATGCTACGTTCTGCGGCGAAATTTTTGGTTCCGAATTATTTATTTTCCACGGCCAACGTTTTGTTATTGTTCCTTGTTACATGACAGCGCCACCCTAATTAAATGATGAGTAAACTCTTTTTTTCTCTGTACACGCTGTAACATTCTCACTGGCAAACGCAATGCAGTTTGGGGGGCCTGCGAAATTTGGGCGTGAGAGCGCCCGATTTTTTGTTCCTCTGCAGCGCGGGCAAGCTGGTCCCATGACCATGGCACAACGAGTTGATCTTGCATGGAACGTTTTTGGATGGGTACTCACCACTCGACCGTTCCTCGGTACAAGTATTACGATATCGCTTACCACCACTTGCTGGCGCAATGACATCACACTTTCAAAGAAAGAAAAATTAAATGCCATCATTGACTTCCTCGGTTCATTTCTTCGGCCCAATTCCCATGCGTAAACACTTGCAATTTTTTATATTTCGCACATACTTCGCCGACAAACGCTAGTGGTGGTGACTCTAATGTAAAAATAGCTACGACGAATTTGCATCTGGGAATTATGTGTACCGAAATATTTGCCATTCTTCCGAAGATTGATGTGTCTAAAAAAATGGTGAGACAACCTTACAAGTGAATCTCGAATTCTTTTGTTGTTCAAATTCTTTGGATAATTCTCTCAAGCTTCAGATGCACAAATCTCAATTCAAACGCAGCATCTCCGATTGTTTCCATTTCCAGTCCACTAAGTTTTAATTTAACCACATCATGACGTAAGCATGGCGAAAAAGAACACAATTTCTAAACAATGATGATGTCATGGCCGTCTAAGCAGCGAGGGCCGCTTACGAATTTTTGAACATAATTCAAAAAGTGCACTGCATATAATATAATAATATATAGTACTGCTCGATTGTTTCCCATACTTGCAATTTCTTACAATACAATAGAGCTGAACAATATATTATTTATAGATCACATTATCTTACTTTGAAGGTAACCAATTATAAAATGTATAAAAGACATTATAATGAACACCCCTTGCAAAATGTATACTCTAGGTACCTATGGGCAATGGGTTTACATTCTTTAACATTTACGTGCTTTATATATAGTAGATGCATTTTGTATTAATTATTCCCGCACAAAGACATCAAATAGATCATGATGTATGTTATGTTTACCAGCCGGTTGTGAAATAAAATCTTGAACATGTCTGAAACTGTGACATCGAATTTAAATATAAAATATAAGTGCATATAATTCCTGTTGTCCGTATCCCTTGAGGAGCTGAGTTCGTATATATGTGCATCTATAATTATATGTTTTTATCTCAAATTTGTTCGCTCTGATCGTCTAGAGCACGCACAGATTGATCATTGTTGTCTTTCAAAATCTGTCGACTGAGTCTGTAATTATGCCACCGCCGCACCTTGGTTTCCACCGCCCGACGCAATGCCGTCTCACCTCAGCTGTCTTTCAATTAATGCACGAACCTCCTCTGCTGCATCGCATTGACTTTACGGTAAATTACCGGCAGGGCGGTTTTCAAAACATTTCGCGATACTGATAGTTGTAAACACTAACATAGTTTTTCGTCTTTGTATAAAATTATATATCAATTTTTCCGTTTAAGATTTCATATTATATAGGTAGAGACGATCATTACTATAGGTTAATCGTCAGGATACCCAATTTTCATCGTGAATGTGAAGTACTAATCTTGAAATGCCAACATCAAATTTCATGCACAGATCATGGATTACATTTCAAAAACTGGTTCGCTCACTACATAGCTCAAGACGTTTTTTTGTTGTCTCCTGGTAATTTTAATTGCAGGTTGTATAGATCTAAATCAGGAAAAAAAAATCATAACACGAAGGTAATTAATCTTATGGACACCTTGCTAACCACCTCCAAGTTAAAGTCATCCCCTACCTACCCTATAACCCAAAGGGTCCCTTATAATAATCACTTGTGTCTATCTACTTATACACAAAGTGTATTATAAAAACATACCAAGCTATGTTCAACACTGCACAACTATTATAAATGACTGGCCGCGTTTGACTAACGCTAAAGAATTAGTTGAAGCTAACCCCATGACAAACACAACGCTAGCCTTTTCCTGCGCTCTTTTTACCCTTATCCTTGCATAGAAATGAAGCCTCCCCTCCACTCACACGTCCTAACAAGCATTTATAATAGAGATGTTAGCCCGTCCTCCCATTCCCCAAAATATCGCCCCTAAACTGATGCGTCCACTAATTTACGAGGCTATCAAAGGCGCATTAAGGGATAGCAGCATCTATTTACACTTGACAGTATTTTTTCGGGTGAAACCTTATACGAAATAGTTCTAGTGCTTGGTATTCTCGTTTGCTTCTTTTTGCTTGCTATATTTATAGGTGCACTTAGTCGATACATGTGTTCGATCCTCTGTGATTTCGTCCGCTGGTTTCGGGATTCGGAAAACAGATCGAGATTAATTATATAATGCGACCCATTGTAGAAATGAAGAGTTCCGAACCTTATATCTTTGGTTCAACCTTCCGACTTTGAGCAACGGAACGTTTCCTTTCAGCGGAAAGTAGAGAAACGTGTTGATCAATTTGGCTTTTACTAGATTCTTTCCTCTCTCAACGAATTTATGTCACTATAAAATTGTCTTTTTAAGAATCTAAATTACTCTGCAAACGCGACTTTTCGATCGTTAGATATCAAGCCCACCAGATGCAAATGATATCAAACTGCGAGCTTTTTTCTTTCAGAAAAGTCAATTTCCTCAATTTCCCTCGCCGCACGTGAAAATCCTTGCTAATTTGGCTTCCATCTACGATCAGATATCCATACCTGACATTAATGTTATAAGCTCGCTCCTTTCGCGATGCTATTTTAGAAGCGACAAAAACCTCGTCCATCTATTTAGCTGTGGTCCATTTGCTTTGGATTCCACGGTATAAAAATCATTCTCTCACGAAGACGTAGTTAAATTAACATAATATTAACATTCCCATGTACTTTGTCTTTCTGTTCGCAGCATCGCATAAGACACAACCACCACCGGCACAAACGACAACACTCTTCCGAGTATTTGCCCGGCAACTTTGTGCTCGACGGCGACGGGGCCCCGGATTCGGGCTCGTGGGGCCCCTGGTCAGAGGCCACCCCTTGCTCGCGGCCCTGCGGGGGCGGAGTAGCCTCCCAGACCAGGGAGTGCGAGACGTTACGGTAAGCTCGCTGGATACGACTTATTTAGCAATAACTAAAGCGCCGCTGTCGAAAGCCATCGAACGAAGTATAATCTTTCGTACTTACCACCAGAGATGCTAACATACCATACCACCCCATAGTAAGTCAGTCCATTTGTTGTTTGAAATGAAATGAATTCCCAACTGCAAAGATACGAGTCCCTTTTCTAACGGACTATTTCAAATCTGTGAAAATAAAAACAACAGTTAGATCGTGGTATATAATATTATGTGTACTTGGTTACTTGTTACAAAGGCTTGTTACGAACCTTAACATGGACATGGTTTAATTTTGAATTAAAAAAATAGAATCACAACACAAATGTGTTTATTCGGAAAATCTAGGCAATGTACCTACTTAGACAAAAGCTGATATAGACAAACACTATTGTTAAAGTACACATGCTTCAGAGAGTATAGTTAGAATAACCTAATAAAAAAGTAATCTAACACTTTTTACGAGCAAAGACCAACCTATGCAATCACAATTACGAATCAGGTAATGATAGTTTTTACAACCTATCAGGGTACTAATAATGAATTAAGTATAGCTCTCTCGTAAAGGTGTTGGATCGAATCTAGGATAACAGATCTCAATAAACGTTCATCAACACACATAGGCACACTAATATATCGTATAATGGGGTGGTTGGGTGTTGAACCCATCCCTCCAAACATTTTCAGCCCATTTGGCATTTTATTCATGGTCTGATTACATCTTTATAACACCTCAATTCGAACATCCCACGCTATGCGAACGATTTAATAAGGGGTTAGAATCCGTAAATAGATTGGTATTCATTGACTTATTATAAAATCATAATATTATGGGAACTTGATCGCAGCCGAGACACCAAAGCGATGCCGCTTGCATTGTTTCATCATGGTGGACAGGAAACGAAAAGCAATATGTTTTCATCACTGAGCAGAGGTCTAAGATGTAATTCTGCTTCCTTGGTGTCTGCGCCGAAAACGGATTGGCAGTTGGCACACTGACTGACTGACTGAGATAATGGCAGCCAATCAATTAGGTGCGCTACGCATTCGCAAGCTGCTTCCCACAATGTATCGTAGCGTAGGCCATTGCGTAGGTTCATTCATATGCCAGTGCAGTGCCACAGCTGACACACACTAATCAGAACTCGACTTGTGGCAACGTGGAAGCATGCAGCGGCAAATGGGCAAATTACTGTCACTGCATCTGTACATGTACTGACATTATTGCTACTCAGTGGCCGCTTGGCACCAAGAGAAGAGTCATTATTAATAAGTATAACCTACTTTTCGTCAAACGATTCCTGGATGGTAACTATTTCGATAAAATATATATGGAACAAATTACATTCGTTTTTTTACACAACTAAACATTTCAGCTTTTCATGAAACACAGTTTGGGCTTCGAATAAAGTGGCAACGAAGTAATTTGATATTTGTTATGTACTTGCAGCCCCGATGGAGCTGAGGCTTGCACGGGGGGCCATACAAGATATTTCTCATGTAATATACAAGTAAGTGGTCCCGGGACACCGTTCAAATACCTGAAAATTGGGCGACTTGGCGCGTACCAGTATTATGACCCATGTCCCTCGTTTTGCAGGATTGCCCTGGAGGCGAAGAGGACTTCCGGGCAGAGCAATGCGCCGAATACAACTCATCGCCCTTCGAGGGCAGGAATTACGAGTACGTTTCCTTGTCATTATTTTCCTCGAAAGGGAACGTTCTACCTTAGTTTGCCCTAACATATTTACATTTCATGGCTTTTAACGGGAATTGCACTTCTTTTAAAATCGCAGTTGGATTCCGTATACGAAGGCGCCCAACAGATGCGAATTGAATTGTATGCCGAGAGGAGAGAGATTCTATTACCGGCATAAAAGAAAGGTCATCGACGGCACAAGATGCGACGAGGAAAAGCTTGACATCTGTGTGGATGGGAGGTGTCTGGTAAGTGATTCCCAGCTAATGGCAGACAATTTAATTGTTGTTCTTGTATTGGCATAAAGTTTTCTGTATGCTAAAAGTTTTACCGGCAGATAGTGGCGCCAAATATCCAAAGAGTAAATTACTTTTTCTGTAACACGCGAAAATGGTCCCAAATTAGGAAGCGCAGTCCCACGAACGCTGCAGCTTAGGCATTTAGCGCTACACATATGTGGTGCTGGCAGCATCGCTTGGGCTGAGAAGCCATGACCTAGGACTAGGAGGCCATTTCAGCACGTGCTAGGCGAGACAGTGCAGATTTGAGCGTTGTGCATAATGTGTGCAATGATTGACATTATTTAACTTCTCAAAATTATTTAAATGCAAATTAATATCTCACTTGAAATTTTTAAGCACTGTCCTGAAATGAGCAATTAGTTAAAGGGATATTCAAGCCCTGCTTTTTTATATTTGTAAATTATTGATTAGGAATAACTATAAAAATGAATTAAAGCAGATAATAGTCTTCCAACTCATTGAAACAATCATCAACCACATGGCCCATTGATGGGACTTAATTTCAAGTTTGTTTCATAGCCTGTGGGCTGCGACAACCTTCTCGGTTCGACAGCGAGGGAAGACAAGTGCCGAGAGTGTGGCGGAGACAGCAGCAGCTGTAAGACGGAGCAGGGAATCATCAGTGAGGACAACCTGCAAGTCGGCTACAATGACATCCTGATCATTCCTGCCGGCGCAACAAACATTTACATTCACGAAGTGGAGAAGTCTAATAACTATCTAGGTAAGAAGACCATCTACAACCATCGTCATATCGATGGTGTACAGGCAGAAGGGCTTAAGCGCCATTTTTGGCAAAATCCATGTTTTGGTGGTTCCTGCTCAATATTTATACCAGTAACCTAAAAAAAAAAACTTGTAAGCAACAGTCTATTACTTTAGCCGATATTCACGTTTTAATTTGGGCGTAAGCGACATAACTTGCATATCTCTGCATCACTGTATTTCTCTTTTGTATCCAAACTTGGGGCGTAACCACCATAAGCCATCAGCAAGTAAGCAGCATTTTTAGGGCGTAACCACCTTAAATATTTTATTATTGAGAGAATATAATTTCTATTATTGCAGAAAATTTATAAAATAAAATTAGAAGGATCCAATAAAAATTTGAATTGATTCATCAACAATTGTTTAATTGAGAGGTTTTTTTCACTTCCTGAACAATTGTGAAAATGTCGCTTACGCCCTCCTGCCTGTACACCACCGAATTATTCATACATGATCGTCATTTCACCATGCTGTATTTTGTCAGTGACCAGGTAATTCTAGTAAAAAGTTAATCCTTTTTCCATTGAATTTTTCAGCAATAAGAAATGAGACCGGACACTATTACTTGAATGGCAACTGGAGAATCGATTTTCCTCGAAGTCTGAAATTTGCGGGAACCACATTTCACTACGAGCGCAAGCCACATGGATTTTTCGCGCCTGAAAAGCTAGTAGCTCTCGGACCGACATCTGAAACTCTCTTCATTGTGGTAAGAAGCTCAGCTTTTTTAAAGGCTGGCTGTCTTGCACTTGTAATGCTAATTTAACTGCTACGCCACACATAATAAACCTTCGATATTTTAACTTCTAGTCCTTTAGGGTATCCTTGGTACACTTCTGGACTTAACTAAACTCCATTTCACGTTAAGAAGGAGAGTAAATTTGCATCTTCCTCGAGGACCCACTGCTATAGACACAAGCTAGTAGCTATGAGTTTCAAAACTTACAAGCCATGTCTTCAGCCGGTGAAAAGGCTATCCCACATATATGTGGGCTGTTTTGAGACTTAACTACTTTCTAGCGGCAGTTGGTCTTTGAGGCAGCTGCACATCCACTCCCATTCTTTGCGTGAAATGGAGTACCTATGTATAGAAATAGGGAATGACAGTTTTGAGTTTGTCACTTAAATATGGTGCCAGTTCACTTGTTGCGTGCCATGAGATGAACACAAACACTCTGTTTGTCCACCAAGTTATAACCACATTTCTGCCTTTTTGTGACGTCACAGAGAAATCAAAACCTAGATTGCAACTACATTACATTTACATTGCAACTGGACAACCAAACATAACTACTTATTTGTACTTTGATACCTGTGCCCCAAAATCTTCCTTCTCTCTTGAACTGGGATTCCCTACAGGATTCATGATAGGTTAAATGAATTTTACATGTTTCTTTGGTAACGAAAGGGAACCGGATGCCAATGAGTAATGTCACCCAAAGTTTAACCTAAGTCTCTGGCCATCAGCTGCTGTACCAAGCCACCAACCCTGGCGTTCGGTTCGAGTACAGCATCCCCGAGGGTGTGGTGGCCGAAACCGACCCGGATGGTTATGCCTGGATCCCAGAAGAGTTCTCCGAATGCAGCACATCGTGTGGAGGAGGTACGGAAGCAAACAACAGTAAAGCATGCCTTAAAAAACGACCAATTCAAGCCACTCTGTTAAAAACCACCTAGCAATAGAGCTTTTGAGTATTTTTTTAAAAAGAGATTAGCTTAGATTCCTCAACATGAATTTTCATTGAATTTGCTTTCATTGGGTGCGTAGGCATTACGTTCAGTGCTTACTGTTCCCTAATATTAATTAGATCTGAGAACTTCCAAGCAACATTCAGCAGGAAAAGTGACACAGAATCAGCTTCTCCCTATCATGAGAACTTCAGCACAAATATGGGAGTCTTGCAGGCTGAGGGCCTTAGCAAGATTAAGCATAATCACTGATAGCATAGGCAAAGGCAAAACACGAGACAGAACTCACCGACAGCAAACTGTGACCCATCGCGTCGTGCGCGTTCCAGGCGTGCAGCGCCGCCGCGTGGTGTGCGCTCGCCGGCGCGACGGCCAGCCGGCGGACCCGCGGCTGTGCGACCCCACGACGGCGCCGCCCTCGACGCAGGCCTGCAACGCCGAGCCGTGTCCCGCGCGCTGGGCCACGTCCGATTGGACGCCGTGCAGCGCGTCGTGCGGCGAAGGCGGCGGGGTGCAGTCGCGACAGGTAGGGGGTTTCTCTGCGCTGGTTCCATCTTGGTTGGGGTCTACGGTTGAGCTGGGAGTTAATGGTCACAGGAATTGGGTAACATTCACAGTCTTCAGTTGCACAAGATGTTTCAAAAAATTCATTTGTTTTGGTGACTTTATTTTTTCTCTGAGTCCCGTAATGCATTGTGTTTTGAGAATATCACAAAAAACTGCGGAAACATATTATCGAACAACGATCATTATGAAATCATGCTGTCGAAAGGTGAAATTATTAATTATAATAATGTAAAATATTTATTATTAAGAGTTATTAAGAGTTTTTAACTAAAAAGAGTTTTTATAGCCAGACAATTCCTTTCTGAGGTCAAGATGGTATTGTTTTGTCTTACATCTCTCGAAAAACAGACTGAACTAAAACTCACCAAACTGGAAAAGTTTAAATAAAATCCAAATCTTGTTCACTTGATCAAAGGCAAAGACAGGTCCCACTAGAGAGACAGATAATTCACTTGGTGGAGACTTTTAAAACAATTTAATTCAAGATATAAATATTATTAAGACAAAAGAAAATATAGCAAAGTTGAAATGTGATATAATGGTAAACTAACAAACGAAAGAGGTGCACTTGCTTAAAAAACAAAAAAATGCAGGATGCTGTACCAAATTTCTGGCAGCCCTGCTCATAGATTTTCAGTCACCGCTCTCAGCTGCTGTCGCTTTCAGCACTTCTGAAAAGTCATCTTCTGAGATACGAAATAGATCGAGACATTTGTCCACACACGACCTGGCTGCTAAGAGTAATTTCTTGACTTGGTCATAACAGTGCCGACTCGTATAGTTTCCACCAGCCAACGTTTCATTTGCTACAACAACTTTAAGAACTTCTATCCTATCAGAAAAATCATTAACATAGCGTTGCATAATGTCAATATCAGCAAGGTCGTTACCAAAGACAGCTTTCACCTCGAATAGTCTTGTTCCACACTCCAAGTCCAAGGTTGCGATATCAAATTGTTTGTAACAGCCTTCTGATTCCTTATCAGATTCTGCATAATCGCCCTCCTCTTGGGCACAAGAGTCATTGTCACTCGCCGTTGCGTCACTTCTTTTTGCAAAATATTTCACAGCACTACTAACAGCTGTCAAGTCACTGCTCAAAATTATTTGTATTTCTGGCTCGACGCTAGTAGATTGCCTGTTTTCTGTAGTCAAATTGTTCACCTCAGCGCAAACAGCTCGCTTGGCAATTTTCTTAGGAACTTTAGGCTTGAAAGCAATTTTCTTGACTGGTGGAGGGTTGACGACGGGAGGCGTGTTCCCAAACACACGGACATTCCAAAGGCCACTGGTCTTGTCATTCATAACCACTAAGAAGAGAAACATCACAAAACCTTGGATTGGATTCAAAATTTTGTCAAAATAATCCATCACTACACTGTGGGAAATTATGTCGTTGAACATCTCGAACACTGTAGGGATCCCAAAGAGGAAGAACATCATAACCGACTGCTTGAGTTGCCTCTTCAAAACATCCCTTGTTGATCCACCGTGTTTCTTGAGATCCTCGTCGTCCCAGCATCGGCCGGCCATGTTGCGTACGATCGCAGCAAGCAGCCCGATGTTGAGCGCTGTGATGGCGACAACGGGCACCAAGTACAGTACGTAGTGCGTGAGCTTGTCCGGGCTGCAGAAGTGTGCTCTCTGGTCCCACGAAAGCAAAGCGACCAGTGGAACCAAAGGGACACCCCAGGCCAGGAGACTGATTTTTAGAAGAAGGTGTGTAGTCGCTGATGCGCCCACCACGCTTGAAAACTTTTTATACTGAAGCACGGACATTGCCAGCCCCCAGCAGTGGTGCACGAGCCGAGCGTAATGGACAGACGCTGTGAACGCCACTAAAGCCAGGTCGAGGCGTTTCATGTCGGCGAAGATGAGATGGGTTTCAAGAAACATCGTCAGGCAGAGGTACAAGAAAGAGGATGCCGAAAGCTGCATTATGATCTTGTTGTTAAGTTCCTGTCGCCACGACGGAAGCGTAATCGCTGTCGTTGCAATAAAGATGAAACCTAACAAGGAGAACGATGCGCCGACGAAGAAAACGACACTTGGCCCATCGAAGAGTGTGAGTTGGGAAAAGTTGACCAACTCCGTGTACTCGTACATCATGATTCTCGATATGCTGCGAGCGGTAACATTACAACTGCACGATATGACTCGGTAGCGGTCCGTACTTATTTCAGGAGTGCATACATCTGTTGCCCAGCTATTGCTGGTTTCGTTCCAAAACACACATCCAATCTTGTTGTAGCTCTTCGGATTCTCTGTCGGCTGGAAGTACACAGTAACAATTGTGCCACATTGAGGCTGTTTTTTAAATCTTTCATAATCCTTTTTGAACACCACATTTTTTGTATCCACATAAATGTCAACTTGTCGGGAATTGAAAATGGAATGATTCGTCATCGAATACGGATAAGGTGACAAGTTCAAGGGGTAAACAGTGAAAATAAAACGGTAGTATTTCAACAGATCGAAACATTTGAACAAACATGCAAATTGCAAATCCGATTCCATTGCTGAAGTGGTGCTATTCCAGTGTGAAGTTATCGCTTCGTGGCTCATAGTTCTCGAAAACTGTATTCCATACAAGCTAGCATAAGAATTCTCATTCAGATATCCAATCACTGCCAGGGCAAAATCTGAAAGCGTTGTAGACACGTTTCCGATCGCGCCAGAAGAGAGGACAGCATTGGAGTACAGATCGCTGGCAACTTCAGCATTCTTGACACTCCATGTGGTTGGTATGTTGTAAATAAAAGAGACCGTTACTGATGGGTCCACATAAAAACGGTCAAATGCCTGTTGCAAATCTTCTAAAATTTCTCATCACGATTCGATTCACAATCTCATCTCCCCGGAGATCCCCCTTGTCCCACCCGGCGAAGCAGGGAGAATGTGTGACCGAATAGCTCAGTTGGTAGAGCACCTGCCCGGCAAGCAGGAGGTCCCGGGTTCGTATCCCGGTTCGGGTGCACATTTTTCCAGCTTCGCCTCCCTTCCTTCTAAAATTTGTTTAAGTATATCTTTGTTCTGGAGAACATCTCCAGCATTTGCTAATATTTTGTTATAAATATGCATAACTTTTGTCGCAAAATTTGCATCAAAACCCTTTAATAACTGCGATGCATTTCGAATTAGTGCTGCCCCTTGAATCAAGATGAAGCTTGCATCGTTGAACGAATAGGCTCCAATCAAGCCATAGACCCCATTGTCAAAAATGGAGTTTGAATAGCTGTACACGATGAACTGACCACCTGACTGCGACTCGTTGAAGTTGGCCGTCAAACTACAGTTGCAAATGTTGACCGAGTTGACCTTGACGATTGCAACCGCGAGTTGTCCAATTCGTGAACACGTCGCTCCAGAAGGCGCATCCTAATACCAAGTACTTAGGATGATCGAAATAGAACTCAATGTATTGGTCAGATAGAAATTGCTCTTCAATATTAACACGAGGATCCAATATTACGTCCACCATCCTAAAGCTGTCAATCTCTAGACCACTAATTCTTGGAGCAGGTAGCAGCATAACGCTTATTGGGTAGATAATGAATGCGTAATTTTGATTTTGGTCCGGTACTGACGGCGAAAGGTGAAGCCCAAACGAACTGTTTTTTCCAAACACATTTGACACATCAAACATCAAATTGCTTTTAAAATATTGGTGAAACTTCCTACTGAAAAGCCCACCAACAAATCCTATTGTTTTCTTATTTGTCTCTCTGTATGCGATTATATCATGAAAGTTTCCGCAACAAACAATGAATTCATCAATTTTCTTCACAACTGGATGGTAGTCACAATATTTGTTTATAACAAGGAACCTTGACTCTCGGATGGCTTGTAAACGAGCACTCGCTGTCAAGTATTTATTGCCCGCAGCCATTTTTAAATAGTACATTACGTCGTTTAGGTCGGTGTAGTTAAGATTATAATATTGTAGGCTTTTGTGTAGATAAAACATTGCGAGTTGTGAATTAAATATGTAGTCAAAGGAATCAACTGGATGATCAGGTATGAAAGCTGCTGTCAGATACTTGTAGATGATGTATTGGCCTCTTATCGGCGACTCTACTAAGTTCGCATTCATGTTGCAAGTGCATATGCCGTCGTGGAGGTCAGGGCTTGGATGACAGTCCGCTGAAGTCCAGTTGCCCAGCAACGTGCTCCAATAGGAGCAGCCAACTAAATACAATGTGTCAATGATATTGCCTGAAAATAAGTGCACTAACTGATCTTGACCGGTATGATTCCTGGGGGTCAACAAAACGTCCAGGACGCGCATGCTTGAAACTTGCTGTCCGTCAATGACAACTGCTGGCTTGAAGAACTTGTTTGGGGGATACAGAAGGAAAGCGTACCGAGAATTCTGGCTGACGGCCGAATTTGAAAACAGAAATGAAAAAGCAATTTGTATCGAAAAAATCGAGAAATAGTTCACACTTTCCGACTGTCTACAATACTCCATCCCAGAGAAATGGTTGTCGTATATTCCGAAGCCAATTGGCGGATCTTGTTTGTAACTGTCCAAGTTGATGACAAAGCTGGCAAGATTGTCGTTCCTTATTCCAATCATACTTTTACCTTCTTCCGGCTCTGCTCTGTCCAGGATCGTGCTTATGCCCTCGAGGACCTTGTCATCAAATGTGTTTACCAAGGTGGCATGGCCAAACTGCATCAAAATGCTCAATTGGGAAAGATATTCAATGTAAGATTTAGAGCTGTCTACATTACTTGACATGTCACGTAATCATGCTTCGTATTTCTTTAATTCAGAAGTGTAATTTCCTGAAGTATCTTCAGTCAACGAGCTTTGTTCCACGTGAATGGTCATCGCTATGTCCTCCTCGTACTCGTACAGTATGTACTCAATCGCATCAGTAATATCATGAAAAAAGTCATCACCTAATGGACAGTAGCAGCTTATGTTCCTCGGAATCCCTGAGGACTGCACAGCGATACAGCCTTCCGAGGTCCACCCACCAGGTGGCTCTCTCCAGTGCGCGCATGCCTGCTTCAAATTCGAAGTGTACACATTTGGAAACCACCGAAGAACTATAGCAGTATAGGGTTCATGGTGATATTTAGCAAGGTCGAAATCATCACTGTCCTCATCCAAGGTAAACATCGTCGCAAGCTGGAACCGCTTTATCAGGAACTCGGTTACGGGGACGGGGCGCAAAGGGCTGAGGTTTTCTGGGTAAACAAGGATTGCTACGTAAGTAAGGCAAGTAACGGGAACATAATTGAGAGCCAAACTGAATCCACCATCCGAGTAGTACAACGGGTCGCCTTTCGAAGCATATGTTTTAGTTGTGAACACGATCCGCCCGCTGGATGCGAAATGTATGTCGTAGTGGTCCCAGAAAATTCCTTCATTTACGAAGCTATTCATTTTTTGAATAGTTAGTAAGATGCCAATACCAGATGTCAAGTTCTCCACGACCATGGAGACAGCGTAAGATTCATCGTCACTGGCTGGCTCTTGACTTGGAGGAAGCTGAACGATTTTATCCAGGATTCTGGTGATATTGGATACAGTCAAGTTGTAAGTAGAGTTAGACGCATGCAGCTTGCCCAGTTCATCGGCAGTTTCCATCAGCATCTGCAATCTACACTCATCCGGGTCGAGAGATTTTTGGGCAAATGCCGATGCTTCGTTGGCAGACTTTGAGTTGTCCGTTTCAGATGTTGTCAGTGTGGATATGTGGTCGTACCTGCTTGTGTTTTTTGCTTCCCAAATCTTGGGTACCGAACTCGAAGCTGGTGTCTCAACTGAAGCAAGGCATTTCAGCGCCAGTAGCACTAGCGACAACATACTCATCCTCGGAAACATGTCGGACGACACTGCTTGCATTTGTCGACTGTCGCACATAATATTAGGTATCCTCTGTGACCAGCCAGTGATGTAATATGCAAGGTCAATATGCTAAATAATAATTGCTCAACCAAGACAAAGTGCTATCAGTATCACCTCTAATAAATTATCAGTATCAAAAGAAGCATACATAAATCTAGCATAAAATCTAGCCAAGCAAAAAAGAAATTGTGTGATTGCTGTTTGATATTTCTACTGTCTGCTTTGTTATATCTTTCTGAAGATTGTCAGAATGACCATTAGGCACAAGGATAAGCATAATATCACCACTAATTTAAATTCCATTACTAAAGCAAGGCCTTAACAAGAGATAATGAGGTAAATAATTTGTTAAGAGACCTTTATTCACAACACTTTATCGTAAATTTGGACCTCATGCTACTAGGTTGCATTGATGTGTTTTTTTAAGTCAGGCATTCCACATGAGGGACCATCAGAATATGTCTGTATCACAAGGTTCATTGGGCAGCATCTGGAATTTCAGAGACCCTACATGAAAATGTAATACTCACATTGCAAAAATTCAGTTACAAAAATTAAAAGACAGGAATGATCAATTTGATATAAAATTATTGTCTACCTACATGGCAACAGTTTGATTATAATGAAAAAACTTACTACATTACACTTTGAAAAGCACCTTAGAAACAGAACTTTATAGCTTCACTCAGGCATCTTTCTTCTGGCAAGACTAGCAGAGTGTCCAGATAAGGGGTCAGGATTTAAAGTTCTTGAGACTCATACTCATCCGTTATTTTTCCTAGCCTTGGCAAAGAAACTATTTCAAACAGGATTTTGAATGCTACCTGAAGTCTACTCATACGACTTAAGATTGCATGTTAAGGCCCTTACTTGGTAAAGTAACCAAGAAAAATATCGTACTGGTTATGATAAATGTCGAAAGAGATAAAACTTCCAACTTTCAGATTAAAATTCTATAATTATTCAAAAAGTTATTTTCTTTTTGAGGCAAATTAAAGCAAAGCATTGCAAACATTTGTTTTTACCCCTATTTGGTGGCAAATAAAAGTCAAGAAAGTCAATAAAAAGTCAAATAAAAGTCAAGTGTTTGGCTTTTGGCCGGAAGTATCAGAATATTGATAAAGCATCAAGAGTGAAAACAGAGTTTGATTTGTATTTCCGTGTATTGCCGTGTATTGTCGCGTCAGTGCAAAGTGTTGTTCGTTGACAGGTGTACTGCGAGATCGTGGGCGCAACCGGGCTGCCGGCCATCGCAGACGAGGCCGAGTGTGCTCACCTCGGGGCCAAGCCGGAGAACAAACAGCCTTGCAACGAGGGGACGCAGTGTCCGCAGTGGCACATCGGGCCATGGAAACCTGTGAGTTGAAACACTGAAGAAACGGAACAAAATCGTGTTTCTTTATTATCAACAGATGCAAGTGCAGCTTTCATTTAGATATTATGTTAGCTGTAGGTGCTGTTGATAAATGCACTATTTCAATTGTACGTCTGCATATCTTTAAAGAAATTCATTTTCTCTGCACAGAAAGTTGGTTCTTTAATACCATTTGACATTCTTACATAATTTTGACAAAAAATAAAACCGGCAAAGCAGCACCCCAGAGTATCGGAAGAAGCTCCCGGGGCTTTACGAATCCGCCACGATTACCTGTCTGTGTTCCAGTGCGACCACCTTTGCGGCGACGGGCAGCAGCGGCGCAAGGTGTCGTGCTTTGTACGAGTCGACGGAAAGATAAGCGTCCTCGGAGACTCGGCCTGTCCGGAGAAGCCGGAAGACTCGAAGCCTTGCATGATTCGACCGTGCGAGGGTGTCGACTGGGTCAGCTCGGAGTGGTCAGGGGTGAGCATTGGCGCGCATTTTAAATCTGTCTGAAGAATGATTCAGTTTAAATTTCAGAAAAGTCACAAAATGAAGTAAAACAGCTATATTTCCTGGTCATTTGTTTTAATTTTCTGAAAATTCCATAATATCCTAAATGTCTTGATGTTTTTATGTTGGAAAAGCTGTCATCTGCCCAAAATGAACTTATACGCTAAAATTGAAATTTTGTTGTTGTTGCACTGGCTGCAACAAGCAGCAAAAGTCATCGGTTGTTTTACCGCTTTGGAATTAGAATGATCTTGATGTTTACCAGTAGAATATTCCAATTTAATTCCATCTGTAAGATATGTTTTACATATTTTAAGGGGCCTTAAATTGCAGCACCAAACCACCACCCCAAAGCTAACCAATCACTGTGATGGCCAGCCCGTATTTAACTTTTGTTCCGGCGGTGTTTGCGCAGTGCGAGGACAAGTGCAGCTTGACGCAGGAGACCCGCAAGGCGTTCTGCGCAAACGCGGCCGGCAAGGTGTACCCGGACGGCAAGTGCCAGCAGAAGCGGCTGCCAACGCTCGTGCGCGACTGCCAGACGCCTGTGCCGTGCGAGTTCCAGTGGTACGCCGCGCAGTGGAGCAAGGTATGGACTTCGGTGCAACTTTGGGAGGGGCGGGAACGAATCTGTCATGGACACATGAATCTTAGCAGTATCAGAGTAAATTGGATTTCACATTGGACTCGTGAAATTTTGTGATCCTGGAAATGGTCTGTTCAATATGCCTGGCTAGAAGTTATATCGATGTGATAGTTGAGAGATTATTATAAAGTATAAACCGTAACCACAACTGCCTCTCCGCTATGGATCAAGCGAGCAAACCCAACAAGAAATCTACGATTTTGTATCCCCTTGTGAACACACAATATTTCAGTAAAGTATTGTGTAAGAACTCTATACCACTGTTTTGATTGAAATTCCGTACCATTGTTGTACTTGCATCCGTTGTGTTTACGCGCAATCCCGTTGCACTTGTGCTTCGCTCCGCCTTGCAGTGTTCGGCTCAGTGCGGCGTCGGCGTGAAGACGCGCAAGGTGTTCTGCGCGACCACCGACGACGAGGACAACGTCAAGAAGGTGGAGGACGAGAAGTGCGACCCCGCGGAGAAGTACGAGCTGACGCAGAACTGCACGGCCAAGGCCGAGTGCACCGGCCAGTGGTTCTCAGGCCCGTGGAGCAGTGTGAGTGCCGTCTTATAAACTCGCTTGGTAATTAGTGTTGCGTTCACTGATTTCCTCTCGGAAATGTTTTCATCTTCAGTAAATATATCCCACCTGACTTTGCAGCTTGTGATCTGTCTGCCACTTAATGAGCAAGACATTGCTGAGTGGTGAAAGTAACGACTTATATTCAGTTGATACACAACATAGCCCAGTGAAAAGGGATGCTTGCTGAACCTACACCACCAAACTAATAATATTTGATCTATAGAAATTATTTCTATTTATATTTTATACGATCTAAAATCCCGATTCACATTTAACTATCTACCTATCAGACTAATGCAAATAAGATATGATTGTCACGGGGTTGTATTACTTTTAAACCTCTGATCTTGCTTTTGTTCTGCGCAGTGCTCGAAGGAGTGCGGCGGAGGAGAGATGACGAGGAAGGTGATTTGCCTGCTGGACAACGTCACGGTTGAGGCCACGAAATGTGACCCGGGCCTCACCGTCTTCTCGCTCGAGACGTGCAACAATCACCAATGCAGCGCAGGTAAATAAGCAATTACACCGGCTTCCTATGCACTCTTTGACTGAGGTTGGGAAATGAAGTGACAATAACCACAAAGATACTGATGTAGTTATATTTTAAAGGAGATATGCAGGGGATCTAAAATGTAAATATCTCATTGCAATTCTACTGATTTTCAGATCAAATCATGCCC
The DNA here is from genome assembly GCA_921293005.1 of Nemoura dubitans. Classification (NCBI taxonomy): domain Eukaryota; kingdom Metazoa; phylum Arthropoda; class Insecta; order Plecoptera; family Nemouridae; genus Nemoura; species Nemoura dubitans. The sequence goes on from OV121075.1 coordinate 23,462,172, forward strand.
ATGGAACCTGAAAAGGTGACAGTGAGTGAAGAAGAGGAATGCGAAGAAGAGGAAGATGGCTTCATCACCATGGACACCACTCTTGCACTTGACGATATTGTAAGTATCACCCATTGACATCTCAAACAAGCTTACTCGATGGTCAACTTGTATAAAAAGTAAACATTTCGCTTTCAGAGTGCAACTCCGGGATCTGCAACTACAATGGACGAAGGTTCGGGCGATGACTCCTCCTCTCCCGGTATGACAGATGATCTGTTAATATCAACGACGCTAGACGAAAGCAGTAGCATACAGCCCAGCAGCATGGAACCTACTAGCGATTTAACCGATGACTCTTCCAGTAGCGACATAACCGACGAATCCTCCGTTAGCACACTGGACTCAGCCAGCAGCGATGCTGTGTCCACCGATCTTTCCACCTCTGACAGCTCCCAATCCAGCGACGTCATGCTCAGCGACTCAACGTACGAATCGGAGGCGAGCAGCGCGCTCACCACGTCGCTGGACGACCTCAAGACCGACTCGGCCGGCACCGAGACGGCCACCAACACCGAGACGGGGTCCGGCGACACTTCCGAAATGACGACTTTCGCTCCGACTTCAACGGCAGAAGACACCACCGAGTCCAGCACCGATTCCAGTACCTCAGGCACGGATGACTCTACTGTCACCGATGGCTCTACTGTCACTGATGGCTCTACTGTGACTGAAGGTTTAACAGAGAGCGACGGAACAACGCCAGCGGATTCCAGCACGTCAACGGATTCCAGCACACCTACGGACTCGAGCACACCTACGGACTCGAGCACACCTACGGACTCGAGCACACCTACGGACTCGAGCACACCTACGGATTCGAGCACGCCTACGGATTCGAGCACGCCTACGGATTCGAGCACTTTAACGGATGACACCACGACCGACAGTGCATCTGAAACGACGACTGATTCGGCATCAGACAACACCGAAACGACAGTGGGTGCCACTGTAACCAGTGAAGACTATGACGATTTTCCATCTGAAGTCGAGACGGATAATTCTGCAGCTAAGAAAGCCAAGACAGAGATCTCAACAACCCCTGCAACTGGCGACTCAGAAGCGACTACAGATTCGTTGGAAACTGGCGGAACCACCACGGCTAGCTCGGAAGAAAGCTCTGACTTGACGACGACAGACAGTTCGACAACAGACGGTTCCGACGGTTCCACGACGGACAGCTCCACAACTGAGGCAACCACGGTTGCTGGGACAACATTGACTGACAGCTCAGAGGCAACCACAACTGCTGCGACTGCATCGACCGACAGTTCGGAGGCAACTAGCGAGACGGGAGGATCGGAGAGCACGGTGGATTCCTCGACTTCTTCGGGAGACACTACCGTAACGGGAGACACGGTGACTTCGACCATTTCCAGCGAAGGCACAGTCACATCTGAGACTGATGGTGTGTACACTAACTTTTAACATGTCGCTTTTATAAGTAGGCTGCTTTTTCCCTCTAGGTTTATTGACTAACGTTATCTAACAAAATTTCATGGTTTTACGGGATATTACATTGGAGTTGGACATCCCATAAAATAATAAAAAATCAGAAAGTTTTCATTTCAAGGTATTATATTGTATGTTACTACATTGTAGGATTTTTTTTCGCAGATGGCGCAACTGACTCTTCGCAAAGCTCCATCGAAATGGCCGTGACGAAAGAACAGCGTGTCAAGAAATGCAAGCCGAAGAAGTTGAAGAAGAAGTGCGAGACCTCTGAGTTTGGTTGCTGCTCTGACGGAAGCACAGAAGCCGAAGGGCCATTCAGCAAAGGTACGCACCCTTGGGAAATATTGCCTTTCCTGTATTTTTTGGAATGGGCCAATTTTTACTGGGAAAATGTTTTCTGCCAGGGAAAATTTAAGTATTTTACTTTGATGACATTTGCTCTATTTTGTCTATTAAATATCAATAGTATTCTTATAATCAGGATCAAAGTTAATTAAAAAAATTGAATAAAATAAATAAGAGTTGATCAAAAAAATTTGAAGAGATTCTAAGCAATGTTTTTTCTCGTAGCACATACTACCATGTCTGGAATGCCTGTCCCAATAGTTGGAGACCAGTCTGGCTACAAGTTAACTAACTTTTGGATGAAACGTAGACATAACCACGCAGAAATCGCGCTAAAAATTCTACCATTCTGCCGTAACCATATTTTCTTTCAATCAGACTATGAGTTGTTTCTGCACTCCCAGTGAATCCTTTTGTTAAATCCCTTTAACTGCTGAACTTTGGTTGGCTTCGTTAGCACGACTGGGACTGCATTTTATCCAATCATTCAAAGATGAAATAAACAAAAAATATGTCCCTTGATAACCCCAAAAATCGAATCTTTTCCAAACAAATTGTTCTACTTGTCACAACTGGGTGCGAGTGATGGCAGTGTGAACGATGGCTCCGCTCACAACCCGCCATTGTCTTCGCCCTCCAGGTTGCCCGGCTCCGATGACATGCGATGAGACCAAGCACGGGTGCTGCGCGGACGGAGTCTCGCCCGCGGAGGGCCCCAAGGGCAAGGGCTGCCCGCCCTCGCTGTGCGCCGAGTCGCTCTTCGGCTGCTGCCAGGACGGCGTGGCTGCCGCAGAGGGCAACGACTACGAGGGCTGCCCGTCCGAAGAAATTCCCTTCGACTGTGCGGCCACTGAGTGAGTCGAACTTTGTGTTGCCGTTTTTCGTTCCCGATCATTGGGTTGGCGTGACGCGTTGGCCTGATCTTGTCGACTAGTTTTTCCATTTTGCTGCGCACTTTTATCTGATCTGTGTGGTAGTTTTGTAAAGCAGTGTAATGGATTTTTTTTAGATGATATAAATGCACATCGGAACTACTGTATTATTATTTATTAGCGCTGGGTGAAGAATTACAAAACAAAAAATATTAAAACATGGTTTTAATTTTTACACATGCTCTTGAGCTATAATAAGTAGTAACTGTATCAAGATATTTATTGGCTTTTGATGAGTTATACCGGAGCCTGCAAGTGATCTCTGTGTGAGAGAGCCAGCATTGAATTTATCCATGTATGCTCTCAAATATATGCTCTCTCATTGTCTGCCCACCCACCAGTGCCTATTTCAAGCCCAACGAATCCCGGACTGTTGCCTGCTGGCTTTGACCTTTGGCGTGCCTCCAGGTTCGGCTGCTGCCCGGACATGATCCTGTCTGCGACCGGCCCCAACCATGCTGGGTGCTACACGTGCGAGGGCTCGGGCGACTGCGATACGTGCAACGACACGCGCTTCGGATGCTGTCCGGACAACGTCAAGGCCGCCACTGGGCCGGAGCAAGCCGGATGCGAGGAGGAAGGTATGGCCCGGGACTTGGTGCCGGACATCACCAATGCTACTTGAGAGTTATTGCAATAAGGAAAAACACACATAAGTTTATTTTAAATTTAATTTGTAATAATGTTTATTGTTTCAACACCTAATTCGCTAAAATATCACTCAAAAATAGTATCTCTATTCTCTAATATATTTCTTTTCATTTTAGAATGATGTATTTTTAACTTTCAAAATTAATTCTTAATGATTTTAAAGTTTGAAAGGACCAATCAATTCTGAGATGCAATAATATGATATTTGTGTATAATCAGTACGAAACACCATTGATTATGAATGTACATTTCAAATTTAAAATATGTTTAGGCTGAGTAGGCACTAACAAATATCTCATTTAAAGGTAACAGCCATCAGTACCCATCCCCCATTCGGATTCCACAGCTACCACCTTTCACAAAGATTTTGCGTTTAAACTCAGGCTCTGGAATGGAAGGGCCCTGTTCGGAATCCGAACATGGATGTTGCCCAGACGGGAAGACCGCGGCGAAAGGTGCCAACTTCAAAGACTGCGGTGTCATCGATCACAAGAATTGCACACTGTCATATTTCGGCTGCTGTCCCGATGGAGAATCACCTGGTAAACTCTCTCAAATATTTGCAGCATACCTCCTAAAGCTTCAAATAATTGGGTTCAATCGTACAGTTGTCAAGAGTTACTATAGCCTTGTTCGAGAGTACCTTTATTAACTGTTCAGAGCACAGTTTGATTGAAATAAAATAAATTGAGTAAAAAAATTAACCATAAAATCTGGCCAAAGCCTGTTTTACAAATTATCCTGAAAATCTGAACCAAATATAAATGAATGATTATTCAATATTCACCCTACAATATCTGGGGCCTGAATGATGATCGCTGCCCTTGATCTCGTCATGATTGCCTATTGATCGTCTCATCGTCGCCCACAGCAATGGGTCCAAGCTTCGAAGAGTGCCAGATGCCGTGCGAGACCGAGCAGTTTGGCTGCTGCGACGACGGCCGCACTCCCGCTCACGGACACAACCTCGAGGGCTGCTGCCTCAACTCCGCGTACGGATGCTGTCCCGACAACATCCTTTCTGCGCAGGGACCAAACCTGGAAGGTATGCAACGCATCTAATGGCTAGATAACAAAGGGTTGAACAGGACCTTTCAAAGGTCTTGTGCCCTGAATGTGTGGAGGTGTTGTTATTCGAGCTTATAACTCGTAGCTGATCGGTTTGGCTCTTTGGAAATGAGCGTATCACAGTATTACAGATGCACGTTAGATAGGCGACAACCGCTCACATTAATAATAATATGAAACTGTTTTGGATATAAGAGTAGGCATGAAAGGTTGGCATACATAACAATCTAAAATCCTGGTCTTAGGTAGGTGGAAAGTGTAGAAAGGTGCTGCAATTTGTATCATCCATTCGAATGGGCAGTTCTACGTATTTGGTCTTCCTTGTGCTGAATGTCAGTGCTAAGGTTCGACACCTCCTGAACGAATTAATGGTTTATGGATAACCAAGAACCAACCGTTAGCCCGGTGCCACATTACATCAAGATCACAAGCCACTGACCCTTTGCCCGTTGCGCAGGCTGTGGTTGCCAGTACAGCCGTTTCGGCTGCTGCCCGGACAACTCGACGGCGGCGCGCGGACAGAGCAACGAAGGCTGCGGCTGCCAGCACACGAAATACGGCTGCTGCCCGAATCGCTACACGCCCGCAGCCGGGCCGGAGTTCCAGGGGTGTCCCTGCTACACGTACCAGTTCGGATGTTGCCAGGACGGGGAGACCATTGCCAAGGGCCCACAGAACCAGGGTATGGATCAGGCTCAGGCTGGATGGGAACACACACGAATTTCAATCCAAATTTGACTTCATGTCCTGCAGAATTGTCTCATTAATGCTGAACTTTGAGTCTTAAATTTATCAATAGTTTTTACTTTATTCATTTATGGTTTAACATTTATTACATTTTCAAAGTCCTACTGCACATACCCAGGAAACAGTTAAATTTCAACCGATTTGCAAAATATGAATATATCCTTTCCTGGTAACAATTATTACATACTACCTACTTATCTTGTCGCTCCACATTTTATTCCTATAAAATAAGCATAGGCGCACTCTAAATACTCTTTCATTTGTTCATATTAAAATAAACAAACAACAAACAAGCTGCACAGATAGTCCAAGACTACCTGAAAATAGTCCATACAAAACCTTGCGTGAAAAAGAATTCTGGTCACCTCCCGTTCCCAATCCCTGCTTTTCGGCACCCGCCATTGGCTTACAAGCTCGCGACAAATACCGAATGCCCTGACTAACGACGAACCTCGATGTGCACAGGTTGCGGCTGCGAGAACACGGAGTTTGGGTGCTGCTCCGACCAGCGCACGCGGGCGCAGGGTCCCGACGGCGCCGGCTGCGAGTGCGACGCCTCGCGCTTCGGGTGCTGTCCCGACGGCTTCACCGAAGCGCAGGGAGACAAGTTCGAGGGATGCGACGACATCCCGTTGGTGCCTGGCGGTGAGTCAACTTGCTGGGTCCAAGTCTGTACCTACAAATCCTGATTTGTATAGGAAATCTCACTATTTCAGAGTCTTCTTGCTATCTTGTACTCCCTCCAATCCATCTATCCATCCTATCTCTACAGTCTACCTTACCTACCTGTGCACAACAATCTTCTAATATAATTTGGTAAAAAAATTCTCTAGGTACATGAACAATACTAATGCTGGAACCTTAATCATTTAGCTATTCATGTGGCAAAAAACTACACAATGTTGTATAAGTTGTATTCACACTATTCTCACTTTTTTCTCATAGAAAATAAATATTATATTTGCTGAATTGTGATTATAGTGACTGATAAGTGATAACTGTGGCTAAAGAACCACGGATTTAAGCATCAGCTGCACTTAATATTGCATTACTAATTAATTTAGTGTGGCATAACTTTGCCCAGACTCTGCAAGTAAGTTTGAGCTGTATTTACTTTGAACGCAACTTAACGGTGGCCGGATGTTTTTGATAATTGCAGAAGCATGTGCGGAGGCCAAGGATCGCGGCTCGTGCCGAGACTTCACGGTGAAGTGGTTCTTCGACATGGAGTACGGCGGCTGCTCGCGCTTCTGGTACGGCGGCTGCGACGGGAACAACAACCGCTTCAAGAGCCAGGAGGAGTGCAAGGGCACGTGTGTCGAGCCACCAGGCAGAGGTAAATGCGCTCTGCATGCTTGTTGGCCCTTTCAACTGTCGCAATTGTGACGCGACTTCAAGAAGAATATTCTATATTTCCCTGTTCTTACTTCGTAAATGTAAAACAATTTCCGTTCAATAACGTCAATTCACTCAAGGAATAGATCCTTGGCTTGGCCTGCATCAATTGCTGCCTAGGCTCTGACCCCTGAATCAAATCATGGACTTAAAGTATCCCCGAGGCATTTGGACATATAATTTCAAGAGAAAATCCAGATATTTGAGTTTTTTGGCTCTCTTTAATCACAATGACTACAAAACCATTAATGCTGCAGAAAATTTTAACTTAACTTTTTATTTTTACCTCCAAATGCAAGAAATTGGAGTACAAAAAGAAAATTGGTTCTTTGGCTGCATTTAGATAAGCCGCTATACTTCTTCACTGTTAATGTACAGAGGTTATGCTTTCTGTCGCAGATGCGTGCTATCTGCCCAAGGTTGAGGGCCCGTGCGAAGGCTACTACCCGATGTGGTACTACGACTCACAACGCAAACAGTGCGGACAGTTCATCTACGGAGGATGTCTTGGAAACAACAACAAGTTCCAGACTCAAGAAGAATGCCAAGGACTTTGCGTCACCCCAGAGACTGCTGGTAAAGCATGCGCTTGCGATTGCATTGGATACTTTTGGCTCATTTCAGGAAAAAGGGAATACTTAATAGCAGTAGTTAGAGTGCATGTGATCAAAATCATAAAATGAGAGAATCATAATTATGCATCAACTTCAGGATAAAAGATTTACAATACAGAACAACTATGTGGAATGCATAAATTGTTTTACATCAGGTTTAAAAACAGAAATCTTAGGTAAACTCATTGAAAGGCAACCTCAGTATGGGCATGGTGCTGTGTCTGAACAGATCCCGATGCTTGTGTCTTGCCGGCCTGTCTCTTGTGCGTGAACTTTGCAACGGGGTTTTCTAGATGCCTGTGACCAGCCTAAGCATGAAGGCCCATGCCAAGGGAACTTTACCAAGTGGCACTTTGACGCCGAGACCAAAGTGTGTCAGGAGTTCAACTACGGCGGATGCAAAGGAAACCGAAACAACTTTGGGACCGAGTCGTCTTGCGTCCAACAGTGCTTGCAGCCTGGCAGGAGTCGAGGTAATTTGTCTTTACGACTGATATTTGCAATTTCATCAAATGTTCTACTATTCTTTTTTCTCAGGATGGAGTATTTTCCAGTAGCCGCAGGTTTATTTGAATTTTGTGTGTGTGATCATTTCAATGAAAAGGATTGAGGATATTTGACAGTAAATGTGGGTCAAAAGAAAATTACAGCAGCCCCTATTGCAGTTTTATGATGGAGAAGGTCTTCCCCTTGTCTATAGACAGGGAAGCTTATAGATTGGATTCTGGCTTTGCGTCAGCAAAGACCGTGGATAAACTTACCATGGGGGTTTACACGAGTGATAAATTTGAAAAAACAAAATTTGAACATATATATAATACAAAACTGAGGTCCTTTTTACACGTGTCTATTTTAGGACCAAAAGTCCATCTCAACAGAGAAAAACTGTAAAATACACCACCAAAAACTCTGAAGTCAAAATTACTCTATCCTTCAACATTTGAGTGATCAATTTTCCCAGATCCAATTTTTGCAGATTGCCAAAATAAAGAACAAAGAATCATACATTTTTTCTGTGTCGTTTGGCCGCTTTGTTCCAGCAGTATTCGATATTTGCAAGCTTCCGAGCAATCCTGGGCCCTGCCGTGGTTCGATAACACGCTGGTTTTACGATGCCGAGAGGCAGACTTGTAGGCGGTTCATTTACCGCGGTTGCAAAGGCAATGAGAACAGGTTCAGGACCAGAGGCCAGTGTGAATCTAGGTGCCACATCGTGTCGAAAAAGATGAGAGGTATTCGGATGAACTATGCCATATTTATCGTTCGACCGTCACACCGCCATCAACCGTTGCACCATTTCACCTGCACCGCTCACTATTCTTTGGCTGGCCGAACACAATACACTTGGTTAATTAAATAACTTGATATCGCTATGTGCGTTTCTGTCTCAGTCTTGTCTTATCCTGTAAGTATGCTCGAAAAAACGGCTGCGGTTCTTGTTCTATGGCGTCGACTTATTTTCATGATTTACATTTTCCCACTGAGTCACAAGAGCTCAAAGATTAGGCATTCATCCATTAAAAAAATCTAAAAACTTATAAAAATTTATTTAAACAATGTGAAATATGAAAATAATAAAATATTATTACAAATTTAAGATGCAGGAAATTCATTTTACGGATGAATGCCTTTTATTTATTGAACTTTGTAGCGAAAGTTGGTTCTAGTGAGGATTATTAATTTAATATCTAATTTTCTTTTAATTTCTTAAACCATTGCTTTATTATTACAGGTGACGGACTATTAACATGATAATCATTTGTTCCGTTCAACAAAATAATGCTAAAAGAACTAACATTGTGTCTTTTCCTATATCTAGGCATATCGCCCAATTTCTTTTTTGCTGCCCCGTCGACTATTGATCTTTCTGGCATCCTGAGGCTCGGCAACTGACAAATAACTGTGTCACTGCTTTTTGATTGTGTGATAACTTGCAACATGCACGGAAATTCACCACTCAACGCAACTGCCTGTTAAAGGAATGATGCACGAAAGATTTTCCAGAATTTTTCGCTGGAGGATAGCTGGTGTGGCACTAATCATAATCAATCGTCACCACAATGTTAACCCTCAGTATTATGGTCTTATTTTCTGAAAGCTGATGAATGGGGGTCAGTCTTACTGTGTTTTACATTTTTGCCAAATTAGTTTCAATGAGGAATTGAACAAGTCATTTACACTCAGGCGAGGGTTACAACAAAATTTGCCGTGAGATCTTTGCAGATATCTTTGCATTGTGCAAGTGTCAAAAATGTTTTAAAGTTTGGTGAACATATTTATTATTTTGTCAAGTATTGTGGAGTAAGGCTGACCCTTTCAGATGATTTACCTACATTTAAATTTTGACCTAATGAAACCCTGTGGGAACGATGGTGAACTAACTCTAGCCGTTGGTTGGTGGTAGATTTGTGTGCTCTGCCACGCGAAGTCGGTACTTGCGACGAACGGTTGCCGAAATGGTTCTTCGATGCATCTGAAAACCGGTGCATGCCGTTCTATTATTCTGGTTGCGACGGGAATGGAAACAGGTTTGACACGCAAGAGGCTTGCATGGGAGACTGTCCGCCTAAAGTTGGTGAGTTTCACTGCCTACACATTACCATTCCACACAACAAAACTCTCTGGATACAGATAATGGTACAGACTGGGACATGCACAGTATTACCACAGATTAATTTGTATTACATTTTTCCTTGCACAAACAGAAACTTGATCTCTTGAATTAATGTTAAAGAAAATCCAGTGTTTATGAGCTGACCTTGACCAATATCTGAATCCAAACGTATAATATACATACATGTAATATGATAAACGAAAACACAACCAACTACATATCTGTTACGCTCAGTCGCCACTTCCAACACTACACAGTACGACTACAAAGCACATATGTGACCATCATGCCATCTACATTTCATCACACAATCATGTTACATTGTAGCTTCAAAAATTCACCTCTGCTTTTATAGTAGATATATTGTAGTAATATTGCAACGTTTTTTTTGCATTTCCTGATATGATTTTTTTTGCATTTTGATTTTTTACCAGATTTCATGCACGAACTGGTTCTCGGATGAATAAATTCCCCCCTTTGTTAACCTTTCCATCCAACATCCCTGTGCACTATTCTGCCAACGTCTCACCCCTCACGCCCCGGTTTGCAGAACAAGACGTGTGCCTGCTCCCCGCAATTGCTGGCGAGTGCCACAACTACACCGAGCGATGGTACTACGACTCGTACGAAGTGCGCTGCCGTCAGTTCTACTTTGGCGGCTGCGGCGGAAACTCGAACAACTTCCGCTCGCAGGACGACTGCCAGCGACGGTGCGAGAACGGCCTCACCACGGTAGCACCCGCCCAGGAATTCAGCGCTCAATCGTGCTTCTTGCCTGACGATGCCGGATCATGCCAAGAATCCAGGTAAGCTACCATCTGTGCACTTGTCTAAATTTGGCGATCAATTGCACTCTCGAATGCAAGGGACCTCTATCAAACGTCTAAAATTTAAATGTGTGGATAAAATAAATAAATAATAATAATCTCTGGTCAAACTCAAAACATTAAATTCTTTCAAGGCTGGCAAGCAATATGTAGTGCCGACCCTTCAATTAGATCTCTGTTCAAAATAACCTTCACCTGAAAAATGAAAGGAAAGGCACATTTGTATAACGTAGATGCAAAATCTGTATGTTGTGGTATCGATTTGGGAGGGAAAAGTGAGCGTATTTGTGAATATCATCTGTTCCTTTGCGTGCAGGGCGCAGTGGTTCTACGACAGCCGCGACGGGGTGTGCAAACAGTTCCTCTACGGCGGCTGCGAAGGGAACGCGAACCGGTTCGGCACGCGGCAGGACTGTGAGCAACGCTGCGGAAACGTGCAAGGTACATACATTCACTGATCTGTCATTCCAATTCGGCTCTCACAAGATGCCGAATTTTGCTGACAATAATACACAGCTATAAATATGGGGATTGTACTTTGTATTCTTATTGGTTGGTGCCATTTTACTGCCAAGTCCTGTGAGATGTGCTCCAACTGCCTTGTGTCCGGATTGCTGTCTGCCGTCTAACTGTGTGTCTCTATCGCAGACTTGTGCGGCTTGCCAGTGGTGGTTGGCCCGTGCAGCGGAACGTACCAACAATTCTACTACGACCGTGCCGCCGACTCGTGCTTCCAGTTCGACTACGGCGGCTGCCAGGTATCGCCAAGATCTAATCGTCCTAAAGAGACACTCATCTGAGGTCCGAGGAGCTTTAAGGCTGGTTCCCTCTCCCGCGTTTTGCCGCCGGAGCGGAGCGGGACGGAGCGGAATACCGCCACCCCTGTTCCCACTCACGCCGCTTTACGTCGAGGCACGACGGAACTATACCTAGCGGCCAATTTTTAAACTAGCTTTCAGCTGTCATCTTTGTCAGCTGTTTCTCGGCAGTCGGCAGTGTCAGTTCCGAAGTCAAATCCGAAATCTAAATCCGTGTCAGTTCGTCAAATATTTTATTACCATCATGAGCCCGAACCTATTGCGACGCCGAACTCTGCTCTTATATCTTTTGAAAAGACGAGTGAAAGCTCGTCGGGATTCATGTTCATGCTCTTGGCAATTTCCATCCAGGCCCGGTCCTTGTTCGGCCGGTTACTGTTGCCGCCCGAGCCCACATTGTACAGATATTCCCTGTATTGAACTAATTCTATTACAATCTCCATTTCACTCATTCTACAATCACTCATACTACACAAACAGAACGAACTCTTGAACCTAACCAGCAAAACATCGTGCTCAAACAGGGACGGATTGCGATTTGACTGCTGGCCCCCTGGCGGTACGTATTGGAAACATACGATTCCGGCGGTTTCGCTCCGCTTTTCGCCGCGCAAGTAGGAGTTGGGTCTACTTTTGCGGGGCGGAACGCGGCGGCGACCAGCGGCAAGAAGCGGCATGAATAGACGGCTGCTATTGGTCGAGCAATAAAAACCGCGCCGCGCGGCACGATAAACGCGGGAGTGGGAACCAAGCTTTACAGTTGGTTCCAAGTGGCCAAGGGCATCGGAAATTGATTTTGAACATTTTGGCCCAGCTAACAGATGCTTGCTGCATTTGTTAGAAGTTATTGCCTATTGAACATGCAAAATCCCTCTCAATTGAAAATAAATTTATAAAAACAAAGTGATGACCTAGGTACTTATAGAAGGGCCCTTTCAAAATTTAAAGTAATTTCTAAACGTCATGTTTAATCGTACCAAAAACATATCTAACCCTATTTTTGTATCTTTAGCTCCATTCACAACGTCAGTCTGTCTCATATTAACGTCATACCCCCACGACTGCAGGGCAACGCCAACAAGTTCAACGACCTGCGCACATGCGAGGACCGGTGCAAGAAGGGCGTCTCGTCGGTGACTTCCGGCCCCGACCGCGTGCCCGACGAGCGCGAAAACGAGGTGGTTCCAGCCGACATCTGCCGCGCGCCCGTCGACCCCGGTCCCTGCGCAGGGACCGTGTCCGCGTGGTACTACGACGAGCGGAGCCGCGCCTGCACAGCGTTCATCTACGGGGGATGCGAGGGCAACGCGAATCGGTTCGACTCGGAAGAGCAGTGCGAACGACAGTGCGGGAGGTTCTCGGGACTTGGTGAGTTGACGGGCTGGGAATTGGATTCGATGAGCTAATGCTTAAAAGTCCTCAAAGTTAATCCTTTAACCCTCACCCCCACCTGAAACTATGAATGCAGCGGTCCAATCAATTCAATTGAGGAAATGAATGCCTAAATGTGTTCGAAACTTTAATTTTAACGTATCAGTAGATGAAGAGAGTATCTTCTAGACGGACATAATCTCAATTTGATGTCTACGAAAATGTACATCGTAAACACTTCCAATAATGGCTTAAATTAGCTTCAAGCATCGATCTTTAAGGATATCCATTCGCTCTGGATCGGAACAAGGTTGAGTCTGTCCGGAATACAAGAAATTACATAGCTTAGTACAGAAGTGCGGTCCCTGAAACATAGGATGAATGCCATATAGTGACTCACGCTGTGCCTAGCTTACTCACTTGCTCGCTTACTGCACTAGCTCATTATGACCTCTCAAATAAAATGTCGTTACTCGGCCAACGTTTAGTTGATAGCCCTCGATGTTTCTGCCGCGCAGACGTTTGCAGTGCGCCACCGGAGGCCGGGCCGTGTCGCGCCCGGTTCCAGAAGTTCTACTTTGACCAGTCGCGGCGCACTTGCGAGGAGTTTGTCTACGGCGGCTGCAACGGCAACGAGAACCGCTTCAGCACCGTCCAGGAATGCGAGTCGGTCTGTCTGCATCTCCAGGAGCCGATCCCGCAGGGCAACAACACGGCAGTCTCACACGAAGGTAACCAGAGGAACACAGAGTTTGCCATAAGCGTTAGGCATAAATATACCTGCGGTAGGGAATCTGTAACGTTCCTCACTGTCAAATGGGATTAGATCTCTTAATTTTGTTGTATTGGTAATTAAAATTCCCAAACAAAGAGAAAATTTACAGATTCACCTTCAAAATGGGCTCTTAAAATTAAAATTGTTGAAAGAGATCCATCTCCCGTACTGGCCATAAGGTATGTGGTGGTATCGATAACAGGCAACTCATTCAACTTTTTTGCACATTGGCCACCCAGGATCGTAATAAAATAATGTTTTCTCACCTCTTACCACTAACATACTTCTAAATACCTACTCGGTTTCTGGTTGTAACTAGCTTGACTAACTTTCTTGTAGCGGTGTGCAGACAGCCAGTTGACCCTGGCCCGTGCTCGGGCGAGAGCTATAAACGATGGTACTATGACGAGTATCAGCAAACGTGTAGTCCCTTCATCTACACTGGGTGCGCTGGGAACTTTAACCGATTCAAGGATTTCAAAACGTGTCTTGCGTTCTGCACTAACACCCCTCCGGAAGTTGTCGACCGGGAACCACCCGAGGTGGAGGAACCGCGACCCACACCGCCTCGGCCAAGCAGACGTGAGTTCACGCAGAGTCAGCGATGCTCCATCGGCAACCGCCAACGCTTTGTCCTGCTGCGATGTGTTTGAGACAGCGGCTCGCACAAGAATCGTGCACGATATTTTCAGGAAATAATTATTGCATGTTATAGCGCAATGTTGTTTTGCACCTTGCTGTTCACTTTACTTCCCTCGTTTCCTTGACCAGCACTACGATTACGTGACTCTGATTTTGCCGTTCTCGGTTTCATAGTTAAAAAATTAACTTTGTCAACAATAGGGGTTTTATTATCAACCGGAACCGATTACGGCGAATGTAAAAGTTACGTAGTCGCTAGACTGGTACAATATATAATGTAGGTAGGTATAAACATGCCTATGTTTCAAAATGGGTTAGTCTTTCAAGAAAAACTGACTTCAAATGTCAGTTTTGAAATCGGTAGTTATACTTTCAAGTTACAATGATTGCAATGCTTTTGCCGCTGTTTGCCCTGCTTGCTGAAATATTAGATGCTATAAAAATAAAATATGATAAAATAGAAATTGTTATATTGAGCCTTCTGTATATCTGGAACCTTTGACAGCAAAATGATTGATTACTCTAAATTTGCATCACATTTCATGTTTAATTGTTGTTTTTCTGTAAAACTTCCATTTTAAACTGCCCATGAAATATTTTCTGTTAATTAATCTTCTGGTTATTTACTTTATATCGTATTTGAACTCATATTTTTTTATACGCATAAACTGTCTAGAAGCTAACAAGCACATCACAGAGAATGATATAATTGATGCGTCCGACAGCTGTCAACGAGATCGACACGGACTCGCCCCACACGAAGGTGGAGACTGCGTGCAGCGCGGCTCTGGACGATTGCAACCGTCTGCGCTGTCCGTATGGCATCGAACGTTTCGTCGACTCTGAGGGCTGCGAGCGCTGCCGCTGCCACGACGTGTGCGAGGGACACACCTGCGAGGAGGGCATGCAATGCGCCATCGACCTCTACCAGAACCCCGAGACCGGCAACACAGAGTTCCGCGCAGTTTGCCGTCCCGGTAGGTCTTACAATGCCTTCATTGTTGGTTTCTGCAGTGCGAGCAACGCTTTGAATTAATGTTGTCAACATTTTCAAGCAATGCGCTTTGCTTTTATTACTTGCTTGTTACTATTTGCTTGTCTACTGAGCTGTTTTACTAAAACAACTGCAGTTAATGTGCAGGAAATGTAAATTAGAGTTTTGTAATACTTAAATGTAGGTACTCTAAGTGAATTTATTTATTTATATTTCTTTCCTGTATGTACCTATTAGTATTAGTATAAAGATAGCCATGCTCTTGCCTTGGCTGGGTGGTCAATTTACTAATTTTGTATTTTTAATTTAGAAAGCAATGTCAGATCGGTTTGAAAATAGCTAAACGCACTAGATAGAAATTGACCAAAATGTTCGAAATACGTATGATGGCGAAAAATGCATAATGCCTCAGACTTGAAAAGTGCATACCGATGCTTGTACAGTGTTGCATTTAAAACTCGATTTTAGTAGAGTAACATTTTCCAAATTAACAAAATAACTTTGTGACATAGTAAAGTACAAAAAGAATTTTGTATTCAATGTTATGTTATTGCAACTACAACTTAGTGATTTAGAGAATGTCTCACACAGTCTCGTTGTCTCCCTTCAGGCTCGAAGGCGGGCGCGTGCCCAGCATTCACCCGCGGCAGCGCCAACTGCGTGCGCGAGTGCAATTCCGACGCCGACTGCTCCGGCCAGGGCAAGTGCTGCCCGCATGACTGCGGCACGACATGTGTGGCCACGGAACGCGAGCCCCCCGCAGCTCCGCAGCCGCCGCCGCCGCCAGTCGCCGACCCCAACATTTACCGACCTGGTGAGTAGCCATCGGGTTGCCCCCTGCCGGCATTTTTTATCGGGAGCACCTATCATCAATCATAAGATTGGCTTTGAAAACCTAAATATTAGCGGAAAATTTTATTGAGAAACCAAAATTCACCTGGGGAGTGGTTGTGTGTACATGTCACCAGATATATCACTCAATTTCTGTTGCGCTTCCTAGTTCCTCATTCCTATACAACATTATAGGCAGTTATATTGTAGAAATCGATTGATATCAAAATCACAAAGTTACACAATCGATCTCCAGGATTGAAAATAGTGATATTGTTGTTTGTGAACTGTCCTGTTTGTGCCTCTGCCAACTTTGGCATTGAAGTTTTGGATGCTGTGGAAAACGAATAAAAGTGGCAACTCAGCATGATAGCAATGTAATAGTGTTTGATTAATTCATTGCTGTTGGCTAATTGTGTACAAAACATCCTTACAACCTTGTGATGCCATGCAGTAAGGAAGAAGGCTTGTGTGAGCTTGGAATCTACAACCAACATGTTTTTCCTGCCCCCAGAAACCCCGCCAAGGGTGGATGTGTCGGAGCCGGACGTCGAGGCCGAGGAAGGCAACTATGCAACGCTGCGGTGCCAAGCCCGCGGGAACCCCACCCCTGCCATCACGTGGAGGAATGAGAACGGTCTGGTGAGTGGGACACTTTCCAGAGAACTCAGTTCCCGTGGTAGCCAATTTAACTGAAAATTTCTGTGTAAACACTTTATACATTGACTTCGAATGTGTTGGCAAACTTGTCTTATTGGATCAGAATAAGCCTGAGTAAGTTTCTGTATCAGAGTGATACAGAAAATGAAGTTCTGTGTAAGGTAGAGTGATACAATCGAGCTAGGATGTTAAACATGCACAAACATATTATTATCTAATGAGAATGTATTTGTTTTTAGATAAACGGCACTGGGGGTCGACACAAGTTGCTTTTGGACGGGTCATTGCAGATCATCGGTCTATATCGCACTGATGCCGGTCGATACCTTTGCACTGCTGACAACGGAGTGGGGCAACCCGCTCAGCGCGAAGTTCAGCTCAGAATCACAGGTACGGGATTGGTTTACTCAGACAACTCCCTGCACACCACCTTAGGAATGTACTCACTCTACGATACACATAACCCTATCTCTTCTCCTCTAACGCATTGCAAATAACAACTAATTAACAGTAACTCTCTTAACATTAACCACTTAACAGCATGGGTGTTTGTGTCACTAACTCTTTTATAGACCCCGTATCCAAGCCAGCCGAGATAATCGGCGAGCCAAACACCTACGTAGTGGTAACAATGGGAATCTCTGCCACGTTGCAATGTTATGCGATCGGATTCCCTCGCCCCTCCGTAACTTGGTGGCGCGGCGATCGCATGTTGCCGCTGAGCTCAGAGATATTCGACCAGCGTCGCGATTACTCGCTCTACATCCGAACGATCACATTACGCCAGCTCGGTCCCTACACGTGCCAGGCGTACAACGGACTCGGCAAGGCGGCGTCGTGGTCCATCACAGTTCAGTCGGTCGGGCCGGTGTACACGACAAATGCGGAAGACGAGGCGTACACGCAGTACCTGGTGCCGCAGAAGCGACCGGAGAACGGCACCGACGCGAGGCCTGAACCGGCAAGGCCGAGTTACCCGTACCGGCCCGCCCGGCCTCCCCCACCCCCGTCTCCGGTGGAGAGACCTGAACCTCTGCCCCCCGTCCCTCCGGTGCTAACCGACCGTGACAGGTCGCCGGTCCAGGAAACTCCTCGTATTTATATCGGTGAGTAGCGCATTGGTCTGAGGGTACTAATGTTTCACTCTGCCAAGCATTCGGGTGATAAAGTTAACTTGGGTGCATGTTGGTGAAGGATGTTGCACTAGGCACGTTGAAAATAACATAACAATTAGAATAAAACCTTGTCATATCTCTCTTCAATTGGAACTTCTTCCCTATCTTTGGGCCCCTCTTAACCTTCCCTAATTTTTTTTTATGATTGTAATGTGCACTACTACACAACTGTTTGCCTGTATTTGTGCTGGCATTGTGATGACTGATGACGATCGCTTCTGTCTTTCAGTGCCAGTGGTGGCAAATATTACGGCAGATCGAAGTAGTTTTGCCGTTGGCAGCGATGTTTCGATCCTGTGCAACGTCGAGGGCCACCCCAAACCACGCGTCCTCTGGTTCAAGGACGAACATCGAATTGAATCGAGCGAAAATCTACAAATATCAGGTGTGTTGCTTGGTGAAAATTTCGATGATATAATTGAGATTTATAAATATGTGATTGAATTTTGAAATGCTTTATTTATGATCATTTGTCTGTGAGTGATTTCATTAATGGTCTTTGACAGTGCTTTTTTTGTGGCGTAACCCCGTTCCGGCACCTCTTTTCGGTACACAAAATTAGATTAAATATCAGCGGGAGTATCTGCGCCCGCCGATCGCTGGAGACATGTATACTCCATTCCACATTAAGAAGGTGTATGTATTTGTACCTTCCTCATGGGCCCTCTGCTACTAGAAATTAGCTGAGAGTTTCAAAACTTACAAGCCATATCTTGAGCCAGACAAAAGACCCTATGGGCAGTTTTGAATCTCTTTGCTTGTGTCTAGCAGCAGAAGGTCCACGGGGAAGATGCAAAGACACTCTCCACTCTCCTTCTTACCGTGAAATAGATTTAGTGCGACCATGTTGTTTTTCGTGTGCTTGCCTGGTTACCGTGTTTGTGGACCTACAGAAGAAAGTTACTTAAAGAGCTCGTGCAGGTGACGAAGTGAGTGTGAGCAATGAAACGCGGTGTGTGAGTGTTAGTGGAGCTCCGAACTGTGGTCCTGAGATATCAGGAAACGCACCGGGCGGTGATCTTCAAGAGCAGCCTCTGGCTGTCAGCGACTGGCCTAGCCACTGGTCATTAGAGCAGAAGAATTAACTTTGCTTGAAAAACTATTTGCTCTGTTATCAAAACAAGAAGCTCGGCTGCACTGCTTGTGAAGAAATTGGAACTCTGAGCAGGGATGAAAAATGTGAAGGAATGGGTGAACGCAGATGTATTGTTTTACGGGGAAACTAGAAAGCAGCAGCTGACATTTTTGCGCAAGAAGGTGCATGACCACAAAGAGTAAGCTGGGCACCACGCAGCAAACAACCTGATTGAAGAAGACGAAAAGGAGACACTGTACAAAGTTATTAAAAGCACTGTCCAATGAAAGTGTTATAGAGGCAAAATTTTTCGTACCGCAAAAAAAGTGGTAAAGGAAACCCAGTAGATCATCATTTTGAATCAGAAAGAAACCTACAATAACAATATGGAATAGAGATGGGAATAATTCTGCATTCACAGCTCATCACAGTTAAGAACGGTGGCCAGTATAAACAAAACAACAAATGGAAAGCAGATTATCGTTCATTGATGGAGGTGAACATGGGTGGGGAGGGGGGAGGGGGGTAAAGGGTAATTTTCTATTAAAATTGGCGTTCTAGCACCTATATTTTAAAAAAGCACTGGTCTTTGCCATTAATAGTGTTTAAATGGTTAAAATATTGTGCCTTGTTTTTTTCAGAGAGTAATCGTCTTCTGATTGTGCGAGCGAATGGCTCCGATTCAGGAACGTATAGGTGTGAAGCTGCAAATCAATTCGGATCATCCACTAGCTCTATAAATATTTCTGTACAAGGTACGTTCAATTCAAGACTCAAGGATGTTGAAATTCAGAATGTACACCTGCATTCATTTAGAGATTGGGTCTGTTCTGTGCAAACAAATATTAACATGTTCAGCATACAACGATCCTACTATAATTAATATTAAATAACCTTAGTTCCAAAAAATTATTTTGATTTGAACCTGAAATATATGCCTGTTAAAAAATCCAACAACATTGCTGAAGTAAAATATACCCCCAAGGAAGCCATTGACCCAAAGCAAATTGCACTAATAAGGTTTCAATACTATGAAGATGAACTTTGTATGCTGGTGTTGTATTACATGTCTCTTGTGACTAACGTATTGTGTTTGTCGTATTTCAGGATTGTACATTCATCCCAACTGCACAGACAACCCGTTCTTTGCCAACTGCCAATTGATTGTGCAAGCGCAGTATTGCACGCACAAGTACTATGCGCGCTTTTGCTGCAAGTCTTGCACTCAAGCGGGCCAACTACCTTCTACCGGGCCACACCTTGACCGTTCAGGTACAAACAGTCGATCCTTGCGTAGGAAATGAGCTAGTCACCCGCCCCCACCCAGTCTCCCAAAACCCACACTGCCCAGTGCGGCTGCCACTCTAAGCTTGCAGTGCAGTGAGCTGTTTATATTAAGTGGCTTAAAAATGGTGAGAATGAATAGTACCTACTAATCTTAACATGTTGCTGCGTTGAAGTTCATAAATTGGCGGACAAATAAATGATGTGAAAAACATTTAATGAGAATATTTATATAGATTGTAGATTTGTCCACAATTGTGTGCCAGTAAAATTCGCTATGTAACAATCAAATGAAAATTATGGTGCATATCTTTGAATTGAAGTGAACCTGATGGATAATCTTTTTATTATCACCTGGTTTTTTAAATTCTCAGTTTCAGCATTTGCTAAACGAAGGAACTCCAAATTGAGACGGTTTAAAGCAACCGTAGCTCAACATATACCTAATTAAATTGTCGTATTTTATTTCACCAAACAACATTCAACCGTCAAATAGGTATACCTACATTTTTGTTGTTGCTTTAGAACATATAATTTAGGTTTGCTTTTAATTCATATCACTTTTAAATGTGGCAATCAATGAGCAAGATATTGCAGGCTAATGGTCAATGTGAAATATTTTAAGGAAATATCAGTAGGTAGCAATATTCTTTTAATCCTTAAAAATGTCATGCTAAAGCTCTCTTTCTTTATATGTCAAACAATTTTGTAAAAATAACTTTTTAAAAATAGTAGGTATGTGCCATGTAGCACACATATTTAGTATTTACTTCAAGGTGTTGCCTATTATTCTCATTATTTCGATATTTCATATGCATTTTCATGGCGGTCATTTCTATGACGGCAAACGCAATTGCTACTTGCACAGTAGGCTGTACTGTTGCGTGCGGAAATACAATTGCTGCAATGACTTGCTCATTTAAAAGCTAGATTCAATAATTTCTACATTGTAAAATTTAAATATAAAAGAAGATTTTTGTTTGCACATCATGTTGATGCAACGTCATGAAATGATATTTTTTTGAACGAAAGTTTTTTATTGATGGTATAAAAAATGAAAATAAAATTTATTTATATAGTCAGTGTTACAAAGCACTGTGTACCTACTACCTACTATAGTTTTTTGTGGTTAGTGGTTTTTGGGCAGTGATCATTGATGTGAGCAAGTAATAACCAAGCATGTGTGCCATTTTTACAGAGTATTTTTAAAATCCGAATGTGTTTGTAGTCCTCGTTTTGATGGTCAGTAGGTGATTCATTAATCATTGCTGTGGTTCTGCATGAAAATAAATTAACCCTAGAATAAGTTAATTGAATTGTCTTGTTTACGTCATGGCGTTCAGGAAAGAGTTTTGAATGATGATATTGGGACACAAAAGGTAAAATGTTTGCCAAAATCTAGGATAATATGAACCACTGCCATTTTAATACTAGATCATGTAGTTGTAACTTGCGTAACATATGTTTATTTTGTTTTGTTTTATTTTGATAACAGTGCCTTG
Organism: Nemoura dubitans; assembly: GCA_921293005.1. Lineage (NCBI taxonomy): Eukaryota > Metazoa > Arthropoda > Insecta > Plecoptera > Nemouridae > Nemoura > Nemoura dubitans. Next base: position 23,483,986 of record OV121075.1, read on the forward strand.
GCTTATTTTAGCATTTTATTTAAAATTACGACATTAAAATTTCCATTTGTGTATTATTTTATAAAAACAAATAATTTAGTCGTGGGCTTGTGTTACATGAATTCAGAAAACCTATGCTGCAAAAATACCATGAAGTTTTCATCCATATAGTAAGATAGATTTCAATTGCAAAATGTGGTTTGTAAAACCTTATTTCCTCAGATACCTAGGTAAGAAAACTTTATCTGGTAGGTTATCAAAATTTTGGCAGCCAGTTCATGCAATTTGTATATAATACGTCAACTTAATTATAGTGCTGTTGTTAAAATTTAGATTCAGTATTTTTTATTTGATACATTGCCACAGATAAGTATATACTGTTAGTATGAATAAAGAATTATAGAATATAGCAATTTTTAAAAGTGTAACTGCATTTCCCCAAAAAAAGGACTCCATAACTCAGCAGTCAGTTTCTTGAAGCCTGAAGTTTTTATAATCTTCTTGATCTCTAAGTTAAGGGTTCCTTAATATTAAATTGATAAGGTCCTTTATCAATTTATCAATGGGATCTTTTACATTAAAATGCCTGTCTCATAATTTTCCTGACTAGGGTTGTTTCTTACACAAATTTGGTAAATGCTTTCAGGCATGGAGGCTTTGCTGGACATGTTTAAAAAAATTGGAGTTGATTCAAGTAATTATGCGTTGTGAAGCTGCAATCAAGCGTTATATGAGTGCCAAAAGGATGGATCTGTTAATCTGGTTTGAACTAATAATAATAATAATAATTTTTATTGTCATGTGAACACAAGGTAATATGAGTCAATTCTTAAAAATAATTAATTATAATATGTAGGTACAGTAACATTATTCTTTACACTTATTGTAAAATTAGTTCACGTTATAAAAACAATTTTCCGTTAGGAAACTTTTGAGCACTGTTTTAAAATCAGTGTTGTCTTTTGATAAAATTGCTCTCAGAAGTGCATTAAATAGCTTACGACCTTCGAATAATGGTCTTCTAGTGATATTTCGTTTCAGTTGGTTTAACAGGTGATTGTTTCTTCCAGTCCCCACGATGAACCAGTGTTTGTTTTGTTTTGCGTACATTATGCAGCTGTAAATGTAGAGTGAGGACCGACTGAGGATCTTGAATTTTTTTAAATGAGGTCTGCAGGAGTCATTATAAAAGATTTCTTCACATGGGTTGTAGCTGGCCCGGGCCATGATGCGTACAGTTTTTTTTTTAAATGATAAACAATCTCTTGGCGCATGAGGAGCCTCCGAAAAGTAGAACCGCATAGAAATACCTACATAGAATACCCACGTTAATTAGTAGGTAAGTTGGAAGAGAAGGAGCGCAATGCACAGATGGCCGAAGTACTACGTTGAGAAATTGCGCAATATTTTTACGTTTTTCGGCTATGCATGTGCCTGGTGCACCTTCGTAGATCTTTCCACTTATCCGTAAACACATCCACATTGCGCATCACTCACACTCATATATGTGTGCAACTTATTGATAGAATAAGCATTGGATATTATAACAATAACATTTATGTCACTGAGTTTCAAAACCAAAACACGCAACGCTTGCTGAAATATTAACTAATCTACGAAGTCACGATTAAATATTGAGGGCATTGAGCTGATGTCCAAATGAATGATTCCAAATGAATCTTAAAATGAATCGGATTCCAAATAAATGTGTATTTGATATGAATCTGAGACGTAACCGTTAACTCTAGCCCAGGGAGTGTTTGTGAAAGGATTTAATACAAAATTTTGCTGTACGAAATATGAATATTACAATAAGCCGTTAAGTTTAATTATGTTTTTGGTGTAGTGTAGTTCGATTTTGCTCTGGTTCGAGTGACTTTTGGCCCTAAAAAGGACCATGGTCAATGTTTCGTCGGCGCAAGTTTCGTTCGTCGGCGCCAACATCTTCCGGACAAGATGCAGGCGCCAAAACGTCGACCACAGTCCTTTTTAGAACCAAAAGTCACTCAAACCAGAGCAAAACCGTAGGTACCTACTACACCATCTAACCACGGCTAGCTGACCAACTTCGCCATTCCAATTCTGTTTTTGATGTGTTATTGCAGATTACCGCGATTCATGGAATATCGTTATTGCATACATTTAGAAAATAGAGATTGTTTATTACTGCAGATTCACAATTATTGCCGTGAATATTTTCTAAGAGCACTTCTAAAAAAAATTTGACTTGGTGTTTATAGAATTACCATCGAACTACTGGTCGTTGGCTGGTCTGTACGCAGTCGGCCAATATCGGCACCATTTTTTATTAGCGTAGCGAGCGACGCTAGCGACGTGAAATTTTCAATTTCTCTACCCTGAGAAATTAATGTTGCTCGTGTATGTATTTTTTTGTTTTGTATGTGTGTTTGTGCGCGCTCTACAGACCAAACGCCTGAACCGATTTGGATGAAAATTTCAGAGGATCTACCTTTGTTCTCAACTTAGACTCTCAACGTTTTTGGAAAAGATCAGTTGAGAATATTTTTAATACTTCAATTTTTACGAAATTTTTCGAATTTTTCAAAATTTCGAATCTCTGTAAATGTCAAGTGTTTTACATAGGTATCTTCACCAAACATGTCGATCTTATAGATTTTAACATGCCTGAAAATCTGGGGCCGGTAGGACTTTCTGAATGGTTTTTATTCGCATTTTTGGAGAGTTTTTTTTCGAAATTTGACGCATGTTTCAATAAGAGTCCGGTTTCCTTTGTTTCCTAGGCTGCTAGCTTTTTTGACTTCAAATTCGTCCAAGGCATAGGTTTTGACAGAAACCAGAAGTTCTGTCAATTTTTCAATTTCAATTTTCAATTCATTTTATTGTCCATTATCAATAGGTACATGATTTGGAGACAGGTAGAAATATCTAAGACTAGTTAATAGCTATGTAAGTTAGTGTAAGTAAGTAAAAGTTTAAGTTTAAGTTTTTAACAACTATGAATAAAATAGAGAGTAAACTCTAAGGAGGGAACAGCTTAGGATTCCATAAATAAGTTCTTAGGTAGGGTAATATATCTAAAATATAATAAAGTGCCTATAGATTTTTAACAATTAAATTTTGAATAAGTAATGGATAAGATATTAAAGGTATGTCTAATAGTATATATTATGTATGTGTAAGTATAAAGTTGTTTAGGAACTAATAAGTAACTTAAATTCATCACATGAGTAGCACTCACCCGCAATAAGCAGGGATTTTAGTTTGGTTTTAAAAGAAGTGTCACTGGAGGATTTTAGTTCGTGGGGAAGAAGGTTAAATAATAGGAGCCCCGAAGTTTTGACTTGAGATTTTAGCTGACTAAGGGCTAGAGTTTCTCTCTGAACATCGAAATCCCTTTTATTTCTTGTGCAGTGGTTGTGGTTGTGAGAAGGAAATAGGTCAGAATTGTGTCAATTTCGTTTTTGGAAGTAATTGAAGGTTTATCCGCGTCAGAAATATATCTCCACATAATAAGAACCCTCGGGCATAAATTACGTGTAGGTAATGTACTTACGTTCTCATTGCTCAATGCGCTCAAAATTAGCATAATTTCGCTGTGTGAGAGATCAGAAAAAACAAATGAAGGGCACAATCGTCTAAATTTAGGAGTGCCAGAATTTTCGAAAAGGCAATGGTCTGGCATGGTGCTCCATGGTTTTCATATGACTTCTGCCATCATCTTTGGATATCCGCAACAGGGGCGGACTGGCTCGAAAAAGCCCGGCTTGCTATCAAACAAAAATTTTAAATGCATTGGGGAAGAAAAAAAATCGGCCTGGGCATTTCAGAAAATAGACCGCCCACAAGGAACGTCACCTGAAACTTTTCCGAAGGCAATCCCTAAAAAAACGTCACGTACCCGAATTTTTCTCGAGGCCGTCACCCGGCTGCGATAGGACCCCGGCACCCCGGGCCAGTCCGCCCCTGATCCGCAACACATCTTCAACGCAACACAAATTGCGTTAGTACTCAAATCTAATTCTCAAGAAGATAGAGTAATTCCCAACACTTTTGCCACGGCAAAAGGAAACTCCTTGACCGGGGATCAAACCAGGGATCCCCGCACCGAAGCCACCGAGTCCCTCCTAGGAGCCACAGCGCACTTGCAGATGACAGGTACGAAATACCCATACGTCGAACCTTAACGTGGACTTTGTCACCAGCGACTTAAGTAGGATATTTACCCACAAGCTTTCATTCATCGCTACGTAGCGGGTACGTAGCGAGCTGGTCTCGTAATGCGGGGGTCCCGGGATCAAATCTGGCAGTCTCCACACCTTGAGGTTTGTGTTTTTGTCATTATTAAGTCTTATTAAAATAACAAAAACATCTGCCCGAGTTTTGCACAAGTGTCTGGGAATTGGATTTCACAAAGCGCCGAAGCCCCCGAAGGGTCACGGTGGAGTCAGGCTGCGTCCGTCACCACCCACCAAGGCACCCCCGTAGGGCCTTGGTGAAATTAGGGTGAACAACACGGCAAGCACTGAGGGACGAGACTTTCATGAGTCTTTCATGAATCGAACCCCAGACATCTCGGTCGCGCTACTGATTCGCTACCGAGATGCACACTTTCCTCTGAGCCACCCGAGCAGATGAGTTTCATTAACAAAATGTTCCCTATGAATTACAGAGGATTTCATCGCTTGGCTACTAAAGTGCGCTACAAGCAGAGTAAGTTCATCGCATTGCTGATAGAATGCGCTGAAAGCAGTGCAGGGACACGGAGGCGATATTCAAATTGTGTATTAATTTCACTTGGTTGTGGGTGGAGGTGCCGACCTCGAAGTGTTCTTCGGTCACGTCTTGCTATGTAGGAGGCGGCGAAGGTGTCCGTTGTACTCAACTGCTGGAGTCGGATTTCCTGTATACTAATAGCTAGCTACAAGCTAAGCATAATAGCTCAAAGCTCACCCAATGCACACACTTAATTCAATCCCAAGTGAAAGCTTTGAGTTATTTATGTAAAAAATAAAATTCAGTCTATTGGCAAAACTATTAAAGTTGCGTCAAATCTGAGTGGTCAACTACCCCTTTTAGGTCAAAGTATGAGCGAATCTTCATGAACCATGAAATACCTGAAGGGGTACGGATTTTTTCGATGTGAAGACCGAAATTCGAGCAACTCTTTTCGTCGCGCAAGGGGTGCTTTTAGCGGTGGAATTTCAAGGGGAGCCCAATGCACTCAACTATTTCCAGCTCATTGCAAAAATTGTGCGAGTTATTCGCGATTTAGAGTTAGTAATCAATCCAGCGGCCAAAGTATTCAAGTTGAGTCAAATCCGAGTAGCCCATCGTGTTCAGGGTTGTTAGTTCAGGGTTGTTGTTAAGGTTTTAGATTTCAAACGGTTCCAAACGGTTTTGGGTTCCGGTTCCGGTTCCAATCCCTGGTAATAATACAAAATTATACTAAATCTTTGTGTTTAACACAGGCAGTGATTTGTAATCGAATGTTTTCAAGCCAAATGGAACGAAAAAAAGTTACATGATCGCTGCCGAGGTCAAAATTTTCTACAAAGTGCCATTTTTTTCTCAAAAAATGTGGGTTTTGTTGTGCTTCATTGATATTGGATGGTTTGTCAATCTATTATATTGATATATGGATTCGACATAATATATGTTATATACAGTATATTGTGGCACAATGATGTTTTCAGCGGAATGGTATCTGGGGAGAAAAAATACCCTTCACCAAGGAATGGGAAAAAGAGTCAGTGTATGTATCCAAATTTGCATATGTCTCATTTATTGTTATAACATTCAGTTACATATTATTCATCACCTACTTCTGTATATATAAAACATCAGTTTGCACCCAAATCCCACACCATACAGCTACACGGTGAACTGCACATTACCGGTAATTATTTTTCACACACTCACTGTAGGTATATTTTTGTGGAAAAGAAAATACATTTGAAGAATTTTTTATGCTCTAGCTAAAAGAAATAGATAATAGTTATCAAAACAATACATAATACTGAAGCATTACAATTCACCCATTTAGGCCATTTAAACAAACAATTTAAAAAAGCTTGGAGCAAGCGATCGTAGGTAGGTACCTATTTGAATTCTCTTTAGTGGAAGACCATCAAGCAAATTTGGCAAAGCAATTTACATCGAAAATGTATTGGATCATTAAAAATATTTTAATATTTTTGTTCAGGTCCAATCATTGGCCACTCATGCATGCACATAAAGATTAACGTTTGTTGTACGTTAACCTTGTTAACTTACTAGATTTGGAAACAACATCTTAAAAGTATAATAATAAAATGTTATATCAGAGACATTTGATGTGAAATTTATATTATATACTGCGTCTCGACAACTCATCAACTCCTCAACTTTCAAAAGTTTCAACGATTAAAAGTATGAACATGAATCACCACACCACTGAAAACCAGGTAATGAGAAACTCACTACCTATATTGTTTTTATTTGGAACGTATTTTATCAAATTGAGACCGTGTGCCAAATGGCATTTTTTTAAAGATTTAATCTTTTATCCCTGTAAACACTAATAAAAAACATACAAGTTGCCAATCGTAGAAGTTAAGACAAATTTCACAACTTGCAGGCAGACTCAACAATACATGTTTAATTATTATCCTACTACGTAGGTATCAATTAAACATATTTAAGAATTTCAAAACCCCACATTATTAGCACTTCTATAGAAATACAACTTCATAATATATATATACATATCAGAAAGAAATCAATCATTTTAGATATTTAACTGCGCCATGTTATGTCTTGTTTGTTACAAAATGTATTTTACTCTAAATACACAAAGCAATGCCAGGCACTTTGGAGGAACTGAAATAAATGCAGCAGCTGTCTACCTGTGAATGGAAGCAGTTTGGAATATTGTGCGGTGCCTATTTCACCGTGCTATAACGATGCATGAGTCAATAATAGGCCTTGGATCTGGTCCCTCCAGACATGAAGCACCCCATTCAACAATCGCTCTACTGACAGACTGACTTTCCGTAATAGTAGATTGTTTGTTACATAGGTATTTCAAACAGCGATCAAGTAAATGCATACTCTTCGACCGGAAATTATGTCAATGTCACATTGTAAAATATCAGCTCTAAAAAATTTGCAATATCAAAATTTCTAACGTACAATAACTAAGACCTGTTTTCGATGCATCGTTTTCGTTTCTCACAAGTGTCAGGTTTCTACGGCATTATCGACATGTGCATACATCTCTTCGGCTGTAGCACACCTTTACTTCTATGAATGCCTAAAAGCTAGCCCTAGAAAACTGTGTAATATTCAATATTTAAAATACTGAATGAACAATAATAATTAACTACTAATTAGGTATGTATACACCTAATAAAAATTTCATATACCTAGAATTAAAGTAAAAAATTGAAACGTTGAGTAATTTTCTAGGCCCACATGTCATGGACTACAGGTCATAATGATGTTAGCCCTTCAGCTCAGATCTAAGCCTCACTCTCCTTCCGACTAAAGTGGCCCACTATAAGTAATATCAGGTGCAACTGCACTTGCTACAGCAGCAAAGCCAAATGTGCTTGAGATTCAATGCGCAGTACGAGTCACTTCTCAGATCTAACGGGAGTAAAATGTGAATGAAAGTATTCGGCGTATGACACACAAACACAAACACACAGAAATTCACAATAGTGAAGTAGGTAACCAGGTAGTTGATACCTATCCATCTACCTTGCTACAACCAGAAAGAAGTATTTAAAAAAAGAGTTTGTAAAATAAATATGTATACAAAAATAGGTAGCCAGGTACCTACGAGATCTTTGTAGAGATTCTAAGAAAACAACTGTAACTTTTAAATCGTATTCAAATTTGTCAATCCCGTTGTGGCAATGAGAAGAGAAAATTGATCTTACAGATATCTAAATAAAGTATTTTAACTGTTTACACAGTTTAAGAAACATAGATTACACAATCCTGTATTTGGCTTCACTGCTATGGCTCGAGATTCCCTTGCTCCACTCCTCCGTCCACCTCCTCCTACCTGAGCCGCTCCCTCCATCCTCAGCCCTCCGAGCGCGTCGCTCACGGCTTGATGAGTTTCGTCCACCGCTTCTTGGCGGCTGCGACCCAGCTTTTGGAAGGTCAGAGCCGTTGGAATGACTCCCAGCGTGCGTCATCCGATTCGTGGGTCAGGTACCGGTTGCCCACCTGCGTCTCCAGCTCTCGAAGGTCGGTCCACGTGTGGTAATCCTGCACACAAGCAATGGGGCAAACTCACTACTGGTTCCACGCAATGGTCTTTAGCGACACGTCGGGGTAAACTCGGATGCTTTTGGCAGCATGGTGTAAATCCTTTAAACTATAAAGCCCTACTTTAATTGACAATACAATGTAACTTTTGTTTTGGTAAGTGGGCAGCAGCGAGATATGGACATCAGGACTGCACACGAGGTAAAATATAACTGTCACATCAATCTGGTTTTTGGATATATATATAAAACGAGTGATTGATGAGCGAAGCCAGCGAAGCGAAATCTTCTATTTCAATAGTGGTAAAAAAATACATTTGTGTTTTTTTGCTTGCTTGCTTGTATGTATGTTTGTGCCTACAGAACAAATGCCTGCTTTGATTGCAATGGAATTTTCAGGGTGTCTACTTTTGTTCTCAAGTTAAACACCCTCTGTTTTTCAAGAACATCCTCCATACCCTTCTCCTTGAAATCAGAAAAAAGCAATATTCGAAATTGGGAAAATTTTGAAAAATACAAAAATTTATCTAAAAGTGTGTATTTTTTTTCAAATTTCCCCTAAAATTTATTTTGACTTTGCGTGTGTACAAACCGCTACGCTCATCTTCAACGCAACACAAATTTCGTTCGCAAAGCCCTAGTGTACAAATGTTTAACAGATTGTGGAAATTGCAATATACCTACAGTTTCCATAATAAAGTTTTCCAAGTTAAGAAACTAACTAGTTAAGTTTAGAAGATAAGGTAAAAATATAAATTTTTTAATACAATGCATTTATAATTATTTTATTTCGTTAGGAAAGCATTGCAAGACCAACCTGCAGCCAGACATGAGTCAGCGTTTTGTCCACTGTGTAGCGTTTGCGTTGCTTCACTTGCAGTAAATTGTTGATCAAGTCGATCGCTGCAAAAAACAAATCAAACTTTTTTAGTCAGCTATATTCCAAAGTCAGGATTCCAAATTGGCACTACCAGTGCATCAAACCTGAACCCGAACCCATAACAAAAAACCGTAATTCTGTGTTGAACCCAAACCCGAACCAGAATCCGGAAAATTTGAAAACCCGAGCTCAAACCTGTACCTATTCTAGTTTTCAAAAACCTGAACACAAACTAGCATTATTTTTGGGTTTTTTTTCGGGTTTTTCAACTCCCTGCATTATATCCAACTGTGCAGTATCCTTTCAGGTGTGATACAATGCAATTTATTTTTACGGAACTTAACCAAAATGTAATATTTAGTTATTGTATTTTAAAAAGGAAATTGACTTGCAGAACAAACAACTGTAATGCCATAATGAAGGTAAATGTGATAATGAGAAGGGCATCGAACCAGTGGCAGAACTAGGCGCCCCCAGGCCCATCTGCGGCTGCTGGGGGCCCGTCGGCTGTCACCCGTCTTCATCTTTACATTAGAATAAATCCATAAATCCAAAACGCGAGAACTCTTCTTTGCGAGTCTTTTAGTGAAACTTTTCAGAAGCTGTTGTACTAACTTCAACGTCTCCAATGTCTCTCATGCTCAGCGCTGGCAACGAGTACGATGGTCACCCACCCAGTACCTGCCTTGGCGCTGTGTTGCTAACCGACGTTCCCATATTGCTAAACCGTTCGGTTATCTTTCATTCAAACAAGGTTACTAGCAGCAGTACTAGCTTTCGGCCCAAAATAATTCATAACAATGCTTACGAGTAATTTGCCATTAAGAACCTTTGCCAAGTCAAACAACATGGCAACAAAAGGCACTTACCATCTGCCGAAATCTCCTTCCACGGGTTGGGAGGATACATGAACGCGGCGTTCTGGATTTGCTCATTGATGTCCTCGTCTTCGTTGAAGGGAAACGTCCCGCTGAGGCTGACGTACACTATCACACCCACGCTCCACATGTCCAAAGAACGGTTGTAGCCTTTGTTTCTGAGGACCTCGGGCGCTGAAACAATTGCAATGACAGTTAGTCAACAAGACACAATATGGATTCTAGACCATGGAGTTCAACAAAGATAAAGCAGAGATATAGCAGGCATAAAATATTAGAAGATCCCACTATTGATACTAGAGCTAGAAGGGCTGGTGCCCTAAAAATTCCAAAACATGCAAATAAGTTTGGAGGACATTAAAATACCAAATTCCAATAATTTTCAATACTATTCCTAACAACTTGAAATGTATAAAGTCCTACAGTAGAATTAAGAAAGAAAAAAAATCTCATTTTTTGGAATAAATACATTTATATTACCTCAGGAAATAATTATATAACTGTATGTTGAATGTTGTATGAACTTTTAGCTATATTGCATCAGCTATCTGTTATCATGTAAATACCCATGTAAATATTATGATTTTGATCCCACAGTTAAACTGCCAATAGCAGTTTTGTGGGCATGTGACATTTATTCTCTGTATTGTGTTGCAGTACATGCAATATTCAATTTAAAAATAAATAAATAAATAAATAAAAAATAAGAGCTCAGGGCCCGAATTTACAAAGAATCTCAACTTTAATACCGTATAGATAAGGGTGTTTGTTTTTCGCACGGCGCGAAATCGCGAAATGTGCCAAAAGTGATTTCAAGTGTGTTTCTATCCATTTCGAGTATTTTCCCGCCGTTTATTGCGCGCGAAAAAACACGAATTTTTTCATTTTCCACTCGTAACACCATAATCAAGAATTTGTCACGAAATCGTGCAAAATCGCGCGAAATCTGTTAAAATAAAATATAATCAGTATTATTTTGCCAAAAAAATGACTGAAATATGCCACAATCCCAAAATATCAAATTAAAAATTTTTGTCTTGTAAACTGCCATAAACGCCCACAGATGGCGTCATCTGCTGCAGATTAGAACAGGAAGTTGGATCTACACCTAACCTCATTTTTGGCAAGTCCAATCAGATTTTCTGTATCTCATTCACATATCAAGCATGGTGAAACCAAAACCAACTGCACAAAGCAGACTTTGCCAAGTACAATGACCAGGGTTTTATGTCAATGGTAAGGAAATACTTATGTGTACATTTTGTTACTGTCGGGTAACAATATAACGTGATTTTTGTCATAACATCGCCATAACACCAAAATCAGTAAACTCTAAAACGAAATTTGCAAAATCATAACACCATAAAAAAACACCCTTCGTATAGAAGATAAAACGGTAGGTACTACCATTACCTCTCTAATACGGCATAACTTTGTTACCGCAATAGTGCTACTCCACATTCACAAAAAAAATATTAGCGCGGGATCAGGTTTCGTCACAAACTCTGAAGTGACATGATGCCATTAGAAATTTCGACCAATCAGTGCAGGCGTATGGTGCACACAGGGTACGGTCCGACAGCGTGAGGGCAGCCTCACCGAGATAGGCGGGGGTGCCGACGACCGAGCGCCGAAACGACTTCTCCCCGATGATGCGGGCGAAGCCAAAGTCGCACAGCTTCACCTGCGGGTAGTCCGAGTCCGAGCTGAGCAGCACGTTCTCGGGCTTCAAGTCGCAGTGCACGATGTTCTTGCTGTGTAGGTGCTTCAGCGCTATCAGGATCTACAGGCACACAGAGCACAGCATTTACTTGTAGTTACTTACAAGTTACAACTATCATAGCTATGTAATTCCTACTTCAAATAATTGAAAAACTAATGGAAAATAAAATATCAAATAAATGGAAAAAATGTCCAAGGCAAAAATAATAAGGGAAAATACAAAATTGTTTTAAATTTATAATGAAAAGATTCTAATCAGATGCTGATTTTCCAGCCTGGCTAAAATAAGACTGGTAAGTTTTTTTCTTTTTTTTCTTGGGTCCTTTGCAGGGTATTACAGAAAAGAAGTCTTATAATAATAATTTATAAAAATTTATATATTTAAGAAAATGGTCAAAATTTTCCATGCAGCTCATAATTTCTTCAGTAAGTAGTACCTAAACTGTTCCAATCTGAGAAAGCTTTCGGGGAAAAAGGAATTTTCATATGTGTTGGTCTTTGCCGCTATTATAGGTTTATTTAAAAAATGTGATCATTTCGTGAACTATATTGGGGTGGTTTGCAATATGACTTATTATCTTATTGACCTATTTATTGACTTAATATATTTACAACTTCTTAATATGTGATCAAAGAACATTTAACTTTCTGAAATAAATTGCTCGTCAGGGCCTGGATTCGCAAAACGGGATTAAAAACTTATGGAGCTTAAATTACGAACAAATATTTCCTACGCAAATCAGATTCTATTTTCAGTGAATTTTTTAAGTTATCAACTTATCACCATGATGATAACAAATTTACTACAGAGGTTATGAAAACCCCACTTTTTGAATCCAGGTTCGGACGTTAAAAATTTCAAAGTCTTGTGTTTGGTACCTGCGTGATGAGAAACTTGGTGATGCGTTCGCTGAGGCGGCCGCGCTCGCTGGACAGGATCATCTCGAGCATGTCGCCCTTCAGCTTCTCCATGACGACGAAGATGCGCTCGGGCGTCTCAAACATCCGCTCCAGGTTCACCACACCCGAGTGCGAAAGGTTCTGCAGGATGGCCACCTCGTTCTTCAGCTGCGCCTCCTGCTTGGTCGGGAACCGCAGCTTGTCGATCACCTGCCACGGCCAACGAAACAACACCGCAATGTCAATCTCGGTTCATTCTGTCGCTCTGTCTCCAAATGAATACAATGCTGTGGTCCAAGTTAATGAGTGAATTGCTTTTCCTGACAGTCATTTTTGCTGGCATTCAATTTGAAGCAATTCTAATAACAACATTATTTTACTAGGTACTACGAAATGCTGTCAAAGTGTTTGCGTCGAAAATGAGCGTAGCTGTTTGTAGCAGATAAGTTGAATGCAGAACGCAGTAAACAGCCGATGTGATTTCGATGGTTTCAATGAGCTTAATTTCGAAATTCGGGAAATTTAGAAAAAATACGCACTTGTAGATAAATTTCCGTATTTTTCCAACATTTCCCAATTTTGAATGTTGCTCTTTTTTCTGATTTCAAAGTGAGGGGTATGGAGGATTTTCTTTAAAAATGCAGGGGGTTTAAGTTGAGAACAAAAGTAGACACCCTGCAAATTTCGTCGCAATCGAAGCAGGCGTTTATTACACACAACAAACAAAAACACACAAGTGTTTTTTACCAGTACTGAAATTGAAGATTTCGCTTCGCTCGCTACGCTCATCAAATAATTTTGACTTGGTGTAACATAAATTTTCTCTAAAAAAATATTCATCCAATCCAGCCCAGTTCCTAGCTTATGCAACCTTTTACTTTGTTATTGTTGGAAAGCTTAGATTATATATTTGTTTTGAATTTTGATCAGGTAATGGCAAAGCCTGCTAGGAATTTCTAGGCAGGACCGGAACTTATGGGTGACCGGTGTCGATACCTTGATTGCGACGGAGCGAGCAGACTTCCGATGCACCCCTCCGTAGACGATGCCGAACTGGCCGGAGCCTAACACCTCGTCGGGGAAGATCTGGTACAGCACGCTCATGTCGGTGACGCGCTCCTCGGGCTCCCCCGAGCTACTGGGAGCTGCCGAGAACGCAAAAACCAAGCTGTTATATCTGCCCACAATACATTCTATCAGAGCAGACTAAGTTGAGACGTCAGTCGTTCTCTTTAGTGTCGTAGCATTGGCTACATAAAACTTTAAAGAAGTGATAGCTAGTAATAGCCTGTTAAATGACCAAATTATAAAATATATTTATACAAAGAGCTATAGTGTTGATTTCAAGTGACAATGCCGCCGCCCTAGCATCAAACCCTAGCGGCAAACGGACCTCCTGATTGTCCCATCGTCGTTGGCCACTCACTGAGAACCGAGGACTTGTGGTTACCAGTGTTGGTCTGCACAGGCATGAGGGCCTGTCGAATGGCATGCTCCCAGCTCTTGGCGAGATGTGCCCCCGACCCACTGTCCGCCGACGGCACGATGCCGCTGTCCTTGAGCTCCTCGCCGACGTAGTAGTCCACGTTTGCCGTGCGCAGCTCGAAGCAGTGCATCACGTCTGCGTCGGAAGAAGACACCATGTGTAAGGGTGAACGCACAATGGTCATTTGCACGTTTTCAAGAATGTGTGCAAGATTGAAATATGGAATTCAGTGTCTTTCATGGAATTTCATGGGGTGCACACTGTAGAGGAATACTTTGCCATTGTGGTAAAATGATAAAATGCTAAGTTGGACTTTTTATAGATGACAATATGATTATCATGTCAGACAATTTGGAGGCAAAACTCTATTTTTTATTAGAAAAAAATGTGAAATGAAGCTCCTTCATTAAGTAATTTTGATGTATGTATTTAAAGAGGTATAAACCACTTGAAATTAATTTTCACCATAGATTTGTAACTGCACTATGAATAGAAGTTGATGTATTTAAAAGAATTTTCAAAAAAGATAGATTTGTAAATAATTATCTCAGATTTCTGGCTTTTCGCGCGGCGCGATCTGCGAGATGAGTACGATGCTCTTTATACAGAAACGCTATCCCCTCCCTACCAAATCCCCTGTACGAGCGCTGTCGCTGCCGCCACTGCTCGGCGCGGCACGCTCAGAGCGGCACTGCACGTGAAATATGCAACACGCTAATTACATACCTGCACCAATCCGCTTACCGAGGCTAAACGGATAATCGTATCAGTTATCAAAGTGCCAAATTATTTCAACACAGAGGAAGAATGGAGGACTGTGTTCAAATTATTTGGACTTTGGGAATTTATGCACGGATGGCTGTAGACTCGCAAGGTTTATTTTACAGTCCAAAGGTAATTAGTTACCTACTAGATATTCCTAATCAATGGTAAAAGTTAATAATTTTAAGTGGTAAATGGTCCTTTAACCTAAAGTATTTTTTTGCAGCTAAAAGTAATATAACCAATGGAATGTTATCAGAACACATATCCAAAAAATCCAATTACTAGGTACCTATAATTGAATTTTACAAATATCTATTTTTGATTCCACATAGAATTATTAGTGCAGAATTTCTACAGTGGAAATGTGCATTTTCAAACGAACCTCCGCCTCCCTGTGGGCTCCGGGCCGAGTCGACGGTGAGGATTTCAGACAGCGGGATCTCTTTGTAGTATTTCGTCCCCGTGTCGCTTTGGAAGAAAGTCAGCGACTTGCTGTCCAGTCGCCAGTAGTGCCTCTTGCGCTGGAAACAGAAATGTAGCTTCGATATCAGACATTTCAAAGACGATGACAATTTCATAAAAAGTGTATTTTCCCTGATCACCACGCTGATCACCAGATTGCTTCACATCTCCCGTCATTAGTCACGATTATAATATGGCGAAATTCTCTTGTTTTTCATTTAGATGAGTCCAGTTCATGGAATTCCCATCCCAAATATCGCAACATAACACAAAATTCACAAAAAACCAGCCACAACACCGAATTCAACATTTTCCCGTGAAATCATCACAAAATAAGCCTTTTTCACAAAAATCTATTTTGAAATGCAGCCTTTCTGGGTTATTTACCAATTTAAACACATTTCTGAGAATTTGCTGATAGTTTTTCCAAGAATAAGTCGGCCAGGTCGTTCCCTGCCTACAAGGCACGTGTAAGTGCTATTTGAGACTATACCCCCGGCGAGATATAACCTGTCACCCAAAGCTGTACTATTTTACAAATTTCTGTACTTTTTTCATAACACCGCCATAATACCGAAATCCATTAATCTTACCACGAAATTTACGAAATTTTAACACCATAAAATCGTGACTACCCATCACTATCTCCATTCAACTTTAATTCATGCAAAAGTTTCCGCATTCTGAGAACATGTCAAGTTCATGCAAGAATTTAAGGGGTAAAATCTGTGTCTCAAAGACCTACCCTTGCATTGCATTGGGCATCAACATTCACCTCTCTCTATGATTACAGTTGCATTATTGACACAGATTGCCCACATTGCAGCATTCAAATAAAAGAAATCTTGTACACAGAAATTAATTTGAGTTTACCATCGCACAGCCTTCAAACTGAAACTGTTATGCATTGGCTCTTACGGCCATTACATATTTCTAGAAGGTTATAGGAACGTTAACCTAAAAAAATCTACTGTAAGTAACTTTATGACAAGGTAAAGTAACTTTATGTTAACGTAAGAATGTGCTAATTTTGAAGTGGCTTTCGCATCTTCAAAGAAGTGCGATAGGTGCAAGTGTTTACCATTCTGTCCTTGTTAGTAAGATGCACCATCCAGCCCTCCTTGATGACCTTGGAGCCGCGGCGCTTGGTGTGCTTGACGGACTGCACGATTCGCATCAGCGGAATGTTGTTGCTCGGAGACGAGGCGGTCGACTGCTTGCTGCTGTCGCTGTCGTGCCCCGGAATCATATCCTGTTGGCGTCGCGGTGGGGAATATATCGCGTTAGATCTTGGTATGCTCAACACACGTAGCCGTTCCACCTGCTTCTCACAGATAGACTAGGCAGGATGGTGAGACATTCACTCAGAAGGGAGAAAGAGCTACTTGAGCTATATACTTGGATTGCTAGGTTTGAACCTAGGTAGCAGGTTTGCAGGTTTTTACCAATAAAATATTGGTAAGAATTTGCTTTGCATTTATCAGAAAGTACCCAAGTATAGTTTCCTAGTTTTTAGTAGCTTTTGAATGTACGCGTTGTTTCGTAGGTATAGGAGGTCCCTTGTGCCAACTTATGCCCTGAAAGTGGCAGTTACTCCTGTTACTGGTTACCATGGAACAACAATCACACATTTGTGGCATTAGGAAAGTCCATATTTCTAGCGCCGAGCTGTAAAATCAGTTGATGGCATCATGGACTCACGCTGTATGATGCGGCGCCGTTGGGCACGTTGCACTTGCGAGCGCCGGGCGGGGAGCCAGAGTCGGCGTCGCTGTCATCTTCGTTGGCGTCCGGCCCGCCCTCACCTTCCCGCTCGGGCTCGCTGTTCACGCCGCTGTCTGCGCAACAAGCAAGCAGGGTTAGCAGATGTAGGGTTTGCGGTCTCCATTCGTTTGAATTATCCGTATCACACGAAAATTACATGCTGCTCACATGTATGCAAAAAGAGGCATTGGTTCTGCTAATTACATTTTTTGTTTTGACATTTGACCTCATTTTTTAATTTTGAAGACTTGGGCCAGCATCCATGAAAATTTTATTGACAAAAAATGGAATGATAAGCCTCCCTGGTATAATAACAACTGCCCCCAGAAAAAGTGAACAACATTTTCATACAGAGGTAAAAAATCTCTACCTACCTACACATGGTAAATTCGCTGAAAACACCCGAATGAAAAACGACTATCCACTCACCGGTCTGCGGACTCTCCCCGGGACAGTCCTTGGCGATCTTGTCAATGCACTTCTTGTGGGCGTTGACGTGACAGTCCTTGCACTGCACGCCTTGCTTGAACAGCCCCTTGAGCAGCTTGCGGCAGAGCTGGCACACGGTGGGCCGCGTGTACGAATGCAACACGAACGTGTGCGGGATCTTGATGCGGCCCGCCATCTCCTTCTCCACGTACGCCGGTCGGCCGCCCAGCGACGGCGAGCGGCTCTGTTTGCGCATCGCCATGCTCGGCAGCAGCTGGTGACAAGCAGCGCGGTTAGAAAGGTGGGTAATCCACGTGCGGCGCTGTCTGGATTTTAACGGCCCTACTTTAACCGTAAATCAGTTTGGTAATAATTTAAGTCAACTTACAAAAATGTATCTAGCTAGCAAATGGATGTGCTCAGTGAACTCTCAACTAAAATCGACATTTCCTCTGCTAGTTTAAATAATGAAACCCAAAGAGGTTTCTTGGAAACGGGACATGTGATAGGTACTTATTTAAAAAAAAAAAGTTATTCATTTTTGTATTAGGTGGGTATTACATTATAAATTAAATCTTATAGTACGAAGGATGTACTACTTATTATGAACTTATGTTACTTGGACTGCAAATTGGCAGCTTGAATGTTGTGATTTTCCTAAGGTTTGAGTAAAAAACACTAGACACAAAGGCAAATAAATCAAGAAGAATTGATTGATGAATTTTGGGTCTTTGTCAGGAAAGAGTTCCCTAAATGGAGAGATTTTACAAGGATAGCATCGATTTCTTACAAGTCCGCTTTCATCTGAAGCTGAAGTCAGTGACGAAGTGGATCCCGTTTCCGACGGACTGCGAGGAACGTGAAGAGTTGACGAGCGTCTTCGCTTCACGTAAGTGCAGTTGTTTGGAATCTTGATGACGCACCTGCATTCAGAACAATTTTGTTGAAAGCCATTGCAACACTTTGACTAGATTTCAAAGAACGTTTTTTTCTTGCTTGTGTGTGTGCTTGTTGATAGTATGAACAAAAAAATAATTTCTGTAAGGAAATACAACAACTGTAATTCACGTAACACAAAAAGCCATTGAAGGTAATTGTCGCCACTGTTAACAGAATTCTACCTCAGGACTGACACAGCTGGAAGAGGACGCTGAAGGATAGGACCGCACCCGAACTAACCTCTTGTGGAAGTTGAGACCGCAGCCCTCACACTTGAGCCCCTGGCGCACAAGCCCGAATAACATTTCCCCGCACGAGTCGCAGAATGTAGGCGCTTTGTATGAATGCACGGCCAACGCGTGCGGCCGTATCGGCGTTTCCAGCTCAGGCACTTGCGCTATCACCAATTCGGGTACAGATTAGAACATAACATAAAGGGATAGGATATATTGAAAAAAACGACACTACCCACGAGAAAAGAGAGAATGTTTGTTCATTCCAAACATAATCAATGCTTTTTGCAGAAGGATAATAAATAAAATACCTATATTACATTATACATAATATAAAGGTGGGTACCATATAAATTAAGTGCTAAGTTCTTTAGGTACCAACCTGTTAACACAATTTCTACAAGAGTTTCATCAGAAATCTCAGACGTAGAGTTGATCAACTGCATAATGTTTGTGCAGTTATAATCGTGTCGAAATAATAAAAGTCGTTCGCTTAGTCGGGTAAGGCCATGATCAGGACACTATAATAAAAAATATGTGTACATTATGTATCATGAAAAAAACAATCCCTTTACGAATGAACGATGAATTGTCTCAAGTTTACCCACGTAGATTAATTAAAATATCAGGTACATGCAGACACTCACTTTTCTGTTAATGAAATCACAAGCAAGGTCTTTTAATGTCTTGAGACCTAAACACCCTACAGGTGCTGTTACTGTGTCTCGTGTAAGACCCAGCTGGAATAGAAACGTCACCTCCGGACCTTCCATTTTGTACTCCATCCTGACCTGTAATAAATTTCATTATCACTTCACCTTCTTACCACAGGGTGATTGCATTTAACAATAGAATTTTCATTAGCACGGGGACAGGGACAGGAGAGTACAGATGATCAGTGGTTAATTTGGGCACGAAAGCACCTCTTCCACTAGCAGTGGAGTGGCGTAACTCTCGCCCAGGGCCCCAGACCAAAATATGTAGGTCATCCCTAAGCTGCCACATTTTGGCATGTATTAATTAGTGAGCCTGGATACTGCATATCAATAAGTCAAATTGGTAATCAAACCTTGTCTTAAGGTGCTCAATGGGAGAAAAGGTCTTGGAGGGGGGAACGGGGGAACGGGGGGGACGGGGGGGGGGGGGGGGAGAAATACATTGCTGCATAAATTTTGACAATTCTACACCAGTATTTCCATTTTGGGAACATAAAATAATCTAAGTTTGACGACACGCAGTTTGACCATTTTAAAAGTCAAATTTCTTACTACGTTGTAACAACTTATTGTTCCAAAACCTTAAACATCACTGCGATCATGATCGCAATCATCGCATTGAGAGCATATGAGGGACTCTTGCGTGACCCGTTCTTGTAGTTGCGTCTAATTGGGCCACAGGAACTAGGATGTCAATTCTGCTGATCCATTCAAACACAATTTATTGACAATTTTCGGGAGGGAGGGGGGGGGGGCCCCGTGAGGCCCCTCAGAGCTCGGGCCCGCCAGAATCCATCCGGTCTACCAGGACGATAGTTACGCATCTAAGGTTATGCAACTGGGTACTAGCATCATCAATTCACAAGGTTCCATGCATAGCAATTTTTCTGCATAGAAATAGTATATATTCCCGAAGCAATAATTGACATGATTACGATTGACAAAATTCTTTTCTTGTCAAAGGACAGAAACTACCTACAAATGTATTTTCTTACAATCTGAGTCGACCACTAAAAATGTATCAATTGCACAGGTATCTTGCAAAAACGTGAAGACAAGTGGGATGCATTGTAAAACTTGTGATATTCATACAAGAGCCAAAAAAATTCGGTCCCTTGTGAAGGCAGTCATGGATTCAATAAGTTTGAAACCCACTGGCATACACTCAAGCATGAGGATCAGATATCCACAGCTAAGCATTAGCTGGCTAAAGCTGATGAAAATATTAATATTTTGTGTTGGGTATTTAAACCTGTCACATTATTTACAGGTGGCCACATTTCACCCTTCATTTCAACGTGTCAATATCCAGCTGCTGCGTTGACACTCATTCTAATCCCCCCAATAGACCAATAAGAACAGAAGACAGTAGATGAAATTAATGAAAAGTGTTTTAAGTATGATTTAATATCCACCCACGACATCATTCTTAGCTGTAGCGTATTTCGGTCTTAAATTGCTGACATGTCATAAACTGCTCCAGTAAACACTGCCCAGCCTACCATGACTTAAATCCCGTTAGAACTAGAGGACCCACCTGCTAAATCAGGCCAGAACGCCTTTTAAAATTTTCTTCTTCTGTTATAAGATCATACTACGTGATAATCTCCAACCGTTTCCATTGATCGTAACACGTAACTTCGTATCCACATATCGTTAGCACACAAATTGATTCAGAAGAACACAATCCCAAGTACATTGACCAGTCGTGGTCAGCCGTGGTGTCTGCATAGCAAACTGCAGACCGATCATTGATGGGATGGGGTCACACACATACACTCACGAACCCGTCTTGACAACCAATGCTGCCAACGTGCTAGAAAAGAATTCGCTAGTCGCTACACGATGGCGCTAATTACAATTGTGGACATTTCGTATAAAGAACCGATATAAATCGTATACCCCCCAGAAACGAATGAACTCCACGATATCCTGTTGGCGGTTGCCATGTCCAATAACTTCACTCCTATGTCCTACTTTAACCCTGGATTGAGGCACTTGTTAAACCAGCCCTTAGAAATTTATAAACTGGAGTTTGGGGAGAATGCATACCAAAAATGACAACATACTCAGTGACCAGGCTGTTTGTGCCATAGGCAAAGATTTTCAAGTTATGGTCTAATCAAGTCACAATGTATGTAACCTATCCTTTGATCAGAACTCGTGATTGTCACAGAACCTCAAGTGGAAGCCGAGTGGTACACCCAATTTCCTCGGCGTTCCCGATACGTTTAAGTGACGGAAAGTCGAGTAAATAACTAAATTCGTTCACCCACCCAGTCCATTGACCACATTACTGGTTAATTTATCAACGTGAGGTGCACAAACTAAATTATACAATGGTCAACAGCAGTGGTGTAGTCCTAAATATTTTTTTGGGTATACGCTGGCTAACCAGACTCTCAAAGGTTTATCGGGTAGGGGGGGGGGGGGTTTATATTTTTATTTTCTGTCCGGACGGCCTGTATTTATCCAAATTCCACTCAGGCCACTCCGCGGCTTAAGGGTTCGCGTCGTCGCCAATACCATCACTGTCTGCTCCTCCTCTTCACGGACACGTCTTTTACTTTGGTTTTGCCTCAATCACACTTTCCTAGGTGGTGGGGGACTGTCTCTTTTTGATGAAAGAACTTTACCCCAAATTGCGCGCAAATCGAGCAGCTTCTTCTTTGACATTTTGACTGCTAAGTAAACTGCCAATTGAACGTGGTTCGCTTGAAGTACCAAAATATTTAAAATTTTAAAAAACGTCGGTCTAAAACAAGTCGACTGCAGGAAGTTAACTCTTGCAGTCAGGTTGCGCTCGGCGGCAAGGCTGGAACTATATACGACCAAGATAATACGACCCTAAACTATTAATGGTATTTGCAAGTCACATTTCAAAGATTTGATAATATTAGGTATTTATTGAGCGTATACTCGATATTATTTTTTGGGTAGAGCTCAGTGTCAAAAAGTTTGTTGGATATACGGCATATACCCGTGTATACCCTCCACAACACCACTGGTCAACAGAGATCACTGACCAAAGCCTAGCTTGCTAGCATAGACCAAAGAAAAAAGACCCACAATGCCATTCCCCAATTGAGAAACAGAGATAATAACTAAATTCAAGGGATGTGATTTTAAAGATGTAAGTAAAATAATTATACAAACTTTCAGCTTCCATTCTTTTATAAATTAAAATGCACGTTAGCACCCACCAACAAATAACATGGTGAATTTACGTTCCAATTTCAATGATCAATATGTGAAGTAGCTGAATTACATTCATCAGCGTTTCTTCTTTTTTCCTATTACTCTCTGCTTTGGCAAAACAAGAGGTACTCGCAGAACAGCCATACTTGAATCTTTTGCACAATGTGCCCCCAATGCATGACTAAAAGTTTTTAACTTAATAATAGTGTGATTGAGGGCACTGGCCAGTTGCTTCAGGCAAACTTGAAAGTTCAACAGCAGCAGAGCGAGCACAATTACGTGGCAGGACGCCTTGTCCTTAACCACTGTAGTACACAACCTAAACAAAAAGACACAAAACACAATGTTATAATATTTCCAGTGTACTTTCAGTGGCCTATAAAGCAGGAGAGCATGCCACACTGGCCACACCACTCGTTTGTTCTGACAGATATAAAGTGTCCCGATAAATTTCTGTGGCCTTTGATGAACGAGATCTGACAACCTACCAACTACAACTATCTATATAACTCCGCACATACCTGGTGTTTCCAGCACCCGGCAACGAAAATTCCTCTATCAGCTTGTTATTGACCGAGCTTGATACTGTGCATAGTTTTTCATTGTCAGCAAAAGGCTTGTTGAAGTTACATCTGGTGTGCATGATCAGGTAGTCAATGTAAACAAGGAGTTCCAGATCCTGTACCAACTGCTTTTTATTTTTGACATTCTTTTCTAAGACCAGAGGCAAGCTTGTCACCAAAAATGACGAGTACTGGCTTTCCAACAATTCTTTGGAAGCGTTCTTTACGTGGCTTGCTTCTTTTTTCAAACTTTTCAATTGCTCTTTAGAGATTAAATCATACAGTTGATATACATCTTCCACTCTTTTAGCATCACAGTTCCAAGGTATGCCTCCAGCAGCACAGTCATGTTTCAGTTCCCTGAAGCTAACATCCACGGAATCTAGAGTTTCTTTAAGGTCTTCGTTTAGCTCAGTATTGTCCGTCTTAGATCTTTCCCGCTGCTCATTTATGCGCTTTCCTCTCTTAGAGCCAAATGTATGAGCTAAATTGTGCATTTTATCAGCATATGATAAATTTAAATCTTCAATCTTCTTTGCCTCCTTGTTTATGCATGGTGCAAGAATCATCATTTCAGATTCTATAAGTCGAATCTTATTAGTTTTACTATTTCGAATGGCAAGCATCGTTTTGCAAGTGTCTTTATAGTCACTTGATGGTGATCCTTTATACGATATTGTGCTCAAGCCAGATTCTAAAGTAAAATCTCGACATTTCCTTTTCTTGTCGGAGAGGACACTACACCTGAGTGTCTCTGCCATCTCTGGAAGGAGCTCTCCATGCTGAAATGTTACTGTGGAAAACAGAAAGAAATTTTTACAGCAAACTACCATTTTCTATGCAAGCTAATGTGTTTTTTTTTGCTTTTTGCCATGGAACCTATGTGTAGTGTAGTATTATTAAGGAAGGAGCCCAACCTTAAGTATATATACACAACAGTACTTAATTCAAGTGTCCATAAATGTCTATTACACAATATACTTTATTCAGAAGCTGCAAGCACAAAACTGAAGGCATTAGAATATTGATCGCCTACAACTACCTTGAGCCAGACCTGCTTGTGATTATGTGATATTGACCTTGATGCAATACAGCATAAGCTGAAGAATAATAAAAATTGAATCGACTCCTATCCCTTGTGAATCTATACCCTCGTAACCAGGGATTTGAACCGGTCATACATTTTTTCGTTTCGGTTATGGTCAGGGTTCGGAGAGCTATTTTGGTTCGGTTGGGCTAAAAAATTAATTGCTGTTTGGTTCCAACCTGTTTGAACTGCTATAGTTTTTGCAGTTCAGTTCATGTTCTAAAGCAGAACATTTAAAAATCAAATGCAAAGTGGTCGCTGCCATGCCCAAGCAGTCTCAATTCGCAAGTGCTTAAAGGCTCATCTCCTGACAAACTGTGCTCAGATATTATTCCAAAGATTGAAAAGATCCAAAACTCATATGCAAGATTTGTTCATGGTATCAAAAGACAAGAACATACATCTCCTTTTATAAAAAAAAAAGCAAAATGGCTTGAGATGTCAGACTGACGAAACCTCCATTTATTATCAGCTACGCACATAATATTGAAGACAAATAAGCCAAGTGACATATTTGATAAACTTAATAAAATCAGTTCTCGACATAACTTCCAAACCCATAACAAAGAAAATGCCTCTTTTTATAATTGTGTTTCCAGTTCGGTTACTGTTCGACCAAAAATTACGGATTTTTCCTGTTTCAGTTTGGGTAAAAGCCCTGCTGCTTACAGCAGCTTTCAAGTTTCAAATGCAAGTCATTGTCAATCGCAAAATCCCACTAAAGCAAGACAATTCATGAACATACATCAAGATCGTTACTATGTAGGTAGGTACTCCAAAGATTATTATAAATGTAGTTTTGCCGTAGGTAAGTGTCCTATTTATTCAGGGTATCTGCGCAACTTTTTACTGGTTAATATGCGGTTTGTTAGGGGCCTAGGTACCGATGTTATTTCTAGAGTACCTAGGTATGTATGTGGTGAAATACCAATCAATTAGACTCTGCATTTGCAGAAGATTTTTTTTTAATGCAGCGCTGAGAAAATGCAGATTTTCTCATTGGTGGAGCCCAGCGTAGGGGTCTGCTGGCGGCGGTAGCACGCTTTCGGATGAGTATTTTCAGCAGTGTCAACAGTTTTATTTTCAGGAAATTATAATTGCCAAAATTTTTGGTTCAACTGCATGGTGGCTCTGCCATTCACACATAGGATAAGATTTCTAGATCTCTAGAGATCGGCACGGTGGCCTCAGCAAGCGGCATCACTGCTGAAGACGAGCTGCCGCCGATGGCAAACCCACGAGTTAATGAGAAAATGAGCGATTTCTCAGCTCCACATTTTTTCAAAAATTTGGTAAACGCAGCCTCATTGATTCGAATTCCTCACAACATACAGGACTAAAATAAAATCTCCTATAAAGCACCCACTCAATGATGGGTTACAAGATTTCAATTAGCGTTGTTTTATCACAGCCTTATTATTCAATGGTTTTATCTTGCAGAATAGATGTCGCAAATTTAAGACCGCAGCCTTGTTTTAATGCCGAGTACTTGTTGCTCAAAATACAGGCAAAGAAAAGGCCACATCTCATCAAGGGTTAAATAATTACAGGCTAATTAAATGAAATATTTCCACTCAACAATATTGTACTTGATACTTTAATATTGAATTAATTTTGAATACCATATTATCTTCAGCATGAATCAGGTTAAGTTGGTAGGCAACTGCAGACTGAGAGTGCTCAGTGTGATTCTGCGCGTGTAAATCGTTGCGAGTCTGATTATTATAATCAGTTTGTGTAAAAGTATATTACCTATTATTGGTGAAAGAAAGTTTTTGTCTTTGAATTTTACTTCGTCTATAACACATTTTATCTTCTTGCCCATCGTAATTCACACCAACACACGTGCTCGGGACTCCTGAAACTGAAACTGTGACGAGAACAGGACAATACAGGGTCCCCAACTTCTGAAACCAAATAACATGGGACCAATGATGGGACTGTACAATGCCACATGTAGATCGATATTATTGTCCAAACTTCTCCCGCTTTCACTGTGCAATATTAGTCCGTCTCGGTTAGTCGCTACAGCTGAAGCTAAAAATATTCGCAGCAAAATGGTACATATGTTATTCATTTATTTCCTACTTACCCAGCATGAATTTGTGTGACAGGTTCGATCCCTCCCAAGGAAGGGCTGCCAGGGATTTAAACTTTAAATATTTGTGGTTGGATCCATATGATTGGATAGTTGGTCCAAATACTAGTCAATTGTTGCCATTTTACACACACTCGTGTCATATTCGTTACGAAATCAGTTTATCAAAAGTATGACATCTATTTATAAGTAATATAGAAAAATATATTACAGACACATGACATTCCAAACATAGGTTCCTACAGGTGTGGCTTCACTATTTCCTGGTGATTTTTTGGATTGATGAGACCAGGCTGCTCAAACCACAATTCCCCCAAAAAATGTCCTTAGATCGTTTTAAATATGTTTTAAAGTTCATTGTCTTATTAGGTCATCACAGTTCAAGATCAAGCTAACTAAGCCCAGCTAAGCAGATATAAAAATAAAATTTGTCATAATTTACGAATGTTTTCGCAAATACATAACACGGAGTTTCCTTTTTTTCAAAGAAATACAAATTTTCCAGGCGGGAAAGTTGACTGCAGAAGATCGAGCCAGCATCCTACAGCCTCTTCTAAATGTGGGATGGAGCATGGTCGACAACCGAGACGCAATTTACAAGGAGTTCCTTTTTGCCGACTTCAATCAGGCCTTTGGCTTCATGAGTCGAGTGGCCCTTCTAGCAGAAAAAATGGACCACCATCCAGAATGGTTTAATGTTTACAACAAAGTTCAAGTAACTCTTTCATCGCACGATGTTAGTGGGCTGAGTAAACGAGACGTGAAGCTCGCAGGATTTATGGATTCGGTTGCTGATGCACCTAGTAAATAATCTCTGTAACCTTGCTAAAATGTATTCTCTCATGGAACAAGATCGGTGATGAGTATCGACTATTACCTACCAATGTATAAAAAATATTAGAAAGAAAGAATAAAAAATCTAAACCATCACACTCACTTTCTAAAGTCTGTAACAATTAACAACTGTACCTACATCCATATAGCTATAGGAAGGTGAGTAAACCCACAAAATCTCCAAATGCTGAGTTCTCAATTGGAGTTTGTGGTGCGGGGGGGGGGGGGGGGGGGGGTCTTTACACAAATGTGTAACATTACCAATAATAGTTATACCAATTAGGTTTGCTTAATTGTATTTTCATTTGCCAACAATTTTGTGTGTCTTTTGTATTTTTTTCTTGCTGTTAATACAAGAAAAAAACTCAGGCATGCAAGTGCCCTTTCTTGCTATAGAACGGAAATAAACCTTGTTCATTGGATTACAATTTTTTTTAAATGCTTGTTTTGCTATAGGTACCTACCAGCATTTACATGGGTGTAATAGCTAGATTTGATATAAATATAATATAGATGAGGTGAGTTTTGAAAAAACTACTTCTAACTGGGATTTGAATGCTAAATATAAGTTTTATATAATAGGTACCTATAGTTATCTTAATAATATATAATAAGTTTTTTCAAAACTAGCGCTAAAGGTAGGACGTAGTAGACACGAGTCTAAGAAATTTAATAATTTACAAGGTGAGTTTACTTATTCTATCCTCATATATCTTTATTCACTTGAAAGAAATTTATAATTTAAACACATATACTTAATTTAAAGCACTAATCACAACCACTGCCTAATATCAACCATGAGGTAGAAAGATGGACACATTCCTACCTTTGGTGTAGTGTAGTGCGGTTATGCTCTGGTTTGAATGACTTTTAGTCCTAAAAAGGACCGTGGTCGACGTTTCGTCGGCGATGGCGCCGACATCTTCAGGACTGTGGTGAGCAGCCGGTGTTCGCAACCGGCTGCTCACCACAGTCCTGAAGATGTCGGCGCCATCGCCGACGAAACGTCAACCACGGTCCTTTTTAGGACTAAAAGTCATCCAAACCAGAGCAAAACCGCACTACACTACACCATCTAACCACGGCTCTGAACCGCTTCACCATTCCATTCCTACCTTTCTTTTGCTCTAAGAATTTTGTTCTGGGCGGCGCCGCGACAGGAGGTTTAGATAGTTGAGAGGAAAATGTATTTTCTTTTAAATTTCCATACTGTGAACTGGGGAAGTTAAGATATTGTATTGAACTGCACGTTTTCCAATAAAAAAGCACAATAACAGCAAATTTAAGTAAATTTGAGAGTAAATTAAGGGCAAATTTAAACATTTCAGACAATACAATAGCCGGGGTTAGCTGGCACGCCAACAACAATGCCCCACCGGGTTTTGCAATTTAATAACTTCCGCTGAACTTCAGACTTGTGTGACTTCGCCTGTCGTCGTTTGGAAAATATTTAAACTTTGAAACAGTACTAGGTATTCACGTGAAAAGCCACAGGTCAGGTAAAGGGGGGTGGGGGCGTAAAATACCAAGCTATGGGCGCCAATGGTTTAAATCGGCCACTGGTTCTGGGAGAGATGACAGAAAAGCAAACAGAAAAGGGATAATATATTTAAGAGAAATAAAAACCGATTTTATTGACAACACCTAACTACAAAATATTACAATAAGAAATTTCAAAATTAGAACTATAAACAAACAACAAAATTCTTCATTACAAAATATGTAAACATTTATATGATGCACATGTAACATTAATTTAGATATCCATCTAGACACAATTATAAATTCATTGATTAAAGTAAAATAAAGATTAAATACCAATTAACAGCACAATAATCAAGATTTGGGGAAGAAAATAAACTATTGAAACATGCCTGCCAAGGGCAGCTTTATATAATATTAGTATTAACACTTCACAGTTTGCAAGTGAGAATAGTACAATTATATTAATATAAAACGTAATGATGTGGACCCTTCTGCCACAAGAATCCAAAAAATAAAATACACATTGTGGCATAGAATATTACGAGTTATGAGTTATGACCCTTCATTTGCTACTATAGCTATTCTAAATTCATACTCATTTGTGATATATTTTTATCAAATTCAAATTTTCTCAATTTCTTGCTCCACAAATCCTCGTAGTTACGAATTCTAAGCTCAAGCATGGTCTAAATAGAATCAAAGTTGTATAATACACTTTTATTTTAAATTTTGGATATCTGCCCCATGACATTGGATAAAATATACTTTTATTCAGCTATTTATTCGCTCTAATACTTTTGTCATAAAATATGGCTTACTTTCACGTAACTAGAAAACCTATGCCATTTTATAGTGTGATAACAAGAACTTTTACCATGTCAAACAATTTGGTAGAGTAAATGGTGGTCAATACTACTGCCAACTCAGAAATGAATGCCGTGGCAAGGTCTCAGACGCCAGACTAGACCTCTCGATTGTCCTACAGTAAGCTGCCAGACCAACAACAATTTCAAAATGATTACTGTCTCGGCTGCCTTGATCTCCAGTCCAAATTGGAGCCAAATGGCCGATGGTAAAGCTCGTCGTACCTGTAGCGGCTGTCATTTTCAAGCCGATAATAGAAATTGCACACCATTCTAGCTCACAAGTTCCTACAACAACGTTTAATTTTAACAGTGGTCTTGCTTCAAAAGCATTTGTTTTCTGTGTACCAATCTACCTAAAAAAGACCTACACTATCATATTACCCAGTCAATATAAATGTCAAGTACTGTACTCAATGAATTACTAATGAGAGAGATTGTAAGATGTTAGTTTAGGCAGATTTAAAGGCGAAGAGACCTAAGAAAACCAACAGCTCAACGGCAAAACGAAACCTTCCAGCCGTTGATCTCACGTACGATTAGCAGTCTTCGATGCGATTGCCACGATAATAATGCTACTTAGGTGTTTTGTTCCACAAATCATGAAAATAAAAACGGCCAGTGTTTAGCACAATATATCACTGTACGTTTGTATATACATTTATAAGATCATTGATAATAGAAGTTAGTTAGCAGTTGACAAGAAAACTCTTCTACAACTAAGAAGTATGCAGACAGTCATACTTATGTATGTCCATCTACCACATTAAAAGTTAATATCAAATTTTAGGAAAATTAAAACATCAATGGAAATATATCCTAAGATTTGAGGATTATATTTGATACTTAGGTACTTTACTGGTTTTGATTTTCCGTTTCATAAACTAAAACAATTAGGTATAGCCTAATTCACTTATGCTTGAATGTGTGAAGGCCAAAGAGGTGAACTGCATTAAATTTTCTGCCATCACACAGATTTCTTTTCACCATTTCCGTTGATTTCATCGTTAAGCGGAGAAACACAAACGAAATGATAATCTTTACCTCAAACAGCGTTTGTCTCAATGTTTGTGGTCCGTGAGACAAGATGGCCACCTAACAAGGTAGTTCTATCCACCTCTTACATCTTCCTCCTAGCAGGTTCGTACCCTGTGTTGTTCTAACAAACCGAGTAAACCTCGACAACCAATGCTTCGGTCCTCAACGCATCCACTGTGTCTATCATCAGATTGATGGCTATTCCCAATGTAAATACGTCCACGACCCACGGCTAGATTTGATAAGTTAAACTAGCAGAATCGTTATGAAAGAAGAGTACCAAAGAGTTGTCTGCTATGTTTTTAGCTCAGTGTGTAACACTTGTATACCTACCTCACAATCTACTATGCTAGCACAATGCTAGGCCTAAAAAACATTTTTATCATAATCAATTTTCAGTCATTTTGTTGCTATTCATAGCCATTATCAGCACCCTTCTTTTGTCCTTACCTATTTATGCTTGCTACATATTCTTATGTCCTAAAATGAGATACATATAATTCATTCGTTCGTTCATCTCACCCTTGCATGACTTAAGCTGGTAATTGTTCACCGCAGATTGTTCAAAAGGTTTGGCAATGTTCCATTTCACACTGCAGTGATTTTTTAAAAATCCAATGACAAAATAAGTAAATGACTCGGTCAATATTATCCGGAGTGTGTAAGTAACCAAAGCAATTCCCCTTCCATAGCAGTACAAGAGAAAATGCACAGAATATAAATAATTGCTAACCAAATAATTAATAACGCAAATTATATTATAGGTAGGTACCATAATACCTCGTTCACATACAGACTAAATCAACATCAACTCTCTACGCCATCAAAGATGGCGTTGATTGAGTATCCACAACTCAGTTAACTATTTTATTGAGATGAAATCATTCGGGAATCGTCGTGAACACTCCTAAGAGTTTGTGATTATTTCGAAATCCGCCACCGGAAACGTTGAAACATTAACCTGGGAACGTGTTCCGTATGCTATGAGCTCGGTGATAAAGCGAGGATAGATTCTTCACGATTTCCGGTTGTGTAAGTTTCCCGAGCATATTCCGAATTTGTCCGAATGACCCAAACATGAACAAGTAAGGAAATAAGTGTGAACACCATCTGATTTTTGAAACCCAATCAACGCTATATTTGATCCGAGTTGACGACTTGATCATGATTAACTCATGTAGTGTGAACGGGGTATAAAAGTTTAAAAAAAAAGGCAAAATGCCAATCACTCAGAGAGAAACTCCTAACAAGATCTTGTCCAAAAACAAAAGCAGAAATCAGGATTCATTTGTTGTTAAAAATGGAAAACCATGTCTTTGGATCAAATACTTAAGTTAAAACTTTTACATCAGTTCGTCAGCTGTTGTTCTGCACGTTCGTTTACTTTTCGCGGTAAAGGAAAGTACGATTAGAGACTAATGTCCCATCGGCGGATGTTTATCGCTGGCAGTTAGTGGCTGGTGTAGCCGGCTTGCCGCAAAACCTCTTTGTCGGCGACCTTGAAGATGTTGGACAGCTCGTCAACGAGTGTTTCGTAGCGGAACGCCACGCGAATGTCGGGCACATTGGTCCGTGTGATGTCGTTGCCAGCCACTCCTTCCTTTGTATAGTTCGGACCCAGCCAGTACTGCTTCATCTGCACAAACCGGAGCACAGACAAATGTGTTGAAACATCGGGGGGAAAATAAAGACTAGACCATTATTCACAGCACACTAGTTTAAATTGTATCAAGCTCTGTGATACGTCACTCATTTGCAACAACTTGCAGTTTCAAATTTTAGCTTTAGCATTTGGCTTAGCAATGGGCAACTACATTTCCATGGTCAATCACGTTTGTGGGAAAATTATTGCCATAAGAAAAGCATTACGTTTATTTTCCCACAAACGTGAAGGAAACAGACACTAGGGTGCATACATTTTGTTGATAAAGCATAAAAGCAGCTACAAGGACAATTTTTCTTCGTCACTATGCATCGCAACTACATTTAAATCATATGAATTTCAGAATTTTAACCTTCCCTGGGAATGCAAGACAACTAGGTGATAAAGCTAAGCCGTTTGCCTCACCTTGTGCGGGAAGCCGCTCATGAGCACCGAGTTGCGAGCCAGCTCGCACATGTCGCAGGAGCTGAGCTTCCAGACCTGCGCCGCGATGCTGTACTCCTCCATCAGCGGCTCCTTGGTGAAGTGGAACTGCAACGGGTCGTCGGTCGAGATGGACACGCACAAGCCGCGAGCCAGGTACTCGGGCAACGGGTTACGGTGGTAGTTGAGGAACAGTGAGTTGTTGCTCAGCGGCGACATCGCTATGCCGATTTGCGCCAGGTAGTACAGGTATTGGAGGACAGGGACCTGCCGAAAATAACAAGCAATGGTTTTAAATAAAATCATAGCATAAGGTAACACTATCATAATATTTAGAGATGTCGGCGGGTACCAAAACTTGTACCCGGGTACCCGTGGCCAGTACCCAGGTACCCGCGCGGGTACCTGGGTTAGCCAAAAACCCAAAGATTAGGAAAAAAATTTCAATTTCAAAATTTTTTTTGTGTGTACCAACATAGAATATTGTAACTTGCAGGGTTGTTCCGAGATAGTGTTAAAATTTGCATGGAATGGACAAGACATTTATGAAGAAGTCAGCATAATATTATCAGACATGATTTTTATCTTTATTACCCCAATAAAAGAAGCAGTCAATCATGCTTGCCAGTGGTGAAGCCATACAAAGAGACTAGGTGGCATAAACAAACTACCCTAACCCCACACTCTGCTTGGCCTTGATTGACAGCCAATAAATCACTACAATTGAGGAAACATACAAAGGGACATGTCTGGACAGGTTCAAGTGGCTCCAGGCCACTGTACTCTGCATGCCTTGGGCCATGAGCTTGACTGGTGGCGGCGTACAAATCAACCCATACATAGTGACTTGTACAGCTGCGCACAAAATTATATTTTTCCAAATTTTTTACATAAAAATTTTTTTTTTTTGGTTATGAAAGGTTCCGCGGGTACTGATTTGTATCCGGGTACCAGAGTTACCCGGGTACCCGCCGACATCTCTACTAGGTATGAAATAATTGACATGTTTCGTTATAACTTAATTCCACTAGTGGGGTGAGTTTACTTTGCGCAGGAGCAGGCCGTGTGAGATGTTTTCAGCCATCATGAAGCCGCAGACGAGATGTTGGATCGGCCCAGCCTCCCCACAATGCGGCCGCAGTACGAACGTGTTCAGCCCTGCACAGAAAACAACAAAAAGGAGCTATTAGAAATAACCTGTCGTAGTAAAGCTGGCTTAACATGGTTTAATGTTTCGTTCAATGCATTGAATTCAAGGTTGCATTGAATTGCTGCACAGAAAACAACAACAAGGTGCTATTAGAAATAACCTGTCGTCGTAAAGCTGGCTTAACATGGTTTAATGTTTCGTTCAATGCATTGAATTTAACCTTGAATTCAATGCATTGAATGCTCTTGACATGAGCCATTTACATGATGTTTTAAATTAATTGAAAATGGTGGCGCAGCCTTCCAAAAGCATCGTTTCTAAAAGGCAGCAACATACCCTTCCTTCTCTTGAAAGAAAACTTGAACGATACCTATTTAGAAAACGTCCTATGTGAGAAAACATTGAATTCAATCTTGAATTCAAGCCTTCATTCAATGATTCATTGAATTCAATTGTTGTGTAAACGGTTCAACGCATTGAATTCAAGGTTGAATTCAATGCTTGGAACAAAACATCAAACCGTGTAAACCCAGTTTAAAATTGTGTTACCCTTGCATTTCCTAGTTCTGCTCCAGCAAATTGAGCACCAGGGGCCAGATACCGAAAATGGGGGTTTGCATAATTGATGAGCGAAGCTATAAGTGCAAAGCTAAAAGTGCGTATTTTTCCAAATTTTCCCAAAAATTTATTGTAACTTTGTGTGTGACCAAACTTGGAAGTACTACTTAACACACCGGCTGTTTACGACATTCTGCAATCAACTTATCTGCTAAAAAAACAGCTACGCTCATCTTAAACGCAAATACTTTGGCAGCGTTTCCTAGTTGCAAGACCAAAAGAATAGGTAACCACTGTTAGCAGTCACTACCTTTCTTTGCCTGCTAGTTAAAATTTAAAAAATTCTGTTCACTGTGGCTGCGCTGGCCTCATCAGTATAATAATGTAACACACAAAAGTCAGTCCCACCTTGCTCTCGACGGAAGTGGTTGAGCGTGCAGAGGTTGGCGTACATGTAGTATTGGTAGTACGCGTACGGCGGGTTCTCCTCATCCGCCCAGAGTTCAGGCGTGTGCACGTCTTTGTCGAACAGCGGGTTCTCGGGCTTGCTCTCGTCGTCCACGGAGTCGAACCCAATCACATACTGTAGGAACTTGTGCAGCTCCGGGTGGCTCTCGGGGTCGTTGGTCACGTCGAACAGCGGCAGGAAGATGTTGTTGAGGATCTCTTGGAAAGTTGTCACGATCTTGTTGGACTTGAAGATGTCGCTGAGGACGAGAATGCAATGTGTAAACCAATGTAAATCATTTAACTTACAGCAACATTTAAACTATATTGCGATTTATATTCATATCGTGTTTGAAGCATAAGCATTTAAAACCAAAATAGACCAAAGAAATATACCTATATCCGATAAACACCCTTAACACCTTTTTGTTGGATTTGATTTTTCCATTCAAGTTACATATTTTTACGAGTTTTCACTTAACATATTTTTGTGATTAAGCAAACTTAGCCGAGGTACCAAAACAATTTATTCAAAAATCTAAGACTTTAAATATTTCTCCAATTCGGCTTTTCAGTCTGCCCCCCATCCTGCCACCTGGACATAAGACGCTAACCACCAAGCATCTATCCACCTCGTCGACTCACTAGAGGCGCGGTATCTGGATGAGCCAGCGCACGTTGTCGGAGTAGACGTTGCCAGCGATGGCCCACTTGGCCAGCTTGTCCCATTCCTCCGGGTTCTTGCCGTAGATCGAGAGCCGCAGCTCGGCGTTCTGGTACTTGCTCTCCTCGAGGTCGCTCGACACCTCGTTGATGATCCGCGCAAAGTACTTGCCTGCCGTAACAACAACGCAGAGCATATTAGGAGTTAGGACACAATACGGCTTCTGCTAGGAAACACCATTGGCGGGAGCGATCGATAATGGTTCCTCCTGTTTAATTTATTTAATAGTATCTTTCTTAGGAATTACGTTTTCACTTTTTATAACTTTGATTCTAGTACATTTGGTAGGTTTTGACACATTTCACATCATATCTTTACACTTTGTTTCTTGATTGAATTTCAAATCAAACCAATTTCATTTCTTACTTAGGTGGTTAGGTACCTTCTTGATTTCCTATATTTATTTCTGAAAAATGTATATTGTTTTTTGTCCATTCACCATCTTCTAATACAAAATCAAGTTTGTTAGGTGCTTGACATACCATTTAGATAGTTGTCCGTCTTGAGAAAGACTTCTCGGAGTCTGCTTTCTCCGATCGGGTTATACTTGGCGTTGAACTTGTCGAAACGGTGAAACGTATTCCGATCCTGAAAGAGAATTTTGCAACATAAGCATTAAAGATTTTTGAGTGCAGTCAGTTAAGGCTCAAGCACAGTTTCGATTGTTAATTTTTTGAAGAGTTGACCCAGACTTGGTACACCGCTAAGTAGATGTAATTAGTGTAAAATTATCCAAGTCCTATTGTCTTATTTCTTTCGTACCTATGGGGTGAACAAAGACGTAAATTGATAATTTAAAATTTTTGAAAGAGACCAAAAGTTGCCGAGTTCTCACGGCCACACCGTTAAAGATATATAATTTCTTTCAATATTTCAGTATGTTGTAGACAAAAGATGCAATTAAGGGTGAAATTGACCCTTTTTCCCTAATTTTCTTTGCACTTTTGTATACAATGGCTCTAAAAAGGGTAAAAATTTAAGAGTTTTGGGGTATGTTCTAGAATTCCAGGGGCAAATTTTCGAAAAAAGGGCCATGTTCACCATTATTTATGTCTTTTGTCTACAACATAGGTACTGAAATATTGAAATGATAACTTCAACTATGTGGCCTAGAAAACTCGGCAACTTTTGGTCTGAAAGCCACTTTCTGACGAACTGATCTGTCCCTTTAAGTTAACTGTTAAACTTTCCAAATTAAACAACAATTGAAAAAAATGTCAATGTTATTAAAAGTAATCAGTGATTCCACTTATCACCAGAAAGCAAGCAGCCCCCCAGATAATGCTATCCTGCATGTCAGCAGAAAGGAAAGGCTAGGAGAGTTCTATGAGAGCCAGGATGCAGAGGGCAGAAAGAGTCTAGTGGAGGTTAGACTCACCGCGTGCACGTCCAGCATGTCCACGGTGAGATCGTAGGAGGTGAGGTTCATCGACTGAAACACCTCGCGCAACGTCATCTTGACCCCCTTCACGTTGGTCACCACTTCGTCTGCGTGGTTCTTCAAGGTCTTCTTGATGAAGCGGAGCAGGTGCTTCTGGTTCATGCACGATGCCGCGTGGATGTGGGTGTCCACCTGCCAACATCGGCCGCAAAGTCAACATCGGAAATAAATAAATGTACTAAAACATGCAATCAACTTGCTGGCTATCATTTGTTTACTTTTGGAGTCAAGGGACAAAATAATACATGTAATATTTCTGGGAATTAGGTATCTGAAAGTTTTTTTTTTTTTTTACTGTGCAGTTTGCTAGGTATACCCGGCCATCATAGATGAATGAAAGTACTCAAGATGTATCAAGCCCATGCTAGAGGCTGTTCTTTAAATGGTCCGCGCCATTTTCCGATGTTGCCCCATGTTGCGGATGACGAGAGCGCTAATAATGGCGATCGGAACAACAAGATGCACAACTAGTCCAAATATTGGCAAATGGCCCGGAACATTTGAAGAACAGCCTCTTGAATGGGCCTGATTCATCTTGAGTACTTTCATTCATCTATGGTATTTCTCTATACATATATTTTTTCAATGTATAGAGTTCTTATTACAATATGCATTTTAATTTCAAGTTCTGGTTCAAATTATGTTACATTTTATGGTTGGACTGTTATAGAAATCTCTTAGCTTCAGCAAGTTACCCAAGTTAGTACCCAAGAGCAAAGGAGGAAAATTCAATTATAGCAACGAACCTTGCGAATGTTGTAAAAGTCCCTGTGTGGAACAGCTTTCTGCGAGGCCAGTTCACGCAGTTCGTTCAACAGAACGTGCAGTTGGAACTTGCTCGACAAGTAGCTAAGACGGCGGTAGCAGAACGACTTCCTATCAAATCATATAATATTTTAGATGATCTACAAGACCCCAATATACTGATCAAAAACGACCAGAAACATAGATTTTCATAGCATGTAGAGTGATTCTTGGGAATGCAGTTCAAATATAAAATAAAGAGAATAGTTCTGGGTGATCATTGAAGTCCTGCATCATTTTCAACTCACAGTGGTCCATCGGCAATCATCATGCAGAGCTGATTCATATCAGTGATGAACGTCGCCAGGTTTGGATAGGTGTAGTCAAGATGCTCGTTCCTCTCCAAATGCGCTTGGTCTTTGAACACGTGGAAGACTCCTTTGTGTGCTTTCATGACGTAGCCCTTGGCCGGCGGAGTGTCGCACACCCAGGGGTTGCCCTTCGAAGCGGGGGCGTGCACAGGGTGGTCTGAAAACAGCAGTACAATTAGGCACGGAGTCTGATTTGCAATGCAGTGGGTCGTAACAATTATTACGCTTTTAAGATGATTTAGGTTGAATGCTGGTTTTGTATCTTTAGAGGTTTTGTTATGCTTATCCAATAGGCAATGACCTTATGTGGGAATTTAATTTTTATTAAAAATTTAAAAGATATCAATATTTTATTTTGCAAGAGTGAACAACATTTCAAAATTCGATGCTGATGCCAAAATTAAACTTGTCTGGTTGACAATAGTGCAGAGAATCAATTACCTAATTATTGTACATAAATGTAATTTTAATTGTAAATTTAAAAAGCATTATTTTTGCTAGACAGTAGGCAGAGATGGAACTAAAATCCAGTACCTACATGCAACGGGCTGCCCATCCTTGCTTACGTTACGAGCGTTGGAAGGCATTGACTGTTGCCCGCCGATGCCGATAGATTTACAAACACTTGTCACTGTATTGCAATTTGCACTGGAAACTCAGCAAGTTGGAAACCCGTTGTTTGTACAGTCTCTATAATGCCGATTTCAGTTGGTCACACCAGTTCATAAATAGTACATATTCAGGGTCTCCCTATCAATGTGATAATGGCATACTGGTGCATACCGACCAAAACCGCCACAGTATTATGGGTAGAATAATAATATGTTGTGCCTTGTGGTAGGCAGAAGAGAATGCAGTGCTGAAAACACAATTTACCGTTTGAAGAGAGAGAAAAGGCATAAAATGAATGATGATAATTCAACTAACTACAACTAATTTGGCTGTAAAAGCTTGGAAGTCATTGATCAGATGAGTGCAGAATGCAGATCTGATTTAGACTACCTTCTACTAGCAAGTACCTGGCTCTCTTAACATCACAATTCTTCCAAGAACTGTGTATCCTTATGTAGGAAGAAAGAAGTAAGAAAAAGTTTATTTAAACACTTAGTTAGACAGAATTAACAGACTAGAGAAGATGCTGAAATAAATTATTAGATAAGAATATTATTGTAATTTAAATTCTTATTTTGTATTTATTTAGTCAACAAAGCAATGAAAAGGACTAGGATAGTTACAAGGAACAGAGGATTACCTTTCCAACTTACGCCACAAAGCACCAAGTCCATCTCCAGATCACTCCCACTTGATTTTAATTCCAGCAAGTGTCTACGTTTCGGAATGCTGCTACTGTTCAAGTTTAGTTCAGTCGTTTCAAAATTCAATTCCGTCGAGTCCAAATCTAATTCCAGCATCCCCAAATTTGGTTCTGCCGATCCCAAGTTTGGTTCAGTTTGGCCCAGACGAGGTTCTGTTTCTTGCACGCCTTGCTCTGCTTGACTCTGGCTAGCACTCGGATCACTTGGGACGTCAGGGACAGGAACGACTGGTGGACAGGAAGGAGACATGCCACAGAGGATACACCAACAAGGGAAAACATGGACAGAAACGTGTAACAAATCAAAACAAATCGGGGGTTTGGGTTTTCCTCTTAGACAAATGCGTTTCTAGCTTAATTTCGGGTTTGTAGTGTTTGCCACTTGTCTTCAACAATCTAAATTATTCTCAAGAACCAAATTTAATGACATAAAAGTCATAAAACATTAAATTTAATGCTTCTGGTAGTACAATATGATGCAT
The DNA here is from genome assembly GCA_921293005.1 of Nemoura dubitans. Classification (NCBI taxonomy): domain Eukaryota; kingdom Metazoa; phylum Arthropoda; class Insecta; order Plecoptera; family Nemouridae; genus Nemoura; species Nemoura dubitans. The sequence continues at coordinate 23,523,863 of OV121075.1, forward strand.
AGGCATTAGTATTAGGCATACCGAGAGAGCAGCATGGAATTCCCAAGGGTCCAGAGGAAATGTATGTAAGCTGGGGATTTTATTTTAGGCAAATGTACAGCAGACATTAACAAAAACCAGAGGTCTCTCGGGACTCCGCAACACAAATTACGTCTGGCAATAATGAAAATATATACGAGCAAGTATGCCCAAATTACTGAATAACCAGAAAACATTGGGCAATAAAGATATTATATTATTACTAGGACTCACAGATTGTTATATTATTACTAGGTAATTTTATGTTTCGTACTGATATAAGCACTCGCTACATACCTAAAAGATAACGTTTCAAGCATTGCGTAATTGTTACCTTTTATGGACTGTCTGTCCTCATGCTGCACGTCTGCTATCAGACTGGGGTTGCCAGAGTTGAGAGAGCGGAGGAAACGCGACGTTATGGAGGGGTAGCTCTGGTGGGAGACCGCCATGTAGCGTTCGCGCACGTGAAGGGAATGCACCAGCAGACGTGAAGCCTCCTCTAGGTCCTCCAACGGCACCTGCAAACAGTCCACACTCAGCTTTCATGCACAAATTTATGGTATTTTGGAAAACACTATAGTAACTATTATATATATATATATATATATATATATATATATATATATATATATATATATATATATATATATATATATATATATATATATATATATATATATATATGAAACATTTTTAGGTTAATGCTACAAATGGCATTTCGTAAAATATTATTTATTTTGCCAACGTTTCGCCAAGACTCCACTTGGCTTTATCAAGGCACAAAGTTTGTAAAACGAGTTTACTTGGATGAGTCTTCCAGAATATTTATATTCTAATATTTTATTATATATATTATAATATTTTACAAAATACCATTCGTAGCATTAACCGAAAAATGTTTCATACACCTAACGGCTACGAGAATTTCCATCATCAAATATATATATATATATACACGGCAACGACCCTTTCGCTATTATATATAGTGGCAACGACCCTTTCGTCGCAGGAGTCAGAATATCGAACGGCCTTCCCAAAGGCATCAACGACATCAAGGGGCGCAGACCGTTTAAAAAGCAATTAAAATCTTACCTAATTGACAATGTTTTTTACAGCATGGAAGAATTCGAAAAAATCTCAAGTGTAATATAAACTGTGATATAACTCTTATCATTTTATAGCTTTTTAATTAGCTCGATATGTCGTGTAAATACATTATAAGAGTAGGTACCCAGAGAACAGCATCTTTGTGTGTTTCATATTTTACCTACTTTGGACTATATTCTGATCATTTTAAATTATTATTCAATCATGACAATGTTTATACATTATATGTAATGTGTTTACAAACTGATAATAAATAAATAAATAAATAAAAACACATATATATATATATATATATATATATATATATATATATATATATATATATATATATATATATATATATATATATATATATATATATATATATATATATATATATATATATATATATATATATATATATATATATATATATATATATATATGGCTAACACAAATGGCTACAGTACACAAGAAACATTTATGCTAGATATGACTCAATATTAACACAGGCATGAACTATCTTTGCGCACTGAATCTGTGGTCAGATGCCTATGGGGGCATATCTACCTATGTTAGGATATGGCATGGTAAATTCAAAATATAATTAGTTGGTTCCAAAAGCTTTATAACTTTCAAGTTTCAAGGTTTAATAAACTTGAGACAAGGGATTAAAAATTGAAATAACGGTCACTGTAAACGATAATATGAATGTTGAGCTTTGAGAGATTTGAACTTCAGGGTTGAAATTTTAACTAGGATAATCACGAAGCCACAATGAATGTGCATGCATTTTGGAGAATTGAAGTACCTACCTACAACATAGGTACCTATTTGTATTTAGTTTTTACAAGCAATTGCAACGTATGTACTGTGCGGTTGAACAATATGATAATTTGCACTAGCTCCTAAGAAAGTAATTAAATATCTGGCAACAATAATTACTGAAATGTCAATCAACGGTTCATCGTTCAAATCAGAACTGGAGTCGGTCATTATGCAAACTACTCGTCACCACGTTTTAACACAAAATTGAACTCCAAGGGCCCGAAATAAATTATCGTATGATCATCAATAATTTAGAGCAAATTGGCGTGTATATCTAAATATAGTGATATCCACAAAGTTCATCCTTGGCACCTTCATAACCATAGCTACCAAATGGCCATTATGACCTATTATAGTTGGACGTTAATGTTCATTGTTTCCTGCCTGGCAGGGGACGCCTAAACGAAAATTTTGTTCATTGCATATTACCTATGGGCTTTGTGGGATGAATATAAATTATATATGTCTTCTGGGCCTGTGCTTAAAAAATGGTCATGTTTTATCCATATTGCAAACGATTCCCCATGTCGCCACCGTAAACTAAAACCTGCCCGTCTTCTGACCTCTAAAGCGCGCCTTATCACGTCCTCCCAGCGGTTGCATCTCCTGATCGTGCGGCGAGATTAACGCTTCTTGATCGAGTTTTCCCACTCAAATTGCTTTATAAATAGTTCCGGCACGCACTGCGTCACACACAAGCAACTCTAGCCGGTCGTCGGCGTCGGCGTCGGCGTCGGGGCGCCGAAATCCACAGGAACCGACGCACGATGCGCACGCCATAGAGGAGCATCGGTCGCAATAATTCCGCAGGCTTATTAAACATGGAAGGTGCCGCAAATCTATGTGTGTCATTTAACGTTTAGTACAGGATGCGGTTTAAAAAAGGGTCCGTCGCAGTCATAAAAGAAATTCTGTCGTGAAGTTACATAAATCTAATTTCGTACCGTATCCCAAGACTAAAATGACAGTAAAACGGGGTAAACGTACACGAGATTTAAGCGCAAGATTTGAGAGCCTGCACCCTGGTCCCTGATTTAGATTCTAGGGTGTCAATTGTAAATTTTGCCAATTCCGTGAACACTGCGCGGACACAAGGTGAAACTAAACGCATGTCTGCTGGCACGTTTTCGCCTTGCAGTTGACGGTGTGCGAATGCAAACACCGAACAGCCGTTGGTGTTTACGACCTCGCGTTATATGACGTGAAAATGTCCACCATGGAGTTGCCATGTTTTCTATCCAAAGTCTTGGATTCGATGTGTTATGGGTATCCCGATTCTCTTACCATTCCCCCCGCCAGCGAAAGAGCCGAATTATCCCAGTATTTGGTAACGATGGGAGGTCAGATTTTATATTTTATCACTCAAGTTGAAATATACTGTGAGTGGATATTACATTGTTCATACGTACTACTTGAGTAACTGACAATAACAAACTACCAGTTCCATCTGACTGCGTGTTAGACCAATATTCCTGTTATTCAAATCCATTTGTTTTCACAAATCAATACATATCATGTGGTACAAATTGCGTCCCCAAAGGTAAAACAAAATGCTCTCCAAGCATCAAATTTCCTGGAAATAATTCTCATTAAAGCCCAAGATACCCGCAGCGAACATTATTTCCCTGTCGAATGAAGACCGTCAAGAGATCTTGTCCATATACCCCTGACTCCAGAGGGAAAACAATTTACTTCGGCAGCGTTTTGATTAAATTGGAAAATTCTCAATTAAATTACTCCATCAAAATGTTTCAATGAAATTCATACACATAATGGACTTTCTCGTTTCATGCCATTATATACCTAATAAAAACTTTGAGCTAACCAGGTAGACGGCGCGATTATAATATATTATCGATTGAATAATATCAAACTCTATAATCACATTAGAATTCGAACGACGTTTAGAGACTCCTTGCCTTCTTTGAGCTCTGTCGCTTCAGGGCTTCCAATTCCATGCACCTTGCACTTTGGTCAAAGCACGCGCAGGGAATACTAATTATAGCCTTCTACCGATACGACAGGCGTTGTCCCACTCCCATCAGGATCAGCTGATGGACGAATATCCTGCAGGAATTGTAATGCTTCTTGGAGGAAAGGTACTTGTGAAGTGACAGGTAGTAAGTCAGCCAGAGGGAAGTAATTTCCACGTTGACGAGAAGAGACAGTTAGGTGTTGATTAGATTGTCGCATGATCGATCGGTGTTATCAATTTCAGTGTTCCTTGATCAGAAAACAGTTTACAAATTTGGTAGCCTCCCAGTTACCCTATGAGGTATGTTATCATGGGTTATAACAGTTATATTTCATTGTTATTCATTTTTGTGTCCAGAGAGCTCTTGCATGGTGGGCTAGAACGGGTTAGAACGAGTCTCCCAATATTTGGCATGCTTTTGATTTGAGCACTGCACGGCGTCCTTTGTTTAAAATCAAAAGCCCTTGACCCTGCCTCTCTGCCTCCCCGCCTTAAAATCAGAAATGATATCGAAAGTCGAAACTAATTTTCCCGGAGCTTTGTGGAACCTTTCTTCAACTATCATGACAAAGACAGATACCAAAATGCCGCCAGATTTATTGCAGGGTGGGACGAAGGAGCGAAGGGAGGGGGGAGAAGCCAATAAAATACTAGTGTACTTATGCCTATAGTATACAACATATAGCCATGGGTCACCGAAATAAAACCTTCGCCTTTTGTCCGATTCCAGTCCGATGCGAGCTAGGCGGTCATTGAAAATTTCGAAAGACGTCAACGAAAGGTACTTAAATTAGTGCTGATAATAACAAACAACTACCTTGCTGAAGATACCGACCGTAGGTACCGGCGACCTACCTACCTAATAATAGATAATTATGCCTGCCACTATGAAGTTTCTATCACTGACATTTGCCGCGCCACGAATGTACATAAAAAAGTAATATGAAATTTATAATGTTCGTGTTTCAGTTCGCATTTCCTATACTTGTGGCTAACGCGTTGGCATTTGAGCGAGCCATGTCGGCTATAAACGCTGAGTGAGCTCGGCGCAAATTATAGATACCTACATCTGAATTCTCGGCTCCGGCAAAAGTTCGGTCATGCAATTGCAAACAACATATTTTCAATGCAGTCGGAATCCGTCTGAAAGCTATTATCACTGTACTGAGTTGCAAATGCATGATTATCACGACTCTCGCAGTATCAATAATTTCGCAGCATCATAACGCGCACCTAATACGTAAGTAGGTATCTGCAGAAAGTTGTTAAGTTAGTAACATGAAATCAAGACACTAATGAATTTCAATCTAAACTTCCAAATTTGGCAAGAAATGTCCACGAAATAAAAGCATTTTATGCGCGGTGTGCATTATTTTTTGTCCCGGTGCCCTCAATCTGTCCACGCCAAGGTAATCAATCATCTATAGGAAGACCATCCAATTGATTGAAGGTGCAAATCCGTTCAATGTCACGCCGGCATTGTCCTGGTGCGTCTCTAGCGTCGCAGCGCTCGATTTGCAAGGATTCCCGAAGTGCCGTCTAGACTCTAGACTCAAGACAAGCCGCGCAGTGCATCGCAGGCTGCAAACAAACCGGTGCAACACGACACCCCATGCATGGCAGACGCTTTCGCTAACGGACACCTTCTGCGCGCAAGAGCCAAAAAAATATGGCGAGACGATTCTCCAGGCCAGTAGCGAAGAGGGCTGGTGAAAGGAGTCGGTGTATAGTATATCATCAAGAAATTGTATATAAAGTTACTTAAAAAGTGACTACATACTTGTGTGTGGTTTGTTTTCATCACAGGAAGAAGGTTTTAGCTTTTATACTTGGGATGAAGTGAAGAAATGCATGTCCTGAATTATTGCCGGGAGCAGGTTAACCGTAATATTTCAAAAAAGGACATAGTTCAATCAGAATTACTCAAATTTCAAAAAACAGACAGTCAATACCGGTAGAGGAGGGATGGGATCGACGAAGGTGCAAGAATTAAGTAATGAATATGATTGACAAAACCAAGCCCGGTATCGATGTTACTGTGATGAGAGGGCCAGTGAGGAGCTCATCATGAGGGCGTGCGGTCCTGTAATCCCGGTGCAGACATCTATCCCGCAGGTGCCCTACATATCCTGCCTGGCCGTGCTTTTCCGTGATTTCCCACGACATATCAGGCACCCGTGGAGTAATTGCTGCCCTACTAAACAGGCCAGGTCGTCTCCTTACCAGCTCCCTCCTTTCCTAATAAAACAAAGAAAAACAAAAAATACCATAAACACACACGAAGCATGCTACTATAATTTTTAGCGTTGCTTTATAACATTTCTATTCAGTAGCAATTAATATTAAAACAACAACACTGAAGCCAAATAATAGAGTGCACAGCCACAACGATACAGTGCGAGATAAAACTGAACGGTGCTAGCGTAAATCACATCATGTTACAAAAATCAATGCATGCCCATGACCAGCACTTCGGTATCCGGTATCAAGTCAGAGCAGGCAGCAACCGTGGCACTCCGGGGCAATTGCGTCCGTGCGGCCCGAGATGGGTAGGGAACTCACTCACCCCCGAAGTGTCCTCGCCGCTGACGGAGACCCTCTGGAAGTGCGGCACGAAGTCACACTCGTCGAGGGTGACCATCTGGTTCTCGCGGTCGTCGAGCGAGGTGCCCAGCGACGGCTCATAGTGGCTCCTGCGCTCCTCTATGTCCTTCGCGACTCTGCAATCACACAGACGAGCACACGCCTCGGGTCAGCCTCGGGATGCAACCATCGGCTGCGCTACACAATACAGGGGATGGCTTCGTTCGCTAGAGCCGGCCCGACTCATCGGGGTCACGGCCCGATCCACGATCAGAGGCCCGATCCACGATCAGAAAAACAAAAAACGAGAAAATGTCCTTTCATCTTCTAAACAACAGATAAACAATAAACAATTATAAACAATTTATATGGTATGAGACAGCCGATTTAGAAAAGTTTTCATCATGGAAACTATGAAAGCCTGTTATTGATGAGCGTAGCGAGCGAAGCGAGCGGAGCGAAATCTTCAATTTCACTTACCCCAAAAAAAAGTCACTTGTGTATGTTTTTTTTTTTTTGTGTTTGTGCGCGCTCTACAGACCAAACGCATGAACCGATACGGATGAAAATTTCTGAGTATCTACCTCTGTTCTCAACTTAGACCCCCTGCGTTTTTTGAAAAAGATCGGTTCAGTAAATTTTTTATAATTCAATTTTTACGAAATTTTTCGATTTTTTCCGAATTTCGAACCCCTGTAAATTTCAAAGTTCTGAACATAACTTCACCAAAACTTCTAAACATGTTGACCTTATACATATTTATCATGCCTGCAAATCTTATTTCGGTAGGTTTTTCCAATTGGTTTTTATTAGCATTTTTGTGGTGTTTTTTTCGTGATTTGACGGCTGATTCAATACGAGTCCGGTTTCCTTCGTTTCCTTGGTTACCAGCTTTGTTGACCTCGAAGAGAAACAAAGGAACGCCAGAATCCGCATACATTTTCAAGTGATTAGAATTTTCGAGAAGGCAATGGTCAGGTTTGGTGCTCCATGGTTTTCTTGTGACTGCTGCAAGCACCTTTTAATCCGCTATACACAAACCGCTACATACGCTCATCTTCAACGCAACACAAATTGCGTTCGCGAAGCCCTAGTGGAAAGAAAACGCGATGGTTCTACATAATGTGTTATATAATAGCCTAGAAGTCCTAAAGAACGATTGTGTTTTCTACGATCCTTCTACATCTATAGAACTCGCCAACGCCACTTCGAGCATCGGGATGCAAGTCGCCCGGTGCAACCGAGTCGTTATAGGAGAGGGCGACTTCAGCATTTTATTCAAATTGTAATCACTCGCGCGATTGCGCAACTGCCAGCAGCGACGAGTAATATCAATGCACATTGTTCACAAGCATCGTGATGAAAATGAGCTCTTTGCGACGCGTGGGATGACATTTCATGTGAGGCGAGTGTGATGCTGCAATGTCATCAATAATAAAGCGGGAGCATGTCACGAGTGCCGCGCCAGGATCGAGCCAGGACCGAGCTGCAGGTTCAGGCCAACTCTTGACTGCATCTCTTATATCTGCAGCCGCATCTCGATTCGGCCGGCGATGCTAAAACTACTAGCACGCTATTGCTTCGCATGACGAGGCTGTTGACATTCTTTGTTACCCATGTGCGCTTACGGTAAACACTGAGTAAAAGCCATCAATAATAAACGCATCAATAAACGGTCGTATCTATGTGGGTCGTACCTATTCTATATATTGTAAAGTAATTTTTCTCTTTCGGTATTTCAGGTTTCAATCTACGCCTCGGCTGAATACAGCTTCGAGAATTTTCATTTTTTTCTAAAAAGGTGAAAATAAAAATTTCCTGCAGTGATACCAACTCACGTATTTGTTGCTATCATTACGGTATGGTTGATATGTGGCTGCTAGTCTTCCAGTTGAGTGTGTGGGGAGGGTTGTGCGGTGGTACATTTAGAGCACTCACATAACCAAATTCCAATTTGCATCGAAACCTCTGAATAATAAATAACTGTGGTGCGGTGGCACCTGAACTTCGTAATTAAGTCAAACATGGCAAGTAATCTATTATTTTAGTACCTACAGTACAATGATGATGCTTTGCCAACCACTTAAATGAAACTCGATGATTATATAAACAAGATGATGAGCAATTGTGGTGGATATAGATACGAGTACAAGACATTTGAATTGCAATTGGGAATGCAATATCCTTGGAATGGCTTGGTATTGCATTATTGATCGCCTAATCTTGTTCGATCTTGTTATCTCATCTAATATAGGAGTTGTTTACATCATCCATGAAACAGCTTCCAATAATGAATAATGAATAATAATGAATAAGCTTGAATAATGATAGAAACATAGAAGATATCGATTCTTTGCACATTAATAATAGTTATGTATATTGTCAGTAATTTGTGGATCAATGAAATATCATTTAAAGATTGAAATGAGATTAATAATAAAACCAACAAGATTAAATCTGATATCGCGGAAGTAGCATATTCTCAGGTATAGCAATAATAATATGCATACGCTAAAAATATTTCCCTAAACCTTGCAACCCCTTCAAAATATATACATCCATTTTCTGGCCGCTAACGCTTACATGCAAAGCACAATGACATTACCTACTCACATGTGACAAGCAAAAACTGTCACAAAACCTGTGTTTTGAATGAAGAAATAATTATAAAGCTGGTATTCCGGACTACAACTTTGAAGTTTAAACTTACAGCAAATATATTGCTGGGAAATTTTGCAAATTACATTTTAAATTTTTGATTGTGTACCACCACCAATCAATCTCACATGGCTAACAAATACGTGGAAGTGACATTCCATGAATTGCAGAGTATCTTTGATCTCAACAGAATCCATATTGTACCCGGGCTTCGGAAAATGAACACTCTAAGTCCAAATCTTCATAGTTCATACCACAGATAGAATGTGATGAGCTCATGTATCTTAACTCTAGCTTAATGTTTTAACCACATTTCAAATATATAATTATAACTTATCCAACACTCCAATACGATCCAATCAAGGTCCTCCATAATCGAGATCGATCTCATTCTCCAGCCTCTTACACCAAACTCTATAGAATAAACAGCATACGGATTTCCTTCTTATCCTCGAGGAACCGAACATCTATCAACCAAGAAATAAAACACTACCCATCTACATCTGTTGCTTGTAAAGCAACAATCACGCCACACTAGCAGCAAAGAATTGTACATAGCATGTACGAATTGACCTTTGTCAACTCCAGTGCAAGCAAATAGATGCACTGCCACTAAGTCACATAAAATCCAATCAATATTATCTCATCTCAAAGCAACCTCGGGTGTCAACCAATTAAAGCCCCTGATCCAGTCCAGTGTCAACAAACCCTGCTGGACCAATCAATCCCAACAGGAACAAAAGATCTCGATTCGAACCGCACGATCTGCCTGCCCGTTATATCACCCACCGAGCACATTAGTACACTATATGTCACCATCTCCTACCTATTACAATCGTCTGATCTGTCACAACACAACCCATGCGAGTCCATTACAAGTTACAACCCCCCAAGTCCCTGAATCGCCACCCACCCCACGCGACGGTGCATCCAGCACCCAAAACTGCACCCTTTCCAACAGAGACGTGCTCACCTCCGCTTCAGCAGCAAGTTCTCCCGATGCCATCGCTTCGAATCGAGTGCTAGTCCGAACATGTCTCGTCTCAGCCACCAGCACGCATCGTCGGAGAACGGCGTCCACCGCTGCTGCCACCACCGCGTTCACACTGACATTGACAGGGTGGTGAGCCGCGGCAAGCAGTCAGTGTTCGCCGTCGCCTTGTCCGCGTAGAGGCGCACGCCGTCGCGGCGATCAAGCAAACACCTTAAGGGGGGCGCGGGAGAGGGGGGCCGAGTCAGCTGAGCGCGGACTGGAGTGTCGGCGGAGGCGGCAGTGGCGGCGGCGGCGGCGGCGGCGGCGGTGGAAAGGATATCGAAATCGATCGGACTGGCAGAGCGGCGCGACATCGTGGGGGTCGGGGGGGGGGGGGGGGGCTCAAGTGGCGCCGACGCGCTACGCGCCACCACGCGGATGGTCGGCGACCTTGACGCCGTCGTCCAAAGCGGACGTCGACTCTGTATGCTTTGACCCCCACCCCACCCCACCCCACCCCACCACGTCATCGCGTGGTCCAGCCGAGATCGCAGACGGCGGTCGCGATGGGTAATTGCATGGTCGATTAAAAAATCATTCACTTTGTTGTCAAGACCTTGAGTGTGGACGGGTGCTTTGGATACCGTTTCTTGCACGCCATTAATTGAATCGACGATTTAATCATCCCAAATTGTCATGTCCAGTACCTGAAACTAATTATACATAGACGCAATTTTTTGTCATATAAGTTTCCTCTCTGAGTTCTCGGCACAAGGCTGGTATCAATGAAACGATGCTGTTATGATCACCAATTTCATGTTATCGTGGTGACTTCTCGGAAAGGAAACACAAACGGATCGCAATCAGGAAGGCGTACTTTGTATCGCTGGACCGCGCATTTGGTGGCATTTGGGCACATTTGGTGGAAGACAATGACATGCGATGCGATTGTGAATGCACCTAACATTGTCTCCATGGGACCATACTACGTGCGGGTGCGACCAAGGTTTGGGTTCCTCGGCCGCTAGATGTCCGCGTCGTGGTGGGTGGGTGTTACTTGTTGCTGCGTCGCGGCACTACGCGATTACTGCATCGTCGGGACCAGTGACCGATAGCGGACCAGCCGTCTAGCATAGTTATTGATCGGACATGCACGCGTCTCCAGTTAACAGAACCCCCAGGCAGACCCTTGCAGCTTGCCGTCTATCACGATTCACGCCGCATTCTTACAAACACGAGCAACATGCGGGCTGATTGGTGCCGTCCGAAATGTAGAAATTAGAAAATCAGTACAAAAAAGCCATCCGAAAGTAAAGAGTGTTCAAGAGAAAGGGATGCGGACACTAATATGCGGACGCGGGCACCCTCCTAGTAATTATGCTAGACTTCTGTCAAATGCACGGTGTTGCTAAATTTTCTCTGAGCGTTCTATCCGGTGTTTAGGAAACTAACAGCTGTGCGGAGTGCAACAGCAGACTCGCCCTTATTTCCAAAGTACGAACAATAATACGATTTCATGTAATGAACTTCCGAATGAACTTAAAGTTGTGTACAATGAAAAGGTCAAAGTTGCATGCGCCATTAAAGTTACCCATTGGAGAAATGAAATTATATTTTCAAGGCAAAAGGAATAGAACACATTTTTCTATAAACCGATCAACTTCACCATCGACAAGAAACCAAAGAAAGCAGACTGACAGCATTCATTTCAAAGCTTTGCGATCTGGCTTATTTCGCCGGCCAAAGTAACTAGGTCATATAATTGGAAGATAAGGTGTTATTTTACCTGCGACACGTGGACAGCAGGTTTTTGCGGATTGAGGTCAATCCAGGATTCCACTTTTGCAATGTATATATTGTGATTAATCCACGGGTGGAAAGCACACTATATAGTAATAAACGGAATTCCTGGTCCGCACATTCGAAACTCCAATTCCAAATAACCCGACGCCCTTATAAGGGAAGATAAATAATCCTATTAAACAAACTCACAAGAAGGTGGTTCAGACTTCAGCTGCAAGTTGTCCCTATTTACAATTAAAATCGTTTTAACGAGATGCACCTTGCGTTTGCGTAATAACGATGCGACTTGACCCTCAAGTATATCTTGATAGTACTAAACGAGTACAGAGCAAGTGGTAAGACGACAACACATTCCAACGTCAGAGGAAGCACGCATCGACTTCATGGAGATGGTTGCCGTTCCCTCAGTGGCCAGTTCAATGCATAAGCTGTTGCAACTTGCAACTTGCAACTTGCAATTGCTCATCACACAAAGCACCAGAGCTCAAATTAGTCAAGAATGTGTAGTTTTTGCTCACGATATTTAAATGTTTACCGCAATATTACTAACATATTTCTTGATGGTGTCAGAGACGTATGATTCGAATTAGATGAGATGCATGCGTGTTGGTGGATGGATGGGCTTCGGCGAATGTTTGGATCAAACGTTTTCGCAGTTATAAATGAGGAACCACAAGTTCTATGATTTTATACGTATTATAAACATGTCACCGCGTTTTAGCTACGTTAGATTTCATGTTTAATTATCCAAATAATGTGTCCCCTATAAACGATGGTCAGCGAAGTCTGTCTGAACTTGTGGAAAGATACATAATTACCTCGGAAACTGAAAAAAATTCAGAGCGGGACTGAACCGTTTGAGCTGCCAGCATGTCATCAAATAGCGCGTGGATAGGTCAGTTACAAGAAATCAGGCATGGTGGTAGCTGCCTACAGGAAATTGACGATGGCCAGTCAAATGATGCTCGGAATGTTCTGGCGAACGAAGACAGATCTGCGAAAGCGAGCTATCTTCTGGGCCGCAGATTCTACTGCGTTGTCGTGCTAACATGAGTGATGACCGCACAGGGTGTGAACCAAGGTCCTCATGATGATGACAAACCCAGCGATCAATCATGATAAAGCCATAGGTTCCAAATGGATGCCGGATCATTAATATTGTGTTCCAATATTTTATCGAATGGTGCTTATAAAAAAGTACTTTTATAGATTGGCATGAGGCTGCTTTTCGTGATCGGAACTGCACGCAGCGAAATACTACTCCCACTCCCCATATAGCGAAACCAATATTTGCATGGGCCCAACATAATATATTATCTTCTTATTGGCACTGATATAAACCGTTTTGCAGCCTGGTTTGCAACCCGGTTTGCAACAAAGTAAAATGAAAGTATGCAGAAAAAGGGGAACCAATCATCCCATTAGGAACGGAATTTGTGAGGATGGTATTGTCTGGTCAGAAAGTTACATGTATCCGGCGAAAAGATACTGGATTCCGGCAATTGTGTGATGGATTGGGCGAAGGAATCGGAACGAGCGTGCCATTCGAAGACAGCCATCTCGAATTTGGTGTTGGACTACGCCAGCTGTAAATGTAATTGGGATGTATGGGAGCCATCAACAAACAGTCGGTTGCACATTTATAGGAACTTGAGTTGATAAAACTGAACCAAAATTGATTCCCTACTGCCCTTCCATAATTTGTCCATGGTCGTGCATGCCATGGCATATGCTTCCCCAGAATTGTTAGGGCATGGCATCTTAATGACAGCAGAAAAACTGAGGATACCCCACACCAATGCACGAAATGTTGTTCAATTCTACGAAGGTTCTATCGACAAGGGTGCCGAAGTGCCTCTGTAATTCTATGCCCATTTTCCACGCTAAAGAATGAAAACACTCTAACGAGGTTCGCGGTGCCTGCAGCACTGGAGCCCTGGCGCTGCGAGTTAACTCTCATTTGGTGGGTACCAAGGCTCCCCCAGCGCTCTTCATCGCACTCCACGATGAAAGAATGTTGAGTATATATATATAGTATACCGCCTCTAAATTCCTTCTAACTGGGTGAAAGATAAGTATTCAAAATCGATCACGAGTTATTTCAAGCGTACAAACGAGCAAAATTCAAGAAAATTCTCTCGACCAATGCTATCCAAAAATTTTTAGACACATTATGGATCTAAATGTTTTTTGCACGGTCAATCTCAAATCAGATTAACTGGTACCTACCTATAAAGTTTGGTGCAGATATCAAGATTATGTTTATGAAGCTAGGAGTCCAAAAAAAATGAAATCGAAAAAATGTATATTTTCTTAAAAATTGATTTATGAAAAAACTATTTTGCCGATATCTTTTAAAAAACGGTTGATCTAAGTCGGATATTACGAAGATTTTGGTCACTGGAACACAAAAGAAAAAAAGTGTCTCTTCTGTGTGTAGTCTAAATGAAGTAATCGTTCGCCTCGCTCGCTCATCCAACAGCCGCAATCGCCCGCATGGGGCGCTTAACATTTTTTTGTGTTCACACAAATTTGCAGTTTGAGAAACTTTCCGAAACATCCTTCCTCTTCTTGGTCTCTTCGACCTAGGACTCCCAGACAAGCTTTCATGTACATTTCCCCAGCCCATTCGGGGACTTACAGTGCATCAAATTCAAAGACTACACTAAATGATACATTAACCCGCTTTGCCGTGAACGTGGCGTCCTTACCTGCTGGAAAGCTGTCGCTGGATGGCGAGCTTGTTCTCGATCTGCTCGATGGGGAATTGCGGCACCTCGTAGGGCGCGGACAGCTCGCACGGACCATCGTCGCGCTCGCGCTCGAAGGTCAACTTGGGCACCGGGAACGTGGGCGACGACGAGAAGTTCGGACTCTCGCTGCCTGCAAGGGGCACACCGAACACCGCGGACGTCTTTAGAACAGCCTGGCCGAGAGTGGGTATAGTACATTCGCGAATTTCTGGTCAAATCCACTTCAGGGCTTCGGACAGATATGTAAATTCGAATCCTTTCTCAACCTTATGTTGCCAATTTTCGGGGAAACCCTTTCATTGCCAATCATCAGGTAGGTAAGCACACAAGAGGGACGAAAGTGACAACGTAGCTATTTGCAAAGAGATCCGTCAGTTG
The DNA here is from genome assembly GCA_921293005.1 of Nemoura dubitans. NCBI lineage: Eukaryota > Metazoa > Arthropoda > Insecta > Plecoptera > Nemouridae > Nemoura > Nemoura dubitans. The sequence goes on from OV121075.1 coordinate 23,538,921, forward strand.
TCACTCTCGAAGAAAACACAATAGAGCTTAGCAGAGCTTACAAGGGTCGGCACGCGACTTCCTACCGCAAAATCTCAAACGGTTTTGACCAGAAATTCGCGAATGTACTATAACCGGCCCGGGCGTAGAGTTTGCGTTCTTGGTGCAGCTGTTGGCTGGATCTCTCGGAGCATGGGTTCTGGGGGGACTGCAGGTTGGGTGACAATGGGTGACACATTAATTGCTACTAGCCGATGTCCGCCCGTAAATGCTTTTACAACTCGCCATTTTACCCATTTACAACGGCTATTCAAGAATCAAGATTGTAGAAAACACTCTGGCGTCATCAAACGGCGAAATTCCCTCCGCATATATCCGCTTCCGGTGTCGACGACTCTTGCCAAACATTATACAATGTGTCTTGGCAATGTTTTAGGCAGATTCGCTCAAAAATGCAAACCCGAATCGCATTTCTTCTGAGAGCTATTGAACTATTCTATACCGCAGGTAATTGCACAAAGAAACAACACAAAGAAAATAATAAATAAAATACCTAAAGAGATTCCCTGCGCTAAATATCTGCGCATCTTACGGTCTTACCCTAACCCAACTTCATAAGATAGGACGGTGCGGCATATTACTCAGCATATTTGACAGCCGGCACCTATGACCATCGATAAAAATACCATTTTATAATCTATAAAGTCTTATCTCTTAGGCTCATAATGTCTACGTAGCATGTAGGTACATACATCGCACTTAATATATTGTCGAAGATCCATATTATATTAGTTCCACGAGAACGTAGTGAATAACATTTAAAACATGTCAGTTGGTACGAAATGGATACCCAGCAAAACAAGCAAAAGTATATGTGGTTTTGTCAATTGAAATCAAACTGAAACCCAATCATTTTCTCCAACATGTCACGTATCAAAGTATAACACGTTCCGTCAATTCATCGATAACACATTTAAATCTTCGTGGATGACCCTGAGCAGATCGCAGATCGCATACCGGCACCCGATCAATCAACAGTCTGACGAGCAGTCAGACTTCCTGAATAATCCCATCGCTATAATTACTGCGCCGTATACCTTTGACGATCTTGAGCCGTCGCGACATGGCGCTCGGCTCTCCAGCACCTGCTGATTGCGACTGCCACAACAGCCTAAGCTGCCCCGGTGTCTTCAGATCTTATCAGACAATGAGCTCGGCTAGCTTTACTCTCAATGCTCTCAGCACTCATACTTCGAGATGTACACATTCAATTCAAGATCCTCTTCTAACAAATGCAAGGCTGTAGGTACAGATTTATTACTGTTGATACAACAGTGGCGGGCCGAACTATATAGGGACCGTGTCACAAGAGGCCGCAGTTTGCTCACCCACTATGTTGTTGGGGTACCTACAGTACAGACATACTGTTATGTTGCCCTTTCCCGCTACGTATACGACGCAACGTTCAATTGTGAAGTACTTCTTTATTCATTTATTTTATTCGAAGATTTCCCACGGGATTAAAGTTCAGAAAAAATGTATTTCTGGCTTCTGCTCTAACTCCGCACGGCAAAGTGAAGCAGGTTTCTCCTCGGTATATCAAGCACGCCACTGGCAACCTAATCCTGTCAGATTCCATTCCAATGTCTTATTGTCCGCGCATTTTCTTTCAGATATAGTAGGATGTCATGCAATGCATCCATCGCGACAGTGGCGAGAAGCAAGCCGCAAGGCAGCATAGATTGCTTTGTCATGCATTCAAAAAAACGCATTTAACGAAACGTTGAGAAAAGCAGTTTGAAGACTGCACATTGAACTAGCGCAGACCGGAAAGAATGTGGTATTTTTTTATAGTGCACAGGTATTGGTGTCAAACTAGGCTGAGACGCTAATGAACACGTGAGGGGTGTGTCGGCGACGGTGCGCTATATCGTCCTACTGGGTCGGTGCTTTCCAGTTTCGCTCCAGAGCCTACATTCCGACCCGTAGTTCTACATTATCGTGTTCGATCAGGTTATCATTTTTATTGTGAATGGTATCATACGTGCAGTAGTGTCACACCTATATACAGACGGTTCACAATAACTAATTGTATGACCCATATCCTGCATCTAATCTTATGTCTATGTATCTCGATTCTCGATGTTAACGATAACGCCGAAAGTGCCGTCCGCGCCAGGACATGAATCGACACTCGCATGTCTCCATACAAATTTGAGACAACACACCTGTTAGTCTGGCCACCAGGCAGGTAGTAAACATCGCGACAACTATATTGCACACTTTTATCTGTCCATAGTACTTAGCTATAGCGAGCCACAAAGGTGCAAAACAAACAATTACCCGGCTCGCATATGAATTACTCAGCCGCGACACATGGTACTGTGTATACCTGTGCCTGTGATGTGTGCGATCCTCTAAACTGCGTAATTACTAACCGACACGTGCACTCGTCGCGACGATGCTGGTGGCGGCTGGTAAACACGGGAAGAAGGACAATGCCAAGTGCCGACGTAACGACAGTGAGTGTGCGGTATCCTATATAGAGTTCCTGATAACACCATCGTATTAATAGATTTCCTGTGAGTGCATACTGATACGTATAACAACGATCATCCCCGCGAACAAACACGGTAAGAGACCGCAAAAAGTTTCTACAGTTGCCCCAGATGTGTCAATCAAGATTTATTTTTATTCTAGCGAGTGTGGATTCCAGACCGACACGAATCATCTCGTGCTGGGAATGGGATAGCACCACGACCCCAAGAGCACGGACGTAACGGGATCCGTTCCAGAGAATGCCAGTAACTTCATCGTCGTCTTTGCGAGCATACCCGACGCGGCCACATACACGATTGCCGAAACGTTAGCCAAATTTTGCGTCGTCAATGCCACGTTGATTGGTTTGCCAAAATCTAGTGCAAAACTCACCGCTGGACACAGGCGTGGTCGGTTTCTCAGGCTGTTCTGTTAGTAACCAGGGTAGAACCCGTTTACTCTTGAAATTAAACTCCATGCGAGGTAGAGCAAAGCGTGCATGCTCTACGCGACGCGGTTGCTAGGAGACTATGAGACAGACGGTGCTGCTGGGATGAAAGATACCAGCCACCGACGCCCCTCGTCCGAATGAATGGAGGATAGGAATTAGGCGCCGATTACTTGATAGTGAGAGCCGGTGGTAGGAACCGAACTATTCGGTAGCGGGTCGAGATTGTGGCGTGGAGAAATGACGAGTAACGCGGCCCGAACGTCGGGTATCACTGACCGTCGGAGTGACGCCTTGGTGGTGCACGGCCAAGAAGCTAGAATCCGCGGTGCATGGATTTTATCTCAACTGATGGCTGAGTGGCGAGACTAAATTTAAAATGTTCGCCGAGCTATTTATAATACGTAATAAAGTATTGAGGCAGCAGAGACGGAGCCGGATATGAATTAATATACGCGTGTCCACTTTGAAATGCCTGCATCGCGGCTCAGCTCGCAAACTATGAAATTGCAAAATGCGCTCAACCACAATGGTTCCATTGAAATGAAATAACTTAAAATACAAATAACTATTTCCTTGATGAGTTCTTAAAGGACATGCCAATTTTCCATTTTCTCCTATTCAAACTTCTCGATACCTTGCCCTACCATTCTGCTTGTACAAATGTTCTAGACATAGACGATGGAATGGACGATGTTTCGAATTTTGTACCGATCGATAAAATAAGAAACTTTACCTTCAGACTTTGATTTATTGTCGTTAATCTATATTTATCCTGACTAACTATAAACACATGAAAATGCTGCTTGCTGACTTTAAATTACAATGGCAACTCTACAGTCCAGCCAGGCACAATAACAGATAGTTGAAAATCAAGTGGCCTGGGTGCTAATCAAATGGATTATTTTGATATCGAATAAAAACTGACAAGATTTACCTTCTTCACCAACGAACGTATTGTGCACTCTCAGCAAATTCAGTTGCAGGGAATGATTCCCGCTGGAGTCCGAATCAGGATCGACGGCATTTAAAACACCCCGGGAACACATTTCATTGCCGAAATCGAAACGCAAATCACTGCTTCTGTCTCGGAACCCGAAAGCACAATAGCACAATAGCAGTGCCTGGCACACACTAAACTAATTCTCTGTTCATTTTACCCACCCGAAGAAATGTTGTGTTCGGAAGTTATTTTTAGAAGTCTAAAACATCGCGATACCTAGTTAGATTGTCTCGTCGTCGTGTTATTCAGATTTTTAATTCTTTCGCTTTGTGCTCGCAAGTTGTGTTACGACGATCGCAGTTGACAGCAAATGGTGCAACTCAAGTGCAACTTCTGTTCTGAAAACCGAATGGTCAAGAACTAGCTTGTAAACAGCCAACGTACGAAACCATCTAATGGTGCTAACCGCATGATGTCCGTTTTGCGTATGCTAATTTGCTAGTTATCCTTTGATTATCTGCTATCATTATTGACTTCTGCAAACAGCTGCCAAAGTACCAAGAAACAAGTGTTGTCAATGAAACGTTGGTAATAAAAACCCGGAATTTATAAATTTGAAATTCAAAAATGCTCCCTTTACTTCGGCACCCCTAAAAACCGCAGTTTGTTTTTTGGTTGTTATGGAAATGTACCATTTCAATCCACACTATAGAGATGTAGGATTAATAACTTGTTGATCGACAGAAGCATTAATTATGCTTCATGAGGAAGTTAGCGCAATCACATCTCGGTATCTTATTTATTTTTGGAATAGGGTATAATTACATTCAGCATCCGCAATTATTGGCGTTTGGCGACTTGCCAATTTAACTACGCACGTGGTGGAAACAAGGGCGGGCTGTATTTTCAAGATTTATTATCGGTAACATCGCTCATTGCAGCACATCCTCCGCTGCCCGCACCCCTTGTAGCAAAAATATACCTAATGTCTACGGTCATGCCCACATGCCGATACGTGATTTGATCGGGCAGTAAATTCTCTTATCAATACCTATAAATATGAATATGAGAAAAAATGTGAAAAAGCACGTTAGCCTTTGACCCAACTGACTATATCGGTAGTATTATCTTTACGGTTGCATGCTCCTTATCAATGTGTGCACGTGCTCGTCTACTCCAATTTTATTATCCAAATGAAAATGTGTCTAAGAAAAAACTCACCATTTCTATCCCCGTTCAAAATTGAACTTTTAGAACTGCCGTCATCCCCATTGCCTTCGTCATAGCAAAGCTGGTATTTCAAATTGTCAAGGTCTGGCGAAATCATGTTTGAGTCGTCCATAATGAAACACCTCGCTTATCAACGGTGGCTAAGTGAAGTGCTAAAATTTAAATGAACATGACACACCCGACAATACATTTTAAGTTCTGACAGTAAATTGCACGATGCGCCCAGGGCATTTTTACTGACAGCTGTGATGTAAAATACAGGTTCACCAACAGTACTGAACAAAACCAAATACCCCTAGAACTGGAAACAAGAAAACACCTTCTTTATCGGTTATCAATGGCACGAAATTCAAATGTTGAAAATGTAATTTCATTTTACGCCGGTTATTATATTTACTTTTTAATCTGACCTGTACACTAAAAATGTAAATTGTACCTATGAGTACAAAGCAAAAAGAGATTAAAAATAAAAATAAGATTTATTTTATTATATTTACGATAATTTTAACCAATAATTTTGCCATCACATTATTATTATGATTTTGTATTGATAAATTCAACTCGGTGGCAGAGCGTGCTTTCATTAATTTTTAAATGTATAGTTTCCTTACAGAACACGAGAAATTTATTCATAACTCAATCATAGTAGGTGTTCATTATAATTTTTATTTTATTTTGACTAGGAACATATTTTACTTGGGCGAAATAGTCACATCTTTCAGCCAATAAACAGTAAATATATATTATTATTATTATTATTATTACGGCATAGGTATAAGTGCACTTGTGCACTAGCCTGCTGAATTTACTTTGTAAGCAAATGTAGGAATGGTGTGTACCAGGTTATTATAATCAGTGTCGGACTGGCTACCCAAGGGCCCCGGCCGCAAGGTTGTCCTAAGGACCCCATCATAGAATCCATTTACCGTCTAAAAAAAGGGCAAAAGGCCATCACCTATTTTGGGGACCCCCGCGGTCGGAAAACTGGAGGCCCACGCGGTCAAGTAGCTCGGAGCCCCAGCAGCGATCGCCGCCTAGCCACCCTGTCCAGTCCATACACTAATTATAATAGTTTCTTTGAGTGTGTACCTACTAATTATAATCTGGTACCAATTTGGTCATTTTGACTTGGTCCTGATGGGGGGAAAAAAATCCAAGTTACAAGCATAAAGTCTATCCTCTTCTTAGTCATTAATTTCCACGTACAGAAAATATATTTTCATTACCCAAATACATTTCTAGTTAGGACTTAGGCTGATGGGGCTAACATAGTTACAGACATCCTAGTACAGCTATCTGACATTCTGCTGGACTGACTAGAAACTGTCCTGGATAAAATAAAATGCTACAATAAAAATGAATTAAATTGATGCATGAGAAAGGAGTGAAGATAGAAGGAATGCAAAGTTTCCAGCATCAATATCATTTTTTTTCTTCTTTCGACTCCAGTGGCACGGGGTGAGGGACGCGATCACACCTCGAGCTTGAAAATTCCGGGCCTCGGCAGTACGTTAAAAATGTAAACAAAATAATAATTAATAATAATAATATAAACTGGTGTTTTGTTTGCGTTATTGAAAAATAGAGCAGCAAATTGTGATCTAGAGAATACGAAATATAAGCAATGTGGGCCTTTTTTTGGCGCTTTGGAGGACGAATGTTCTTATAAAATACCTAATTCTATTCTGCCGTCAACCCACCGTCGAAGCCATCGAGAATACCTGATTAGAAGAATTTGTGATTTTTGTTTTTGGTTTATAATAAGTAGGTAGGTAGGTACTTCAAGCACCAAGCAAGAAGTAAGCAAAAAGAACTTTGCATGCATCAATTGCTGACAAATATTAGGCTGCAGGGACCCTAGATGCAGGAAAATTTTTGCTGCAGCAGAAAATGTATGGTAAATAAGTGGTAAAGTCAGTTAATTATTACATCTTAATTCATGTCAAAGATTTTTTTACAGAATTGCTGACTTTTCATGTACCTACCTATGGCTTTAGATGCTTATTTGCAATGCCAGGCCTAATTTTTGGACAGCACCCTGGACTCTACGAACTTACTTCTCATGTAAGTTGCGTTCTGTCGTAACTCCTTTCCCATAACCTTCACCCAACCCATTGGCAACCTACAATCAATACTAGGTACTTGATGATTTAATTTCATTCTTGGGTCCCTATACAACTACATAGAAGGAAAGTGCATTGCCTACCTACAGACACAGGATGCCCACAAAAAAAAATTAAGAATGAAGTAGTAATTAAGTATTTGTTTATTAGCCCTTAAAGGCTCTATCGCTATTTTAAGAAACCACCTTTATAGTCCCGTCTATAATTTGTAATATCTATCTTCAATTTAGTGTCATAGTAAAATTATTTATTTATTCTTAATATTTCCATTCTTATACTGTTATACTGTGTCCAAAGTGGCAAACATGTTATATTATGTCAGTGTTTAAATAAAAAACTACTCTCTCACTTCTTTGAACATGAAAATAGAGATAAAATATTAATTGCACTTATAACTGTTACGTCCTCTTAATTTGTATTTAATTTTTTTCATAAAGAAAGTTTAAAATAGGTCCTCTACTATTATAGTAAATTATAGTAAATAGCTCAACTATTACATCCTCTTAATTTGTATTTAATTTTTTTCATAAAGAAAGTTTAAAATAGGTCTGTTGAAATCTCGATACGTTATACTAGGTAACGATTACTATTAGTAATAGGTATGCGTAGCTACCGATCATTGGAATAAGCTAACTTCCTGCTGATGCTACTGCACTCTTCAATAAATATCCTCAAGCTTTTACAGCTCTCAGATCTTTTACATATTATAAGACCAGCTTTACTTGAATGCAATTACTTTCCGCTGCTGAATTCAAAGTCACTGTCATCGTTTGAGACTACTGTGTTGCCTAAATGCACTGGCGATTCTGTGTCTGATTCGAGCATCGCCAAGCCCGTCTTTCTGGGCTTTGTAGCGGCTTTAGTAGCCCCTTGAATTGCACCGACGTTCTGCTCCACCGCGACGGCCGAAGATATCGACGTGTCATCATTTGTGTATTGACTGACATCTCCGACGATTTCGCTTGGCTGGTGATTATTGTTTCCTGAAAACATAAATACCGTAAATATGTTATTGATTTCGAACAGAACTTTCTTATTTGAGGATTTAATCTCATGATAAAAACAATGTAGCTAGGACCAAAAATACTTTCTAAACTTTCCCATCAAAGGGCTTTCGATCAGAGTAAAGGGGTCTGGATGGCGTTTCGTTTGTTTATACTATATACCTCTGACTACGTAGGTACCTATATAGAACTAGAAGTATTACGTACCTACCACATTTTTTTATAATATTCTAATGACAATATTTTATAGATCCGTGACCTAACTATAATCTTATTCTTGTTATAAAAAATATACTCACCACCTTGTTTATGGGTTGAATACTCTTGAGACTCTTCATAATAAACTTGCTCCTGCAAAGATTCTGGCATCCCATCCTCTTCAGCCGGCAGATGTTCACCTCCCATTTCATCGCGTTCGTACCCGGCTGTAGGTTCGTGGTACTTGCCCTCCTCAAAGTAAGCCTCACTGCCTTGCTCTCCATGCCACTGTTGAACTTCACCCGGACCTCCTTCGTTACCCACTTCATAATTGCTATCGGCATATTCTTGACTGTGCTGTTGGAGATATTCTTGATATGCAGCTTCATCGGTGCCTTCTTGGTATTGAACTTGATTTTCTGTGGAATACTGATCTTGTACTTCCTGATCTTCTGGTGCATATTGACCTTGATCCTGAGCACTATACTGGCTTGGGTACTCTGCATATTGCTCTTGCTGCTCAGCATACTGACTTTGACCACCTTGATACAGATTTTGACCTTCAGCATATTGGCTTTGATCTTCATCATATTGGGGTTGCTCTTCTTCATACAGAGCTTGGCCCTCCACGTACTGACCTTGAATATCAACCGCATAATGAGCCTGATCGTCCGGTTGGTACTGAGTTTGATCAACTTCATATTGGCCGTCCTGCTCTTGGTACTGTTGTTGATATTCATCGTCTTCATATTGGCGTTCATCCTGCGGTGCCAACTCTTCATGGCCCGTTTCATACTGCCCTTGGTACTGATTGTTGAATTGCTGCTCCCCATATTGATCCTGGGTGACATATCCTTCTTCCCCCTGAACATATTCTGGCTGATCTTGAACTACATACTCTCCTTGATCTTCTGTAGCAGCATATACCACATTTCCTTCTTCCCCCTGAACATATTCTGGCTGATCTTGAACTACATACTCTCCTTGATCTTCTGTAGCAGCATATACCACATTTCCTTCTTCCCCCTGAACATATTCCGGCTGATCTTGAACAACATACTCTCCTTGATCTTCTGTAGCAGCATATACCACATATCCTTCTTCCCCCTGAACATATTCTGGCTGATCTTGAACAACATACTCTCCTTGATCTTCTGTAGCAGCATATACCACATTTCCTTCTTCTCCCTGAACATATTCTGGCTGATCTTGAACAACATACTCTCGTCGATCTCCTGTAGCAGCAAATACCTGGTCGGCATCATGTTGATCACTGGTGTATTGGGGCTCTGGGTAATAGAGAGCACTTTCATCAGCCTCAACATATTCCCCTTGTTCCTGTAATTGTTCGGCTTCGTATTGCGGACCCTCTCCGTTTTCATATTGCTGAATTCCTGCTTGTTCTTGCTCATAATCGGCATTTGCGATATGGTTCTCAATATACTGCGAGCCATGTAATTCAGAATTATCGTCAACCTGATCTCCTTGTTGGCCAGGCTTGTATCCATCAAAATCTTCTCTGCTAAATTTATCCTGCCCTACATCATTTTCTGAAATGTATTCAACTGGTGAATCAGAGAGATTTTCATATCTTCGGTCATCTTCCAGCAATACTATTTTCTCTGGAGATTTAAATACTTCCGGTCTGTCTCCTTGGCCAAGTTCATCTGGTTTTACATTTGCCGTCTCATTATTGGCTCGGTTATCAGTTTCTCCCAGAGTGTTTGCCCTTTTAACGAGAACCTGCTTCTCATTGAATTGCACCACCTTCCTTGGCTTCAATCCATTGTCAGTATTGTCTGCAATATCCAAAATGTCCTGTTTTCTAGTTTGCGTTTGGCTTATCAACTCGTTTTCATTCAGAATCCCATCGTCTGAAAGTGACACATTTAATATATCGCCGCTTGTATTCTGCTCCAGTTCAAAATCTGTTGAGTTTGCTAATTTACTTTCTTCTTCATTCAGTGTGGTTGATGCCTCTTTTCCGTACTCTCGCATTGTATAGTTCAACAGATCTGCCGTCTTCTTCATGTAGTCATTCAACTCCAAGTTTGTTTCGTTTCTTGGAATGTCAATAGTGCCCAAGTCCGATTTATATTTGCTTATTCCATTCTCTGTCGGTTTTGCTGACATCTCTTCGAACGTATAGGGCGCATCAGGGAAAAGGTTTCTTCTGCGATATTCATTTGAGGTTTTATCAATATTGTCATAATTCCTTGGGAGTTGCGGACTGTTGGATTTTGGCGTAACTGGACTAGGATAGAGTAGATTTGGCTTTGGTAAGATGCTCTGGGGCTGGTACAAAGCATTTTGATTGAGTTCAGGCGAGGGAAATAGCGGTTGATTGAAGCCCGGTATGTTTTGGTGCGAGTATTGTGGAGGTGGTACAAAGTTCTCCTGTGTACATGCAGGAGGTTGCTGCTCGTACACAGGGGCCTGAAGAATTTGGTTCAACGAACTCGGAATGAGATCATATGGCTTTTGGGAGGCAAAGGGTGAGATGTACGCTCCTTTGACAGGGTTCAGGGGAAAGAGGAGGGGATCCTTTTGTAAGGTTGGAGATCTGGCTCCATTTCTTGGTGGGTGATGCTGAGGGACAGGCTGAATCTGTGGTACAGTAAATCCATTGTAGCCAGAAGAAATTGCATTTCCATTCCAAGCAGGATAGATAGATGCAACGTATGCCTCGTAATGTCTCTGAAATAGAGAGAGAGAGAGAGAGAGATGTAGGAAACTGGTTAGTATCTTGCAAAAAGTTTTGGTACCTACCTACTGGTTGGATGGAATAGATGATGACAGCTGATGATGACTCTTAATGACAGAGTTTTTATTTGCCTGTAGTCAGTGGTACATAGTGGTATATGCAAACGGGTAATGCAATCCATCCACTATTTATTTATTTTCTTGGCGTAGGTAACACGCTATTTAATCTTAAAGGGGAATGCCGAGTAACTCAGCTCAGTTTCATTCATGAGACTTGATCAAATGTAAGGATAGGGCACATAAATTGCAACATGAATTGCTGTAAATTGAAAATATTTCCTGCTGAGCTAATGAAAAATGATAATTGATAATATCAGAAATGGACCTTTGCAAATTGCACTTTCAAATGCACTGTTCCAAAAAGTTCCCTAAACACAAATGGCTTAAGTCAAATTACAATGCTGCTTCCAAACAAAAATTGCTCTTCTCAAAATTCCCCCCCCCCCCCCCCCCCTTCAGGCTCGTCTTGGCATGGTCCTCGCATCCGCAGGGTCTGCGGCCGCGGGCGGCCAAAGGCCCGTCAGTGGCCTTTGGGGGAACGTCATCAACCTTTACCTATAAAAGCATCTATAAATCTGAAATGTGCAAACTCTTTTCTGCATGACTTTCCGTTAATTGTTTCCTTGACCAACGCTTAACTCCAATTCAATGCTAGAGGCGGATTGGCCCAGTTTGCGGGGGACCTATCTCATAAAATTAGGTAGGTACTAATGGGCCTCTTTACAAATTGCAGGAATAAAATAACAGAAAAGAGAATGAAAATAAAGTGATAGCATCAGTATGCATCCAGTTAAGCAATTGACCCAACTTTGTTTGTAGACTGGGACCACCCTAAGAGATTGACCACACAAATCTAAGCATTTTAAATATTTTTATGGGGTGGAGTGGGGGGGAATACACAAATTTTGTCCATGTACCCTACACACTAAACATTTTAGGTCTATAATTCACTGCCGGTATAAAAGATATTTTATACCCGTTTATTTATACAGCAATTTGAACAGGGCGTAACTAGGTATGCCTGGGCCCCGAGGCAAGAACATTCCCATTCCCCCCCCCCCCCCCCCCCCGGGGGGGGGGGGGGGGGGGGGAGCGTTCGATAGCGACAGAAAAAAGCTATATTGGTGATTATGCCCGTACGGTAGTTATGCCACTGTCTTTGAATAAATGTTATCTCACTGGTCGACAGCATACTTGCAGCATTGGGAATTAACATTGCAGTTGTAAACCGATATTTTTTCTGAAAGGTCACTATTGCAGGTGCTTTACATAAAACCAAAGAAAAAAATAGGTAGGTAGGTACGTTTAAAAAATGTGTCCGTCACCAAGCACTTACCCTCAGAAGTTGCAATCTTTCTGACTTTGCAACTATCATCGCAGTTCGGCTCTCAATTCTATCAAGTGTATGCAGAATTTGATCATTACGATCTCGTCTTCGTTTTTCGCACTCGACAATTTTTTCATATTTTCCTCGAAGCATTGATAGTCTGGCTGCTTCCCTGAAAAATAACTGCAATCATTAGAAAGGTACCATGGAGGTGAATTAGAATAATGCACTTGGATATCACTATGTAAAATTTTTGATCGGACCCATAAAAACCGTGGTCTCAAGAAAACGATTAGTATAGTATATTTAAAAAAAAACTCGACTCAAAAAAGAGCACTACCGACACAAAATAAAATAAATATATACGATTCTTTAGGCCCATTAGGAATGTTGTCGTTGTTGGATATCACTATGTTAAATTTTCGATCGGACTCCATAAAAAATCGTTGGTAAATTTAAAAAAAAAATTCAATTAAAAAAAGAGCAGGTAGGTACTACCTACACAAAATAAAATAAATAAATTTGATTCGTTATGCCCATTAGGAATGTTTAGATATGTTTTGAATGAGGTTGTTAAAAAATAAATAAGGAGACCATGCAGAGCAAGGTAAAATATTGGTAATGACTATAGGTAAAGTAGGTAATTATTTAATTACATACTCTTCTCGAGCTGCAATCATCATTACTTCAAATTGTGCTTCCAGCCTCAATCTTTCTTCTTCACTGAAAAATTAATATTTTAAATTACGAATTGTATTTTTTTTTAAGTACTATAGTAGCAACAAATTAAAGATATAATTATGAAAGTGAAACAGGTACGTAAAATGATATAGGGTAGTGTGGTGGGGGTAGCAGGTGTGTTACCTTTTCTTCAACTTGTCTTGCAATTCTGACACTCGATCCCGAAAGACAATTCTTTCACCCCCACTGGCGTTCGACATGTCAGCAAACACTTTATAAATAGCTGGGTCGCGTGCGGTGTCTTATCACCTCCAGTTCACACTTTCAGTCGGCGGATCGACACCGAATCAACCCGAAACCGAAACAAACAAACACAAAACGCGAATCTCGATCGCAAAGGAAAGTGTTTCGCACCTGTCGTCAGACTTTAGCCAATGAACAAGCGCGACTGACTAGCGCCTGGCCGTTTGAACCGATGGCGCCACTCAAAAATTGAATTCACACGCAAAAGCAATTAACTTTGTCATTGATTAGTTACATTTCCCCTGCTAATTAACCCATATAATCCAATCAAACAGAGAAATGCTGCAATTGCGTGCGTTGCCGCTATTAATTTGGGACTGAACTCCAACGGCGTTGGCGCACCAAAGCACATAGAAGTACCTTGTGTTGCCTACATGCAGGCGCTTGCGTGCCGAAACATTGCGATCTAGCACAAAGCGAGGGAATCCAGACTTAAATTGCTGCGTTTTATGTTCTTCTTCGACACGACTAGGTGAAGAATGAACCAACAGTTAGAAACTTGCACCCCCCGGCCGAGTTCTATACCACAATTAAATAATTTATCGCGTAATCCATCACATGGGTCTGGCGCACTATTGGAATATGCGAAAGAAAATCAAATCAATGTTCGTCGGCCTTCCGTAAGAACGAAGTTCGTATTCGTATTGTAAAACTGGGATTTCTCACGCGATCAGCTAGCTGTGCCACACGCAAAAGGGTGGTACCACCTTAGATTGCACATTTCATTTAATATCGGTACCACCCCCTACCCTGTAACAGTGACCTAAATAGATGCGTCTTCATATATTGTTTTTTGACAGCTAAACGGCTTTCAAAAGATACGACAATAATAATCTATCTTCGTCGGAAACAGAAAAAACCTGCTCTTGTTCAACGAAAGCGAGTTCTAGCTGAAGGCTCTATTATTGATATTATGATTTGAATGTATTTTTTTTGTATTCCCTTTCCGTCGTTGTTCTGGAATGGTTGTTGGTTCTTGAAGAGAATCTATATGATACGTAAATGTGATGATGTATGTAGAATGCTATTGTGTGATCTGCAACAATACATGTCGTATGATTGTGACACCGGTTTCTTATCAGTGTTCTCTACAATTGAAATTAAATCAAATCTTATTACGATTGCATACACATTTTGAGGAAACATAGTCTCCGGTAACTTTTTATAGACCTTGGCATCAGCCCCATTCTATAACGTTTTCCTGCAGCGCTGTACAGACTCCTTTCTGTTAGAATATTTACCTACAACCCAATAACGGGAAACTTTCATATACCATTTTGGGCCGAAGGTTATTATATAGTATCTTTGATTTTGGGATAGATTTCGACTATTAGACCATTTGGTGGCTATTCAAACTGAAGCTTTTCAATGTTTCTATGCATTTAAAAGTATACAAGTAAAAGTTAATGTCAATACACTCTCGGGCTCAGAGACCACGCAGAGGTCAAACAATAAAGGCGACTGCACTTATGTTATATGAGAGTATGTAGCAAGTAGTAGACTATGGCCTTCAAATGTTCAGAACAAATCATCAAGTTGTCGTGCCGCAATTAAAAGTGTTAAGTATTACATAATCAGAGAACTTATAATATATTGATCGACTAGACTTCAAGCTGACCAGAAGTTTTCAGGGCTCCATTGTACTCGTCTGTAATTCAGAGCTCTTTGCTGATACACTCGACAGAGGAAGTTAATGATGGTAAGTGGAAACATTTTAGGCTAAGTTGTTACATAACATCTCTGAAATGGTCGAGCAATTAGCACAAATTGCGTGCATTGCAAGGGAAACAAGTTTTTACTACCTACTTACTACCTACCTAACTACCTAAACAACAAACCTACCTATTTTTTATAGTTATATCTTCGGTTATATGCTATAGGTACTGATCGATTCCTATCGGCGTCTCCGAGAATATATATTATGTTTTGCGAATAGTTTCATCTGAAATAATTCCAGCAACAATACTAGTGGTTAATTTGGGTGTAAGTTCGCGTACTCCCGGCACAAATACCTATTTTTAAAGGGTACACGCGCAGACGCACCTCTTTTTATAGTTGCCTTTCAATTACGTTCGCTTTGCGGTATGCAATTCGATATAAAACGGGCAAGAAAAATGTGTGTGTTATTTTTGTGTGTGTTATTAGCATTCCGGAATTAGGGTACACGCGCACACGCACCTCTTTTTACAGTTGCCTTTCAATTACGTTCGCTTTGCGGTATGCAATTCGATATAAAACGGGCAAGAAAAATGTGTCTGTTATTTTTGTAATTTTATTAGCATTCCGGAATTAGTGTACACGCGCACACGCACCTCTTTTTACAGTTGCCTTTCAATTACGTTCGCTTTGCGGTATGCAATTCGATATAAAACGGGCAAGAAAAATGTGTGTGTTATTTTTGTAATTTTATTAGCATTCCGGAATTAGGGTACACGCGCACTCGCACCTCTTTTTACAGTTGCCTTTCAATTACGTTCGCTTTGCGGTATGCAATTCGATATAAAACGGGCAAGAAAAATGTGTGTGTTATTTTTGTAATTTTATTAGCATTCCGGAGGCAAATTTTTCGAAAAAAAAATGCTTCATTCCCTCAATTTGTAGACCATTTGTCACAAACTTGCTCGAAAATTATTGCATTGTTAATTTTTACAGAGTGGCCTCGAACCCATTTGTTCAACAAGCCTCCTTTCTACCAAGTGTCAGGTAGCTCTAAATTTGGTTTGGCTGTCATCCCGAATGATTTTATAATATTTTGGAGAGTATAGTTGACCATTAAATTTATTACGGCAATTTAATTGTTTCAAATTAGCCTCACCACACGGTATTCACAACTTTTACACATTCATAGAAGTTTAAAATTTGATAGAGCAGCAATACTATATTATACATAAATAAGGCAAGTGCGTCAATCGTTTATAAAAACATAAGTAAAATGTTCTGTTTAAAAACGCCAAACAACTCCCTAAAAATGCAATTTTTTTTGAGGTCATACTTTTCGTACCATTGAATTGGTCAAAACATTGGATTAGATATTAACATTGGTTACGATTTTTTAAAGCTTTTGTATCCTCCTCCCCCACCCTATAACCTTCACTACCAGTAGTTTTCGGTACCCCTCGGACATTTGGACAGAAGGCGCCCCTGTCAACCCATGATTAACAAACGGCATGAATGTCTGTGTGTTGAAGACAGTGTGGTACACCCCTTTGGTATAGGTGATGCTGTAAGTTTTAGTAAGCATGTTTTCTTTGGTAAATATCGTCTGCATATGCAGACGTAGTAGGTATATACTACATTCCGATATGATCCATCCACCCATGGCACGAGGAATCTTCTTCATTGAATCAATTAGGCCTAGTAATCATTGGTCCTGTCTCACTTCATAGCTTGTACAGGTACTTTCCTTAACAAACACCCCATTGTTCACAGCTTCATGCACAAGCAGCTCTGCAAATTGCGGCAGTGCTTCTGACACTGTCTGGACAGGGTTCTGAAAGTGCCAAGATCCTGGGGGTGTTTCCAATCCCGGCACAAAGCCACCTGAACATCATGACAAGTCTTGCAAAGGAGTTGGCCGTGCGCGGGCATCAAGTCACCGTCCTCGTCCCTGCAAAGACTGACGCAGCCATTCCCAACTACCGCGAGATCTCCTTTGATTTCCAGTTGAAAGATTTGCTCTGTACGTTTTTCGTAACAGTTTAACATTTGTGTTGCAATGTTAAGGAATTTACAGATCAAGAATACAGCAAGTCATTTTTACTGGCGCTGGGAGTCTCACATTAAAGCATGATCTCTCTACATATGCTACCCTGCTCGGAAATTTTTGTTCCAGGCCTTGCTTTTGAATTCCAAAATAAATATTACACACTGATTTTTTTTCAGCTGGCACACAATCTCAGAATAACATGTTCACGATGCAAGAGATGCCATTTTACGCCAAGATGTTGATGCTCTGGGGAATGGGAGACGCTGTCTGCAATTTTGTTCTCAACAAACCCAAAGTTCAAGAGTTCATCCACACTAAAGATGAAACATTCGATTTGGTGATCGTCGAAGCATTTTTCAACGAATGTTTTCTGGGCTTTGCTCACACGTTCCAAGCACCCATCGTACAATTGTGCCCGTTTGGCGGAACAGAATCGTTAACTTCAATAGTCGGAAGTCCGTACAACTACGCATACATGCCCGACTTCCAGACAAACTACAACACCCATATGACGTTCTTCCAACGAGTCCACAATACACTTTTGGGATTGGCAATGAAATGGGGCAGAGCCCTATATTACATTCCCAAGCAAAATGCGCTGATGCAGAAGGCTTTCACTGGAACGGGGCCTGGACCACTGCCCCATCTTGCAGATCTGGAATACACGACGTCGCTGGTTTTGATGAACCAACATGTGAGCTTTGGATATCCGAAACCTCTCATGCCGAATGCTATCGAAGTTGGAGGACTGCATATCAAGCCCCCAAAGAAGTTGCCGGAGGTAGGTAATGCAAATTTGGTACCTACATGGAAGGCACATATTTTGGTCTTCGTGAGACGCAGAGTCCCTGCCGTGGATGATTCTCACACTTCCGCAGCCGGCTCTCAACGGCGGCCGGGGAAAACTCGCGCACTAGATACTCTGTGACCATCTCAGAAAGCTGCTCATCCTGTACTTCAGGGAGCCTGTAAGGCAGGAGGAGCATGTCCAACTCTTTCTCGGCAGAAACCTCTTTGAAGAACGCAGCCACAAACATCTCGTTCAGGACTTTGCCCACCGTTTTTTTCCACTCGATAAAGCTCCTGGAGTTGTCTGGTCTCACCGGTTAAATCAAGTGGCGGTTGGGTGACCCGAGTCCTACCCCTTCCTGTGCGACGGGTTCCAAACGAGCTTGGCACCCCTCGAGAGTCACCCATGGAGCCTGCACACCCCTCACTGACTCTACCACAGTCTACTGGAAAGTTGCCAAACTACAGGTGGCACACTCCACCCACCCACCCACTCTAAGAGACCGTCAGTGACCCCGGCACGGCCGGTGCAGGCAGCCGGCGCAGCGACGGAGCAGGCCCGGGGCCACGTGGGAGATTCAGCGACGTCCAGCGGAGTTCCGCAGGAATTTGTCCAATCGAACTACATTAATAAGATAACGTCAATATTACCTTACAGGAACTCCAAACCTTTCTAGACTCTGCGACGGAAGGTGTTGTCTACTTCAGCATGGGGTCAAACTTGAAGAGTGCCGATTTGCCTGTGGAGAAAAGGGATGCCTTGCTTCGTGCATTCTCCAAGCTCAAGATGAAAGTTCTGTGGAAATGGGAGGACGATGTTTTGCCAGGCCAGCCCAAAAATGTCAAGCTGGGAAAGTGGCTTCCCCAGTCCGACTTACTTGGTAAGGAGGAATTGGAGCTTAGCATTCCATGGAATGCTAAGCTAATTTGGTAATGCTAAATATTTTATAAATTTTAAAATGTATGTTGTGCATGTTTTTACTTTACAGCTCACCCAAACATCAAAGTGTTCATCACACATGGGGGTCTTCTGAGTACTCAGGAGTCAGTCTACCATGGAGTGCCTGTCATCGGAATCCCCATATTCGGTGACCAGATAATGAACATTAAGGGAGCTGCGACAGCTGGCTATGGCTACTTTCTAGACTTTCAACTCCTAGAGAAAGAAGGTGTCATTCTAAATGCCATCAACACGGTTGTTTCAGATTCAAAGTAAGCATTAATACACACCTAGAAAATTATCTAGGTAGTTATTTGATGGAAGAATACATCCTTTTGGTTGATTTGCTCTGTTACATATTCATTATATTTAGGTTTAAACAACTTCTAACTATGCATACTGATATTAAAAGGTTATAAAAATATTTACACTGGAACTTGCTCCAAATAGATATCCCAATTTTTGGTACAAATCATATTGCAAATCCAATGTTTAAAATTAAAAATAATCCTGCAGCTATCGTTTGAATGCGCGACGCATCTCTCGCATCTTCCGAGACCAGCCTCGGTCTCCGCTGGACACGGCAGTCTTCTGGACCGAGTACGTGATCCGCCACAAGGGTGCAGCACACATGCGGTCAGGAGCGTTGGACTTGACTTGGTACCAGTATTATCTGCTCGACGTGTTGACCGTACTGGCAGGCGGCCTCCTCGTTACTCTGTGTGTGCTCAAGTGTGCGCTTAAAGCAGTGTGCGGTTTGGTGTGCAAAAGAAAGCCAACCGAGAAAGATGTCAAGAAAAAGAATTAACCAATTACCAGAGTTTGGTAGAGTTGTGCTTTTGCCAAATTGTCTTCCTGCTACAGCCTCGACTACTTGTGTAGTATTGTAATTTGTAATTGTTCCCGTTGCTGTTAGGCTGTGAAATCTTGTTGTGGTACAGCTAGGACTGTTCATTAATTTTTTTTAATTGAAAAATACAATAAATAAATGTACAGGCAATAAGACTGTCAATCAATCAAGGCTGGCAATCAATTACCTACCATTAAAAATGTAGGGCTCCATTACCTGACAAAAATATTTTCTGATAATTTATGGAGGTAGGTTACCTAGGTGTATTGTATACCCGACTACGCTATTATAAGAAAGCATGTTGATATAATGACAAAAGCTGGAGTTGGTGATTTTTCAATTATTAAATGCCTAGCAACAAATGTTTTGCAGAATTCTTTCTTTTATGCAAGCTCATGATGACTGAAACTCTTATATTTACTGACATTTTGTGTTTTAACTAAATCCATATTTCATATATATATATTACAATTATTGCCTTTTGGTATCTTTCAGGTGTAGGCAGGCTACCTATGTGGAGATATTCTGATGAGGTTCATTGGCTAACTTGCATGACAAAGAATAATTTGGGACAAAAAATGAACCATGGTTTATACCTGCCTATATTATCTGGTCAAATTTAGAATGAATAGCAATTGAGAGTTGTGTGCGAAGGTCACAATACAAAACCCATCATCTCTATGATACTGGCCTTCAAAAAGTTGCTCCTCCCATGCAATTAACTCACCAGTGATATTTTATTTTCATTCTCAGAAGATTTTTGAGCATACATGGTTTTAGAGGTTCCTGGTTTAGCATCTTGGTTGGTTAACCAGCTCTTTTAAGCTCCTTTATCAGTCAACAGTCAGACAACTTGTTGATGGAAGATCAAATTTTAACATAGTATCACCCTATTCTGAAGTTTTGGCTGACCATCTATACTCTGAGCAAGATATCAACATGGTGAGAAACATGGTTTGACAAACATGTGCATTTGATATTCACATTTTATATGGTTTCATTGAGGGTTCACTTAGGGTCTTTATGAGGGTAGACTACCACGCTGCCAGATGCGAGCAGCTGCGGGATAGCGCGGATGCAGTCTCACGAGATGCGCGTTTTTACTTAACCGTAAGAGATAAACTATTGAAGTAAGCGAGGAAGTTTTAGATAAAGAATCAATCTGTTGATAACGGACCCTTTTTCTCAATTTTAATCTCCTTCATCTCTTTATCAATTCACGAAAAAGCGCTAAAACAGGCAAAATACAACATTTTTAGAAGCGGTTTCGCCCCTTTTAGACTCAAAAAATGGAAAAACGGGTCTGTTACTGACATAGATTGTTTCTTTATCTACAACTTCCTTGCTTACTTCGCTTACTCGCTTACTCGTGGTTAAGTAAAAAAACGCATACTCGTGAGACTCTGCATTCGCTCTATCTCGCAGCTGCTTGCATCTGGCAGCGAGGTAGTCTGCTCTTAAACATTTGTAAGAACCAATAATTTTAAATTTAAGCATTCTAGGTAGGTACCTACCTTTATTACATATAGGTATCTGTACCCTATACTACCTAGATTTAAGTCAAGAAGATAACAAAATATTTTGAGATACCTACATTTACATTAAATTATCATTTAGAACATAACATGAATACAGCTATAGCTCACAAAAAATATAATTATTTTTCTCAGATTTCACCTCGAGAAGTATTTTCAGCCATGGTGCTGTTCCTAGCGATGTTAGCGCAAGTGTCCGACGGCGCTAAAATTCTGGTAGTATTCCCATTCCCTGCTCCAAGCCACCTTGCTATTGCGACCACGCTGGCCAAAGAACTTGCCGCTAAAGGCCATGAGATTACTATCATTGTGCCGGCCAAGACCGACAATCATCCACCAAACTACCGTGAGGTAGCCATAGGAGTCGAAAAGGAAGACCTAGGCGATGGTAAGCATAGTACCTAATTCAAACAAGCTACAAATTCGATTCTGTACCGAATTGGTGGGAGTACCTAGATCATGTAACTTTAAATTAACATTGTATAATATTTGGATCGATTGTTTTTAGGGGATTTTTTTTACCTACCAGTAATCATTAAAGAATGCAACACATAGCACTGTTGTAAGGAAAGACCTTGTCTGTCCTAAATTTATTTACTCAAATCCAGATGAAACTTTCAGTTGGAAATGGAATGCTACCTACTTTAAAAGATTTGGTTTAGAAATTGGAGCACAATTAATTTTAAAAAAATGTAAATCTGGCTTGTGAATGCTAAAATAATTTTGTTTTCAGGACCAACACCCAAAAGCATGTACTCCATGGATGACATGCCATTCTATGCAAAACTGCTAATGCTCTGGGGTTTAGGAGGAGCAATCTGCAATGTTGTTCTCAACAAACCACATATGCAGGAGTTCATCCACTCAAAAGGCGAAAAGTTTGACGCTATCATCGTAGAGTCATTCTTTAATGAATGTTTCTTAGGCTTTGCGCACACCTTCCAGGCACCGATCATTCAATTATGTCCATTTGGCGGCGGAGAAGCGTTGACTGCTTCCGTTGGAGGACCGCACAATTACGCTTACATGCCTGACTATCTAACCAACTACAGCCAGCACATGACATTCTTTCAACGGGCATATAATACCTTGCTTGGCCTTGTGGGCAAGTTCGGCCGAATCTTCTACTATATCCCGAAACAGAACGGGTTTATGCAAAAAGCTTTTGCTGGTACGGGGCCAGGACAGGTCCCTTACCTTGCTGACATCGAGTCTAGAACGTCACTGGTTTTGATGAACCAACATTTGAGTTTGGGATATCCAAGACCGCTCATGCCAAATGCTATCGATGTTGGGGGACTGCATATCAAGCCTCCGAAGAAACTACCAAAGGTAGGTTGAACACAGTTGAAATGCAAACCTAGACATTAAGAAACAATATGCATACATGATCATTTCAATATGATGAATGATGATCATACCTACTTTCTTTGCAGGACCTTCAAGATTACCTAGACGCAGCCAAGGAGGGTGTGGTTTACTTCAGCATGGGGTCAAACTTGAGAAGTGCTGATATGCCTGTGGAGAAAAGGGATGCCTTGCTACGTGCATTCTCCAAGCTCAAAATGAAAGTTCTGTGGAAATGGGAAGACGATGCTCTACCAGGGCAACCCAAGAACGTCAAGCTATCCAAATGGTTCCCCCAATCTGATTTGCTAGGTAAGAAAAAAATTTACGTGAGTGTTATTACGTACAATTTTTCTGTCCAGGGGGCAGCTATTCCTGTGGTGGAGTTTTATACATGAATACTCCCGTAGCTCATCCGAACGTGAAGGTGTTCATCACGCACGGAGGCCTTCTGAGCACGCAGGAGTCGGTCTACCATGGGGTCCCCGTCATCGGAATCCCCATCTTCGGTGACCAGAGAATGAACACAGAGGCAGCCGTTTCATCTGGCTACGGATACTTCCTGGACTTGCACTTGCTGCAAAATGATGAGCTCATTGTAGAGGCGGTCAATGTGGTCACCAGCGAGCCAAAGTAAGTGAAGACGTGGGATTTCAAACACTTTAGAGATAACTAGCTCGCAGATAGAAATTTAAACAATATTTATTATACTCTTGACGAAATCCCACACGAACGACCCTCCTCCGCAGATATCGCGAGAATGCCCAACGTATCTCTCGCATCTTCCGCGACCAGCCTCGGTCTCCTTTGGACACGGCAGTCTTCTGGGTCGAGTACGTGATCCGCCACAAGGGTGCACCACACATGCGGTCAGGAGCGTTGGAGTTGACCTGGTACCAGTATTATCTGCTCGACGTGTTGGCCGTACTGGCAGGGGGGCTCCTCGTTACGCTGTGGGTGCTCAAGTGTGCGCTCAAAGCGCTGTACCGCTTAGTGTTCAAGAAGAAGCCTGCTGCAAAAGAAGGCAAGAAAAAGAAAAATTAAATAATGATCGTTAATTGGTAGAGTTACGATTGTTTCTTTTCCTCTTGTAGGCACCACAGTTAATTGTTTTATCATTGCTGTTGGCTGTGTCTTGTTTTGGTCCAGAGGATGCAAATAATGTTAGGCTCCAAAATAATTCCTACAAAATCAGATTTGAACGACCTACCTATATTGTGTGATCGGAATACCATATTTGACATGGGTTGTTTTTAAACTCTTTTGGAGAGTCATTGGCATTTTTCTACCTAATCCTTGCAAACAAAACCAAATTCTTGTCGATTTAACTTGTTTTTAAGTCTAAAAGCCATGTACAAAAAATGCTCTTGGCAATGCGACCACCTTTTATCCTGTCATGTGCTTAATTCATTGTTGCTGTAATATTTAAGACGGATCGATCGTATTCTTAACGATGGATACAAACAAAAATGTGGATTTGAATTTAAAATAAATGAAAGGTAACGCTACAGTGGAATTTTTTGTCAACACCTGTCTATTTTTGGTGACTTTCATCTACTTGATATGTGTGGTAAGTGATAATACAAAGATTAGGACTAGAGAATGATAATTTAACCCAAAATGACAAATCATGTATCTAGTAAATTTTTATTTGATGGTCCCAAGATATACAAGTATGATACCATAACATGCAATGTGTTGAAGACCTAAATAATATGAATTATTACAGGAATTCAGACCTTCACAGATATAGCTCCTCCCATACAATTAAATCACAATTCAGTGACATAATTCTAGAAATTCTCACTAGGACTAGATATACAGTAATTATCTTCACTGGTGGACCAGCTTTATTTAATCTCCTTATCAGTAAATAGCCAGCAACAAGAATTTGATAGCAGATCAAATTTTGGCATAGTTTCTGACAATGTGAAAGTCACTCCAGTGTGTGACTACCATCAGTGAGCTAGTAATCACCAAGGTAATTGTGTATTTCTCAAAGTACATATTTTTCTGTCAAACTTCTGGATTCCTGCAGATAAGTTTATAACATTATTATACCAAACTGAAAGTATAGACTGGATTTATTAAATAAAGTAGGTACCTCCTATATTTAAGTACATTTTAAGTTTTGATATGTAATGATAGGTACTTTAAATAAATTATGGCTTTTAAATGCAGCTTAGATTCTGAATAGGTAGGTTTACTAGTTAAGCTAACATTTCCCTTCTATGCACACAATTTTCAAAAAATATAAAAATTGTTAGGCGGAGGGGTTTGGAGCCGCCAGTAACATGTTTGCGTATGTGTGCAGATGTGATCTGACCGAATTAACTTTTGGTCCCAAAATGAACCATGGGCCTTATGAGTTATGAGAGACAATTCATGACGTTAAAACAATTAAGTATAACAGTATCGTTATTCCCAGATGTCACTTCGAGTAGCGTTTCCAGTACTGGTGCTGTTAATAGCGCTTTTAGCCCACGGGTCTGATGGGGCAAAAGTTCTGGCCGTATTCCCTTTTCCGGCTCCGAGCCATCTTGCGATTGGGACCGCCTTAGCCAAAGGGCTCGCTGCTAAAGGACACGAGGTCACTGTCATCGTGCCATCCAAGACTGACAATCTGCCACCTAACTACCGTGAAATAGCTGTTGGATTCAATTTCGAAGATTTAGCTGGCGGTAAGGACAACAAATAACACATTTTTAATAAAGTAAATTGTCTTCTTCACGCACATATTTGGAACGTATTAGAACTTATTATACAAAGTAATCTGCAATTAAGCAGATAACAGTACTACATAATATGATTTAAATTACTTATAATCGAAGGTTTATCCACCAGGGCCATCACCTAAGGACATGTTTTTAATGGATGAAATGCCATTCTATGCAAAGATGTTGATGCTTTGGGGCATTGGAAGTACAATCTGCGATGTCGTTCTAAACAAGCCAAACATCCAGGAGTTCATCCACTCAAAAGATGAAAATTTTGATTTGGTAATCGTAGAAGCATTTTTCAACGAATGCTTCATGGGATTCTCTCACAAATTCCAAGCTCCGATTGTTCAACTCTGCCCGTTTGGTGGCACCGAATGGATGACAGCATCTGTCGGAGGCCCACACAACTACGCATACATCCCAGACTTCAACACCAACTACAACACGCACATGACGTTCTTCCAGCGAGTTCGTAACACAGCAATGGGCCTCTTTGTGAAGTTAGGCCGTGCCGTCTTCTATATGCCAAAACAAAACGAGTTGATGCAGAAGCATTTTGCTGGGACAGGACCAGGACCACTGCCTCACCTAGAAGAGTTGGATTTAAGCACGTCACTTCTTTTGCTCAACCAGCATTTGAGTTTGGGAGACCCGAGACCGCTCATGCCAAATGCTGTTGAAGTTGGGGGAATTCATATAAAGCCTCCAAAGAAGCTGCCAAAGGTATCTTCCCTCACTGTAATTTAATTATTGAAAAGTAATATTGCAAGTTTTGAATCAAACATTGCCAAATCTAGTCCCTAAGAAATAATTGGTGCACTTCCTACTTGCAGGACCTCCAAGACTTTCTCGACTCTGCTAAAGAGGGTGTGGTCTACTTCAGCATGGGCTCAAACTTGAAAAGTGCCGATTTGCCCGTGGAGAAAAGGGATGCGTTGCTTCGAGCATTCTCGAAGCTAAAGATGAAAGTTCTGTGGAAATGGGAGGACGATGTTTTGCCAGGCCAGCCAAAGAATGTGAAGCTAGGAAAGTGGCTTCCCCAATCTGACTTACTTGGTAAGGATTTAAATTGCCTTCAGTGTTCCACAAGACTTTTCTATCTATTTACTGTCAGATGAATAATTCGTCTATGGTGTACTTACACGAGCTATAGTGCTATAATCAGGGGAGGAGGAAGCACTTTAGAGCTGCTTCCCTCTCTAGCTCATTGACAGAGTAAAACAATTGATACTAAAATTAACCACTACATTAATGTGTTAATTATTGTTCTTAACAGTTGTGCTGTGGTTGTACGTATAGGCAGAGCAGCAGCCCTTCATCGCCAGCTCAGGAACCACCCCTGGTGGTGGAATATTTTCTATTTTTGGTGCATTATTCTTGCAGCTCACCCAAATGTGAAGGTGTTCATCACACATGGAGGACTCCTGAGCACTCAGGAGTCAGTCTACCATGGAGTTCCTGTCATCGGGATCCCCATTTTTGGTGACCAGAGAATGAATGCAAAGGCAGCCGTGTTATCAGGATACGGATATTTCTTAGATTTCCACTTGATCGATAACGAAGAGCTTATTCTGGAAGCAATCAACACGGTCACCACTGACCCCAAGTAAGTCAGGATAAGATGCCTGTAGGTATGTATAATAAATAATAACTAATAAGGCATATTGTTAAAGCTAGGTAGCGGAACTTGCTTCGTAAGTTAATTGTTCTACCAAAGCAACTGGATGTCACTGGCATGCAAAAAATTCTATTTCATATAAGTTCAAAGCAAGAATTTTTAAAAAGTTTATTAGATTTAAATACCCATAATTTGATGACATAATCATTAAAATTTGCATCTCATTTATAAAGTAATTACTAGTTAAAACTTAAAAGATTAAACTGCATACTACATTATATAACATAATTCTAATCTGAAATGCTAAACAGTTGTTTGAATTGTTTATCTTGTTCTTTATCCTATCATAATTCATAATCTAATGTTGCTGATAGTAAGTGTAGATTGTAATATTAAATTATAATATACCTACTAACTGGCTTTGCACTTATGGTAGATTACTGTACAAAAAGTGCAAATTGCAAGGTACCTATAAAAAATTCTCTCTGGAAAATTCTCTCCCCCCCATTCCCACGCTGCTCACCATTGTAATTTTACTGTAACAAATTAACCAGTACTGGCACTATAGTTGCTTACTTAAAATTTTGTTCAATTTAGTCGACCCTCCGCAAATATTTATTGAGCGATTTCCAACCCCCACCAAATTTATTTGCTGATTTCTAGTTTAAAGTTTAATAACTTCGAAAACTTTAAAATCGGAGAAATATGTGTCCGTAAACAGTATTTCAAATGTACAAAAATTAGAGCAATACCTTCTCCCAACCAAGTCCACAATGGTGAATCAAATAAGAATCAGTAAATCATAAATGTTGGTATTTATTTAGTCCAATAAGATCATCAACTCTTTCACCTGCAGATATCGCGAGAATGCCCAACGCATCTCTCGCATCTTCCGTGACCAGCCTCGGTCTCCCTTGGAAACGGCAATCTTCTGGACCGAGTACGTGATCCGCCACAAGGGTGCAGCACACATGCGGTCAGGAGCGTTGGACTTGACTTGGTACCAGTATTATCTGCTCGACGTGTTGGCCGTACTGGCAGGCGGCCTCCTCGTTACGCTGTGTGTGCTCAAGTGTGCGCTTAAAGCACTGTGCAGATTTGTGTGCAAAAAGAAGCCAGCTGCGAAAGATAGCAAGAAAAAGAAGAATTAAGTAACCATTCAAGAAATTTGCTTCACCCTTAATCAGCTTATTGCTTATTCAAAGAAATTGATCAAAACATTATTAAACTCATTGCTGTTGGCTGTGATAATCTTCTCCTGTAACCTATGTTTATATTAGGAAATACATCGTTGTATAAACTAGTAGGACAATTAATAGTTTTTAAAGAGTAAAATATGGACTGTTGAAATGGTAAAAGTGGTATAAGTGTAAAGGACATAAACCCAACCCTTGTACCTGCTGACTTTTGCCCAGGTGGAGTGTGTGCATGGGGGAAGCAGACAAAAAATCTTTGCAGCACAGGAAAACCACCAATCCTCTGATCCAACTGCTTAAAGCCTACCAGCTAATAGATCCCTTGGTAGTCTCATTTATGTTTTATGCCAAGAAGTTTTATAATCGCCCATCAACCATCCACGCTCAACAAACCCAGCAGCAAAAAGCCTATCAGAAAGTCAAAAGGAGTCTTGAACTATCATAATTTGCTCCTTCCTATACTCAAACTGTGGCATTTTATTGTGTAATTCTTATAAGCATACATGCAAAATACATTTCATGTAGAATCTTTACTGGATGACTAGTTTTTTTTAATCTCCTTATCAGAAATACACGTGTGATAACTAGTTATTGGATCAAATTTTGCACAGATTTCTTTTAGATTTGATAAAGACTGTGCCGTATTTTCTACTCGTCCATGTGAATAATATATTGCCTCAAAGTAAGTACGGTATGTAAAAAATGGTGTCCAGTAGGTACATTATATGAAGTAAAGGTGCATATTGACAATCATTCATTTTCCATAAACCTGATGACAGCAATCCAATAAAATTTGCACAACTTTTTGTACGACCTATTTTAATTCAGATGTATCCACTCACTGACATACGCAAATTAAAATTTCTGGAATTAATAATATTTGAGAAATGTATTGACACATATGAAAACTGTATTTCCCCCCAGTTGTCGGCTTGAGTAGAGTGGCCAGCAATGATGCTGTTCCTGGCACTGTTAGTGTTAGTGCACAAGTCTGAAGGCGCTAAGGTTCTGGCCATATATCCGATCCCTGCACCAAGTCATCAGGCGATTGGTACCGCACTGGCCAAAGGGCTCGCCGCTAAAGGTCATAAGGTTACCGTCATAGTCCCGGGGAAAACTGAAAATCTACCCACAAACTACCGGGAAATAGTCGTAGGATTCGATTTCAGTGACCTGGCTGGTGGTAAGCACTTTAAATAGCATAAACATATAAAAAGATTTGTTTCTTAAAAAATATTTTTTAAAATTTCTAGGGTACAGCGCAGCTTTTTTCTTTCTAAAGAAAGTCATTTATCAGATAACGTATCACAGTTTGAATTTATTTAAACTAGAGCTAAAGGTATATTTTCCAGCGCCGAAACCTAAAACAATGTTTTTAATGGATGTAATTCCATTCTACGCAAAGATGCTGATGCTTTGGGGAGCAGGAGAGGCAGTCTGCGACTTAGTTCTCAACAAGCCAAATATTCAAGAGTTAATTCACTCAAAACATGAAGAGTTTGACGTGATAATCGTGGAAGCATTCTTTAACGAATGCTTAATGGGATTCTCCCACACATTCCAAGCTCCAATCGTTCAAATCTGCCCGTTCGGTGGTTCAGAATGGTTGTCTGCTTCCGTGGGAAGTCCGCACAACTACGCTTACATGCCAGCCTTCTTCACCAACTACAACCAGCACATGACATTTTTCCAAAGGGTTCATAACACAATTATGGGCCTTGTTGGCAAGTTTGGACGAACCAACTACTACATCTCTAAACAAAATGAGCTGATGCAGAAGGGTTTCGCTGGTACGGGGCCCGGACCACTGCCCCACCTAGCAGATCTCGAGGCTAATACGTCGCTGGTACTGATGAACCAACATTTGAGCTTGGGATATCCAAAGCCACTCATGCCAAATGTTATTGAAGTTGGTGGATTGCAGATAAAACCTCCAAAGCAACTGCCAAAGGTAAAACTAAAATATGAAAAACAATCCTTACAAATTTCTCATAATAATCAAATACCTAGTCCTTATAATGACATTTACAGAAAAATATAAATATCAGTTGATTTGCAGGAATTACAAGATTTCCTTGATGAGGCTAAGGAAGGTGTGGTCTACTTCAGCATGGGCTCAAATTTGAAGAGTGCAGACTTGCCCGCAGAGAAAAGGGATGCCTTGCTACGCGCGTTCTCCAAGCTCAAGATGAAAGTTCTGTGGAAATGGGAGGACGATGTTTTGCCAGGCCAGCCCAAGAACGTCAAGTTGGGAAAGTGGTTCCCCCAGTCCGACTTGCTTGGTGAGGAAGGAAAAATTCTCTTACCAGTTGTATCATTTCGCCCCGCTTGCTCGCAATGGTTAGATAAGGAATTAACAGTCCGCTAAAATCAGATGCTTGGCGCCGGTAAACAGACAGTTAATTCCTTAACCAGCCATTAACCACATGTTTCGAAGTAAACCAATGGTGTGACAAATTATTTACAAAACACGTTCTACTATAGTTGAGTTTCATGTTCCTATTTTGTCGACTCAGCTCACCCGAACGTGAAAGTGTTCATTACGCACGGAGGCCTCCTGAGCACGCAGGAGTCAGTCTACCATGGTGTCCCTGTCATCGGAATCCCCATCTTTGGTGACCAGAAAATGAATACCAATGCAGCTGTGTCAGCTGGCTACGGATACTTCCTCAACTTCCACCTGCTGGATAACAATGAGCTTATTTTAAAGGCAATTAATACGGTCATCACCGATTTTAAGTGAGTTTGGAATTTAGAGCTATTGCCTATAAACAATCAAATTCTTTACCTACCCAGATACCTCAAATACAAGCATTTATATGATCTTCTTCGTGACAGATATCGCGAGATTGCCCAACGAATCTCTCGCATCTTTCGCGACCAGCCTCGGTCTCCGCTGGACACAGCAGTCTTCTGGACCGAGTATGTGATCCGCCACAAGGGTGCAGCACACATGCGGTCAGGAGCGTTGGACTTGACCTGGTACCAGTATTATCTGCTCGACGTGTTGGCCGTACTGGCAGGCGGCCTCCTCGTTACTCTGTGTGTGCTCAAGTGTGCGCTGAAAGCGCTGCTTGGTTTGGTGTGCAAAAAGAAGCCAGCTGTAAATGACAACAAAAAAGAGAATTGATGACCAAAGAGCAAACTAGACAGTTTCTAAACAAAAACATTTATTGTTTTTCAAATGAACCATTTCAAATAAAGGCCTTAGATGTTGGTAATACCTATGGTTAGGGATGTGGGTCGGAAAATTTCCGATGGAAAATTCCGGAAAAATGGAAACTTTCCGGGAAAATTTCCGACCAATTTTTCCGGA
The DNA here is from genome assembly GCA_921293005.1 of Nemoura dubitans. NCBI lineage: Eukaryota > Metazoa > Arthropoda > Insecta > Plecoptera > Nemouridae > Nemoura > Nemoura dubitans. The sequence goes on from OV121075.1 coordinate 23,570,475, forward strand.
AAATTTCCATCTTCTCAAATACTTTGTTTTGTCTGTTTTTTTTGTGTAGTCTTCTTCCATGATGAAAACTACGCATAACGTGTTTAAAGGAAATCATTTTAGATGCATTTTTTGGCAAGCAGGCTTCAAACTTCATAGCCATGGGCTCACTAAGCAAGGTAGTCTTGTAATACAAATGAGTCTGGTAAGTGGAAACTATCCACTGCCAAGATGAAGAAAGTTCCAAGCGCATGTTGGCGCTATTTTACCAAAACATCACACAACAAGGACTGTCTGTATACACCTATATATGTTCAACAATTCACAACCCACACGTTTGTTTTTCCAACATCCACATACTCCTCCATCTAAACCATCTAAACTTCATAGCCAGTGACGGTTTCCTCAGGCAACTGAATTTGGAAAGAATTTTCGGCAAGCTCTTGGTGTATTTTCCACAAGATTTCTGTGTCATGGGGGCCTTGCCGTCACATCGCATTGATAGCCGCAAAGAAAAACAGTTGGGAAAATTTCCGGAAATTTTCCACAGAAATTTTCCAGATTGAATTTTTCCGGAAAACCCACATCACTACCTATGGTAATACCTACTATTTATAAACATTTAAATTATTTCCTGTATAGTAACCACTTGTGAACAAACTTTTTATAATTTAATATGTGGAGGCATGAAACCAATCTACAGATTTGATTGAAATTCTGTGCATTAAATTTGTAATACATAAGTAAATAAATTGTAAAAAAAAACAAATACAAAAGTAAAATACCTAGGAAGGTACCTATACTAGGGCTTTGCGAACGCAATTTGTGTTGCTTTGGAGATGAGTGTAGTGGTTTGTATAGCGGATATAAAAGGTGAAGGAAAACCATGGAGCACCAAGCCAGATCAAAAGTCTCAAAAACTCTGATCACTCGAAAATTTAGACGATTGAGACCAAAGATACTATTATAATAACCTGGATTGAGACCTTCCTTTGTTTCTCTCTAGAGCTGTCAGATAGCCAATTATTATTCTTTATTTATTTTTTATTTATTATTACTAGGGCATCGCGAACGCAATTTGTGTTGCGTTGAAGACGAGCGTAGCGGTTTATATATTATATAGTGTAGGTTATAGGTGTAGGTGTAGTGTATAGGTTAAGGCAGAAGGCCGATGAAAACCATGAAGCACAAAGCCAGACTGCAGCCTTCTCGAAAATTCTGATCACTTGAAAATGTAGACGATTCTGACTTTCCGATGTTTCCTCCGAGATGTCAGGTAGTGAGAATATGCTCATTCCCAAGTAGCACAAATACCGTTATCAACTTATCACGAACGTTCGGTGGACGTCGAAAAGCTAACGGGGGATAACTTGCGTTCAACGTTCGGGCAGAATCTAATCGAACATTTGGCAAATGTGAACGTTGAACGCAAGTTATCCCCCTTTAGCTTTTTGACGTCCACCGAACGTTCAAATTAACTGAACGTTTTTGTGCTACTTGGGTTTTGAGCACATTGAGAAATGTGTACGTAAATTCATAGAGGTTTTTTATTAGACTGGAAATATATTTCTGTTGTGGATTTACTTTCAATCTTGCATGCATGAAATTGACAAAATTTCTGTTATCTGTCAAATCATTGCCTTGGACACATTTGAAGTCAACAAAGCTGGTTTGATGTTTCGTTATGGTTTTGATGGTTTCAAAGAGCAATTTTCGAAATTGGGAAAATTTGGAAAAATACGCATTTTTGATGAGCGTAGCAAAATCATCAATTTCACTACTGCTAAAAAAAAGCACTTGTGTGTGTTTTTTTTGTTTGTTTGTATGTGTGTTTGCGCGCGCTCTACAGGCCAAACGCCTGCGTCGATTGGAATGGAATTTTTAGGGTGTCCACTTTTGTTCTCAACTTAGACCCCCTGCGTTTTTCAAGAAAATCCTCCATACCTCTTCCCATCAAAGCAGAAAAAATAACAACATTCGGCAATTGAGAAAGTTTGGTAAAGTACGGAAATTTATTTAAAAGTGCGTATTGTTTTAAAATTTTCACAATTTCGATTGTTGTCTTTAGAAACCATCGAAACCAAATCGAAATATCACATCAGATTTTTTGACTTGCAAGATTTGACAGATATTAGAAATGTTGTAAATTTCGTGCATGCAAGTTTTTGAAAGAAAGTCCGCGGCTGATATATATCCAACCTACCTAACAAAAACCCTTGGGCATGAGTTACATCTATGTATTTACATGCACATTGCTCAATTACCTCAAAATGAGCATATTTCTGCTACACGACAGCTCGGACAGAAACAAAGAAAGGTCAGAATCGTTTACATTTTCAATTGATCAGAATTTTTGAGAAAGCAATGGTCCGGCTTGCTGCTCTATGATTCTTATATGCTTTTTGTACCAATCTTTTTATGCGCTATACAAATCGCTACGCTCATCTTCAACGCAACACAAATTGCGTTCGCCCTAGTTTTATAAATAGGCTCCGTAGTACCAAATCACTAGTAGCATCATAGAGTAAGGAAGGCATAGAGTAATAATATGAGGTTTTACCATTGATTAACGATAGGTACCTATCGTTAATCAATGGTTTTACTACTCTATGCTAGTAGCATAGAGTATCATTACTCTATGCTAGTAGCATAACCTCAAAGCTCAGAGTCGGTAGGACAAAATATTATAGTTTAACGAAATACTTACGTGAGCCATTGTCCGAAGAAGTAGGGCCATTTCATAAGTAGGCATTGAGTTGTTACTCCGGGTGACTTGTGTTTAAAGAAATTGGAATATGGAATTGACAGAGATAAATATTTTCCCTCGATCGCGCACAGCTGATTCAGAGCACATGTTGCGCACTTGCGCCTAGACCGCGGGAATGGCGGGACATTTTTAAACGCGCGAGGCTGAGAAATGGTGGAAAAAGAATTTTCAAATTACAAATTATTGTACTTAAAATAAATATAGATCGATGAGAATTGTGTTGGAGAATTTATTTTGTACGATTTACGAGCACTGACATGAGCAACGACCTTGAGAGATTTCCTCGCTAACTAAAGGAATTATACTTTACTTTATTCCTACTGCAAGCACTGCAAGTTTTTCTTCTGGAAGAAGACCATTCTCGTAGCTTTCACCATCCCAGTTTCATATGGTTTTTGTTGCAGCAGATAGGCTGAAATGTTTTCGTACACTCCGACTGGGACACCAGGAAAGTATATAACCAGCAAAATACATTTTAAATTTGAATTTATTGTCGTTAGATTACAATAACGAAATGCTTAATACATTTTATGTAAAAATGAAGTTTTTACAGCATACAAACAATGGACTCGTCAACCATGAAGAAAGCGGAGTGACTGTTAACCAAACTTATTGCTTAGTTAGTGGGGCCAAAATTGAACACTGCTTTAACTGCTGTCCAAAAAGCAAATGCACCAAGGCAAGCCACAACAGATATTGAAAGAAAGGGAAGGCGTTTCGCTTTGCATTCATTTTCCGACAACGGCTTGATATAATCTGCAGGATAGACAAGCGCCTTGTCTGTGTTTTCAAGCGACATGAGCATGTTCTGCAGCTCTTTGACGACATCGTTGAGCCCGAAAGAGCACATCTTGGCCAACTGCAGCATCCTGGCGTCATCATGCATCCCTTCGACCTCACATTGACGCTGTAAGAAGACGGCAGAGGCTTGAATGATCACCAGACGATTTTGCAGCGCGAGAACCTTATTGGCAGCGCCAGTGAAAGTCAAAACAGGTGTTTCTTCCCGAATCAAGAAACTTTTCTTGCCATAATTTCTCTTGGCACCTTTTTCAGACGACTTAAATTTAATCCATGGTTGAAGATGGTAATTTTTTATGAACATCAATGTCTGTTTTCTCTGCCAAGCATACTTCATACCCAAAGTAATCAATTCATCGTCAGTAGCCGTAAGAAAATCGAACAAATTTAATTTCATCCCTTTGTACTTCGGGGTCGTGTGGCCGGGTACAAAGTGTTCCAGCCTGCTCATCCAATCAGCCAGTCCATTGTCGTCGAAATCGTTAGCTCTCTTGTCTGCAAGAGCCTTCTTTCCATGCTTTTTTGGGTTCAGAATAGCGAGGATCCTTTCCGTGCCCTTTTTAGAGAGAGCTAGTGAATAAGCTGTTTTCTTATTATTGTCTTTGATCTTTTTCTTTGCCCCAGCTTTACGGAGCATTCCGACAGTTTCGACGATCCCTTTATTGACTGCCCAAAACAACGCTGTCCACCCTTGTTTATCGCTCATGTTTATATTGGCACCCTTTTCCAGAAGTTCTCGAACAACTCCGACGTGGCCAAATTTGCATGCATACATTAGCGGGGTCGTGGCAAAGGAATCAACAGCATTCAAATTTGCTCCCTTTTCAAAGAGAATCCTAGCGCATCGACTCAATTTATCATCTTTGGCAGAAAACGAAAAGCACACTGCCATAAGAGGCGTGAACAAATTCACATTGCTAAAGTTGGGATTTGCGCCGACATCTAGCAAATAGGCAACAATATCCCAGTGACCCAAACTGCATGCCGTCATCAAGCCATTGTAGGCGCCGCAATGTATCTTGTCGATGTCTTTCAACAATGCTCCATTGTTAAAAGAGTCTTGCACACCTTTCAAGTTCCCCGCAGCAATTTCATTGTGAAACTGGGATTCATAATCAATCGTAGAATCAAGAGGATACACACGTTTCTTTCTACTGGGGCGCATGTCATCAAAGCCATATTCATCATAGTCTTCGTCTTCGCTCTCGCCGGCGGGGTGGTAACTCGGTTGCTTCACAGTCAGCATACTTGTCACAAGATTGCAGAATTCTCCTTGATCAAATCTCTGCCTGGAACCGAGGAATTTACTATTATTGGTGTCTGCTTTTAAACCACGTTTCGATAGTACGTTTTTTAAGGCTTTTTCGCTTGGTACAGACGTGTTTACAAATACCCCTAAAATTACCACAGCCTAGTGGACTTTGAAGTAAAGTATCATTTGACTCTTAATGTAATGATAAATAAAGTTTTTAATGGTAATGACGAAAACTTAATCATTTGATTCTATGGTATGGTAATCTGATATTAGTCGAGCATTATCGAATCGAAGATGGCGGATTTGCTTACTCGGAGGTATATAGAGCTGAAAATCGCACAAAATTTTCTTAACATTGTTTCAAGAACGTGGTAGAAAAAAGGACAAAATATTATCATCGGAACAGCCCCAAAAAAATTGGAGTTGGTACCTATTTTTTTTACTGAAAATATTGAAATGGTTAATAACTTTCTTAGTTTTCTAGCTAGAATATCCTAATTGCCAAAAATATGTTCGTCTTGAACAGCTCTATCAGTATTAAACATAAAAACTCAAATTCTTTCATCATAATATATACCCGAAAATGGACAAAAAGACCGTAAAAACCGTACGCGCTTTTGTTTCCCTCGCGTTCGAAGCATCGAAAATCTATATTATAATTACATAAATGCAGTGAAATTGGTATCAAAAGGTAGCTTGAAGCATTGTCATCACATTGAAATCTTCGAAAACGTACTTCGTAGCATCGTTTTTAGCTTATTCTGCCGCGCGGTGTTCGGGCCGCCCCCTCCCCGCGCGGCCGGAGCAGGCAAATAACACGGCTCGTCCCATGCATTCCGCTCGCGCGGGTTATTGATGCGTTTGTTGGCGATGATTGCATGAAGCTTTCTTTGAACTTTGAACTGGTATTTCAAGATTTTAAGCCACAGAATTTGGTGCCAAAAGTGTGAGGATTCCGTTGTGAGGATTCCGTGTGTAACGGTTGAAAATACACAACGTGAGTGAACATTTTTGAAATTTTAAAACACACAATTTGTTGCCAAGAGTGAGAGGATTCTTTAGGCATGGGTTTTGTTGCGATTGGACAAAAAGTATGGCAACAGGGCTGTATCCAGTGGGAGTTAAGTTGTGAGCAGGAAGCGACCCGAGTATTCACTCACATTAATGGCATTGCATGATTATTTTAGTTTAGTGTGGTTCTATCTGCGAGTGATAGTCTTGTCATGTCAATGCAATCTGCAGAGCATCGCGGTGCTTCTCTGCGAGCATCAAAAATTTATTAGGAGGCCAATCTGAGCCCGAAGCCCCCGAGCACTGGTATGCCTGATCCCCTCTAGTTACGCACCTGATGGGGACAACGTTTTCGGACGCTTCGAGGGAAAATTGGCCGTGGAATGGGTTCGCCTGTCAGAGAATCATTATTTAAATTTCCGTTTTTAAAGTAAATGTGAGCTGTGTAATATACCTATTCAGCAAGTCGGCATCTTGTGAGGTTGATGGATGCATCTGGGCAAGATAATCGAAAATCTGTTAAGTCTCTAGTGTAATTATCAACACCACGGATTTTCTTATATTGTGGATACGGCGGAAATGAAATGGTTGATTGATATTTTTGCTCTCTTTTTTCCAGGCTATTTGTGCTTGCGATACCTGTGCTCGCACCAGCCCTACCAGCCCTTTTATACCCAGCCGCGATAGTGCGATACCAGCTCTTTCTATATATCCGCGCCTTCGGTAATTAAAAATTCTCTGAATTTCTGGAAAACTGAGGCACATTGTACTCTTTTTCCGGCCGCATTTGCGTATATGAAAAAATCGTATGATACTCAGTGGTTGGGTAATATTGCGAAGTATCTAATGTTTATCTTTTGACAGCGTTTTATTGTAAGTCGGACGAATATGCGGATGCCTATAAACTCAATTCGGGTGGTACTTATCTTGTTTATAGGTATGCGCTGCCAACAAATCCTATTCGCAACTCGTAAGACATTCGCTTTATTTATATATATATATATATATATATATATATATATATATATATATATATATATATATATATATATATATATATATATATATATATATATATATGTGTATATAATGTTTCTGATAATGTTGTATGATATTTCTCCTGTCTCATGATAGAGGTACATCTCTAATTTATTCGGGAATCGGGATTCATATTGACCTAATACATTTCGCCTAGTGTTTATTTTGACTTCTACTTCTGAAACGTTCTAGCAAATGAGGCATTGATGTTCCAATCAAAAGCTCTGCACGAAAAAAAAATTCTTGCCGTATTTCTCATTCTGCAATTTCCTATACATTTGAACTTGAATCGTTGAAACCCAGCAGTTTTTTATGGAAGGATATTTTTTGGTGGTTTTGCCATTCCTTTAAGTTGGTGTAGCAATCAATGATCGAATCGAACCCACTTGAAATTAGACTCGGTGCCTTGTCTTCTTCGGTAAATTCAAAATTGAAGAGACTTGAAAGTACCGTGATGGTGTTGCTGCAAGGCTGAGAGCGAGACAGTTTTATACTTTTATTGCAATTCAATATATTATTGCTCTCGAGCCACGTTTCTCAGATTGAGATTTCTGAATCATATATATGGGACCGCATTGAATTGAAACATTTGGAAATGAGCTCATGCGTCTGTGCAGCCATGACTGCTGCGAAATGTGGTGGGTTATTGTCGCTGTCATTGTTGGTGCCATTGTTGGAGTCATTGTCGCTCAGATAGTTTTATGCTTTTATTGCAGTTCATATTATTGCTATTTAGCCACATTTGTCAGATGTTAACTTAAGTATTCGAAATTGTTTAAATGAAACCCCATTGGATTGAAACAGAGGTAATGAGCTCATGGTCTGTCCATTGTGTTCGTGAATGTGCTGGTAAGTAACGCGCGCGGGAGGGGGGTGGGGAGGGGGAGAACGCGCACACAGCAGCTCTGGGAAATCGAAAAACTATGCTATGAAGTTCGCGTTTTTGGATTTCTGTATCTGCAGTATTGTTAGCATTGGTTTAAGCTGCAATTATATATTAATTTCGATTAATTTGACTAATTATTGATAACGGTAGGTTTAGTGAAGTAATGTGTAGTGAACTTTTACTGGATTTTTGGCCACATTTGGTTCGAAATCGATCTGATAACAAAATGGCAATTTTTAAGACTTATATTAATACAGCTGATAATGATGAACATTTCTAGGGCATATAACCGTGAAACTCAGGAAGTTCTTCAACGTTTAAGTTTTTCATTTTTCTGCAAAAAAATCCACACCCTTGTCTTTGGGGGCAAAAAACATTTTGTCCTATTTTATATCAGGGGTATGGTCATAATGTTGCGGACGTATGGTCCAAATTTCAGCTCTATATACCTCCGAGTAAGCAAACTTTCTTGTTTGACGAGAAAGCTCGTCGATAATCTTGGATTATATGAGATCCCCAAAAAGTGGCAAACTCAAATTAATTCTAGTGTAGTATGTATGTGTATAAAAAGCTGAGAGGTGATTTCAAATGTTGAAATATATTTCACTCACTCGTTGTACAGTGTGGAAGAAAAATGTTCGTTATAATCATCTATAGAGCATCTAATAAAATGCAGAAAGCAAGCGTATTTGCACACCTACCTTGATCTTGCAGGCGGAAATTTCAGAAAATCACTCGAAGATAATATAAATTCATCCACAGACCTGTGGCGATGACTGGCGGGCGACGGCAAACAAGTGACACTGGCAACAAGAAAGGAGAAATGAGAAATTCACACCACTGGTCCACACCCCTTCCCTTAACCTCCTTACTCCATCCCTTCGCGGTGCTCGAGGATTGGTCGTGGCGGGTCATGGGCTGGAATTCCGATCGGATCATGGAGGAGGTGCCAGTCAACATAGAAGCTGCTTCTTGATCGACTTTGGGCATGAAGAAGGTTGGTGTGTATTCCGATTCCGCAACAGTTCGAAAGATTCATCTCGTTTGCCGCTGTCAGATTAGAAAAACTTCTGTTTATATTTGTTTTCCGGTCGAGAAATCACTTTGAAACTGGGAAGATATGAGCGCCGAAGAAATGTCAATTTCCCACAAACTTGAGGTTTCGAAAGAAATACGGTAGGTAACGATATCCTTTGAAATTAAGATCGGAGTAGGCGTTTGGGCTGTAGAGTGCGCACACACACACACAAACAAACACACACAAGTGACTTTTTTTGGGGGGTAGTGAAATTGAAGATTTCGCTCCACTTGCTTCGCTCGCTAGGTACGCTCATCAAATATAGGTAAATGTTAAAATAACCATTGCCATTGGATAAATTGATAATTTGTGCACAATGTTTAGCACTTGTGGGACTAGCAGATTTTGAATGAGCTGACAGGAATGATCAATGAGCACATATTGACCTTCACATCATCATGCTCCTCCCATGCTGTAGTCACATGGCATGATATTTAGAAAATTCAGATTCTGGCTGAAGGCTAGCTGACAACCACATGTGCAGCAGGGACTTGGAGTTCACTCCATCAGTGGATATCTAGAATTTCAGCCATACTTTATAGATAAGGAGCTTATTTCTTCTAACTGCTCTAGTTGTAGTTTTATAACATTAGCTAGGGCCTCCAGATTTTACATGGTAAGTGAATTCTTATTCAAGAGTTTATTTTATGTTGCAAGGTGGAAAGTAAGTTTATAATTATTGCTCTTACAATGAAATATGCAATAGCACCATTCAACTTTGTGTATTTTCATTCAGAAAATTAATATCAACCAACTGCACGTTTAGGTTTACACAAATTTAGAGATTGAAATGTGGCTCCCTGCCAACATCATCTACCGAAAGCAAATAAATACAATGTAGCTAACTAGGACTCCAGGCCTAACATGACATAACTATAACTTTTTAAATTAAGAACAATGAAACCAATTTGTGAGTAGACTCTACTCAGAATGACTTCTTTTTGCAGTTTTCTGCACAAGTTGTGTGGCCGGCACTTGTGCTTGTCTTGGCTCTGTCGACACATGAATCTGATGGAGCCAAGATCCTGGTCGTATTTCCGTTCCCGGCTCCGAGCCACCTGATTATCGGCACCGCCCTGGCCAAGGGACTCGCTGCCAAAGGACACGAGGTCACCGCTATGGTGCCTCAAAAAACCGACAACCTCCCGCCCAACTACAGGGAGGTTGCTATTGGAATTGATAAGTCAGACATGATGGGTGGAAGTAAGTGGTGCAATATAATTTAAAAAAGAAAAAAGCTTTCAACATTCTTGTTGCAATTTATATTTTTAGGTTCTTGGTTTTAACTTTTATTCAAATAACACCCATATTTTCAATCTTAAATGGTATAGGACATGTTACAATACAATATTAGTAGAGTGACTCTTTATGCAATGTAATAGGGGCTAATTAATTAAATAACTCAAAAAGGAAACATATTTTGCTAGATTCATTGGCACTAGATTACTAAAAGGAAAGTGCAGCATCATGCTGATTGAACATTTGAGCAAAGAAAATTTTAAATAGATATTGTTATCATCTTATATCTTTTTCTTTATAAGTAGACAGCTAAAAGGATTTGTTATCCTTATCGGATTAGTATTTAATGGCAATGGTAATAAGGTAAAATATAGAAGTTTTGATAAAGTAAGGGAATTCCTAATAACAGTATTGCTAGAAATGTAGGTACTGTGATAATTCTAAATCTTTCCAATAACTTTGTTTCAGGGCACTTTGCAAACATGTTTGAGTCCGATGAAGTGTCAGTATTTAAGAAAGTTCTGATTATGTGGGGCATGGGAAACGCAGTATGCAGCATAGTTCTAAACAAGCCACACATTCAAGAGTTCATACACTCAAAGGACGAACAATTCGATGCGATAATCATAGAGTCATTTGCAAACGAATGTTTTATGGGCTTTTCCCACACATTCCAAGCTCCGATCATTCAATTATGTTCGTTCGGAGGCGTAGAATGGCTAACTGCTGCTGTCGGAGGCCCGCACAACTACGCTTACATGCCTTTTTTTATGACCGACTACAAAACACACATGACGTTCTTCCAACGAGTTCGTAACACTGTAATCGGAATGTATACAAAATTAGCTCGGCTTGTTTATTACCTTCCAAAGCAAAATGAGTTGATGCAGAAGGGTTTTGCTGGGACTGGCCCTGGGCCATTGCCTCACATATCCGAACTGGAGTCCAATACGTCACTGGTTTTAATGAACCAACATTTGAGTTTGGGATATCCGAGACCACTCATGCCGAATGCCATTGATGTTGGGGGACTCCAGATCAAGCCACCAAAGAAGTTGCCAAAGGTGAAAATGAAAGCAATAAAAATATATTGATTTCTTGAATCTTTGAAGACCCAAACGGCAATCGCCTGCACTGAAGTAATTTGTCGAGAAATAAAAAAGGACAAATACCACTAAACTTTCTATGGTTTTCAGGACCTACAAGATTTCCTCGACTCTGCTAAGGAAGGTGTGGTCTACTTCAGCATGGGCTCCAACTTAAAGAGTGCCGATTTGCCGGTGACAAAAAGAGACGCATTGCTCCGGGCGTTCTCCAAGCTCAATATGAAGGTTTTGTGGAAATGGGAGGAAGATGTGTTACCAGGGCAACCCAAGAACGTCAAATTGGGAAAATGGCTCCCCCAATCCGACTTGCTTGGTGAGAATAAATGCATTGACTAAATTATAGACCCTGCTTTTGGGGTCAAGCAACTTGGAGAGCTGTTGTGGGCACAATTATATGAAAAATGTATAAATTGAATGGTTATTTTAGCTCACCCGAACGTAAAAGTGTTCATCACACACGGAGGCCTTCTGAGCACACAGGAAGCGGTCTACCATGGAGTCCCGGTTATCGGAATCCCCATCTTCGGTGACCAGAAAATGAACACCAAGGTAGCTGTGGAATCTGGCTACGGGTATTTCCTCGACTTCAGCTTACTAGACAATGAAGAACACATTACCAAAGCACTCGATGCTGTTGTTAATGACCCCAAGTAAGTTTTATCCAACTTTATTGTTCTTATCGGCATGAGACACATCACACCAATGTTGCCGAGTTTTCACGGCCACACTTTTAAAGTTAACATTCCAATATTCGAGTATGTTATTGGAAAAATAGGTACAAATGGGTGCCCATGGCCCTTTTCTCCTATTTTTCTTTGCACTTTTGTATCCATGGCTGTCTAAAAAGGGTAATTAATTAGCAGTTTTGGGGTGGTTCTAGCATTCCAAAGGAAAATGTTCGAAAAAAGGTCTATGAGCACCCAACAGGGAACATGCATTATTGACCAAAAAATATATCTGTCATTGATTTTTATGGATGTTGACATGAAAATCACAATGCAACCATTAAAAACCTGGCTTGTTAAACATTTGTGTCGAAAAACGAGTTTTAAAAGTGGAATTTTCTTTGCCTGTCGTAGAAATTCTGAAACCTCTGCGATTGGTTTGCACATGATTGTGACGTCATATGTCAGATTATGAATAGGCTTAACCAACAGGCAGCTCAACAACAACTGACAACTGTCTGTATAACATGTTCATGTTGACCTAGACAATAAACATATTATTATTATTATTAGCTACGACTTTTGCGATAAATACTGTGGATTTATTTTGATTTGATATACCTGGACTAAGCATTTAACTTGTGTGTATTGGACATTTCCAGCATGGTACATTGTCTCTAAATAACGAATTTTTTATAACGAACAGTGTCACCTGATACGAGATGTCAAACCAACTGTAGGTGCGTGCCACTGCCTGCTCACGTCTTCATTTTTAATACTTACAAATTTTACTGTTGCTACGTTCAATTTGCACTGTTTTACTAATCTTGGCCTCTTATATTTTGAAAAAGAAGCAAATACCTATTTACTATATCCGGTTCACTCTATATTGTAGTTACGATATGGTTTTTGCATCAAGTACTAGTGATTGCCACAAACATAGCATCTGGTCCAGGTATTTTGTGTAAAATACTTAAATACACTAGATAATATGTTTAAGATGAAGTGCCATTTAATTTAGTTAATATGTCGATATGCATAATTTCTTACCCAAAAATGATTTTCTTGAATGTTGAGATCGTTTTGAGTGTTTTAGCTGCTTGAATAGAATGGTGATAGCGGCAACTAATCTGACTTATGACGTCACAAAGTAGGCACTCTTTTAAATGCTGTTTTATTTCCACAGTGAAAAGTAAAAAATGTACCCAGTACAGCGGTACAGCAGTACCGCTCATGGTACAGCGGTAGACACCAGGAGTTCTTTTTACTGCCCCAAGGCCATTACTAGATCTTACTAATCAATGATAAAAGTTAATTCTAAGAGGTAAATGGTCCTTTAAAGAAAAAAAACAAACAGTTGTACCCAGGGTTGGATAGGGGAAAAAAACCGGCCCGGGCATTCATTTCTAACAGAGCGTCACCTGCCTTTTCCGAAAGTCATTCCCTAAAAAAAAAGTTATCGCTCCTGTGAGGCATTCCATCCATAGCTTGTTTCTTGAGTCTCGGATCTTGAGGGCGGCCTCCAGCCGGTCTACAGGCCCAGAAGCTACCGGCCCTTCAGGCATTTGCCCAGTCACCTAACGGGCCTATCCAACCCTGGTTGTACCGACGTCGCATTAATTGAAACGTTGAAACCTCGGGAAAAAATCGAAACCTAGTTTGAAATAGTTTCTTGAAGTTGTAGTACCAACCTTCAATACTAGTGATTGGGATTTTTTCAGCCTTTCTTTCTGACAATATTGCTTCCCATGCTAGTTATTGTATCAAGATGGCAATTACATTGATGACATAATAAAGTTTCAGACTTTTCCACAAAACAATACCTACTGCTCTAAATATTATTTCAATTTTTAAAAATGGTAATATTTTTATGAAAAAAAAATTGCCAGGATACACCTTTAGAGTCTAACAATCTTTTCGAGAAGTATGTTTCATGTTTCTAGACATTAAAAATTTATCATAATTAAATAGATTTAGCAACTTAGCTGTAATATGCTGAAAGAAACCCAACTTTTTCGAATGTGTTTGCAATATACTGAGGTATTTTCATTGCGACATACACATTGTTTCAACAATACGTAGAATTGGTGCGTTTATAGAATTGATGCATGCTGAAACTTTGATAGAATTGGTTTGACATCGATTTTCAAAAATTTGTTTTAACTGGTTTTGAATCTTCTTTAAAGGTTAACAGACGTGAATTTCACCAAAGTACTCACAGTAGTCTTCTTTCCCCAGGTATCGTGAGAATGCTCAGTTAAAATCTCGCATCTTCCGAGACCAGCCTTGGACTCCTCTGGAAACGGCAATCTTCTGGACCGAGTACGTGATCCGCCACAAGGGTGCAGCACACATGCGGTCGGGAGCGTTGGACTTGACTTGGTACCAGTATTATCTGCTCGACGTGTTGGCCGTACTGGCAGGCGGCCTCCTCGTTACGCTGTGTGTGCTCAAGTATGCGCTGAAAGCGCTGTACCGCTTAGTGTTCAAGAAGAAATCGGCTGTGACAGATGGGAAGAAAAAGAATTAGAAACCAAGCATAGCTAAGCAAACAGTCATTTTAAATTTATTCTGACAAAATTTTAAAGTAACCAGTAGAACAGTTCGAAATGATGAGTGTGTGACAGTGGCGTAGCGTGAATATGATGCCCCACCCGCAAAATTTTTGATGGGGCCCCTCATTTATTTCTGGAAACAAACTAATTACACTTGGGAAACCCTGTGTCGTTTGGGGCTGGTTCTAGTTTCGACTTTGACGACATGGTATCTCGTCACGAGGCGCAGAATGTTAAAGGAATTATACTTGCCGTGGCCGCGAAATTTTGGCGCTATGGTCTTCGATATACACTAGGGCTTCGCGAACGCAATTTGTGTTGCGTTGAAGATGAGCGTAGGTAGCGGTTTGTGTATAGCGGATTAAAAGGTGCAGGCAGCAGTCACAAGAAAACCATGGAGCACCAAACCTGACCATTGCCTTCTCGAAAATTCTAATCACTTGAAAATGTATACGGATTCTGACGTTCCTTTGTTTCTCGTCGAGGTCAACAAAGATGGTAACCAAGGAAACGAAGGAAACCGGACTCGTATTGAATCAGCCGTCAAATCACGAAAAAAACACCACAAAAATGCTAATAAAAACTAATTGGAAAGACCTACCAAACTAAGATTTGCAGGCATGATAAATATGTATAGGGTCAACATGTTTAGAAGTTTTAGTGAAGTTAAGTTCAGAACTTTGAAATTTACAGGGGTTCAAAATTCTGAAAAAATCGAAAAATTTCGTAAAAATTGATTTATAAAAAATTTACTGAACCGATCTTTTTCAAAAACGCATGGGGTCTAAGTTGAGAACAGAGGTAGATACTCAGAAATTTTCATCCATATCGGTTCAGGCGTTTGGTCTGTAGAGCGCGCACAAAAAAACAAAAACAAAAACAAAAAACAAAAAAACACAAGTGACTTTTTTTTGGGGTAAGTGAAATTGAAGATTTCGCTCCGCTCGCTTCGCTCGCTACGCTCATCAAAAAAGAAAAGTCGTCCTGTGGTGCCTTTCCGGAAGTACGGCAATTACAAGCGTAGGTGCTCGGTGTTTAGGGGGCACGAGCCATGCCTGGGTTGAGAAATGATTTAAAGAACTGATAGGATACGTTGCTGGCAGCTCGAGACGCGAGTGCAGGGAAAGACGGAGCACCGTCTTTCCGGCGTTTCCCAGCTGTAAGGCGCTGGCGCCCAGGCGCCATGGGCGCCTCCCACTGGGAATTGCACAGAGATGGTATAAAGAGCCTGGCCCAATGTCAGGAGCTCGACGCCGGTGTTGGGAGGCCGGAAGGCACCGGCGCCGCGTGCCGGCACCCCCTGGACCTCGGCCCCCCCCCCCCCCCCCCCACGCTGAGGTCCAGGGGCGGCCGCTACGCCACTGGTGTGTGATTCTTCTCTCTGGATTGTCATACTTCACCAAGTACCAGTATTATTGCTCCATATGCACTCAAAATGCTGTGTGGTTTTGAATTTACACCTATGCGAGCAAAATTGAACCATTTTTTAATTGTAAAAAAATGCTAAGAATCTTTAGAATTTCTGTTGTCTAGCTGATAACATTTTAGTTATCTAAAACTATAGCCATAGGTAATAAACCATTCAATGTTATTATTATAATTATGAAACATTTATTTCTTGATTCCTGGGTAGCAATTGTGTAAATTTATCAAAGAGTTATGGATGTTTATCAGTCACTATCAGTAACATGGCCCTTTGAAATAGGCGGACATTTTGAGCTATGGGTCAATTACTCTTTTGACATATTTTACACAATTGCTAGCACCTCCGGCTCCTTGTGCAAGTTCCAATGGCACTGTGGGTGGTGATACAGAAATCGCTAACTATCATGACGAAAGTGAATCTTTTTGGTAGAGCTTTTAATTTAGTTTTGTGCCATAGTATAATTATTCTGGTAGCATTAAGTAAGAAGGATAAAAATGCTTGAAAGATCATTGCCAAAGCAGACACAATATTGGTATCCTGACCTTCAGAACATCTTGCTTCTCCTAAAAAGTTCAAAGTCTCAATCACATGTGATAATATTTAGAAAAATCTTTGTATGTATGAAAATGATATCTTGCCAGATGCCGCTTGTACATCACTCCATCGCTTGCACATCACTCCATTGTTTGCTGCCTTTATAATCAGGCTCATTTTGAACATAAGTAGCCAAAGTAACTGCACAAATTGTGCTCAAGTTTTGGTACCCGGTCCAGAAACATGTTCAAAATGGTAAGTTAGTTATCATGTGACGTTTACCCTTAAGTTAATTTCTTTGGAAGTGTCTGATTTGGTTGTTTCGTGTAGTCTTGTGTACTTGTTCTTGACAAATGATGTCACACGTACTGTCAGAATTGCAAAACCATCGAGACCAAGACCGCACAGCAGAGCAAGTATGCAAAACATTGACTATGCAGTCTCGCAGACTTGGATTCGGTGACTTGACTGTTACCAAATGGCGGTCAGAACCGTAATTAAGCCAGGTATTAGAAGTTATCTGTTTTAATCACACCCCTGCTATTACAAGACAAATGAAGTCACCAAGACCAAGTAGATATGACCAAGACCAAATACACGAGACGAATCAATTCAGACAAATATTTGATAAAACAAAACAAGGGCTGAAAGCTCAAATTCTTCAAGGATTCATTTGCAATCTAGATTGCATTTGATTCATTTGCAATCTAGATTGCATTTGATTCATTTGCAATCTAGATTGCAATCATTTGATTCATTTGCAATCTAGATTGCAAAGGAATCCTTGAAGAATTTGAGCTTTCAGCCCTTGTTTTGTTTTATCAAATATTTGTCTGAATTGATTCGTCTCGTGTATTTGGTCTTGGTCATATCTACTTGGTCTTGGTGAATTTATTATATTTCAAAGGTTTTTTGGTAAGAAAATAAATTCAGGGACTAATGACTCGTTAAATGCAATGATAAACTCCAAATAACAAATAAAAACAAAATGTAAAATCCCACAAAAAATACCTTACAGACACAATTAAATGAGACAAAATAAAAAATCTAGCGAAAGTCTTTTTCAGTTGTCCGTGCGAAAGGCACTGACGGCACTGGTGCTTGTCTTGGCTCTGTCGACACATGAATCTGATGGAGCCAAGATCCTGGTCGTATTTCCGTTCCCGGCTCCGAGCCACCTGATTATCGGCACCGCCCTGGCCAAGGGACTCGCTGCCAAAGGACACGAGGTCACCGCTATGGTGCCTCAAAAAACCGACAACCTCCCGCCCAACTACAGGGAGGTTGCTATTGGCCTTGAGAAGTCTGATCTGATGAGTGGAAGTAAGTGGTCTACTAATATCTTAAAAAGAAAAAACATTTTTTAAACAGTCTTGGTGCCATTCATATTTATCAGGTTCGGTTTCAACTTTCATTCAAAACAACCCCCATATTTTAAATCTCAAATAGTTTAGGAAATGTTGCAATAAAAAGTTAGTGGAATTGGCATCAATCATCATTATGCAATGTAAGAAGTGGCCATTCCATAACTCAAAAAGATAATGTTATATTTTGCTAGATTAAATGCTGAATTGCAATCATTGCAGTTTTCTTCTTTAAGGAAAGTGCAGTATCATGCTGATTGAGCATTGCAAGTTTTAAATAGAATTCATCATCATATTATATCACTTTCCTGATAAGTAGCCATGCTAAAGAATATAACATACACTACCAGGGGATTTCTTATCAGATTAGTATCATCATAGATTAATGAGTAACTCAAGATGTTTTAGGCCCATGTTAGAGGGTGTTCTTTAAATGGTCCGCGCCATTTGCCGATATTTGGTCTAGTTCCGCATCTTGTTGTTACGATCGCTATTATTAGCGCTCTCCTCGCATCTCTGCAACATTGGGGTACCTGTCGGAAACACTCTCAACTCTGTGCAATTCAATCAATTTGAATCGATCACAAGAGACTGCGTACCGGACAATTCCAATGTTGCAATTTAAAATTAATTACGTGTACCTAAACGGGTTCTTATCTGAGCGAGCTTGGAATAGGTTGGAAGAGTAGGTAATATTTGACCGAACTTGATATAAAACGTTTGGCTGGCCACATACAATGCAGGAGTGATATCATTTCAGAATGGATATTGGCATATAAAATTCTATTTCACGTAAATAGAACAAAGAATAAAGGGCAATTCAGTCAAGCGTGTTATTTGGCTAAAAACGAGAAAATCACTGAATATTCTATTATTGTTTATTGTTTTAAATATATATTTCGTTGACATTTTTCGATCAATCAATATGCGGACACATGAATATGAGTATTCGATAATTTGTATGTTTCCGTAACGGGTCCTTTGCAGAGCAAGTGCACAGTATGTGCTTGATGAGAATGTATGGCAAACCAGTTTCCTTATCAGATGGGATTCGACTCGTGAAAGGAACAGTAATGGCAAGAGTTTTCGACTCTTTGTATGTGTTTATCCCATATCTCCTGGCCCAAAATGTGTAATTTTTGGGCTAGCAATTCAGTTAAAAAAATTCTTGTATCTTATCTTTGCAAAATATTCAATTGTTTAGTTCCTTCTGCAGTATTTTAGAAAAAAGTACGCTTCCACAATTCGATTTATTTTAATTGCCTCTGTTATCAATCGATCACATTATCTGTCGTATCAGAGGGAGTCCCTACCTTTCTGACGCCTATACCTCGCCCAGGCAGGTCGGAGATTATTAGAGGTACCTAACAAAGCAATTACGAAAATTAAGTAAAATCGCACAGTGATTACTTTCTTTTTCGCAAATGCCGAATAAGTAATGTAATAAACGTGCTTGCATTGCGGAGTAAATACAGGGAGCTTTTCAAATTTTATTGTAACTTAAAAATTACGTATTTTAGACCATTGAAGTGTGGGAAATCACAGTGCAAAGCTCGATAGCATCCCGATTTGAAGCTTGATCGATTCTCTTTTCGTTTCAAATGGAGCAAGGCAATTACCTACTGACAATAAAACTGGTTTACCATAACAAGATTTGACCCACCAAAGCACATGGCAGCCAGTACCTCCATTCGAGAGGGAATCCCCATCGTCCGCGACCCTTTTTAACCAATGTGCATATTGTATCTACTTAGAACGCATGATATTGCAACAGCGTGGTAATGCCAATCGGAAGAGCTCGACTATATAAAATGATGAGGTCATGAGGCGATCGATTCGAATTGATTGACTTGCACAGAGTTGAGAGTGTTCCTGACAGGTACCTACCCCCATGTTGCAGGGATGCGAGAAGAGCGCTAGTAAAAGCAATCGTAACAACAAGATGCGGAACTAAACCAAATATCGGCAAATGGCGCGGACCATTTAAAGAACACCCTCTAACATGGGCCTGCAACATCTTGAGTAACTCATTAATCTATGGTATCATGATTAATGACAATGGAAGGTATTTAAAATATAGAAGGTATGTTTTGATCAAGTAAAAGACTTCCTAGTAACAATATTGCTAGGAACATGCAATCATTTAAAATAGTACCCGAGTTATTTAAAATATCAATTATATAAATGTAAATCAAGATAACTTTTGTTTCAGGGCACTTTGCAAACATGTTCGAGTCAGATAAAGTGTCAATATTTAAGAAGGTTCTGACATTGTGGGGCATGGGAAACGCAGTATGCAGGATAGTTCTAAACAAGCCACACATCCAAGAGTTCATCCACTCAAAGGACGAACAATTCGATGCGATAATCATAGAGTCATTTGCATACGAATGTTTCATGGGCTTTTCCCACACATTCCAAGCTCCGATCATTCAATTATGTTCGTTCGGAGGCGTAGAATGGCTAACTGCTGCTGTCGGAGGCCCGCACAACTACGCTTACATGCCTTTTTTTATGACCGACTACAAAACGCACATGACGTTCTTCCAACGCGTTCATAACACTGCAATCGGAATGTATGCAAAATTAGCTCGGCTTGTTTATTACCTTCCAAAGCAAAATGAGCTGATGCAGAATGGTTTTGCTGGGACTGGCCCGGGCCATTGCCTCACATATCCGAACTGGAGTCCAATACGTCACTGGTTTTAATGAACCAACATATGAGTTTGGGATATCCGAGACCACTCATGCCGAATGCCATTGATGTTGGGGGACTCCAGATCAAGCCACCAAAGAAGTTGCCAAAGGTGGAAATGTTAGCAATTTTAAAAATTTATTTCTTGGATCTATAAATTCTCATTCGGCAATCGCCTGCACTTAAGTAATTTGTCGAGAAATAAAAAAGCACTAATACCACCAAACTTTCTGTTTTTCAGGACCTCCAAGATTTCCTCGACTGTGCTAAGGAAGGTGTGGTCTACTTCAGCATGGGCTCCAACTTAAAGAGTGCCGATTTACCGGGACCAAAAAGGGACGCTTTGCTCCGGGCGTTCTCCAAGCTCAATATGAAGGTTTTGTGGAAATGGGAGGAAGATGTATTACCAGGCCAACCCAAGAACGTCAAATTGGGAAAATGGCTCCCCCAATCCGACTTGCTTGGTGAGAATAAATGCATTGACTAAATTATAGACCCTGCTTTTGGGGTCAAGCAACTTGGAGAGCTGTTGTGGGCACAATTATATGAAAAATGTATAAATTGAATGGTTATTTTAGCTCACCCGAACGTAAAAGTGTTCATCACACACGGAGGCCTTCTGAGCACACAGGAAGCGGTCTACCACGGAGTCCCGGTTATCGGTATCCCCATCTTCGGTGACCAGAAAATGAACACCAAGGTAGCTGTGGAATCTGGCTACGGGTATTTCCTCGACTTCAGCTTACTAGACAATGAAGAACGCATTACCAAAGCACTCGATGCTGTTGTTAATGACCCCAAGTAAGTCTTGTTTGAACTCAATATTTCACGGTGGATACTACAATAAAAAAGCACTTGCTACTTGCTACACTATGACTCATAGTAACTCAAAAACATCAAATTTAAAAGGTATTTACTTTTTGTTTTGGTGCAGATTACATTATGGTGATTCAAACGTACGTTTTCTATTTACATACAATATTTCTCCCTTCACCCGAGCAGTATGCTGGAAATTCATTCTTTCAAGTTTCAACAATATATAGGATTGGTGCATTGATAGAATTGATGCATGCTGAAGCATTGAGAGAATGGGTTCCACATCAATTTGCAAAAATTAGTTTTCACTGGTATTGAATCTCCTGAAGGTTCATGCACAGTTCGGATTGTTAATTGTTTGATGAGTTGCATCCCTAAGTGTACATGTAGTCAGTGTAAAATCATCCAAGCCCTTGTGTCTTATTTCTTTCGGACAGTGACTTAAGTCGAAAATTGACCATTCAAAATTTTGGAACAGACCAAAAGTTTCCGAGTTCTTACGCCACACTGTTAGAGTTATCATTCCAATATTTGAGTATTTTTTGTTTTTTCTACACAGAATGTATTTGCGTTGTTTTTGTAGAAAGAAACGGAAAAAAAAAAATAAAAAAATAAATAGTATGTTATTGATGAGCGTAGCGAGCGGAGCGAAATCTTCAATTTCACTACTGCTAAAAAAAAGCATTTGTGTGTGTGTGTTTTTTTTTGTATGTGTGTTTGCGCGCGCTCTACAGGCCAAATGCCTGCTTCGATTGCGGTGACATTTTTAGGGTGTCTACTTTTGTTCTCAATATAGACCTCCTGCATTTTTCAAGAAAATCCTCGATACCCCTCCCCTTCAAAGCAGAAAAAATAGCAATATTCGATAATTGGGAAAGTTTGGAAAAGGACGGAAATTTATTTAAAAGTGCGTATTTTTTCCAAATTTTCCCAATTTCGAATATTGCTCTTTGAAACCATCGAAACCACATTGAAACATCACACCAGCTTTGTTGACTTCAAGTTTGTCCGAAATTTTGTCAATTTCGTGCATGCAAGTTATTAAAAGTAAATCTGCGACTGAAATAATTCTCCAAGGGGTTTGATGAGCGTAGCGAGCGAAGCTTCGAGCACACTCGAACACCTGAGTGTGCTTGTTTGTTTGTATGTATGTTTGGGGGCACTCTACATAACAAACGCCTGCGCCGATTGCGATGAAATTTTTAGGGTGTTTACCTACCTTGTTCTCAACTGAGTACCGCTGCGCTGCGCTCATACGCTCATCTTCAACGCAAACACCGTGGCAGCGTACCTTGTTAGTGTTTCCTTTTTCCAAAATTTTCTTTGCACTTTTGTATGTTATGTACATGGCTCTAAAAGTGGTGAAAAATAAGGAGTTTTGCAGGAGGTTCTAGCATTCCAGGGGCAAATTTTCGAAATAAGAGCCATGAGCACCCATTTATATCTATTTCTCTAAAATCATACACGAATATTGGAATGATAACTCTAACAGTGTGGCCGTGAGAACTCGGCAACTTTCGGTCTGAAAGCCACTTTCTGGCGAACGGATCTATCCCCTGGGGGGGTCTCCCCTCTCTCCTTGTTTAAGAAAACATAAGGAAAAAATCCAAGTTGTGGTTCATGGAGATGCCCAATGACTCCAATGAGTAAGAGATTAGAGTTACGAGTTCTTTGAATTTTTTCACAGGAAACATCTCCATTCAAATAGTAATAGTGTGTCTTTTTTTCAAATTCGAAGTTCACAATTACACCAATCGATTCCTCTCTGAAAACTGATCAGTACTATGCTTGAATTGCATCTCCTGATTGAATAGGAGACGCGCAAGAGGCTGTAATTGATTCATTAATGTTAAAAACAATCTCGGCTGCTATAATCCTCTCAGTTTTATTAGCATTTTGTGTAAGCAGATTACGTCAGATGCAATAAGAGTCGAGCGCCGAGTGCGATTCCAACAAATCACATTCTAGACAAAAATAATTCCAGGAAAAAACCCTTAGCTCAAAATGACATTTTTAATAGCCAGTGGAAATGAGAACGGTTCCAGCTAGGTGGTGAAGAATTTTGGCATTATTATATCCAGCCATTATCCTTATCCACTGGACAAAATACACATAACTTTAACTGCATTTAAATAAGTGAGATTTTGGTGTTTTGGTACTTTTGATTCTCTAAGATGATCGATTGCCAAACACGCAATTTTTCTCGTAGAATGCTATATATAGGTACAATGGGCCTTGTCTACAGTGGCCTTCAGGTTAATAGACTTGAACTGAACCAAAGTACTCACAGCAGTCTTCTTTCCCCAGGTATCGTGAGAATGCTCAGTTTATCTCTCGCATCTTCCGTGACCAGCCTCGGTCTCCGCTGGAAACGGCAGTCTTCTGGACCGAGTACGTGATCCGCCACAAGGGTGCAGCACACATGCGGTCAGGAGCGTTGGACTTGACTTGGTACCAGTATTATCTGCTCGACGTGTTGGCCATACTGGCAGGCGGCCTCTTCGTTGTGCTGGCTGTGATCGCGCTAGTGCTCAAGACTCTCTACCGCTTAGTTTTCAAGAACAAAATGGCTGTGGCAGATAGCAAGAAAAGGAATTAGAACACAAGCAGAGAGGCATACAGGCATTTTGCTACTTTGCCAGCTTTTTCTGACAATATATTATATTTAAGTGCTAAGTAGAAGAGTTTGAAATGATGGGTGTGTGAATGTTTTGCCTGGACTGTCACATTTCATTTAATATTTGTATTATCTGCTCAATGTGCACTCAAAATTCTGTGTGGTTTGATTGAAAGAATAAGCCATCCATGGCACAAAAGAAAAAAAACAATGTTAGCAAAATAAAATCAGAACTTGAATGTAAAAAAATGCTAAGAATCTTTCCAATTCTTTTTTTGCTGATACCTACTAATAATATTGTTATCTTAATCTATAATGAACTATTTGATGCCATAATTATGTAACATTTATTATCTTCCTTTCTTCCAACATTCCAGTCTGTACATTAACACAGCACTGTAGATTAGTGATCATTGTCATGATTAAAGTGTTCTATATTTGTTGAAAAAATAGAAATCTTTATACCTAGTTGAGTTTGTATTTTAGCTTTGCATTATATTAGCATTTCCCAGAATAGCATTACGTAATGGGAATTTTTTTAAAAATATTGGCAATATAGACACAGTAATGGGATGCTGACCTTCACAACATCTTGCTTCTCCTATAAAGTACCAAGTCACTCTCACATGAGATAGTAACTAAAAAAAACTTTGTAGTTGCACTAATTAAGTAAATGGTGGTATCTTGCCAGCTGCCGTGTTTCACTCCATCATTGGCTGCCTTCACAATCAGGCTTATTTTACAGATAGGTAGTCAAACTAAGTACACACATTGTGCTCTAGTTTTGATACACAGTCTAGAAACGTGTTGAATATGGTAAGTTCGTAATTCTCTGTCAGTTACCCTATAATTTTTGCTCCAGCTTTATTCTGAGATTCCTTAATTAACTTGCAGTCTGGAGGAAATTCATTTGATATTTTTATTAATTATGGTCTACACAATTATTGGGTATGCAGTAAGCAAATAAATGCAGGAATTAATAAATCATTATAGTTAACAATAACCACCTAGAAAGCACATCAAGCAGAAATGTGAAATCTAACAAAAAAGTCGACATACACACAAACGAGAGAAAATAGAAAAAACCAAACGAACACCTTTTGCAGTTGTCTGTACGAGAGGCACTGACGGCTCTGGTGCTTGTCTTGGCTCTGTCGACACATGAATCTAATGGAGCCAAGATCCTAGTCATATTTCCGTTCCCGGCTCCGAGCCACCTGATTATCGGCACCGCCCTGGCCAAGGGACTCGCTGCCAAAGGACACGAGGTCACCGCTATGGTGCCTCAAAAAACTGACAACCTCCCGCCCAACTACAGGGAGGTTGCTATTGGAATTGATAAGTCTAGCTTGGGTAAGTTTTAACAAGAAAATGTAAAGCTTAAAAAGCATTAAAAAAGGAGTAACAGTGGAAAAATTTATGTTCACACATTCTTTCTAAATTACTTTCAATTTCTAGAGAGAAGTTGTCAAGATGTCGTCATTGGCAAAAAACACAATATTTTTCTTTAAAATGGCTTAAAAGTAGATTTCCATTGTGATAGTAGTAATTTGCTACACTATTTAGGTATCTAGCAAGTATAGTTAGGTACTTAAATGTATATTTTTTTGAAGTACCTAGTGACATTTGTCCACTCACGGTAATTAAGAATTTGTCAAATGTTTATTGTAATCTTGAGTGTTAGTTGAGAATCAAAAAAGTTTCAATAAATCCTATCAGGGTAGGTAAATGACAAAAAGCAAAGAAAACTTATAGGTACTACATAAAACACTTTTTTGCCTCCAGCATAGGGATATATTGCTATAAAAGTCACTTTGGTAGGAAATTTCATTCAAAGTAGCACGTTTGCATCAGAAAACATATCAATATTTTGTTTTAGGGATGAGCGGAAACATGTTCGAGATGGACGAAATGCCAGCCTTCGTGATGATGTTCTTCATGTGGGGCATGGGAAGCGCAATCTGCGAATTGATCCTTAACAGGCCAAACATCCAAGAGTTCATTCACTCAAAGGACGAACAATTCGATGCGATCATCGTAGAATCATTCTTTAACGAATGCTTTATGGGCTTCTCCCACACGCACCAAGCTCCGATCATTCAAATATGCCCGTTCGGTGGAGGTGAATGGCTAACTGCGTCCGTTGGAGGCCCTCACAACTACGCTTACATGCCCGACTTCTTGACCGACTACAGTATGCACATGACGTTCTTCCAACGAGTTCGTAACACAGCAATCGGTCTTTTTTCCAAATTGGGGAGACGCATTTATTATATTCCCAAGCAAAATGAGCTGATGCAGAAGGGGTTCGCTGGTACGGGACCTGGACCACTGCCCCACCTAGCAGATCTCGAGGCTAATACGTCGCTGGTACTGATGAACCAACATTTGAGCTTGGGATATCCGAGACCACTCATGCCCAATGCAGTTGATGTAGGGGGACTCCAGATCAAGCCTCCAAAGAAGCTGCCAAAGGTGAAAATGATAATATAATAAAGTTTAATCTTGAACCTCATATCAAAAAAACCTTAAGACACAGCCAAATTAAATCAATCTTAAACACAAAGTTACCAGCACATGTGCATTTGTTTTCAGGACCTCCAAGATTTTCTCGACTCTGCTAAGGAGGGTGTCATCTACTTCAGCATGGGGTCAAACTTGAAGAGTGCCGATTTGCCTGCAGAGAAAAGGGATGCCTTGCTTCGCGCGTTCTCCAAGCTCAAGACGAAAGTTCTGTGGAAATGGGAGGACGATGTTTTGCCAGGCCAGCCCAAAAACGTCAAGCTGGGAAAGTGGCTTCCCCAATCCGACTTGCTTGGTGAGCAAAAGAGGCACCATAGATCTGTTAGGCCATGATTTTATGATTGGTAGCATCCAATCGTCTGCTAAATATGAGATGCTATGAATATGAGATTAATGGTAGGGTTTAAGAACTTCTTTTAGTTGAGATTTATTTCATTTCAGCTCACCCTAACATAAAATTGTTCATCACGCACGGAGGTCTTCTGAGCACTCAGGAGTCAGTATACCACGGAGTCCCGATCATCGGAATACCAATCTTCGGTGACCAGAAAATGAACGTCAAGGGAGCCGTGTCAGCCGGCTACGGCTACCTCCTTGACATCCATTCCCTGGACAATGAAGAGCTTATTACCAAAGCACTCAACACTGTGCTCACTGACCCCAAGTGAGACTAAATAGATGTTAATATATTTTATGAAAACTTTTCTTGCCATGGACATTAAAGCTTTAGCAAAAACGTAATTTAATGCGTATGGAAATAAGATCACTCACAGTTGTCTTCTTCCCCCAGGTATCGTGAGAATGCTCAGATAAAATCTCGCATCTTCCGTGACCAGCCTCGGTCTCCTTTGGACACGGCAATCTTCTGGACCGAGTACGTGATCCGCCACAAGGGTGCAGCACACATGCGGTCAGGAGCGTTGGACTTGACTTGGTACCAGTATTATCTGCTCGACGTGTTGGCCGTACTGGCAGGCGGCCTCCTCGTTGCTCTGGCTGTGATAGCGCTAGTGCTCAAGACTCTCTACCGCCTAGTTTTCACGAAGAAATCGGCTGTGACAGATAGCAAAAAAAAGAATTAGAAGATATTCCGAGAAGCAGACTGGAATTATTTATTTCTGTTCAGACTTTGATGGGCTCCTGTTTTTTGGAACTGGCAATGTAAAGTTAATTATATTTCTATCTTGCTTATGGTTGATTCCACTCAGTGACTGATTGTCATAGTCATGCTGGATATTAATGACCTACTCCATGGAGGTTTTTATGTGAGGCTTTGCAATTCCAATTTTGGAAGGGAATGCTGGAAAAATGTGCAGCCGGACCGGGATACAAACCCGGGGACCTCCTGCTTTACGGGATGCAGGAGGTCCAGGGTCATATCCCGATTCGGTCGTGCATTTTCCCAGCTTCGCTTCCCATTCATCCATTGCATACTGGTATAGCTGATTAAACAAAAAAAAAATTTTCCTATCAATTCCAATTTTGTCAAAACAATCAATAAGACAAAATGAACATGATGACAAATTAGTAGAATTACTGTTACATGAAATTAACATTATATCCATTAATTCTGATCTGATAAAGTTGAACTACCTACACTATGAACTGCACCACAGTTGATAACCATGGATGTTATTTGTGCAATTTGGATGTCTGCCTGTATTGTGGATAGGAACTTAGTTATATATTTTGTGCTTTTGAGATTGCGCATGTGTGTAGTTGTAGCATGCAGCATAGAAAGTTTTTGGCATTTGGCATCACTAGCAGCTGGAGGCAGCTGAAAACAATAAACTAAAGAAATACATACAATCATGCACTTAATCAATTGGTCCTTGAGAACATACAGACAGCACACAAATACGCACACATAATTATCTCATGATAGTGGGGATTGCAACTCACTTCCAGAGCTTGTGCAGTATGTTATCTAACAGTCACATTGATCCAGAGAGCTGGGGAGTGTGATTCTTTTAGCTGTATTATGGTTATAGATTACCTTTCATTGGGAAATTAAGCTGAAAAGATTTAAATGAAGTAAGCCAATACTGATTCTAGCTTGTGCAATCAGTAGGGCAAACAATCATCATTTCATTGACCACCAACTGTTGTAGCCAGATGTTACTACAGTGCATGGTGTGGACTGTGCTGCTTCTACTGACAATGCAGCCAGCACATGAGGTGCATGGAGCAAAGATACTTGGTGTATTTCTGTTCCCCTCTCCGAGCCACCTGATTATCGAGACCAGCCTGGCCAAAGAACTCGCAGCTAGAGGTCACAAAGTCACAGTCATCGTGCCTAGCAAGTCAGAGAAATTCCAACCTAACTACAGGGAATTAGTTGTCGGGTTTAATGAGGATGAATTCGGTAAGAATGTGTGACATTTTTCAACATTGCATGGCGTGAAAAATGTTGGCTATTTTGTAAATAAAAATCTAGTGCGGCACATACCAAATACCGATATTTTTGTGATGCTTGAATTTTAAAGTAACCTGCGCTTTAGGTCTTGGTGAAACGAACATGTTCGATGTGAATGAAATGCCATTTTATGAGACAATGCAAATGCTCTACAGAATTGGCAACTCGATCTGCGCTTCCGTACTCAGTAAACGCAACATTCAGGAGTTCATACATTCAAACGAAACATTTGATGTGATTCTAGTAGAAGCATTTTTCAACGAATGTTTTATGGGCTTTTCACACACATTCCAAGCTCCGATTATTCAAATCTGCGCATATGGTGGTTCAGAATGGCTGACTGCTACCGTTGGAGGTCCGCACAACTATGCTTACATGCCCGACTTCCTTACCAACTATGACCAGCACATGACATTCTTGCAACGGGTCCACACTACGATACTGGGACTGGCAATGAAGTTGGGCAGAGCTGTATACTACATTCCGCAGCAAAACGAATTGATGCAGAAGGGTTTTGTTGGAACTGGACGTGGACTATTGCCTCATCTCGAAGAATTACAACAAACAACATCTCTGCTTTTATTGAATCACCACTTTAGCTTGGGATATCCGCAACCCCTTATGCCTAACACTGTTCAAGTTGGAGGACTACACATCAAGTCAGCAAAGAAGTTACCAAAGTTAATTTTTACAATTATTACCTATAGGTACCTAGGGTTTTTAAATGAAAGTTAGGTCCCAAAAATGAATTAGTATTTTAGTAGTAATCTGTGTTTTGCTCTCACAGGATCTCCAAGACTTCCTCGACTCTGCTAAAGAAGGTGTTGTCTACTTCAGCATGGGCTCAAACTTGAAGAGTGCCGATTTGCCCGTGGAGAAAAGAGATGCGTTGCTCCGAGCGTTCTCCAAGCTCAAGATGAAAGTTCTGTGGAAATGGGAGGACGATGTTTTGCCAGGCCAGCCAAAGAATGTGCAGCTAGGAAAGTGGCTCCCCCAATCCGATGTGCTTGGTGAGGATAAATTCACTCAAATGTTGAGTCCTTTATGGTAGTCTGCATTTTTGTGGCAGAAATTCACTGGTTATATCAATCTCTAGTCCCTTCAATGTAATGGAAGCAATTATCCAATATCACCATGGATTTATGATAAAGTATAAGGAAATAATGTTGTAGCTCACCCAAATGTGAAGATGTTTATCACGCATGGAGGCCTTCTGAGCACGCAGGAGTCGGTCTACCACGGAGTTCCAGTCATCGGAATCCCAATCTTCGGTGACCAGAAAATGAATGTTCATGGAGCAGTGTCAGCTGGTTACGGCTTCTTACTCGACTTTCACTTGCTGGACAATGAGGACATTATCTTCGAAGCAATCAACTCCGTTCTCACCAAGCCTCAGTAAGGACGATTAGCTTGTATCGCAATATCGTGACTTCAATCAAATATGGGTCCAAAACTATTTCATTTTACTATTTAAATAAGTTGTGGAGTGAAAATAGTAACTTGGCATGAAATAACAATGGCTTTGCATGAACTCTTTGCCAAGGTATCGTGTGAATGCCGAACGCATCTCTCGCATCTTCCGCGACCAGCCTCGGTCTCCGCTGGAAACGGCAGTCTTCTGGACCGAGTACGTGATCCGCCACAAGGGTGCAGCACACATGCGGTCAGGAGCGTTGGACTTGACTTGGTACCAGTATTATCTGCTCGACGTGTTGGCCGTACTGGCAGGCGGTCTCCTCGTTACTCTGTGTGTGCTCAAGTGTGCACTTAAAGTACTCTGTAGGCTAGCATGTAACAAATCTATAGCAAATGACTGCAAGAAGCAGAATTAAATGTCATTTGAAGCCTCATTTGTGTTGGGGTTCATCTTGACTAGCATATTTTATGTGGTATCTATTTGTTTGATACAAAAATAACTCATGAGCAGTGAACAAGATTACCTACTCAGTTTGAGAGCATCACTGGCTTCACTGTCCTTATTGTAGGTAGGTACTATATTTTGCTTTCCATAGAAAATACAAGTTGGTAAATTTTCAACAATTTGGACAAGAAAATAAAACTAGCATTTTACTATAAACCTGTATTGTGGTGATCACTTGTACATTACAGATGATATACACAGCACATTATGCATTATCAACTGAGTTGGAGTTAACATTATTATTCACAAATTATGTTGCACATTGTACAAACGTAACAACATACACACAGGGCTAATCAAATTCAATCAATTCTTCAGTCTTACTGATTTACTCTACTATAAAATACATTGCCTAGCAGTCTTCTGATGATAGAAAAAAAATTGGTTTTAGAAATCATAATTTCAGTGGAAAACTCTGATTTGGAGAGGAAGTTGTTCGATGAAACATGGTAGACAGGCACTACATTCTATGGAGGTATAACTAGGTAGTTGGTACTTTGCAGAGATTTCAGATATGACAAACAAAACAATATAATATAATAATATAATGCTGTAATATTTGTAAACATTCCTACTATCTGACTACCCTCTTCAAAATGAGAAGACACTTTTTCTCTTAAGAAATCTTGATACCTAGTGGATTTATGGCTGGAAGTTCTGTCATTCTGCTCTAAATATATATTAATTGTAAACCAATGATCCATTGTCTGAGATTTAAGTGGTTGCATGGCTCATACTAATCAATAATCATGTTTTGCACAGTTGGCTATAATAGATAATACTGAGATTTCTGATTGGTTTGGATTCCAGTGTTCAAATGACATTATTTAGTTACCTATATAAAAAGACTGTTCGTCTATTTGGAGTGTTATAATTCGAATAGGTAAGAATTGGAACACAGCTTGTCAGCTATTTATGTGCTAAATTCAATAAAACTGGGGAATTACGACTTATAATGAGGTACTTAGATGACTTGTCATTTTCTTTGCTAATAGAATTTCTACCGAGCCAATCAACAAAACCTACATTAAGCTTGAAGAACATCAACATTGGGTAACAACTTGTAGGTTGAAATTCTTTTAAGTAGCTCATTTGCCACAAACGGATCATTGCACTCAAATTTATAGACATAAAAAATAAATCTATGCATATTCTAAGTTCTAACAGAGCACGAAAGTACAATACACATTGGACCATCAAATGGTTCGTTCAACCTATGATTAGAATATTGGAATTGTATTTCAAACTGATAATGATTGATACACAATACTTAGTATGTGAATTGCCAAGCCAATCGAATCGCCGAGTTGAACGAACCACTCAACGCACACTGGCAGATATCGTTGTAACGAGTATTCTAGTTTAATAGGAATTTTTATCATTTGGCACATACTCTTAATGAGATGGCCAATATAAATTATTAATAAAGTTTTTTTAGATGCATTCAAATTTTTCAAAAACATGAATAAACCAATTGAACATTATTTAAATATATTTTCTTAGATAGGTATTAATATAAATGTGGACATATACTATTCAAAAATACTAAACAACATTGGTAATAGCTTGATTTTAACCAAGGATGGGACAATTTGAAGTCATAGAAACAGAATTGTGTTTCCTGGATTAAAGCCATTTGGTGTGTCAAATAGGTATTGAAAATAAAGTAAGATAAAATCACAAACATCATTCCTATGGTGAAGAATTGTGTACTACTTATAAAAACATGTAAAATATAATTAAAAATAAGAAGTGTCCCATCCTGGCATATTATCACTACCTACTTTAGTTCTTACTTTAGTGTACCTACTAGAGATGTTGGCGGTACACAGAAATTGGACTCAGGTACCCGTTACCAGTACCCGGGTACCCTTGCCGGTACCTACCTGGGTTAGCTCAAAACAAAAAAAAATTTTAATTAAAAAATTTTTTTTTGTGTACTACCAACATTGAATTAACTTGCAAGGTTGTTCCAAAATAGTGTTATGGACAAGACATTTATGAAGAAGTCAGCATAATATTATCAGACATTATTTTTATCTTTATTACCCCAATAAAAGAAGCAGTCAATAATGCTTCTGACTTCTGAGTGGTGAAGCCATACAAAGTGATTAGGTGGCATAAACAAACAACCCAAACCTCACACTCAGCTTGGCCTTGGGCGACAGCCAATAAATCACTAGAATTGAGGAAACACACAAAGGCACATGTCTCCACAGGTTCAAGTGGCTCTGGACCACTCTGCATGCCTTGGGCCATGAGCTCCATCATGCTCCCAGCACATGCAGTGGTACAAATCAACCAAAATATATTGAATAGTACAGTTGCACACAAAATTATTTTTTCCAAATTTTTTTCAAAAAATAACTTTAAAAAAATATTTTTTTTTGGGGGTTTTGAGCAGTTCTGTGGGTCCTGATTTGGAACCGGGTACCACCCGCAGGTACCCAGATACTGGCCGACATCTCTAGTACCTACCTACTACTAGAATTCAACAGGCAACGGAAATCCCATAAAAACCTTTCAAAATCTTCGTTGACATAAGCAGCCCCAAATATGGCTTGCTGGGCTCAAGAAAGACAAACAAATTATCAAAACCTTTCCATTCCTAAATCAGGCTTGCTGGAATCGCAACATTGGAGGGCTATGTCCGTGATCACCGATCTTTCAAAGACCCACTGAAGAAACTAGCAAAACATTCCCATTATACTCACACTTGGCTAGTTTTCCAGCATTGCATTTCAAAATCCATTAGCCGCCAGAAATATTTCAACGGGCCCACTAAACAAACTAACAAAACCATCCCTTAATAAAATCCCTTAGCAACTCCATGCAACGCCAGATTGCCGGCGCCCGATCTAGCTGGTGCCGTACTTGCCGGTCTCGAAAACGCCCTTGCGGAAAAACGCGGAGAACTCGTGCAGCGCCATCCGCGTGACTCCCGCCGAGCAGTCGTGCAGCGGGCACGAGGGGATTCGCGAACACGTGTCCACCAGCGCGCGCAGGTACTGCTCCAGCTGCAACCGACGCCGCCGCGCAATGCTCTCCGTGTTCTTCGAGAAAAACGTGCGCCGCGGAAAGGATAGGACGTCAACCTAGGCAGGCAAAGCAGGACATCACGTTACGAGGAATATCAGATAACAAATCACTGCCACATTTAATATATACCGGAGAAGTTTGTTATAAATGTATTTGTTATAAATGGATGGGAAAGTCCCCTCACAAAACTATGAGCACGCATATTGTAACTATCGTTACAGAAATTTGAAAACCACCATAACTTCCATAATTGAAAAGAGCATGCCACATGATCACACAGCAAAAAGCGGGAAGTAAATAACATTTCTTTTCACAAAATGACGTGAAAATCAAATATGATAAATATGATAATACGATCAATATGATCGGTTCACAACGTGACGTTAAAATTTAAAACCAATCGTGTGTGGTGAAGTGAAATTGCACAAAGTAGCAAATGTAGACATTGTGAAGCACAGACTGGTAGCCATGAAAGAGGACAAAGTTACTGACCGGAGCACCGTAGCGTAGCCGCATGGTGAGATGCAGTTCTCGGAACCGCTTGAAGCGCCGCATGACGGTCCATCGCTCACCACTCGCACAGAAAACGGAGACCTGCAAACAGCGTGACACATCCCTCATACACTTAGCTCATATCGGAAGCAACATCTAGATGGGATCCAGTTTCCTTCCTAAGACCTCATCGGTCACTTGCGGTGTCTTACTGGTACTGAAGGAGTTAATTACTTAGACTTCCACCTTGGCATTGAGGGATTTCACTTCCATCCACGGAGGTAACACTGGTAGGCTGGCGAGGGAAAAGGTCCTACCAGCTGCAACACCAGTCCACAGGATATGCAAGAATTTTTGGATCGTTGGAAGATATTGACCTTGGTTCCATGTCTTCCCAGAGTGTCTTTCATTTGGCAGAGCGTTGGCATGTGAAGTACTCAGTCCATGGACATGTTGAAATTGCCTATGCGTAACTCCCTCCCCTCACAAACAAAAATGAGAATAACTTCAAGAAATGCCACAGTACCTACTAACTATTTCACAAGCTCCCACGTTCTTCTCTACACAAACTGTTTTCTCCGGTTTTTTGGTGGGAGCAATCATCACGGTGCCAACATGCTATAAAGTATTGCATAAATCTCACATGCCTACTAGCCTTTGCTACACTTTATGGAATATCTGTTGACATTAACACCTTGTTATCAGTATATTCAGTACACATCACACACCTCGTATTCATAGTGCGTGCTGCTGCCGACACCGCGCAGGAAGAAGTTGGTGATCGTCAACAGGTTCGGCTGAAAGCAGCCAGGGGAGGCCCGTCTATCCACGTCACGACTCTGGGAACACAACAACCATCGCAGGGTCAAGCAGGCTGGCTGACGGCAAAGCAAACGAGACGTACAATTTACCCAGGATTTACAATCTTTTATCAACTTGGTTTTTTGTCATTATTCAAGTAAATTATCATTACCTACCTACTCAAGCTAAAAAAAAACATATGCTCAAAAGGAGAAATGAAAAGGTAGACTGTGCCATATTCGAACTTGGAGGTCAAATACTTTTTCTGGCATTGGTGCGGTGTGAAAAGTTTATGAAAGGGCAGAGAAAAAATACCTCAAACATTTTTATTCGGATTTGGATTTAATTAGCACAGCTATTGTGGTAGCCGCTTCAATTTCTTATCAAATGTCAGTAGAACTGAACTTGTGAACATTTGGAAATACTGCACCCTCAAATTCTAAAAATTGTTCATTGTTAGCTCTAGCACTTCCAGCTGGCAATAATCACGAAAACCCAACGTCCAGAAACAAACCCGTAAAGTTAGCCGACTCACAGAAACCTCGGAGTATTGCGTGCCCCCGAACGGCGACGCGGGTCCGTCCCCACCGCCCACGTCGCGGAAGTCGTTGTCGAGCTTGGGCGACTTGGACTCGGCCATGAGATCGGACATGCCGTCGTCGGCCGACGTCGACTGGTTGTCAGACTCCTCGCTGCTGCCCACGTTGTCCAGGGTGACCGGCCGCAGTGGGTGCTCGTCCAATGTCACCTCCAGTCGGACGTACTGCCGCTGCAGGTCTTGCAGCACCTGGCCACGGCAAGGGCTCATAATCGTACACTTTTCCAAAATGATTGTCACTGGTTATCTTGCAGCCTTCTGGGACGTTTGACCTAGAAGAGCTATGCAACGGCAGTAGAGAGTTGTCCTTTTTCAGTGGCTCTAATCCTGGATAGGTATGCTATACACGTGCAGAATGCCATGCGATAAGATTTCACCAGTGTAGAGGACTTGGTGTCAATTCTATGTTTCTCAAAGCTGCCAATTGCATCAATGTTAACACTGGAACACTTCAAAAAGGCTATCTACATAATGTGAGAAAATGACAAAAATTATGTGTAAAGCATGCTCTGTTGTAAAGCATGCAATGTTTATACTTAATACTGTAGGCTTCACATTTAGGTAGCTCCAATAATGAGAGCAAAGGGAAGTTAATTACGACGTCATCTTGCAGTACATTACGATGTCAAAGAAAGAAATTTTATATCAGGCAGGACAGTTCAAACTTGAAAAGCAAAGTGCATGCAAAGAAAACTCGATTTTAATAATTGGTTTAGTAAACCTACAGTACCAACAAAGTTATTTTTCATGTCATAAGAGATAGAACCAATCATAGAGTACCTACAGGATCAGGAAATATGCTCCCATGTGCTTAAACTAGGTATTGGTCCGATTGCTGCCTGAGAAATGTTGGCCATTGATCAGTTATCATCATATTCATAAGCAAATTATCAATAAAATATTTTCGGAAATATTGTTAATATCGAACACGGAGAATTCTCAACTCGCTAAAATAAAAACAGATGAGAAACATCCTGGTTAGTGGTTATAGATACTTTAAAATATCATGCTAACAAACTAGTAAGGAATAAATACGACCAAGCAAAGCCCAAAACTACGACGACAATGTCCAAACGACCGGCAAACCAACCCAGCGACGGAAAACTACAATGCATCACGTTTAACGCGGGCAAGCAAAAGACTCACGGCGATCTGTGCGTCTAGTTCTGCCTTGTCGCAGTCGTTCTCTAGACTCTGCATTATGAGCATCTTCTGGTGGGTGACCAGCTGGCAAAGCCGCTTCATCGAGCGCATCAACTGATTCACGCTACGACTAGAATGTGCCGTCTGTGCGCCGTTCTGTCTGACGGCGCGGCAGTACTGCCAAAAACACCACACGGTCAGCGCGATGGTTTCGGCGCACGAGACGTGGGGTTAGTGGTGTGCAGGGTCGGTGCGTTGAACGACATTCGTGAGTGGGGAAGGTTACAGACTAAAGATGGCCTAGTGTTAAAATATTTGTGGCTAGCTGAATTGAGATAGCTTTGCATGGTTAAATAACACTAAAAATCTAGCCTCTTATCTAGCCCGTTCACGCTACAGGAATTAATCACGATTAATGGAGCTCCGTTAAGTTAAATACCGCAACCAGAAAAATAATTGGATTCCACGACTGGGTTTTCTGGCTAATATTGATTAATCCACTTTGATATCTTTCATCTTTTTAAGAGTTCGTTTCCCTGAAAAGATTCTTCAACTATTCCCAATGAGTTGATCAAGATAACAAGTCCTGCTCATACCAGGTGTTGAACGTGAATAACTTCTGTAGTGTGAAGTCCAGCCATACATTTATAAAGAGTTAACATACATATAGGTTATATTATATTTTAAATGGCCATTAAGACATTTTTTGGGGGGGCTTTTAAGGAAATATCAGATCCCTACATTAAAATAAAAAGCCCCAAATAATCATATTATGTACAATGAACGGGAGATCGACAGTAAACAGTAAACACTAAAAAATATTCTAGCACAATATCAAAAACTACACAAAATGACAGGAAAAATTTCCTTGCCAACATAAAAAATTAGCTTTCTAGCCGAGCGCAAGCTTAGCGAACATAAGCCTCGCCAGCCAAAGACAGTCACTAACCGATAGCAGCCTATCTCATCGACCAGCAAGCACCACCCATAAAACAACCTAGAGCCCCCCCAGCCCCCCCCCCCACACCCACCTTGCTGTTCTGTATTCGGGGCCGGCGGATGCGGGCGCCGTTCTGCATCTCGGTCAGCGGCGACACCTTTTCGAACGAGCTGGTCGAGTTCTCAGAGTTCCCGCTGACGGCCGGCCGCTTGCGACAGTCCTCTGTGCTCGACATCTCGCTCTCCGAGTCGGCTGTCGCTCCGTTGGACGCCTCCGGGCTCGACACGCCGCCGGTGCCGTTCATGGCCGAACCTGCCGATCGGGGACACGTGTACTTGGGTGCGCCGGTCGGTTTGGCCGTTGGGTGAAGAATTTTCACTTCATGGTGTAAAAAACCGCTAAGGTTCTACAATGGGTCCCAAACACTGGTCAAATACGGACTGTAAAATAATGACAGTATGACGATCATGGACGTTTTTCATGGTGGTGCTCTGATGGGGCAAGATTAGTGGCCCAAATGGGGCCTGGTTTCTCGACGTTTTGATGAGTCACGCCTTATCATCCTCAGAAGACCGTTGATCACCATAAGGACACTTCAGGAGATTAGTCTCCTGAAGATGATTAGCAGTGACTCATCAATACATCGAGAAACCAGGATCTTTTTGGGCAGCCAATCTCTTACAATCAGAGCACATCAGAGAAAAACATCTGAATGCCTATTAACGGTTCTAGAAACCTTTATCAAACCACGATTAACATCAATAAATGTTTGCCATTAGGTACTAAGCCTAGAAGGATGAATGAAGGGATGAGTAGAAGGGACAAGAAGTCAGTTTTGAAAGAAAATAAACAGATTGTTACACATGTCACAGATATGTGGCAAGTACATTTATAAAATTTTTGAACAAAATTCAACTGTATAGTGACGTCATGAATGCTCGAGAGAGAAAGCCAAACCAGACTTTTTGCCTTTTACAGACTTCTGCACTCCGACCAAAGCGTGCAGCTGACGAAACGTACCATTGACTAGTTTGAGCGAGTTCTCGAGACAGCGTCCGTCGGCAGCCGCGGAGCCCGCCGTGTGGAACGTCTCGCCGGTTCCGAGGGAACTGGAGAACGTGTCCGTGGGGGCAGGACTCAACAGCACATCGCTCGAGTCTCCGTCTTCACTCGGCGCACGCTGCACGCTCGTCGTGCGTCTCAGGTCCAAGGACAGGCTGCGGCACGAGGGTAAGTCGGGTTTTACAAGGGTAATGAGGACAAAATTAGCTGAGCCTACAAGGGAGTTGGGGGTAAACCCTAGGTCCAGGGGCGGGCTGCCTTGAAAACGTAAAAAGAGTAGACACACGATAACGTTTCGATAAATGTTACGTTACTCTTCTTGCTACCCATGGTACTTATGACGTCATGATCGTATGGAATGGAATAAAGATTAACAAAACATGAGTGTTAAAATGGGTCTTCTCAAAATCTCAAAAGAGGTTTTCAAAATAGGGTGTCATGTCATTCCATTCCCAAAATCTTCTCTCCAACATCTTCACAGTTCAAATTAGGGGTGTCAATCGATTACGATTGATCGATTCGATTAATTGATTCTAGAGAAAAAAACGATTAGGTAATCGATATCACTCAAATAATCGAAAACATCGATATTCCAACAAAAACGTCAGAAATGCAAAGATTTGCTGAAGGCGCACTTTCTTAAAATTAAGTTACACAAAATCCCACACAGCTGTGTAGCGCTGGCATATCTGTAGCCTTGTACTTTGTAGCAATGGAGGGAATCATTCTCGTGACTCTAGCCTCAAATTTGAGAGAGTGCGTCTTTTCAGATAAATTGAAAAAGCGCCGTTTTAGATATTTATTTCAGTGTAAATGGGAATAGAAAAGTGAAAATATTTCCGATTCGAATCAATTCGAACCGATAATCTAAAATTAGATTATTAATCGATTATCAGTTTTCATTTCAATTCAATAATCGATTTGAAAAATAATCATTTGACATACCTAGTTAAAATCAACCACAGCAGCCAAAAAAGCAATCGTAAACAGAAA
The DNA here is from genome assembly GCA_921293005.1 of Nemoura dubitans. Lineage (NCBI taxonomy): Eukaryota > Metazoa > Arthropoda > Insecta > Plecoptera > Nemouridae > Nemoura > Nemoura dubitans. The sequence goes on from OV121075.1 coordinate 23,610,235, forward strand.
CGGAACTCACGACTGTTTCTTCTGCGAGATCTCCATGAGCTGTTGGTCAGAGCGTTTTGCGAGCGCCTCGCGCATGGCCTTCAGCTCTGAGCTGCCGACCTCGAGCGAGCTGGTGATGACGCCCAGCTCCGACTCCATCTTGGAGATGTTCTCCTGGCGCTCGTGCAGAGATGACACCCGCTCTCGGATCTCGGCCTCCAAGTCGGCCAGCTCGCGCTTCTGAGATAGTGGCAGGAAATGCGGTCATGGTCCGAAAAAGTATGCTACAGTCTTTACAGCAGAAGTGGGGAAACTGCGACCCGTGGACTGGGACCAGCCTGTTTTCATTTCTTTCTACCAATAAATTTCAAATTTAACTAGAATGGTAGAGGAAACAACATGGCATCTGGACTTAGGTTACGAGTCATTTAATTTTAAGAGCTGTCATTTATTGTACTGGTCTTATTCTGGATTCCCTGCAGCCGTCATTTTACTAAGTCGGACTTATATTTTATGGCCATGGCCGTCGCTCTACTTATATTTTGCAGCAATAATCATCATCGGCAATCACATGCCCTAGTTTGAATTAAATCTGACTCACATGCGAGTTGAGGACGTTCTTGATGTTTTCCGGTTCCTGACTGAAGCTCGCAAAAGATTCGGAGCTGGATTCAGAATGCGGCGTAGTTGGCTTTTCGGGTGTCAGCTTCTCAGCAGCGAGAAGCTTTAACAAAGTCGAGATGTTAGCCACAATCTCCTCTGTCGTTGGTGGGACTTGACAGATGCGAGCTCTGTTGTAAATGGCCGTGTGTGTTATGGTCCTCAAAAGTGGGTAATGTAACTAATGAGTAATGACTAATGACTAAGGACTATGTAATGGATTAAGAAAATCCACAAAATGTGAGACTATTCAGGTACAAAGCCCAGAAAGTGATCAATTAAGTTTATATATTATTAGTTATAATTACCTATGAAAAAGTCATAGGCAACTTTGTACCCTTTTAACAGAAAAACAACTCAACTCTACCTTCTCATGAAATGAAATTTCAACTTAAAACTTGGAACAAAAAAGCCATTACTGCCATTAGGTTTTGGAGTTGGTACCAATTGTTAAGACCCCGCTTTAGTTTAAAATAATGCCGTTCAATTCTGTCAGAGGTCGCGCCTAACCGTCTCCGGGGGAGTACGTGAGGGACGCGGTGCGCATTTTCCCCCTCCACAATTTTTACGGAACGACGCAAGGGGAACGTTGGTCTGGGCCATTTGACGGAGGCTGAGAACCACGTGATATTGTTCGAAACACTGCTAACGTGTAAGCCGATTTGCGATAAGAATGTTCTGAGAAGCTTTAATCCAGTAATCATTGCAGTAAAAAATTTAACAGATTCAATACGATTTTTTGCAAATATTTGAAGTATACCGTTCCATTCGTCTTTTTCACGAGATTTCAAATCAATTTGAATTTTTGGTCTGGTGTGAGAACTGCCCTCTGTAGCATCAATTGATCGCGACCCTCATGCTATGTCGCTGGCATGGATATCGCCTGGCCTTCCTAATCCATAAGTGGAGCTACCAAAACAACAGCGCCGCAAGATTTCTTAGAATCTCTAATCTAAAATAAGTAGCTCCTGGACCAAAATACCAATCAGATAATTGATTTTGAAAATTTTAATGAGTCCACCAGATTGGTATTGTTTTTTTACACCAAAATCTTTTTTAAACGAACTCGTAGCTCCAGAATTGACCCCGTTGCAGGTAACCTTTCGTACAAGCCCGGGGTGTGTAGGTGCTTGAATGCATTATTTACACGCACTGCATAGGTATATACATACATATTGAACATATTCAGATGTTTTTGAGTGATTTCATTAAATATCATCAGAACCTATCGAGCCCCCCTCCCCCCTCCAGCCGTGGCATGCTTAGCCACAGAGGAAATGACAATGTCGGAGTAATTAATTTGATCCATTCTAAATAATTCGCAAGGCGCAACATACAATATTTTATTCATCTCTGCTATCAAAGTATGTAATGGTCCATATAGAATCTATTGACTGTGATCGGACCAGGTTTTTTTTGTGTATATCGTGATTTTCCAAAATTGAAGAACATTAAATTTCACAAGTGTATAAAACAACGCGTTGCTGTTTCCTATTACTTTTACTTGTAGGAACTTATTACTTCGCTCATTTGTATAGCACATACCTCGATATTTTAGCTCATGTAGGTCATTTGACGATCAAGTATACCAACAGCTTTAACAGGAATTCACTTATTGGGCTGAAATTGCACCAGGGAATCAAAAGACATAGGGATCTGAGTTCAGAATTCAGGATTTCCAAACTTTTGGATTCCGGTTCGGGTCGGGTAGGTACCGCTAACTAGTTGCTAGTTGTTATACACATATCATAATATATAGCGCATGATATAGCCAATGACTCTATAGATACAGTCCTGAAATTCGCAGAAGTGTCGACTAACTCGCTAGGTCCTTTTTAGGACCACCCTGCCTAATCAGAGCAAAACTGTCCACAACACCGCCGCCGTTTGATTCAAATTGATTGTTTGGTATGGTGCTATTTATGTGTGTGTTATTGGTTTACCGGTGTGGCTTCTTGATTATTAGTGTTTTTATTTAGGTAGGTAGGTATGTTCGCGCCAGTAATGATAATTATGCACTCTCGATTATGTGCTACCACGAGTCTCTGACGGAAAGAACATTAGCAAGCCCGGCCTGAGAGCTGAAACTTGAAAACGTATCGCATCATGGAAGTCGGATGCATAAAAAATAATCTTTTATAATCCGTCTATTTCTGTCACATTCCCAACTGAGTCGCTATCAACTTTGGTGAGTCGAAGGCGTGTGAGGGGAAATAGCGAACGAACCATGGACACAAATTGCCCATATTTACCTCAGTGTTTACAATGATTTATTTCCAATATATCTCCGAACTGGGTTAAGTTAGAGTGTTCGTAATTTTTTTCAACATATATATGAACATTTTCTATAGTACGATAAGAACAAAAATGCGAATTTCTCCTTCTAATAAAAATAAAATACATTTGCACTTTTAGGAAAAAATAAAAAACTGCTATTCTAGCCAAACAAACCAAAAATTTGAAAACGTATTTCAATTGAACTATAGATTAGAGGGTCTTCAACGTTATTGATTAATTTCAAGTTCGTGGGTCCAGCCGTTTAGCGGGAATTATGGAAATAAATTTAAAACAATGATTTCTTGTTTGGTCCATTGCTTTAAAAGCATTGATCGAAATCAATTGAAACTTTAAGGATGATAGGAGAACAAATAGACCTACCAAAGAATTTTGAATCAAAATTGTAGGCTTTCTAATACGGCAGCTATTAACAATGAACTGAAGAATTACTTTTTGACTCGCTTCCGAGGGGCTAGAGGGATTACAGGGATTAAAGGTCGGTGTAGCCGGTCCTTAAGTTCCTCCTCTTGATTGACTCTGCAGCTACTGGTTAGCCGTACAACTCCTTTACACTCCACAAATTAAAAAAATTGCTGAGAACAAAAAATTTTCATGCAGAATGTCTTAGCTAAAACAGCGAAGACCGACTAAGTCACCACAAGGAAACGAGACGTTTACCCTCACGCTCGGAAGTTTACCTGCAGCGATTTGACGAGTCTCCGCGACGTCTCGCTTGCCCCAACAGCGTCCGGGTCCTCAAGGTGGCTTAGCACCTTCGACATGAACACGCCAAACTCTTCCTTTTTCGCCTCGAGTTTGGCGGTCAGTTCAGCTACCTTACTATACTCACTGGCCACCTACGCCACAACAAATCAACGGGACACATGCAGAAATTAAAATAAATACACGGAGACCTACGGGTGTACAGCACAAAAATCAAAAAGACACGTCGTAAAAAAACAAAAAAGCTATTTTGAAGACTTGACTACAGAAAACCAACAAAAGTAGTACACTTTCAATACAGGTTGGGTTTTCTAGACATGTAATTAACGTTGAATAACATACACAAACAAAAATACTCAGTCCACCTAATATAGGTATCTAAATCTATCTTCTACTTTAAGTAATTGAAAAAGACGGCCAAGAAAGCCGAGAACAGGTGTACGCTGAGAGCGACGGAAGTGACGTGCCGGGAGTGGCGGAGTTGACAGCTAACCTTGACCTCCTCAGAGTCCTTCTCGACCTCCAGCATCTCCCGCCGCTGATTGAGTTCCGCCTCCCGTTCCCGCATCGTCTCCAAGCTCTCCAGCTGCCGCTGCTCGAGCCTTCGCCAGTCCTGTGGGCAGCAAAACATTGCTGAAACGGACCGCAGACACAAGCGGTCGTCTGATTTCTAGAATGAGTTCTCAAAGAATGCACGGCCAAGTAAATATGTTGGTCGGAGACAAACTGGACCTGAATAAGTGCAAGAAGTAGGAACTAACACCACTATATTTTTCATGAACGATGGAAACAACCCATTGCCCTGTTGGAATACCTTGCTGAAATTAGTGTCAAACAAAATTAAAAGTGCAGCGCCCACCAGACCCCATTTCTATCTTTCCCCTGAGCCCTTTCTGAAAAGCCAGAGATAGAATTGAAAACTGTGCATGTATTGAACTTAGTTCTTAGTTCTTACCATTCCCAAACAATCTCTTTTCCCTGCCCCCATAAAAAAGTACCTGCAATATGTACAGAATTTTGTTACAGCACTAAATCAGCACTAAGTCACGAAATGCATTCTAGCCAAACTGCCCTATGTTCAAATTTAAATATTTGTATCTCGAGTGCAGCACGATGGCACTAGACAGGCAAAGTCCTTACCTGCGCCAGTTGCCGACACTGCGCGGCATACTCCTGCTCGACCCTCTGTCGTTCCGTGTCGAGCTCCTTCTGCGCCCGTTCCAGCACATCTTTCTTCTCCCGCTGCTCCCTCTCCCAGTCGCGCTCGCGCTCTGCCTGCTCCCGCTGAAACAACGAGTGAGTCAGCCGCGGAAATCTTGCCACAATCGGCTCTAGCTTATGCGCTTGGAACTATGCTCACCCTGAACGCTTCGCGGTCTTTCAGGAGCATCGCCTTCTGCATCTCCAGCTCCTCAACCTGCTCAGGGTCTTCACTGCAATAGGACGTTGGAAATTAGCGACTAAAATCTCTACCTACAGCACTCATTCTGACAAATTTCCAGCAATTCAATAATCATCCAATGCCTAATCAAGAATGCAGTCTTTTTTTAACACCATTGAGTTCAAACAACAAAGTTGTCGGGTTCAGTCATGAGGTGCAAAATCAGATCAATGTGGCTTCTCTATTCAGCACTTGAGCAATGAAATTCAGATCAATATGGATTCTCTATTCCAAACCTGAGCAATGAATTTCTGATAAATATGGATTCTCTACTCTGCACTTGAGCAATGAATACTAGTTAGTACTAAGACTAACCCTTGAGAATTGCAGAAATCACACAAACCTAGAGATTGCGCTCAAGATCAAAAATGTTCCAGAGCCATTTCAACAGCGCTCATGACCCACTCCATGCAAAAGGCCATGTTCACAGCTGTTGAAACATTTATCCCCTGACAAGCAGCAAAAGTAACCACATAAAATCTGTCTCCTTCTCAAAGCGAAGGCTCGAAGAAGTAAGTACCGAGACGAAATCGAGAGTGCCAACCTGACGATGAGCGCGCTGAGGTTCTCTGTGGACCAGGCGAGGTCAGGCGTTGAGAAGCTGAGCAGCGAGAGGCGCGAGAGGTTGAGGTGCGAGCGACTGCCCTCCTTGCGCATCTTGGCCGCCTCCACCGGATCGTTGTAGCGGAACATGTTGGTGCGGCCCAGCAGGATGATGCAGCCTGGGCAATATGGGAAGCCAAGATTTATCACTGGGAATTGCTACAATCTGTCTTTTTTTAACGATGGCCAGCTAAAATGGCTATCTTATAGAGATGTCGGCGAGTACCCGGGTACCCGCAGGTCCCCGGTTCCAAATCGGGGCCCGCGGAACCGCTCAAAATAAAAAAAAGTACATTTTGAAGAAAAAAAGGCTTCTTGAAAAAATTTTGAAAAAAAATGTTTGGTTTTCAACCATGCCAGGATAGGGCCTTGACCTTTTGTGTAGGTAGGTAAGCCCCAATATTTGGAAACCAGCACCTTGAAGAGAGAAAATGCTGGTTGGAATTGCGATGTGGTTCAGAGCAGCGATAAGATGGTGGTGTGGTTGACGGTTGGCACCGACATCTCCAGGACTGTCTGCGACGTTGGAAGACGTCGGCGTCAACTCGAACACAACGTAAATTGTCCTTCTTAGGACCACAAGTCCATCACAACAGAGCACAACTGTCCACCACACCACCAAAACTCTGACAAACAGTGTGTAGGTTATTAAGTGTGTAGGCTACTAGTTTTGAAAAAAACTAGTATTTTATTTTAAATTAAAATGAAATGAAATGAAATGAAATTGAATTGAAAAAAAATAGGTCATTAAAGTGTGTAGGCTACTAGTTTTGAAAAAAACTATTTCAAACTGGGATTTGAACGCAGATCAAAAGGAAACCAGTGGAAAACCTGTAAGACTTTTGATTAAGCATTCAAATCTCAGTTTGAAATAGTTTTTTGCAAAGTGGGTAGGTTACCTTGCGAGAGCTTGGTGGGCTTGTCCACGGCGACGGTGTTGACCCAGCACTGGGCGTGCGGCCGCGGAATGAGCGTGGCCACCCCGTTGGCCAGCACCACGCGGCAGTGCTCCGGCTCCACGCCGTTGCCGTTCAGCATGATGTCCTGCGGATCGGCGGCCTCCTCGGTGCCGATCAGCGTCTCGCCGTCGCGTAAGTGGTACAACGTCACCTGGCAGTGCATCACGGTACTCTTTTATTTCTATGCTTGGAGTTCTGACTGTTCGGGCTATTTGACCAATAAAAAATATTACTGGATCAATTTCGAAACCACCGAAGTTCCTGGCCAGCCTATCGAAACCTATTGGGCGCTACCGCCCAGTTAGCCTACAGCCCAGTTATCCCAGTGGAATACGGCCTGCCACTTTATGAACCGAGATCCCCGATGCAGAAATCAGCACCTAGAAGGAGGATGTACAGGATGATGTAGTGCCAGAACCACCCGAGGTACCGCCTCTTGCATTGCATTTGGAATACAAGTTTGTTACCTGGTACCTACCAATTTTAGCTATTTCTGCCACAAAAAATTTTAGTTAGAGTTTGAAATTTTCCCTTGGTAAGAATAACAATCAATGTGTAATATTGACAAATAGGTGTCGTTTGGCAAATTTGAACTGTGACTGTTTTTGGGGATGCCTCTATTAACATTGCTCTATATGGCATGAGACGATCATGCCACCAAACAATCCTAGTGCCAACCAAATAAGGTAAACAGCCAATTTCCGCGCTCACCCCAGTGGACAGCAAGTCGTCGTCGATGCCGACAAGATGCGGCATGTCCGAGTCGAGTACCACGCCGAGGCCGGCCTTGCGTAGCCCGAGCGCCTTCTGCTCGTGCAGGATCTGCTGTGTCTCGCGCCACTTCTCCGCCCACTCCTCGGTCAGCACCTTCTCCTGCTGCTCCATCTGGTGCAGCTCTCGTTCCAGCACGTGGGACTCCACCGTCTGCAGACAGCCCGCAGAGGAGAAGTGAAGGTATCGATTTGTAAAAGTTGATGATCTTGGCTATAGGGATTTTTCTTTGAAACCGTGTTTTTTTTTTCCAATTAGTCTGCACCTATAGACATTTAGCGCAAAGAAAAGTATTTTCTAAAAGATGTGATAAAATGAAACATGGTTTTGTGAAAGTTTCCAGAGCTGATGTGTGATGGTGAGATGTGTTTTTTGGTTTTGCTCTGATGTGACGAGTTTGGTGGCCCTAAAAAGGGCCTGGTTTCTCGACGTTTCGGCGAGGCCCGGCTCGCCATCTTCAGGAGACTGTCAGGAGTCTCCTGAAGATGGCGAGCCGGGCCTCGCCGAAACGTCGAGAAACCAGGCCCTTTTTAGGGCCACCAAACTCGTCACATAAGAGCAAAACCGAAAAACACATCTCACCAAAATGAAACATGTAAATTGCACTCATTTCTGTTGTACTGGTAGCTTGCAATGACTATGTAGTCTTTACAGGGTATGAGCAGCAAGATTCTCATTTCCCGTTCAAAGCCTCAATGCCTTTTAGTCGATGCCTCGAAATTGGATTTTTTAAATCGACATTGCTGTCTGAACTGAAAAAAACTTTTACGTTAAATATATTACCCTATGACAATGTTTTAGGCAGCATAAAAATGCGTTTGAATCTTTGATCTGTTGGTGTGCTTACAAACTCGTTGCCAAGCAGAGCCTTGAGTTTGGAGATCTCCTCTCGGAGGTCGCGGATGAGCTTGACATTGGGGTCCTCGTTGATGGTTGGCTTGTTGATGATGTTCTTGGCGCGGTTCGCATAGCGTAGCGTGCTCAACGTCTCCCCGTAGTTGCAGTCGGCTGGGGAGATGGCTGCAACAACGAAGTGCTCTGATGACTCCCAAAGACTAAGGACATATTAGTTTGATCTTTCTTAGAATACATTTGGCATCTCTAAAATAGTTCCCTCAGCAAAACGCTCCTATACTGGAGAGCAGGAATGTAATTGCTGTAACGGCCGCTACAAGAGGGTAAAGGTTTTATGAACATTAAAAGTAAGCCAGCCATGATATCACTGCCTGCATCCATTCTATATCAGCTCATTCAATATGCTCCAAATGCAAAAGCTTGCAAATGGGCACAATTCACATTTGTGCATGTTACAAGATTTCAAAGAAGTAATTTTAGATCTGTAGTTTTCTATTAAAAACCACCCCCGTCTAGTAAATCTTGCTGGCAAATACCAATGTATCACACTGGACATGCTAACCTGCGATCATGATGGTCTTGGAGTTGCCGCCGAGGCTGTCCTTGAGCAGCCAGGTGAGCACCGAGTCTCGGTACGGGATGAACACGGACGTGCGCCGCGGCCCGGCGTTGGAAGACAGCTCGGCCAGCGCGGAGATGACCGAGCCCAGCGTCACCAGGGACTTGTTGATGTGAGCGCCTTCCTTCAGTCGTTGACCGGTGGCACCACTTGTGTCCGCTCGTTCACTGGAGAACGACAGAACGTTGTTGGTAATGGTGGGGGTGTGGGGGGGCGGGGGTGCAGTTGGAACTAGATTACACTGATAAATGTTTTCCGATGGCGATAGTTTTGTAGCTTGCGATAGTTCCTTTACCAGGGATTTACTGTTCGAGAACAATTTTTTTCATTTACTACCTAATTTTTTTATTCTAATCCATTAACGTATTCCTATCAGAAATAGATCACTATATAAAAACAAATGAGGGCGGCTACCTTTAGAAAGTGACCAGTTTTCTGTGCCTGTCTACATTGCAAACAATTTGGTTCCTCTCTACATAACTAGGTTATCCATTGCACACACACAGGTTATCGCAACTTACCTGCCGGCCAGATCGACCAGATGCACCTTGGAGATCGTCTCGCTAGGCATCATCTCGTTGTTGAAGCCAGCTTGCGCAAACGTCAGCGTGAAGATGGCGTGCGAGCGCGAGCTCGTGTTGTTCATGTTGGTGGACGCGGTAGTTCGTTGCATGTTTCCGCGGTGCATTAATTCCTGCATCAAAGAAACAATGCTTCAATTTAATTAAGGGCAAGTAATAAATTATGCCATTTGGCTGATGTTTGTTTTGTTTCCGTTTCATTCCGAACTTTTACATTAACCTTCTTAGTTCACTTCACTTAAACTGTTTTTCATTTTTTAAATGACGCCAGAGGCCGTCCGATTGTTCCGCTAAAGGATACGCAAGAAAGGGTCTCCGGTCCTGAACCGTGAAATCTATTGTAAGTACTTGTTAAAATCTCTTATTCTCATATTCAATGAATCGATTAATAATTAATTGAATATTACGTTTTATACAAAACAAATGTATGTATTTTCTTTGGTTGATCACAAAACTCTTTTAACCAAGTTTTTTGGACAAAAAGTATGCCTTTTACATTTTTATCTTGATCACAAGGCAAGAAACTTGCGTTGACTTAAAGGGGCACACAACCCGTTTTACGACTGTTCGGCTCCAGTAAGACAGTTCCGAGGCGAAAACAATCGTACACGCGGTTATTAGCGCCGCTCAGCGTATACCCGCCCGCAGCGCGTTGAGCGAAAAGAGTGACGTCAGCCTATCTCAGGCAGTGCCATGCTACGCGCGCTACAGCAGGCAGCAGCCTCAGTTTGTCACTTGCACTGGTGAAGTTCGGCTGCTAATTGGACTAAATATGGTATTTTGCTCGGTCTTCGGGTGCAACAGATTTAACGCATCACTGTCATTAATACAATTTTGAGAAGATCGATGTTCGGTTATACATGTGTGTCCCTCCCTAACTTGACGCATCGACTCTGCTTCAGAGCAACACAAGCTCTCGTGATCAGTGAGCATGGACACGCAACGATTACAAGTACACCAACTATTGTTGCGCGAACTTCTTGTATTAATGTTATATTTTCGATTTCACTGTCAGAATACTTCGGTTCGAATTGATACGGCTGGTTCACTTCGTCTGCCATGACTGTACTATACGTACATGTGAACTCATCAGAATCTTTGTTTCGACTAGCAAGCATGGACATTTTATCATGAAGTTGACACAGCAAACCTAATTTTAGCTCGCTCTTAATAATAGCAGTCAAAACTCAGAAAACCCATTGCTAAAACTCTACGACTCCGAGCAGCTAACGGAGCTAGCTGGCGCGCCGGCAGCCGCACGCTGGCTAGTCAGCATAGTAGTGATATAGTGACGCAGCGCCCGGCTGCGCGCAAAACGAAAATATCAAAATTCGGTGCTTGCGATTTTTTTTCCACGTTGCAACATTCACGAATCCATCATACGAATCCATCCCAACACATGCTAAATGGTTTAAAAACACATCCAAACTTATTTTTTCCATCTTTAACATATCTACTGCAAGCAAATACAGTCCTAAAATGCTGATTCAAACTGATTTATGACCAGCATTTGCAGCACTACGTTAAATTGTGTACTATAACTGGATTGAATATTAAGCATTATACAAAATATTTATCCATAACCATTCATTGTTTATATCAGATCATCAATGTCAGGTGGCGAATATACCCCTTCATAAAAATTTTAGCACGCAAAACCCTTGTAAACATCCACACGACCCGGATGAGATGGTCTGAGCATCGAATGATTGAAAGCGCACAGTCGGGAGTCTGCAGAACAATACTAGCATTCTCAACGTGAAAAACAGTTTAGCTTTAGATACAAACAAATGACATTATATGTTGATGAACACTAATTGGTAACCAATTAATATGTCCATTCACAAAGTTGTTTGATGCTAACTGAATGCAATACAGCGGATATAACTATCCTCCCGTACGGACTTAAATAATAATGTGTACTTTACATAAATAAAATAACTGCATACCTTCTGAAATAAGGAAAAATTTAAATGAGTGACTCTAAAAACCAAATTCCGGCAGTTGAACGTGTTTCCAAACAAAGGCAACTATTAAATACTCCTCTCCCGGTCCAAAAGACATGCCTTATGCACTCAGAAGCCAGCACTTGCAAACCAACCACAGGACAACGCAGCAGACAGGCACCTGAATGTGTTCGTAGTCCGTGACGAGGTGGTACGAGAGGTCCTGCACGTAAGGTCCAAGCCGCGGATGCTCGCGGACTCGGAGACTGTGCTGGTCCCCGGGCGTCAGCAGGTCTTTGACACGCTCGTTGTAGATCTCCAAGTAGGAGACCTCGGTACGGTAGCTGGTGCCCGCCGCCTTGCCAGCCGCCATCCGGTCGAACAGAGTCTGGCAGATGCGCGGGATCAGGCCCTGGTTCTCCTGCAACCACACGGCGAATGTATGTAAGCGTGACCGGTGACATGCATCATTTGTTTCAAAGTATCTCAGAGACTCCATGTGACACCAACGATAACAATTTTATTAAATTTCTTAGACTCATGTCTACTGTATCCTATCTTTAGCACTAGTTTTGAAAAAAACTATTTCAAACTGGGATTTGAATGCTAAATCATTAGTCTCACTGGTTTCCCGACGTTTGGTAACATGTGCTAGTTAGAATGACGGATTTATTCAGAGCCATGGTTAGATGGTGGTAAGGTGTTCGGTAATGCTCTGATTAGACTGACTTGCGGTTCTAAAAATAACCTAGGTCGACGTTTCGTCGGTGTTGGCACCGACATCTTCAGGACTTGTGTCCTGAAGGTGTCCTGAAGATGTCCTGAAGATGTCTTGAAGATGTCGGTGCCAACACCGACAAAACATCGACCTAGGATCTCTTTAGGACCGCAAGTCAGTCTCATCAGAGCATTACCGAACACCTTACCACCATAATATGCTAGTTACTTTATCAAGGGTGATGGCTTGACTGACCTTAAAAACGTGAACAAAATAACCAATAGTTGTTTTTTAATCTAAACTTCCTAAATTCTAATGATCCTGTCAAAGTCCAATAATAAATAAATAAATGAAAATGTACCCACCAACATTTTAAAAACCATCCAAAATCCCAATGAAAGACGACCTCAAAAAATGTTTTTTTACACATAGTATACAGCATTGTTACAAATAGTATACATAGTATGCAGCTTGTTCCCTCCACTCACTGGAGTCCCCATCATGGTGAACGTCTTGCCCGATCCCGTTTGTCCGTACGCGAACACGCAGGCGTTGTACCCCTCATACGCGCTGTCGATCACGTCCGTGCCGAGGTCCTCGAAAACCTGCGCAAATATTAAAATAAGCATAACATTAACCATCCATACTTGTTCGGATTGACATGTCTACTAGAACTTAATTAAATCGCTCACACAAGAGGACAAAATGGATTTTGCAATGCATTATTTTTTGCACTGTGTTTGGTAACTGACCATTTCTTGCGACGCAAAGTTCTTGTCGGCATCATCGAAAGACCAATATGAGTAGTCAAAGGTGAAGTCTTTGTAACGTTCCCGCCCGAGATCCCCATCCTTTCCTTGAGCAACCTGCAAGTGAAACAAGTCATGCCACATTTAAAATCCACTTACCCTGTTACACGGCAAGACTAACCAAAAAACACCACCGATAATTTAAAAAAAACAAAGAAAGACATTAATAAACCACATAGGAACTGGAGTAGGTTTATTGCATTTGATTGATAATATTGTACAATGTAAAAAATTGCATTAACTGGTCGACATTGCCCGAAGTCATATGGCCGTGAAAAATTGAATATATTTTACGGCAGAGGCAGAGGCGTTTCGGCAGAGGTGTTACGGCCGAGGTGTTACTTTCAAGTTTGAACGTAACAACATGAACTGCTAATGGGTCATGGGATCATTGATTGGATTTGACTGACCTAAATAAAGTAATTATTCTGCTGAAGGTTTACTTACAGTATGAGAATTTTTACACATTTATTAACAAATAAATAAATAAATAAATAAATAAATAAGATCTTATATTAGGTTTTAACAAGGTTTTCAGCGCCTAGTTGAGATCGCAACTAGAATTGATCTAGAATGGATCTCATGGACCTCATCTTAAATGGATCTCAACTAGACGAGGAAAAACTTGGTAAAACCGAACATTAAAACTGTTAACATCTCACAAAATTCTTAATGTTTTACTGCAGTTCCCCGCTCTAATAAGATCTTGTTTACAGTAATAAAAAATGTAACCAGCAGTGCGTTGAAATCTAGCCATAGGTAAGGCTATACGTGTGGTTTCAATGCAAAACGCACCTTACGAAAAACAAGGTTTTTAAACTCCCAGTTGTGCGTGCATCGTTTTTTTGTAACTAGCATTAAACCACAGATTAAACCACAACCAGGTTAGAAATTCTGTGGCAAATCAAATTGGTTTGTTTACATTCTCATTTTATCATCAAAGAAGGTGAAACCGCTGTGCTTTGCATCTACTATCCGTCTAGCGTCATCTAGGACCGTCATAAAATAGTATCTTTGGTCATAAATATCGTCTAGTATCCTTCTAGCGTCATCTAGGACCGTCATAAATATCGTCGATTTAAACTCCAGAAAAAAATCAGTGATAAGACATAATTTAGCACGATTAGCCAGAGTCAGACTGGCCAAGGCGCTGGGCGGCGATCGCCGCCTGGGCGAGCTATTTGACCGCGGGGGCACGGGCGTAACTGTAGGGTAGCAGGCATACCAGTCGTCTGGGGCCTCGGGGGCTCAGGGGGGCCTCGCGGAGGTCGAAGTTGAACCGAAAAAGGGAACGACGACCTTTTTTTATGGGAATGGAATTTTTTAAGTCTTCCCAGTACAAGCTCATCGGCCTTCTTTTTCCGGTTCAACTCTTACAAAATTGGCAACACTGGAAAGGGTAGGGGGGCCTCGCATAATTTTTTGCTTTTGGGCCTCCGATTTGCAGTTACGCCACTGCGCGGGAGTACCCCGACAAATGCTAATCCGACACTGCGATTATCATATCAAGGTAGCGCAGTGTGCTGCATTGCTAAATGTCACTATTGCCATTTGCCCAGTGCCTGTTCTTCACGGCGGAAGCACGGATGAGGGTCCCAAGCACGGCGCACGGCACGCGAGAGAATCGCACAAATCGTAGCCTGTGCAGTGTGTCGCCACTCGCCAGCGCCACGGGGTCACGACTCACGAGTAAACCGAGCAATGACTCACACCACACCGCTCGCACCTCGCACTTTTCATGAGGACTCGAACTGGCCCCAAAGCCTTGACACGCGAACTTGGCCGGTGACGGTGACGTTGACGGATAATTGGATAGATAGGTACACCGTACATGTAGGTAGCCCAAATATAGTTGTAGTTCGCACCCGCATACACATATCGTATGGGAAATTAGTTTGGCTGAATAAAGTGAATAATATTGCATTGCAACCTTGCGAGCCGGGATTGTGGTTCGGTTGCTACTTGCTTATTTACGATTTGGGGAAATTTTGTGTCGCAAAATCTTGTAATAGTTCACCCCATTGCACCTGCGTTTATTAATCCTGAGAGAGATGAATAAGGAATGCGGCGGATACGAATGCTGGTGTGCCTTATGGTGGTATTACCCGCTACATGACACGCAGATGACACGCTATTAATTGACGCTCCTTCGGTGATCGCAGGTGTGGTCAGAAGTGTCATCTGAACAAGTTCATTGTTGTTGTTACATTTGTTTAGCTGACGTTGTCTACCTTGAACTGGTGACCGTGGACGGGTCTGCTCCGATCTGCGAGGTTCCCACAGCCGAGAGCAAAGAGTGCGATGAGAGTTGAGAGAGTAGAGTATTTTTTTACGCTATTAGTTATTTCATGTGTCCTACATATAAAAAGTGTGCGAATAATTTCAAAGTACCGTCGGTTACCGGCATGCCGTTTACATCCTACGTTTACAATGCTGCACCCGAGTACGTGGAGGGAAGTCATTTAGCGGATTTAGCCATTGGTATCATTCGGATACGATTAAAGAGAATAACAGTTTACAAGTAATTTAATATCAAGGGGCGTGAGAAATATTTGCTAGCTTCGAATTACATCGATAGAGATTTTATAGCCGCACCTGCGCAATTTATACCGTGATTAAATCTATTGGAGATTGATTTACCAAACATCTGAAACGTGATCTATTCATATTTTGTGTTCGGCAGATTTAGAAATTTGTGCCGGTGTTACAAAAGCACAATGTCATAGAAATAACGGCATGCGTTTATTAATTTCCTATAAATTTAGACGCAAATGGCAGCGGTAATCGGCTAGATATGGGACATGACCGACAAAAACATAATTTCGGTACTTATATCGATATGTTCGACGAATAATCCCCAAATGCCATGCATCCAATCAGAAAAACGTCACGATATAAACGTAAACGTCACATCTTTGTCTGTATATTTTGGGGTTGCATGCTAGGAAACTACTTTCGAATAGATTATTACGTCAGTTATCGCAGATTATGTATATAGGTATACATTAAAAATAAATGACAGTTAACAGTTACTAATCGCAATAAAAAGCACGCAAACCCTTCGAAATTTTGACTTGTTACTAGAAAAAAACTATAAGGCACACCATTCAATTCAATCTGAAAACACCACTTGAAATCGGAGCTGGTGCTCTGAGAATGCGATCTCTGCGATCTCTATGGAGATGTGAAATGCGATCCGAAGAAACCAGTTTCCAACTGTGGCAAATCTGTCACAGACACACATACGTCCTGTGTCACAAGACTCGGCTGCATCGAATACCGCGAACGTGGACCGACAGCCTCGTCCAGGGAAAGACAGTTTGCGGTTTAGCACCACGAAAAAAAAACACATACAGTTCTTATTGAAACTTGATAACAAAGGCAAAAATATAGTGTTGCTAATACGCGCACGTGCTCCTAGTCGATCCTGATACGAGAAAGCTGTAAAATTCTGCGATTACAAAATAGATAGGTATACTTCGCCCAACACATTATATGTTTGTGAACAGCGACTACACTAGAATTAATTTGAGTTCGCCACTTTCTGGGATCTCATATGAAAGACGTACCATACCAAAGAATCAAATGATTTAGTTTTTATCATTACCATTCAAAATTGTATTTATCATCACCATTATTTACCATTTTACTGTTTGAGTCAAATGATAATTTACTTCTAAGTCCACCGAGGCTGTGGCAACCCTCGACTAACCAACCAGGTTACTAACTAACTAACTAACTAACTAACTAGCTAACTAACTAACTAACTAACTACAAACTAACAAACACTACTAACTACAAACCAGGTAAGGCAAACACGACTGTATAGCACGATTCAATATCGTTTTGATGCGGCAATTTTTTATTATTAATACCAAGGGACATAGGAACTAGTACAATATTTTTTTTAGAGGGGTGGGGGTAAGATAAAGGGAAATATTCGGGTGGTTGGGGCGCTTCTCCAGGAAAATATTGTGTTCAAGCGAGGTCATATTTGGAGCAAATCTACGCGTGTTTGCTGTCGCGGTCAGTCCATATCGTCGGTCACCCACTTGACAATTACAATATGTCTCGCTTTTCATTTTCAAATCGGTCCGTTAGGCTAAATAAAGTTGCAATGAGAGACTGCGGCTACCAGCACTATTACTGCACTTATAAGACAAGAAAGAATCGAACCGTCGAACTGTTCACTGACCATGACTATGGTAAAAAGGTGATTACCATGGGGTGCTGCTGTCTACGATTGTACCCTTGTTGGTCACGTGCTTGGAGGATGGCGGCAGAATGAACCCCTGGTCTGGTGTCAGTTGACAGTTTCTTAGTATTTAGACGTATCGAGCAAAAGTTCGCCGGCTCAGACCTGTTGCCATCGATATAAGATAAATCTCGCCCTCGCCGGCCAACATCACCGGGAAACAGCGACGATTTATACAACCTATCTGTTTTATGACCAAATGTTTAGGTAAAAATTCTTATTTAACCAATACCTACTACGAAAAATATCATAAGTACCTATGAGTTCAACCACGATTCTCGGGATTCAAATGCCTCGGATCCACACTTGGTACGGCGCCTAGCAATCATGGCGGGCCCATACTTTTCTAGGCCTTGCGTCAATGCAGAGTGCAGACCCTCTGACCTCTGATAAAGTCTACAAGGAATCTAGACAGTCCCTAATATCCCATGTAAATAAATGTAAAATGAACGATTCTGGCCGATGCACTTTGGTCTAGCGAGCTGTTAAGTTTTCGTTGCACAGTGCACCAACTCCTGCATTTCACTTTGAGGGTGGAGATTACAACACAACCAAAAATCAGCCTCCGCCCTACGGAGCATAATATTGAAGACTTTCAACGATAAGCGTAGTGGACACTGTTGTAAACGCGATTGATGTGTCGGTACTAGTTTCGCACAGCACCAGCACAACACGTCCACAAGTCGCTAAAGATCAGGTCCCAGCTTACGATTTCCAACTAAGTCCCAAGGTACTATTTGGAAACAAGTACTAGCATAGATGAATCAAGTACTAGGTACTCAAAATTTAGCGGCGCTAAATTTCTAAAGAATAAGTTACTAGCGCGGTACTACGCCCTTGGTTCTTGGTCCTTGGTATACCCCATGGTACACGTACTGTACCTATAAGTATAGTAGTAGACATACTTATACCATGGGTATACCCAAAGGGTCTCATGCAACAGGTTGCAGTCCCTACGACTATAAAACAAGTCGCGACTATACTACGTGCCATATTGGGGTACTTCCCTTCCGCGACGCATTTTAAATTTTCTTCCCAGTTTAATATCAGAAATCACAATTATTTCGATAGTCTAAAGAGAGATAATGGAGATAAAGGTATACAGTCCATCATGTTTGTACAATGATCGTTGTTTACCATTGTTTATCACACTTTTGAGCCAATTCTTCAATATAATATATGTTATACTATTCACAAAATACATTATCTATAAAAGAAATAACAATAAAGCAATAATCCTGGGTTGAAACAAGCATGTTTACTTCTCCTTTCATTGTGCTTACCTTATGATTGAGAATTCT
Organism: Nemoura dubitans; assembly: GCA_921293005.1. Taxonomy (NCBI): domain Eukaryota; kingdom Metazoa; phylum Arthropoda; class Insecta; order Plecoptera; family Nemouridae; genus Nemoura; species Nemoura dubitans. The sequence goes on from OV121075.1 coordinate 23,628,732, forward strand.
CGTCTTTTTGCCATCCACTTTGACAATCAAATCTGCATTCATGTCACGCTCCCTGCGCACAAAAGCACGTGGATTAGAGAAGAGCCGGAAAGGACTTCCATATCTCAAACATCCTGTGGAATCGCTTCTGCCCAGCGTAGTGGTACGTGGGTTGTAAATTGTAATGGTGAATTGGATTGGATAACCTACTTCTAGTGGCAGTACCTAACCTCCCTACCTCGAGTGAAAAAAAACTGAAAATATGATAGGTACCTAGGTATTTGTTTTTCTCTGTTTACCTACATTAACAAAACCGATGTTCAACGAGTTAAAATACCTAAGTCGCATCATAGTAAGCAAAACTTGTAGATATAGATTGCGGGTAGGAGTGTCCGGTGTATAGGTCCGTGAAAAACTAGTCCAATAATAATTAATAACACATGGCACCTGGCAGCAGGAGATTGAGGTAACCTGTAGGCTTGTAAGACTAGAAATCTAATGTCAATTATTGTCTACAACTTCAACACATTACTTATAAAAGCATGACATATTATCTACGTATGCTTGGATCTATATTTCATTCGTCCTATTTTGATCCAAACGTCAAAACAAAACAAAGTAAGCATGCAATTGTAAGCTTGCCTCTTTACACGAAATAGCTAGTAGTGAGTATTGACATGATTATGAGTTTGCCACCACGAGAAACGCACGTGCCACGGAAAACCTTCGGATCAAGATAGATAAAATGCTGGATGAGCGCAATTTTGGAACCCTCCTCTCCTATCAGGGAGACCCAAAATACGTGCCGACTGACGACTGAAATCTGCCACAAGTATGAACTTTTTCCACGACATGGCTCATAAATTACACCCCACGACATCCAGGCGGCAGGCAGAGCCATGATTACGTCAACATTGCGAAAAAGCACCAATATGCATTCCGCTTCATGCGCATTCTTTGGCGAATATGCAAACCTCTGCCTAACCGCGACACAGGTGGCCATTCCAGGCCCACCTAAGCCATAAACTCAATAAAGGTTCAAACTTTGACATTGCATTGCCAATATTTTCCAGCCGGACCATTGAATTTGCCTAGACATTGGAGACAGATCGAACTAAAAACAAATTCCCCTGTTGCCTCACTTTTACCCGCAGCGAATTGCAAAATAGTGGCTGTGCTGCTGAACACTTTGAGCTAGTTGCGAAACAGGTATTTTTTTACTCATTTTACGTAGCTGCTTCTTATGTAGGTACTAGGTATGTTAGCCAATTTTTTGTATGCTCTCCCTCTTGAGAGTCTTGACATTTAGTGGAAACTGATTACAAATTGGCGGATAGGTTAATGAGCCAGTGCAAACCATACATGTAAATCTCAAGAAATTATAGGGTGACATTGGGGAATCAATCATGTGTTTTTAAACGTATAACAATTCCAGTAAAAATAACCAGGTGCGTGTGCGCGTGTATGACGTGTGATGCTCTGTCTGCGACTACTATTTGTGCTGATTGCTGCAGGTTGTGCAGATTGCTGCAGGGTATTCATTCAATGGTAGGTATGGCGTGCGGACTAGGTGTGGGATGGGGTTTCAGTAGTGGTTTCAGTTGAGGACGGTAATCTTAACCACACCATTTAATTTGAGCAGCACTTGGTTCTCTTGCAACTTGCAAGTATTAGGGTCAACTGGAAATACAATGCACATCATACAGTGTCGGCATTTAGATAACCAAAAAAGCTGTAATAATGTTATCGCTGCGCATAGGTATTTTTCAAACACCAATTTGTGCCAATTCAATTCAAACTCAATTAATAACATTGAATATACATATCACATGTATAATATGTTGGACTGATGATGTGAGAGGCGTGAGATCAACAGCTTTAAATTTAATAATTATTTGATATCATCAATGTCAAACTGTTATCAACTAAAGGGGTGGGTGGGCGCTGCATAAAAAAGGTTAGGGTGCATGACAGCGATACTCGTAATGAGTAAGCGAAAAGAATAAACATTCTTACGTTTGGTCAAACCCACGTTTAATGCCATTGTATGGTCACATAGTAAACGAATTGTGAGCTATGTGTAAAATGAAAATTTTGACAGTTATCAATCGCTTTCTTTCGCACTCAACCAAAGATTACGACCAAAACCCACTGTCATATTTACCTTTGATTAAAGGGGCGGACGCGAATAGCAACTTTAACGGAAGCCATTATTCCCTTAGTAAGCTACGGACACATTAAATTCACGAATGTCTTGTAACAATTAAGTTTCAGCATTATTTATAAAATCACATCGCCCCTCAGCTGTCGCAGGACAAAAACACTGTTCGCAGTTCGAACTGCTCTGCAAACTGCAGGTGCAGGGCACCAGTCACTTCGTGATGTCATTCTGGCAGGCTAGCCAACTACTAAAAATCCCAATTTTTTGTCCCCAACCTTTACGCGCGAAAACCAGACGCTTTGAACAATAATAATGGTAAAATCATGCCAACCAAGGAATCAAGGAAAGATCAAGAAAACGAAACTAAGTTTCTGGATTATTCATGCCTGCTGAAATACTTATATTATAAATACAAACCAATAATATATTATGTATATATAGTTCAAATGATATTGTTAAACGTCCATCATATAAATGTTACAAATTGATTTTCAAGCCCATTCTTTCACAATAAGTCAGCATTCGCAGTTTACAATTTTTAAAAATCACAGGCATTTCAAGCATCATTTTCTTTCATTCTAGCGAAGTTTACATAACTAAGCACACTATAAATAAATAAGAAATTAAAAAAGCGTAACACCTACCAGAGGCGCACATTATTCAACATTCATCCCATTCAATTTTACACAATCCAAGATCACATTCCTACTTATTAAATATAATTATAATAATAATAATAATATTATTATAATACAACATAGTCTACAAGTAGATGCATATTTTTGGTACACACTGACAAATTGATAATATAATATTTATAGTCTTCTTTAATAAATATTTTCAAATCAAATAATACTGAAAATAAATTCTTAAAAGTCGCTTTTAATTTAACGTTTTATACAGTAAGATCAGTTTACCTGATCATTCTGCCTATTCTAAGAGGGAACACTGCTTTAGTTTTTAGATAGTACATGTGTTAATAAATGTTTTGCTACTGTAAGAATATGTTGTAGAAGCACAGCTAAAAATAATGTGGAACAAAAAGGTAAAAAATGATTGTAGCGCAGAACAAAATATTCTTCACTTAAAAAACAAATTTGTTTAGTAACAGTTTTTCTGTAGCCAATTGCTCTACAAATTGTTATTCATATGCAGCCAGATGGCAGATATGCACATATTTATGGGAGTGTACGAATGAGGCATATGAAATGAATTTGTAATTGGCACCTACACTGAGAAATTTTAAATGTCTATGTGGCTGGAGAGTTGAATATTGAATTAGGTGGTAGGTATGTTGATTATCAACAAGAATTTGATTTGTGATTTTCATTGAACTCCTTTCATTCTGGGATTGCAACTATTTGGGCAGTTTACTGTTTTTGTATATTAGTTTGTCATTAATCATTATTAAAATGTTATATGGTAGGTAGGTATTAGGTAATGTATAACTTTTTGAGTACTATATAGTCCTCCTAGGAGTTACTTCAGTAGAGTTTTTAAGTTACATTCAATTTCAAATAGTGAGATTTAAAAAAATGATATGATTGTGCTTTGTAGATGTATTAGATTCAAGTGCAATATATAACCGACTCAATATAAAATAAGTTTATGTAATATCAGTCTTAAAATCAAAGAAAAGCATCTAATGGAATAAGCATACAGCTTATAAGTTATAGTTTACAAGTCTAAGCACAGTGTATGAGTTTAATACCATTATTTACAGTACTGTAATAAAATCAATCAATATGTATACCATAATATTGGATTAAATCTTCACAATTTTGGCTAACTTGTGTGTTGCCAAACAGGCTGAAACAATCTATAAATCAAATCAATACATCATTGAATGTTTCAAACAGTTTGACTCCACCATATATAATATAGATATTTGTTTATATTCTTTGCTTGATACATGCTAAATGGGGGCAAGCAATTTTGCACAACTCTTGGATATTTAAATGAGTATGTTCTTGCAGTTTCAAGTTGGTACCTATTATTTTCCTAAAAATATGGGATGATGGAATTGGCTGCTGCCGCCTCTACACCGTCCAGCATAAGTTCAACATGAGTTGAAATATATCTCAACCCCACCAGCAAGCAGCAATCAAAGTAAAATATTTAATGATTAATGACTATGTGGTTTATTCACTATTTAAAGATGACAAATCAACCTTTCGAAGACTCAATTTCCAACCGTACTAAAAACCCTGATTTTAGCTCGAGGCAGGATCTATCACAGGCGGAGGCTTGTGTAGTATCGAGACTGGCCGGCCGTTGGTAGGATTCTTCTTCCGCTGGGGATCTCTCCTCCGTACAGATTGCGGTGACTGGGCCAGCACTTCTGTGTATTCCCTGATCAGGTTGGAGATCTGGAACGCTTGCGATGTCGTCAGAATCACCTTGCTCTGTTTCTTCTCAGATCCGGTGATGATCATGAGACAGTTGAGGGCCGGCGAGTACGACAATATGCTGTCGTACTCGTACGTGCACAGGGCGTTGCGAGATCGATGCTCCAGCAAGTGTAGTCCGTTTTGATCCACGGCGAGCCATAGCACCCGCGGCCAGTTAGACGTGAACGATTGCTGCAAACAAGAATGTGCGGTCGGTTAGAAGTAGATCTTACCACTGTAACTAGTCACTAGATAACATGAATGAACTTTTATTAAAGGAGCCCTCCGAATTGATTTTAAAAGAACATGTAGTGTACAGAATACCAATTAATTAAACATCCCGTTTGAATTTTTTGAAAAAAAATTTGCGTCGGATTAATCGCACATTTTCGTTTTGGCGTGGCACCTCCTCGTGACGTATCCTTGGGGAACAGCTAGCGCCAGCGGCATACGCTGCGCAGTGGCAATTGCATCTCAATGGACAGCGACATTACATCGAATTGTTGTAAAGAGCCATTTCAAATACGAGAGTTCTGTTTGGAAGGCGAGTGCATTACTGAGCACGGCTCTATTGATGTAATTACAAAAAACATTGATGTGCTAAACAAAACAGACACCACGAGGTATTCCCTGTCTGCCCTTCAGATAACTCTCCTCGTCTCCTTTCTTCGGCTAGTTAAACATTATTTTCCGCGATTTCCGTTTGAGAGAACTTCGGATCCATATACTACATGGAGGTCCTGCCATTTCCACTCAAAATCGACAAGCGACCCGACCGCGAAAGCTATCAGCCTAATACTAGACACTGCGTAGCGCGGCGGAGCGCATGCTGCTGGCGCTAGCCGTTCCCCAAGGATACGTCACGAGGAGGTGCCGCGCCAAAACGAAAATGTGTGATTATTCCTCCCCATTTTTTTTTTCAAGAAATTTCAAATGGGATGATTAATTAACTGGTATTCTGTACACTATTGACTATATGTTCTTTTAAAAGCAATTCGGAGGGCTCCTTTAACTAAATAACACACTCCGACTTGTTATTTTTACATTTTACTCAACACTTTCACATATGGCATTTTATATTTTGGTATAGGTACCTCTACAAATTTTAAAAATAATTTATAAAACTATTATGAATCTGAAAATGCATATGAAATAAATGAAACGACATGACAAGAGCAAAGTAGATTCCGTATTATTCCTCACCATGACGTCGAATATGGTGGCCTTGTGCAGTGGCCAGCTCTGTATGAGGTTGAGGAACGCCTGTTTGGCCTCTGCGGGGGTCATGCCCCTGAGAGACTGATGGTGCATGGCCACCCCTTCGTGGGGGATGTTGGGGACGAACCGCGGGGGCAGACAGTGGCTGGCGATCGGGCGGTAGTCTTCCAGGACGTCCCCGCAATCACCCAGCTCCAACTGCGCTTGTAGCGCCGTCAGCATCACCTGCAAGCCACCGCGTTACTGGGACATCGGGCTACCAAGGGTTGGGCCTAGCTAGCTTGTTTGCGTGGATTTTGGTATGCATTTGTGGGGCGTTACAGTTTCAGGATAGGCTGAGATGAGGTTAGAACTAGTGCGTTTTGCATGTTCTTTTCTTATTTCTTCCTGTTTTTCTAGCTATGACTTTAAAGATTAAATAGATATCCAAATGCAGGTAGGTACCTAGTGTTTAATGAGGTTTGTAATAATGTTTGCAGTATATATTATTTAGTGTAGTAGGTTATTGGTAGTAGGTAATTGAACTATTTGCAAAGCATTTGTAACAACTGCAGTTGTTAAGATTGATTAAGTTGTGTTAAGGTTTGTTCATCTAGTTACATTAATAAATTAATGTAGATAAAAATTTAAATTGCGTGACCAGGCTACATTGTGATTGCATTGAAATTGTGTAGAGCAGCAGTGTAGTGTTTAACAATGCACACCTCGAACACTTAAACTGTTATCACAACACACAGTGTTCTATAAAACAGCAAGAGTTTTCCAGAAAGCATCTAATAAAAGAAGTTCTATAAGCCAACTATGACGAATGCATACGAACTAACGCACAACGTTCGTCGTTCTACTGTTAGAGAAAGTCGATTAGAAAGTTCTATGGATACGAGAAGGTATACACGTTGAGTATGATGTTGTTTCGACTTACACTTACCGCTTCCTTCTCAGAAACAGGGAATCTATCGGCTCTAAGGCCATGAAGAACTTGATGGTATAGTAATTCTTTTTCGACAGGATCATCTAGATCCATGTATCGATCGACAAAAAGATGCTTCTTGAAAAGGAACAGGTGATGTTGACGTCGGACTGGTTTGCCCGCATTCATGGTTCCGTTCCCGTTCATTTGCTGTTGGTTCATTGCGCCATCATTGGCCAAACGATATCGCTCCCATTTCGACATCACGTCTGCGACTTTCTCATCAGGAACGAGGCTTCTCTCCGAGTTGCCAAGCACCTCGTAGATTGCATAACCTATGAATATGTTTAAGAAATTAATAAAGTAAATAATAAATTACTTAAAAATTAAAATTCACTAGATTCAAATGATACGCAGCCACACAACAGTATAAAGGACAGAAACCATTTGCTTCTAATACAGCATCTCAAGACAATTGGCTGTAGAATCTTATGGTCAACATGATAGCAACAAAATAAGTAGCATCTGATTTTCATGGTTTTGACTTTTGTCATTCAGTAACTGCTAGGAAAATCACTGATTGAGGCATGCAACCCTTCATAAAATTATCTCACTCAAAAAAGTATTTGAACATTCAGTAAAATAAATATAATAACAATAACTCCAAATATACCACCAGGATACCAACAAAGAACACCAAAAAGAGATTAAGGCTAGAGGCCGATGTTAGTAAATTAACATAGTGTTCGTGGCGGTATGCCAGTATCTTACCAAGTGCCGACTCCTTGAGCCCGATCTTGCTCTTGACGATCTCCATTACGTCTCGCGCAGTGGCCGACGGCTGGAACTCCACTGCGTGGTACTGCCCGTCCATGAAGTGGAACCGCGCGTAGATCGGCCGCCGGTTGATCGTGCACATGATCTCCTCGCGCGAGGGCGGCCACTGCCGTCGCCGCGTGCCCTGAGTCTTCATCATGCACTGCAATGGGACAAAATACCGATGTAGTACACTATGCGGCAGGATTTGCAATTGGTTTGTAATGGATTTGCAAATAGGGAATTATTGCACTTTGCACTGATTTCTTATTGAGGCAAATTAATATAATTTATAATCCTTCAAAAACAGCTTTACTCATTTGAACTCTTAAGTCATATCTGTCATTGTTACGGGAAAATTACATTCTCGAGCAGAGATAAGTTTTTCTATTATCCCTTATGTTAGAAACTCCCGCCATCAACCCTCCTGCTTCCTGCTCACCTTCCCGCTCACGTCCGCTCACTACGCTCAGTGCTCAAGGGGAGAACACACCCCCGACAACATCCGCATTCCGCTCACGTACAGGCAACCTCACGTATTACTTATCTCCTGCTCTCGCTTTTGTATTCTACGACATCTTGTTCGATCTCACTCGATTATAATTAAAAACAACCATCGACCAACTATACTCGTGTATTCTATCTGTTTACCCGTTCCCGCACAGAGACTATAACATTCAGAAGTGGATTGTGAAATCGCGTGTTTTTTTTTTCCGCCGCCGTCCGTGACCTCGTGTTTTGATTTTTTTTTCCCCCTCTTTGAACAATGTGATGTGTACTTATGAACTAGTAGTATGCGATGTTTGGTGACGACGGGCAGTTTATCAGTGGCTACGAAGCGTTAGATGTTACTGACGATATAGTCAACTCAAGTGTAACCAGTGCAACCAGTGAAACCTTGACGATGGAGGACCGCCTCATGGCTTTGTTGGTGGCTCAACAAGAGTCGGCACAACAACGAGACGCAGAAAATCGCCTTATGCAGGAAAATTTTACGAAACTGATTACGAAATTGACTGAAAACCCACATGTAGAAGTACCTACACCGATCGAGTACCAGATCATGCCAGATCTCAACAAAACACTCTCAAACTTCAGTGGAACGAGTTCGGGTGTTCAAGCATCGCAGTGGCTTCGTACTATCGAAAGTATAGCGAAAATTCACAAGTGGCCAGATTCATTTATGCTCGAATCTGCACGATCTCATTTAACTGACGCAGCAGCCCATTGGTACACGCGAATGAGCCGCAACGATGAACTCACGACATGGACAACTTTCAAGACCAGTTTCACAAGGTCTTTCGTGGGTGAAGCGAGCCATACGGAGCTTATGGCAAAATTGATGTCGCGTCGGCAAGGGCACAATGAACCAGTGAACGTGTTCTTCCAAGAGATGGCGTTGATGTGTGATCAGCTTAAAGTGCCGTTTAGAGACACAAAGAAGCAAATTCTTCTCGGTTTGTACTCCAGAGCCCTTTACAATCAGTTAGTAGCGAAGAGCCACGACTCACTCGACGATTTGTTTGTTGATCTTCGCGAATTCGACGAATTGGAACGTGAACGATCGCAGAGGTATCAGAACAACTCTCGTGCGCCTCAAAACTACAACGTCCGACTGCAACCGGAACAACAACAGCGTCCACCAGCGACCCACCGTTACATTCCGCCTCCCATGCCACGCCAGAACCAGCAACCGCCGCAGCAACCGCCGCGGCAGACGACGCAGCAACACATGAATGCGCCGATGAAGTCGAACGACAAGCCATCTCTCGTCAACAGCAATGGCGAACAACTGTGTTTCAACTGTAACCGCTATGGTCACATTTCGCGCGACTGTCCTCTTGAACAACGACTACGCCACTGCTTGAAGTGCCAAAAGGATGGGCATACGCAACGCCACTGACCGACACAACCCGGACCACCTTCACGTCCACAACGTCCGAACAGTGCACCAGCAGTGCAATACAACATTGACACACAGCTCCCCGAACACGCAGTGCAAAAATACTTAAAGACCATTCTTGTTGCTAACCGATTCAAATTCACAGGACTCGTTGATTGTGGCAGCTCCTCATGCACGATCCAGACGTCAGCAGCACTCGAGTGCGGACTTCCCGTTGACCCGACCGACTGTCAGCTGTACGGATTTGGCGACACCACGAAGGCGACCGTCCAACCTATTGGGCAGATCCTGACCGACATCGAAGTTGATGGAGTGACGGGCAACGTTGCGCTCCTCATCGTCCCGGACACTGCGCAGGCCACACCTCTCCTGATTGGCCGCAGTTTCACCGAGCAACCCCATGTTGCTTACTTCAAGCTCCACGATCGCCTGACGATCACAACCAGCGACCAGCACCCGTTCGCTCAGATGAGTATCAATGATCAGCAAACGCCTAAACTCACGGCAGACAACCACACGATCCTCGCAAAACATACAATTAGTTTTGTTAAATGCACCACGAATAACTCCGATGAATACACCGTACCTGTCATTAACGACACTGCACATGACGTTGCAATTGAGAAAGGACGATGCCTTGCACGACCAAGAAGCATCACATACGAAACAATGAAACCAATGTCTGACATTCCTCTAAAATGTATTAATGTAGACCCTAGCACGCCGCCCACGGATGCCGCCAAACTACACGATCTGATCCTGGAATACCGCGACTGCTTCGCTACTAACATGGCTGAACTCGGCTGCACGGATCTACTCGAGATGGATATCCAGGAGACACCTGATGCGAGACCGGTTACTTCGCGCCCGTATCGCACCAATGCGCAGGAGAGGGAGGAGATTGCAGCCATCGTCGCAGGGTGGAAGCGACACGGCATCGTCACCGAGACAACTTCGTCTTACGCAAGTCCAGTGCTTCTTGTGGGCAAGAAGACAGGAGAGAAGAGGTTAGTGGTTGATTTTCGCCGTCTAAACGCCCAGACCAAGAAAGAAAACTTTCCGTTGCCTAATATCGATGATCAACTCGAGCGCCTATCAAACGCTACCTTGTTTACGGTACTTGACCTTGCCCACGGATATTTGCAAGTTAAGCTCACCCCTGAAGCGAAGGCCAAGACAGCTTTTATCACCCCAGACACAACAGGGCAATTCGAACGCCTAATTTTTGGTTTGGCAAATGGACCTGCAGTATTCCAGCGCCTTATGAATAAAACGCTAGGGAATCTACGCAACACTGTTGTCTTAAACTACCTGGACGACATTCTTATAGCCGCCACGGATTGGCCAGAAATGCTAGAGAAGCTGAGAGTAGTTTTAGAAGCACTACGGAAAGCTAAACTCACCCTGAAGATCTCGAAATGTGAATTTGGCAAGAAGGAGGTCAACTTTCTGGGCTTCCACATTCGTCAAGGTCAACTTTCACCTGGTCCGCTGAAGATGAGAGCCATTCAAGAGTTTGCCGCGCCACAGAACGTACACGACGTACGCAGGTTCCTTGGCCTGACGGGATTTTTTCGTCGGTTCATCACACGGTTCGCCGCGAAAGCCGAAGCACTGACGCAACTTACACGTGCAGACGTTACCTTCATCTGGGAAATCGATCAGCAAGCAGCCTTTGAAAAACTCCGAAATGAACTAACCGCACCACCTGTTCTACAACTGTATGACCCAACCGCCAGAACGGAAGTTCACACAGACGCTAGTGCCGCAGGATTAGCTGGCATGTTATTTCAAGAGGACAAGAACAAGATTTTCCGTTTAGTTTACTGCGTAAGCAAACGTACCTCAGAAACAGAACGGAACTACCACTCTAGCAAGCTTGAGCTAGCAGCCATCGTTTGGACACTTGACCGCCTGCGTCAATTTGTCATTGGGATCCCATTCACAATCATTACGGACTGTCAAGCACTTGTGTACTTGAACGCAAACAAGACCACAAACCCGCAGATTGCTCGTTGGGCAGTCTTGATTCAGGAATACGACATTGAAGCAATCAAGCACCGATCAGGAACGAAGATGGGACATGTCGACGCGTTGAGTCGTGCCCCTGTTGAAGAAGCATCGGACACGATGGCAGACATTCTGGACAACAGGCTCTACATGTTCACTACAGTCACACTAGAAGATCAAGTCCTGATAATCCAATCTACAGACCCTGAATTACGTCACGTGATTGAAGCTCTCAGGAAACCAGAAGAAAACAGAACGACAGAAGAGATTCGACGAACAAAATCTTTCACACTTGAAAATGGACGACTCTGCCGCACGTCTAAAGAAAAATCACTCTTTGTGATACCGCAATCCATGCGCAAAGGTATTGTTGTGAAATGCCACGATATCGGAGGTCATTTTGGAGTCGATAGGACCACCGATCTCATCCGCGAACACTACTGGTTTGCAAACATGAAACGTTACGTCAAACAACACATCCATAGGTGTATGGAATGCCTTGTCAACAAGAAACCATCAGGACGCAAGCAAAACCTCCTACATCCAATCCCACCTGGCCGCAGACCATTTGAAACGGTTCACCTGGACCATCTTGGGCCGTTTATAAAAAGCAAACGAAAGTGTCAGCATCTACTGGTCATCGTCGACAGTTTGACAAAGTTCGTACAACTCATGCCGGCCAAAACGACAAACAGCAGCGAAATCATTGCAGCCATGAAGAAAATGATACAGACTTGGGGACTCCCGGAACGGATCATTTCTGATCGAGGCACAGGATTCACAGCACATGCATTCACCCAATTTTGTTTGGACAATGGGGTACAACATGTACTCAACTCACCACGACACCCCCAAGCGAATGGTCAAGTCGAACGCGTAAATAGGACTCTGACACCACAAATCGCCATCGCTATTGAAGATCCAGATCATCGTGATTGGGACACTCACTTGGACGACATTGCCTGTCAGCTCAACAACACGCGTAACAAGACAACTGGCAAGACCCCTTTCGAAACACTCCACGGCTATGTACCCAGGTTCAATGACGGTGCTCTACGTCTAGCCGCAGGACAGACCAACGACCCCTGGTACGACCCGCAACGCCTGCAAGAAGAGGTGCGCAACCGAATATTCCAACAACAAGAGGTTATGCGAAGACAGTTCAATAAAAAGCGAACGATTGGACCAACCTATGACGTGGGGGAAGTTGTCTTCATGCTCAGAGCCCCAAGTCATACGGGAAAACCAACGAAAACGCAAGTCAAATACAGAGGTCCACTGATCGTCACAGAGGTACTCTCCGCTGATACTTACCGTGTATCGCAACTCGCAGAATCGGAACATGGAAGATTCTACGCAACCACCGCCCACGGTAGTCAACTCAAAGGGTGGAAGACTCCTGACAATCTTGATGAAGAAACTTCAGAAGATGACAGCAATGAAAAAGAAATTATTGAGGAACGACCGAAACGGGCGACAAAACGGCCCACGCACCTCAACGACTTCGTCCGTTAACTTTAAATCGTACAACTTATGTTGCTTGTTACTTGTTTAAATTCTCTAATATCACATCACATGTATGTACGACTTTCAAAACTGAGGACAGTTTTTGTTTGTCAGGATGCCCGAGTGTTAGAAACTCCCGCCATCAACCCTCCTGCTTCCTGCTCACCTTCCCGCTCACGTCCGCTCACTACGCTCAGTGCTCAAGGGGAGAACACACCCCCGACAACATCCGCATTCCGCTCACGTACAGGCAACCTCACGTATTACTTATCTCCTGCTCTCGCTTTTGTATTCTACGACATCTTGTTCGATCTCACTCGATTATAATTAAAAACAACCATCGACCAACTATACTCGTGTATTCTATCTGTTTACCCGTTCCCGCACAGAGACTATAACACTTACAAAAATAATTGCCATATGGCTGTAATTATGGACTCTCTCATTAGTTTGGAGTCGGGACCTAAATGCACGTTACCCTACACACAAATAAGACCCAGTTTCACACAATTTTTAAACTCCTAGTTGAGATTCCACTTAGGAGTTAGAAATGAATTCAGCCAATCACGTGCCACGAATTCAGTTTTATCTACAAGTTGGGATCCCAACAAAAAGTTGAAAAAGTTGATAAAACCGGGCATTAATAAAACAATTGCCTGGTCATGAGAGGAACACAACATTGCCCGATTAAGCCGCAAAAAGCCACTGCCGCCGTACCTTCTCCGCAAAGCGAGCGTATTTCCCCTCCTCCGTGACGTAGTCGGACGCACATCGTTTGAGGTGCGCCATCAGGTACTTGCGCACCGCCTTGTTCGGCGGCAGGATGACGGAGCAGGCGAGCGAGAGCAGCGCCCAGTGTCGAAGGTTCACGCGCGAGTTGGGGTCGGGATGGTCCGTGGTCTGCTTCACCAGCTGAACGTACAGCTCGGTCAGCAGCGTCTCCTTGCGCATGCAACGCTCCATCACCGTCTGGATCAGGTTCACGTGCTCGTCTTCAACGCTGCGCACCGCATCGCCTAAACACAACAAACACAACGCGGTTGGTTTCTCTATTGCGAAGGCTTGCAGTGGAAGGTATGTTTTGTAAATGTTGGACTTTAATTTTTTAGCAAAATGTTCAGCAACTCATGGAATTGAGCTACTGTCGTTCTTTTCCTAGAGTTTCTCTGCCTGGTGAGCTAATTTCACTTTGGAAATGACATACCCAACATATTGTGAAAACAAAAAGAAACTATTGAAAGCAACGGTAACTTAAAACTCGAGGAAATTTATTAAACATGCATTAGAGCTTCTACAAAAATTTACAGAGATAAAAACATTAAGCCTCCATATCAAAACTATGAAATCAATGCCTTGCAAAAATACATCATTCTTATTTTCTTTCTGTAGTACCTTTCGTAAAACCTTACCATTTTGCCCAAGGCCAGCGTAGGTGAGAATGATTTGGAACACCTGCAGCGCAATCTGCTCCTCAGGCTCTGCAAGTTTGCTTAGACTCTGCAAGATCGGCTGTCTACTAAACGCCCAGAAACCGTATGAAAAGCCCTTGAAAGTTTCCCCGTTGTCCATTGCGTTTCCATGCTCTTGTCTCAGCTTCTCCAGGCGATGCTTACTCAACCTGTTGAAATGCAGGGATATAACTATAATCTGTTCTCATTCAAGCTTCTATTGTTTTGTTTAAGTTGACAATCGTTAGAAAAAAAACTCTGTGGCTACGCACCTTCGTAACGTGTTTCGAATGAAGCTTCCACCCGCATCTTGAGGCTTCCGTAGACAATCGCTGTCTACGAGGTTTCGTCGTGCATTCACAAGGTTGTGATACAATCGTATCCTGTCTTCATTTGTAATCGCTTTCACCTAAGGAAAAAAAAATTCAAATTTTTTTCCAACAGAAATCTAGTGAATAAATTCAAATGAACTTCTCCAGGGCAGTAAAGAAAAGTTGTCACTGGCTCCTTGGGTCGTTGTCATGGCCCATTGAAATACGCAGAAGTGCTGTCCATAACGAGCAGTATCAAAACTAATAAAATCTTCAATTGATTGCCCCAAGCTAGTGATTCAAAGTTAGAGACAAGTAAACATTTATGTTAGCAAATAGGTACTTTGGTCCGTCTTACCTTTCTGGTGGGTGCCTCATTCTCCGTGATCCACGACGCCAGTGTCGGCCAGTAGCTGACTATGAGCGAGCCAATCTCGTTCTTCTGCGGAGTCTCGAAGACGAAGCACTTGTGGCTGGTGTCAGGCTGCTGCCGCATCAGGTTCACCGTCAGGAAGCTGTCAGATGGGTCCAGGAAGATCGACTCGATATCCGTGTACCGGTACTCGTACAGGACAAACTTGTCGTCTGGCTTGATCAGCATCAGACCCTCACAGTTCACGCCCAGGATGAGATTATTGCCTGGAAAATCATATAGGATGTTTATAAGGCTGGGAATGTTTCTCACGTCTCATATTGCTTGCAAAATAAATTCTTTCGGTGATGTAAAGTACAGACGAGAAAAGAACAACTTTGTTGCGACGTGGTTATCTGGGTATTCTGCTTTATTCTGGTTATATTAGCAGGGTATGAAAAATGAAAATAAACATTTTGAAAGTTATATGTTTATGCCCTTCTAAGCACAGATCTTGAACATGCTCACCATAAGACCAGTAGCCACGGTAGGTTACTGGGAACATGGTGGTTCCGTAGAGTGGGTACTGCATGACACACGAGAGGTATAACACCTTAGACGTCAGCTCCGGCCGGTTTGTGCCGTACTGCATGTGCGCTTGCGCGATTATCGGTATCTGCAAGAGAAAAAGAATATGTTAGAGACTTGACAAATAGAAGATTATTTGGTAACAGCAGGTACCTAGAGAAGTGATGAACTACAAAACATACCCAATGTTCATCAGGCCTGGTTCGGCTTATTCGGTAAGGCAGGTAACTGTCAATGTCGGTGTAATAGTCCAACCGGTTGACGTCTTTTGGATTGCCGAGAGCTACTTGGGCTTGAAGTCCCGCCAACTGCAAGGCAACCTTTTCACTCACAGGGAAGTCATCACACTGAAACATTTACAACAAAGTTAATCTCACTTCACTTTTACTAATTGCACAAAAAAATGGAATATGATCATAAATTCACCGCACCTTTACTACATTGTACACAGCTTGTGAATACAACATGTTCACTTCTACAGGGTCCTGAGAGAGTTCTCGTGTTGTTCGGAATAGTCTACGCTTGAAGACGAATCTGTTTTCTCCGCTACCGAGCGTAGAACTGTTGCTTCGGCGGCTGAGAGTCGGGAAGGAGGATGCAGTCGTCGCAAGCTTGCATTGTTTACTGGAAATTAAAAGAAAAATGTGAAGTTAAACATTTCATAATACTTCCGGCAGTACACATTTATTTGATTTGATTCCAATTAATCACCATAAAAAATCAATTCACAATGGGAAAAATCGTATCATTCACACAAGCCAATCAATAAACTGCGGTGATAATTAAGGATAATTTTGAACTAGGGCACTCTAATGAATAAATCGATAGAAGAATGATGATGAAATTGAGTGGCCACCATGCACCTTCCCAGTTAGCACTTACATCTCCCAAGCTGCGATGACATCGTAGAGATAGTCATGAGCGCGAACGTGCTCCTCTCCGTCCGGCCGGCTCTGGTAGATGGCCCAGCCCTCGAGGTTGCGCAAGCCGAGTTTCTCGGCAAGCTTGCGGGAAGCATCACTCGCAGTGTCGGTTGGGTGGACGTCGATCGCCTTCGTGCGTCCGTCGAGGAAGAAGAAGCGGCACACTATCGTACCCAGCCGACGCATCGCCTGAGGGGAAACGGAATTGGTCAGTTTTATTTTTCTGTGGATTCGTTTCTAGCTTTCTCTGACGATGCTGACTCTCAGCTAAGTAATTACGTTAAACAATGTTTTATCGGCTCCGAAATAATTAAAAAGCCAATGTTAATATTGCGGTTCAATTTTGAATGATAATACTTTACAAATTAGCGGACTGAATTAATGGACCAGCAGGACCTAGAAATGCATGTTCGTTAGTTTAAAGTGGCGTAACTTACGGCAATTTCAACGGTGGATGGCGGGAACTGCCGGCAAGTAACCTTGCTGTTTTTGCAATTGTCCAAGCACCAGACGACATATTGTCGGAGCTTGCCGTCAAGCTGGAGATTTTTCTTCAGGAAGCAAATAAAGTACTAGAAGAAAAGAATTAACCAATTATTTAAAAGTCTGTATAATATATTTTCAAACTTGCTAATGAGTACATCAACCCCAAGCCCACCTTGTAGAGAAGCTTGCTGGGCTGAAACGCAACAATGCAGAGACACAGGAGCAGCCAGATTCTCTCCAGGAACTCGTGGCTTGGGTTATTGGTCGCTTGCCGCATGCACTGAACCAGGATCTCGTCCCGTAGTTCTTCCCGTTCAATTCCGTACCCGACTATCAACTGAATCGTGGACAGCTCAGTCTCTGGCTTCATCTCTCCTCGAAGGTACTTGCAAAGATCCTACACAGAAGGTTAATGCATACAGTAACAAAAAGCACATTTAAAAAAAATCTTGGTCAAAGCTCGAAGTATTCAATAAATTGTGTTGTAAAAACTCACCCTGAAAACTGAACATGCCACGTTCACGTTGTCAGGGTCGTACATGTGAATGTGCGAACTGGGAATGCTCGAGCCTCGGTAGTAAGTGACCATCTCATATTTCGGCATCACTTCGTTGCCTTTGCTGGTACTGCTTCGTCTTCTCAAGGTAGCAATGATAGTTCCTGAAATACGAAAAAGGAATTCATATTTTGTGACTGTTAAATCGTTCGAGAAAGAAGCCAAGAAAGCAAAGTTACCTTCAGGTGATCTTTCATGGCTGTTGAAGAAGCTCTGTGCAAACTCCACGATGTCGTGGTAGGTTTCGTCGTCTCGTTCGTGGGTCTCGTCCATCTCCTGCAGTTTCTTGTCGACACGGAACTTGCGTCGTTGCTCGCGTTCTGGGTCTTCGTTGAACCTCCAGTTGTGCGGGCCCTGACCGTTCTGGAACAATTCAGAGAGTCCAACAACCGTGGAGAAGAAATTGTTCAAGAAACAAACCCTTTGCAGCTTCCGGTAAAGAATAAGAACAGAACGATTGGTACCAACTCTTAATACAAAATAAAACAACATGAAACAAAATACACTTTGTTTTTTGGACTAGGTACCAATGGCAAAATTCATATTTGGAATGGTATGTATATTACGGTCAAATAGCTAGTCTGTCTATGAGAAAAGAAGCAGTGAAAACCTAGAAGACCAAATGTGGACGTACCCCTGTCGGGTTCGATGCACGTGAGTTGGGTCTGCTGCCCCGGGGCGAACTTGGTGACCCGGTCCTCGGTCTGGGGCTCTGTCCTCCCTCCCCCCGCTGGATCCTCTCAACCCCCGGGCTCTTGGGCCTTAGCTTGTGTGGGGGCGCGGGCAGCGGGGGCGGAGAGCTGCCCCCCGTGTCATCGTCCCGTGGAAGCACGCTCTCGTAGATGGGCTCAGAGGTGGAGTCGCTCGGCGACTCGATGTGCGGGGGCGGCAGTGGGGGCGGAGGGTTGAACGGCGGCGGGGGCGGCCGCTCCGTCGGCTCTGGTAGAGACGGTTGCCCGAGTTTGGCCACCGATCGCAGGTCCAACGAGCACGGTGGGACTGCTTGGAGCTGTGCCGCTAGAAGTTCGTTTTCTTGTTGGATCACCGACTCCAACTGCAAGAAAGATTTAGATGAAATTGTAATATACATCAATTTTGAATATTGATATTACAGTTTTCAATACAAATAATTTAACATTTGCAGGAGAGAACTCTGAAATGTAGGCGCACCTCAACGTCGAGATCTTCAACAAGCTCGTCCATGCGATCACCGATCTCGTCGATGATGTTGTTGCAACGGTTTGGCTGGACGTCGGAGAGGAACGCAAAGAGGTTGTCCAAGTCGACGGACTCGGAACCCGACGGCTCGCACAGCTTTGAGTTGATTTGCTCCGCCATTTGAGACAGAGCATTTATCTCTTGCTGGGCCGCTCTGCATAGCAAAACAAGTTGTTAGAGTTATGGCAAATCGGGCCTAAAGCAGCATTGCTTTTACTTAACTTGTTCAGTTTCAAGGCTGTAACATTTTTGATATCAAGGGAAATAATGGGAATTAAAACCTTCTAGAGATCGATATACTCTCAAAGTTCTAAATATGGTCAGATTTCAAGTCATAAAACCAGCACTCACCCTCTATCCATCCCCACAAGTCCATGGTATTGCAAGCTTGTAATGGAAAAGCAGAAATTAAGCAGATGGTTCAGCGAAAAATGCAGTCGACAAAATGAGTAAGCGCATGATTTAGTAAAACAATATTTTCCAGTGTAGCCATACCTTTCACTCTCTTCGAGTGCTTTCTTGTCTTGTTCAGCCTTTTGGTCCATTTCCAACTCTCTTTGTCTCCTTTCCTCCTCCAGTTTCTCTCGCTTTCGCATTTCCTCATCCACACGTCTCATCTCCCTCAGTGCAGCAGCCACCTGAAATTCGATTACGCAGTCTTTAAGTTATTAAAACTTCCCCAAACACTTTTTGTATTTACACAATAGGTAATTGTATCAGTAATTTGTCATTCACTAAGTTTAGCTTGTGTTTGTGCCCAGTGCTTTTGCGTTTCTACTCAGAAACTAATTCTCCATTGAAAAAATAATAAACAAAGGGCAAAGTCATAGAAAATGACCATTACTGACCACAGTCCTTAAATCCCCTTTCGTATCCCACCTTTTTTCCGCCCCCATATACAGCAACTAATACCTTTAAAAAAATGCCTGCCAATCAAAATTCTCACGAGAAAACTTTTTCGACCCCCCATAGTCTCACCTCTCTGGCAAACACGCCCCGGAGGTGTGCTTGTATGATGGTGGCCGCCCGCCGCTCCTTGATGAACTGCAGCCGCTGCTTCCACCCGCGATACGTGTGCTGCAGACGGAGCACCGCATTGCGCACGCGCAGGAAGTCGCGTCGGCAGCGATACGAACGCCAGCGCGCCTGCAGTCGCGTGGCCATCTTGCGGACCACCGCGTTGCGGCTCTCTTCCAGCGGTTCGTGCACCGAGCCGCGCAGGAAGACCTTGGTGCGCCCGATCTGCCACTGCTTGGCGGGTGCGTTCACTTGACCCATCAGTTGTCTGCAAGGAAGCAATGCATGGATGAAAGGGTCTTCTCGTGGACTTCCCCAACTATCATTTCTTTTCCCAATTTAATCATCGTACAATCTGTCAAAAAGAATCTGTTGATACTGAAAATCACTCATTTATAAGGGACACAAAGAAATTTACTATACTCAAAAATGTTTTCCTTATGTTTACCATTACAAAAAGTATATTTCCATAACACGTCACAGGCCGAACCTAAGTATTTGCCTGCAATAAATTTTTTAGATTTTTGTATAAGTAAATAGGTATTTCAAACTATTTTTCAGTGAAAATACTAAGTTATATTGTTTTCCAGAATAAATGCTAAACCTACTAATTATCGGATTGAAATTACAAGAAAAGAACTGATTATTTTGCATCCATTTGCCATTTGGATATCTTCAAGACACGAATTTTCTAGAACAGCGGTCGGAAAACAGTGATCCGCAGAGAAAATTTGGAAACATACTTTTGAACTTTCAGTGAACCAAATGCACTGAAAATAAAAATGCACCAAAAAATGCACAAAATGCATTCCTGAAATCAATTTGTTCCCGGGGCTACGCGGCCCGGACCCGCATGATGCTGGGGGGCCCTCCCCCAGACCCTCATTTTCTTCGTAGACAATCGTATTTCCCGCCCAATGTATTTTACGCGCTAAGTGGTTCGCGAATATACAAGTGAGAGATAAATGGTTCGCGTGTACGAAAAGGTTGGCGGCAGCTGCTCTAGAACACCCCTTGCCAGTGCCCTCTGAATGGATTTATTTCTATTTGCTCAAAAGGCAAAAATGTATCATGGTGGCTTTGACCATGCCAGATTTTAATCCCAGTATTTTTTGCTTCTGCCATCTTCCACAGCCTCCTAGCAATACTTGCACCATAAGAGAAATAAGAAACAATTCCATCCAGAAAGCCCTGGTTGTGGGCTCAGATAGAAATTAATTTTGTGCTGTGATGGCTTCCATGCTAGCCAACACTTGCGTTCACAGTCACGGGACTCTTTGGTCTCGGGCATACAAGATAATGAACTTTTTTTCACAATCGTTTTGCCTTGCCCTGTTCGCTACTTTATTTGTATTTTGTATTTTTTTTGTATTTATTGTATCTAACCATTTACCCTAGGCCCATGCCTAAGTGCAATTCCCTACTCAGCAATGGTTTTACCATAAAAAATTGATTACTGTTACAAGATGCATGGAGAAAATTATTATGTTTTGTACCATGGTTTCCTTTCCTTCGTATTTAATCCCTTTATTTCGTAGACCATTTACTTTAAAAATTGAACTATGGCAACCGCAAATCATCCGACAGACAAGGTCACCAGATGCATGAGAGTGTTTCGTACCTAATAGCAGCACGTTCACAAGTCGGTAATCTCGCGTTAGAGATGCATCGATACCGCTGGACAAACTCGCAGAACGGCAGGTGGATCGGGTATCCCTCCTTGCGTATGCGAATGATATCCAGCATCCCAAGGTACTTTAGCTGGTCCAGCACGAGTGTCTCGTCGTAGTTGTTGGACTCCTTCTGCATGTTGGGTTTTATGCACCGGACATACCTGGAAAAAGCACGTGTGTTTTTAAAATATTAAGTACCTCTGAGGGTTTCTTAGGAACCATTTCAAATGTTATGGTTTCTCTGAAACATCGTACAAATTAATATCAATAGCAAATCGAAGACATATTGCACATAATTAGTACCTACTATTGGCTATGAAAGCTTTCAATTTCTAGAATTGAAAATCATTTCTTCATTTACAGGCTTTACAGGTCTTTGTTCATCAAGGGATCAACTTTTGTGATTAGGCAAAGAATGCATATTAATTACATGCATTTTTAATCAATGATATAAGCTTGGGTAAAATAGGCAACATCCATTCAAGAACTTGTTTACAATATCCTGCAACTCTTGTCACACTGGAATGATGATCTTGCCCAGATAGCACAGCATCTCCCTCCTGCAAAGCTTCCTTATCCAAACCCCCTTTTACAACCTTCAGGAATAACTCACCTCTCCGGCACCTTTGTAATTTATCCTTATTTCTTATTCCTTAATTAATTATATGTATGTAATTAATACACACCTACTAGGTATTTATAAATATATAAAAATATGTATATAGGTATATCCTATATCCTACTGTACAAACACTAGCACATACAAATACAATGTATTTGTCCGATTTGCTAAAATAAACAAATAACAAATAACCGCCAAAGTGTTCGGCAGTCACCGAGCACTCACCACGGGTTTGTGGCTTGTAGGACGTCAACGAGCGCTTGCAACTGGTGTCGAAACGTGTCGCTGACGGTAGGCTTGCCCTTGGACGTCCCGCGCGAAACGGTGGCAGCCCCGCTCGCGTTGCCCATGCGCGCCACCGTGCAGCCCAGGAGATCCTGCCGAGAACCGCGACGTTAGGGGAAATTGACACACAGTTTACAAGCATCTGTTGGGATGATAAAATATCTTATCCTGCCCTTCTTATCAAGTTTGAACAGCGAAAATCTGTGGCACATTAATTTGAATTTTCGAACTGTTTTTGCGGAAACCCACGACGTAAAATTAGCCCAATGAAACAAAGGCTACATTTTTTCAGCAGCAGCAGCGTATTTGTAACAACATTTAGTAGTGAACGCTTGGCTTTTAGTGAAGTTTTAACGAAGGTCTCTCATGCAATGCACCATTAAAACAAAATACAACTTGAAGTTTACCTTTATCTTTAACGTACCTGATACATGGTCAGTTCTTGTACAAATTCATTGGTCGACCGACTCATAAAGTCGAAGAAAACGTCTTGCTGTACGTCCCTGTTCTTGTCGACGAATCCCTGCACACAGTATGTGACGCATCCAGCGTAATGTTCGATGCCGAACTCTTTCTCCCACTTGCGGCGGTCGTCGCCCTTCAGGTACTGGGGGTGGCCCTCGAACTCTCCGTGCAGATTGGTCAGGTAAGCGAGGTCGGAGCCCTGGAAACAATTGGCAATTCGATGTATCATTCCATTGTGTTTTTGGGACAACTTTAGTAAGCCGGATGGCTCGGCAATGTCCAGCTAGGGCATAGTAGCCCCTGTTGCAATGGGTGGGTGGGTGGCTCTAGAGGTGCCTGAAAGGCAGTGAAGGTCTGGTAATCAGTACCCCTTAGAAGAAATTGGCCCCAAAAAACCAAAACGAGATGTTTCCCCGGGCTATTCTGAAAAGTTCAAGCTGCCAATGCATCTAGCTGCATGTTGACTGATTAAAATCAGGAGCACAACTTATTAATATTCACTGATATCAACTTACCTTTGGCATATGGCATTGTTCAGTCAAGAGTTTAAGAATGCAACGAGGTGGCTTTTCTATTAATTCCAAGCAGGATGTGTTGTCCGTAAACTGAATGTGCGCAAACTCGATTTCTTCCGCTCGATACTGTCAGAAAAAAAAAGTTAGTCCTGAAACCAATTGGAAAACTACCCAAAATAAATTTGGTACAGCAAGTGTTTACGAGTAAACTTACGATTTCTTGCTCCAACGCAAAAACGTAGTGATTAAAGAACTTGTGCAATTTTTCGTTAGTGTAGTTTATACAAAGCTGTTCGAATGAGTTGACGGCAAAATTCTCGAACCCGAAAATGTCTAGTACTCCTAAGAACCTAGTCGAGTCTTGTCCAGGATTGGTGCACGTGTTTATGTGGTTCACGAGCCACGCAAAAGTGCGCGAGTATAAGGCTTTGGCCATAGCATGGCGATTCTCTTTGGCTTCTTGAAGTTTCAGGGGGATCTCTGTGATATTCCCTCGTACGTTAATTTGCCGAAGGAGAGCTACTTGTACTAAATCATCTTTCTGCAGGCCGAGCAATGATGCTACCGTGGTCAACACTTCTTGGTCGTCATTCGTCAGTGTACATTTCTCTCCGTCTATATCCTGTAAAAAGTGAAAAAATAAAACTTTTTAACATATTCAGCAATTACTTAAGAAATTGCATAATTTTTTAAGCAAGCTAATGCTTCACTTCCTTTCATAGCACCTCTGCTCTGCATAATAAAAGAATCAATAGTATGGGAAGGTGGTACTGCAATGCAGTGAGTTTCACAACAAGAACTAATGCACTGCGAAACAACAATTAATAAGTGAACGTACCTCAAAGTTCATATTCCCCAGCCAGAGAATGGCAGACAGAACACTAAATATTCCATCGCACATGTCTTCAGGTATGCACAAAACGTTAAACGCTAGACGCAACGCATCAAACTTGACGGCGTCGTTCACTCCTTCCATCTTGATACATCCTGATTGATTAAGGTAATTGTAAAACTCGGCAGGTTTCAGTTTGAACTGTTCCGACAACTCACGATTACTCTGAAAATGAAAATTGATATCATCTTACAAATTCCTTGTGATTCATTTGACAGGCTGTGTTATGAATTTACTTTGCGTTTCAGCAATTGACTGGATATTATTTTATAAATCTGTTACATAGTAGGTAGGTACTTGAAAACAAACATCTTCATCAAAATCTTTCTTACCTTGGCACCCTCCACTAGTTGGTAAAACACGTGATAGTTTCTCTCGCCGCGTGATTGGAAGGTAATTCTCGATTGTTCGAGCAAATAGTCTTGAATAATGCAGCCTTTGATCATCCACTTGTTGTCGAGGCAAACTTGCATGAATTTGCCAAAACGGCTTGAGTTGTCGTTACGCACAGTCTTGGCATTACCTGGAAACAACGGAAATGATCATTTTAAAAACAATATGTAAATATGTATTACAAATGATCCGTTTTTTATTACCTGCTAGGTTCTTTATTATTATCATGATAGTTGATATTCTAGTACAATGACATCTTACACTGAAATCCTGCCAATGACACCCCATTGGTAATATTATTTCTATAGCCATGAATGATTCAATTTTAGGATTGTTTCTAAGCCTATGCCTCCACCTACCAAGTCAAAGCTACTAACTTTTTCCAACATCCTTTGCTACAAACAGGAACATCAAAGAGAGACCCGGTATTTAATTATTTACAGACAGTTGAAATGGCTTTCCGTCCGACTTTGAAAAGAACTCACCGAAAGCTTCGAGTATGGTGTTTGCTTCCAGAATCTGCTGTTCCACCCACGTACTGACGTTGCTGGTCACCGAGCAGAGGTACTGCAGGATGAATTTGGTCGTCTCGGTCTTGCCGGCCCCACTCTCGCCTGAGATCACACACGACTGGTTGCTCTCGCAAGCCTGCAGTGACTTGTATGCCGCCTCCGCAAGAGCAAACACGTGCGGCTCCATTGCGCCCAGCTTCTGTCCATGGTACCGGAATACGTACTCCTGGAAAGGAACGGAACACGGCGGGAGTCAGTCCTGCTATGAAATACAATTAACTTTCTAGGTGTTATCAGGCTCTAGAAAGGCAATTAGCAATGTTATTTTCAGTCCAATCTCGACCATATATACCTAAGTTACAACTTGTTTGTAAAAACTTTGTGGTAGGTACCTATGTTAATTAAAAGGTATAATATACATATAGGTTGGGATGCTGGTAAATAAACAAAGTTTAATTAACAAAGGTTCTGCCAATATTTCTTTCTTTACAAATCATGTCATACATTTGATAAATTATTGATTGATCTTCCAATTTTGTCACTCCAAAAATTTGGTAACAAGTTTTGATATTTTATTGGCCAGTTTTCCTGGTTCTGGTTCAGTTCCTCAAAGCTGTTCAGAGGAAAACCTGAGTCAGTTCCACTTCCACAAATATACCCTAGGGGAAGGAAATCCTATTTACTTTTTAAAGGTATTTTCTGCTTTTACAGCATTCAGAAATGGAATTAGATTTCGGACTGAGGTTAGAGTGAAAAACTCTGTGCTATCCGGTTTCCATTCCAAGCAATGTTCCTCCCTAGGGTACAGGAAAATAAAACCACGAACTATAGGTAATCCAATCTTAATTTTAAAAGACAATCTCGAAACTCTGAAGGTATATATTCCTATTTTTTAAACGCTCATTTTTCACCTTTTCCCTCAAGCATTATTATCAACAAAAGAAAACAGTTCGTTAATCACAATTACAAACATCAAAGAGCTGCTTTCTTTTTTGTGTAGAGAACCGCAAATTTTCACTCAGAGTATCTCTGACCCGTAAACGGTTGACAGTACAAGTTGAAGACGACAAAGATTGATGTGAGACAAAAATAACTTCCAGAACCACCCAGACTCCCGACCACCCTCGATCCCACGTGTGCTCGCAAAACCTTTGTCTTCGTTAGAAAAAACCGCGCAGCAATCTCTCATCCCGACTGGGTACAAGAGCGTCACTGCAATTTCTTGGCAAGCCGCGTGGCGGGCTGTCTACCCAGCTAGGGGCGCATCTGCGTGATTAATGAAAATAAGCATGTGCGAAGGCGAGTAATCCTTCCTAACGTCGGTCGCTTTTCTTCCCGATCCTTCGGGGTCAGCTCCTGGCTACTGGCCCACTGCCTTCAATGCAGGGTGCGATATTAGATGGTGCCCCCGGGATATAGCTGGTTATATTTACAAAGTCAACGAGAGATGTTGTCAAGTTCTAGTTAGAAGTCGCATTCAACTACTGTGTATAGTAAATAACAGTGGGTCATTCAGAACTTCTGAGTCATTCAGAACTGGAGACTGGAGGAGGGAAAATTCAATGAAAATAGTACAACAAAACTCTTACCATAACAATTTATCATAATTATTTTAAATATTTAACTAATTGACGCAAAATAAGGAGTGACTTTGAAATTTATCAACATACCTGTGGGTTAAACTAAAATTTATCATCATCAGATTCAGTTTACTTCATTTATTCAAAATAGTATTTAAAACTTTAAAAGTAATTTAAATTTAATCGAAGCCAAAAATGGAGAACTATCATGCTGTGTCAATGAGCTTCGAGCAGGCTGCGGCTCCAGTAAGGAACAAAAAACATCGTTTTTGTATTTATAAAATGCAATAATTTGACAGCTTGGTAAATTACTATCACTAACACAAGCTTTATACAGGCGTGCGCTCCGCATGCCACGGATAGCGGGCAGGACGTCTTTGAAGCTTTTTGAAGACTGAACGCAGCCCGTGAAATAAGAAAACACGAAGCATCGCGGTGAGCTGGTTGCGAGCCAAATCAATCTCTATGCAATTAGAGGAGCAATTTCCTGCGAGTCAACGCTGTCAGTCCCGCGGAGCTCAGGAAGTCCCCGCTTATTATCACCCGGCTGCCTCTAGCCATGAGCTCTAACTACCCCTGTAACGCGTAACACCGCGTAACGGAGATGTCTGTATTGCAACTAATCAATCAATCAACCAATCAATCGGCATTACTGCTGAAGTTGCCATTGAACGTAAAATCAAACAAAATGACATTTCTATAAATAAAAGCGTAGATAGGTACCTACACTACTTAGATAGAAACTCATCACTCAGTATAGTCGATTTAGTTTAGGTGCGTGGGTATATTATTTAGTACCTATAACCAAAACATAAATGGCAGTTCTTGTGACCTTAGCACCAAAATTCGCTTTCATTTTATTATGGGATGTATAATGTATATTAAGCTCCCTTTTCTTTTACAACCCAAGCGCAAATACGAATATTTCTCATCAAAAACATAACCAATAATTTATGACTGGATCCCGAATGCATGATTTCGCTGCTTTCAAACGCAGTCACGCAACGCATCTGTTCGCTGTCACGCATAATTTCTACGGAAATGCACGCGCATTTCTTATTCCCGTCACTATACAATCATACAACCAGCGCGTGGAGACTCCTCGTTTCCTTTACACACCAAGGAAAATCCCAAAAAACTCATATATGTCGAGTTATTTTGATGGCACCTATAATATACCCTCGGGCATTGGGCCCTCCCTACTTATATACTGCTCCGACGCAATAAAACTAGCGCCAATTGTCGGGGGTGGCTCAAGCAGCAGTGGCGGCCTGCAACTTTAAAACCAAAATGACACCATGCCAAATCTTCAACGCCACACATGACATAAAGCCTTGCTGACATCAATTTTTTACCTCAGTAAAGGAAATTTTTTTCGATTCTCACGGCTTAATATGAGAAAACACGGAAAATGTGACTTGGAATATACATGGTAAAAGTAATAATTGGTGAGTGCTTTAAGAATATCCGTGTGCCTATCGCCGCTGGCTGTTTTACTCACGAGTTTTTCTATATCGAGCGAATGAGGACGGCAACGCATAGTGGCGGTGGGGTTGGTGCTGGTGGTGGTGTGTCTTTCGCTAAGCACGCACCAAGTATTTTGATGATCCTATCTCGAAGCGCTGCTAGAAAGATGCCCTGTCCGCCTGCTCATAAGATAGCTTGCATTTCCATCGGGGCCTGCTTTATGTCGCTTTAATTTTCCCATGGCTTAATTCATCCAGAAAGCCATTATTTCGGCAATATCTTTCGGGGATACATGTTGTCTAGCAAGTTATTGCGTTCTCCACCGCGTTTAGTTACTGTGCAGTAATCAGTGCCGTTTCCCCATTTCTGCTAAAACTTTTCCCCGTCCAGAAAGTTCTAACATTAACACTTAGCAGTACTTTTATCATAAAATTGTATTCGATTTTATTAGCTAATTGGTTATAAGAAAACTTACTTTCGTATTTGAGTAACCATTTCCATCGATATTTTGGTATAATATGCATGTTACATTTCCCCCTGTGTTCAATTTTGCCTGTTTCATCCCCATGTGGACAATAAGTATGTTTGTCTAAACAAGTATTTCGAATAAGATCTCGCATTTTACGTGCATTTCAAAAGCCAATATTCTAATATCTACAAACATTTTGAACAAAGGTAATTTAAAACATTACAATTTTACGTCGTAAAAAGGGATATACAAATAATAATGGACGTAGGTATAGGCACAGATGTATAGGTATTGACTTAATAGCGCTTGAATTCAAATGGAACACGAATACAAACTCACTGCCTGCCCTACCATAGGAATTCATTCATCCAAAACGGCTACAAAATTTGAATGGAATGCTATAGGATTTATTTACGTGTCAGCTCTCAACAAAGAACATCACGAAAACACAATTAATTAACAGTAGTTGTACAGAATTATGTGAATAGCCACAAAAATTTTGATAGCAGATGTTTGAGCTACACCATCCGCCAATTAGTTGCATACTAAAGCAAGAATAATTATCGTACCTAACGAACAAAAAAGGCTTTTAACAGAATGATGTCCTGAGTGGCGTTTCCTTAATTGAATGCAAACCATCCCAGTCTTGGAATTTTGCTATAGACCGAACCAATTTGACAAAATATCCGAAACCGGTGGAGCGACCTCTGATAACGTAACCAACAAAACACAATGCAATATCCTCCTGGCTATAGGTGTACGATGATTGCTTAGAGTCAAGAACCAAAGGGGTTGACACTTTCGCCCAAGGTCAATTCATAATTAAATTTCTATTGTGTGTTAGCATTGTTGTTATTAAGGGTGTGCCCGCGTGGCCGGCCGGCCAGGACGATGGGCCGAAATGATGAAACGATCGCGCGGCGCCGAGTGCGGGAGGCTGTTTCACTCTGGTTCAAACAGATCAATATTGTAAGCCGCACCCCTTTCGGGCGTCTTGCCACCCGCACCCGAGCCGGCCCCGTCCCGAATAGGCCCGATGTTGTTGCTGAATCGCCGCGCCTGATAAGATGCAAGGTGATAGCTGTGATTGTGCGTTGCCAATTGCCATTACGATTTCAAGAGGAATGGGAATAAATAAAGTGCTCATCATCGTCCCCGTCCCACAAGTGCAGTATAGAGTAAATAGCATTGATTTTAATATTTGTATTTAAAAATAGCCACGCAAAGTTTTGAAACAGAAAATATAGCCAAGACACGAAAATGGTTATCTATAAAACTGAGTAATATTAATAACAAATATCAGTAGTTTTGTACAGCACAAGTTTTTTTGTGTGCTTTAATTGTACGTAAAGACTGTTATTTCCAAATAATACAGCATCGAGTATGGAAATCTAATAAAAGCAAGCCAAATCAACGTATGCATATAGCCTGCACTATACCTACTCATTCACATAAAATCGAAAATTGGTAATGCATGGTTATTTCTCACTAACGAAGTACCATGGTGGCAGCTCTTGATCAAAAAGAGCCGAGCCCAACAGCACTCAGAGTGCCCCGTGGTTGTGCATGAAGAAGATATATAGCACCTTGTTATACCTGTGTAAAATAATTAGGTCGTGTACATACTCAAGCCGAATTGCGTAATTTAATTAGCGTTAAATGTTTCGACAATTTGGAATTAAATTAAGCTCCTACATGGCGTAGCAAGGTAATAGGTAACAAAATAATTTAGCAGGAAGTAATATTTTGTACACCACTATAATGAAATCCTGCGTTGGATCCACGTAACGAGCGTTGGTCAATATTGGAAAATTTAAAAGTTTGCCCTCCAATGAATTATTAGTGGATTCTGTGCCTTAACAGCAATGTTAACTTGAAATTATGAAAAAATATACATACATGGAGAACAAGAGAGACGAGTTTGTATAATAACATTCGCTCGAGCTCGCGGTTCGCGTCGCTTTGAATGGAAATTGAAATGTTTGAAACATGAAGCTGCTATAGTCGGGCCCAACTATAGAAGACATGTTTTCACTTATCGTCTTGGCACCTGTTATCATATTATTCAACCAAGTTTCCATTCGCATTTTAGTCCTCGAATTTCCATCGAATGCTGCTCCCGCCGGCGTGCTGGGAGGAAATATTTGATGGGCAAAGCCGGGTAAAACACTCCTTCTCTGGCTGGAACCTACTATATGTACACGAGACGGCGAGAGGTCGTAGTGTGGCCGCGCCTTCCTTCTAGCGGCGGCATAATATGGAAAACATGGAAAATATGGAAATTTGATATGAAGAAAATCTGGTAACCTCGAATCGCTTGGAGAATGACGCTCGCCCATTGAGACGAACACTCGAAGAAAGTCAAGTTTTAGCGCGCAAGTGAATTTTTTAATAATGAACTCTCGAACGAATTCATTTAGAGAGCTTTCATCAACCCCTTGACTATAAAATGCACACAAAGACGCGGCTTAAAAATAAAACTCTCGTGCCCGTCTCGTCTGGCACCGATATAGGTATAACGGCGTCTCGAAACGAACAGAGTGAAACTTTCTGGAGTTTTCAAACTCCATGGAATGCGTTTAGTGACGCGAAAATGTTGTCGATTTTAAGATGGAAGCGAATTTTACGGCTGTCCCGTTTATTTACGCCATCGGTCCCGGGACGCCATGAAACTTTGATCACTTTGCAGCATTAAATTTGATTAAAAAATATATGAGTCTGATGGTTTATAGACGTTTCGCATGCACAAACCCCACTCCATAAGTACTTATACTGTGTATATGTTAATGAAGTTAAATGCACTGCTATTTGCAATTATTCGGGCATGATAAATGAATGATGCCGAGCTTTGGGGAAATGCTTGTGCGGGGAGGTCCATCGATTGCCTCTTTGGAGCAAATGGCAAATAGCAATAGATCCACTCTTTGCCGCAAAAATGCCGTATACAGTTCCTAATCACAGAGCACTGCGAGTACAGCTGCTACATTTCCCAAGCAACCTCGTTGTAAAAGTACTTTTTCAAAAAAATGCACTGAACTGGGTTGATGTACAAAATACATAAAGTACGGTATTATGGTAGAAACCTGCGAGAGACCTAAAAGTTCGCTCAGCGAAACTTTTCGTGCACCTCTCATAAATATTATACCGAACCAACCCCCCGCCAAAGTTCACTAAATTGCATGCCGAGTCTCGCGAATGTCGAGTGAAGTCGAGTGAAGAAAGTCCGCAATGAATCATCTCTGGCAAGGATGCGAACCCGTGTGCGGTAAACGTAAGCCCGCCAGAAGCCATGCGTACTTGGGCAGGTACACCGAGTGCATATTAAACCCACATTGTTCGGCCCCGTCCTGGGGGGGGGAGGGGGGGGGGGGGCCCATCGGCACCGCGGCGACCGCCGCAGGGAAGCGAGCAATCAGGGATGCAACGCACGTCGCATTGCGTCCATTGTAATTCCTTCGGTATGCTGCGCGAGGGACCCAACAATGCCGCTCGGAACTTTGACAACGACAAGATAGATGAAAGATGTGTACTAGCGACCGCGTAAACATTCAATCCGCTGATCGATTTGACGTCGAGATACGGGTGAGACAACTCGGTGCCCGTGGACTTGACCCGGTGCCGTGACGTGTGCAAATATCACCGGGTTTGTTTCGCGTGATGGATTGGGGGTGAGTTATATCTGGTGCATGGGGCAGTCACGTGATCGACCATTCTGGGGTTGGTTACTCGTGGATGTGGTATTACATCCTATTACATCCAAGTCTCATGTGTGTAAGCCTACCGGACAAACTCTCACAGCTGTGAGACGTCTGTATCACAAGATCTTTTAAAAAGTAATCATCCGTTGGCGCGAGAGCACGAGTTCCTCTTAATGACAGAATAGGAAATGTGATTGAAAATAAAATCCTTCGTCCATTATTTACAGTGAGTTGCAGGAATAACAGTAATTTAATCGGTTCCTCTCTCTGTAATTGACGAATAAGTTAATCGTTGTCAATTCGATAATTTATAAGGGGTCTCTAATGATGGAAGAATTTCAGTAATTTTCTTTAACAGTCCTATATAAAGATATTATCAGTGATATTATAATATACCTTTGATACGAAGTTATTCTTGAAGTATTAAAGTAAACAACGTTATTAAAATGGCTGAAGATTGCGCTCTTTCCTAGATGAATCCATCCATCGTAAAATCGTCAAAAACAATCATCTCATCCCGCCGTAATGACCGCGACTGAAATAACGACCGTACGGACGGAACGGCAAAATTAATTGATTGCCCACCAAGTGACCACCTACGGTTGCCGTTAGTGTCATTGACGCTGTGCAATAATTGTGCTGTAATAAGGGCAAAACCATAACTCCTCGTCAATTAAATAATCATCACTTAACTGAAAGCAAAATGCGTGCTCGCATTCCAGTTTTATATTCCAATGTCTTTGAGTTTGGGTATACAGACGCTGCGGCTTTAGAAAATCGTGAAGGGCCATGCCCATCTTGAACTCTTCTTTCTCTTGTTTACTCATTATAAATCGCGACATGTCTCTCACCAAAATTAACATTGATGACTCTTGTTAATAAGTTAGCGAACTCCACAGGCAGGCAAGGCATGAACTCTTCGCATTTTATGATGCAGTTAAAAAGTTTTAACGACGCATTATCCCCGGATGTAATGGTGATTGCGATTGCCTTGCCTTGCCAGCTGCAGCAGGACCCTGATCTCGATCCAAATCGCGATTGGTTAATGATCGGCTAATTTCCACAACGCCTTCCAGTTGCGGTGCGTACGCACTTCCGCAGTTCGTGCTGCCTTGGATTCCCTCGACACCGACGCCTGGCGGTGCGACGCCCAATTAGCACTTTGCATGAGCATGCGCAATCGGGGGCAGAACGGACCTCAGGGTAATTGGATCTTGAAAGACTCCAAAGGCTGACAGAAGTCCGGATAGGAAACTGCGTTAGACAGCCTGAATTCAACTGCCAACAGCACTCCGAACACTTCGGGGTTTTCAGGGATTTTCCACCCGATTTCCCATGATTTTTCAGTCCTACCCCCCTTTCTGATTACTTGTGCGTTTATTATACCTGAACTCTATAGAAACGGTTTATATACTCTTCCTCTAAGCGCCCTCTACCAATTTACTATACCATAGCTTCAATTGCAATTCGCAGACCGCATTGTTGTGTACCAAGAGTGTACTTGCGGCAAAGCCAACTTCCGCTCGCTGTAGGTCAGTGGTTAAAGCGAGATTTTCGCAAGCATCCTTGTACTTTCTAGCCACTTTCCATGCGTTTTCCTCCCTGCGTGGCTTCCTATCTGATCGTCTCTCCTCGTTTCCCGCCGGACGTCACCAAGACAGAACGACAGCCTGGAGCAGCCTAGATAGCCTTGACATCGTCCCTTCAGATGACAAATCGACCATCAAGAACGACCTATATATTCATAACTAACGTACGCAATATCTCTTATTTGTATTGTGTAATAAATACATCTCAGTCTCGTGAATCTTCTCAAAAAAGGACATCAAATTTGACGTTTCTAAGATTGATCTCGACTTTAATGTGTCAAGGCCTTCACTTTGGTCTTCATAAAAACCCATATTATTCCTTCACAAACTCTCATTGATTTTCGATTATGCCATTGATATCCAGTGGGTGGTTTCCACTGCATAGAGGGTGGCTGGTATTGGGGGGCGACGCATCAAATTCGAATAACCCTGCGTCTTATCAGCGCGTGCATCTGTGCTCGAGAGAGTGCGTCGCGGACACGCGTGAGCGCACGCACCGCCAGTCGCTACCCGGCGAGGGGATGCCAATGTCGGCGACCGCTCGCAGATTATCGCGCCTTTGCGCCCGGGGAGAAAGCTGACATTTTGGATTACAGCCAGGGAAGGACCACCGACCGACGCTCGTTATGTACATCACCCATCCTCCCGCGTCATCTTCAAGGCTGCGTATCAAGAAATCAGATATCGTTTTTTCATTACGACTTTTGTCGATTTCTAGCCTGTCAACTAGGCATGGTGGATATGTCTTTCGTTAAGCCATTCAAAGCACATATCGGATCAACCTTTATAGCATACTTATTTTGCTGGTATGTATACAATACGTTCAATTGTTAAGCAACATAAAATTTGCAATAAAATTTTGGAACAAGCAATTCTGTCCTTTTAGCTCTTCCTGTCAGCGTCGAGTCAGAAGTCAAAAGGGCCACCGGCTACGAAATCCCCCCCCCCCCCCCCCAACCCCTACCGGTCCATCTGCCTCTCGGTTACAGCAAAGAGCAAAGTTGCTCGCACAATTCAGAAACATTACTCGTTGAGCACGTGCACGCAACGCACTAGACAACGCGTGTCGCGCGCTCGTCCACGCACAATGTACGCACGTGCCGCACAAGAGATCGAAGAGAGTCTGCGTGAGATCCTGCATGAGGGCGCAGTGTTCGTCGAGGTCCTAACGATTCAAATGGAATTTCACCGAAAGTATAGAGCATCCCCGTGTTGGCTTTTCTGTGCAGCCTTCCCAGATACACCAGGCCAACGCGCTGTGCCCTCAGCAGTCCATGCGGCCCAAAACTCGTCGTGTACGGCACCTGCATCGTTGATCACCTTTTATAGTCTAGCGAGTGTGCATCGTCTCTTCAATTTGGAAAGAGCCAAGCGGATTCAGAGGAGCAGAGACGTATAAGAAGTGCCCTATATAGGAGCCAAATGGAAAAACAGGTTGACAACATAGCACCTGCAAGCTTCGAGAAACGTAATTTACTGAAACAGGTGTAATGCACATCTCTTCATACGTGAAGGTCCCGTAGATACAGAAGAACAGAGACGTATTGTATCAAGTATATGGAGGGAGGTCGCCATGAATGACGACGTTCTGTCTGCGACATGGACTGTAGTGTACAAGTGCGTTGTCCGGGCGCAGTTTATGTGTTTAGCAGGTCTCTCTCGAAGGCTGCCGGCTGTAAAGCAGCATGTAGCAGCGCTTCCG
Source organism: Nemoura dubitans (assembly GCA_921293005.1). NCBI lineage: Eukaryota > Metazoa > Arthropoda > Insecta > Plecoptera > Nemouridae > Nemoura > Nemoura dubitans. The sequence continues at coordinate 23,664,386 of OV121075.1, forward strand.
GCGCCAGACGTCGAGCACGTGACACCACGGCTTACCGGAAGTCGATAGGCGCAACGTCTGGGCATCGCAACGACCGGCGCTCGGAGACGAGCGAAATCCCGTCTGACGATGGTGATCGAGGGTCGGGGATTATTGGTTGGGACGCTGTTGGGACGCTGTTGGGACGGTCGGCGTCGATAGGTGCTTTAGGGGCATAGGATCTGTTGGAGGACCGCGTTTTAGATGTAGACTGTAGAGGAACGTGGCGAAACTGAGAGAACGTTGCGAAATGGAAGCAAAGGAGAGAATTTTGAAAAATGCTGGTCTATAGAGAAGTGCCGAGTTTATTGTGATCGCGCTCCTCTTTCCTATTCTGGAGTGACTGTGTACTTCTAGGCGTCCTCGACGAAATCAATGCATGAGATTCGTGAGTGGTGTGGTTTTTGCACGACGTATAAGTTCTACGGCGACAGGAGCTAGACTTTAGAGATATCCTGGAAGCGTTCGGTCCATGTCCAACTCCAAGCAGGGGATGAAGTGACGTGGAAATGATGGTAAGCCGCAAACAAGATTGCTCGTGTTGGCGTGATCCTGTCGACCACCAGACCGGTGACCCCCCCCCCCCCCGTCACCTGTCCCGCCGACAACTGTCGGTGAGGCGGGGTGAATGATAGAAACGTGGTAACACAAGCTGAACCACTATGGAACCGAATAAATAAATATTATTTGTAAATTATTCAAATTTTTGGTAGCGAATCGAGCCGCGCAGTGCGATGCCATATGTCGTCTGGAAAATTTCCCGGTCATCTGGCGACTGGAGAGGCATTTTTATTATAATATAAATACGAAAATAATTCCTGTTCGGGGGGAATGAATGTTTATAAAGTTGCATGCATAAAAAATTACGGTTCCGTAACTTGATAGCTTCGACGTGAAATGTAAAATGAGACTGAAATAATCGCAGGCCTCCCCAGCGAGTGGGGAAATGCAAGCCGATTTTAGATAACCTATCTAAATTTTACATTCTCTTATCTAGATTTTCACGTCACTAGCCCCTAAACGTCGTTCCTGTTTTATTTGATTACCTACATCCACCGCAAAATGAATCGAATTTCAAATCAAGCCTGCAAACCCGTAATTTGCAAACACCTATACAAACGTGATATATAACCACGGGGTTGTAAATACCGATATCGGAATTTAATTAACGTGGGCATGCAGATACGTGTATTATTTAATTAATGACAAAATATATGTGCGTCCCTTTGTCTCTTCATGATATTGCCTGTTGATTGCTACATTATCTATATAGTTTGATGTATTTCCCATTCATGTATACCACTTTGTACCGACTATAGATGCGTTGGAGGAACAGTGTTTGCCTACCTGTAAACATTGTGTTCGTAGGCAAACCAAACAGCGACTTACCGAGTTGTAGATTTCGACGTGCTTGTAGGGGTTGACGGCGACCAAGATCGTTCCTGTGTAGGTCTGAGAGGAACAGTTAAGGAAACATGGCAGTCACTGGCAAATTTGGATAAGTATTTATCCGTTAGTACCGTCCTAGCAAATAGCAATAAACACAGAGGTGTACATGCGGTCGATGAATGGTAAATACCATACTTTCGGCTATTGATCCACTATGACATAAGAACCAGAGAGAACGGATATCGAAGTAACAAAACTTTGCAACTACCTATTACACCCAAACAAACTAAACGGAACTGGGAACAAGTCGCATATACAAGCATGGAATTGAGTTCGACATTCAAAGCACTAATCGCGGAATCGATTCCTGCAGTAATATCAAACTCGAACAGCGACTTTTAGAATCTATTTAAACATGAATCAACAAACAATTGATTTGTTCATTAATACTTTTATACACATAGATTACAGATAATTAGATAAAGAACAGATTTTCAATTAGGTACCATCATTGATTAATGAATTAACCGAGCCAGATCAAGTATATAAGATATACTAACTGCCACATACGTTTCAACCCCTGTATATAAGAAGTAAGAACTGACGCAAATGAAGTCCTCCTAATCCCACCCTTATTCCATCTGCATATAGATTGCTCGAACACGGATAAAATTAAGATCCTTTCAAAGACATCAAGCTCCTTAGCTTGTACAACTTTACAAAGGCTGTACGTCCACGAGTCACGACGAGCTGAAACGACGAGCTGAAGAGATGCAATTCCGCCGCCTCCGAGCTATTCGCAAAGGGTAACACAACAGTTGGCTCGTTGAGGGCTGCCTTTGCCTTCGCCATGGCAGGCGATCGGTGGTAAATGGGCTTGATGAGTTTGTTAGCCTACAGAATGCTCAGGGCGATCGTAGGGCTTCTAATAGGGCTCGTCTGCTGTGCGGGCGGCGCTGTGCACAGCTGTGTTGGGGTGTAACCTTGGTCACGCGTCTCAAATAAGGAAGATGATCAAGTTTGCGGTGTTTGTTTTGGGTATTAGAGCGTCGGTTAATCATGTGCCGTAGTCCGTTCTTTGTAGTGCGGTTATTTTATTATTTTATTTTTACTGGCACACAATAATCAATAAGTCTGCATATTCGAGAAGCGAGTTGCATCAGAAGTTTTCTTAAGACTTGGAGTCCGTTCCTGGTTTTAATGTCCGTACACCGTATGCAGGAGCTTTGTATTTATTGAAATTGTAAATTCCAAACAAGAAGTTGCAGGACAAAATCTAGAATTACCTACTGTAATGACGATAATTGCTCACACTTTTAGTATACTTTGACATGCGATAACATTGCGTAGGACATATGTTTTGATTGGAATTTAATTTCAGGCAATAAAAAAACATGTGTTAAATTACTATAATCATGGACTAAAACGAGTTCCCCTTTTAAAAGCACTCAGCTGCGGCGCACACTTTTAGCCAAGACGGTATTGCATTGTTGAAATCGTGGCAAGCACAATTGTCGATATTCATTGTCAGTGATCTTATTTTCGAAGATCCCCAACACGCTCCTGATCGTGACATTTCAATCAGCGATGAAACCAAGGAAAATAAACTGACTGCGAGGACAGGTCATGCGCACGAGACCGTCGCAACAGTTCCGACACATGCACTTATACCAGATAGTAAATATTTTGCAAAACAGTCACATCCGTAAAGAGTGACGCTGTTTCCGGTGCGCAGCCAGCAGCAGAACATATCCGAAAACGTCCAAAACGAATATAAATTAATCACACAATCTCTTCTCTGTGCGTTTTATAGCCGCTCACGTGAACGCTGGCCGATGTAGACAACGCAAACGTGCCGGAGATGATTCGTTGCTAGATTTTCAAACTTGTTTTGCTTTGTGCAAGTCTCAGTAATAAATTTATTTCATACATTACGATTTACGAAACCTTATATACTTGCCTCCTCCTGACATCATGTATTTACGTGAAATCGTGGAAGAGATGCAGTGTTCTGATAAGATAGTGCATTTTACACTAGAGCAAATTTAACGTGTGTATAACGCTGTGGTGATACTTGGATTAAACTTCAGACTAGACAACAATAAACATAAAACACTGTATAAATATAATAACTGTAATTAAACCATTCGTAGGCAAACCCATAATCACATAAATTATAATACAGAGTACATTTTCTGCATTCGCCTATATAATACAGTAATATGGTATACATAGTGGCAAACCCCATTTGTAACATAACCCCAGTAATTCCAACCCCATCAATACCGTCTTTATGGGCCGGGACATCGAATCTGGTGGATGTAAAATGACTTCCAAGACATGAAACTTATAGTCTGTCGAATGGTGTGTTGTAAAAAGCAGCGAGCCATGTCCCTATGGGACGATCGTGCGCCGTGGTCTGAGCGCTGTCAACATTAGCCAATCTAATGAATGGATCGGGTAGAAACCCAGTGCATGACGTCATCACGTTTCATCCCCTAGTCAGGGTGAATCATGCTCCCGCCCGGGTCCTCGCGGCCGCGAATTCGTGTGCCGGTGGTTGGATTAAAAGCAGTTCGGTGGCAGTGCCCGAACTTTGCTTGCTACGGGTGTATGGTAATCGTGTTTTTAATCTAAGATCTCGTATAAGAATAATTGAAGTTGAGGTTTCAGTGAGAAGTAATTAGACGAGATTAAAATGTTCTTTCTTGAGCGATACGTTTATTTTGTATATTTTTGGTAAATTAAAGTTGAAATTTGTAGTGCGGAACATATAGATTTATTGGTTACCTGGAAGAGCTGTACGTGTAGCATTTGGAAAAATGCATATTTACTAATTTGTTTTCCATGCGTCGTTTATTTCACGACTTTGATCATTAAATAAAATATTTTATAAAGCAGTCGAAGCCGGTTTTGACAACCATCTGGATTTTGTGGTAAACTAGTAATCAGCCATGTTTTTAGGGATGCTAGTAGCGAAAAGTAATTGAGATGGAAACACGTAATCAACTTAATTCCCTGCAGCTCCGAAGTGCTAATGAATTATTAAACGCGATTTAACAAAGACAAAGCGCATGGAAAATCAAAGTGCAGATGCTGTTCGTAAGAAGGCACATAATGGTGTTCACGGTGTGGGGACCGGAGAAAGAAGGCAGTTGTACTCGGCGATTCAGCCGTGAACGCATGTGTGGCAGAGAGCTAATCAGAGTCACACCCTCCCTCCAGTGGGCATGAAAATCAACATAGCATCCTCGTAAAAATAGGTAACCTACCACGCCACGTAGACTGTGAACACAATGGTCATTATTTAGGATCATTTCAAAAGGGCTTCATCCACATTGACTTTCATGAAGGATCATAACGATCACAATGAGAGTCATTTAGTAGGATGGATAATAATGCGAGCGATTTATTCGTATGGAAAGATACATCAGCATTTTTCAGTTCTTTCACTTTCTAGTTTCCACATTTAAAAATCAGCCTGAAAGGGAATTCTCTTGATCTTTTCTTCTCGATTAAATTTGGATGCTCGTATTTTGTTCGGTTGAATAGAGCTGTTTATACATCAAAATATGCAGACGCCAGGCGCCATCAACAACGCACTCAAGGGCACACGGATCGAGATGACCTTGAGTTTGGAAAAGCTTGAGATGCGATTATACTCTCAAATTCTGAAATGAGGTTAACACATAACAATGCAAAATGTACTAAGATTTTCCGCAGGAAAGGGACAGGATAGCTTAAATCCAAGCACAAAGCGTTTTGATCTTTATCTCTTTGGAAGATATCGAACAAAGGTTTGGGAAGCTAAACACAGAGCATGCACGCAAGCTACCTATGGAGGAAGCTGCTTTTCTAACGGTCAACAAACGACTTTTCTTTAAACACATTGCAACGAAACGACTCGTTTATCTCCGAATTAGCTGTGTGAAACCCGAGTGTGGCCAATCGTTCGTACAACTCCGCGCAATAAACGCGTCTAAGACTTTAGCTCGATATCGATGAAAGGCAACCCGGCACGCCGCCAATGCCGCGTGTTCATTCAATTAGAGCCGAAGACTCCGAAGACAATTCCGCTGGCTGCGAGCGAATCGCCGCCGCAATGCATCACGAAGTCTCGATCTCGCACGCTAACCAAGCCATGCGCCTTGCAAATGCAACGAGGCAACTTCTCGCGCCCGCAAGCTCGTGGGTATGAAATACGTGCAGCATCCAAGAAGCAAGGGTTTTTAAGCCCGATAGATATTCGTGCAAAAAACTCGGTAGATTTTCTTGCATCCAACATTGTGACGAAGATTTGAATAATGTATAACAAAGAGGTCAAATTTCGCTTGCAAGACGCAGTTCGGAGTTCAGGAAGTGATACTGAACGTCGCGATACCCTTATCACTTTTATGGCAAATAGTTCCTGTACTTCCGGTCGGCACAAGACTCGACGGCAGCGAATTCAATGTACAACTGAACCTTCAATCGTGTTATCTTAGACGAAATTGACTATAGCTATTTATAGAGAACACTAATGGCATTCATAAAATATTGTGCTTCTTTATACGCTAGCACCGACAAAAGGCTTTTAAAATTTAACTTGTTTGTGTGTGGTATCATTCATAATTTTAGTCTGCCATAATGTACACTCTTTGAAACAGATTGCCGATCGAGTTCTTTTGTAGGTAATACACATTAATTATACAAAGTGCAGAATCTATATCGGAAATAGATTCGTCAATTTTCTTGCCACGTACCGTTGACACCTCTATTCTCTATTATAATCGATAAGACGACAAAGAGTAAAAGATTTATTGACAAGTTGCCAATTTCTTCCTTTCGCTACAGTAAATGTGTGCAGTGGAAACGGGGAAAATCTCAATCAACATTTTTCAAACACTCGAAATTGCGATTGGTTTGTATTGTGTGTTTGGAAATCGGAGATGAGCCCTCACCCTGCTGTCAATAATCTGGAATGGCGAGATGATGAAATGTGGCAATTAAAAATCCGGCCCAGCAGCAATCAGTTCATACACACAAAATACCACCGTCCATAATACAGAACATAAAACATTCAATAGTGTGCAGAAAAATATGAAAGCATTGCCGGACATCGATGGGATTTCAAATTTATAATAGTGCCTACACATTTGATGGTTAGTGGCCTAAATATAACATAGTCTACCTGCACCCAAATTCAGGGCATTCATATAAAAAGTTAGCACATCGCTTCATAAATCACATTGTCAGCAAAAAGTGATACCTGTCAGCGTTACCTTCAAACTAACAATCCTCATTAAACAGGGCGGAATGGCGTTAGCACTTGCCAAGAAAACCACCCTAGCGTATCATATTTAAACGAGCTTGGGATGAAAAGGAGGGTGAGATTAGCAATTACCCCAACAATCGTCGAGCAAACCGAATTCGGGACGCCTTCAGGTTCGCGTTTTCGCCCACGTGAACGCGAGGAATCGCGAGAATTGAATCAAATCATATTCTCGCTGCCTGCGAGACGATGAAATAGGGACGCCCCGCGGCGCAAGGGCGCTGCTACGAGGAGGAACCCTCCGCTTTTCGCAAACCAGCTTATCACAGCGCGGGGCACCGAAAAGTGTGTATACACACAATTTCACTTTGGAAAAATAAAACGTTGCTATTCTTCGGCCGGAAAACCCACGGCGAGAGTGGAAACTGCAGGAAAAGTTATAGTGATGTTTTTTCAACTATGCGTCAACGTGAGTCTTCTAAAAATATCTTTAGTGTGTGTTTGCACGCACACAACGGATTATTGAGTGATAAAAATGGAAACTTCGTTTCCCGCGGTGGCAGTATATCATAGTTGAGTTCTAATTAGTTCAACATTCCTCGAGAGTGCGCGAGTGAGGGCTTACTTCTATTCCTTCGGCATCGGAATGTCCAGTGGAGGCGGGATTCTGGAATATCGACGTCGGCACTAGTTTTATGATTTCTCATGGTTTCCAAAGTATCAGGTTTAAGGTTAGTTATGCGTGAAGGATTGAAGACAGCAATCGCCCTTCTTTCATCGGACACCCATTGACAACAAATGCTTGGTCAAATATTTTTCAGCCATCCCCATTCGGAGCAAGGATGAGACAAATGAAGTCATGTGGATGAGACTTCTTTCCCAGATATCATTACTCATTATACTAACATTCCTCGATGCTCTAATCCACACTTTTATTATCGACAGAGCCGAGATGGAGATCTAAATATGCCCATACTAATGAGACTGAGAGACATCAACGAAAGTTAATAAAAGTGTCATCTTCAGTTTATCACCACTCAACTCTGGCAGTGAAATGATCAAATCTATTAGCGTCCCGGCTCGGCACCTCCACACACTTTCGAGAGACAGCTGACGAGTGAACCAAGCATGATGTGACGCGCCGTACATCAAAGTCTACCGGTTCCCGAGGACTCGAGCACGCATTTAGAAGCACAACTCCACACCCCCATGCAATAATAACAGAGAGGGTTGCCCCAAGAGATCATCAGGACTTGAAGTTTACTGCCGTACCGTGCATCTATCTGTCAGCGCCTGGCTGGCGGAGGCGATCGTCATAAAACTATGGGAGGCGTGCTCTTTTCAGTTTGCAAAGGATCATTGAAAGCTCGGTGGATAAATACAATGAAAATGAGGCTAAAAACCTGTTTCCATACACCTTTTGTGAACATGCACATGAAACACATTATAGCTTCAAAATTGGTAGCAAGCATCGCTTTCGCAGTATCAGCAGCATTGGAATCGCAAAAAAATAACTACCGCTTTTATAGGGTATTCAAACGTTTTATAGGGGAAGGTTGACCTATTTAATTTAACATGTGCAGTATATAAAAAAAGCAAAAGAAAGTAGTGCCTACTAAAGAGAAGAAACGAGTTAACGGTTTCTCTCGTCTGTTTAGGGATAGCAGCGTGGGCTCGACGTCAAAGATATCATGAGTTGGCTGTCTTAGTTATGACAAGGAAAGGAATCCTTGATACGAAAACCATGCACTTTCTGTACAGAACACATACATATTTCGAATTCCAACAATAAAATATTATCATATCTCATGTGTCATTAGAAAATGCAAAAGCACCGCACGAATAGAGCAAAGATGCACAGCACTGCTACAGGAGAAACAAAGCCATTCATTGATGGTTGTTGAGGATAATTGAATTCAACTTTTTATGGATTTCCAAGAGATATTTCGAGGTTCTGAAATATTCAATTGGTTGTCAAAAGTGTGAGGATTCTGTACAGCGTACAGTGTGTTGCGATCGGATAACGGGTGTGGCCTGGAAAGTGTATACGGTAAGAGGTAAATTCTTAGCTGGAATTTCAATGTACCGGCTAAACAAGGTTATTTTAAAACTCTTGGAAGTAATTGACGAGTGAATCTTGCGAAATGAAAATGGTTCAATTGGTTGTACGAAGTGTGAAGATTCCGAAAATATACGGGTTTCGTCGCGATCAAACAAAAGGTGTGGCCTGGAAAGTGTATACCTTACGAGGTGAAGGAAACGGCTCGACTTCGGAGCTCATTGAACAGGCTTAAATCACACTTCTGGACAATCCAGTTCTGGGGGGTGTAATCTGCGAATCAAAATGGCAAATACTACAACCGCAATACAACCACATGCTATTTATTGACGTAGGGTAGAGTTGACCTGAGCAGGGGATGCCTATCTCAGTCTACGAACAAGGCCCCCTCGTCGCTAATGACCTATACCAGAACATCAATAATTTAATATCCTAGTTTCAGAGGCTTTGCTTTAATATTCATCCATTACTTCAGCGGTCATTTTTTCTCCAACATCCCTTATTGCGGTGATAAATCCGCCAATGATAATATTTCCTTCTCAACCAAAGTAGGAGAGGTCACGTTATTTTGTTCCTTCGCGAATCGCGAGTGGTGCATGTTGTTGTGTCGGGTCCTGGAGTATCGCCGCTTGTATTTATCAAGACTTGTATCGATTATTACGTAAAGCCGGCGAAGGCACGACGGGTCTGCCTAGCCACGCACTGCAGGGGCGAACCAAAGCATCGCGCCATAAAATGCACGAGGGTCGCACTGTACTCTCCTCACAACCGACGGGGTCAACAGCCAAAATACGAATAAATCATGGTATTTTCCGCTTCCCCGTTTGCCCTTGCGCGGCCGTTTAAACACAAATCTGGAAACTTTCGCCGCTGTCGGGACGGGTGTGCGCAATAACGCGTCGTTTTAAATTTGAAATTCAAAAAAGGCAATTACATCAATTTTTCATAAGAGACGTCTGGCAATTTTTCCGGGCCGAGCGCTTGAAAGTTTTGCTATACTGCGTTGCGTTTTTCGATTTATTCTTACACTTATTCTAAATTAGATTCTAGAAAACAACGACGAGGCCATTTTGATTTACCGTGGCACAATACGAAATGACATATTTGCTGAAATATTCTTAACGATGTTTACTCGAACTCTCTCGCTCGCTTCGAGAATGTACAAAGTAATACATTTGCAGCAAATAGTTTGCAGTGCAAGTCAACCAAGTTGTATGACAAAATCAACAAAGTTTTACAAAATCCGACTAAACCACAAACCAATTACATTACACCGTCGTGAGAGTCGAAATATGAAACACTCCCAACTCGCAATCGCAACAAGAATAACAGCAAAGCTGACGCGCGAATCTGGCGAAATGAAGCAAACCAAAAAGAGAAAGTTTATCACCGCGATGAGTCGCGACTCGCGAGCGCTTATAGTGCGTGCCGAGCTCTTGCAGAAGAAAACCCCAATAATGGTGATGCACGCAGTTGCCATAGCGATGGGGGACGGTGCGTGGGCGTCGGGGGTCGCGCGGGGGTTGGGGCAGATCAATGGCCGACTCACCCCGGCTCCGGCGAGGGTAAGGCGCAGGCTGCGAGGGCACGAGCACTCGCGAAATCATCAATCTGCCCCGGCCCCGGCCCCGGCCCCGGCGCCGGCCCCGGCGCCGGCCCCCGGCGAGAGAATGGGGCTCGGCGACGCAAGACGCGGTTGCGGGCTTCGAGGCCGGGGAACTTGCATGGTAATGAGTCGGACGACGTTGGCCGATTGTTTTTGGTTACGTGGACGCTGGTTTCGGGGACGTTGACGGATGACGGATGACAAGATGTGGCGCTTGATGGGGACTGAGATAATGGGCAGAAGTGAATTCACTTTTGGGAATAGCGAGACGCGACACAGTTGGCAAACTGAACGGAGGTTATTTGAATAGTTGCGTTCAAGAACGTTCAAACTACATTTCATAGAATAGTCACATGGGTCCCAGCTCCCAAGCTGATTTACGAAAAATAATGAAATTTTGGTTGTTTTTGACAAAATAAATGAACTTGCATTGCGAATGACCACAAATTTTTGCGAAAAATCGCAAATAAATTAAGTTGGTTCGATACCTATAGGAAGGTATATATTTTGAACATTGAATTAAAGAAGTAGAACGTATTTTTAGTTATGTTCATGTATGCTGGTATGTTTACTATGCAGCATAAATGCTTCCATCCATGTAAAAGGCTATAGTATTCGACAATACACTACTTTTATCTGTACACCCTGAACCTACTCTTGCTTCGCCTTTTAGAGCGAGGGATGTTATGTTATAAATGTCCCAATGATGTTCCTGGACATCTAACGTAAAGGCCCTGTTTAGTAGCCGCATGCGAAGGTAGCAAGCGTGGACCACGCAAAAACACGTGCGGCTGGCTGCTATACCCTTGCCAAAACCCCCGTACTTTCACCATGTTTCCCACGGGACCAGACACATTTCACCACGACCCATTTCCACTTTCCACTCTCGTGGCATGCCTTGGAAAAGCTAAACACGCAGTTTCCACAAATTCTAGCCGCGATCGCATGTCTTGCACAGGCTGGCATTGGCATTGCAGTCCATCTTTGAGTCCACATAAACCTCTCTGTAATATATTCGAGGCCACAAGAATCAATGTCAACCAATTGCAAATATGCTAGATTTAACGCGGTTATTGCACGTGCACATGGAAGGCGATTAAGTAATGCATCTTCGCGTGCAAATATACAGTACTCGTTTTCTACCCCACGTTGCATCAGTGCTAAGAACCGTTCGTAATTATAATCATAAACAAAGGGGCCATGTGACTTGGTTTATTATACTGAAGACTAAGGGCATATAATAGCCAGCAGTTTCTTCTAGTTGAAAACACTTTTGAACATTAAAAAAATAAAGTCGCTCGACACCATAGAACTTAGTAGAGAGCTGTATAAGACACTTCTAAAGGGGCGAAGGGGCGTAGTCAGGTTTTGAGGACGACATTTTGTTCCTCTCTGTGGCGAGCGCACCATGAAGAATGCATGCTGAAGAGGCTTGCTCTTTTTTTAGAAAATCTTCAGTGCCTAATTGCTGCATGCAGATGCAATGGCTTACAATGATTTACGAAAGTAGCGTACTACAGCTGAGTAATGAAGGTCGTCCGCGTGTATGTTGAGGGGGTTGGAAATAGCTATTGGGGTGCCAAGCAGTAACATTTTGTTTTTCATAATTTGCGCTAGGTATGGTAAAATGGTTTCTACGATACTCCGGTTGAACTATTATTTGGACAACAGAGGCGTAGCGACCGCCCCCGCAGACCCCGCGGCGCGGGGGGGGGGGGGGGGGGCGCCGAGGTTTGGGGGGCGCCGAGGGGTTCAGGGGGCGCAAATATCTCACGGGATACGTTTTTTAGGGGTTGCCCTCGGAAAATTTCGGGAGACGAAACGAATTTTCTCATGGGCCGGTCTTTCTTCATGCCCGGGCCGGTGTTTTCCCCCTATCCAACCCTGGGGGGCGCCGTCAAAACTTTTTCGGGGGGGGGGGGGGCGCATCATATTCACGCTACGCCACTGTTAGACAAGTATGCTAATCTGGAAGGTTTTCATGCAATACAATATTTCCATGGGATAAGAAATACTTGGAGCAACGTGTTGTTAGTAACTGGAAGGGAATGACTAAATGTTGGTGGTATCTAAAACGGCAGAGTGACAAGTACTCCCTCTAACTATATTTTTGGGGTATTTACAAAATAGCGTGATCGAATTCAAAATCAAAACATGCACATATTCAAATAGCAAAAAGTATATGCTGACAGCTTAATCTGATTGAAAATCTTTCAGACACCCAAGCTAAAAATCTCCATATGTCAAGTGGTTTACGACCGCGACCGGGAGATGAACTTACAGCAGCCATCGACGAGAATGTACAACGAGATGTTAATTAAACAACGAATTGATTAATTAACAATTTATGAAAAGCACCAAAGCGTCGCTGATTATGCACCGAATCCAGCGTTGTTTTGTTCTTCGAGCGCTGCCAACATAATGGGATAGGACAGGACACCGACCGCCTCCAACTATTCCATTTCTCTCCATTATGTAAATGGCCAAACTGGGTTACATTTCCGGTATACAGTAGTTAGTACTCTGCACTGAGTTCGGGTCCGCGAAACGGGCAAAATGGGATGACAGGAGCCAACAGCGTGCGCATTTCCACGTCGCATTTCCACGGGCGAGCCGGGAAATGTCGGGAAATGTGGTTCAATGGATCGGGATCGATTTTCATTCGGACGCGGTACTTTTCGATGTTGTTGCTTCTTCCTGAGGGATACCTATACAACAGTCGTTTGATATGCTTTGGGGAGACGTCTTCTTCGCTTATCTTTTTGTATACGATACAATTTTAATGGATCTAGAGACTCGAATGCCTCTGAAAATTTGCATCTACCTATATAACGATCTCTTTTTTCCGATAGGTGATAGAAATGTAAATTCCATATTGCTTCCTCTTCTCACTCATGTCACCTTGTTATGTACAAGCTAACAACTACCCATCGTCAACCTCTAATATCGAGGTGGTGCTTGCTTAGGTTTAGGCGCAGCGCGTAAGCGAGCGCTGAAATTCAGGATCAGATTAATCCTGTGCTTGGCTAAACGCGAAACCCGCTACGTTTACAGCCAGTCGCTTGCAGTGCGCAGCGCATGCATAATGGATTTCAAACTCGAAAAGTTTAATAAGCCTTTTAAGCATATTAGCATATTTCATTACATGCAAGAATTTCGATAAAAATTTCTGAAAGAAATATCTAAAAATATATATTATAAAGTATACTTTTAAATTAGATTTAATCATTCTCTTCCTCTTACAAAACTATGTAAAGGTCTTCCTCTGTTTCCTCATTCCTATTATCAAAATGATAAAACATGATATCTATACTAAACCATTTCCCTTATATATTTCATCAATTTTCTCGGTTAAAAGATGACCAGAAAAACGAAACCTCCTAACTTGACGGACACACTATACACGATAGCATTCTAAACTCCTAAGTCCTTATAACTCCATAACACTAGGAAATAATGAGGTTCACCATAACCTATTCGCTGTGCATAGACGCGATATAACAAGGTAATCCCAGATGTACACCTAGGCGAGACGCCGGTAAACTTCATCCAGGATGGCATTTGACCTCATCACGTGGTCTGAGCGGTCTGAGCCACTTGAGCAAACTCCATCCCGTAATGCAATCTGAGACCCAGAACATAGATATTGTCCCCCGGTCTCGGATCCGATCTCTGAGAAGCAATTGCGATCCAACACACACACACACACACACACACACACACACACACACACACACACACACACACCCACACACACACACACACACACACACACACACAGTGCCCCAGGAACAGAGTTTGTTCGCCGCTGTATTATTTGTACGTTTTTGATTTTCCGTCTGGGCGCCGTAGGGAATAGTGGAGGAAAATCAGGTGGACTGTCATTTATAGCCTAGCTCTACTTGCACCCGACTCGACAGTTTATATTTTGATTCAAATACAAATAGCCTGTAGCGAAACATGATAAAGCCCTTGCTTTTATCTAATTACGGATGAAACAAAACCAACCAACTGTGCTGATAATTTTATTATGAGGTGCAGGAGATATATGATGAAAATCGTTGCAAAGGAACGCTGTCTGATGCATGCAAAATCGCGTGATAAAATCTTACAACATACTGGAACATTCGGCAACTCAAAGAAAATTCCGTTATGTTTCACATCTATATCTCTCCAGTACACTGGACAATGAACAAACCAGAGAAAACACAGCTTTTCTATTATCGACCCGTGCATTTTCACCCTTCCAAATCGAACCAAAATCACTCTCTCACCCCCCCTCCCCCCCTTTGCATCAAACACAGCCCCCTAGGTACAGCAAACATATCGCTAATTCTAGCTCGGAGAAAATCCCATAACCTCATTAACTGCACTATAGTCAGCCAAATCCAGATCACAAAATCAGGTCCTGACAGGAGGGTTGGGTGTGGATTTCTTGGGATCGGTCTCGCCACCCGCCACTCGGACTGGAGTCTGAAGATCGTGGAGCAAGCGAGGAGCAAGCGTGGAGCAAGCGTGGAGTAAGCGTGGAGCAAGCGTGGAGCAAGCGCGCTGCAAGCGTGGAGCAAACGTGGAGCATGCGTGGAGCAAGCGTGGAGCAAGCGTGGAGCAAGCGTGGAGCAAGCGTGGAGCAAGCGTGGAGAAAGCGTGGAGCAAGCGTGGAGCATGAGTGGAGCAAGCGTGGAGCATGCGTGGAGCATGCGCGCAGCAAGCGTGGAGCAAGCGTGGAGCAAGCGCGCAGCAAGCGTGGAGCAGTCGTGGAGCAAGCGTGAAGCAAGCGTGGAGCAAGCGTGGAGCAAGCGCGCAGCAAGCGTGGATCAAGCGTGGAGCAGTCGTGCAGCAAGCGTGGAGCAAGCGTGCAGCAAGCGCGCAGCAAGCGCGCAGCACGCGTGGAGCAAGCGTGGAGCAAGCGTGGAGCATGCGTGGAGCAAGCGTGGAGCAAGCGTGGAGCATGTGACGGAGGTTGGCGGCTGTGTTCCTGTGGCCCGCCCACATCCCGTGACAAACTAGCCGGTGCCGGGATGTGGCCGGCGGGTGCCGCGGACGCCATATTGCGACGCCGGACTCAGTCTTATCGTGGTCGAATCAACCGCAGCGCGACGCTTTTAGCTACAGAGAGAGAGAGTGCATCGAGATGCATGATGCACGTCGCTAAGTGCAGTTGATGCACTAACGACGACGCTGGCGAGGACTTGGGAGAAATATTATGATTCGTCTGCAGTCGCGCATTTTTTAAAAAGTTTGTCTGTATGCATGGACATGGATGGTTGTTACATCGAGTGAAAGGAAAATAATTTTTCACACTTGCTATAATTTAAGAATCCAGCCACTTTTTATCCATACTTATTGGTTTAATAAAGTGTATTATTTCCTTGATTGGTTGAAGTGCTTCATTTTTAACTGCATTCTGTGCTGCATCATATTTATATCATATTATAACTAAATCCTATAATTTGAAAATATAATTGAGGAAGCCACGAAGTGAATACTTGTTGTTTGTTCACAACCAAAGAGATTAGAGCACAGCAAGGCATGAGTGCAGCAATGAGGAATTGACCGACAGTTACGATAATGATTATAGTAACGCATTCCATGTCATTTTTGCATGGAGACTCGGTTTTATGGAGGCCGCAGACTGCATTCAATTGGAGTACTAATGATGTGCATCAGTTTTAAAGTTTGACCATGAGTAATGGATGACGGATCTCTTCTTCCTCTTAGCTCTTACCACTCCCTGTAGCATTCAGCTCTTGGGTTTTGGCACGTGAAGCATGACATTTCAGGAAGCAACTCTTGAACTTGTTCATTCTCCCGGCATTCATAAAAGCGTGATATTAATATGACTTTTTGTTTCACATTTTAGTTTTTTTGCTGTTGAGATTTCAAGAGCAATGAAACTTTGACGCTAACATGACTCAATAAAAGCACAAAAAGTTCGAGTCTTTGAAGCGAAATAAAATAACTCATGATATTCAAATGGTGGATATGAAATATCTTGCCAATCGCACATGACGCTGCTATAACGATTCCTTTTACATTCTGAAGTGCTTGAAATATCGCTCGAAATATTTCAAAAAAATGCATCAACCACAGATGGCATCAACGTTAAAAACCATGCATAACGAGGTTTTTATTTCGCTGTTCACGCCTTTGTTCCAAATAAAGTTTTGTCAAAATCCGGTATAAACATATTTTAGTACATTATTGGGTGCAAATTAACCGTGTCGTAAGGAAAATTTGGTCCTAAACTCCCATTTTTAAAAAATCGTCCTGTTTACTTGGGTGCCTCTTTTCCTGGTTTCTCACGGTCGAATTCCAGGAAGGAGCTGGGAATGGGACGGTGTCCCAGCCACACATGACGGCCTTCACATTATCTCTCGCAATGCAATGTGCACAGTGCACACTCCTCTTCCCCTGCTCCTGAACCTCGGAGTCAGAATCACGACACAGCGCGAGATCGCTTGAGAACACAAACAACTGTAATCGCAACTTTTTATATCAAAACTTGTTGAGCCATCTCTTGGAAGAGTCGAAGCCATGTATTTACGTTTAAAACTTCAGAGTAACTGGCCTACGGATATTGGTTTGGTGGCCCGACCGTAGTAACAAGGTTTTTCTTCCTTATCTCGAAGACACGTTTTTGCGATCCTTGCGGTCGAGATACACCTTTCATATACAAATACGGAGCACCCATCTCGCTCAAGCCGCCTCGTAGTTATTTGTGTGCAATGGAAAATCACGTCTTCCTTCCTCTTCTTCGCTCGCGGTGAGTATTTCACTTCGGTGATCATTTTTACACCTTTGTTTTTCTAATCTCGACGTAAGTACTCCGTGAAGCTCGCTCGTAAACAAAATTTTCCACCATCATGTCTAAGCTTTCCATTTTTCTAAGCTTCCCGAAACCCCCAGTCCTCGGTGTGAAGAGGCTCCTCTACCTTTAGCACCGTGTTTATAAGGCTCTAGCTCGAGGGATGCTCAGAGAAAAACGGGCTCCACCGAGTCTTGCACGCGAAAGAAAGCAGGGCCGCAGGTGGTTTAATGATCCAGAGACTTTTTGCCTTGCTTTCTTGCACGCGAATACAAAATACCTGCCCGTTTGTTATGTACGCCAAGTTGCCAAAGCACATACACCACAGTAGTCGCCGCGATGAATAATATATAGTATGGCTTTGATATCGATAAACTGTTGTAGTACCATCGATATGACGGTGGGATGGGGAGAGGGGGCTGGGGCATGTCCCCTGTGGTGCCAAGGGTCATCGTGCCGAACCGAACAGTGTCTGACGGTACCTTAGCTACGGAGCGGGGGCCCCGTATACTTTCCGATTTATCCGTTCCCTAAATAAAACGTAACCGCCTCATTCGGGGGGCCCCGTGGTCGGAAAACTGGGGTCCCCCGCGGTCAAATAGCTCGGGGCCGCGGCGGCAAACGCCACCTAGCCGCCCTGGTCAGTCCGACACTGGTTCCGAAGTTTGGTTTCAAAGGATACGTATATCTGGTCGCGCGCATATCGCACTTGGAGGTTGCGGTTGATCCCCACTTCATCGATGTCGGAGATGACGGTCATGTCGGGCACGCCCGCATCGGGGCTCGAACCTGAAACATCGGGACACTCGACGTCATTATGGTCAGCATCCTTCAGGGCCAGTTACTTCCAGGCCGATACCTTCCACAGCACCCATGGAGCTAGAAGTAGCAATCTGGCACCATTATGGATAAATGGAACCAATGGTGTAGGTATACGCTAATTTTTCGTCAAATGGAGGGGGGGGGGGGGGATGGGAGGGCAGTAAACATGATACTGAATTCTTATTTCCACAATTTCTTCATAACCAGCACACCCTATTTTCACATAATATCAAACATTGTTGTTTGGCGCTTACGACTATTTTCGCTTGGGTTTCACTAAAACACGTCCATATATCTCGATTTGCGCCTCAAAGGTAAATGGATAAATGGGTAGTGGGTAAATGGGTGTGCTATGGGTGGGTGGGAAATGGGTACGATAAGGTGAATGGGTATATAAGTGTGAAATATAGAACACGTATGGAAAACTCGCAAAAGTCAAGATATTTAAAAGCTAGAACTTCGCGTATAGGTAGTAGGTACCAGCGAATGCCAGCGTATTTCTTTAAAATAAAGTTGAGTATACGCCGTATACCCGAGTATACCCAGTACACCTCTGAATGGAACTATGCTCTGAACACTGAATCAGCATGAATGCGAAGCTGTTGATCCATTCCAAATCGAAATATCCAATCACCCACCAGATACTTTGTCTTTCTTTGATTTTCAGAACACGCTTTAAACGGATTTTTGTGATTTCCGCTCCAATTAAATCGCTCGCATTGTCAAGTAGGGTGGTGTACAGATTTCGTTTACGACAACCAGTGAACATTACAGCTCAAATAAATAAACTGTTTAAAGCTCTACTGTGAATTGTGATAACATAATAATATGTGCTTAGGCGAGAGCTACACTTATCATAAAATAAGGCCTAATCAAAGGTGGTCTTGATATATGGGCTGAGTAAAGGTTTTCGCTTCGGACGCTAGCTCTGGTAATTGCTGAGCAAAGCATAATTACGACTAGTCCAGTACCTGGCTTGGCGTTAGCTGCAGCAGTCAGCAAATACCTTTGTTGGAGGTGTGCTCGATGCATGCCTGACATCCCTGCACATTTGCAAAATGTTACCAGCAGTCACATAATTAGGCATACGCACTTTGCGTGCATGAAGAACTAGAAACACTGCTGTAGAGTGGGAGTATATCAAAGTTACAATTATACAATGCTCAAGAAATGCAAAATTATGTTTAACAAGTAAAGTGGAAGAAATAAGAAATAATAAGTTATGAATTATGAATTAGTTACATATTTACGACGCATCGGATATGCACCTTTACCTTCTTTAGTATCAAACCAGTTTTACGACAGGGTGCATGATGAATAATGGCTTTGTTTTGAGCCAAACCAGCTATACTTTGCAGAATAAAAGCAGCTCACATGGGTCACATGTACTACGTAATTTACTTTGCGTACATATACCTTCATCATATCAGCGTTACAGCCCTTTAGCAAAAAGTTTACGAATTGTAAAAATGGAAAGACACATGGACCCTCGTTACGTAAAAGAGAGAGGGCGAGTTGATCTTGTGGAGCCACATTTCTTTATGGTCCTCTCCAGTCTTGTTTTTAGGTTAAATCGAAAGTTAAATGGTCCTGGGAGCAAATCCAGTTTCCCTCGTCACCTTTCTTCAGAGAGCGATGATTGACAACATTGACGCAATTCACAATTTAAAAACAAACGTGTCCTATTACCATTGCTCTCAACGTTCCATCTTTATTGTCTGCACCGCGGATTCATTCGTTCATCTCTCTCCAGCAGCTTTAAATTTAATTGTAACGTAAATCTACATTAAACCGTGGCCTGTAATTAAAACGGTACACTCGAGTGATAACTGAAGATCTCATAAATCATGAATGGCTGCTCCAGTTTCGCCGAGCGGCTTTATTGAATTGAGATGTGATGCGAATGAACCAAGTCAAGTCTCATTTGTTGAACACGACGATGATGAGACAAAAACCTACGTGCAGAAACATTTTAAGGCGGCATGTGCTCGTGGGAAGAGAAGAGTAGATAAACGGCGCGGAAGACAGGATATGAAGGAGAAGCTTGGCGCGGTGGTCAGATAATCGCGTTCTCGCACTGTTCCCACCATTGTTGCTAGCTGCAGTCACACCGAAGGGCTTTATTTCAACTGGGCATGCTGTGGAGATGGCCGCGGGTCACCTCTGCGACAGTGGCGTAGGTGTATTCAAAATCTGTCGTTCGTTGGGGTTTTTAAATTGCGATCGAGTCAATATTTTCATATTATTTTCGTCTACAAAAGAAAGGGAGAGGGATATTTGATTGCAAGTGGCTATACAAAATATCTCCTATAGAAGGGAGCCCTTGACAACCACGACCTTGATCCCTGATACATCCTCATCCTGGACTCTCCTGAAAGGGAATGCGATGGAGGGGAGTACTGTTGCACCACAAGAGAGTGTGACCTTGTCTTATTTGAACATCTTAGTACAGGGCATGGGATAGCACCAATGGTGTACACTGTGCGCCACAAAGTCGGTTCGCCACTGCTACAGACAGCGACGAGAAAACTGGAATTGTAAATTGGACGGGGAATATGTGGCGAATAAATTATAGCACATATTGTCTTGCCACTGTTCGCTTTTAATTTCGCGAAAGCGCAACCCATGTACATGCTATGGGATAACGATTACAATTAAAATACAAAATGCCCTGTGAAAAAAGGGGTATAAGGTGCAGAGTTCTGAATAAAATAGATGAAAATAAATCCTTGAACTTCAGCGATGCCTTTTTCAAACCGCAAAATTTAATTGAAATTTCTGACATTTCCCGCGCACCACATTCACATTTCACACATACCTATAGGTGTGGGCGGGGCTCGTGGGGCTGGGGGGGGGGGTGCACCCCTTTACCCACCCGAACGAAACTGACATTTATGTGTTTGTGGGGCGCCGAAAATGTCAGCTCTCGATGACTGGTTGCTTTTGGCTGGGGGATGACACATCCATGTCTTCAGTCTTGAGAAATGTGAATACGAAATGTTTCGTAATCGCATGGGTATAAAACTAAACTTCCCACTTGAATTTGATTTATATTTAAATATAGGGGGAACGTTTTGACAGGTTCGGAGCATTTGCAATCGCAATGTGGGTAGGGTAGGGTAACAAATTTATTGTGGTGAGGTTGCAAAACAGCATTTTTGCTAAACTTCTTAACCACAGAATTCGCGCAGAGGAATGACAGTAACAAGGATGGACCAGATAAAAATACAAATAACTTGGAAGTAACTTTGAAGTAGGCAGTTATGGTACGCAGTCGGCAGTAGGCAGTTACGTACAATCATAATTATAACCGTACTAAACGGATTTGAGGCCTACCGAGCTGCTAATGGTAAAAGCGACCACAGCTGATGCGGATCAATTTAATCCGAAATATAAATCGCACACACAAAGAAGAGTTCCACTTCAATTTTGATTTATTTAATTCGTGAATCGTGATCTGCACGCGGTTTATTTGGAGCCCATTAGCTTGAATACAGATCCCGGTGCGTAACAAATCCAAGCGGACAGAGTAAAACGGCCCAGTCATGTCATTGTCTCCAAGCATTCGTTTGAAAAGTGGGAACCATAACTTCATCTAATTGACACTAATGACAAATCTCCATAGCAAGTCACCCATCACCGTGGTACTCCGTAACCAACAACCGTGATCACATCATCGTGCTCACATCGGGCGATATATTACCTATACTCATGGATTCCCAATGCAGCCATTACCACATTCACGAACAGTGTATTTACTATTTAGTCACCTTCGGCTTCACCGCACAGATTCTAGAAAGTGATAGGCCCCGCGCGGCGAAGAACGAATTGAGATGTGCTTATGAACCAGGACTTCCTTATAGAAGAATGCGTCATGCATTCCAAGTGCATTCCTCACATGTAAGTTATAGGTACCTAAATACCTTTATAATATATAGGATGTGGTGCTCTAAGAATCTATCGGTATCGATATTTTTTCGGTTTAGAGAATAATGTGTACCAAGAGCCAAAATTTTGCAGTACATCATCACCGTGGTAATCGGCAATTGACATACAAAATGCATATATAGAATATAGCTTAAATTCGGCCTCACGTAATTCGGTCAAGCTAATCGAATTGCGATTAACACACAAAAATAATATTTCAAGGTGCCAACCCAAATGGATCACCCAGTGAAAATTAATGCCGAAAATAATACCACCACGTCGGATTGGTTATTACGTAATTATTTTTTACATCCAGGACTCCCACTGCGATGTCAAAGTGACTTGTTATTGCAACCACGTGCGACAGCAGTAATAAAATACAGTGTCAAATGTAAATTTCACGACTGTCGTCAAAAAAAAAGGTACATGAATATAAAAATAAACCAACTTGGGGCGTCGTAAACAGATAAAAACACAAGTTTCGATCAACTGTCGCGTGGTAATTCAAAACTGAAAGGTGACTCTCATGCCAAAATATATACTCACACACTTCGGTAATTGGAGACGATGTTTATGGAATAGGTACAGTTCATCCCTTTTGTTTATGTTACTAGTGCTTCTAATTGATTTCCTCGGTCCGCCCACCACCCTCCCCCCCGACCCCGCTCATCCTACCCGTCTTTATTGTCACATCATCCCTAAAAGGCGCCAGACAGGGACAGCTCAAGACGACGAAGACACAGCTATTGTCTACAAACTTTGTTCATACCAACGCTACAGCCGACCGAGCAAAACCGTCCGATAATTCGGAAATATCAAACTTTTGCCTCAAAGTCTCCAAACGTCACTGTATTCCCATTTAATTTCCTATCGTCACCTGCTACCCTTGAATATGCCAACAAACTGGAACGAGTTTTTTCTAAACGAAAGGTATGGCCAGAGCCGTCCGTGCACAATGACAGGTGTCACTCTGCCTCTATGTCAATGCCAAATCATTATCCACTGCGAGATAATAGCCCGTTGTCACACAACAGCAACTGCACAGTGCCCATCCGAAATATCGTCGCGGCAGGGACATGGACTGCATGCGAGTGTGTGTGCGGCCCCACCCATCGCGCGGCGGCGTCGGCGTCGGCCCCCGGCGTCGGTGCCGACGTCCCGGCGCTGTGCCATCGATTAGGCGCTCGCACCCTCTCAGCTGGCAGAGACATAGCACTGTCCCGAACCGTTTCCACTGCCCGTATCGTGTGTCGCACTCACTGGCCACTGGTCAGACACTCAGGTTTAGGATATCCATTATTATGATTATCCTGCCATGCACCGTAAAAACCAGACTATCTTTATGACCTGCATTCAATTATACACCCTTGCGTGAAGTAGAAAACTACCCTGAAACACCTACGACCTACCTACTTACACACGGAGAAATATAAATCATCTTAACTTTTAATATTGTAAATGCTCCCCGCATGCGGATAAATTGTTATTTTGACGTCGACAAAAGCCCTTTCAAACTAAATAGGAAGGCGGAACCTGGATAGTTATTTATTTTTGTTTTGTAGATGATTTATATGGTATTTTGAATTAAAAACTGTGCAGCTGAAACGAGCAGCGAGTGTGCTATCCATATTTCTGTGCGTCCCTGCCTTTAGATCATTCCTAATAGATGAGTAATAACAACGTGCAGTTCGGTTCGTTGTGCAAAGCGAACGTGTGTGTCAGTTTCGCATATCATATCGAGTGAACATCTGCTCGGATGTCTGACAGCTTCGGCCCGAGGGGTGCATGGGCCGCCGACACCGCCGCGTGCCTGCCAGGTGGGGCCACGATGAACGATCGAGTCGCCAGCCAGAACTCATGGCTGTTGCACTCTACAGTCTACAAAGCACCACGCTCACTAAAGTCACTGCGTGTGTGCATTGTGCAGTAACAGTCGGTGATTTATTGATACCAAATGTATAACTAAATGTTTGAATTACAAGTGTAAACTAAGCGAAGTGATAAAGTCTAGGCCCAGATGATATTCCTGCACCCCTCCCTGACTAATCGAACAGGAAGAAAACACAGCTTTTTCCCTTGAGCGAAGATTTATTTCGAGAGTATTTGGAGGTTTGAAATCACGCAAGACTATTGTGCTAATGGCTACTTGCACTTAAGATGCGAATAATTTGATAGCAAGTCTTGTAAAATATTCAAATATCCTTCTCGATTAATTGTATGCAGTATTCGTGTTATTATTGAACCACTTTTCATAATTTAACAGTTAACACCGGACCGTAAAATTAAAATAATATCGCCCACACACCCATAGGTATATTTCAATTAATTATAATTTTTCCATTACTGCGCCAGTTCAGAGATTATTCATTAATCAATTACCATCCTACGTCAAAAAACTGTAACACGATGAAGTCTAAAAGTGTAAATCCGGTAAATTCAGACCGTAAAAATTCAAATCGGGGGAAGGGGAGAAAACACGTTAGACATACCCTTCGTCCCGTATTGTCCACTCATCCTGGCTTGTATCCTTGGCACACTGTCTTATCTACGACAACACATGACTGCACTTTTCTTTCATCACCGATGTGATTTTAGCGGGTAGGTGCTCGCCGAGAGTGCCGACTACCGAGACATCACTCGCGGAGCGGAGGCGGCAGCTATCGTCTCGCCCACACGTCACCTCACGCTGCTCGCAGCCGACTGAACGCTTCAGTCCGTGGAGTGGAGAGAACCGCACGGCGGACTCCAAGGGACGAGGTTTGACTTGCCCATCAGACCTCTGCGCGGGAGGCTGCGCGATCTCCCGCGGAAGGTACACTACCCAACGTGTTGACGGCACAATTTTTATTTGCCCTATAATATGATATTCTTATTTTATTGATACCCAAGTTTCTTTAAAAATGTAATGTGCTTATTTTAAATTGAAACCGGTGACGGATTGGCTACCCATATGGGCCCCGGCGGAGAGGAGGCCGTTGGAGCAACCGTCATCATTAAAAAAATCCACCCTCTAAAAAAAGTTAATCGTCCTTTTTTGAAACCCTTTCCCTAAAAAAAGGTCATCGCTTGTGGGGGATCGAAAACTGGGGGCCCCCGAGGGTCAAATAGCTCGGGGCCCCCGGCGCAATCGCCGCCTAGCCGCCCTGGCCAGTCCGTCGTCCGACACTGGTTGAAACCACAACTCTTATGAGCAGTGCCGGATTTACTGTTGTTTAGGAGGCCCTGTGCAACTTTGGGTAAGCGGGAGCCCGCACATACGTATATTTATTCGGGGGAGGGGGGGGGGGGATTTGAGACGTTTTAAGTCATTGAGTTTGAAACAGCAGAGAGGGTGAGGAAAGGCTCCCAAAATGAGGGGTTTGGGGCGCAGCTCCAAACAAATCTTGCGTTCACGGTTATTTTTTAAGCAAATCTATGCGTTTCAGGTAGGTAATACATGAGATTCGAGATAGCATCACTATGAGCTTTTAAAGGTATAATAATTAATAAGCGAAGCAAGATCTTCAATTTCACCAGCCCCAAAAAATGTCCAATATGTGTGTTTGTTTGTATTTTGTTTGTGAGCACTCTAAAGATCAAATGCCTGCTCCAAGTTTAATGAAATGTTCAGGACATCCCCCTTTGTTCTCAACCTAGATCTCCTGTCTTTTTTCAAGAAAATCCTCCATTCCGCTCCTCTTAGACTCACACATAAGAGCACAATCAGAATTTGGGAAAATTTTCACCAATTTCTATAGCGGATTTCCAGCGGAAGTAGGGCATATCGCCTAGTATCGTTCTAACTAGGTACCTGTTTTAACCCTTTTCCCAAAAATATCATGTTGGGCGATAGCGGCAGATTGCAATGAAAATAAAGCTTGAAAAAAATAAATTCTAGTAATTTTCGCTGTCTTACCCACGGTACTTGTTACCAAATTCTCGGGGCCCCTAAAATTCCGGGGCCCTGTGCGCGTGCACCGTCCGTACATGCCCAAGTCCAGCTCTGCTTATGAGTTTTGAGACTTTGTGTTGTAATTGTGAACAACTGATTATTCCGTTATTTAATGAAAAGGATTGTAGGGCCCTATTTGAGAGTTGGTACAAATTCTGTTAGCTTATCTCGGTGATATGATCATAGAAATGTGTAGAAATGTAATAGTAATCGAAACAAACTTTTATTTCATTTCTCTAGTTACCACTCAGCGATAAAAAGGAGGCACCTCTCTACGGAAAGAAAAAACACTGAAATATTTAACATGCTAGGAAATGTGTTTATTAAAAACCATTTAGTATCAATGAAAAATGTAGTTTCTTCATTTTGGATATTGCAATATTTACCTAGTAATACCTCATTTTCATTAGGTAAGCAACATGATCATCCTTGTTAGTGCTGACAGATAGTAAATAAATTATGTGGGTCACATTTTTAAGATTCCAGCAAATAACTTAATATATATTAAGGTATTTGATTCCAGTCCTGTCAAGAACCAACCAAGCAGTTGTCCATGTCAGTGCTCGTTTTACGCCACGGCTGTCGAGGCAGTAGGCGAGAGGTGCCGTGACTAGAAAAGCTGCCGCTAAGGTGTAAAAAGTTAGGCGAAAAATGTATTTTCATATAACTTTCACATTGCAGAGAGCTGATGAAGTCAGGTTGTATTGAACTGCCTGTTTTCCAATAATCGAGCACAATGATAGCAATTTTAAGGAAAATACTATCTTCAATTCTAGGCCATATAGGTATTTGAACAGTTAAGACAATAAAGTACGTCTCACGATTTTTGGCAATTTAAAATTAATAGGTATAGGTATAGGCACTGGGCCTATACCATAACATTGTAGAAAGCTGGTTTTTTGCTGCCATCAGAACCTGAGACAAACTATAGCCTGGTTTAGCTGGCACACTAAAATCAATTTGCCCCACCTGGTATTGAAACTTATTTTCTTCTGCTGAACTTCAGACTTATTTTGGAAATTTAGGAAGTTATCAAGAAATTCAACAACATCGGCGTTTAAAACAAGGATTTCCAGTTTTCCTCTCGATATTCATTCCGAGTAATTTATTGTAGTAAATAAATCCACACAACGCAGTAGCCACGCAGTATTGGTCAGTAGCCGCGTTAGCAGTAATGGGGACGTTTTTTTCGTGGTGCTGTCCTGGACAAAGAACCACAATGACCGAGAAATGGCTGCCATCATTGGCCGATATGTCCATTGATAGCGATTCGTTGATGGCATAATGGAGTTTTGCGACAGTGAATCCATCGTACTACAGCGAAAAAACTTGTAGAGTTTTCGAGGCGGCATCATCGACACCACATTCATTAAATCACGGGGTGGGGGCGTAAAATACTAGCCTAGGGGCGCCAAATGTTTCAATCAGGCACTGCATGTTGTTGGTCAGCACTCAGCAGTAACAAGGATTCATAATCTGCAAATACATAGGTAGGTTCTTCTTGTTATAAAAACAAATTTCTAACAGATGTGAGCTTGCCATTTCATGATCATGAAACATGAGAAGTAAGTAACAACTATCTCAATCTTTCTCCATGAAACCCAACATTAAGTGCCGGTTTTTCAGTGACCCGTTAAGATTTAACGGTCCAATGGCAAGAAAATTAAAGGCTCTGATTGGACGTTGCTATGCAAATAACAAGTTAACAGACCGTTAGGTATTTAACGTGCCACTGAAAAACCGGGCCCAAAAGTTAAAAGTAGAAATCTAAAACCAAACTTTGGTGGATCACCAATATCGCAGCTTTCAAATGTCTATTTTAGTCACCGAATCCAAATATTCACAGCAAGCTCAACCTTGCCCGCATAAGTGTTCAGTCACTCAGTCTTGCGACTGTTCCTTGGTGTGTCACTTCTTCTTGCTCTTGTCTGAGACGGTGTACTTGTCGTAAGTCTTGGTGGGGTCGTACGGCTCCCAGCGGCTCGCGGGGAAGATGTGCTTGTTGCGCTCGTACCAGCTGCGCAGTAGCACCTTGCCAGCGTGCGACTCCTCCTTCTCCACCGACGCATCGCTCGTTAGTCGGATGTCGTCGTGCACGTCGAACGTGAACAGCGGACCGCTCTTGCCGCGGGCCTGGACACAACGTGGTTATAGATGTTATAAGAAGGCACGCACGCTCTAAAGACAAGAAGGGCTCCGTTTGCTCTTTAAAAACTTCGTTCATTGCTAGCTGGGATATGCAACTGGCTTTGCACGCTCGAGTTCAAAGGGATGCCGTCGTACAGTGTTCAAGTAGAATAAACCCAAGTACTGCAAGCTGTGATCATGCTGTCAAATCAACTACGAGACGAAGATTAGGTACCTATGTTAATGTGTTACATGTATTGTTATATGAATGCTGAAATATTATTATATACTAGGGGCTTTTAAATAACTTTTGAACTTTTAAGTCTAGAAGTTGCTAAATAATTCCCTAGTGTGTGTATATTCATGACATTTATAAACGTTTTATTAAAGGTGTTGTGGAAACCGGCACGCAGGTCAAATGCAGTAAGAGCAGGCTTTAACATCAGGACATCGCACCCGAAAAACTGCAATTCTGCGTTGAACCCAAACCGGAATCCGGAAAATTTGAAAACCCGAACCTGTATTCTAGTTTTGATAAACCCGAACCCGAACCGGTATGATTTTTCGGGTTTTTTCGGGTTTTCAACACTCTGCGTTTTATTCAATTGTGCAATATCCTTGCAATGTATTCTTGCGGAACTTTACAAATATGTAATATTTTAGTAATCGCTACGTCAAAAGCCTGAGTTCATTAATTTTGAATTGTACCTACTACCTACTTGATCATAAAACTTGCAAATTGTCTGCACAAAAGAAATTTAACAGTAGCACAATTTTTTTAAATTATATCAATTTTACCGCTTTTTGTAATATTTCCGGTAATATTACCATTTTTTAAATTACCGGAAATTTTACATCTCCAGCCATAGCCATAGCAAGGTATAGGTCAGGGTAACCTTTTGTCTGTGCTAATAGTGATGTATAAGAACTTTAAAATTAAAGAGTTAGACAAGGTACGTAGATATTATTATTTTTTAAATTACCTTAGTGACGATAAAGTCATAGAAAGTGTAGTGATGGGGCAAAATGAGATCTTCCTTGACGTACATCAGCTGGTCGGCCATCACTGTCTTCAGCTCACTGAATTCTTTTCGTAATAGCTCGAGACATCGCTGGAGGAACTGGTACATTGAGTTACCTATAATAATTACAGAAAACATGTTTAATAAATAATAGGGATAAAATCGATGTGTGTTACAAAACGTCAGGAAATCAGTTACCTACTTCATTTAGCATTAAAAAGCCAGATCAAAATAGTTTTTTGAAAACTAGTGCTCAAGCAAGGACGAGAAGACATGTGTCATTTTTCACACTTTCATGAAATATTTAATAACTAAAGGAAATAATCACTGAATTCTTTTCGTAATAGCTCGAGACATCGCTGGAGGAACTGGTACATTGAGTTACCTATAATAATTACAGAAAACATGTTTAATAAATAATAGGGATAAAATCGATGTGTGTTACAAAACGTCAGGAAATCAGTTACCTACTTCATTTAGCATTAAAAAGCCAGATCAAAATAGTTTTTTGAAAACTAGTGCTCAAGCAAGGACGAGAAGACATGTGTCATTTTTCACACTTTCATGAAATATTTAATAACTAAAGGAAATAATTTGAACAAGATAAAGAAATTGCAACCTGTAAAACTGCCTACAGAGAGAAGCAATCAAAATGAGTGAGTGCTTAGATCATTTTAAAAAGCAGTCAGCTCCACTCTGAAATGAATAAAGTAACTATACTTCTACGTATGTCTAAACATTCTACAAACACACTTTACAAAAAGGAATAAAAAGAAGCTTAACTTCTTACCTTTCTTCATCCTGACAGTTCGCCTATGCCCTGAGCCGTCCCAATAACTGAATGTGATGTCAATTTCTTCTTCTTTCAGTGTAGTTTGTTTGCCAGCCCATTCCTGAAAAAATATTTAAATCTTTATTAAACACGTACGTTTTATTTCATGACCCCCCCCCCCCCCCTCCCTCTCTCCCCCCACCCACAACAACACAATCTGCAACAAACAGGAACCGATTTTCAAAAATCATAGCATTTCATCCGGCTTCTATTTCCGATTTCCGAGATTTTTGCAACGTCCTGGAGTTGTTGGATGATGATTTTAAGTGCCACAGGTATATGTTGGAAAGTTGTTAGATGAAGTGGCCACAAACCTGTCTGAGCTCTTCTCTGAGGCGATTCTCTTCGTCTTCTCTTTCTCGATCAGGCAAGAAACTTGTGTCAACATCAGGATTTTTGCGAATCTTCTTTCCAGGTGGACACAAGAACGGATTCTCCTCTTCATCACTATCATCTGGTTTCTCCACTTCATCCTCTACATCGTCATCTTCCTCTCCATCATCTCCCATGCTGAATGAAAGAGCTTGAATCTGAAAACAGTAATTTAAAGGAAATTAATTGAAACTGATATAGGTTTCATTACTCTATGGTTCTAGTGTACATAATAATACAACCAGATTCAAGGATTTTTTTATTTCAAAGAATTTGTTTCCTGCAGGGGCACATATATTTATACTTACTTGTTTCTTTTGCTTGTTCTTTTCAGCTTGTTTTGCCTCAAGCAGCCTGAGCTTTTCTTGTTCCTTTTCTAGTTGCTTTTGAGCAAGTTTTTTCTCTCGTTCTTTAACAATATTTTCCTGCTTTGCTTTCATTTCATTCAGCGTCACCAATCCGATGGTCGAACTCTGTTACAGAATTAAACATTGATTGTCACAAAATTAAAGTTAGAATGTACCAGGCTTGGCATTCGCAAGTTAGCCTGGCATCTGGTGCTGAATTTTAAGCAAATAAACAAATTTAATACTTTTAGAGCCTGGTCAATGTGACTTCCCAAATCTAATTTATGTATTACCTTGAGCTGTTGTTCGACTGCATCATAATGTGTAGCAAATTTATTTTCAATGTTAGATATCTTCAGGTCATCTTCAATCTTTTTCTTGCGAATCTCATTTTCTTGCTGTGCCAGTTCCCGTTTTTTCATCAAATGCATGGCTCGGCCAGCCTCACTCGCTGCTCCCTTGTAGTGGGCCATGATGGTTTCAAAACCTGGTCTAAAACGAGAAAATGAGCATAAGAATGACATTATTTAAATTTATATTTGCAATACCAGTACAGGTTGTTACGTATCTTACAACAATGGTACTACTACCAATGCTACTACGTAGACTAACTAGGATAGGTACCGGCAAACAGTGTAGAGGTAAGTTTGATAGTTTAACAAGCAGTTTACTTTTTCTTTTTTAATGAGGAACCCTGAATAAGCAGAATGTAATTCATTAAAAACAAAAAATAATAATTAAATAAAAACAAACATCGAATTATTTTTAGGTTAGAATCAACTTAGTAGCATTGAATTTGAATGCCTTCAAATTCAATGTTAGTAGTACCAACTCAATTCTAAATACGTAAATGATTATACAAAGTGCGTAAAATTGTGACAACTTAGTACAAAAGAACTTTAATGTTTAATGATTTACCAAAATTATTGCTAATTTAACCAGACAAACATTAGAAACTTGACAACTTTGAATATTATGACAGTTCACTTGTGCTTAACATCTGTTCGTGTTCTGTACAACAAATGAAAGCGACCAACCAGCGTACTTCCACCGCGTCCGCCACGGTCCTCTCTCTTGCTCTTTCTCAAGTCCAGCCCGATGATCTACCCATGCGCTTTCGTCTTGTGTTTCGAACTTTCGAAGGCTGAGGTAGCGTCGCAACCTGTCTCAACTGTATTATTTCAGCCTGCACAGTATCATTGATATAGTATTTATTGTTTTCTTCACCGATCGAGTAATACACCACAGACCGTTAAGTATGGATCATTATTCAAAGAAACGAAAAACAAATTACCAGTCTGGTAAATCAGGTCATAATTCGAGGAAACCCTCGCACAATTTAGAGGTTGGCTTGAAGGGGTTTCTGTGCACATGCAACTTCAGAGAAAAAGAATGCATCAGAGAATCTTACAACCTGCTGAACGAGTATTCCGATAAGATTTACGGAGAAGATCAAGAGGTAAATATTTGCAGATGTCTGTTGAATAACCATACTTCAATTTATATGGCTTGAAGTAGGAATGCTCCGAGCATTTACCATTGATGTACCTACCTACTACTTTGGCATTGCTACATCCAGTGGCGTAACTACCGTAGGGGCGACCAGGGCGACCGCCTCGGGGCCCAGAGGTTTTCCAACTAAGGACGACTAAATCATGTAATATGGCTACTCCAGTCTCGAATCACTTCCAATTTATTATTACTTTGCATTACCATTCGATCGGATAAACGACATGGGAATTTCAGAGCTATACAGATTTCTGGCAACACAGCTCATTCAATGTAGTTTTGAGTTCTACTTCAGGGGTTTCATATAGTGGCAACAGTAAACATGATCACAAATAGGAAGGAACCTTCATGCATAGACGCGGGTTGCTTATAATAATATGACTTCAGGCTCGGGTGCGGGCTTGTACTTAATTTTTTTAGCATATTGATTGACACAAAATAATTTTTTTGTCGTGCAAAAAATATACAATATAGCTTTTTTCTGTCGCCATCGGACGCCCCCTACCCCTCACACGGGGGGCCCTGGGAACATTCTTGCCCCGGGGCCCAGGTATAGCTAGTTACGCCACTGGCTACATCCGCATATTTATTGGTGTTTTGTCGGAAGGTCCGATAAGAAATGTTTAATGGGTCATTGCTCAAGCACCATGATACATGGTATGACTTTTGACAATCTCTGTCATTCAAATTTTTATTCAAATTGAAATTTTTAAATCCCTGGCAGAATTCCAAAAAAGTAATGAACTATACGTTTTAAGTTGGCCGACTTAAAAGGTATGCAGCCAATATGGGGCTGCGTTTGATAATGAAATCCAGAGCGCGCGTCCACTGCTGACAGTCGGTTGTGCGGTCTGGGTTGAGGGTACGGTCAGAGTGTTCGCGGTGAGGTTGCTCTTCCATTATCAAACGCTACAGAGCGCGCGGGGTGGATACTCTGGTAGATCTATATCATACGCTACAGAGCGCGCGGGGTGGATACTCTGGTAGATCTATATCATACGCTACAGAGCGCACGGGGTGGATACTCTGGTAGATCTATATCATACGCTACAGAGCGCGCGGGGTGGATACTCTGGTAGATATCATACGCTACAGAGCACACGGGGTGGATACTCTGGTAGATCTATATCATACGCTACAGAGCGCACGGGGTGGATACTCTGGTAGATCTATATCATACGCTACAGAGCGCACGGGGTGGCTACTCTGGTAGATATCATACGCTACAGAGCGCGCGGGGTGGATACTCTGGTAGATCTATATCATACGCTACAGAGCGCACGGGGTGGATACTCTGGTAGATCTATATCATACGCTACAGAGCGCACGGGGTGGATACTCTGGTAGATATCATACGCTACAGAGCGCGCGGGGTGGATACTCTGGTAGATATCATACGCTACAGAGCACACGGGGTGGATACTCTGGTAGATCTATATCATACGCTACAGAGCGCACGGGGTGGATACTCTGGTAGATATCATACGCTACAGAGCGCGCGGGGTGGATACTCTGGTAGATATCATACGCTACAGAGCACACGGGGTGGATACTCTGGTAGATCTATATCATACGCTACAGAGCGCGCGCGGTGGATACTCGGGGAGATATCAAACGCACCGTGGGAAGAGTTATCCAATTTTTCTTATCTCTTTTCCAATCCCAGGTTGACTGTTAAACTGTTACTTTTTAGAAAAATCAAATAGAAATACCATCTAATTTACGTTTGATACATTTTGTTTCAAAAGGTTGATAAACCAACAATCCCAACCAAAGTTGGCGAAGATTCTGACGGTGATGATGATATTCAAACAACCTTGCAAAAGGAGCTCGCATCCTTATCAGCTTCTCGTGATGGAGGCAGGAAACCAGAGGCGAGGAAATTCCAGGTGTTAGAGTCAGGCGCCAAGAACATTCTGTTTATCCGGACAACGGTATGTACATTACAAATACAATAGATCTCTAAATAGCTCTTAAGACATTAACCCATCTCAAATCAGAACTACCTACCCTATGGCTATGGGAGAGAACCTCAGTGGCAAGTTTTCCCTTTCCGGAATGTGGAAAACTTGCCACATGAATGCCTTCATTGATGGCATATGCCCTGACTATATGGAGATCACTACCTAGCAGTATCTAGCAGACAAATGCAAACCTGACATGCGCCTTTCTTTTACAGATTCCTGATCCAGTTGGTTTGGTCCATTACATTGTCAAAGACATCGAAGAAACCAAGAAACAGAAAGCACGCTTCATCTTACGTCTGCTTCCCATTGAGACGACTTGCAAGGTTAGCAATTGCATTCCTGGTTGTTCTATCTTCGATCACTGCTCCGGTACGGGATAGGCAACTAGTACGCCATGCTAGCTTTTGCTGCTTGAGTGATTTATGTTTCCTTTCTTAAAAGCTGATAAACATTATAGGAGCCCTCCGAATTGCTTTTAAAAGAACATATAGTGTACAGAATACAAACTAATTAAACATCCCGTTTGAATGTTTTGAAAAAAAAATTTGCGTAGGAATGATCGCACATTTTCGTTTTGGCGTGGCACCTCCTCGTGACGTATCCTTGGGGAACGGCTAGCGCCAGCAGCATGCGCTCGGCCGCGCTACGCAGTGTCTAGTATTAGGCCGATAGCTTTCGCGGTCGGGTCGCTTGTCGATTCGGAGTGAAAATGGCAGGAATGGTAGTATATGGATCCGAAGTTCTCTCAAACAGAAATCGCGGAACATAATGTTAAACTAGCCAAAGAAAGGAGACTAGGAGAGTTACTTGACAGGAAATAGCGCATGCTGCTGGCGCTAGCCGTTCCCCAAGGATACGTCACGAGGAGGTGCCACGCCAAAACGAAAATGTGTGATTATTCCGAGCAATTTTTTTTTTCAAAAAATTGAAACGGGGTGTTTAATTAATGGCATTCTGTACACTATATGTTCTTTTAAAAGCAATTCGGAGGGCTCCTTTAATATAAACGAGGCAAGGGCAACCTCCGGCCCGCGGGTCAATTTTGTCCGGCCCACAGGGCTTTGGACAATAATCATGAAAGATAGGCCCCGACTGTGTCTGAAGTAAAATGTATCAAGAGTTAAAATAAAACCTAATTTTTTGGATATATCTTGAGTGCTGCCTAGTAGTTTCAGGGCTCATGTCATTCTTAAACATCTCTCTAGGTATGGTAAAATTATATTAATTGTATTTTTGTAAGTGACAAATAAATAAATAAATATTGCAGAAGAGTAGGTATTCACAATGAGGTAGATGAAGAAAATGTCTGATTTTGACTTTATTTTGGTGAAAATAGTAGGTATACACTTTTAATTTAATGCATACCTACCTCTATTACCAATTATGCGCAGAGGGTTCGATTGGATAATATTTTTGGGACAATCCCAAGCCTAGGGAAGGGGGAGCAGCCCCACCCAGGCACAGCCGACAAGGTGTTTAAAAATTCAATGTTCATTTTGGAGCCCATATCTATGCTTTTTAGGTTTTTAGGATTTTTCATTGTGTTTTGTTTGACAAATTTTTTGTTTGACAAACTTTCTTTTCTCCTCCCACCCCTGAAATTTACAAAAGTGGTCGTCAGGCCTGCCAAACATCCAAACAATTTTAATGGGGCCCGTGACTTCCAAAGATTGCCCATGCCTGATATAAACAATCTAGAGGATTATTTAGCAACTTCTTAACTTCAATTTACTTATTTGGAATAAAGTATTATATATTTCAGCTATCAAATAGCAATACATAACGACTAGTCTTCGTTTTAGAGTTAATGTGACCAAAGATGGCACCTGGTAAGGCCTATACTTTAAAGTAGCATGGGATACATAGAGCGCTGAGATAGTTCCATATCCCGGCTAGCAATGATCGAAGGCTCTTTGCTATATCAAGGCCAATAAGACTTTTTTACATGTTTCTTATTCTTTTAGGCTTTCGTTGAAGACATTAAGGTGAGCGCCGACCCGTTGTTGACCAAATACTTTACTGCCGAGGGGAAATCTTTCTCCATTCTGTTCAAGTGAGTTAAAGATGATTGTACTAAATTAACTATGAGCAACTTGCTTTCGGATTGGCAGATCGTTCTGTTTGCCGACTTGATAAAAACCGGCCAGCATTTAATTGGATGTCTCTACCTACATAAAAGTTTACAGATGACCACTTTTCTATACTTTTGATTGATTGACATTTTTCTGTTTACAGTTGCCGAAACAACAAGAGCGTGTCCAAAGAAAGGGTGATTGATGAACTGGCGAATATGGTTTCTGCGAAGAATCCTGCCAATCGTGTTGATCTGACTCAACCGGAGTTGTCGGTGCTGGTGGAAATTATTCGCAACATGTGCTGCATTTCGGTGCTGCCAGATTACTACCGCTTCAAGAAGTACAACCTGCTGGAGATAGCGGGAATAAAGGAAGTTGCAGGCAGCGGTGACGCTGCCGAAGGTGGTGACGCTGCTGAAAACAATCAAGAAGCTGGAACGAATGAAGACGCTGGACTCTTCAAAGGAAATCTTAATGTTGAAGGTGGAGGTGATAAATTAGATATTCAAACCAATTAAGCTACAAAAGAATCTAGCTTTAAATTTTAGTTTCCTTCATATTGCAAACGTGCTGAAAGATTCAGCAAGTTACCAAAAATAATGTAGTGGATTAATTTATCATCAAACTCATTTACGATTGCTACACATAACAACCTGTGTAACATCTTATCATTTCATCTTATTTTATTTTATTTTATTTCTTGCTATGTTCTGAGAGCTCTGTTTGCTACTCAGCTTTTAGCTGTTAAAAAGATCTTAGAAATGTTAGATCTGTCTACTCTTGGCCGTCCCAAGACCAGTACTGGCTGCTGTGTAGATATAATTTTTGATTTGAGTGCTCTTGGCAAATTTGGTTGTTTGGCCTTCTAAGAAGGTTTTACATTTTTGACTGACCAACCATGTCAATATGATTTGGGTGACTGCCGGTCAGCTTTCCGAATCCCAAGTCTAAAATATAAAATTCATTTCTTGTTCCTAGCTCTTGCTTTAAAGAATGGCTTAAAAGCTATGCTTTGGCTATTGTTCATCAAAATTAATTGTATTTTATCAGAAATGTAATTCATTTAAATGTATGCTTTAAAATAATGAGTTTTAAAAGTGCTAACCTTATTTTTGGAATAAAGAATAAATGCATCGTTTTGCACTAAACAGTGAAATATGTTTTGCATTATTATTTGTTTTGTAAGAAGGGAAAAGGTCCAGGTACAGGCGGGTACAGGAAACGATTTCAAAAATGACGCGGTCGAGCTGATTTGACAGCTGATTAACCATGCCTGTAAATACCAGTGATAAATCGCTGGGTGTCAAAGTCAATTTTCACTGATATATATTTTATCTACCAGCCTGCCAACGTCGGTAAGACATGAAATACAGTGAAAATTATTAATTTTTTACTCAATTTTCAGAATTGTGGGTATGTACTAAAGGGGTTTCATTTTACTCTTGGGTACTATACCAAATATAACCTAACAATTTTGTACCTTATTGACTTAAATTGATTTAGATCCTTGTTCAACATAAAAAATTTCGTGGCAAATTTAAGGTTGTTCTTCAAGATTGGCTCAGAAAATCAATTGATTGTGTTGTCAACTTACTGTCTATTTTTTCGACACGTCCTAACCACTATGCCACTACCATCAATGCTTAGCTTCTATGTAACAACCAAATGCACACCAAATTCAATTCTTAGCACAACATACCTTTTAGTTTAAAGCAACCATCCTTGTCTCTCAGGTGCGATTGGCACCCTGCCGAATCATGCGTGTCCGTAAGCTTTCCGCTCTATTTGGGGCAGCTCTCATATTTGGCGGCTGTGTCATATTATATCTCATTATGGACGTTTCGCTTTTCCCTACAGAAGTTCGAGAGGAGGTAAACAAACAAAACTTCTTTCATTAAGTTTGTACCTACTTTTTAGTTATGGTGATTTTTGTATAAATGCAGCTATATTTTTGTAGAATAAATGGCTTCACTTTGGAAGTCGTCTTGATCAGACTGAAGAAAACCATAACAAACAACAGACAGCAATCCGAGAGATAAAGAATGCCAATAATTACAACCATGTTCTGGAAAAAAAACGTGGCAGCGAGAATGTGGCCGTTCACACCTTTCAATCGGACACTTGCAGTCTTCTAATGGACTCTGTTCCAAGTTCTGATATTCAAGTAAGTGTATCTGATTTATTTCCCTTATTTGGCTTCTATAAAATGTTTTACAAGCCAAGAATCCCATTAGGGATCATCAGGATGAGTACATAAAAACAGTAATAATAATATTGTGGAAGAGGTAGATTCTTCTAATAATAATCTTCATAATTTCTTCTCATTTAAAGTCTATGAAACAGATTCATCAAGTGGTTACCTGGAGATTATGAATTCTGGTAATATTTTGCAGATGCTGGATGTTTACAAGGAGTTAAAGTTTGACAACCTGGATGGAGGCGTATGGAAACAAGGCTGGAATTTGGAATATGAAACTATTCAGTGGACAGACAGAAACAAACTGAAAGTGTTTGTCGTCCCACATTCTCACAACGATCCTGGTAAGTTATATGATGTTCCTTCAAATAGTAGACTCCCAATGAAATTTCACAATTTTGGTTGTAAATACATATGGGTGCCTACTATAAATTATTGCAACTCATTAAAAATCTATTTTCCAGGCTGGATTAAGACGTTTGAAGAGTATTATGGAACACAAACTCGAAACATTTTGAATAACATGGTGGTCAAACTAAAAGAGGATGTGAGAAGGAAGTTCATTTGGGCTGAGATCAGCTACTTTGCATTGTGGTGGGACGAGATCAAGGCTGACGTCAAGGACGATGTGAAGAAGTGAGTCAAATTTCCGCAAGACCTGCGCAAATAGTTGTTTCTAGCACGTCATTAGTTACTATTAGAGCCCACTGTGGGCATGGTCTTTACATGGCAAAGTAGCTCATTGGTTCCTATGCAGTGGTGTAGTCGAGGGTAAATGCGGGTATATGCCATACATATAGGTACCCAAAATACTTTTTGAAACCGAGCATAATATACCCAAAAAACAAATACAGAGTAAACGCTCAATAAATAATATTTGCAAAACCTAGCTGATGTGTTTTGCAAAGACAATTCTTACTGTCACCACAACCTGCAATGTCAAAACTTGAAAAGCTAAGTTTAATTCCGAAAAGTGGGAAGGTTTGTCCGTACTCTGTATAGTTGAGGGTTGCTTTATCTTGATCATAGTTGAGAGTTCTGGAAAGCTCGGAACACTGCGCTGTCTTTGCAAGACCGCGCCGCGTGCCTTGCCGTCAAGCGCAACCTGGCTGCAATAGTTAACTTTCCCAGCAGTCGAATTATTCATGTGACGTAGGTTTGTAATTTGAAAATTTTATTTGTTCACTTTTGAAGCGAACCACTCTAAATTTGCAGTTTGCTTCAGTAGTAGTCAAAATGTCGCACAAGAAGCATCTCGAAAACGATTTGAGCACATTTTGGGGTAAAGTTCTTTAACCAAAAAAGGACAATCCCCCAGAGGAAAGCACAATTGAAGAAACACAAAGTATAGTTGTGGAGCAGGTCGTAATACCAATGTGTTGATAAACATAAGTGATAAGAATTTAGCTTGTAACACTTAGTGCCAGTTTTTCAGTTGCCCATTAAGATTTAACGGTCCATTAGCAAGAAAATGAAGGGCTCTGATTGGACGTTGCTAAGCAAATAACAAGTTAATAGACCATTAGGTATTTAACGTGCTACTGAAAAACCGGGTCTGACATTGATCCAATGACTGATATGGTGTCAGTGAAAAGGAAGAGGAGGACAGTGATGACATTGGCGATGACGTGAACCCTATAGCCGCGGAATGGCCCAAAGAGTGGAGTTAGGATACATATCAAGCCTTCCAGATCAAAAATAAAATAAAATACTCCCCCCCCCCCTCCCCCTGTCTTGGTTAAACTCTGATAGTCTGGTCAGCCAGCATATACCCAAAAAAAAAAGTAGGACTACACCACTTTTCCTGCGTAATATCTCTGGATGATCCACAATATGTAAAGAAGCTATAGAAAAAATGTAAATTTCCTTAATTTAC
Source organism: Nemoura dubitans (assembly GCA_921293005.1). NCBI lineage: Eukaryota > Metazoa > Arthropoda > Insecta > Plecoptera > Nemouridae > Nemoura > Nemoura dubitans. Next base: position 23,704,521 of record OV121075.1, read on the forward strand.
TATTCCATCTTAAACCCAAAGCAACAGTTAAGATAATTGGTTCTCATAGCTTTGGTGACTTGATAGTCTTGGCCATAGAGAACAAGCATTAAATGATTGTTCTCTATTCAGGCTGGTGGCGAATGGGCAACTGGAGATTGTTGCCGGTGGGTGGGTGATGCCTGACGAGGCGAACTCACACTACTTTGGAGTGATCAACCAGCTGCTGGAAGGCCACCAATGGCTGCAGACCCATCTCGGCATCAAGCCCGTCACTAGCTGGGCCATCGACCCTTTCGGCGAGTCCCCTACCTTGCCATTCATACTCAACAGGGCGGGGCTCAAGAATCTAGTCATACAGCGAATACACTACTCGGTCAAGAAACATTTGGCTCGAGAAAAGAGCCTAGAGTTCCGTTGGAGACAGCTGTGGGGTGAGAATAAAACATTTAAAAAAAAAATGAATTGATAGCACCCCTTTATCATTCAAGCTCTTTCATGATTCCAAAGGTTGGTCACCAATGTGACAAACGGTGATGGGTTTTGCGACTCTGGCGTTAATGTTTTGTTTGCATCCCTAGACGGGACGGGCTCGACGGACCTGCTGACCCACATGATGCCGTTCTACAGCTACGACGTCCCCCACACTTGCGGGCCCGACCCCAAGATCTGCTGTCAGTTCGATTTCCGACGACTGCCTGGCTACGGCATGTCTTGCCCCTGGAAGGTCTCCCCACAGGTCATCACCAACAAGAATGTTGCTTACCGGTGAGCTAGCTGAGCGCCAAGAAACGCTCCCTTCGAAAGCATTATGTTCAAACGCATCCCATTCAGTTGATCAGTTAATGCTGGAATGTCACTAATAGCACTTTTTTATATGGAAGCCTGGCTGGAGTTTCTTTTAAAGATTTAACTTTGTTGGTAGTAGGTACACAGCTTTATCTTTATCTGATTTCTCATATGTCTTTCAAGTATCAATGCATTACGATGTTGGCAAACTCATTAAATTCCAGAGCGGAGCTGTTGCTCGACCAATACCGGAAGAAGTCCCAGCTTTATCGGACCAACGTGGTCCTCGCTCCTCTGGGAGACGACTTCCGGTACGACCAGGCATCGGAATGGGACGCACAGTACAACAACTATCAGAAGATCTTCGACTACTTGAATGGAAATTCTAACTTGCATGTCGAGGTATAACACTTAAAATTGCACAGCAGTCTGCCATATTATCCGCTATAGGAAGTGATTTTTAGTGACCAAAACGGTTGAGATTCAACCGTTTTTTTATTTCCTCCTTCTCAGATCCAGTTCGGCACATTGACTGATTTCTTCACGGCCGTCCGCTCGGAGATGCAGCCGGAGAGCTTTCCGACCCTGACGGGAGATTTCTTCACATACGCCGATCGTGACGACCATTACTGGAGCGGCTACTTCACTTCCCGACCGTTCCACAAACGCATGGACCGCGTTCTTATCGGCTATCTCAGGTACGAACGCCGTTTTGATCTTATGTGGTAAATCTGCCTTGAGCTAAACATATTCAATAGGCAATATGAATTAGTAATTACTAATTACTAATTAATTACATATATGCAATATGCTGTATATTATCTTTTGTGTGTCCCGACCTTTATCTTGCAGGTACCTATCTTTCTCGTTACCACTCAGTACAAGAAGCTCTGACCGTTGAACCTTCGTGGCTTCTTGTACCAAATCAACAAATAAATTTCAGGGCCGCCGAGACGATCTTCTCGCTGGCTTGGGGCAGTAAGGCTAACTCAAACTGGCTGCTCGGTGCCGAATGGGGCCTGACCAAGCTTCTCAGCGACGCCCGTCAAAGCCTCGGCTTGTTCCAGCACCATGATGGCGTCACCGGTACAGCTCGCGACCATGTCATGGAGGATTACGCCCGCAAGTAAGGCATATTTATTTGTATTTCCTCTTGAACTTTATGCATTGGCATGATGGCAAGGTATACGTTTCTTTATTTCCATATTTCTCATTTTCTTTTATCGAAGTTTCACTATCTGTCGCAGTAGATACGACAAAGGAGAGGCTATACTTTTTGACATTACCTTAACGTTTGTTTCAGAATGACGGAAGCGATTAAAGGAACGCAGCATGTGATTCAGCAATGTGCGCACTTCATTCTCACTCCATCACAGGTAAAACTATTTTGTTGCTGACAGTTATATCATCTTCCAATGTGTCAAATGTAGTTAGGTACTTGATTTACAGCAACAATCATAAAACATATATTACAAAGTATGGAAAAACATACTAATTACTAAGTACTAACCAAATAAATGCAGATTAAAAGCCAGTTGATTTCAAAGTCACGTGTACACTCCGTTGCTTGACGTTGCTTGGCATTATCTTGTAGACAAGCTACGACCCTATGCCTGAGGGCGTGTTCTTTGACCTGGACGACTTGCGCAAGCGACACAACAGCCTGCCGGAGAAGACGACGCTGAACCTCGGCGAGGGGCTGGAGTCGCGCAAGGTCGTGCTGTACAACCAGCAGGCGCACCGCAGACAGGAACTGGTCACGCTGCGCGTATCTATGCCGCAAGTCAAGGTAAGCACTGGCACACCTTCACTGGAGTCATTTTAGTTAGACAGACTTACTGCGGTGTTTTGTGAATGTATGTATGTATGCAAAATTCTTAACATTCTAGTTCATTTTTGGAACGAACCCTTGTTGCCACGAGAGCCATGACTCCACTTTAACTACACTAGAAATCAGAATTCTACACTAAATCCATAACAGAATCTCTTGATTGGCTCCTATTCCTAAAACAAAATCATCTAGAAACTATGTGAAAAGTTGCACATTTTGTTTCTTGAAGTTGGTAAGTACCAATGGAACATGTACATGTTTTTTTCTTGGACCAACATGGCTAAATATCCTGCTCTTTGTAAGTTTTGAGTTTTTTGGGCTTCCCCCACCCACGTCGAGCGGTCCGTTTCCAGCACAGTTCTGTCTGTTGTGCGCAGGTGGTGACTGCTGCTGGACAGCCGATCGTCTCGCAGACGAGTCCCGTATTCCTGCACTCGACGGCCGCGGCCAGCACGACCAGCTTCGACCTGTCGTTCGTCGTCGACGTGCCAGCGCTTGGGCTTGCCACGTACTTCGTGCAAGCGTCCACCCCTGAGGAGCACCGCATGTGAGTCTCACTTTGGCCCTTCTGCGGCAAAGTCGACAGCTTATCGTCTTAACTAGTCATCTTTTGACAATGGTAGTGAACAGCCTTGTTGCTATCAAATATCAACCCTATCGAAGGTGTAAGCATGCAGTTTATTAGCTATGATAATAAAGTTAAAAAATCTTATTACCACCTTTTCACATTTTCACATTTACGTATCTGATTTGACAACGGCAAAGAAACCACTTTAAATTTAGAGTATTCAGCTTTTTAGCAGTGTTGGATACTTCTGCAAATTTAGTAGTACAAAATAGATATATGTATTTAGTATTTACTAATTATTAGTTTGCCACCACCGGTGGTTTTGCATTGTTGCCTGACTCGATCACCTTTTTTCTGAACATTCCGATCGCTTGTGCTTGATCCCCAGTACGAACACGTTGTCTAGCGTGAAGGTGATGAATTGGATGGGCGACCCCCCTACCATCGACGGCTTCCAAGTGGAACACTTGGAGGAGCCGACCGACTTCTCGGTGTCCAACGCCCACCTCACAACCACGTTCACGAAGCACGGCCTTCTCAAGGCGGTGCGGCTTGTCAAGGAAGCGGTGGTCTATCCCGTCCATCTGGACTTCGCTAAGTGAGTTGGCGGCTGGAAGTGTGGCGGTGCCAATTTTGCATGTCTGTTTTTTTCAAGGAAGATGCAAAGAAATGAACTCCTAGGGAGTAGTAGTACTGTTTGACCAATTTGGTCACGAACATTAGAGTTTTAAGCATTTTTCTGATTGGAAACTTTAAAAAAATTTTCGTATGAATGTATATAGGCCCGAATGCAGAGTCGGCTCCTGAGTGTGCACTTAAGTATTTACTTATTATTAGTTTCCGACCACCGGTAGTTTTGCATCGTTGCCTGACTCTGAGGCATGTCTCTGAGTGTGTCTCTGCATTCGGCCCTTATTTTGTGGCATGTAGAAAAAAGAGTGGTGTAAACTGTAAAGCACCAAAACCCCTCCGGTAGACGTGCAAAATCTCGTTCCTAAGCCGCCTGTTGCATTGTAGATATTCGGCGCGGCCCGGCAACGAACGCAGTGGGGCATACTTGTTCCTGCCCGACGGGGAGGCTGAGACTGTGCCGGTGGACGGGCCGCTCGTGATCGTGGTGGAAGGGCCGCTTGTTGCTTACGCCAAGGTCTATCTGCCCAACCTGCAGCACACCATCGCGCTCTACAACACGCCAGGTAGCGTATCATGAGACAGTTACGGTAGCTTATCGCTCATTCTATCTGTGGCACCTTTATCCGTAATAGCAATCTATTAGTCAATAAAAGAAATAGAATTATCAATATATTTGGTAATTTGATAATTTGCCTTATTTTACCGACAACGGCTATAATTCTTGATACTACTTATTGATCTACTTTTAGCTAGGGTTTCCTCTTCTGCTGATGCTCTGTATTTTGTTGCTTTCCTAGTTTCCATAAAATTAGTTCCAATTAATAATTATCTATCTCAAGGTATTACCAGTGGCGCAGCGTCCATATGATGCGCCCCCTCCTGCAAAAGTTTTGACAGCGCCCAGGGTTGGATAGGTGGATAGGGGAAAAAACCGGCCCGGGCATTTCAGAAAAAAGAGAGAAAATTAGTTTCCTAAAGAAACATCTCCCGAAAATTTTCTGAGGGCACTCCCTAAAAAAATGTCTCCCGAGATATTTGCGCCCCCTGAACCTCTCGGCGCCCCCCAAACCTCGGCGCCCCCCCGCACCGCGGGGTCTACAGGGGCGGTCGCTACGCCATTGGGTATTACTTTACTTCCTGAAGGCAATAGATGCAGTTAACAAGAATTCAGAACTATATAATACAAACTCTTGAAACAAAACACCATGGTCCATGAGATGACATTTTGGTATTTGGAATTGGTGACAACTTTGAGGTTTGTATTTGGTGTGGACTAAAGAGACTAATTTTGAAGTGAGATGTGCCAAGAGCTGAAAAATTGATAGTGAAGTGGGTGACTTTTATGTATTTGTTTGTATAATCATTCTGATATTTAAATTTCATTCAGCTGATGACTTAATTAATAATTTCCCTCTTTGGTAAATCAGTGGGCAATGTCTGTTTGTGCTTTTAGGTGCCGACAGCTTGGGCATCGAGATACAAAACCTCGTGGACATTCGTTCCGAGAGCAATTACGAGCTTGTCATGCGCCTCTCGAGCAATCTCAAGAATGGAGACGAGTTCTTCACCGACTTGAACGGCCTGCAGGTATCTACCTCGCCAAATTCAGTTCTCAATAAAATAACTCTGCGATAAAGAGATATTGTTTTGAAATGAACAAGCCTGTTGTTTTTTGTGCAGATTAGCTAATCATTTTAATATTTTCTAATTGGAATTCAACAGATGGTACGAAGAAAACGTTTCCCCAAACTGCCGCTACAAGCCAATTATTATCCATTGCCAAAAATGGCTTACATCGAAGATGGAGTGTCGAGACTTACGTTGGTAACTGGCCAGCCCCAAGGATTGGCAGCATTGAAAGAAGGACAGATCGAAGTAATTTAACCAAGATAATGTAGCTCTAAATATCACCAGCTGTCATGTTAGCTGTTCAATATCAATGTAATGTTTTGTCACAGATAATGCAAGATCGACGACTGAATCAAGATGACAACCGTGGTTTGGGACAAGGCGTTGTCGATAATTTACCTACAATGGTCACGTACAGGTTGCTTGTCGAGCGAAAGGTTCATAATTGCCAAGTAAGTCGAGACAAATATTAATGCACGTTTCAATTCAACCCAAATTGCCACTTTTTGGTTTTAAATATTGGGTAACCAAATAGGAAGATTTGGCCTTAAAGACTAAATTGGTTTGAACACCATTTCCTCCAACTCCTCTCCCAAATAAAACTCGCTATTTTTATGTTGGTCACCCGCTCAAAAGTTGTTGCAGAACAATGCTGTCTCACTAGAATTGTACTTGGTTGGACCAGCCAAATAGCGCACTCGTCTAGCGTGACCTTCAACGTTTTTTCATATCTAAACCAGTCGCACCTGCCTCGATAACAGTTCTGCTTGCTACCGCTGTTCTCATCCAACACGCTAACCGCCCGGACTGCTAAACACCCGACTTCGGCAGGGCTCAGCTGACGGGCATCCAGCCGGCGCGCCCTCACTGGCTGCTCACCTCGCTGCCGATTCACTGCTGTCTCCGCTGCTGCGGCTCATCTGGTCTGGCGACTCTCCGGATGAGCTGGACGCCGCGTTTGCGCCGGTCGCCGCCGAGCCGGGCCATGACGTGGACTTGCTGCTGCTACGAGCGTTCCCGGAGCCGTCCATCATCGCCGTAGGGTTCATTCTGCATAAGCAGCACGTCGATGCTTGCTATCAGCCTCGCATCGCTCACAGGCTCAATGCGGGAACGGTGAGGACTGATACTCAATAAAGACTCATTTTTCCAAGCCCATTTTCTTAGCAATTAGCTGATGGGCTATACAGATACCTCTTTTTCAATTAATTTCTTATCTTTGCTTCATTCAAATTTTCTTCAATGAAATATAAGAAATACAGTCTTGTTTTAGCACTATTATCATTCTAATGGCCGGCATATTGCGTTGTCTGTGTAACATCTACTAACATCTTGTAGTTGATTTCACTGGTTTTCACATTTTAAATGGAATTTATTTTCTGTGCATCAGGTAAATGTGAGTGAGCTGTTCCCATCACAGTTTGGCTCGTCAATAACGCGGAGCAGTCTGACGTTTATCCACTCCGACGGGCCGAGCGTGAAGAAGACCGAACCGCAAGTCCTTTGCGCCAACGACATGAACGCGTACACTTTCCCCAGGTAGCCTTTGTCACCTCACCCTAGGCAAATGCCAGGTGCACCCAGTTTAGTTTAACACTTTGCATTTCGAACAAGACGTCGGTGACGTAGGAATGATGCCATCGCAATTGATGGCAAGAAGTTGAGAAGAATGTGAGGGAGATTTTACATTTGGAAAAATGGCATGTTGTTTTGCACGTTTTTCTGTTGTTGTTTCTGCAAAAGGGGAAGCACCTTTGCCGACAATTTTGACCAATTGCATCTCCCCCCCCCATCTTCACTCCGCGTTTTAAAATTGATCGAGCCTAGCAAAATCATTAAATTTCTATTACTTCGCGTTGCTTAGTTTCTTTCTGAATGTACCAAGGTCTCGGTCCTCTGTATGCTGTGCTGAAATACTCAGTTCAGCAGAATCATTGTTTTCAGTGATTTGCTAGGGTAATGTAATGGAATCTTTGGCTGCACATACTCACTGTGTTATCCATACAAATTGTGTATAGATAAAACAATCGTGGAATTTTGGGCAAGTTCCCTCATGAGTCATGGATATTAGACAAAGAAGCAATTTCCCACCTTAACCCTAGGAGTTGAACTTAATACCGGATGTAAAAGGGGTGTCAACCTAAGAAATTATCGATTGCTCAAATAGATATTTACTATTTATATTCAAATTTTTGGGTTGTTTGTTATTAGTTATTGTGATTTCCGTTTCTTATTATAAAGGTTTGAAGTAATGTACAAAGTCAAATACAGATACGTATGACCTCAGTTTCCTTTCCGATATTATAGAGGAGTCGTGCCTACATCACCGTAGCTTGAACCTTTGAACGATATTAGCGTTTTGTAAATGCATGGAACAAGTGTTGTGAAATCAATCAGTATGGTGGATTTTTTTGTGGACTGTTTTTTGCTCCTCTGAACAAAATGTTAAACACAGTGCAATATTAGAAAGTTATAGGAGTGGCGATATTATTGCCTGCGAGGACTGATTTAATCAAGACTTCCATGGCACATTTCACTCTTCTCAAATTTTAGAACTAGACTCTTGCAACATCACACACCAATCTACTTTTTCCAACATGGGAGATTTTTTTCTCCCACAAAATATAGTATTAAATAAAATATTCCAGTTTAATCCAGATATTGCATTCCTCCACACTCCTACGGAACTTTAATATCAGTAGAATAGAAGCATTCTGTTGATATTTTATGCTTAAAAAGATTTAAAGAAATATGCCAGGCTTAATCTCTTATCTTAATTAGGTTCTAAACAGAAAATAATAAGTAGCTAGGTATTGTAAATGATGTAGATATTTATTTATATATCCTACATAAAACAAAATAGACAATAACTAGTAAAATATACTGTACAAATACTACGAAACACACATCTTCATCTTTATTCGGGATAAAACCCGGTGACCTGTTTGATAACTTTAGCCTCCTCCTGTTTCCCCATCACTTGATACTCCTGAAACTCCATCGTGAACGAAGCCATGCCCGACGTTATCGTCCGCAAATCGGTCGAGTACCCAAGCAACTCTGCCAACGGCGCCATTGCTGACAGGATCTTGGTATCGCCACGGTTCGAGATGTTTTGTATAGCCGCGCGGCGTCTCGCCACGTCGGCCAGGACGATAGAGAGCCTGTCGGATGTGGTGGCCACCTCTAAGTGCATGACGGGTTCGCGAAGACTCGTGCCCGCCGAGGAGAACATCTTACGCAGACACTGGCTCACCGCTGACGATACTATTGTGTCAGAAGTGCCACGCCCCACTTCAAGCCAGTGCAGCATCACTGAGACGTCTGTCATCTAGAATTGGTGCAGTAAATTGACGTAGGCTAAAGAGCACTCTGTACCAACGGTGGGTCATATTATGAAAAAGTTATACGAGTATAATCATCTAAACATGGGGAGCACCATAGCTTCAAAAATTTATGGAGGAACATTCATCCTTATTCATTCACAACTTTTACAAAACTATCATAAACAATCTAATATTTGTGTTAAAACTAAGAAATAGCTAGGCATTTTTACAGATTGTTGCAAAATGCATGCCTCTAATGCACTTTTCAGTTAATTCTTACCGGACAGTTGAGCTTTGGTCCATGAGCGAGAGCCATGTCGATGCCATTTTTGACGGCCTGCAGGTTCCTGGGATGGATTGCTGCCAGATTGGCGGCACTGTCAGGATGTCTGTCCATCAGGAGAACTTCCTTCTCGTTGCCCTTGCCCTCGTTATCCCAAACCGACAACGTCACATTCACGCTATGCTTAGTCGATCCAATCTTGTGGCTCAACTCAATGCTGTCTTTCACTTTTCCCTGCAAAGCTTCCTTGTATGCAATTTGCAACGGTCCTAACTCAACATCAATCTTGTACTCCGACATGATTCGATTTTTAATGATTTCTAAATGTAGTTCGCCCATACCAGCCAAAACAGTTTGACCAGTTTCAGCGTTATGAGTAACTTGCAAGCTTGGATCTTCTCTTTGAAGTTCAACTAGTGCTTGCTCCAGCTGAGTTTGTAGAGCCTGGGTTGGTGGTTCGATCGAACACCAGAAAACGGGCACGGGGACTTTGGCCGCAAACCCAAAAGTGTCGTCGTCCACTTCGTCATTGCTCGGTGTCTGTCTATGTTCAGAGAGTAGCTTTCGGGCTTTGTTTGCTGCGGTCAGATTGGTAGTAACCAAGTCCCCAGACATTGTGTGCTTGAGGCCAGATAAAACCGTGATATTCCCAGCAAATACTTCGGAAACTTCGTAGTGCTCTTCAGCATAAGGAATCATTATCTTCACTGTCTGCTCCGACTTCTGTTGCGTCATATTGTATATCTTCTGTCCCTGAAAGTGAAATTTAATTCTCGATACAGCTACGCACAACTGCAACTATACAATTCCATTTAATTTGTAATTCCCAAGACTTACTTTAACCATACTTCCTGAATAAACTCGAAAGAAGGTAAGCAACCTTTTCTGATCGTCATGAATAACTTTAAATGCCCGAGCACACAGATTATTTTCAAAGTATCGTGCCAATTGATCGACTCGTTCATTGGGTGCTGGCAGGAATTTGACAACGGCATCCATCAGCGGCTGAACTCCGAGATTCTTGTACGAGCTTCCACACAGAACGGGAATCCCAGTTCGGGCTAATGTGACTCGTCGCAGCGAAGCGGTCAGAACGGAAGCATCCACCTTGTCCAGGCTTTCTTCACTGATGACCAACTCGGCCAAATGGTTGTCCAAATCGGACAAACCATCGACAAGAAGTTGCCGACTTTTCATAGCTTCGTCCCAAATATTTTCGTGGTCTTCTGTCAATCTTTCCGTCTTGAATGTTCGGCCTTGATCGGCATTGTTCCATATAGTACGTTCCATAGTAAGTAAATCAACTAGTCCGATGAGATCGTGGTTCGTATTGTATACAGGCAGTTGAATGGCAAACGGACGTATTCGAAGCTTAGATTCGAGAGTGTCCAGGCAAAGTTGTAGACTACCGTCTTTTCGGTCCATTTTATTGCAGTATATAATTCGTGGGAGTGAATATCGCTCAGCTTGGTTCCACACAGTTACAGTTTGTGCTTCAACCCCTAGAACCATCAGAAATATTTTAGGACAGATAAGAAATTCACTAATTTTGCCTTACAGGCAGTTGTGGGAACCACTTCAATTTTTCCAAAACGAAATGTCCACAGAGATCAAGTCATATAGATTAAGAAGATACAAGACTCTGGTTTCCACTGGTATGTACCTGCTGAACTGTCCAACACAACAATGGCTCCATCAATAACGCTGAGAGACTGCTCCACTTCCATTGTGAAGTCAATGTGACCTGGCGTATCCACCAAATTGAAACAGAAATTGTTCCATGGAAAAGTGACTGTTACAGATGCGATAGTTATTCCTTGAAGGTAGAAGATATATATTATTGCAGATTCTTGCTAGGCCAGAGAGTAAGTTAAATTAGTGATCACTAGGTATAAAAATGCTACCTCGCAATCTCTCCTCGTCCATAAAATCCGTAACCGTATTGCCATGATGAACTTCTCCCATACTTCGTATTGTTCCAGCATAGAAGAGCATTCGCTCTGTAGTTGTTGTTTTGCCTTAACCAATAAAGAAATTAGAATGGGAGTTATTAGGAGCATGCCTTCTACCCAACTGAAGTACTACTACCATTGAATCACTATCATTGAAGCCTTCAAATTCAATGCTACTATATAATTCCAAAACTAGCTCTTAAAAATGTAGTATACCTGCATCGATGTGAGCCAAAATACCAATGTTTCTTATTTGAGGAACAACGTCATTGTTTAGTTTAGTTACATGTTTTTGAGAAAAATACCTGAAACATTGAGTAAATTTCAGTTTATATCTCATCAATCTTCTCATTGCGGCCAAATCAAAAGCACGTGTTGCGCTTGCCCTTGAACATTTTGACAGCTGCGTGTGACGTACAGGAGACTATACACACGACACCCGACTGGCGTGCTGAACCCTAGCTATGCGCACACCGATAGATTGCCGATAGTTAATTGCTGTGGATTCAGACACTTCCTAGGCTTCGTAGTTCGTGTATTCTGACTGCACCTGCGAGTTTGCGGACTGGTGATTCTGAACTGAATTCTTCGCTAAATTCTAGTGAATTATGGAGCCGTATGATGTGATAGTAAATCAACCTGTCGTTATAGACAATGTACGTTCTGCAATATAAGTCGTGATATTTACTTATATATCGTATTTTGCATATTTGTAGGTGGTCATTAACCTGTCAAAGGGCTTTGAGAAATTGACACTCCCTTTATAAAACTAAAAACCATTTTCATGGTTCTTACTTCTTATTTACTCTCAGTATTTGATTATTGTAACTAATGTATCCCATGTCTGAAATTTAGGGTTCAGGAGTCGTAAAAGCTGGATTCGCTGGAGATCAAATACCAAAATGCCGCTTCGCCAACTAGTAAGTTCACAATCGCCAACGATTAATTCTTTCAAGTAGTCTAGTAAGAAATGTACATGCTACTCACCATGTTATACCTGTAAGGAGATAAGATATTTAATTGAAATTTTCTTTTAGTATTGGTCGACCGAAACATATTCGAGTCATGGCAGGTGCACTCGAAGGTGACCTTTTCGTGGGACCGAAGGCAGATGAACACCGAGGCTTGCTCAGTATTCAATATCCAATGGAACACGGAATTGTCACCGACTGGAATGACATGGAAAGAATCTGGCAATACATCTACAGCAAAGACCAACTATCTACCTTCTCCGAAGAACATCCTGTGCTCCTGACCGAGGCCCCCCTGAACCCTCGGCGGAACAGAGAAAAGTCTGCCGAAATCTTTTTCGAGACGCTCAATGTGCCTGCTCTGTTTGTCTCAATGCAAGCTGTTCTAAGCTTGTACGCCACTGGCCGCACAACTGGGGTGGTCTTAGATGCAGGTGATGGTGTAACTCATGCCGTCCCCATTTATGAGGGCTTTGCAATGCCACACAGCATCATGCGAGTGGACGTTGCGGGAAGGGATGTGACCAGATATTTAAGGTGAGCACTTATACCACAAGCACAGCTACTACAGCTGCATGATTCACTAGCAGCTGGCTATGTGGAATTGGGATTATGAAGAATTAGGAATTGGCTTTTGGATCCCTGTTGATCAGCTCAGAATTCTTGTGAGAAACAATTTGGAAACCAGTATACCGGTATAAAACACTGAAACAGTAGGTAACAAACATCGACAACATGATTTTGTTATGCTTACGACACTTCTTATTTTTCCACATTTAGACTTTTGTTACGAAAGGAGGGAGTCAATTTCCGCACAACTGCCGAATTTGAAATTGTGAGAACAATCAAAGAAAAGGCATGTTATCTTTCGAGCAACATCCAGAAGGAGGAAACTGTGGAGACGGAGAAATATCAATACACACTGCCCGATGGTAGCACTCTAGCCGTAAGTATATTGAGAGAGCTTGGAATGGTTTGCTGGCACGTCGTGTGGCAAGGTTAAGAAAACTTTGTTGTTGTAGGTCGGTCCCGCCAGATTCCGAGCGCCCGAAGTGCTTTTCCGACCAGATCTCATCGGAGAAGAATACGATGGAATCCACGACGTTTTGCTGTATTCGATTCAGAAGTCCGACCTTGATTTGCGCAAAGTTTTGTTTCAAAACATTGTTTTGTCAGGAGGGTCCACGCTGTTCAAAGGCTTCGGAGACCGACTTTTAAGCGAAATCAGGAAGCATTGTCCGAAGGAAATGAAGATCAGAGTAAGTTAATTGGTTACATTAGAATTAATTTTAGTTTGGCACTTTTTGGGGATCTCATATCATAGAGTAGGTACCTTATATCAGAGTCCACCAGGCTGTTTATTTGTTTATTGGTGCCCTGTGGCTAAATTCTATTTTTGTATGAGCTTGTCAGCTAAAGATAATATAATACACATATCAATAAAATAATAATGAATAGGTAATAATAATAATAAATAGGTGGTAGATAAGGCTAACATGACTGTAAAGTAAAAACGGTTGTTGGTTAATGGTGATGGCTAGGCTTGGGGGAGCCTTTCCAACAATTTACTAGTACCAACAGCAACACCATTTGTATTTGCTGTAGTAAAAATAGCATTTCCCTCCATAAAGTCTCAATTTGTACTCTTTGGTACATATTGATGAGAAGGTTTTGTTTGACTATTGCCAACAATATTTGGTAAAAGTTGCAATTCATGAGTACCTCTGTCTTGGGCAAATATATTTTGTAAATGCTTCGTTTACTTCTAGATATCGGCACCTCAGGAGCGGCTGTACTCCACGTGGATCGGAGGCTCGATCTTGGCCTCGCTTGACACGTTCAAGAAGATGTGGGTGTCTAAGCGAGAGTACGAGGAAGAAGGCCAGCGAGCGATTCATCGGAAAACGTTTTGAAGCGGCCGTTCCTGGTCTATCTCTTGGTGTGTCTTTCCTTGCAAATGTGGGCTTTGGCTGACCTGGCTGACTGTAAAATTGGTTTATGGCAGCTCGCATGTCTTCGCCGCGCTTTCTAGACTTCGTACAGCGGCAGCTAACAGAAAACATACTTCACCAAGACTGGCCCTGGGCTTTTGTAATCTATATATATTGTATCTCTAGGCTATTATTATTAAATTTACTTTTTAGAAATTTGTAACAATTAAATCCAGACAGCAAGATAGCCTTTGGTCAGATCTGCTAATAAATTAACTTAAAGCATTATTAAATTAAATTAAAGACATCTGGGTGATAGGTTCTTCAACTTGCGCAGAATGACGTAACACAACAGAGAAAATAGTTATTACTAGTAGTTAATTTTTTTGTATCATGATATTTTATTTTATGTGTTTACAGTTTTTTTCTCAACTTTTTAGGAATGATATTGTGCGGGTCACTTTTGCCAGCGTTTATTTATTAATTTATAAAAAATATCATCACTATATTATTGAAAGTGGTTGCTTGACAGGCTTTTGGATAGCATTTAAAGTCGTCTATAATGACACTTCAAGCTCGGCCACTGGCCAATCAAAGCCCGATGTTGCTTCTGATGAGGCTTTTATCGATTTACTTGTGATACCGCAGCTTGAAGTCTCGAGTTTGTCATATCCGGCTAAAAACATCTTTCGTCCCCACTGCTGTGGGCTTGATGTTGTAGAGATCGCCACTCCCTTCGAAGTTAACAACATTTGCAGCACGCAGACTACAGCATTGTTGCGAAAGAGTGGACCTCCGTAACGTCTCTAACCCACTGCTCATCTACACTCGCTTATATTTTGGCATCACTAGAATGGGTTGATAATGTTAACATTAAGTCACAAGTACGCAAAACATAAAACATTTTAAGTCAGCCATCTGGTCGGTGACAGTGAAGAGGGTTACGCTGATAGTAATTTATTAACGATATAATCTACATTACGAATGAGAAAGGGAAACAATTTGCTTTTAAAATAAACCACCTATTATACTAAATTGTGTTGGGTCCAATTATTTTTTCTGCATATTATATGGTAATATTAAATATATAATTTGTATGTGTGTGTGTGTCCTAACTTTAGCAGTAGTTTTCAAAAAAACTATTCCAACCAGAAATTTAATGCTTAGTGAAGTCTGACTTCCTGAAGTTTCCTAACTACTAGTACCTGATGATCAGCCTAACAGCTGTTATGGATCAAAGAGGTAAGTTACCTGGTCAAACTCTTGAAGCCAATTTCATAAGAACCAAACACAAGCTAGGTCATAATTTGGAAGAGAAATTCCAAAAACTTCAAAGTCAAAAAGTTGTTTAGAATTTAGAACGACATATTGAAAAAGCAAATCTTGGTAAGCTGCCAGCTTAGCAGAGAACATTAATTTACTAGTGGCAATGTACAGAGCAAAATAAAAAAGTTAAATATCAAATCGCACCAACTGGTATTGATTAGAGTTTCATAAAACCAACTTCATAGGTTGAAGTTACAAAGCTACAATAAAGTTCCCTAGATACAAAATGAAACGTAATTTCATAAATCACATGAGGTACCTATACGACCAATTAACAAAAATCTAAGTGCGTTGTGCTGACACAGAAATGAGCAGTGTAAAGGCTTGGTGTAGAGAATACGTGGTGACAGAATTGATAGAATAACAGAAGAGCATTAAAAATTTTTAAGAAAGTAATATTTCCTTCAAGTCAGAATTTTTGATAGAATTAAGAACACATCCGCATTGAATTTGAGAGGTGTCATGTTCACACGACCATACCAGGCATAGAACGGGATAGAACCTCGACCAAAACGGCACGTCCATCCAACCTTGCCCCCCCACCCCCCTCCTTAACCATTCCCAGCCCCTCTCGACAAGCTGTATGCAGTTTAGCAGCTTTCATGGCTGTTCATAACAATTAACAAATCAAAATCAAAACAAGTCTCAAGTTGGTACCAATCAGTACTGGATGGGGTGATTAAATTTGGCTGGTATTCTAGAAATCCTTGCACCACTACAATGACAAAAAGTAGAACCACCCCACATTACTCAGGAAATATACAACCGTGTTATTAACAGCCGTGAAAGGTGTAAAAATCCGCTGAGATCACAGAAATCGCAGCCAACAATGACGAGAAGTCGCGCTCAATAAATCTCGGCCATCAAAAGCACGACGAGCGACGACCATCCCGCAAAGGGCCGCGCCCCGCGCCCTTCCCCTGTTTCGTCACTGTAGTTCTCCCACACGAACCCGGTCCGCCGATATTCGCGTGCCAGATTGGTGACAAGATTCCGACGCAGCTCCTCGTAGAGCTTGGCGGCGCGGGCTTGGTACGGCCCCTCCACACTAGCGTAGTGGCGCAGGGCACGGACGGCAAGGTAATTGACGTTCATCCAGACGTAGCCGCGCCAGTATGGAGGGTCGTGCTCCGTATTGCGTTTCATGTACAGCGGCGCGGTCTTGGCTAACGAGCGGAGTCCGTACGGTGACCACAGCAACTCCGGCCGCCGCATGTCCTCCAGCACCTGTAATTATATCATTATATGTTGTGAAGAATATAAATGAATTTAAGAGAGAAATCTTGTCTGTGGGGGCACCCCCAAGGCAAGATTTCCCCTATTTAACCCCACAGCACCATTACGTCATAGCAATCGCCGCTTTCACGCCACGTTCGAAAACAAGCGCTCGAAAGAGCTGCTTTCGCTATCTGGCGAGAGAAACCGACAAATCCGGTTGCGGCCACGGTGGCTACGCACACACCCTAGCATTAGCGGTGGGACTCTGCTTAAACCTATAAACCAAATGATAGAAGCAACCCACAACCACCCAACCCAATTGATCCCCAAGGCCGTAAGCAATAGCATTACCTGGCTCGAGCAGGTCTTAAGGCACTTTCTAGCCTAAAACCCCGCTCTAGCTAGCCGATCTAGTTAGTTTAAGATAACTTAGCGTGACTCCTACGGGCCCTCAGTCTCGAGAGGTAACACCCCCTGACGCCAATACTTGGAATTAAAAAACGTGACATAATTTGCACCCTCTATGTACTGCCCTTTTCGACGTACCTAGTTCTACGTCAAAAAGTGTGGGAAAAGCTAAGTGTATACTGCTTTCAGTATGTATGGACATTTTCATCTTTTAATAATAAATTTTTAGTGGATAAGAAATTCAAATTACCCAATATTACCCAATATAAACCTACCCAATATAAATAAAAATAAAGATCACTAGCAGGGGCGGAACCAGGATTCACGGGCCCGCCCGCAGATCTGGCTGAGAAGGCCCCCCCCCCCCTCAAGACAACAGGGTTTGGAGCCTACGAGAAAATTTTGAATCATGGTCATTTTTTCGAGTGAATCTATGCGTATTAATCTATTTCAAACTGCGACATATTTGGAAAAGCAGCTCGATTATTTTCATTTTGCAATCAACAGGCTAGACCCTTGCCTGGAAATTTTGATTCAGATCACAGCATACGATACTTTCAAAATGTAAATCACTACAGGGTCCTGTCTTTTATAACTGCTCACATGGGTGCTTACTAATGATAAGTATTGACGATGGTTTTTCTTTATAGCTTTGTTATTTTTTCTGTTATTTTTTACCCTGCACTATCTATATCAAGAGGGGTCCTCAGGGTACGAAATTCGATGAGGCCTGATACGGGGCCCCCCGCGTACTTGGTCAGTCTGCCTCACACATTGCATATTTGCAGTGAAGTGGGAAACAAGGAAACATAAAACTAAAAGTCTTGCATAAAAAAGTTCACGAGTTTCTGATTTAAGTTCGGCCGACGGGCCCCCAACGGAAGTGGACGGGCCTGGGCCCGCCCGCGGCCGCGGGCCCTGCGGGCGCCTAGTTCCGCCCCTGATCACTAGCAACGAATCCATTTCAATTGTTACGCACCTTTCCAAGCTTGTCCGAGCGCGGCTCGATGATCTGCAGCAGAAACGGAAAGAGGCTGACGTATCCGAACGCCGAGTCCACAAACCGCAGTTCAGGGTCGCGGAGGACGACTCGAATCTTGTCTTGCAAGGCGCGTGGCGCGTGGCCCGGTTGGGGCGGCGGTGGTCGTTGCAGCGCGACCGCGTCGGTGTGGAGTCCGTAGTCAGCGTATGCGCCCGTCTCCAACGACCAGTGCAGCTCGTCCAACAGCCGGTTGTCTGCCAGGAAAGCGCCCGTCTCGCCGTAGCGGTCGCCGCCTCGGCCCAGCAGTCGCGCGAGTTCCGACAACACGGCCGCACTCAGCGCGATCCAGCAGCGCAGGTCGACGTGCCGCTCGTCGACGTTGGGGTGCGACGATCGCGGGTAGTCGTCCAGTCCTGACGTCAGCGTCTTGGGGTTCAGCTCTCGAGTGGCCAAAGGGTCTCGGCCTCGCCACCGATATGTGCCTGGGATGTCGCCGTTTTGTGTGGCATTGAACCACTCGAACCACAGCTGGAGCCGCGGGAATAGTCGCGCGACGGTGTCGAAACGGGCCTTGTCCTCGACAAGTTTGGTGGCATAGTTCTTCAGGATGAACTGCAGCGTGAGGAAGAAGGTGGGTGGGTTTGCGTTTGTGTTGCGTTGCGTCACGAACTCCTCGGGCACCTTGCTAAGAGCCTCTTGACCGAGAATCTGCTCACGTGGTATCCAGCCCTCGACGTTCATCAGGTCGAACCAGTGGCTCATGATGTCGAGTTCGATGTCGATGTCCCACGCAGAAATCAGCAGGCCGTGGAAGCCCTCGTCCCAGAGGAAGCCACGAGGGAAGAAGCTGCGTGAAGGCACTGCCGAGTACAACGGCGCCTTCCAATACGGCACGGGACCGTGGGTGTATGGAGATTCCACGCGAGAAGCGCCGTAGAAGTAGCCGATTCCGCCGAGGAGATTGCTGAAGGCCGCTTTGGCAAATTCAATGTCAGCAACTTTGTATCCTTTGCTTTCTAGCTTGAACACTTCTTCAAATTTCTCGTGGAATGCATCCCTTTGTTCTTTCAACTCACTCTCAAAGGATTTCCCAGTTAGAGTATTTGGCCTGTCTACAAAACTACTCGACTCGAAAACCAAGTCGACTTCGAAAGGAAGGATACCTGTGACTTGAGTGACAATGAAATTAGGCAGCGATTTCTGACCATCTACAAGTCTGGGTAAAACCTCCCCTGGTAAAATAATGTGCTTGCGGCCGCGATCTACCTTGTCATCAACCAAACGCAGGGATGCCAGAACCGTTTCCGTCAGTTTGTGAAGCCCTTTATGTGTTGTGCTCAAATACGATTCTTGCTCCACTGCTCCTGAATTGTTCATTATTTTTACCGAAAACAATCCGAGGCCAGGGGTTTCCCCAACCATGCCGGTGATGAGACGCTTCCCTGGGTAAGACGGAGTTGCTCGAATACTTCCTTTGCTTTTCTCTTCCAATGCCGTGTAGAGAAGGAGAGATATAGGTTCACCTTTGGATGCCTCGTCCACAGAGCTGGCACTGATCCGTGCTGTCCAATCACCCCCTTCTGTGCCTCCCGGACGCTTCACAAACGAGGTTGTAAGCTTGAAAGGCCCATCTTCAATCTCTTGGACGCCAAAAGTTTTGCCATCGTGTTCTGTCCAAGTGTAGCGGTCTAGATTATCGGATTGCTCACACCAATGCCTGGTGTGAGAAAAGAACACCGAAGCAGTTAATAAATTGGCCATTTGTTTTCCCATGAAACCCTAAACAAAAACTATTATTAATTCTAGCATTGAACTTACCGAATCCCATTTCCATCCGGGCGAAGTCTTCTGGGAAAATACCACATCAATCCCAAAACAATAGAATCTAAATCTCTGGTCTTCATTCCAAAATAAACACCGGGCCGGTAACTACCCCAATACCTGTCTGCCGATTCAAGCCCTGCATTATAAACCACCTGTAGACAATCATACATAGGATAAGACATTAGTGACCTGAAGCTCTTTTGGTTTGTATTGTTGCTGTAGCCTAATTCAGCACACTGGAGTACTACAAAAAATGTAATTTTCCACATACAACAACTTGACATTAGTAGCGAGTAGTCAAAAGCTACAAATTACCTTTGGCCCAACGAACGGAGAGTTGACACGGGTTTCTAGATAGCCCATGTAACCGAAATAGCAAGCAACTATTAAAAATGCAAGTGCCATTAGTTTTTGCCAAAGGGGCATTCTATCTGATGATTCTTCATTTCCAGGCAAATCCAAATTGAATGTTGTCTTCTTGGGTGGTTTTGAGGTTAATTTCTGCTTTGCCTGCTCCATGGACATTGCTTTATGACCCCGTGCCATATTTACTTAAATTAAAGCCTATAGACCTGATAAATATCTTATAAATCACATTCGATAACCCTACAATTAAAAAATTGCATTTAAATCTACTGACCCATACCGGCGACAGGACCGAACCGAGCAATGTGCAGTGTGCACGTCAAATCCTTAACTGGCGGCATGCGATTGGTAGGTGGCAGGACCATCCTTCTTATTAGACCAATAACAAGCATTAAAATCAGAACGTTCTTTTGAAAGCTAGCGGCAAAAAGTTGCTATCTGCAAGCGGCGAGCGTGCACCAGAGGTCTGCACAATATTATAATAAAACCTTCGATCACTGCTCGTAAAACGAAAGCATAAAAATGCAAGGCCCCAAAACCTAAAGAAAATATCTCCGAAAATTGAGAAATGCATAGAGTAATAACTAATAACACAGATAGAAGGTTGTAATAATTCTGCAGAAACAGTGAAACACCCACCAACTGGGCTTTTAGTTGTAAAGGAATTTAGAAGGTAGTATGGGATAGACAGTAGGATAATAAAAAAAATGTGTGGTGAGCATGTCGAATGTTGGTTAGGAAATATTACTTTATAGCCAGGTACGTATAAGTGTATGACATGGTTGTTTTGATGACGTGCAATTTCGTTCAGTGACCTTTGTATATCTCCGTAAATTTTCGGAAAAGGGACATTCAGATGCAACAAAAACACTCTCTGCACGTTTTTCCCTCATTGCTTGCTTTTCATTTGGCATTGCTATGGAAACCATTAACATAACAATGGCTTGGTACTTATGCGGTGTCACATTCACCTACGAGTGCACACTGTACAGGTAAATCATCCAGCTGCTGCCCTAAGTTCTGGTTCCTACTGGGGAACTGTAGGATACCAGGAGACCGATCATGTAACTTTGTGATTACAAAACGATTCGTTTTCAGTATCACTGCCCATGGTTTAACACGGGCAGTGATTTGAAATCGAATGATTTCGAGCCAAATCGAATGGAAAAAAGTTACATGATTGCTACCCAGGGTTTGGATCTTTGAAATTTGGTAGGTATAACAATGGTATTCTTTTTCGTATACTACAATGTTCTTTAATTAGTCTCACTTTCCACAACTTTAACTGAAACACCAACGTATTCTTTTCAGCTGTACATATGGTTATAACACGAACTGTCACAATCAATAGTATTTATCAACATAGAAAAATCAAAACATTGCACAGCTATTGAAACCAACAGACAGAGAAGGTAAGGTGGAAAACTGACTTAAATTGAAGCCCTAGCTTTGTTTAAAACACTGTTTGCCATTCAATAAATTTATTTTCTCTGAGAAAATTAACGAGTATTTGTGGAACCAGAGGATCACCCAACACAACTGATTAGACAAATTCCATTATCACCGTCAAATTTTGGTGTTAATACAAATATGTTTTATGAGTTTTTGTATTGTCGCAAGTCAAAGACAGCTAAGTTAGGTGGGGTCACTCTGTCCTTTGCCAACGCAAACTGTGTTTCAAAACGCCAGTGGTTCATTTATAACAATCACTTGCATTAATTTAAATACTTTTATTTACAAATTCTTTCAGAATGTATCTAGTGTAATATAAGCTGCACATTTTGACTAGAGCTTACTACGAAGAAAAAATTACAAGATGGAATGGTATAATTTAAAATAATTGGTTGGTTGTAACTTAGCCTGTAAAAAGCACACAGATACCAGAACTTCTAGATTCCGTACTAATCGATGTACAATTTCAGTATAATATCATGAATATAATAAATATCGAGCATTTCTAAGCTCTCTGCAATCTCTCGGAACTAAACATGCTCAACATCCAACAGTCAGCTCACAAAAGTAGAAAAGCATCGCTCCTATACATAGTAAAAAATCCATTTACACAAAATGATTAGAAACGCATCGAGGATATTTACTGCCAGCCTGCCGAGACCGAGAGATCCACCAGACTCTTTCGACATTCGCAAGGCTCGATAACAAACGTAACGAACTTTAAGAGCGAGATTATTATAGGCTGAGGCCAAAGAGTAAAATTGTTTTACTACTTTTCCCTTCAGTTTTAGTAACAGATCATACTTCCATTTCGACGAGCTAGCCACTTGATCTCCGCACATCGTCAAACTTCAACGTCCAAGCCTACAAACGCACCAACATCGTACGATGACCCTCTTCTTTGGCTTTCTCCGACAAGAGTTAATTAGCTGTAGAATTGTTATCATTAATAATACCTCTATAATTTACTAAAAATAACATAAAATTGGACAATGGACCGTTGCTCGTTCCCCAAATCGTGACGTTAAAAAGAGCGACATCTTTGGCAGATCAGAAACCTTCGAGAAACCTCTAAACATATGAGCTTTAGCGCCGAGCCCTTTCGAAACGCCAACTCCCATCGGGCGCTAGCTGCCTATCAGGACTTGTAGGTGCGGATGACGTCGCGAATGGCCGCCCGACAGAGCGGACAGTGGCCGCCGCCCTTCCCGCGCCACTGCTGCACGGCGCACTCGAAGCACATGCACATGTGTCCGCACATGTAGAGCACAGAGTCGATCGGGCGCTCGTAGCAGATCGTGCACTCCGAGCCACCGCCGCCGCCACCGCCGCCGGCCGCGGTTGCCTCGGCCCACTGCTGAAGCGAAGTCGTGGAGTCCAGTGTCGAGTACGTGCCGGAGACGGGCTGAGGGGCAAAAACACAAAATTTCAAGACTCGGCAGAGGTGAGGAAATCTTAATAATAAGAAACAATCCAATCTGCAGATCATTTGGAAACCTCCTTCAGATTGTTTTTTTACTAGAGGGCAATAGTTGCTTTTGCAATGCCACTACTTTAGCAAATGAATGAAATTTCAGCCACAACAAAGAGTCAAGTTTCCCTAGTATCTAGCGCGAGCCATGAGACGCGACTCACCTCAATGTAGGTGTGGCTGTAGGTCGACAGCAGCGTGCCCGACGTGGCCGGCTGCGGCTCCTGCGCAAGCATCGCCGGCAAGTGCTGGTTCTGCTGGTTCTGCTGGTTCAGGTAATTCGAGTGCGCCGGCGGCAGGTTCACCACCAGCACCGTTCCGCCGCCCATCGCGGGCTGGAACTGCACCAGCTCCGCGCTGGCGTGCGCCACTTCCGGGCCGGCCGGCACGCAGAACCGTGGTGGCGGCGACGTCGGCGAGACCGCCCCGAGCGGCATCGCGACGCGCAGCGGCGGTGTCGAGTTCCTCGGCCTCGGCGCGGCCGTCGAGCCCAGCACGCGGATCTTCTGCGTCGTGCCGTAGACGTCGACGAACGCCCACAGCTGCAGCGACTGGTCGACGTGCATCAGCGTGAAGGGCGCGGCGCCGTTCTTCGAGCATGTCACCTCGCCGCTGGGCGAGACGCAGAAGGCGAGCTCGTCGCCGCGCTGCGGGCCGCCCGCCACGTCCTTGCTGACCACCCAGTACTCGTGGCGGTCCAGCAGCTGGTCCGAGTCGTCGGGCAAGTCGGCGGCTTGCAGCGAGGCAGGGTCGCACGAAGTCAGGCCGAACGCGAGCGAGCCCACGTACATCGGCTCTGTGGCCAGCACTTGGATCACGAGTCGCTCGCCAAGCTGCAGCGGACGCGACGTGAACACGTAGCCGTGGCAGAACTCGGTGTCGGCGCGCGAAGCCACGCACCGGTCGTTGCTCATGCGCACGTTGCGGCCGCGGGTCCTGTGGAGGCAACGGCAGGTTAGGATCGATTCAACAGAGGGACTTTCTAGGCTTTAAGACAGTTGGCCACGCAAAGCCAGTAGGTAATGTTTTGGAGTTCTACTTCCTTGCTTTAAGAGTATAGGGAATATGCTTGAACTTTACGAGGAAAAGAAAAGGCACCCTTCTGTGCTGATGTAGATAAGATTTGAAATGTACGAATAAAGATCAACCTGAGCAGATATATCACGCAATCCTTAGGTGCAAATCGCAGTGGCAAACGGAAGATGCTTACCTGTGGAACGGCAGCGGGTTGTAGTAGGTGGTGGTGGTCGGCGGTGGGGGCGGGGGCGGCTGGCAGCGTGCCGGCGCCGCCTCCTCCTCGACGACGCAGCGCGGCTGCTGCTGGTTCTGCTGGTTGACACTCAGCGCGGTCAGCGGCAGGATCAGTCTTTCGACGGCGTCGGGGCTCTCGCCTCCTCCGCCGCTCAGGTTTCGCCGCGAGTTGTTGAGCTGGTGTCGAGGGTCGACGAACTCGATTGCCGTCGAGTTGCCGTAGAGGTCGACGATGGCCCACAGAGGACTGCGCGTCTCGACGCCGCTGAAGAAGACGCCCTTCTCTTCGCCGTTGATGCCGAAGTGCACGTCGCCGGCTTGCGTCACGTAGAAGAAGAGAACGGTGTCACGTTCGGCGAAACGCTCGGCAAGAGCCTTGGCCCAATAGCCGGGCTTGTTGGTCAGATCTGCGGAAGGGAGAACGGGAAGGTCAGCCAAGGTGCTCGATTCGAAATCCCACCTATACGCAGTGGGGTGACTATTCAGTTTGCGGTGGGAAAATGGCAGAAAGGCTATTATAAAATCCAGATAGGAGTTCTGGAAGTAGTTCGACATGAACGTCGTTGGGTGTTTTAGCGGTGATGCGTTAAGTGGCTGAACTCTGTCATCGCCACGTCAGTCGCACTGTAGGTGCTGAGTGAACCAACAAACAAACTACAAAGGCCGCGGGAGAGGAGCGAGAAACGCACGGCAAACATTACGTCGTCGAGCGCAGAGATCGTATACCATTCCAGACTCCTAGAACGAGAGACAGGGAGTTTGGCTGGGACCGAACTCCGAAAGGGCTTATTGATTCTCACCTGGACACGCATATTTCGGGAGTCCGTAGCGCAGAGTGCTAGGGTCATTGGCGGTGAACCCGAAGCGGATCACGCCGCTCCAGTTGTTGGACACATCCAGGAACTTGACGCACACCTGCAACAAGGAGGCTGTCGGTTAGCACGGGTGGAGGGAAACGCCTCCGAATACCGCCGCACACATAGCTGGAGTCGGCGCCCGGCGGCGACCCAGTTGGGACTTGGGAAACGCTGACGGCCGCGGACCAGATCCCGACCCTAACTCACTCAGAGGCGGCGTGTTTACTTGCACAACTTGCACATTCATTATGGGGGCCAGTGTGGAAACGATCATCTCTGCACCAGCTATTAGCCGACTTCAGAGCATCCAGGCTGGAATAACATCGTCAATATAAAAACCTCGAGTCCCTAGACGCTGTGTATACACATTGAGAAACGAGCAAGCATTCACATGGCAAGTTTAGTATGCAACACTTGCATTTATAATTTTCCTTTTACCTCCTCAGCACGACTCGAGACAGCGATTTCGTGAGCGTTACGCAGATTTGATAAGCAAATATTACATAGTGAGGATACCATTCCGTCGCCGTCTCTTTCGCTACGAGGAAAGGAAACCTACTTCCGGTGTGCACGATATGCTTGCTATTTGCCGTCCTCGAAATCTTTTGTTCGCAACTCGCCTACGATCCTCGACAAGCGTTCCCTCGGCAAACACGGGGCTTTGTGTAGCCATGGCGGGTTAATAATCCTCCGATCAGATCCGTCGCAGTACGAAAGCAGTGGTTAGACTTCGAATCTCGAGGCATGGCTCGGCGCCCCCCCCCCCCCCCCCCCCCCCCCCCCCGTCGCGTCGGGACCAAGCGCGGGGCGCAAGGATCGTGGGTCAAGTCACGAGTTGACGCGACGCCGCACAGAGTCGCTTCAATTAGGACCGTGGGAGTTTCCGCCACCGCCGAGTCGGACTCTTGACTTGGAGGCTGTGGAGTCACTCAATTGTCCACCGGGTACTTGACTCGCGCCTGTCTGTCGGCATGGGAACGTTCCCATCTCGAGCCCGCGGCCAACCCTTCCGGCCCGGCGCGTTATTAGGCTTAATAGAATGATTGTGCCTCTGCGCGCCTCTTATCACGGTGGTTATTTTCTCTAATTGTGCCCTCATTGTTCGAAACTTGCAGAGGGACGTGTTGTTTTTTGGCAGCGAGCTGATGAGCATAGCGTGGGCAGATTGAGCGAGGCGTCGTTGTATAATGAAGGAGTGTGAACGCGAGGCGGGTTGGGCGAAGGGGCGACCGATGGCGTCGAGACTGATGAGGTCGAAAACATCTTCAAAACACTCGGCGCAAATGCTCGGCCAGCCTGCCTTTATCGACGAAATGTCCGTGGTCTAGATTTGCCAATCAAGATCGTGAGAGGGGGTCGGGGTCGGGGGAATGTCTCGTCTCGTTCGGGAGAATAGCGACTATAAGATTGATGATGATTGATTAGTTTCGAGGAGAGAGAAAACTGTATGAGAAGCCGTCGTTCGTTTCATCGGCTATGAGATCGAGGGAAGGCCATGATGTAGTGCAGGCGAGAAATTCTAGCTTTACATCTTGAAATTCGTCAAAATAAACTTTCTCATGTTTTCATCCACAAAATTCCAAAGCTTTACGCGTGTCAAATTCCGTTAGGAAACAAAATGACTATGTGTCGCGACGTGTCTGCAGCGAGTGACGGCAACACATCGCAACAAAAGCGATTCAGACAGAACTTTCCTCGCTCTAGTGGATTGAGACGAATCTCCAATCTGCCCGCGACATCTGTGCGTGGTGCGTGGTGCGTACTGACCTTCTCGGCGACTTTGACGGGTCGCGCGCTGAACGCGATCCCCTTGCAGAAGCTCTCGGCGCGCCGTGCGACGGCGCCGTCGCGCGAGATGCGCACGTTGTCGCCGTGGACTTGGTGGAACAACAACGGGGGCAAGTTGTTCGTGCCGCCACTGCTGCCACTGGACCGGGGTGCTGGAGGGACAAAGAGAAACGCAAGGTTAGTTTGATACTCGGCACAATTTGGGACAGGCCAGTTTTGATCAACAATATGCCATCATGGAAACGTTCTCGGGGAGTAAACAGGATGTCCAAGGCCTCTTGGGCGCCGTTTTCGATGCTAACGCTGCATAACACATTTCATTTACACTCATTCCCACCACAATATTGACTAAACGTTAAAATCTCGCTGCAGACCCTGACCCAAGGTGCGACCACGCGCATCCGGCGAAACGCATATTTGCGTCACTGTCGTCCCCGACAACAGCCCATCCGACCACGATTCCACGGAGCCAAGCCTCGCGCCCCTTCACGCGAAGTCAATGCGAGCCAGCCGACGCATCGAGGGGTCGCGCGTGGGTCGACAACGCATGGACAGCGGCGACGGGGATTGGGAATACCGACGTGTAACCGGACGACAGGCGCCGACAGCGCCCCGCCGCTGACCGCGTGTTAGGGCGACATGCGAGCACCGAACCGACGCGACCGTCGCTGTGTCGGCCACCCCGCGACGCTCGGCGATGTCGAATTGCGACGACAGCTGTCACCCTCAAGGAACATGACGGGGGACGGGCGGGGGACGGGGGACGGGGGACGGGCGGGAGAAGGGGACACGCACGTGTGGGAGTCGACAGGCCCCCAGGGGCGCATCGTCGACGCGAGACACTCGACGAGCGAAATTAAAACGAGTCATAAAAGTTAACTACCGATATCAGGCCATGCGTGAATGGGCTCATGACGCCGATCATTGGGCATCTCGTTAGTTTGCTTTCAATGGGGATGCAACAGCGCAGCAAATGTGGTGGACGAAATGGGAGACTCCGACCTATTTAACAATGCAAATCGCGGCGCACGGACTGAGGGTGTTTGCGAGTACAAACAGGCACGGTTGTTACCCGAGTCCGAGCCGGGGGCAGTTCGCCGAGCGAGGACGCCGTCGACGTCACCTCGCGGAGTGCGGGCGTCGTCGAGCGACCTAGGGCGCCGTCGGCGGGCAGCCGAGTGGGCGCGTTTAGTTCGCCGTCAAGTGTAGGTATAACACGTCGCAGCAGTCTCGTTTATAGTGGCCTACAAGTCGTGATATTGTAGACGGGATAGAGGACCGCACACGCGGGCACATTCGCCCGTCATTTGCACGGGACTTTATAAGCATTTTCACAGCCTACATATGGCAGGCAGAGATGAGGTTCACAATGATTTTTATTAAAACAGAGGAAAAAAGGAGGAGATATCTTTTTAAGTGTATTTATATTCAGGTGGCGCCCGAAACCAACTTGTAATTCAGGTGCTCTTAAATCCGTAATCCTCAGCAACACGTTGCCTTCGAAAGTTCCCATATCCCGAAAGTCGCTCGCGGCGGGCGACTGCGAGACTTCGAAAGCCGCAATGAAATGCTCGGCCCGAATTCCCGTCCACCCCGGCGTTGATTTCGGGAGCGGGCACGTCGCGGTCCCCAGCAACTGCGCGGGGGTGTGCGGGCTGCTGGCTGCCATGGAAACACAAGAGGGGCGTGTGGGGTGGGGGTGGGGGAGGGGCGCACTCGAAAGCTAATCCATACCATATCAGATTTACACTCGCCGACACGCACGCGGCTCTTGACGTGTGTAGGCACACACAAGGCGGTGTAATGCGACCGCACCGCACCCGCACACTAGACGACACAGTCCGTTTCCGAGCTGCTGATTTTGTCGTGTTGCAATTTCGTCGCGAGGCAGTATCATGGTTTGAAGCGAGCGAACGTAAAACACACCTTTTCGCCTTGAGAAATGTGTGTGTTCTCCGCTGCGCGACGTCCTTGCCGAATTGCCTCAACCACGAGCAGGCATTATAGACCGATTAGTGATTGGGAATCCTGGTCCAGACTGTTTTCCTCACAGCCAGCTCGTTTGACCTTGCATGTACACGCTGAGCGTATAAGGGTGTGGTATATCTATATGTGTGCTGATACCTATGGATTGCGCCGCAAGAAGGTTGACATCGTAGTCTGATGTGTCGCGCGTGGCTCCGGCGGTCCGATTCAATTATACGATTCAATTACGGTCTCGCACTACGAGACGACCCAAGCGGAGGAACGCGCTAACGCGGTGATGCATTGTACATCGATGGCGATTCCTCTCGTCTCGAGAATGGACGACACCTTATCGCTAAACGCGCTCCCTTGTCGCATTCCGTGGTATAAGTATAGTGGGTACCGCACTCCCCAAAGCGATGTGGATCTGCGCACGTCTGCACTCCGTAACCATCACGCACTACTTAATTACATAGTCCGATTCAATTACTGTACAACGCAACTTTATCACTTTTTGCCGAAATAAAATTGTAATTCGTGAATGAATGAATTATTCAGACATTGCGATGGCGGATCCAGTGCTCGCCGACGGCGGATCCTTTGTCTGCGCGCGCTCGCTCCATACGAAGTTCATTCATGACCGGCCGCACGCCGGACAATCGCATTCGGGCAATCTTAACGACCCGTTACGCGAGTGGCGTGTCGCTATAAGACCGGACTGGCCCATTATAACACGAAATCGACTGACACAGATCGACGGCGACGCACGGCGCGAGAACCTGTTGGCGAGGCCGTCGAAGATGCGTTACCTGGCTTGAAGACGCGGACCATGGCTCGGGGTCTGCACCCTGGACGGACGACGACGACGACGACGACGTCGAGGAGACTGAAGATCGGGGTCTGCGCCCGAGCGACCAGACCAAGACAAAACACTCCCCGCTCGGCTACCTCCGGCACACGGCTACGCGGTGCTAATGAAGTCGGTCAAGACGTCATCTTGCCAATGTCAACGAGCGAGCAAATTAATGCGGCTGCCTGGCGTTTTTCTCCCGAGACGAAACGGCAAACAAGATGCAGCTCAGCCAATCAAGAAAGTAGCCAGCCACTCTGGACCAATCACCTGACGACGTTCAAAAGTAAATATGCCCTCGAGATGACCAATTGGGATTCGAATCAATGTTTGAAGTGACGTCATTGGTGACGTCACTTTCGGTTTTTAATGTTTTTTCGCGTGTTTTCGCGGAGCCCGTCGGGTGCTGGAGGCAATGGTCGGCCTTGACTGTCCCGTCGCGGCCAGCTAGACGCGGCTGCACGACGCATGCGCAAGCGCAGTGCCATACCCGACCATGCAACTACTCGAGGAAAGCTCGGGAAATGGGGCCCTCCGGCCCCTCGGGTCAAAGACTCGGAAACAATTGAATGAATCGGCGTGATTGGCTCGTCTACTCCCAGAAACAGCGCGGCGAGCAATTATGCAAATTGATGAGTCGTAACCAGAAGTGACTGATCCACTAAGATAATGGGTGGTCATTTTCGCGGAACCGCTAGATGTTTTTTTTTCGGGACTCGTAATTGCTGGCTACCGGCCGAATGGACGCGGTCGCTCGTGGCTGGTCGTGTAGTGGAGTAACTGTTGCTCGCAGCGGCGACTTGCTAAGTGGAACGGCGCTGTCCGCGTTGTTGCAAGGACAATGCGCGAATTCGCCAGCGAAGAAATGCGCACAACAAGAACAACGCGCCATACTCGTGGGGTTTCAACGCCGCCTTTCAGGGGTTGGTCTCGTTACGGGATTGCAACTCGGATACCTTGATCTATGGGCGGCGACCTAGGGAACTATAGACGCGAAATACCGATTGATGCAATTCTGTTCCATCCTCGGCATACCCATGGACTGGAGGTTCGATTGTTGCGATTCGAAGAGAGCAGCGAGTCGATTCGCCTCGAACGAGCGATGACTCGCCGAAGGGAAAACAATGTCGTGTTTGTGCACGATACAGTTTCATGGCTCGATCACTGATGTGCTTCAATGCATGGCCGGCTCTGTCGTTGGGACTTCACTGAAGGCTAATCGCTCCACCGGGTTGACACAATATTGTGGATGATGAGCAGATCAACGAA
Source organism: Nemoura dubitans (assembly GCA_921293005.1). Classification (NCBI taxonomy): domain Eukaryota; kingdom Metazoa; phylum Arthropoda; class Insecta; order Plecoptera; family Nemouridae; genus Nemoura; species Nemoura dubitans. The sequence continues at coordinate 23,735,440 of OV121075.1, forward strand.
GCAATTGTCCAAATTTCCAGCGAACGGCTGATCAGTCTGTATAGCCGTTACAGCGCAGCGACCATGCGCTTCCAAAGAAACGATCAACTCCCGCAGTTCACATCGGCTATCGGCTTGTATAGATTCCGATGGCAGGACGCTGTAGGACATTACCAAAATATTTAAGGTGAAGTTGGCGAGAGTGCGAATTTTCTCAATAACGATCCGTCACGAGCCCTGAATTTCACAACAAACTCGCAGGATTTCTGTCGGCAAGCCACCCACACAGATTGCCAGCCCGCGTGCACGCCGCCAACATTGGAAAGTAGGCGAGCCTCGTTCCGAGGAGAGCGCGCTGCATCGCGCTCGGTTCCCACGGCATGGAGGCAAGGCCCTCGACGGCGTCATCGTCTTCCTCTTCGCCGGACCGCGTGGTCGCCGCGGGCCTCCGTGCGCTGCGTTTAAAGCCTCGCGTCTTGGAGCTCTGCATTCTTGGAGTCACGGCTCGCCCGCAGCAACGAGTGCGTTGCGTTGCTGCTCGTTATCCTCGGGTGCTGGGTGATTTATCTACAGCAGCAGCAGCAGCAGCGCTCTGTTGCGATGGACTATCAATGAGATTGTTCGTTGGCGGAAGTCGATGGACTTTCCGGGGCGAAGTGGACAATTGAAGAGCCATCACGCAAGTGACGTTGCCGTCGGCAGTCAAAAAGCGCAGTGCATCGCTTCATGTTGACTTTCGGTCGCTCCGAGTTGATGGAGAGTGTCAAGTGTAATGCATTTCGGCGTCGAGGAGGTCGTCTAGGGATGTTCGATGCATCCCCGGGGACGTTTCGAGTGCCCCGGGATGCTGAGTGGCAAACAAACTCCCCCGCGAAATGGGGGCTGGGTCGTCGTGCACGTCGCCGACAGAAGGCCGTTTAAAACACCAGTCAGCCGTTCGGCGGGCAACGCGCCAGATGCTCATGCATTTATCGGAAGATTCTCGTCGAAAATAGGAAACAGTTTCCGATTGCCTCTTTGTCAATTTGAATGCGTTTACGGGCAGGTAAAACGACGACGGCTGTTCGACTCGGTCTTCGCCTCGTCTCCCGAAGCGTTCCCATGTACCCCATCTGGCATGTCTCGGCATCCTCGCATGCTGTGGGTCCTTGTGCCCCCCCCTCCCCCCGCCACCTCACTGCCAGCATTCTGTCTAGGGTGCACCCTTACGTTGGCAGCTGGCAATCCCACGGGCCCCCATCCCTTCTTTCCATTCGACGTGGATTACTTCACTCAGTGATTCACCGATAATGCTAAAAAAATTGTCACTCCATAAACGATGCTTTGCATGCTTACAGTAAATGTATAGTTTCGCAGTTGTTTCAAAAAGTTTCTTTTCCCGCTTGATGGCGCACGGTTACCTGGTTGTAAATTGCTCCAATCTGAACAAATAACACGCTCACATAATTGCAAAATACGAGAATAGAATTGTTTTCAATCACGCAATAATTGAAAAGTGAATGTTGAGTAGCTAGCTAACAACAAAGTAGTTGAAAAGTACTTACTACAGTACACGAGCCTTGCAGTGCGTTTGCAGCGATGTATAATTTGTCCGCGATTACCATACCGATGTATAGCGCTAATTAAATTTGTCGAAACATCGCATGCTAAGTTGCTGCGCGGCCCAGATACAACGTTGCGTGCCGGCACGGGGGCAATTTGGTCGGATTTCATACTCCGTGTCCGTCGCGGCGACCTGTCCCGAAAACAACGGTAGACAGGGGAGCAAAGGGTAGGCGGACCGCCCCACCCACCCCGCACCCCGCACCCCGGTCACATGTGGCCGGAAGCGGGAGCTCAAACAATGCAGTTAGTCGACAAGACACAGCGTGAGGCAGCAGTGACATCGCCGACGGTCGACCCCGCGGGTGGGCGCCTCGCGTCGCGATCTTATCAACGGCGTCGTCGACGTCGTCGTCGTCGTCGTCCTCGGGGGGGCACGTGAAACGCTTCCGTGTCGGTCGAGCAAGACACGCGTGCGGTACGCTGCCATTTCACCGCTCGAATTCCGTCGAAATCGCGGCAGAAAGTTGAAGATTCTTGGAATCGAAAACACATGACAGCCATGTGGACGCTATTGATTCTCGAACCCCGGTGGCCGAGTGCCTTAAACTGGCGACGACAGACAGCCTAACGTCGCAGAGATGTCATGTTCCCAGGCACGTGCTGTGCAGTTGGAACCCATGCAAGTATAAGGACGACGCGTAATTGCCTCGTGTTCTGCTGCTGACAAATCGGTTCACACGGGACAGGTATGTCGTCTAATTACTCGCGCCGCGCGGGTCATGGCGAGACGTCCGCCGCAACACGAGAACAGGGGCCATCGGAAGAATGCTCGGCCCGTCCGAGGTTGTATATTGGACGCAATAAATCAAGCTGCGTGTAATTATTTCGCTCTAGGTAGGCCGCGCTTTACCTTTTTCCAATATTCAATTCGATCTTAGCGAGTTTACGATGTATTGCTTTGCTACTAGTTCCCACGGTAACATTCCTCCGCACCTCTCTCTCGCCAAACCGCCGTAAATCAAATTATTTACAGCCAATACCGAAGCGTAGAGTCGTCGTGTTCGTCAGTCAATGAACCGAAGAATAGTAAATGGCATTCATTGTTCTCGAATTCCCATGGAGTGGAGCAGAGTGGTGTGAGCCCACTATCATAGCTAAACGTAAGAACAAGCAAAGTACACAACGCGCCTGCCCACATGTCGCTCGGTCATATGTACGAGTGCAGCCCAGCAGCCGGCGACGAGGCTCTAATTCAATTCGAAACATTCAACTGCAGTCGGTCCGAAAGGTCACGTGCTCGCCACGGCAATCATTCACTTGCGCGAGACACGCACGAGAAATCAAGTGTGACCCGCGCGCAATTGAAATCAAGGGCTAATTGGCAGCCGCGACAAATCCGACGGGGGCCAGGGGTCAACGTCGGGGCGCGGCGTCGCCGGTCGCACGCAGGGCATCGGCGACCGGGTGATTGGGAGTGGGCCGCCCGCGCCCGGGCACCGATTGAAATGCCCTTGGCGCGCAGGAAGCCGAAAGCGGCACGCCACACGAGAATTGCCGTGTGCCCACAAGCGGACGCGCGGCCCGCTGTAATTTTTCCGACAATTAGAACCGACAGAAAGTGGCGAACGGTCGCAATGGCAAAGGCTTCAGCTCGTCGAAATGTTCCCTAGGAATCAGACGCGGAGCCCACGAGTGAACAGCAGCGGACAGAATTTCATTATAAAAATGCAGGACGGCTATACCAGATTTGAAAGACTAGCGAAGGCGGCGCGATAGAGGAAACACACCCCTGGGAGCAATTCAATGGAATGGTCGTAAACGTACCTACTGGGTGCAATAACCATCAGCCTTGGGTCGTTTTGAACTTCGAAGGACGAGCGATATAAATTCTAGGTAAGAATCCCACGGGCCGTCAACGCAGACATGATGAAGTCTACTCGTATCGCAACTGAATGATTGCGTTCACGGCCTTCGGAGACACAAATTTCACGGCATCGCAACGAAATCTCGTGGCGGATTCGGCGCGTGGGAGATGGCAAGCAACCGAGAAGCTGTGCGTCTCGGCCGAAACGTTGCGCGGCGCGCAGTGCGGAACGCTGGCCGGATCTCGCGACCGGAAAACTCAGCGGCGCAAAGAGACTATACGCGTTTCCTGCCTGCCCGCCTGCTCGGCTCGGCTCGGCTCGGCTCCCAGGGCCGGCGTTCGAATGCAGGGACCCTCGCCAGAAACCGTTGAAATGCTATGCCGAGGGGTGGCACTGGCATTGTACGACACGAATCACGATACATGGAAGCCCGATCGTGGTAGGCGATCCCTTTCGCAAGAAGCTCGGATACGCGTTCAAATTTAAAAGAAAGGACGGAATGTTGAAATTTAAATACTTCTATTGGTATGACTTAGTTATGATATTTTGACGTTTCGTTTCACGGTTACACCCTGATCGGAAAGTCGGGGTGCGACTCGTAAGTTCAGAGTAGAGTCATGCACGCCGGCACGGTTGTAATTACCAAAAAGCCCATGATTTGAGCAAAAAAACAGTGGCAAACAAAAGCCAGCTAAAACCATGCAAAGGGATCGAGCAAGAAGTAAGACATTTACGCACCAAGTCCGATCCGTTTCTTGAATTTCTTCAACACTTTCATCTTGGACCTGAGCGGCGCTAGGAGGTCGTCAACGCAATGACACCGCTGTCCGGTTGTGGCAGACGTCTGCGCCTGGTTGGCCTTCACTCCTGAGACCCCCATCAATCGAGGACGCACTCGGCGCACTGACACACACACTCACGCACACTGCTACACCGAAGCGAAGGGAGAGACTAACGACAAACACGTGCTCTCTCCACGAGGAACTGACCGCGACTGACGGGACCGTGGAGCGTACCGAGGATTGTCTAGCGACGGCGCAGCGAAGGCAGCTGCTCCGCACGAGCCGGCGACCAATCAGCGAGCGAGCGCTGCTCGGCGTAGGGACGGCAGCTGCGTGCGCGCATCGCAACGCACATGGCGGCGTTTTAGGCCAGAGGGAGTCGCGAAAAGCGCCGTCACCTGTTTGGAGACCCGCGAGGGACGACGACTCAATGAGACCGCAACTACGACGGGCTTTCAAGAAACGCGATGCGATAGGAGGCCGAATCGTCTTACAGGTTTACAACCCTTTCGACTCGCAATTCCTCTGAAGTGAGATTTGCGAATGTCATTTGACGCATTCAAATTCACTGTTAAAACTTCATACTTCAAAACTAGGAAACTTGGACACAACATGGTTCGTTTCGTTTTTTTGTAGCTGTAATTAAAGTTATCATTTTTAATGAGGATTAAAAACAGGTCGCTGAAATTCACCTGCTTCATTTATCAGATATCTTCAACGAGAAGCCGAAAGCAACAAAGTGATACAACTACTTGTGAATCGCAAAGCGTATTTACGATCCAGTGACTGTCAAATCGGGCAGACTCCTAACGGAGAGTACAAGACCAGCTAACAGATTCCCCACGGCCCGCTGGGGGTTTGGTCTCCCATCATTATTCTAAGTCGCCTCTCCATCAGCATTCAGCAGCGCCGTGCCAGTGAACGAGCTGCAGCCTCGACGCCGCCGATGGAGGCGTTGCAACGCTCCGGTGCAATCGCAGCCGCAGAGTGGCTGCATTATTCAACAGCAACGTCCGCGCAGGGCAACGGAAACGCTCGTTTACACGCAGGTTTCTCCCCTCGCCCACTGCTACTACACCAACTCCTCAACAGTCCAAGTTATGACAATTACGTTAATGAAAGAGAGTAGCAATTATCAGCGTAGTCCATCTAAATTGCATGGAGTGTGTGATTATTCCGAGCACGGGATGTGTCTTGTCTCCATGCAGCGGCGGTCGGGGTCGGGGTCGGTAATAATGCACGTCGATGCGTGGATGCGCAGGACGGGACGGCGTTGCGCCAGCAGGATGTTTATGCGCGCGCGCGGCGCCGGAGAGCAACGCTCGGGAAGTGTGCGCAAGTGCAACACAACGCAGCACGAGCGGAAGTTTGAGCCAGCTTGTGTGGTTCGCTCTGCGCGGACTCCGGTCAGCAAAAGCTGTCACGTGTTCACAAGATGCCGGTGTCACTGATAAGTAACGAAAAGGTCCGACATCGCAGGCCAAACAGATCATGTGAACTCGATCATCCCTAACAATGACAACTCCAAATGGTTGTACAACGGGATAGAAGGAAGAGACATGCATAATTCCTCATTCGGAATGTGTATCTCTAAAAAGTGTTGGTTGTCCTTTCAACGAAAAGCCATAACCTGCCGGTTTGGGATATAATTGGCATGAGAGGAAGACCCAGAATGTTGGCCCAAATCTCGGCGACATGGAGTCACCCATGCCAATTGCAATCATTCATACATGGTGTTGTTTGTAAACCCTAGCACTACAATGGAAAGACACTGAGCCGAAGCCGAAGCATGGCAAGGCGTTTGCTGGAGACAGGAACCATGGCAGGCGGCGTCCGTCCGCAAGGAAATGACGAGCGCTCCGCGAAGAGGAGGTGGTCGCTGGCGCGGATGGACTTCCGGCGGCGGCGCGTCACGGTGCGACTTCCTCGCGACTCCCGGCGTCCCAAGGAACGTGCTGCTAGCGACCATCGAGTCTCCACGTGACTTTGTTGGAGGAGTTGGGGCGTCATCACGAGGGAATCGACGAAATCACTGTCAACAGATTAGTGTGACCGCCGGCCGTCACGTGATGCGAGTCAGCAGTCAGCCGACTGAGACAACTTGAACGAGGGAGATTTAACAATCGTAGCCAATGTCCATGTCCATCACGTGACAAGGGTGCACTGAATGGAAATCAAGCGCGCGACGGAAACGTCGTCATCGGCGGTCACGATTTGGCAGTGACTTCAGCGTCGACCGCAGTTTGCCGGAAGCTCGGTGGAGGTGCCAGGCTGCAGCGTCCTGGCCGAAGAAGCCGTCCAAGTGATGGGAATTTCGGACGGGATGTCCTGCCGTTGGTGGCTTCCTTATAGCCCTAGCCACAGGGTGGAAGTGACCGATAGGGAAGCGACGAGTCAGGCAAAGCGTCGCCCGTCTCATAACCGCGTGATTTGGGTGCGTTCGCTCGAACACGACGTATGCACTTATGGAATTAATTTGAGTTTGCAACTTTCTGGGGATCTCTTATCATAGAGTACCATACCATAGAATCAAATGATAAGTTTTTGTCATACCAATAAAAAGGGTATTTATCATTACAATTATTTACCATTTTACTCTTTACAAATTGTAAAAGAGTCAAATGGTACTTTACTTCGAAGTCCACCAGGCTGTGGAAATCTGAGGCTAACACGACTGTACGGTGCATATATATATATATATATATATATATATATATATATATATATATATATATATATATATATAGCAGTAGAAGTGTGCGTGGAAGACGTGAGCTATATGTTTGTTTACTATAATGATTGTGGGCCAGCTTGTCACCGCGCCAGACGTTGCCCTAGCCGCCCCGTCCGCACGCCACACTGCACCTCGTCGCCCCGACTAACGCGCCACGTGCCGGGGCCGTGCCGGGGCCGTGCCCCCCGCGGAGTCGGTCTGCCCACGTGGTAATTACGTGCGGCCATCGACGTCGCCCCCCACTCGGTAGACCGACGCCGACGAGGGCGCATCGGGGCTAATGGGGAATCGATGACGCGTCGATCGGGGCCAGGGGATGGCATGTCCGACGTCTGGGGGACGAGGGCGTCGGGCGAGCACGTGGCCGGTTTGTCGATTAGCGTTGCGAAAATTGGTACAAAATCTCTGCCGTACTTTCTGGCGGGTGTATGGAAATGTCGTTAAATAACTGCCGCTGATAAGGCAAATAACCGCCTTTTGCGCTATCTCCCATTCCAACCCGCTGCATCGCAAGAATTATCGCTGGCTTTGCTTACTTAAATATTGGAAGATGAAAATGAAAAGATGAGTTCTGAATTAGAGATCCGTCAATGTTAACGTTACACACTTCTTGCGTATCTGTCGGTAGCATCCAGGTGAAACTTTCTGTCCTCACTTATCTACACTTCAGCGAATGTGGCTCTTGAGGTGTAGGTATATATTCACAACACACACTACAGTACCAGGCATACCTGCATTGCATGGCACGGCAACCTCCAAGTAATGCGGGCAAACACCGCACACTTTATCGGCAGCGAGTGCAGCTGACATATTGATGCAGCTGGGCACAAGTCTCGTTTATAATCGAAATAAAAATCGCCTGCATCCGAATTGCATCTAATAAACTAAGCTAAGCCCTGATCCGGCCACTGCATCTGTGTGACCTTCATGTTGGACATGTCGGTATTTCTGGCCGTGTACGAATCTTTATTTCCGAAGCATTGAACACCGTTCGAGCCCGATTCGGTCACTGCACCCTCCTCCTAAATAAGGTGTTTTATTATTTTTACAGGTTTCGTTAAATGGTTAACACGACTCCATGCACACACACCCAAACGGGCAGAAAATATGCAACACTAAATGCGAAACGCAACGAAGAGTAACTACTCCGGCTCGGCTCGTGGCATGTGCAGCCCGCTGGGCGAGTGAGAGTTCCGAGGAAACGTGAACATGGCGGGCCCTTATGTGTGACCAACACGACGGTATACGACCCCTATGCCGCTACGTGTGGTGGTCAGTCGGCGTTCAGCGATTAGCAAAAAACAGCGCCAATTAACCCGGTCGGCGTTGGTAATCACTAATCTCCGCCCGCATTGGGGCACTTCAAGTCGTCCAAGATGAAGGAGAGGACCGAGGGAACCGATGGGCTCTATTCCAACGGGGTACCTATATACACATACATCAACTCCCATACATCAATTCATACATCGACTCCCAATCGAAGCTGACGATCGTAAACAAGCCAACGATTTGCATTTCATCGAGACAAGAAACTACACGTCTTCGCAAATAATTAGCGTAATTAATTATAAATGTTATAAAAGGAAAATGAGTATATGAAGGTTAATATGAACGCATATTGTATACAACGCATATATTAAACGCAATTTTAGATCGCGCGACCTCAAGCCATGTCTATATCCAACACCATTTGAAAAAATTATTTTTAAATTATCGCCTTTTCCTAAACCATTGTATTACCGAGCGAGTTGCCGATCGCACAAAGGAAATTAAAACGATAAATGCACCTCAAATTGCGTTCGATCCAATTATGTACGCATGCCGGCATGTTGTGATGTCTAGAAGAAGGCCTATTATCGACGCAAGTGTATCGGTGAGCAGGAGCGTGCGCCGTGCAATCCACCTGCTCCGATGTCGACAGGTGACCGCGCCGTCGACGACGACGACGACGGCGACGTCGGGGCAAGGGAGGCTGTGCGGCCTCCTCAAGATTACGCAGCAGCCACGCGCCGGACCCGCGACCACACACCTGCCGCGCCAAACTCAAGATCCATCGTGGTTCAAGCTTGAAACATGTTTTTATTTTCAAACTGCGCATCTGCCTGCCCCCAGAGTAACCCTTTGCTCAATATACTTGTTTTTCCAATTTGCAGCAGTCGAGGTGTTTCCGACGTGGTGTTTTGAAGGATGTTATGCCGAGTTGCAGCTTGACTGATGTGTATGCGAGCTTTTTCTCTTTGTGCTCGCGGAGATAGGGGAGAATTTATTTTCCAAATCGCGTCAGAATCCCTGAATAATGTCTAAAACCAGACGTGTCAACCCTTTTCCTTAAAAAGGTTTCTGTCCTTTAAATAAAATATATTGCTTCTTTGAAATCTCGAGCAAGCAAAACAACTTTCTGGGAAGTGGTGCGATCGGTCTTCTTCATCGCACAGGCACCACCACCCTCCCACGTTCCCTAGAAGCAGAAATGCATTGGCCTACTTATAAATAAGACGTTCTCCTGTAATCCTGAACTTAATGTTTAGGGTGCAGGCAGCCAGGGTCTTTCCGAGCAATCAGATCTCACGACACAGAGGTCAACGGATACCTATGAGATCAAAATTAACCATCACTCCCGTGGTAAAATTAACGAGTCTTGAAATCGACAAAACCCAATCATTTGTGTCCCCCGGAAGTTTCCCATGCGAAGGGTGGTTCTCACCACATCATCGACTACTTCTCTGGCGAATTTCTTCCGGAGCGACTTCACAGCCACAATTTTCATCTGAGATCATGCCGAGAATGCACTTCTCAAGGGGCGCACATAGCCCCCAAGAAAGGACCCCCTATTTAGGTGGTTACCAACGGCCTCTCTTGACATCTGCATGGCCGTTACACCGTGTGCAGATTATTCCAACTCTTCGCAGCTTCGTCCCCGCCGTTGATTGCACACATACAGCGCGTCCACCAGTAAAACACCCAAGCGGGGACCGAGTCACACCCGTCCTCGTCCACCCTTTTGCAGGGGGAATTACCTTGCCACCGACGACACTATACCAGCATACACTTCCGAAAGACGGGTTCCTTCTCTATGCCCCCTCCGCGCCGCGCTCCCAACTTCCTTCCGATCTACCTTCGCCCCATTGATACCGGCCTCCCCTCGTCTGGCCGGGCCGACTTGGACCCATTCTCCGTCTGCCCCGGGGGCCGGGGTGCGCTGCGCTGGGGCCCCGCGGGCCCAACTCTCTCACATGCCGGCGACGCGGTCACGGTTCTCACGTGACCGTCGTCGCTCGGTCGTCGCCAGGGAAGCTGAGATCGCCGCGGTCGCAGTGGTCATGGCGCAATCACAACGGCCCGCGGGGATGGTTGGGATTGCAACGACTCGATGCTTCGCAGATCAGCCTCATCCCATGTGACATGGGCCATGCTCCACTTGCAAAGGCTTTTTTTGCCAGAAATTATAACCGATCGGCACAATGCGAGGGGTTTGTTTATAGACTGGCGAGTTTTCTGGTCCAAATTAGACATGAAATCCACTCGGCAGGCCTCAAAGCTTCGTGTCATGGTTAGAAATTCGAATGATATCAGAATAAGCCGAATCTGGATTACGCTAAGGAGCATAGATATTTGCGTAGCGGCATGACCATGATTATGGCATACAAATAGTCAACAACGCGTGCTACCTTATCTTTCATCTGCAAATATCTAAAAGAGCATGTTTTGAAACGCATGTTTTTCTAAAGATGTCTAACCGACAACCCAGAAGAAGCACTGCAGTGATGCACAACCTCATTTATAAAAGTGATTGATGCGTGCCTTCACGAAGAGCAACGGGCATGTTTCTGCAATTGCAGCACAAAAGCTCTTTTAATTGCAAACGCATTAGACCCTCGTAACTAAGTTCCCCGACTAGCACCCCCACACCGCCAACTGCAGCGCAAAGCTATTTCCCCACGGACAGAACAGCACACACATGGCCCAGCCATTGTGCCATCATCCCTAGCTCCCAAGCCATGCAGCCGCGGAGCGGGGCGATTTGGGGGCGACGGTGTCCCGCAATTCGGGCGCGCACAATGCGATTCCCTCCGGCTGAATGTACATCCCCCCCCCCTCGCCGATTTTTCGGGGGGCGCGGGGGTGCCGAGGCCCTCGCGGCACGCGACACCCGTGGCTGTTGCCACATTTGCCGCCGCCGTGGGGCAAAAAAAACGCGCCGAGTCGACTTGATTCATGAAACGGGTACGTGCAGCGCCGCCTTAACATGCGTTGATGGAACAACCATGGTTTCCTTGCGCGGCGGTTTTTACATGCTGATAATCAACAATCGCGATGAGATGTCTGCTCGTGATGAAAAGTTATAGGCCGAGGTGACGAAATCGTTTCCATGAATGTCAAGTGCAGATTGCAATTTCTTTGCAAAATTTCCCCTGGGTCTCCCGTACATATTACAATTCAATAATTAATGAGTTTCCGACATCATTGTGCAAACATACCTTTATAAAATTCGCATAACGTGTGCAACTTTGCAGTTCATCGCGTGCCGCGTGCGAGGCATCATCGGCATTTGCGATAGACGCCCGTTACGCTAATCGAAATTGTGTCCCGAATGAAATGAGCTAGATGCACATCGCCAATTGACCACCGCTTCGCAGCATGGGGTGTACCGTGTAATTGCGTCAAGTGTCAGTGTGTTACCCCTAAGTGCATCCACCACCGACGTTTGCTGGAGGCCAGAATTACGCAGGATGACGCAGAGAAACGATGCAATTCTAGGACGAATCGGCCCATGTACTTAGCGGCGTCGCTCTTTCAAAGCCTCGCAGTAAACAATCGAGTAGAGTGCTATTTGCATGTAGCTGCTATACATTGGCTTGGCGCTATCGTGTTTTTGTCGACACTAATTTGTTGCGTGTAAGCCTCAGTTGATTCCGAAATGCAAACCTTATACGATAAAAATGCTAATCATGGATAATGTCTGTGTGTCCTGCACTCTTGCGCCACGATCCGCACTCGCAATACGCTAGCCGGCTTGCGAAAAACAAGAGAAATATTACCTACACGATGTTTGAACATATATTTTCACTGATAACAGAGTGCAAGACCAGCTTTAGTGCACTTAAAACAACAGGAAAAAAACAAGGACGACTTATGGATATTCTGCGAGCGTTATCAGATGGTCTCTTCGGAATCGCAAGCAATTTGGGCGCAATGGGTCAACTCCCACGTAATAATTATACCCTGGCGGAACAGCCCCAAAGGCGAAGAATGCGTAGACGGCACCGCTAAATCAAGTATTTGGACATTTCTCATAACAGTAGCATTTTCCCCTCACAGTCTCGAGAGCCCGATCTTGGAAAGGCAACGTCGGCGCTCGGAGTTGGCGCGCCGGCCCCACGGCCAGGTGGTGCGATTCCCTGTCTTGTACCGACACCGCCGCGGCCTGCAAGGGGCTCGGGGCCCACGACGCGGAGCACGCCAGGCGCGTGCCGCGACTAGGTCCACCACGCCGGGCTGGCGGCCCGAAAACTCGACCTTATCGACACGCAAAGGCACAAAGCGGCAGGCTCTGGGTGGGGGGTTAACGCCAGAAGGCATTCAGACAAACAAGAACGTCGACGCTGCACCTGGATGGAAATGTCGAAATGCTATACCTAGGAGATTATAGAGTGAATGTAGCTGGGTGTATTGGATGTGTGCTTCGCTATCTGCGGCGTGAGAGGAGCCGGTCACTGATAGGAATCACCGGAAAACCTATAATGGACTCAATGGGGCCGGGCCTCTTCTCAGGACGTTCTAATTTTATGCAAAAATCATTCAATTATGTGGGATATCTAAGATCTGTAATATTTGCAGTAAATGAGTATGGTTGCTTCATTGCAAAGCGAGTACGACCGGGAGATTGTAATGAATTATGTATATTGGTATAAAGTGTACATAATATCATTAATGATCGGCGCAAATTATATTGTGAAATGACGCCGCTCTTCGGGTAAAAAGTTATGGTCACATTTCGCTAATTGTAATAGCCTCCAGGGTAAAGAATAGACAAAGACTTTGCAAAAATGTCTTAATTACTTGCAACAGCTGATCCAATGAAAGTGGAGCCAAAGGCCAAAGGGCAAGTTGTCACTTTCCAGTTTCAAAGCCACGACGTAAATTTTCCCACCATCGCTCTAAAGTTCACCCTGCGCGTGAGTTCACTCTGTTTTACCCTCGTCCATCATTCATTGGCGCCATTTGCGAGCGTCGGAGTGCGTCGTTACGCGTGCATTCGTCACTCGACGTCGCCTCGGCGTCGCGACGTCCCCAGAAAGGCCGACGCCCGTCGAGACGAACCTTTCCAGCAGTGACAGACCGAAAATCCCGACGCGTCGACAATCGACGCACGACATCGCATTGTCACCTTTTTGCCGCTGCAAATTCGATGCCAAAGCCGCACCCGCCACAGCGTTATGGTCGCGTTTCGGAAATTGCCACCCGAAATTGGCGAAGTACATGGGACATTTTATTCGGGACAAGAAATTGTACAATCTCATCCCGTGGTTGCTTTCGGAGCTTTCGGGAGCAAGCACCCGGCCCTAAGGCGGAGAGGATATTGGAAAGATAGCACCAACGTTTGTTACTTATGCGATATAGCGCAGACAGAAATTTCCAGCACACCGCACAAGAGCGTTATCTATCGGGTTAGCGATCGTCGGAGAAAAGCGGCAATCGGAAAATCGTATTTCACACTTTGCTGTCCCCCGCCCCGCCCTCTTCTCACTATGCTGCAACTCAAATTGTCGGCCTTGTGCGTGGGAGTCCAGCCATTCGATTAAAGCCCGAAAATAAGAACGCGTTTCAATTTAAAACGACAACACAAAAACAAAGACTATAAAAAAGAGAAAACGAAAACACGAACAATGCAACATCCTCGAGTATCGATTCAACCTAGAAAAAGCCGAACGATCGCCAATTTGTTTGTACGACTTCTTCCGCCGGCCGAATGCAGCAATTGAAAAGACGGATGTGCTCACATCACTCACGCTCTCAGTCTCACACTCGCCCCACGCCGAGACGAAACAAGGCGCGCGAGACCGTTGATAAGGACCGCGACACTCGACACGAGGCGTCTCATTGTTATAATTGTTACGTCCTGTCGCTGTCGCTGTCTGTATCTCCCCAAAGACCATGGGACGACGGGGCCATTCAGACTACTCACTGGAATATGACGGCTGTTTCAAACTTTCGACTAATGTTGAAAGAAGTTGACGCCGAACAACTTCGTGGTCATCAGCGAACTTCCTTTATCTAGACATTTAAAATGTTAAATTTAAGCGCAGGACCCAACAGATCAACCGGGCATGGAAAACAAACCACACCAAATTGCCAATGGTAAACGAATGAAGACCTGTCCCTATAGAGATACGAAATTACGAAACAAATGTTAAGGGCTTCAAGTTCAATTGGTTCTGTCTCGGGAGAAATATGCGTACCAAGACATAGGGGACACCAACTTGTAACATTCATCCCACAATATGGCGATAATTAATATCGGCCCGTGTGGACCGGCGTTCAGTCACTAATACTTCGTATATAGTCGAAGTCGAAGATAGTCGAAGTTCTATAGACTATAGTCAAAGATCTGTAGTCGTATAGTAGGAAAATCTGATCTTCACAGCGACGTCTATGAAGACATCAACGACGACATCAAATGCCCATCGCCCCCCCCCCCCCCCCCCCCCCCCAGATCGACACCAACGCCGCGCTCCGACGCCCTTGAGCAGGGCAGGACCCACCCTTCCTGCCCCGCGCCGACGACGGCGACGACAAGATGCCGGGCGACACCTCGCGCTTCCTCCGCGCGGAGGGCGCGGTGGCCGCGGTGCGTGGACCGGATCGCAGGATGCGTGCCGTTCGGCTCGGCACCGCGAGGCGCCGTCAAGCGCGGCGCCTTCCGCACGATCCTGGACACGGGTGTCGATCCGGGGAGCGTCGTCGCCTCGCCGGAAGTCATGACTTACGATGTGGAAGTCGACGGATTGGTGTTGACAGAGACCTCAGTTCGCGGCGTCGCCCAAGCTATTAGTGAGCCGTTCACCAGCCAAGTGGTCCAAGTCAGGCCAGATTTTTCATGACCTGAATGACCTGATGACCTGATTCATGACCTGATGTTTGATAGTGTAACTTTGGCAAATCCACTAATTTGCAGCTGACCTGTTCTCTATCTACACAAACAAATAATTGAAATATGGCTTGCACCACCGCTCGAATAAACAATTTCGAGAATCTGTCTGTCGCAAAACGTCGATCAGGACGTCGTCGAAGAACTGACTTGGACCACTTGGCACTGTCGCGCTGGATCAGTGGGTGCAGAGGCCATTGCTTGGCCTTCGAGACATCGAGATATTCAAAATTACCATTCAGACACGATATCAATTTAATGAAAACTAAGATTTGGAAATTAGCGACTGGAAACCCCTGAAATTGGCACTCTATAATTAGGATGGTATAAATATTTTAGTAAAAAGAATTGAGCTTTACATATCTTTTCTATTTGGCAAGCCCTCTTCAATGTGTTCGACTTCGAACTCGATTGTATACCTACTACTGACGAACAACGAAAGAGTAAGTAAAACTGTCTGCAATCTATTCCTAAATATGCATTCCTATCCCTGTATCACCTGGATTTCTGAGCTGTAATGAGTAATTCTGCGTCTGAGCTAATGTCTGTGGTTGTGAGCAGTCAGGTCAGGCCAGGTGACCGTCGCACCGCGATGTTCGCCGCGGCACGCACGATCGCCGGCGTCGCACGGGAAATCCACGCACGGCATCACGCACGTGTGCGTGCGTGCGTCTGTGTCCCTTGGCACACGCACCGAAATAGCCGGACACGTCGCGTCGCGGTTTTCGCCGACCAAATCAACTTCTATTTCTGGCAGGTCGCACTCAGGAAGACGCCGAACTATTGCACAACACGAGTCTCCGCGTTCGAATTGTCTGTCGCCGAACATTTCACACATACCGATTGCTTTCAGAGATATTTTCAATGATTCTTTTCAGCCCAGAATCGTAAAAATATTTTTCCTCGAGGAGCAGCACAAATCAGCTGATTGCGTGCCAAGAAAGCCCCAGCTGGGTCGTGTGCACCTTCCATTGCACGCAGCGAGGCAAACATCTCAGGCTCGGTTCCTTTAGGTGCACAACAATGCAGTCCACGACGCAATGTCTTGCCTCGCATTGTCGAGGAATCCACCTTAGCTCTCCCCGCCGGCCGATCCCGACGGCCGATCAGCTGAGGCCGAGGTGTTCCTTTCAGGAGCGGCTTTGTCCCGATGCCCGAAGGATCGGTGTTTTGCCCAAGACAGCGGCCGGCACAGGTAAGACGCTGGTGGCTGGCTCCTAGCCATTGTGCACGACCATTGTTGCCGGTTACGCAACTTCCCGACGTGCACACGGTTTCTATGGACCATTGTTGATCTCAAGAGGTTCCGAGGCACGCGTAACGCATTGTGCGTTGTGTTGCGTAGGCCGACCTTGCGCAAGGCGCACTCGGTTCCCACGCGTGACCCCCGAAGGTGCCCGGTAGGCAAGGTATCGACAAAGAACGCGAAAATATGTTTTTCTGTCGGACTTTTAAAGATAGAAGTGTACGAGGAGGGAGGGAAACGTCAGGCTAGAAATGAAAAATAGAGTGCTGTGCTGAAAAACTTACGGCAGCGCAAGCACGAGTTTCTTCCCTACATTATTTATTGTTCATCTCGTGATGTCACAGAGCTGTGACTTTTTAAATCTTGCGATTTACGGCCGGGGAGAATGGGAAAAGTATGTGAGATTTATAAGGGAAAAAACTAGGGCGGATGCCGAGATGATCCATGGAGATAGATGTGCGATTCGAATGAGAAAAGTCTTGCATTTTTATCGCTTATTTTCCAGGATTTAGCACATCTTGCTGGTTTGGCCAAGTTTGCTTCGTCAGGCGTCCTGTCATAAAACTCAAATGTGATCCTGGAATCGAGTAGCACTCGCGGGGAAGAATAATTGGCTGGAAGTAACCATGTTAGTAACCAACGTCAACTTCAACCGCTCGAGCTTCAAGGAATGGAGGTCCATTCTAAGTTCATGGCGACAGCGAGGGAATGATTTTATACACGTCTGGGATATTTTACTGCGACGTGACATTGTCGACTAGCAAGAGCTGAGACCTGAAACTTTTTGCCAAGGGCACTCTTTTCTGTGCGATTACAAAGTTTTGAGGTGCTTTTTATGTTCTGTTTTTCCGTGGGTCAATTCGACGTAGAAACAGAAAGCCAGTGGCGCAGAAACTGATTTTCAGTACGAGCTCCACACTGCACGAAAAGTGGCTAACAATGACGAAACGCAAGTGACCAAATTCCTCGAACAACGAAGATGATTCACGAAAGTTGTTCAAAGGGGTCGAAATCATTCTTTGAACCAGAATTGCTTTTCATTTACAAAGAAACAAGGGAATCCTAAGAAGATTTTACATAAGTCAACCCGAATTCGCGACGTTACCCCCTGCATCGGCTTTCGGCGGCATTGGCCAACGAATTATAGTGAATACTACGAATTATAGTGAATACCCATGAATTATTCGGAAATTTTGTTAATTGTGAAATCATTATGCGTACCGCCATAATACGGCCAGACGAACGCTCCGACGCTGCCAACCGTGGCGAACCAAGAAGCGAGTCGTGCGCCCGCCACGCGCCTTGGGGTGGTTGGGGGTGCCCGTCCACCAACCATGTGATGCCGGGCAAGCGGCCGACACGGCCACAGGCCGGCACCCTCGCCGACCTCTGTCAGGGGGAGCGATTAGGCATCACCATGAAGACCAGATGCCACGGCGCAGCCAACAATAAATTAGCTCACCATGTCTAGTTAGGTATTGTCCTTCTGTTCCTCAAGAAAAAAGCCTCTCGTATCTCGGACAGAAATCTGAAGCCAATCCACGCAAAAGTGCCTCGCACGGTGTGTGTTCTGTTGGAAGGTGCGTGAGATGTGGAGGTGGGCGCCTCACTTAGATAACCGGCCGCTTCTGGAGGAAATTACGTTTTACATGATTTATGAAGACGTTGAACCTGACAGATAACGAAAATGAGAACATGGAATCGAGATACTGGCTGCATAATACTATCTCATTACGCATCTATGATCGACATGCATCCCGAGCCGAGGTGTACGACATGCCTCGCAACAGATGAACGCATTAATTGGATCTAAGGACCTCTGATAGTTCGAAGAAACCGTCCAGTAGCTGGCAATTCCCCGGCACAGAACAGCGAAATCGATCATTAGGTAATCGAACTCATCAGGCCTACCTATATGCAACATAAGATATATAGCACTGGCAGGAAATAGTCAGCAGCTGTGGTCTGTATGAATTCTGCTTCGGTGCAATATCTTACGGATATAACAATAATATCGCTTATTATTTCTCAGTGCAATGACTTCCAATTGTAGAAATCGAACGCGATCGGAAGCTTATCGTGGGGGTCAAGGTATTTGAACTCGGATGTTTATCAGAGCCGGTATATTGGTATGCGCTATATTATAATCATAACATTCGCTCGAATTCCGGGACCAAGAGGTGGGCGATGAGTGGGCGATGAGGGGGGGGGGGACAGGATGCGAGCTAGGGGTGGTCAAGCTGAGCTGGACCAACTGTCCGGCAGCGCGCGGACCGCGCGTTTTGTCTCCACTGTGTTTCGTCGCGAGGACAATGCCCGCTTGCGTTACAATGCACGTGGGGGGAGAGAATGGGAGAGGACATCGCGGACACTATTGCTATTCACGTGAGGGTCGACTATAAATACATCGAAATTCGAAGGGATCGAATCGGTGAACCTAGTCGCGATCCAGGTGAACTTTATAGGTCCAGGTGAACTCGCGATTGTAAATGGGATAACCAAATCAACAAACAAGGGGTGAGATAGCATGCGATCGTCGTACACGCTGAAAGTAACGAGGCTGTATGAATGTCTGGGTCGAAAATATTGACGAATGGACGAAACTCTGTTATCCTTGAGAGCAGAAGAAATGGTATTTGATGATAATACAAAGGGAGAGTAGAGTGCTACCTTCAGCGAGGGTTCGCAACACGTTGCAGCACAATCAACCAACCAGCGTGTCCCCGCAACTCAAGTTGGGAAGGCGCTGCAAACGGGCAAAATATTGAACCTGCCCAATATTTTGGCGTGACACGACGGTGTTGCAGCAGAAGCGTTTTATCTGTTTGGCGTCCACCAAAAGGTACGAGAAGACGATGCTAGCCGTCACTATTTTGCGTCCATCTCATTTTAAATTTCAAGTCTATGCTATTAGTGTTTCAATGTGAAAACACATCTGAAAAACTCATTTCGAGGTTAGTCCGCCATTTTGCTCGGTGTTGCTGCGCCACTGTCGCAGCGCTGCAGTCGTTTGCACGGCAAAGTTTGTGTTGCCGAGGCAACCCTATCCGTACTACACGTTGGAAGCAATGAGACTGTATAAGTACCTGGCCAAAAATGTGGACGAAAGATGAGAATCCTTGAGGGCAGAAGAGTTCCCGCTAACACATGGGCTGTACAAATGGCATTTGATGCTATGTATCGTGCTGATGGACGCCAAGGAACAGTTCTTGGACGATTGACCGTGGTACGGTCGACGGGTGGACGATCGACTATCGATGTCTAACGTCAACTCGGTTGAGCATCGTTGCATCGGACATGATAGAATTTTTTCATCGGTCATGGACTTGACAATCGGCACCACATGTCAAAATATGCTTAAAATAACGACAATGGGCAACCCATTGTGCATGTGGAAGAATTCGGCAATTTTGTCTCACGAACATGGAGTCAATTCCAAATCGGGCTCGCTATTAAGTCGCCCCATGATAGAGCAAGGAGCACAAAAGAAATAACAATCGCCTTCAGCCTTTCATTTAATTTCAAACAAAGTTTTCTTTAGATACCGAGAGCTGACATTTCCTCACTTCCTTTCGTCTGTCCATATTTAAACGCATTGTTCAAGAGTATCCGAGAGTGAACGTGCGTATACGGAGACGCATCGCCATGCAGGGGGACATGGGGGTGCTCAACGCGCCCCATGAAAGCATCTTGCCGCGCCACACGCGGTGACCCCGTCGAGATGTCAACCAGTCCTGTCACACGTGTGCGCGTGTGTGCGTGGGGCAAGGGGTGGCAGCCCTCGTGGGGGCAGATATTTATACTCGACACTCCGCACATGTGTCTCCCCCCCCCCCCCCACCCTTTCCGGTGCATTGCCCATCGGATGTACATTGAAATGCACAGGGGTGCATGTGCATATATATGCTTCCGCTATAGGTATACCTTGTGACGCCTCCCTTTATTATAGACAGGGCTCGGGTGGCGAGGTAGCGAGGTAGCTAGGATGTGGCAGTCACCCCTGCTGCATATAGGAAATAAATACACCCGGGGTCGGGAGCGACGATGCAGCTGTTTGGGTATCAAGAGAAATCAAATAAGAGGACTCATTAAGTGTCGAGGCGCTGGATATTTTTAGACCGGCTTGATGCAGATGAGAGCTGTGCTGTGGTTCACTTGAGGCGTTTAATGATTCGTTTGGTTTTTCGTTGAAATTATAAATATATATTGCGGTGGGTGGGTTTATGGTGGTAGTTAAAGTTATGACTATATAGATTTGTCCGTGATTAGTGTAGATGCGTTGGTGTGATTGCGGGGGCGTTATTATAGAGTGGGATGGGCTGGCAGGGATGCTGTATATCTGACAGGGTTATCACTTTTATGTGCCGGAAATTTCGTGACAGTGTTAAATGTTATTTACTTATTTTACATAGATCTACACTTTCTGAAGTTATGGGTTGAAGGATGCGAAAGTTCTCAACGTTACGACGCTGCAAGTATTCCACTGATAAAAAACACTTCTGAAGGAAACCAATGGAAACTAAGATGTCAACCAAACCAACGAACACGGCCTGATCATCCTGACTAATCCAGACGATATTTGTTTGTGTCATGATCATGATTGAAGGGGGAGTTCGGGCAAGTTTCTGTTATGCAGGGTTTTTATTCAAATATATGAAAACTATGCGCAAATGTTCAGCGCGAGAATAAGGTTGGTTTCCCGTGACGATCGTTTGACGATCATTGATCGCGATGATCGTTTGTTGGTACTGCTACCGTGCTTGAGATGAAACTTGAAGTATTAAATTAAATGGTCTCCAACCTCTCCGAAAACGTAAACAAACCAATCGAATCGTGCTACGTCGGAGAAACAATGACATTATTGTTCTTGAGCTAGGGCAGCAAAACAAACATGCATCTAGCCGAAAATAGACAGTTCAATAACTCCTTCATTATGATTACTAAATAGGCAATTTAAAAGGCAGGCATAACTAGCAAGTAACTCAGTGGCATGTTTTTGTTGGTGCTGTTGTCGTCGTAAGCGCGATGCTCATTCTCTTGCTCTTTGTTTTGGGCGAAAAACTGGAAAGCCATCCTTGTCTGTACCATAGAGGATAATAAAGAATGAAGGCCTTGTAAGAGAGCGGCCAGGTACGCTGGGATCGAATCGGGGCCCGTACAGGATAGGTAAATTTAGGTGGTAGCTGGCTCTGGCAGCTGTTGGCTGGCAGCAGCAGCAGCAGCAGATGAAAAGAGCTTCCGCCGAGGGGCACTATCCGACCTCCAGGTGCGTATAGGTACGGCCCAGCCAGGTACTTAGCTTCAATTAAAGTACTCCACCACTCGCAATGTCTGCTATAGCGGTACCTAGTCCAAGCCGTAGAGTATATGTCGACGGGTTTATTTTGGTAATTAGAAAATAATTGCGGTTTTTGTCCCGGGTGGTTCGTTAAAATAGGGAAGAGGGAAATTCGCACATGGGTTGTCGTGTTTTCTATTTGGGACAGACCTGGTGGGAGACATTCCAGCGGTGGAGAATTAGGCTGATGGATGGTAACAAAACAAACGCTAGATGTTATCGCATGTAAGATATATCATAAAGCGATTGAGAAGGGGAAATAACAATCGCAAAAAAATTGCCTCGTGTTTTTTTGAGCAGCTGGACGCGCCAAATTTGGCCATGGAAGTTGATAAAGAAACCGGAAAGTGGTCGTACCGGATCCTGTGCTGATAATAAAGAATGGAAATTTACTGGTTTGCTTTGCAATCGTGCGTGACATTCCAAGTTTGAACACACTGATCACCTGTTGCATTGTTATAAAAATAACACAAATTTGTTAGGCAAAATAATGTATAAGGTACTGCATGTTCTAAAGATAAAGATAATTTGTACTATGTTTATAACCTTCGCAAGTGGTCAGGTGTGCATACACAAAAAGAACCCCATTGCGTGACAATTTTTTGATCTTCGGTGACACATTCAAATTTACCTCACGCAGGTGATGGGGAGATGGTTTCAGCCAGAATGATTCGCACGCCGAGAATGACGCATTCAATGGCTTCAAAGGGGTAGCAATCTCTTGGAATATTCGTATTCATCCTTTCCTCTCCACTCAGGATCTTCAGGATAGGATGTATGAATCTTGTTTACATAATAAGCATGGCGGGAGATGAGATAAGACAGACTGTCAAAAAAGTCAATCGATGTCATGTCAGAGCAGACATCGAATCCCAATGTAAATATTGAGATTATTATTAATGAATCTTCCATTAAAATGTATTGAAACTAATCAGTCCACTCTCACAAGAGCAGCACACAATAATCATACCCGAGAGGAAATTTTCTTGCGGCTAAGTGACCTGAAAGGTGAGAAATGTGAAAATGTTGAGAGCAAAACGTGCTAAAATTATTTTTTGCTAACCTGGATGTCCAAGTGCACTTCCCGTCTGGCCCATTTCTCACGTCATCTGCCCGATAGGCACACCTTCATAAGTAAAAAATCTTCACGATCAGTCGTCAGAATTTAATAATAATCGTTAATCACAACAAAAAAATTAAAATACAGACTTGGAGATCTAACGTTACGTTACACCCACTAACAAGATGGCACGTCTGACACATGCGGACAGGAGAGTGCACTGCAGCGCTTTCTGTGAAATATTTCGTTAACTGTAAACGCGCGCAAATTCGAATAGCTGAAACTCGGCCAGAATTTTCAAGAGTTTTGTATTGTTGGTGTATACAAAAAAACCAACATACCAAAATAAATGAATTATGTTATACAATACGAATATTAACATGGTCCATTATAAAACAGCGTTATTGATTTGGACTGAAGCAGTAAATGCAGGCAAGGCGAGCTTACAGTCTCGATACAAGTATCTTTTGTCTCAGCATCCAAATGTTCAATGTTCATTTTCCCAATAACACATCTATTCACGTGGAGGCTTCTTCACTATTACGAAGAGCCTCATTTGGAGTCTTGTATTCTGCACTTGAAGCATTAGCAGGCACATTACTGTCCACTTTCACCATTTTCTTCTTGAGGTAACACTTGTATAGACCATAGTGCACTATACTGCAAATGATGGCCAACGCACTCAGTAATCGGAACGTTTTGCTCCCTCCGATCCACCGGTATAAGAAGCCGCCGACGAGACTTCCCACGGCGTAGCCTTGATTTAAAGAAACAAACAGTGATTACATTTTCCCAGAATTATGCTTTATATTATTTCTTAGCTATTTGAGCTTGTGTGACACTCACCTACCAACCGGGCATCAAATACATCCTAAATCTAACAATTTTAAAGACTTAGAAAGATTTGAATAGTTCCCTCAAGTTGACCTAGAAATATTTGCTACACTGTAAGGACAGGGGTTTCTAATTTCTCTGCAAACGTCCCAAAGCTACCTCTACCATCGATGACTGCCAGAATGAAAAGCATACTCGGAACGGACTTTCCACAAAAGATCTGAGCACAGATTTGTCATAAGAGTGCTTATGCTTTGTATTTGGCAGCTCCCATCTAGTCTAGTTCTGGTAGCTGGTGTCCTAGTTGTTATTTTCCTTAATTTCCCACAACCATTCTAGGCAAACCTGCCATAAATTCACCACACCAAAATGACATAACCTACTCAGCAGCCACTTCACACAAGCCCGACATTGCATCGGCATTTGATTGGCGATTCCCTCGTGACATAAACGTACCGAATCCGTCGTCCATGCCGGCCACTAGACCCTGCATGGTGGCCGACGCGCCAGGCGGACTGACGGCGCTCGCGTACGCGACGATGGTCGTGTAGCAGAGCGCGTATGTCGGGCCTTGCATGAAAAGCTCGATGGGCAGCACCCACCACGGGTCGGCGATCAGCGAGATCAGACCCAGTCGCAGCGAGTAGAACAGGAAGCACAGCGTCAGCGAGTTGCCGTAGCCGATTTTCTGCAGAATGCGGCCTGAAATGGGAACGGTACGCAGCTTAGTTCCATATTGATATGTGTAAGCTCTAGCTGATAAGAATACAATATAGGGTACGTGTTCAATTTGTGGCTAAATTATTCATCAATTTGGCATTTCAACAATGCTTAGTTGGTGTATATATTTTCTATGTGTTAGTCGTATTATGCAAATTATGAACATATAGTCCAGGCGTGGGCAACCTTTGGAAATCATGGGCCTGATTCAAATTTTCTGGATGTTCGGCGGGCCGGACGACTACTTTCGTAAATTGTGGGGAGGGGAAGGTGGGAGGGGAGCAAATATGTCAAATGATACACCATCAAAAATGATATGCTGAAATTAACCTAAAGAGCTTAGATGAGTTCCAAAATGAACATTGAATTTTAAAACATCTTGTCGGCTGTGCCCCTCCACCTTTCCCAGGCTTGCGATTGTCCCAAGAGTATTATCCAATCGAACCCTCCGCTCATAATTGGTAATAGAGTAGGGTGACCACATTTTCGAACTCAAAAGCCGGGACATTTTCGCACGGGGGGGGGGGGGGGGGGATGTCAATTACCCATACACTCAGGGCCGTAACAGCACCTTGCTGAAAATAACGCAATGCCCCCCCCCCCCCCCCCCCCTCTAATTTATGATTTAAATTATTCAAATTTACTGAGTTTACCCAATTTGGCAGCTCCCACTCCCATTTTCTGACCCCTACAATACACAATAATGGCAGAATAAAGCAAAAAAGTCAACACGTAAGGATTCAGAAGGGGTTTGATGAAGGTGTGGGACCGCTTATTTTGATTAACTGACCATTGCTTAAAAAAAGCACTACACAAAATCAAAAATAACAATTATTGTATGTAGATAAATTATTTGAAATAAAAAAGATAAAATTAATCAAATGGAATGACTGGAAAACCAGGATCTTTTGGCGTCCCGGGTGGTGTCTCTCGGGACACCGGGACAGGGAACTGAAAACCAGGACTGTCCTGGGAAAACCGGGACGTCTGGTCACCCTATAATAGAGGTATACATTAATTTAAAAGTGTATGCTATTTTCACCCAAACAAAGTCAAAATCAGACATTTCCTACATTTACCTCATTGCAAATACTGTTCTGCAAGTCATGAAAATAATTTTACCATAGAGAGATGTTTACGAATGACATGAGCCCGGAAACTACAAGAAAGCACTCAAGATAATATACCGTAAAATTAGGTTTTTTAAAAACTTTAAAGACATTTTACTTTAGACACAGTCTGGGCCTATCTTTCATGCATATTGTCCAAATCCCGGCGGGCCAGGGATTGCCCATGCCTGATATAGTCATTTCATATTAATCGACATATTTTTATTTGGGAGTGCTGTATTCAGCCTATTGCTGCCATGTGGAGCTGAGAATGCCATTTGAATGCAAAATCCTAGAATGTGGTCATAGGTACCTGCGATGGAGAAGAATATGACTTCCCCGACGAGTGTTTCGGCTGCTATAACACAGCCTTCAAGTAGCTTGATGTTGCCCATGTTGCCCGTGGCGATCGCAAGATCTTCCAGGAACCTGAACCAAGGATAAACACGCAACTTAGCAAACGCCTACAAGGAGAATTTTTAGGATCCAGCTAGTGTCAGCCTCAGCACAGAACTTACCAGAAAAGGTAGTAAATTATGAAGCCGTCGAGGATCCCAGCAAGAACGGCAAACATGAGGAAGATGACGATGTGCCGATGGCTTACGAGCTTTCCGATGTCTTTTAGAATATTTTTTGATCGTGGAATCGGCGGCAACTAAAATATAGAAAGTAGCATAAATGACTTTCAAAACTAACATGTGCTTTGACCTTGATAAGCTATTATTTACAACCCAGCCCAAACTTTGAGTTTGATGAGCTAGCAGCCAATTCTCTAAAAGCACACACCTTGAGTTTAGTACAGCAGAACACGTCGATGAGCGTGAAGATCAGCACGAGCGCAAAGGCGGGCGTGTAGTCCTTGACGTCGCTGCCCGCCGACCACCAGTCGATGGTCCATCCCGCCAGGAACGCCGTCACCCCGAACCCGATCGTGCCCCACACGCGCTGCTGTCCGTAGAGCATCTCTCCACCGGACCCTGGACGAAAGAGAAGTGGTTGGCTGAATGCTGCTGTTTAATTTGATAGGTAGCAAAATTGCCAAGGGAACATCCAAGAGAAAACCTTATTGTGGGAACAATAATTTTTAAAGGTTTCTTTAAAATAGATAAGAATGGTTATTTGTTTGGAATAAATTCAAATGCTACAACCAATGCTGGGATGGCTGATCATGGCCCATGGTCTCCCCTATCAAAGATAGAAGTGGACGAAATTTTCATTTTTACCTCAAAGCCAAAAGTTACATTGGCCCATGAATTGGTAGATAATAGGTAAGTGAACGAATTTCGACAGTGTAATAATGATAATTGACCTGATATATCACGCTATCTTCTACATAGTGTTCATGAGTAATGGGTTTACTTTAAGTTTCTACCTTAGAATAAAAAGTAACTTGATAATGGCATCAAAGGATTTTTTTTGCTGCCTGTGCTAAACTCCAGTAACAAGATAATTCGCAGGATATTTGTTTGTAAGACCTACACTACAGTAACCAAAGTTATCTTGCAGTAAGAAAGAAGATGTCTCTTACCCAAGACGTCGAAGCATATCGCGTCACTGATACTGTTGCTGACATTAAACCCTATCGTGCCCAAACACATGAGCACGACGAATCCCCAGAACGTCGCCGTTCCGTAAAGACAATTGCCACCGGCTCCGATTTCTTCGAGCATGCACGTGTAAATGCATTCGTCGACGTTGGCGTTGTGACACTGCATCGACTGGTTCTCCACCACACACGGCCGGTACTCGTCCAGTTCGGGATGCTCGAGGGCGCCTTCGGGGGGGCTGAAGAGCACGGTCACGCCCGACGTGAGGTTTTGCAGGGGACACGCGAGGAAGCAGGTCGCCTCCAGCGTGCGGTTGTCGCATTTACGCGACTCGGCGACTTCCTGCAAGCACGGGACACGAGTGCATTGCAAAGATGAAAGAGGCGCCATCGATACCTATGAGACATGTTTTGAAATGGGGGAGAAAAATACAATAAAGTTCTCTTATCTATATTTCTTCTGATAACGGTAACTTAAAGGCAGTCCACTGTCTACAAAACGTATCATCAAATTGGAAATTAGGTCTAGGACACTGTCAAAGGATAATATATACACAGAATGAAAAACACCCGCAGTTGAATATTTATCCCAAATCCAGTTGTCGACGGAAGTACTGATTAGTGATTAGGTCGGATTGAGCCTCTGATTAATTGGGACCTAACAACACGGAAAGAAATCAAACGCGCTTGATTGTTTTATGTGCACGGTTTACTCACCAGTTCCCCGCAAATCGGCGTCTGACACGAGATCGTCGCGACGTCGTGCGCCGTCTCGGTTTCGACTCGCGGCTGAGGGATGAAGTAGAGCAGCAGGTAGAAGAGGCTGCACGAGACCACGATCCCGATGAAGAGCTTCTGTCGCTGCCGCTGGAAGTAGTCGAGCAAGAAGCCGACCACTGGCTTGGCCAGCATGAAGAGCAGGGGCAGGACTGCTGTCACGCTGCCCATCACCACCTCGGACACCCCCAACTGCTTGCCGAAGACGTTCAGGAACGGCAGGATCGGACCCATCGCTAGAGGATAGACCGTCGACTTTATAAGTTAGTCTGCATATTATACAGTCGGCAGTCGGCAGACGGCTTCAATGTTGGTGTCAACTGTCTTGAAAGCCCTGACCCCTGGTCCATGTCAGTGCATATACCACCGCCACCGACTATCGGAAATTGAAATACTAGCGAGTGAGAACTGGACGAGGCTTCAGCTTCACAAAGCTCTTGATTCCACATAATGACAAGAAATGTTATGTTTAAAGTTATTTGCAATATGCGTATCGTATGCAGTTAAACCTGTGGTCAAACGACCAAAATATATTTCTGTGAAACGATTTCAATGTCTTTAGAAGGTTGCAAATAATAATAATAATAATAATAATAATAATAATAATATGTTTATTGCCAGATTGATCATTGAATAGATACATCATCCGATAGATACATACAAGAAGGCTAGATGGCTTCGACTCGCTATAAACAACATCTTCGCAGTTCGCAGAATGATAGAGTGGAGTGTTCCCATGGAATGAAAAGTCCCAGCGGCGCTGCATATTGCATTACTGAGGTAGGACGCACGACATGGGGAGGTTACGTCACGAGGCCATGTGGTCGTGACTCCGAGCTGACAGCTAGTCTCATACACGTGCCTTGGAAGAAAGCGCGCTCGATATACGTCCGAAGTCTAAGGTCAATGGGATTCCTGAACAAGTGCAGTGCTCCGTGCCAGCTCCCACCTTACCTGCCATGAAGAAGAAGTAATGCGCCTTCACAGGCAGCAGCCGGTAGTTGATCTTCACCATGGTCAGCGCGTTTGTCGGCAGCTGGAATCAGGGAAACACGTGGAATTGTCGTCGAGCATCAATCGCGACACGCGAGGGCACACGTGTCGTCCGTGATGAATTCAGCAATCAGCTGGCAGTGAATATGAACATCTGTTTCGAGTGATAATTTTAGTTGAACTTTGACACCACGGGTATATTGTGAGCAATGGTCTCCTTATAGTCTATGTCGAGTCTACTCCGTGAGCTACAGGTTCACTTTATTATCCAATTGAAGATAAGGTGCATGCTACATAGAGAGGTTATATTTAATTATCTTATCTTTACAATGACGGGAATTGTGTGCTTTGATGGATTATTAGTAGAGAGATGCAAATCCATGCAATTACAAATTACAATCTTATAGAGAAGCGTAGATGTATGTAGATGTATATTATGTACTAGTGCAATTAAGTGTATGGAAATTAAATTACGGTTGTTAGAAATCGATAGGAATAAATACATGCTTATGAATATCGCAACGTTGTAATTCTGGTGGCCAAACGAGATAATTTTTTGACAAAAATTTCTATAATATAAACAAATTAGCTAGATAGGTATGTCAAAACTGAAATAGATTCCTGCATTCCTCTCCGCATACAAGAATAATACCTAACTATAGCTTAAATTTGCCTGAAGCCATCTTATGCACCTAGATGCAGAAATTCATTCACCAGTTTAAGATTGACACCCACCACTGCCGCAGGTTAGACGATATTACCGACTAAATGCACTTTACAACTAGATTACAGCGCCCATCCTTTGCACTGAGCACGCACCCGCACACGTGCCCAACACTGTCAACCTTCGAGGACGTCGAACAGCACAGTCTTGTCAACTCTCTACCTCTACACACCATTTCGTGGCAATAACATCTCAAGTCCTAGGTGTTCACCGCTAAACCTGTTGAACCTCCTCACTGCAGCGAATGCTTTGGCACACTGACAGACAAATATCCCGACGCCTTGCCTCAGCGTGAGCGTTCCCGATGTGGGGCTCCACTCCGCTCGGTAGTCAGACAAGGTTACCTACTTGACATCTATGTCGCCCCTTTGATAGTTCAAGCTTCGATTTCCTGGCTGACAGTCGGGCTGCCTCATGATAGCCGGTTGATTGCTTTATCACTTAATTAATTCGTCAGATTGTTAAGTCATGTCCTCCGACACACGTGTGAATAATCTAGTGACAACATTGTGAAAGGGTGGGGATAACACAACCCTTTGGTGCTCGGCTATCAGATCGTTGACACTACACAGTGGGGTCCCATCAGAGATCTAACTTTTCATCGTCCGTTCGTATATATCTCCTCCTTGTCCTTATCCACAAAATAATTAATTGTGCTCGTAATTTGTATAAATTACGTATTAATTTGTATTAATTTGTATAATAAAGATCTGCAGTTGCACTCACTGATATGAGATGAGTTCGATTTGCCTCACCGGATAAAAAGTAAAATCTATATTCCGGCTGCAGCAAAGAAAGGTAAAATTATGAGCACACACCCAAATAAATTGCAGCCTGAACTCTGAAGGGAATCTTGGTGTATAAGCAACACCCCTTCAGGATCTTTCTTGTTTGTGCAAGTTACATTCCTATATATGTAGGTACACCTAAACCATGCGATGCGGGCCGAGCCGTGACAGCAGCTAAGTGCATGCGGCTTGCTTGCTGCATATCGCGGGTCAAAAATAGAATGCTTTTGGCCATGACGTTGACACAGGCCAATTTAGCATCAAACACGTGAGCTCGAAATGGTACTTGGTCGATAACATAGGTACTAGTTAAAACCACGTGGCTGCTGACCGTCAGATACGCACTCTATGTGTTCAACAAACAAACAAATCGTTCGATGGGTGGCCTGCAACGGGTGCCATTCAATCGAGAGAAAAATGGTAGAAAACAAGGAAAGCATTTCATATTATTCCTTGAAAACGATAAGACGGCATCCACAGGAATCTGTATGTTAATTGGGTCAATGTTCTTCGCAACGCTTTCCCGCCCCAATGATAACTGACAAGAAGCAGATTGTTGCCATAATGTGTGTTTTATTTCTTTTCAAAGTAAATAAATATCTTATCGATATACAAACACCAAAATTTGTTAGCAGATTTAATGCCGATGTTGATGAACTAATATCTCCCAGTATACATTGAATTATTTCCCTTTCTAAAAACATTCAGCTACCGCTCATCATTATTCATTATCGTATTTTTTCCCCCACTATATTCCGTTCTCGGACCAATCATGGTCCACGGCAGCGATCCTGTACGAGCAGTCGTAGACCTTGGGACGAGGAAAGGCAGAGCGACCGTCTTTGAACTGCGGCCGGCCTGTTCGGACTCCGAGCTCAGTCAGTACTACTCGTCGTACGCAGATCATCGTGCGTGAGTCGAGATGGGTGCGTTTCGCTTCTGTTTTGCGATCGCCGCCCTATTTCTTCTACAACTGACAACGACGGGTGCTGCCAAGAAGTGTGAGTAGGATACGATTCCCAACTGTTTACAATGTTGTGGGCGTTGCGCTACTATTTATTCACAGATGTAGAGTAGATGATCACTACAAGGCCATCGAGTTTATTGCTAGTGATGTTCACTTATTTGCTTACAAATATAGTGGCTTTGAGGAGTATTTAAAATTTATTACCATATAAAGTCAATGCAAAATTCCACGTGCATGGATTCTACGTATCCGATCTTTACAGCAACAGCCGTTTTCCGCGTCTGTTCTTACTTACCATGCTGGCTGTCAACTTTACTAAATAAGCGACAAAATTTCCGGGTCTGTAAATCGCCATTGCGCCCATTTCAAGATTTCACTTTCAAACTTTACAATCAGTGTTGTTTTCAAGCACCTATAATAGGTCAGCGCGATGCGTTCTAGGGCCTAGCGAAAGTGACTGGCGAGCAAGACGTAACAGAATTCGGCCTTTTGTTAAATAAAATGGTTAAATTAGCAGGTCACAACGCTAATTGCACCGCCATCAAATATTATTGTGAACCATTATTCATAATAAAGCTCAATCGCGCAATGCACAATTGCATGACAAGTACGGGGTAATTGCGACATTCAAACTAGTTTAACTTGTCCGATCGTTTAGTTATTCACCCTTGACAGGCCAGGCCACCTTGAAGATGTCGAGGCGAGTTCGCAAAAGTTTCCTGCCATTTCAAAGTACCGAGAAAGCGAAGAAACCTGTGATTGCAGCCCACAATTATTTTTGTCCCCATCGCTACAGATAGCACATGCTTTGTATAGGATGCTGTAAAGCCCATTTCACACCGGTGCTCTCTGGTTCAGGCAAACCTTTAATTGCCCGTCAATTGCATAGCAGTAAATACTGCCTAAACGCGTAATGTTTTTGCCCCATCACATCGGTCAATGACGCAACAGCCAGCGGAATCTCAATATTAAGTGTCCCATCAGCAAACAACATGCAATTATGCTTATTGTTGGGATGCCGGACATGGAGCGCGAGATCCAAATGACGGCTGCCCTATAGTATAGGTAGCGGTTGGAATCGTAGTTACAATGGTTCGCGTTGCAGATCGCGTCTGTGTGGTGGACGTCGCAGGCAAGTCCACCAAGGTGACCAAACACTGTGGTGCCCTGCGCGCCGACGTCGACAGCCAAGTGGAATGCGTCTTGGGAAACACCAGGTTCGTCGCACATAACAACATCCGACGGCAATCTTTGTAGAAATCGATTGTCATTAGGGGATATCGGTGATTAGTTTGTGTCCGGCGAAAGATGTTACCGAGAAATGAGATCTTGATTATTGTTTACGGTTTGCAGGCTCGAATGTCTGGGGAAGATTTCTCAAGGAAACGCTGACTTCACTGTCCTCGACGCCGAGGAAATTGTTGTTGCAGCGAGCTTCAAAAACACCGATTTTTTGATCACAAACGACGTCCGATTCGATCATGAAGGTATGATTGGTCATCACACGGGAACGGGTGTAATGGGCGGGAGGGAGGGGGGGGGGGGGGGTCATACCAATAAACTGTATAGTGACCCATTTTGGCTACATTTTTACCAAATCTTAAAATAAGAACTTTTGATTAACATCACCATTTGCAAGCTTTCAAAAGAAAACCAAACTGAGCATAAACACAGAACTTCTGCTTAGCTCTGCTGCTGTATATAGGTACCTACTTTGTCCTGAAGGAAGTAGCGATATGGTTTCCAGCACATCAACAGTTGTTTTCCTGGCCATAAAATTACATATTCTTATCGTGGATCCTCGTTCCTTCCTTGGAAGTTGGCGTCCTAGTTTGCCTGGAGGTCGTAGGGTAAGAGTCACACCGTAGGGTTAGCTTCCCAAACTCGGGACACCCGTAGTGTTCTGCCCAAATGGACCCCGTTCGATACCATGGTTCGATACGGCATTATAGGCGGCAAGCCTGGCAAGAAGAGACAGATGCGCAGCAAGCAGCATCGTGGGGCGCCGATGTTGCAGACGACGCCGTCCTTGCAGTTGCAGAGGACTCCGTCGGGGCAAGGTGTTACGTAGAAGATGAGCGAAGGTTATCTTCATTCAAACTACTTTGGCCGAACTTAAATAAGCAGAAACATGTTGCTTAAAAAATGTAGCTTAATAAAAAGGGAACATAAAGTCGTATAGATGGTATAGTCGTTATCGTATAGACCAAAAACTTCAGAAATGTTTCATTTCATTGCGAAAAATTTAGGAACTTTCGGCTGTAGGGCTTGGAAACAATTCCGAAAATTATTATTTTTCTTCTAGAATTTTGATTAGTATAAAAACCATATAGTGATTTCGCTGAAAAGTGAGTGCAGGGGTTCTAGGGTGGAGATTAGCGTAAGACCTCTGCCAATGTTATCAAAATAGGAGCAGCAGCAGCCGTTTGGCCTGTAGACAACGAACAAACACACATACACAAACACGAAAATATTACTTTTTTCGGGCTAGAATAATGATTAAAGATTTCGCTTCGACGTTATTCGAAATGTTATAATAGTTACGTCAACACTCATTAGATTGACTAATGTATTTGAAGAAGACCAATGTTCAACGAACCGAAGGACATTTTCTAAACAGCTATCAATTCCAGGCCAACATTGTTGAAGCAAATGTAGCACCAGACAATGATCTAGAAAAGTATGGTTCCTTTTCGACAAAAAGAAGTACACATGTACTACCTATACAACGCCAGTTGCAATGTGTTTTTACTAACCTATGAAGACCTATTTTAAAATAACCTATAAAGACGATGATCACCGACCCGGTGCTGGTTTCAGCGTTTCAATCCATCCGAGTGGCCAATGTCTTGATTGTTACCTTGTCCTTCTCACTGGGAAAAAAAAGTATCATAATATTTGTAAAATCTCTTACACAAGTATCGATATAATCGCAAGGGTGATTAAAATCTCACATGACGTAGACGGTGGCTCCCCATCCAGACAATGCATCTCGGTCGCAGGAATTCACCAAGGCTTGAGAAATGGTGTCAAATAGATCATCTGGGGCCAAGTTTGGCTTCCACATCATTTCGCACGATCCCAAAAGTTGTCTTTTGCAAGTAGTCCCTGCTACCGCAAAATCTTCTCCTATGACCTGGCACCCGATCACATCAGTAGCACAAACAAATGGCTCCCAGGTAGCCTTGTTTAAGCCAGCTATGACTGGCCATACCAAGTAATGGCCGAATCTGAGAAAATTAACACACAGGCGTACTTAGGTACTGTAATCTTTGCAACCGCGCGTTTTGTAAAATGCTGAAAAGTTATCCTTGTTTCTAACCGTTTCTCGTACAAGACGTTTGTAACAATGTTGGAAAAAACATGGGGTGAAATTTTCCTACTCTCCTTAAGTTCGTATAAGTTAGTTCGAAATCGAAGGGTTTTAGACACAGATCTCATGTCAGCTGGCAACCCAGTGATTCCCAAATAGAGGTGGTTGCCGAACGAGTATAGTTTCTGCAAACATAAGATTTGTTGAGTCGAACTCGCATGCATCGGTTGGTTCGTAAATTGGCACTCTAACCATCGTCCTATAGTAGATACGTCTCGAGTTATTTTGTCAGCAGCAAACCGGTATATTCTACAATGTTATTGTATGGGCCCATGATGCCTCGAGGCGCTGTCAAAAGAACCTGAGACGTACTGTAGATTACGACTATAGGATATAAGCCATGTTCATTAATAAACTTACATCCATGTCATCTGAAATAGTTTCCGATCCTTCGCCGTAGCGTCGGTCGGAGGCAATCGCAACACAGTTTTTGCCTTTCATAGCAACGATCGCTCCACCAGAACACTGCTCGATTTGCTCATCCTATAAATTCACAAATATCTAATATTGTTATGTGTCCCTAGATCTAAAAGCAGCAAACATGCTCTATCTAGGAACTTAAATTGCGTGAATGAAAAATGAAAATGTATTTTATTGATTAGCGTAGCGAGCGAAGCGAAATCATCAATTCCACTACTGCTAAAAAAACACTTGTGTGTTTTTGTTTGTTTGTATGTGTGTTTACGCGCGCTCTACAGACCAAACGCCTGCGTCGATTGCGATGAAATTTTCAGGATGTCTACGTTAGTTCTCAACTTAGACACCCTGCGTGTTTCAAGAAAATCATCTATAGCCCTCCCCTTCAATAAAAGAGCAATATTCAACAATTGGGAAAGTTTGAAAAAGTACGGAAATTTATTTACAAGTGCGTATTTTTTTCAAATTTTCCCAATTTCGATTGTTGTCTTTAGAAACCATCGAAACCAAATCAAAACATCACACCAGATTTTTTGACTTCAAGTTTCGACAGATATTAGAAATTTTGTCAATTTCGTGCATGGAAGTTTTTGAATGCAAGTCCGCGGCAGAAATATATCCCCAACCTATTAAAACCCTTGGGCATAAGTTACATCAGCTATGTATTACTATGTATGTCTATGTACATGCCCATGCTCAATGACATCAAAATGAGCATATTGCCGCTACCCGACAGCTCGGACAGAAACAAAGAAAGGTCAGAATCGTTTACATTTTCAAGTGATCAGAAATGATGAGAAAGCAATTGTCCGGCTTGCTGCTCCATGATTTTCATAGGCTTTTTGCCTCAATATTTTTATGCGCTATATACAAACCGCTACGCTCATCTTCAACGCAACAAAATTGCGTTCGCGAAGCCCTAGTACTAGACTGAATTCGTATATATCATTGATCGGATAACATTGCCATTTCATAGCCTTTTCTAGCAACTGTTGGACGTATAAGTTGTGTTACAAATAATAAGAATAAGAAAAATAATAATGTGATTGAACATGTTTTACCATTGTTGTAGATAGCGGATGCTCCGTTATGAAATTAGGAGAAAAACCACAAACACCACAAACAATAATTTCCAAACTCCTAAGTGCAGATTCCTCTCAATGCTTCCTAGATACCTCTAAATTCAAAGTCTAAAATTTTAATTACGATAAGTATAGGCTGGTTTACAACAAACTCAAAATCAACAATGCTTAACCTTACTTTTTCTTAAATATGGGAGGAAATCATTCAACAGGTCGACCAGTTTTTGAAGTTCAAAAACTTTTGAACTTTTCTTCCGTTTTTGAACAGCACCGCGAATAATGAGTCAGTCGAGAAACGAGTCCAAACATAATTTAGTGCAGGATAAATCAATCATAAAATATGCAGTTTACTGACTAGCCCATTATCGAGCCCCAAATTGACCGTACACGTGTAGATTAGCTCCAATGAAAACCTTGAGCTCACAAAAATTTTCATGCATGTCTGACCCCCCCCCCCCCCCCACACTAAAACAATAGAAACTAAAAAACCGTCAATGGGGGCTGAAACGAGACTATACCCACTCTGACCTCACATTGCAGCGGGTTTCGCTTACGAGATGGGGGCTGAAACGAGATTTTGTCCCCACTCTGACCTCACATTGCAGCGGCTTTCGCCTACGAGATGGTGGCTGTCGTGCGGAAAAGCGCCAATATCGGCGCGCTGTCAGATCTCAAGGACAAGAACCTCTGTCACGCGGGATACGGCTACGAGCGTGGCTGGTCCGAGGTCATCTCAAGGGTAGGTGCCTCCTACTGCCTTATCAACAGACGCCCCTCAGGCCACACAGATGAAAGGTTTGTGACATATTATCCATGTGCTGCAAAAGTATAGTAGTCGGCTTTACTGATTAAACAACAACCATGCCAACATGTGGTGTTAGATAGGATAGGATAGGATAGGAAAGGATAGGATAGGATAGAGATTGAATCTAAGCAACACAGTTTCTAAACTCCCATTTCACGTTAAGAATGAGAATGGATTAGCATCTTCCTCACGGACCCACTGCTGCTACACACGAGCCAAAACTCACAAGCCAAGCCTTGAGCCGAACAAAAGGCGCTATGGACTGTTTTGAAACTCTTATCTCGTGTCTAGCGGCGGCGGTGGGTCATTGAGAAATATGCTAATCCACTCTCCATCTTAACGTGAAATGGAGTTTACTTTTCGTCGGGGGTGTGATGGGTGCCAAGTGTCCACCTTTCACGCCAGGGTTGTTTTTATCAAGGAACTGAAGAGGATTGAATGAAGTTAAGCAACTATCCTCTCAGCTGGGTTTGGATGGGTGACCGCCACTCGCATGGCTATGCTGTGGGAACACAGTTAGCCCAGTGTGAGGGTTTCTTTGAAGTTAAGCAGCAACCAGCGGAATCGGGTATTGGGTGGGTGACCAGAAGAGTACAGAACCTCGCGCATTGTGTAGCGACAAGAAGCTTCAAGAATAGCCGACTGCTATTTCTTGTCTTCTTATACCTACCAACTGTTTGTGCCAACTGTTTGTGTAAATAGTCACTTTGTTGTTCACAGCTAAGACCAGTGCCACCGTGCACATTGTGATAACAGAACATCTTAATCCAGCCAAATCGAATCCGTGATTGCAGTTCTTTGAGGCACGCGTGGTGCCACAGATCTGCAATTCGTCGCTGAGCCTCGTAGAGAACCGCATCCGTTCGTCGTCTGAATACTTCCGAGCGGCGTGCAAACCCGGCCCTTGGGTGCCCAACTACGCCCTGGACGCAGAACTAAGTAAGCGGTGGCTGTCCTAGTTCTTTAGAACTTATGGTGCTTTTATGCAATGCAAGATATGAGCCGATGAGTAATGTGATCCTTAAACTTCACCTGCCTGCTTAAGGATTTGCTGATTTAAAAAAAAAAATAATAATGAAATAACATTAATAAAATAACACAGAGCAAAACCATAAAGTAACTTCATGAGCATTATTCTAATTGCTGATCACTATGATTAGAAATGTGAAACATGTTAGCAGTTGGATGTTTCACACTTCAGACTTGCAGCCTGAAGAAAAGGCTCTTCTGGAACAGGAAACCTTCTGGCTGCTGCAAATGAATAGCCAGTAAGGCCTGTACAGCAAGAATACTATCTAGTAAGACCCCGTTCCCATCCCAAATCATCTCCCGCCCAAAGCTGCACCTAGAGTTGGACTGAACTGCTAGTTGACGGTTGATTTGCAGAGAGCAAGTTCCCAAACCTGTGCGAGCTGTGCGACAACCCGAACGCGTGCTCGGTCTCGGACAAGTACTGGGGCCGTCTGGGGCCGCTCTACTGCCTGTCGGACGGCGCAGGCGACGTCTCGTGGTCGCGGCTGGACGACGTGCGGAGCCACTTTGCCGTGAGTGTGCCTTTCTTGGGGGAGCGCTAGCGGGGCATTTTTCTTGGGGATCTTGCGGCATTTTGCTATATGTATATATATATAAAGCATTTAAGAAACAAAACATCTTAGAGACAGCCTAAATAAGGGACGCAATACAGACGGCAGGAAACTCCATACAATAGCAGCAGGCTGCCGTAAAAAATGTTCATAGTCCCCTGCAAAAGCAGCTTACTGCAATTCTTAAATTTCTTAGACTCGTGTCTACCATATTCTATCTTTAGCACTAGTTTTGAAATAGTTTTGAATAGTTTTTTACTGCAATTCTCGTTTTCGACTCAGATCAACGACTCTCGCGGAAACCCTGCCGGCAACCCTGCTGACTTTGCGTTCCTGTGCCGTAACGGTTCGACGGCGCCGCTGACGTCGCCGTCGCCGTGCGTCTGGCTCGCGCGGCCTTGGCCCGCTGTTGCCGTCGCCACGGCGGCCGCGGAGGCGGTGCAGACGATAGTTGCTGGGCTCGAGACGTACGAGGCCAAGGGCTGGCGCTGGTCGCTCGATCGGCTGCTCACCGAGAGCACGGCGGAAGGCATGGCCGCGTTGCCTGCGATGAAGACTCCCGAGGACTACTTGACTGCCGGTACGGCCTATGCCGATTTTAATTTTGGCCACTCAAACAACGGCGTAACAAATATAAAAAATCGACTGTTACGTAAAGTTGTCAAATGTGGTCAGAAAACCCCGTTTTCAACCAATACCCAATAAAAATGGTATTGCTTTTAATATTTGAACTCGGCCGTCATCAGATGGGAAGACAGAGCCGTGGGCTTTTATGAGCTGCATAAAACTGTTGTGCCAATGCTCTATATTTTAGTTTACGAAGGGATATTTCTGTCAGGCCTTCAATGCATTCGAGTTAAATTTCTGATACAAAATTTTCAGAGAGTTACTAGCTGTACTTGTCTCTCTAGCTAGAACGGGTGATTTTCTGCCGAGGCATTGAAAAGTGTGGTCATGTTTCAGCTCCCGGCTTCACGAGCGCCAACAGCCTGTCGGACTGCACACCAGGCCGCCCCGTCCGACTCTGCTCCAGCTCGAGCCCTGAGCATGCCAAGTGCGGCTGGCTCAAGGAGGCGGCCAAGGCGTTTGGAGTTGAGCCCGGCATCGTGTGCTTGCGGGCCAAGACCACGCGAGACTGTCTCAAGGTCGTCATGGGTGGCGCGGCCGATGTCGTCATGACGACGCCCGACCTGGAGCTGCCGGCCAGGAGGTATGAGGCTTGTAGCTATAATGATGTGGATGAGACTCGGCTGATATGTTGGCTATTTCCGGAAACTTTTCGATTTTTTATTGGGACAGACGCCTGTTAAAGTTGCAACTTTTTCCTTTTTGTTCATGTACCACTAGTATTGACGGGTATTTTTTAGTAGTTTTAGAAGGATCAGGACAGCTATATGTCATATGAAAATCGCAATGTCACTTTGCCAGTTTTGGTTGTTTTCTACTATGTTTCCTTGCCAACCACATTGCCTGCCGCAGGGACTTTGGTTTGACGGCTTTGCTCCACGAGTTCTCCAACAACGTGGACAACCTGTTTGCTCCGGCTGCGGTTGTTCGTGCGAGCTCAACGGCCCGCCGGTTGGCAGACCTGCGAGGCCTCCGCGCGTGCTTCCCTAGCTACGACGGTGCGGCGTGGAACACGGCAGCGCAAATGCTCAAGAACGGCTCGCTCATCGGGAACGAGTGCCCGACGACCAAGGCTATGAGCCGGTTCTTTGCGGACAGCTGCGTGCCGGGCCTGGCCAAGACCGCGCGTGAGTTCCAGCCGAGCCTCCGAGAGCTGTGCAAAGACGGTGAGTTGCGAGTCTCCAGTTCTAGTCGGAAAATTTCAGTTCCCTTCACGAATCGCATTTTTATATTCTCAAAGTTGAGTTTGATTTGTTTATGCAAACTTTTAGATTCTTGTAAACACTTCAGTGATGAATAGTTGGGAAACTTCAAGGATATTCAAAATATACACTGTACTGGCTCTTATGGTCATTATACAATGCTACATCCATAACTAATTCTTATTTTTTAAAGACTCGTTTCAATCCCAAGAGTACCTAACGTAGCACGGCCACACAGCAAAATGTTAGCTGATGGCGCAGTCGTTGATCTTTTTCTCGTACGCAACGCAAAGGGTTGGGATTTGATGCTTGCAATCGCTTGCAGATCCCGTCGATGCACTGCTGGCTTCCAACGATGCGGATCTCTACAAGGGCGAGGCGGGCGCTTTCCGCTGCCTGGTGGCCGGGAAAGGCGACGTGGCCTTCATTGACTTGGCAACCATCGCCAATAACACGGGTCAGTACTGCAAGGAGTGCCCCGAGGGTGTGAGGTGTGGCAAGTTAATATATTCAGTGTCATGTGGCATACTAATCAGCAAATATTTCGAATTCAGTCTTGACGGTTTTCCCAACTCCGCACTAGTTACTTCGTTAAAGATGTAAAATTTCGCTCATTGTTAAAGACTAGCTATAAGTATAACCATTCATTTTGTTACTTAACTTTTAGATAAAGGTTTCAAACAAGAGAAGTTACTTGGCATTCATACCCCATTTGATTTTTTAATGTCTTTTTTGGCAAGGTTTAATTAATGTGTAAAGAAGTATATTTTCTTTCATTTGTGAACATTTGTTGATTGACCAGATGGGGCAAACCAAGAAGAATGGGCCAGAGACCTCCGATCTGAGGACTTCCGCCCCCTGTGTCTGGACAACTCGACGACATGCTATCTGAGTTGGGCGACTCCCGGCCAGGTAAAGTTACCTCCAAAACTGTCAAATGTCCTTTCGTTGCTGTTGGGACTAATTGGACAGGATGATTTAGATCTGCCTGCTTTGATAATAACAGATGAATGTCTTTTCCCATCTGGATGTAGTGAAACTGGCCATGAGGCTCGATAACTGTCATAGCCAATACACACCTATGCTTTCAAGCCCATGGGCTGAGCCCGTCAAATTCTTAAGCGCAGTGTGTATTGCGAAACCGTCTCGTTCTCGGCCTCTCTGAGCGTTTCGGGCTCGGACAGGCCCAGCCCACGGGCTCGAAAGCGTGGAAAAAGCGTAGTGTGTACCGGCTCTTGTGCGTAGTGTGTACGAGTTTGCTCTTGTTGGCTTTTGACATGCCGGTTAAAATTGGATTAACGCAGTGGAGCAATTGGAGAAACCGCCCTGAGATAGTCAACTGCCCGCAGGTGATGATTAAGGCGGACACGGCGAAGACGCGCCGGGAAGAGCTGCTCGTCACGTTCCTCAAGCTGGACGACTTGTTTGGGCAACGGCTCAAGACGCAGACACCGACGTTTCAGCTCTTTGCCGAGTTCAACGGAGAGAAGAACGTCTTATTCCATGTAAGTTGATTTGAGTTTGTGCGGAATGAATCTTGCCGAACATTGTTGGCCCGTCACTGCTCGGGCAGATAGTTCAGTACCTACTTCAATGAAGTATTTTTCACTGCTGGTGAGAAATGCTAGGTAATGATTTGATTATCCCTAACTTCACGCTACATTTAGAATAAGATTGTGCTGTGCAAAGCATGGCGGTCGCTGGGTTACCCACCAAGCTAGAATTTCGGTGTCGAGGAAGATTTACTGTTTCTCAGACATGTCCATTTGAAATCAGCTTGGCAGGGCATAAAATAGTAGGAATCATTTCTAAATTTGACAGCCCAATACACAATAGCTAGACACCAAGATAATTTTCAGGCTTTCAAATAAAGAAAAAAATCATTTTTGTGTTATATTACATGATAAGGGGAGCGCTGAGCATTACCCACATATGTTTCCATGGTTGTGACTTGGGACACAGATCAGTTGTGATCATTTTTAGCAAGTCTAAGTTAATCTGTAAACATTTATTCGGTAACCGTTGATTACCAGCAATATCCTTTGATTACTGCTAGCCTGTTGAACTGAAAGTCTTCGAGGTTCGTTTATATTTTCTCCTCTCCTGTGGTACTAAACAAGTGCGTCGCATCCTGCAGGACAAAACTCATCGTCTGGAGGAGCGCGATTCGGTGCGGCGCGACGGACCGCAACGGCGCAGCTACGAAGACCTGACGGAGAAGTTCCCGACCTGCGCCGGCGTTCGCGCCACCTCGCTCACTGTCCTCGCGCTGGCTGTGGCACTCTTGGCGCCACTAGTCTGAAAGCAATGCTGCCTGTGCCAAGGTGCAAGCACCGTCTCTACTACTTACTTTTAATTATTTGATAATCGATATCTGGTACTTAAGTTTGGGACATCTTTTAAATGTTTTCACTTTTAAGCAAATCATTTTATCTACCCCACAAAATTTATTTGTTTTTAGGATGATTCCAAAAAAAAGCTGTGTTACTTTGTGACAATTTTGGGAAGTGACTGTGATATGTATGAAGTTATTAATGAAAGGCTCTTCCAATTGAATCCTGGTTATTAAAAATCTTTATTATAAAATACAAAACCCGTCTTAACATTATTTCATACTAGCTACCTGCTGCGGCTATAAAATACTATAAAAACTTAACAATCTCGTTACTAGAAATAACAACCCCTCAGTGATGTCACCAGGAAAAATCTTTGGGTGGCATAAAAGTTACGGTTGACGACGCAGGCATAAGCACCACATTGAACAGCGGGGGGGGGGGGGGGGGGGGGGGGGTGATTTTGTTAGTCTGATCCAGTCCAAATATTCGGGCAGAAAATGGTAAAAAATCAAGAGAGGGAGTAATATTGTAAAATATTCTGCACTCAATTTCATTGTTTGGATGAAATCTATGAAATTCTGACAATTAAATGGCCAGAAAATGACATTTGATTTACAACGAGGAAGGAATTTATGGTCTTACTGACCATTTATACATATTTTTCTAAAAAAATGGTGGGAAACCAGATGGGCAAGATCACTTCGTGGCGACACCACTGCAACCAACAAGTACCGCTAGATTCGTACTAGCCATGTTGGCAGATACAATGGCACCAGTAAAAATAGGAATTCAAAAACCCTTCCCCTAATATGTAACTAATAGTGATCGGATGTCTTTATGGTAATATCATTGTAAATATCTAAAATTGAATGGCAAGATATTGGTTTGTCTAGCCCTGATAGCTGACCTGACTTTAGATACGTTTAACAACAGGAAAGTTGAAAGTCAATATGTTCCCATTGCCCCCTTTAACGTCGTCGATGCCGCCCTGTATGACGTCGCCAGGAACGACGGGCCCCATTCCCGGTGGCGAACCGGTCAAAATCATGTCGTTGGGTTCCAACGTCATGAACTGCGAGATGTAGCTTATCAGCACCGGCACGGAAAAGATGAGATCGGATGTGTTGGAATCTTGTCGTATTTTGCCATTGACTTTGCACCAGAT
The DNA here is from genome assembly GCA_921293005.1 of Nemoura dubitans. Classification (NCBI taxonomy): domain Eukaryota; kingdom Metazoa; phylum Arthropoda; class Insecta; order Plecoptera; family Nemouridae; genus Nemoura; species Nemoura dubitans. Next base: position 23,779,186 of record OV121075.1, read on the forward strand.
GCGAACGTTGCTGGGATCCGGAATTTCTTCTCTTGAAATGAAACGACTCACTGGGCATGCCGTGTCGAAGCATTTACCAAACGTCCATGGCAAACCTTTCGCGCGGATTTCTTGCTACATGAACAGTTAGCAAAATTCAATTAATTATCCAAACAGCAAAATTTAAAAGATTTTATTTATTACCTAGGTAGGTACTAGCACAGATAGAAGGGTTGCCGAGATATTCAACCTTACCAATCTATGGCTACGGCAAAAAATTGATGCCATTAACTTCAACAGCAAGCACTGGTGTGCTTTTGCAAACTGTTTTAACATCATCCATTACGCCATGGCACAAGGTCAATTATAACCAAGGAACCCAATGTTCCACAGGAAGCACAAGATTTACAACAACGCACAGTGGCTCCATACTGTGATTGCCGGCAAAAAAATTTTCAGGTGAGCCGTGAGGGGAAGGCCCTGAATCTTGCGCAGGGAGGGCTTTTGAATAGCGGCATTAGTATAGGAGTGGATAACTGAGAAACCCTTCGTTCTGTGGTACTAGTATCATAATAAATTATCTGAGGTCTGCTTTATTTTATTTACCATCATTGATGCTTCGGTCATATCCAGGGCTAAGCAGTATCCACCGACATATTCGAGAGCAGCTGATTCCGACACATTTTTACATTTCTTTCCTATTACGATTCCCAACTCAATTTCTTCGTGCACATCAAAACCATGAGGTATCTGCACACATGGAGATATTGATAAGAAAATAACATTTCTTAAATATTAAAGGTAACAATCTTGTTTAGTAGAAGAGTAGAAATGAATGACCAAATTACCTCGATGTTTTGGCCAACAGTAATGTAGGAAGAAGGGGCTTTCAAAAATATGATGGGCTTGTCAGGCTTTGGAACGTTTTTGATAGAAAGGAGAGCTCTGTAAATAAATGCAAAGTGGAAAAGTTTTACTATAAGAGAGTTGCATCAAATCACTCGGAAAATAAAATAAATAAAATAAATAAAATATTTTGTGGTTAATGTTGTTCCATATGGCCAAAGTCCAGTACACTACGGTGAAAATCAAACAGACTTGAAAATGACATTCAATGTAACATAGCAGGTTATGTAGTACTCATGCAATGCAAAGTATAGAAACAGGAGGAAAAGCGTGTACTTGTAATTTAGTCCAGCGCCAGCGATTTTCTTTCCCGTTTCCACAAATTTTGACAAGTTCAGCGAGGCCATTTTAACTTTTGAGTTGGGTAGATGTGGTGGGGGTGAATGGGGGAGCGGCTTTATTTTTTTAGTTTGCACCACAGAGTTTATCCGGCCATGGCGCTGCGATCGCATTACGTGACGTCATTCACAAAGTAGACTATTTCCTGTGAGTGTGTCTGTGTCGGAGTGAAGTTCTCCGAGTTTGTTCCTCGAAGTTAGCGTAATTGGACTTGTGTATAAAGTAAAAATGTTGAGTATGGAAACAGATAAAATCATCGAAGACTCCCACACAATATCACAGGTAAAGAAGACTTTATTTCATTTGTTGACGTGCTAAGAAATTGTTTGTCATCTTTGGTGGGCTAGCACACCTCGCCATCTTGTGTTTTAATACGAAGATTAGCTATGATTAGGTGCAGTCGAATCGCTCGAATGGGGCTTTTTTCAATATTTCATTGTGCCGAATCTTACTCATACGAACTCGTTGAGGTAGTTGCTCTGAACGTTGATCTGGCGAAAAATTACCCCGTACGTCAAACGAGCCGCGACTATTTCTACTACCGTCACTGGCATTTGGCAATCCACCTGCACAAGTTTCTACTGGTTGGTAGTATTTTATTCGGCCTATTTTATTATTGTTATTCCCATTCTTTATCGGTCCCTTACATTAATGATACACCGATTAATTTAATTCATTCTTGTCGATTATTGTTTGACAGGACGTCATTTTGCTGCAGCTGTCAAAATGTCAAAATTATCTCGCAGCAATATGATTCCGTCAACAGAAAAATATTCGGAATGGACAGGTTGAGCTCGAAGTCGCCAACACTAAAAATTACTTATGGTTGTTGGGTTGGTTGGTTCGTGCTCGATAACATAACCTTCGACACTAATGATATTACTACATTTCACTTTTCAAAACGTAGCCAGTTATTTTGTATTTTATTTTTATATCTGCTGCCCATTTGTGGCCAAATATTCAGCCAATTTAAATCAATTGTACGACCTTTTCTAAATTCAATTAATTCTTGCAATTTAGAAATGAAACCCGTCGCGTAGAACAAAATGTCACATAAGTGTGACTCGTGACTGGAAGAAAGGCTGTCTACGGCTATTGTTTTCAAACGCAGTGAAATCGCCGATCTGAGAGAATCCCCAAGGTTGCCTGCGTATGACACATAGCAGCGCACTAATTAAACGCCCGGATCTAATAGACTCTCAGACAGTTCTAATTGACTGATCTAAAAATAGAAGGACGCATGCTATCTCCGCGATCTGTCAAGATATCCGCCTTCGATATTGTGTGGACAACAAGCAGCAGCACATGGAAAGAAATATTAGCCCATTATTTGTACAGAAGCACCTTTCTTTCATCAGAGATATCTTTATTTGTCTTGACGAACACAGAAAAGTTTGACGCCTCCCGAGTCCCGACCAGCTGTACGGTGCGTTGCTTTGTGTAGACATGACGCCAGCCGCAGCGCAGCCTCCGAAAGCGATGGCTGAGCGCAGCCAAGGATAGCTGAGCGTTTTTTGTCCCTCGAGGTCTGATACAACAGAAGGTCCGGTCGAATGAGACGCTGTTTTCAGAAAGTAAACTCCATACGGCCCGGTAATATTGTGTGCGCTCCCAATAAACACCACATACTACTCAACGCGGGCGGGTAGGCTTTTTTATCGCCTTCATCTCTCATACAAATATTGGAACCTGCCCAAATGAACCTGCTCAAATTATGGTTCTCTCCCTTGCGTTAACCGCACCCCTGAATTAAAAAAAAAATACCGGCACACAAGCACTGCATTTCACATCATGAACTACGTTTCGTCGTTGGCGATTACTCGACAGGTCTACATAAAGACGAAGTCAGGTATTACAACGAATAGGTAGATGTATAAAAAAAATCAAAAAAACTCGGACGCCGCTTTCGTCCCGTCCAAAGCAGCAGCAGCAGCAGCGAACGCGGCGATGCCCGATACCGCCGCGGCAATAACACGCTTCGCTAATTTTAATCGAAAAGTGTCGCCGGTGTTTTATTTGCTTCTCCACCGCCCGACTGCAGCCATGGATTGGAGCGGCCGTCGGGTCGCATCGCCGGATGGGGCCCACACTGATTCGGACGACCATCGCTCCGACAAACCCGCTGATTGCGGCCAGACCTCGCGTGTCTGTCCGCCATTAACACTCCATACACTCACCGGCTAATCGCATGCTGTCGCCGATTCAGACCAATTGTCAATAATATTCGAAAATAGCCATATTACGCTCTCAACCTCGATACTCGAGAGCATACAGCATCGGGTCTGTTTGCTCCTGGCCGGCTAGACTGAACGGGAATGATTATTTATTCCAGTGTCTATAGCTAGCTATTGATGCAGTCCGGTTCGGATGTGCATAACTTTGTTGCAATTGCAACGTGCTCTCTGCACGGTCCAGACATGCAGCCAAAGGAGTCCTCGCTAGAGCTTTGTTGGCCTGCTCACCATTGTGCGGCGAATCACGATTTACCTGTTCCCATGCCAGTTCCTAGTATAATATGTTATTGTCTACAAGTCTGGCGATTGTCAAGCTGTATTGCTTGTGATAACTGATAGCGTAGTACCTTGTTACCACCAGCCGGTTGTTATGAATGATTGCATTGTCGTGGAAAGCCTGTTATATCCGCGACTCAAAACGCATCCCTGTCGCGCACAATGGCTCAGCTCTGCGCCGATCAAAACGTTCGGATTGGCGACATGTCGCTGCTAGAGGCTTCATTTTGGCAGAGAGCGGCCAATGAATCGCATGGACGCCATTTTTGTCCAAATTCCTGGCTGTTACATTCCTGGCAGGCTAAATTGGGCTAAAAATATGGGCCAAAAAAGGCAAAATTAAAGTTATGATAATGATTTTCACATTGTTTAATCGCCCTTAAATATGAATTCTTTTCATCTGGGCAATTAATGGCGTCCAAAACGGGTTCAAGCATAGCCTCTCTGCCGAATAAAGTCTCTAGTCGCTACTATAATATGGTCGTCGTACCTACATTACAATACAATGCGATTCGCCGAGCTGCTCAATGTGGTTTGTGTATAACGAGCCGAGTTGTGCAGACGTATTTCTCAAGAGGGGCGGTGGCGATGTTCGCTGCGTCAGCGACCAGCCCGGCTCCGTGCGCTTTGGGGAACAATCTGTAGTCTATACTGTGCGCAGCATCCACAACTCGGCAGTTATGGCTATCATTATCGATGATTGCGAGTCGTTGCCACGCGAGTTATGGCTTTCCGTTCGGCCGGAGTCGACGTGTTTGCCGGCCTTGTGCACACACAGCCGGTTCCTCGGACGAGTGTTCATTCCGGTTGTGTTGGGCCACCCGCTGCAACGTCGCGGCCCATCCTGTCTTGCGTTTAATCGGCGAGTCCCATCCCGATTCCGGGACGCCTCGTACCACTCTCTTTCTCTCTCCCAGATATATGAGTATGTGAGGTGAGCCCGCGTAGTCTGCAGTCGCGCGGGTTTTGGGGTCGCCGCGAATAGCGGGCATTTCGGGACACTACACTCGGCGACGGGGCGGAATCGATTCCCGGTTTGTGCCGCCGTTTTAGCAAAGGTTACACCCCGTCTGGGCCCAGGGGTGGGGTACACGCCGTCTTGCATTGCCGGGCCGGGCCGGGTGCATCCCGGCTGTCGGCACGTGTCAGCACCTGCCGCCGACCGATCGGTTCGGTAATCGGCATCGATTGGTCCAGACTGACCCAGTTGGCCGGATCACGCGTGCATGGCGACTTAAACCGACAGATTGGAGCGTCATCGGCATCGGTTTTACCGTAAGCGCTGTCAAATCTTTTGATTCAATCGCCCGTGATGGCATACTTGGTTCTCGTCGAGTTGGTCGCGTCAACGTCGGGCGAGCGGCTCGGATAACGCGCGCTTCGAGTAGAGCGGCGTTTATCTATAGGCGAAGCGTATCGCTGTCATTACACACAAGTGCGCAAGCAACGCATTACATTTACCACGCAACGGCGCTTTTACTTGTTTTGCCGTGTAGTAGGTAGTACGTAGAATTTAGAAACATGAAACGAAAACTGTATTTTCGCGTCGCCGAGAATCTCACCGCTAGCTCGGATCGTTGTTTTATTGTCTTCGTACGCCATGTAATCCACGCGGGCACGTGCGAGCGACGTCACTGCTCGCCTATCATATCCGCTAATGCTCTGACTCGTTTGCCGGCATTGCTGCGGCGAATCATCTCCTGATTCATGTGCTCCCGGCCGAGTTCCGCAAGTAGGTACTTCGATCGCCTCAAGTCACCAAGCTACCCCCATGGGGTAATCCGTCCAACGATTTGAATCGAGTTATTCTGTCGGGTCGGTGGACGCTTGTGACATTCATGAGCGACCCGGCCTGTCGCAGCCAACGGGTGTTTCGAAGTCTGCTGCAGACGGACAGGCCCCTGACGGGGATACAGCGGAACTGACCCCGGCACGGTGAATGTCATGTCTATTGCCCGTATTACATCATGTCCGTGAGCTGATATCCCGTCCAAAACCGATCGGCCAGCTCACGTCGGCGTCCCGGCGAATCCGCGGTCGTCGCTGGGTCGTCGCTAACGGGGGCGTTTAGCCTGGTGTCGCACTCGGCGCGCTCGGGTTACCGGCGTCCACAGCGTCGCCGGCTTGCTGCTTTAGCGACTTGGCGTTTGGCATGACTCACGCCGAATGCATCGCAAGTCTACGATTCAGTGCCCTCTAGTCTATTCTTGCCATATTCGCTATACTACAGCTATGCTAAAGCCACATCGAAACCTTCCCGAAACCACCTCATAAACGTGCGAGTAACGACGGTGCTCGCTCGTCGGAACGCTCACAGAGCCCGTCACGTGACTAATAACTTGTTGACTGAGGTCAAGTTCGTAGTTCTCAACCCACTGCTGCACAAACTTCGCAGCGAGTTTCGTCGCTTTAGGGCATTTAAGGGGCTTCAGTCACTGCTGGAATTGGATCCCTGATTCCCGGGCAGCGATTTGTCTCACCGAGCCTCGGCGGCCGTCCAAGCGACCGCCGTTCGCTTCCTGGCCAGCGGCGGCCTGCAGCATCCACATCCCGCCGTCGACCGCCACTGGCGACGCGACTCTAGACGGGCACGTCGGCCGACCGCGCCGAGGAACGGAGCCTTTGTTCGGAGAGTAACAGTCTTTAGGTCATCGTCTCGGCACCGGCACCATCGCCTGGCCGCCTGGCTGGCTGACAAAGCACCAGCATGGCCGGCAACGCGAACGCCAGTGAAGGCTGCTAAACGCCGACCTCTTCGGCCAACTCCACCGGGAGGCTGTCGAGTGCCGACGGACGCTTTGTGAAGCCTCCGCGCGAGTTAGCGGGCGGCGTTGGGTTTCATGTTGACCGTGCCGAGTGCCTGCGACGTGTCGCCAACTTTTTGCAATCGAGGCGTCTTACGACGGAATCACGTTTTATCCAATCAATATGTATGCAGCTCAAAGATGTTTGGACAGCTTGGCGAGGCGGCTTGAGCTAAAATGCTTGCGCTAGACAAACTCAATTCCCTTTCTTTTTGTAATGGAAAATCATTATTTTGCTTTGACAGCAGCTGACAGTTCCCGTCGTTCAATAATGTATATTTCACCATTATTGTGCGCTTATCAGTGTAGTCTCAAATCGATACCAACGAGTTTAGTTCGTTACGTTTCGGTTGTTGATTCTCGTCTGTGTGCATGCCGATGTCGGAGTGCACATTGTGAAATGTCACTTTCGTTTTCGCCTGCCGGCGCTTGTCAGCACGCGCCCGGGCGTGAATGTCGCGTGACCGCCCCCTTCCCCCCGTCCCCCTTCCCCCCATCCCGAAGAGCGCGACTTCCGTGAGGTTTGGACGGCGTCGCGCGAATACCCGAGACCCACGCGACGCCTCTTGGGTCGCGCTTCGACGCGTCGCTGTACGATATGCGCCCAGGCGCACCGGGGCAGCACCGTGTCGGATGTGGACGTCGTGATGATGAACTAACGGCGTGGTCCGGAAGAGCAGTTAGATTTCAGACTGGTGTAAAGTTCATGGCAACCATGCAAGTTTATGATACCATTTCGTTGTCATAATATAAGCAAACCCCGAAGAATATATTTATATGCTGCGCCCGCTCTTTCGGGTGTAATATCTAAATCCCCCGTGATTTCGGTGTGTTATTCTTCGTTATCTGTTATTCCGCCGCGAGGGTGCAGTCGATTTCCACGACTGCGAGCCCATTCCGCCCGTTGTTTGTGCGTCCCCGGTCGACAGGTAATTTCCCGAGCTCGGAAGTCTTTTTATAGCCATCGGTATCACACACGTACGCACACAGATAATCAATAAAATATCACGCAAAAACAGCGGCGAACCGATTTGCAGCGCGAGCGTGCGTCGCGCGCTCGTGGAAATCGGATCGCCGCGTCGCTTCGCGCAATTAGAGGGCAATTTCCTCCGCTGCTGCACCCGCGGCGCTCTGTGATCGGCGTCCGCAACTCGCGGCGAACGGCCTGTCGTCAAAGCAGCGACCACGGAGGCGGCGAACCGGCCGCAGCGCCGCGTCAATGAATCGTACGAGCAGCGGGCGTGGGCGGGCGCGGCAGTGAGAAACCGAGAAAGTGCCCGGGACGGTGGAAGCGCTAATTCAGTGAAATCTTCCTCGGCCGCGAGTGAAACGGCGGCCGACGACACGTGGTTTCTATCTTCGCCCGTCTGCGCCTCGGAACATGGGACTACTTGGGACCCTAGCGTGCGTGGGCCCTGGGCCAAGCGAGTAAAGCTCATTTTTTCCTCGCCGAGATTTCCTTGTCTACCTCTACGCCATCGATGGGGAGATGTTGTCGAGATGAAATCGGAGATATTGGACTAGAATAGACGTCGCCGAAGGGGCCGTCGCGCAGTTCTGACGAGGAAAACGTGCGCCGGCAGCCGGAGATGGTTCCCGATATCCATTAGCGAGGAAGGTGAATGTCAAACCTCGATATCCGAGTCAGCCCGATCCGATATGACGGTGTGTTCGATTTTTTCCAAAGTACACGGCGCTTTACACATCGTCGGTGATGAATGTGCAGTTGATGTGGGCTGTTCATAGCGTGCCCAGCTGTATGTAGCTTAGTCGTTACTGTCCAATCATTGTAATGATTTACAGTTATGCACGATAAATATACCTATCCTAAGTAGTGTTATAAAATAGGTACGATTATTGACTCGATCAGTGCAGACCCGAGACAGCTCCCCGTCCCCTTACGCAGTCGCATCTATAGCTATATAGCATGCATCTAATTTCACTTTTCCGGCGATGGTGCGACCCGGCGGCAGCTCCCTTTGAAACCGCATTCGGGGTGGCACTAGGCCGTGGCGCATGCACATGTCGAGTGGCAGCCGGGTGACAGCTCGTGCCGGCAACGACCTCGCCCGCCGATCTCGTTGCCCGATCGCACCGATTGGGATGGAAGCGTGCGTGGACCAGGATCTTGGCGGGCGGGCGGGCTGCATCGCAGGTGCTTTCATCCCGGCTTTGCCATGGCTCGACGAGGTCCGGTTTCGGCGCGGCTGCCACTCGATCCTGTCGCTGTCGCGCTCAGAGACGCGATTTGCGAGTCCAGTGAGCAGTGCAATGAATGGCTCTGGCAACGTCACGTGGCTAAGTAGGCCTGACGAGAGAGATTTTATAAATCGTACCAATATAAGGCCTGAAGAATTGTTGTTCCCATGTTTAGCTGATAAAGTAGAAAGTGTTGACGGGGAAATTGTACACCGCAGAAGCAATCCCACGGAACATCCTAAATGCATTTTTCGATCGCCTCCGCGATAAGCCGGAATAGTAAGTGTTTCGCTCAGCTATGCGCTTTGTTCTGAATTGAGACGTTATGACTCAGTGATGTTCGAATGGGCCAAATAAGTAGGCAAGGTTTCAACGAGGATTTCCATTTTCCAACCATGCCGTGGCCCGCGTGATGGACGGCACGCGCAACTCTGGGCTGTTTCACGGTGGATCGGAGTATAGCGACGACGCCGCGGGCTTTTCGCGTGCAATTTGCTCACATTTTCGGTGCTGCCGAGCGCGTTTCGTATGGCAAACTAGTTGGCAATTGTGCACGCGGTGGAAGCTCCGCTGCCTGCCGACGCCGCACAGAGCGCCTTGCCGAGCGTTTTAGCACCCGATCCGGCGCGCGAGAGATTGGAAAGTGGAACTAATTCGCGTGCGATTCCGATTCGGCGAGTTCGGCCCAGTCGTTTGCCTTGGCTGATGCGTTCGCACATTCTGATTAGCATGCATTTCGCCAACTCGACTGTGCGCGATTCGTTTTTGCTACCTGCGGCGACGACGAGTTATGCGAGACTGCATGAGTCACGCCGCGCCATCGGGCCGTCCCCTTGGCCTTTTGCAGGGGACATCAACACCACTTGCCTAGAGTGATCGTGAAAACACACGGGAAAACAGCAAGCGTGGTTGCCGGTGGTCCGGCTCTCATACATGCGGGACTTTCCGCGATGAATTATTACCAGGCCGCCTCTCTTTGTATGTACTCGAAATGCGCCGAACAAGCTAAGCTGGCCGACTGTCGAGCATCTCACAGCGGAATGAATCGTATAGTAGCTGGCCGCTGAATAATGTAAGATGTGTCCCGATGGTCCGACTACGCAAATCCATCCATCATCTCGGATCGGTTGCTCGAAGTCGAACGCGCCGATCGATCCACGGACTCTGTGTTCCGCACCTCGGCGGGTCGCCGACCTTTGCGGACAGGTGTCACGTTTGCACTCGCGCTTTAATTGCCCCCGCGGCCGCGTGTCGACGTGAGTCGGGCCGAGGGGGGGACGCGCCCCTATATTGACCTGCCCCCCCCCCCCCTCCCGTGGCCCCGTGCGGCGGCAAAGCGGCCGTCGCAGTGCCGCCCCCGACCCCCGCGCGGCGAGCGCCGCAATGCGATTTCGTTGTTTTTGCTAACGTACGCGGCGCTGCTGCAGATGCCAGCTGCTCGCCTGCTGTCGCTCGCGCCCGCACTTTTACGACGCATTGTCCTGCGGTTTCGCTCTCTCCTTTCGCTAATTCGATGCGCACACATGGTCCTCCTCGGTGTGCGTTGCGGAAAACGGTCGGCTCGAGAACACGTCTCGAGAACACGCTGGCGTGATTTTATGCTCAACTCGCAGGCGTGTGTCTTTAGTGTTGTGCTGACTTGGCTAGGAAGGGGTCGGGGGGGGGGGGGGGGGGAGGGGGCAGAGGACTTAACCACCCTCCGCCCGCGCTCAGATCAGGATAGGGTGGCGTTATCAGATCGAGTCGCCGCACAAAGCCTCTGGCCACGCCATGAACCGGTTCATTAAAGACACGATCGCGATGAGAAAGAATGAAGAAAAAACATCTTCTAAATGTGAAAAACGTGGTCTGAAGCCTGTGCTTCACAAGGCGAAGCGTATCCTGGCCGGGGCCCATTCCACACGGCGCGAAGTGCGTTGGTTTATGGAGATCTTGGAATGGTGCTTTTCTCAGTTTCTGTGTGCAATGAATGTATCCTCTCCCTCCCTGCTCCCATCGCGGCTTATGGCAAGATGAGTTTCTGCGGAACTGAATGCAGCCCTCGGGAGCAGAGGGCGTGCAGGAAAATGAGCTGTTTAATAAATGAAGCATTCCTGGAATATAGGCTTGGTTCATTCTAAATAACGTTTGTAAGCTGGTTGTGAATATTGAAACATTCTGGCTACCCTAAAATATTTACTGAATTGCGTTGTTCAAAGGATTTTGTTTATCATGGAATATTTTGCCTAGAGTTAGGACCTATAATAGGACCTCCCTGAAAATTTCAAGGAGATAAATATGCAGCAGTATTGCAGTACACAGGCTCTTGCCCACTCAATGTGGCTTGCATACCTACCTTGAGAATTGCACAGCTTGCTGAACATGCCACTGTATTCTCATCAAGGTTGAGCAACATTGTGCAGGGCCAGGTGTCGAGTGGGTGACCACATTTGTTTTATCCACGTACCGCCTTGATCCACAATTCTACCATTCATTAATCACAGTTTGGAGGGGGTGGGGGGGCAGTCAACATTTGTTGGTTATGTTGGGAATTATTCAAAAGTGACAATGGCTAGACAGCAGGGACCAGTGTTTGGTGTTGTTGACAGGGGTGACGCTAAGGGGGGGGGGGGGGGGGGGGGGGGTCCGTAAACAAAGAACAATCTCCCCCCCCCCCCCCCCCCCCACGGATGAACAAAATTCGAATACATAAAAGATGGTCGTTGACATATGATTTTGTGATCCTGAAATAGTTATATTACATAGCATTGATTTTAAGCATAAACTTATGGTTTATTTGAGGTCACCTTTTCCAGAGGGTTGGCTTGTGTACTTAGGCACCTTTTCTTGCTTTGTAAACCACCAATATTTTTTTTTGGACACAATTTTGGCTCACATAAGAGACCCACAGATTGGCTCCCTGTTCTGTAAAGTGCAAAACTGTAGACATGGCATGAAGAGGCTAAAAAAGCTGCATGTAATTACCAAATCAGGTCTTGCATTCCCCCCTCCTCCCCTTTAACGCAAAAAAAATTCCCTAGCATATTCAGTCTTCACTCCGTATGCCCATACTGGGATTTTCAGTACCTCCTGCATTGGCTGCATTACATTACGCAGAACATTTCCAGAGATGGACGGCCTGCCATTGATACTCGAAGCAACCATTAACCGCAACATTCTCCCCTTTCTGCCCGCAGTACCCAATGACTATCCTGTACGACCCAGCGCACAAGAAGGAGCCGTCGGCGGCGTACGTGGCTGAGCGCGACTCGTGCTTGCACCACTTCGACAAATGGTGCGAGCAGGACCAGGTGGATTTCGTGGAGCACCTGCTGTCGCGGATGTGCCACTACCAGCACGGACACATCAACGCTTACCTCAAGCCCATGCTCCAGCGGGACTTCATATCGCTACTACCAAGTACGTTGATCGATTTGAATCCGGGGTCTGGCTTCAATGATTTTGCCCGTTGCACCACAGAGAGGTTGCTTTTCAAAACATCATATTTCCTGCGGAGTGTAGAATGTTTTGTTTGTGTCAAAATGTTTGATCCTTCAACTTGCAACAGCAGATCAAGACTAGCGACCGAGACTTCGAGACAATATAAGAAGCTAGTTTGGGGAAAACTTCCCTGCATTTGTTAGGGATGTCACTAGCAATCATTTTATTAATTATGGACTGTACGACAAATTTGTGAGAATTAAAGGAAACAAATTAAGGAGCTGTGTAAGGAAAGTGATGGATATCCCACAAATGGTAGTGACTAGTGAGACATTACTAGTGGCAGCTGCTAGATGTATAGAAATGCCCGTGAAATGCATGGTCCATTGTCCGTTCAGCAGAGAAGGGTCTGGACCACGTGGCGGAGAGCATCCTCTCGTACCTGGACGCGGACTCGCTGTGCTCCGCCGAGCTGGTCTGCAAGGAGTGGTACCGCGTCATCTCCGAGGGCATGCTTTGGAAGAAGCTAATCGAGCGCAAGGTCCGCACCGACTCGTTATGGAGAGGGCTCGCGGAACGGAGAGGATGGTGAGTGCTATTCCGTGTGACACACGGTTCACTCTAAGGGGTTAACAGTCCAGTCATCAGGCTTTCATGGCTGATTTCACTTACTGCTGTGCATTAAATGGGCTCTGATGGGCAGTTTATACTATCTTGAAATTTGAGTTATAATGGCTCTGATACTGTTATCTTTTACTGTTATCTTATTTACTAGGTGCATTTTGTACAAAATATGAATTGAACAATTGGTATCACTTCTTAAACAGAATTTCAAGTAAACCTTACAAAACAAAATGCATTTTGTTTAGGCATTTGTACCAATTGTCCAGTTCTTACGTACTAAGTATGCCTGTATCCATTCATCACTAAAAGACTCGGATCTATACCACAGATAAAATATTGATTTCAAATGATTTTATATTTTTGTTTTATAGTTCAGCTGCTTATGCAACATGACATACATGCCTAACTATGTGGTTTTTTTAATTCCAGGATACAATACTTATTTAAACCAAAGCCAGGGGAAAGTCATCCAAATCATTCATTCTACAGAACGCTATTCCCTAAAATAATTCAAGACATAGATGTAAGTACCTACCGCAGGAAATGCTGCACTCGACTAGTTTTGAACCGTATGCTGAGTTAACAAGTGGAGGATTAACACATGTGTATTGTTTTGTTTTTCACAGAGCATAGAGAACAACTGGAGAATGGGGCGACACATACTGCAAAGAATCAACTGCCGGTCGGAGAATTCCAAGGGCGTTTATTGCCTGCAGTATGACGACCAAAAGATCGTGTCGGGACTTAGAGACAATACAATAAAAATTTGGGACAGGAATTCCTTACAATGTACCAAAGTAAGTATCGTCAGTAAGCAAGTACTGGTTCATATTGACATTTAATAACTTAAACAGTGGTTTCTCGAACTTTGCGGTTCAAATGTCTACAGTTGTGGAGATGTAACGCTCCTTTGATAAACTTTCATATCGGTGTGATTAGCTTTGAGACTTCGTCATAATAGCCAATTTACACCAACGCTTTCGAGAGCTGAGTCTGTCGGATTCCAAATTGCAGTGTGTAAATCAAATCCATATCATTCTTGGCCTCGGAGCGTTTCGGGCTCGGGACGGACTCGAAAGCGTGTGAAAAGCGTAATGTGTACTGCCCGGCTTGGACTAATAGACCTTAGATCAAGTAGTCTACAACAAAAGAGTGGCAGCATCCCCGAAGAGACTAGTCCCTATGGGGTCGAACCAAGCCGAATACAGCGGTCCAGTGGCCAACGCAGCTTGCCGACCAGCATTGTTTGCTCTGCGCCAGGTGTTGACCGGGCACACTGGCTCGGTGCTGTGCCTTCAATACGACGACAAGGTGATCATCAGCGGCTCCAGCGACTCGACGGTGCGCGTCTGGGACGTCACCACCGGCGACATGGTCAACACGCTCATACACCACTGCGAGGCTGTGCTGCATCTGCGATTCAACAACGGCATGATGGTCACATGCTCCAAGGTAACGGGCCCCGTACAGTGCCTGTTTCTAGCCCGATAGTACGCTTTGTGGATGGATTCCACCATCTTCTCACTCTCGTTGTTAGTCGACGAGCCTGCATTGCAACGAGCGTTGATTTCAAGTTGTGTGATTAAAAATCAATAAGTCTCCTGACCTATCAAAAGGTTATCACGGCACAGTTATCATATTGTCAACGAGCATTGCTGCTTACGCGAAGCGGAGATAGCCTGGAAGCTAGCAATGCCAGTGAAGCGAATCAAGGAATGTTGAAGCTTTAGTCAGCAGTAGTCTTAGGTCAGGATCTGTTTAAGAATCTAAGATTATTTCTATGGGCATGTCGTGATTGAAATCATAGTCTTGATCGTGTCTTGCATACTTACCTTGGTCTTATCTACTGGATCTCCTGACATAAATATGGTTCTGTACTGGACAACATATTATCTTATCGAGAAAGTCACTTTGGCCGAGCCTCCGAAAACATCGCCGGAGCCTTGCTTACCAGCTCTACTATTCGGTCCTGGTCACGACGACTCCCTTGCGGGCGCATGCTGACGTGTTTTGCGGCGTGCCTCCAGGACCGTTCGATCGCGGTGTGGGACATGACGTCCCAGACGGAGATCACTCTGCGGCGCGTGCTGGTCGGGCACCGCGCGGCTGTCAATGTGGTCGACTTCGACGAGAAATACATCGTGTCGGCTTCCGGCGACCGCACCATCAAGGTGTGGAACACATCGACGTGCGAGTTTGTGCGCACGCTCAACGGACACAAGCGCGGCATCGCGTGTCTGCAGTACCGGGACAGGCTGGTCGTGTCCGGGTCGTCAGACAACACCATTAGGTGAGTGGGTGGTCTCGTCGGATGTAGCCGGTTTTCATGATTCATGATCTGTTTTGTCTAACCTTTTTGCATTCGAAAGCTAAGTGCCCTTGCAATTTTGTCTTCGATGTTTGAAGTCATGCAGTGGATTAAAGTTTAAAGACACATTGTTGACTTTTGCAGTCCAATTCCTTTTAACCGAGGTAACTAATGAGAAAATGTTTTATTGCACAACTTTCACGTTTCCATATTTTGTATTAGAGATTGTGGTAAGTTCCCAAGCTTGTGTGATTTTTAAAACGCTTTTGTCTATTGTATGTTTCCAGGTTATGGGACATCGAATGTGGAGCGTGTCTACGAGTGCTCGAGGGTCACGAAGAACTAGTTAGGTGCATTCGGTTCGACAGCAAACGAATAGTCAGCGGTGCATACGATGGGTAAGTCCACTTTGTATTTATTAGTTTGACAAATGTAGAAAACTGCGGTTACCATTGGGCTTCCTAACGTCTCCCCTCTGTTTGTTCACAGTAAAATCAAAGTATGGGACCTAATAGCGGCTCTAGACCCAAGAGCACCGGCCAGCACTCTTTGCCTAAGAACATTGGTGGTAAGTCACTTTCTATGTTGCATGCCAGCTGGATTTAACAGTCACGTATGCTGCCCTGCCACGGTTCTGTATTCTGCACCATGGATTCATAGCATTGTATTTCATCCAAACAAGTTCATTGTAAAAAAAATTCTGTTAGGATTGTTTTGTTACTGAAGAGAGCATAGAAGACTTAAAGTCGATTTTAGTGTGCGGAGTACGTAGTACGAGTACCTAAGGTTTGATTGGTATTGCGGCGACCCGTTCGGAACGGTGAGTGTATAGTGAGTTGTTTGTGACGTTTCCCACCAGGAGCACACGGGCCGAGTGTTCCGGCTGCAGTTCGACGAATTCCAGATCGTGAGCAGCTCGCACGACGACACGATCCTCATCTGGGACTTCCTAAACTGCCCCAGCAACGACGGATCGCCGGGTGCCAATCCGCAGCTAGCCCTCAACAATCGGTCGCCCACTCGTAAGTCGCTATCCGCTCGGCACGACCCACCCCCCATCACTGCCAGTCCTGTTAGTCTCAATTAAACCAGTGTTTAGAGCCATTTTGTGCTAGTACGTTTTCTTTTTCCAAGAGAAACCCAGTCACATTTCAAAAGTGCCCCGGCCTGGTACAGCTTTTTTAGCGTAATTTCAATTGTAGTAAGTTGTAATGTTGTTTTGATAGAAGCCACAATAGGTGTGCACATTTTATGAAGCATTCTTGAAGCACCCTTGGTATTATGAATTTTTTTAAAGAATCCAGAAAGAAATTGCCTAACTTCTGAGTTTCACTTGGAGTACAGGAAAATTAATGGTGTTGGTTTGGTACTAGTGAGAACCTGTTTTAATGTGCAATTTCTTTGCAGCGTTCGAGCAGTGATGCATACGAAATTCATGGCAGCTGGTTTTTACTAACTGAAACCGTGTGACTTTCGTTGACAAACTTTCGACTCGACTAGAATCGGTCCCAATGAAGGGAGCCGTAGGCTTAGCCACGTGACGAACGACGGGTCAGACCGGCAATCTGTCGAATCCGTCGCGACAATGCGGCACTTGTGTGCAGAAGGGTCGAGTGAATGCCGAGCCGTGAACGTCTCGCCGAGGCTTGTAGCTAGTCGTCTAAGCCGCGGCGGTGCAACTTACTGCATTCTGTTCGTATCTCTGCCTCGCGATCGTGCCACTTAGACATCGCTTGCGGCGACCGTGTGTTTCCGACTCCTGCTTTGGAACGAACAAACGACAGCGCTTCAAGAAACTCAAGACTTGGCTCATTATGTACAATGACCCCCGCCCCCACTCTCCCCCTCCTTTCACAAAGCCTGCTCGGAATTAACGCTGGGTTCCATTCAAATCATGTTATTCATCATCATGTAGATTTGCATTGTTATGCAACGATGGGCGCTATGTACACCTGTTAACTGAACCTTCGTAGGCCTAACGGAATGTATATATTATACATAACATATTATTCATAAAGAATCGACTTCTTACTGCCGTCACAAGTTTCAATACCGGCTTATGATGGTGTAATGGGAACCCAGCGTTAGGCTTCAATGGTGAAACAAAAGGGTTTTACAAATGTTATTATTTATTATTGAAATGTTCCATAGGTATATTATTTTGTACAGTTTTTATTGACATCGTAGAAGTATTCCTTCCGGCTTGAAAACGTTAAACGTACATTAAATCGATGGACAATTTTGTTACTCCACTTGGTCCGAATTCGAATATGAGCATTTTAACTTTTAAGTATTGGAAATACTTTACTGCAAACAATGAAACGCTTTTGTATTATGTAATTATGTGGGATGAAGATAATGGTGTGGTTTTCAATTGCTTTCTGAAGCAATAAAATGAATATAAACTAGAAACTAGTAAACTACTGAGAGTAGGTTAAGTTTGCCAAGAAACAGAATGTAGAAAGGTTGTAGAAGGCTGGCCTTTGTGTGATTGGTAGTAATTTGGAAGGCACCAGCACCGTACAGCCTGAAAGAACTCGGTCTTTCCTGCTCTACGTCTTCAAAGCTTGCACTCCCCGCTAGTGATCCTCTTGGTTTAGCATGCAAAGTTCGTGGAGGTAGAGCCAGGAAATGAATGAGAGGATAGGAAAAGGGTGAACGGTCCCAGCGCAAACCAAGGCACGTGCCGTGATACATAGGCCAGAACTCCATACATTTTGTTTCTCTGTTCTCCCAACTCTGATGGTGAAAAATGGACTGACTATTGGTCCGAGTCTTTGTTTCGGAAACCACTTTACAAAATCACGCTTCCTTCAACGCTAAGCGAATGAACGCGGCCAAATATGATTGTTATATTATCGATAAATGACTGTTCTTGTGAACGAATCTCAAGGTATATCTGAACGTTCGGCGTCGAATGTTAGAAATTGACTAAATGGATGGAGGCTTTATGCTGCAAGCTAGAATGAAAGGAAGCAATGAAGGAAAGGTGTGAACCATGAACTTCTTGTCTCGAGTTCAGGGAATTTGGTTCAAGTCCTGGTTAATGTGCACAAAATGTCTCCCAACTTTGCATCTCTTTCAAAAATTGTGTTTAGTAAGGGAATACGCTTTAGTGGCCTGCATACCACTGCCCGACTTGAGTTTCAAAGTTGGAATTCTGGATTGAAAATAGAACTTCATATTGGCAAATTTTAAGGTCTATGTAAATACTGAATTCACATATTGAACCCATGTTCATTTATTCTCTTAATGTTTATTTAAGATGGTAGGTATTGTGTACAGAATGTAACTTTGATCTCACTTGCATACCTATTAAAGTTTTCTAACCGATCCTCTTTTTCCATAGTTTTTGAGAGTTGCTTCTGTTGTAGTGTTGTTACATGTGTGTGAATGGCTAGCAAAACCCATCTTCGTGTTTCTACCTGTACGATATTTATCTACTGCTATTTTTTGGTCGGTTGAAAGATTGAATGTTGATATCTTCAGGCTGTGGTGCATTACACTAAAATGTTCATTGAGTGTGCTGCATCTTTTAGGCTTCTTCATCCCAGATAATTTTTACAAGATATAATGATTTGTCCATATTATGTAAAATGTAAATATAGCTTATAATTTTAGCGATTGAAAATCCATTCTACTCTTTCGCATATAATTGTTAAAGAAGCTGTGAAATACATGTGAAATCTGTACTATATGAAGTACTTCTCTCTATTAAAATGCTGATGATTTGGTAATTTCTTGTTGAATACAGTATTAGTTGACGAGCGTAGCGAGCGTAGCGAGCGAAGCGGAATCTTCAATTTCACTACTGGTAAAGAAGAACACGTGTGCGTTTTTTGTTTGAATGTATGAATGTTAGCGTGCGCTCTATAGACCAAACGCCTGCGTCGATCGAAATTAAATTTTCAGGGTGTCTACTTTTGTTCTCGACTTAGACCCCCTGCGTTTTTCAAGAAAATCCTCCACTGCAAATCAGAAAAAAGAGCAATATTCGAAATTGGGAAAATTTTGAAAAATACGGAAATTTATCTAAAAGTGCGTATTTTTTCCAAATTTCCCCAAAAATGTATTGTTACTTTTTGATTGACCAAACTTGGAAATACTTAATAACATGTAGGATGTTTACCACGTTCTGCATGCAACGTATCTGCTACAAACAGCTACGCTTGCCTTCACCGCAAACACTTAAGCAGCTTTACTAGTAGAAATGTAAATGGATCTAAAGTGCAGCTAACTTGGTTCTGTGCACTCTTACGTTTGGTCTCCGTATCCATGGCAACGCCAATTTTTCAAAGAAATTCTGTGCAAAAACGTGTGCGCGATTGGAAGAACATGTTTCATTTTGATAACATCTATTTAGATCAAAACTAACGTTGTTTTTGTGTCTTTTAAGAGAATTGCAACACTTTCATGAAAAAAATTTTAAAAAATGCGCCAAATACGTCACCCTCCGAATTTTGATATGCCGTTGTCTTAAAAGTGATTTCGTTGACCCCAGTTTTTCTTTACTTGGAGTGTTCAGCAGAGAATGTTTTTTCAAGTATTTAGAAATTTGTTTAAATAGGTATTATGGTTGTATTTGGAGCTATCCTCGGTTATATGCCGGTTTTGAACTTATTTCCTATGCCACCCATGTTAAATTTCGAGTTTTCAAACCCTAATATGTAGGTAATTAGGCCGGTGACCCCCAATATTATTACACCGCCAGATTGTTTAGAAAGTTAATCCAAAAAGAAGGCGATGACGTTTTTTTAGGTGATCGATTTTTGGAAAGGCCATCAAACCCGAACCCGTAACCCGAAAAAACCGTAATTTTGTGTTGAACCTGAACCAGAACCCGAACCGGAATTTCAAATTGAAAAAACCCAAACCTGGACCGGAATAACTAAAAAAAAAAACCAAGCCGAAATTTCAAATTTACCGAACCTGAACCCGAACCAATATTAATTTCGGTTCGATGCCCTGATCATAATAGCATTGATTAACGATTATTATGGCATAGTTTTGCGAACCGGAATGTCGCAAAGCTCATAAATTTACCACGAGCTTGCTGCCCTATCACATCTTTTCACTCAGAAATTCAATGAAAAGAAACTTATCTGTGGTCTATACAAATTTTCTTGCACTCGAAATTTGAATTTGTCCTCTCTCGAAGCCCCGAGGGCGCACGCGATTATTGTTGATGAGCTGCCTAGTTTTGAAGTTCCCCCCGTTATTCTGTGTTTATGTTATGACGACTGCAGCACAACTACAGTCACTAATGTGAAACTGTGAAAATGGCTGATGAGCAGGTAAGTGTCCAAACAAAGATTAATTTAGTTAGTTTCTAAATTCCTGACTAGCGAAAAATGTTTATTTCATTAGGCATGGGACTTACTTATTTTGGAGCTTGTAGATAGTGAAGTTTCTTCACTAGTTTGTGACGGAATCACATAAGCTCCGATGTAACGCCAAGGCAACATCGTCCCTCCAAGTCCCTCCTAGGCGTATTTTCGACCGTAGCAAACCTCGGATCAAATTATTTGACAAACCGACGAAGCTATCTAATGATATGATGGACTGACATTGCATGCATCTTGAAGAGTTATTTCATAATAAAAATTACCTAGATTTTCGAAGTTTAACGTGTTAGTACTGTCGCCGTAACATACAGTTGCTATATTTATTTCCTGCAGTGCTTACATGCTGGGTGCATTATGGCGTGTTGTTTATTTCGTGGTCCCCCTCCCTTCGACTCGAACGCATATAACAAAAATATTATGCTTGTAATACCTATCACTATTAAGTGTGATTTTTCCCCTACCTACATTATACATAGATCTTGTCACTGCACTTGAACTTCAACCTAAGTTGACAATGATCTATTTATATTTCATATCCACTCAAGGTTATGTAAAATAGAACCTTCCTACCATTGTTAAAATATTTGTACCACCCACCCATAGCCAAAAACCTTGTGTCTACTATATGCTTCTACACACGAGGTAAATAGGTACCAATCTGTATTGTTGTTCTCAATAGGAGGTGAGGCAGCTTGAATTGCTGTGTAAGCAACTCTACGAGTCCCAAGACACAAGCCAGCGAGCTGAAGCAGAGAAGGCGCTTGTAAACTTTCAAAATGCCCCGGATACACTCTCAAAATGTCAGCTTTTGCTCGATCGAGGGGATTCGTGTTACGCCCAACTCTTGGCTGCGACAACGCTCACCAAGCTTGTTTCTCGCAGTGCTCAAGGCTTGAGTCTTCAGCAAAGAGTAGATATTCGTAAGTGAACTACACTTTTGTAACTTAACACTTACAGCAAATACAGTTTACATTATATATTTGTAGTAGAATAATTTTTCAAAATATGTTAGGCACATTGTAATCAGCATTTTTGAATTTTTGAAGAGAAAAAAAGATTTTATCTAGGTACTGCAGTAGATAGGTAGGTTGTAGTCAAATGGATACGTCAACTGCGTCTACTTGGTCCAACTTTCTCACCTTTTTAAGTATATTTTCTCATTTATTTAGAGTAGGTATCAATGTTTTTATGACTGATTAATGATGTGTTGTCAGCAGGGCATCGTTTGTCGGCAAACTTTAATTTCTGAGGTGCACAAAATGTATAATAAAAAATGTAATTGATCAGACCGTGTTACCCCATGGGTTGGGGCTATTTGGTCCATAGATCATAAATAATTAAATTTAGTTGAAACCAATTACTTCAAAGGGACAAAACTTGCTCTAAAAATCATATGTAGGTATACTTATCAAGCATATGCAGAAGCTAAAGAATAAAAAACAAAGGGGACTGAATCCTAGAAGTCTGTGTGAATGTGCCCAAAAACTGAATGTTTTCACGTCTCCGAAATTTCGCTTTTGCCGCCGGTCATATATATGGTAGCCATTTTTACACAGTTGATCTTTGGCACTTGCACTCTGCTCAGAAATAGCACACAGATAAACCAACACATAAAAAAATAAATTTCTAGTTTTGGACATAGACTTTAGGAAATATGGACTAACAGGTCACAAAATTAAACCCCAGACCAAGTTACCCCTTGAAGACCAAGTAGCCCCCTGGTTGACGTTTTAAAATAATCAGTTGATAGTAATCGGCATTGGTGTACAAAATATAAAATTATACTTACCTACAGCAGGTATTTTACCTACCTACCAAACTAATCAAGGAATCTGATCGTAAATGTTGAATCTGGTAATTTTGATTGGGAAGCCAGAAATTCTTACCTGCCTATGTGCTGTATGTGCTACCAATTAATTTTTATGCGCTACATTTTTTTCAGGCAATTATGTTTTAAACTACTTGGCCACACGGTTGAAATTACCTAGCTTCGTTGTCCAAGCCCTTGTCACATTGTTTGCTCGAATAAGCAAATTAGGCTGGTTTGATAGTGAAAAAGATGAATTTGTCTTCAGAAATGTAGTGACTGATATAACGGTGTTCTTACAGGTAAACAAATCATATTAGTTTCAACTATTTTCACTTATTTTCACCTATTTTCCTTGCTGTTAACATAACTAACCAAATTGCATTTAATTTTTAGGGTTCTGTGGAACACTGTATGATTGGAGTACAGCTACTCTCCCAACTCACTTGTGAAATGAATCAAATATCTGAAGCTGATGCAAATAGATCATTGACAAAACATCGGAAAATCGCCTCTTCGTTCAGAGACACTCAACTATTTGAAATATTCCGCCTTTCGTGTACACTTTTGGGAAATGCAAGTGAAAACTGCAAGCGACTCAATTTCAACGACGAGGGACAGGTAATGGTAAACTTAGGTCTAGCATTAAGTACCATTGAAACAATTAAACACAATCTTATGGCGTTTTCGGTTGGTATGCCATAATATTCAGATAGACTAGAGTAGGAAAAATGAAAATCAAATCTTCTTAAATGCTATCAAGTTTAGAACATTTTTAATGGTTTTTCCTGTGTTCTTTAGCAATATACGCATAATATAGGGTGACCAGAAGTCCCGGTTTTCCCAGGACAGTCCTGGCTTCCCCAGGACAGTCCTGGCTTCGAGGTTCCTGTCCCAGTGTCCTGAGAGACACCACCCGGGGCACCTAAATGTCCCCCTTTTCCAGTCATTCTATTTTGTTAGTTTCATCATTACCATTTCAAATAATTTTTCTCCAAATAGGTAGCTCTAGCTGGTAGCTGGTAGCTCTAGCTACTATTGTTTCACTTATCAACTTTGGTGCCTTTTTCATGCAATTGTATATGGATATGCTGTAGCTGTCTATAGACTATAGGTTATCACAATTTTCTAATTTATCAAAACCCCTATGAATTCATGACATTTTTATTTTTTTCTATCATCTGCCATTGTTGTACATAGGAGTGGTCCAAAAATGGAAGTGAGACCTGCAAAATGAATCGGAAGAATGTAGGAAATCATCAAAGCTTTAGGAAAAAAAAAAAAAAATTTGTTTAAATGTGAGCAGTCTCAAATTATATGCCCCCCCCCCCCCCTCCCATCCACAAACTGACTAATTCAAATTTTACCCGATATGGGAGAGGCTCGCATTTTTTAACAAGGCGCTGATTCTGCACGCTACGGCTCTGAGGGCATGGATATATTGCTCTGTTTTGTATTATCCCCCCCCCCCCCTTCATACCACCCCTTAGAAAATGTCACCAGTTTTTAGTTTGAAAATGTGGTCATCCTAATGTAATATAATACAAAACAAACGGGTCTCTAAATTTGGCAAAGTAAAAGGTTCAAAATACTGACTTCAAAACTAACATTCTTAGTGTTTTGACTTATGATGGTCCATTGCATTGACATTCTAATTTGTTTACTGGTACAAGAAATTAGCACTTGGACATCGCTGCATCGGTATTGCGGTCCATAAAAATCAAAACTCGTGTTCTCCTTTCAGCATGGACTGATGACGCAGCTTCTTAGGCTGGCGCAAAACTGCCTGACGTTTGACTTCATCGGCACGTCAACAGACGAGTCCTCGGACGACCTGTGCACGGTGCAGATCCCCACGAGCTGGCGACCAGCGTTCTTGGACTTCACCACTCTCAAGCTGTTCTTCGACCTCTACCACTCGCTGCCGAGTACGCTGTCGCCGCTGGCGCTCTCCTGCCTTGTGCAGATTGCCTCCGTGCGCCGCTCGCTCTTCAGCAACACGGAGCGCGCTAAGTTTCTCACGCATCTCGTCAATGGCGTCAAGCATATCCTGCAAAACCCACAGGCAAGCGTGCAAATGTTTCCTCGGCTCGTTGTGTTAATATTAGGCCGGGAAACTGGCGCTCATAGATGTTTCATCAAGAACACTACTGGATAAAGGGATGGTTTATACCTTGGAATCTTGGTAACATGAAAACACGTATGACCACGACGGTCCGTGATAATCGACTGCGGCATTTCAAGTCACATTTCAATTTAAGTTAAATTTATGGATATGGAACTTGCTAGATTAAACAGACCTAGCTGGCCTAACAGCACTGCATCCGATTGTGAAGAGTGTTCTGTGAGTGACTCATAGTCAGTGTTGTGACTAGATAATTTTTTTTTCATCTAGATAAAGATGAAGATAAGGGGCAAATTTGTTATCTAGATAAGATAATTTTTAAAAAATCATCTAGATAAAAGATAATAGATGAAAAAATCTATCTAGATAATTTTCTTTAGATAATAGATAATTTTTGAAATTGGGAATATTGGAAAATGATGTTGGATTGTTGCAAAATTCCAAAAGCCACATTAGTGACTGATAATATTATATTACACCTACCTACCTAACAGTAAAATAGGAGCTCTTTGAATCGGATTCCCAATTCCCGAATCATTACTCTCAAGATTATACATGTTTGAAACTTTTTATTGGGATGGCAATGGTTTTGGAAATTAATGACAATCTGAATGACAATGCCAAAAATTGGAATAAAATTGGCTAAAATCATCTATTATCTATTATCTAAAATATGGAGTTTAGATAAAGTTTTTTATCTAGATAAAGATAAAGATGACAGTGCACAATATTATCTAGATAAAGATAATAGATTTAAAAAATTATCTAGATAATTATCTAGATAATTTTATCTAGATAAGTCACAACACTGCTCATAGTACCCATTCTCAAAGTAAAACCTTTGGTTCTGTTTGTTTTTCGCAGGGCTTGAGCGACACCGGCAACTACCACGAGTTCTGCCGGCTCCTGGCACGACTCAAGTCCAACTACCAGCTGGGCGAACTAGTCATGGTTGAGAATTACCCGGAAGCGATACAGCTCATCGCAAAGTTTACCGTGCAGAGCTTACAGGTAACGAGGGCTGATGGAAACATCTCAACATCATGTCATGTCTCGGAGACCACTGCAATCACTTTGTATGATTGATCGTGGGGTAATAAAGGTTAAAATCAAAGTTAAAATCATGTGAGCAAGTGGTAGATCTTCATGTTTGGCACATCCGCAATGCCAAATATAACACAATGTCTTCATTTATCTAAAGAGTCATGGAGACATTTTGGAGTTCTAGAATAATTGGTGTGGAAATACATAAAACGCCTAGAAAAACGCGTTGTGAGAAAAATAAATTTAGCATTTACCGCAAATTATCGTTTTAACTTTAAATTGTAGGAAAACTCGATATTTGGGAAAATTCGCGGGGTAAAAAGTCATATATTTGGAATCACAAGAGCGTGAAACGTAAACATCTGAAAAAAAACATCAGTTTGTGTTTAAAATTGATTTTTTTTCTGGGTACTGGCCACGGGAACCCGGGTCCAATTTTTGGATACCGCCGACATCTCTAGCACTACTTAACCTACAGCTTTTAAATCAGTATAACTCGACCAAAGTGCGTCAATGTGTGCTGCAGATGTGGCAATTTGCGCCAAACAGCGTCCACTACCTGCTGAGCCTGTGGCAACGGATGGTCGCGTCCGTTCCCTACGTCAAAGCCACCGAGCCGCACCTCCTCGAGACGTACACGCCCGAGGTCTCCAACGCGTACATCACGTCTCGACTCGAGTCGGTGGCCGTCGTGGTGCGAGACGGTCTCGAAGACCCGCTCGACGACCTCGGCATGGTGCAGCAGCAGCTCGAGCAGCTGTCAGTGATCGGGCGGTGCGAGTACCAGAAGACGTGCACGCTGCTGGTACAGCTGTTTGACCAGGCGGCGCGGGCGTACCAGGAACTGATGACTACGCCAAACGCACAGCAAATGGACATCACCATTCAGGAGTGTGAGTATTTGGGTCGGCGCTGATGTATTTAGTGCATCCTGCATTGGAGGAACATTTGGGGATGGGTGCCGCAAGGAATTTTGCAATGTAATACATGTGGGGATATGATGCTATTACCAAATACCTTAACAGTCATAATACGGGACACT
The DNA here is from genome assembly GCA_921293005.1 of Nemoura dubitans. Classification (NCBI taxonomy): domain Eukaryota; kingdom Metazoa; phylum Arthropoda; class Insecta; order Plecoptera; family Nemouridae; genus Nemoura; species Nemoura dubitans. The sequence goes on from OV121075.1 coordinate 23,805,638, forward strand.
CCCTCCTTGTGGCATTGGATTTCACGGCAACAATCTTCAGCACAACCCAGCGGCGCGGAGTACAAAAAAATAACTACCCGTCATCTAAAGACAAAAGACATCACGCCATCGAGGTGACTGGATCACAATTTTTTCAAAAATTGACATGTGCCATGTCAACCACACAAGAACTTATAAATTCATGTTATTCACACGTTTTCTCATGCTATAAGCATAATTATTGGCAACTAAAATTGCGTAAGCAATGGGGTAAATTCATGTTTTGTCATCTAGATCAGGTGTAACGAGCAGACACGATTCTGTGGGACCTTGGCGGCAAAAGGAAGCTTTGTCCAAGATAAGTTTGTTAGCTAAGATAAACGACCCATTTTTGGGGTCTGAATTGTCAAAGTAACTAGGAGATAACTATTTTAAAATCAACTATGAGTTATGGCTGGCACTTTCGGCTTGTTTACAATTCTTTTCCCATAACAGAATGACCACTCTTATGAGGTGCAATGTGAGATGGCCTCAAGCTGAAACAAACTGTGATTATTTGTTTGTATTCCGTGCCGCTAGGGTGCTCTGTTGATTGTCGCCAAGATTCGGGGAGAGTGTCCCGTATTATAACTGTTAAGGTATTTGCTAATACCCTTGAGGAAGCCAAGTAGGGTCATTGAGACTTTATTTAGCATTCAAATTCTAGTTTGAAATTGAATTTTTTTACAAATACTTTCTCTCTACAGAAATCTGAGCAGACCTTTGTCAGCTATTCAAAAAAATTGCAATATTGCAAGGCAACATTATTCAAATGGTTATATACATTTTCCAAGAAATGGTAGAGACGTTGTGTAAAACTTGAAACTGCCATCTCAAGTCTTGGCGCTTAGTTTGATGTAACGTCGATGCAAGTCAAACCAGACGTTTTCCTAACCGCATGGAGTGTCTTGATCCTTTCTCGTGCGGGGCTTTCGTGGCTTGCCGATGGGCTCGCCCACTGTGTGTGACCGCGCGCCTCGTTGTGCAGGCCGACTGACGTGGCTGGTGTACATCATCGGGTCGGCCATCGGCGGCCGCGTCTCGTTCAACAGTAACGACGAGCACGACGCGATGGACGGCGAGCTCGTCTGCCGCGTGCTCCAGCTCATGAACCTCACCGACTCTCGGCTGGCGCAAGGCGGCTGCGAGAAGCTCGAGCTCGCCATGCTCAGCTTCTTCGAGCAGTTCCGCAAGATTTACGTAGGCGACCAGGTCAGTGCCGCCGCTCGGGGCGGCTGGCTCTCGCTTTGAGATCCGTGGTTGGCCACAAGTGGATGCGGAAATTGCACTTTTTTTAGGCTGGTTAATGGTTATTGTCTGTATATTCTACCTTCATCAATTTATTTCATATATATATAACTTTTTTTTCTTCTTCATAATTACGATTTCTACAACCATATTATTTATTATGGAATATGGATTGGTATTATTATTACCAATTTAAATAATTTCTTAGAGATCCACTTGTTCCACTTTTTTAAATACCTACATCGTAAGTATTGGTAGAAGAAGTGGTCAATTTTGTAATGTTTCGTCTCCTATATTTTTGTCAATGCTGGAAGATCGATTATTGTTTAAACTAATGAGTATTTTTCGATTTGTTTCAGGTACAAAAGAATTCCAAGGTGTACCGGAGATTATCAGAAGTTCTTGGTCTTAGTGATGAAGCAATGGTTCTGAGCGTTTTCATTAGAAAAATGTGAGTCCATTTTCATTGAATGAAATGAACCACGTTTTTACCATTCTTGATACCTTTAAAAAAATATGAGCTGTGACAGTAGCTAGAATTTGTATTGAAAACATGGTACACCTATTAGATCAAAGACTAAGATTTTTGAATTGTCCTTGCAGCATCACCAATCTCAAGTACTGGGGTCGAAGCGAGCAAATCATCTCGAAGACACTGCAGCTGCTAAACGACCTCTCCGTGGGGTACAGCTGTGTGCGGAAACTCGTCAAGCTCGACGAAGTCCAGTTCATGCTCAACAACCACACGGTACGTTCGAGGAACCAACAATGACGCTTTGTTTTCTCAATTTTCTGTTGCTATTTTTTTTAAATTCATCATTGTGGCCTGTTGATTTTTGAACATGAGACATAAAGCCAGTGTAAAACTGCGTTAACTTGCTGTCCTGTTGAATTTCAACGGCCGTGGTGAGAACCACGGTCAAGTATCTAACGAAACGTTTCCCCCTGTTTGACGCAGAGCGAGCACTTCCCGTTCCTCGGCAACAGCGTGGCTGTGGGCGAGATGCGCTGCCGCTCGATGTTCTACACCTCCCTCGGCCGCCTGCTCATGGTGGACCTCGGGGAGGACGAGGACCGCTTTGACAGGTAACGCACACTTACCCACGCGGTGCCGAGTAGTCTCGGTCTCGACGTTGAGGACAATGCACAACGCTACGGTTGTCCATGCTGAAAATAGCGAAATAATTGTTAATCTGATGATTGAACAAATTGATTTTTGGGTACCTGCCTACTTATTGCTATAGTTGATGTTTGGAGTCTTGTTTTGTCTCGTACTAGCTTCTAAGCGAGATGGAACATTCCGTATTTTGATGGTGACCAGTAATTAATAGTGCACTCTCAAATGTGAGACTGTGTGGGTAAAAGGTTTCGGAGAAACCAGTGAGACGTTTGATTTAGCATTCATATCCCAGTTTGAAATAGTTTTTTCAAAACAGCCGCAATGGGTGTATTCCAAATTTCGTACCAGAGCGACCGCTGACCAACCAGTTGACAGGGACCAACACAGGTCTGATGATTGCTTAAAGGAGCGCAGTTAACCAGAACAACATGGTTCAATAAGGTCGCTCTGGTGCGATATATAGAATACGCCCAATGGCTTCCCAAAGTGAAAGTTATGCCCAAAGTGAAAGTGTCGGGATATTTTTAGAGTGTACTGAATGTTCCGAACTAACGACATGTTCGGTTGTCTCCAGCTTCATGCTGCCGCTGACGGGTACCACGGCCATCTTCGAGTCCATCATGCTGGGGTCGGGCGACAGCGCAATCTTTGTGGCGGACGATGCCAAGAAGGCACTCATCGGGCTCGCCCGTGACCTCCGCGGGCTTGCATTCGCCTTCAACACCAAGACGTCGTATATGATGCTCTTCGACTGGATGTATCCTTAATCGGACCATGACTCGATTCAGTTCGGGCTTAGGTAGTTTCTGGGATGTGAGAGCTGATAGGTATCACTTATGTTTGTAAGATGACCTGTCGTGATTTTGATTTTTTCTTAACTGTAATAGTATACTATTTTCCAATAAAGGGGGGATTTTTTGGTGCAATTAATATAAAGTAGCAGACGTCCATCAAGGTATTCCTTATAGCAGATACAAAAAGTTCTCCGTAGACTCCAACTCGTTACTGAACCTGTGTCCTGTCCTGCTGAAGGCTTTGATTGTTGCATGACCACGATCCCTGTGTGGCTTGTATGGTTCCTTGACGCACCGCCAGCTACCCGAACTACACGCCCGTGTTGTTGCGAGCGGTGGAGCTGTGGTACCACGACCCGCAAGTAACAACGCCCGTGCTCAAGTTGTTTGCCGAGCTAGTGCAGAACCGATCGCAGCGGCTTCAGTTCGACGTCTCGTCGCCAAACGGCATCCTGCTTTTCCGCGAGGCCAGCAAGGTCATCTGCAGCTATGGTGAGCTAGCACTAAAAGAGCCGGGCCTACGATGGCCGATTATGAGTTGGTTAATTTTGCACGGAATTATAGTCCATGGTAGGAAGAAACCTGAATAGTTGTTGATAGTCGGTGGCAACTCATTCAACAAATTTTCAAATTTATCTGCATTTATTACAGTTTTGTTAAATTTTGATGATTTAGATTATTGTAGTGACATCGATTAATTGTTATCTCCTCACAATCGAGTCAATTGACATCCCTACTTCTTACTGTGGAGGGGACAGGCTGTAACCTAAAGTAATTAATATCATGCTCGATCATAAAAAAACTGACCAACCTTGGTAGTTCACAGGAACTCTCAGAGTTACCATTTAGTCACTTAAATCACTTTTTGTCACGTTTTCAACTTGAAGTCACTTTTTGTCACTTATTTAACAAATTAGTCACTTTTTCATACCTTTTTTTCAAGAAACCTATTATTTTCTTAAAACATTAAAATTGGCTCGTCGCAAAATTGATAAATATAAATGATTTTTACCATGTGAAAACATATTTTGTTTGTTTCATATTTACCTACTGCTATTTTAAAAGATTTTTGAAGGTGGCCATTTTGTATAAATGAAGACAGTGGTGGCAATGAAGGCAGTAGTGGTGCATGAAAAGGCGGCATAAAATCGGTACTTGGTGCCGATCGTTGAATGATACTGAAGTGTTTTGCACGATTTGTGCGAACAATATTAAATTAATATCAAAGCGAATGGTTTCCAAAGCCTAGCCCAATATTCTGAAACCCAAAAGCACAAGGCTAATGCATGAGATAAATTAACTGTCAATCAAATTCTTCTTACAAAAAGCAGAAATTCTGCTCCTAATAATGAAAGCCCACACCCAAGCAATGTGTCGTTGGGTTTCACAATCAAAGAAGGTACTACACGAATGGAGCTGTTGTGGGCGCTTAAATCTGTGGCGGCCAACTTCTCCGCAAAGGCAAATGATGACATTGAAGAGTTGTTGTGAAGTATCGAGAAATACTGTATTTGTCGCTGTGAGGTCACTTTTCAGTCACTTTCCTGTCACTTTTTTGTCACTTTTTCCCCAAAAATGGTCTCTTAAATCACTTTTTTAATGGACCTAGTCCAGTGGCACCCCTGACTCTGTACCTTCTTGCAGAGTTGAAATGTCTGATCATCTTGTGGTTGTGTCACGTTGCAGGTTCTCATGTACTGAACGTGGAGGTGCCCAAGGACCAGGTATACGCGATGAAGCTGAAGGGGATCTCGATCTGCTTCTCCATGCTGAAGGCGGCACTCTGCGGCAGCTACGTCAACTTCGGCGTGTTCCGACTGTACGGCGACGAGGCGCTTGACAACGCGCTCAACACGTTCGTCAAGCTGCTGCTCTCCATACCGCAATCCGACTTGCTGGTGAGCATCACTCGGTTGTTTCATTGTCCAAATTGGCCTTATCCTGGCATAGAGGACATCAAACCCGAATCTATAACCCAAAAAAAAACATTGTTCCATTGGACCATACCTAATTTCGCTAAATTACCAAACCTTAACGAGAGCCCGAACCCTTACACATCATTTAGTGATAGGAAACATTGTGTTCGCTCACTCTTTGGGCTCGGAAGGATGGGCGCACAGCAGAGCAAATAAAAAATGGCCGACTAACAACATTTAGTGAATGATTTCTAAGCTACACATTGTTTTTCGATAAGAAAATAGTATTACTTTGTGCTTATACTTTAAACACTTTACTTCCTGTCTATACTTACACCAGTGACCAGTCAAACAAAACTGAAAATACGAAATCATGACGTTCAACATAATCCCACTTTCAATTGTGGGTGCCAAACTTTGTGCACCGCAGCAAAAAGTTCAACATGGTTGACGTTTCAAACGTTCGCTCACAAGTTGGGCCTCAGTCTGTCACCTGACTAAATTGCGGGCTGTGATTGGCTGATACCAGGCTAGAAATGTGAGAAATCACAATGTTTCCTAGCACTAAACGAGGCATTATATCAGTCAGTTTGATGCACTGCTGTGGTACTTACTTGCTAGCAACCACCATGGCTGCCACAAGATTTTTTTCCAACATCAGTGGATTTTTTTTTCATTCAATGTTTGTACCATGGCTGTAATCTCCCAATCATCCATGGGGGTAGTTAGTGCGTCATATCTACTTTGCGAGCTCTCCGGGCTGGAAATTTTTCGTGATTTACACATTTTATCCACTCCAGGTAATACGGGGATAGTTCCATGATAATAAATGGTCATGGCTATGGGCGACTACAGTACCAGAGTCAAACACTTATACGGGCAGTTAGTTGCAATGCTTTTGTTATGGCAATCTTTTCCCACATAAGTGATTACTCTGGAACAGTAGTCGTCCATTGATATTACCCCCCCCCCCCCCCCCCCTGGAAAATACTTCTCCCTGCTTTACTTTTCCAGACTAGCTGTTCTTGACTTTGAATCTTGTGCCATCTTTGACAACAAAACAAAGTGATTGGACTCAGTACATTAGGAGAGATATGAGTGCCACATAGTGTTGTTTTGTTTGTTTGACACTCAGCATTAAAAAAGGCGTTAAAATCGGATGACCGTGGAATGCTGCTGGAAATTAAGCGACAGTCCGGGAATAACCGTGGTTCTGCTGGTTGGTTTCAGGACTACCCGAAGCTGTCGCAGACGTACTACGTCCTTCTCGAGTGCCTGGCGCAAGACCACATGAGCTTCCTCTCGACGTTGGAGCCACGTGTCTTCCTCTACATCCTGTCATCCATCTCGGAGGGGCTCACCGCTCTAGGTGGGAACCTGAACCATTTCACAGGTACTCTCACAGACGCAACCGCCTCCCTCCCCTGCCCCCTAGTGTAAGAATCGGATCACGGCACTCTACTAGTCTTAGATGCATAGATTAGGATGTACCAATGGTCAGTGGAATACTTTGTGATATTAGATGAAACAAAGCAACATAAACTGAGCAAACTGAATGCTGCTAAGTAGTTGCAAAGCTCTGAAAAGAAAAATGACTGGTACTAGTCTAAAAATATCCAATATTTGAGTTAATTATACTGACATTTATTGTGTAGTAAGCCTTAAAATATATCTTAATTATTCCCCTTGTCATCACTTGAAGTTTAAATCTACCTGAGTGCCTCAAGCTTACCCTTTCGGACAAAGAGGATAGTGCACAGAATTAGGATATTATTCTGTTGTCGTTAGTGTCAGAGCCGACAAATTTCCACCCGAAGTTGCAAGTGCATGAGTCGCATGGCTCACTGGCTGCAAGCTGGGGACCAAATTGGCAGCGCACACGTCGAACCCTCCCTCCCTAGAAAGGTGTACGATGATATTGCTACTAAAACTGTGTTGCTACTTGCATTCTGTAGTCGACCGCCAAAACGCCTAGTTACGTAATCTTTTTGTTTGCCTTAACGCTGCTCAAAGCTCGTTGCAAGCGTTTGTTTTCTTGCACCTAGCCAGGGGAATAGTGTTTGTCTGTCTGTGATAGTACCTGCGTTACGTTTTGTTACTAATAGTTTTAGCACTAACAATTAAAGTAGTCGGGAAATGGCAGTCAGCTGCCCTGCGTTCTAACAATGCATGTCTGCTTCCTTCGTCATGCTTTTTAGTGGAACAACATGTGTGAATTGCCAAGGTTTTCTCCGGACAATGTAAGGATATTTCCGGAGATCACCTGACTCAAAATAATTGCATGATTTATGTTGCTTTCTAGTCTTAGTTATTGTTGTCTAAATATTGTGTGATTACACTGAATTTTCAACATCACAAATTCTGCTCTCAGCCTGTTCTTAAATATTTTGAAGGCAAATCAGGGATGGGCAAATGTTTGAATTGGACCTGAGTAATTTTTAAATTACTAGTATTCAAATTTCAAATAGGCACGTAGTGATTTTTCAACTTTTTGAGCTCTTGATTTTAATATTTGAGAAAAAAATAGATGGCTAGTTTCAAATCTGAATATTTCGAGTGCTAAAAATATATACATACGTATTATTCCTATTTTATTAAGATGGTGCACAAATTATTCAAATTTTTTGTGAATTATTCCAGTATTTGGCAAAAAGGTTTTCAGAATCCTTTTGTTTAATGTTACATTTGAACTCAAATTTATGCTATAAATGCAAATTTTTTATTTTTGATTAAGCTCTAAATACGATTATATTTGCCCATCCCTAGTGAAAATACAATTTTAATGATTTCTTCTCGGTTTACATCTGGGGACACTAAATCACACACTGCAATGTTGTTTAAATCAAAGCCAGTGCGTTTTCCAGCATGATGATTGAAGACATAGCCAACTGAACACAGAGTTTCGACGAATGTCCCGAGGCTTGATTGTCTGGCGGGAAAGTGGCTGGGGACATTGGGCCTGACGAGGGAGCGTTGTTGGCTGATTGCAGATACCATGGTGTGCACCGGCTGCTGTGCGACCCTGGACCATATAGTCTCCTACCTCTTCAAGCAGCTTACACAGAAAGGTAACGTCTCAGTCTACCTCCCAAGCAGACTTCCAAGCTCAGCAATGCTATGTTTATTTCAAGTTGATCGTTTTTTTCTTGCATTTGTTTCACACACCCTTCCGAGGTTCTATGGTAGCACTTTTTATCCGCTCTTATCAAATATGCCAGTAGTCATTTAAGAATGAATGGATGATGGGTGCCTAGGTACAGCTTACAGTGCAATTCATACTCTAAAGTATGTATACTCTAATGGCTACCTGGGGCGTTGCGTATTTCAGCTAGAGGAGTCATGGGATTTTCACAAGATTCCTTGCATCGCAATTTTTCTCTATAGAAATAATATTTATTCCCGATATATACAATTGACATGATTACGATTGAAAAAAATCATTGTCTTGTCAAATGACAGATATATCATAGAAATGTATTTTCATGCACTTTGAGTTGACCACTCATAAGATAATAATAATAATAATAATAATAATAATAATAATAATATGTTTATTGCATGAATAGTTGTCAATACATGTCAATGGGTCGCATTCAAAGTAGTAATATTAGAATATTGCATCCTAACATCACTTTTTGTTGTTCCATGCAACCTTCTTCTCTAATTAAGACTGTGTCTGTAAGTCTGATTTCTCATCCTCTAGTTGGTACTTTTTTTTTACTTCTTTTTTGAATTTTTCTGGTCCATATGTCTTGATTTTTTCTGGTAATAGGTTATATAGTGATGTTCCAAAGTGTGTGCATAAATTGAACAGATATCTTGCAAAAACGTGAAGATAAGTATAGGTTGCATGGTTTTAGCTTGTGATATTAGTACCACAAGGGAGCCACGTAAATTCATTCCCTCGTTAAGGGAGCCATGTATCCAATAAGTTCGAGAACCACTGCTCTAATGAGTTGTCTGAGAACTGCATTTAAGATGACTATATGAAACTGACTCCATTCTTTTGATTCACATCTTGTTTATACATAATGCACCACTCTGAGATTGCAGTGTATAACTGCACTTTTCTTCCTTGTATGCACCATGTGCATTATTTCAAAGGCTTCTTACCAATGGAGACAGGAAATTGTTGTATGCATAGCGCACTAAAATCGGAAATCAAACGACCAAAACATTTTTCTTGGGAAAACAAAATGCACCAAAGTTTGGATCTTCAGATTGTTTTTCTTTCCTTAGGGTCTAGTTCGTTTTCATGACCTCGGGCATTACGTTGATTATTGACTCTCTGCCACGCTTTCGTTCTCAGGCAAGAAGAGTCGGCGAGGGGTGGTCGCCCCCAGCGACATGTTCCTGCAGGTGCTTGAGCTGCATCCAGAGATTCTGCAACAGATCCTGAGCACCGTGCTCAACGTCATCATGTTCGAGGACTGCCGCAACCAGTGGTCCATGTCGAGACCCCTCCTCGGCCTCATCCTGCTCAACGAGGAGGTAGGGTCATGGTGCATCATCATTCGTCTTTATCTTAGCGGATTATGAACTTGCAGAGTTCCACTATCCCCGCTGCCATTCCAATCAGATCACGATCTCAAACGGGGCTTCAGGGATGCGATGCGGCATGCCCATAATAGTATTGCCTCCTACAGGCATTTGAAAAGGTTCCAAGTTGACAGTTGTGGGGGTGTCTTCTTTCTACATGTAAAATTATGTAGGAACACTTGCAAGAAAAGCTTGTGACTGATTTAGTAATTTTAAAGAAAAAATAAAATACCCTGATAACCTGCCAATGGTATGTGTGTAATGCATGCAGCTCAAGTGTGTCTAATAGGTACTGTATTTGTCTTGGTTTTTATGAGTAAATTTAAACACAATGGTGATGGCACTGACATGCAGCCTATAACAGACATTCCTTGTCCCCAGTATTTCAATCAGCTGCGGGAAAACATAGTTCGGAGTCAGCCGCCCGACAAGCACGCGGCAATGGCCCAGTGGTTTGAGAATCTGATGGACGGAATCGAGAGGAACCTGCTGACGAAAAACAGAGACAGGCAAGTCGAAAAGCTGGGCTGTAAACCGCTTAGTATTGGGCAGTCGGGCAGTCGGAATGCACTTGTTTAACGCAAAGTTTTCGTCTTAATCTGCAGATTCACCCAAAACCTGTCCATGTTCCGACGAGACATCAACGATTCGCTAAAAGGACCCAACACGAACATGACTAACTCGACAATGAACGACATGATGACATCGTAGTGACTGAAGGAAAAGTGTCCAAGAAGCTGAACGTGAATACTGCGAATTATGCCAAACTTATAACCGTTTTAAACATTTTATTTGGATAACCATATACGATTGTGAATCAGCATTTATGTTATTTTTGTATATTTTTCTGTCATGGTCAAACTCAAAGAAGGCCTCTTCAAGTCACCTTTGAGGCATCGGATAAGTATTTTACTACGAGCTACTCTAACGTGGTAGCAATTCCTATACATTTTTTTGATTTCATTGCGAGTGTCTTAAGTTCGTAATCGTAGCCCATAGCAAGACAAGTGTTATCTTTCCTCGAAACAGTACAGTGCCTAGTGTTGGGATTTGAAAGGGTAATGTTTGGTAGAAAATCGAATGTCGTCTTATCAGTCATGACGCACAAACCAGCCATATTTTGTGCGAAGTGTTATGTGGCTAAGAACGTTTGCTGTAGATAATACGATTGGAACGATTTGGGCACGCTAAAACGTAAGTTTCGTCGATCTTCTTTGCGTAAAAACTATTGAAAAAAACTTCGAATAGTATTCAAAAGCTGCGGGCACGGCTGATTCAGACAATTAGTAAAGTAATTAGTTCCTGTGGTTTTTTAAGGCCATTCCCTTTGCATATGGGATCCGCGCGAATGGCGTGACAGTTTCGCCTGCCAGTCATTGTGATACGACGAGACACCGGAGTCGGGATCGTAGCGGAAACCGGCCCAAAACAATGCGTTTCAAAAGCGACCTCAAGTTTCTGATATTCAGAAATGCCGCTGGCATTTTTTCACGGCTCGGTTTTCGCAACCCGGACGTGTGCGAAAATGCTTCAGATGAGGCCGCCAGGAAGAACATTTGCTAGTTTGTACTTTTTGTACAGAACTGTGTTGCAGTTGTCTGCAACCAATGAGACTGGTCAGGGTTGCTCGGACCACAAGACGAATGATCTAGAACATTTGAATTGCTTCGTTATGCACCATTCATACTTACACTTATGTTGTTTCGTTACCAGAATACTCTTGTTCAAGTGGTCGCCAGGGATTCCGGTGACATGTGTATATTTTGACGTAATATTTTGGAAGCTAGCATCTTTCTTGTGGTTTTAGGGTAAGCCCTTCTGTCGATGTGTGTTTCTCGTGCAGCGTTGCTTCGATTATAGCGGGTGCGGAGCCTAGCCGAGTGAGTGCTTGCTTCGAAGGAATTTGGAATTACTTTTCTTAGTGGCGGAAGATTCATGATGCAAACTTTTGAACGAACCAAGTGCGTTTTCTGCACGTTTTTCCAGCGGTGCGCGAGTGCTTTTTGAGACGAGTGAAGAATGTCTGAAGTTTCGTGAGTGCATGCCGATGATTGTGTGTTGCGTGTAGTATCATTGCCCCTGTGATTCAGTCATCATTTGCAAGCAAAAATAAATCAGTAATAATAAATTGTATACTTAATTAGTACCACAGAAATAATGTGAAATGTGGTGATAATTAAATACTTAAAGTATCTATGCTAACATCAAGATCATGCTGAATTTGTTATTATTTCTATGCTTGTTCCCAAAATAAAGAACTTATAATTATTATTAATCTGGATTTTATATACCTGAATCTAGCTATCTCTCTCATTTGTGATTAGTTGTTCATTTTACAAAACACTGTTTAATGATTGCCCTTGGCTGTTTTCAGTTTCACTTGTAAAATTATTTCTGAAGGTCACGGTCAGGACCACTTATGACAAAACACATTATTAGCGATTCAGTCCCTTCATATTATGTTTACTTGTATTCTTTTTTTCTAACTGACATAATGCACATAGTAGTGCATACCCTACATTTTAATTTTTGGATCAAATTTTCTACATGATTGTGGTTCAAAGTTCATGGATGGTAATTCCCCAAGGGTCAACATCTGTAGTCTTGAGAAGTTGAATAAATAATGCAGATGGTACCGAAAGCTGTATTAGTCGATAACCTTGAGAAGCTGTTGGTGAAGAGCTAGATGTTGTTTGAAGTCAGTAGGATTTGGAATAGGGGACTGACCACTACTCTCAGACATGTTGCATGATTGCAGTCCGCTGCATTTGGCCTTTTTGACGTTGTGCTTTGCCGGTGAGTGATCAGACAAGAGGTACTCTTCTAGAATCTTTGTAGAACATTGCCGAGGTAAAAGAATTTGGCAGCAACTTGGAACCAGGATTTAATTCTCTTGTGGTTGTAGGTTGTGGTTGTATAATTCCACATGATATTTTGTACCTGATGCGATTGAAATTGGTGGCCTAACGTATATCCAAAAAGTTTTGCAAAGTAGAACAACTGTATTGTACCTATATTAATAATATTTAATGTCAATTCACAATTTTTTAAATGTATGTTGTCCGTTTTAAGTACATACATTTTTGTGTCTATGTATCGACACACTAATTTTAATTGATACTATCATCAAATCAAAGGGGTACAGATGGTATTTAAAACGTAGTTTGACCCTGAGGTCAGACGTTATCTTTTATTATGATTTAAATGGCTGCCCTGGCTCCTTTTTTCTTGGCAAGCCATGCACTGACTTTCTGTTGAAGTGATGTGAATCACTGACTGTATTTTTAAGACTGGTTATTGTGAGCTTTAATGCCTTTGACTGCTGGGGTTTCCCCAAAGCCTGTGTGGCTTCTGTGCCCTGTCTGACTGGTGTCTACCCTAGGATGGCTTGGATTGTGCGGAGGATGGTCCCTGGACCCGTTTGAGTTGGAGCCTCTCGGCGGACGATGGAAAAGGCAGGCTGACGTGGACTGTGGGTAAGCGTTTGCTGATCCCATGCATAGATTCTCTCTCTTCTCCCAGAACTGAAATTTTTCCTTCGTCTTTAATGTTGTATGGTGTTTTTCAGCCTCCTATTGTAAACATGCAAATGAAACATTTTTCTGGGTCTTCAGGGTACTGCGCAAAATTCAACTAGGTATAAAAAGCCCGTTTGCATTGATAAAAAGAAGTAAAACTAATTTTTTCTCATTCTATTATCCTTTTGTAGTTACCATTTTCATAATCACAATGGGGCCCATGTGACCAATAGATTTACTATGGTTTTTTGTTCATAAATAAACTGAAGTGAACTGTGATTCCAAAAAGTTAGTAAATATTGAAATAATTGCTCAACTTAAATCTCAAATGTGACCGTCACCTGGTATGCAACTCCCACAGCACTGAGTTCCGCTGCGACTCCGGCGAGTGCATTGACGCTTTACTCGCGTGCGACGGCTCTATGAACTGTGCCGATGAATCCGACGAGTCGGAGGCGGCATGTCGCACAGAGCCGTGTCCGTCATACGCTTTCCGCTGCACCTATGGTGCGTGTATCGACTTGGCACTCACGTGCGACGGCAACGACGACTGCGCAGATCGTTCCGACGAAACGCTTGCAGAGTGCACCAAGAAGTGTGGGTAAGTGTCCCTGGTGTGTAGCATTGGTTCCCAAAAACCTCATTTAAGTACTCTATAATCTGGGTTTAATAGTGCCAAACCGTGGAGAAAAGAATCAGATTGAATAAGGAAGTGCAAAGCGCACATGCATGTTAAATGCAGTGAGCGCTGGCTTTGGCATACTAGTTGCCTATAGGCTATCCCTGTACCGGAGCAGTGAATGAAGATTAAACTCTTAGGACAGAATGAGGCTAGCTTCTTTCTAGCTGTAAGCACAATAACACCGCAGTCAACACAGCTTTGGTTTTCCAGAGCAGAGGAGTTTGAGTGCGGAAACGAGGACTGCGTTGACGAGCTGCTACTCTGCGACGGCAAAAAAGACTGCGACGACGGCACCGATGAGGAAGCCAGGCTCTGCTCAAATTCAACGTACGAATTTTACCCTCTATAAAATGATGCAAATCCGTTTCAACAAGTAGTTGAAATGGGGCTTGTCCCACAATCATGCCAGTAGACTTTAGTTTATAGGATCACCAGAAATGGTGCCAGTTTTAATATGCGTGGTAAACGAGTATTTTGGTGGCCAAAAAATAAATTCAAATCAATCATGGTAGTAGTAAAATATTATTTAGAAAATTTCTACATTTCCAAACTTATGATAATTGTACACTTTCTGTGTACACACATCTTCAAAGAATTGTATTTGTGATGGAGGTTTGTTGTTCATATAACACCGTCTGTTCATTTTCCCTTAAATGCCACATTTAAGTTCAGCTTGCAGATGTCCCTTCTGACTACCTACAAAAAACTTTCTTTCAAATTCAAATATTTCATAACCGAATGCCGTTTGCCCGTAGCTGCCCTTCGTACGCATTCCGCTGTACTTACGGCGGCTGCATCGACATGACCTTGATGTGCGACGGCCAACCAGATTGCGTGGACGCATCGGACGAAGCTTCAGCCCTTTGCCGGTCCGTAACGATTGCACCCGTCCGTCCGACCGCTCGACCCACCGCCAAGCCCCGCCCTGTCGGGACCACCCCTTCCAAGGCGGTAGTTACACCCCCGCCAGTAACGTCCCCTCCAGTAACGTCCCCGCCAGTAACGCCCGCCACCCCCGCCCCCGCCACCAACGTACGGGGCTGCCAGCTGCCGGCGCAGATCGCCAACGGCAAGTTCATCGTGCAAGGGTGTGAGCCAAGCGCGGCCACGCCAGAATGCCCGCAGATTCAAGGGACTTTGGCTCAGACATCCGTGATACTCGTTCACGAGTGCAGCGCTGGCTTCTCGATGGAGGGCAACGCGTTCTCCGTGTGCCAAGGCAGCGCGACGTGGTATCCGCCGATCCCACGATGCGTGCAGAGACTGGGTAAGTGCTGACAAGTACAGGTACGCCTTGTTAATAGACTCAGTTGTCGCCCTCCCCATTGTTGAATCGATTCTTGCTGTGCCCAAGCTTTCTAACTAAACAAAAACATACCAATCAGATGAAGTTTTCAATCTGTAGAGCTCTACAGTGATTGAACATGCTTTGTTCTGTTCCGTATGTAGTGCTGTGCCCGGCGTTAAAGGAGGTTTCCGTGGACATAGTGTGCTCCAAAGCCGGGCTGCCGGCCAACTGCTCGGGCCCCACCACTCCCGGCACCGAGGCCAAGCTCACCTGCAATGCCGGCTACGTGCTGGCCGGCGAACCAAACTATCGCAAGATCACATGCCTGTCCACGGGTGATTGGGACCGGCCGGTATTCACTTGCATTCCTGGTTAGTGCTCGAGTCGAGGAAGCTGGTTCATTTGTGCCATTTGTGCTTGCCGTATAGTAACAACAACTTAAGGATATTTAAAATAGTTAAATGGTAACACTAGGTATATCAGCAGAGCCCTGCGTTTGTGGAGATCGCGATAATTCGCGAATGTAGAAAAGGTCATTTTTTCTTTCAGATGTTTACGCTGCAGGTTAATCTGATTGCAGATATGTGCTCAGAATTGTCGCGATAATTCGCGAAATCGGCATTTTAGCGCGATATTTTGCGATTTTTAACGATGTCCGCGATATTCACGCGTAATTCGTGATTTTCGGCATTCGCCGTAATATTTTGAAAAATTGAAAAATAAACGTTTAAAGTTTGAAAATCACATTTTTTATTTTCGGAGGTCCCTTGTTTTCGTTCATGACTACTACTTTCTGCTTATTCGACACGCTGACGCCGCATGGGAAAAACCAAGGTCAGGACCGTTATCTAGCTCATTGTTGCTTGCCATCGGAACGCTGCTATTGGGTAACATGGCTATGAAGTGAGTCGTGGCAGCTAGCCTCTTAGACGCCATCCACCGCATCCGCCTAGCCCATTTGAGCATTTCTCGCACCTTTGTTTTTGTTAATTTCACACCACATCTTGCAAGTTTTAGAGAAGATTTTTATTGCAGTGATTGAATTGAAGAATGGGTCGACGAGGGAAGGATGTTAGTGTGGCATCAAGAGCGCTCGAATATAAAAAGGATGGATTTTACGTTCATGACCGGGATGTAATCATGTGTAAAATTTGTAATGTTAGGGTGGAGTGGTCGCGCAAAGATTCGTGTGAGAAACATGTAACTTCAAAAAACCATATTTCACTGAAAACGAACCCGCCAACATCTAGGCCTACATTGCAAACATCCATCGTTAGTGCCTTAGGTAACCAGCAGAAGGCGAAAGAGCAAAAAAGTGAATTCATTATGGACACGACTACAATGCTGCTGAAGGTAAGAATTTCACTGAAGTTTCTAGCTTTATTACGTTGTTCTACTGATACTAGGCCCTATGAAAGGCTAACAGGCTTTTTGTTTGTAAAATAGGCTAAATAGGGCTTACCTCTATATATTTTAATACACTGTTAAAAAAAGAGGAGTAGGCCTAAATACAATCTGACTGAAATGTAAAATTTTCTTGTTTACAGGCAAACATTCCCATTGAAAAGATGGACCATCCCGCCGTCAAGTCGTGGATGGGGAAATACGTAAAAGGTTCCGGCGACCTTCCCAGTGCCAACCAGCTACGTCGGGAGTACGTTCCCAGGTGCGGGGCAGCCGTCAAGGAAGAGATTAAGGCCCATCTAGAGGGCAAGCCGGTGCTTATTTTCTGCGACGAGACGACAGATCGCAATGGAAACTGTGTCTTTGCTGTTCTGTTGGGGACCGTCCAAGGCAGCACTACACAGCAGCTGTATTTGGGATCATGCAGCTTCCTTGATGCTGCAAACTCGACGAACTGCGTGAGGGCAATTCTGGACACAGTGCGCGATCTGGGCATCAGCTACTCAGACGTGTATGGTATTTGCACCGACAGTGCACCGTACATGATTTTGTGTGCGAGCACTCTTAAAACGGTTTTTGGGGATCAATTCATACCCTTCACCTGTTGGTGCCACAAGTTAAACCTCGTCGGGGAAATATGGCAGTCAACTTTGAGCGAGCTCAACAACGTCGTAGCAAAGCTAAAGGGAGTTTTCCGGAACGCAAGAAAATTGAAGAGAGAGTACAAGATCCATCTTCAACAGTTCTTCCCTGACCTTGCCCCCAATCTGTACCCAATTCCAGTGTTGACACGGTGGTCGAGTTGGTTCAACTCAGTGGACTATCTTAGTGAGTATTTGAAGGCCATCAAAAGTTTCCTGGAAGCTCGCAAGGAAACTTTATCTGCACAGGGTACAAGTCTCCTGGAACTCTTGATGCCAGACTTCTTCAATTGTGTTCAAGTCCAGGCTATGTTTGTACGAGAGAACTGTTCAGTTATCACGCAACCGATCCTGGAGTTCCAGGCAAAGTGCGCTCCAAAGGCTCACATTCTATTTTCTAGATTAGATGCTGTGTTAACCAAATGTGATCTTGTAAGCAAGGGGCACTTTGGTGACAAAGTTAAAAGTGTATTAAGTGAAATTTCTGTGTCCAAGCAAGCGGATATTGTTTTAAAGCTAAAGCTTTGTGGATCCAAAGCCCACATGAAGCTTTCGAAGTACGTAGACAGTTCCGGTGCAAACAAGTTGTTTGAAGAAGTGCGTGTCCTCCAAGCCCTAAGTTACCTCTTTGACCCCTCCAACATTCTCAGTAGGCACAACTTGAACTTGGACCAAGTAAAGAAGCAATTTCTAATGTTGCCTTTTTTCCACAATTTTGAGGGTGATTTATTGCTGATGTACAGCGAGTTGTCCAAAAAATGCAAGGATTTGGCCGAAGATAGCGATGTTGGCATTCTTGTTGAAAATGTGCTGTTGGGGCTAACCTCTCAGGTTGTCTTTTGCAATTTTGCAAAGAAGTGTTTGCAAGCCATGTGGCTGCCAATATCCAATGCCGATTCCGAAAGGTACTTTTCAAGATACAGCTTAGTTGTGACAGATCGTAGGACCACCATGAAAGCTGAGAATATCGTCACTAGCTGCATGTTGCAGTTCGGTGATGTAAATTAATGTAGGGCCTAAAATAGCATAGTAATTTCTTTTTTTATGTAGCGTCTACAATATATGTTGGTATTTTGTAAATATTTAAATGTTAACGAAGGCCCATACAGTTGGTCAATACAATACATTGTGACATAGTGACATAATAAGTGATGTTATGTTGACAATAAAAACATATGTAGCTACTGCAAATACAAACTACTTTTATTTACTTCATTAGATAGGCTTTTTACAGTCAACCTATATGTATTCCTGAACGAGTTGACAAATTAGTAGATCTAATTGTCGCTTTTTGGACGTTTTTCAAAAAAATATTCGATTTTGCCGCATGTATAGAAATTTTTGGTAATTCACCGCTTATTCACCGCTTTTGGGAAATTTAAAAACGAAATTTGGCTTTTTAATTCACCATAAAAGCAGGGCTCTGTATATCAGTAATCAATGTCTTAATTTGATTTTAGATTTATCTTCACGATTTCCATAAAAAATTCAAGCACTTAAGCCTTTTTTGTCATTTCTTGTTTTTAATCCAAACCCAATTTTTACTTGGAATCCAAAACAAATTTTTTTCTTGGATGTACTATCAAGATATTTTTGCCAAAGCATCGGAAAACATTCAGAACCATCAGACATGTTTGTGAGCTTTTTATATTTCGTGTAGGGACGTTTACTTCAAACCAAGATATTTCTCCAAACCAACCCATTCTCGCTGAATATTAGTCAATGGAAATTTTCCTTTCCCATCTGAAACTGTCAAGGATGCAGAAATAAGCTTGCAAGGAACTTTCAAGGATGTGCTCTTTCCCCCATTGCACTGCCCTTATCTTAGCTTGCCTTGCCACTAGACTGCGGGAAACGCAACCCGAACGGCCGGCCGTTCATCTCCAACGGCGAGCTGGCCAAGATCGGGGAATACCCCTGGCATGCAGGTGTCTACCAGCTCAACTCCAGCAGTCTACTGACGCAAGTCTGCGGCGGTACTCTCATCACGGCCAAACTCATCATCTCGGGTAAGGGTGCGGAAACGACTCCCGTGAACCCAGTGCCTCTCACGTTGTTTTGCACCTCATTGGAATGCACAACATTTGGTAATTGTGCTTGTTCTTGTTGAGTAAAAAGATTTTATTTGATTTGAGAATTTCCTTCGCCTGTATTAAATTCCACTCCATATGAGTGAAACAAGTAATCTACTGATTTTCATCTTGCCGTAGGTAGAATTGTTTGGTAGCATTGCTTGCAGTGAATAGGTTAATAAAAGCATTCATTTTGTTCCTTATAATTTTCATTGATAAAATTTGTTGTGTCTTATCTCACCAAGTAGCTAGTAGGTACCTTAGTTATGTACAAGGTTGTGATGAAGCTGCAACCCAACAATTAGTTGGATTTTTTTCCAATATAATATAATTTAATATAATATAATTTAGAAGAAGAAATAATTATAAGAGTAAAAAGTATGTATAGAAACTGCAAGAGCAGGGTCAAAACGTTGGGAGGATATACGAAGTGGATCGACGTTGAAAAAGGCGTTAGACAGGGGAGTGTGATGTCACCATTACTGTTTATTGTCGTAATGGATGAAATTTTAAAAGAAATAGGTGAAGAACAAAGAGATTTTACCACGTGTGTATATGCAGATGACATATTAATATGTGGAGAGAGAGACAGTTCAATCTGAAGTGAGAAAATGGGAAATGGTAACAGAAAAATATGGAATGAAGATGAGCAAAGAAAAAAGTGAATCAGTGGTAATGCAAAGAGGCAAAAGAATAGATAATAAAATAAAGTTGAAAGATGGGGAAATCCAGGAAAAAGAATCTTTTAAGTACTTGGGAAGTATAATATCTAGGGATGCAAAATTAGAAAAAGAAATTGAAATGAGACTTCACCAAGCAGAAAATTTTAATATGAAAGTTTGGAAGTTACTATGGAATGATAACTTCCCAAGAAGATGCAAAGTTTTATTTTATAAATTATATTATGAAACAATTCTTATGTATGGAGCAGCAGCATGGAACATAAACAATAAAGAAGTAGGACAAATGGAAGCAGCACAGATGAAGTTTTTAAGAAGTATAGAAGGGGTGACAAAGTTGGACAAAATAAAAAGTAAAGTATTAAGAAAAAATGTAAGAGTGGAGAGATTAGGGTATAAATTTGGAAAAGAAAGAATGAAGTTGTACGGAAGACTGAAGACAATGGAAGAAAACAGATTGCCAAGAAAAAATTTTAATATTAAATATGAAAAAAGAGGAAGAGGAAGACCTAGAGATAGATGGTTAGAAAAAGTGAAATGTGACATAGAAGAGAGAGGAGAAAAGTGGGAAGAGGTTGAAAAGAATAAAACATGGAAAGAAAAAGAAAAATGGAAAGCGTTAGTAGAAAAAGAGGAGGAAGAAGAAGAAGAAGATGAAGAGGAGTAATAATTAATTGTATAGACAACCCCTAGAAAGTATAGACACACCAAGAAATGGCAGCTCTTGGTGTGTGATGTATGCCTGAAAGTTAATTTCTACCTGTCAGGAATTGATAGAGGAAAAAATAAACGAAATAAAAAATTAAAAAAATAATTATTTGAAACTGCAATCAAAACTATGTGTTTTTTTGCAAGAAGATAAATAAACAATGAATTATTTCTTCATCTTTTCAGCGGCTCATTGCTTCTGGGATGAGGTGAACATCCGGCAAGAAAAGATTGACCGTTACAAAATCGCGCTAGGCAAGTTCTACCGTGACTGGTACCTGACGGCAGACGACTCTGAGCTGCAACAGCACGAGATCTCCAACATCGTGTTGGACGAGCGGTACCGCGGCCGCAAGCGCAACTTCCAGTTCGACGTGGCTATCGTCGTGCTCAAGGAGATGGCCGAGCTGACTTGGTCTGTCAACGTAGCCTGCGTGGACTGGGACAACGAGTATGAACGGTTCCAGCTGGCACCGGGTCAGAATGGCACGGTGAGGTCAATTATGTAGAGCTGAATATATATGTATGTATGTGAATATGTATGTGAAAACTGTAAATTGTAAAGGCAAGGTAGATATTTCTGTCAAGTAAACATGACAAGCCAGTGATAACCATGTATAGTAGATACTCTGCTTGCACAGAAATATTGTTCAGCTATATCGGTTTATTTGTCAATGGAGTCAGAAACCTTTTCATTATCAAGGTTCAAACAGAGTTTGGGCTTGTAACCATGGACTACCTATCTATCTTAGTAACTAAGCTGTGGGGAAAGCTTTATGTGTAGAGTTGTTGTTGTTGTTGTTGTTGAGTTCTATCAGTATTCCTATCAATAGTGGAAATACACAAACACATGTAAAACCAAAATGGTTAGCACTTGGCAGTATATTAGTTTGCAAGATAGCACCTGCAATGCAAGTATCTAGATCAACTGATTAATTGTGTTTGAAGTTCAGCATCTGATGTAGGTACCTACTAAAACAGACAGCTTAAAAGTTGCAATCAAGTCTATAGGAACAATAACAAAATGTTTATTATGGCTGTCAGGTATCAGGATGGGGTGTCACCGAGAACAACAAGCCCAGTGAGCTGCTCAAGTCCGTGGCGCTGCCGTTCGTGGAGCTGTTCCCGATGTGCTATAATGCGGTGTCGGAGGCGTTCCAACCGTACCTGACTCCTGACAAGTTCTGCGCGGGATACACCGGCAACCGCACCAGCGTGTGTCCGGGAGACTCGGGCGGCGGCCTGCTGTTCCAGCACGCGACCACCAAAAGGTCAGAGGAACCAGAACTAAGTGAATTATATTTGCCCCTATTTTGAATTGAAACACGGTGAAAACGACAAGAAAAAAAGTGAAATGTTCACATTCAAACAACTGCACCAGATAGGAATTCACAAGGCTGGGACCTTTAACTGCATTGACTTTAGTGTCTAGGGCACAAGAGGGCTAGCCCTAGTAAAATGGGCAGAAAATTGATAATGTCAATTTTCATCAACTACTTCAAATCAACAAAACTAAGTTGCCATTGAAACCTACAACCAAACTTAAGAGGACTCATTCAGAGAAAAAATAGCAAAAACCATATTTATGCAAAATGTTCAAGTTCTCATTCTAGGATTTTGTTCAGCAGACTTGAACCCTTATTCTGACGAGATTTAAAGTTGCCGTTATTTCGCATTGTTTCCGCCAGATACTACCTTCGAGGCATCGTGAGCGTCGGATCCCGGCCAGACTCCAACGCGGAGAAGTGCTACACGCAAGCCTACACTGCGTTCTCAAAGTTCTCCGATTCAGTCAAATGGGTCGAGAAGTTCATGAACTCTTTGTAGGGTCGTACCCAAGACCTCGCTTTGCGCACGAACTAAGAAGGTTCCAATGATGCTCTGCAGATGCTCACAGATTGTTCTACAATACTGGACTTTGAAGCCCGTTTCAAAATTCTTTGCCTTGGCTATTCATTGTTTGACTGCTGCCTTGATATGATGCAGTATTTGGCTCAGGAAACTTTGTTGTATGAAATTTATTTGAATTTTGAATTTACCTCATCTCGACAAGAGGTCAAGTATCCTTTACTTAGCGCATTGATCACTTTTGTTACCACAGGCAGTGTGTGGTTTCCTGATAATCACCAAATTTATAAATGCATTGCTGTAAAGCAGGGGTAACACTCCATAGTTAAGAAATCAGAAATGTAGCAAAAATACTGTATTTTGCTCTTCTGTACTTTTTCGTAAAATATTATGTTTGCCTGGAAATAAGAACTGTGGTCATATTACATGTAATAATTTTAACCTGGAATAATTTAAAATTACCATTGAACCTCTGATCTAATCAAATTAAAAGATTATTCTCCTCCAAAGGTATGTCTTTTATTTTACAAAAGCAGTACATGTTAATGTTACCAAATAGTTTAATAATATGGTACTTGATAGCAAGGCAGTGAACTAAACTAAGGGTACCTGGTTAAATAATCTTAAGTTTGACTTATAAATTATTACTGGCTCTTAATTGTAAGTGGCAAGACCTCCTATTATAAAAAAACAAGATGCAAATTGTATCAATTTGTTCTGTTTCATGTACCTTCACTAAGTACTAGCTAGCAACAGCTTTATTGTCATGTTTATAAGCTAACTAATAACTAGCAAACATAAAATAATTCAGCATTGTTACAACTGGCTCAAATAAAAGCTTGTCCAAATTTAAGAAATGCTATCAGCTAAAAGTAAAACTAAGTAGACCTAGGTGAGCCTAAGAAGCTAAAATGAAGTGCATGTATTTACTTCTGGGCGGCAATCACTAGCACAAAGGTGATCAGGTTGGCAAATACCGACGCAACAAGACTGCTAGCTGATGCGGCCGCTCCGCATTGGTCGGCTCGGTTCTTCAGCTCCACGTATTCCTTCACCTCTGGCATCTGCTGGTCGAAGTAGTTGATCAGCCCGTTGGTGCTCGACTAAAAATCACAAAGGAATGTCATGATTTACCGTCCGCAGCATGTGTGATGATGGGGCTAAAAAGCGCCAGTAAAATATCAACAGCACTTTTTCTTTTTGTGGCACCTTGAGAATGATACCATCTTGGCATAATATTTGATCTTGGCTGTTAAGGATTCCAAATTCCAAAGTTGTGAATGTCATATTACGTGCTTACATGTCGTGGCATTCCAGATTCACGATTATTAAGAAAAGTTATGGATTACTCACTTAATAGCTGCACAGCGTGCGGTATATATACCTTGAAAATGAGATCATCCACACCGTCGAATTCCCCGTACATGTGGAAGACATGCTCGCTGTTGCGCTTATACTGGCCGAACCAGTCGTTCATGTTTTGCAGGGCGAGATAGAAATCGATGGATTCCTCCTTGCTTCTGGAGATGCGCCCAATCAGCTGTGGAAAAGTGAGGCCAGGGAGGTGTAAATAACTGCGCCGTCATTGCATTGCAATTATGCACAATTTGAGGCTTGGTTACCTCTCCCCCAACGGCTGTGATGAGCGGGCAGTCAATGTCGATAACAGCGGAAAGTTTCTGGACTGTTCCATTCCTGCATAGCACCGAGTAGTCGTCAATATTGCCGTTCTTTGACTCTGCAAGCAAGTTACATACATGTCATCTTATTTACATTGTGAAGAAAGGAAGCTTTCATTCAATTTCAGCTTTTATAAATGCAAGAATCAAATATATCTTACTAAAATATCACATTAACACTTAATGCCTAAAATACAGTCTTCTATGCATGATGAAACTTAAAAGCAAAGAAGCAATGTAAGCAATTTATGCACATTATTTCTTGGCTCACATCCAAATTTATAAAGTTTGAGCATACCAATAATCTGACGGGCTCGCTTGCCGTTCAAGAAGGCGACATCTGCACCCCCCTTGAGACACTCGAAGGCGCCAGCATCACCGAAGAACTTGTTTTCTTCGGTTGCGTTGCAGGAGCGGGTGCAGAGGGAACAGGCGTTGACGTTCTCGGCAGCGCCCGGTTGGTTGTGTGTGGGATCGCCGGCACCAGGTGCACAGATCTGGCTGAAGAACGTTCCCAGTGTCTTGCCGTAAGGGCATGCGTTTTTCAGGATGTTCTGCTTACGCAATGCTTCCACGAGCGATACCCATCCTGTACAAACATGAATGGAATCTCAGAATTTGTTGGCTTGACAGTAGGTAGTATAGGTTTTGTCAATATTTCGAGCTCATCTTGAATATATCGGTAGTTCGAACCGCTAATATGTTGGTACCTAGTTCGTTTTGTAAATCGGTTTGAAAAAATGTTATGCTAGCAATCTGATCTGATAGCACATTGCAAATTGTTCCGCTTTTTTTGTTCGACAGGTCAGTGATTGTAAAGGTGGTTCTTACCGATGCTTCCAAATTCTGTAAAGCACGCCCTCTTGCCTCTCAGGTCAGCCAGGTTCCTGATTGGCGCTGTGGCTGGTCGTTTGTTGTTGATGAGCACGATTGCCTGGTAGTAGTCGTCTGAGATCGTGTCTTCGAACATCTGCGTCTTAAGGGCGTACGTGCTGGAAAATCAAAGTGAGATTCTTATATTCGAAATATGCAGAGCCCTGCCAGCATTATTCTTTAATCAACATTGTGTTAAAGGCCGTTATTATACTTCAAAGCCCATCTCTGTGCTTCCTACAATTAATCTGATTATTCAGTCATGAGCTTAAAGCCGTTATTAAAAATAAACACTTTGGGTGCACATACTGTCTGGTGATGTATCCAAGGCTGGAGTCGATTCCCATAAAGTCCGCCTTGTGATCCTGGATCATCTTGAAGCAGTCCCATTGGTCTTTGCCCTCGATGCACTTTATCTCAGGCGCGATCGCGTGGGTGAGAGAGGCAGCTTTGAGCCAACGGCACTTAGTCGTCTCGTTCTTGAGCACGCACCACCGGATGGGGTCCACGCAAACGGAAGCTGAGTTCTCTTCCGGAATATCGCGACCTGCAGGCAGCATACGTTTAATCTTCCAAACACTGTTCTTGTCTTGCACAGAAAAATGCTCAAGCACATGCATTCATCCTATACAACTTTCTAGATCGAAGATAAAATAAAATTAGTATTGAATGTCAAATCTATTTTGCTCTTCATTATACCTCGCTTGACGTAATCGGCAACTGTCGTTGGTGCATTGTTGGTTTCTGTTACATTCCTGACATTCCGGTCACCTTCCAAAATGATTGTCTGCAGTGTCTCTTCCCAACTGTTTCTATTAACAGTGGTCAGCCATTTGTACAAGTTCGTCCTCAGATCATCGGCACTAGCTCTGAAAAAATGTTGAACAATAAAGTTACCTCCAGCTTATGGTTATATTCTGTTTATACAAGGAGCATTTTTCTACCATAAATAGTATATTAAGTAGTACCCAAAAGCAGTAACATATCTAAATATGTACTAGGGCTTCGCGAACGCAATTTGTGTTGCGTTGAAGATGAGCGTAGGTAGCGGTTTGAATACAGCAAATAAAAAGATGGAGGCCGAAGGCCTATGAAAACCATGGAGCACCAAGCCAGACCATTGACCTCTCGAAAACTCTGATCACTCGAACTTTAAGACGATTATGACCTTCCTTTGTTTCAAAATGTACTTATTTTGAGCTAATTGAGTAATTTGAACATATCGATGGTGTACAGGCAGAAGGGCGTAAGCGACATTTTGGCGAAATCCATGTTTTGGTTGTTCCTGCTCAATATTTATTTCAGTAACCTAAAAAAAAATACCGTGTAAGCGACAGTCTATTACTTTAGCCGATATCCACATTTTAATTTGGGCGTAATCGACATCATGTCGAAACTGGAACAGGAAAAAGGGCATGCTCCTTCTTTTCTTGGGGCGTAACCACCATAAGCAGGGTTTTAGGGCGTAGCCGCCATTAATATTGCATTATTGAGAGAATATAATTTCTATTATTGCAGAAAATTCATAAAATAAAATTAGAAGGATCCATTAAAAATTTGAATTGATTCGTCAACAATTGATTAATTGAGAGGTTTTTTTCACTTCCTCAACAATTTTTAAAATGTCGCTTACGCCCTTCTGCCTGTACACCATCGATATATACATAAATGTGAATTACGCCCGTGGATTCTTATTACATTAGAGATATATATATATCTAGTGCGAATTTATTTAAATTACTTCCATAAATAAGAATTACTTATTTCTGATATATCTGTCAAATCATTGCCTTGGACAAACTTCAAGTCAACAAAGCTTGGTCACCAAGGTGACAAAGGAAATGGATTCAGGCGTCAAAAAGTACAGAAAATCAAGAAAAAACACTACAAAAATGCTAATAAACACCAATTTGAAAGACCTACCGAGCTAAGATTTGCAGGCATCATAAATATGTATAAGGTCAACATGTTTAAAAGTTTTGGTGAAGATATGTTAAGAACTTTGAAATTTAAAGAGATTCAAAATTTTGAAAAAATCGAAAAATTTCGTAAAAATTGATTTATTAAAAATGTTCTGAACCAAACAAACAAAAGGTACCAAAGGTAGCCAAAAAACCAAACCAAAGGTGAACCAAAGGTAGGTACTCTGAAATTTTCTTTCAAATCGTTTTTAATAAACGATAGCGTTTGGTCTGTAGAGCGTGTACAAAAAAAAAAAAAAAAACATACACAAGTTATTTTTTTTTGGGGGTAGTGAAATTGAAGATTTTGCTCCGCTTGCTTCGCTCGCTACGCTCATCAATTAAAAATGTTCCAATATTTTCAAAAGCAGTTTCACCTACCACTAATTTTTTATTCAATATATACTAGAACATTCCTTTTTAATTCCAACACATCTGCATAGCTTGGCAGTCACAATACAATATTATATTATGCTGTACCTATATGCTGCGACACCTCTGGTAGCAGTGGTCAAGCTTTTACTTTCCCCCCTACACACAGCTTCCCCATTAGACATTGAACACAAGTACGTACTTGTTTGAGACAACAGTGCTCCAGGGCTGTTGCACCCACGCGCAGGGTCTGCTTGTGTCAATGCTCTGCTTTGTGCCGTTTTGGCACAGGAAATTGAAGTTGGCTGCAGTAACGCCCACCCCAGGCAACTGCAACATACCACTCGGTCTTTATAACAAGATACGTGCTATCAAGGAATTGGAACAATTGTGTTGTGAGTACAATTCACTCAGAAGTACAAGAAAAGTATTGACAGAGTAAAACGTGAAAATTGAGCAGGCCGCTTCTACGTACTGTACATGTCGATGGTTTTTTGTAACAAATTTGAACCACCCACAGCTAATTCTGTATCCGTTTGTTCTGTGGCAATTGGAATCACTTTCTTATACCAGCCCTCTCCAATTCCCAACAATATAACGGAACTTAGGGACTCAAACATTCCTATATTTACCGGAAAACTTACTGCTGCGATGCTTTTGTACAACGATTTCTGGCACTGAATTTGTCTTAAAATGATTGGCTTTTCAAATTATTTTAACATGATACGTTATTTTACTTTAAACTCTAAAACATTTTTATCAACATTTGTGAACTATTTGTGATTCCATTGGTTGGTATAACATTTCTGTTGGCTTTGGTTGGACAGTCTACTTTGGCTGCCTACCTTGAAGTAATCTCGAACGCTCTGCAGAGAGACGTACGCGACATCTCCCTGGCCTTGGGTCAGACAGCGGAGGGTGGACATGTGTCCGCCCGTGTTGCCTCTGGTCATGTAGCTGCATCCCTCGCCCTTGATGTCGCACAGGTTGCACAGCTCCGGGAAGTCTCGCTCTGTAACGGGGGATGATATTTGTGAATGAAGCGGGCAGAATATTAAATTTCACTACCCCAAATAAAAGTCCCTTGCGTGTGTGTGTTGTGTGCATGGACTTCAAGCTGAGCGGCTGCGTAAATTTTGGTTAAAATTTCAGAGGCTCTTTGTTAGATTCCAGCTTAGACCCTGAGCCTAACCTATAGGCATAAGCATATGCTATTAACATGGCCATTGAGTCCAGTACTATCACCACCTAATACCACCACACTAATCACTTTAGGTGAGGCTCCTGCTCTTTTCAGCAAAATTCAATTGATGGTTTTGTAAGCCGATAAAAAATTACTGAACTTTTTGTCAGTGGATTTTTAATTTTCATGACACATTGTTTTGGCAACTGACCAAGGTCTGATGGCCTTGGGGAATGATAGGGTGATGATGAACCTAACCTAGCCTAAAAGGGAGATGAAAACCCGACTTACGTCACTTCCGAAGAACGGTACATATTGAATAGGATTCGTCCACTTATCCATGCTTTCGAGAGGTTGATATGCAAGGAGAGTGATACCTACCTATAGGAAGATAGGGAGACCTCTAGCCTGAACAGAGCTGACCATGAATATGATGGCCACCCATACAATATATGACCAAGTCCAGTGTTGCTTAACTTTGGTAATCATTGAGAACTGGTGTTTCCAAGATGCTAAACTATTTGCAATTTTTGTAGATTTTCCCTGCTAAGCAGCCGAAAGATATAAGTACTTTTTTTTACGAAACCATGGTTGTGGTACAATAATGTCAACCCAAAACCTACAAACATATCGAAGTTCAAAAGACATCCCAGCACATCTCAAATAAGACAAACCTCTTTTTACAAACACATTGACTTACTGAGTTGCACATCGTTACTTTCGGTGTCAGCCCAAACTCCCGGGCGGCACGTGCTGTTAAAGAACTGCTTCAGTGACTCCAGCTCATTGCGTAGAGCAGTCTTCTTCTTGTCACACTTCTGATCATTATTCTTGACCACGGACCTCTCGAAGTACTGCAAGCAAGGAAACCAGTAAGTGCTCATCAGTAATTTTCAGTGCTGAAATCAGTGAAGCTCAATTCACGACGTTACTACAAAATATACCTTTTTATGGCTGCTTTGCAATATGAAAATTGACTAGAAAAGTTAAATTTCAATTTCAAGAAAATTAAATCATAAAGATGAAGTTAGTAAAAAGTACGAAAATTCCTACCTTGAGCACATAGTCGTTCCAATACTGGTTTTCGCTGAAGCCGGGATGGCAGAAGTTCTTCTTCCTGAGACCCGCCAGTCCTCCTGTGAATGCGCTCTTCACCACGGCCACCGATTGGAACGCGAAAGGTTCTGCAGAATGTTTGGGATCCAAATATGATGTGTGCCGACAATGTGCGACATGGAAAAAAGGGTTTACATCCAATTCTACCTATGACTAGCACCATAGAGTTTGTTCCTACCCAAGTAGTAGTCTCGCTGTCGTAGTTCGTGTGTGACCAGGCCATCCTCGAGCAGGAATTTCGAGGCGAGAACTGCTTCTTCGCCCGAAAAGACACCAAAGGTGGCGTTCCCCCGACTGATTTTAAGCGCGCAGTCCGCACTAAAGCAAGTTACCAGGCACAGGATCAGGTTTGGAGTGCTGCATTCAGGCGCGTAGGAAC